>CAWLCW010000022.1:0-2554036 GCA_963856015.1 Helicoverpa assulta
AGTCCCGTGTGTGTTCAGAGCATCGAGTTCAGAGAGAAAAGAAAAATGTTTATGGTCGGCTGTCACTCAGTGGTAATGTCAGTGAATGTCAATGTCATAATACTGACATGACGTTTGTTTGTGTGGCGTTGTGTTGATGTCGCGCGCGAGTGCTTGTCGCCTGGAATTGTGTTTATTTTGAAAATAAATCGTTTACTAACCAGCTTGATGAGTATATAAAATGAGTGAAGCCCCGGCTGTTAAGAGCTGTTGTGTGACGAGGTGTCCGAACACTTCCGCGACCCCAAACGTGAAGTTTTTTGCGTTCCCTGATGCTAGATATAAATCGTACCACAGGAAAAGATGGGTCCAGACTATTCGCCGCAGAAAGTAAGTGCAGGCTTATGCTCTCTCGCCAAGTCGCAACTCGACAGATGCGCCCGTCATGAGGTTACTTAAGAACAAACAACGATTAGGCCGGCTCCACACGTTGGTACCAACGCTCGTTCCAACGTTGGCGGAAGAGTGGGGATCGCTTTGCGCACTGTACACATAAGGCAATAAACCAATAAATCGCTTCTGCGCAGGTGAAGGTCAGGGCTCAATATCCGTGCCGATAACTATATCAGAACTGAGCAAAGCGCCAACATGTGGACGGATCGCGAACGTTGGCGCGCAGATTCCTTTGATGAAACCGACACGAGACGGCCAACTACCAACGCTCGCCCCAACGTTGGGACCAATGCCATTTTCTAGATCCACACGTTGGACGAATAGCGTTGGAACGAGCATTGGGGCCAACGTGTGGAGCCGGCGTTAGACTAAGATCAAACATCAGGCACAGTTTGCAAGGGAAGTAAACATCGGGTGACAAGTACATTACAGTGAACAGCTAGCTAGCGTTGTGTCCCCGCAGTGGAGCCGTGCACTGCTCATACAAGTGTCGTGCTTGCAGCAACTCCAAGTGGTGGACGCCGGAGCCGCACAGCGTGGTGTGCAGCGAGCACTTCGTGTCCGGCCGGCCCAGCAAGACCTGCAAGCACCGGGACTATGTGCCCAGCGTGTTCGTCAGCCACGCCGGCAAGAGCAACGGAAACTTTGAGTAAGTTGCTGTACCTACGCATCACCTCAGAGCTGATGTCAGTAATGTCCATGGATGGTATCCTACTAACATCATAGACAAGAAAGTTTGTAAGGAGGTTGTTTGTTACTCTTTCATGCTAAAACGAATGTATATATTTTGAGAGAAGTGGTCAGTAATATTGCTTATTGGCATAAAGGCTTGTTGTACTATAGCGTTTCAAACAGTTTGATGTGGACTGTTAAACACTGAATATCACTAATTTAATTATTTTGTGTAATAAGGAACTTAATAAAGAGAACTGTTCTATTGCCTCATATTTGCAACTGAAAGGTTGAGAGTCAGATAGGCAGACACTCCATGTAACAGATTGGTATTCATCTAAACCAAGTTGGATTGGTAGCCAAACCCTGTATATTTGGGAAATTCTAGCCAGATGAATTTGCTGAGGTGTAGAGCGTGGGAATATTAAATAAAGAGATGTCTTTATCCAGTATAGACCTGTTTATAATTAACTTACATATTATTGTATACCACAAACATTACTACACCACAACCACTTGTGTGCTGCTAATTATAAAACAATAGAAAATCAAATCAACGGGTTAAATATAGCGACTAGTGTTGTATACAGGTTTAACCTACAGTATTATAGAACAAATTACTCTTTAATCAAAAACCATTGAGGTGACTACATATAATAGTAAACAGAAGTATAAGCGAATGATCATCCTCCCGGTAATACGAGATGTGCTCACTTGTGACTGTCAAGTGACGGCAGGCCTGGGCTGGGACTGGCAAGCTATGTGTGTGTGTGTGTGTGCAGGGTGCGGTCGGTGTCCATGAAGCAGTTCGCGCTGGCGTACGTGGCGCAGGCGGCGCTGCTGGAGCCGCCCACGCGCCACAACCTCAGGACGGTGAGTACTGACGCCGACGCGGACATATTGTGTAACAAATACTCATGTTGACAGGAACATTATCACTTTTTTTATTAATCAGTTGTAGTCTTAGGGAAGTTGTTGTTGTCATGGTTTGGGCATGTAATGAGGAGGGATGATACGCATGCAACAAAGTGTGTGCTAAGTATGAATGTAGATGGATGGAGAGGAAGAGGAAGACCTAAGAAAAGATGGATGGATTGCCTGAAAGATGACATGAATAGGAAGGGAGTGAGTGTCAGTATGACGAGTGACAGGGAGAAATGGAAGCGGAAGACATTGCGCCGATCCCAAATAAAATTGGGAACAGGGCAGAAGGAAGTATGTATTGAGCACGTGAGAGCGTCGGTGCGGTCGGCAGGCGCGGCGGCGGGCGGCGTACGCGCGGCTGGCGCGGCAGCTGCACATCACGGAGCGCATGGCGCAGCACTGGGAGGGCAGCCTGCGCGAGTACTACGCCGCGCAGCTGTACGCGCTGCCCCGCGCCGGCCCGCGCTGGCTGCGAGCCGTGCACGCGCGTCTCGACCCCACCAGCCGGGCCACTGCCGCGGCTACCGTGAGCGGTGACGGTGCTGCTATTGCCGCCGACGGTGCTAGTGAAGACGTTGGCGCCATTGCAGCGGACAGCGGTGCCGCTACCAAAGATGCTGGCGCCCCTGCCGTTGCCACTACCGGCAGTACTGTTGCCAGAGTCGCTGATAAAGAAGACACCGACAAGACTGAAGGGACCGCCGTCAGTGGCATCACGCGTGCCGACAGCGACGTCGTTACTATTGACGCACACACTGTAAGTATACACACAATCGCACACACACAGTGTCAGAACTCATGTCCTGCCTTATTATAAATTATGCGCGATTGGTACGATGGATGATGATACACCGACACGTACGGATGTGTGTCCGCAGTGGTGGCGACGCGTGTGGGCGGGCGGGCTGGTGGCGGCGCTGGTGGCGGCGGCGCAGGCGCGCGGCGCGCTGTGCTCCACGGCGCTGTACACGCTGGTGCGGCGCGAGCTGCGGCGCCGCGTGCCGCTGCCGGACCTGCACGAGCTGTGGTGAGTGTGTGTAGCGGCAGCGTGCCCGCAGTGCCCGCAGTGCGCGTGCTCACACTCCGCGTGCCCGCAGGGTGAGCGTGCAGCGCGCGGCGCTGGAGCAGGTGCGGCTGGCGGGGCGCGCGGGGGACGCGGGGGCGGTGCCGCCCGAGGCGGCGCGCGTGGCGGACCTGGTGCTGCTGCACACGGACGTGGCGGCGCAGCGGCTGCTGGACGACGAGAGCGTGACGCTGCACGAGGAGGCGGCGGCGCTGCACGCGCTGTGGCGGCTCGTGCAGCGCCACGCGCTGGAGGACGCGGCCGAGCGGCTGCGGCTGGGGCGGCGCTGGTCGCGCGTGCACCGCGACTACTGCTCCAGGTGCGTGCTGCTCCGCGTGCTGTGTGTGTGTGTGTGTCGCACTGCTCTAGTGACACTGTGAGTGTGCAGCGGGCGCAGCGCGTCGCTGGTGGTGCTGCAGCGGCGCTGGCACGAGCTGAAGCTGCAGGCGCGGCAGCGGCTGGCCGCGCACTGGCGCCGCCCGCTCCCCGCGCCCGCGCCGCTCCCGGCCACGCTGCCTCCACTGCCCGCGCCCATACATCTCGCCATTCTCAAGCGGTCAGTACTGTACACTTGTTTGACTATCCCGTCTGATGCTAGTAATATGTATATTCCTGTCTTTCGAAAAAGCTTTTCGAACATACATAAAGTCTTTAAAAATAACCGATAACTTCAAAAGTTTCTGAACATATTTTATTAATCATGTAGATTTACCCCTGGCCTTTGACTACATCGAATGATCCAATAATCGGCTGAGAAAGAGTTGACTGTTCATTGTAACTCAAGGCATCATATCGTTCTCCTAGAGAGTACATCTGTTCAGATTGCACTTACATAACAATAATGTGTAAACCTTAATTACACATTGCGCTTTCATGGTGTTCCACAAGACAGCATTCTTGGTCACCCACTGTTTGCCATACGAAAAATTATATGCACATAGTGTCAATTTTCGTTCGCTGCAAATTCGGTCATAAATCAATTTAGTGATAGGTGCAGCAAACAATTTAAACAAAACAAGAATTAATCAGTAATTTCATAAAATAAAAATAAATGTATCCATATTGTTATCAAGTGCGATGGTTGCATGTCATGCTCTGAAACAAAAGGCTCGAGTCTCCTGACTGTGACCGATACAGCAATATTGCTGTGTTTTCCATACTGATGAGTTCATTAGCAGTAGTACCCGTGTGCTGGCAGGTACCCGCACGTGGCGACGGACGCGCAGGTGTCGTGGCGCGAGCTGGTGAGCGAGCGTCGCGTCGTGCGACAGCCGCTGGTGAGTCTAACAACAGATACAATATTGGGAACGGCACTTACCGTCTATGTATGCATGCCGTGTGTGACAAATACTATGTCGATTATAATATGTCGATGTGATGATGATGACGAGTGATTGACACCTGCTTGACGTGGACGGTTGGTATTCCTGCTATTACGACACAACATACATGGTACACATTGAAACACACTAATGTTCAGCCCGAGCAGTTACTCTCGGACGACAGCGCCGATGAAACGGATAGGGAGCTCTCCCCGGACAGCCACGCAGTCACGCCATCCATCCAAGCAGACACGCCACCCAGCGACGCAGTAACGCCGGCCGGCGACGCAGACACGTCGGCCATCAGCGCAGACACGCCAGCTATCAGCGCAGACACGTCGGCCATCGGCGCAGACACGTCAGCTATCAGCGCAGACACGTCGGTCATCGGCGCAGACACGCCAGCTATCAGCGCAGACATGTCAGCCATCAGCGCAGACATGTCAGCCATCGGCGCAGTTGCCCCAGTCATCAGCGCAGACACGCCAGCTATCAGCGCAGACACGCCAGCTATCAGCGAAGACACGCCAGCTATCAGCGAAGACACGCCGGCCGTCAGCGCAGACACGCTGGTCATCAGCGCAGACACGCCAGCCATCAGCGCAGACGCACTCAAAATAATAACTTCAAGTAGGCTTAAAAATATGTCTGCTTTTAACGACTTTCAAATAAATTGCATCCGTAGAGCGGTAGACTGTACTAAATATAAATATCTTTGTACTATTTCAGCTCGCGACGACATACAAGAGTCACCCCCGGAGCCGCCCGACATCAAGCCTGATCTACTTGTACCGCTCAACATCGGTAACTCAATCACTACTACTACTAATATTATAAACTAGCTTCTGCCAGCGGTTTCACTCGCATCCCGTGGGAACCTCGGCACGGACCCGGATAAAAAGTAGCCTATAGCCTTCCTCGATAAATGGGCTATCTAACACTAAAAGAATTTTTCAAATCGGACCAGTAGTTCCTGAGATTAGCGCGTTCAAACAAACAAACAAACAAACAAACTCTTTAGCTTTATAATATTAGTATAGATGTGGCAGTTTGTTTTTTTTTGTTGATGTTTGATGCTACAACAACTGAAGCGATTTGGACGAAGTCGCGAGCGGAATTTAGTGTTTTATACATACATGATTATTATTATTCAGCTGCCGCCAGCACACAGTCAGCGAGTGAGCCGGCGCTGCTCGTTCCATCACACATCGGTAAGTATCTCTCAGCGTCAACCTTGCTGCCCTGCACATAAGTAACAATTCCCCTTGCACAGGCCCCGCGCCCAAACACGAGGACTCCGACACCGACGCGGAAGACAATCTGGTCATCGACGAGTCTTCCAGCAAGCAGCTCAGTCCTGCCAAACCGTTCAGGCTTGAGGACACAGTCGCTCATAGCGCTGACACCGTGTCGCCGCCGCCGCAGACGAGTGACACTATAGCAGTGCTGCGTAACATCGATCCCTCCGCTGTCAAAGCAGAGATAGTGTTCGACAGCGACGACGACGACAGTGAACCTTCTGTGCAAGACGCTAGTGTCGAGAGTCCTCTGCCGCGCACTCGCCGGGGCTCCTCCTTCATCAGCAGCCGACTGTTCTTCGACGACGACGACGATGTGATTCTCGATGACGTCACGCCTGCTGATGACGTCACACCTGCCGATGCCGTCACTACTGAACCGCTCGAACAGAAGGTGCCAGTAAACACGCCTGCTATCGGTAAGTGTCTGACTCACGGCCTTTTTCAATATTGTGTCTGTTATTATATAACAAGAATTTAGATATAACAAGGTTTTTATTTTTATTATATAACAAGGTTTATTTAACAAGAAAATACCAAGAATTAGATTAAATATAAAAATTAACTAGAATTAATCAAAAGCGTCAAACCATTCTATGTCTTGTCATAATGGCGTTCGAGAAGAGAATCGTCCAAGCGGAGGTGCGCGGCTGCACAGCTCTACGTAGTGACAGCTACACACAAACTGTAGGAACCTGCGTTTCAGGCCATCACGTTATTGTAGCTGTAATGACGTGATGGCCTGAAACACAGGTTTGTATAAACCTACATCACGCAGCTCGCAACATACTCGTATGATTTAACCTTTATATAAGAATATACTATGTAATAACTTTCTGTGCTATCTATAGAAAATTCTATGTAAAAGAAAGAAAAAAAAAATTGCCATAAATAATTGTTTTAGTATTTATTATTATGTACCTATGTATCTATTACATTATGTTATCTTGTTCGTGTATGTGGTTAGACCCGAAGCTGCTGCTGGAGGCTCGCGTGTGCGTCGTGCGGCTCGAGGACGCGCCGCGACGCAAGCGCGAGGCGCCGCCACTCGCCCCCCTCGCGCCGCCCAAGCGCGAGGCACCACCCCCCGCCCCCCTCGTGCGCCTCGAGCCACGCGAGGCGGCCCCCCGCGCCCCCCTCGTGCCGTGCAAGCGCGAGGCGGCCCCCCTCCCGGCCCTCGTGCGCATCGCGCCGCGCAAGAGGCCGCGCAGCCGCGCCGCCGCCAGCGTGCTCTGGGGTACGTACACAACACTATGTACTAATGTAGCTCCGCTATAACACAACTCTTAAAAACTTGCCAAGTTACTTCTACATAGACACAATCTTATGATATATTTTTTCATTTTAAAATACATGTTGTATAAACGATAAAAAGTTCACGGGATCAGAATAAAACCGTTACATCGCACGGAATTAATAAATCCGCCAAAACTGTATAGCGACTTTTGTAATTGTCGTTGCTGTAACGATATTGTAGTACATTGATTGAACGCGACATGTACAGAGGAGCCGGCGCCGGGCCCGGCAGCCGCGGCGGACGCGGACGCGGCGGAGGCGGCGCTGCGGCGCGTGCTGCTGCGCGACATCGAGCAGGTGCGGCGCCGCAACCAGCTGCTGCTCACCGCGCAGGTCAAGCCCATACCCGCCGTACGTATCCCACTATGTATCATTGCGTACAGAGGAGCCGGCGGAGGCGGCGCTGCGGCGCGTGCTGCTGCGCGACATCGAGCAGGTGCGGCGCCGCAACCAGCTGCTGCTCACCGCGCAGGTCAAGCCCATACCCGCCGTACGTATCCCACTATGTATCATTGCGTACAGAGGAGCCGGCGGAGGCGGCGCTGCGGCGCGTGCTGCTGCGCGACATCGAGCAGGTGCGGCGCCGCAACCAGCTGCTGCTCACCGCGCAGGTCAAGCCCATACCCGCCGTACGTATCCCACTATGTATCATTGCGTACAGAGGAGCCGGCGGAGGCGGCGCTGCGGCGCGTGCTGCTGCGCGACATCGAGCAGGTGCGGCGCCGCAACCAGCTGCTGCTCACCGCGCAGGTCAAGCCCATACCCGCCGTACGTATCCCACTATGTATCATTACTACGTGTTGAAAAGAACATGTTACATACAATGTAATCTTACCTCCCTTAAGGTTGCATGGTCTACGACTGCTATCTATACATAGAAGTTATATATGTACTTATAAACATGGTGTTCTGAGCGTCAAACAATTAATTCCATATATTAATATAAAAGTTTCACTGTTTTATCCCTTTAATACGGAACTGATTTATGAACTAGTGGGCAATATAACTAAAAAAATAAAAGTCGTGTGGTGGCCTAGTGGGTAAAGAACCAACCTCTCGAAAATGTGGGTGTGGGTTCGATTCCAGGTCAGGCTAGTACTTATGCAACTTTTCTAAGTTTGTATGTACTTTCTAAGTATATCTTGGACACTAATGGCTGATAAAAAGGTGAAGGAAAACATCTCGAGGAAACCTGGACTATAGTCTGAAATCACCAACCTGCATTGAGCAAGCGTGGTGATTAATGCTCAATCCTTCTCCTTGTGAGAGGCCTGTGCCCACCAGTGGGACGATAAAAAGGCAGTAACAGTACAGTACAGTACAACAGGCAATATAACGTGTGATTAACGTTGCATGTACGCGTGCAGACGACAGCGGCGCCCGCAGCCGACGAGCAAGCCGACCACAACGCGGACGACGACCTCACAGGTACACACGCACACACGCGCACACACATACACACACACGCGCACACACACACACACACGCGCACACACACACACGCGCGCACACACACACACGCACACACACACACATACACACACATACACACACACACACACACACACACATACACACACACTAATAGAAGTACAAACGATAGCACATCAACCTACCTCAATCTGTCCAATTTCTTGAATAGATTTTGAACGTTATCACAAGGATTGTTATGATTGTACATTACAACACTTATATTGAAGGCATATATATGCTGGACACGACTGATCTCTCTCCGGTGGTGTCGGATTGTCGTCGTCACCGGTCTGACGCGTCGTGTGTTGCAGGGTCGGCGCTGGTGCTGCCGAACGCGCTCGAGCTCTCCGACGCGCTCTCCCGGCTCGCGGTAAGTGCCACATACTTATTATACTTACATTACTCCTGTAGATTATACACTCACAGTGTGTCTCTGTACATATTATAGCTACCTGAAGTCATTTATGATTTTATATATCGGAGTAACGTTGTGATTCATCAGGCGGCGGGTTTTTTAAGTAATATATTTCTATGGTAATTGAGTAATTTTGTGTGTAAGTATTTGGTTTGCCGCAGTGTAACATAATGATGTTGACTTTAATGTTGTATATGACGTTGCGTTGTCGCAGGCGGCGGCGTCGACGCATCGGCTGATCGACACGTCGTACTGCTGCGCGGCGAGACGACACCGCGCCGTCAACGACACGCGACGCCGCATCGGCCTGCCGCCCATCGACCTACACAAGTACGTGTGTGTGTGTGTGTTTCCTGGCGTATGGCTCTTGACTTGACTCGGGGCTGGGCGACTGTGCTGGCGGGCGCGCGGGTGGAGGGGCGTCAGCGTGTCGCGTCAGCTCAACTCAACCTTGCGAGAGCGCTCTTGGTGTACATTCAGAATATCATTGCGCGCTGTACGTCGCAATCATCTGGTTGAAGTCTGGGTTAATTGATGAAGCGTTTTACGTAGCGATTAACGTTTCGCGTGTTCATTGATGGTTGTGTTATTGTGGCAGACACTCGGGCTCCCCGTGCTCGTGCTGCTGCGCGCACACGCGTGATGGCGGCGGCGCGTTGTTGCGGCAGCTGGCGGCGCTGCACGCGCATGTCGCGCGAGTCACGCGACAGACGCAGGTGAGACACCGTGCTAGTGCTCGTGCTGCTGCGGCAGCTGGCGGCGCTGCACGCGCATGTCGCGCGAGTCACGCGACAGACGCAGGTGAGACACTGTGCTAGTGCTCGTGCTGCTGCGGCAGCTGGCGGCGCTGCACGCGCACGTGGCGCGCGTCACGCGACAGACGCAGGTGAGACACTGTGCTAGTGCTCGTGCTGCTGCGGCAGCTGGCGGCGCTGCACGCGCATGTCGCGCGAGTCACGCGACAGACGCAGGTGAGACACTGTGCTAGTGCTCGTGCTGCTGCGGCAGCTGGCGGCGCTGCACGCGCACGTGGCGCGAGTCACGCGACAGACGCAGGTGAGACACTGTGCTAGTGCTCGTGCTGCTGCGGCAGCTGGCGGCGCTGCACGCGCATGTCGCGCGAGTCACGCGACAGACGCAGGTGAGACACTGTGCTAGTGCTCGTGCTGCTGCGGCAGCTGGCGGCGCTGCACGCGCACGTGGCGCGCGTCACGCGACAGACGCAGGTGAGACACTGTGCTAGTGCTCGTGCTGCTGCGGCAGCTGGCGGCGCTGCACGCGCATGTCGCGCGAGTCACGCGACAGACGCAGGTGAGACACTGTGCTAGTGCTCGTGCTGCTGCGGCAGCTGGCGGCGCTGCACGCGCACGTGGCGCGAGTCACGCGACAGACGCAGGTGAGACACTGTGCTAGTGCTCGTGCTGCTGCGGCAGCTGGCGGCGCTGCACGCGCATGTCGCGCGAGTCACGCGACAGACGCAGGTGAGACACTGTGCTAGTGCTCGTGCTGCTGCGGCAGCTGGCGGCGCTGCACGCGCACGTGGCGCGAGTCACGCGACAGACGCAGGTGAGACACTGTGCTAGTGCTCGTGCTGCTGCGGCAGCTGGCGGCGCTGCACGCGCATGTCGCGCGAGTCACGCGACAGACGCAGGTGAGACACTGTGCTAGTGCTCGTGCTGCTGCGGCAGCTGGCGGCGCTGCACGCGCATGTCGCGCGAGTCACGCGACAGACGCAGGTGAGACACTGTGCTAGTGCTCGTGCTGCTGCGGCAGCTGGCGGCGCTGCACGCGCATGTCGCGCGAGTCACGCGACAGACGCAGGTGAGACACTGTGCTAGTGCTCGTGCTGCTGCGGCAGCTGGCGGCGCTGCACGCGCACGTGGCGCGCGTCACGCGACAGACGCAGGTGAGACACTGTGCTAGTGCTCGTGCTGCTGCGGCAGCTGGCGGCGCTGCACGCGCACGTGGCGCGAGTCACGCGACAGACGCAGGTGAGACACTGTGCTAGTGCTCGTGCTGCTGCGGCAGCTGGCGGCGCTGCACGCGCACGTGGCGCGCGTCACGCGACAGACGCAGGTGAGACACTGTGCTAGTGCTCGTGCTGCTGCGGCAGCTGGCGGCGCTGCACGCGCATGTCGCGCGAGTCACGCGACAGACGCAGGTGAGACACTGTGCTAGTGCTCGTGCTGCTGCGGCAGCTGGCGGCGCTGCACGCGCATGTCGCGCGAGTCACGCGACAGACGCAGGTGAGACACTGTGCTAGTGCTCGTGCTGCTGCGGCAGCTGGCGGCGCTGCACGCGCATGTCGCGCGAGTCACGCGACAGACGCAGGTGAGACACTGTGCTAGTGCTCGTGCTGCTGCGGCAGCTGGCGGCGCTGCACGCGCATGTCGCGCGAGTCACGCGACAGACGCAGGTGAGACACTGTGCTAGTGCTCGTGCTGCTGCGGCAGCTGGCGGCGCTGCACGCGCATGTCGCGCGAGTCACGCGACAGACGCAGGTGAGACACTGTGCTAGTGCTCGTGCTGCTGCGGCAGCTGGCGGCGCTGCACGCGCACGTGGCGCGCGTCACGCGACAGACGCAGGTGAGACACTTTGTTATTAGCCGCGTACTGACCAAGCGGGCGGCTTCGCGAGCCTGCCCCGGACATGCCGCAGTACGCATCCCGTGCGAGGAGGCCTCGGTCTGTAAGCTGTCTAATCCGAAGCTGCCTCGCGCGGCGTCACCGAGCCACCGTGAGCATCGACGCTCAGTTCAACTTGAGGCAAAACACTACCGCCTTGAGTGAGCGCAGCAAACATACTGAGGCGCCTTTGAGCATCGACAAAATACCGACAACGCACGAACGAACGCACGTAGAAGAGGAAATTAAGAGGAAAATGTTACGTAGTTTGTAAACAGCAGTCGCTCGAACCAATATTTGTCTTGTATCTAACTCGATGCTTGAACGCCTCGTTGGACACAATCATATGAGGCTGCCAGAACTTTTTGTAGGAGAGACAACCGGACCGACTCTTTGTAGGACAGACAACCGGACCGACTTTTTGTAGGAGAGACAACCGGACCGACTTTTTGTAGGACAGACTACCGGACCGACTTTTTGTAGGAGAGACAACCGGACCGACTTTTTGTAGGAAAGACAACCGGACCGACTTTTTGTAGGCGAGACAACCGGACCGACTTTTTGTAGGCGAGACAACCGGACCGACTTTTTGTAGGACAGACTACCGGACCGACTTTTTGTAGGAGAGACAACCGGACCGACTTTTTGTAGGACGAGTACGTTGCACTATTGCTATCTAAATCCACTGGGTGGGTAGCATAATTCATGTACACTTACAACAAGAAGTTAATACAACGTGTAGTAACAACATGTTTCATGTTTCAGACGGAGCCGATCAACAGTAAGTACCACTGCTGCGTTACACCGACACTATACAACGAAGCAGTCGCAGCATGCATGTGTGCTACCTTCATATGTGTGTGTCGTTACACTATGTAGTAATCAGTACCTGCCTAATGTCCAGAAAGTATAAAAAAGACAATACCCCTTGAAGTTAATAGAAATCCTTGCAAGTAGAGATTAATCTTATCGCCCGCACGTTATATTGTTTATTTATTTACAGAAAAAAAATCCAAAACTATCTCATCATCAGACACACTCGCTACGGATAAAGATCCCAAAACAGCTAAACCCAAGCCGATTTCTATTCCGGAAGACAAATCGAAGTCAATTCCGACCAGTAAGTTGAGGTCAATTCTGATGAGTAACAAGAAGTCAATAGCGGACGACAAGTCGAAGTCAGCCCCGGGCAGCAAATCGAATTTAACCCCAGATGACAAGACGAAGTCTACTCCGGCCAGCACGTCGAAGTCAGCCCCGGGTAGCGTATTGAAGTCAACTCCAGATGAGAAGACCAAGCTTACTCCGGCCAGTAAGTCGAAGTCATCCCCGGGTAGCCTATCGAAGTCGACCCCAGATGACAAGACGAAGTCTACTCCTCCGGCCAGTAAGTCGAAGTCAACCTCAAAAAGAAAGTCGAAGTCAACTCCGGCCAGCAACTCGAAGTGCCCGCCAAGCCCGATGGCTGTCTCATCGGCTGCGAGCGCTGCGTTCGACTCAGCGTACAACGAGTGGCTGCGGCAGAAGAGCGTCAACACGCAGTACTTCAACTTTCCCCCGCCCGTGGACACGTCCAAGCGGAGGAGGAAGAAGCCGGCTCCCCCTGTGGCCGCCCCCGCGCAGCCGACGCTGGTGGTGTCGCCGCTGTCGGACGCGCGGGGGCGGCCGGTGGCGCAGCCCATCTCGCAGCGCCCGCTGTCCATCCTCGAGGAGTACGCGCGCACGCTGCCCGCGCCGCCGCCGCCGCCGACCACCATGCTCAGCGGTAACTGTGCCCACTGCATTACTAGCCTCCGCACATAAGCTATAACACTACCAAGTTTCGTCAAAATCCATCCTGTAGTTTTTGCATGGAAGAGTAACAAACATACATAATCTATACCAGGGTTTCCCAACCTTTATTTCACTGAGCCTCCCCAATACAAAAATGATATTCTCATGCCCCCTTAAGTTTAAAAACACACATTTTTTTTACAACTATATTATTTATTTGAATTAATATTAAATAATAGATTAATTAATAGATTTAAATTAATTAAAATTAAAAACAAAAAGATCCATACGTTAGATATAATATAGATAGATGATTATATCATAGATGTTCTAAGGATCTAATAAGAGAAGATATAAGTATGTATCTACACTTGAAAACCATTAATTACTTTCACATTTAGGTAAATATGCTAGTTTTATTTTAATTATTAAATACTAATGAGATACTTGAGCTTGCATCTTCTGTACCAGTATGTCGATTCTGGGTTCAGTCTTTGCTAGAGCAATGGTTAAATCGCTATCGACGGCAAGACGATTTCGCTGTTTAGTTTTTATTATAACCAAAGCTGAAAAACCTGTGTCACATAAATATGTGGTCTAAAATGGAATAATTATTCTTAAAGCATGTGAAGCAATTTTGGGAATTACAAGAAATCGTTTGAACCAAAATTTCTCTAATGTCAAGAGATGGAAGTCATCTTTCATGGTCGAGTCAGCCTTCATTTCTAGAAATTCTTCCTGAACATCTTCAGGCAAATCTGAGACTTCGACAACAAATGGGTTTCTGGTCATGCGCCATATTGGTTATTAACTTACTATTAATTACTAAGAAACTTACCTTTTATTAAAGTGAAGACACAATTTAACTTCTAAATATCTCACAAACAACAATTTTACGCAAATGTTCCGAATTGTTTTACGAGTGATAGATGGATGCAAGCGGGAAGGTACGGCGGGGGTACGCGTGAGTGTCGTGTTGTGACTTGTCCAAACTTGTATATGTAGAGCGCAATACACACTGAGTCCGCCGGGCCGACGATAGGTATATGTCGGCAACTTTTTGTCTTTGATTTGATTCTTTTCACTATTTTGTACTATTTCCGAAAATTAAACGTACCGATTACGCCCCCCCTGGTATTCCGCTACGCCCCCCAAGGGGGGGCATGCCCCCCTGGTTGGGAACTCCTGATCTATACATATATATAATAAATCTGTAGAAAAGTAATTTTTGTACATTGAAGAAATTGTCAAAAAATAGCCAGCATGTTAAAGGATAACTAACAGAACCCATTTCCATCATTTTTGTCTGTTTATCTGTTTGTTTGTGCGCGCATCACGTAAAATCTACGAATTCAATGCAGACAATGCTTATATACAAAAATTCTACGTAACTTGAGGTATTACTTAGTTTTTGTTTCATCGAAATTGATCCACTCTATCAAAAGATATGGTTAATTTAGTGAATTTAAGATGTAAAATATTACGACACGCAATCTGTTTACTTTTGAAAACTGTACATTTCAATGTTGTAATCTTTACACAGAAAATACACACCGTTATAAGTAACTTTGGAAGAAAAATAAATGTTTAGCCAAGGTTAAAGTAGCTCCATCTGTGGTAAATAAAATACATCAAATTTGTCAAAGGATCGAGGTGGTAAATAACAATTAGTTACCATTTACATTCCATTCATAATTTCCGTATTTCCGTGCATTTTCCTTAATTCACCTAATTTAAAAAGGGGTGACTCTTTGAATCGCGATATCGCAGGAATGGTAACATTTAGGAGAAAATTGTTGATGCCATTTTTAACCCCCGACGCAAAAACGACGGGGTGTTATAAGTTAGACGTGTGTGTGAGTGTGTGTGTGTGTGTGTGTGTGTGTGTGTGTGTGTGTGTGTGTGTGTGTGTGTGTGTGTGTGTGTGTGTGTGTGTGTGTGTGTGTGTGTGTGTGTGTGTGTGTGTGTGTGCGTGTGCGTGCGTGCGTGCGTGCGTGCGTGCGTGCGTGCGTGCGTGCGTGCGTGCGTGCGTGCGTGCGTGCGTGCGTGCGTGCGTGCGTGCGTGCGTGCGTGCGTGCGTGCGTGCGTGCGTGCGTGCGTGCGTGCGTGCGTGCGTGCGTGTGTGTGTGTGTGTGTGTCGAATATCACCCATCCACTCAGCGGCCGCGGTGAACGTTGCTCAAACTTTGACCGGTAAATCTGTTTCACAATACATTATTAGCTACGAGTCATATGTAGGTATTATTGTAAGTTTCTATTGTGGGAGAATAACAGATGTGCAGTCCAACCACAGTTTGATAGAATATAGTGTTGTTATGTAGCAGGCAGCACGGTGCTGGTGGCGCTGCCGGTGGAGGCGCTGGGGTCGCTGGCGCGGGCGGTGCGGGCGGCGCGGGGGGCGGGAGGGGGGCGGCGCCCGCGCCTGCTGTCGCTGGCGCACGCCGTGCCCAGCGCCGACGTCATCGAGATCCCCGACGACGACCCCGCGCCCGCCGCCTGCTCCGCGCCCGCCGCCTGCCCCGCGCCCGGCGCCTGCCCCGCGCCCGCCGCCTGCTCCGCGCCCGCCGCCTGCCCCGCGCCCGGCGCCTGCCCCGCGCCCGCCGCCTGCTCCGCGCCCGCCGCCTGCCCCGCGCCCGGCGCCTGCCCCGCGCCCGCCGCCTGCTCCGCGCCCGCCGCCTGCCCCGCGCCCGGCGCCTGCCCCGCGCCCGCCGCCTGCTCCGCGCCCGCCGCCTGCTCCGCGCCCGCCGCCTGCCCCGCGCCCGCCGCCTGCCCCGCGCCCGGCGACTGGCCGGAGCCCGCGGGCTGCCTGGCTCCGGGCGCCGAGGCCTGTCACCCCGCCATGTTCGCCGACCCGCGCGCCATGCCCGACTTCCTGCAGCAGCTCAGCTGCACCGCTGACGACAACTCCGAACGTATGTCACATTTATTTATTTATCTACATACATTACACGTTACCCCAATGCGATAAATGCGCTTAATTACACTTAAATTATAATTTTACACATAATTTATAAATAATTATTTATACTTACAATTAATGTCTACATATAATGAGATGTCTACATCTAATGCATTCTGCATGAACACTCCACAGTAGAACTGTCTTACTGAACACATTACATGCACGATACTAATACTAGTCATGAAGTCGAGTTGTTGTCCCTACAAGCAGCACCAGCTACTGACTGTACAAGCTTAGACGATCTTCAACACGTAATGTATGTAGTTAGCATTGCGCGTGTTCGCTGTGACAACTCCCGACCGAAAGGACCGAATCCTCGCGTCGACCGAATTAATTATTTAATTGAATGAACTCACATATGGCGGAGAAACATTGTACTTTTGTGTCTTTGGGGTAAAATGCGAGCACAAAACACCACAGTTTCACACAATGTTTTATCACTTCACACGAGCCTAAAGAAAAATGATTAATTATGACCAAGCAGCGGAAGAAAATGATTAATTATGATCTATATATCTCTTTAACACGCTTATTTGATTAATATAATGATTCAACTCGATCATGTTCCCGCACAAAATAACGTCACATCAACAACTGTCCATGACAAGATGGCGCTTCGACCCCTCGACCCCGCTCGAGGCTCGAGCCTAATGCTCGGCTCTGATTGGTCAATAATTAACTCACTCGCAAGTTACAATATTCATGACTATTGTTTTGCAAAGGTTTCTAATTCATAGAAAAAAAAATCTAATAAAATTAGATTATGAATTTTAGAAGAAATTAAAAGGTAAACTAATAATATTGTGCATGCGTGCCTCAATCAACTCAACTCTTAACTTTCTCCGAAACGAATAACCAATTAGTTTACAAGATAGTTAATAGATGGCGTTAATTTAAATTTGAGTAGAGTGGCGACGATGTGACATACAGGAATGAATTTTTATTCAGTGCGTAAACTTTGTCAACTTGATAGTTAAACAAGTTTTATAGATACGTGTATTTTTATTTTGTTGTGTTTTAGTACAAAAGAAAATACTGATGATACAGATATGTTCTGTTATAGATTCGGAACCACTAGCTTTGTTTTGCGCACTGCTTAACATTCAGTAATGTATGAGAGTGTGATTGGTTGATGTGTTTGTGTGGGTGCGGCAGAGCTGTACGTGCACAAGCGGTGTGCGCCCTTGGTGGCGGCGCGGCGCGTGCGGTGCGGCGCGGCGCTGCTCCGCGCGGACGCGGCGCGGCTGCCGCGCGTGCTCCGCGCGGGCGGGCGGACGATGCTGCTGGCGTGCGAGGCGGAGCTGCCGGCCGCACAGCCGACCTACTGGACGCTGGACGCGTTCGCGGTGACGCAGCGCGTGGAGCTGGACGACGGCCGCGTCGACCGCGTGCCCGAGCACCGCGTCTGTCAGCACCGCCATCAGTTCCAGGTCAGTGCACCACGCGTAGTGCTCACCAAGCCGGACTGTGTGGCTCACGGGTTAGATAAGGAGGAGTCAAAATCTCTTTGTGGGTTTAAGAAAATTTCACAAAGCAGTCCAAAGCTTAGAAATTGGTAAATGATACATCTGTGCTTCTGAAAGTACATTAATGTCAATCTGTTTGCAACGTCTCTCTGGTAGTGTCTGAGTTTCGTCACGTCCGGCTATGAGAGTGAAAGCATAGAGAATTGGCCTGTTTTTTCCCAATTCTTCTGTTACTATAATATGTCCCGCGCAACTGGCTTATATGAACAGTCGGCTAGGACGGCGTTGTTATCTGTTCGGAAACCTCTCGGACAGAGCAATGACGTCGACGGTGGCGCCACCGGCGATGTATGTCAGTACGAGGTGTAGTCATGTACGAGGATCGCGGTCCGCATCTTTGATCGATCAGTTGTGACCATTGTAGGCGCGTTTAATTATGTTGTTAATTTCCGTTGGAATAAACCAGTACCTATATTTCGGAAGCAGTCTCCTCATTCTACAGCCCAAAAAATCTCCCTAGGTTATCAATGTGCATCTCGCAGGTGGTGACGGCGGTGTGCTCTGGGGCGGGACTGCGCGCGGCGCTGGCGGCGGGCGGCGGCGTGTTCGCGCTGGACGTGCTGCGCGCGCGGCGCCACGCGCTGGCGCTGCGCCCCGCCGCGCGTGCCGGCCGCCTGCTCTACCGCGCCGCGCCGCGCCACGCGCAGCCCGGGGACGACCTATACGTGAGTGCCACGCGACGGACCAACCGCTCGACCAGTTGCAACTGATTCGAGCGGTCGAGGCAACCTTAGATATTGGCTCCTCGACCTCTCGATTATCTCGCGAGATTTTCGTTCTCACTAAACATTCACACTACCTACGATATAATATTAACTGTTTATTCAATTGACAACACAATCGAATATAATAGTCAACGCACACTTAACATCAGTTTGTCATTTCTTATGCTCCATACCATTCCATAATATGTCACCAGAAGAGAGAGATTTAAGTATAAAAGTGACTCGTGTACATAGTATAATGTGTGTACATATGTATGTGTCGGAGCAAACATCAGCTAGGGTAATCGAGCAAAGAAATAACTCAAACAAACTCAAACAAACTCAAAACTCAAACGTTTATTCAAATTAGTCAGAACAAAAGACAGCCCCCAAAACGCCCGCCCTTCACCACTTCCTATGTGTTTTGGCTGGGAAGAAGAAGTGGCGGAACAAACTCCCCAGCAACACATGTCTGTCTGTTAGGTTAGAAGAACCTTATCATACGATAGACGTTACAATACAAAAATCACAAGACACTACATTTTACAATAAGTTTAGGTACTACAACGCTAGGCAATAACACTAAGTACACTACACGTGACGTAGGGCAGTAACGCGACGACTCCGCGAAGACTCGACGAAGCCTCAATGAAGACTGAGCTCCGCGGACGCCACGCTGACCACCACGACTCTGCCAAGCGCGCCAAAATGTTGTTTCACCGGAAACGCCACCAGAGGGCGCGCTTGCGTCTCGTTTAGTGTCCGTACTATTGACCGTCTCCGACATATGTATGTTCACACAAATATTGTATACACTACTATGGGGTTTGTTTGCCTTTCCCAGGGGCTGGAGTTCGAGCTGGACGCGGACGACGACACGTGCGGCGCCCAGTACACAGCGCAGCCAGCCGCCGGCGCCACTGATGACGTCACTACTACCGCGCCCGCCGCCTCACGAGAGAACAGTAACATGGTCACTCTCTCGCTGGTGAACGCGACGCCCACGGAACATACCGCCAAGGTAACGAGCTTGCTCGCTGCCGGTACGTCACACGACATGGCCACCGTGACGAAACTGGAAGCCACCTGTGACCAGGCGAGCGCACCCGCTGTTGTGACATCACATGACGTCACTCCGACAGTCTTAGCTGTGGCGTCACAGGACACCACTGAAGATGTCGCTAATGTCCACACACTCTCTACCACACATGACACCACCACCCTCACATCTCCAGAAGCTACTAATAAGCTGACGAGCGACCCCGCACTCGTCACCTCACGCGACACCACAGATGACGTCACTTCGACGCTCACGGTGACTCCACAGGTCACCACCGCGGCCGTACTTGTCACGCCAAAGAACACTACCAATGCCCACGCCAGCGACTCCGTGCTCGTCACGTCACAGAACATGACCAATGACGTCACTCCCTCACTCGCTACCGTGACGTCGCTAGGAACTGCCAGTGACCTGCAAAGCGCACCCGCTATTGTGACTTCACACGACACGACTGATGACGTCACTCCCACGATCGGAGCTGTAAAGTCGCTGCAAACTAGCAGTGACATGACGAACACACACGACACCACCGGTGACGTCACCGCCGCCGACACACATACAACCACTGAGAACTAGATGACGAGTGGAGGTGCCATAACGGGAAATCTCCTAAGGAAGCGACAAAACTCGGGTGTTCGGGGGACGATGACCGTTACTAGCCCAAACGCCTTCTTTGGAACCCTATCATTTTTTTTAAACCAAAAATCGTTGAGAGGTGTATCAAAGAACCCAAACGCCTCGTTAGTTTAATAGTAAGTGATCGTTTTGGTCACGCCTACAGTACGTTACTTGACGTACCTGCGTTATGGCATCTCCGCTCATGTTTCCTTCCTCCGTGGCTACCAGAGGTGGCGGGATCTATTCCCGCATCTCTCACTCATGACTGCTTAATTTAAATTGCGAGGTTTTAGCTATAAAATGTAAGTATTAAGAAAATATATAAAACGGTATGTTTATGGCTTGTCTGGTACCCGCCGTTACCCGCGGTATAAGCTTTGCTTGTTTTGGTACTAGATAGCCTTGTATGTAAGTATATTATTATTGTAGTATACAAAGATAGTATTTAATTGAACAAAGTGCCTCATTTAAGTCAGACTGTGGTCTGATCAGACAAAGATATTTTCATTACAGATATACGATAATAGGAACTACACAACAGGTACCACTCACAACACACATTTCATTCAAATCTATGCCTTATAGCGCAGAGCATAAAGCATAGTTTTATTTAAATACAAGTCTGAGCTGTTATTTGTTCCAACGCTTTTTAAACTAACTCGGTCTTTCGTGAATATGTGTCTTCCCGAGTCATAGTGATACTAGCGTTGCCTGCGGTTTCACTCGTTGCGGGGGAACTCCTTCCTGTGCCCGGACGAAATATAGCCTATACCCTAGTCACCGAGTCGTGAGCCAAAATGTGAACAAAGAACAACACTTTCAAGATGGCGGGTATAACCCGACCGATGACAAAAACGTCACATGTTTATGTAAAATGTTCGCAGTATCTGTGGTCTACAATTTAGTAGGGTTCTATGTTTGACAGTCAAGTCTTTTAAGTTCTTTTACATGTAAACGATTTCATTTAGTACATACTTAATAAAATTAAGAAAATAGATTACGGCCTTTATTATATTTGATTTCAAATAAGTCTGAAAGGATTACATAAGTTCTACAGACATCGTTCTAAAATATCATTTCTAATGTTGTCAGTGTATTACTTGCGTAGTTATTTTTATAAAATATGTTCACTACTTGAATCGCGACTTATAAAGAACCCTTTTTGTTTTTTTTACCTTTTGGCTCATGGCTCCGTGAATAGGGTTTAGTTAGTCTAGTTTACAAACAGTAAAGAATTGTTCAAATCGGTTCAGAGGATTTGGAGTCTTTTGACACTAGCAGATAGACAATATTTTTTTATATGAATATCAAATAAGAAGCTTTAATACGTACAAAGAATTAAACAAATAAGTTTTGTTGCGTATCGTGACGCGATGCGTATAATGTGTGTACGCAATACAATACTTATAATTTCAATATTGTGTGTGTCTTACCCCCACACTCAGAGACATTTAATGATTACTTAAGTCACTCCTTAGTGACAGATTCTCATAGAAATTCTGCACTAAGGAACGGCTTAAGTAACCATTAAATGACTCTGAGTGTGTCCATTATATTATTATTTGTAAGCGTACCGTGTGTATTCAAATATCTGTCTATTCCTATTATTTACCTACTGGAAAGTATAATACTGTATTTTAAGTTAAATGCGTTAGCGTTTTGTATCACAAAACCTGCTCGAAATGTGTGTGTCCCATTCCGGCGACTAGTGTCAGCGACCGGCCATACATGTAGCGAGCTAGACCAGCGACCATGCTCAATACAAGGTCGCCGAGGTTGTATCCGAGGCGTTTACATTATATTATATTTATTAGCACTTGATTATGTTTCACGCAGTCATCAAATATGTACTGTAATAAAATATGATTTGCCAAGCAACTACCTACTTCCACTCCGATAACAAGTAAACTTCACCCAAAGATAGTGTAGCTTCCGAACAGTGAAGTTTTCAAAGCGCTTCAGCAGTTCGGGGCCTTTCGGTACAAACCGTCATAATATTCCGCCTCGGGACGGTGGATCCACTTACGATAACTCGTAATAATGACTTTGCAATACTTTAATTAAAACTTATTTAAGTTTACATTATTTACTAATTGTTTTGTATATCTTTATGATTTACTTACGTATTAATTTGTCCGATTTCTTTATTTATATCTCTATGTAAAGCAGCTCCTGCGCTGCTCAACTGATTTTCGCGCCGATTGATTCTAATATATTAACACGAGGCTGAAATGTACACTACTGTTACTTTAACTATATGATATTACGCTGTGTTGTTAATAACTACAAATGTCACGACAGATAGTGTTCGTTCAATAGAATCATGTTTAACAAGTGTTCAACGTTAATAAAGTATATGAAACTATTTTCACCTTGTTTCATTTCCCGGAATTCTTTACAATAACCGCCTTACATGACGTGTATGTCGAGATGAGACACACATTGTACCTGCAGGCGACGCCGCGGGGCGCGAGTGTAGCGCGAGTGCATCACGTATGCTAAACTAGACATGAGTGCGCTTTGACGTGTAAGTGGTTATCTCGTCGCGCCTCGCGTCTTGTAAACTACGTGGTTTACGTGTAAATGATTTGATATGGGCTCGCAACAAAAATGAGTATAGATATCCAATTAGGGCGACGAGACAGGCTTGAATATCGTTGCCCATTCTGAGATGAGTACTTAGTCACATTAATGGCGTTTGAACCAAAGAACTATTAGTCTTTTTGTTTACTGGTACTGTACTGAATCTATGAAGCAATAGATATGACATAGGATGTTGTCACTTCCACTCGCGTGAGCGATGTGTCACGCTGAGCGATGCGAGCGCTGTGACCGCGGGACGCAGGTGGACTCGCTGGCTGAGGAGCGAATTATCTATTTATGTAGGTAGCCGAAATAGCATAGTTCCGATAAATAGAGAAGTAATGAGTTACAAACTTAGGTACTGGATACATGCCGACCCTAATATAATTACGTAGTTATGAAATAACCTACGTACGTACGTACGTACCTACGTAGTTATGAATAAGTAAGAAAATAGTTCTTTTAAAAGAGGGTGGCAAAGCTCTCATATCTGATTACCTATCCAGAGTATTTTACAAGATCACCTGGATACTCGGCATTTCTTCATTACTCACCAAACTGTTTAGTTTGTGTTCAGGAGTTTCTTACTAACGTTATACAGTTGTACTACGTAATAGAGACGTTATTAGGGTAAATCAAAGAGCCTCAAAAATATAAAAGTACATATATTATGTTAAATGTACTGAATAGAAGTTGTGTGCTGCGATGGTCGACTGAGGTCGGCGACTCGTGTCGAACACGGCGCAATTAGTTCGCTATCTGGACAGCCCACTGGCTGCTATCAGCCGCGATTACCCACCTTGACAAATAGCTGATAGTCAACAGTGACTACATACTTAAATGACCCTTTATCTCCCTGTCGCACATAAGAAAGTACACAGGAGAGGCAGTAGGCATAAAGTTAGAAGCACAGGAAGTACCTACGTATGGAGAGTAGGATCAGGAAGAAGGTACATAGGAGTGCTTTTTGCATTCGCTGACTAACGTACCTACTCTCTAAACGTAAGTTACTTCTTAGTTATATATTGAGAGATTTCCAAATAAATAGACACCTAGGGCGCACGTAGGTACTGTTGATAAAAAGGCGACGGAGCCAGCGGCGAACCTTAGTACGTCCGGAGTGCGGTCATCAAAACTCAGGAGTTATTAACGCGTTGTGACATTTCATTAGCGGAGTCGCGCTCGCGTCACATCTGCATAATCAGACGGACTCGCTCTTATTGACTTCATTACTTGTTCGAACTCGTACTAATTAATTCATAAACTTCGTTATTAATATGTAGGTAGGTAAGCATATTCTGTTCTACCCACGTTAGATAGGTACACTAGGTAGATACTATAACTCTTTTACGCTTCTGAAATCTGTATGTCGAATATATGTAGATAGAAATATAGAACCACTAGACGATAGATGCAATAACAGCCGTCTAATTGTAAAAGCCGTTCGCAAAATGAGGACTGTTTGTTATGTACCGACTTGAACATTACAAAATATTTTCATAATTTTTCTGTATTAAAGAACAAGTTTTTTCAGCGAGAGAGTGCAAACAGATTGTAATACATTTTGTAATAACGTTGGGTATCGTAACGCGAAACATTGAACAGCAAACACGCAGACGGAACAAATATAATTTGTCGGCGATGTGTTGCGTCGACACACAGGCGATGTGTTGCGTCGACACACAGGCAATGTGTTGCGTCGACACACATTACTGTGTAAGGCTTATGAGATAAATTGCTTTTTCATCCCACCATCTCGGAAAGAGTAGTTTTACCCTTTGATATCTGAGCGCAAAAGCCGTTTTTATCCTCTAGAGCGGCAAAGTGATTTGAATTTAGAACATCGTGAGCAATACTCCATTTGTGACAATCTTGATAAGACTTTTCAAACAAATACAAATCAAACAAATAAAATACTGCTTAAAATAATTATTCAATTAATTAAGTAATTTTTATTATTGTTTTAACATAGATTTTTAACCCCGTTTCATTTTTAAACTGAGTTTTCAAATAAATGAACTTTAATAGGTACTTCTTTTTAATTTGATACTCATATGTGCGCGCCATTTTGTTTTTTTGTATTTAGTAATTTCTATGTAATTTCCTCGATGAAGTGGGATGAAATTATTATTTTTAGGTCGATTTTAAACCTCATTACATTTTTAAACTGAGTTTTTGCATAAATAAATTTTAATAGGTACATCTCTTTAATTTGCCATGTGTGACGTGCGTGCGTTCTTTTTTTGAGTTTAGAAATTTCCTCGATGAGGTGGGATGAAAAGTTACGTGTTGCACTCGAGTGCAAAGATTTTTCAATTGAGCCCGCGGTTAAAAAGCAACTTTGCACTCTTGTATAACAAATAACTATTATTATTTTAACTCGAAGTCAATATTCTCATTCTACTTTTTAGTGCGCGGGGTAGTCGACTATAATATCTAATTATACTTTCTAATTTTTACGTACTTATTCAAAAGTAACTCTGTCCGTCTTTCTGTCTATGTCCAAAACAAAACAGTGGTCCGATTCTCCTAATTTTACTTAAGTGAAATATGATTCACATTCGACTGAGATCCAATCACGACTCAATTACGATTGAAGCGTATGTGGCATTCCGCTATTTTTTCTTTGAAATAAACGTTTTTATCCTTTTCTGTCATTCAATAATGAATCATTTTGTTTGCAAATGATTAACGATTGCAATATGATTGTAGAGCAAACTACCGTATAGACCAAAATCACCAAAATAGCAGACCAATCGCAAACCAATCAAATGTCGTTGGAATACGATTGGTCTTATATTAGTAGCAGAATGCCCGATATGGTTAAAACTGCTATTGCGATCATATTGCTATTCGATTTCTATTCAATTTTGACATTATTAACTTAGGAGAATCGGGCCCCTGGGATATTGTAAATTTTTGAAAATTATTGTCATTCAAGATTGAAAGAATTCGAAGGCACAGAAAATTCCTTCCCGAACATATTATTTATTTGTACTTTATCTACTTACAAGTAGGTAGTTCCCTGACCTGACGAGAAATAGGCGATGTAATGGAAAAAAACCAGCGAGTAGGTACTTAGTAACTATATTAGACTACCTTCGTGCAGTCCATAAGCTCACAGATACACTCCGCCATATCTAGAGCCTTTAAACCTTTGATCCTCCATCATGGAGCCGTGAGGAGTACTCGACGACATCATGAACATTACTTACTTATTACTATGGAGTACTGGAGCTTGACAACTGTACTCGCTCCGCGATGAGCACCTGCCCAGCTGACCTTCTCATTCAGTCGATGGCAAGATCAGATAAGCAGTCGTTATATCAGCTGCATTTGGAACAAATGTTTAATGACAAACTTAAGTGAAAGTCTAAACAGATGATAAACTCGATCCATCGCTTACTTTCTCACTAATTGTAATAAGAGCATGTCCATGTAAGTAATGTCACTCAGTAACAACCGTGGGTGTTCAAGACTACTCCTGTCTTATTGTATCTCGGTCTACATGACAAATTGTACATTTGTGTAAATTCCATACACTTTAAGTAACGGCGTCGGCGTCGGCTGAGGGGGCAGAGGGGGAAGTCTATCTATACATATAATAAATCTGTAGAAAAGTAATTTTTGTACATTGAAGAAATTGACAAAAAAAATAGCCGGCATGTTAAAGGATAACTAACAGAACCCATTTCCATCATTTTTGTCATTTTTGTCTGTTTGTCTGTTTGTCTGTTTGTCTGTTTGTCTGTTTATCTGTTTATCTGTTTGTTTGTTCGGGATTCACGTAAAATCTACGAATTCAATGCAGATAATGCTTATATACAAAAATTCTACGTAACTTGGGGTATTACTTAGTTTTTGTTTCATCGAAATTGATTCACTCAATCAAAAGATATGATTAATTTTGTGAATTCAAGATGTAAAATATTACGACACGCAATCTGTTTGTCAAAACTGTACATTTGAATGTTGTACTTATATTAGTTGTTCGGCCTATTATTAATCTTTACACAGAAAATCACACCTTTATAAGTAACTTCGGAAGAAAAAAAAATATGAAAATTTTGTTTAGCCAAGGTTAAAGTAGCTCCATCTGTGGTAAAAATACATCAAATTTGTCAAAAGAGCGAGGTGGTAAATGACAATTAATTACCATACATTCTTTATAGAGGATTATTATTTCAACAGATGGAGTTGTGTATTTTCCGTAATTCACCATATTTTAACACGTAGTGTAATTTTTCGATAGACATTTCAATAGTGTTTGTCAGTTTGCCGTACCACATCAAAATCCAACTATAATTATTACCTTGATGAAAGGAAAATTAATAGTTCTCAGCCAAATTTAAAACAGTGCCATCTAAATTATTTTTTGAACATTATGTCAAAAATGATGACTTTAGTGGAACAATTAATTATCATTTAAAGTTACAGATGGAGTTCATATCAGGATTTTTTCATAAACATAGTTTAGCTTATCTTCCACTAATGTGGTGGCCTTAAAACAAATTACTTTGAGTGAGTAGTATTAAGTAGACCTTAATTATTTTTTCTGATGCAAAATATGTAAACTTAATCCTAGAAGAAAGGAAGATCTATCTCTCGCAAGCGCTGCTAAGCGTGAGGTAGGTAATGTAGGCTTCTGTAGCTTTAAAAACAAGCCCAGATACAAAGTGCAGATAAGAAATGGGAGCTTTCTCGATTTAATACCATACACACGTAAAATGCTTTATGCGTCTGGAAACGTACAAATTACGCGTCGCATACCAGAGACATGCTTACTTTCAACTTCTGATCGCAAATACACTGTTCACGATTACGAACAGTCTCAGTAAGACCCGAGCCAAGTCTAAAAAAACACCTTTTATATAAAACTACGTTTGATGTCATTCAATTACAAAGACAGAATTGTTCTCTGCTGCAAATCCTATCCACATATATCCTATCCTAATCCAGCATGCATTGCAGATGTGCATTGCACAAAAACCAATGGTATCCTATTCGAGAAGTCAAAAGAGTCGGCCTGCCAACGTCAGCTTTTGCGCTAAGCAAGTGTTCTTAATAGTACCATCAGAATTACATTCATCGTTGAATGAGGTGAATAGGTACATTTTCAGAAACCACAATAACAGTAGGAGCCAAAGCGTATGATCGCTTCATAGAGCTCTGATTGGCCCCAGGTGACCAACTCAGGTCTGATTTGTTCGTTCATCAGATCTTTGAAAGTGTTTCGGTGGATACTTACCTACTGTCGTCCTGTTTACGTGTGACACAAAATATGGTATATAAACGTCCTCCGCAAGAGCGAAATTTTCCCGGTGAGCGGTAGTGACGCACAGTATACAACACTTCTGTTTCTTTTGATTTGCTGGCTCCACCAAGAAATGACAAATTGCGAGCGTACATTTTGAAAATCTTGGCAAAACTGCAGGTTTCAAGTACGAACACATGAAGTGGACTCTCACAGATAACGTACATTTTGCCTATTCGTGAACATGCATGCAAACATTTCGGTGGAGTCCCTCCCGGTTTAGACCTAACCCCACATTAGGCGTGCGCGATCCTCGGGCGTGTGAGTAGCGCGTGCGTCGCGAGCACGCTGCGTGAGCGTCGCGTTTTGCTGCCCTGCGGCATTTGCAGCGCGCTCGACTTGACGTTTAACTGCTAAGGCGTTTAGCGGGCGGCGGGGATAGCGGGCGTAGGGGTAAGAACGCAACTCGAGCGCCGCGTGCTCGCCGCGAGCGCGTCGCTTGCACTCTTCACACATGCCGCAGGGCAGCAAAACGCGACTTTCACGCAGCGCGCTCGCGACGCCCGCGCTACTCACACGCCCGAGGATCGCGCACGCCTAATGTGGGGTCAGCCTTACCATAGTAAGTAAGTGCACAGAAAATCCCCAATTCATACAAGTCATACAAGTGTTTCTCCCCAGTAGTGAAACTAGCCTACCCTATGCGCCTGCTGATGATGACGACTCATTTTATCATCCATCCAGCTATTCCCCAACTATGTTGGTGTTGGGCTTCCAGTCACCGAATCTGTTTGAGTACCAATATTTTGCTTGGAGCGACTACCTATCTATCTATCTTCAATCCAGTCAACTACACAAGACGATATCCATGGTAAGACTGACAGACTTTCTGGCTTCTGCTTAGTCGCAGCAGCTGCAGAAAATGTACAAATGACAGCTTTGTCAGACTCAAAGCATATAGACATAGATTATAGCTATTTCCTGTGAAAATTACTTACGCACCATACGTAATAATTGACTATTCTATATTGCCCACGCAGACGAAGTTGCGGGCAACAGCTAGTATGTAATATTATTAATAAAACAATTTGAAGTGTTACCGCGTGAGATGCTAACGAGCCACTATCGCTATAAATAATCCTGTACGTGTGTTTGTTATTCAGGAGTACATAAGTAAAGTGTTTGACTGTATTTTGTAGAGGAGGTGAAGTTCGACTTTCTACACGTAATAAAAAAATGGCGTCCACGGCCGATTTCGGCCACGGCGGCTGTTCTCATTTAAGGAGATCAGCCAGCTGCGCAGGACATATTATAGTGCACGAGCATTTGCGCAGACACAAGTGCACTCCCTATTCCTTCACTCTCATAACCCGATGGGACGGCAATCCGACACGACCGGAAAGAAATCAGGCGCAGGACCGACATTTACGTGCTCTCCGATTCACGGGTGAATCTACTGAATCAACGGGTGAAAGCAGACTGCGGGCTGCTTTGTCAAAGTTTAAGAAAACCCACAAAGCGATGTCGGCCCGACCCGGGAATCGAGCCCGAGACCTTGAGCACAGCAGCCGCGCTTGCGACCACTAGACCAACGAGGCAGTCAATTCTACACCTAATGCAAAGCCGACCTCATCATACATAGTTAGTAAAAACGCTTGGGCGATGATGATGGCCTTATGCAACTACCATAAATTATTACTTGGGACAGAGATTGCAATCACAACTAGCAGACTGATAGGTCTTTAATGAGTTCGGGGTCCATTCGAGAGACACTTACCTCAAGCTTTTCAGAAATAAGTATTCCGAAATGTTAATATTTTTCAGGCAGCAAGCGCTAACTGTAATCTAAGGAACATCATGTTATAATAGTGACATTAGCTAATCGTTGTTTAGCTAACTTCCTACTTAAGCGTATTATTAGCGACGTATAGTTGTTACTACTGGAAGTACGTCATTTGCGAGGATTGTTTAGTAAACAAACAGCAAGTGATCTGTGGGAGGCTGTTCCTGTAACCGCCTGTATCCGGGTCACGCGTGGTGACTTTACTTCAATCATATAAAAGGTAAAATTTTTAATGGTTACAATGAAATAAACTATCAATTGTACAAAACTACATACATACATACAGAAAACGAAAGATTTTTACCTTTAATTAATTGTAAATTAATTGGATTCAAATAACACCATATTATTATTTATTTTTCTCTTATTTTATGTTTTGTTATAAGCAATTAATCCTCCTATAAAACCAAATTGGAGACTTCCCTTATTTTAACTGACATTAACCTTGTGCGCAGAGTTGTTTGTATAAAAATAACAACTACCAACCTACTGCTGAGTATAGCCTGCCTGTTAAGTATAAAAATTCTGAATCAAAGTGCCACCCCCAGTGTAACCCGAACTCCTCCGCAAAGTGTTAAAACTTTTAACAATTTCAGTTTCAGAAAGGTGACAGGAACACCTTCCTTAGCGAGTATCTCTTTCAGCGGCCACCTTGGCTTATCCAGCGTCAGCGTGTGTGTGTGTGTGTGTGTGTGTGTGTGGGACGAACCTCTCAACAAAACTACGCAACTCTTTGTTATTATTATTTTAATTTACATGAAATAATAACAAACTGAATGGATAATGTTATTAGAGGGATCGGCTAACCTTTGCTGAGCGACTACTGAGAATTCAATCCTAAATACGTTTTATGATCGCCAGCCTACAAGGATTATGTTGTTGTATACTTTGATTTTAGTCAAACCGATTAAACAATACTTAAGTTAATATTTCAGGTTTTATTGAACATCATTGGTAGTCGTTACGGGTAGTCAGAAGCCAATAAGTCTGACACCAGTCTAACCAAGGGGTATCGGGTTGCCCGGGTAACTGGGTTGAGGGGGTCAGATAGGCAGTCGCTCCATGTAAAGCACTGGTACTCAGCTGCATCCGGTTAGACTGGAAGCCGACCCCAACATAGTTGGGAAAAGGCTCGGGAGATGATGATAATGAAGTTAATATATCAGTTACTACCAGATGTATATCCTGCCTGTGACCGAAGTTCTAAAAGTCCCAGTTTTATAAAAATATTGTTCCTACTGGCGACAACATAAAATAATTAGTGTAAAGCCGCTTGGAGAGTGTTCAAGTGTCGCCACTCTTGCGCTCGCCACGCGGGACTATCGCACTGGACTTACTGATTAGTTAGATAAATAGCCGTGGATACAAGACATGCATATGTGTAACGATATTTCATACAACGAACGATATATTCTATGGATCTTACATTCCAAAGGAGTATTTTCGGTCAGTAGCTCAATGCAAAGGCGTGACGAAAAATTGGTCGGCTATGTAACTCCAAAAAACTAAAAAAAATGTAATGAGGGTTATGTCGGTTCCTTCAAGTCGATTTGTTTAGATAAATATTTTGTGAACAGGTAAACATTTTGCAATTTGCAACATTTTCAAAAGCAATAGTTGAAGTAGTACATAGTTACCTACGTCAGTACCTTGTTAGTACGTAGCGTACGAAGGACACTATTGAGCACTCTTTAATTAACACTTTAAAATATTTTTAGTTCAAAGCATTGTAACGTTGTACGTTAATGTCAACGTTTTAAAATACTTGTTTTTTGTTTTTAATCAAAATATTAATACAAGGTGGGTAGAAAAATAAATAAATAAATGTAATGTCTACCTTCGGTTGCGTTTAGAAACGCGTACAATTATTTGTTTCGTTAATTAAGTATTATTTATTTCTTTTACTAAACTGATTAACGTATTTTCAAATTCATAGTTATTATAACAACTTTGGTCTAGAAATAAAAAATTGTAACTTAGTCAAAACTTAAAAACAAACAGTACGTAGTCATTATCTGTATCGGTGCAACGGCAAGTTGAGCCAAATTGGACTTCACGTCATTGTGATATGGTTTCGATTCTTTTACCTGAACTGCTGTACCAATGCAAATCGGATTCGTTCGCTACTCATTCACGGGCGTGTTCCGTGAGTTTGGTTAGCTGCTTTAGCGAACCGACCATTTTTAAAATATCATCACAGAAGACACACGTTCACGCGCTCCTTACAAGTACTCACTTTTGCCAGTCCTTAGTGCGTGACGTTAATCGTGGTCTTAACGGTTTTATTTTATAATTTTGAAAACATATTTTTCAAACTTCGTTTAACTTATTCTCTATATTGTAGAATCAGTGCATCTCCCCGTATTGGGTAAGTGTTGAACAATTCGTGTAATTGCTACCACCCACCTATTGGGTGACCGTTGGCAAATGACTTGCAGATTTCATCTTTTCTTGCTTTGCACATTGAAGCATCATTAGTAGCCTTTTTTTTTATCATCATAAGCAGTCAGGGTTATTCTTTTCATTTGCTTATCCCTGCATCTTATTTTTTTTTATATGTTTTATACATTTTTTATATAAAATTACATTTCAGCTGTTCTCTGTAAACTCCGATTCTGACCGTGAATTTGCACACATTCGCCTTAAGCGCACTGAGCTTCTGCTTCCTGCTTCCGCGGCAAACACAGTCAGAGGAGGACAATCAGAAATGGACATTTATTTGAATGGACGTAAATTCCAGGGTCCAAAGTTCGGGTTCAAAGTTCGGCTTAAACTCCGGGCCACGGCTGATCCGTTGGCCGAACGTCGACAGGCACCGAGAGGCACCGTGCACCGATTACCCTCTACCATACTGCATCACCATCTGCGGGTCGTCCACCCTGAAGCGCCTCCTCGGCTGAGCGTCATCAACGGACTTCTCTCCACGTGAAGCCAGGACAGTGCTAGCGCGCTTTACCTCCATAATAACGAAATTAATTTTGCTGACGGGCATTCGAATCGCGACCTTGAAATAAATTTTTATGTCCACAATGTGGGGTTTAATTTAAAATCTAAACCGTCCACACGCTAAACGTGACAGCATCCTATAAGGTTTCTGTTCACTAGAAGCAGTTTCAATGCCGAGCTCTTAGCTAGAATGTACTTACAGGGTGGGATGTACTCTTGCGGAGGCAGGCGCAGCCGGGCGTCTGACCTTGTGCGTCATGACACAGACCCACTGACCCGGGCCACGCCGGGTATAGTTGGCCAAATACCAATTTTAATGAAGAAACTGTAAAACAAGCGATATTTTTTTTTATTTGATGATAAACCGACCAAAAGTAAATCTCGTGCGAAGGGTTCCGTACGCGATTTATCTACCAAAAGTAACATCCATTGCATTCCACCACCACTTCTTTCTTCTCAGCAAAGCACAGTGGTGAAGGGCGGGCGTTTTGGGGGCAGTTTTTGTAAATTTGACTTTCGAAAAGTGCTGATTTACAGATTTTATTTTAATAAATGCCTTTATTTCTTGTTATCTGTGTTTCAACTGTCTGGCTATCACGGTTCTTGAGATACAGCCTGGTGACAGACGGACGGAGACTTACAACCAGACAGCGAACTCTTAGCTTCATGGGCACGTCTTACCCTTTTAGATAGGGATTCCTACAAAATATTTATTTATATATTTATTGTATCAAACATTGTATGTCAACAGCGCGTATTGTGTCCGGCGTCAGTTTGTCTTACTCTCTGCTATCAATAGCGACGGCTGCGGGGTGCGGGGGGAGGGGGGCTTGACTATCAAAACAAGAGGATAATAATTGCTTAACGCACAATGCGAGCCCGCGGCGCCTCAGCCGACACTCACACCGAACTGTAACGACGAAAGATAAGTTATTTTCTACGAAAAGAACCAGAAACGCTTCCTTTAAAGTTGTGTAAATTAGACATGAAAAGGAGTCAAACATTTATTTAGGTTTTAACGTAGTTACAAAGTGTACGATCCACTTTGTAAAAGGCTGATCCACGGTGGTCGAGCGTCTAGTACTCCAAATCGTCGCAAACTATGATCTCTTTAATTAATTCTGTAAAGTCGGTTACAGTGGGGTGTGAGCTCGTTGACCCGTCAATACTGAGTTGTTTGTGTATATTGTTTGCAGAGCAAGTCTGTTTGCTCTCCACTAGAGACGCACTCACCGTCGCTGGACAGTCTTCAGTCTTTTAGTTTAAATGTCATCATCATCAACAGTCGAACAACAGTGTTATTTCTGCTTGCCCAAAGACGAACTAAATATATAGGCTCTATCCCTTTTGGATGCTGAAATGTTTCAATATGTACAACTCACTTTACAGTACTTATGACACCAAGCTTATTTCCAATTAATTTAATGTATTACATAGGTAAAGTTCAATTTTCTGCAACCATCTCTGACAGAGGTGTATAACTATCCGTAGGTACTTAAGTAACTAAATGATTAGTAAACAGACATCAGACGGCTTTTAATTTATTGAACTTTAAATTATATACAATTTCTTTAGGATACCAATTAATTTATGATCAATCCACTTGTCGTATGGGTTCCGTTCAGAATAATTTGTGCTAGACACAATGTACCTGCCACTGATTGGTCTAAGTCTCCTCATCGTGAACATCAATCGTTGCAATTTCAGTATTTTCAGTTGAATGCGATGTTATTACAACTTAGAAGTCGTACACGAGTGGACAGTAATTAATTACAGTTCATTGGAGTCGTCTTACAATAAGCGCTGCACTCGACTTTGACGAATAAGCGAGCACTTGTCGGGATACAGGAACAGAGAATAACAACAGCTGAACTCGGTTACTCATATATTCCGACTAAATGACTGAGTGAATTGACACATTACGTTTTGTTTGGTAAACCCACATGATGAAGGTACACATACATACATCACAGTGTTCATTCATTCATTCGTTCATCAGTAGACTCGAATCGTGGAAGCTCGTCTGTCAACTAGTGATATTATAGAAAATGAAAATTCTGCAAACATCTCCTTGAAGGTATTTTTGGTTTGAAGCAAAAATAGTATGCGATGCATCTTGACCACTCGAAATACAAGTGCAGAAGTGCCAGTTATCACACTGTATGCGACCACTTGAAAATACTCCTACGATGCACAGAATGAATCTAAGTGAACATGTAACTAGTTTTTGTAAATACTATTTGAAATTCATTTTATAATATTTATCTTATTTAGTATTTATAAAAACTACTTATACTTTTCCGACAATTTGACTCAACCATAAATCGTTGCACAAACTGAAACTTCTCGCTTAACTCGTGCTGCGGGCGCAGGCCGACTGTGGGCAGACCGCAGCTCTAGGTCTTCGCCCCTCGAGGCACGCTAATGACTACCCGATGGTAAAAATAACTTAATTTCCAGCAAATGTGGAACGAGGGCAATCCTTTTAAACATCTTACGGACTCGGTCTTGGGTTTTTAAGTTTAAAAATAGTTCGTTTAGGGGCAGTATTGGTACCTAAATGGCATATACTATCATATTTTGTATATGGGAACTTGTTGCTTTAAGTAAATAGAAATCTTGTGGATAATACTTCGTTATCATCCGGAAGGGTAGGCGATGCCAACTATGTTGAGGTCGGCTACATAAATGTAAAGTGAACATATAAATACCTCTCTAATTAGTACCAGAGTATTGCATGGAGTGCCGCCCATCTGGGGCCCGATTCTCCTAAGTTAATAATGTCAAAATCGAATAGAAATCGAATCGCAATATGATCGTAATAGCAGTTTTAACCATATCGGGCATTCTGCTACTAATAAAAGACCAATCGTATTCGATTGACATTTGATTGGTGTGCGATTGGTCTGCTATTTTGGTGATTTTGGTCTATACGGTAGTTTGCTGTACAATCATTTTGCAATCGTAAATCATTTGCAGACAAAATGATTCATTATTGAATGATAGAAAAGGATAAAAACGTTTATTTCAAAGAAAAAATAGCGGAATGCCACATACGCTTCAATCGTAATAGAGTCGGGATTGGATCGCAGTCGAACGTGAATCGAATGGCGCTTAAGTAAAATTAGGAGAATCGGGCCCCTGACTAACGACCACTCCTAATATTGTATCCCTCCATTGGTTTGCTTACCAGTGAAAATAGTCTGTCATTACTTGTTTGGGGCTTGCTCTGGTAAGCAAACCAATATTGAGCACACAACCTGGTTTAATAACTTAGCTAGATTTCGGGGACACAGAATAGTACTCGTTGTGACTTACTAAGTGTCGCATCCACGCACTGTTGGGAGCTCAACCCCTGACCGGTCGGCGCCCGCGGTCACTCGGCCAACAGTCACGAGCCTTGCAAGGAAACTTGTTATTAAGCTTTATTGATAAGTTATAACATGTGTCATGTACCTAACTTCATCACTCAGGATATGTGTGATTAGGAGCACCTGAATACTTAGTATTGTATTTGCTCGATATTATCTGTTGGGATACGTATAAGAAAGCATTTCTAAACAGATTTAGTTAAAATACTGATACCTGTAAAGGTTTTTTACAGCCATGTAAAACCTATACATAAATAACGTCCTTTATAAAGCATACCTCCATAAAAAAGTATCTTGTTTAACTTCCAGATGCAATAATGTTTGCAAGGAGCTCACTTTTTCTAACTGATCTGCGCTCAATTACAAATATTTCCTCTTTTTAATTTATTCTTGAAAGCACTTTATAATTCCGGTCACAGTAGTCACCGTCCACTCATTCCTTGCGAATACTTTCAATATTTTAACATAATGATGAGAGCAAAGTTTCATATTTAAAACTCTTCATCTTTCATCTTTTTATACAAACTCCAAGTAGAAATATCACCCATCTTATTTTGGTAGCAGTAATTGGATAATTGCTACGGCGTAGCAAGTTGCTACGAGCTACACAGCGTAGCGCTTTAGGTGCCTACGCCGTAGTGTTGACTTGCTGAATTTTGTCTTTTAATTTCTATGTATGAACTACTAATTTTAGGTACATTACCATATCATTAAACTGTTAACTCTATAGTGGGTTCTGAACCTATACCTCATCATCTCCCGAGCCTTTTCCCAACTATGTTAGGGTCGACTTCCAAGCAAACCAGATGCAGCTGAGTACCAGTGTGCCACATGGAGTGACTGCCTTTCTGACCTATTGTGAATTTGAATCCATACCTACCACAGCTATGAATAAACTCTGGATATTTAGTTTATACTTACAATATATTCATAATACTTACTCGATGTGACGTTACAGATCCATGAGCACGTTTCTTCCGAACATCATTTTCATTTTTTATTTTATGTTAAAACCCTTTAGTTTCAGTACTTTCAAGAATACTTGCTGATAATGACTATAAGGTCCTCGTTGTAGAAATATTCTACACGTGTTTCTATTTCATCTTTTTTATTACGTTGTAGTAAACTCGTAAATATTAGTTGCCAATTTAATATGTTATTCAGTGGACAGTTTATACTCATAATTTTATAAATAGTTTCAAATACGAGGATTTGTTGACGTGTTGTATAGAATGTAAATACGTAACATAACTCAGGAAGCAGATTCAAGGCAAGGGAGACCAGGATTTGATGAAATAACAAGACAGTAGTCGTGATCGTCCGTTTATATAGACTCGTAGTAGACGTCTCTCGCTTACTACTAGCTTACACTAGCGCCGCACCCGGCGCGGCCTGCACACGCAGCTGACATCGGGGAGCTCACATCAACTTCACAATATAATGTTTGGTAAATAAACTTTCTTAACTTTTTTTCTGATATATTTTTTTATTTCTGATTTAAGTTGATTTGATTGAACGATGTGAACTACCTAATCACCGGTTAATATTGTGTTTACGTGTACATTTTGTGCATTGCAGCATTATAAACAAAACTTGCAAATATTTGTCAGTTGAGTGGGTTACTTTCAGATACTCACAAACTGTTGTATATTATTTTATCATACATATATTGGGTACAATTAATGACAATGATATTTTCTTTTGCAATTTATATTAATCCTACTTATATTATAAATGTGAAAGTTTGTGAGAATGTATGGATGTATGTTTGTTATTCAATCACGCAAAAACAGCTGGACCGATTTGGTTGAAATTTGGTATGTAGATAGGTGATACCCTGGATTAGCACATAGGCAACTTTTTATCAACACACCACGCGGGCGAAGCCACTGGCGGAAGCTAGTCAGTGATAAAGTACACCGTTGTATAACGATGCTTCTCACATGGCAAAGGGACTAAGTCTTTATTGCTCTCGACAATGATACATGGTAGCGATGACATTAACAATTAAAATTCCACTAAATTCAACATAATTGTACTGAAACCATTCCCGCATCTCCTCGCGCTGTCCCTTTCACGCACGAGTGACGCAATTGCAGCGTTTTTTTTTCTTTGTGTTCATTGTTTGTGTTCTGTGCCTTCTTTATTTGTTTCTTGCGTCATTCGTGTGTTTGAAATAAATGGATTTTCTTTCTTTCTTTCTTTCTTTCTCACCTTGAAACAATGAAACAGAACTCTGACTAACAGTCGGACACACAACACGGCTCTAAGTGCAATTATTATGATCTACATGTAGTTAAGTTGCGTAACTTACTCTTACGTAAAGTTCGTGTGGGCGGAGTGATGCGGAAGCTTACACTAACTGTTGTGACAATAGTTAGCGAGATGACAGTTATTTGCATCTCAATAGTAATGGCGGACGTATTGTTGACGGATTATAAAGTCATTAGTTTGCCAAGTATCTCTCTGCGATGTCTATTTTGAACTTTAGTTTATTTCGCCTATTTTCATAGCCACTATGTCGCAGCATAAAACGAATTTAAGAAGTTAATAAAATACTTGCCACGTTGGTGTGTCTAGATTTTATAAAAAGTTGGTAAATCTAACTATTAAGTTTAAATATTACATCAAGCGTGAGCGCTCTCTGCCAACCACAAGAGGATCAACATGATGTCAGTTTTCATATTTTGTGTAGTTTTTGTTCATATTTCTCAAAAAATAACATAAATGTTATAAAACAATTTTATTTTATTAATAAGATTTTATTTGTGATGTGCCTGTGTTTAAGAGTGTGTGTGTGTATTTGTGTATGTGTGTGCAGGTCGCGGCGGGGAGTGCGGGGGTGTGTCGGGCGACGTGTCCCCAGCCGTAACACGTCGCAGACACTACTTATTACAACATTACTTAAATGTACAGACACTTGTCTTGTAAATCATTTTTTTATTTAATTATTTTTTAATTCTCTTACTTTTATGTACAAGACGAGTGCCTGCGCAATGTTACCACTTCCTACGCTACATATATAAATACGTACAAATTTTAATGTAACTATTTAGTATGTATATGTGGACAGCGCGCGTTTCGGCGCCACGCACACACTCACACAACACGCGTGTGTGAGTGAGTGTATAATTGACAGGTTTATATGTTTAAATATAAAACTATTCATATGATGTGTTTGAATTAGATTCATGTTTAAATATTCACAAAATAATGTATTCGGCATTTGTTAGGGCTGTGTCGCACGTGTCGGTCGTCGGTCGCGGCTGTCGGTCGCGCGGCGTGGTCGTCTGTCGGGGAGGATTACTCCTCCTCTTGGTCGCCGAGCACCTCCGCACTCCTCCTGTATAAAAATAATAGCTTACTTACTAACATAATAGAAGAATAAAATTATTGAAGTAATTATGTGTGCAGGGGAAATGAATCGCTACCGATCTAAAAAAATAGTCGAACTAAAAAAATATCTAGAAATTACCGAATTGATTTCTTACCAGAAGAATTGATTACTAATTTATCTGAAATAGACATTTTCCGTGGATGTAAAAGACGAAAGAGAACAGACAGAATAGTTGGCGTTCTATGTGAGAGAACTTAGCAGTGATGGGTAAAACTGTCGGGAGTAAGTTTAAGAGTGAGCAGTATGCAATACTAAAGCTGAAGATGCTAGTTCTTCCTGCCGGGGCTGCGATATTTTTCGAAAGAGTTACCCCTAGTCGGCCTAGTACATGGCCTAGGACTTACGAAGGAACATGATGGTATTTAGTCAGTAGAAGTCTGTCACGCCCGCTGTTAACCCACAGTGGGAAGAGTCATTTTATTTATTCACGTCAGAAAACAAGTTGCTAGTTCTTTCAATAGTACCGCTCCCTAGTTCTTCCTCTCAGTGGTCAGCACTCACTTGCGGTACGCGGGCGGCTTGTGCCGGCAGCGGTACAGCGGGAACACGCCGGTGTACTCGCACAGCAGCCTCCCCGCGCCCCCCGCAGCTCCCGCCCCTCCTGCACCCAGTACTTCACCCCCGCGCACGCCCGCGCTCAGCGTGTCCGACCGCTTGCCGTACCGCGTGCTCATGAAGAACCTGTGTGACATATAAGTTTTTGGAGGATCCAGTAATGTCCAATGAACTCAATATAAATGAACAACTGGTAAAAATGGTACGATGGACAATAATATTCCGGAATGAGAAGTAAGATAAATAGTGACAGGAATGAGTCGCTGCAAATCTAACCAATCTTTTTGTGTATGTAATGTGATGGTTTAATGGTGGTGATGATTTGATCAAATATGGTGTTTTATTGTCATTATATAATTTTTACAACTTCGTTATCCAGAGATCTATAATTAACAGTTACTATTTTAAATCAGTGTCTGAAAAAATACAGTCTCAGTCAATGTGTGAGTGTACCTGTCGTTCCTGGGCGCGAGGTGCCTTGCGGGCGGCGAGCTGCGTCCGTAGCGCGTCGCCATCAGGAACGGCATCGGAGACACTACACACATTACGTATATTGTAATCATAATTCACTTAAAATCTACTCTCGAAGATATTGTAGGAGATATATACGGCCATCGTGATTATTAATATCAACAACGTTATTGTTTCATAATCACAAATGGGTCTCGTCTTAACTGAACCACTTCAGATTTTAAAAGGTCAAAGTCATGATGGTATGGCCATCAGTGAAGGTTGGTCCAGTACTCTGAGAGAATCATATAGGCATCTGAAAACCTCAAAAAACTCAGCTGAGGTATGTAATGTAATGTGATATTTATTAATGTAGTACGTAAAGTGATGATTATACATACTTTCAGCGCGCTTGTCGTGTTCGGCGAGAGCGAGCGCGATCAGCAGCGCGCACGCGCACGCGCACACACACGCACGCGCGCGCACACACATAGCACACAGGCACAGCCACGCACACTCCTACACCTGTCATATAGTACACATGTTAGATTGCTACGGCGTAGCAGACCACGGCGCAGTAGACTACGGCGTAGCAGACCACGGCGCAGTAGACTACGGCGTAGATTACTACACACTTATTCATATATTTACACAGATTGGTCCAAAATGTGACGTCAAACCACAATTCCAGAATTCATGAGCTGCACTAAATGAAAGAAAAAACTATTGTATTGTGTTTGTAATCATCATGATAAGATTTGTATGACGGAAAAAATAATGAACTATTGTACAATAAACAACTCAGTTACTGCAATCAAAACCGTCATGAAATAATATACGACCAAAATACAGTGAAATATTCTTAGCAGATTCAGACTAACAATACCTCTAAGTTGTTTTACAAGCAACAAACTTCACTCTCTTGTTTACTATTTATAAAGCAACTTGCTTCAGAATAACAACATTGTGGTTGATTCTGTAACCGATTCCGTTACAAGGATTACTGACAGTATCATATCCGTCATTTCATAAGAACCCGCAAAGGTCCGAATCAAGTAAAAACTTTGAGTTGCAAATTATTTTGTTTTTGTCATCGTGTACGCAAGCCGTAGACGACGGCTCTACCCAGCTTGTGTCTTTAAACGTGTCTATCCTTAAAGTAAAATTTATTAACTAGGAATCAAACCCAACACCTGGCTCACAGAACCGCGCGAAGCGACCACTACACCAACAGGTACACGTGAATATAATGTGATGCTAATCCGCGGTACGTGTCGTAATTGGTCAATTACACGCACTACACAACTACACACACTACACGCCACACGCCGCTCCAACTCTAACTCTGATTACCTGTCAGTTAGCGTAGCGGGGTGGGGGGGGGGACAACACAACTTTGTTGGAACATATGAATATTAAAACATTTGGTGTTTAGTTAGCGATCACCTCCGTTAGTAGGCATAAGCAAAACTATTGTTTTCCAGTTATTTTATGTAATTTTGTTGTGTTTATATTATTTTAATGTTGAACAGGGATTTTATACAAACATATTAACCAGCTGTTATCCTTATTCAATTGTAATTGTAGGAATAAGTATATTTATTTTATCCTAAAATAATATGAAGCACTGTTTTGTACGAGTAATTAATTTATCCTACAGTTGGTATTATCATTTATCTGATTTTACCAAACCTTGGTGTCGTATGTGATTTTCGTGAATTCAAACCAACTCAGTTGTCATTTTTTAATGTATCCTCGTAAAAATATAATCACAGATCGATTAAGAATTAAAGCTGGTACTTGTAGAGCGAGACAGCGCGCTACACCACGCATATCTCCGTCCCGCTCTGTCGTCACGTCCGTATCGTAATCTCATTGAGGTGTCGGTCGGTAATACAGTCTCCGCTCGACGGAAGTAACAATATCCGGAGGCTGTGCCGCTGTTTTTTCGCCGGAAGCATGTTTTTTCTAGCGTCCGACTGGGAGGCGTCCGGCGCGTATACGGTGCCAGTATTTATAAGTGTTCGAGTGATTAGTTGCCCTTGGCCATGCTGTCCACTGCCCACGTAACGGCAGAGGAGCAATCAGGGAGATATTGAGACGTGGGTGGCGGTTACATATATAGTTTGTTACTAAGTAAATTAAAGGTTTACTTAGCGTTATCGCGCACTAATTGTGTTGTCGATCCAAATCGTTTTTAAGTTTAGAATGAAATCTTCATCATCATTTAATGCTTTTTTATTGTCCCCCAACAGGGCTGAAGCCTCTTATCCTGCACAAAATAATGCGTGTCAACAACACATTGCTCAATTCAAGATCACGTTGTTGAAAACTGTTAAAATAATTCCTTTTTTTTTCTTTTCCATTGTGTTGTGCATGTTCAAAATAAACTAAAAAAGTAAATAGAACCAAATTATTTTGTTGTTAATAAAGAATGTTATTGGTATGTTATAGGCAGACATTACTATGTCCGCGTGTTACCCAATTGTCAATTCGGCTCAAGATTTCTGTATGTCAGTGAGCTGTATGTATGCGGGTTGGCACACGGCACCTGTGCATTACAGTGAGTACTGGTGATTGTACAAATTGCTCAAAGGAAATACGAATCCCAATAATCGAGCTTACGCTCCTTGTCATTCAAAACGACAAAACTCATTCCTTTTACTCGTCAAAACTGAAACTACGGAGTCAATTTAAACAAATACATAAGTACATATGTAGGTACAATAAAAATCTCACCACCCTGTATACACTATAGAAACGTACCCAAGGATAATCCCTACTAGGGCTACTGGGATGGGATGCTAATGGACTGGGAATGGGGATAACTATGGGAACTATGGCACCTGCCGATAACAATGTTTGCACACGTAAAAATGGCAGGTGGAGACTCGCCAGCTCACTTACTGGGTCCCCGGGAATCAGTCGCTAAATCGCAACAAGAGGGCAACAGGTACATGAGGGGCTGAAGGGTGAGGATACCTCGGCGGACTTTAAACGCAGATCACGCGCTCCCTGTGGGTCCAGCATCACCGGCCCACTCGCCACTTACAACGAGGCACCTACCCTCCGAGCAGAGCTGCTAACCCTGCTCTAGTATTATATTATTACTAGCTGTTGCCCGCGACTTCGTCTGCGTGGGCAATATAGAATTGTCAAAATACTATTTATCTCGTAGGTGTATTGTGTGTAGGTATATGTATGTGCGGCCATTTATCATCATCATCATCCCCCTGCCCTTATCCCAATTTTATTTGGGGTCGTTATTATGTTTTCTCCTTCAATACTCTTCTATCTGCCGTCGTCTCTCACGTGTGACCATTTATATTTAAATGAAAGAAGTAAAGTTTGTGACTTTGTGGAAATCTCTGGACCTAGTCAACCGATTTGGATTACGTATGGGGCGTAAGTATTTCTCACAGCATACAAAGGTCTGATAAAGCTGCCATTTGTACATTTTCTGCAGCAACTGCGACTTATGAGAAGCCAGAAAGTCTGTCAAACAGTCTTACCATGGATAACGTGGTGTCTAGTTCACTGGGTTGAGGAGATCATATATGAAGGTAGTCACTCCAAGTAAAATATTGGTACTCAAACAGATTCGGTTTGACTGGAAGTCAACAGCCACATAATTGGGAAATAGCTGGGTGGATGTCATTAGGCAGGCACATAGTTTCACTACAGGGGGTAACACTTGAGGATTTTCTGTGCACTCATTCACTATGTTAAGTTGGAATTCCACCGAAATGTTTGAATTAGTTCACGAACAGGCCAATATCTGTGAGAGTCCAATTCATGTACTTGAACCCCAGTGGGGCCCAGCAGGGCCAAGGTCTGCCGGGGCTGCGGGATGATTGTTCGAAAGAGTTACCGCGGCCCTGGTGCATAAAAAGCCTACGACGGAACACGACGGTTTTTAAGTCAGTAAGAGTCTGACACACCCTCACCGCTGCTAACCCACAGCGGGAGGGGTCATTTGATGATTTTTGACGTCATCGTTAAAAAAGAAATGTGTTCGTACTTGAAGCCTGCAGTCCTTTTTTCAAAATGTGCGCTCGCAATTTGTCACTTCTTGGTGGAGCCAGCAGATCAGAAGAAACATAAGGCTGTGTTCACGCTAATAATTATGTAGCTTCTCCAGAATTGATGTAAAAAGATTCGACAGCGAGCGATAGTAGCGTAGTTAATAAAACTAATTAAAACAATCTTGTTGATCCTTCAAATATTGTTAGAGAGCGGGAGTGCATGATGACCTCTAAGAGTTGGTAAATACGTAATGAAGACGACCAAGTCCCCGCGACCAAAACTAATTCATTACTATTCTAATTTGTTCATGTACTATAAAACTCAAGTGAAAAAAACTCTTAAACGTTTATTCAAATTAGGCTGATAAATCAGTACTTTTCGAACGTCAAAGACAAAAGACCCGCCCTTTACCACTTCCTATGTGTTTTTGTGAATGTGGAGAAAACAATTACCAAGCTTTCAAAGGCCTGGGCATTTGCAACACGTTGCATGGCATCCTGGAAAGTTACGTAATTCTCAGCCATCAGTTTGACTTGTTCATTAGAGAATGCAGTCTTCTGTCAGTGACAATGTGATTGCACTGGTCCGGCTATGGGTGCAGCGTGAGGGAGTGTTAGGCTTTGGTCCTGGTGGGCCTCACTGGGGTTTGCTGAATCTCCTAAAGGGGCACGTGAAATAACGCGCATCGCTGACACGGGCCTGTTAGACACGGGTCTCCTAGGACCCGGATGGTCGACGACCAACTCAAAACTAATCTCCCACGCCTATGGTGGCCAGGAGTCGTCTCTCAACACCCAGCTCTCGTGGTGTCTTACCGCAGTGGCTGAGATGAGAGGTGGGAACTTTCAGTCGTTCCGCCGCCTCATTCTTTGTCACCCCATTTCTTCTCACCCCAGACAGCTTGAATCAGGGCCGGGTACGATAGTTCGTACAGTCCACACAGTGGTGACAGCCGGGCGCCATCTCCATGAGATCAGAGTTGCGAATACATGTTTTCAAAAAATAATAGTACATTTAGCGAAAACACGTTTTATAGCAATTCTGTCTTTGTAACTGAATGATATCAATGATGTAAACGTAGATATATAAAAGGGTGTTTTTTTAGACTCAGCTCGGGTCTGACTGTGACTGTTCGTAATCGTGAACAGTGTATCAGGATCAGAAGATGAAAGCAAGTTTGTCTTTGGTATGCGTCGCGTAATTTGTACGTTTTCAGGCGCGATAAAGGGGTATTTCTATCTGCACTTTGTGCCTAGGCTTGTTTCTAAAGCTACAGAAACTTACCTTAACTCACGCTTAGCAGCGCTTGCGAAAGGCAAATTTTTCTCCTTTCTTCTAGGATCCATAAGCGTTACATGTTTTGAAAAAAATATTTATGGTTTACTTACTACTACTAATTTAACGTAAGTTGCTTTTAAGCCTTCACATTAATGGAAGATAAGCTAAAATAAAACCCCAGCTCAATTTTTTTTTATGAAAAAATGCACAACTCCATCTATGACTTTAAATGATAATTATTGTTCCGCTAATGTCTTTCCACCTTGCCGCTTTGTCAAATTTGTTGTATTTTATATACCACAGATGGAGCCGCTTTGACCGTGGCTGAATAATTTTACCCCTGTTGACCGGGATAAAAAGTAGCCTATATGTTAATCCAGGGTACCACCTATCTCAATAAAAAAAACAATCAAATCTGTCTAGCCGTTTTTGCGTGATTGAATAACAAACATATATCCATACATACAAACTTTGACATTTTTATAATATAAAGTAAGATTTTGTCAAGGAGTGCGGTAGACTCGATCGAAACCTTATAGGTATGAATAACAAAACATAAAGAAATATTGATTTTGAATCGACAACATATATCCGCAAAATTCGGATTATGGAGAATTTCGTTAAATTCCAATGGCCCTGACAGACAAAGCGCAGTATGATAGCCATATTTGTCAATAGATATAGATAACAGTAGATAGATCGACCATTATGTGATTTCTGGTGAAGCCAAAAACGAAACACACTTTTTTATGTAGAAGTTATAGTATTTAGAGTTACATATTAGTATTTATAGCGTTTCTTAATTTTTGGAATCAATTCATAGAAAATGTGAAACATTTTTCAAAGTATCGCTTGTTTTGTTACTAAAATTTGTCTTCAACACATTCGGGGGCCAGCTACATGCCTCTACAGTGGTCAGTTTTTGGACCCTTATCGCATAAAATTATGTGTCACGTATTGCCTATCTATCAAACGGTAGTGGGTTTCTAAATCTATGACAGCATCCATGATAAAGGGATAGAAACCTGCGTACAAATCAAAAAAACCGGCCAAGTGCGAGTCGGACTCGCGCACGAAGGGTTCCGTACCATTATTTATAAATCGGACAAAAAAATCACGTTTGTTGTATCAGAGCCCCCCAAAATATTTATTACATTCTAGTTTTCAGTATTTGTTGTTATAGCGGCAATAAAAATACATCGTCTGTGAAAATTTTAGCTCTCTAACTATCACGGTTCCTTAGATGCAGCCTGGTGACAGACGGACGGACAGACAGACGGACGGACGGACGGACAGACAGAGGAGCGAAAACAATAGAGTCCCGTTTTATCCTTTGGGTACGGATCCCTAAAAACAAAAAAAAATACAGGATTCAGAAAAAGAAACAGCAAAACTCAAAAGAGGCCGTCTATACTAATTTAACAAAATATTAATAAAATATGGTTTATCCCGGTTGACCGGGATAAAAAGTAGCCTATGTGTTAATCCAGGGTATAACCTATCTACATACCAAATTTCAACCAAATCGGTCCAGCCGTTTTTGCGTGATTGAATAACAAACATACATCCATACATTCTCACAAACATTCACGTTTATAATATATGTAGGATGTAGGATGTAGGATATGTAGGATGTAGGATGTAGGATGTAGGATTGTTTTCGTATTTATTTTCCATAAAATATTTTCGCCTCACTTGAAACACAAAACCTTGACAGTAAATCGTTTGTGATACCAGTAGCTATGACGGGAAAATTACCCTGAATTAGGGGAATTTGTATTGTGTATAAAAAACATCGATGTTTCATTTAAATTCATGACGAATATTTTCAACCGACTTCCCAAAAAGGAGGAGGTTCTCAATTCGGCCGGTATGTTTTTTTTTCTATGTATGTACATCGATTACGCCGAGGTTTATAGACCGATTTACGTGATTTTTTTTTTGTTCGACGCGGAATAGTTGCCAGTTGGTCACATAGTCATCAAGTCAGGATCTGATAATGGAAACCCTGAGAAATCGAGGGCAACCTTCGAAAGTTGTAGGCATACATAGGGTAAAAACTTGACACTCAGGTGTATGCCTCAAAGCACTATTCAACAGTGAAGGTTTGAAGCTGACCTGATGATGAAGACCAGAGAAGGTCGAGGCAAGTCGGCAACTGAGTATGTAAAATACCTCGTATTTGGGCTTAAATTATTTGTATTGGTGAGAACTTTCCACTTATATGGATAGTGACAGCTATTAAATACCTATTAATTAAATAAAACTTATAATTTTACTTAGTTATATAAAACCTATTAATTAAATAGCTTATTAACCCTAGGTTACTAACCTTATTTTTCGAAGCTTATTACGAACCTTCGTCGTTTCGACTACGGTATTTAATAAAGGGGATAATATATATGTATAATAATTAACTGTGTTTACGTACAATATTTGAGAACAATTTAACTGAACAAAAATATGGGAGTATTTCTCAATATCTGGCAACCGTAAACGCACACAGATGCACGTGTCCGTATACGGCGCGGCCTAGCTGCCGCGCACACATAAATAAAAGCTGGCTTCACTTTGTTGTTCGCGCACGTTCTATCTGCCTATTTCTTTGATCTGAGCCGCCGCTAATAACATTTGCAAGCGGCAGATTTTTTGTTTCTTCTAACTTTTTATTTCAACTTGAATTTTTATGTCGTCCGTGTCATTCGAGAAACTAGTAGGTCAATACAATTTGACTATGAGTTTCTATATCATACCTCCGGTTTAGGAATGTTCAGTACCTACTTACAAAATGATATGCTTACACGCAATCAGTGAACTAGCTAACTACATTAGAGCGCGCCGCGAGGGACGCGCCTTCAGTCTGTCTGTCACGGTGTACGTCACTAGTGCGTAACATTGTCACGGGTCTAATAACTAAGTGATGAGTGACAGAAATTATTATAATAACACCTAGACATACAAGTGTTATCTAAATGGCAACCACCTTATTGCAGGAATTATAATGTTTCCCCTAATAATACTTTGTTAGAACCCTTCTGAATAATTTTATCATACTTCTTACTAATAAGTGTATATAGTCCAATTTTTAATTCGAGTCAGTAAAATTACATTTCCAGTGTTGCAGGGTTTTTGTCCCAAATAAATAGTGATGTGAATAATCGAGATTTTAAGGTCGAGAATTAAAAGTGAGTCGAGATTACATTTTTTTTATTAACGGCCAGTTTCTTCATCAAAAGTTAAAGTTAAAGTAATGTCTAAAGTAAAAGTAACGGTCAAATTCGTTTTTTCAAGGCTAAAGTGACAGCAAAATTCATAGAAAAATTGAATTTAACCGTTACTTTAACTTTAGACATTACTTTGACTTTTACTTTGGCTTTAACTTTTGATGAAGAAACTGGCTGTAAATATCAAAAAGCCTTTATGTAAATAAAAATATGTAATATACAGGTTCTGAATATACCGAATCAATAGCAAACGTAATGAATAAAAACCGGCCAAGTGCGTGTCAGACTCGCGCACGAAGGGTTCCGTACCATTATTTATAAAACCGCATCTACCTGTTACCGTTATCGATATCAAGCAAAAAAACCGGCCAAGTGCGAGTCGGACTCGCGCACGTAGGGTTCCGTACCATCCAAACTAATATTCTATATATATCCTATATATGGATATATTTATTTTGTTCGATATCCATATATATGTTACAGCCAAAGTAATAAGTCTGCATATTATACATATTATCTAGCTATTATTTATAATATCTACTCAATTTGGATAAAGTAATATATATAATGACCAGTGATTATGTATAATATATATTTAATCACTATGGCTGTAACATATATATATTTATGGATATCGAACAAAACTGAGCAAAAAAATCACGTTAGTTGAATGGGAGCCCCCCGGAATATTTATTTTATTCTAGTTTTCAGTATTTGTTGTTCTAGCGGCAACGGAAATACATCATCTGTGAAAATTTCAACTCTCTAACTATCACGGTTCATGAGATACAGCCTGGTGACAGACGGACGGACGGACGGACAGAGGAGCGAAAACAATAGGGTCCCGTTTTACCCTTTGGGTACGGAACCCTAAAAACGTATAAAATTACTTGTATTTTCCTGACTTTCAGAGAGAAATTTTAATATGCTGGTAAGGTCCATATTTCTTAAATCGTGTTATATAATACGATATCTATACTTATAATAAATCTGTAGAGAGGTCAATTCTGTACATTGAATATATTTCCAAAATAACTATTAGGGGGTGATTAGTGATCGATACTGATGCCAAAAATGCAATCAGTAAAATTTTTGTCTGTCTGTCTGTCTGTCTGTCTGTCTGTCTGTCTGTCTGTCTGTCTGTCTGTCTGTCTGTCTGTATGTTCGTTATGGAAACGAAAACTACTAGACGGATTTCAATGAAACTTGGTACAATTATTCTTCATACTCCTGGGCAGGTTATAGGATACTTTTCATCACGCTACGATCAATAGGGGCAGAGCAGTGAAGGTAAATGTTGGGAAAACGGGAGAAGTTACTCCATTTTTTATGCTTCCGTCCCGTGTGCAGCCTTAATGGTTAAAGCTACACAGAAACAATGTATGACGGAAATGTTCTCCTTAAAATTATGTAAAAAATATACCTTGACAGTATATGTCTATCTTTTATGGTTGGCTCACAATAACACGTTTAACTCTCGATAGCCTCTCTTTGCACAAAGTCCAAATCTAACGCGGACGAAGTCGCTGGCACAAGCTAGTTATTAAATATTTACAATGAAAAAAAGCTTTGATACCAAATAAAATAAAGCATGACTAAACTTCTAAGTCGATCGATTTCCGAACATCACTATTGTATTGGATCACCCTTTTTTTGTGTCAGTAACAGTTACACTTGTCATTTTACTGACTCGAATTAAAAATCGCACTATAGGTAAAACGCAGAATTTGATTGATATAAAAACTGGGAAACAAACGTCCATCCATTCTGAATAACAAAAAACTATATTATTTTACATTTTATAATTATTAGCAACTTTAGTTCAACAATTTAAAAACGCTAGAATATTAAGAAACATGGTAGAGTCTAACTTATTACAGAATTCTATCAGACCGGCAGTCCACGGACACGTGTAACTTCTTAACATTTTATCCTGGTCTTACTCATTGACATTTTACCCTCATTTTAATACAAGCTATCTACAAGCAACCCGCACCCCGCACCCCGCACCCCGCACCCCGCACCCCACACCCCCGTACCCGCGACCGCACTCAAATAAAATACATATAAAACGAAATTTGATAGCACCCTAACTGATACGAATGTAATACTTCTAAATTAAAACATTTTCTTTATTAGCAATTTGTCTTGTAACATCTGACCTATCGCTTAACAATTAGTGTCATGCTTTAACTGGGTTTTTTGTTAAATAATGACATTAAACTATGATATTTCATAAACAAAGCATCTGATATTAATAATCATTTCACACAATTACTTTATAAATTATCTTCAATCGTTCAAAATAATACATTTTTGAAATGAATATTTCACACTGTATAATGTTCGGGTAGTTATTTCTGAACAATCTCCGCGTCGTTGTTCGTAGCAAACAAAAGACATCAACGCGTTTGATGGCAATGATCCTAGGAAACTTCTAATTTTTGTGTTATGTCATAGTTGTTATATTCGTGTTCTGATACTTTTGTATTGATAACTTGTAAAAAACATAAAAATTTGTATTTGAAAATAAGCATGCGTTGAGCATTACACCAGGGTTTATATGACTACGTTCCTTATAAGATAACATGAAAGTTATAATTACGTAATGTATGCATTATATCACTTATTATTTTAGTAAACTATCTAAATTAGTGAGCATCTTGTATTGTAATAGAACTTAATTATTTATTGCCATTACCCTGAAGCTTTAAATTAACACAATGATTTTCCAAGTTCGAATTTAATATGGTCTAAAATTCATTAACGAAATAAATAAATTACCTTCGTAAACAACTAACTAAAGTAATTTAAACACACTATAAAGACTGCCAATATAAGTGACTTGTCATAATTTGGAACAAACCTGCACACTAATAAATAATTCGTAATGAATAACTAACGAGTACATTACCTGTTAGGACAGTAGTGTCAGTGTGGCCGCGGCGCGTCGCGGACTGTGCCGGCTCAAGGCAAACCGCCCTATTTATGCGCCGCCCGCCCTCACACCGCCCTACTGCCGCCCGCCCTACGCGCGGAGGCTTCGAAGGAAGCTGCTGCAGGTTCCGTACCTGAAAGCAGGAGAAATGTTAACAGAATTACCTTTAAAGTAGGTAAGGTTAACCATTTTCAATGGATCACATATGTGAAATGGTTTTCAGAAGCAATGTCAATATTTAATCAGAAATCGTTATTAATTTATTTATTCCTTTAATTCAGGCAACTAAGGCTAATATTATGAGTTCTTGAGATTTTAACCTTTGAATTATTGCAGTTATATGTTGTGGGTGAGTTCAAGATACTGAAGAACTATTACTTATTATTTTCATGTTCTTCTAATATGAAATCAATTAATTGTCAATGTAAGTTAATTATTGAAAAAAAAGTAGTATACAGCTTTCGATAAATGGGCTGACAACTGGATGAATTGAATGGATAACGCCGAAGTTTCAAATCAGTCCTTAGATTAGCGCAAGCTTTAAACAAACTCTTCAGGCTTATGTCAGCAGTTACGGAGCTCTCAACACCAGTAGTTAGCGAGGTAGTTGCAGGTTTCGGCTAAAGTTGTTGGCAATGTATATTGACAATAGCGTTTATTGTAAGTACTTGATAGAATTTATGACGTGGTGGCCCAGTGGGTAAAGTACCAATGCAACTTTTCTAAGTTTGTATGTACTTTCTAAGTATATCTAAGACACCAATGACTGTGTTTCGGATGGCACGTTAAACTGTAGGTCCCGGTTGACATTGAACATCCTTGGCAGTCGTTACGGGTAGTCAGAAGCCAGTAAGTCTGACACCAGTCTAACTAAGGGGTTTTGGGTTGCCCGGGTAACTTGTTTGAGGAGGTCAGATAGGCAGCCGCTCCTAGTAAAACACTGGTACTCAGCTACATCTGGTTAGACTGGAAGCCGACCCCAACATAGTTGGGAAATGATGACTTGATAAAATACATCGAAAGGAGTTCTGGAAACGTTTAAACCACATTTATAAACGCAGGAACTGAAGAAACCAAACTGTGCTCAACACGGGTAGGTACATATATACGATTGATATAGTTCTTAGTTTTGATCGATTCTGATTCTTTTCCGATATTTGAGACTGTCTGAGTATATCTAGACCTCCCTGATTAACACAAGCGCTATTTTCATGAGTAATGATTTTTGCTACTATTAGGTACCCGAATGCTAAGACGGGTTAGGTATGTTGTAGTTTAGTTTTATTTAGGTAATCAAATAAACAGATTGAGAAGTTGTTTCCTTGAAGAGAAGGTCAAAGCTAGCGATAGTTACAGAATTATCATTCAAAGTAGATATGTATTGAACAGCCGTTACTTTGACAAAAAAATCCTCATTAGCACAGATAATGAGTGCTTGTGTCCGCGACACGACACGCGTCGCCGCGCGGCTGCGCTCGAGTGCTCGGCCATCGCTGATTACTCCCACTGCCGACCACCGAGCACCACTGAGCACCGCTGTATGAGTGCTTACAAACGAAATTAAAAACTTAATCAAAGTACCGCCCACGCCGCGACCGCTAAACATGACACTCAGATATTGAGCTAGAGAAGGTATGTATATGTTATGGACCATGTGATTAATTCGGGCATTATTTATAATGCCCGAGCATTATGAATAATGTCTAGCTTTATCGGGCCAAGTGATTAATAACTATCTTAACTTCATTATTTATCACATTGCACGGGCATTATTATATTGCTACATGACAGTTGGGCAATTTGATAATAAAGCTATATTTTATGCGGTGCGAGGGTGGCAGTTGTTCTAATAAATTAATTCTGTTACTTGCTACATATTTTATGATTATTGTTTCGAAAATTATATGTTCTTTTTTAATGGGAAATTTTAAGTCTAACCACAAAATTATTTACTGGACAATTGTCATCTAATTTACTTACTCGGCATCGTTTTTCTTGATCTCATTTTTCTTGGCTCGTTTTTTTTTATGGTAGAATTTAATTTGGATTCAAAACATTGTATTAAAAATTGAAGTCAGTGACGAAAACGAATCGCTGCAAACCCGACTCCACGTAGTCTTGTCTGCCCTACCCCTAGAGTGCAATTCAAAACCGCGTAGGCGCGGAGGGTCAAGGCGGCCTGCGAGCTGAGGCGCAGGTAGTTTTAACGCTCGCCGCCGCGGCTGAGGCTGGCCGGTGGAGCCTGCCAGCAAGCCGAAGCTGCGGTGGTGAGCGTGAAAACCATCTGCGACGATAAGCTCGCATGGGACCGCCGGAGCCCCGCAGCGCCGGAGCCGTGACAGAAGCCATGCTTGCTGCATGTTGCATGCTATTAATATTTAGTTTAAGTTAAATGTCAATAACAATAAAAAAAATGAAATTAAATATGTTTATATTACTTTGCCCAAAAGGTCACGGGCAATATGTATAGTGCCCGGTTAATTTGATTATTTGAATAATTATTATCAAATTGCACTCTCGTATTGGGCATTTTTCATAATGACCGGGCATTATGTATAATGCCCAATTTATCACTTGGTCCATAACATATATATCTATGTATAATCAGTTATACAATATAGAGTATGCTTGATTAGCATGGGAACCAATACAACTTACGTAGGACCTGTGGAGAATGTTTAAAGAGAACATGTTAAATTATTTGATTCGACACGCCGCTGCCACGTCTATCAGTTATCTTATGCGAGTTATGCGGTGACATACTCGTATTTTTGCCAGATCTTTAGAGTTGGTAAGTAATTTTTATAAAACTTCATAAAAATAGATTAACAAAGAAGAAGCCTCCTGTCTTTAAATAGGTATATTTTCCTACAAGTCTACTGCTGAGCAAAAGGCTTCGATACACAACTATGCCCACGCTTGCTGAAGATATAGATAATAATGTTGCCTTTCATCGTTGCTCATATTGGTTTTTGAGACATGATTTAGCGCCAATCAGAACTGCTGCTTTAAAATAATACAAAAAACACTGCTCAATCGAGGGCTCGAGCCCAGAACGTATTCAGCAGTAATACTTGTGAGCTTATCTAGCGAGTCTGGTTTGTAACATGGATCTACCGCAACTTTACAATACTTACTTTCCTCACGTTACTTACATTAACGGCGCGTTTCGATGCATCTCTATCATCCCTTCACTGATCCATTCACTATACCCATTCAGGGCGCTGTTGCGGCTTCCACGTTTCTGCAGTGCATCATCAATGTTTACTGTTGCGCACACAGATGGCTTTGCAGCAATATGGCGTAAGAAGACCGCATCCTTCATCAGTCGGTTGCGTGGAAGTCGCCACAGCATCTTGAGTGCTATAGCCAGTAGACATGACTGCCCGCTTATGTGGAAATTAGTGCAGAGGACTAAGTCCCTGCTTACTATTATATATTAATTGTATTGTTTGTGTAACTAATGTATGGAGGGCTCTATATTTTGTAGACCGCAGCTTATGAATTACGAAGAATTAATTTTTGTTTTTCATATTAATTTCCATTTAATTCACAGCAAGACAGCTGTTACTCTCATATTTTATTGTAATTCGGGAAGTGACAATTTAACAAGATTTTCCATTGTTACCCAACAATGAAATATTTCAAAACGTTTCAGTAGTTCCTGAGGTTGGCGCGTTCGAAGAAACAGACAAACTCTTCAGCTTCATGTAGTCGCATAGACTTGATTTTATTACATTGTTCAGTTTAGATAGCCAGCTGATCCATATACGCACTTTTCTTTCTACAATGATGTTTCTTAAAGGAGTAAAAATAACTGGGGGTAGGTACAAATAAAACGAATATTCTCAATAAATAATACAAGTATATTGTGATTGTACAGAGTGCGCACGCCCTTACATCCGACACGACGCTGAGACAGCAGACTGACACACTTGCATTGTATTCATTATTAGCAATGATGTTCACTTTTTATGGTTCCTTGACCCTTTAAAACACCTTTTTCCTCTTATTATCATCTGTGTCTTCGAATCCATAATACAATGATAGTAGCAACATCAAGAGCTTAGAATAACCGCGCTGAACGAATACATACCTAAAATAAAGTAGAAATCAATAGATCAGTCTAATTAGTTACACTTAATACAATTCATTATAGTAAAGCACTCGAGAGACAAACGTTGTGCGCCAACATTGGACATACATACTTGTTATAAATCTTTCAGAACTGTTGGACATATTTCCACTTGTATCTACATACATGCTTAGCTAAATCTTTTTAAACAAATATCATTAACATAAGGATGTGTAAATACCAAATAATGTCGATATCGATAAGATAAAATATCGATATTAGCATTCATGTAAAACAAAGAATAGTCAATATGGGTTCCAACGTTTGACGTTCAAATAATAATATTTTTTGGAAGTCTTTATTGTTCAAAATTACATAAATAATGAATATTGAGGAAGTTCAGTACGGTACAGTCACATTGACAGCAACGAGGGCATTATTTTACTTCATAACAAATATATCTCCTTGCTCTCAATATAAAAGCTCGATATACATAATCAATTCGAGTGCAATTCCTTACAGTGGCCATACTAACATACACCGTATTCCTTACAAATATAGTTGATTATCGCACGAACTATATGTCTGCGTACGTTCAGGCGCGCACGTGAGTACATACTTACAGCGCTATGTACAGACAATATATAAGAGAATGCAAGTTAACTCCGACCACTCAAATTACAAAATGTTTACAAAAATGTATCGTTGTGACGACAGATCTGTGGAAAACTGGAACACTGTATTTACAAATTCTAGACGAAAATATCAGGTTTTTACAGTAGGATGCAAAATTAAAGACACCCTCAGAAAAGTATGCATAGATTTTTTATACAATGTCAATATCAATGAATCTCTAATCGCGAAAACGGATAGTTAGCTTAAAGAAATTCGCAGTGACTCAACCTAATATGGCACAATTAACTGTTAAAAAACATACCTATATAAATAGTTAAGGTAGTTACTCCACAGATCTGCAGCCACTTAACTTCAACTTGACGATGCAAACGTGAGTGCTAGGGCATCGACACACCGCTGCGACAGCTGCATCAGCCGCACCAGTGTGTCGCCGCCCTAATATTATTCAAAATACGTGTTGTGTAGGAAATTGCAAATTTACAAATATACTTACTAGTATCAAAAGATGTTTTTACAATAATTTACTTAAAGTAGGAAGAGTCGCGTTCAGTAAATGTATATAAATGTAATCTACATCCAATTATGGGAAAACATTGTTTTATAGTACGTTAGGAGTGCTGTGACGTCATCGATACTAGTGCACGCATTTACTTCTATCCACATACGTACTTATAATGTCACTACTATGAGTTAAGTAGAATTTAAAAGTACGTATTTTTAGTGTTTTTGAATCGAAAATTGAAGGTTTTTATAAAAAAAAATAGTTCCGATATTTATACAAATAAGTCGGACTATCGGACTACTAACATCTTTAACAAAAAATTTACAGAAAACTGTAGAAGTAGCTAAAAAATATTATTGACTGACAAAAGTACACTCCAAGGCATTCCAATCGGTTCAGTTACAAAAACCACAACATTTTTTTTATATTAAATAGAAATTCAAAGACTGAACGATTTTTAGATTCATTTATTTATAAAGAAAGTACTTATTCACAAGTTTATTTAATATCTTAGTTTTGCAACTGACCCGATATGTTTGCAATCAAATGTATTTTAGTATCGATGACGTCACAGTATGGTACGTACCTGCCTAGCTACTTACAGTACTTAAGTATATATTTACGTGACTAGTTCTTTACATAAACATATACACGAGCTTTATAACTATATAGTTAAAGTTAACTATGTAACCGGTTGAGCGGAGTAGGCCGAGGCTACACTATTACTGTTGAGCGAGTTAGGGCAGTTACACACTTCATTTACGAGAAGTATGTAACCACCTTTAATTGTTTTTGTTCCATTTTGCGCGCACTGCAGTGTAGCATTGTTTTATCATATTAAATCAGTGATATTTGTATAAAAATATTGGAATGATATAATAAATAAGTTCATTTACTTTAAAAAAACAGAAATCGTACTTTTTTCAGCACCTAATTTTCATTATTTTTCAAATCAACTCAAAATATGTAAGAAAAATATCAATATTTCTAGTATTTCTTTCCCTAACTGAATATATGGTAATGTTACGCTGCAGTGGGCGACGGCCTTTAGCAATAATATCAGTCAAACAATTAGAAAACTAAACTTATTCTAGGGGGTATACGGATAACTAAACTACGTATATACACAATATTAACTAAATATAAGATCACAATGTACATATCATTACGATTTATTTAGTTTTCTGACAATATACATATACCGATATCGATTAAACGTATCGACAGTAACTTTATCGATATGAATGTTATCGATACTTGGTACACCTCTTTATGTTTAGTGTTTATTGCAAGAAAACTAGATAAAACAAATATAAAGTTATAAGAAAAGGCAGTGATGACACTAAAGTGTAGAAATCATTAATTTTAAATATATTTGTAGTTAATTAATTTATTAATATAAATTAATATTAAGTATCGAGAGATGGCACCCGCATGGTCGCACTACTCACACAAATTGCCTAATTCATAAAATGTATAATTAATTACTTTAGTTAAAGTAATTTTGTGTGTTTAGTTTAGTACAGTGGCGCCCTCTACAATTGTATAAAAATCATCTAAAATAATAAAGCTGCTAAAATGTCACATTTGTCTACGTATAAAAAAAAACTATAAAATTCATGTTTACGAATAAATAAACATCGAAAACTTCATTGCGTTGTATGTTCTACAGTTTCAGTAAAAAAACCTTGGTGTTACAACGTTACTAGATATTACAAATACTTGTGTTCAACAACACTTGTCACTTCTTACTTTATTCATAGTCTTTGATTATCTTCCGTCCGACAGAACATCGATTCTGTTACAATAGTTCATATTTCTCACAAACGGTAATTTAATACAAGAACAATGCGCCAACATCCACCATTTTATCTAGTAAGTACTGCTAGTGTTATCACTTTTACCTCATTGACTGACCGCTATCACGCCTGATTATCGATATACCTATGACTGCTTTGTGACATCCCTGTTCAATACGCTTTCAATAATGTGTTGTAGGAGCCAAACAGTCAAACAATTCAACTCACTATGAATGTATGACCTATATTTGGTAGCAAAGTGGTCTTGCTCGATGGTCACTCCGTACTTTAACGTACATAGTAATAATAATTACATCTTTCTGTTTCTAGCTCCCACAAAGTTTTGTATGGAACTAGAGGTCATTCTAGGCCACTGGATCCTGGCGTATAGTGATCAGATCACAACACGTTGTCTCCATGTCTGATGGTAGCAGTCAATATCTACAAGTGCAGAGGTACGGCGGTAACTGCCGCTGCACACGGTCGGTCAGTCAATAGCGACAAGTACACACGGGCGGCGACGGCTGACACATCACCTGGAAGAAAGAAAGAAAGATGTTATTTATTGACACAACACAAGATACATAGAAATAAAAATACAAAAGCACTTAAACGTAGGTCCTGCTTGTGATCTCTTTCCGGTGGTGTCGGATTGTCGTCCCATCGCGCTATGAGAGTGAAGGAATAGTGAGTGCACCGCAGTCCAAGCAAATGCTCGTGCACTATAATATGTCCTGCGCAGTTGGCTGAACTCCTTATATGAGAACAGCCGCCGAAATCGGCGTAGGACGCCATTATTATGCCAGACAGTTAGTGCCTGACGCTGGTTTTCAACTAGACCTATACACAAACCATGAAAAGGGTTCTTTATATGTCACGATTGATGTAGTGAACATATTTTTTAACAATAACTACGGAAGAAATACATTGACAACATTAGAAATGATATATCATGAATGCTTTAAATTATTTTCTTTAATTTAATTAATTATGTATTAAATCGTTTCGTTAATCGTAAAAGAACCTAAAAATACTTGATTTTCAAATATGGAACGCATTTTAATATTTCTAAATTGTAGACCACACATACTGCGAACATTTTACATTAAAATGTGACGTTTTGTCATTGATCGGGTTATACCCGCCATCTTTAAAAGTTGTTGAATAGGATATAGAGAGAAAAGTAATAAGACCTGTTCAGTGAGCGAGTGTCTGCATGTGCAGGCGGAGTGGCGACGCTAGCAGTGGAACTGCTGCTGCGTGATGGCGGACAGGTCCTTCATCAGCCCCTCCAGGTTCTGCATCTCGCGGTGCAGCCGCTCCGTCGAGCGCGACGGCGTCAGCGGCTCCAGCTCCGACGGGCAGTGGCCTACTGCACCACCTGGGATATTGAGATATAGATTACTTAGATAACTTCGTCGGCAGATGGCTGTATTATATAGCGTATAATACGATATAACGTCGGTTAACCCCATGGTGAGTTATTAATTAACTTGTGTTATAGGTGCTAAAGTGCACAACTTATAAAGTACACATAACAACATATAGCACTCAGACCACGGCCAACAAGCATGCTCATCACACAAGTGTCGATCGAACCGGGTAGCAAACCCGGAACCTCAAGTTGAAGAGTTCGTGGCTATGTCAAAGCCGCGGAGCGATCGATCATAAGGTTAAGATTGACGCGGTCGGTCCGTGGATGGGTGCCAATAGATTGGTGAGTCCCGGCTGTGGTTTGAACATCTTCAGCCGTCGTTACGGGTAGTCAGAAGCCTGTAGACTGACAACCCGTCTTACCAAGGGATATGAGATTACCCATGTGATTGGATTAAGGATGTCAGATAGACAGTCGCTCCTTGTGGCACACTGGTACTCAGCTGCATCCAGTTACACTGGAAGCCGACTCCGACATAATCACTGAGTGAAAGAGCTAGAATACTGACCGAGCTGCAGCCGGTTGGGGATGTGTCCGGGCGAGGAGCTGGCGCTCTTCTTGTACGGCGACGTGTCGCGGACGCTGCCTGCTGCACACACATACACGTACTCGTTATAGTAAGCCTTCTTACGCATGTGAAGCGAGCATAAAGAACTAGGAAAAAGTCAAAATTCAAAGCTCTTTATTCTGTGTTCATAGGTTATAAAGGTGCTCAAATACAAGCTGTTGATTTGCATCCGTGCCATATTAAAGGACGTAATTATGCTAATGATTCTCAACCCAAATCAACATAAAAATTGGTACGTAATTTTTTGGTTTTAATTTTTTTTTCGGAATTCCGTTAATGTCATCTAGCCGTATTTGAACTTGGCGCGTGTGTTACTGGCCTTAAAACCGTGCTGCGCCCTCACACATACGCAAACACAAAGCATACGCAACGATCATTCATAATTTTCATTCATAAAATTGGATTACTTCTGAAATACTACGACATTTCAATGACAAAAAAACCAGTGCATATTAGCGATTATTTACGTATTTTATGACCTCCTCCTGAACTATGGCACAAATGCAAATCAACACCTTGTATAATTACAATAAAAATTTATTAAAAATCATTATGCCCAGCTCGTAAAGCGTATAGAAATAATAAGTTAAGAGCGTGTACGTCAACCGCGCGCCATTTGGCCTAAAAAGGTACTTTTCAAACCACTGTTTCTCATTAACTGCTTATCCTATAACTATGTAAATTTTTAATAACGCAAGGTAATTTCACCGTCTATATAGTTAATTGAACATAAATTTCAATTTGTGTAGTTTAAATACTTAAAACCCATAGAACGTAACAGATGTTTTATAAAATTCCCGTTCAGCGTCTATTTCGAAGCTTAAATTCATGTGAAAACAGTGGCAAATCTAATCATATTTATTTTTTTACTCATAGACGAAATCCCCATGCCTATAGTTAATTGAAAACATTTTTTGATTTAGGTCTCTATCTTTCAGAAAAAAATATTTTAACAGTGTGAAAAATTGTGAATTTCAAATGCTTTTTTTACCTACCTATCTTACTTAATTTAATATAACAATTATTTACTATAGTAATATAACTCTTTCTTTAAAACATAAACTTTATATTATAATTTAATCTCTCGTTTTAATTTTTTTATAAATTATTTAAAAACTACTATAAAACGCTGCACGCGAGTCAACTCAAACCAGACCGCCGCAAGGCTTCTCAGAGAGAGGACGTGTCGCTCCGTCACATCGCGTAGGGTGAATAACCTCTGCCGTGGATACCGAGAATAGAGTATATTTCAAGCGCGACCAACAAATCTTGATACATTACTATTTTATTTAAAGCTCAATTTTGAAGCATATTTTTTTATCGATTGAGTTGAAATTTTGTTTGAACGTTCAGTTTTAATGACAATGTATGATTCTATATCCGATATGGCGGTATACCCAAGATGGAGAAAAAAATGTTTTTAATGCATTCCTACGATATGGGTATCAAATGAAAAGGCTTGCTATGAATAACTCGAAAAAAAAATGTGTCACGAGTCTTAATCCAATATGGCGGACTCCTTAGGCTAGAAATCACTTATTGCAGATGTATGTTACCAATCGAGCTATAATTTTATTTATATGTTCATTTTGGATGAACCCAAATTTTGACTTTTGATCCCGAATAACTTTTGAAGCATATAGGAACGATGACTTTGATGAAACTTTATTTGCAATGGTAAACGCAAGCTCTTCACCAATATTTAGCTTTCCGGCAATTGTTGTTATTTGACCACAATTTTTCGGTCTGGATGGACTGGACCATTCATATAAACAATCAATTTTTCAAATCGGTCCAGGCGTCTTTGACAAATCGAGAACAATCAAATTGTGAACAATCACAAAACAATCTAATTGAAACCTCCTCCTTTTTTTTTAAATCGGTTAAAATACAGAAACTCTTAACATTGCCATTAATCATCAGTCGACTATTTAGTACTGTTGAAAATTGTATGTAATATACAGAAAGTCCTCAAAACCAAGGTTTTCATAGGTGCCCGATTTTTTTCTAAGGAGTGTAAGTATTAACGACTTATTTTCATGCTTTCATATTTTAGTCATCCATAGACTTACACATTTTCTCGCTATTAACTATTTACTAAATAAATAAATAAATAAAATAAATAAATAATATATTTTTTGTTCTACCAATTTCACTCGAAAGGATCAAAATGGTTTGTGTGACTATACGTGAAGTATGATAGGCACGCACACAGCCGCGACGCTAGTCTGCGCGATTTTTTGCGTTGAATTACCTAAAGTTGACATCGCGCGGCGAGCGTACACGCTCTTAAACTAGGTAAAATCTATGTAGTTACATTAATCATCACACAGGAATCGAGAACAGCAAAAGAATCAGTAAAAAATATAATTTGTTGTATGAGAAACCGCTAAAATAATGTTCCCTTTGACCATAACATTAGAGTGACACTATATAAATAAGTATTTATATTGTGCACTAGAACAGTACTTGAATAACTGTGTAGAGTCTATAGAGTAAGAGCGCAGTACATACATAGGTCCTGACCTCGTGAGTGCGAGTGCGTGGGCGTGGAGTGGTCCGACGCGTTGTCCGACAGCGCGAAGCTGTGCAGCGCGCCGTGCGGCCCCGCCGGGCCCCCGAGCGGGCCCCCGTGCGGGCCCCCGAGTGCGGGTCCGTGCGGGCCCCCGTGCCGCCGCTGCAGCGACCCACCCGCGCTCACCGCGCCGCCGCCCGCCTCGCTGCTTAGCGAGTCACGACTGTGGGAATAAAATATATCATATATTTGAGGTACAAGTTTTGTATATCTCGTAGTTATGCACAAACTGATTATAACTCAAAAAGTAGAAATTGTTCTGGTTACGGTCAATGGACGGATAATAACCCCACCATATTTAAGACAGCACGCAGGCGATGTTGGTCATGCGCCTGATGTTTGAAGTAGCAATGGCGTTTGATACAGTGTCCATTCTGATATAGAAAATGGAATATTTGGCATATAAAGACTTTAATAGGCATAATGGATAGAAAAGATAACTACTAGAACTGTTTGGAATAACTTGAGTAGAAGAAAGTAAGAAGCAATGATGATAGATGAGTTGTATAGTGATGATGCCCCAGTAGTATTTGGTGTGTTTCAGGGAAGCATCCTAAGGCCAACTCCTTTTTACGTAAATTGTGTGTCAATAATAAGGACTTATTTATGTCTTCTGATATCTCCTTGCTCAACTAGATAGTGAGACCTAAGGAATGTAATAAGTTAATGCTGGTGATTTGTTTTGTCAGGTTTAATGCCCGAGCCACCTAGAGGAGACGTAGTGTATACTCACTGCGTGTAGTGTCCGAGCGGCTCATACGCCACATAGTGCCCTCGCTCGCGCGCGGCCGAGGCGTAGATGTCGCCGGTACCCACACCCGCGCCCGGCGCCGAGCCGCCTAGAGGAGACGTAGAGTATACTCACTGCGTGTAGTGTCCGAGCGGCTCATACGCCACATAGTGCCCTCGCTCGCGCGCGGCCGAGGCGTAGATGTCGCCGGTACCCACACCCGCGCCCGGCGCCGAGCCGCCTAGAGGAGACGTAGTGTATACCCACTGCGTGTAGTGTCCGAGCGGCTCATACGCCACATAGTGCCCTCGCTCGCGCGCGGCCGAGGCGTAGATGTCGCCGGTACCCACACCCGCGCCCGGCGCCGAGCCGCCTAGAGGAGACGTAGTGTATACTCACTGCGTGTAGTGTCCGAGCGGCTCATACGCCACATAGTGCCCTCGCTCGCGCGCGGCCGAGGCGTAGATGTCGCCGGTACCCACACCCGCGCCCGGCGCCGAGCCGCCTAGAGGAGACGTAGTGTATACTCACTGCGTGTAGTGTCCGAGCGGCTCATACGCCACATAGTGCCCTCGCTCGCGCGCGGCCGAGGCGTAGATGTCGCCGGTACCCACACCCGCGCCCGGCGCCGAGCCGCCTAGAGGAGACGTAGTGTATACTCACTGCGTGTAGTGTCCGAGCGGCTCATACGCCACATAGTGCCCTCGCTCGCGCGCGGCCGAGGCGTAGATGTCGCCGGTACCCACACCCGCGCCCGGCGCCGAGCCGCCTAGAGGAGACGTAGTGTATACTCACTGCGTGTAGTGTCCGAGCGGCTCATACGCCACATAGTGCCCTCGCTCGCGCGCGGCCGAGGCGTAGATGTCGCCGGTACCCACACCCGCGCCCGGCGCCGAGCCGCCTAGAGGAGACGTAGTGTATACTCACTGCGTGTAGTGTCCGAGCGGCTCATACGCCACATAGTGCCCTCGCTCGCGCGCGGCCGAGGCGTAGATGTCGCCGGTACCCACACCCGCGCCCGGCGCCGAGCCGCCTAGAGGAGACGTAGTGTATACTCACTGCGTGTAGTGTCCGAGCGGCTCATACGCCACATAGTGCCCTCGCTCGCGCGCGGCCGAGGCGTAGATGTCGCCGGTACCCACACCCGCGCCCGGCGCCGAGCCGCCTAGAGGAGACGTAGTGTATACTCACTGCGTGTAGTGTCCGAGCGGCTCATACGCCACATAGTGCCCTCGCTCGCGCGCGGCCGAGGCGTAGATGTCGCCGGTACCCACACCCGCGCCCGGCGCCGAGCCGCCTAGAGGAGACGTAGTGTATACTCACTGCGTGTAGTGTCCGAGCGGCTCATACGCCACATAGTGCCCTCGCTCGCGCGCGGCCGAGGCGTAGATGTCGCCGGTACCCACACCCGCGCCCGGCGCCGAGCCGCCTAGAGGAGACGTAGTGTATACTCACTGCGTGTAGTGTCCGAGCGGCTCATACGCCACATAGTGCCCTCGCTCGCGCGCGGCCGAGGCGTAGATGTCGCCGGTACCCACACCCGCGCCCGGCGCCGAGCCGCCTAGAGGAGACGTAGTGTATACTCACTGCGTGTAGTGTCCGAGCGGCTCATACGCCACATAGTGCCCTCGCTCGCGCGCGGCCGAGGCGTAGATGTCGCCGGTACCCACACCCGCGCCCGGCGCCGAGCCGCCTAGAGGAGACGTAGTGTATACTCACTGCGTGTAGTGTCCGAGCGGCTCATACGCCACATAGTGCCCTCGCTCGCGCGCGGCCGAGGCGTAGATGTCGCCGGTACCCACACCCGCGCCCGGCGCCGAGCCGCCTAGAGGAGACGTAGTGTATACTCACTGCGTGTAGTGTCCGAGCGGCTCATACGCCACATAGTGCCCTCGCTCGCGCGCGGCCGAGGCGTAGATGTCGCCGGTACCCACACCCGCGCCCGGCGCCGAGCACGCCGCACCCAGTGGACACGTGCCCGAGCCGCCTAGAGAGATATACTTTCATGTTAGTATTCACAACCATAACAGCATAATCTTATAAAAAACACGACAACACGACTTCGTGTACATTGATTGGATCAAGGAGTGTTACAACTCATGACACAAAGCGCGCGTTTGAATTGCGTAGACACATAATACTACTCACACATTAGTTGCTCGTGTGCAGTATAACATACAAAGTTTTGAACAAAATGTCAACGTTTCTAACAAATTACAATATTACACACGAAAGTTAGTATGCAATGAACGTATGTCGTTGTCGTTCCTGTTTCACATAAGAGCTGCTGCATGAATTTTGATGGATGGAGGTAGTCCCCACGACACACACGGCTAAAACCATAAGCTAGAAGAATCTAGTTTTACATAAAGGTGTTGTCACACTCACATGGCGCGGGCGGCGGGTGTAGCGGCTGCAGCGACGCGAGCGACGACTGCGGCGACCCCAGTGGACCCACGTTCGCGAGCAGTGGCGTACTCTGCACATACAATTTTTTCTCTATGAAGATACGTACAATATTCAACCAGTGGCTCGATATAACTTAATAATATAATGAAATATTGGGTGAGAGTTTTGTTAGTCTATTGTTAAATTAAATGCTAGAAATGATTGGGAAACATGCGGAGAGAGATGAGATATATCATATTCATTTACTTCATATTAGTTTTGTGTCTAGATCAGTCTCAAAACATGACCTTTTAATAACTATGGAATCATTAGTGTTCTCTATAACCTGACATAACAAAAACACATAGGAAATCGTAAAAGGTGGATTTCAAAGTTAAACTTTTTATTAACACGCGTATATTAGCTTCACTTGTAATTATGTATGTAAGAAAATCTTGGAATCTTAATTCGACCCACTTCCCGATCTTCAATCAGGTTGAAATTTTGCACACAGTTCTGATGACAATACATGCCTAGCTAAGAAACGTCATTACAAATCCAATATAGCGGCCTCTACAAGATGGCGGACTTACTGTTACAAATCCAACCCCGTGTGTATGATGTGGGTATCAAATGAATGGATTTTGCTGTCAGGAATACGAAAAAAGCATAAAATAAAAATGATAGTTTAAAAAACTAAAAAACGCTTTTAAATAATTACTTCCTTCAGGCTAATTACATCTAAATAGTATTAGTAATGTTAGTATGAGTGAGTACGTACTCGTACCTGGTCGGGATGCGGCATGCGTGCGTGCGGGCGACGCTCGCACGTGTTCGCGCACCCCACGCCCACGCCCATGCCCGTCATCGCTGTACGAGGGAGGAACACACTTCATTATCATCGGGCTAGGCTTTTCATAACTATTAGCGTCGGCTTGTAGTCTATACCGTGTTATAGTTGACTGCAAAGAACGTAACCTATAGTAGAAGTGATTTTGGTATTGTATGAACATGTGAAACTTCCTATTTTGGAATATATTATTGAGGTATATTTCTATGCCTTAAAGTTTTCGCGAGCGGTTTAGCGACTAAAGTGTCAGTTTGAGAATGTATACACAGACAAAAGGCTGCATGGCACGGGCATTAACCTCCATGCATACATGTCTGGCTTTAACTAAATTAGAGACAATTGCAGTTTACATACAATCCCAAAAATCACAATTATCATAGATGGCCAACATTTTTGCAACAATTTGATTTATCAAAGAGATACATACGTTATTTCCTGTAAACCAAATCAAGTTACTCTATCAACATGATATACGCTATTCACAAACACAATACAACAAAAAAATAGAAACACTAAACAAAATGGAATGAGAAGCAAAAAAAGCATGATAGACAAGCATCGCGCTCACGTTTAGTGATGTAGTCGAGGCGGTCGTGTCGGTCGTGTCGGTCGTGTCGGTCGTCGCAGTCGCAGCGCTCGCAGCGGCGGCACGGCTCGCAGGGCGACGCGCGCAGCACGGCCGTGTCGTCCGACCCCGCCGCCGACACTGAGCGCGACTCTAACGCGCGATACGCCAAATTATAATAATGGTGCGGATTGGTTCGGTAAGTTACTCAGAAATTGTGATAGAAAAAAGACTTTAAGTAACGCAAACCATTAACTTTAAACCATTTACTTTAGCAAGGTTTTTATTTATTGGAGTAAAAGCCTTAATACTCATAGATACACTGGCTTTAAGAAAACAAAAACCGGACACGTTAGACAGAGCTTTGAATGATTATAATAAAGCTTTGTATATTTAAAATTATTCAGAGTAGTAAATAAAAAAATCCATTGACGTGTCACGTGGAAACGAAGATATAAACGCCTCGTAGCTTACCAAACCGTAACAACAAAAATAATAACAAAACAATATGTGTGTTATGAATGAGGGAAATAAAACGATGAACATAATGAGGTTATGTACTTCTAGCTTATCGTGCAACATGAAACTAGACGAGTAACATACATATTAACATACACTACTGATGAACTCTAGCCGATCTAGAGTTAGCTGATTGACAATATGATATTGATTTTGTTGGCATTTTTTTCTTGAAAGACTGTTTAGTAATTTGGATTGCACATTACTAGTAGACTTGTTAACTCTTTTAATTAATACGAAATCCTTGTTGAGCTTGGAATCGATTACAAACCGTACCCTTCTATTTATTAAATGTTAAGTGGACTTTTACCATGTAAATGGTATTTTGAAAAGTGGTTTGGAATTTCTTGGCAGTTTTTCTCCATGAGACCCACTTACACCACTTACACCCAGCTTGACGTTTCGACAGAGCTTTTATAGGCCAAATTGAGTTTGTGTCTATCACACAATCAGCTAACTTCAGACCGTGTAAACAGGGAACATTTAGAGATAGTAAAAGCAGGTGACGTACCGACATAGGTGGGCACATGGTGCCTGCGGTCGAGCGAGGCGGGCGGCGGCGGGTGCCGCGCGGGCTCGTACTCGGCGGGCGCGGCGCGGCCCAGCGTCAGCGTCGACGACATCAGCGCGCCGCCCTCCACGCTGCCCGCTGATACTGATAATATATATATCATTTATACAATGCAGGGTTAAAAGCGGCTCTTTTTGAAGAAAAGATAGCCCAAGCTTCTTCACTCATTATGTGCTTAAGCTGGGAAGAATAAATGATGGAACAAACCCCAGCAAGAGTGGAGAGGAGTAATAGCAGAGTGAGGGTTTCACGAATGTAGAGGTTGCACTTCAAATAGTATTCCGAAACTATGTAAAAATCTTGGGGCTATTGAAACTCAAACAAATATGGCTTTTCTAGATGCATCACATCATCTTTAAGACACGCAATTTCTATAATATCGAACTTAGTAAGCACAAAGTGCTTACTAAGACATAGCGGATATTGTTTTTTGGATAAAACTTATATGTCCGTCAAATTAAAATGACTTTAAGATGAATTACAAAGAGAAGGTTCTCAGACTAAAAGCCACAAATTAAGTGAAGAATCTAGCAATACAGGTAGTACATTCATGCTACCCCCACAAGAGAAGCCAGTGCTAAAAGAAGAGAGAGGTGGTCAGTATGTCGTACTCTTACTGGCGGAGCTGTGCAGCGACTTGTCCATGTGCTTCAGCTCCATTTGGTCGTGGTGGATCCACAGGTCCGGCGGCTTGATGCCCGCTGATGCTGATGACTTCTGGTATGTGCTGCAGGAAGAGAAAGTAAATATATGTACTGCAAACATAATTTCTAAAAACACAGAAGACAATGTTGTTGACAGAAAAGCTTAGGAAAGTTGCGTCAGTCCAAGGTAAGAACCTTGTGGAACGCCTTTCAGTATGTAAAGGTTATTACAGGTCTGTGAAGTTAACATCAGTTGAAAAGTAAAACATACCGCTTCATCAGTTTCTGGACTCAGTATTTAGTAGTAAATAATATTATGCTTAACTAAAAACCAAACCTTTAAGTGCGTGACGATGTCGAAGGCTTCACTAAGGTCGTTACTTTGTGGCAAAGCATGTATTTGTCTATTTATATATTTCCGCCGGCGTTGGCCCACAGCCAGGCGGAGTGGCTGTGTGTGCCGGGCGTACCTGGTGTCGGGCGACAGCGGCGGCTGCGCGCGGCGGCAGCAGAGCGAGAGCGCGAGCGCGGCGGCCAGCGCCAGCACGGCGCAGGCGCCGCCGGCGCTGGCCCACAGCCAGGCGGAGGTGGCGCTGGCGAGCCCGTCGGGCGCGTCGGGCGCGGTGCTGTAGGCGACGGGGGCGCAGAAGGGGCCGAGCCCCTTGCTGTTCCGCGCCTGCAGCTTGAACAGGTAGGTGGTGCGCGGGCGCAGGCGCTCGACCCTCGCGCGGGTCCTGTCCCCGAGCGCCGCCACGGCCGTCCACTCCTCGCCGCCCGCGCCGCCGCGCGACACCGCGTACATTATCACGTAGCCTGCCGAGCGCGAGGACAACACACTCGGATCAATTGCTTTTATACCTCATAGAATATAAGAGTGGGCCCAATAGTAAACCCTGAGGTATCCCTGAGGTTCAGGTTACGATGGTGATAATAAAGTAATTAAAACGATTATTATGTTTACTATCAGTATCATAAAATATCAATCAGCACAACAAATAATTCAAATCTCGATAAACACAGCTCTTCAATATCAATACCTATTCATTGACCTACTCAAAAGCTGTGCGAAAATAGCTCAATTTTTTTTTACACCATACCGCCATCTAAATAAAAGCAATAAACCTCAATACAATCATCACAAAATACTTGAATCTCGTAGTATTACTGCTGCATCGTATAAGATATATCTAGTACATACCAGTAATAAGTCCATTCGGCTTGGCGGGCGGCTGCCACGTGAGGTCGACGGCCCGCGCGGGCGAGGCGGGCGGCGGCGCGGGCGCGGGCCGCAGCTCGCGCGGGGGCGAGCCGGGCGCCGCCTCCAGCGTCGTGTTCGACACCAGCATCGACCACGCTGACTCGCGACCGCCTACAGTACCATACGATATATTACGTAGTTAAATCACCTTTGTGTGGACGACTTTTACTATACTTAAGCCCATGTTCACTGACAAGGTGAACGTCAGTTATCTTGAAGTGTTTACTATTATTTTTAACGCAAAACAAAATAAACAAGAAAAATATACATTTATGTTGTCGATAAAAATGAGCCTCACAAACTCGTGTGTACAGTCTTTCAAGTGCTATCGTTGATATAATTAACTGCTTATCAAAACTTATGTAGATTTTGTTGGAATCGAATAAAAGATTGATCAACAGCAGTCGTATTTCTGTCCATTAGAACATACAAAAAAACCGTTAATTTTTTAAATAAAATATTTGATGCAAAAGTAATTCCAGCTATCATGTTGGAGAAAATAAATTCAATTGTAATCATAGTGAAAGACAATTCGAGCTTGCAAAAAAAAACGTTTTATCGAATACTAGCTTCTGGCAGCGGTTTCACTCGCATCCCGTGGGAACCTCTGCACGAGCCCGAATAAAAACTGGCCTATAGCCTTCCTCGGTAAATGGGCTATCTAACACTTAGAGAATTTTTCAAATCGGACCAGTAGTTCCTGAGATTAGCGCGTTCAAGAAAACAAGCTCTTTATCTTTATAATATTAGTATAGATTTAGCAGTGCGTACCTTTAATAAGCTTAACAGCGAACTCGTACTGCGTGAAGGGTCGCAGCTCGTCCAGCATGCAGTTGAGGTCGGTCGCGTTGAAGGTCCGCGCTCGTCCGCCCGCGCTCGACCACCGCACCACGTAGCGACGCCCGTCCGTCGCCGTCTGCACGACACGTAGGTGAAGCACGTTTATTACAATCACAAGAATTTCGTAACATCATTTTTTGCGTGCTCAAAATGAGAGTGAAATATATTATGTGCTGTATCTACAAAATTATCGTCTTTTGTACCATAATATTTCTGGCAAATAAACAATTTATTATTAATTCATTTGGATTTCCAAGGATATAAAACATAATGCCAGTACATGAAGCTATACCTGTATCAAAATCAATATTGAACCTTAACACATTAGACAAAAAGTTGAAAATCTATTAAAAAGCAGCTTGTAGTAGCTTGGTATACCAAACGCCACTGTACCCCTATCCTTAGCAACGATGTATATTTATTTTCGGATTACTCAGAAAATTCCACGTTTCCCGAATAGCGTTTCAAACTTTAATTGTCCGTCATCCAGGATGAATATAACCGAATGTAAGAACTGACCTGTCCCTTAGGTAGCGTGGGATCCGTCCAGTACACCACTGCTGTTGTTCCGCTTAGCATGATCACCTGCATATAAAGAATATCGCGTTAGAAGGCGTTTACAAAAAAATGCATTGCATAAAGTGATATTTGAGTTATTTCCTTGGAGTTTTACCTCTGAGAAAGCATTATATTATGATGGTAAATATGAATTATGAAGGCAAATTACAACATACCGGATTATAATTCATATTCGATTTTAAAAGACAACGTAGGTATATAAAGTTCTCGCCAAAAATTTTAACGTCACGGAACATTGTGCGAGTAGGAGAGGCTGACAACGTGCCATCCAGTGTTGCGGAAACTATAGCTGCCGACGTTAACTCCTACACTGACTCACCTTCACCCCCACAGGCGGTATGAGCGGCGGCGGCTCGTCTACTTCATCATCATCATCATCATCCTCGTCGTCGGGCTCGGCGTCATCATCAGCCGGGGCCCGCGTCCGCACGGTGGCGTACACGGCGGGGCCCAGGCCCCGGGAGTTCGACGCTCGGAGGGAGATCACGTACTCCGCGTTCGATTCTAGTGAACATATATGGAGTTAGCCATCAAAGTTTTATCAACTGCTAGCTGTATTCCGCGGTTTTACCTAAAGGAACTCCTTCCTCATCTAAAGTGTAAGCCATATTATCTCACATTTAGCTGCTTTACAACAACACGGCTCAACTCTTCAACTACTCGCGATCGTATACGCTATACAGGCTGAAAATATTATTAAGTGGTCATTCTACTCATAATACTATACCCAAATCAACGAAAACAACTTTTTTTTATTAAAATTTTAGTAAAAAAAAAAGCTATGTAAAAGCTCAACATACCAAGTCCGCGTATAACATGCGAGTGCAGATGCGCGGGCAGGTCCCGCGCGGCGTCGTCCGGGACCCCGAGCCCCCAGCCCAGCACGTAGCCGCGCACCACCACGCCGCCCACCTCCTCGCCCCACCACACCGAGATCCAGTCGCGGCCTGCGCGGGCTGTGGGGACAGACAACTTGCTAAACATTACGTATTGTACGTATGTAGAGAGATGTTTTGATTCTAGTTTCACATTATATAAACTTATTTCACATAAGGGGCTATGCACACCACGTTTTTTAAACGCGGCGTCGACGCGCGTTTGTAGCGATACAGACGCGATACGTACGCAAGTCAGACTGCTCTGCAGGATAAAAACGTTTAATAAACGTGGTGTGCATAGGCCCTAAGTAGAAAAATTTGCAACTGTTACGTTGCGTAGTTTTAAGATTTAAGCGTTCAAAGGGACATGGGGAATAGAGATACAGGGACCAAAAAAGCGACGTTGTTTTTAACCCCCGTCTCAAAAGCGACGGGGTGTTATAAGTTTGACGTGTCTGTGTGTGTGTGTGTAAATGTGTATGCGGCGTCGTAGCTCCCAAACAGATGATCTAGTACGCACTGGTGAGGGGCGGCGGCTGCGGCGGCACGCGGCTCTCGTCGAGCTCGTGTCGCTGCGTGCTCGCCGACACCCACTCGCTGAACGGACCCGAGCCGTTCGCGTTGATCGCGCACACTCGAATCTAAACGGAAAGAATACAAATTAGAACATATATAACAAATAAAAAAATGTCTTTACCGTCAATATTTAACAAAAACTATTCTTAAATATATTTTTTTAAAATTATACTGGGTAAAATTATGTATCAAATTCTTAATAATGGCGTTATTTAAGTCATTGGATAGCAATTCAGAAAACAAAAATTTGCGAGTTTTCAAAATCATTGTAGAGCAATTAGGATTAAATGTGTAGAAAAAATAATGTCTATCTGTCTATACAATATAAAAAACACTAAAAAGCAAAAAAAAAAACAAATTTTAGGTGCATCGGCCTAGAAGTCGGTGTCTAATGGATGTTATTAAGTTAATTTTGCCACCGACTTCTAGGCCGATGCACCTAAAATTTGTTTTTTTTTTTGCTTTTTAGTGTTTTTGGAAGTCGGTTTAATTTTTTTGTAAAAAAGTTTTTTATTTACAGCTTTTCAGTGATACGAATAGTTGTCACTATCCATATAAGTGGAAAGTTCTCATCAATACAAAGAATATAAGCCCAAATACGAGGTATTTTACATATTCAGTTGTCGAGTTCCCTCGACCTTCTCTGGTCTCCATCATCAGTTCAGCTCCAAACCTTCACTGTTGCAAAGGTCTTGTCAATACAAATAATATAAGCCCAAACACGAGGTAGTTTACATATTCAGTTGTCGAGTTCCCTCGACCCTCTCTGGTCACCATCATCAGGTCAGCTCCAAACCTTCACTGTTACAAAGGTCTCGTCAATACCAATAATATAAGCCCAAACACGAGGTAGTTTACATATGCAGTTGTCGAGTTCCCTTGACCCTCTCTGGTCTTCATCATCAGGTCAGCTCCAAACCTTCACTGTTGCAAAGGTATCGTCAATACAAATAATATAAGCCCAAATACGAGGTAGTTAAGATGTGCCGTTTAGGAGTTCCCTCGATCCTCTGTCGTCTCCATCATCAGATCTGCCCTAAACCTCCATAGTATTGTAGTCTCATCAGATATACACATAAATATAAAGTTTTTACCCCATGCTCGCCTACAATTTTCAAGAGATGCCCTCGATTTCTCAGGGTTTCCACCATCAGGTCCTGATCTGATGACGATGGGACCAAATGACAAGCATACCCTTTCAAATAAAAAAAGAATTTTTGAAATCGGTCCAGGCGTCTTTGAGAAATCGAGTAACAAACATAAAAAAAAAAAAAAAAAAAAAAAAAAAAAAAAAAAATACAGCCGAATTGAGAACCTCCTCCTTTTTTTGAAGTCGGTTGAAAATTCTATATAAAATTGTTGCAAATGACCTATACTATAATTTCATACAAAATAATAAATATTTTAATTACGCATCACCCTGTATAATATTCCCCACATACCTGATAAGTAGTAGCAGTATCAAGTCCTCTGAGTTCGGCTCGCCTCTGATCAGCCGGCGTGGTAAGCGAGTCGGCCTTGCGGCGCGGGCCCCCGGGCCCCGGTGCCGGCGCGGGCCCCGACTCGGGCGCTGCGGCCCGGTAGCGCACCTTGTAGCCTGTGAGGGGCCCGCGGTGTGTACGTGCTGGTGGAGCTTCCCATCGGACTAGGATCGACTGTCGGTAAACATATTGTGTTGGTGTTGCTCTCTCGAAAGTTTTTGTTGTCACGGAATATTGTGCGAATGGCTGCGTAGAGACAAATACTAGGTATCTATTATAGTGGGAGGCGCTATAGTACCTAGAATTGGTCAATATTTGTGTGAGGAATTTAGTTTAAGAATGATAATGACATTAAAAATAAGCATAGTCATGAAATTATTGTACTCGGTAGTAATCCGTTATGTTATCGTTATTTGTTTATCAAAAATTATGTGATGATGAACAATTTACTTTTTTGCCGAATCCGATCAACAAAAGAAAGCCAGAAAATCTAAAAACGGCCGTTGTCTTGATAATAGGTATTAAGTCCTAGATCTGTTGTTACTAGAAATATGAATTTGACATTAGCCTCATACATGTTATGACAAATTCCTATCTCTCAGGTAGTAAATTGAAACCGAACATAAATGAACAATACCGAATGAATAATGAACAGCCGCATCCGGTTAGACTGGCAGCCGACCCCGACATAGTTGAGAAAAGGCTCGGGAGATGATGATGATGATCTCTAAATGAATAACACTCACAGTGGCACTAGTGGCGACGACAGTGACGTTAGCGGGCGGCGCGGCGGGCGCGTCGCTGGGCGTCCGCAGCCGCAGCTCGGCCGCACGGAGCCCGCTCGCGGTGCTGCTGATGCTGGTGATACTCACAGTGGCACTAGTGGCGACGACAGTGACGTTAGCGGGCGGCGCGGCGGGCGCGTCGCTGGGCGTCCGCAGCCGCAGCTCGGCCGCACGGAGCCCGCTCGCGGTGCTGCTGATGCTGGTGATACTCACAGTGGCACTAGTGGCGACGACAGTGACGTTAGCGGGCGGCGCGGCGGGCGCGTCGCTGGGCGTCCGCAGCCGCAGCTCGGCCGCCGCGCCGCCCGCCGCCGCCACGCGCAGCAAGTACGCGCTGGCCGCACGGAGCCCGCTCACGGTGCTGCTGATGCTGGTGGCACTGGCGTCGGCTTCTACCCATTGGAACTGCTCGCGACCGCTGTCCACCTGGTATTAAAGATGTAGATGTACAAGTTTGTTTAGCTGATTCTAACAGGTTTAACCTCACTTTCCAAGACAACTACTTGCTTTCGTTACATAAAAGTAGCAAAGTGTACTGATAATAAATAATTTCTGCAGGTTCATGTTTCAGGTTCATGGTTTCATGTTCAGAATAAAAGAGGATTTCGCCTGAATAAGTACAAACTCAATCATTATTTGAATAGAGGTAGTAGTAGACGATAATCCATTTGACATAGGCGTTCGATTATGTGGCCATTAAATAAACTACAGTTATATGGGGATTGAGGAAATGTTTAAAGCATTATAAAGTTATATCTCTAAGACAGATGACGGACATCACGAAAGTAAACCTACTTACAAAGTATGAAAAGTCACAACTGTCTGAAATCCGATCAATTGAGTATGGAGTTCCACAGGGGGCCATACTTGGGCAACTTCTGTTTGCAGGCAAAAGTGCTGAGCTGTTCGGTTGCAATTTATTGTACCGAACAATATACATATTTTAAAAATATTAGCGGCTACATTTTCTAATTTTTTACTACATATTTCTTGTTGGTAAAGGTTTAGTAATTTACTATAGCTGTTTGTTTTGTAAGGCTTTGACTTTTAATTACCTTTTAAGCACGTAGCTTTTCATATGTATAAATATTGAATAAAGCGATCACTTTTTACTAGGTATTAGTTACCTCAACTATACCTCGACTCAACCTCACCTACCCAACTATATCTCTAGCCCTCATTATCACCTGAGGACCCTGCCTGTTCGTCGAGGCTTTGGGCGGCGGCGACCTCTCGCGTCCGGCCTTGGTTCGGGCCATGGTCCGGGGCGAGAGGGAGTGGGATGCCGTCGCCTCCTTCTGCGAAGCGGTCATGCTCGAGAAGGAGGAGGCGGAACGCCAGAGAGTTCGCACCTCTCATCCCGGCCGCCGCGCTGGACCAGGTAGACACCATGGGCGCCGGGTGTCGCGAGATGACTCCCGGCCACCGTAGGCGTGGGTCTGTGGGCGGTGAGTTTCGGTGGCTCATCGTCCCTCTGTCTTTCTAGACGACAGACCCGTGTCGACGGCGCGCGTTGTTCCACGCGCTCCTCAAAGAGATGTCAGCAACCCCAGCGGGGCCCAGCAGGGCCAAGGCCTGCCGGGGCTGCGGGTTGTTCGAAAGAGATACCGCGGCCCTGGTACATAAAAGGCCTATGACGGAACACGACGATTTTAGTCAGTAAGAGTCTGACACTCCCTCACCGCTGCTAACCCACAGCGGGAGGGGTCATTTGATGATTTTACGTCGTTAAAAAAAAAAAAAAAAAAGGACCCTGCCTGTCGGAAGGTTGGCAAGCCCAACATCACAACTAGTAGAATAGTTATAGTAGATTAGTTAGCACTTTAGCGTCAATAATCCAATCCCTTACCTCAGTATACTGTATGGAGTACTTGGTGGGCGGCGGCGCAGCGACCGGGGGGGACCACGCGAGGCGCAGCGCGTGCGGGCCCAGCGCCTCGCCGCGCAGACCCGCCGGGGGGCCGTGCGTTATCTCTTCCTCCGATGTGCGGACTTCGATCGTCTGGGGGACAATACGCCGGACAATTAATGCGAAGATTTTTTACGTCATAAGCGCCAATTTTCAATCATCAGTTAATTTATATCTGAGGAATAAACATGGCGGATTGACATATTTTGTTCACAAAAGCTGCCAAAACTTCCAATATATTGTTCAAAATATAAGTTATCTGGCGATGAAAAATCGATACAAAATTATGTTGATCCAATTAAGCGACGTTTACTTTTCCAATGTAAAACTGCAATTTTCTCGAAATGACTTCATCCAAATGTGATACTATGTGTGTTCCAAAAATCACAGTATAGTTTACCATTAGTACACTACGTCCAATACAAGTTGAATTTCTATTAGTGCATTAGAATGAGTTGTACTGGGGCCCGATTCTCCTAAGTTAATAATGTCAAAATCGAATAGAAATCGAATCGCAATATGATCGCAATAGCAGTTTTAACCATATCGGGCAGTCTGCTACTAATATAAGACCAATCGTATTCCAACGACATTCGATTGGTTTGCGATTGGTCTGCTATTTTGGTGATTTTGGTCTATACGGTAGTTTGCTCTACAATCATATTGCAATCGTAAATCATTTACAGACAAAATGATTCATTATTGAATGATAGAAAAGGATAAAAACGTTTATTTCAAAGAAAAAATAGCGGAATGCCACATACGCTTCAATTGTAATCGAGTCGGGATTGGATCTCAGTCGAATCGAGTCGAACGTGAATCGTATGTCGCTTAAGTAAAATTAAGAGAATCGGGCCCCAGGAGTCTTTTGCACATAGATATTGTTATGGGCCTAAAGAGCAAAGTGACGTTGTCCCGGTATATAACATTAATTGTTCATCATCAGCCTATCGCAGTCCACTGCTGGACATAGGCCTCTCCAAGTGCACGCCACTGAGATCGATTTTCGGCTTCTCGCATCCAGCTCCTGCCAGCCGTCTTGCGCAAGTCATCACTCCACCGTGCCTGAGGACGTCCTACACTACGTTTACCGAGGCGTGGTCTCCACTCTAGAACTCGTTTACCCCAACGGTTATCGGTTCTTCGGCTAATATGGCCAGCCCACTGCCACTTCAGCTTGCTGATTCGGTGGGCTATGTCGATGACCTTGGTTCTCTGATTCTCATTAATTGTTACAACATCTGAACTGTCACCAAATTATGCCGAACGTAACAATATAGTTCCTATCTAAAAGCTTTGTTTAATCCAAAACTACCTGCTACTTATTTAAAAAGTATGAAATCAAAGACACAAAATAATTATAAAGCTAATAAATATACCTCACTAGACGGCGAGGTGTGCTGGTCGGTATACGCGCGGACGCTGAACAGGTAGGTGGTGTTGGGCTGCAGAGACGCCACGTTCATCTCGTGCCGACCCGCGACGCCGCGAGACACGCGCTCTCTGCCATACAATATGTACACTTAAATAACAAACAACAATTTTCACAAGTTTAAAGTTATAATAAAACTTATTGGTGTCGATAAAATTAAGAACACACACCCCTATTACTACATAGCTAACAGGAACAGCAAGACGTAAAATATAAGGAAATGAAGAGCATGTATGTACGATTCCAATGGTCAAATATGTGTAGTAACAAATTCTGTTACATACAGGTCATTTTAGGTATTGGCCCAATGTTAAAAAAAAATAGGTACTTATTGATAGATCAATGCAGAACTGAAAACCCTGAATTTATTATTATTTTCTTTTAACGAATTATGTACTAAGAACTGGCTTTATATTTTCTCCAAAGACAAGAAAAAACCTAAACATAAATATTTTGACTTGAGTATGTGCTCACCTCTCACTCCCCTTGACACGATACACGACAGCATACCCCGTGAGGTCCCCCGAGACCTGCGCCGGCGGCTCCCAGCTCAGCGTCACGAACCGGTGCTTGACGATGACGGCCCGCAGCGACCGCGGCGCCGACACCGCCGTGCCGTTGTCTCGCTCCAGCTCCAGCCCTTCACCCGGGTGGAATATACCGTCATCGTCAGTGTACTCCTCATACTCCACGTCAGGACCTGACGTGTACGCTGAGGAAGTCTCTCCGAGGAAGTCTTCTTCTTCACCAGGTGGGAGGCTTATGTCCGAGTCCGAGTCGCGATTGGACGAGTCTATTGTAATGTTCGATAGCTCTGCAAGGAAGGGGGTTAGGAAAACGAAAAATTTAAATAAAAAATAAAAATCAAATCATAAAAATAATATATGAACAAAAAAAATATGTTTGTAATAAAAATAATGATAAAACAATATAAAGTAAAAAAAAATTGACGAAATAAAAGAAAATATTTTGTTAAGAACACAAAGAGAATGTAAACATAAAAAAAAAATACACAAAAACACATCTTTTTTGGGGATAAGTTTAATAGGGATATAGGAACTGAGGCTTATCCTAACTAACTCGACAAATGCATTTTTCTGTAACAGCTATATTTAGAAATTGCTAAATTGTCGATACACTGGCGGGTTATGACCTGTTCAAAACAATAAACACTAGGTTCTCTAACATACCGTCATCAGGCGGCAGCACGCGCAGACGCAGGGCGGCGACGGCCTGGCCGGCGGCGGAGCTGGCCACGCACTGGAACATGCCCGCGTCCACGCGCAGCACGCCTTGGATGCGGAGGGAGGACCTGCGATAGGGGAGTGCGTTACTGTTGGCTTGGAGGATGCTGGAGACACTTCCCTGTACTCTTAGCGCTGGGTGTGCTTGTTGATTATAATATTCTTATCTTCAGAGATGCTGCTGCCCATCGCCCAACCAAGCAAGGCATTAAAAACCCCACTTGGTGCTGTGTGGTAACTATAACGCCACGAATTGATCTCCAGAACCTCGTCCGCTGTTCAACACCACGGACAGGTAGGGTTGGCAATTGTGGCATAAGCATGGAAAACATAATAACTAGTGGAGCTGCCATTACGGAAAATCTCCTAAAAAAGTAGCGCGCCAAAATGCGGATGTTCGGGAGACGAGGAACGTCACTATCTTTGCTCTTATACGTCTTTTTTGGAGAGCATAATTTTTTGTAATATCAATAATCGTTGATAGATGTCTCACCCAAAAGTAGCTGATCGTATCGTATCGTAGCTGAGCATGCTCACCGTACGTATTTGAGTAAGAAGAAGACGCTTGTCATACGTGCATTATGGCATCTGTACTCACCCGTCTACGAGCGCGATATCGTGGTTGTTGGGCGTGAGCGGGTCTCCGTCCTTGAGCCACGCCACGGCGGGCGGCGGCCGGCCGCGCGCCTCGCAGCGCAGCGTCACGTCGCCGCGGGCCCGCGCCGTCACTACCGGCCCGCCTGGTAGCGTCACGCGAGGAGGGGTCTGTGAACGAACAACAAAGTCTCAAAAGCAATTGCAAAGTTATTTATTACGAATTGGCTGCAAAACAGCTTTTCTAAAAGTCAAAAGTTTTAATAGGCAGTCCCCAAAACGCCCACCCTTAACTACTTTCTTATGTGTTATATTGCTGGGAAGAAGTGGTACAATACTTATTGTTCTAAAAGGTACAATTTAAGTTTTAATTTGAAAGCAAATTTAGCAATTATAGTGATTTTTTATTAATTTTAAATATTTATGACATGTCTGTCTGTTGCCGACTCTACATTAGTGCCGAGAATTCTCGGCGAGAAGTCGTGTCACATAAATTCCTGCGAAAACCATCTAAAACGTTTGCGCCTATTCACAGGGATTCCCGACACTAATGTGGAGCGGCATATAGGTTTTTTTTTTAAATCTTTCAACAGTGTGGCTGTTTCATATATTTTTTTTACTTAGTAGAATTTTAAGTCTATTTAAATAAGAGAGACATTTATACATATACATTATATAAATGTTCTAAATATTGAAGTAACATACGAGCACATGCAGCTGCGTGGAGTGGTCGGCGGAGTCGAGGCGGTTGTGCGCGCGGCAGGTGTAGGCGCCGGCGTCGAGGGCCCGGGCCGACTGCACGCGCAGCGACCCCGACCCCACCAGGTAGAAGCGCGAGTCCAGGTCACTAAGCGGAAACCAGAAACATACATGACTAACTTCACAAGGACATCAAATCCACAGCTAAACTGCTTCTGGCAGAAGCGAGAGTCCAAGTCGACGGGGTGGCCAAAAGTTACATATGTATGTACATGTGACGAATGTTCTTAAGATGTTAATGAGGCAACGAATATAAATCACACCTTTATAAGAACTGGGCAATCAAAAATCTAATACATAGTATAATTCACGCCATATAACTTTGCAATCCTGACGTGAGCTTTACGCATGCGTTCACATATTTTCGACCACTGCAAAGTCAATAGTAGGCAACTTCGAACAAGCAAGCACAACTTTCTCAACAATATCTATACATACGAACAAACGCGCAGGGTTATCAAATGGGGTCCAAAAATTAAGTTCAGAATTACAATGTTATGCGGTGCATTGGACCCTTTATGATTGGACCATATAAAATTTCCAATACATAAACTGAACTTCAGCTCCAAGACTGCTACATACAAGGTAATGTAAAGAGCTTACCTCAGATCGATGGCAGCACCGTTGTTGAGCCACGACATCTCCGGCTTAGGGTTGCCTACAGCCGCGCAGTCGAATGTCACTGACGCACCTGAAACACGAACCCTTCAGTTACTCACAGCTGAGAGAGATTGTAGAGTTATTCAACAATTGCGACAAATAGGATATTCTCAATTCTTTGTTATTTATTTTGGTTGTTATTTAACTGACCATACAAAAGCAAGAGTAGTAAGTGAGACGAAGATGGAGCCGACAAAATATCCAAAGAACTCTTCAACGGTGTACAGCTGCTAACTCTAGTTTGGGTTAATTCAACGTCAACCATTAGTCGGTATGTAACGCGTTATTGTTTGTAAGTGGCCAGCCTCGTGGCTTGATAGAGAAGCCACGTAAAGTAAGTGGTTACCTATTGTATAATGTGGTTATTACGGAAACAAATGCCGTCCTCATCATCATCCTCATCATCCTCCGAGCCTTTTCCCAATTATGTTGGGGTCGGCTTCCAGTCTAACCGGATTCAGCTGAGTACCAGTGCTTCACAAGAAGCGACTGCCTATCTGACCTCCTCAACCCAGATACCCGGGCAACCCGATACCCCTTGGTTAGACTAACACAAATGCCGTCCTGTTAGTTTTTAATTTTAAAGAACCGTAATTTGCATACCATGAAATATGTTCTGTACATAATGTTAATACCTAATGTAACACCATATTTCAAGCGAAGAAATGATTGAAGCGAGAATGATTTATTTGTTTATTTACCTTCCATGACGGTGAGCGGCGGCGGCGTGGCGATGAAGCGCGGCGGCGACTCCGCGCTGGCGGGCTCCGCACTCACGCGCAGCTCCGTCTCCGCGCTTATCCTGGCACATTGCATGACACTCGGTAAGACACTCATTAAGATCATCAGGGGGGGGACCTCATCACTTGGGGTCGAAGTCAATTTTTTCTTCCCGTGCTTCATAGTCTTGAGGGTAAGTCTTAATCATGCTAGCCAATGCTTCGGGAAATACATGATAGCTCGCTCGTCTGAGGTTAACCCTGGTTAACAAATTAAGGGTAACCGTTACTGATTGAAAAAAATACTTGCGCTTCTCTTTATTACTCTACTACTAGGCTCTACCATTAGTCTAGTTTAGTACTCCCGTCTGTACCACCTCCTATTCTTCTGGTAATGTGTTAAATGAATGGACGCGTGCACTCCATGCGCAGCGCCTGACCGTTGTTCAGCCGCCTGTTGTCACCTGGGTGTTACACACACAATCCCCGACACTACAACATACTTGTGTTGACTGGGCGCGTTTGCCAGCGACACGCGGCAGGCGTACACGGCGGCGTCGTGGTGCGTCACCTGGGTGTTACACACACACTCCCCGACACTACAACATACTTGTGTTGACTGGGCGCGTTTGCCAGCGACACGCGGCAGGCGTACACGGCGGCGTCGTGGTGCGTCACCTGGGTGTTACACACACACTCCCCGACACTACAACATACTTGTGTTGACTGGGCGCGTTTGCCAGCGACACGCGGCAGGCGTACACGGCGGCGTCGTGGTGCGTCACCTGGGTGTTACACACACACTCCCCGACACTACAACATACTTGTGTTGACTGGGCGCGTTTGCCAGCGACACGCGGCAGGCGTACACGGCGGCGTCGTGGTGCGTCACCTGGGTGTTACACACACACTCCCCGACACTACAACATACTTGTGTTGACTGGGCGCGTTTGCCAGCGACACGCGGCAGGCGTACACGGCGGCGTCGTGGTGCGTCACCTGGGTGTTACACACACACTCCCCGACACTACAACATACTTGTGTTGACTGGGCGCGTTTGCCAGCGACACGCGGCAGGCGTACACGGCGGCGTCGTGGTGCGTCACCTGGGTGTTACACACACACTCCCCGACACTACAACATACTTGTGTTGACTGGGCGCGTTTGCCAGCGACACGCGGCAGGCGTACACGGCGGCGTCGTGGTGCGTCACCTGGGTGTTACACACACACTCCCCGACACTACAACATACTTGTGTTGACTGGGCGCGTTTGCCAGCGACACGCGGCAGGCGTACACGGCGGCGTCGTGGTGCGTCACCTGGGTGTTACACACACACTCCCCGACACTACAACATACTTGTGTTGACTGGGCGCGTTTGCCAGCGACACGCGGCAGGCGTACACGGCGGCGTCGTGGTGCGTCACCTGGGTGTTACACACACACTCCCCGACACTACAACATACTTGTGTTGACTGGGCGCGTTTGCCAGCGACACGCGGCAGGCGTACACGGCGGCGTCGTGGTGCGTCACCTGGGTGTTACACACACACTCCCCGACACTACAACATACTTGTGTTGACTGGGCGCGTTTGCCAGCGACACGCGGCAGGCGTACACGGCGGCGTCGTGGTGCGTCACCTGGGTGTTACACACACACTCCCCGACACTACAACATACTTGTGTTGACTGGGCGCGTTTGCCAGCGACACGCGGCAGGCGTACACGGCGGCGTCGTGGTGCGTCACCTGGGTGTTACACACACACTCCCCGACACTACAACATACTTGTGTTGACTGGGCGCGTTTGCCAGCGACACGCGGCAGGCGTACACGGCGGCGTCGTGGTGCGTCACCTGGGTGTTACACACACACTCCCCGACACTACAACATACTTGTGTTGACTGGGCGCGTTTGCCAGCGACACGCGGCAGGCGTACACGGCGGCGTCGTGGTGCGTCACCTGGGTGTTACACACACACTCCCCGACACTACAACATACTTGTGTTGACTGGGCGCGTTTGCCAGCGACACGCGGCAGGCGTACACGGCGGCGTCGTGGTGCGTCACCTGGGTGTTACACACACACTCCCCGACACTACAACATACTTGTGTTGACTGGGCGCGTTTGCCAGCGACACGCGGCAGGCGTACACGGCGGCGTCGTGGTGCGTCACCTGGGTGTTACACACACACTCCCCGACACTACAACATACTTGTGTTGACTGGGCGCGTTTGCCAGCGACACGCGGCAGGCGTACACGGCGGCGTCGTGGTGCGTCACCTGGGTGTTACACACACACTCCCCGACACTACAACATACTTGTGTTGACTGGGCGCGTTTGCCAGCGACACGCGGCAGGCGTACACGGCGGCGTCGTGGTGCGTCACCTGGGTGTTACACACACACTCCCCGACACTACAACATACTTGTGTTGACTGGGCGCGTTTGCCAGCGACACGCGGCAGGCGTACACGGCGGCGTCGTGGTGCCGCAGCGGCTCCAGCTCCAGCGCGCCGCTGGGCGTCACCCACATGCGCGTGCTCTCCATGCGCAGCGGCTGACCGTTCTTCAGCCACGTCACCTGCAGAGTTATGGGTCATCAGTAAGATTTGAGATCAAGAAAGACACATCAACACGTTTAGAGGCTAAGATCGTCACACTTATTTCTTCGAAGGGGAGAACGTGAATATGTACGCCGTTATGTTCTTCGTCATGTACTCCCTTTTGTGCTCCCCCTATGTACTTACTTACTCAATCTCCTTTGTACTATCCCTATGTACTCCTCCTTTATGCTCTAACTCATGTAATCACATAATGAATGTAATGATAGCCTGATTTTTGAACCATATCGTATGGATGTATCCATCTTTTTTTTGGGGGACTGGATTCGACTCTGCGGTCTTTCAATAAGGAGGGAATTCAATAAGTGTACTCCTCAATGTGTTCACCGCGAAGTGCCCAACATTGGTCACGAATAACCTGATGGCCTCGCTCCCACTAGGTCCGGCAAGTGTGGGTACTCACGTTCAGCTTGAGCAGCGGCGGCGCGTTGTGCAGCCTGGCGGCGCCGTACACCTTCCTGTCGGGCGCGGCGGACAGCAGGCGCAGCGCCAGCCGCGGCGGCGCGCGCACCCCGCACGACAGCAGCGCCGCGCCCCCCGCCGACCCCAGCACCGAGCGGGCGCCGCCCACTAGCTCCGGTACCTCTGTCAATGCAGATGATATGGTTAGAGAAGACAAAAGTTTATATTATTTCAACGCAAGTTGGGTATTGGCAATTGCAGAACAGTTTGGCAACAGAAATGTTTCATGTGATGATCGTATTAAACTTGAAAGAAAAATAAATCAAAACTTTCTCGAGTTTTGTAAATGTAGATTTTTGTGACGGAAGCCGAAAAACAAAGAAGCTGAAAATCTTCACAATTTACCTCGACGAAAATTGGACAGGTCAACCTAACGCTATCGAGAGGATCCTGTGGATGTTCTATATTCTACAGCAATCAGTTTTGGCCATTATTTGACCAATAATTAACGAACCCACAATTGTATCTAGCTCTAAGCCATAATGTAACACCTACTCTATACATAGTGGAATGCAAATAAATAATATAAATTTGCACCTCAATTACGCCATTTAAAAAACGAGCATCTCGATCAACATTGGCAATTCCGAATACATTATAGACACAATACATCCCCTGACAAATGCACACAATAGCTTGGGTCCCGGCGCCGGAGTTCCGGCGACCGATGTCACCGAGCTATCTTATCGACGTCCGGCGCATCTCTCGCGACGGCCCGACCTCTCAGATGATGTGACAAACAGGTACGGGGGTAAGGCAAACGGTTGATAGTGTTGAAGTGAGGATCTTAGGGCTTGATGTAAATTGTCATTTGGCTTGTATAGTGCTAACGAGTTCTACTAGATAGTCTAGTAGTGAAAATGATCACAGCAAAAGCCATGCTTAGCCTAAATCTGAGGTCCCTGATGACAACTTATCTTTTAAACGATCTTTGCTTTAGCAAAGAGCACATGATGACTTAAACATGTATCACTTTGTATGTACACTAGTTATGATGTCCTCCTAGCCGATTATCGGCTACGGCGGCTGTTCTCATGTAAGAAGATTAGCCAACTACGCAGGACATATTATAGTGCACGAGCATTTGCGCAGACACAGGTGCACTCACTATTCCTTAACTCTCATAGCCCGATGGGACGGTAATCCGACACGACCGGAGAGAGATCAGGCGCAGGACCGACATTTACGTGCTCTCCGATGCACGGGTGAATCAATCACCAGCTTCCAGGCTCCGGGCTGCTTTGTGAAAGTCTTCTAAAACCCACAAAGCGATTTCGGCCCGACTCGGGAATCGAACCCGAGACCTCGTGCTCAGCAGCCGCACTTGCGACAGCTAGACCAACGAGGCAGTTATAATTACTGAGCAACCTACTTTTAATATAGGAGGTCGACTAGAGAACAAATCATGCGAGTTCATTAGGCTTATTCAGAAGCTTAACCAGCACAAAACCTGGTAGGAAGACGCTGGAGACTCGCGACAGGATGGTGCCGACCCCGTCCACGGTGGCCACGCACTGGTACTGCCCCGCCAGCGCTGCTGACATCTCCGTTATCATGTACACTCACCGGCTAGGAAGACGCTGGCGACTCGCGACAGGATGGTGCCGACCCCGTCCACGGTGGCCACGCACTGGTACTGCCCCGCCAGCGCTGCTGACATCTCCGTTATCATGTACACTCACCGGCTAGGAAGACGCTGGCGACTCGCGACAGGATGGTGCCGACCCCGTCCACGGTGGCCACGCACTGGTACTGCCCCGCCAGCGCTGCTGACATCTCCGTTATCATGTACACTCACCGGCTAGGAAGACGCTGGCGACTCGCGACAGGATGGTGCCGACCCCGTCCACGGTGGCCACGCACTGGTACTGCCCCGCCAGCGCTGCTGACATCTCCGTTATCGACAGCGACCCGTTTGGCAGTTGCTTCCTGAAATGCAAGCGTTTAAAATTAATATAAAGTCGGTCGGCGGCGGGAGAGTCATGGTGGCCTAGGGGGTAAAGAACCAACCTCTCGAATATGAGGGCGTGGGTTCGATTTCAGGTCAGGCAAGTACCAATGCAACTTTTCTAAGTTTGTATGTACTTTCTAAGTATATCTTGGACACCAATGACTGTGTTTCGAATGGCACGTTAAACTGTAGGTCCCGGCTGTCATTGAACATCCTTGACAGTCGTTACGGGTAGTCAGAAGCCAGTAAATCTGATGCCAGTTTAACCAAGGGGTATTGAGTTGCCCAGGTAACTGGGTTGAGGAGGTCAGATAGGCAGTTTCTTATTGTAAAACACTGGTACTCAGCTACATCCGGTTAGACTGGAAGCCGACCCCAACATAGTTCAAAAAGGTCCCGCAAGATGGTAATGATGACAACTCACCTATACTTATCAGTATCCGTAATGGCATGGTCCCTGGTCGGCGTGGCGGTGACGCTGTGTCGCCACGCGAGGCGGATGGCGCGTCTCGAGGTGGCCGAGCACGGCAGCAGCGCCGCCTCGCCCGGCGCCAGCACCGCGTCCGCCGGCTCCGTGGTGAAGCGGACTCCCGGGTCTGCTGGGTCCTCGCCACCTGAGGAATAAGGAACAAGTATGTAAGCAAGGTTTCAGTTATAAATAGACTAGCTGTTTCCCGTTATTTCACCAGAGCGACGCGTGAGTATTACTCAATTAAATAAAGTGGATAGTGTAGCTTCACACTAGTCAAACATTTTTAAAATTGATGTTCAAATCAATCTGAATTCAGACTCGTATATTTATACCACGGGGGACAGTTAGGTGAATAAAATCCGCAAACACTTACAAACATTTCAAACGCTCCAATAGTTGCATGTATTATCAGATGTTTTGATTTTGCACATTTTTTCCTCAAAACTTATACCATACCTACATATATTCAAAAGAATTCTTAAGAAGAACATAAACATTGACCCTGTGATGAGATCACGATATTTACTCAAGTCTCGATCAAAACAATAGAACATCTGTTCACACATACCTACATACAAGCGGTCACCCGCGACTTCGTACGCAGACGATCTTAAAAGTAAAATAAATAAATGGTTAATGGATATAAAAACTTAACAAATTATATACTTAAACCTTCCTCATAAATCACGCTATCGAGTGTTGAAAACCACTTTAGAATCGGTGCAGTAGTTTTTGATTTTATCGCGAATAGATAGACAGACGCGACAGGGGACTTTGTTTTATAATATGTAGGTATGTTTAAGGAAGACATCAGATGTTCGAGTTGTAAGACGCCGTATAAGGCACGAGTAGGCTGTAATGTACTGCAACAATGTAACACTACTTTCGTTTAACACCTTTTTCAGAAGATTTGGGCCATCTCGCATAATACGGAACTGTATACGAAAAATATTGTGGCTTCAATCTGTTATGTTTATCCTTCCATATTTGGTGAAACCAACACATGTAAATAAAATAAATTGATACATTTAACATGAAACATATGGGGCCCATGAGCGTACATCGCTTGCTTAGTACATACACTGCAGAAAAAAATGCCTAAACATATGACTTATTTGGCAATATATTATATACGTTTTATTTTAATACTATAACCCCGCGTTTCACCCACATCCCGAAGATCCTACTTCCCGCACCCGGTTATAAAGTAAGATATATCCTTTCTTGCACTACCTATGTGTGTCATTAAATCAGTAGTTTTGGTGTGAAAGCCGGACATACAAACAGAGTACTTTCCCATTTATATTATACTAGCGACCCGCTACCCTCGCACGGGGTAAGAGTATTTCCCCACTATTTAATGTATGTTATTAATTAAGTAACCTTTCCTCTTTAATCACTCTATCTATTAAAAAAACCGCTTGAAAATCGGTTGCGTACTTTTCAAGATTTGAGTGTACAAAGGGACCTACGGATCTAGGGACATAAGGACATAGGGACTGAACCGACTTTGTTTTAACTATGTAGTGAAGTAAGAATTTGTATAGTTTTTTTACCGTGAATGTCACAATGTCCTACCAGTAGTAATAACACAAACATAATATGGGGCAACAAACATAGCGTGCTCAGTTATCGCGACTATTACTTAACCGCTGGCTTCAGGAGCATTGCCGGGAAAGCCCGCTGACCAAGCGGTATGTTGTAAAGGAATTTGTGGAGTAAAATCGTTTGAGTGCAGGTCTAATTACTACAGACTTTAAAGGCGGTGCAATAGAATGTTATTGGAGTATTTTTCCTACCTATAAGTGCCACAGGACCGCACAGTGACGTAGTGCATAGTGAAGTGCTACTAACATAGTTTTAAGTTTTATATACTAACAATTTTGTATAATACAATAATGCATGTTAGTCTTTAAGGTATATATCTATGGGCCAATGCAGCCTGAAAATAAAGGTTTTTGATTTGATTTGATTTGAATATCACACTGCGGATTTCGGGATGAAGAGGTCAGTCAGGCATGCATGAAGCATTTTGAGCTCTGTCATTAGTTCCACCAATATCCCGTAAGAACCACTTCCCGCATATGCATACGCATGTAACACTGAAATCTTTTTTTTAAATCGGTCCTGTAATTTCAGACATTAGCGCGTTCAAGCTAATAAACAAACTTGTAACTTTATAATATTAATATAGAGGCAATTAAGTGATGAGAAACTACATCGTTTTGTTTGAGCTATCAAACTCTTATATAACATAATTTTCTCGATTAAATACTGAAATTCTGTTTACATTTTATAAGCACAGCCAATACGTACATTACGTATTACACACACTGTACACAACAATAGAACCTCGTGTTTGTACAATATATCCTTCATCAAACGGAGGCAACTACTGACCCACATACACGTCGTTGCGAGCCGCGTGGGAACCGACACGTCATATGCAAACTAAGGGAATAGAGGATATTTGCAGTAAAATGCACTACAAATAGTAGTAAACATAATGCACTTTTGATGACAGCCAGTCAAAGGACATCAAAGAATGCGCTCAAATCTATGAACGTAGAAAGAAAGCATATGTAAGTAATTTTCAAAATAACATTTTGCGATGAAATAATCTGCTGTAATTTTTGCTAATATTACTACAAAGGAAGAACATTTTTCTTTTTAAAATATGTTTCAGTGTTAGATAGCCTTTGATCCCGGTGCCTAAGTGGACCTAAACAATCACGAAATGCATACCTATAAAATAAATGTGCCATCTCTATCGACGAAACTTCACAACTAGAGCATATAACAAGCTTCAAGCCACAGTCGTCAGCAATCGTTTCTATCAAGAGACAATAGCGCCCCAACCCGGAGGTACGAACGATTATCTCAGAGGTAGACACAATCACACGTGTTCATTGTACTTGAGAGGGGTTCACTTGTGTGTGTTTGTATGCACGTGTGTGTGTGTTTGACTATTGTGGTGGTAGGTGGTTGGTTTTTGAAGAGAACAGTGACAATGTCATAATATGTGAGAGCAGCTGCTACTTATTATAATATATAGGGACGATAGAAATAGTCGTGTTATCATGTTTTTATTATCTAAACATTGCCTACGAAACCTTAAAAAGATTTGTGAACACAAGCCACTGTTCTAAGTTCACTGGGCTTGTATATCTATCTACATATTTGTATCTTTGTATTTGTACTTCTGCTAGCGGTTTCACCGTCGCTTCGGAACGACGTCTCGGACTCGTATTAAATGTAGCCTATCTATGGCCTTCCTCGATAAATGGGCTAGAAACACTAGAAACTTTATTATAATAGCATAGATTAACGTAGCTTCCATCATATACATGTGCTAATCAGTAGCCAAGTTAAATCTTATCTACCTACAATTATAGTTAACCTATTGAGTACACACCTCGCCACACTTGATTTCCCAAAAAAACCAGTTCAAAATTTCCCAAAAGCTACCCTAGAGATAAGCCTACAGTACAAACAGTAGCCGATTACATGACACGACACGGCGGCGGCGGGGGAGTCGTGTGTCAGTGGGCACGGTATCAGCGACATCTGCTGACTCGATACTGCAAATTGTCAGTGCAGACATGTTGTAGTGGAAACACAGAAGGTTAACTCGGAATATGTACCTTTAAAAAGACGTTTGTTACGACAATTTCTTCAAACAAAGGAGTTGTTTTATTTTATTTGCAGAACATAAACAATACTGAAGAAATAATCGTATCGCAGAAATATCATAAAACTTTGACAATAAACTGAAATATGTTTTTATAAAATACTAGCTGTTGCCCACAACTTCGTCTGCGTGGGCAATATAGAATACTTAGTCAAAATACTACTTATCCCGTAGGTGTATTCTTTCACGTGACAGTATAATTAGGATTAGCATTTAGCAGTCGCATAGATTCATTGATCAAGGCTGTGTTGTGGATGTGACCATTTATCTAAACAAAAGAAGTAAAGTTTGTGACGTGGGTAAGTAATTTTCACAGGAAACAGCTATAATCTATGTCTATATGCTTTGGGTCTGACAAAGCTGTCATTTGTACATTTTCTGCAGCTGCTGCGACTAATCAGAAGCCAGAAAGTCTGTCAGTCTTACCATGGATATCGTCTTGCGTAGTTGACTGGATTGAAGATAGGTAGATAGGTAGTCGCTCCAAGCAAAATATTGGTACTCAAACAGATTCGGTGACTGGAAGCCAACACCAACATAGTTGGGGAATAGCTGGATGGATGATAAAATGAGTCATCATCATCAGCAGGCGCATAGTGTAGGATAGTTTCACTTACTCACTATGGTAAGGCTGACCCTACATTAGGCGTGCGCGATCCTCGGGCGTGTGAGTAGCGCGGGCGTCGCGAGCGCGCTGCGTGAACGTCGCGTTTTGCTGCCCTGCGGCATGTGTGAAGAGTGCAAGCGACGCGCTCGCGGCGAGCACGCGGCGCTCGAGTTGCGTTCTTACCCCTTCGCCCGCTATCCCCGCCGCCCGCTAAACGACTTAGCAGTTAAACGTCAAGGAGAGCGCGAGCGCGCTGCAAATGCCGCAGGGCAGCAAAACGCGACGCTCACGCAACGCGCTCGCGACGCACGCGCGGCGCCCGCGCTACTCACACGCCCGAGGATCGCGCACGCCTAATGTGGTGGCCTAAGCCGGGACTCCACCGAAATGTTTGCATTAGTTCACGAATAGGCAAAATGTACGTATCTGTGAGAGTCCACTTCATGTGTTCGTACTTGAAACCTGCAGTTTTGCCAAGATTTTCAAAATGTACGCTCGCAATTTGTCATTTCTTGGTGGAGCCAGCAAATCAAAAGAAACATAAGTGTTGTATACTGTGCGTCACTACCGCACACCGGGAAAATTTCGCTCTTGCGGAGGACGTTTATCCTAACTAATATTATAAATGTGAAAGTAACTCTGTCTGTCTGTCTTTCTGTCTGTCTGTCTGTCTGTCTGTCTTTTCTTCACGCATAAACTACTGAACCGATTTGTGTGAAATTTTGCACAGACATAGTTTGGAACTTGAGAAAAGACATAGGATAGTTTTTATTACAAAAAAAAATAAAAAATAAAATTTATTCCGGACATGTAGCGCCATCTATTGGTCAAACCAAAAATTTGCCGGAAGTCACTACTCCACGCGAACGAAGTCGCGGGCAAAAGCTAGTATACCATATTTTGTGTCACACGTAAACAGGACGACAGTAAGTATCCACCGAAACACTTTCAAAGATCTGATGAACGAACAAATCAGACCTGACTTGGTCACCTGGGGCCAATCAGAGCTCTATGAAGCGATAATACGCTTTCGCTCCTACTGTTATTGTGGTTTCAGAAAATTTATTCACCTCATTCAACGATGAATGTAATTCTGATGGTACTATTAAGAACACTTGCTTAGCGCAGAAGCTGACGTTGGCAGGTCAACTCTTTTGACTTCTCGAATAGGATACCATTGGTTTTTGTGCAATGCACACCTGCAATGCATTCTGGATTAGGATAGGATATAGGTGGATAGGATTTGCAACAGAGAATAATTCTGTCTTTGTGATTGAATGACATGAAACATAGTTTTATATAAAAGGTGTTTTTTTAGACTTGGCTCAGGTCTTACTGAGACGGGGATCTTCACACTGCCCCGCATCACGCTGCATCTTGCGTGTCGACGCACCTACGCGCGTTCCTGCGGGAGTGCAGATCTGCATCATCGTGCGGGTTTTTCGCGCACTCACGCGCGTAGTTGCGTTTTGTTAATTCACGCACGGCGGCTCTCATCGAGTTCCATTTTCAAACATACACGTCACGCCCATTCAAAATCACGCGCGTCACTGCGGGATTCAGTGTGCCATACCTTGCGTCTCGCCCCGCACCTACGCGCGGGGGTGCGTTTTTCTCCGCATGTATGTGCGTGATCCGCATGAACGCGCGTGGATGCATTTTCAGTGTGTTGGACTATGCGTGTTTTCCATACAAACGGAGATATTTCCATACAACGGAAAAAAACGCATCCACGCACTACGCTGCATCATGCGGGGCAGTGTGATAATCGCCTTCGTAATCGTGAACAGTGTATTTGCGATCAGAAGTTGAAAATAAGCATGTCTCTGGTATGCGGCGCGTAATTTGTACGTTTTCAGACGTATACCTAAAGCATTTTACGTGTGTATGGTATTAAATAGAGAAAGCTCCCATTTCTTATTTGCACTTTGTATCTGGGCTTGTTTTTAAAGCTACAGAATCCTACATTACCTACCTCACGCTTAGCAGCGCTTGAGATAGATCCTCATTTCTTCTAGGATTAAGTTTACATATTTTGCATCAGAAAAAATAATTAAGGTCTACTTAATACTACTCACTCAAAGTAATTTGTTTTAAGGCCACCACATTAGTGGAAGATAAGCTAAACTATGTTTAAAATCCTGATATGAACTCCATCTGTAACTTTAAATGATAATTAATTGTTCCACTAAAGTCATCATTTTTGACATAATATTCAAAAAATAATTTAGATGGCACCGTTTTAAATTTGGCTGAGAACTATTAATTTTCTTTTCATCAAGGTAATAATTATAGTTGGATTTTGATGTGGCACGGCAAACTGACAAACACTATTGAAATGTCTATCGAAAAATTACACTACGTGTTAAAATATGGTGAATTACGGAAAATACACAACTCCATCTGTTGAAATAATAATCCTCTATAAAGAATGTACCTAAATGGTAATTAATTGTCATTTACCACCTCGCTCCTTTGACGATGTATTTTATTTACCACAGATGGAGCTACTTTAACCTTGCCTAAACAAAATTTTCATATTTTTTTTTCTTCCGAAGTTACTTATAAAGGTGTGATTTTCTGTGTAAAGATTAATAATAGGCCGATCAACTAATATAAGTACAATATTCAAATGTACAGTTTTGACAAATAGATTGCGTGTCGTAATATTTTACATCTTGAATTCACAAAATTAATCATATCTTTTGATAGAGTGAATCGATTTCGATGAAACAAAAACTAAGTAATACCCCAAGTTACGTAGATTTTTTGTATATAAGCATTGTCTGCATTTAATTCGTAGATTTTACGTGAATCGCGAACGAACAAACAGATAAACAGACAAACAGACAAACAGACAAAAATGACAAAAATGATGGAAATGGGTTCTGTTAGTTATCCTTTAACATGCTGGCTATTTTTTTTGTCAATTTCTTCAATGTACAAAAATTACTTTTCTACAGATTTATTATATGTATAGATTACATACTGTAAATATATATTCATATCTTTAACTTAACTTGGAAACACACAAATAGAGAAAAGGCTAAGCAGATCACGATGGAAATATACATACAGAGTTTATAAACTATTGTATGGTAAGCAGAGCAAACGTTACTTCCCATATAATTATAAATGTAAACTTGAGTGAAATCAGTGCCCTTAGAATGTCAATCTCAAAAACCACACTATGTACCTTCTGCCGCCCCACCCACACAGTGACACACACATTAACCACCGTCTATCGATGTCGTCCGCCCGCATGCGCGCGCGCACGCAGTCAATAATTCGCGATGCGACATCCCATTAAACGACGATCACTACTGATTGACTATCGATTGTATCGGGAGCGGTTTAGTGGTGTTATTAATCTCAATTATTTTGAGGGTCCCTGTATTCTGAACGGGATTAACTGGACCGCAATACTTAGCTAGGTCAGAATTGTAGTCCTACATAGTGCCCTTAACTAAAGTAACCCCTTTAACTATAGTAAGAGGAACAATATATTCTTATATCGTTTTGGTTCGGTTTAAAGTAAGTTCTAATCATGAAGAATTTAGGGTTTCATTTTATCCAGTAAGTTTATAAAGAAAGCTTTATGTACATAAGTGGTAAGTCCAATTCTGTAAAAGTTGAATGCACCTACGATTAATACACGAGAAGTAAATTCATATAATAAAAAAATCGAACGCAAATTAAATAAATTGATTAGCTATCCAGCCTACTAGGTACACAAAAACTACATTACATTCAAGTACTGATAACACATACTGTTTATCCAACAGTGAGCGCAGCATATGTGTTCAGTCAACATCAGCCGACGCCCGACACATTATGTCAATGCTGACCCCCACTACCTGACGGACAGCTGTCCGTCGTGTGTGTCCACTCGATGCTGTTTGTTCTGATTTGTCACTGACGTATTTGTGCGTGGCGCCAGTGAAGATTGTGTTCATGGTAGTAGAACTCGAATGTGGGCCTTTTTTTGTACTTGCAGATACTTTAATAGAGGCTTATCAAATATGAGGTATATTACAGATTACAAGTACGATACCTAGATTAATTTCTTCAGTTCAAAAATTAAAAATTTTGAAAAAACCCCCGACGGTAAAAATCTTATTGAAAAATAATAAAATAACTCAAAACCCCCGACTTAACCCAATTATATAGGAATATCCGTCGGGAGCTGCCATTAAACCAGCTAAAGGATTCTAGTGTCGTGAATACAATTATTGAAGAATTGTAGATGTTTAACGATGACATAAAATACACTCAATTAATTGTTGAAATTTCATATAGAAAAGGCAGCCCCCGACGGTTATTCCTATATAATTGGGTTAAGTCGGGGGTTTTGAGTTATTTTATTATTTTTCAATAAGATTTTTACCGTCGGGGGTTTTTTCAAAATTTTTAATTTTGCTTAATTTTATTTCAGACTTTTTAGAGAACATATACGAATTATAGTCTATATAATATGTTATTGCAATATTATTTTGCACCGATATTGTAGCGCCCTCTAGTGAGTTACAGGCGTAATTTTTATTATTTGGGAACATGCATTAAGCACGTACACATTGCTGATGAAAACAGAATTGTAATCGGACGTTTTGATTATATTGTAACATTGTTTGGCACTAATATTGTGGCGCCCCCTAGTGATTAATAGCCATGACACCTATCTAAGAACATGAACTCATCGAACACAAAACCGTTATTGAAAACCGCATCAAAATCGGATCATTAGTTTAGAAGGTAGGTGGGAACATTACTTTGCTCTTTTGCACTAATATTGTGGCGCCCCCTAGTGAGTTACAGCCATGACACCTATCTAAGAACATGAACTCATTGAACACAAAAACGTTATTGAAAACCGCATCAAAATCGGATCATTAGTTTAGAAGGTAGGTGGGAACATTACTTTGCTCTTTTGCACTAATATTGTGGCGCCCCCTAGTGAGTTACAGCCATGACACCTATCTAAGAACATGAACTCATTGAACACAAAAACGTCATTGAAAACCGCATCAAAATCGGATCATTAGCTTAGAAGGTAGGTGGGAACATTCCTTTGCTGTTTGGACTAATATTGTGGCGCCCCCTAGTGAGTTACAGCCATGACACCTGTCTAAGAACATGAACTCATCAAACACAAACCCTTTATTGAAAACCGCATCTAAATCAGATCATTAGTATAGAAGATATGTGGGAACATTACTTTGCACAAACGCACACACAAACACACAAACACACAAACGCACATCTCTCACCCTAAACGCATATACCTGCTCCGTTCCGTCGTGGGTAAAAACCGTATTATATGAAAGCTTTTCAAATAAAAGCTTTTAGTTTGATCTGAAGCAGTTGACCAAAAAGTAGGACTGTTGCAAAATCACAGATTTCCATTAATTGAAGAATTTGATAGAGTCGTCAACACACAGCACAAGGTGTTACTTGAACTGCTGGTTCTTATATTTGAGATGATCCTATCTGAAATATTCTCAATACATACAAAAATATTACAATCTTAAGCAAGTCGTTGTTGTAACGAAACCATAGCGTGTGAAATTTGAACTAAAATTCTTCTTCTTTCGTGTCGATGAAATGTCTTATAGTGAAACTACACTTTGTCAGCCCATAGCGAGAGCAAGATCGGAACTAAACTTAATCAATATGAATATTATGGTTTCGTTACTTTTGTCTTGGGTTTTGGTCGTCAACACAAGGGGAGCAACACATGCCGTATCTCCATCAGCGAGTGTTCCACACAATGTGTAACGCATCGGAATCAGGTCAATTAGTGCGGCGCCAGCCACGCTCATACTGCACATCCATCTACCAGCATTATGAGGAAATTGCATATATCCGATGTTAAGAGCTTTGCTATGTTACTGTAAGATGCCGATAGGTCTTATCGAAGGTACGGTTCGGGTGGCTGTCATTTGTAGGTACCTACATCTTTAATTATGACCACCAGTCTTACCAATGGGTAACAAGACTGAGTAAGTTAGATAGGTAGTCGCTCCGTACCAACCACTGGTAAATATCTCAGTAGCAGCCGATAAGACTGGAAACAGACTCCAACATAGTTGAGACAAGGCTAGGCAAATTATGATGAGGTAATATTTCAGAACGCTTTGGTTACGATGCATTAGTCTTAAAACAGTCAAAAAATTATCAGACATAAATAAAACCCATTCACTTTTTGATGGTCAGTACAAAACGCGCTTATCTCAAAACAACTAAAAACTAACATCCCAACAAAGTAACGTCGATAATAACTCCAATCTTCGCAACAGTAGAACATAAAACTCCCGAGGGTCCTCTTAGAGCAAGCCGCTGTCATGTCAAACAAAGTATTGCAAGATAACTTCCTCTCACCCTCCTGAGGAGTTGGGGAACTATGCAAATGGGGGCCGCGACCGGCCACCAATCGATATACGCACAGTTTTGTTCAGTAATACCCAACCAGTTGACCATTGTTCGGGAAAGTTGCGCGATAAAAAAAGTTGTTTGTGATCGTTTTTCACGCCGGGTTGCGCCTTGCAGCAGTCGGGCAACTTTTCAATAATTAAATTGGAATGGCAATAAGTTTTCCTGCGAAACGAAATTGTAAAGCTAGTAAGCTACTACTACCTCCATTACATCATGTCTATGGTTTTCTATCTACGTTCATAGCAAATACATTATTTATTACATGTCTAATGGTCGCAATACTAATTGGTGGTGTTTTCGATTTCGATATATCAAAATTTTCTCACGTTGTGTCCATTGTAGCCTAGACTGGTCTATTTCATGGGTCTTAAATATAATTGCCTATAAGTATACCTACGTAAGTTAGAAACACAAAGTTACGTGTGTAAGTATTATTTTTGTTAACAATATCGGCACGTCTGCGCGGATGTTCGCTTGGCGAGCAATATTTGTAATGGCAGCTTAATGCGAGCTCTTTGTTACCGTATGATTTATAAGAGGTCGTGTCACAGAGTAAACACAGCAGTAGGTTAACTACGCGTCTGTTATGCAAAAAAAAGAGTGATGATGCGGACTAGACCTACGACGACTGTCGACTAACTCGTATATCTCTCGTAAGTAAGTGGACTAGCTAGTATGCTATTAATTTAAATCTTCGTTTTAAAACATCCTTGACAGTCGTTACGGGTAGTCTGACACCAGTCTAACCAAGGGGTATTGGGTTGCCCGGGTAACTGGGTTGAGGAGGTCAGATAGGCAGTCGCTTCTTGTAAAGCACTGGTACTCAACTGAATCCGGTTAGACTGGAAGCCGACCCCAACATAGTTGGGAAAAGGCTCGGAGGATGATGTTGAAGATGCACAGTATAAGCTGAGCACTTTGCAACCTTCACCTATTCCACGGTAAAGATATGGACAGTATGGAAACTAAGCCTGTTTGCGGACATAACTACCTACGCTCCGTTGAAGCAATAGGGTTGTCACTTTTAATGATATTGGTGTTGTTTTTTTTTTTTACTTTTAGTGATCAACATCGAATTAAATTAACTACCTAACTAGCTTACAATACAATTTAAATAGGTAATTTCATGATTTTGGTTATTCTCAGCAAAAAACGATAGTTTGAACACGAAAAACATTATAATATTTACACAACAACTTGTTATTACTAAATTATAGCTTTATATAGTTATCGGCACGGATATTGAGCCCTGACCTTCACCTGCGCAGAAGCGATTTATTGGTTTATTGCCTTATGTGTACAGTGCGCAAAGCGATCCCCACTCTTCCGCCGAGAGCTCAATATCCGTGCCGGTAACTACATTAGATCTGTAACTTTTATAATTACGGTGGCGTAACCTTTGCAAGTTTTGGCGGGAGTAAGCGAGCCGAGTTTGGACGAAAATGTTTCGGGCGTTAGTTGGAGCGGGCGCGCGGTTGTCGCCGCACCACCTCGCGCGCGATGGCGCGCAGACAAGGCTCAAGGACTTTTTACACAAATACATAATTATCAAACAAATAAACTACTGCTTAAAATAATCTTCCAATTGATTAAGTAATTGTTGTTATTGTATTTACACTTATTTTTAGCTGTTCTTTATTCATAAACTGAGTTTATAAAATTAAAAGTCTTTAGATAACTACCTAAACAGCTGGAGTAGGTATAATAATTAAAAACCCATTACATAAAAAATACCTATTGTTCATTTATATCTACAAATTATTAACAGAAAAATATTTTCGTCTGTTACGGCACTTTCGAAATTCTTTGTTTATTTATTATTAAATTTTGACTGCACTATCGTTTTAAACACCCTCAAATACCATGAATATGACACCCCTGACGAAAAAAATGATACCTGTTGCAGCCGCCATCTTGGATTCACGTTTCGACTGCACTATCGTTTTTAGCACCCTCAAATACCATGAAAATGACACCCATGACGAAAAAAATGATACCTGTTGCAGCCGCCATCTTGGATTCACGTTTTGACTCCAGTATCGTTTTTAGCACCCTCAAATACCATGAATATGTTACCCATGACGAAAAAAATGATACCTGTTGCAGCCGCCATCTTGGATTCACGTTTCGACTGCACTATCGTTTTTAGCACCCTCAAATACCATGAATATGACACCCATGACGAAAAAAATGATACCTGTTGCAGCCGCCATCTTGGATTCACGTTTCGACTGCACTATCGTTTTTAGCACCCTCAAATACCATGAAAATGACACCCATGACGAAAAAAATGATACCTGATGCAGCCGCCATCTTGGATTCACGTTTTGACTGCACTATCGTTTAAATCACCCTCAAATACCATGAAAATGACACCCATGACGAAAAAAATGATACCTGTTACAGGCGCCATCTTGGATTTACGTTTTGACTGCACTATCGTTTTTAGCACCCTCGAATATCTTGAAAATGGGTGATGGGTGTCCTATGACGAAAAAAATTATACGTATTTCAGCCGCCATCTTTGATTTACATTTTCTACAACTATTACACTATCTATCGGCTTTAAATATCCTCATAACCACCGCATCACAGTTAAAATATAATTAATTATGATCGCGGCCTTAAATCGAATAATAACGATGATAAGTATAACAATAAATAAATCGTTCGCTCGCGGCATTTTCGAAAAAAAAAAAAAATTAAACGCGACCACTCGTCTTGACACGCGTTACTGAGAGCACCGCGAGATCCCCCCGGAGCCTCGTCGGTGTGCATGTTTGTGTGAGTGAGCCGTTTCGAACGTTTTGTTCGTAGTTTCCGAACTGCTCTACATATATTTAAACTGTGCCTATTCTTAACCCTTGTTGTCATGAACTACATTGACGACATAAGAAAAACGAAAAAAACTTTTTACAAAAAAATAAAACCGACTCCAAAAAACACTGAAAAGCAAAAAAAAACTATTCTTAGGTGCATCGGCCTAGAAGTCAGTGTCTAATGGATGTAACTAAGTTTATTTCGCCACCGACTTCTAGGCCGATGCACCTAAGAATAGTTTTTTTTTGCTTTTCAGTGTTTTTTGGAGTCGGTTTTATTTTTTTGTAAAAAGTTTTTTATTTTTAGCTTTTCAGTGACAAGCATAGTTGTCACTATCCGCATAAATGGAAAGTTCTCATCAATACGAACAATATAAGCCCAAACACGAAGTAGTTCATATTCAATTGTCGAGTTCCCTCGACCTTCGCTGGTCTCCATCATCAGGTCAGCTTCAAACCTTTACTGTTGCAAAGGTCTCGTCAATACGAACAAAATAAGCCCAAACACGAGGTAGTTTACACATTAATTGTTCAAGTTCCCTCGACCTTCTCTGGTCTTCATCATCAGGTCAGCTCCAAACCTTTACCATTGCATAGTGTTATCAGACATACGTCTTAGTGTCAAGTTTTTACTCTACGTATGCCTACAATTTTCGAAAGTTGCCCTCGATTTCTCAGGGTTTCCATCATCAGATCCTGACCTGGTGACTATGGGACCACCTGGGAGGTAAACCCTATCAAACAAAAAAAAAATTTTGCAAATCGGTCCAGGCGTCTTCGAGTAATCGGTGAACATACATAAAAAATTAAAAAAAAAAAAAAAAAGATCCCGACGAATTGAGAACCTCCTCCTTTTTGGGAAGTCGGTTAAAAACATCAACCCATAAGTAATTGACATTCAGATTTTCATCTTGTTCTTCTCTCTATTCCATCGAATCATACCTATTACTCTTTTTTGCCATAATTCTTTGCTTACATTTTCTCGGGGTATAGTAGGTACTTCTGCAGCACTTACTCTATGACCCCCACTAATGCTTCTCATTGATGACGTGTCGGTTACAAGCGGTGGCGTATGACGTCACTAACCGCGAGTGTTATCACGTCATAACACTAGAGGCTTTACGGCCAGATTCAAAGGTGAAAGAATTTTCTTTAGGATTTTAACCATTTTTCTTTACAAGAGGGTAGTAACGATGCAGTTTCAGCGTTGAAATCATTAATCAACCCCCCTTGAAGCTGGAAGCACAATTCTGTTTGCGTATCTGAAAAAACCACTTCGAACCCCCCTAATGTTATTTATCTTCCCCATAACAAGTTTTTATCAAATAGCATTAAAACCTGCGTGTCGACGCTCAGAATGAAAACCTCGTGATTGTTGAAAACATAACTTGTCAGAAAGATGAAATAGGATGTACTTCTGTAAGTTTTCTTCCTAGAAATCAAACCGAATAAACACTAAAAGACGAGGTTTACACGAAAAGAGTTATACGTAAAGACAATAGTTTAAAATCAGATACAGTCATATTACCTCAACACATTACAGACCACAGACCACTTACCATCCAAATAAAATAAGAACTAATTCTAAAATCGCATCAACGTCAATATAATTGAACATTGACATACATACAACCCCCACCCCGCATCGTCACTCTCGTCACCCGACAGGACTCGCGTCGTGAAAACTCGTACAAACCGATGTAACCTTGGATAACAAAGTTACTAGCGGAGGTGCCTTAGCGGCAAATCGTCTAAGAAAGTAGCGCACCAAAATGCGGGAATACGGGGGATGAGGAACGTAACTGTTTTCGCCCTTATACGTCTTCCTTGGACCCGATAATTTGTTGCAATACCAAAAATCGTTTTAAAGAACCAGAACGCCTCGTTAGTTCACTCGTAACCGATCGTTTTGACTCGTAAGAATTTGAGCTAGAAAAAGGCGCCTGACATACCTACATTATGATATCTCCTCTCATCCTTCCTAACTCCGTGGTACAAACCGATATAATAGTGTACAGTCGAAACTTCCCAGACATAGGGGAGAGACGGGAATTAGTCGTACTTGTGAGCGATACGGGAACAGTTGGGACAAGTTTTTGTTATGTGGGTGAAGTTGGACAAATTGGTGTTATCAGTAGAGGTGAGTGTGTAACTGGTATGGGATGTCAATGCGATGTCATGGGCGGATTGTCGGACTAATCAACTCTATCGTATTATAAACTTGCGGTTTCATCCATGGTCCGAGAGAACTACTTCCCGCACATGGATAAACATAGCCTATATGTTATTATGATATAATGTAGAGGTCTGTAATTAACGTCAAGTTTCATCAAAATCCATTTAGTACTTTTTGCGTGAAGGAGAAACAAATATGTATCTTCTTTACAAACTTACCTACTCGTAATTCTAAATTGAACAGGAGAAGAAATCACTCCATGGTCTACTTAACACTTATTACCTGTATTATTCGAGTAGCTTTCAATTAACATAAGGCCTAAACTTCACCGGTATCGAGCGCACTTTATGTATGGGACTACAAACTACCGAGCTAATCTAAGTTAGAAAGTTCCGCACACGTGCCCTGTGCGCAACTCGTTATCAGTTGCAATCGAGTTGCAGTGGCCGCCTCTTGTTCTACTGCCGACAACTTTGTGCTGATCACTTTGTTATCAATGGGGTGCTTACTGCAACCTATTAAGTGAGCTGTAGGTCATAATGTTTTATCTCGCTAAAACGGGAGGGCTACACTTGTATTTGTAAATATTCATGCACATTGTCTTGTATGTGAAAGCACAGGAACACTCAGTAGTAGCGAAGTCACTGTTTCACTCTATGATAATGTAAGTAATGCATGTATGTACATTTAGACACACGCTTATAGCTAACCCGCTTTAAGTGAGACACAACTTATATACTTACTCGGCATCATGTGACTAGGAAAGAATCAGATCCTTACACATTTTGTGTTGCATAATATATGCCTAAGCAGTTGGTAGATTTCACATGCTGCATTTTCATATAATCCTATTATCACAATGTGTAAGTGTAAAGCCAGCAGTTATCGTTGTACCATGTGTTATAATGAAAGTTTCTCATCCAAGGGATTCCCATCGGAAATTCCCGTCCGAATATAATGAGATCTCCACACATTTCATGCAAGTCCATTAGAAAGTCTGGAACACTCGTTATCATTGTAAGCAATATAACAAATACCTACATTATTACGAAACCTTTTTTAACCCTCTAAAAGGACTTGAATACTTTTGGGTTTTTCCAAAGAAAGAATAACAACAATAGACTCAGTACATACAATATAGATACAGACTTGTAGACTTCGTACAGTCAGCTGAACATTAACGACACGGCGACAGACTAGGAGCGACGACGCGTCAGCAGTTACTTTACTCGTTACAACTCTGTGTCGCTGACATCTTGTTATAACTTATAATATAAACTTCACACAACATTCACAAGAAATTTATTCAAATGTAAAAGAGTCACAACAATCGTATTTTTAAAAAACAAACTTAAAGGAGATCTGAAACTTCCAATAAGCCCACAGTTCATCTCAAAGTCTATTCACAATCGACCTAAAAAAAGGCCCAATCTGACATAAAAGAGCGCAATATCTGTGTCACAGCCGCAGTCGACACAAAGGCAGAATGGATGCGCCTTGATCACGAATCACGATGGAGGGAAAACTATCTGTCAAACAAAGCGCGCGGCCATGATTGAAAAATGGCGGGATGTAGGACAGCCGGACTCGTGTAATATGCCCTTTATTTACGTTGAGTGCTGCAGATTGCAATACAGGTGTAGAGTGAAAATGAAAGTTTTAGGTCACTCGGCGAAATGGATAGTTGAAAGGTTTTCTTAATTGATGTCTATTGAAAAACGAAGATTTACTATACGACTTCTTATGTCACTGACCACTTCTTTCATCGATCTTGAAAAGACCACCTTCTTAAACGTTACCTACCAGCACAATAGCATCAATGTAACCTCACTTCCACGAGCTCCAAATAATTAAAGTTAAACCGTTCCCGAATGCAACAGTTTTAATTAAAGTTACTCCGTCACTTGTGGGCGGAACGCTCGGCGAGGTACCAGGAGCGCATACGATATACGGAGATATGCGGCACTTAAGGCATTGGATTACGAGTTGGTGTTTGTACTGAGATTTTGCAAGCGTCATCTTGATATGGTGAATACAACTTTGGTTTAAAAAACCTTATGATAATTTGGATTAAGGAAGTCAATATAAAATCTCAATATTTGAAGTACCTATGTAAAATATTTTTGTCATGTTTAAGGTATTTTTGTGGGTAGGATAAATACAAGAAATCTTGTTGAAGCTTGCTTTGAGAGGAAGCTGATCGCAATTGTATGAAAATTAGCACAAAGTTTCTTAGAGTATTGATTTGAAGAAGGGTATATAGTATATTTGTATGAAAGGGGAAAATTACTTGAGTAGTTCAACTTCCTGAAGATAGATAGTTCGTAGTTTAAAGTGGATGTTGTGTAAACTGAGAACAGTACTAAGTCTTAGGAGTTGTCCGTGCAGTCAGATTGCATTAAATTGTTCTGTTTCGAAACTCACATCATCATTTGACTGCAAGAGTTTGTACCAGGAGTGCATAGCAAGCAAGGATGTATTGAATTAAACAAACAGCAGTCGTTGCTTATACACGCAAGGATTTCTCTTTACGTTCACATCGTCCTAGTACTTCGTCGATCACATTCCCAGGGTACATTAGATTCCTGTAAGTCTGTTCCTCTAAGTATCGCACGTCTCGGAGCCGTCCCACGAGACGCCACGTCGGCAGGTGTTCAGGATTCTAGCGTGATTATTTACAGGGCTGGTACTGAACTGTTTATTTTTAATGTTACAGATTTAGACGATTCAGATTGTCTGTAACCAAACAGACGCATGATGAATGACATGGAACATAAATAATTACTGGTAAAGTAGTATCAGAAAATAACTAAAGCTATAACTAAAGCTATAAATAAGAAGCAAATAAACTAGGAATAAATAATAGGTTTGTTAGGGAGCACTCTGTATTCATGTCGGTCTAAATGGGTCGAATTAAGAGTGCGTCTGTGTATCGTCTGGGGATTATACGTGTTTAAGCTGTTACTGATATAAATCTGAATACAGACGTATAACAAACTCAACGTTGATATACCTACATATAACTATTTGAGAAGGAAGATTAAGTTACATTCTCCTTGGTGTTAATTTATTTCTTCCGCATCACTCATGTAACTAATGAGTTAGAGACTGTAAAACATTATACTGTTACTGTTACAGCCCTTTTATCATCCTACTGCTGGGCACAAGCCTCCTCTCACACGGAGAAGGATAGAGCATTAATCACCAGACTTGCTCAATTCAGACTTTATAGTTGGTGATTTCAGACTTTATAGTCCAGGTTTCCCCAAGATGTTTTTTTTTTATAAAACATTATGATAGGCATTAAAATCAAGAGTGATTTCATTCAATTCCTCTTTCGACATCGCACCGCACCTAAGGCTTCAATATTCGATCCAAATCTGAATAGGTAATCTTTTCCCTGAACTTTCAGCTTTCGAAAGAGAAAAAGGTAAAATTGAATCTCGATTTCTGTGAAAAATATTGTGAATGCAAAACAGTGGCAGCCCTGTAGCCGTTAACAAAATCACAATCGAGTGAGGTCGGCTACCTGATTCGACGTGATTGAGACACCTTCGACCCGTCAACACGAAGAAAAACACAGAAGGTTGGGCTTAAGTATACAGACTTCCAGGGCTAGACAAAATAAAGATATACTCAAGATATTTGCTGAAGTTTTGGACATAATTTTTTCATCAACTGTGTCACAGTATACACACTCATTACACTTCTGACATCAGGCCAATCAACCCCATGGATATAGAAGACCCAAACAATTAGGCACTAAACCAGTACTTCTTAAATAAATACCACCTCTGATACATCATTAAAGAACGTCAATTTCCTCCTTTCCTTCTCTTTACAGTAAAGAAAACTTTCTGTATCTAGACCAATCTACAACAATACAACCAGATGTTAACACTCACTCAGTTCTTTTCAACACTTTTCTCTCAATCCATCCAGAGGTTGTCTATAAGAGATTGCTTTTAGCGATAAGACCGTCCATTGTGTCACTACTATACTTTTTAATATCTTGTAACTTTAAATTGGTGTACATAATAAAGAATATATCTTTAGGGCGTGATCCTTCTCCACAACTCTGCACAACGTCGTGACGGACGGCCACCGATACCCGCACATATTTCACTGGGTATCCGAACCGGCGGCGTGACGGATACGGGCCGCGAACCCATAGAGATTGCGGAGGATATTTCACACTGGCCCTGCAGATTAAGGGCAGATGCTGACGTTCAATTTAGTTTTCGGTTTGTTGGATGTTGGTGAAAAATTGTATCACATGTGAGAGGTGTTGGTGAGTTTTGCTGTATTTGGAAAGTTTGGAAATGGAGTGTAAAGACGATATACTGGAAGGCTTATGTAGCAGGGTGTAAACGGTAGAAGATAATAGGAATGTAGGTACTGTGAGAAGCAATACAAAGAACCTAGGCTTAAATTCAGAGATTAGCTATGAAAGAAGGTCCTAATTATTGCAAATAGTACAGGAATACTAATAACCCAAGAATTATCAGCTTTCCCAAGTAGATAGTTGTAAATACGGTGGCCAATTATAGTCTCCATTCACAATTGCACAACGAAACGGTTACTATCAGCTACACATACACACACTCACACATGCTCACTGTGAGCAAAGTACTATAACATAGGATCATTTGACCATTTCCTGGTGGAAGCTCGCCGGCGCCGGATATTGGCGCGGCCTGTGACGTCACAGCGCTATTTCCTTTACAGAACAATTTGCGGCGAAGTTGTGCTATGTGGACGACTTGTCATGTGAGGATAATGTATCTTGTAGACAGAATGATACAATAAGATACTGGATTACTTAATATTTTTAATAATGCTGTTTGTTTTGCAAGTTTTAAAATAAATAGTTACAAATCGTATTTGTGGTCAATGGTGTTAAGTAAATTTTACTCAAGATCAAATCGGAGCTTACTCCAATCCTGTAATTGCAACACACGATATACTTGATAGAATTTATCGAAATATGTATAGACTGCTCTACGAACTATTTTACATCGTAGACCACTAATCTCGGCCCTTAAAGGTCAAACTAAGTCATTTATTGATAATGCCCACTTCAACATGTCCGTTAGACAATACCCCCAAACTACCTATTGCCCTGTTGACTGACAATAGCATCGAGCTGTCAAACACATCTGTCCAGCAATCAATCAAGGCGTCTCTTGTCGGAGCCATCCATCAGACGTGACGACAGCTTCACGAGTCGGACGCGAATGATGACTGAATGGCCTTTTCAAGTCTTCTAGTTAGCCAATTGGGTGTGAAGTAAAGTAACTTATTAGCCCTTTGGGGATACTACCGTAACGTTAGGTTATGATCACGATGAATAAACACAACAAGTAAACGGATGTCTGGATTTCTTTAATAATATTGGTAGTCTAAGCCACCGATCATGGACTTAAAAATCTAAGTTCAATAGTAAGTAACTTAGTGGGAATGACCACTTCGACGTGCACAGTAGGCGAGGTCCCCAAAACTACTTCGTGCCCTACTGGCTGACAATAACATCGAGCTGTCAAACACATCTGTCCAGCAATCAATCAAGGCGTCTCTTGTCGGAGCCATCCGTCAGACGTGACGACAGCTTCACGAGTCGAACGCGAATGATGACTGAATGGCTTCTTGAAGTGTTGCTGTCTGATTGATCGGCTGGCGTTGGGGAAGTGGTCCAATTGGGTGAAAAGTTAAGTAACTTATTAGCCCTTTGGGGATATTGGACAAAGGAGATGAATATTGACAGTGAAGGAGTAAATATAGCACAATTTTTTTTTTATAATATTATCTTTTGTATCTTTTCAACCACCGACACAGCGGCATTAAAATCGGCACAGCATGTCTTACTTGCATACTTTTCTATCTGACGACATCACATAAGTCAAATACTTGACCCCTTGTGGATAAATATAACTTTATACATACCACCTTATATAAATCCGTAATTCAGCATTAAGCCTAAAAAAACACCCCCTTTGCCATTAAAAGCGCGATCTTCGTTATCATAATAAGTGTGACATTTTGCTTAATTCTGAAGAAGGGAAACATGCAAGATGAATAACTTAAACATCTCCTCGGCGACGTCCTTAGACTATATTATTGTAGCTAAGGAGGGAAATGCTACATTAAAACATATTCACAGAAGCCTTATTTAATGATTTTCACAAGATTAGAAAGGATTAGTAGAATTACGAAAATAGATTGTAATGATATCCATTAAAATATTATAATTATACTTTAATTTCGAATCATTACAATTGCCTGTCCTTGTCTTTTGCTAACTGGCTTCTGTCAGTAGTCTCTCCCGCGTCTCGTGGGAATTAATCCGCGTACCAATTGCAAGAAATCGGTTCAGCTGTTTCAGAGATTAGCGCGTTCAAGCAAATAAACACTACAATTTCATAATACTTGGCAGTTGAGTAGACCTTTTGCAATAAAACATTTATAGTGCATATATTCCCCGGCTGGTGCTGAAAGACTTGCATAATAAAACTAAATAGGCGGCGTCTAGACGCGCGACAATTTGCAACTAATTGCGGCCGCGTCGCCCGTGTGCGCCCAGCCTTACTCGCGCCGGAAAATAAAATGTTGCGAATAAATTAAGGAGGATGAATGTCTTTTAAAAAGAAAACTGCTCTGCTCTCTGGATGCTGCGCTTAGAGAGGGTTATTATGTCTCCGTTTGTACGCTTTGCGCTAGGTCTCCGAGCGGTGAAAGAGTACAATTTTGATATCGTTTTATACGGTTGAAAATACAGGTTAACTTCAGAGTTTAACTGTCATTATGAGCTTTATTTCGTTCTTTATTTTAACCAAACAAATTCTACAACCAACAAATTCAAAAATTTATTTGCTGTCTGCTTTCTTTATTATGTGATGTGTGTGTACAAAAATAAATAAATTCTAACGGTTACCGCATACCTACCGGGGCAAACCGCGGTGCCATGTGGGAAACGTCAAAAAGGTGATACTCAGATAGAAATCAAAATCTTTTCAAAAACCTTCGAGACCAAAACCATCAGTTTTTCTAACTCACATTCAACATGACTTCTCATAAGTCTTGCGATATTATTCGCACATTAGCATAAGATATAGTACCAGCGTCGCGAAAACAATACTCTGACGAAATTTAATAAACCGCTCGCCTCCTCACATAGCGCATACTTTGACAATAACCTACTTAACATCTTATACGAAGAATATACGCAGAGATTTCTGTCAAAATGAAAAGATGTTCCACGTGTGAGGTTTTCATATAACCAGGTTTATGTGAATGCAAATAATTTTCATTATTTTTGTAACCGCAAAGAAATGGTATTACTCTATGACTTTTCCAACAGTTCTAACTGTGATGTGTGTAAGCAAACCGATCCATTAAAGAAAATACTTGTTATAAGTACAAGGACTTCTTGGATAACATATAGACTTACATATAGTACACGGCCTTAGGTAATAGGGTCGCTTCTGGATACAGAACACACTGCAACTCTCGTAAAGTAATTTGGCCACTATTAAGTTAGTGATGCCCTGAGAGTGAGCAATAATGACTCATTAATACATTCTGCCTGTACAGACACTAGTAACCATCTTCAGAGCAGCAAACTTATTTGGAGCCTATAGGAGCCTACTATCAGAATGACCCCATCAAACTAGGGTCAAAATACGAGGTTACATAACATTAGACCGTTTTACGTATATTGGTCGTTCTAAGGAATTCAATAAGCATTAGAATGGGGGTGAACGGCCTACTGTAATAACTATTACATTCTATTCGTGGTGTAATTTATTTGAGGCTTGAGCGGCCTCCAGTGCTGTACTCGTGTACCCACGCAGTGTGGCGCTTGGCCAGTCAGTCGCGGTAGGCGCGAGTGATTAAGTTGTTTTACAGAACGATATTATAAAATTTCCATTAATAACTGCAAATGAATACAGCTTTAAAATGGGTCAAGAGCCTTTAATTGCGTGTAGATTTAAACTAAAACTCATCAAAATGCCATATGTATTTTTCACGTCAAATAACTTTACCGGTTTGATGTTGGCGAATATAATTACGAACAAAAAGCTCCTGTCAATACTTTTGTATAGTAATATATCAACAAACAAACAGTTTTGAATGACTTACATGCTTGTCACCAATAACAATGTACCTGTAAATAGGAAATACATAATCTATTTTCAAAAGGTTAAAAATATCAGAATTCAGAATTAAGGTAATCTGGCAGGGCACAGGGCAAGCCAAGAGGTTGGACTTCAAATAAACATGAGCAAGACACACACAATGACCAACAGCACGAAAAGTAGGGTCGAGGTAGATGGGCAAGCTCTACACTATGTTGACGAGTACATCTATTTGGGCCAGCTAGTTTCTTTCGACAACAGGCAGGAAAAGGAGATCGATCGCCGCATAGAGAACGCCTGGAAAAGCTACTGGTCCATGAAACAGTACATGAAAAGGGACCTGCCCCTTTCACTCAAGCGAAAGCTAGTCGACATGTGTATCTTGCCCGTCCTAACCTACGGTGCACAAACTTGGTCTCTCACGGAGTGTCAGAAGTCCAAGCTCAAGGTTTGCCAGAGAGCAATGGAGCGTAGCCTTTTAGGCATTAAACGGACGGATCGCATCCGGAATACCGTTATACGTTCCAGAACAGGAGTCGCTAATGTGGGCCGAAAGGCGGCAACAGTGAAATGGAACTGGGCCGGACACGTCAGCCGTATGCATCCGGAAAGTTGGGCCACTATTGTCACCCAGTGGACACCCCAGGATGGACACCGCAGGCGGGGTAGGCCCCGGAAGAGATGGCGTGACGAACTGGACGCCTACTGTCGGGACTGGTGGACTCGATTAAAGGATCGAGAAGTGTGGAAGCGGGATGGGGAGGCCTTTGCCCAGCAGTGGGACATTATAGGCTAGTAATAATAATAAAATAATCATTAACTCTTATAGAATCTTATAGAGTCTTTACATTAAAATATGAACAACATTTCTACAACTACAACAGAGCAGTCACAGTGTCGACGTGACCCGATTGCATAAACTAGCTATTACAAGACCTACTCCACATCTGACATTCCGACAATCCCATACAGAACTCATCTGCACTCCAAACTATTGTTATAAACAAACAAACAATTATGAACCTTAAGGTTTACAACATTATGTTCACAATCCCTTAACTGGGGATAAATACATGACAATACAGGTACAAACAAACAATTATCAACCTTAAGTCCAACACATTAGGTTCACAATCCTATAACAGAAGGCAAAATGCATGAAACTGCGTTATGCGAGATTGAACGCAAAACTAATTATACAGACAGTATATTTTCACGTAAATAGCATTATTATCACGTGTTTATCTATTTCAAACTTTAAACTTATGTGCATAGAGATGATATTTGCTTGCATACACAATTACAATGTATATGAATGTTGCGATTTTCGACTTTATAAGTAAGACGTTAAGGTTCATATAAGGTTGTGTTAAAGACATTCATTAGAAAAATGATAGTTTTGTCCGTGTATAGTGGGGAATCCTTTTTAATAAGTTTATGTGTAGCGAGCGGCGTCGTACTATTCCGGGTGTAACTCGAGATGCTTTTAATTTATTAACTGAGTCAAAAGATAAGACGTCGAGCAACGATATATTGTAGGAAGAAAAGGGTGAGGGCGTTTTGAATAAATTATTTCGAAAGTAGCGCCAGTTACAGAAAAGATGAGAAGTAGAAGATTGTCATGGGATGGGCATGTAATGAGGAGGGATGATACGCATGCAACAAAGTGTGTGCTAAGTATGAATGTAGATGGATGGAGAGGAAGAGGAAGACTTTGCCTGAAAGATGACAAGAGTAGGAAGGGAGTGAGTGTCAGTATGACGAGTGACAGGGGAAAATGGAAGAGAATGACATATTGCGCCGACCCCAAGTAAAATTGGGAACAGGGCAGGAGAAAGAAGAAGAATTTTGAGAGCAGCTACCGCCAGCCGGTTTCACTCGCTTCCTAAGGAAAATTCTTTCCGCATCCCGATAAAAAGTAGCCTATATGTGATTGTGGTTTGTAAAGCTATATTGCTGCTAAGGACCATCAAAATCCGTTGAGTAGTTTGTGCGTTAAGAAGTGACAAGCATACAAAGAAACTCACAAACTTTCGCCTTTATAATATTAGTGTGATAGTAAATAAGAAAGCGTTATTCTGTTTGGTGGGAGGTTCAGTGAAAAGGTTATTTCCCGACCTTTACACTTTACATAGAAAAGCACAAACACAAATATTACTGTTGTTCCGAATATATTTCGAACAACGCAAAGGTTAACTTGGGCGTGAAAATACTCGTAGTTTGTTGTTTATACATTTTCATAACAAAATCAGAACTTTAGTATGGTTATGGGAAATATATTTAGAATTGTCTTTTTAAAAAAAAACCTTACAAAAAAGTTTCTTATGTCTATATTTTTAATGTAATTTATGCAATCACCCCTTTGCAAAAAAATGCATAAAATAATTAAATCATGCTATTCAAATAACTTTGACGACACAAAGCCGAGATTGTGCTTAAATTAATCACATAAATTATATCCCGGGCCTATCTCACTAAACAACTCGGTAAGAAAGTCATCCCCTCCCCCCCTTCATCCCCCTCACGGAGGGATCAATTAATTCTATCCTCCCCTCACACTTGCATACACGTAAGCAAAGTTTCCTAGAATATCTTAAATAATCATATTGATAAATAAACCCTAATCCTATAGCGATAAGATTGATTTTACGTTGTCTCTAAATGTTAGTTAATAAGCCAATCTACTGCACAACCTCATCAAGCTAATTTCTATCTTATTTTATAGTCACAAAGTACATTTTTATATGTAAGTAAATTTAGTTAAGGCAAGTGAGCCAATTAGTGTATTATTGTCAAGCGATATTGACTCTTAACTTCATATAGATAGAGTTGTTTTTCGAGATGTATTTAGTAGTGAGGGTCGCGCCCTCCGAAGTAATGTTTAGTGCAAATACAGGATGTTTATTTGGTAATAAGTTACAGGGTGCTGTGTAATGAGGACCGACTTGTTTGGGGAGATATTTTTTAAGCCTGTTGATGTTTCTTTAACTGGATTTAATGATCTCAGAGTGAGGTACACGTTTTATTAACTAGAATAATAGGTATTGTTATCATCAGTTTTTAGAAAAAGAAAATGTATTTCGATAAACTGGTCATATTTCTATGAGGCCCGACTCTCGAATGAATAAACAATTGACAACTATCGGTTTTTTTAATCATCCGACAGGCTTTTTTGTCACGCGTGTAAAAATTGAGCGTAGGTATACCAACGCGCAAAAAAATCTGCTATTGTGAAAACACTCGAAGGGTCAGAAACTTCCGACCTCTGGCGACTTAAAAAGTTACACTTTAGCACTTTTGAGACCCGTGACAAGATAATGTCAAAAGTTCCTAAAACTTCGATAAGAGCTGAAAATGTTCGCAATATTATGAAATAACTTGACTGAAATATTTAAGATTACACTGGCGTGCAAGGAACGCAACCCCTAAAAGTTTTTGGATCGATAGCATTTGGGTTTGGCGAGGGAGACTAATGAACAGCGGGTACTGTGGTAGATTCCCATGCAATGGAAAAAGTAGAAGCATTTAAAAAGCCTGTAGACACCATTACATAGATTCTCGTGCCATAAAAAATATTAGTCCAAAGTTAACGCAATTGCAAGTATTTATGATATGCATAAAATCGGTTTAGCCAAACGTGAGATAATCACGCACAAACTAACAGACATACATACAGGTTAAACTGAGAACCTTCTTTTTTGACTGTTGGTTAAAAATCAATCATCCTGCTCGATCCTATCAAAGTCAAAAGTTTTTTTGTCAGTTAGACTGAGAGTTGAAGTTAGCATAATTCTTCCATTAAATAAAGCAATAATCTTGCTCAATCCTACAAAACATCAAAATGACCATTCTATAAGTTTACACCACTTCACTCATATGAACACATTACCATTCTACCCGCGATCCACCTCGGCTATCGGTTCTCAATCGGCTATCGGCTATCAATCGGCTCCAATCGGCTATTGGCTAATATCTCGGCTCGTTGCACCCTCGCGGAGGGTAGTTCTTACTGCAATAAATTGTGCTAGCAAGGCGGTTTTATGTTAGGGGTGATATTAATCATGAAACGCGAATGTTATGTGGAAAATGTAAGGGCACTTCGCATAAATGTGATATTTTTTTAGTATTTTCTTAATGAACCTGACCCTATATTACAGGGTTTGGACATAATTGCCGGGAAGTAAGAGCTTTTTTAAAAACCGGCCAAGTGCGAGTCGGACTCGCGTACAAAGGGTTCCGTACCGACATATAAATCGGACAAAAAAATCACGTTTGTTGTATGGGAGCCCCCCAAAATATTTACTGAATTCTAGTTTTCAGTATTTGTCGTTAAGGCAACAATAATAGGTACATCATCTGTGAAAATTTCAACTCTCAATCTGTCACGGTTCATGAGATACAGCCTGGTGACAGACGGACGGACGGACAGAGGAGCGAAAACAATAGGGTCCCCAAAGGGTAAAACCTTTGGGTAAGGAACCCTAAAAACTACAAGAATCCGACTGTTAATTACAAAAAAATAAAACTTGGATTAGAAGCTGACCCCAATATAGTTGGGAAAAGACTAGGCCGACTTCAACACACGCAAAAAAATCTCCAAAAACAGAACCCCCCACTAGTGCGTACTCAAAATAATCCTCAAAGCTAAACAATACAAAGGGGAAATGATTGAAACGTCACAATAGACGGGTTACGCGCTATATTCTTTGAGCGAACAATACGGATCACTTGCTCCCAGCCTCCTGTGATAAAGGACTCATCTCACGTATGAACGCACACAGGTGAAGCTATGCATGTGTGTGTGTTAGCACCATGGAGAGCAAAATGACCAGCGGAGGTGCCATAACGGAAAATCACCTAAGAAAGTAGCGCGAAAAAAGGCGGGTGAGCGGGGGACGGAGAACGTTACTGTTGTCGTCCTTCTCACACCTTCATTGGATCCGATCATTTTTTGTAATACAAAAAATGGTTGACCGATGTCTCAAAGAACCCGAACGCCTCTTTACTTAACTATTAACTGATCATTTTGGTTACGCCCAAAGTGCGTATTTGAGCTAGAACAAGGCGCCTGACCTACCTGCATTATGGCATCTCCGCTCATCTTCCTTACTCCGTGGTTAGCACAAACAATTGACAAGCTTTGACATTGGACCGGATTGACGTCCTCAACTCCGCAAAAATTTTGCTCATGCACACAGATATCGACTGAGGTTTTGGTGAACTGGTAAATGTTAACAAAGGTGTTTTTGCGGGAACGTACAGTAAAGTTTCGCACAAAATTGGAATACTTGATTTGATATTTGACCTAATTGATCAACTTATTTCAACGTTGCTGGTGTTTGGATAATTTCGTATGCCGGTAGAAATAGTTCCCGCTTGGACAGTCTGGGTTATTATGCCAGACAGGTTCCTTTGGCTTTAGCAAATAGAAAACTGAACATATCGTAGCTTCAGGAAGGTTATGCTTTTAGAAGAAATTAACCTACTGCCAAAGAATTTTCTGTAATCCGAACTTTTGATTCAATTCTGCATATCTCTAGAAATGTTATGAACCTGTTACAAAACAACAAGTACACACGACTGCTTATAATATTCCAAAACATCTCGACAACAATAGCGCCCCCTGCGCGACCCGGGGGTCGAACCCGCGACCCCCTAACACACTGCCACACATTGTTCGCGTAATAATAGTGCTACCTCCCCCACCCCACACCCCGCATCCCGCGTCCCGGGATCTTAATAAGAATTAGTTTACGTGACTGCGCTTAAATTCTCGGCGGGTATGTAGGCCATTTTATGTGCTATTGTGGGATGTGCAGACACCTTTATCTTTATATGTGATCCAAAGAACTCACGTGATAAAACCAAAGCATGAAAATTAACTTAGATATAGTTATCGGCACGTGTAGTCGTTACGGGTAGTCAGAAGCCAGTAAGTCTGACACCAGTCTAACCAAGGAGTATCGGGTTGCCCGGGTAACCGGGTTGAGGAGGTCAGATAGGCAGTCGCTTCTTGTAAAGCACTGGTACTCAGCTGAATCCGGTTAGACTGGAAGCCGACCCCAACATGATTGGGAAAAGGCTCGGAGGATGATGATAGTTATCGGCACGGATATTGAGCCCTGACCTTCACCTGCGCAGAAGCGATTTATTGGTTTATTGCCTTATGTGTACAGTGCGCAAAGCCATCCCCACTCTTCCGCCGAGAGCTCAATATCCGTGCCGATAACTATATTATAAGTCTACTTTTAACCTATCTGCAGTAAAGCGTGAATTTTTACCAGTAGATATAGTTAGCAAGTGTGAATGATGATATGGATGGAAATATAATATCACTTCTGAAATTAGGTCCGATTTATAAGTATGGAAGAAGAAGACATGCTGCACCGTCCACAAAGAAAATTTGAATAATGGCAGGAAGATGATGAGGTAATGCGTGTCTTTATGTATGATTATTTCGATAGACATGAACAGCAATAAGGAAACTCAAAAATATCTATAAAAATACACCATTATATATGTCTCAGAACAGCTTCATAATACACAACACCACAGGAACAGATATATCATACGGACATTAATTCTTAGATAACCGTAAAAATGCATAAGTATTAAGTTTCGCACTACTGCACGCATGCACCCCCGCGCCCTCGCACGTGCTGCACAATGTGCAATCATTGACTGCGCTCATCTAATATTGCAGTCTTTATGGCTTGCTGGCTTTCTTTAGGGGTAAGTGGGGCATTCATAATAGAGAATTGGGAATTCTATGAGTTATGTACTTTTGGAAGGAACGCAGATATGATGAAAACTGTTAATTTCCTTCTGATATCCTAGTTTATCGTATAAGTCGTGGTGGCCTAGTGGGTAAAGGACCAAACTCTCAAGTATGAGGTCGCAGGTTCGATCCCAGGTCAGGCAAGTACCAATGCAACTTTTCTAAGTTTGTATGTACTTTCTAAGTAATCTTAGACACCATTGACTGTGTTTCGGATGGCACGTTAAACTGTAAGTCCCGGCTGTCATTGAATATCCTTGGCAGTCGTTACGTACGGGTAGTCAGAAGCCAGTAAGTCTGACACTAGTCTAACCAAGGGGTATCGGGTTGCCCGGGTAACTGGGTTGAGGAGGTCAGATAGGCAGTCGCTTCTTGTAAAGCACTGGTACTCAGCTGAATCCGGTTAGACTGGAAGCCAACCCCAACATAGTTGGGAAAAGGCTCGGAGGATGATGAGGATGATGATCCTAGTTTATCGTATTTTTTTACTTAATTATAAGGCAATTATGGCCCATACATATACTTTTAACTAAGATAATTTTGTACGTGTTATATACAATTTGAAATGTAAAGGATTTAGGAATCTAACTGACAATCAGACTAATAAGACATTTGCGACTCAACTCTTTGCGTACTTTCTACCATCGTAACAAGTTATTTTTGAAGAACGTTCATCTAACTAAACTCAATAACAGCGTTATTAGCACATCTCGAACTTTCAATGAAAGAAAACATATTGAAAAGCAGACTCGAACCAACGTTCAGGAGATAAACCAAATACTCAAAAGTTAAAACTTTCCTCACCCTCTCACCCGGCACGATAACGCGCACTCACGCGAACCCGCGGGAACAAAGCTGTATCCTGCGCACACAATCTTCATAATGAGTACAAACGATGCACCCAGCACGTGTGGATTGTAATACAACCACTACATACAGACATGCAGAAGTACAAAGAAAGACGAATGTTATGTTATGTTACAGCCTTTGTATCGTCCCACTGCTGGGCACAGGCCTCCTCTCACGTGGAGAAGGATTGAGCATTAATCACCACGCTTGCTCAATGCGGGTTGGTGATTTCAGACTATATAGTCCAGGTTTCCTCAAGATGTTTTCCTTCACCTTTTAATCAGCCATTGGTGTCTAAGATATACTTAGAAAGTACATACAAACTTAGAAAAGTTGCATTGGTACTTGCCTGACCTGGAATCGAACCCACACCCTCATACTTGAGAGGTTGGCTCTTTACCCACTAGGCCACCACGACTTTTCGAAAGACGAATAGTACGCACACAATCAGAGCTTGTTGAGAAAACGTATGAAGGCATTTATTAGTATTTATTAAGACAGTACAGTTTGTTTGTATCTCGTTCGACATGAGGTGAGCTTGCTAATCTCAGGGATGGTTGGTCCAAATTCTCGAAATTTTTCAGTTTTAGATACAACATTTATTGAAGAAAGTCTTAGGCTTTGCTTAGGCTACCGTTTCTCCGGGTGGACGAAGGTGGGCGTCAGTTAAATAACATTTCATACATGCAAGCATTTTCACTTATTATACAGAGTTCACCTTCTGCGTTACACCTCTTTGCGACATCACTTATATCAGACCTACGGACTAGTAAGCGAAGGGTTTTGAACAAGAATACGAGAGCACTCGCGTTTGTTCTAAACTTGTCCCACACCGGGATTGTTCTTCAATCGTGGGAGCGTTTAATGACACACACTCAAAAACACACACAAGAAAGTAAGCACTGAAAAAGCGATTTATTAATGAGTAAATGATTTTTACCTTATTGAAAATTGAAATTACGTACCTACGTTACTCCATAAGGCTTTAAATTTCAACGTGTGAGCATTTTTACAATAGATAGAGGAAACTAAAATAACATTTATTGTATCTTTGTCAGTGTTACATAACATACAGAAACACTAAGATTTACTAGCTACTTTAGCCAGCACAGCTGTTGCTCCAGAAGATATAAATCAACTACAGTGACGTGTAGGAAACACTATATTTTATGTGTCTTATATGTCTTCTAACGCGCTGTCATGCTGTCTACAAAACTAGCGATGTTACCTCTGCTTATCTCGTGTTAGGACAAAACAGTAAGAGATACACATTTGAGAAGACAGAACTGGCTTAGGATATAGTTTGGAAAAGCACATATGAAACGGCAAGAAGAGCAAAGTTAAGCATAGAAAACTTTTTTACAAAAAAATTAAACCGACTTCCAAAAACACTAAAAAGCAAAAAAAAACTAATTTTAGGTGCATCGGCCTAGAAGTCGGTGTCTAATGGATGTTACTAAGTTAATTTTGCCACCGACTTGTAGGCCGATGCACCTAAAATTAGTTTTTTTTTGCTTTTTAGTGTTTTTGGAAGTCGGTTTAATTTTTTTGTAAAAAAGTTTTTTATTTACTGCTTTTCAGTGATACGAATAGTTGTCACTATCCATATAAGTTGAAAGTTCTCATCAATACAAAGAATATAAGCCCAAATACGAGGTATTTTACATATTCAGTTGTCGAGTCCCCTCGACCTTCTCTGGTCTCCATCATCAGGTCAGCTCCAAACCTTCACTGTTGCAAAGGTCTCGTCAATACAAATAATATAAGCCCAAACACGAAGTAGTTTACATATTCAGTTGTCGAGTTCCCTCGACCCTCTCTGGTCTCCATCATCAGATCAGCTCGAAACCTTCACTGTTGCAAAGGTCTCGTCAATACAAATAATATAAGCCCAAACACGAGGTAGTTTACATATTCAGTTGTCGAGTTCCCTCGACCCTCTCTGGTCTCCATCATCAGGTCAGCTCCAAACCTTCACTGTTGAATAGTACTTTCAGGCATACACCTGAGTGTCAAGTTTTTACACTATGTATGCCTACAACTTTCGAAGGTTGCCCTCGATTTCTCAGGGTTTCCATCATCAGATCCTGACCTGATGACTATGGGACCATCTGGCAGCTATTTCGCGTCGAACAAAAAAAGAATCACGCAAATCGGTCAATAAACCTCGGAGTAATCGATGTACATACATAGAAAAAAAAAAAAAAAAAAAAAAAAAAAAAAAAAAAAACATACCGGCCGAATTGAGAACCTCCTCCTTTTTGGGAAGTCGGTTAAAAAGTCAATGAAATGTAAGAAAGTTTGAAGAATTTTATGTATAAAACACGTAATCCTAAAGCTAAGGAAACACTACCAGTACAAACTATCTAAGGAAAACATGACACGGCATCAGCAATAGCACAATGTTACAATTGACTAGAAGGAGATTCCACTATCTTTATATACACCCGTAAAACGACAGACAGACATCTCCCGCCACACACTACAAATCTTATCTAAATCGTTTGACAAGTCATCGATAGACGTACAATACAAGTGAATGCATCCATATTGAACGAGAGCTAGTATACATTACTGCGTTCTATGCTACCCTGAATGATTTTATGGCGAGTCAATTGGGGACTTTACGCCTTGCGTTAATTTGATGGGGTATTTTGCTGTAGTATGGGTATAGCACTACTTTAAAACACCGTGGGTAGAAAGAAAGAAAGAAACATTTATTTGCTTAAAACATAGGTGGTACCCGGTTTTACAATGGTTAAAAGTTCTAGCTACATTCTGCCTAACTTGGCATGCAAATATTTATACTTACATAATAATTACATTTTTTTTTAATATTCTAGTATTTTAATTATACAAATTATAGTTGCTTAAAAACTACTTAATATTAATTAATATAAATATAGAATAGCTATTACATTTCCTTTGGTTTTACAAATAATCATATTCATCAATTTTACATTGCATAAATTCATCTAGCGTATAAAAACACTTGTGTATCAGCCATTTCTTTAGCTTCCGTTTGAAATATTTAAGGGGGAGTTCTCTTAGGCCCTGTTCCCACTACGCCGGACCGGCAGACCTGCCGGAAACCGGACACCGGACAGAGTGTTCACATTACATCGGATCCCGGAAGAAATTCAGACAGTCAAGTACTTACCTCAGTTGAATTTGGACCTGCGCGCACAATGGACGACGAAATTGTTGTGTTGTGGTGGTATCTTAATAGAAGGCAAAATAAAAGAAAACATTGGGTACACCCTATTTTACGGGAAAGATTTTCACTTGGAACATTTGAAACATTAATGGGTGAACTTAGAAGAGACGAATCAAAGTTCTTCAATTATTTTCGAATGACAGCAACCACTTTTGACGATTTACTGGGACGACTAGACATAAGAGTACGAGATACAAGTTTCAGAGAATGTATTTGCCCAGAACAAAGATTAGCCATATGTCTAAGGTAAGATTATTTTATGCACTAGATTGCGTAATAATAGTTTTGACGTAGGTACCTACTTAAGACTGAATTAATGAATGAATGTTTGCTATGTATGTTTGTTTGATGAATGTGAATATATATAATGTGTGTGTGTGGGAGGGTGTATGTATTTGATAATCATTATGAATTAAAAATGCAAATAACTTATTTATGTATTTATTTGTACTCAAACTTAAAACCCTTCAAAATCTAAGTAATCTGAGTCTTGGGAATGTATGGAATGATTACTAGATGCTGATGGCGAAGCTGGAATCGGATTCGATGACTGAGATGAAGTTGATGGTATAGATGTTGTTGCCTGTTGATTGCTACTATTATATTGCGTAGAGTATCCAGGGTGGTGTTGATCTTGCGTAGGTGTTGCCTGTTGATTGACGCTATTATGTGTGTAGTATCCAGAATACTGATCTGGTCCGGTCATCTGATTATATGAATCACGCCAATGTCCGTAATTTGGTCTCTCATTATTCCTACTTTTAATTTTTTGCAACATTGTCATGACGCTAGCTTGAAATTCTAAAGTCTCTTCGATAGTTAAAGTGTTCAAGATTGGTATAATGCCTTTGAAGAAAGACAGATGATGGTTTTCCTTTTCTGGGTTTATTCTGGAGTCCAAAAACTTTACCATCCTGTCATTTACCTCTTTATTATCAATTTTTCTTTTATCTTTAATTAAAGGTGAACGAAAATCTGATTCCATGCCTACTTCAGTCTCGGTTCTTGCTTTTTTTGAAACTGACTCATGTGGTGGTCGAGGTTCGGAGACTTTTTTCAAAAACATTAATTGCTCGTGATATAAATAATTTCGTGTCTTTTTGGCCGAAGATCCAGATTTAGACTCATCTTTTTGTTTCTTTACTGTCTTAAGCCACGAATCTCGTATATTATTCCATTTAGTTGAAACCTGTTTTCCTGAAATCAATAAAAAAATATCATAAAACAATACAATTTGTTTCTTGGTGACGTATAAAGTAATAATGTATTAACAAAAAATACTTTTTTTTTCAGATATTTAGCTTCAGGATGTTCATTCAAAGAAATACATTACTCATACAGAGTAGGCGTTTCGACAATAAGTAAACTAATAAAAGAAATGACCCACGTCATTTGGGAAAACCTAAAGACAGATTTCCTTAAGCTGCCTGATACTGAGAGAGAATGGGAGGACATCGTTTCAGGATTCGAAAGAAAAGCCAACTTTCCTCACTGTCTTGGAGCAGTAGATGGCAAACATATCAGAATTTTGAAACCAGCCAAGAGTGGTTCTATGTTCTTTAATTACAAGGAGTATTATTCTTTTGTATTAATGGCAGTTGTCGATTCAGAGTACCGATTTATTTTTATTAGTGTGGGCTCATATGGCAAGGAATGCGATTCTACTATATTAAAGGATAGTACATTTTGGCAAAAGATCAATGATGGTACTTTAAATGTACCAAAGCCTAGACCGCTTCATGAAAACTTGCACGAAGAATTACCGTTTATACTTATTGGCGATGAAGGCTTTGCTTTAACACCTAATCTCCTACGTCCATATGGAGGTACACATTTGAATACTGATAAAAAGATTTTTAACTATAGACTAAGTCGAGCAAGAAGGTATGTTGAGTGCGCTTTTGGTATTCTGGCAAATAAGTGGCGAATAATCCATCGAGCTATAGATCTGAACGTAGACACAGCAATTCAAGTAATTAAAGCTTGTACAGTCTTACATAATTTTGTAAGAGAAAAAGATGGTATAAATTTTGAAAGTTACCAAAATATAGAACATAGACAAGAACAAGAAACGACACCCATGAATCGGAATGTGTCAAGTCGAGGTGGCCCTAATGCCAACGCTATACGGACATCATTTACTAATTATTTTGTTTCGGATATTGGTTCCGTTCCGTGGCAGGCAGCAGCTATAAAATAAAATTTATCAATGCATTTACATTTTATCAATAAAACATTAAAAACTCACCGTACTGTTTTCTTTCTTTTTCATCCAGTTCATCGAAGTTTGGTTTCAGTATTAAACATACTTCACGCCATGCTGCTAACTTTAAGTTTTTGTCTTTATAGACGTCTTCGGTCTTATCCCACAGAACAGGTCTCTCTTGGACAAGCGTAATTAAAGTTTCTGCTTGAATATCCATGCTAAACGTCTACTTTTACCAGAAAATGCGAGCCGAATGACGTGAGTGGAACACGGGCGGGGCGAGGGGAGCACGAGCGGGGCGAGCGGGGGACAGATACCGGCACAAACTCGTTCACATTACTCCGGGCCCGGTCGTTCTGCCGGCAATTCGTAGTGACAAAACGCTCGGTAAAAATGCCGGGCTCGGCAAAAATGCCGGACCCGGGATAATGTGAATAGCTTCATATAAATTGTACAGCCACTAGCCCTTCCGGCAGATTTACCGGCGCGGCAGATCTGCCGGTCCGGCGTAGTGGGAACCGGGCCTTAGGCTTTTAGGTAATTTATTAAATATATGCACATGTGGTAGACATTCTTTTTATGTAGGGTTGTTCTGCAAAAAGGAATCAATATTTTGGTAGGATCTCTTGGTCTGTATTTAGTAACATGATCCCCTTTGAATTTGAAGAATTCGTTATATTTTTTTACAAATACTGATACCTCAAGAATATACATGCCAGTCAAAGTCAGTAAACTTAGTTTCTTAAATAAAGGTTTACAAGATTCAAGTGGGCTCACTCCACAAATAGCTCTCAAGCATTTTTTTTCGCAATAAAGGCTTGACTAACATCAGTCGAATTTCCCCATATTATTGGCCCATATCTTAGGATTGATTCCACATAGCCTCTATATGCTATTTCTGCAGTTTTTTGATCAGATATGGTATGGAGCTTTCTAAGGGCGTAGACAAATTTGCTTAATTTGACGCTAACCTCGTTTATGTGTTGTTTCCAGTTACAAAGACTATCCAAAATCATACCTAAAAATTTTATACTTTCAGCTTCTTCTATCTTGTCACTTTCTATATTTATCTTAATAGCTTTGTTATCAAGCTGTTTACTTTTACTTGTGCCAAATTTTATGAATTTTGTTTTTGAAAGATTTACTTTTAATTTGTTTGCGTTTAACCACCTTAACACTGATTTTACTTCGTTACTTATTTGAATTTCATGAGTTGTCTCTTTATCCTTAAACGGTACTATTATGGATATGTCGTCTGCATATAAAACACTTTGACAATTTATTGAATTTGGTAAGTCATTAATGTATAGTAAGAATAACAAGGGGCCTAGAACACTCCCTTGTGGAACACCATATTTATTGACCTTGTATGATGATCTGTGTGCACTGCATTCATGACTATCATTTAAACTAGTAATTTCAACACATTGTTTACGATTGGACAAAAAACTTTTTATCCAGTCTAGAACTACACCTCTGATGCCATATTTTTCACATTTGTAGAGCAGAATCTCATGATCTACAAAATCAAAAGCCTTACTCATGTCAAAAAATATGGCTACTACCGGAATTTTTTCATCGATGTATTCAGAGATATTTTTAATAAGGGAGAATGCAGCTAGGGAAGTTGATTTATTATGCTGAAAACCATTCTGTTCTTTTTTAATAATGTTATGCTTATTTAGGAATTCAAATAGTCTGTTGTACACAATTCTTTCAAAAATTTTTGATATTATTGGCACAAGGGTAATCGGACGATAGTTATTAGGTTCATTTCTATCACCTTTTTTAAACAATGGCTTGACAATGGATTGCTTTAGTTTATCAGGGAATATTCCTTGAACTAAAGAATTTGTTATTATATGGTCGAGGACCGGAGCAATGATAGGAGCACATGTTTTGATGATTTCTGTAGTGATACTGTCATACCCTACAGCTTTAGTGTTGTTTAACGATTTAATAATATTTATTATTTCTGTTTAAATGAAATGTACTCTATTTAAATGAAATCAATTGATGTAAAATCTAGAACAAGTTGTCAAAGCTTTTCAAAACAAAACTGTTCAGAACTTTGTTCACATTTATTTTAGCTATTCATTAAAAAAAACCTATTGCCTAAAAAATCGACAGCATCGTTTGTTAGTCGATAGAAGCGAAAAATGAATATTCATGCACATAGAAGCACTGTAGCAATAAATATTTTTGTAAAAAAGGACTGTTCTAAAACCTACGTGTCAATCACGGGTCGGAGAGCCGGGTAACCCCGGACAGTATTGACGCGCCGCCGGCAAACCGGTTTATGTGCCCGAGACACGACATAATGCACTTTACCGTGAATTATAGCACCTTATTGCTGCTATTTATATTAATTTTTTTCGAAACCAAAGACCGAATTTATTTTTAAGTCTATTAGCACCGAAATATACGTCAATTTTTGTCTAAAAAGGTTCCGATTTACCTAATAAACAACAGACCTTTATAAATAACTTTGGACGGAGGATTTTTAATAGACGTACCAATCCCCTTTTAGGCGATTCTAATGAAGCAAGATGTAGTATTGAATAATATGAAATGGAGCATGGAAATAAGTCTTCAGAGTTCGGTGACTTCATTGTGAAGGTTAGGAACCGAGACTATTGAGTTGAAGTCAAGCATTCTAACAAATAAAAGAAGAATAAAACTGTATTATGACAAGTGAAATGTATTTTATTAGGACACAGCCATCTATAAGCCTAAGGTTAACAAAGGCGTGATAAGTATTTATTTTGTGAATGACGTGGATATTTATAATCGCGTATTTATATAATAAGGGTCATGTTGACGCCTGGGTATTGCAGCGTTGAAAATAATGTAGGGGTTGCAAAAATAAATAGGTATTCTAATTTTATTTAGACGTGTTTATTAATATTGCTGGCTAATAATAATATTCATTGACGTGTTTCATGTATACATTGTAGGTATTAACTGGTTCGTTTTATCTGTCATCTCCCATTACACTTGATTAGGTTAGCAAAAATAAAGTAATATTGTGTGAGGACAAAACGGCGTAACATTTGGCACCACAAACTAATTGAAGTTGAGGAAAAACTCGGCGCAAACATCCCGCGACACAATTGTCGCGAACTTTTCTAATTAACAATCTGGGAACATGTTACTGAATAAACTTGATGTTACACGGTTATACTACATAATGTAGCGTACAGATTTTATTGTCGAATTAAAGAAAATCAAATCATTGAAGTATTCCTCTATTTCCTCTATCATTTCTTCTATGCGTGTAAGTAAATTCAAGGGACTGTCTTGCATCAGAAGTTTGGCAGCTATTACTATTGGTACATTAACTGCACTAACCATACTTACATTTTTAATATCGCATTTACTTGTGACCACAGTTCGGCAGGTTTTCGGAGGAAATGTTATTAACAATTTAGCTAGCGTGATATGAAGCCATAAATGTTATTTTCGGGTTCGGTGACAGCCAGGAGTATGATAAAGATCGCAAAACCGCTTTGCTGTCGACCGCACTATTGAACGATAAAAATATTATTTTCAACTTGTGGAATTTTAATCACAGTGACCCACATACAGGGTAATTTGGCAAATATTAAATGAAAATGGAACCTTAAGTTCGGAAATGAATTGTTTTAAACATTATGTAATCTCTAGCCTATATTTACTAGGCCCACGTTGGGCGCCAATTTGTGAAGTGCATATTTTTTGTTGTACATAAAGGAAACTAGACGAACGTCAGCACCGGCAGCATAATCCTTCACGGGAGCACCATGTGTTCGTGCCAGCGTCACTCACAGGTGACTGATAACGGGGCCCAGTTGGGCGCCAACAAGCCGCCGCTAAGAAACACTGCGGTACGTTGACTAATTAAGCTCCCAGTAAAGATGGATGTATTTTGCGAAATTAATTATGCCTGTGGCTAATAACGGTAAAAATAAATATTCATTTAACATACACATTGCCTTTTCCTTTAAGCAAACGTGTAATTGATTTGTAGGAATATTGCGTTCTTGGAATCAAACGGAGACATCAAAGCCAGTTAAAAGGGAACATGAAAGAACAGTACACAGCCGGTCACGTGGCCGACACGTGTAACCTCCTTCGAGAGCGGGAGATGTTTGGCCTCACGTGGCTACCAGAAGAAACCGGCATTATATTACTTGAGGGGTTAAATCATTAATTACGGATTGGCAGGTAATAAGACGTGTCGCCTCATTGTGAATTCTGCGATTACGACGATTGACGTATTTTTATATCGCTTAGCAGGTTTTACCCAAAATGTGCCGCAATCGTTTAATCAATCACGACCGGAATAACAATGATATTTTGAACTCGTTTCAATAACACACCGATTTGATATAAAATGATCGTGTCTATTGCTTCTGTTTATGGCTTTATATTCGATTGCGATACGAAAATGCATTATTAATAAAACTGTGTATATTTTAATTAAAGCATAAGGAAGCTTCCATCTTAACTAGTTACTTCACAAAATGAACTCATTCTGTTTACCAGAGGGAATTAATTTCCGATCCGAGAGAAATGAACAAACATTTTATAGGTTGGTGGTTTTAAAAAATAAGAACCAGCATTTTTAAATCCGCAGTTAATAAAAATTCCAACTACAGACTTCGCTGCAGAAAATCTGAAAACAAATCGGAGAGTTGAATAAATGCATAAATCGAAGGAATAAAAGCGAACCAAAACGTCTGAATCAAATATCAATACAGATGCCATTAAATCAAACAAAATAATGTTTGAAGGCAACATTTGGGACATGCGACGATAACGATCGCCTCGTCGTCAGTGACGTGTAATTTACTTGTCTACGCGACAACTGTGTTAACATCGCCCCCACCACCGCGGCAGTGCGTCGACCCCCACATTACTGTCATGGCTGCGGTTTGCCGCGCTTTTTATCCAGACATCGTATCACGAATTGATGGCTTCGATTCGGTTAAAAACCGGCGCGGAATTGTTTGTCACTTTGAAATATAGTCTAGTTTTTTTTGTTGCACGGCACGTTTTATAATATCTTTTTAATGGTAAAATAACGATCAACGTTTGATTGTTAACGGTAATTGAATTGGTATGATTTAACACTGTGTTTATTGAACCATGCTATCCTTTCACAAGCCTGTCATTGCTGCCAAGCGATCTATTTGACACTAATTTAATGCATTTGCTTATTTAACAACAAAAAAATACATTTGACGTTTACTTGTGTCTATTAATACCTAATGTGATATAAATGACAGACCTTAATGACGCAATAAACCCAGCTTCTTTAAATTCCTGTAAAGACCGCAGCATCTCCGGACAATAACTCAAGTGTAGCTAGTTAACAGCGGAGATAATTAAACTAATTGTATTGTGAACTACTAACTGTTCAAGAAAAGTGTTTTCCGTAGTTAATGGCCGGAGCACTGCCGGCGGAAACTATTGCGAGTGGCCGGTGGAGGCTGGAGAAGTAATTGCATCATAATGTCCTGCAATTATCTAACACGAGAGGAGGGGTTGAGGAGCTTGGCAATGGCTTCTAAATCGAGAGCATATCTGAATTTATTTACTTAATCTTCATATACAAAAGAAAATGGTAGATTGTTAATTTAGTGGAAGACTTTTTATCTATTGACAAAACTTGTGTACCATAGCTCCATGTGCTATCTAATATTGAATAAAAGGTTATCAGTTGTATTAGTTTTAGCAGGTAACATTTTTGATATTTTCATTGTTCACCTTAGGGTCGTCCCCATGCTCAAGTCGAGTGCATATCTGAATATATTTATTTAAACTTTATGTACAAAAGAAAGTGGTAAATTGTTAATTTATTGGAAGACTATTGACATAACTAATGTACGACAGTCTTCGATAGTTGTAATAAATAATAAAAAATAAAAAAATAACTTTATTGATACATAAACACCTTTCTTACATTTTATTTTGTTGCCATATTATAAAAAATCTTAACTATAGGAGGATTTGAAATAGGTATACAAGGAAATACAATACAGTTGTTTAAAGGTAACATAAGTATAGTGAAAACCCTGTCTCCTAAACTAGGGAAACCCTGTGACCTAGGAGTCAGTGTTCTGCTTATTACTAGTGCACAATCGTAATTAGTGTGGTTTCAGCAGTTACCTATTTCTTTTGTTTGTGGATGTGTGTGTGTATGGATGTGGCTGTGTGTGTGTGTGTATTGCTATCTAATATTCACAAAAAGGTTATTCATTGTATTAAATCGATAATACCAATTAATATAAATCAAACGGATATCAAAACAGCACACACAATCAAATCCAACATTTCAGCAACACTTAAATCCTCAGTAAACAAGTTGGCACTCGGATCCGTCGAACACGACCGTCTGAAAGGCAATCCGTCATCGGACGATCATACTTGCGGCGGCGACGTGCGACTGCAAACAACACGTCAACTCTTGCCAAACATACGGTAGCAAAATGGGAGATAGTGGCGTCCACGGCCGTTTTCAGCCACAGCGGCTGCTCTCACTTAAGGAGATCAGCCAGCTGCGCAGGACATATTATAGTGCACGAGCATTTGCGCAGACACAGGTGCACTCCCTATTCCTTCACTCTCATAACCCGATGGGACGGCAATCCGACACGACCGGAAAGAGATCAGGCGCAGGACCGACATTTACGTGCTCTCCGATGCACGGGTGAATCAATCACCAACTTCCAGACTAATATTGAAAAATACAATATTTTCTTTGAATAGATTTTTTTTTATTTATTAAAACAGCTAACAACCTCAACATAGCAAAAAAGACTTCCGGTAAGTGAACTTATGTTTGTCCCAAAATTACCTCACAATGCAAAACATATTTATTGAAATATCATTGATATTTCTCCCTATCACATTACTCCGAACTGCGTGTTTGTCTGAGAAGCCGAACAAAATAAAACAGAATAGATAAGTAGAACATACTGATGCTTCATATAAACAATCAATCGATATGAGCGAGAGCAGAGCATTGCGCGAAACGACGGTCGTCCCCCGGGCGACGCTCACTTCGGTGCCCATATTCAATTCTCTCGTACTTTTGTGGATATTTGTAATCTTTCGGAATTATCCCAAAGGGATAGACTACGAGCCTGAATAAAGTAAATTGTCATATTTATGAAGTAGTCAAGTTATTCATGTTTCTAAGTATTCTGTTAGTTTGTTTCAATGCTAGAAATATTGTGTAACAAGGATATTGTCTTGGAAATCAGAAAAATTGAGTTCTATCACACAAACGAAGTTTCTTCTACAAATAAAAGTAATTTCATATTCCAAATTCAAAAGAGAAAAAATACGTAATACAGCCTCATTCATAAACCGAAGTAAATACAAACGAACAATCCGCACGTAGGGGCTCGCAGCGAACATCAATAGGAGTTAATGGCGTCCGCCGTGGGGCCGGCTACTGGCGCCCAACGTGGGGCCGATAATGGCGCGCTCTGTATGCGGAGACGAGGCTATGGGCCCCGCGGGACACCTGACCCCAGCAGTCACCGCAGTTCTACTTACCAGCGGTGAAAGCTTCACTTGTATTGTTTTTTGTATCGCTAGCAAAATAGACTTGCCATTGTCAGCGTTATCTGTTTGCACTAAACTATATTTATTTCGTTGGATATACGAGAACAATAAAACCTTTGAATATACGTTCAAATAAATAATAAAATACCTCGTTTACTGTGTTGACAATAAACACGATAGCGATATACATAAAAGAAGAGCGATTAAATATTTAACAGTTGCGGTTTGAATTAAAAGAAGTCTTTTAGCACAGATATTCACACTATTCACAAGTTTACAATTTCCAAGCGAACTATAAGCCTACATATTATGTGATTATAATCTATTGTCCCAGTTCATGGCGAAGCTAACTTATTAGTAACTTTAACGCTTACTTCTGTATGTATTTCCACAGTTGCTCAACAATGTACCTGTACATTTATTTAACACGTCAGCGAGACATCCACACGTCGACACAACCGCGCCTTCACCGCGCCACACAACAGAGAGCTATTATTTTTACGACTACCCTCCAATTAAGCCGCAAGACCGAATGGCAGTCGTTTGAGCGCTCGACGCTAATTGATTTTCGTGTTTATTTAATATCGGTTTACGGCAAAATATATTGCTGTTTGTGCAACTGCAGTTTTGTGTAGTCAGGGTTTTTGAATAGTGCTGTTATAGAATTAACTTTAGTCTGAGCAATTATTTTATGGCAAAACTAGATTTTTTTCACAGTGATGATGATGATGTCCTCCCAGCCGATTATCGGCTACAGCGGCTGTTCTCATGTAAGGAGATTAGCCAACTGCGCAGGACATAATAACTGCAAAAGTTACTTTATATTTTATGTTTTCACGTATCTTACAGCCTTTTAGATAAATAGAGGTAGATCAATATTTACCAATTAGCTCTAATAAATGTTATACTGATATACAACAAATACATACGTCCTCGAAGCTATCTCATTCGGACAGTAACATGTCGTCGCCCGGGGCTCGAGTGCTCGAGTGGGTTCGGTCTAGAGGGCGCGACGGAACCTTTCAAAGTACCCCCAAATGCGAGGGTTGGACAGGAAGTGAGGAAATGACGGTCAACGACGTCCAGTATCAACGCGACCTAATGTGGAATACTGCTGACGAATATTGCGGTATGGAAATTGAATTTGGTTATGGGATTCTATTATACCACTAGCCCTCTTATTATAAAACGCGGTATCAAATAAGTATCGGCTTTTGTACTACCTTTAATCCAGCTGCAAGCACGACCTTGAAAAAACGTTATTACAAAACGCAGTTTATCGCAAGTCCTATTACTATCTGTAGTACAAAAGATAAACCATCGAGCCCCCTAGTTTAACTGCAGTACTTAGTCGACAAACGTCAAATTCCGACATTATTTACTTTTGACGTTATTTGTTTTGTGATAAAAAAAAACGAAAGTGGTTATAAATATGTGTGATTTGGAATACTTGGATGTGTCAGAATACTATTGAGAGTGTCCGGGGACCGAACAGTGTACGTCATCGACAAAATCTCTTCAAATTATCTGACGACAATTTTCGATATAAATATCGATTTACGGTTTTCGAAATAATAGTCAATTGAATGCATGATGATAATCCACGATGATCTTATGATGCTCAACTGGGCTCGCCATAAGGTAAGTAGTCTTTACAGTGCAAGTAGTTTGCCAAAACATCCTATTAACTATATAAGAGTCGAAGTTTTTATTATGGATGTTTGTTTATGTTCCACGCATAAACTACCACATGGATTTTGATGAAACTGGGAAAATATATCAGATTATCATACAGTCTACTGTTTATTTACAGATTCAAGACTATGTTGGCGGTTTGCACGCCGTATCTCTGCCAGTAATATGCGATGTTTGTAAAAGACTGGAAGCTAGCTAAAATGTACAAAAATGCCTAGATGAGAAAGGGAACCACATTGTGTGATGAAGAACAGTTTCCAACATGTATCAGTGCGTTTGACTGTATGAATAGACATCGGAATAAAATATAATTTTCTACTTTTATGTTGTTTCATTTTCTTTTGCTTATTTAATGAATACGATATTCTGTGTGTAGGTAAGTTATTGTGCATTTAATTTTGAAGAGGTTCTAATTAGATGCACAACGTCTTATTTCATCATATAAATCGGGATGAAAATAATTCAAGTTATTTCTAACCTAAAAACAAAACATAACTCGGATACGCGCGCTGACGTTCCGCTATACGCGCAAACTCGATAGTTGTTTAAAAGACAATAATTGGATCGTGTATATCGTTAAAAGATACTAGAAATATAAAATTACCTTTAAATAATCAAAAATAATATTTTCCACTGCAGAGATATTTTTTTATTATCATAGTTATTTATTTTTCATCAAAATACACTTAATAAAATAATGTAAAAAGGAACGGCGCATAGAATTCGGAACGATTGAACGAATGATTTAAATATTTGTTGCTTATAATCTGTGGATATTATTTGAACCACAGACAAATCGAAGTACCAAACAGTCTTCTCTTAGTCTACGTTTTGTAATAATGATGTAAAGACTATCGTAAGTACCGTAACAAACCAAGACGTCTTCAGTCTGGTTTAAACCACTACTTGCGGCAGTTTTTATAATAAGAGGGTAGGAGTTTTAGTTATGCTCAACTACAAATTAAACTTTTGACCTAACGAGATTAGAACTTTATAACCTAATTTATTAAATGCTATGTGATTTAATGCACAAACAATAGCCCTATTAAAAGTGATGAACACGAAGCGTCAAAGTTTTGAACTAACCCGAGACGTCACTTAAATATTCCGAAAGAAATATGGTCGTAGCCTCCAGTAATATAGAAGAGGATCTCTGAATAAATAAAGTGGAATCAAATGAACTAGGTCAATAAGGACAGGCAGGCGCCTGACTCTGATTAATTATTCATCTTCCGAAGCTTGCAAAACTACGGGTTTGTAAGGCTGGAGCGAAATCTCCACGTAAATGTTTACGGACCTTAAACCAGGGACGCAAATAAACCCTGCTCATGTATTCACTATGTGTCTTAGTACTTGCTTTACTGTCTGAGCTGAATTACTTTGAAATATACACGAGTTCTGTCGGGTTAGCTTTTCGATTACACTTTACGATTGAAGTGTGCAAAACAAGAAAAAGAATCTGAATATGTCTATTATCTGCGAAAATGTATAAAACATTTTCTTCTAAGACGAGTTTATTTTTATTTGAGACCTGTGGCACAGAGACCGCTACTAAACTAATACTCGCTTGAATCCAGTTTGTAGTTTTTATTGTGAAATCGTTTTATTGCGGGACCCGACACGCCTCCACTATTTTACAGCGCGCTTACGTGCAAATAAATGGCGCCCACCGTGGGACCATAAATGCGTTACGCTTTAACGAAATAAACGGATCACCAGAACATTATATACGTAGTTCGTTTTATGTGTTATAAACGCTTGATAAATACGTTCAGGGTAATTGTAGATTCTTCACACGCACGAAATTATATGCCTATAAAGCTAACTAGCGTAACGCGCCTTATACATTAATTTGGTGCGTCACGAGTTCACGCCGTCAAAGCGGGTAGTTGTGCGTGGAGCCAAATGGCGCCCAAGCTGGGACTACAATAAAACGCGCTGTTCCCGACTACGGGTCCCCGGGGATACCTGACCCCACATAATCCAATGTGCTTTTAGTAGCCTCGAACCCGCAGCTTTTGCCTTCACACAGTCGAGAGACACGTAAATATGTTATCAGACAAAATTACTCGTGTTAGAGTAACATGCACGTGTAATTTTATGTTGGTAGAAATGATCATATGTACAGAATAAAATTATACATATCTTCTGCTCTTTTTAGTACACTGCAATCTCGTTGAGTAGAATATTATAGATAAAATATCCATTACTTAATACGGGGAATGCTCTTTGAAGTGGACTTCTTTGATATCCCACACTTCAGAAGGCTTTACTTCCATTAAATTTGCCGACTGCAGTGCGCTGGCAGGTAGTTACGCTTACGGCTAAAGAGATGAATTTACGAGAAATACTTCATCTAAGTTTAGCGTGAGTTATGAGCTCCACAATAAGATTTTAGCTCATCAACGCTTCTATCTTGTTTTATTAAAATTATAAATTCTAGACGCGCCCGTCGGCGCTCGCTGCCTACTCTGAATATCATTATGAAAACAATATCTCAATTTCTTAATTATGCGAAACATTCCACTGCGTTTGCTTTATCTCTAACTTGGACGATTGTAACAACTTTGTTATGAATATTCTTTAACAGAATACTAACTTGTACATTATAATGTAAACAAATAAAAACTTGTAATTGGTAAAGTCGAATTGGCGCCCAGCGTGGGCCTACCGCGTTTGTTCACAAAACTTTTTATATTTTGTGAATCTTCAATTCTGATAATGTTCTTTTATAAGGACTCGCCATTTATTTGTAAAAATTCAATACGCATCATTGATGTTTGAATTTCTTCGATGAATTTCTTTTTCAAAATAGGAGAACTCCCTCATACTCATTTAAAAACTCGTAATGACAAATATTGACATAATGTCTGTAATCAGCTGTAAACTGCTAATCATCACCGCACCCCTACCTACTTATGTAGATCGATGTCATCGTACTGGGGATGGTTTTTACGGTCCTGAAAGTGCTATTAGTATGACAATTACATCACTAAATATTCCGCTAAATACGTATATTGATTATTCAACTGAAAAACTGTCTGGTGTACTCGCTGAATCATTTGTGATGTCAAGAACGACTGTAAAAAAAAATTACTGCAGAACAATATCATCATTATAAGTTTAGAACAACCAATAACTCGGCTTTATTATATTCATTAAGACAATAGGAGTGATTGCGAAACGTTAATATTTGTGTTCGTTCACAAAGGCCCAGCCGAGCATTTAATTCTTTAATGTCGTAACACACACGATTCAGGAAGGACAATATTTGCTGACCATTATCCGAACTATTTCCCCCGAGTCCAGTGCGGATGCTCCGATGACTATCAACCTTGCCAATGTAAATTCGACCTCATTTATTAAGCAATAAAGTACAATTTTAAATGCGTATGATAAGAACAGAAAAATGTAAGTTGCTGATGAAATATCAACCTTGTTATTTTGCTCCTAAAATGTAGAAATGTTTAAAACATGAAAATAAGGGACGCGAGGATCATTAACATTCGTTAAGTGATGAGCAAATATGGATTGTAAAAGCATCCACTATAGAGCTCAAAATTGTTTGAAGTTCAAGAGGGAGGGCGGACAGAACAACAATGTTTTGTTTGACAATTATATTAAGAGCTTCTGCGTTTCATGAAGCCCTGGTACTTAGCGCGGGTGATATTTTATCTTCACTCTTTATTCACAACAAACGCTAAGGATTTATGTTATTTTTTACTTGGTAACCTCTGCAAATGTTAGCTCAGCAAACAAGGGAATACATGTTTCTCTTTTTATTACATTTTGTTGGAAATATTTCTGTTTCAAAGTAAACCGTGGTGGAGCTGGGAATATTCTTATTTCAATATTACTACGAGTCTAGAGTAAACGCCTGGTTATTCTTCAAACATGAGAGACGTGTTATTCCGTTGTCGCGAAACGCTACAATATAAATTCTGTTGGCAGGGAAATATTCGCAATTTACATATGAATAAAGAAACCAACGAATGTTATGAAAATTACATTCCATAAAGTTGTATGATTCCTCTTTTATTGTGTCCTTATGTCGCTGTCAACATGCCTTCAGATTATATTGAAATATGCCTACATAGTTATGTCAACCAAAAAGATATTCAATATGTTAGTAAATACTTTACATTACTCTTCCACGCAAAAACTACAGAACGTATTTTGATAGACTTTATCTAAGAGTGGGCAATAATGCCTTAGGACATGCAGGTATTAGGTACTGGAACAACTAGTCAGATCGTAATTAATAATCAGTTTTATTAAATTCATAATGGTAAAATTAAAGCATAAAATTATCAAACCCCTACATATTCCTGCAATTAAACCCCTTTGCCTTGACTCTCGCCTTTCACCAAATACCTTTGCGTACAAACCTTTACACTTGTAAGACTAACCATACTATAAATGTGTAGTATGTAGGTACAATACAAAAAAAAAACACAAGTTCGTCCCTCGTTGTTCGTTTGATAACATATTCATAAGGTCACAAACAGTCACTTAAAAGCAATCTCAAGCATGTCGTCAACATATACATAAAACATTGTACGCGGTCAGGCATTACGAATTCAATGGGCGGCCACGATAAATTGAGTGAAAACACTTGCCTTACATTGTGAGAGAATTTACAAGTTCACTAATGGAACACAATTTGTCACAAATTTGGGAATGTTCATTGGATCTGACGGTGACATTTCGGATCCCTGGAAGTTCAACGAAAAGTAATTTTACTTGGAATGTAATAAGAACTTTATCTTATAAAAGCGATCAACTCAGGGTACACGTGGCTTTGTAATCAAATAACGAATAATCTTATTTCGTTAAAAAAATTGGATGACTTAACTTAGGTACGTATGTTAAAAGCAGTTCTCAGAAGTAAACATCGCCGGGATAACCGAGTTAACGCGCCTCATTATCTAAAATATCCGTCCTTTAATTTGAATAATAGGACAACAGCCGTCGCTCATATCCCTCATTTTAGCTTCCCACATAAAACAACATTTTAAAAAGTCGATACAAATGGTATTAAAACTCCTTGGAGTATCGTTAATGCGATATTTACGAGATCTGGGGCCCGATTCTGCTAAATCAATAATGTCAAAATTTAATAGAAATTGAATCGAAACAGCAGTTTTAACCATATCGGGCATTCTGCTACTAATAAAAGACCAATCGTATTTCAATCGACGTTTGATTGGTGTGCGATTGGTCTGCCATTTGGTCTTTACGGTAGTTTGCTCTACAATCATATTGCAATCGTAAATAATTTGCAGACGATATGATTCATTTATTGAATCACAGAAATAGATAAAAACGTTTATTTAAAAGAAAAAATAGCGGAATGCCACATACGCTTCAATCGTAATTGAGTCGTGATTGAATCTCAGTCGGATGTGAATCGTAAGTCGCTTAAGTAAAATTAGCAGAATCGTGCCCCTGTTCATAAAGCTGATCGGAACTCAATAAGGGAATTACAGACTCGGCCTTTATGATCGACATTACGGAAAGTTGTCGAAGAATCCTGTCAGCTCACGTCAGCGGCCATTCTGATCCTCATTACTGTCACATAAGTTATTTTATAATTTTGGCATATTCTGCTTAAAGTTGTATTTATTGGGGACTTTCGTTCGGTTGGCGTGAGAGAGTTTTAAAAGAATTCATATTAAAATGATTTTAATAAAGAGTTGTGCTCTAAATGGCATGGTAATATGCAGTAACTATACCGGTTAGTCCTTATCATTTAATTAAAAAGACGCTCAACAAAAATACATAACACTTAAGGTAGAATATGTAGTGCTAAGCTAATCCAATGTCTACACGATATAATATTACGAGCTTTAAAGCTACAGCTATTCTTGTAATTAGATGTTGGCCTTTGCACAAAGTATACTCGTACTTCTTCTATCTTTTATCTTAGATAACAAGGACAGTTTCTACTTAGAATTTATTTTGTGTTAATGCTCTATTCCAGAAAGTATGTGAAACTTGAAGCTGGCACGGTCACAGTTTCAAACAAAAGTGCTCTTATGCCCGCTCAACGCCGTTTCAAGCTTCAGACGTAAACAAATGAACATCACACCAACTTACACATTAAACTCAAAATATCTATGAAACTAACAAAAATAATTGAAAAAGTGCCATCAAAAACGTAAAAGCTACGTAAAAATTGTGAGAAAGCACGTTAATACGTTGCTTGCGTACACTTAGAGCGTTTTATTGAAGAGCCATCCGCGGCACGCATGGCGGCGCACGCGAGCAGACATATTGCGACTGAGATAAAAATTAAACGCGGTTTTAATGTAAGTGTTATGGCACGGGAAGGGCTCTTTGGAAGGTACGGAAATTATTTATTACTCGTAACTTTATCCTGCTCGATTTACAGTAAATATATCCTACTAATATAATTAACGTCAAAGTTTGTTTGCATTAATGTGTATGTGTTTGTTCCTCTTTCGCGCAAAAACTAAAGAATACCGCTGGCAAAAGCTAGTCTATAATAAGCCTTATTTTTTATTCTATTTAAAAACATAATATTTGTCAAACACTTCGTTTAGACAGAGTAATCGTCTTATGTTTAAAAATTGTGGCTGAAGATCGTACTATTTCACGGATACAAGTTCCCAAATTTTATTTAGAAGCAAAGCTCATAAAGATGACATCAAACAAAAGCATAAAAGCACACTAGAATACCTGAGAAGTACAGGTAGAAGTAATATGACAACACCTAAAGTGTGACAATTCCTTCAAAGATGCACCATCCGTCACCCGCTGCAGCATACAATATGTAGAACAAATCTGTGTGCACTCGCGACATTCTAGAAGTGGCACAGCTGACTCATTCACGAGATGACACATCCAGTATTCAGGGGACGCGATAGCAAAGTTTCCGTGACGTCACTGCACGGCAGAAGGCTGCATACTCGTATTGTAGGAAAATGACGGGTGGGAAAATGTTTTATTTAAGTCTTAAGGATTTCAACAAATGGCGATTAGATTTTCTAGTTATTACTAGGATTTTTTATTATTTCAATGAGACGCAAAAAAGCGTCTGCGAACCTGTCCTTAGTTCATGAAAGTTCAGAGTTAGTTACTCTTTTACGCAAAAGCTGCTTAATGGACTTTTATATTTCGATGTACTTTGGCTTATACGTCAGAATAACGTATACTTTTTATCTTAGTCTGGGAAGTAAAGCGGGTTCGAGGAACATAGGCTCCTTTGGGAGTAGAATAATAGCTGAACATTATAGCCCGGAACAGCACCGTCATCAGTATGACTTATTCCAGGGAGCGGACGTGAAGGCAATGTAGCATGCATGTGACAATCAAGTAGTCATGTATACGAGAATACATCGTAGATGCGCAATACAGATGAGAAACAGTTGCGCCACAGTAGTGCTACTGACGAGCGGGGAACACGAGATTGGAAATTATTTTTGAACGCGTGCTTAACAAACCTATTCTGATTTCTTCATACCATGTAAAAAGTTTTTTAAGTTAAAAAGTGAATGGAACCAGAATTGCAATCCTGTTACTTTTATAACATGAAGACAGTATACGGGTTGTCTGCTTATAAAAAGTGATTATCGCCACCCATAGACAGCTAAAACGTTAGCAGTTGCAAATCCTTTGAAAAAGTACACTGCACAAATCCTTCTTGAGCAACACAGCAGCAACACAAAGTATCTCGTCTACTAACACTATTTCGGCGGGATTAGTCCCGCGAGGCGCGGCGCATTCTCGTGATAAGGAAGCTGCGCTGTGTGGGCAGACTGCCCTACATCCCAGTACTGAGGAATTCAGACTGCATTCTTGGCAACTACATATTTTGGATACACTAATATCTATATCAAATTAATTAAAAAGAATCGATTAAATATGTATCTCTCTTGCTGTGCGAACTAAAAATCAACACATCAGATCGACCCGGAGCTGTGTAAATGTGCATTTTTTTGCATTACATTTTTCGAGTAAAAATCCTCCGTTGCTATATGTCAGCTGTCGACGATTTGTCAAGAGACTCTTACGAATTGCGAGGTTTACAATGCTTATTGCAATACTTGGTAAAAAATTTTTACGTGCAAAAAGAGGAAAGCTCTCATATAAACGTAACATGATGTAACATTAATTTGTCATTACATACACAAACGTCAATAGTTGTTATACTATTCACGTTTAATCAGTTGTAAAATGACTAACAGTAATCGTAATTGCACTCATTATGCCTCCTGCCCACTGTGGCGTAACGCATTGTATTAGCGGATACAGCACAATGAGAACAACACCTTTGTCTAATGAACTGTGATACGCATCAATGGACAAATGGGTTCAAGCTACGAATCACCTTTGTTACTTAAAGAAGATTAACCATGTTTCCTTTTCGTTGAAGAAGAAAAACGTACCTGCAACAAAAGAAAAGAACTTTATAAGCATCATAGAGTTAAATGATTTCCGTGTCTATGGTCTGTGGAGCATTTTGGCGGCGCGCCAGTGAGTCGCGCGTCAGCCGCGGTGGTGGGCGCACGTCTCGACATTATGCAACGTTGAACGGAGCGCCTGATAACGACTCGACCGTTTTATTTGCACACCAAATGAGTTTTAATCTGGGTGGTATTTGAATGTTGCGTATGCTTATTCAGGCTGCTTTATTTTCATGGTTCATGTTTGTTGAACAATTAAAATATAACATTCAGGGTGGATAAATAAACTTTACATTTCTTAACCCCAAACAATGTTTAACAGCAAAAATAAGAGTATTTCATCAGTAGATGTACTTCAGACAATAAGTTATATTTACTTATATAACAACCTGTATTAAGGGTTCTCCCTATGGTCCCAATGTTATCATAAACATAGAAATTTAATTATTAAGTACAGAAAACCATGACTTATATAAGAGTCCTCCCACCCTACCTTCACATAACACACAAAGGGCAATTGTAAAGCCATCACAAACAGGTACAATTTGACAGAGTAATTATAAACATACATTTGATACTATGTATATAAATTATTCAGAACACAAGTTATTTCATCTAAGTTACAAACAAATATACTTTGAAACGCAAATGTAATCAGAATTCATGGAATCCTAGAAAATCTTTGAGAATTCCTTGTACTCTATAAGCAGAGCATAATTAATTTTGCTCAAAGGTGAATTCAAAGGAATACAGACAGATACACAACCACTTCATATACTGCGGGTTTCTATAACTGATCCATCCGTTGCTTTGCATTTAGAGTTACAAATTGGACAAACAAATTATTGATCTAACGACAAAATTCAATCTCTAATCTCACAAATCTCAGCAAAGTTATACAACATAGAAATCCACCTGTAGTGTGGATATACGGTCAGGCTTTTGTCAAATCCCCTTGACATCTTCTGCCATGGTTCTATGACAATAGGTATGAGTATAGCAGCCGAAAACGATAGCTTCGCACTCTCCCAATCACAAGGAATTAACACCACTAACTACATGGACTCCTAGCTAACTAACTACAACTAATTAAATAGACCTCAGATCCCCACTAAAAAGCCAACTCTTCTATCTGCACCTAAATAAAAGATTCTTACAACTAAAAGACGGTACCTCTAAAGCTAAATACCCCTAAAACCTACTATACACATCTCTGTCTACCTGACCGTGCAAGTAAGAGCGCGCGCACACTACAAACTTTTAGTCGGCCGACTGTTGTCTTATTGGTAAGATTTTTTTTTAAATCGTGAATTCTATCAGTTTCAGTCGGTCTGATACCAAACAAATCCGGGGCCTCGGGATTGTTCGAAAGAGTTACCGCGGCCCTATGACGGAACACGACGGTTTGTAGTCAGTAAAAGACGGACACTACCTCACCGCTGCTAACCCACAGCGGGAGGCGTCAATTGATGATTTTTGCCATCACTAAAAAAACCCAAACAAATACCTGATCGTTGTTACATGTGTACTTCATAACATATCATATCGATTATTGCATTCCATTATTCCATAATGTACATTATGTGGAGAATATAAAATAATTGTCATAAATATGGAAGAATAATATGGAATTAGAAGAGAGGAAAGCGTTTAGTGTAAAATACTACCTTTATTATTTACTTAGTTAATATAATAGCTTTCTTTTATAGTGTAAGTATACTTCCATTCATTTCTATCTAGACACACGGCAGTGTGTCCGCCAAGTTCGAGCAAAAAAAGCGACACACCGGCCGTGGGTTATATTACACGAACCATTTCGGGCCAAATTCGACCCCCCTGTAACTCAAAATCTATTTTATTTACGCATATCAAATTTCTAGTATCTGTTGAGACCCCCTCACTTATCTAAAATACAAAATTTCATTAAAATACCTATTGTAGGTCTTGAGATATTGACGTCAGAAAATCGCTATTTTTACTATACACTGATTCACTGATTCACTTATTCACTGACTCACTCATCAAAAACCTAGACCACTTCCAATGGTCGTATTGACTTGAAATTTGGCATGGAGGTAGGTCTTTATGTCAAGGTAAAGAGAAAAATCTGAAAATGGCCAAGTGTGAGTCGGTTTCAAAATAATGAAGGTGTTTTATACCCGGTGTAAAATACCCCTAAGGAACTAAAACGAACTAAATTTATCTATATTTATATAATATATCTTCGAATGGTACAAAGGTTTGTATTTAGTCAAAGTAAAGTAAAAATCTGAAAACGGCCAAGTGTGAATCACTTTCGAAAATAACGAATGTGTAACTTTGATTCACGAACATAATATATGATAACATGTCATGTCAGTCAGTTGGTAAATCTAGTCCATTTAGTTAATCTAGTTCATTTCTTTGTAAGAAACATAGTGCAAATTAAAAAATAGTATAAATGAGACATTTCTTTAACTAACTTCATCATAAGAAAAAAATAAAATAAACAACCTTACAAAAATAAATGAAATCCCACCCAAAACAAAAATGTGAAAGACTGCCAAGTTCGATACTATGGGAATGCTTCGCCTATAAAAGAAGTGAGATCTGAATAAGTACCAAGTTCCATACACATACCTCAGTTAAAAATAGTTACTTTTTAATGATGATTACTTGGCAAGTTTTAATAGAAAATTAAATACTTGATTCATTGCGTTTAGTAGGTTTATAACAAGGTGTATGAAAACTTGCCAAGTAACATCATTAAAAAGTAACTATTTTTAACTGAGGTATGTGTATGGAACTTGGTACTTATTCAGATCTCACTTCTTTTATAGGCGAAGCATTCCCATAGTATCGAACTTGGCAGTCTTTCACATTTTTGTTTTGGGTGGGTACTGATTTACGAGCTACAACTATCGACCGACTAAAAGTTCGTAGTGTGTGCGCTCTAAGTGAGCAGTATTGCTAGTAAAAGCTTTCAAAGTTATAGGAGTATGTTCTAAGCTGCTGGGTGCAGGCGGAACCGCGCACATTTGCTTCACTTTACACTGATATGTTAGTTGAGAGCATCGTATACGGACGTGTTATGTATGTATGTGTGTAGTTGACTTTTAACATTCCTCAGAGTGTCTAAATGGAATACCTACAGTTGCAGTTTTTACTGTTCAGCGAAAGGTATATATTATATTAGGTTGAAGTTCATCTTGGCGTGTGAGTTTTACAAATGTTTCTTAATTTCGATTCATTTATGCTGAAAATGGATTAAAACTGAGGCGGAAGAACGCAATTTTCTTTTTATTAGCCTATAATATCCCACCTGCTGGGCAAAAGCCTAATATTTTGAATATATCGAAAATGTTTTAACCGATTACCCAAAAACGGCGATTTCTTAATTCAATGTTTTCTAGCCGAAACCAAATCATTAGTATCCTTAGTCATAAAAGTTAGACACAATGTCTCAAGCGTCAATGTCCTAGCATAAAGTTAATTCCGAGACTAAGAGAAAATGCAAGATGGAATCTACCATCCTTAAAAATAAGTATCTCTTATCTTTCTGTCGAGGTGAGTGCACTAGCACTGGCACCGGGCGCCACTCCCCGCAATAGACAATTATATGCAAATGTCGCGACGTTCATCTAACTCCGCTGAAGAATGCGGGTATTTCTTCACATTTACACGTAAATCTGTGCTGTCTAATGTGCGCCACTGTAATGAAAGTAAATCAAGCTAATACAAATGCTAAGGTTAGTTCTTGTAGTAAAATAAAACTTGCATTCCAATGGGAGAGGATATTGGATTAATTATTTACATGCTTTTTGTTTGATTGTCTATTCCATTTATTTATACAAAGTTGTGTTTGTATAATTAATAGCCGTCATAAATGATGTCTCTGAATATCCATAAACGAAACTTTGCCTTTCTCAATTACGTATGTGCAAGGATAACATCAAAGCTATGATAGTATTTTGTAGTGCATTCAATTCAGGTTCTCATGAAGTCAGCAATAGTCCACCTCCCAGTGGCAAAGTTGTGGAGAACTCTAGTTGAATTAAAGGTTTTATCAGTCCTATTGTACTCGAACTTGCTAGCAACCAGTAAATAGCAGAAAGTACCAGTTTATACACTGTGATAGAAATTTTTGTAGTGGTCAAAATCAGTACCATAGTTTTGTAACACGCTTGCAATTCACAACATTTCGATATTCGATGATGCATGGAGAGTTAATTACGATAACACATTATATCTCGTTCACCATGACTCATTATGAGTTATGGGGGACCGATGTCACCATATCTCTCGCCACCACCATGAAATGAAATTATATGGCGTAACTGCCCCATCAGGTATACTATTTTTAAAATCAAGTAAAGGACAATGGTCTAAGTGTCCACTATTAACGATAAATATATAACAAAAAAACTAGTCCACTAAATATAGAGTAACTCTCACTAAGACAACAAAAAAATGTCCTGAAAATAAAATAACATTACAAACATATTCTTGTGACTGTATGGATAAATACTGGCCTATAGCCTTCTCAAGTACTCCCCAAGTACTATATAGCCCCCGAGTTCTATCAAGCCATTCAACTTAATACCGTACTAAGTTATACATGATTTTCATATCTCAACAGTAAATTAACCCGTAAAATATCGAAACTACATGCAAACGGACTTACAAAATGTCTTTACAAGCATAAAATTCAAGTCTCAAATGAAACCGGTACATTAAAACATCCGCAATGATAACTAATGTACTCATTAGCTAGACGGAATCTAAGTTAAACGAATTACGTAACCAAAGTACTAAGTAAGGTATATACTTAGCTAAGTAAGCTCCACTGCTTAACTGTAACTTAGCACTTGCGTCAACTAATTACAACGCTCTCTGAATATTAAATATTACTTAAAACCTTTGCTACGTGGAATTACTTTTAATTATACGAAGATTTATAAAACTACTTGTATATGCCGGAAAAATCTTTAAGCAGCTCCCTAAGGTACAGTTTCAGCATGATTTTTTGAGAATTCTAGGCACTAAAGATGAAATTATAAGGTCACCCCACTAAGTATGTTAAGAAAAGATGAAATCTTAGAGGTATGAAAAAATAAAAACCGACTTTAGTAAAAACCTAAGTTTGACAAATACTATTCCGAAAAACAAATCAAAATCGGATCAGCTAATCATGAGATAATCGCGCACAAACACATACATAAGTGGTATGCACTTATGTCATACTAAGGAAATATTTTTTGAAGTCGGTTGAAAACGAGAAAAACTTATTGAAAAATAAATGATCATCTTAGCAATAGGACCTACATTGGTGAACACGTAGGTGGTCCTTTTGAAAGCCCATTGGGGTCTATTAGCATCCAAAAAGAATTGGAAGAAGACACATCTTACCAAAAAAATACAATATTTTCCACAACGAATGAAAACAACCACAACAATAGTAATATGACATCAAAAGTACCAGGCGCCTATGATCCGACGGAGTTGCGAATAGAAAGCCGGCGCGTGGGCGGGCCGGTGTGAAAGGGACACTGCGCAACTATGCGCTCCTGGTGACGACAGCCGCGTGTTCATGTATCGATGTCCTATTTGACGGACTTATTTTAGGTAAAATTCTGTTTTCTTTCACAGGTCTTTACATTCCAGTATGTAATCCTACAAATCCGTCATTCCGCATGTATCCTCTATGTACAGCTCAAAAATAGGCGAACACGTGAATATCCGTTAGTTTAATCTAAGCTTATTTTTAACCGATTTCAAAAAAAGGACGTTCTCAGTTTGATCTGAACCAATGTCTGTATTAATATATACCTGTGCATGCATGTATGTTTGTACGCGATTATCTCACGTTTGACTGAACCGATTTTGGTGCGATTTTCAGCATAGTATTTGCCAGACGTGTGTATTTATTGAAGTTTATTGTTGTTTTTTTTAGGCCAGATATTTCATTAAATTCCTTTAGTACACCTTCTCCAACAAATACACAAACATTTTTACCTCAACCAGGACCCGTCCTTTCTCCATGTCACAACAGATCAGTAATTCGTATTCTCTAATCCAATAGATCACTGATACGTCGGATACGTTATCAGTGGGCGCGTGACGTCACATCGCGTCGATCTCCGCTGAGTTACGCGGCGGTAAGCTGAAGGATTTAATAGCTTTCCACATACAGCTTGTATGGAGGACCGAAATGGAAAGAGATTAATTTGACTTGCGTACAAATGTATATGTAAAGTTGGTGGCTATTTTAAGGTTTAGAAGTATCTTCTATACTAATATTATAAAGCTGAAGAGTTTGTTTGTTTGTTTGTTTGAACGCGCTAATCTCAGGAACTACTGGTCCGATTTAAAAAATTCTTTCAGTGTTAGATAGCCCATTTATCGAGGAAGGCTATAGACTTTTTATCCGGGTTCGTGCCGAGGTTCCCACGAGATGCGGGTGAAACCGCTGGCAGAAGCTAGTTATAAAATAAACTCCTCGAAGTTATTCTCCTAAAGAATCTTTAGATGAATTTGCTTCCGTAAAATCTGGGAACCCAATTACAATAAACCGCATTGAAAACATAAAAACTTCATTGGAATTGGGTAATTTGTTAATGAGTTACGAAGCGATAGACAGGTCTTCATATTTATTACCCGACTGCCAAGAGAGGTAATATTTTTCATTTATTGTGTTGCAATACATTAATAACATGTATCTAATAAAAATATCTAATCCTACTATATATCCTATCTAAAAATCCTACTACTTTAGAATATTTAACCCGCTTCTTGGCAAATACTTCCGACACCCGAAAAAAGCCTATATTCGTTATTGTGATAAATAAACCAAGTTTCATCAAAATTCGTTCGTAAATTTAAATACATACTTTCGCATATATATTAGAAGACTCGAGCCAATATTTGAAAGTCTGTAAGTTGTCAAGTTTTTCCCTATGTATTGTGACGGTCGGTGCTCAGCAGAGCTCACCGGCTCGGGACACAGCAGAAGCTTATCGACGCTCAGCAGGACTGCAGCGCGCATGCGTCACCAGATACTATTTGCTACGTCACAGGACGAGTAAGTGAATGGCTAGACTTTGCAGAAGGAGAATAGTCAGTAGATAGATAGATAGATAGATATTCTTTATTAGGTACACCAATGTTACATTTTTGATCTTAAACTAGGTAGTTAAAGTAGGTGACATAATGGGCGGTCTTATCGCTAAGAGCGATCTCTTCCAGACAACCTTAGGATGGATTGAGACGAGAAGGAAAAGATTATATATGGTAGGCAGTAAGGCAAAGTGTACACTTGCTCCTGCAATTTGTGTACCTATAATAATATTGTTGTCATAAATACATAAACTATAAACTAAATATATATAATAATAACAATAAATACATATATACTTATATATAATGTCAATGCTAAATATAGATTTTTGGAAATAGGAATAGTATCCTACCGTTAGGAGGAAAGGTAGTGTTCTTTTAACATACTCTTGAAAACGGCTAATGATTGAGCCCGTCTTATCGTAACGGGCAATGCATTCCATAGCCGAACAGCCAGAACAGTAAAAGATTTGTCGAAGAAGTTAGTGGAATGCATCGCCATCTCGAGCCTCAAATTTTCTGATGACCTTAGATATTTTGTATGTGTGTCATGAAGGAACTTGAAACGTTCTTTAAGATAAGGGGGATTAGTGGGATTAAACAAAATGTTGTATAGTAAAGACAGGATATGAGTATTCCGGCGAAGACGTATAGGAAGCCACTTGAGCTTTGAACGAAATTCAGAAATGTGATCATATTTGCGCAAGCCAAATATGAATCTAATACAAACATTTTGAAGTCGCTCAAGTTTATCTAATTGTGCCTCTGTGAGATCCGGGTAGCTGACATCTGCATAATCAAGGATGGGAAGCAGGAGGGATTGTGCAAGCGCAGTTTTGGTGGCAGTCGGGAGAAAGTTCCTCAGTCGTCTCAGGGACCGGACAGATGCAAACACCTTGCGACTAACCTCTTGTAGTTGAGGGCCCCAGGAAAGATGTTTGTCAATAAGTACACCTAGGTTTTTGACTGTGTCCTTGACTGGAATGGTAGTGCCATTGAAATTGATGTGCGGGAGTTGTGACCAGCTAACTTTTTGTACCATCCTAGAACTGCCAATTACAATGGCTTGGGTCTTTGACGGATTAACCTTAAGACCGTAAGCCTCACTCCAATCTGATATTACAGCCAAGTCACTATTGATGATGGCGATTGCATCTGCCAGATCCGCTAAGGCAGCTTTCCTATAAATTTGTAGGTCATCAGCATAAAGGTGGTAGAGAGACTGAAGATTATTGGAAATTGAATTAATAAATATCGCGAAAAGTAAAGGAGATAAAACGCCACCCTGTGGCACGCCAACAGAGGTATAGCACCATGAAGAGTATTTGTCTTCTATGCATATACGTTGACGGCGTCCAGACAGGTAACTACGAAACCAGTCAATCACCGTTGGAGATATGTTAAGTGAGCCAAGTATGCCAAGCAGGATGTCAAAGTCAGTGTGTCAGTGTCAGTAATGTTAGGTGGAGAAAAATGTTGCCTTTGTTTTTATCAGCTCCAGTGACAGAAAACATACAGACTTATGCTTTACAAAGTTATTAGATTGACTAGATAATTTAATGGTATAATCATCGGCAGGGATATTGAGCCCTGACCTTCACCTGCGCAGAAGCGATTTATTGGTTTATTGCCTTATGTGTACAGTGCGCAAAGCGATTCCCACTCTTAAGCCGAGAGCTCAATATCCGTGCCGATGACTATATATAGTATATAATTGACTATATTATGATAGTTCTGGCGTGGTCAAAGGGCGATTCTTTATCCTAAACTTTTAGAATAAAATAAACATGTGATAAGGCAATTGAATGTGCTCCTATTGGTCACATAGTGGACAGCCTACGATGGACACCGCAGAAGGGGTAAGTCCCGGAATATAAGGCTCAGCAACCTGGACGATCACTATTGGGACTGTGGCCTTGTTCGGATCGGGAACTGTGAAGACGATTCGGGAAGACCTTTAACTAGCTGTTTAAGAGAAAAGACAGTTGAAATGCATTTATGGCTATGCATTATGAAATAACTCGTACTCCACTACAGTCTTTTATCGAAGCATAATAATATGTAAGTTACCTACCCAGGCTTGCAATCAGTCAAGCAGCACGTGACCGTTAGCACGTTAAATTGCTTCTAGAAAGTATCGCGTGATCTGTTAAATGGAATAAATCCCTCAATTGTTAGTGCATCGGCAAAAGCGCATGCTGACGTTACGCCTCATAGAGCTGTGAATATATAGAAGTATCATTAGATCAAATATTGTAGCTTACTCTATTGGTTATTGTGTTGATGAGCTTCATTCTTAGTGGTATATTAATACGTAAGTTTGTTGTTCTTTCACGCTTAAACTGCTGTACCTTTGAGATAGGATAGAGAAGAGAGTAAATACGCCTTTATTTGATAAAGTTTTATGACAAAGTCGCGAGCGTTATCTAGGTAAAATATTGAAGTGGTAAGAAAGACCATTACAATCAAACCACCATCCAATACCTTGCTAACACCAACAATTTTACAAAAAAACCTCATCTACTTGGAATGAAAGGCCAGGTCTATATGTTCCCCACTCTATGGCAGCTCAAAGCCTAGTATTGCTGACGCGCGTGGAGGCTGTGGCATTCAGCGGATTTGGCTGCACCTTTGAGCTTCGAGATAAAAGTATTGCTGGGTAAATAAAATGGAAATGTTTTTTCTTTTTTTGCAGGTTGTTTGAGCTTTTACATTGACGCTGGTGTAATGGTGTCACTCTCAAAAATAAATGGATTGAGTCTCAAAGTGTAGACGAAGTAAGGGTCCGTTCAGATAGACCGGGTCGGAGAGCAGAGCAAATTCTTAACACGTTGTAAATTGAGTACTTAGTATTTGAAGTAAGGTTTATTCTTGCATGCGCACTGCTTTTGTCATTGGGAATGCTCGAATGCGCTCGGTGTGAAATAATAAGAGGAGCCGACCGGCTCCGATCGTGTATTTTTTCTTGACGTTTAGCTCCGTTTGCATGCTCTTTAATGCTCGCGCAGCCGATCGGCTCCGGTCTATCTGAACGGACCCTAAAAAGAGTAACAGCGTGTGCTATGTGCCATAAAAGCTGGCCTATTATAATTATCTGCCTAACCTCTTCCCCACTATGTTGGGTTTATGTTCTAATTTAGGCTGAGTGAGGCTGAGGCTGAGATAGGCAGTCGATCATGCAAATACTCATTATTTGCATGATCGACTGCCTATCTGACCTCCTGAACCCAGTTAAGTAATTATGTATTTTTAAAGATACATTATATTTATCTAACAACAAAAGCGCACCTTTCATCAAAAGAGTCTTCAACTGATATGTAAACAAATGCAAACCAATTTTAATAAACGACAGATTTTCTACATAACCGCAGCTGTTTCACAGAATTCCTGATATTTTTACACATTTGATGATCAATAAAGAAAACTAAACTATGCAACCAAAAGAATTCTCCAATAAAATCAACACTTCTCAGTATTTAAACCACGTATTAAAATTCCAAAAAGTTCACACAAAAGACAGAAATATTCTACGTCAAACAGTTTGTAAGGGTGTGCGCGCACGTGCGACCGCATCCATCAATGCCGACACTCGACACCGACAGCCGACACTGGCCGACTAATGCACGGATATGACCGACACGCAAGGAAATTGATGTGAGCTAAGGAAATTGATAATTTCACAACTTATGTTGAGGTATACTTTCTTTGTTTGAACTGTTCACGTCAATCGTGGTGAACCGTTCGACTTGCAGGAGTTTTTAATTAGATAGGGGAAAAGTTTTTCTCTTGTTTCTATCTTCTGTTCAAACAAAATTCTGTGTAATGAAGTGTCGACTGCGGTATCGAAACAATACGAATCGATATTTGTACGTCCAATAAGAGCAATATCTTCACCATCCCTACTAATATTAATATATAAATGCGAAAGTAACTCTGTCTGTCTGTCTGTTACGCTTTCACGTCTTAACCACTGAACTTATTTTAATAAAATTTGGTACAGAGATAGAGTTGACCTTGAGAAAGAACATGGGATAGTTTTTATTCGGATTTTTGAAGAATTTCCTCGGAAACGCGATATAACCGAACTCTACGCGGGCGAAGCCGCAGGAGGAAGCTAGTTAAGCTAATAATTATCGTGATAATCAAATATTGAGATTGAATGCTTCATATCTTTTCACCTGACATCATCTCTGCTCTGACGGGGTAGATTCTATCAAACAATGCCATTCATTCTGAGTCCAGTTTGGGGCTCACAACTTGAACACGTAATCATTTTCATCTACTTTTATTGGACATGCGCACTATAACACATTGCGACATAGGTAAATAAACATCAATAAATTCGACAATCGATAATCACCACCATCTGCTCCACAATAAACTGTATACACTTCAGATCACGGGCAGGCTGCGCGCGCGCCACACAATGATCCCGCGCCAACAATAGCATTCCCGTACAACATGAACAACACAGAATGGAAGCTCCATTGACGGACAACATGCGTGTGGTACGTACACAAAGTGAGTGCAGAAGGACTGCTTCATTTTGTAAATTAAAAGAGGAATTTGGCTGCATACTCAACCGCTACTTAGCTCTAACGTTGTACTTAAACGTATTTCTGCTGCAGTACGTATAAAAATAAAAATTTCTGCTGCAGTTTTCATTATTTAGCTTTAAGTTCTTCTTAAAAATATTTCTGTAGCAGTTTACGTAAGTGTCAGAAACTGAATGATGTTTGAGCAGTGGTTAAAATGGAAAGCCATAAATATAACTAAAGGTCACTCACTTTTCACTATTACGTCCTAAATTCTATGCAAAACGAGAGCTACACTATCTACATCAACAAAAAAGTTTATAGACGCCTACAAAACCTCATATAAGACTAAGAGGCTCCTCAGGACGATGCATGAACTGTTTACAACTCATTCCATTATGTTTACATGTAGTACTTCTGCACAATACCTGCGTGCTGCACATACGCGGTCCCCACGTGCGCGCCAGGTGCGCACGCGTCGCCCCCGCCATCCCCCGCACAGGGCTCACTACTCATCCTACTGATATTCTGTATAATAATGGCCACTATTCGTAAGTGTAAGGGAGTTTACTCTTCTGTATGATTAAAAAAAAACTTTATTGTTGAGGTTTTCTCTCCATACATTTTATTTATAGTTGACTAGCTGAGTATAATAAGTATCACTTGTCACTAATTGAAATCTTCCAGAAAAAGCCACAATATTTTCTTTATAGTCCAGAATACAACTCTAGGTTTGACACTGTTCGCGCGAGTTACCACGGCGGGCGGGCGCTGGTACATGAAGATCGTATGTAAAGATAAAGATATACTTTATTTTTTGTTTTGTTTTCAATGAAAAATGGTTTGCAACTGTCTGTGATTTTTAACCCGAACATAGCTCTGATGCATCGTTTCTGTGATTTGAAAATGATTTAATGTACATTCTATCTTTGACTAGCGGCCGAGTGCTAACTTTACACTATCTAAAGCTTCACATTTATTTATACCAAAAGCTTGTCCAGACATTGTCCAGCACTACATGACCGACGACTGACACCCACAACAACGTGTCGGTCAGCGCATGTTTACAGTTCACGCGTATAATATTGAAATAGTTCGACATTGAAGTTAACAATGTACATTGTCAGATCAGAGATAGTTGTATGAATCAGGAGATTATTTTGGTAAAATACGCGATTTTATAAAGGGCAAGAAATATCATTTTATAAAGATTAGCCATCTTCGTATGAGTAGATTTTCTGAACAATGACACAAATGATTTATAAAATAGTTTAAGAAATTAATTTAACACTTGGTTGCGTTTGGTAAGCTTTATCTCATGAACCGCGATAATTACACAGGTGTAATGGTGAACTCTTGTTGCCACTGTAACATCATATTCTGAAAACTAAATAAAATAAGTATTTAAGAGGCTCCCATGCAAAAAAAAATATTTTTTTGCCGTTTTGTGGATAATCGTACGGAACCCTTCGTGCGCGAGTCCGACTGTCTTTAAACGCATCTATAAAGTTTACTCGCAAAAATTCAATAATCTATTATTGAATGCACGTGGTCACGGTGGAATTCTTCAGCAGGCCAGCTAATTGACACTAGCGGAGGTCAGGTGACCGACACGTTGTTGCCACAATAGAGCCAATCAGGCGAAGGGTTATCGGATCGCGAGGTTGGAATTTGGGAGTATTCTTTGTTGGTTATTTTGAAGGTTGTAAGAAATGTAAGATTGCAGACAAAACCTATTCGACACCAAAAATTTTTTTTTTCGTTTTCTTTCTCGTAATACTATAAGAAATTAACATACAACTAAGTTGAGTTCAAAACCAGCTAGTCAAGTGTATCCTCCAAAATCCCCTAAGATTTTGGTCTAAAGTAATATAAACTAGTTATTCCCAGAGCGTAGAGTTGCATAAATCTGCAGCAGGTAGTCGGCTATGTTGCTATGTTTTATTGTGCCACTAGCTTCTGCCAGCGGTTTCACCCGCATCCCGTGGGAACTACTTCCTGTACCGGGATAAAAAGTAGCCTATAACCTTCTTCGATAAATGGGCTATCTAACACTGGAAGAAATTTTCAAATCGGACCAGTAGTTCCTGAGATTAGCGCGTTCAAACAAACAAACAAACAAACTCTTCAGCTTTATAATATTAGTATAGATTAATGCTAACTACACTGCATCACTGGGAGTGAGCAGAGTTTAAACAGCCTAGGCTTTTCTAAACTATGGTTGCGTCGGCTTCCAGTCTTACTGAAAGATGTACATGTGCCAAGTAATGCCAACAACATACATAGTAGCTGCTCATTTACTAACTTTGCAGCTCCAACGTGCTACGTAATAAACTAATTTCTCCATCATCGGTCAAAACGTACGAACACAATTTGCAGGAAAGGAAAAGATTTGGTGGTTTTTAGATATCAGAAAACACTGTTGGTGTTAAAATTGTTAAGGAGTATGTAGTGAGTCAGTCTCCTAGCCTTATTTAGCAGTGCCTAATCGTTTAGCTATAACAATCAGATATCTGCTAAATATTCAGAATACTCAACTCCTATTATCTGCACTAAGCCCCTAATTTGCCGCCTAAGGGCCGGCCTACACGAGCCGACTCAGCTAACAAGTCGCACTCGTGCAGCGTGCCTGACTACCCACACCGCAACGAAATAGCCAATACAGCCGAAATTCCGTCTTTGTCACACAAATAAACACCTTAACTTTATTACCAATGAACTCAAAATGCATTGTTCTGGAAACGTACGCATTCGCTCCGGTTCAATCACAAATAAATAAATTGGTTGCGCAAATGTAAGCTTTATAGTCATAAAGATAAGGTTTGCCGCGGATTTGAGTGAAGCGCGCGTTATTGCAAAATGAACTTTATAGTGATAGACACAGTGTTTGTTTCGTATTATCGGTGTGTTGTTTGAGGCGAAGATTTGGCGAATTTATGCAAATTGAAAGAAAGGCGTACAGGCGCGCACAGCGCTGTCAGCATAATGCGGACGTTACAACACTTGTGAGCGATATTGTACCGAATATACTGATGCGAGGGAAAAAGGATGAATACCTTTATATTCTTTGAATACTTTAGAGGTAAGTGTTTCGCTTAGGTTAATCTAAGTAGATATTACTGTATTACCTACTTAAGTAATATGTATTCTTCACTTTAACAATAAAAAAACATCACTGAGGTGCAGTTTCCTAATAAATCTATCAAGCCCATATTTAACGAAGATTTCAAGCCACGAAGAAAGTTATATAAATATCTCTTTTCACCACAATAACGATCAAACAATACACATGAAAGGGAATCAAAACACTAGCGTATGTTGCGCTCACATCTCCGGAACCAAATAAACAAAACAAAACTGCGGCCGGTCATCGAACCCGCCAGTTCGCGGTGGTATTACACTTATCGAATATCTTGGTGCATTTTATTTTCAACTCTCAAAGATTTACAAAATTATTTTGTCATTGGAATTTCTTGCAGATATTTTGATATGTCAACTGGTGTTCCCGACGTGCTAAGGGAACTACCCGCACCTGGATGAAAGGTACCCTGTGTCCTATCTCATGCTCCAGTCTAGAGTGCAGGCTATCTGTGTACTACATACAAGGTGTTGATTTGCATTTGTGCCATATTTCAGAAGGAGGACATAAAATACGTAAATAATCGATTGGAATTACAGTAGACGGGAAATAGCTAATATGCACTGCTTTTTTTGTCATTGTAATGTCGTAGTATTTCAGAAGTAATCCAATTTTATGAATGAAATTTATGAATGATCGCTGCGTATGCTTTGTGTTTGCGTTTGTGTGAGGGCGCAGCACGGTTTTAAGGCCAGTAACATACGCGCACAAGTTTAAATACGACTAGATGACATTGACGGAATTCCGAAAAAAAAATTACGTACCAATTTTCTTGTTGATTTGGGTCGAGAATCATTAGCATAATTACGTCCTTGAATATAGCACGGATGCAAATCAACAGCTTGTATAATTTGAATCGGTCCAGGAGTATTGGCGTGACCGACTTCTACAATTAGATAGACAGAGTTACTCTCGCATTTATAAGGAGAAATATTTGATCAAATCTCGATGTCTTTAATACATTTAACGAAGTCTTTAATTTATTACATTAACATACTATAAGTGTAATCCAAACTTTATCCTCACGGCTTCACCATGACTAAAATAAAATGTATTGTGATCGGAACGCATCGTGTGAACTCGGGTTTTATGCACATTTTCAACTTTTATGTTTTATTTTCGGATAAATATTATGATGTGGCTTCAAGGTGACGGAGGTCACATTTAAAACGGGAATTTATATGCGTATACATGTTCTTTATAATTGGGATGAGTACAAAGGCTAAAATATGTCACTGTCAATCACAAAAGCCTGACTGCCTCGTACATTATAAAGAAAAGGGCGTTATATCAGACAGTATTTTTATTTAAAAACAGCCAACAAATAATCTTCCTTTTATTAATACGGAATTTGAACCGGTTTCGTGCGAGGATCGAACCTTTCATACGTACCGCGGAAGCTTATTCTCTCTTTATTTTAAGTATTGTGGCTGTATTAAACTGTGGCTAAGTTATATGGGAACTCCCCATAAATATACACAGACACACTAGAACACATGCTTACACACACACTTGAACACAAATAAAATGCTTGATAACCTTTATCTAATGACACATGTCGTTATAAAACCAAATAATGTCTAAATAACTATTAACATTGCATAGGGGCGAAATTATTATTATCAACTAGCTTCCGCCAGCGGCTTCGCCCGCGTGGTGTGTTGATAAAAAGTTGCCTATGTGTTAATCCAGGGTATCACCTATCTACATATCAAATTTCAACCAAATCGGTCCAGCCGTTTTTGCGTGATTGAATAACAAACATACATCCATACATTCTCACAAACTTTCACATTTATAATATAAGTAGGATTTTGTCTAAATAACTATTAACATTGCATAGGGGCGAAATAATTATTATCAATTTAATTATTAACTACCATTATAATCACCTTACAGCCTCTTATTTTTACTATACTGCCTACCCCACTTTTGACATCACATCACTACTGTCACAATGACAGCTGACAGCTGTCAACTGTCATCATCATGGCGCGAGGCGTGACCCGTGACGTAATATAACAAGGAGTATCGGTAGATAGCCAGTCATGATCGTGACTTGCAGTCTTAATGTTAATTCAATTAAATTATCCCTTCAATTAGTGGTGCCTGTCAAATTATGTGGGGGTGTGACCGATATTACGGGTAAATGTATATTAACTAGGTTCCATATGTTTACAACTAAAGTGCATTCTTAACTGATAATAATGATAATGGCGTCCACGGCCGATTTCGGCCACGGCGGCTGTTCTCATTTAAGGAGATCAGCCAGCTGCGCAGGACATATTAGAGGTATAGTGCACGAACATTTGCGCAGACACAGGTGCACTCCCTATTCCTTCACTCTCATAGCCCGATGGGACGCCAATCCGACACGACCGGAAAGAGATCAGGCGCAGGACCGACATTTACGTGCTCTCCGATGCACGGGTGAATCAATCACCAACTTCAGACTATGAGCTGCTTCGTGAAAGTTTAAGAAAACCCACAAAGCGATTTCGGCCCGACCCGGGAATCGAACCCGAGACCTCGAGCACAGCAGCCGCGCTTGCGACCACTAGACCAACGAGGCAGTCACCCGTAACAGATAAGATTAAAATAAATCGTTTTTTTTTTAATCCAACTTTTTATTAGCATCTTCCAACTTATTCCAATGTTACTGGTGGTCGGCGCAGCATGTTTTCTCCTTCCAAACTCTTCCATCTGCCGTCATCCCACAAGTAACTTTATTTCTAGCCATATATATATTGCCTCTTGTTATCCCATATAAGCATAAACAATATTTTCAATCACGTACCTCCATTACGTCATTTTCCATAAAGCACACACATGGAAATAATATTCAAAAAACGCAACAGAATACCATACAAAATTCAATCCAAATAAAAGTATGACACGACTACGGCGTAGCGTCGTAGCGCTACGTGACTACGGCGTAGCGAGCACGTCTTGCGTGTATCTATTGTAGAATTTACTTCGGTCACGGAGCGACGCTAGGGGAAGTTTTGTATGAATATGTAGATAAATATTATGCTTATTTTGTTTTTGTTTATAATAGAAAATGATCAGGACACAATCACTAAATTATGTTGGTGATGACAAATTGTACACGACGCGTGCTATGTATTTAGTTGTGTGTACTTCTATACTTAATATCTAAAGAGGAAAGATTAGTTTGTTTGTATTTTTGTTTGCATCGAATATGCTCTGGATCATTCACATTCTCTGCGCTGATCATGGGCTATGTTATACTTAATAGAATAAGGAGTAATTAGGTACATTATGAGTGCTTTTATATTTTTTTTAGGTATAAATCAAAACACAAAATACGTTATAAACGTTACGTTACGTTAAAAAATCTATTCAAAACCCAGCCAACGTAGCATTTATTATTGAACAAGCCAATCAAGTTAGATTTACTCAAAAACCTCAAATAAAAGCCTTCAAACGCACACAACAGCTAAAATATTACCACAACAAACAAACAAACAAACAAAGTGTATACTGTTCACAGCTCCCCAGCTGCGAATTATTCAAATATTCGTATCGTGTACCAGTTTTATTTGCTTTCAAACTGATGCTATGGAGCAGAGTTTGTATAAATACTAACTGTGCCACGCGGTTTTACCCGCATCCAGGGGAAATTTCTTCCCGTAGGCAGTCGTTACGGATAGAAGCCAGCAAGTCTGACAACCAGTCTTACCAAGGGGTATTGGGTTGCCGGGTAACTGGGTTGAGGAGTCCAGATATGTCAGTCACTCCTTGTAAAACACTGGTACACAGCTGCATTCGGTTACCGGCTGGTAGCCGACCCCAACATAGTTGGCTCGGGAGATGATGATGACCCGGATAAAACATAGTCCATGTTCAGTGCAGAGAACATAGCTGCCTTACAGTCAAAAAATTATTCAAATCGCTTCAGTAGTTCCGGAGCCTATTTGATTCAAACAAACAATCATTTTTTTTAATTTTATATATTAGGATACAATACCTCTATATAAATATTGTCCAACAAATTAGTATGCAAGTTACGCTGTGTGGTCTAATACAGCCTTCAAACGAATTAGCTTTATTTTCTACCCGAATTATAAAGTTTGGTGTATTATCTAGCTTCAAGTTTCAGGATTTCAGTTTCAGAATTGTACATTCAAATACATAACCACTCATGATTTTGTAATTAGAATATTAGGTATTTCGGATATACCTACAGACATATTATGTTGATTCAAGGCGTAGAACAAAAAAACTCGTCATAATTTCTATACATTTACGCATTTCTTAGTGAGATCACGTCACACTATTTTGTACATAGTTTTACAGAATGATGGAAATAAATATTTCCCAATTTCTGTTACATATAACGTGATATGTGGGAGTATATATAAATCACTTCTAACCAATCTTTCAGCTTGACTTTCAGACTTTCTGCCCAATATAAGCAAAACCAAACCAGTTCCCAAATAAAATTGTTCACACAAACTCTCACGAACAAAACTGTGAAGTTTGAAGCGGCGGCTAATAAGGCCACCATTATTCCGAGCACATACTGGTTTCATTTGTTTTAGCCAAACTTCCAGTGTGCCAGAACCACGGAGGAAGGAAACATAGCGGAGATGCCATCAGGAGGATTGGTCAGGCGCCTTCTTGTAGGTCAAGTGACGTACGGTAGGCGTGATCAGTCACTAGAACTATGGCTGCATCTACAAGTTGCAAGTAGCTTGCGCATGTTGAGGTTCATGCGCAGGTTACATGCATTTTATAAACGTGCTGGTCCAGCTACTTGCGCATGTATCAAAGAAAAATACCCACCCGCAAGCTCTTGTCACTTGCTCATGTTAACTTGCTCCAGCTACATGCACCGCGTAGACGCACCCTTACGTGACATTCGAATTCCTTGTCAAATCAAAACCAATCTGTCAAATGCTGGTCTTTATTGGGTTGGTTCCATAGAAGGCGTGTATGGGCAGAGCTAGTAACAGTCCCCCAAACACCCGCATGTTGGCGCGCCACTCTCTTAAAAGATTTTGCGTTTTGACATCTCCGCTAGTGATTTCATTCTCCATGTTCCAGTGTTCGAGCTGAAAGCCTTGAGACTTGCGCGCGTTAATTACTTTACAATGTCTTGCTTTAGATTGGGAGTTGTTCGCTTTTTGTAATTTAATATGTAAGGCAAATGTGATGCCTGGCAATAGGTACGTTTGAGAATTAGAGCTTGTTAAAGTTTGCTCAAGAATTGGCTATTACGTCAAATACGACTTTTCAAATGACATACAATTCAAACAAAGCTGAAAATCAGCACTATTTGAACTTCGAATATGTACATAAGACGTCCCCAAAAGGCCCTCCCATCATGGTCTCTTTGTGTTTTTGCTGGGAAGAAGTGACGGAAAAACCTAATTTGACTTTAAAGCTCAATATAGCATATCGTAATTGATTTTGGACTCTCTCTGGGACTCATTCAAACATTAGTTACTACTAACGAGCATATACAATATACATAGCTATACCTTACAATATTCAGCGATCGAGCAAAATTGTCGCGATTCTTCCGTGCGAACTCAGTCTGAATTTGTATCTAACTGGTGACAATAGACGCACCCCCTATTTAAGAGACCTAAACATAACTTTTTTTATTCTTTAGCAGGAATCTCTAAAACCAACATTATCACAGCGGAATTAAAGTCTAAAATTCAAAGTAATACCAGTCATCAAAATCATTCTTTATTCAGATTTCATCCCATTGTTTTAACGCATATAAACCGGCGTTGCATGCGTAGGCGTAGGTTATGTGAGCGAAGCGGCGCGGCGCGACGCCAAAGCAACAAAGAGGTGATTTCTTTTGAAATAGTCTACGTAACGTTGCGTACATCTTTGGTATCGCATCGCATTCGCTTTCGCGTAGATTCAGCCACGTAGGACACACCCTCTCACTCGATACAGTGTAGGTGAGAGAGCCCCACGTGACCGCAGACGTGGGGGAGATTCGCGTGCTGCCAGACGCTCGTGAATGATTCAATACTGTATTGTGTGAGCGCCATTAGGTGCAGGGCTCGTGGCTACGTGGCTTAATGGCTTCGGTTCATCGTAGACGGCATTGGGAGTTAATAATTTAGAGAGGTTTAATTTGATATTGTCTTATATGTGCTGCTATTGAGAATCTTACAATAGGTACAATAAGATAGAAATTACCTTGGAATCAATTATTATTAGATGTAGACTAAGATTTACCTCCAACAAGATAGATCTATGAATATATTATACTCGTACATAGCTTATAAGTATTATTTAGAGATAATTGTCAAAACAGTACGTAACGTTTATAAAGCTACTGAAATTGTTTCAACTATTTTACTTTGAACTTCCGAATTGAAATATGGTTTCAGTGTTAGATAGCCCATTTATCGATACAGGTTATAAGCTATATAAGTATGCAAGTTGTTCTCATGGTACACGGGTGAAACCACGGGGAACAGCCAGTTACCTATAAAAATCATATGTTATGTACCAACCAACCCTGAAATCAGCTTACACTAAGCCCACAACACGAACATAAGCTCCTACACACATATATATTTTCCCTATATCCTGCAAGCTATATCAGTTCACGACTACAGCTCCCTCATGCGTTGGTGGAACGGCGAGCAATTTTCAAAGTCATTTCACTTGGAGATCGACGCCTCTGAACGATGCGACATAATCGTGCCATGGATATGTGTGTACATGGTACGATTATATGGGATATAAGGTGTGAGGTTAGAATATTACGTGACAGTTATGATAAACACTGTACATACTCATCATCCTCCGAGCCTTTTCCCAACTATGTTGGGGTCGGCTTCCAGTCTAACCGGATTCAGCTGAGTACCAGTGCTTTACAAGAAGCGACTGCCTATCTGACCTCCTCAACCCAGTTACCCGGGCAACCCGATACCCCTTGGTTAGACTGGTGTCAGACTTACTGGCTTCTGACCCGTAACGACTGCCAAGGATGTTCAATGACAGCCGGGACCTACAGTTTAACGTGCCATCCGAAACACAGTCATCGATGTCTAAGATTTACTTAGAAAGTACATACAAACTTAGAAAAGTTGCATTGGTACTTGCCTGACCTGGAATCGAACCCGCGCCCTCATACTCGAGAGGTTGGTTCTTTGCCCACTAGGCCACCACGACTTCAAACACTGTACATACTATGCAATTTTATTTATTTATTAATACTTCATGCATATTTCGTACAATGGCGGACTTAACGCCTTAGGCGTTTTCTCCCAGTCTACCTTTAGGTGGTGGAGAAATAGCAATTTTGTATTTATGTTATAAGTTCGTAATAATCACATACAACTATCATCATCTCCCGAGCCTTTTCCCAACTATGTTGGAGTCGGATTCCAGTTTAACTGGATGCAGCTGAGAACCAGTGTTTTTACAAGGGGCGACTGTCTATCTGAGCTCCTCAACCCAGTTACCCGGGCAACCCCACGGTAAGACAAGTTGTCAGATTTCTGGCTTCTGACTACCCGTAAGAACTGCCAAAGACGCTCAAATGACAGCTGGTACCTCCATTTAATCGTGCTTTCCGAAACACTGAAGAACTCGTTATGACAAGATGATCATCCACGGACCGACCACGTCAAACGCTTAACTTTTATAATCGATCTATCCACACGGCTTTGACTTAGCCACGTGCTTGTACAGTTATGTTACCTCTACTAATAATTAACAAAGAATAGGCTATTAACAAAACACCACCTGCCAGTGATCGGTCCACATACGGCTGAAGACAATGGAGTGTTATCATTCATTAGCTAACACTTGCGGCAATAGGGGACAGTGTCACGTGTGTCGCGAGAGGAATGTCGAGTGTCACGTAATGCCAGGTGTGTAATGTGTGTAGGCATTGAGTAACTGAATGGGTCAGTATTAGGTGATCGGTCGGGTTATAAAATATAAGAAGAAAGTATAATAAAAACGATGTCTTATAATAAAGTATCACACAGATATCAGGTTTTATCTAATATGTTATATTTATTGAATTTTTTTAAGGCCATTCCTAAACCAAATAAAGTCTACTTTGCCTTATTTTAAAGGTTTACCTACATGAAATTCCACCCTTACTTTAATCAAATATTTGCCCAGCGACTGATTCACACATCCTGTGTATTAAGTTACAGTGCTACACAAACAGACAGTCAGACATATTATTTGTATGTTAGCTGCAGAGCGTCCGTCGCCGCGTCCCGACAGACGCCGCCGGGGGGCAACTACTAGCTATGTAACGGACAAAGCCTAATGAAATCGGAGCCTAGTATAGGAAAGCCTCTAGGGGTTTTAAGTTCGTGAATTATGTTGTAACAAATAAACTTTACATTTGGGTAGCATAAACATAGGCATAGACAAAGAAAATGTTAAATCCTTACTTAATATTGTAAATGCGAATGTAACTTAACCACGATTTCAGGCCAAACATACTGAACCTGAGAGAGCCTGAGAATGGACAAAGGCTACTATGTATCCAGGTGAGAGAAGTATATAAGAACGTGGGTGCAACCGAGGGTACAGCTAGTTAAAGCTTTGTTAAACCCTAAGAAATGGTTATGATGACTAATGAAAAATTTCATGTAGGAAAACTCTTATCTGCCGTTATCTAACAAATTATAATATTTATAATTTTCATAGTCATATCGCCATCAGGGTTTGTAGAAATCTAACTGAAAACATACAAATCACAGTACCCACACAGCTGACCGTGCTCACTAAGCTAACTCGTAAATAATGAAGCTAAAGCTACACTACATAAATTAAAACGCAAACAGCGAGTTGCGGAGTTAGGAAAGATGAGCGGAGATGCCACAATGCAGGTAGGTCAGGCGCCTTTTTCTAGCTCGAATACGTACGGTGGGCATGACCAAACGATCAGCTCCGAGCGAACAAACGAGGCTTTTGGGTTCTTTGAGACATCTGTCGATTTTTTGTATTACAAAAATGGTCGGGACCAAAAAAGGCCTATCAGGACGAAAACTGTAACGTTCTTCGTCCCCCGCTCAACGCATTTTCTTAGACGATTTTCCGTTATGGCACCTCCGCTAGTCATTTTGTGCTCCATGTGCCGACCCAGTATGAACTGTAGTGTGTAACTTTCAGTTAACTGCTAACTGGCTCATATCACCCGGGGCGAGGTTTGGTGTAGCGAAACTTTTCATAGTCAACTAAAGTTTTTAACTTTCATATGTAATCTAGACCTAAATTAAGTTAGACTAGACTGGATTTTTTAACTAATATTAGTACTAGATTCAGATGCTCAAAATGATGTTGAAATAATGAGATAATTTACATGCAAGTAAGTTTTCTATTATGTGTTGCAGTTTTGTTTTGATAACTCGAACTCTGAAATAATTTATTTAAAAGCTGGGCGTCAAAAAACTTACAATAGAGAGCCTACAAAACGCCCACTCTTCACGACTATGACATGTTTTTGCTGGTAAAAGTAGTTTCGTAACAAACTCTCCAGCAACACATGTCTGTCTGATAGTTTGAAAGAACCTTTGTACAATTTTACTCTCGTTTATCTTGCACCTCCTTCCATAACGTACCTGCGAACAAACAAAACTTTCATTAGTCGATAGGTATATCACCGTAAAAAAAAACAATATTTGGGGCATGAACATTGTAGGCACGACACTTGCCTATATAAGCGACTGCCACCATAAGTTAAGTTTTTAAAAAGCCAGCCAAATACCTACTTATTTATTCTAATACTAGCTTCCGCCAGCGGCTTCGCCCGCGTGAAGTGTTGATAAAAAGTAGCCTATGTGTTAATCCAGGTTATCACCTATCTACATACCTCAATCAAATCGGTCCAGCCGTTTTTGCGTGATTGCATACATACTCACAAACTTTCACATCCTACTAATATTATAAACGCGAAAGTTTGTATACATGGATGGATGGATGTTTGTTACTCTTTCACGCAAAAACTACTGAATGGATTTTAATGAAACCTTACAATAATATAGCTTATACATCAGAATAACACATAGGCTACATACAATTTATAAACATATTGTTCGAAATACTAATCCTGCGCAGACGAAGTCGCGGGCACCAGCTAGTTTATAATATAAGTAGGATAAGTAGGATTATGATAAAGAAGAATTATCTGTTCTATTGAACACGCTAATCTCAGATACTTCTAGTCCAATTTCAAAAAAATCTTTCAGTGCTAGACAACCCATTCACCGAGGAAGGTTACGGGCTACTTTTTAAACCGCTGACAAAAAAATACATAAGAAAACCGCAAAAAAACGTACATATCAAGCAGTGTCCCTCTGTGCGCAAAAATGCCTTTCTTTCTCAGAGCACCAAATATTCGTAAACTGGCGATGTAACGTATCTAGCAGCTACCAGTACTGTTGGTCCGTAGAGCGGCGCGCGTTGACTTATGAAGTGTCGATAACACGTTAATGCGCTACAACACGCGATTCTAAGCTTTGTGGGGAGTAGGCCCGGTGATAGCGGAGCGGGAGATTCTTGTATAAGTTTATTAATTGCATATGACACTTATAAATAGTCAAAAATATTTTAATATTGCGAATAAAAACATCCAATAACCAGTAGCCCATAAACATCTGTTACTTCCGTTTGTAACAGTTCCTATTTTGTTCCAAAAAATATTCATTTATTTAATTACAAGGCACGACAACAACTTATTTACACATTCATAGACAGATATAAGTACATTCACAATGCACAACACTCACAAAAAGACGTAATTTGAATTTCAAGAAAAATAATTCGGTTTACATTAAATATGGAGCTTTTCTTACATGCCACAACATTCTATAAGTGTAGGTATAAAATATAAAGAATCTATCTATCAAATTTCATAGTCCAACCAACAAGATCCCCATTAGGTACTGGCTCCTAATTAAAACAAAACGCTACCACTGGGACCCCACCCCATCATCCCTTAATCGCTTCCATTGCGAAAGAATAATCATTTCGAACCATTTCACAGTTTCAAACCAATATACACCCTAACTTTATACACTTAGAGTTCTATTTACTATAACTGGAGTAAATAATATAGTGAATTTAGAACGGAGAGTAATAACACAGTATGTATGGAATTCAAAGAAAATTAATAGAAATATAATAATTGTTAGGAGTTTTAATGAAAATTTATTACAATTAGTTCTGTTAATGGTACTTATTGTTGTTTATTCTGAAGCGTTGTGAAGTTATTTTCGGCAGTTTCAGCGATATTTGAGTTAAAATGGGGTAGTTAATTAAATATTACAGGTGAACGCTATTTTCATTAACTGTATTTATTTTTTAATGGTACGGTAAGTTTCATACAATAAAAGTCAAAAGCTTCTTACTGAACGTAAGCAAAACGAATCGTTTCTTTTATATCAGCCGGCTTGGATAACCTACTAAGAAATAAGTATATTATCTTTACGATGTTTCAGATGATAGGCGTTTTGTTAACATGCATATGAGCATGTACTTAAAAGTTAATGTATTTTAATTAGAATCACAGATACATATCTCATAGCCACGCTTTTACATTAAGTACATTATCTAATTTAATTAGTACTATCAAGTACACAAACACAATAAAAACAGGAAACGACAAGTTTTAATGAAATAAAACTATCTATAAAACTAATAAAACAATAATTCCTAACAAACATTTACTACAGAGTGTTCATACACACTTAATTGGACAACACAACCTTTCCATACACACTCAAATACACACCTTCAAACTATACAAATAAGATTCAATTTCACTAAACAAATGAACTGAGCAATTACATCGTTTGATTATCTCGTACACAGTTCTAAAATACACCTTAAATATTACCCCATAAGGTGCAATTAAGCTTGTACTAAAGTATGAAGCAATTACTCTAATAAGTATCTGTTAGTTCGTTAAATCTGTGGGGAATTGCGCTGCTAATAGAAATTGGATCTTATCTTTATTGAGATAGAGTCTAAATTGATTTGATGTAATCGTGTAGGGTGTAGGGATGTTACTATAGTACTGATATCCGCATATCCGATTAATTGCTTCATGAACAAATGTCTTATGTGTCATCTTGGGGAAGGTTTATGAGTGATGTCACTTTATAGTTATTGAAGTTAACGACGTTGTCAAATAAACTCTTAATTGAATATGCTATGAATAATACTAGCGGTGAAATTACTCTCACTATCTCATGAAGTCCCCTCTGTATTAAAAAGATTTTCTTTTCAGTATATTTCCATATCAGTTTCTTTTCAAAATAATTATTATCTTTTGCTATTATTTCTATAGTCCAGCTCTATGTAATTATTTATTTCTTTATTGCATAATGTACACAGTTACAGATTTCCTACCTATTCCCATTATATCACACCCTTTTTTGAGTGCAGCAAGTTACCTTAAAACTAAATATTGCAACGTAACTTTTGTAATAACTACTTATAATTTAATTACGTTACACGCAAATTGCGTATAATATCCGCACATATCCGCCGCGAGGGCACAGCACTAGACACACGCACACTCGAGACATCAAAGTGAACTGGAGTGGCGGTTACACCTCACTGTGCTAACGCATGTTCATGTTCTAACTGTATTTAAATAAATATTAACTGATATTTTAAAGAGTCTGAAGATGAAGCTTTTATGGAAATAACTTCATTTGGCAATTTTATTAGCGTGTACCAAAACTGTCTCCTAGTACGTTCTATATTTTTTATAGGTCTGGGCTTCAGAAAGAAACATACTTAGGATATTATAAAAAGAGTTTTTTTATTAATTTCGAAGAATGAATCAGAAAAGTAATAACGGAAATATTATCGAAGTTTCTGTGGATTTTGGTTTGCCACCGAATTCTAGACTGATCAAACCGAATCAAAGGTTTTTAAATTGTTGTTTGTGAAAGATTAATTTTTCTGTTGTTTTCTTGCATAAATGGCTTTCTTCTTCTTCCTCCTGCACTGTTCCCAATTTTATTTGGGGTCTGCGCAATATGTAAGTTATTATGCTTGTGTAAGGCTCTAGACAGACGGACTGCATTTCGACTGTTCTATTGCAGTCGTGTCAACTGCATTCAAACTGCCCGTGAACTGCAAATTGCAGTTGGATTGCAGTCGAAATGCAGTCCGTCTGTCTAGCCAGAGCCTAAAGCTTACAAGCATGAGTATCGGTAAGCCAACGCAACTCCTTACATAATGAATGTGGAACTAAGCCGACACGACTAATGCGGTATGTCCCGTCACTACTGCACTAAACATGTATGTATATGACTGTACTTACGTGTTGATAGCTTTCCGAAATCATGTATCTTAACTCGGATACGCAACACCATTATGCGATCCAAGATGAGCATTGTCGATGTGGGCAAGAAGTCTGCAAAGTTGAAGTGGGACTGGGCAGGTCACATCTGCAGAATACATCTGCAGGATCCCTGATGATGGAAGGCGACCAAGAGGAAGACCAATTAAACGGTGGAGAGAAGATTTAGACAGCTTCCACAAGAACTGGCCACAAATAGCGACCGATAGGAAAAGATGGAAGGCTATGGGGGAGGCCTTTGCCCAGCAGTGGGACAACATAGGCTAATAAAAAAAAAGTATCTTGACTACATCCGTTAAAAAATATTTAATATTTACGAAGCCGATAACAGACACATGCCCAATGCCCAGTATATAAACGGCAATAATTCCTAGCATCAGCTCGCGAACCGTATGTTAGACCGGCGCCGCTCCACCGGATACGGCCCGTCCTGCCGTCCTGTCCGACTCAATGGTAATTGTGTCAAAGCTATTATTGCACGTATTAATGCGTTTACCGAGAAGTGTGGTCGCCATGCTTAATGTATGTACTTCACTTTAATGGCTTGCAAGTTCATCGGAAGAAGTTAAAAGTGTTAAACTGGGAATCGAACGATTTGGTACATGTTCAGGGAAACTCAAGTATAAAGTAGCCTCCGGCACCTTCATCCTGTGAGTACTATACTCCAGGCACCCGGATGAAAAGCCTAGTAGCTTAAAGCATCCTTAGATAAATTAGCTATCTACTCGCACTGCAAAATAGACAGTAGTTTTTTAGAATAGAGCGTTCAAGCAAACTAGTCAGCTTTAGAATATTACGATTGGATAACCAATGACTCAACAACGTAAACCCAACAAAAGTTTTTCTCTCATAATCCACCCCTTTAACTGAATTTCTCCACTATATATCATGAGGCTGTATCACAATGACAGAGGCCTTTATAAACATACCTTTTAAACTAATACTACCCAAATTTGCCACGTAACATAGGAATCACTGAAACGTTACTTACATGCCTAGTTTAAGCTACACTAACGATCTCTTAGGGTCGGTTCATATCTAACGGAATATCCGTCGCGTATCATCGGTCGCGTAACGCCAGGACTGACAAATATACGGTAAAACATTCAATCATTCACACCTAACCGATGATGCGTTAGTGCGTCGATCATACATTTACGATACGCTCGACGCACTTTCCGTCAGATATGAACCGACCCTTAAACTACCAAACGTAACAACAAAGCAACAATTCCAACCGTGACAGACTTAATAGCAGTGATAAAGCTACAATTCGAACCTAAACAGACCTAATGCCACCCCAGTACCTCTAACCCAATTGTGGCTTTGCTAGCCTCCCTTCAGTTTGTCATTCAACTGGTAACAGTGACCAGTAATACCAGTAGCGGTTCCGCAACTCATCAGTCGATGATGCGAGGCGCACACTGGACCGGGACTTGTGAAATACGATAACACTGGGAATTATCTCTTCCTGACTGCTAATTGTGAAACTGGCTATACCTACTTGTGATAAGTTATTTAATCAGGCGTTACTTTGCGGAAATCCATGACATTAAATGTTAGGAAAAATATGTAGCGTTAATTCCGCGAGAGAATAAATCGAAGCTCGGACTTGTGCTACTTTCATGCATATGCACATGAGCTGTCGATGAGTCAACATCTCCCGAGAATGCCATGAAGGGGCGAAACTCTGTTTTGACATTTAATTTTGATATACATACCTAGCGACAGATAACATACTCTATAAATAGTTTATTAAATTCTGTGCGAAACGTAAATGCCTTACGTATACGTTAAAACCATATTACGCGAGGGGTGCATTTATTTCTTTTGAATTAATTATAGACGAGAATTTGCCACCCAGTTAAAAAATGGACAAACACAAAAAACTACAGATGTACAGACAATAATAAAAAAAAAAATACCATCCATGGAGTAACTACAACAAATCCTAATGAAGACAAAATTCACCCCAATTATCCTACCAAAATATTTAGACCAATACATTCAGTATTAAGCCTTACCCTTTTAAAACCCAAAGGCAAAAGTAAGGCAACACAAATAGCACAAATTGGTGTCTACCCTGTCAATTAGGCGGAGTAAGTCAAGTGGCTATTTGAGGAACAGCTCCAACTGTCACCACGGAATGTGGGCGCGAGCAAAAACTGAAGAGTGAGGGATCATTTTTTGTTTAATCCTGCAAACGATACACACATGTGTGTCTCTTTAAGGTTAAAAAGATGTGTTACAGTTATGCAATTTTGTAACAAAACAATTTTGACTGAAGTCAATGATAAAGTAGGTAAATGATTTTACACCTTCCCTATTTCTTCTATTCTTTCTTTCAGTTTGTCATTTAAAGAAGCCCTCTGGTCTTGAAAGGCGGTTAAAAACGGAATCACATATGATAAACTCTTTAATTTCAGATATTTATTTACATTCTTATATGCTTTTACATGTTCAAAACTTAAGAACTTTTAAGACATGAACATTCTATCTAGTTACATTAAATGCTTTCCACAATTCTTGTCTACTACACAATTATAATATCTCAATATGTAATTGACTAAGATTGGCACACACGTACAATTAGAGAAGGGAACGATTGGCCCACGTCAATAAATCTACGCTACGTATCAATTAGCGCACTAAATCATCGCGGCGTATAATTTGCGCGCACAAATGGCGCACAACCGCCCAGGTGCGTGCGCGCATACACCCGGGTACGATTGGTGGATTGGCTTGACTGCTAAATATCTGTTATCTTCGTATGGTGAAAAAGATGTCAAAGTTCGAGATTATCTCCCAAAGCAGGGTTGCTAAAAACATGGCTCGCGAAGCTTTTTCGAAAATACTTTTAATCTATAGTTATAACTTCATAAAGCTGAAGAGTTAGTTTGCTTCAATGCGCTAATATTAGGTGCTACTGGATCGACTTGAAAAATGTTTTAATGTTAGTTTCATTATAATCCATTTATCGAGGAAAGCTATCCAAAATCTCATCATAGGCTCTAATAGGTATCTTTTAAAGGTGTGCGTGAAGAAGTTCCGACGGGACTCGGGTGACTCCGCTGGCAAGAGCTAGCATTCAATACATGTGCCTTCTATAATCTACCTATCTGTACCAAAAACATGTATCTATTTAATCTAAAAGTATTATTAGTCGCTCGCACTGCAGCTGCACCACAAATAGAGACAATATTGGTGGTGCACTCTCGGCCACGTGGCGCGCTGCTCCAGCAGTCTGTCTGTGCTGTCTGAGCCATATTGCAGGAATTTGCAGTAGACTAACACTGGTTTGTGTATGACTGAAACGTGAGTGTCAAGTGAAACTGTTTGCTGTACTAGGATGAGACATAGGCAGCCTATAGCTACAAATAACGTGGCTTTCTATCAGTAAAGAATCTATTGGTTAAATAAGGGCTCCATTTTAAAATATTACAATAGAAAAGTTAGAACTAATAAAAAATGACAAAGAATTGGAGTCATCGTTGTCATCCGGTAGTGTACTGTGACTGACTATATTGCCACGTAAGTTAGCCCATCAAGTTAATAGTTTTCGAAATCAGTTTAGGTACAAGAAACTTCACCTACATCCTCACTTAACCTCTTCTTAAGAAAGATTCCGACGATTTGAGAACGTGGCCCTTTTTTTGAAGTCAGTTAAAAATAAGACATTTCCATAAGAAAATACTTCCTGAATTCAGTTGTCCTTCTCTATTCCCCAATCTGTCTCGGAGCAGTAAAACGCTAATTGTTCGTCTACTAGCAACAACATCAAAGCGAGTTAATTTATATATCTCGTCAGTAAAATTAGTCTCGCGCCGGCTGCAGTTACACACCACATTATTTATTTTCTTACAGTGTGGCTAGTGTATCTTGAACTCTTGATGGGATATGAAAAAAATATTATAGAATGATTTATTGAGAAAATAATTTTCCGTCATATTTTACAGCCTGTATTGCCCTCCAGGTAAGTTAAAAAAGTCGTGGTGGCCTAGTGGGCAAAGAACCAACCTCTCAAGTATGAGGGCGCGGGTTCGATTCCAGGTCAGGCAAGTACCAATGCAACTTTTCTAAGTTTGTATGTGCTTTCTAAGTATATCTTAGACACCAATGACTGTGTTTCGGATGGCACGTTAAACTGTAGGTCCCAGCTGTCATTGAAGATCATTGGCAGTCGTTACGGGTAGTCAGAAGCCAGTAAGTCTGACACCAGTCTAATCAAGGGGTATCGGGTTGCCCGGGTAACTGGGTTGAGGAGGTCAGATAGGCAGTCGCTTCTTGTAAAGCACTGGTACTCAGCTGAATCCGGTCAGACTGGAAGCCGACCCCAACATAATTGGGAAAAAAAGGCTCGGAGGATGGATTGCCCTCCAGGTAAGGAGCCCTTATTTTCATTCGTAATGGTCATTACTCATCAGTCTTGATAGATAACATTTTAGTTTTAGTTACATTTATAAAACCTAATATTTAGCTGTTGCTAGAGTTTATCCGGGACCCGAGAAAACTACTTCATGCACCCACTTAAAAAGTAGCCAAAACATTATTCTAAACAATACGTATTTCAATAGTTTTATCCAAATTAAATCAATGTTCGTTGTGATCTAAAGGATAAGTAGAAAAAAATATCGATTTAAAAGGGTTATTTTCAGAATTTTGAGATCTATTTAAACTGGTCTTGTTCATAGTAATATTTAACATCTACATTAAAGAGTATCGGATAGAAATGTTCTTGTTTACGACGCGAGCATGTGCGTGACGGATGGCCGACGTGTGAGAACTACTCACTTTTATTGCCAACACTTTGTATTGTTTTAATTACTAGTTTGAGGAGAAAAATGTGTTAGCTTTGTGTGTTAGACAAGTGTTATGTTTACTGTGTTAATGAAATAGCTTTTCATCTGCGTCCCGTGGATACTCTTTGCGCACACGGTTACAAAGACAGCCTGTATATGCCTATCCTATGCTATCAATAAATATTAAATGGCTAACTAACACCTAAAGATGTCTTCATATAGAACCGGTAAATAATGAGATTAGCACACACAAAGTTATCTATACTAATATTATAAAGCTGAAGAGTTTGTTTGTTTGTTTGTTTGAACGCGCTAATCTCAGGAACTACTGGTCCGATTTGAAAATTTCTTTCAGTGTTAGATAGCCCATTTATCGAGGAAGGCTATAGGCTACTTTTTATCCCGGTACGGGAAGTAGTTCCCACGGGATGCGGGTGAAACCGCTGGCAGAAGCTAGTCTATACTAATATTATAAAGCTGAAGAGTTTGTTTGTTTGTTTGAACGCGCTAATCTCAGGAACTACTGGTCCGATTTGAAAATTGAAGGCTATAGGCTACTTTTTATCCCGGTATTACCTATATGTATGTATCGAGGTCAATGAAGGACAAATGAAACCGCAGGAAACAACCGCTATTCACGGGAGCGTTGCGGTCACAAATCTAGTATAATTCCTAATAACTCATAGTTACCACTGCACATTAAATAAGTTAACAGCACAGCAAGCTCTCGGTGACCGATGCCCATATACGGCGGACTTCTATAACCTATCCATCCGTTGTTTTCTTACTAGAGATAGAAACTTGACATTGCTTGTATGGGGCTAATGTCAAAATTCTTTCTCTAGTAAGCAAATCTACAGATATATAAATAGAGTAATGGGAACGGCCGTTATAATGAGTTAATACTTCCAATACTTCCGCCACCCAAAGGTAGACTGGTAGAGAACGCCTTAGGCGTTATGTCCGCCATTGTACTATATGTGCAAGAAGTATTAAATAAATAAATAAATAAATACTTAGTACCTACAGCGAGTTCCTGGCGACTGATTGTCGTGGTGGCCTAGTGGGTAAAACACCATCCTCTCGAGTATGAGGGCGCAGGTTCGATTCCAGGTCAGGCAAGTACCAATGCAACTTTTCTAAGTTTGTATGTACTTTCTAAGTATATCTTGGACACCAATGGCTGATAAAAAGGTGAAGGAAAACATCTTGAGGAAACCTGGATTATAAAGTCTGAAATCACCAACCCGCATTGAGCAAGCGTGGTGATTAATGCTCAACCCTTCTCCGTGTGAGAGGAGGCCTGTGCCCAGCAGTGGGACGATAAAAAAAAGGCTGTAACAGTAACAGTAACAGATGTCCAGTTACACACGGGTTCGATTCCGGTGAACCGCGGATATGCGGATACGCGTATGGTAAACGGCGAAAAGTATTTGTTACACAGCTGAGCGCATAATTACTGACACTAATGGCATAATGCCATACGGTAACCCGGTAGGAAGATTCGATTCCATTACCTATCGGTTAGTATTCTGTGTCACCTGGGTTAAACAGGATAGGCTGTCATTTGGGTCAGTATTCGTGTTAGGTACCTGTATGTACTTTTGTACCTAAGCATTGCTGAATATCTCCAGAAGTATTATTCAAATCAAATTAAAAAAAAACCTTTATTTTCAGGCTGCATTGGCTCATAGATATATGCCTACCTTAAAGACTATCGTAGGTACTTACATATGAATGAATAGTTCGAGTGGCTCTACTATTCAGTTGCATCCAAAAGATATAGGTTTACGCAGCAGGTAAGTGCTTATTGGCACAAAATACCGAAATCAATCAAGAAACTTGCAATTAAAGGTTATTTGCTATATTCATTAAAGAAGACATTAAAGTCAAATATTTATTTGAATTTTTTGCCGTGTACAACCGCCAAATTAATACTTCTTTTGAACCAACACGTACAGAAACTTGTAACTTATGTAGGTATTATGTTAATTTGGCAAGTTTACAATAATGTTCATCAAGTCATTCCGTTAGGTGTCCGTTACTCAAACAAAGGTACTAATTAGCATATATTTACAGGTACGGGTGCGAATCTCGGGCTCTCCGCGCTAATGCGAGGTGGCTTATGAGAAAGGGGACGGACACGGAGTATTGAGCTAATGGATTACTTAAGTACACGGGTGACTGTTGTACGGTGACGTTTCTAGAGATATTATTAGATAGTGTTGAACTTCATGATCATTTAGAAACTACTGTTTGTAGATAACGGACGTTGAAACATACATCTTCGAATTCAAAATCTTTATCAAATTCCAAATATCTTATGCGAAGTAACGGTTTGTCTAAAAACAGTAGGCTGATTAATACTTGAAAATACATCTACACACCCATAGAACTTTTCTTTGTTATACGTAACACCTGCGATAATGATTGATCCATTCAACGTCTACTCCGTGGCCAGCAAATCGTAGGCTGCGTGAACACTCGATAGATCGTGATTACTACGTTAAAACTTTTAATTGATTATGTAAATCAATAGTGATGAATTTGACACGATTAATGAGGTTTTATTTATATTTTCTTTTATGTTTCAGGTACCTACAACTTACTACCTACATCACCCTCCTGCCTTTGTCCCAATTCAGTTCTTGTCTTTTTGCGGGTAGCACTCACTACATTACACTAACACTTCACTATGTTAACTATATGTATATATGAGATGAAGTATAACATAATATTGAAGAACTTAGGTATTTATTTAAATAAGAATATACTTAAATTACTTAGAACTTAGCTAAAATCTTCCTCGTTTCAAAGCTTTACCCCAAAATATATCCATCTTATAATAGGTAATACTACAAGACAAAGGCCACCCCAGTCGTAAAACTGCGACACGCGACGACAAAAACAAACGCACAGACAAGACAGTCACGTTACAAACGCGGCGACAATTGTTCATTTTGTGGTGAAGTCAGTAAGCGGTGCAACAAAACTGATGCAGTTTCAAGGAAAAACAAGAGACAAAAGTTAGTCTTTAAGGGTGAGACCACCGACGAATTTGCTTGGAGACAAAATATAACGGTGTCGTGTGATGTGTCATAATACCTCTGAAAAAGTCGGAAGACATTTAATAATTTGTCACTTTAATGTATGTCTCATAACATCAATGGGAACTTAGATTGAGTATCGATACCCAGAATGGCCACGTTTGCCACTTTTTTTTTTACAAAAAATTGGTGGTCGCGTGTTGATAAAGTTACTAAAGGTACCTAATAATAATAGCAAATGAGGCTACGACAAAAAAAGAACCTCTTTGGCAACATTGCCTTTAAATAGGATATCTTCAAAATCGAGTACATAGCTTCACAACCAAAAAAAGCTTGCCAAATGAAGACACAAATACCAATTTCTTTGTTAGCAAACCTATACATAGACACGACAAAAGCTACAATAAAATCACCATCCATATCTGTAGCACACACAATGCAAATCTAAGTTCAACACAAGACGAGACAAATGACGCGCGTGACGTAACGACAGATGCTCTGCGGATAACGAGCGGCGATACCATCTGCGACGCTGCGGCCCGCGTCCGTCTGGAAATAACCTTAGGGTGAATCCACACGGTGGAAATAGCTTGCGCATGCTGAGGCAATTGCGCAGGTTACATGCATTTTAAAACCGTTTCCAGCGACTCGCGCATGTACCAAAGCAAAATACCCACCCGCGTGCTCTTGTCACTTGCGCATGTTAACTTGCTCCAGCTACATGCACCGTGTAGACGCACCTTTAGTTAAAGGACGTGGGATCAATTGCTGGGAGTCGGCGGTCGGTCAGATAATGTCAGAGATAGTATGTTGATAGAAGGATCGAGATTGATGCATTTTATAGGCTTTGCAATAGAAATAAGAAGGGTGCAATGGAAAAGATTGTACCTAAAATTGCGGCAACTGAATAATTATTGCAATTTTTTTTTTGAAAATAGTTATCTATTGAAAAATCTTTGACGTCTTTAATTAATGAAGAAGATTAACAATAACCTCCTTCTTCGTAAAGGAAGAAAGGCTGGACGTAAGCTCCATACGCTACTTACTTCTCTTCTTCTTCTACTTCTGTTTGTTTATTTGCAGCTTAAAGGTTCTGAAACTACTCACTCGATTTGAAAATGCTACACTACCCCTGTATCTACCTATGCATGGGAAGTAGTTTTCACGGGAATGTTAAATCGAGAGAAACAGCTGGTCTTTTATAATTTTATGACATAAGCTCTCATAACGTAGACCGCAGTCATGTCTACGCGATAACCCTAGTTAAAATCAAAATGGCGCAGATATAATCCCGGGTTATCGCGAATCGGGACGTTGCCCCCACCACACGACGTGTGCATATTGTATTCATATTGCTGTTGTATCGATCCGGAGATACACGTCTAGGAGATCGGGGTTGTAAGATGTTGTAGACGGAAATGTATCGGATGATATAGGTACTATAAAGGACACTATAATTTGCTCAAGTAATAACACAGTTGGCTTTGGAGCACCCAAAATGTCAATACACCTCTCGTGAATTTTTGCCATTCTGAAGTCATCCATTTATTTGATGCCTCGCGTCTGCAGCTGCACTGTTGCTATCTTCAGAGTGGCAAAGTTATTTGACAAGAGCTGCAGTATCGTTTGAAACGCTTGCTAAATAGTTTTGGTGTAACGCGCGTGATATTACTAACTTTTTAGTAAAGATGAAGCATATTGGATTAATTAATAAAAACACAGTGTACATTTCTATTTTTCTTCATCCAGGTAACTTTACTAAGGACAAAAACCTAGCGCACAAGCAACAAGCTGAGCTTAATATAAAAACTTTAATTTCCGCACCAAACAAAGTCTTTACGCCGTCCATTCAATTATTTTCTCCCTGAATATTTATACAGGAGATGAAAGAAATAATACAGAGCAATATCCCGCAGTGGGGTTACTAACCTTACTGTCTGATTTCAAGGAAATCTGTTCATTAGTACGAGTTTCTGTTTATATTGACTGCCACTCAGTCACGCTGGAAATAAATATATACATTGCTTAGCTTTAAATACTGGATATCGTCAACCTAGCTAGGTGTATTTTAGAAATTTAACAAAAACATAAATATAAAAACACGCATTCGTGTTTGCGCAAATGAAATGAATCAAGCGGGTCGCGAACGTGCGAAGGCATTGTTTGGCGACATTTAGCCCAGACTTTACAACCCCGTATCTGAGAGCTTGATTGCATTGTCCCTTGCTGGCGAGAAAATAGCCCTCGTTCTTATCAACATTTTCAAAGAAAACTTTAAATAAAAAAATAACTATCGTAGTGACCGTGGGAGCGCTTGTAATCGTAACCATATCGAATATTTTATCATGTTAATCTGGTTGCATCGGCCGTTTCTTTGCTCTAGAGTGCGCAAGAACTGGCTCCACACAGGTTTGTCTAGTTCTAGGCACTTCTAACTTATTAGTAGACTCTTTTAATTAGAAAGAATTCTAACAATGAGACGCGTCAATGATATATTGCATTAAGCAAGCATTAATATAAAAAAAATGATGTAATGATTACAACCATATTACAACTCTCTTTTAAGCTACGGATGAATGCATTGATTCCCAGAACCACATTAATTAATTGATATTGGGAACCAAACGGTTTCTGTTTAAATTATACGTAAAGGTAAACAACATGCAGATTTTTTAAGTAATTCAAGTACGATAAATAACAATGTGTTGACATCAGAACAAACAAAACCCAATCATGAATTCGACACATTACAACCAGCCACCACGGCTCACCAAACATACAATAACCATATCTTTCACCTCGACCCTGAACATTTCACCAAAGCCCGCCATTTTCATAAACACCCGCCAACATGGCCGCCGACCGCTTTAAATATTCCTGCGAGACAGTAGCGGCTTATAAATAAGTAAACTGTCAAAGAGACGAGGGACAGGAATAGATTCCACGAGCTGGTGAGGTGAGGACATAAATTAAGGAGTAATGTGGACCCTGGATTATTTGTTAGGTCAGGTTACTAATGAAGGTGTTGATTTGTTTGTCAGCGTGGGAAATATGGTGGTTTTGCTTTATATTTCTACGCGAAATGTGATTGTTTTTAATGCATGTTCCAAGACTCACAGAGATGTGAATTATTCTTCATACAATACATCCCTTATTAAGTTCTAGCTTCCGCTCGCGGTTTCACTCGCGTCCGGAGATAGCGGCTTATCGTGATGACCGAATGGTGACGAAAACTATTCTATGTCCTGCTCTAGGGTTTAAGCAAATGCTGGACCGATTAAGCTGAACATTAAGGAGGTACCTAATGTGCAGCTTAATCCGTCCAGCCGATCTCGCGCGATGGCGTGACCAAGGGATATTCGGATTAATTTTTATAGAATCCCTTTGATAAGTAAAACTTAAACTAGGTACACCTAACCAATCAAGCCAAAACACGTGTAACCAATAACCCCCATTAATTAATCACCAAGTCCGAACTTCATAACCCCTCATTTAAAAACGCTCCACCGTAATAGCTCTCCATCATCCCTTAATATGCCGATATTTGCGTTGAACACACGCGGCAAAGGATTAATTAACGTGCATTGATTAATTGCGAACTCTCAAAGGATCACTATTGACTTTATTGACCGTATTTGTTCGGGCTTCATTATTTTCATGTTTGTGCCAGTTTTAAATTACAGCGGTGTGGGGATCGGCTACACTGATGGGAGTTAGCGGAGGCGAGAAATACGTAAACTAGTACAGATTTGCGGTTGGGATATTTCACCTTGGTGGACGATTTGTCGATGGAAGGCAAAACCGCAAGCTGGGGGAATAGGTGTGAATAGTCAAGAGCGAGCTGTTAGCTGTTCCAAGGTATTTTAGTATCGATATTGTTTTATATAAACAACTTTAGATACAGCATTCATCACCACTATAATTATCGCATGATTTGAGAGAATCACATTTAAAACAAATATCTATAGTAGATTTATAATTAAAATTTATTAACTCCTTCATAATTTATTGATACAATTCTAAAAACCGTTTCCAATTACTTAACAAAATGATGGGGAAAGGAAAAGGAATGAAATCTATTGGATGTATTGCATCATGATAGCAATAACTGTCCAACGTTTAGCGGGCCGTCAATTAAACTCCGTTTCAATTATGAAAGTCTCCGGTAACCCTTTGTAAGGCGAGCCTCGAGTTAACTATGGGCTATTAAACTGTTCGCGGACGATTAACTTCACAACTCAGCTCGGTTTTACTGTTTGGGGGGGTAAAAGTTTGTTTGGGATGAATATAAGGGAATCTTTAGGCCATTTTGGTAATATTGGAGAATATGGATGAAGAAAAACTTTGATACCATACATACTAATTCGAAGTACAGAACTTAAAGCCACACAGGATTCCGTTATAACAGACAATGAAATTGAGGCCACAGAGCTTGATGTGGCTACATAAAATGAACAGAAGTAAAACGCAATTCTATTAGAGAAATAAAAGCCACATCAGAAGTTGTGCCAGTAGCACTGGCATGTGACACAGCTAAGCCAGAATTGAATGAAATCATTAATAACTTATGCGGATTGACAAACAGTGAATGCAAATGCATGCTACAATCTACAATTATGCATTCAAGTTGCTGAGCGCTGCCACCCAGGAGTTAAGCTGTGCGTAACCGCAGTAACATCTTAAGTGCTTTATTTACTTAGCAATGTCATGATTATAATAGAAATGTGTACGAGACGTCAATTACAAGTAACGTGGATTTAGCATTACTTGGATACCTGTAGGAAGAGCCTTATGTAGTGGATTATCTTCTAATTATCTCATTTAAGAGTACTTCAGAAATAGAAAACTTCTATAGATCCGACCCCATTTAAGATACATCTCACGGTTAAAAAGACCCTCTTTGATGTATCGATTCGCGTAGGTTCTTCTTTTTTTACTCCTCAACCAGAAAGATCGGCCACCACCAAAATCTTATTACCCTACAAAAATTGTATATGTGCCCATCATACCAATGTTCAGGGTACCAAACCAACATCTACATTCAGGAGCATATCACAAGATAATTGATAAATCAGTCGACGGACGTGTCCTCATCTCCCGCGCTCCAAGGGACGAGGATCTACCCTCACGTCAAAGGACACATTGAGAGTCCTCGCACATACTCCGGCCATACTCAGGGATATAAATGAGTTCTGAGTATTGAGACAGTCGGATGATGGAACCTTTGAAATAGATATTGTGCTGTCAATATGCTTGTTATGAAAGCTCAATAAACAGAATAGGATAAAGGTTCTTATGGATATTTACTGAACCCTGTAGAGGCCTATAGGATATTTTTCATCCAGGTACGTTATTTCGCATAGGATAGAAAAAACTTGAATGGACTATAGGTGGTTAAAGTGGCTGTCAACTGCAGTTTCAATTAAATTCGGTCGTGTAGTGTGGGTTTTTCATTTGGAAAACTCTCAATTGCTGCCTATCTGATTGCGTTTGGTAAAATTGGAGAGCGTCGCTTTTAATTAAGTTAGACATCGCTAACTAAATTAAAAAATCTATCTATCTACTATCGAGATTTTATTGAACAATAATTTTAATATAAAGTAGCAACGTGTACATTGCCAAGGCCAGACTAAGTTTATCAGATTTTCCTCAGTCAGACAATAACAATAACATGGCTGCCTATTTGCTGAGAATCTCCGAAGAGCCCATATCACAAGAGGCTTTATTTTTTATTAAAATTCAGATCCCGACTGGACCCTACCAAGATAGAAATGCTGCCAAAAATAAACTTTTTTGCTCAGTGGCTGTTGGCTTGGGACTGCAAAGTTAACTTTGTGCGGACGTGCTTAGAGCTCCAATGTCCTGTCGTTTAGCAAATGATTCCTTTTCCGATACTTTTCGGGAAAAGTGTAAGAAGGCCTATCTTATAGGGGTCAAAGTCACTTCAGTCCACTTTTATGACTAGATTTCCATCGAATGTGAAGATTGAATTTTCTATTACTTTTACTACTTTCGTCTACAATAGGATCTTTCATTTACAGTAGGTCATTTAAACCCTACTTAACTAAGTAAGACACATATTATTAACTCAGATAGGCAGACGATCCTATTTATTTTATGGAATAATAATCACGCCACTCATTTATAACCCCATCTAATGAATCAATTATGATAATTAGGACCAACTGTCGAAATAAATCAAATTGCAATAATTTCTCGTCCCCATTAAAATGAAACCATTCAACCCCAGCAGACACGGCGTCAGACATCTTGTCTTTATTTTCGCCCCTTCGAATTCATGAATTAATGTCCAAATTGTTGATGACGACAAATTATAATTATTAGACAGCTTCACTTTAACGGTTCATTGCTCACTAAATTATCATATTGAAAGTCTCAACACCAGTTGCTTGAAGCACTACACTTTGTATTAATCAATATTTGATGAAAAGAGATACATGACAGGAGAATCGAACACTGTATTTTAATTTGTATTGATTTGGAATTACCTACATAATTAATTACATAAAACATTGGATTGCATTATGTAACTCCTAGTTAAGATATAGGTACATAGAGATTTCTTGGCTTGCCCAATTACAGCAAGAAGACCTAAACATCTGACTCCTAAATCTTTGTCCGCCTCACCAACAATCCCAGTTCACATTTCACGAGTCCATTTCTTTGCCAAAAAGCATCGCCTTTCCTCCCTCTAACAAATTGTTGAGAGAATTCATTAAATTGTTCCTCCAGGAAATAGAATGGAAGTAATTCTAACAGCGGAGAAAGGGACATGATTTTAAATGAGACAACTTGCGATTCATTTGCGTTAGCATTTGTTACCAGCACAAAGGGTTATCTCTTTGGACGAATTGATTATTATCATGGACCATTTATTCAAGATTCTTTTGAATTATAAATTTAATTTATAGCTTCTTATTATATACCTACTCTGCCACAAATAATTTTGCATCAGGCTCAGGGCTTTTTGTAATATTTTATCCAGGTCTTACCAAATCACCTACTTCCCTATCGTCATCAAATTTGTCATATCAATCAACTCAACAAGCGACAGAACACCAATCCAGCCAGTCAAGTTAAAACCTCCACATAGCATTCTCCGATATCTAGTTATTGAAAGCAAACGATTAGCTGTGTGACAAACAGCTCAGGCTAGACTGCAACAACGCGGCAGTTTGTCGAGAAAGTGCAGACACTGGACACCGGCGGCAATTAGCGGAGTTACACTGGACGTGCTGTATGCTTCTGTAGTCCTAGTACCTTGTTGGCTAACACTTTACGATGGCATGAGGGAATTTTGTTGCAGATTTAAAAGGTTTTTTTTTCTTTGCATTCTCGAACTTTAAAGTCACTTTCTAAGTTTGTTTTTTTACTTGTTTAGCTAAGGATGCGAATCTAGCCACAAAGTCCTCCTCTACATTCAGTAGTTCTAAGTTCAAAACATCGTTCTGTCACTGTCAATTATTGCAAACAATTGAATGAGACAACATGTATTCGTAAAAAACAAGTTTATTATGTAGCGACACAAGCCCTTAAATATATGTATCTGAAAATAAAAAAGCCTAATTTTTTAAGCGTTTTCAAAAATTTAATTGGGTTTAACAATTAACAAATAACTTTTTACAATATCTTAATAATCAAAATATATACAACTAACTTATTACCTAATATATACACTTACTATTTTAAAAAATTGCATCAAAAAACTCCTCCTCATCGCTGCCCACCGGGAGTGTACCCAAGAGGCTGGCAGCATTGCCACGTTGGATGGCAATGCTTACTTTTTGGCCGAAATAAAAACCAGCCCTTGGGTCACCTGAAGTGTCAGCAAGTCGCTTAGCGATATCCTTATATAGGAGATGAGCACTTGGACCCCACGGCCCGAGGGTTTCAACCCCAAATGGCTCAAACGTATAGTTACCCACCAGGGTACTATATTTGCGCCGTTTGAGGTCCTCTGCAGCCGCAGCAGCGGAACCAGCACATCGCGCCGAGCTAGGAAGGTGAGATGGTGCAAGAGTATCGACACAGGTCGCGTCCCATACTAAAGACCTACCCATCTTCCACGGGAACAACGACATACCGTCTGGTCTCTTGCCATCGTCGCGTACCAGACCACTGGGTTCTAATATGGCTGGAACTCCGACGGCAACAAGAGCGCGACGGATTATGTCATTGATATTCGCATGCCGTGTAAAACGGCCGGCGCTGCGGCTACATGACAAGCCGTGGTGTCCAAGGCTGCTGACAGCTTCACCACATGGACAGCGGTGAGGAGAGCAGCACGGAGCACCCAATCGCAAGCAAATAGCTAGCCGGAAAGTGGTGTCGTCAAACAAGGTGCCTATGTTTGACGACGGAAGTGCCAGAAGCCATAAACCCGACTCCCATTCGCCCACAGCCAAAGCCTAATTTAATTAAGATCCACTTGAAACCCCATAACACGTCCAATAATTTAGCATTTATCCTCACTTACCCATCGAAGCTACCCGTCGTTTATTACCGGCGACTGGTTCTGCGACATAAATAGTTCATTCAACCAGCTCCGACCTTCATTCACCTCGATCGCTCCACATTTCAGTAATCATAAGCTCGTAATTACTGGCCTCACATCCTCTGCTAATGGAAGTTTGCACGCTTTGCAACTTTTAATGTAGTAAAGCGACAAGAATAAAGTTTTAGGATAACAAAGTTCAGTTGTTTTGTTACTTAAACATGAGTTTGTAGGGGCTGTTTCACTATGAATGGGTAGATTTTAAGTTTCAGATTCACTCGTAAATAGATCATTATTTATTTGGACTTTTCTATCGTAATCCACAAAACAACGAGAGTTAGAATAACAGTGCCTTAAACTGTCAATGATGTTCAGTTAATTAAGTTTAAATTACGGTGAATTGGCACATTTTCAATATATTACGCCTGCATGCTAAAAAGAGGTAAAATGCAACATGTGTGGTATCTATTTCCATCTTTTGCGGACATCTTCCTGACTAGTAATGACAAAACTTGGTTTATATACTATGGTAAAGTTTCATACAGTTTGACCGTAAATTTTCAAACTACACTACAGTTTAGGCGACCATTACTGTCGTAAAATGGTTTCATCTTTAGTAATAATAACTAAGTTTCACCATTAGTCAGGAACTTTCGGTTTTACCTTACAACCATACTTAAGTAACTACTTTTAAAGTAATGATAGTTCTAAAATCTATGACTTTTCAAAGTAATCATTAGGCTGTCAGTCAAACTAACTCGTAACCTTCTAAGTGACTACTGGAACTTTTGAGTCAATGTTTTTCCATCTACCACAACGAAACCCGTAAAGCGCCCGCTATCATCCCAAAAATCGTCCAACAAAATTAATTAAAACGCGCTTAAAAGCAAGCTACTTAATACCGGAGCACATTAAAATTACCTCACTGCACCGCCTGATCACACGGTACATACTTAATACTTAATTACAACAACCGGTTACTCCTTAATAAGCCACATCTTCAAGATTGTTATTAGAACATCAGATAGACACTCGCTCAGCTGTGTGGGTATAACGACTGCTTCGAGAAGACAGTTCATCAGAACACTTTAAATGGATCTGATTAGGATCTGGAAGCTGTTACTTTGATATTGTGGTCTTCTGATTTTATTAGAATGATAATGGTCTTTAAATGAGGAAGAGAAGTTAATGTGTGTTGAAGAAGAACATTAATGATATACTTTCCTTTTAAATTGACATTAATAAATAGGTATAACATTGTACGGTTAGGTACAATTTGCTGATTGTAGAATGGTTGATGGTTGTAGTTAAGTTCATCATCATCAGCCTATCGCAGTCCACTGCTGGACATAGGCCTCTCCAAGTGCACGCCACTGAGATCGATTTTCGGCTTCTCGCATCCAGCTCCTGCCAGCCGTCTTGCGCAAGTCATCACTCCACCGTGCCTGAGGACGTCCTACACTACGTTTGCCGAGGCGTGGTCTCCACTCTAGAACTCGTTTACCCCAACGGTTATCGGTTCTTCGGCTAATATGGCCATATACATATATGGTAGTTAAGTTGGTTGAGTGCAAAGAGAAGAAATCACTGAAGTTAGTTTATTACGTAAGTATAAAAATACAAAGTTTATAGTTGGCGACTCCTTATTCTATCGTTGCTAAAATTGCACTAAGTTATGTTTAATAAACAGTTATAATTATTGTTACGAAATAAAAGAACGTGACGCATTTGCTGCATCAGCAAACGCATGACGTGCATGTACAGTTGAAGACTGTACAAACATGACTGTGGAATTCTCAACTTCTAAATAAGTACACCCAACATAATACACACGCGACCATCTCCCTTGGAACATATCTATGCGACGGCATTTTCCGGAAATCAACTAGAATTGATAAACCCACGCGTCTATAAAAGCTTAATTTCCCTTACCAATTAACGTGGAACAGTCCCACAGATAACACTGAGCGATGCATAGTAAGTTGTCATCTAAATCAAGTCGATCCAATTCCGTCCATCAGCTTCACACAAGGAGTAGGCATCCTGTCCTTGACAAACCTGTCTTAGAAGATATTTATCAAGAAACAGATTTATTTAAGGCAAACTTGAGGCATCTTGATGATACAAGACGAGCAAAAGCGCATAGCTCAAGTAACTATGAAAGTAGCTGTGATCGTGTAGCTATTTTTATGTTAAACGAGAATAGATACGAGACAGAATTGGAAATGAGATAGCTGAAATTGGATAAAAAGATGTTGATACTATGACTACCGCACATAGTGGATATGTATAATAAGATAAGATATGATAATATCCTGACTAGTGTTGTAAACTGACGGTCACATACGATAAGTGACCGTCATTTAATATTAAATGACCGGTCACATTGGACATTTATTGTCAGACTGGTCAGGTATATTAAATAAGTATTTTTTACTTGGTACAGTTATTATTTTCGTCTCAAGCAAATTAAAAACATGTGAAATAATACCTATTGCCTTTCTAAACCAACATAGTGCATAGATAACCTTTTAAAAAGATAGACTCTCAAGTACGTATTTATTTTTATTGATGTATACTGACAAATCATTAATCATAGAGTGTCGGCGAAATCTTTTTTTTTTTTATCGACGTTAAAAATCATCAAATGATTTAGTCAGTAAGAGTCTGACACTCCCTCACCACTGCTAACCCACAGCGGGAGGGGCCCGCTGTGGGTTAGCAGCGGTATGTACCAGAGCCGCGGTAACTCTTTCGAACAACCCGCAGCCCCGGCAGGCCTTGGCCCAACTGGGCACCTCTGGGGTTGCTGACATCTCTTTGAGGAGCGCGTGGAGCAACGCGCGCCGTCGACACGGGTCTGTCGTCTAAGTAGACAGAGGGACGATGAGCCACCCGAACTCACCGCCCATAGACCCACACCTACGGTGGCCGGGAGTCATCTCGCGACACCCGGCGCCCGTGGTATCTACCTGGTCCAGCACGGCGGCTGGGATGAGAGGTGCGAACTCTCTGGCGTTCCGCCTCCTCCTTCTCGAGCATGATTGCTTCGCAGAAGGAGGCGACGGCATCCCATTCCCTCTCGCCCCGGACCATGGCCTGGATCAGGGCCGGACGCGAGAGGTCGCCGCAGCCTAAAGCCTCGACGAGGACCCGGCGGTGCCCTTCCCATGCGGGGCACACCTGGACTGTGTGGTCCACCGTGTCCTCGGGGCTGTCCGCACAGTGGTGACATCCGCGCGCCTCCTCACGACCGATTCGGTGCAGGTACCTCCCGAAACAACCGTGTCCGGTGAGGACCTGCGTCATGCGGTACGTGAGGGCGCCATGACTCCTCCCGAGCCACACCTCAAAGAGGGGACTTACCGCCACGATGGTGGCGTGCCCTGCACTGGGTTGCGACAGTCGCTCCCTCCAGGCCACCATGAGATCGCGCCGGAGCTCCGCCCGCTGCGCGACAACTTGCCGCGGCAGCGGAGTTTCCCCCCGGCGCAGTGTCTCCTCGCGCCAGTCGTACCCCCGGATTAGCCTAATGGCTATTACCTTTTGGGGCACGTTCAGGTAGTGTACAGCCCGCGGCCGTACCGAACGTGCCCATACCGGGGCCCCGTAAAGGGCCATGGACCGCATGACCCCCGCGTAGAGTTTACGGGAGCCTTTGGGCCTCCCAGATTGGGCAGGAGTCGTTTGAAGGCAGCACCTTCCTTCGCCTTCTCCAGTTTGGGGCCCAAACGTCGGAAATGCTCAACGAAGTTGTCGGCTGTCGAGGACGAGTCCTAGGTACTTCATCGCCCTCTCGACGCCGATGGAAACCCCCACCCCCCACCGTGACTTGGGAGCCTGAAGGTGGCGCGTTCCGAAGCCCATGAAAGCACATGGCCTCGGATTTGTGCAAGGTCACCTCCAGGCCCAGCAGCTAGATCCTCTCGATGATCGTCGCAACCCCGCGCGTCATTATATCGCCCGCCTCCTGGTGCGACCTCCCTTGTGCCAGAACCAGCGTGTCGTCAGCGTAGCAGACCACGCTGACGCCGCTAGGGAGGTCGGCGCGCAGCACCTAATCGTAGCCGATGTTCCACAAGAGCCGCCCCAGAACCGACCCCTGCGGAACACCGCACGACATCTCTCGCCGGGCGAAATCTTATCTTAAAGATCGATGAATGAAATTTGGTTAGCTTCGATGATTCTAAAACTTTAAAGTTTTATAAAATAAATAAAGAAAAAACGTTTATTTCTAATAAATTCTATTTATAAACAAAAAAAAAACGATTCTGAAGTTGCTGACAATAAATGACCATAAGTGACCGGTCAAATTGGATAAATGTCCAATATGCTCGGTCAGATTAATCGGTCACATATAACGTGACGGTCACTTTACATCTCTAATCCTGACACATAACAGAAAAAATAAGGATAAAATATCCTTAAACACGATGGGAAAGAGTCCCATACAAAGTTAGTGCAATAAGTGTTACTGAACACTACAACGATTGCTCCACTAATTGTTTTACTGGCGAACCTTCCAATCCACCCTCAGCATCAACAATATGAGAAGTGTTTGGTATCCCGGCTTCCCCACTAAGCACTGCCGCAATATTAAAGCTAATATTGTCAGGTGCCATCTCTCGTTATTATTGCAAATGCCATGACGTGCCATAACGCTTGCACGGGACAGACGTGACCAGAATCTGAGGCTTGTGTTTTCTCTCTTATCTTTTATTTGAGGACCATGAGATGTACGGTACGACGCATTCTTTGTTAAAGCACTTCAAAATGGTGGAGAAAAGTTTCAAAATATTCGCGCATCGTATATTATTTAGTCACACTAGAAGGTGACACTGATTCTCGTATTCTCAGAATATACAGCTATTTGAATAATTGAACTAAAGAATCCTGCAAAGTTGACGAACATCTGTTTTACAGAATTTGTTATGAGCATATTTTTCTCCCGTAATAAATTACTCGGCTCCTACAGTATTTTGAGCAAAAAATTATGTTCGAAGCTAATCGATTGGGTCTCTGATGGAAATTGATTGATGTTCACAGCCATGCGGCCATCTGCGCTCGCAGTAATGAATGATTGCTAATTATGGCTAATGGCGGAAAATAAAATGTTCTAAAAGTAAACACTCCAGCTAATTAGTGTTCCTAATCACAGGTGAGGCGTTGCTCATTAATTTTGATCAACCCTGCTTAAGATGCCCCAATTAATAAAATGCTGATCATCCTTCGCCTCACTGGGTACTAGCAGGTCAGACCCTGTAACGCAGATTGGCGCAGGTTATTAGTTTTTAATTGTTTAGTATCAGGGTGAACTGCCAATCATTTATCAAGCTTTAGATAAGCGTTTTTTAAAGAGTTCGCCGTTATTTTAATGGGAAAAGGATTAAACAGGTTTATAGGGGTAGCTTTGGAGAGCGTGCACGAAAACGTACACGAAGTGCTTTTGACACGCCCACAGCTGTGGTTATTCGATAAAATGCTGACTGTTTAACGAATACCATAGAGCAGGGAGAAACTACAATGTTTTGTGATAAAAATTAAGATGAATCATCAGTTGTTAAATGACTAATAGTTAAATAAATATCTCCATAAAACGAAAGGAAATTTCCTTAATAAAAAAATTACCTTTTACGCTCAAAAGTAGCACTCAACAAATCATCCAACCACAAGCAAACAAGCAAACACACAACACATGTTTACGTTCTCCTAATCAAACGAAGCTCTACCAATCCCCGTTGAATGCCACCCCTAGCTCTCGTAAAATGTAAATTTGAAATTCAATCAAGCATTCGCGAGGCTGCCCGGAGAGGATTTTTATAAGTAAATCCTTTACGAGAGATTTTTTTAATTATACCGCTTGAACTACATTTAGAAATTGCTTGCCGGTGACCTTTTAAGACGCAAGAGTTGAGTACTTTGGTATTAATTTAGTACGAATATTAAATGAGAGCAGGAATTTTAAATTATGTTTTAGATTTACCAGTTCGTTTTTCAGTTTACAACTTTGATGGCTATTTGCTTTTGACGACATCAGAAGACTTTACAGTTTTGAGCGTTTGCTAAAATGGAAAGGCAAAGCACAAATACAGAATCACAAATTATGTACCTAAGTATATAGCTCTGATTAAAAGGTTTTGAATTCCTGACAAAAATAAAACTCCCACTCATCACCCCCACATAAAACCAGACAGCTTTACCGTCCAAAACTCGAGCACCATTCATCCTTAACAAGCGATTCCAAGATGGCTACCGTGCAAAACAATAAACGCGGGAACACGTGCAAATGGCCGCGGTTATGTCAGACGCGGGACACGACAGATAAGTAATGTTTTTCATGCAGATTTTGTAAAATGTAGTATGGTTTCCGTTTTGCGGGAAGTAAGGGTTGTATCGCCGCGCCAGCAAAAGTGGCTTAGTTTTCTTTTCCTTTTTTGTCCTACATAGTATATTATTGGAAAGTATGTACATATATTGTAGAGCATGACATATCAGTTCTCACAGAAAAGGCAGCTGGGCTACTGCATTAAATCTCCTTTGGGTCCAAACAACTCCCAAATACCAGTGAATAGTGTTTGATCTTTTTAAGGCTCTTTGGAGCAACATTGGCTCCATTGAGGGAGCCAAAAGTAGGACGCAGTATTTATACTCCTACTTCTGGCACTTTTATCCTCTTTGAGAAACTTACGAGCTTTTCCGTGCTTCAAAGGCTATGCCTCTAATACAGTAATGAGTATTTACCATACAAAACGCCAGCAGCTTGGCAATTAGACCTCACATTAGCCTTGTCGGTCAGCCGATGCCTCCACAACTCGTTATTTCATCCGCGAAGCAGCCATTTGCTAGTTTTCTATTAAATTAGTTTCACTCAGAGCTATTAACATAAACTGTTTAGGCTTAATAGAACGTGAGATTGCTAATTTCTTCTTCTCTGTTAACGATATATTGGTCGTAAATGCAGATGGTGCTCGAGCAACTTAATTAGTGAATCGCATTGTGTAGTAGAATATTGTTTATTGCTTTTCAAACTGTACAGTATTATAAATAAATTGACCTGTAGGAGGTCCCTTTGCGGTCAACGGTACTACCAATGATAATCTGTAATATGCGGCTGAACAATTTTTCTGTAAAGATATTATTCAGAGCACTGAGGTAGTAAATTTTTTTGCTGTATCATGAGATAAATAAGTCGAATTTAATTCAGATTTATTATAACCTCTTTTAAATCTATACAGGCGCCAAGCTTGATGAAGAGCTGTAATCCGTTTGGGGCACTGGTTTGGACGGATCCTCCTTACTTTTCCACGCAGCCAAGGACTGAGATAATATCGATAAATACAACATAACAAACAAAGAACCTACTATTTTTTTTAAAGCCACATAACACTCAAGCTCATCGAATCAACATTACAATACAAACAAATGCATTGTATCATTGATTTAGCGCGCGAACGTGAGCGCGAGTGCATCAGACGCCATTATTGTGAATTTACGCGGGAACACTGACGGGTTTATTCGACGCCATCATTCTTGCGTTTACTTATTGCTAACGAGTGTTCATGCTGACTGGACATGGAGCAGTTGATCAATATTTAATTAGGTAAGTATGAGTACTTATTCACTTAAATAGATCGAATGATGAACTGAGAAATAGTGTAGTCCGGATTTCGACGCATCAATATAAAAACCGAGCGATGTGACACACCTCAGGGAGAGCAATCAATCTTATACTTGCTTTATCATGCTAATATTATAAAGTTGAAGACTAATTTGATTTCCAAGTTTTTAATATCCCATTTATGGAGGAATGCTATTTTTTATCCGGGTGCACGAAGTAGTTCTCACGGGTCGAGGGTGAAACCTCTGTCAGTAGCTAGCATACTAGTAACAGTAGGCTAGTGATAATAACAATTCTGTTCTAATATTGATGGAAATGCACAGAATTGCTAGAAAATCAAAAACCTCAGCCTCAAAAGAGAAGGCGGAGGTCATGAACTTCAGTGCAACTATCGTTATAAATAACACGACGTAAACTGTACCTCTACAGTTCTCAGAAACAATCTAACACAAGTCGGAAAATCTAATTCCGAACTCAGTGTAGCTGTCTGCGTTACTTTATTAAATCAATATAGATTGTCTGCACAAAGGAAATGAAAAGGGTCTTAAAAATATTTCACAAAGACGTCTTATAAAATTCTTACAATATTTTACGGAGTCTTTTCACTTCGTAATAAATCAACCTTATACTTTCCAAGTCCTCGTGGATTAAGTGAAAACTCTTGAACAATGGAGGAGTTAGGAGACTGTGACCTTCGGAGCCTTTGTCTGCTGTACCCTGGGGACCTCAGTCGGAGACTTGTTCAACAACTTGCCTTAGAGAGCTGAACTTAAGCCTTTGCTTCTATATTTTAAGGAGAACATTAATTGTGGCTCGTGTTGCAACCTTGGAAGTTTTGCCAAGCACGTGTTAGGCTGATTTCAATGTGTAGCAAGCGGTCTTTCATTGCTAGACATAAAAATACTCAAAGCGTCTTCAAAATATCCAGTTCAGAACATATTAATTTATTTCACAGTTAAAGAATTGGTCTCGATCAAACCTAAAATTTTCATGAAATTCTCATCTGAAACAAATGTTACAACTTACTTTTAATAAAATCAAATATCAACTTGTAAATACTTTAGTACAACTTTCCTAAGTTAACACAACAAAGCATAAACACGACAATACGACATGAGATATTAGAAACTGCTGTCATGTACTCGTTAGAACTGCGTTTATTTATACCGTAACCATGGCAACGAGGTAGAAATCTTGCTTGAACATCGGTTTAACAGCCGATACAAAGACACCGTCACTAGTTAACGGGAAGTGGATAGTTAATGGATAAGTAAGTACTGCTCGTAACTTGGTAGCTTATCGAGTCTCATGTTAAATCCTACTTAATATTAATTTTATGATCTTTACGGTTGAATAAGAATTCGCTTACGACGTTACAATTACTACTACCACATACTACTACTATGTATTACAACATACTATATTACTTTTTCTACCTAACATACTCAATACTGTTAGTAAATCAAAAATTAGTGCAATTTTTCGAAATAGTGTAGAAAATTAAAATTTCAGCCACAGTTTAGGCAAATAAAATACAGCGTAGGCTGAACTCCTGGGAAATCATCTAGACAGCCTGGAGAGCTTCATTAATTAACACCAATTTTGTATTTCATATTTTATCAGATTAACACGAAAATGTCCGGATTTGGAAGTTACACCTAAGTTGGGTGTCTGAAGTGTTTAAATCCTAATTTAGTTTCCATTTTACAGCTCATAAATTGCATTAGAGAACTCGACTGAAGTCTGATGATTGATAATGATTATGAAATCCATTGGTCAAGCTATAATATAGAAATGGGAATAAGACTAGAGGCTATTTTATCCTAAAACGGGATAATGTGAGCGTGTTGAGTAACACGTCACAAATCTCTAAAACTGTATGTTAAAAATAGAAACACGATTTTCCTTGAAGGATTTATATACTACTGATAGATATTATGCGTTTTAAATTTCACCAAAAGGAGAACGATACTAAAAAGGATTTTTTCAGAACAGCGCTTCAGATTCTGCTAACAAAAGACAACATTTTATATTTCTGTCCAATCGCATAAAACAAAAGTTCAAGACGAGAAAGCCGCCACGATAGTCCTCTATTCATTGAACCTGAAAACAATAGTCCTTCTTACTTCACAAACGTAGCTTACAGTAAAACTCTTATCGAAGTACTAACGTAGCTATAAAATACTTAGTTCCGCCGACTCAACAGCACGTAAGGAGTGTACGAATCACGAAAAATAACATCATTCCCATACACGTTTGGCTGTCTGCCATTTTATTAGGTTTTTGGAGTTCCGCACCTAAATTGAAAAAGGCGTGTTTACAGAGGAACCTATATCACCATACATATCACCTATCTGGAAATCATGATGCATAATGCGCTTTCCAGCGACAACACATAGCAAGTAGACAAGAGGGTATATTGGACGCTGTCGGTCTATTCAGTCTATTGAAGTTCGAGAAGTGCTGACTTTTCAACATTGAACGATTTTGAGTTTGAAGACTAGAGAAACACAAAAAATACCTTGGATTTGATTTATTTAATTTAACTCTAAAAAACCCTCAATACACAAGCCCTCTTCGTACTTATCCAGACTTTTTTTTACTACAGAAATTATTCAGATTTCTTACAGAGGTCGAGAGCTTACAAAGTCCGTGAACCCAATGTACTTACGTACTTAGTACTCAATGAATATGAATGAACACTGAGTCGACTTGTCGCAGAATAGAAAGCTATAGCCGACTTGATTAATAGCTATTTTATGAGAGATATGAACTGTATGGCCGACATGGTTTTTTAGTGTCGTTGGTTCTGAATAGGTTAACATGTCTACAATAGATGTTATGTTAGAGGTGAGGGCTTTTGATGGCGTGGTGGATCACTTCGGCTTGATTTGAAAGTTTGTATTAGTCGTGGGGTGAGTGATTCAGATACCAAAGTGACTTAAGTATATTTGTTTCGTGATTCAACTTCATAGATTGCACCGCTTTGTCTAAAACCATTTCTATCTTGCGTGTTCTTATTATTTAAGAATCCAGTTCGTAGTCAATTTTATGCCACGTTCGATATAGTTTTCTGCGTCCTAGAGAGCATAAGATTCGATAACAGCAACACAATCATATTGTATTGTTATGCATGTGTGCACGCCTATGAATTGAGCAAAACATGTAAGTATGTTCGTAAATTATATTTTAAGTTACCATGTTTTATGCGCAAGACGGCTGGCAGGAGCTGGATGCGAGAAGCCGAAAATCGATCTCACGATGTCCCACCTAATCGCATGTCCACTGTGCCCTGAAACCTGCTCGCGGGAGGACTTAATGAGCGCATCCGTCCGTGCTCTCGCTGTGGCGGCATATTGGGCTGACATAGTGTAGTCTCAATATATGACATGTCATCGACTCGAAAGAAGAAGAAGAAGTGGTGTGCACTTGGAGAGGCCTATGTCCAGCAGTGGACTGCGATAGGCTGATGATGATGATGATGTTTTATGCAAATACATGATATTCTATTCTCCATTCATCTTTCAGTCGTCATATTTATCCTTTCATATCAATATCAAATTTTTGGCAGCCTATGTGTTTTTTCTTTGGTATACTTCTCCCTCTTCTTCCGTCTAAATCCATAGGGACGTATCAAACTCATTATAATCGTGTTTCATTCCTTCACAGGCGACAATAATCTCAACCGGTTTTCTCGATTTCTCAACCAAACAGAGGTTAAGCATTTAGCTATAGCATAATCGATCATTCGCCAGTCAATTGTGCAAATAACCGAAATGCCTTAGCGCCTAAGCCGGGTATGCATAGTTAGGTACCGAGAATTTGCTAGACGAACTATAGATAGATAATGGCGTCCACGGCCGATTTCGGCCACGGCGGCTGTTCTCATTTAAGGAGATCAGCCAGCTGCGCAGGACATATCGACGGTAAAAAGGCAAAAGGGGTCAAGCGCCACATTTTGCGATTTTAACTTTTTTATTGACCCCAACTCCACTATTTTTTCTCTTTCGAATGGTCGTAGTATCGTTTTCCTAGCATGAAAAAAAGTCGCTTGAACCAAAGAATTATTTGTACTGAAGTGCCAAATCGATACTTGCCAAAAGTACTCAAGCGACCCGACTTTGCCTTGTTTGGTTGAAGGACCATTTTGTATATAACGGTTTTGTATCGCCTTGTCATTTGGCATAATTTTAAAAACAATATTAGAAATAAATATGTCGCTTGTACCCATACTTCTTTTATTGTTTAATAATATTTTTTCACTTAACACTATTGATAAGAAAATGAAATACTATAACGTCGCTTAGACCAATGGCCCAAGATTGTCAACTAATCATAATTGGCGCTTGGCCCCTTCTTAAATAATTTTATTTTCACGCAACGTGCGTTTGATTCACTCAGTACGCGCGCCAGCGCCGTTGCAAGTGGATGTATGTTTTGTGTGCGTGGAAGCAAGTTCACACGTGTTTGAAACGCGATCGCAGTCTGTAATACAAATTGACTTTTTATATTATAAAACATGTCTGCAACTCCCAAAAACGTAAAATTGAGACGTATTTTAGACCGAAAAAGACTGTTGCTAGTACGAAGAAGGTTATTACTTGATTATATTAATAATAGTAATAGAGAGGTCGAAGAAAATCAAGATGACGTGATTCCCGTTCTATCATCGGTAAGTTCAAACTCTTTTTATTTATTTTATGATATAAAAATAAATTTAACGTTTCTTAGGATTGTTTTTAAAAGAACTGGTAATGTATGTACGCGTTTCATAGGTACATGTTGGATAATTTTATTACGAGAGCAACTTGAAAATGTGTTTTTTTATTTATTGAGATATCTTAACGATATTGGTGTCAAATAAAAGGTCTAGGCATAAAACCTTTTTATCCGTTCGAATCATGTAAATCGGTTCTCGTGTTTAGGAAATCAGTAAGAATTAGTTTAGGAAAAATGTAAACAATCATAACTTTTGATGTTTTTGTTCTAGAAACTTTTTAACTAATGCAAAATGTAAATATTGTTATTGTATGTAAGTTAATGAGGAATGTTAAACAAAATGGTACCTATCTAGTTAGTCTAAAGATTAAAGTTTTGTTTTCAATTGTTAATCCCAAGTGACGGACTTTAATATTCATTGTCTATCTACCTAGGTATTTGTCCGTGTACTTAATCATACGCATCAAACATTGGATAGGTCAAGTAGGTGGTTAGACGATAAATATTATAGTAGCAACGAGATGGTAATAGCCTAATTAAACACTGTTATTATTAATTTTTCAGACTGACAATCAACTAAAACCAGCGCACATCGACGAAACCCAATTAACGAGTATTACACAAGATCAAAGTGACCTAAACAATGTGAAGGTATTTTTCATGCTTTTAATTTGCTTATAAAATGTGGGTGTGTGTTACGCCTCTGCCTACCCTTTCAGGAAAACAGTCTTGATGCTATGTGTGCATGTTAATTAGCTTGACCTGCACATTCTATTTTGACTTTTTACTTGATTTAACTCGATAAATCTGATTTCGCTGTTGCTGAGTTTATGCTTTTTCGGGCTAATCTCAGAAACTGTCAGAACTACTGTCTTTATTTTCATACGGTTTTACGGACGAATAGAAAGAGGGATTGTCTAGAAACGTTATATGCTGTAATTTATATTCAGATACTATTTCTAAAGTCGGTCATAAAACATTTACGTTAAAAAAATAGTTAGCACTACAGAAGCTTCCTTTTAAATGGTACTTTTTAATTTACACTGGTTATAAGGTCAATGTTCTACAATTTTGTTTATTACGCTTTGAAAATGGATTTATTTGGCTTGCAGGATAAAGAACAAAATTACGAAGCAAATCAGAATGATTTGCAGGCAAATTCCGTGCAGATCTTGGAATGGAATGAAAGGGTTACTGAAGATGAAATTAGCGTCTGTATACCACAGAATAGCGTACAGCTCATTACGAGGGAAGAAGGAGAGATTCAAAATATTGTCGGACTGGAAGGACAAAAGGAAGGAGAAATTACTAGTCAGCAGGATAATTTGGACACACAACATCTTTGGAATGTTCCATCAACATCTAACTTAGAAGAACAAGAAACACCAGCAAATGACGAAGCGAGTCAGAATGTCTTGCAGGCAAACTTTGTGCAGGATGTGGAATGGAATGAAAGCGTTACCGAAGAAGAAATTGGCGTCTATGTGCCAGAAAATAATGTGCAGCTTATCGGGGGTAAAGAAGGAGAGATTCAAAATATTGTCGGACTGGAAGAACAAAAGGAAGAAGAAATTACTAGTCAGCAGGATAATTTGGACACACAACATCTTTGGAATGTTCCATCAACATCTAACTTAGAAGAACAAGAAACACCAGCAAATGACGAAGCGAGTCATAATGTCTTGCAGGCAAACTTTGTGCAGGATGTGGAATGGAATGAAAGCGTTACAGAAGAAGAAATTGGCGTCTATGTGCCAGAAAATAATGTGCAGCTTATCGGGGGTAAAGAAGGAGAGATTCAAAATATACTTGATCTCGAAGGACAAAAGATCGGAGAAATTACTAGTCAGCAGAGTAATTTGGATATACAAAATCTTTGGAGTGTTCCATCAACGTCTAACTTAGAAGAGCAACAGGAAACAGTAGCAAATAAAAAAAATTGAACTTTGAAAAAGAGAAAACAATTCAATAAATCATACTTGGATTTTTTTGTTGATGAAGAAGAAGACGAAGATGATGTCTTACTTAGGGAAGCTTTTGGAGATCTCAGTGATAGTGAATGGTCAGACGTAGAAGTCACAAAATCGAAATCGAAAAGAATTAATATACGGAAAGAAAGAAAGTTGTTGAAACATAAAGGTGAAAAATATATTACTAAAAATGGAAAAGAAAAAAGGGAAAGACACCTTCAAATTAATCCCTGTACTTCTTCTAAATGTGGAAATAAATGTGGAGAAATTACTGAAGAAAAAAGACAATCTATATTTAATTATTTCCAAAGTCTTACATTACAAGAGCGACGAAACTGGATTGCCAACAATGCAGTTATTACAAATGTAAAAAGAAGGCGAGTTAACGATAGCGAACCAAAGAGAGAAAAGTCTGTGAAATATTTTATTAATGATGGTGAAAGCAGACGTCAAGTCTGTAGACAATTTTTAGTTTCAACTTTGGATGTATCAATAAAATTTATAGTATATACTGTTGAAAACTCTGATGAAGGATTTGCTAAGCTGGACGGACGTGGAAAGCATGTACCTGCTAATAAAACAAGCCCCCAAGCAATTGAATATGTCAAAAAGTATATTTCTTCATTGCCAGCCCTTCCATCGCATTACTGTCGAAAGGAAACTTCTCGTACTTACTTATCACAGGACTTCAGAAATCCTTCGCACTTGTACCGATTGTATAAACGATATTTATTAGAAGTGGATAAGCAAAATTTGAGTTTGTTAGTATCTGAAAGTATATTTAAAAAAATATTTGTAAATGATTTTAATATCTCTTTTCATGTTCCCAAAAAAGATAAGTGTGCCATTTGCACAAAATACGAAAATAACAGCGATGAAGAAGCCAAGAACTGTGAAGAAAAAATTGCACACGATCAAGAGAAAGAAGCTACATCTAAAAGGTTTTTGTTTCACCAAGAAATTGCAAATAAAAACACATTATGCGCTTCATTCGACCTTCAAAAGGTCTTAAATACACCTCACGGAGAAAGTATGCTGCTCTACTATAGCAGAAAATATGCCTACTATAATTTAACTGTCTATGAGAGCAGAACCAGAAATGGTATGGCATATATTTGGGGTGAGTGCGATGGAAAGAGAGGCAGCAAAGAAATTGGCTCATGTCTTTTTCACTACATAGATTCAGTAGACAAAAGGCAAATCAAGAATCTGATTCTTTATTGCGACAACTGCCCTGGCCAAAATAAGAACAAAACAATATTGGCAATTCTCAATTATGCCTTAAAGAGATCCACCTTTTTGGAAACAATACAAATCAACTACTTACTTGCAGGACATACTTATATGCCAGTTGATTCGTGTCACTCGGTCATTGAAAAAGAAGTTCGGAACATGATTGTGTGGGCGCCCTCACAGTGGGCAACTCTAATTGAAACAGCTAGAAAACAACCAAGGCCATATACAGTAACTGTTATGGAAAACTTTCAAGATTGGGATCCCATTACAAACAAAACTTTTAGTAAGTGTAAAAAAAACTTTAGTTTATCCAAAATTAGAATTGCAACATTCAAAAAAAACAAAGTAGATGAGATGACAGTTAAATATTCTATGTCTGTGGATTCAGAAAAAATTCAAATAAAATTAGTTTGCCCGGATGTGAAAAAAAAAATTGCTCCTTTGTACAAGGGACCATTACCAATCAGCAAAGCAAAATACATGGACATAAAAAAACTATGTGACTCTGGAGTAATACCGAGAAGATATCACGAGGAATATTTAAAGATGCCTTACGAAACCGGAAAAAGGGACGAATTGGTTGAAACTGATGAAGAGGATGAAGAAGAAAATACTCATCAATAATATCGTCATCATCATCCTCTGAGCCTTTTCCCAACTATGTTGAGGTCGGCTTCCAGTCTAACCGGATTCAGCTGAGTACTAGTGCTCTACAAGGAGCGACTGCCTATCTGACCTCCTCAACCCATTACTCATTAATTAATAATTGTATGAAAAATTATAAAAATATTTTTTGATTTTCACTTTGTTATTGTAGTAAGAGATAAGTGCCTAGCAAATTTGATTTATTTTGGAATAATAATTGTTGATTTTTTTTATTAAGAATTAAGTACCAAATGATTGTGGTATATTTACTCAAATAATGTGATAAACATAATAACATGCTGTTGTATGTACTAACAGTAAGGTAACTGCTGTTTTTTGGATCTCAATTTTGTTCCTCGTATTGTTTTAGTTTAATAAATAATTCATAGTTCTATTACCTACCTGCTGTGATAAATATAAAATAATACTGTATTAAGATATGGTAGCTTAAGCCAAATCTGACTTAGTTCTATGATCCGTTGTGCCAAATAATATAAAATATAACTTTATTAACATGAAGCTTACGCCAAAATCTAAATATTCCAACATTAAATATTGGCGCTTGACCCCTCGGCAAATGCGAAAAACATGGTAGAAACCTGGGGTCAAGCGACATCTATCTTTGAAACTATTGATCTCAGGCTTATTTTGATGTAAAATTATTAAAGAACATTGTATTTTAGTAAACTTTTCTGAAGATTGTGATGTGATTCAATAAAGCAATAAAGAGATATTATTTTTTAAAACTTTCTTTTTACTCTCCTGAACAATTTGATCTGTGGTGCTTGACCCCTTTTGCCTTTTACCCGTCGATATTATAGTGCACGAACATTTGCGCAGACACAGGTGCACTCCCTATTCCTCCACTCTCATAACCCGATGGGACGGCAATCCGACACGACCGGAAAGAGATCAGGCGCAGGACCGACATTTACGTGCTCTCCGATGCACGGGTGAATCAATCTACGGGATGCTTTGTGAAAGTTTAAGAAAACCCACAAAACAATTTCGGTCCGACCCGGGAATCGAACCCGAGACCTCGAATACAGCAGCCGCGCTTGCGACCACTAGACCAAGAAGGCAGTCAATAAATAGATAGGTAGGTACTGGTTACTGGACCTAGGTGTAGGATGTCAAAACGCCTTGTATTAGCTTTCTAAATACTTGGAAGCGGTGCCGGCTATTGTCAACACGATTGTGCCGACTGAAACGAGGGATATTTGCACTCGCGAACTAAAATATTAGCTCTTGCTAACGATGTATTTTTACGTGTATTTGTTTAAGAGCTGTGAGATTGGACGGTTGTTTTACTTAAATTAAAGATTTTTTTTTAATGTTCTAGCTTTTGTTACGACTTTTGGTAGGTACTTCACCTGTATGTTTTTTAGTTTTACGTAGGTATTTAGAGGAGAGAAAAAAACTCTTATTCTGTCTGTAGTTTTTTGATAATGTTTTAATTAAGGCTTCTTTCTTTGGATGTTTCAGTGAAGAAAGAGTAAGAGCACCTAGATGGAAAGGAAAATACCTACATAGGTATTCGTACTTCGCTTGAAAATCGACTGGGTAGACGATTATTATAAGATACTCGTAAAAATGAAAGCTGTACATAGGTATTGCCGCAATCTGGACTTCCAACTGGAGTATGACTTCGTAAGTTTTGTTAGGCCCTTGCATAACACTTTTAAATCTAAAAAATAAATAAACTTCCTAAAAAAAACTTAGATTATCCATCTAAACAGCTTTACATACAAAACTTTCTTTACTAATCAGTTTGTCCATATGAATCAAGTTCTATTCCCAGAAACAAAGTATTTCCGTGGCCGCGGCGAACACAATGCTAAGACTATAAATTAATCACTATCTAAACAACTTAGAGCTTAATGAGAGACTCTTGGACGCCTTCCAGCGTTCCGATAGGAATCGTTAATCTTTACAATCCTTTACAAATGGAATTAACCCTCCTAATTAACCAGCGCCAGTCAATAATGTGAGATTTACGTCTGTCGTTACTGTAAAAGGGCGGAGAGCCGCACCGGAGCCCTATAATAATATTAAACACATACAAACTAAATAAAAGAGCTGACCGCGGTGAAAAAAGTTAATAAAACAATAAACCAAAGCTCGACATTCAAGTTTGAAACAACAATGTATCTACACAAATTACCTATAGTTCGAGAGAAATCGACTTCTACTTAATACAGCGTTTCACTCGAAATGCTACAGTCATTTAAACTGCATCTAGATGCAATTTACTGCATAATTACACAGATCCTGTTATTAGCGACAGTTTCAAGAGCAACGATCGATAGTAAATGGTAATATTTATAAGGAGCTTACCTTGAGCGTATGTAAACAAATGGAGACAGGCGAACAAGAATATCCAGTTCCCGACACCGAAACGACACATCCCTGTCCGCCACATGTTGCAAAACACACAAACAACACTACACAATATGTTTTAATTCATACCAATCACATTTTCACATAAAATTCACGAATATTTGTCTTAAAATTCACACAGCGTTAAGTCGATGTTACTTCGGGCAATCCGCCATTTTTGAGCGAGCACCTCTGCGTTCGGAAACACAACTCAATAATGAAAGGGCAATGCCCGGGTTTATGTGATGTGAACGCAGCCGCGTTTGCGCGTTACTTGTGCAATGAAGTTGGGCGCAGTACTAGTGCATCCCCAAGCGCGTCGAGTCGATAGTTGCGTTTAGTTATCTATCGATAAAACTATCAGCAAGGAATGAGGTTGTCCATTTAATAAGATTTAAGTAATAAACGTAATGAATGTATCCTTTAAGCAATGATAGATCATATTTTATATAATTTTCTTTAAAAAGATGTTGAAGTTGTGACATGTAAAAAGTATTGCTCCTTGCTGTAAGCAGAAAGTAAGTCCGAACAAAACGCAATAAAGAATCATGTCTGTCATGAGTGTCAGTGTCACTAAACGGTTACCTATCAGGCTGTTGGGCTGTTGCAGCGTATTCTAGCTTTGCAGTTTACGTTGCTATTTACTTTTACTTTAAACTAAATTATTATAGAAACAGCATAAACTTGGCTCAAGTTCGTAGTAATATAACTCAAGATGGAATTGATATACTCCATGAGGCGTAAGCCTCTCAAATGCGAACCACCGCACTTCGAAAGGTAAACATAGTGTTTATGTTTTGGGTTTACTGTCTGTCTACTTTCTTCTCTGTTATATTTGTTTAACAAGTTCAAATGTACGTGAAGTAGAAGTCATAGATGTCTCGTAGCTAAGACTTACGAGGCACCATACTTTGTATGACAGAGGCTCCAACCCTACATTTTCAACCTTCAAGAAAGTTACAGTCAAATTTCTTAATCATATCTCTCGAATTATCATTAATTGCAGAAGATTTTGAGTCCCATTCGATCCCACTGTTCATATTTAACAATGAGCCACAGTTTTTTACTCCTCAACTTAATTTATTCCAGTGTAACAGACCATGATGTGGTCCGTCCGATCTGCACGATATCAACATGTAACATCATTGCGTTCTCATCCCCCACGGAGCTGGATGACACGGAGGGAGACACGTGGGGTGGTCATGTGTATGTGTGTGATCTTGACACGCCCTGGGACAGCCACAAAGTTACCAGCACTGTGCATCCTGTGAGTTGTGCTTACTAATCTTCTTTATGTCCAAAAATTTTCGTTTCCTCCCTTCCTTATATCCTTACTTCTATGTTGGCAACATAACAAATACCATGATTGCATGATAAATATCTGGCATCAATCATTATGATTTTTTCTTTAATGATAGATTATAGAACATGGATGATAAATACTTTGTACATACAAACCTCTGGAGAGTCTACTGTTTTTATGTTAAGATACCCAGCTAAGGCTAGAGGTCAATTATAAAATGAAGCTTGTCCTTCGTCTTTTCTGAGAGACAATGGGTAAAACAGCTAGATTAATAATCTCATAACTTACAGATATCAGCATTAGAATGGGACATAGAAGGCAAGCAACTGCTGGTGGCTACCACGGTGGGGGACGTCTCTGTCTACACGCAGAAGGATTACCTGCTCAATGAGTGGACCTGCGAGTACACTGCTAGTTTCCCAGGTCAGTTTGTACTATGCGCCGTTAACTGCTGATACTTATAAATGGTTTCTGTGCACTTGTGCAGCTGCTTCCGTGGCGACAAAAAGTTTGGCGAGAACTATACTCCATATTTCATGTTCCCCAGATGAGCCCAGATGAGCACATAATTCGAGACCTATATGTTTGTACGTATATCCTTTCATGATCAGGTGAACACATAATCCGTGCGACATTCTTCCACAACGGGCGTCGCCTAGTCATGGTGGATAAGAAGCCCGACGCGCCCATCACTGAGAGGATACAAGTGCTGCGCTCCACGCCCACGCTTAAGGGATTTGGGTACGTTTTGTAATAATAGATGGATGCTTGTGATATCTTAGTATTACGTTCATTAATGGCGTCCACGGTCGATTTCGGCCACGGCGGCTGTTCTCATATAAGAAGATCAGCCAGCTGCGCAGGACATATTATAGTGCACAAGCATTTGCTCAGACACAAGTGCATTCACTATTCCTTCACTCTCATAGCGTGATGGGACGGCCATCCGACACAACCGGAGAGAGAATTACCTTCGTAATAATAGAATAAAGAGGAAACATTTTTTTGTTTGTTTGTTCCCTAAAAGCTTCAAAACAACTGAACTGATTTGAAAAATTCTTTTTTGAAGTGACTAGGATTTTTTGGCCGACTTTTTTATAAACGTTTGCATTGCACTTTTGCTATCAGTAGTGGGTTATATTATCCAGCAAAAATTCGGTCACGGGCAACCTTATAATATTAGTTAATATGCAATAATCACGATGGAATGAATAGTATTACAACTACAACATTTCTCCCCAGCGGCGTACCATGCGAGGGCGCCCTCATCCTGACAGCCACAGGTCTGGTGGGGACTCTAACCCCGGACGGCACGTCAGCGCACGTCACCACCGACTGTCTCCGTCCCACGAGAGATCACATCACTTCTGCTAGCATCGCGCATAAGAGTACGTGTAGAGAAGATTACCGGAATACCCAATATAACCCAAATAAGATATAGTCGATTATATAAAAAAAAATCAACCTCACTTTGTGATTTATTTATTTATAGTGCATAACAGCATAGCTTGAAAAAACTATCTATATCATCTATATCTATACTAATATTATAAAGCTGAAGAGTTTGTTTGTTTGAACGCGCTAATCTCAGGAACTACTGGTCCGATTTGAAAAACTCTTTCAGTGTTAGATAGCCCATTTATCGAGAAAGGCTATAGGCTACTTTTTATCCGGGTCCGTGCCGAGGTTCCCACGGGATGCGGGTGAAACTGCTGGCAGAAGCTAGTTATTGATATGCAGATCCATTCGTGTGCAAGTTCCATTACTGTGCATGGCAAGGTGTTTGACTCTGTGAAATGACTGTCGAGAAGCTTTGCTTGTCAAGTTGGTTGTAAGCGCGGGAGAGACTGACTGCCCGCGCGCGTGTAAACAATCACCGGGCGCCCGCACATTCATCCTTTGAACTTTGCCAAAAAACCGACACTTGCCCGATTCGCGGCATTCACGTTCACAGGCGCGTTCACGAAGTCAAAGTCAAAGTCAAAATCATTTATTAAAATAGGCTAATACGATTAGCACTTTTTAACGTCAAAATTTTACAAGAATGACAGCACCCCCAAAACGCCCCCCTTTCACCACTTCCTAGTGTTATAGCTGGAAAGAAGAAGCGGTGAAGAACAAACTTCCCAGCAACACAGCTGTCTATTACAATTTAATTATTACTAATTTATTTTACAATTATACAATTCAATTTCATCAATTATTAATTTAAAACACCGAAAAATACAAAATAAAATAAAGCACTTTTGTTCCACTTCAGAGCTGCCATCTGCGTTTATCTGTGAAATATTCATTAACATTCAGCACGAGCTCAGGCGTACCGTTTACACGCTCGTGAATGTGCACGTTGAATGTAAAGTTGAACGCGCGCATGTGAAGCTACCATAACATTTAATGTCATGGATTTTGATTCAGCAAAGTAACATTTGATTCCACATTTTTTTATTATTCTGTTTCCCCAGACGGCAGCATAGTAATAGCAGCGCTGTCCCGCTTGGGCGGCGCGGCGGGGCGCTGGTGCGTGCGCTGCGCGAGCGCGGCGGTGGCGTCTGCGCCGGCGCCCGCGCTCGCCCTCAAACCTCTCCCTACTATTTACCTACCGCAACAGCCTGGTATGTGCACTACATGTGATGTTGTTACAGCCTTTTTGTCGTCCCACTGCTGTTCACATTCCTCCTCTCACACGGAGAAGGGTTGAGGTCACCACGCTTGCTCAATGCGGGTTGGTGATTTCAGACTATACAGGGTGTGTCGTACCTCATCATCCTCCGAGCCTTTTTCCCAACTATGTTGGGGTCGGCTTCCAGTCTAACCGGATTCAGCTGAACTGGTACTCAGCTTTACAAGAAGCGACTGCCTATCTGACCTCCTCAACCCAGTTACCCGGGCAACCCGATACCCCTTGGTGAGACTGGTGTCAGACTTACTGGCTTCTGACTACCCGTAACGACTGCCAAGGATGTTCAATGATAGCCGACACCTACAGTTTAACGTGCCATCCGAAACACAGTCATTGGTGTCTAAGATATACTTGTAAAGTACATACAAACTTAGAAAAGTTGCATTGGTACTTGCCTGACCTTACTTGAGAGGTTGGTTCTTTGCCCACTAGGCCACCACGACTTTTGGGTGTGTCGTACCTAATGACATTAAATCCTATCACATATACTTTATGATATTCTATGGCGAATTGTTAAAAAAAATAACCTAATCCGTTCAGTGGTTTGGCCACAGGAGTCATTTTTCGTTTTCATAATTTAGATCATCATGTGTAAAGCAGAGATAAAGTAAAGGTCTCACACAGCGGGCGCGGCGCGGCGGGACGGGACGGCGACGCGACACTGAGCAATTGTAATGTACTAGATATTACGGACGACGCCACACAGAGCCGTCCCGCTCGACGCGACGGTAACTGTCGCGCCACGCCGCCGCCGCGCCGAGCGGGAATACAAGTCAGAAGCGGCGGGGACGTGATACTCCCCATAATTACGACGGTTTTGATTTATTTCATGCACCCATTTCCGTTTACGTTGTTTTTTCTTAGCTAGCGCAAATAAGAGCAAGAGCGTTTCCACGTCTGAATCGCTCAACATCTTTTTGATGAATGAATAGCGTCGCGATACGGTCGGCGTGAATGGGCGCGGCGGGACGGGATCGCGCCCGCTGTGTGACCGATGCCGCCGCGCCAGCGCAGCGTCGCCGCCCCGCCACGCCGCGCCCCGCCACGCCACGCCACGCCGGCTGTGTGCAGAGGGCTTTAGTAGTATCAAATGTTTTGATTACTTGACAGCTGTCAGTTTTCAAGAGAGAATTTCAGTTGTTTGTAATGACTGACTCTTACATGGTGTTCTAATTCTCGCACATTTTTATTCTATTACTTTGTTTGAAAAAAAAAAAAAAAACAAACATTTTTTATTTTTACGTATTTTTTTTTTCTTTGTGCTAATCAATACATTAAATATTAACCAATGTATTCACGTATTTAATTTAATGTGATTAGGTACGATTCACTTTCTATAAACGGTTCTTCAAACCATACAGACAGAATTGTGTTGCTGCACAGTTTGTTCCACCACTTCCTATTCCCAGCAAAAACACTTACGCAGTGGCGAAGGGCGGGCGTTTTGTGGGCTGTCTTTTGTAAATTTCACCTTCACAAAGTGCTGATTTTCAGCCTACATTGAATAAACGACTCTTTATTTTATCTTTATCTGTCATAATATCATGAGTTCTCTTTAAATGTGCTGGCTTATTATAATGATGATATGACTGCAGTGTCGGTGACGTGGTGCGGGCGCGAGGACGCGGACTCGCTGCTGGTGGCGGGCAGCACGCTCGCCATGTGGAAGCTGACCGAGCGCGCGCATCAGGTGCACAAGCTCTTCGCTAAGGGTCAGTACACCACATGTTATATGTACCAGTGTCGGTGCCATGATGCGGACTCGCTGCTGGTAGCGGGCAGTACACCACATATACTTATGACCTAATGATAATTTTAAAGTTAAATTGTTTATTGTGTGTGTGTCGTAAGTATTTATCAAATGCTTGTGCGCTATAATATGTACTGTGCAGCTGGCTGATCTCCTTATATGAGAACAGCCGCCATGGCCGAAATCGGCCGTGGACGCCACGTATTATGGACGAAGTTTTTGACTTGAAAAATCGCGTTTCTTTTTGTCAAAACATTGACCCTGTCTAACCTGAATACCCCTGTTCCATTTGATCCCTACTTCAAGGGACAGCCCGTATCTAATGCTCTCAGTGTATTAATTGTCTGCAGGTCCCCTTCAAGGCAGCACCACGCCGGGTGGAGGACCGAAGCCGGCAAGCGATTGTTTCAATACATTGGTAAGTACAAACGATTTATTTACAACTAGCGACCCGCCCCAGCTTTGCACGGGATAACAGGGGCCCGATTCTCCTAATTTTACTTAAGCGCCATTCGATTCACGTTCGACTGCGATCCAATCCCGACTCGATTACGATTGAAGCGTATGTGGCATTCCGCTATTTTTTCTTTGAAATAAACGTTTTTATCCTTTTCTATCATTCAATAATGAATCATTTTGTCTGCAAATGATTTACGATTGCAAAATGATTGTACAGCAAACTACCTTATAGACCAAAATCACCAAAATAGCAGACCAATCGCACATCAATCAAATGTCAGTCGAATACGATTGGTCTTTTATTAGTAGCAGAATGCCCGATATGGTTAAAACTGCTATTACGATCATATTGCGATTCGATTTCTATTCGATTTTGACATTATTAACTTAGGAGAATCGGGCCCCAGTACTTCCTCACTATTTAATGGATGCTATTATACATATAAACCTTCCTAATGGAGTACATAAGGGTGGTACATAATGGAGTACATAGGGGTGGTACATAATGGAGTACATAGGGGTGGTACATAATGGAGTACATAGGGGAGGTACATGAGGGATTACATAGGGGAGGTACATGAGGGATTACATAGGGGAGGTACATGAGGGATTACATAGGGGAGGTATATGAAGGAGTACATAGGGGAGTTACATGAGGGAGTATATAGGGGAGGTATATGAGGGAGTACTTAGGGGTGGTACATGAGGGAGTACGCAGGGGCAGTAGGTACATGAGGGAGTACATAAGGGAGAACGTATTGTTAGTACTACGTACTGGGTGTGATATACATAGAGGAGTCCAAGGGAAAAAATAAATTATGAGTACACAAGAGCCAGCACATAAGGGAATGCAAGGGGCCAGTAAATAATGGAGCCGAATTTCATGTTTTAACAGAGTTTTTAAATAAAAAACATTTCAAGTATGTTTTTTTACCTTGACAGTAGTATATGAGCCGATCACTCGAGCCTCTCTCTCGTTCGTGCCGCGCTCTCGCTTGCGGAACGGGACAATGACGTCAACTTTTTCGTGCATGCAGCCCGTAATATCGAGTTATTAGACGTTGTCGCGTCAAAATTACTTTGAGGTGTATTATTGCCGCTATTTCCCGTTAACGGTCGAAGCATTCACCTGAAGAGTATAATGAAATGGAGTAAAACCCCCCAGGTATGGCAGAAGACAGCAGCATGGGGTGTGGAGGGCGGCGCAGACGCAGTGGGCGCGTGCAGCGCGCGGCTCGCGTCTGCGCCGCACGCCGTGCTCGCCACGCCACACGCGCTACATCTACTGGCGAGGGATACACACCACTATGTGAGTATACCCCACCCCCTGGCATGGCAGCAGACAGCAGCATGGGGTGTGGAGGGCGGCGCAGACGCAGTGGGCGCGTGCAGCGCGCGGCTCGCGTCTGCGCCGCACGCCGTGCTCGCCACGCCACACGCGCTACATCTACTGGCGAGGGATACACACCACTATGTGAGTATACCCCACCCCCTGGCAGAAGACGCAGTTGTGGTATATATCGCCTTATCTTTCGTTTTACATGCGTATTCTAACACACATCTTCTTCTTGCCCTTTGTCCAAGTTATTTGGTGTCGTCGCAATATGTTTCTCTTTTCCATTTCGCTCTATTTGACTCCCTCCCATCCACTCCCTCCTCATTCATGTCCTCTTTCAGGCAGTCAATCCATCTTTTCCTCGGTCTACATCATCACACTCTTTGTAGCATACTAAGAAGACACATATTATAGCAATAATCGTTATTACAGCTTTGCAGTCGCGCGGTGGTGTCGGCTGGCGCTGGTGCCGTAGAGGCAGCTTCCACGCCGCCCAAGAAGACCAAGTATGGACCCAATGCTGCACCGGTCAGTACCCAACTTTCTCTACACTTTAATCGAAACCCAAAAAGAAGGAGGTTCTCAATTCGATTCTTCTTTTTTCTTTGCTTCCCGTTTTCTTGAAAACCACGATCAATGCAAAATCCTTTCTTTATAGTGGAGAGTATACTCGCCGTTTGATTCTATTATTGTCAACATGTCAGGATTTGATGATGGAAACCCTGAGAAATATGCGATGACAACTCTTAAAAATTCTGTGTATACCTATATTAGACGCAAATAACTGAATACAACTAAAGGAAAACATCACGAGAAAATTGAAATCGCCAAATCGCCTTGAGCAAACGGTCCTATACCTATTGTGTTGCATAGGCACTGTTCCATGAAACGACTAAACCTACAGTTCGCCATACCTTTTTTCGTCACGGGAACTAATTTTGGGTATCAGTGGGTGGCGAGAGAGGTATAGCAACATACGCGAATTTATGCTCGGAACTTAGTTGACCTTTTCAAGAAATGTAGGTATAAGTATGAAGATGTAATGTGGCTTGTGCAGTTGACTCCTTCTATGCGAACAGCCGCGGTGGCCAATAATAATCGGATAGGATCATATCATCATCATCATCGTGTGAAGATGTGTACTGTTGTATGTGCAGAGTGGCGGCGCATGCGCGATCGTGTCGTGCGTGGAGATGTCGGCGCTGGGCGGCGCCGTGCTCGCCGTCGACACGCACGCGCAGCTGCATCTCTACAAGCTGCCGCAGCCCTGGCAGGACATACGTGAGTACCACCCCAGCCCCTGAAGCTAATCAATCCATAACTTACTTTGGTAACCCCTGAAGACCATATCAATCCATGACATTTATGACCCATTAAGTCTAAAAATATATTGAAACTGTCTAAGAAACAAAAAAACTATTAAACTCCTTCACAGCGCATGCAGAATTTCGACCATATTTTATTATTAACACGCTTAAATTAGCTTCACTTGTATGTAAGAAAATCTTGGAATCTTAATTTGTCCCACTTCCCGGTCTTCGATTAGGATGAAATTTTGCTCACGCTCTGAATTCTGATGACAATACATGACAAACGTGTTTTTTTAGTTGTTAACTATTAATTTGATTTTATCTACAAAAACTTGTCTTAAAGAAGGGTTACATTTTGACTTTCTCAAAATAACTGGTGTCTTACTTCTCGGCAAAATTATTTGTAGAGAACTGTAAAGACAACTATAACTTATATTTTTTTCCTTCAAATCTTCGCTTCTGACAGTAATACAGCGACTTATTATATTTATAGCGACGCCCATAGCAGTGCAGCACGCGACGAACCTGCTGGAATACGCTCTAGTGGCCGGGTACGATAGCTTGGACGTGCTACTCGCGTGCACCGGCGCCAACAAGCATAACATACTCGAACTTATATACGAAAGGTATGTACTTGTCAGGTGCCTAGCCTTTTAACTTAAACTCGGAAATGTTTAGTAAAATTAGACTAATATATAACTCTTCGAACGTTAGCACTCACCAATCCTTGTGTTCTTACGGGTAAGAAGAATAGTCACAACAAATTCGCCAGCAACACAAGTCTGTCTAAGTTTAAAGAACCATATTTTTACAAAACAAGTAAAATCAAAACATGATTTTACCAACTATGTTGGGCCAGCTTCCAGTGGGTGCAGCTGAGTACCAGCGTACCACGAGATTGCCTGTCTGACCTCCTCAACCCGGTTACCCAGGCGAACCGGGCTTCTGACTTCCTGTAACGACTGTCAAAGATGTTCAAATGACAACAGGGAACTAACCTAACCTAACAATTTGTTTAAAAATATATATTTACTTTTGTATTTTTAACCGACTTCCCAAAAAGGAGGAGGTTCTCAATTCGTCGGGATCTTTTTTTTTTTTTTTTTTTTTTTTTTATTTTTTATGTATGTTCACCGATTACTCGAAGACGCCTCGACCGATTTGCAAAATTCTTTTTTTGTTTGATAGGGTATACCTCACAGGTGGTCCCATAATCATCAGGTCAGGATCTGATGATGGAAACCCTGAGAAATCAAGAGCAACTTTCGAAAATTGTAGGCATGCATAGGTTAAAAACTTGACAATGAGGTATACCTCTGATAGCACTATACAACAGTGAAGGTTTGGAGCTGACCTGATGATGGAGAAGAGAGAAGGTCGAGGGAACTCGACAACTGAATATGTAAACTACCTCGTGTTTGGGCTTATATTCTTTGTATTGACGAGACCTTTGTAACAGTGAAGGTTTGGAGCTGACCTGATGATGGAGACGAGAGAAGGTCGAGGGAACTCGACAACTGAATATGTAAACTACCTCGTGTTTGGGCTTATATTCTTTGTATTGACGAGGCCTTTGTAACAGTGAAGGTTTGGAGCTGACCTGATGATGGAGACCAGAGAAGGTCGAGGGAACTCGTCAACTAAATATGTAAACTACCTTGTGTTTGGGCTTATATTATTCGTATTTATAAGAACTTTCCACTAATGCGGATAGTGACAACTATACTTGTCACTGAAAAGCCAAAAATAAAAAACTTTTTACAAAAAAATAAAACCGACTCCCAAAAACACTGAAAAGCAAAAAAAAACTATTCTTAGGTGCATCGGCATAGAAGTCGGTGGCGAAAGAAACATATCATCATCCACTAGACACCGAATTCTAGGCCGATGCACCTAAGAATAGTTTTTTTTTTGCTTTTCAGTGTTTTTGGGAGTCGGTTTTAATTTGACGTGTCTTCCGAAACACAAAGGCTCTCCTATTTACGTACCTACCGCGCCCAAATTAACCGCATGATCAATCGAACCCGTGTAGCTGTTACTTAACCACGGCCCCCTCTGTTACTTCTTATAACAAGAAGATTTTATTTCAGACTGACGGAATCATTCCAGCGGCAGCCGCCCGCCTTCCAACAGTATTACTTCCATAGCTGGCTGAAAATGAGGATAGCAATTTGCAGGTAGGTACTGGTGCAAATAATGTATTTGTATACCAACTTTAGCCCAGATTCCAGTTACTTATGTACTACCCCTATCTACTCTCCTCATGTACCACTCCTATCTACTCTCCCTATGTACCACTCCTATCTACTCTCCCTATGTACCACTCCTATCTACTCTCCCTATGTACCACTCCTATCTACTCTCCCTATGTACCACTCCTATCTACTCTCCCTATGTACCACTCCTATCTACTCTCCCTATGTACCACTCCTATCTACTCTCCCTATGTACCACTCCTATCTACTCTCCCTATGTACCACTCCTATCTACTCTCCCTATGTACCACTCCTATCTACTCTCCCTATGTACCACTCCTATCTACTCTCCCTATGTACCACTCCTATCTACTCTCCCTATGTACCACTCCTATCTACTCTCCCTATGTACCACTCCTATCTACTCTCCCTATGTACCACTCCTATCTACTCTCCCTATGTACCACTCCTATCTACTCTTCCTATGTACCACTCCTATCTACTCTCCCTATGTACCACTCCTATCTACTCTCCCTATGTACCACTCCTATCTACTCTCCCTATGTACCACTCCTATCTACTCTCCCTATGTACCACTCCTATCTACTCTCCCTATGTACCACTCCTATCTACTCTCCCTATGTACCACTCCTATCTACTCTCCCTATGTACCACTCCTATCTACTCTCCCTATGTACCACTCCTACCTACTCCCCTTACGTACCACCTCTATCTGCTCCCCTTGTGTACTACCCCTATTTGTTCCCCTTCTCCATGCCTGACATACGTTCGTTACTGATGCAGTTGTGCCCAAAATAGCTTTGCATTCTGATTTGCCCACACAGAACGTACCCTTGACTTTACTTCCGTGTCATGTCTTGATGGTATATATTATTGATCAGAGTGATCCCGAGCGCGCAGAGCAGCGCGTCGTGGCTGACGTGCCTGCAGAGCGTGCAGGCGGCGTGGGCGGCGGCGGCGCTGGCGCTGCGCCCCGACGACAAGCCCGACGCCGCGCCGCTGCAGGCGCTGCTCGACGACCACGACAAGGTAGGCAGGCGGCGTGGCAAAGGTGACACAGGTATTATTACACAGGTACTATTACACAGGTACAATTACACAGGTACTATTACACAGGTACAATTACACAGGCACAAGTACACAGGTACAATTACACAGGCACAAGTACACAGGTACAATTACACACACCGGTACAATGACAAAGGTACAATTACACAGATACATTTACAAAGGTACAATTACACAGGCACAAGTACACAGGTACAATTACACAGGCACAAGTACACAGGTACAATTACACACACCGGTACAATGACAAAGGTACAATTACACAGATACATTTACAAAGGTACATTTACACAGGCACAATTTCACATGTACATTTACATAGGCATAATTACACAGGTACAATTACATGGGTACAATTACAGCTACTCCTTGAGGCGAGAGGAGATTAACATCTCGCCCCTACTGCAAAGTTATACCTTCTAATATTCTCTGTACTTCAACTAACGACCGTATTCTCATCTCCCAGACCCTCCTGGCCATAGAATCAAAGCCAGAAATCCTGCCGGAGTCGTTATGGCTGCAGCCTCTACGCCTCGCGTTACAACGCGCGCTGGACATCGGGCTGACGGCATTGTTGGCGCTCGCCCACCAGCATCAGCATCAGATACATCCGCACCAGTAAGTCGTCGTATACGACGATAGGGAGTAAGCAAAGATGAGCGGAGATGTCATAATGTAAGTAGCCATCTTCTAGTTCAAATATGTATGGTGGGCACAACCATTTTGGCATCTCCGCTCGTCATTTTATACTCCATGGCCTATAAGCTGTTCATGGCAGCTGCTACATTTTAGTCATTTACAAACTTTTTAACTCTAGAACCGTGGTCGTCAAACTGCGGCCCGCGGGCCGCATGCGGCCCGCGCGCGTTAATTGTGCGGCCCGCGTTAAAGTAGATTTCTTTAATTAATAGTCAAATACTACATATACCTACCTATACTACCGATAGGTACTTATGGCATAATCATGAACAAAATCAAAATCCAACTTTGTGTTTGAATCCGGAAACGATTACTAACGATACGATACGAGCATTTACCTATATCAGTGGTTCTTAACCGGTGGTCCCTGGAGGCATTCCAAGTGGTCCGCGAAACATTGCTGTACTTACGTTATTTAACTTTATTTTTATCGACTTATATATACTTATATGTGAGCAGGGGCTTTTGCATGGACGTATATAAGTTAAGTTTCGGGGTCCGGACCCCCCCATTCATATCCATCTTACTTGTCCAACAGAAAAAAGTGTATGTTTGGGCTACATTTTACGTAATTTTAATTTTGAGTCTTAAAAAAAATCGCGCTCGCTTCGCTCGCGTATTCAGAAACTATGTACCCTTATTCTTGCATTTGTCAACAAACAAAAAGTTAAGTATGTACGTTTGGGCTATATTTTACGTAATGTTTATTTGAGTCTGAAAAAAAATTCGCGCTCGCTTCGCTCGCGCATTTAGAAACTACATAAGCATATGTTTGTTTTTCTTTGAATTTGCTTACAAAAGAATTGAGAGGAATTCAGAAGTTAGTGAAGAGAATGCAGTCACAAAAATCTGTAACTTTTCGTTTTTTGCTAAATAATAAAGAAATGAATGCTAATTATAAATTGTGCTTGTATTCTTTATAAAAGAACCCTCAATTTAGGTAAGCCAATAGGGTGGTCCCCCCCCGGCAAGACAAACTTTTGGTAAAGTGGTCCCTCATGACGAAAAGGTTAAGAGCCACTGATTTATATGAATAGTATGGACTACTATAGATAAGTATGCAAAAGCTCTTGAAACGCCTTCGCATATACTGCGGCCCGGGCCCTGGTGCTCACATTGTTATGTGTGGCCCTTGGCCAGTAAAGTGTGACGACCGCTGCTCTAGAATGTGGCTCGAATTGTTTATCGGTTAAAAATGATATCTAATTTTAGGTAGTTTTTGGATTTTTGTGATCTTTTGAGACACGTACAGTCAACTTCTAAAGTCGACTTTTCAAGTTCTTGTTGCTTGCTTAGGTAGGTACTTTGGCAACTTATTTATTAGGATGTGTAGCGAATTTTGGCGTTTAGGTTGACAAGCTATTTATGGATTATAGCTTTTGCCCCCGACTTCGTTCGCGTGGAATAGTGACTTCCGGCAGATTTTTGGTTTGACCAATTTTTCCGCCGGCGCCGGACGTGTGCGAGGGCAGGCTCTAGTAGCCACAGTACCTGGCGTGTCTGCTAGAGGGCGCCACAGTGTTGTGCACAGTGTCGAGCACGGCGGCGAGCGCCGTCAGTAGCGCGGCGGTCGCCGCCGGCGCCGGACGTGTGCGAGGGCAGGCTCTAGTAGCCACAGTACCTGGCGTGTCTGCTAGAGGGCGCCACAGTGTTGTGCACAGTGTCGAGCACGGCGGCGAGCGCCGTCAGTAGCGCGGCGGTCACCGCCGGCGCCGGACGTGTGCGAGGGCAGGCTCTAGTAGCCACTAGTAGTACAGGGGTGTAGTGGACTGCCTGCGTTGTGTCCTGTTAGCCAACCTACATATAGGTGACAGGGAACAAATAATCCGTCGCTAGTCTACAACTCTTCTCTAGTGGCTCTTAGAAGCTGTTCGCCGCGGCCGCACCCCGGTAACCACGTTGGCTCGTGGGCTAAACCTATAGAAGGGGGCTTGGTAACAACATCTCCCAAGCCTGATCGGAAATCCCCCGAAATTGTGTCTTGGCTAAATAGCAGACCACCACTGGTACTGGTGGCAAGACACCGAGGCATCGCAGGAAGGCCTAGAGGCAGCGATAGGGATCGTGTTATCGTATGTCAAACTGCTGCATCTAACATCTCTCGGATCGTAGCGGTTCACCGTTCCATCGGATAAAGGGATGTTAGACGAGAGAGTGCTCTTGCGTTTGCGCGTATGTTTGAGCACTGTAATATATCCTGCGCATCTGACTGCTTCCGTATAATGGACCCCGATTTGGCGAAGACTAGTGGCGATAGGTTGAGGTAGAGAGGTTCGGGCTGATGCAACCTGAGCTTTGTCTGAGACCTGCACACTAGCGGCTCTGGGGGTGTGAGTACACGCCGTGGTCGTTTTCTCTTTGAGCTGGGGGGACAGAGGGAATCCGGCAGCACCCAGAGCGACAAAGCAGCCCTTTTTAGGGGAGCACTGCTTTCCTTGCTCAGCCTGGGAGGGGGCTAGAAAAGGTGCCCTAAAAAAATGCTCACCCCAAACACTCTTTGGATAGCAGTAACCACGGCTGCTTCCGCATCTTTTTATTCGTGGTCGACACAACAATAGTAATAAACGTAAAACACCTTTACTGACTTTTGGTGCATGGAATGTTCGCACCCTTCTCGACCGCGAGACAAACGCCTGCCCAGAACGGAAAACAGCCATAGTTGCTCGAGAACTCCGCCGCTACAACATTGATATAGCTGCTGTAAGCGAAACCCACCTTGCCGATGAGGGCGAGCTAGTCGAGCATGGCGGTGGCTACACTTTCTACTGGAAGGGCACTGCTGCAACAGAACCAAGAAGGTCGGGAGTTGGTTTTGTGATCAAGAATAATCTTGTGAAGACACTTCAAGAATGTCCAATCCACATCTCGGACCGTATAACCACATTGCGCCTTCACTTAGACGGTGACAATTTCCTTAATGTTATCAGTGTCTATGCACCGACGCTAGGTAGTTCTGACGACATCAAGGATACATTTTATGAAGAACTTACACAATGTCTCCATAAAATACCGAACAGAGAAAAGATTCTCTTGTTAGGGGACTTCAATGCTAGAGTTGGTCAAGATTATGAAGCGTGGCCTAAAGTTTTGGGTAGACATGGGGTAGGCAACATCAACTCTAATGGCCAGTTGCTGCTTAGTTTATGTGCTCAATTCCAACTTGCAATCACAAACACCATGTTTCGCCTTGCTGCTAAGCACAAAACTACGTGGATGCATCCACGATCTAAGCACTGGCACCTCATTGACTATGCCATCACGAGGCAGCGAGACATCTCTCAGGTCCTAGTCACTCGTGTTATGCGCGGTGCTCATTGCTGGACGGACCATAGACTAATTGTCACCAAACTGCGTCTTTGCCTTCGGCGACCATTCAGGGCTAGCAGGAAAAAGCCTCAGAACATAAACATTGAGAAACTCAAACATCCGGGACCCCGAAGCAAATACGCTGAAACGCTGGCATGTGATATACACTCTCATCAAAATACCGGTGATATTGATGCAGACTGGAACGCTTTATCGTCGTCCATTCTTGACGTAGCCATTAACACCATAGGGCTAAAAAATAAACGCAAGCAAGACTGGTTTGATGAGAACGACGAAGTTCTTTCTAAAGCTATTGCCAAACACCGAGACCTTCTCAAGCGCAGTAATAACAGTGCACTTATAAGAGAGAGTGACCGTGAGTTGCGTAAACTCACGAGACACACTAAAGATAAATGGTGGCAAGACAAGGCTCAATACATCCAGTCGCTTGCTGATAGTAATCAGCTCGGTGATTTCTATAGCGAAATTCGCAATCTCCTGGGTACCACCAACTTCATAAAGGTACCACTGAAGTCGCTGGATGGTAAAAGTCTGCTGAAAAGCAAAAATGAAGTGTTAGATCGTTGGGCAGAACACTTCAATAATCTACTTAATGTAGATCGAACAGCCGATCTACACTACATAGACAGTTTGCCTCAACTTCAAATAGCAGAAGAATTGGATGATGCCTTGTCTAAACATGAGGTGCTTTGTGCCATCAAACAACAGCAAAATCAGCGTGCGGTTGGCCTAGACCTTATACCAGGTGAGCTTCTGAAGTACGGCGGCGAGGAACTGCATTCGCGCGTCTGGGAAATGTTTGTGCTTATGTGGGAGAAAGAACAAGTTCCTGAAACTTTTAAGTTATCACGCGTCAGGGCTCTCTATAAGAACAAAGGCGACCGGTCGGAATGTGGTTCTTACCGCGGTATTTCACTGCTCTCTGTCTCTGGAAAAGTCTTCGCCAGAGTACTTCTAAACCGTCTCAGGAACCTCTCTGAAAAGATTCTGCCGGAAACCCAATTTGGTTTCAGACCAGACAGAGGAACTTGTGAGGCAATATTCGCAGTCCGTCAACTCCAGGAAAAAAGTAGAGAGCAGGGACAGCACTTGTATCTCTGCTTTATTGATCTGGAAAAAGCCTTTGACTGCGTCCCTCGCGAGGCCCTCTGGAAGGTACTGAGAAAGTTGGGGTGTACAGAGAAGTTCATAAGACTCCTGCGACTCCTGCACGATGACATGCAATGTTGTGTAGCGGTTGAAGATGACCAATCGAGCTTCTTCTCCGTCACCTGTGGAGTGAAGCAAGGTTGTGTCCTGGCTCCCACATTGTTTGCATTATATTTCGCAGTTGTAGTCCGTGAAGTATTGACTTCTTCTCCTGAAGGAGTTCGTATTCGTTATCGGACTGACGGCAAACTTTTCAACCTGAATAGACTCAAGGCGACCACAAAGGTGTCCTATGCACATATACAGGACATTATGTATGCAGATGACCTCTGTTTCGTGGCTGAATCCCCTGAAGGCCTGCAACAGCTAGTCACGAACCTTCACAAGCAGTGCTGTACATTTGGTCTAAAAATCAGCATCAAAAAGACAGAAGTAATGTCTTTAGACAATCACGGACGTCAAGAACTGGCCATTATGCTTGGTGAAGATGTCCTGAAGCAGGTCGATAAATTTCGATATTTGGGGAGCACTATAACAGCAAAGTGCGACCTTGACGCCGAAATCAATAGCAGAATTGGTGCTGCAGCCGTTGCTTTCGGCAAATTCGACAAGAAGGTCTTCAGCTCCCATGACCTAAAGATATCCACAAAGGTCTCTGTGTATATGGCAGTTGTGTTGCCTTGTATACTCTACTCAGCGGAAACATGGACACCGTACCGACGCCACATCAAGCAACTAGACCGCTTCCACCTCAAATGTCTGCGCAAAATATTAAATATCCGTTGGTTTGATCGTGTGCGTAACACAGAAGTGTTGAGGAAAGCCAATGTAGGTGGCATTGAAGCATACCTCATGAGGAGACAGCTTCGTTGGTGCGGGCATGTACTGCGCATGCCGGATACTAGAGTGGCCAAGCGCATCCTCTACTCCGAGTTGCAGGAGGGCAAGCGGAAACGTGGCGGACAGCTGCTGCGATACAAGGATGTGCTGAAGCGCCACATGAAAAGCTGTTCCATTGACCCGTCTCTGTGGGAGAATTTGGCATCCAACCGCAGAGACTGGAGAAGCCGCGTTAAAGCCAAAGTCTTTGACTTTGAAGCACGCCGGCTTTCTGAGTTGGATGCCAAACGAGATGAGTTGAAAGCTCGACCACCTGTAGCTATCAACTATAACTTTGTGGCTGGTACCCTGACATGTCCGCAGTGTGCGCGGACTTTCACGCACAAAATTGGATACTCCAGCCACATGAGAGCACACGCACGCCATTAGGGTCGAAGTGGTCGCCGTTGCCGAAATCGGCGTGGAAGATTATTATTAATAAAAACTATCCTATATCCTTTCTCAAGTTCCATACTATGTCTGTACCAAATTTCACACAAATCGGTTCAGTAGTTTAGGCGTGAAGAAAAGACAGACAGACAGACAGGCGGACGGACAGAAAGACAGACAGACAGAGTTACTTTCACATTTATAATATTAGTTAGGATGAACTAAGTTGTGCAGCAGTTTTTCGAACTTTGGATTTGTATAGGGACTCAAGGAACTGAATACCTGTAGAGGCTTATCATGTAACTGTGTGTTGTAGCTACGAGCTGTGGCTGGACGCGGGCGCAGTGTCGGTGCTGCGCAAGCTGTGCCGCGTGGCGCGGGCGGCGGGGCGCGGCGCGGCGCGGGCGGCCGACGCGCTCGCCCGCCCGCTCGCGCGCCTCGCCACCGCGCCGCAGCCCAAGCAGGACCTAGTGGGTGAGTGTAGCCTAGACCAGAAACACTGACAACCAGTCTTACCAGGGGGTACCGAGTTGCTCAAATAACCAGGTTGAGGAGGTCGCTCTGATCGCACTCAATCTAGTTGTTGGACATGTGTTGCTGGGGAGTTTGTAGCGTCAGTTCTTCTGCCCACCAAAAACACATAGGATGTGGGTGAAGGGTGGGCATTTTGGGGGCTGTCTTTTGTAAGTTTCTGACGTTCGAAAAGTGCTATTTTGCAGCCAAGTTTAATTTTTTTTTTTTATTTTGGTATGTTGGAGGCTGTCCCTAAAAAAGTTGGCAAATGATGAAATCAGCCAAAGCCAGGCTAAATGATGTGTATTCTGCTTAGACGAGTGCATTGTGCTGAGCAGTGCGTGGACGGGCGCGCGCGTGTGGGAGTCGCTGCCGCGCTGCAGCGTCGCCGCGCCGCACGGGAAGATCTGGCCGCTATACGTAAGTATATTATACTTTATATACTTATTGTATTTCTTACTAGCGAGCGACCCGCCCCGGCTTCGCACGGGTGCAATGCTGATATGAACCCGTGCGAAGCCGGGGTGGGTTTTTACATATAAACCTTCCTCTTCGATCACTCTTTCTATTAAATTTTCGGTTTTCCGCATCAAAATCCGTTGTGTAGTTTTAAAGATTTATAGGGATATAGGGACAGACAAAGCGACTTTGTTTTATACTATGTAGATAATTTGGATTTTCGTGCATGCCATATATCAACAAAGAAATATAGAACAAGAAGAATGCTATTGCATATTTATATACTAATTTAGTATAGAGGAATAAGGCCCCGAAACTAAACAAAACGCTTTAAAAAAATCTTGTACTGTATCAAGCTAGGCTATCCCCGAGTAATATATCATGTAACAGGAAGAAGTTCCTCCGGGACGCGGGTTAAACTGCAGAAAACAGCTAGTAAAAATGATAATTGAGGAAATGGGGTGGTAAATGGTAGTATTCCCTCCCCGTAATTAACTTTCTTACCTTGTAAAAATCTGATGTACAAGAAGCCGGTAAAAATATACTTTCCGTAATGCATTTTGTGCTTTTAAAATATTAGTAATAAAAGAATAATATCATTATTTTGCATGATGTCACGTCAGAAAATAAATTTTCGAATTGCCGCCAAAAGTTTTTACAACTTTAAAACTAGTGATGTGCAACATCTAAATTAATTAGTCGACTAACTATCTTTACGTATACTTTAGTAACATTCGTAATAATTTATTGATCCTTTTTATTTTATAACTAGCTGGTGCCCGCGACTTCGTCTGCGCAGGTTTAGTATTTCGAACAATATGTTTACAAATTGTAGCCTATGTGTTATTCTGATGTATAAGCTATATTATTGTAAAGTTTCATTAAAATCCATTCAGTAGTTTTTGCGTGAAAGAGTAACAAACATCCATACATCCATACATACAAACTTTCGCGTTTATAATATTAGTAGGATTATTATTTTATAGTTGGAGTACGGTGTAGAGCCTGAAGCGTTGAGATATAACCCCGAGCCGCCGGCGTACGCGCAATGTGAAACGACACCGTCCATTACTATGGACGCTATACGGTAAACATCTTTATGCATACTTTGATATTCTTAGATATAATTCTTAAGCCAAATAAGTTTTACGTTCAGTTTTCAAAATATACAGTGTTTTTAAGAAAATTTGTCATTTATGGTGTTGGGTAACTTGGGCCTTATTATTATAAAGTCGAAAATACATATCTTTGTAGGATTCTTTAACGGTAAAACGCCCAATTAAATGAAATTTTATATGGGTTGCTTAAACCCTAGAACCTGCTTAAATGTATATGTTTTCTGAATTATATAAAATAACATATCAATGTCCGCCCTCAGCTACATGTACCTGGGCGGCGGGACTCGCCCGGCGCGCTGGCGGCAGTGCGCGCGCTGCGGCTCGCGCGCGCTGGCCGCGGCGCATCCCAACAAACATCCCCTGCAGGGCGCTTATGATGGACGGTTCCTGTCTGCTTGCAGGTTACTATGACACTGTTTCATATTTATAATGAAAACATACAAATCATTGTAACATTGATGTAGCATCTATATCAATATACATCATACATTGTAGGTAGATAGTTTATTTGATTACAGAAATAAGATAAGAGAACTGCAGAAGGGGATTGGATTGTTTTTAATCGATCGCATTACGGAGCAATTAAATATGCCGCAAAAGCCAGTGCTATATGCCATGTTTAAAATGTAAAAGTTTATTCGACTAGTGAAGTAATTGTAATTAACATTCTTATTTTGATTTCAGATGCGGCGGAAAATGGACACTTTTTTCTAATATATGATTCTCTCATTAGTTTGTAAGAAATAATACTAACATAATGTAAATATTTAATAAAATATGCAATGTTTTTATATGAATACTCTTATAGTTTTATTTACTGCCTGAATCTTATGATTTTCATTAATACTAAAAACGATGTTATTACAAAAATCTTAGCAAAAAGAATCCTACTAGGTACCATCTGCAACTACAACTTATGCTTTATGAAATGGTTGTAAAGTTGGAACGACTTATTAAACTGCTAGGAAAGAAATAACATGCTTAAAAAAATCGCGTTTAGTAAAACATTATACGGGCTAAAGGATTGCTGATAATCATGATGTATATGTTTATTTAATCTTTTCCCCGATTACCCTGACCACAAATATTCTATTTGGAATATTATTAGATTCTAACAAGGAAAAAAACCTTAAACCAAAACGGTTTAACACAAACAAGAACATTCCCAGCATAATCAACATTACATCTACCAATTTTGAAACAGCAGGCTATTAATTCAGCAATCCTACTAGACACCCACCCCCACTTATAGCAATCATTTGTATTTCCTGCGATAAAATGCACCGCCCACTGCATTGTGCGCATGTCATTGTGTTCAATCTGTATGTGTATAGGTATCATCGCGCCCGCTGTGTGGATATCGATCGATTTATGAGGCTTTACGAGGTCAATTAGAGATGCTGCTAAGATCTAATCTTAATAGTTTTTTGCAATTAATTGAATACGGATTACTTCATTATGTTTTTTGCTAATAATCTGGTTCATTTTTTGAGATAAATTATGATACTATGTTGTAATTGAATTTAGTGAAAAGTTAGAAGATTGAGATGATATGTTTTTATGTTTGCTGTGTTATGTATATCGAGTTGAAAACTTATCGAATAGGGGTAAAGTCTTATCAAACAATGCTTATTTAATTATTGGGGAAACTAAACAGCTGATTGTGCTAAGCCAAACTATATCTACCATCCGTAAGAATTTACAAGATTTTTGATTTTTGAGTCTTTTATAAACTGCTAATAAAACGTCTATAACTAAAGTAAGTTCTTGCGATTAGCGACAACCTATATTAGTATAGAAAATAATACAACAAAATGTTAAAAATCGACTAAATTACTAAACGTTGAAGAACTGACAGTATGACAGCGGGACATCACTATAGAATCACTAGTTGTCGTTGCGAGAATCGTTGCGAAGCGTTTGCTGCGACTGCGTCTGAGATAAATTGCGAATTTCCTGTAATTCCCGCAACCCTACGCAAAATATTAACGTTTTAACTAGTATTCACATAGTTATTATATAAATGGCAGACAAGAAAGGTATTTATGCAGTTGATTTATTATTTTCTTTGTTCTTTTCTTATAATACGTTTTGACATGAGTAACGTCACGGCAGGGCCTTGAAGTACAAGTTTTCGCTATTATAACAATGATTTAATCCCCGGACGCTAGATTAATGCGTCGGACGGGGGCTATTTAGCATCAGTTCAGATGTAATATTGATAGAAAAATGTTGCGCGGTAGATCGATACTCGCGATAAATTCAAGATGGTTGACCACCCTTACGATTCGCGAGGCGGGATCTATTTTGTTCTAATTTTAGTTCCATTCATTAGTAGAACTGATTCATGAGCCCTCGTTACTGCGACTGCAGTTTGTTTTCAACGTTACATTGATATAGGGCCTGTAATTTGGCGTGAAAGATGAACATCTGTTCAGAAGATGTACATTTTCCATTGTAAATGTACCTGCCACGGTACGCGGCACGGGTGTAGCAGGATGTTGACCTGGGGTTGTGAATCGATAGTTGATCGTGTATATTTGATCTGCAGCTGACCTGTCAGGAAGTAGGTCAGCAGTTTATACAACTGTATCATGGTAATTATTCAGTCAGCACATCTGCATAGCTAATTATTGTAACTTGTGTGAGTGGCTCACATCACTGCAGGCCACTCAACATCATTATGTAAAGCAGACAGTGAGGAATGTATTTCATTTTGTACATTTCCCCTTTGAAAGTTATTTAGCTGACTACCTCCTTACTAGAAAAAAAAATTATAATACTGGTTCAATAAATATGTAATTACTTTTATAGTTTTATTTTAATGCTGATTAATAGATTTCAATAAAGGAAATGGTGATCTACATTAAAATGCTGGTAGACTCATTACAAAATGGCAAAAGTCTTTCTAGATTTTTCTTAATCTGTTGAGTAAAATCTGAAATTAGCTTGTTGATCTCAAATTGAGAAACATGCTCAGGTCAAACAACTCATAAGTTACAACATGCATAAATAATTATTTACTGAACATTTTAATGTGTGCCTTCAATATAATAGTTTAAGATATATTATATTAGTATACAACCTTGGTGGCGTTACAAATGTCAAAACAAGCGTCCAAACTCCATATAATAAGCTTTAGTAGTACCATTAAATATACAAATACTATGTATATTACAAAAGACACGGGTTGTATGCAGAAATACATAGTGTCAAATAAAAATATAATTTAAAATTTAAGGCCTAAGGTTGGCTGCACACTGAGTTAAACTGTCTTGAGATTATTGAACTTGGCAAATGTTGGGACCAACATTGGTCACCACGTTGGAAACGAAGAGAAATCTCATCCTTACTGTTGATGTTAACGTAATAAAGCAAATAAGACTGAACATTGGTTATCCATCAAGTTATTGACACTGGTATAGTTGGAGATCAAAGTACCTGACCATATTATTTTTGAGATGCCTTATTCTAGCTTTTTGACTTCTGCTTTTTTTTTATTTTGATTGATCTCCAGCCACACTGGCCTAGATTGGCAATAAGTCTAGTAACTATCGGAATAGTTTGACAGTAAGGGTGAGATTGTCCCTGGTGAGAGCGCGAGACAGTTGACTCTTGCGTGGCTCATGAGACAAGATGATAATACAAAGTTACCCACACCCTCCCACTCCCAGCCGCCGCCCCCCCTCTACAGGAGCCGCGAGTCCGCCGGCGCAGTCGCCGCGCGCCAGTCGACTAATCGCTATCATGTAATGAAATCATATAGAATTTTTCTTTCTTTATTTTTCTTTTTTTTTGGAAACATAGTTAAAGAGAGACAAATATATGATATGTGCGTATCGGAGTGTGGGCGATCGTATGTGTTATTAATTCGATTGTAACCCATTTGTGGGCTTGGCTGCTATAATCTCAAAAAACCATCAAATACCAAATTATCCAATACAAAAAAACGCTGGTATTGATGGAATAAAACCTCGTTATCCTTGATCTTGCATTCAAATACTAATGAAATGTCACAAATGTGTCACTCTTCTGTAAATATTGAACTTGAAATGGGTAATTCTATAAAAAAAATGACCTTGAAGAAAATTATAGCAGTCAAGTCACTATTATGTTTTTCTATACAAATCTCACGAGTATTTATGTTTAAATGTATATTTTTTGCTTTTAAATGTTCTTGTAGAGTTAGTGAGTGTTCTCCAGACCACGAACCCTGCGGGACTGTGAGATGAAGCTAATTGGTTGGCTGTACAGTAGACTCTGGCTTGATACTATTTGTATAGTGTTATGAGAAAGTCCTGGGTTTGTGGTTTACAAAAAAAAACATAAATACTCGACAGGTTTCTTAGTTAACCATGTCTTAAAAAAATAAGTTGTTCTAAGTCATAGAGTTCTGTCTAATTGATAAAAAAAAGATTTTATTCCAATTTCTTGGCATCAAGATGGGACTCTTTCTTTTAAAATATGTGTCTTAGCTAACTGTTATTTTTCTTTCATTTCTTTCTGGATATTTAGTTCACAGCTTATTTTTTTATTGTTTTAACACATTAATTTTAAGTTGAAATAATTGCTGGTGGAAAAAAATTCTAACATCCCTTCTTTTTTTCTATTTATGAAAATGCATAAATTAATATAAAATTCTTTAGTGAACCAGTAATTATCGTTGCTAGTTTTGTGCACCTGAAATAACAATGAGGCAATTTCAACAAGATTTTTGATAAAAATAAAATTAGAAAAAAATAATAATGAGTTGCTTCATGAGTTATTAAAGCTTCCCTATTGATTGTTTTTAACTGAACTAATAGGGATGTCTCGTGTTTGTTTTATTTTCATTTTTCTTTATTTAGATTAAGCTAACTTTTTAGCATTAATGTTTAAAGAAAATTAATGACGAATAAAATTAAAAATTATTTACGAAAATAAAAAATATATGTCAAATTATTATTACAATATAAAAAATAATAAGGCCTGTTATAGAACCCGTCATTTATTTTCTTTTTGTCCTGGATTCTTAAGACATAGGAATCTAGTGACAAATGGCACAAAAAGCTAGCTATTTTTGTTACTGACATACAGATTCGACTTTTACTCATAATTTGTTTTAAAATAAAACCTCATTTATCTTTAAAATATAGATTTAAAAAGTAAAAGTCGTGTCTATTATTGTTTAAGGTCGTGTGTCTAATACTAACCGAATGCAATGCAAAATAGTAACAATAAAATGTCAAATAAAATTAATATTTGAATTTTTACAATATATAAGTCACTTCTACTATTTTGCAATGTCAATGTTTACGAATGTATGTTTGTAAACATTTTTATGTAAGGTGGTGGTGAAATTGGCATTTCATTTACAATAAAGTAAAAACATAAGATTTTAAAAATGTTAATGCCAATTTATCTAGTTGTATGTCTTATTTACACAATGTTTAACTGACATTTTAGATAATGTATCTTTTCTATAGTGGTACATTATCTAAAATGAGACGTTCAATCCTTACCAAGATTTACTATATTTTTAAAATTAATGTTGATTAATTGAGTGAAAGGAAAGGATTTTAGGTCAACACTGTCTTAATTATGTTAACAGGAATGACACATTGTTAGTGCGTGTGTGAATAGATGTAAGTTGACAGGTACATATCACCAAAAAAACCTTCAAAACCATTTATTTTTGTTTAAATTCTCTCAGCTTTAATAATTTTTGGAGCTAAAGAATTTTGAGTGATGCAGATTTAAGTCTCTGGTGATGTGAGCCCGTGGAAGCTGGCTGCAGCATGCTCAGGTGCTGCAGCCAGCCATGCATGCAACATAAGCTTACGAAGGACAGGGAAGTATGCCAGTTGTGAGGGCGCTAGAACTGGACGGGTAGACACACCACACCCACAGACTTAATAATCCAACACCATACTATATAGGATCCACATTTTTTACAAATTTTATTTTATTCTTTTTCTCAAACTTCTTTTTGGTCTTCTCTATGTCGGTTCTTTCGAGTCTTTTACAGGGATCCGGATGTTCAAATGATTTTTATTAACTAAATTTATTCACAGCAGTCATAAACGTGCGATTTCCAGTTTGTTGTTATATCTGCTGCGATATAGCAGTAAACTCCCTGCTTGTTGCAATTCAATAATAATTTAAGCTTTTACAATATTTGACAGTATTTTGTGTCGGCCATATTGAAAAGTTTGCAGTTTTGTCACTTTTCTCAAACAAATATTAATAAAATGGAAGGCATTCTTTTCGGTATCGGTTATAATTTAGTAATTAATGTTTAGGTGAAGGATGCTACCAGGTTTTTTGTGGTTTGCCAACATCCATGAATATGAAGATTTTGCTGTTTTTGACTTAGCAGCTGATTTTTGTTCTGTTTGCGCATGCGTCGTGTTATGTTTGTGTGCGCTTCCGAATGATTTAGATTTATCGTTTGATGTTTTAGTGTTGCTAGTTAATAGTTTTTTAAATGCATTTTTTACTAATTAAGTAGGTATATAAGTTCTTTTTATGTAGTCTTGTTGTTGCATGTTTAAGAATTGTTAGAATTTTTGTGTTGTCACCTCGCATGTTTTTGTGTCCTTCAATGCACTCATATCATAGCTCTTTATACTTTGTTTTCGCTTTTCCTGCATCGAAATGCTTTTAGATTTGAACAGCAAAATATCGTAAATGAACGTGTTAAAAATCAACAAAAAATCTTGGTACACTTGTTGAATAGTTAGTAACTGAATAGAAAATGAATATATTTTTTTATTTCAAGGAATGTTCACATCGTGTATACACATTTGGTCGTCAGTTTGGCGATCAATATTTGTGACTCTGAACTTAGAGGTATTTTCACATTAAAATTGAAAATAAATGCTTAACTTAAAGTAATCTTAAAAGCGATTCATATTTATCTTGGTAGTGCATTGTCATGTAATTACCTGAGGCAGGCGGTTTGACCTCAAAGTTCAAGGTCATATTATAAATAAATAATTGTACTTTTTAAACGGTTCCTTACTCGTGTGATGATTGTTTTGTTATTTAAGAATTTTCTTCATGACAAACGTTTGGATGGTCACACTAGCTTCTGTGCACTAAGCTTGATATTAAATATTTACTGATTATATGGAAACTACTAAACTGGCGTCACTAAGTTATAATTTATATATCACGAACGAGTGTCCTTCATTTATAAAAATGATGGACATTCGACTGGACAATTTTAATGTTTTTTTTTTTTTCTATAAGTTCATATAGTCAGTCCAGCTAGGGTGACCATTAAAAATAAGGAATGCATTGTAAATAACTAATTTGGTAGGCTTTCAGCACTCACAAACCGTGTTGAAACATTAACTCGGCCTACCAAATTTATTGTATTTTAATCTTCGCAACGGAAATTTAAATACGTTTTTGTCAAAAAAAGTATTTATATTTGTCGAAACGAAGTGTTGTCACCACAGTGAGGAGTCTTTCAAAATGTGTTTTTTTTTTTTTGAAAATTTTGGAGGGCTCCGTCTCGTGGTAACGCGTTGTATGGGCATCGCTTGTCGTTAACACTGACGTTAGTGAATATTGCGTGGCTGAAATTGAATACAAGTATATCCAAAAATTATATACTTTAAATATTGTGTCATACTAAAAATGAATTCGCTGAAAATCTTTGAAAGAATGGAATATTTCACCCACGTTCTGGTCCTGCTAAAATATTGCTATAGTATATTTTCAAACAATGTCTCATTTTCACATTCCTCTGTAGATATGTAAAAACGAGACAAAAGTATTTTTTTCCCTGATTTTTACACCACAATTTTTTCAACTGGTCACACTAAATGTTATAGCAGTATACAAGTAGCATGGCAACACTGCGTCAAGCGTGAATGCTCGGGCTTGGGTTGCGGCGCCCCGCACAAACCGCGCCCCACTCGCTCACACCGCCACATCACTTCCAAAAACGGGGATTTCAACAAACACAACCGTCAAAACTTAAATTCCATATATTAAACTACCCAAAACTCTATCCGTCGTACTACAAAAAACGTTTAAACGTCTGTTGAACACTTGTCTAAAAAAATGACAGATTATGACGTTGAAATAAGGTCCGTTTTGCAGCTACACTTTTTTTAGACAAGTTTCCAACAGATATTTAAGTTTTTGTAGTAAGGCTGTAACTGGGTATTTTAATAAAACAAATAAATATCGAACTGTCAAAATTTGAATATCGAACTGACATGTCAGAAATGTTGAACTACCCAAAACAAATGACGATCTGTAGTATTTTGGAACACGATATGCGGTGTTCGGTCTGTGGTGATGAGCGGTGCTCGCGAGTGGGACGCGCGTGGCGAGCGCGGGGCGGCGTGACAGCGTGACGTTGTTGCAGTGACGCCGCCGCTGGGCGCGTACCCACAGCCGCAGCCGCCGCAGGGACCCTTCCTGCCGGCGCCGCCGCACCAAGCCGCGCCGCAGTATGGAGGTTAGTCTTATGTGTAATGTCCTGAGAGATAGAGCCAGAAAACGATTTGTTTTCTGGAAAATCTTTCCTAGGAAAACTTGCTTTACTAGGCATGATTAATGTATAATAGGCACAGTTACTGCAGTATCAGTAAGATAGTGATCCTCTTTAAATATATTCAGTTCAATCAAGTCCAGTAAATAATATAGGTAGGAGATGCTTCCGTCCTTCATGTCATTAAGAAGTTCGCTACTTCACTATATATCGTCTTCTAATACAAGTCTGCCTTGATAAATCTTTTGATTTCTCTTAATAAGAAGACGTCATTACGTACGCCATGAACATGTTCTATCAACCAATGACATTTATGACCCACATTAAACAAATCTTTGTAAAGACAATCAAATACAATAAAGTCTAAATTCTTCACGCACTGTAAAGGAACAAGTCAATCACACAAACCTAACATCATAATTCTTCACTAACAACACTGGTCACCACAGTGGCAGGCGGGTCTCCGTACGGCGTGACGTTCGGCGGCGCGGGCGCGGGCGCGGGCGGCGTGTACGCGCCGCCGCCCTACGAGCAGCTGCAGCACCACCAGGCTATACCGGCGCTTAGCCAGCAGCTGCCTGTGAGTATACATGTTATATTTACTGAGAGTAAGGCTTGGGTTCACTGGTTATCAATGCGTCAGTTAGTTGCTATCTGCAAGATTAGGGCAGGTTATAATTTTTGCCAGATTTGAGAGATTCGACCTGTGAAACATGTCAGATAAGTTCTTTATAGGCTTATAGAGACTATCAGTGACCAGTGAGACTGGCTATAATTCCAATATAAGCAAAGCTTGGTTTTAATTAGTTTACTCTCGAAACTATGTGTTTGCTAAGCCATTTCTAATACATAATATGAGGAATTATACCACCAGCTGCAGTTATGATGGTGAAATTCTAAGGTCACATGATAATAGAAAACCACAGGAATCTGATGATGAATATAACGAGTTTGAAACGCCAAAGGCGCTGTGATCAACGATCATGTCGTTCTTCAAACTATGGATTCAAATACCAATAATGTAGCACATAAAATGCAACCAATCCATCAGTATAGAGATTGTAGAGTGTAGAGGTATAGTCATCATCAATAATCTGAAATTATTTCTCACTTGTTTATTCCCAATAATGTTCTTAAGCTCTCAACATCTTATGATGATTCGACTACTGACTCTAATCTTTCATGTCCACCCAGATGTACAGTCCAGCAGCAGCGATGTACGCGGCGGCGGCCGGCTACCCGGGCTACATCGGGTACCCGGTGCAGTACTACCCGTACTACCCCACCGCCGTGCAGCCCTCCATACAGCCGCTGCGGCCCACTATTATGATTCCTGTGAGTTCACTAGAATTTTAATATATTATTTTTATGTAATAGATATTTCACCGACATCATAGAACGTGAGTTTTCTGTTTATTACTAGGGATTTTCACGTTCGTTTTTTAAACAGTTTTCTTAGTCTTCTTATTCTGATTTATTAAGAAGAAAGTTGTCTGAAAGATGCCTTTTAGAATTTAAGTAGAATTTAATCAATCAATATTCAACATCTGTGAATTATGTATTACTACTGATACTGATTTCAATCCTGAAATTTTGCTGCACCTTCAAAGTTTCAACTATTTTTGACTCATCCATAGCTTTCAGTACTGTTAATCACGAGTGATCTAAGGAAATACTTAAACATACTCATGTGTTCTGATTTCATCAGAACACAAGTTGTAAAACTCACTTTACATTCAACAGTCAATTCCTTTATCTATATTTATAATTCGAGTACAAATAGTGTTGTATTTACTGTGATTCCAACACGGGAGTGCCACTAGGCACAATCCTAAGCCCAGTGTACAACATGTCGTGTTCCCGCAGAACGGCTTCGAGGCGGGCGGTCGGTTCGAGGGCCTCGCGCAGACGCTGCTGCCGCCCGCGCCGCCCGGCGTGCCGCCCAGTCCCGCGCATCTCGCCGCCATACAGCCGCACCAAGTGCTGTGAGTTTATACACCATATTTATATTTTTTTATAAACTGCTCCGACCCCAAATAACTTGGGAACAAGGAAGAAGGAAGAGGCTAGCAATGGTTTGATAAACATTACTAGGATCCATCATAATCAGTCTTTTTATAGTCCAACTACTGAGCTGCGGCCTCCTCTCACACAGACAATGCGAGTTGCTAATCTTATTCCAAATATGTTGGAGTCAACTTCGAGTGTTATCAGATGCAGCTGAGTCCTACCAGTATTTTACAAGGAGCTACTGCCTATCTCACCTATGCAACCTAGTGAATCGGGCAACCCGAAACCCTTATGTGAGACTGGTTGCCGGACTTTCTAGCTCCTGAAAAACCGTAACGACTTCCAAATGTTCAAATGACAGCCGCGACCTACAATTTATCGTGCCTTCCGAAACACGGAGGAACTCGTCATGACAAAATGGTCACCCACCCACTATTGGACCTGCAACGCTTAGCATTATGAATGATCACTCGAACCATATGGTTACGCGGTTACAACTCTTCCAAGACACATATTTAACGAAATTCAAGTTAAAGTGGTATACTTACCATACCCATTATTTCATAAAACATTTCGTTTATTCCAGTTGGCGCTAGACAAGGCATCGATCGCCACCGACGTCGGAGCCCCGCACTAAGTTCGATGCCTTACCTTAGCGAGTGAACCAGTTCAACGTAACTAGCTCACTCCCTAAGCTTACAGCTGAAACTTCAGGCGACTGATACAGGTAACTAGTAGGTAATAACTGGGATTATATCGGGGATGTATTGTAACAAGGGGTCTAAAATATGTTGAGTTTTTCAATAGTCAATGGGATGTCACTTTGTAAAATTATAATTATGAATTTTGGAATGTAGTATAAAGCTCAAGTTTACTAACAACATAAATGTTAGTTTTCTTAAAACAACTGTAAATTATGAAATTTCTCATTCAACTGTCAAAGTATCATATAATAGTTGTCAGTGAAAATGGGCCAAATATAAATAAATAGAAAGATATCTGGTTGATTAAAAAAAGCAATGTAAAATCTTATGAATACTTAATGTATGTAATTTCACAAATCAGTCGCCTGTTTGAAAGCTGTTTTTCAAATTTTTGGAAAAAAAAACTGTTTGTAACAGTACTTTATTTTTCCAATACAAAAGTGTATTTTAAAATCTCATACACACATACCTTTCATATATTTATAAAGACATGCTATCAATGTGTGTGTTATTCACACTTTTGTGAAGGATGTAGTTACACACATAAGTATATGCAATGTTTGTGTGTTGGTAGACAGTAGTGGTATGGAAATATACGAAAATAAATACTCTAACTATTGAAAATTGATAAGCCAAGCATTTCACAATTTGGTAATATTTTTTATATTTAGATACATATGATTTTATTAATTTCTATTTGTTTCTTAAATGAATTTAATGTCTTACAGTAATTGTTAAATACACTGTTGGTTAATATTTTTAGTTGAAGACTTTTTCGTATTTTTTCGTTTCCTAGTATATTTCCTACCACGATTGCCACAAAACTCAAATATCAATATAGAGTAATATATATCGGTATATATTATGAGTGCGAGTGACGACGTCGGTAGTGTAATACGTTATTCTGTCTGTGATGTCACGGGCGATACCCGCGTTACCCACACACACTATATACCTTAAAACAACCACTATAAGGTCTAAAATCAAACAAAAAATACCCAAAAAACAACATTGACAAACGTCGAAAAACGGACTCTAAATCAGTCAAATAGAATCCAAAATAGTATTGTTATCATCGTGATTTAAAAGTATTTTATAAGTGCCAAGTCCAGTTAAAAAGGATCTGTCGATATTTTAAATTTAAACTTTAATTTTAATGCTCTCTAATTTAGGTTTAGTTTTGAAAAAGCTGGCATGGAAGATTTTTTTTTAATGAAGTTAGTTTCGTGATTTCCGGCGCTAGATGGCGCTGTAGTCGTTATGTCGTCAGTAGTGTGTGTGTTACCGCGGGCGACGCACGTGTAGCAGCCGCCGGCTGTCGCAACGCTATAGTATTAAATCGCCGGGCAACTCCGGACACATGAGTAAGACTAGTTTAGATGCGTCGACGGCTTTCAATAATAATAATATCAATAAATTGAGGAACATTGTCATCAGTAATCATATATTTTGTCCATATTGTAAGTATCAGTCAAATAAATTAATGAATTCTTAATCAATTTATTAAAGATTTTAATAGTAAACGAGTTAAAAAGTCAGTTTCCCCCTTCAGGGGTAACGCACAAAATTAAACTAATATACAGCAAGAGTCGTCGACGTATTAGTTATTATAAATAAATAAAAAATATAAGCAAAGCGGTTGTGCGTGACGCGAGTGAGATGTGTGAGCGGGACAGACATACTTCTGTTAGTTACGTTGTGTTTAGGGCGTTGGAGGGTAGTAACGAAATATATATCAAAAAGTTACTAAAATTATTATAGACTAGCGTAAGGAAATATATAATGTACTACAGAACTACTAGCCTTTGAAATTTGCACAGGATTGCCGAATATATTTTCAATGAAGCGACTGCCATTTTTATCATGATTTCGTTATTTATTTTTGTGTTAGAACTTATCTCAAATCTTCGCTAAACATGTCTCAAACAGATGAAATATGGAAGTTTTTAAATATATATGAATTTTAAAGGCTTTTTCGGTTCCCTGCCCACGTCCCTGCGAACGCAGCGCATTGATATTATATGTATATTTCAGCATGAAAGGCATTATTGTAAGCCAATCGCGTCTGATTGGTCCGTCGACTGCCAGTTTTCATACATGGCAACACTCAACACGTGTTGCCAGCTCACAAAAACATTTAAATGATAGTATTTTTGAAAATACAAAACGAAATATTCTTTAAAACATTTTTACTATACAATGCCAAATAGTTACTGGCAACATTGTGTTCAGTGTTGCTATTTATGAAAAGAATAACCGTTAGTTGTATTATTCCAATATTTTAGAGGTTGGATGCATGTGATTCTTAAGAGAAGGGCTTTACAAGAATCTCACTTAGTATAGTCTATGGTTTACCAGTTTATATTATTTGGTATAAACTGGTACATTTCTACTGATTTTAATATCACTTGGAGAAAGTGAGGAATCTCTTACAAATTTTATTTTTAACAACTTAAAGTTGTTCTGTCATATATTTGCTTTAAGTTACACATTTACTGCTCACGAATCTATCAAATCTTTCTCAAGTTAAATAGGAGATATTACTAAGATTTATATACAATTCAAAACCTTTTTTCATAATGTATTAGGCCATTTTAAAGTAGGTGCATATATAATGAACCAAGATGGAATAACTGCTCTTTAACGCTATAATTTGACTAAAAACGGTAAATTTCAAACATTATTTTAACATGAATTATATATGTACCGAAACTATTCAATTCCGTTAGAATTATTACACAAAAATATATGAAAACCTAACTTGACAGTGTTAACACAGAATTCAGTGATTATTTTCTCGAAAATAATGTTATGAAGTTCAAATAATGAATTTGAAAAGCATTTTTATGCGATTTTATTGCCAGTTAGAGTTTTCTTTTAGTCATTAATTTGTTTAAATTTATACTTATTTTGTAGTAGTGATAGTCTGACAACTTACTGTTTTTCCGATATGTTAAAAAACTCGATCCAAAACGGTTTCATGTAAAATATATAGAAACCAATAGTGCAGCTGCGGCCGACTTCATGCAGTCGCGGCATGTGCGGTTGGCACCAAAAACGTACCTTAACTTATACCTAAAGCAAAAATAGCATTATTATAGTCCACAATGACTACAAATTTAAACTAACAAGTTGTTAGACTTTACTACAGAACACAAAAATATGTATTTTTCGCCTTATAAACTCGTTATACGTGAGATTCCAGAGCCAATAAGATATTTGTGTGCGGGCGACCCGACCACACTCGTCCTACCCTAGTCTTGCCTTACCTTTAGAACAAGTTTGTCTGTAGATTATAAGACTTTAAGTCTGTACTGCATATCCTTTTTAGGCACTAAAAATGTACTGTAAATTATAACTATAGACAAGATTTTTTCCCAATTTGGTCAAGGGCAGTGTTGGTCGCCTTGCCCCAAACAATGTTTGCCCAACAGTGGGCAAGTAAGATCTTTTTGTACTAGTGTTTATAATATTGAACCTTTTTGATTATATTGCATTTTTTTTGTTGATCAAATCATGTTGTTGTAAGAGTGATTTGTGGGAGTCATTTGTATGTGAACTAATTTGTTAGTGATTATATTAAAATTACAAAGAAAAAGCATTTATTTTGCGGCATATTTTATAGTAAATAAGACTACAAGTTTATCACAAAATTGACAAAAGCAATGAAATTATTTATACAAAAATCCGCCTTGAAACAGCAGTTTATTTATTATAAATGGTATGATCACTAACATTTTAGCGATGGAGGGTACCCACGTGGTAGTTATTCCCATATAGAAGGGACCAGTGGTAAACGCACTATAAGGACCAATGACGTCACAGCCCCCGTCGGCAATCGTGATGTCATAGTCTTGTGCTTGACTGCCTGATTGATCGAAATTATTTAGTTATACAAAACCCAATTTCAAAAAAAGCATAACATACCTGAATAACGACAAGAGATATCGTCATTTTATTTCGTTTGTGCATTTTTTTTTTCTATTATTTTTTTTACTAAAAATACTGCGAAATGTGTTGGCGGTATTTCGTGTTGTGTTCGAACTAAAGTTGATTTATTTTTGTTCGTTTTGTAGCAGTTTTTTTTGTTTGTTTTGTTGATGATAAAACTGTTATATTACAATAATAACTTTTGTGTCCATAGCATATGTTTAAGATGACAGTGTTATTTCTATAAAACAACTATTTACGTTCAGATTTGAAAAAAAGACAACTTTTTTGAAATTTTCAAAATGTGAAAAGGTTGTCTTTTTTCAAATATCTGTAATTTGTATTAACGAGTCACTTAGATAAATGTTATATTTACTGTTTTAAGAACAACTCAACTTTAGTTATTACGATGCCACAAAACTATAGTTCTTATAACTTTTTGCTAGAAAATTATATATTTCAAATAAAGATAATTTGATAATTTTAAGTATCAAAAGGCAACTTCGCTGTTTTAAGAAAATACAGATTCAACTGTCAATGATATAAAAATCTTTTTCTAATACAATTTTCTTGTATTGAGTTATAAGTCGAAAATAATATGAAACTTTATAGTGAATATTCATAGTCATGCAGGCATCTACATATTTAGTCTAACTAAAACTAATAATAGTTTAACTAATAAATTAGAGGTATATTCACAATAAAGTTTCATTTCTTTGTATGCAGTTTTAATGTTAAAATTTTTGTTCTAAACACTGCATGCGTTTGCGACTTTGCGTTTAGAAGTCGCAGCGACTTGTCGGGTACATAGTAAGTGAAAGTGGGTTTTGCTCAAAGTGTGGATCTAGACTAGCGAGTCACGTGCAATATATAGCATAATTATTATTTTGTTTCCAATAAAACTATTAAAAATCGATTTTTGTGTTTGTTTTGCACCCTTTTAACATAGTTGGAAACCCACACCCGAATCGATTCATCGGCTTCGGAGCTGTGATGACACAGACAGACACAACCGGCTTACGGGATAAAAATCCTAGAGACAGACTAAGTCCGAAGTTGACCGACAATTTAAACGTCAGTTTTCTTAAAACGACCGTTTATGAATTCAACGCTCAATTAAACAAAAAACCGTTGTTTTAAGAAAAAGGGCATTCATGTTGTGTGTGCGTTCGCGCAGCGGAATGTTGTTGAATTTAAAGATTTTAATTATGCAGATAATTAGTGTATGACGTCCTATAATTGTGTATGGTAAAAAAAAAATTGTGTATGCAGCCATTGTGGAGAAATTAACTAAAATTTGTTTCCGCTGGGCGAACGTTGTCCTGGCGGATTTTTTTAAAATCCATAGACTTTAGAAGAAATTAGTGTGTATTTGTGTATAATTGATTATGTATGAATGAAATCAGTGCATGCTTAAACTTCGGAGAAATCCAAGTTTCCGCTACCCGAACGTTTGGCCATTAGCTAGTTTTCATATAAAGCGCTTACATAGAGAGCTGTAGATTTTTACATACGTTGTTTTGAATTTGTTTAAAAAACAGATTTAGAAAAAGTCGTAGGGTTTAAAAGATAAAAATATAAACGTTAAATACACCTATTAGGTCTTAGTTCTTAAAGTATGCAGTTTGGGGTCTAGATTTTCACGTTTACACAAACCTTGTAAGTGTCTCCAACATGTTGCCAAGTATCAATGATGTTCCGTTAGTAATTAAAAAGTTATAGGATATTTTACCATGAATAGATCACTGTTTACAAAGCAGTCGAATATCACGACGTTCTAAAGGAATTGCATGGTAAAATGTATGCCAATAATTAGTTTAATCATTCAACTATTCACTTGCAAAATTTCATGTCATTAAATTCGTTTAGTCGTATAATGCCTAATTCGCAAAATGGCACCCGATTCTTAAAAGGGCCAATTCGTGAATGGACTAGTTCTCAAAAGGACTAATTCGCGAAATGGCTAATTCTCAAAAAGACTAAGTAGTAAAATGCCTAATTCGTAAATGGACTCATTCGTAAAAGGACTAATTCGTAAAATGGCTAATTCTTCAAATGGCCAACTTTTACCAACTCCTGCCATGAGTTAAATTACATGCATACATACAGTTTAAACATTTAAGCTGAGATTTCCTCAATATTTTCTTCAACTGTTTATCCACAGTAACCGACCCCATACACTCGTTTTTATTGACACATCGCCAAAACGAAATTATTCTTAGTAATTATAATGCGTTCTTCCATTTTTCTCATGAAATAACCTTACCTATTATTATTTAAAAAATAGTTTTCAATCATCGTGGTGATAACAATAATTTATGCAACTAAAGCATAAAACATTGTTATAAAATAGAACATAACCTAGAAAATTAAATTAGTTTTTTCATGTCATTTAACTCATGGAATGAGTTGGTAAAAGTTGGCCATTTGAAGAATTAGCCATTTTACGAATTAGTCCTTTTACGAATGAGTCCTTTTACGAATTAGGCATTTTACTACTTAGTCCTTTTGAGAATTAGCCATTTCGCGAATTAGTCCTTTCGAGAATTAGTCCATTCACGAATTGGCCTTTTTGCGACTGTTTGCCATTTTGCGAATTAGGCATTATACGACTAAACGATTAAATTCAGTAATTAAAGAAAGACAATTATAATACTGACGAAGCATCGAAAACCTACATAATCCGACCAAGTTCGGATAGCTACAAAAAAGCGGCCGTGCCATATGTCTAAGAAACGTTCTTAACTTGGAAGGTTAGTATATTTATTAATATGGTACAGTTGCGTACACAAGCGTTAGGAAAAAATAAAACAATTGCATTTCTTGAATGAAAAATATTTTTTTAATAATAGCGCCACTATCTACGATAAAAAGCTGTAAATAAAAAACTTTTTTACAAAAAAATTAAACCGACTTCCAAAAACAATAAAAAGCAAAAAAAAAAAAAACAAATTTTAGGTGCATCGGCCTAGAAGTCGGTGGCAAAATTAACTTAATAACATCCATTAGACAGATGGCGTTGTACCTACGTGAGTGTACCATTGCCAAGTTGAAAACAAATATTGCACCGAGACCCAAGAAATTCAGATTTCTGGACAAATTGTTTTTAAAATCTTGGGACATTCGGATAATACTTTGATTGGACTTTTAAGCTCTCCTTTTAAGCCATTTTATGCCCTATATTCTACTTTTTAATTGTTGAAGACAAAAACGTTTTGCTATACGACATGGAAATTTTATCGACTGCAAGCAAGCAATACCTCCTATCTGACTCCGGGTGGATTTTAAAGGGGAACAATAAAACATAATAAAATCCTTATTCCGTGGTATAATGAGATACTGAAAATCCAAGTTTTCTTTATTTAAGCATAGTATTGATTAATAAAGTTTTTTGTTTTTATTTTGAGTCTAAGGGTAGTTTATGGAAGATACCAGTTTTTTGAAACAAAAATGTCAGATAGGAGGTATTGCTTGCTTGCAGTCGATATGACTTTCCGTTGGTTTCCTTGCATTCACGTACCTAGGTCAGCGCCATCTAGTCATCAGCTAGGAAAAGAATGAAAAGTGCTTTTCCTGGGTCTGGGGCGTCTCTTATGTTTGTTATTAAGAGGTCGGGAGGTTGCTATCTGCAAAAAAAAGAGTCGTTTAATATTTTGATGAAGGGTAATAGCCCTATTAATTTAGACATTTGAAATAATAAAAAAATTAGAAGATCTTATTTAGTGTAAAAATAAAACGAGACCAAACTAACAACAATACCATTTATTTGGTTATACAGATTTTTACATATAGCAACAATAATAGGATAGTTTTACTAATTTTGTCTCACATTATAAGTGATCAAAAAGTGAACAGTATATTGCCTCTAAACGCTAAACCTTTCGAAACTCTAGTATATACTATATCTATTATATATTCATACATATAATTAACACAAACTATATAACGGAAGACGTTTTGGAAGACTTCAAAGTATGTACTTATATATTTTATACGTGATACAATTTTGACATTGAAAATATATTTCCATTCTTATATTATACTTAAGAACTATATAAATTGGAAGCACTGAGATTCGGTTGTTTATTTTATAGTAATATTCAAAGAGTACTACTTTGCTAGCGTACTGCCATCTGGTATCAAGAAGAAGAATTAATTTACTGAAGCATACAAACAATCTTGCTAAATTGTTGTTCATAAATGATAACGAGTTCTATTTTTATATTTAAGTATCCAACGAAGAAGTAGTATTTAATTTTGCTTTATTTGTTTGAAGATAATACTTGCATAGACCTGTGCATCAGAAGCACTTACAACACTCACGCACTACATATTTACACATTATTAATTTTATAATTTGACGGATAGTATCAATTTTCAATTTCAAATTAATTATTTCTCAAACATCTGCTATTGGCTGCTAGATATAAGTACTAACATACAATTCCTGCTCAACAAACAAAACATTTATTTATCTAATTTATACTCGAACACCAATTAATACTTATTTTACTCCATCTCCGCGGAGATTTTTCTCCCATAAATCCTATTCTACTCTTTCTATTGTCATCGTCACATCGTATTTTTTACTATATTTACATTCTTATCGTATTCTAAGATTTCTATTTACTAAACAAATAACAGAGTAATAGGACTTTAACAAAGGTATAGGATAAGATATAAATCAATCATATAATAATAATTACGTTTTGAGTATGACTCAACTGAATACTAACAATTGAAATGAGTAAATGTGAATTAAATTCAATATTACGTTTTAAAGAATATACCAAAATTATCACTTAATCTAACTTACATCTAAACATCGAAACATGTACGTCTAACACTGATAAAATGAATAAATATAATTTATTGCGTATTACACATGAAATTATTCACCTTAACATTATTTTTGTAACGCCATCTACCGGCGAAAAGCTTAAGCTTTTGTTTAAGCTATTCATCACAAGATGGCGCTATGCGTTTTAAAAAATATTTTTTTATTATTGTCTCCAAGACATGCCTTTGGCGTTAACTAAAAATATTTTAATTTTTCAATAAGCACCCGAAAAGCTGTAACTACACTGCGCTTTACAACATATAAAAATTTAATAATACTCGTTAATTGGCAAAACGGGAGATATGTTTTGTATAAGGGCGCGTCTACATTGTGATCATTCGACAATGAGCTTTTACTTTATAGCACTGGACATACTTCGAAAATTTTTAATAAACCTTAATCCTCTGAATTCCTTTATTTTCTTTATACTTAACTATCGCTAGCAAAACCTCGTAATCAAATGATCTGAGTGAAGACGCACCAAGTGATTTTGATATCAATATATATTTTATATGTATACATATCAATTTGACACTTAACATACACTTTAAATATTGTGAAATAAAAATCGACAAATCTAAAAATATGTTTATAACGTATATCTACCATTCACTTCACACGCTAGGCGCACTTACACTCACCAAAACAAATATATTTACTTCTATAGCTTTTAACAGAAATAATTTCCTATATATAGTTTTAATGTATACCATTGCCCTTTAATATGTTTAGGCTCAGTTACATAACTCGGTTATATTTAACGTAAACAATATTTAAATAAATAATTACATACCTACTAGACATTTACAGTCGTTCGTCAAAATTCACAGATGCATAAAGATTGCCTCACACACACACACACAAATCTCATAACTATTCAACAAAAAAATCTGCATTCATCGCACATTCATCTGGCCAATTTGAGCTTTTTAATCCCATCTAAATATTACCTATTTATTTCTTATTCCTAATTGAAAATATATTCTCATTGTCAATATATTTTAATTTCGATAATGGATAAATATTTTAAATATATATTTATATAAGTACATATATTATATGCGAAGGGAACGGCCAACATTCAATAAATATATTTATTTTATATTAATTAATACAAAGAGACGGCTCGTTATAACCTCTAAACAAATTATATTATGATTTATATATTTTTTTAATATTTTGGAAGACTGTGGACCGCTATTTAGAGGAGTCATATCAATATACGAAAACTTTAAGGATATTATTGTTGTTAAAAATACATCTGATTAAAGTAGGATGAAGCAAGGTTCAACTATTACATATTTAAAGATAATAAAAAACGTGTCGTTGTTGATTTACTAAAAAGTATTCTAAGTTCTATAACGACTTGTCATAAAGACTTGTCGCTTAGCTAATCAAAAAAGAAGTTACCGAATATAATCCTAAACGATTACTAAAATTAATCTAAGAATTTTAAATTACTTATTCGAACGAACAAGACACACTCGGCCATAAAAATTCACTCAAAAACCAATCAATTCCGTTTGTTTTGTAAAAGTACGAAAACAAAAATACTCAATGTTAGTAAAACTACGTGAAACTTAGTTCAGCTACTCGTCAAGAGATGGCGTTAGTGAAGCGTGTAGTTAAGTTATCGATGAGTGAACATTATTTCTCCTCTCACACCTACGACTGAGCATATTTTACAGCAGAAAACGTCTAGATAAATAATACACTAGATCATTCGATACATTTACGTAACATATTATTATTTAAAAGTAGGTGTAATGACGGCAAAGTTTCCTCATTTAAAAAACAGTTTTTGATCAACATGAAACATGATTTATTAACATCGAAGTTTTATATACTATTTGGAGAAATATTTAACACCTAGAGAATAAACAATCAACTTTTTTACACCCCTCATTAATCCCAAACCTGTCAATTTTTCGTCCAAAATCACCCTTCATAAGTTAAGAAAACCAGCCGTCACCACCCACCCGCTACAATTAAAGCTTGCAAGATTTAATCGACGACGATATCCTGTCCGAGACGGTCCATCTCTGCCAGCATGAAGTCAACGTCCTTCTCGGTGACGGCTGCCGAGGAGATGATGCTGCGGAAGAAGTTGGGGCGGCGGTCGTCGGGCTGGTAACCCACCATTAAAGTGCCGGATTGCATCATCTTGCCTTTCAGTTTGGCGCAGACCTGTGGTAGCAAGTGAAATGAATCAAGTGGTAAGTACCTATTAGGAGGTTCTACTTATAGCTTGTTATTGTTGGGAAATCATGAAGATCTACTCGTGTAAGTGGTAGGTACCTCTTTTCCATAAATTAGCGTAAGTAGCCTAAGATAATGCTGTTGTTGTGGCAAATTCTGGCCTTTTAGATTAAATAAGAGGCTTTCTTTGGCTATTTTAATGCATATTGTTGTTATACGTTTAAAAAGAATTCAACTCAAATATCTTTCTAGTAATGGCGGAGGAACGACTGACATGGTTCGGTATCAGTATCCTCGTTCACAAAAGATTTTTAAGACCCCTCTTCAATCATCTTTAAAAATAAACTTAGAAAGTGTGTCAATTTCCAAAAATTCACACGATTCCTTACTCAATTTCTAAACCACTTTCCACTCCTCATCAAAACCAGCCTTATCAACAGGTTTACCTAATCAGCACACTTATTTCTCCCCAAGACCCCCTCACCTTGCCAAGTTTAATCTCCTTGTGCGCATCATGCGGTATGCCCCGCAGCTGCTTGGGCAGGTACCAGAAGGACACGTTCACCATCTCGGGCTCGAGGATGAGGTGGAACTTGTCGGGCTGCTCCTTGATGCGCCGCACCTGGTACTCTGCCAGCTCCATCAGACGGTCCATGTGGCGCTCGAATCCGGAGGTGCCCTGCAAATGGTAGACGATAAATTGATTTGTCGTCCAAGTTCACCAAACCTAAGTAAGCTGGTGAATTAAGTCGTTGTATCGAACTCAAAATTAAGGTACATTAGTTGTGTTTCTCGTAGATTCTTCTGGGGCTTCCTCCTGTGCCCGCATAAATAAAGCCTATGTCGTCCGGAGATAGGGTAGGTCCCCCAATAGCGAAGTGGTTTCAGGAAAAAAGGGCGGTTTAACATTTTCGAAGTCTTTCAGGTACAAACAATTTTATAATAATAGTACTGTAGAGTTTGACTGTATCTTTATATTTCTCCTGCATAGTTGGGATCCGCGTATCCAGATAAAGAATTCCCCAGTTCCCCTTCCCCACTTACCTTCCCACGCCACTGCAGCCACAGCTTGAAGATGTCGTTGTGTCTGCCGCACTGAATCACCTTGTCACCCGTGTCGTACTTGGGGTCGTAGATCTTGTCCGTCATGAACAGGTACTCCGCTGACATCGCGTTGCAGTTCAGCAGGATACCCTGAGGGGAGAAGGTGGTTCTGATGAATTTTGAAAGAGTAAAAGAAATAAACGGCATTGGTAGATTGAAGTTATGGCTTAGTGGAAAGTCATACTATGTACATCATATGGCCTAGTGGAAAGTCAAAAGTAAATATATTAACTCCTTTAAAACCTTTTTACATTTAAACAATTACGTAGGTAGAGATTATTTCTTTAGTGCTTTGTTAATGCATGGCAGCGATTACCATATGCGTTGTGGTCAACGATGTTCGTATAGAGAATGGTATCATTACACGGTTGCTTTGTCACAGAGGAAACGTGGAGGATGGCTAGGTACTTAGTTAAAATTCAACTCAATTAGGAACCTCATTCTTATTAAATAGTTACGATAAATTCTCGAAACACCTCCATTTATTTGCACTTTTAAATCCATTTTACATAAACACACTTCCCCTATAAAAACCCCCTTTTTCAAAACTCCACGACAGAGATAAAGTCAACTCCTCAAATCAGTGTTTGGACAGAACCTTTCAGTTTGTGCATCGCTCTGCAGATGGCGTATCTGTCGCGCGCACATGTTTGTCCGAATTTATATGCTAAACAGCTGAACCCTACCCTTGTGGAGTGTACGTAGGTGGAGAGTATTGTAGTCTAGTAATTTATGGTGTAGATTTATGAAAAGCACTGTTGAATGCTAATTGTTGAGTAATTTGAAGTTACCGTAGCGATTACTACGTATATTAGATAAGGTTGCAATTAAAAACGCAACTATTTAGACAAGAACACCAACAAAATAAACTTGCATTTTTCTGAAAACTTTGAAACTCAAACGTGACAATTGTTTAAAAACTGACATAATATTTTGTTGGTAACTTGAACCTACTTAGGCAACAATGTATGTAGTTTCACGTTAATCTAAGAATATTATAAGCTGTCCAAACCTTTCCAGAATTTTAAGAAACTGGCTTTGTTTCTATTTGCTCTGGTTGGTATACTTTATATTTTATTAAACAGACACTCGGTAAGTAGTTTATAAATCAATTCACGTTACTGTCTATTCCATACAACACTTGAGTAGGTATAATGTTTTGCTAAGCAATAGTCGACTCTATTCCTTTATGATAAGATTAGCTCAATAAGTGGCTGCGGCCGTCACAACAATATGCTTCATGATAAATTCCTCCGGACCCCGCCTGTGCGGCATTTTGTGGTTAGAGATGTGACTGTGTCGATATCGATATATTAACATTATACTATAATGTTATCGATATTTTTCAAGGTAATTACAAAGATTTACTTGAGGTGTAAAGTATCATAAAAAGCTATGTGTGTTGTAAATATTGTCAGTAGTATAATAAGCTAAACGATAAAGTCATCGTATTGTTGTCAATCCAAGCCTTTTCTAAATATGTATAAGAAGAAGAGCTTTTAGATATTATTTAATGTCGCCTCCCAACAACACAATTGTCGAGGCACGCAGACAGCTTGAGCAACATACACTTTCTACAATAGTCTATAGATATAAACATAATACCACTTTAATTTGCCTAACAGTTTACCTGTTAAACCGCAACACGCAACCTCTCCCACACCTCGACATTTATCGATAAAACCGCAGGCACAGCCCTACTCAACGCTGAGGGCGCAAACATTTAATTAAATTCCTCTTTGCGACACTTGCTAACATATGTTGCCAATTTCGGACAACCCTTATCACTATGCCACACAAAAACCAACTTCATTTCATACAGTATACGTCCCAAATTGCCTTGCGGTGATGTTATTAAATTTTCCGACAGAATTATGGTTTGCTGCTCAAATGATATTAAACTTTGTTACAGAGGAGTAAAGTTGAAATTGTTTTGTTATATGAAAAAATGTTCAGAAATTCCTGTTGAAGTTGTATGAATTATGAATTGTCTAATTTGTTTTTCTGATAACCAAAAAGGTATCATTGTCAATAATTTTGTTGTCATTTCAGTACACATTATAAATTAAATAATATTAAGCTACTAGCTTCCGCTTGCGGCTTCGACCGCGTGGTGTGTTCATAAAAAGTAGCCTATGTATTAATCCAGCGTATCACTTATCTACACATAAAATTTCAACCAAATCGGTCCAGCCGTTTTTGCGTGAAAGAATAACAAACTTTGACATTTATAAAATCACATCATCAGTAGGATAGGATTTATGATATCAGTAGGATTTATTGTCGTGGTGGCCTAGTGGGTAAAGAACCAACCTCTCGAGTATGAGGGCGTGGGTTCGATTCCAGTTCAGGCAAGTACCAATGCAACTTTTCTAACTTTGTATGTACTTTCTAAGCAGTGGCGTAGCGTGGGTATCTGCCGCCCGGGGCAGTTGTCGATTTTGCCGCCCCTTCCCGTGTATTTTTTTTTAACAAGTGTTACAGGCCGTTTGTCATTTTTAACCGACTTCAAAAAAGGGATTTTTTTTTGTATCGACATTAAAAATCATCGAATGACCCTTCCCGCTGTGGGTTAGCAGCGGTGAGGGAGTGTCAGACTCTTACTGACTAAAAACCGTCGTGTTCCGTCGAAGGCCTTTTATGTTCCAGAGCCGCGGTAACTCTTTCGAACAACCCGCAGCCCCGGCAGAAGGGGGAGGTACTCAAGTAGACTTTTCTTTTATATCTTTGTTACTTGATTTCTTGAAGGTTTTAAAATTCTTTTAGGTTCGCAGGCTAGCTAAGTAGGTACCTATAAGTATATATGAAATTGAAATAATTTAAAAAGCGGGGCTACTTTAAACTGTTTAACAAATTAATTTAATTTACGGGACTAACACTTAAACTAGTTTCCATGGAACTATACCTAGAAGCGTGAAATTTGGCTTGTATCTAGGTAGGTAGGTATTGCTTATAGCATTCAAGTTTATCTAGACCAGTGGTTCTTAACCTTTTAGTCATGATGGACCACTTTAACTAAAGTTTGTCTTGCCGGGGACCACCTCATCGGTTTACCTAAATTAGGACTCTGCTAAACGCATGTCGGCAGTTGTGTAGGAAGTAAATACAAATAAAGAAAAACTTGCCTTTGTAGTTTCCAAATGCGCGAGCGAAGCGAGCGCGAAATTTTTATCGGACTTAAATTAAATATTACGTAAAATTTAGCCCAAACGTACTTAACTTTTTGTTTGTTGACAGATGCAAAAATAAGGGCATATCGCTTTTGAAGACGCGAGCGAAGCGAGCGCGAAATTTTTATCGGACTTAAAACAAAAATTACGTAAAATTTAGCCCAAACGTACTTAACGTTTTGTTTGTTGACAAATGCAAAAATAAGGGCCATAATATAGTTTCTGAATACGCGAGCGAAGCGAGCGCGAAATTTTTATCGGACCTAAACCAAATATTACGTAAAATTTAGCCCAAACGTACTTAACTTTTTATTTGTTGACAAATGCAAATGCGCGAAATTTTAATTATTTTTTATTTAAGACTCAAAACCAAAATTACGTAAAATGTAGTGTCACGTGTGTTTTAAGTACCAAATTTTAACAATAATTAATTTTAAGTTTAAAAAGTTTAAACTTTCTTGTTTAATGTTTTGTTATTGTTAGATAGTTTTATGTAGCGGCGCAGATACTTGTTGCGAACATTTTTTTTTATTGGGTAAATTTTGCCGCCCCCTAAAAGCTGCCGCCCGGGGAATTTGCCCCCCTTGCCCCCCCCACGCTACGCCACTGTTTCTAAGTATATCTTGGACACCAATCTATACTAATATTATAAAGAGGAAAACTTTGTTTGTTTGTTTGGTTGTAATGGATAAACTCAAAAACTACTGAACCGATTTTAAATATTCTTTCACCATTAGAAAGCTATATTGTCTGCGTGTAACATAGGCTATATTTTATCCCGGTGCGGGCAGTAGCTCCCACGGGACGCGGGTGAAACCGCGGGAAAACGGCTAGTGGCTGATAAAAAGGTGAAGGAAAACATCTTGAGGAAACCTGGACTATTTAGTCTGAAATCTCCAACCCGCATTGAGCAAGAGTGGTGATTAATGCTCAATCCTTCTCCGTGTGAGAGGAGGCCTGTGCCCAGCAGTGGGACGATAAAAAGGCTGTCACAGGATTTATTGAGGACTAAGTTAACCGAGAACATAAGCGTCTGTTTCATAACTTTTTATTATAAAAAGTAAACAGTTGTTGTTTTAATAAAAATGGACGTTTATATTGTCAGAGAACTTGGGTATAATGAGCAACTTCAACTTTGTAATGACGTATATTTAGGTACTAGCTTCTGCCAACGGTTTCACCCGCATCCCGTGGGAACCTCGGCACGGACCCGGATAAAAAGCTTGCTTATAGCCTTCCTCGATAAATGGGCTATCTAACACTGAAAGAATTTTTCAAATAGGACCAGTAGTTCCTGAGATAAGCGCGTTCAAACAAACAAACTCTTTAGCTTTATAATATTAGTATAGATTCATCAAAAGCGTTCGCACGTCACAATCAGAGAAAGTCGTAAAACAACCATTAAACGCACTCGCGTCTGCAAATAATGATCCTGATTTTATTATTTCTGACTTTAATACTGAGAGTAAAGGATCGATGAAAATAAACATTCCTAAAAATTTATACTCTCATAATCTTCAGACTTTTGCCTAATTTTATTGAGATATTACTTACCTATCTAATAATTATTCTGTAGAGATAATAAGCCTAGTTTTTTTTTTTAATCTGTAGGATATTTTGTGTGGGGTGTAGAACAGCATATGATCCGGTTTTCAATTTAAAGGAGGTTTTAAAACTGATGAGTATATACATACCTAGTTGTTTTTAATCTGCGATAGGCCCGCGTTTTGGCACAAAATACCCCGTTTTATGGTTGTAAAGGTGTAAAGTATATTAAAATTGTACTGACCTCATACTTGAAGTGCACGGTGGAGCACTGCAGCAGGGTGCCCATCAACTTGTGCGGATTCCACGTCACCGAGTCCGCCCTGAAACATGACATTCTTATACTATTGGTTTAAATTTAAAGTAAACTAAATCTATATTTACTTAAAACTAATAATGGGCGTCGATATCCCTGTCACCCGGCAATATACCCAAAAGAAGTTTTGTTCATATTTCCAGTATTTCTAATATAAAACGTGTTTCGGAGGGAGTCAATTCAAGAGCTTAAGATTTTGGGTTTAAAACATAGTAGGTAAAGGAGAGATTCCACCACGTGTTGCAGTCATATGTGTCGTCTGGTGTACTCGCTCTAGCAGACAGTGACAAATTGCTTGCGAGATCACAATCACAAGCTAGCTATAGGCTCGCGCCGCTGTGTACAATTTTTTTGTTCACGAACAATTTTGGTGAAATCTTGCGAAGATGTGGGTATTTATATATTTCGCAAGAATTAAATCAACGGAAAGCCTATTTTCTTTATAATAATTTGTCCTACATGCCTAACTTTTTATAACAACATCAAAATCAAGCATTATCTAATCTTCGCAAAATATTTTCTAACACCCTTATTTTTCAATCTCAAAGCACTCAATTGATAAACCACACTCACACACACCACACTACGTAATCTACCCTCTAATTCTAACACAATTATTATGTAAATTAAATGTAAAATTCAATGATGATTTTTGACAAAACCAAGGTTATTAGTCAGTCGGGGTGACATCGGCCAATTTGCATAATGCGGTAATCAATTGTGAATCAAGCTACCCCTTCTGTTTGCCAGAATTGATTCCCATCACGGAGTAAGGAAAGAACGGAGATGCCATAATGCAGGTAGGTCAGGCGCCTTCATCATCATCCGAACCTTTACCCAACAATTTTGGGGTCGGCTTCCAGTCTAACCGGATGCAGCTGTGTGCCAAATGAGCGACTGCCTATCTGACCTCCTCAACCCAGTTACTCGGGCAACCCAATACCCCTAGGTCAGGCGCCTTCTTCTGGCTCAAATACGTACGTCAGGCATGACCAAAACGATCAGTTACGACTGAACTAAAAAGGCGTTCGGGTTCTTTCAGACATCAGTCAACGATTTTTAGTATTATAAAAAATTATCAAGTCTATAGAGGGCGTGTAAGGGCGAAGTCACACCCGCATTTTGGCGCGCTATTTTCTTAGGAGATTTTTCGTTATGGCACCTCCACTAGTCATTTTGTTCTCCGTGTTCTAGTGGTAGAGTGGATAGGGGCGCGGGTAGCATCGGGCACAGTGGGCACAGATAGGGGAGAGTGTGATGAGCTAGAAAACTGTCGCAGATTATGATTTTGAGATTATTTTGGGGTTGTTGTGTAAATAGGATTTTGCATTTTTTTGGTGTAATTTGTAGTTAAGAGAAAATAGAGTGTGGATAGTAATACCTATCCAGGATCAGGCGCCTGAACTTCATAAAGTTCTAAATTGCTTAGTAGCCACGAATCTAAGGTGTAATTGAGATCTTTCAATAACATAACCATGACCTGGAGATCTTCTCTATTTCAGAGCTAGAAGTGTGTAAAAAAATCGTTATAAAATAACGAAGCACCCACAGTTCTTTTTTATCATTATATATTTCAGTTCTAATATTAAAAGTATATTGCTGAATATACTTCACACTACAGCCAAAACCCGGTGCATTTGCGGGACGGTCCGTTTATTAACTATTTACTCATATTTTATAAGCGCATAGAAATCAGTAAAAGTTATAGCAAACTCAGCTATTTTGAACTTTTACTTTAGGCTAACTCCATTTTGAATTATAAAGTATTTCCCTGTATTAAAACAGCTTATCCTTCTAGAATGAGTAACAAACAATCCGTGAGACAGTACTCTATATTCATGTACACTGTAAGCAGAAAGTTAAACAGAGTGTATCGTATTGACACAGTCGCGAGCGACGATTTGCCTAATCCCCTGTTTTTACAGCTTCGAGGGTCGCATGGATGCGTTTACACCGAACTGTAGCTTAAAAAATGTTTTTGAGAATGGTACTGTGGAAGTGTTAATTACCATAGACAAATACATACATATTTTTTTTTGTTACATTAACGGAAATGGAACGAGATAGGCTAGCTCCTTAAATAAACAAATGGCGTTAATTGTGAGGTTTTGTTTGTCAGAAAAAAAAATAATTACAAAAATTAGGACGCAATGATGAGTCCTTCGGTCTGAGCATTTTTATATAATATAAGAAAAATATACAACATACTTAACAAATAGTCTATGCAGCAGAGATTTCGTTACAAACTATAATTTTCTCAAAATTTTCAAGTTGTGCATTCTCATTTAGTTACACGGTCAAAAAAACAACCAAAAATACATAACTAGAGGTATATTATTTAAGTATAACTTATTTTTAACATGAATTTTATTTTGAGCACTCAAAGCTCAAACATTACAATACGGTGTAACTGCACCCAAAGTTTAAACCACTTGCCTCCCAAATGATAAATGAGCTCGCGACAAGTGCAGACGTGTGTTCCTACACTTTTTGTTTTTTGTTACTTACAGCGTTATGCACGAGAGGTGATGGCGAGGGGGTGAGAGGGGAAGGGAAGGGAAGGGAGTTTTAATTAATCTTAAAAGAGGTTTAATAGTCCCGCTTGAAGGGTGTGTAAGGATGGAGTTTTGTGCACTTTTTTTTTCTTTTTTAGTTGAGGGTGTGTTTTTTTATTGTTTTTTTTTTTGGGAATTTTGGGGAAAGTGAAATTGGGTTTTTATTTTTTGGGGGAAGAATTGAAGAAAATGCTGTTTTAATAATTTTTCACGTAAATCGTATCTACATTTCACACATCGTATCAAGTTTTGCATCTAAAAAAACTGTTTTGGAAAATGAAACTGTTTAATTTTGTTATCTTTCAGACAGTCAATGTATTCGTCGATTCAAGTCTGACATAGCTAAATCTAAATCTTCTAACTTTTTTGACAAACCAAACATTCCATAATATTCCTCCTAAAACCATTATTAAACTAAAATAATTACAATAATTTTATACAATGTACACACTATACATATATACAAACTTAAACTACTTATCTTTATACAAAACTAAAAATAAAATACTATATACAAAATATATATAAACATAAAACATAATATAAAAGGGCATCGATCAGGCGTCGAAGTATTCCTCCGGATCACTGTCCTCCGGAAACGTGCCCAGAAGACTGGCTGCATTGCCACGTTGAATGGCAATGCTAATTCTTTGTCCAAAGAATAAGCCAGCCCTCTGGTCACGCGAAGCGTCGACAAGCCTTTTCGCGATGTCCTTGTAAAGTAACCGCGAACTCGGGCCCCACGGTCCGAGCGTTTCGACCCCAAACGGCTCAAAACTATAATTTCCAATAAGGGTATTATATTTGCGCCGCTTGGTGGTCTCTGCAGAAGCTGCAGCCGCCCCAGCACAGCATGCCGTGCTAGGAAGATGTGATGGCGCCAGGGTGTCGACGCATGTTGCGTCCCACACCAAGGGCCTACCCATCTTCCATGGCAACAACGTCATGCCATCTGGCCTCTTTCCATCGTCACGCACCAGTCCATTAGGCTCTAACACGGCTGGTACGCCGGCGGTGGAAAGAGCACGACGGATAATGTCGTTAATGTTGGCATGCCGTGCAATACGACCAGCACTTCTGCAGCACGACAGACCATGGTGCCCGAGGCTGTCGACAGCTTCACCGCAATGGCAGCGATGCGGAGCAACACAGGGAGCGCCTAATCGAAGGCATGTAGCGATCCGGAAGGTGTTGTCATCCAGCATAGTGCCTATGCTGGTTGACGGAATAACCTGCAACCATAGTCCAGATTCCCATACTCCCACAGCCAGCAGGCGAGCACGCTCGGCAGCACCATTACACGTATTAAGAAGATCATTCCGTGTGATGCTGCAGAGCGGCCCATCCCACTGTCTCTGAGAGGAGGGGTCACTGGGCAAAACCGTATTTGGGCAAGTCATTTTCCAAGCATTCAACGCATCGGCCAAACACGGCACCCCAGAGTCCACCAGTGAGGAAGATAGAATTTTCCTAGTGAGACTTGCGGTGCTGTGGACCGAGGAGAGGAATGCCGGTAAACTAAGACTGGAAATTTTGCGGACGCCGAGGCCTCCCAAACGAATAGGCAGTGAGGCCTGTTGCCAGGCTCGGTCGTCCAGGACCGAGCCTGGACGACCGACAGGAGGGTAGAGAAAGGGTGTTCCTGATAATTTTGTCGACTTTATCTAATAGGTTCGGATGTTTCCACAAATGAGAAGAGCGAAGGATATAAGTAAATTTTGGTCCGAAACAACAATATCGAATAAGTGTATATGCCGAATGTACATTAATTTTAAGTAGCCTGTCCGAAATGTCATTGAAGTTTTGAATTTTTTCCTCTATAAAGGAGGAAAAAGAGTCGTCATAGATCGGAGACCCTAGTAGGCGAAGAGAGGCTTTTTCAATGATTTTTAATTGCGGAGCTATGGTATGAAATTTTGAAATAATCGTTTGCCTATGAATGTTGGTGTCAGGAATGAAAATTTCGCATTTCGAAAAGTTGAGCGTGAGACCGATTGATTTGAATTTTTCTTTTAATAGTGTAAGATCATTGAAAACAGTATCTACATCGCCTCCTAGGGTGCCATCATCTAAATACAAATTTATTAAACTTAGTCTCATCTAAAAGCAATTTAGCTATTTATACAATAATTACAAATAAACACACCACACCACCTCTACAAAGTCGGGTAACAGCTAACACGATCAGCTGTAACACTTAACCCCGGGATTGAGTACTCACAAGATTGACATGTGAACTGACGGCATGCTACGACTGCTACGAGGCTACGAGCTACGGCGTAGAGCGTAGTACGGCTACGTGTAATCCGTAGCGCGTAGGCTAGGGTTGGTTAAATTTTAAAATTTTATTTTGGAAGATTTTTGGTTTGGGTTTCTTTAATTTTAGTTGTGATAAAAATCTACGTAAATTAAGACTGAACTTTACTTATAAGAAAGGCTTTATATCTGATTACAATATTAAATAAATTATTATAATAAGGTATTCTATGTTGAACATAATGAGTAATTAAAATTGGTTAATTAACAGAATTTTAATGTTCTGGTTTGAACCATTAATAAAATCGAATACCTGTTCATGGTATCCGACATTAAAAATCTTTTACAAAAATACAGATTTCAAAAAAACTAATGATTACACTTTCCCGTCTAATCATTAGTTTTCCCTACTTTTTAATAAATTAAGCCCTTTCTAGCATCGTCCAAACTACACTATATATTTTTACTAAGAATTCACTCTCAATCTTATCACTTGTTTTTCTCCAAAAAAAATCTTCATAACACAAATTTTCCATAAACCCAAAACTGGCAACCCTACTCAATCTGTCACACGCACCACCGCGCGCATCTGCTGCATTTAGCTAGATTTCAACCTCCCCCCCCTCCTCCCTGCACTCTCACCCCGCGGGGGTAGCTCCCGCGCGACTCACAGCGTCGGCATTTAGCGCCGCGCGCTCATGATTGATGGACGTTAATGGCGTAAGGATTAATTCGGGATAATAAGGCACTAGGCTTGTTTCTGGGGATTTTGTATTGAGTGTAGGATATCAATTAGGTGGGTGGAATAAGCGCAATTAATAGGCCTTGGTCTATTGAAAGAGGAAGGTCTTTGAATTTGTGTTGAGTGTGTTTTTTAGAATTTATATTATAGATTTTTTATAATTTGTATTTTAGAAATGATAACTAAATTTTTTGCCTTTAGTTAATGCTCATTGTTTGTCTTCTCTCTTATTACAATTCCGTAATCTTAGTGTAACTATAATATATTTTATACATAAAAAGTTTACAAAATAATGTCTTACCTCTCGACTCCAGTGAGACGCGGGTGTCGGTACTTCTTAGAGAATAGCAGACCACCTCCCCACGCAGCCTGTACAATAGTATTTTATTTTTAAAGCTATACCTAAAGAGCTTGCAAGATTTTTATCATACAACTAACATGCGAATTGAGGACCTTCTTCTTTTTGTAAAGGTGGTTAGTAATAAAACTTACATCGACGTGCATCCACATGTCGTACTTTTGGCAGATGTCGGCGATGTCCTCGAGCGGGTCGAACGCGCCCAGCACAGTCGTGCCCGACGTCGCGTTCACGAAGAACGGCACCTGATGCACAGGAGATCATTAGGATTACGACATCCCTACTAATATTATAAATGCGAAAGTAACTCTGTCTGTCTGTCTGTCTGTCTGTCTGTCTGTCTGTCTGTCTTTTCTTCACGCTTAAACTACTGAACCGATTTGTGTGAAATTTGGTACAGACATAGTTTGGAGCTTGAGAAAGGACATAGGATAGTTTTTATTACAAAAAAATAAAAATAATAGATACAATTTATTCCGGACATACAGCGCCATCTATTGTTCAAAACCAAAAATATGCCGGATGCCACTATTCCACGCGAACGAAGTCGCGGGCAAAAGCTAGTTCTATATATTGAACTATGGGAAGAACTCAGCTATAAAGGAAATCAGATAGAAAAACCTAATAAAAAAATTCAACATAACGAGGTGGATTTTCCGCTCAGTTTTTCTATGCGCGATATATAACGAGCGGCAAAAAATCCGTCGCGTGGTTTTAAATGTTATCTCGAAACGGTAGTTTTTGTCTTCCATGTGAACCGAGCGATGTCACGCAGAAAAACGAACGTAAATTCTGTTATTGTGAAATCGCTCTTAGACTAGACGACGATGATGACTTCAGTATATAACTGTATTAGAAGATGGCACCAGTAATCAGGAATGTCAATAAACGAATAACAAAGGCCTTAATTTCAAAGCCGAATCTGTAAAAACGTCAAAGTTTGCCACAGGCGTCCCAGCTCACTTGTTCACACATTTTTTTGGTGAACAAGAGCTCTCAGGCAATGTTCATTTGTAAAATACCTTTATTTTCAAGCTACATTTGCCCATACATACACCTTAAAGTCTAGCATATACATACATATATTATTACTAGCTTCTGCCAGCGGTTTCACCCGCATCCCGTGGGAACCTCGGCACGGACCCGAATAAAAAGTAGCCTATAGCCTTCCTCGATAAATGGGCTATCTAAGACTGAAAGATTTTTTTAAATCGGACCAGTAGTTCCTGAGATTAGCGCGTTCAAACAAACAAACAAACAAACTCTTCAGCTTTATAATATTAGTATAGATATATAAAACCTGTCAGTATATAGAAACTTAACCTCTTGTAGGCCACGGATCCACGCGAGACACAATTGATTTTCTATTGTTCTCTAATTAGCGGCATACAAGAGGTTAAAGCTCTTGTAAAAGGTACTCACATTGCCCCTATCCTTGTGATACTTGACGAGTCGCTCCAGTTCAGCGGGGATCATGCGCCCGCGCTCGTCGGAAGGTACACAGATGCAGTAGTCGGTACCCAGGCCGCACACTGACGCGCAGGATTTCACCGAGTAGTGGCACTGGGAGAATAAAATGGTTATTTAATTGGTCAGAAAATCATAGGCTGAGGTAAGTCCTATTTTATTATTCATAATATACGCCATAGAGAACAAAATGACTAGCGGAAGTGCCATAACGGAAAATCGACTAAGAAAAAAGCGCGCTCAAATGCGGGAGTGCGGGGGACGAGGAACGTCACCGTTTTCGCCCTTGTACGCCTTCTTTGGACCCGAACATTTTTTGTAATACAAAAATCGTTAACAGATGTCTCAAAGAAACCGAACGCTTCGTTAGTTCACTTGTAGCTGACCGTTTTGGTCATGCTGACCGTATGAATTTGAGCTAGAAGAAGGCGCGTGATCTACTGCTTCATGGCATCTTCGCTCATCGTTCCTTACTCCGTGATACACACTTATTTATTTTTTACCTATGTACTTGTGGCTTTATAATATAAATGAGTGAATCTATGGTTCGAGATCACCTAGGGTAGAGGAACTGACCTGGTCGGAGGTGAACATGACGAGGTGTCCGGGGATGCTGGAGAGCCCCTTCTCCTTGTACTGCGGGAACTTGTGGTGACGAGCCGCCAGGAATGCGTACAGGTTCGAGATGGATCCACCTGGTGGAAGACCAGGATGTGTCAGGTTATAGGCAGCAAGATAATCAATATATACGTGCCGTCTTTGGAAGGAAATTGGTGGTTTTTTCAAGCAAGGGCATAAGGAGTTTTTAATTATGAAATAAAAAAATATATTTACACGTCATGCTGTGTATGTCAATTCTTCTCTCTTAAAGACTACGGAATAGTGTGCGGTAGAATGCGTGCCCTCGACAAGGTAATTGGAGGCAACACGGGAGGGTTTTTAGTAGGTAAGAATCCGGCACATCCCTCCATCGAACCTAGGTGGAGGAGAGTCCATGAGAATTTTCCCCTTATTAAAATAAATACTACGGAACAGTAGGTACTAGCAGGCTTATTTTTTCAATTTGCAAAATCTTTTCTTTCCCCAAGATGGTTTCTCTTATTCAAACCCTACATAACATTAGTTGCAAAACGCTGTCATTGTGACTTATTAAGCCTATTAATATATTTAGGACCTTACCAGGAGCCAGTATAGAGTCCCCAGTCTTCCACCCAATCATGCTCCTCATCTTCTCCAGCACCACATTCTCCATCAGAATGAAGACGGGTGCGATCTCGTACGTGAACATATTGGTGTTGGCGGCGGCTGTCAGCCACTCGCCTGCGAGGGAAATGATGTCCAGACCGCAGGAGAGTTGGTTGAAGAAGTGGGGGTGACCTGGGGAGAAGAGGGGTTAAGTAAATATGGGACATTGAGGTATCGTTACAAGCTTTGCGTAGCGTAAAATAATAACAAGAAATCAGTTATATATCAATAATAGGAACATAATATGACTAGAGGAGTTTAAATGAACACTATTTTGAGCCTCCTAAATGACGGTGCCCTGTGTAAACACTTTTGGTGCCAGTTTTTGGAAAACTTGTGCCTTTTTTACGCACCGTCATATAGGCAGCTGAAAATGGTCTCCGTTTAAACTCAGAATTAATTTTAGGAACTAATTAATTTTTATATCGTGATTCTGAAGAGCTTTTGTGATTCATCTTCGATGAGAAATAAATCTTTTTTAACCTAAGTCCTGTACTATTGACTCAGAGTTTCTGCTGTACTTAAAATTACCTAAGATATCGATGTTTAGGTATATGTGATACAGCTGCGTATAGATAGCGTGTCTATGCTTAGATTTGATTTTTACACACATTTTCGAAATCTTCGTAGCACTCAACCAAAAGCAAAATAAAATCATTATTTTTGTGAAATAAAAATATCACAAACAAAAACATCCCGTTTCCCCGGTCCGGCAGCGATCCGATTCGGAAGCAATAGCACACGTCATTACACCGCGCGATATTACCGTTTTGTCGCCGGATGCGGTCAACTTCAGGACCCCATTGAATATCGTGTTTACCTTTGATATTGTGAAAATTATACTTCCTTTACCTACATTTTGTCGTGCATAGTGAACCAAATGCCTGTGTTATATTACGTTCCGGTGAAAAAATAACATTTAACATTAGTTTATGTAACGCTTGTTTTTAGGGTTCCGTACCCAAAGGGTAAAACGGGACGCTATTGTTTTCGCTCCTCTGTCCGTCCGTCCGTCCGTCCGTCTGTCACCAGGCTGTATCTCATGAACCGTGATAGTTAGAGAGCTGAAATTTTCACAGATGATGTATTATTGTTGCCACTATAACATCAAATACTGAAAACTAGAATTAAATAAATATTTTGGGGGGCTCCCATACAACAAACGTGATTTTTTTGTCCGTTTTATAAATCAGTACGGAACCCTTCGTGCGCGAGTCCGACTCGCACTTGGCCAGTTTTTTTATTCGGAACAATTATTTTTTGTTTCTAGATGAAAATATTGTAGCTGTAGCTGTATAAGATTTTCTCATTTTCCAGAGAATCTCCGCCGATTAATTAATATAATGTCGCTAAGCTACAGATAACGTTCAAGTATTTCAATAAAATAGATAACAAAATACAGTTATTTCTCCCAACTGCCATAAAAAAGAGCTATATTTTCCCACATTATTTTTAATCATAAACACTCATAAAATACAATACAGACCTACAAGTAATTCAATATACCCCATAAAAAGATGTTTCTGACAGCTACCATAGACCACAAAATGCGCGATAAGAACTCTTTGGTCCCCTACCACTGTTTATCAGAAACACATATTTTTTGTGACATCCCCACGGGCCATAGATAAAAAATATAAATGGTGGCGTACCGGCCTCTTGGGAAAGCGGGGAGTGATGATAGACTGAAGGGATTTTATCCAGTAATAGATATTTATGAAAAGGATTTTTTTTGGAGAAATATTTATGGCTAATGTGAGTCTATAAAAGTGTTATTGTTATATTGTGTTAGCTTGCCTCACTGGTATAATTATTTTAAATGTAGAAAAGAAGATTGTAAATCTTTACTATTATAGTAAAGAGGCAACATTTTTTGTTTGTTCCTTTATACCCTAAAGCCTCCAAAACTACTGATCCGATTTGAAAAATTCTTTTACTGTTGTAAAGCTACACACTTCCCGAGTAACATGGGCTATATTTTATCCCTGTACGGGCAATAATTCTTACGGGACGCAGGCGAAACCCGGAAAAACGGTTAATATAAGATACACAGGAGCTTTAAAATAACTTATGTTATTCTCAGAGTTCTGTATTCCACATATTACAGGCTGAAAATCAAAAACAACACCCGAAACGCGGCTGCAAATCTCAGTTAAACTTCTGTATTTATCTATCATGTGGTTTAAACAAAGCATATTGAAATGATAAGCCGACATTGTTGTGTTATCTGTGACACTCTATTGATTTGTGGTAGGAAAGTGGAGGGCGGGAGTTTTCGTCAGATCTTTATGTTTTGTATTTAAAGATCAACTGTCGAGTGCCAAAAATATACTCAAATAAGTGTGTTTGTGTGTTTAGATTTAGGCTTAAGATAATATCTTAAGCCTTATATTAGATAATATCTTAGGCTTAAGATAATATCTTAAGCCTTATATTAGCCTTATATTATGTATATTTAGAAATAAAATATTTAATGTGATACTCTTTACAGAACTCTTTCTTATAAAAACTACTGCACGGCTTTTGATAAAACTTTACTTTAAAAACGTGAAAACAACTTAATGGCGACTTTTTATCCGATCGAAGGAAATATTTCCCTCAAGACTTACAGTTATTTTAGTTCAGTCATATTTACCTTCACAATACTGTTTTGATATCATGGCCTCATCATTTTACACTTACGGCAAACTGTGTATCTCTTTAACCTATCCATCAATTGATTTACGATTAGAGATTGAAACTTGACATTAGTTCCAAATCAATTAGGTCAAATTTCAATCTCGAAACAAAGGATAGATATATTATACAAACAGATTATAACAGATAGTCTTATGACCCTTAAAAACCAACTCCTTATAACATTTAAAAGTGTGAATAGATTAGTGCCCCCAGGGGAGCGTTTATCACGACCCACAGCTGTGGGGGCCGAAGTAAACAACGTTCCATCCCCGGGGATTAAGTATTAGGGGTCGGGGATTGTTTTAAAACTGATTTTGGATCATGTGGTGGAATTTTAAAAGTGGGATTAAAGTTGTAGGGCGAGATTAGCTAGTGAAATGTTTGATTAATTTCGTTATGTCGGGTAACAGAGGTATTTGAGTGAAATAGCGTTTTTTTTTTTATAGAAATAAATAGCTACTATATAAAATGAGTAAATTCTGTCAACATTCTGTCTAATTATTGGCTTCAATTTAAACTTAATTGTTTTAGAGAAAACAACTAAAGAAGGCTCAGCGTCAGGTATAGGTAGAGAAAGAATGCTAAAAATAAAATGCTGAGAAAAAATGAACTTGTTCTAGCTCTCCATTTGTTTGTTATTTTTAACCAACTTCTCAATGCGAACGTTTTTTTTTAAGTTTAAACACTACGAAAACTGAGACAATTTAAAAAGATAAAAGTCTAATCTTATGTAAAAGTTTTATGTAACTTAATCATGTACAGTTTACGAATCTTATTTCCAATTTACAAATGAGCACAAATATATTATGTTCAATGGAAAGTTTAATTATTTGCTCACGAATTATTTTAAAAATTGCATACTCCAAACTTAAACCTACGCTAACCTTTTAATACCTATCCTGTCACAATTAATTTTCCTGGTCATTTAACTAAATCTAAAACAAAAGCCGCATAGCCACATTAACTACCCTCCGGCCCCCCGAGATTGCCGGGCCCCACCTGACACGGGCCCCTGACGCGGGCCCCTGACGTTAGCCCCATCTGGCGGCTGAGCCTGGATTACTATTCAATTCCTTTTGACATATTAATATCTATTGGAGTTTTTGGGGGCCCGTCATTGCAGTGGGTTATTTTCTATTTTATACAACGCTAGATGTTATTTTTGTGAATATTGTAGATGTGAAATTAACTATGTCTGATTCTACCTAGCATTTTGCCAACTATGTTGGGGTCGGTTTCTAGGGTAACTGAGTGCAGCTGGGTACCAGTGTTTTACATAGAGTGACTGCCTATCTGTCATCTTCCACCCTATTAACCATGTCTACTGTTATTAAACTTTACGATGAATATCAGACTTAAATACTTATACACCATTTAGGATCTGAACATTATTCTCCGATGGATCTCAAAATATTTTGCTTACGTGTTGGTGAGTCTAAGTAGTCTCTTTGTCTATACCTACTCAATTATTTTATTTATCAACCAAACTATATATTTATAAAAAAAAATGTCATCATCTTCCGAGCCTTTTTCCCAACTATGTTGGGGTCGGCTTCCAGTCTAACCGGATTCAGCTGAGTACCAGTGCTTTACAAGAAGCGACTGCCTATCTGACCTCCTCAACCCAGTTACCCAGGCAACCCGATACCCCTTGGTTAGACTGGTGTCAGACTTACTGACTTCTGACTACCGGTAACGACTGCCAAGGATGTTCAATGACAGCACAACAACCAAAAATATATATGCTTGACTATACAAAGTTACAAATGTAATTATAATTCAAATCCACCGCTAACTCCGTGTACATTTAATAAAATGCCAACAATAAGTCAGTAATTAAACTATGACACCACTAGGGTGTCCACGAGCCACTCAGTATGCGAGAACTTCTCAAATAACTCAATTTGCAGCACGTGAGCACTGACGAGACCATTCAAGAGTAATATTCGGATTATTTCGGATGTATCCGGTTTAATCTGGTTTGCGCCGGTTTGGGGTTGTTGCAACCGCAATCAGGGCTATTGTTGATTATTTTTGTGTTACGTGGTTATGAATTATGTTTTGAGAATTGATATGAAAGATTGTGACTTCTGAAACTCTAACTCTTTGAAATAAAAATACTGGTACCAAGAGAATTGATTCTGTTATATAACACTCGCCAATTAACTGATTTTTAACCGACATGCAGAAAGGAGGCGTTTATTAATTCATATAAACACAAAAATATTCCACAATCTTTAAAAAAACTATCTCCGTTCTTGAAAAAACCTTCCACAAATCCCACTCAAACCTAAGACGTACCCATCAAACCTCTCACAAATCCGGCTATTATCCGCCGCACTCACAGAGAGTCCATAAAATCAATCCATAACGTTGGATCTAATCTCAATTCAACAACGGGAGATGATCCATCAAACTATGTTAATACGAGACAAGGGGGATGGTAGGGTGACTGTGTATTGTGGTGTGTTGGTGGATATTTTGTGTTGTACAAGAAAATAATGAAAGATAAAAATTTGGTAGCCGTTTATAAGATGAAGGTAAAATTCACTTGTGCAAAAAGACGTAGTTTAGGTTATTGTGATACTTACTTTGTACACAGGTATTGTGATAAAAATTCGTGGTTTTTAATGAAACATTAGAATTTTTTAAGCCGATCAAGCTCTACTGTCTTTTAACGGCCGATTTCAATAAGCTATCTATCTGTTGGTTATCTTATGTCGAAGTAAGATTTTGTAATTATATACTTACTTGAATGGGCTTAACGTCAATTACAAGTTTAGTTAGCAAGTAAATCAACAGCTAGAAAGATAGAACAAGCCACAGATGTCCGCTCAAAATCAGACAGATTAGTGTGTCAGTCCATGACACTCAAATGACATAAAAAAATCCCAGTAATTCCTAACACCATGGTCACCATAACCCCAGCGTGGTTTAATCCAATGATTTGCGTGATATTAGCGGGGCCCCGCATGCACCCCGGGCCGGTAGTTAGGCGCTATATTTATTGTTTTTATAGCTTCTGCCCACACTTTAAGTTTTACAGACTTAGCGGTAAAGCTTATAAGTCTTGCGGGGGAATTTGTTTTAAAAGGTTGCCGGAATTTATTAGTTTCGGGCGAAAGGTTCTTAGGGAATGAGGCACGTTATCTGTTTCGAGTGTCGAGTGAATCTAAAAAAAAATACACCCATTTTAGCGGTCCGGATTATATACCTACGGAAGAATATTCTTGAATCTTAAATATTTCTGGAAAATAACCAATTTTGGTGACAGAAAAATTGGTGAAGTGAGTTTGTACTTAAAATTTACTTATTATTTAACTTCGTCGAGGATGAATTTTTCAAAGCTATATTTTAAATACTGAAATATTTATAAAAAAAGAAATAATTACTAAAATATACCTTAGAAAATCTGATTGTTATAAATAACTCTTGTAAATACGGATATTTACCACATTTTCTAATAATAATAAAAAAGAATCCTTCATCTCGCAACCCATTCTAAACTCTCAAAAAAAAAAACTACTCTCCTATTGTTTCAAAACTTTTCATTCTACGTAATTCCTCACTTGAACTGTCTACTGTAGAGTACATCCGTGGGGCCACGAGACGCACGTCTCATGCTCGGCCGAGCGCGTGATGCGAGGGCGGCGGCGTTTGATGTATGTCCACGAACACTCACAGTTGTAGAGTTGGATGTGTTTGATTGTTTTGAGTGATTTGAATGTTTTAAGAGGAAGAAGAATGTCTTGATAAATCTGAATCTGAATTTGCGATTGCGAACTTTGAAAATATCTTCTTAGGTAACTTTTTGGTGCTTTACACAAAGAACAACTATTGCAGCAACTGGCGTCTAGCTTTTTTATATTTTCGAATGTGAGTTTGCACTTATAGCATCTTTGTTATAAACCTTTCAAAAAGTTGATAGTAGTTGTCACACTAAAGTTGCCGTTTACGAAGCGCCTTATTAATAGGGCCTGAAAGATTGCAAAACAAAAAGTCTTGACGCATTAAGTAAATAATATTTATTTTGTACAAAAGTCCTCCTTCAAACTCTCAATGAAAAAGTTACACTTATCCCGACTAACATCCGAGTCCATCCGACAACTCCCGAGCACTCCCGAATTCAGCCGAGCGGTCCTCGGGCGCTATCAAACAATTCAATTAGGTCCACAAATGTATCGGAATGATTGCCCCCCTACCCGCATCGTGTACTGTTGCCTGTAATTATTTGTAGGTATATGGAGAAATATGTAGACTGGGAAATATGTTAGGAATGTTATTTATTTTTTAATGAATAGGAAACGGTTTTGTGTTTTTTTTAATGTACGTTCATTAAATTGGTTAATCTGAGATTACGATGCAGTCACTCAAACAAGATAAATAATACTAATATTAAAAAAAAAACCGTCTTCGTTACACTACTTACAACTCAAGAAGAGTTGAACCGTTTAAGCTGGAAATTAGAGGATAGGTTGCTTAGACATAGAATAGTTTTTGTCACCATTCAGCTACGGGAAGCAGTTATTTCGGGACGGGGGGTGAAACCGCGAGCGGATAGTAGTATAGGTAATATAAAAGGTAAACTCTCATTTTGATTTGATGAGATTACATCGATATCACATAGTAATTTCGTCTATTATCTACTCGTATTTTGCTTAAACAGTCTTAAGCAACTTATGAGTAAAAAATACACACTTTTCAACCAACCTTTTATCATTATCTTTAAATCCGCAATCACCCACTCAAGTACACTTTAACCAAGCCACCCGAACATCCCCGACCACCCCCGATCTCTCCCGAACCCTCGGCAAACAATTCAATTACTTGACGAAATGTATCGGAATGATGGCTCATACTCGCGCTCGGTGAAGCACAATGCGCTGTAGTTGTTCCTAATTGCATTCTTGAACTAGAGATGCAGTGGAAATAAAGGGTGGGGACTTAGAAAGGAATTCCCAATTGTTTTATGTTGATATATTTTTATGTATGCATAGCTTAACCTTTGCGTAGATGTGTTGGAGTTAGCTAATCGATGAAACTAAGTACAAGTGTTTTATACGAAGTGTCTGCCTATCTACTTCTTCCTGCCCTGTTCCCAACTTTATTTGTGGTCGACGCTATACGTTTTCCGCTTCCATTCCTCCCAATCGCATAGAGTGGCTGTGCATATGACCTCCTTAACCATAGTTGTCAGATTTTCTACCTCTACTTCTGACTACCGGCAACCACAGCCAAAGCTTAAGGTAATGTATGTCGATTGGGGCCTCTAATAACTTTTCCTCGAAATGGAGGCAAGTCGCTATGGCTGCATATAATGTATAGAAGAATCCTTGATGAAACCAACTGTTCGCCTATTACTTAGGTATGTACTTACAGTCTTAAGATTCATTTTTTTTTATAAAAAGTTGTCAATTAGGTCCACTTTAGCTGCCCAAATGGCTTTTAATTATTGTATGCCCAAACGGGCTGATTGTTGTACTGTGTATCATTATACCTAACACCTGTAACCTACACAATCAACACAATACAGATTACTTTACATTGCTTTACTTTACTTACCAGTCTTGACCTGGTGCTTGAGCGCCACCTTGCAGTCCTCCAGCAGCTGCTTGAGCGGCAGGGGCTCGTCGTGGAGCTGGAAATCCAGCATCTTGTTCATCTCCTCCGGCATCTTGAACTCCAAGATCTAGATAAGAGGCATACAAATACGTGTACATACAAGTTTTTAACGCGCTTATCGTTTGAACTGTTCAGTTTGCTCTGTTAAATATTGTGTCCTACGTAGGCGGTTCAAATTGAACGCGGATGAGAAGCGATCCGAAGTGAATTTAAAGATTTTGAATTTAGAAGTGATCATCAGGAATAAAGCATTTTGAATGAAATAGATCGCTAGTTGGAACTCAAGCTAGTTTTTGATCCACTAGTGAAACACTTATCAGATCTTTTGAATAATTTAATGGAACCATCCAAGTCGTTATGCACCTAAGTTTTTCTTTTATTCCACAATTCAACATTCCTAACCCAAAACATAGCGGACAGTTGCTGGCTATCATTGAACATCTTTGGCAGTCGTTACGGGTAGTCAGAAGCCAGTAAGTCTGACACCAGTCTAACCAAGGGGTATTGGGTTGCGGGCAACCCGAGTTACCCGGGGGTAACTGGGTTGAGGAGGTCAGGGGCCCGATTCTCCTAAGTTAATAATGTCAAAATCGAATAGAAATCGAGTCGCAATATGATCGCAATAGCAGTTTTAACCATATCGGGCATTCTGCTACTAATAAAAGACCAATCGTATTCGATTGACATTTGATTGGTGTGCTATTGGTCTGCTATTTCGGTGATTTTGGTCTATACGGTAGTTTGCTGTACAATCATTTTGCAATCGTAAATCATTTGCAGACAAAATGATTCATAATTGAATGACAGCAAAGGATAAAAACGTTTATTTCAAAGAAAAAATAGCGGAATGCCACATACGCTACAATCGTAATCGAGTCGGGATTGGATCTCAGTCGAATCGAGTCGAACGTGAATCGTATGTTGCTTAAGTAAAATTAGGAGAATCGGGCCCCAGATAAGCAGTCGCTCCTTGTAAACCACTGGTACTCAGCCGCACTCGGTTAGACTGGCAGCCGACCCCAATATAGTTTGGAAAAGGCTCGGGAGATGACGGACAGTAGAAGCTACGTACCTTCTCATTCCTATCGTTGACCTGGTGCACGAAGTCCAGCAGCACGTCGACGACGCGCGAGAGGAACTCCCGCGTCTGCGCCTGCGCGTCCTCGCGGTACGGCAGGATCGCTGACGGAAACAAAAGTTGGTTTTAATAAAGGAAAAGTTATTAAAATAAGGAAGTTAAAATGGTAAATGGAAATTAATAATGGCACATTGTTCGCAGAACGTTTGACCGCAGCAGGGGCAGAGGCCGAAAAGTTACCGAGTGGTGACCAACCAAAATGTTTTCTTAACTTGAAGATAAAGGTTGATCAATATACGATTCGACAACTGAACACGTGATCCTTTTTCGAGGTATCGGTTATGACCAATAAATTTTTCAAACTAACCAGCTTAGTATTCAGAATAATCCAAACCTTTTTGACTCACAACCTAAGAAAAATTCTCACCGTTTTCTTTCCAAACAGAAAAGAAAATCCTTACAACACATTCCTTATTTTTCATTCCGTATCAAGTCAAAGGGCAAACAATCCTTCATTGAAGACAAAAACTTGACTGATCAGCTGACAATACTGTCGACTACAATTCATACATTTACCAACTTTTATTTACACTCCAAACATCTTACATTCAACCTTCATGCTTAAGAAAAAGTATGGATGTAAAGTTGAGAGTTGATTTTCGCAGCCGCAAGATATAAGTTTGCAAGTTCTTATTGAAAATCAAAATGTAAGGTATTGTTAGAGAAATGATGCTCAGATGTTTTGGCGTTCCCTTTATATGAATATGGTCTTTATTGTGTGGTAGTAAAGTTTACATTTGAATGGGATGTTGAGTGAGGTATGGGATGGTTGAATCACATCTGGGCTCGGAGTACAATATGACGCGAATTTTATGTGGTGTCCATTCAATGCTTATTTTCAGGGACTTTTCTTGTTATTTACCTCGTATTTGTAACTAAATATTGAATACTAGCTTCTGCCAGCGGTTTCACCCGCATCCCGTGGGAACCTCGGCACGGACCCGGATAAAAAGCCTAGCCTAGCCTATAGCCTTCCTCGATAAATGGGCTATCTAACACTGCAAGAATTTTTCAAATCGGACCAGTAGTTCCTGAGATTAGCGCGTTCAAACAAACAAACAAACAAACTCTTTAGCTTTATAATATTAGTATAGATATAATAAAAGCCTGATAGGCGTATTTACAGTATATACATGGCTAGTACGCAAGCGTGTGAAACTAGTCGCGAATAGATTGGAATTCACTTTTTATACAAAGTCTTCCGATGTATACAGCAGCAGTACGCAAATACTCGCATATATTTTGTAGTGGCCAAAGTAACTTGCTTTGTTCCATATTATACAGTGCTAGTCCGCATGCAAACTAATCGTGTATATGTTACAGCCAAAGTAATAAGTCCGCATATTATACATATTATCTAGCTATTATTTATAATATCTACTCAATTTGGATAAAGTAATAATTGACACAGAATTAATCACATTAACTAGCAATTTTATATAATATCTCCATAGACTTAGATAATGCAATAAAACAAGTAGGTAAAGATTATTATTTCATGTTAACTAACTAAAGTGGCTGGTAGCTGACCTTAATATAATTCGAAAAAGGCTAGTTAGCACAGTGCACCCCATAATAGTAGCGAAAAGTCCCCTCTTTGAAGTGTGGCTCGGGCCACTGTACCGACGGCCCGGAGTGTGCCCTGCCCGGGAAGGGCACCGCCGTGTCCTCGTCGAGGCAGTCGGCAGCGGCGACCTCTCGCACCCGGCCCTGGTTCAAGCCAAGGTCCGGGGCGAGAGGTACTGGGATGCCATCGTCTCCTTCTGTGTGGTCGAGACACGACTCCCAGCCACCGTAGACGTGAGCCTGTGCGATGAGTTCGGGTGCCTTATCGGCCTTCCGTCTCCTGAGACACGGACCCGTCTCGGCGGTGCGCGTTGTTCAACGCGTAGGTTTAAGCCACTAACAGGCTGACCTCACGCTGCACGCTCACGCTCACGCTCTCTGAGTCCCTCACGCTGCTCTCCCACAGTGGGAGGAATCATTTGATGATTTATCATAAAAAGAGTCGATGATAACTTGAGCCGTTTCTAAGAATTAGTAAGTAGTCAGACGATTATACCATATTTATTACTTTGGCTAACTTTGACCAGCTATTATGAATTAGATCCAGATAAAGTGATTAATCTATCACACTGTCTAGTCAATTTGGGTATTATATACAATGACCAGTCATTATGTATAATATATATTTAATCACTTTGGCTGTAACATATACACTGGAATAGGCGCGAAAAACTTTACGATTCCAATCTATTCGCGAGCAGTTGCATGCTGCCATTTTGATTAAAACACGACCTAGCATTTGTTAATTTAAATATTAATAATGCTCGTAAATTCAATTTCTTTTTGTATATTTTTTAAACAAGTTGATTTTTTATGGGAAATATAAGTGCAGCCACAAAATTATTTATTGAACACATGATTAAGCTTCTAATTTTACAACATTATTTATACATTGTCATCTAATTTACTAACTGGGCCTCGTTTTTAGTATATTGCCATTTATAACCTTCAATTAAAAAACATTGTATTAAAAATTGAAGTTAGTGACGAAATCGAATCGCTGCAAAACCGACTCCACGTAGTCTTGTCTGCCCTACCCCTAGAGTGCAATTCAAAACCGCGTAGGCGCGGAGGGGCGAGGCGGCCTGCGAGCTGAGCCGCAGGTAGTTTTAACGCTCGCCGCCGCGGCTGAGGCTGGCCGGCTCAGCCGGCCAGCAAGCCGAAGCTGCGGTGTTGAGCGTGAAAACCATCTGCGACGATAAGCTCGCATGGGAGCGCCGGAGCCCCGCAGCACCGGAGCCGTGACAGAAGCGATGCTTGCTGCATGTTGCTTGCTTACATTTTAAACGTACTGAGTTAAAAAATTAGAAGCTAATTAAATATATTTTATGGTGTCATTTAATAGTATTTTAGAAGTTTACTGTTAGAATGCATGCTACAAATTTAGATGCTAAAAAATAACCATCATGCTGAGTTGTATTTAGAGTGGTTTACTTAGAAGATACCAGTGGCTAAGATAGTATTATTTAGATGCTCGTTAATTGTGGCTGACTTAGTAATTCAGAAGGCAACATACATTTTTGGGGGCGAATAATGATATTAAAAAGAAGCCTGTTTAATTAGCACCCATTTTTAATAAACAAACTCAGATTCAAAAGCCTTTTTTATTTATTGCTTTACCTAATATTAATTTTGTATAATTAAATTTGACCGTGTATAAATTGGAATGATGCATGTGCACATCTAAGCTACGAATTATACTCGAGCAGTACGCAAAATTCGTGTATACTTTGAAATCACAAATTAAAAAACAGCATTACAAAATATCAGCGAGCAGTTTCCTATGGATGCGTTTTGGCTATGTACACTCTGTAAATACGCGCCTGAGAGAGTTACTGATATCAGATTTATTTTTCCAAATTGATACTTAAGATATATGGCATATCTATTTTGATAAAACCACGATAAAACAAAACCCTTCTTGATAGTCGGGTAAAAATTGTGAGTTTTCAGTTTACTGCTACCAAAATAACATCTGACGAGTTAAACAACTTTTTAATTATGGCAAATTATGCTCTAATAGTGACTTTTACACGTATTTTTTAAACAACAACATCAAATCTATTTGTCCCAAAAAATGAACTACATCACAGTCACCCCACACCCCACAGTTGCACATTCCTGGACACTGGAGGGCAGATATTAAAAGCGCTGACTTTTTAATCAGAGCGCCCTCGCCGAGGGTAGCACGTGCGAGTAACAGGTTCGATGCACGAGTCGTGCACGCATGCGGCAATAATTAGGCATCTCTTGTTATTGTTGTTGAGAAATGTGAAGAATGAAATATGTTTGTTTGTAAGTGGTTTTTATAACAATGCATTCCGTAAAATTTTCGCGAAGAAGTGGGCCTGACATTGAAAATGATTAGAAAGTTTTAATTGTAAAGCTATCGCTTTTGTTTTGAATGTGCATATTTCAGGAACTACTAACGTCTAAGTTTTAAAATTATTTTTACATTTTAGTGTACATCGACGAAGGCTATAATCTATCGAATGAAACATATATATATATATATATAAACTTTATAAGAAGTACACACATACAAGACACAACACACGCACACACATAGACACACAAACTCACACACACACACTCGGATCAACACTCACTTGTAGCTAGCTAAGCTACTGTTAAACTCTCCAACTTCTTAACGCTGTTCTCTGTAGGGTTAATATTAATTCGAGACTGTAAGATGTACCGCCTGAATTAAGTATTGAGTACTTTTGATTCAAATGGAGGCTATCGAAACCGTAAGCTTAGGTTTGTTAACATAAGCATTAACTTTCAGTTACTTCTGCGATGGTAGACACTTATGACGTCAAACCTTACTATTTTAATCCGCACCTAACAATGCAGTGAGCTTAGTAACACTTCCCATAACTCGATACTATGGCACAGCACTTAGCTAACCCCTGCATATCGCATCGCTGGACAATGTTCGAGTGCTGTCAAACGCACACGCTCTGACAGACCCTCGCAATACTGGTGAGAATTTACAGGCTTAGAGGATACTCTAGTTTTTAAGCTTTATCTTAGCTTTCGATTTATGATGTTTGAAAGAAAAGACTACAAAGTCAAATCATTTATATAGTCAAATATGTAAAGTAAATTGCAAGAAAAGTGCAGCTAAGTTATGCTAAAATATTGACGACTGATAAAAATAATGTTATCGGGAAACCTTTCCACATACGATCGTTTAGTCCCACGGCACAAATTAACATTTCTTATGTAACCCAAGCATGGTGGCATGGTGACAATAGACGGGTCGTCAAAATGCAAGTATTAATAATAATGGCGTCCACGGCCGATTTCGGCCACGGCGGCTGTTCTCATTTAAGGAGATCAGCCAGCTGCACAGGACATATTATAGTGCACGAGCATTTGCGCAGACACAGGTGCACTCACTATTCCTTCACTCTCATAACCCGATGGGACGGCAATCCGACACGACCGGAGAGAGATCAGACGCAGGACCGACATTAACGTGTTCTCCGATGCACGGGTGAATCAATCACCAACTTCCAGACTACGGGCTGCTTTGTGAAAGTTTTTAAGAAAACCCACAAAGCGATTTCGGCCCGACCCGGGAATCGAACCCGAGACCTCGAGCACAGCAGCCGCGCTTGCGACCACTAGACCAAAGAGACAGTGATCATTAATAATAATGTTTGTTTATTGATTAACAATTGGCAAGGAATGTATTGATATAAAAGCGGTAGTCAATCACCGCTGCCGAGCAGTAACTTGACACTCTCTTCATTTTCATTTACAAACAAAACACGTCAGTCTTCGGTACAACCGGACAAATTATTTGAAGTAACGTACAGAACACTTTTCCTCAGAATTTCATTCATTTCCAAACAAAAGACATTCACAAATTGCACATTTCCAAAAAAAACAGATACTCCATAAGAGCCCTGCCTCACTAGGACGCCAATGGCGACGTCGCCGGCTACGTATCCAAGCAGTTAGTATTGAAATGTATGGAACCAAATTCACTTGGCGACGGTTTGGCAACATCACCAAATTGGAAGCGTGGCCACGATCTACATTTCGCTACGAGGCTTCTGGCTACTCTGGCAGCTTGGCGACGTTGGCGCAGTTACCACTATAATGTACGCGGTAAAGTGCACCTCCCTCACTCAGTCGCCAGTGTGGTCGCAAGTCAGCGTGCAATTTCTTCAGCGACGACGTAAACAATTGACTGCCGAGACGGCCACTCGAATTGGCGACCTTTAGATGCCAAAAGTAGCCAGGCCTGCGCCGCTGGCGACGTCGCCATGGCGTCTTAGTGAGGCAGGGCTCTAAAACTCTCGTACTCTTCCAACTAATCCTATCATCCACAGTGAAACATTCCCCAACACTAGCGCGCCCCCCGACATCGCTTCATCCCTTATCATTTTAACCGACTATACTATATTAAGAGCTACTCATGTCACTTTCAGGGAAAACCTACCCCAAACCCACACAAGGCAATCTAAACCTTATTATCATACATTTAAAGTCCATATCCCCTTGTTAAAACTTTGTGGAAATGTGTTGGTAACGTACAAAGGAATTTAAACCTTATGTAGTATGAGTTTAGGGTATAATTTTGTATGGAAGAGTGTGAGCAAACAGTTTTAATACTCTCAATAGTATTTGGAAAGCATTACAACGCATTCCAGATGTTATTTGCCGACAACTTTATCTTAAACTCTGTGTTATGCAATTTTGAACTTTATCGCCTTGTAATAAGGGTTATGTGATGTGTTTGAAGTGGTACAGTCGCGAAGATTGGTGTGAACTTATGTTGTCGACGTCATAAGCCGATTGTCGGTGATTGTACAGTTACTGGACGCCTGTCTGTCTAGTAAGCTGCCCTTTAGTTAAAAGGTTTTCGCGTTTTGAGTGGGAATTGTAGGGAAAAGGGCAGTGGTATATTTATTACGAACTTATAAGTATTGTTAAATGTAAGTCATATATTTTTGTATTTATTTTTCTTAAAGAAATGTTGTGCCGTAGATTCTAGTCTAGGTTTAGATTTAAGGTCGGTTATTAAAGCCTAGGCTTTTATTAAAACAACTACTTAAATTTGAAAATTAAACGTGAAAAGTCATGTAGACAGTCATCATCATCATCATCCACCGAGCCCTTTTCCCAACCATGTTGGGGTCGGCTTCCAGTCTAACCGGATTCAGCTGAGTACCAGTGCTTTACAAGAAGCGACTGCCTATCTGACCTCCTCAACCCAGTTACCCGGACAACCCGATACCCCTTGGTTAGACTGGTGTCAGACTTACTGGCTTCTGACTACCCGTAACGTAACGTAAACGTGCCATCCGAAACACAGTCAATGGTGTCTAAGATATACTTAGAAAGTACATACAAACTTAGAAAAGTGCATGTACTTTCTAAGTATATAAAAGTCATGTAGACAGTCGTTATAAGAAAACTGGTGAACTTGGGTTTAATAGTTAAAAAGCTTTTTATAACTTTATGCATAACCAAATAAATATAACGCAACACAAAAAACCTCTCGAAATAAATCAAGAACTAATTTTGGCAAACTCATTGTTTCCTGAACAATGTGTGTTATTTCAATTAGTTCTCCAACCCTCCGCTCATCGCGAGCAGTGAATACCGGTACGAGGGCTTAGAATATGGTACCAGCAAGAACCGAAATAACCACTCTCTGTTTGGAATAGTTAGCTAAAACCCGGAGTACCTCACCTCCGGGTTTTGCCTCACGCAAAAAAAAATATATCGCTCACTTAGGATTTTTTAATGTGTTGACACAATTGATAAACATAAGTATAAACATTATACGTTCCATGTTTCAGAAAGCACGTAAAATTGGTCGGCCCCGGCTGTCATTTGAACATCTTTGGCAGTCATTACGGGTAGTCAGAAGCCAGCAAATCTGGCAACCAGTCTTACGAAGGGTATCGGGTTGCCCGGGTAACTGGGTTGAGAAGATCAGATACGCAGTCGCTCTATGTGAAGCACTGGTACTCAGCTGCATTCTTTGTGTCGGACCCCAACATAGTTCGGAAAAGACTAGGCTGATGATGATTATAGAAGATTTTACGGACTATTAAATTGCGTACCGTATGTAGTGGTAGAATGGAACATTTTAAATAAGACCATACTTATTACACTGCTTTTCAAAGAAAGCTAATTTGTTTGTATTGTTTTATTTAGCCTTTTCGGATGGCACGTTAAACTGTAGGTCCCGGCTGTCATTGAATATCCTTGGCAGTCGTTACGGGTAGTCAGAAGCCAGTAAGTCTGACACTAGTCTAACCAAGGGGTATCGGGTTGCCCGGGTAACTGGGTTGAGGAGGTCAGATAGGCAGTCGCTTCTTGTAAAGCACTGGTACTCAGCTGAATCCGGTTAGACTGGAAGCCGACCCCAACATGGTTGGGAAAAAGGCTCGGAGGATATATTGTTTTATTTAGCCTTTCTTTTCCTGTTGTGTCCGTATGTTTATGCAAATAAATGGTTTCTCTGTCTTTCTTTCTTTCAATGTCGTCTCCAGTTGTTTCAATTATCTTAGTCCACGAGCCGTGTCGGGACAGCGTGATCCTCCCGGTAATGATGGCGTATTACTGCAAAGCTCTCATTTGTGAGGATCACCGGCTCCGAGGAGTATGGAGACGAATAGAATGGAGTTGGGGATTTAGATGTTAAATGAGTAATTTAAGGTTACTTACTGTTTTTTTTTTAGTTGATAAAAGCATTTTTTTAATTATCATGTTTTACAAAAAAATAAAAATAAGCAACCTTGCCTTTATCGAAGTAAAAGAATATTTACATATGTGTGTTGCAATCTGTCCTAACATGTTGTAGGGCTCAAGAGTTTCCATGCTTAAACGCGCTAATCTTAGGGCTACTTGTACGGTATGTAAAGTATTTCAGTGTTAAGCCAATTTATTGACGGAAGCTCGTTTCATGCAAAAGCGTGCAGTAGTTTGAACGGGATGAATGAGGGTGATACCGTTGGCAGAAGCCACTTTCTTTTATATTTTTTGGTTCTTTTGAACAGTTCTAGAGATAACTTTCTTATAAAAACCAATATGCAAAGTTTCTTATATACGCCCAATATTAAGAAATCCTTTAATCGTTCTAATACATTTAGTACGTCGATTCTATAAAATTCGAACAACAACTCGCATCTCACTTCACTTTTCACTTCACTATTCACTCTCACTTGACATTCGGTTCAAAACGTTCTAAATGTCATCTCATACTTTATCTGTCAAAATCTCGAATTTAATTTAGTTCAACTCGCAAACACGCTCGAAAGTGTAGCGCTAGTGTAGTAACTCACGGCGGATTCAGATGTGAAGTTTAGAGTGAAGCTTATAGAATCACACTGCAGTACATACCTCTACAAATATATTTACAAAAAGCCCCACTCCACATAACAAACCCAAGAAAAATAAACACAAAAAGTATTCTATTACCTCTGGTAAATCCTTTAAATCCCGCAGTCTATCAACTATAGCCTGCCTAACTGATGTGCCCCTACGAATAGTCTATCCACTTGGCCATGGAGAACAAAATTACTAGCGGAGATGTCATAACGCAAAATCTCCTAAGAAACTAGCGCGCCCAAATGCGGGTGCGTGACGAGGAATATTACTAGCTCTGCCCTTACACGCTTTAGAACTTGCTCATGATTTTCAAAATAAAATCACCAATCAAGATCAAAGTCAAAGTCAAAAACGTTTATTAAAACTAAGCTAATTTTTAGCACTTTATCACGTCAAAATTACAAAAGGACAGCGCCCCCAAAACGTTCCTTTCACCACTTCCTCGTGTTATGTCTGGAAAGAAGAAGCGGTGAATAACAAACTTCCCAGCAACACAGCTGTCTATTACAGTTTGATTTGACAAGGAACGCAAATGCCTCATTAATTCTAGTAACTGACCACGCCTGTACGTTACTTGACCTACAAGAAGGCGCCTGACCTACCTCCTTGACATCTCCGCTATCATTCCTTCCTCCGTGGCCTTCCCATCGGATGTGCCCCTACGGATAGTCTTCTAATACCTCTCTGGATGAAGAGACTGCAGAGGCCGATTATAAATAGCAGGCTTAGAGTTTGACGGCGCGGTCATAAAGGGAATTTAGAATTTTATTAGTTTAATTTGTTTGGGCTATTTATTGCTGTCGAGATTTTTTTTTTTTTGATGGAGAGTAATATTGGTGGTAGATGTTGTGGTGTTTTTGTACCTTTCTTTGATATATGTAGTATGCGTTTGCGTTCTTTAAATATTGAGTAGTTTCCGTACAAAAATGCACAAAAGTCCCTAATAAATGGACTATTTAACCGTAAGATATATACAAATCAGCCCTAATAAAAAACAACATGTGTATTTTTTTTTATTAGGGCTGATTTGTTTCTAATCGGACCAACACTTCCCGATATACACTCTTTTGCAAAAAAAACCGGACACCTATGCGAAATCTTAGTTTTAAGGACTTTACGTGTATTTCAAAGGGTATAATTATTGTAGTATGTTTCTAGCATCAAAAGAGTTTGCCAAGCATGCGTGAGAGTGTATTCTAAATTTGAATTTTGTACAATTGCTAAGAAATTGTTTAAACCTTGTTTTGGACTATTTATGTTTAATCATTAATTAAAACTGCATTATCATTTTTCTGAAAACTTTTCAAAACACCGACGAACTTTCTGCCAGCAATTAGTCCACAACAAGGTTTAACCAATTTCTTAGCAATTGTACAAAATTCAAATTTAGAATACACTCTCACGCATGCTTGGCAAACTCTTTTGATGCTAGTAACATACTATAGTCATTAAAATCCTTTGAAATACACTTGAAGTCTTTAAAACTAAGATTTCGCATAGGTGCCCGCTTTTTTTTGGAAAAGAGTTTATATTGGTGCGTTCAAGCAAACAAACACTTTAACTATTCAGCCTTTTAGTAGTGATTTAACTATATAATTTAATAAAATCTATATATTTTTTATATTTACGACGACTCCTAACCCAGACTTAGGCGGACCACTTTTGCTGTACAAACACATAATTCAAGATAACATTATCAACCCCTTCAAAAGAAGAGAGTTGCCAACTACCAACCTAACCAAAACTCATCCCTAAACCCATCACAACGCCATCGTCCCGACTTACAAACACCAAGCGATTTATCAAAGCAAACATATGAACAGGAGGATTTTTAATTAAATTCTTAGCGGCCATAACCCGCAGCTGCGCGTTGTACAATGTACGGCACGCGCGCGGAACTAATCGGACGAGAGGGGAAGAGGCGCGGGCGAGAAGGGCCGGGGATGGACGAGTTTCGTATGGCGTAGCAGTGTGATTTTTGTAGTTGAGAAAAACACTGTTTGACTGTATGACATAGTGTCTTTTTTGTGAAGAATTTAAGTAGCTAGTTGCAGCTCCGAATTTAGCTACTAGTAACTTTGCAGTATTTAAAATTATACGAAAAACAGACTACAGCTATCCTGAAATAACTTTGAAATTAACAATTAAGCCTCTTGTTTTGCATTCAGTGGTAGCCAACTACAACCCTATTGCGTTATTAATTTGATTGTACTTTTGACGATAAAACATTAAAATTGCGGCTTGTTTTGGTTTGGTTTATTACGTTAAATCAAAATATGATTTTAAAAACCTATCAACAATTTTAAACATTGTCTATTTTTATTACATAAAATATTTTCAAAAATAAAATACCACTTGAAATTAAAATTGCGCATCAAAGTGGTTATTCTGCACAATTCTGTACAATGGTACAAAATACCAGCGCTCCCATCCGGGGACGCCAGCAGCGGAGGGTTAAACGTGAATGATGAATTCTTGCAGCAAATTATTTGTACTTTAGATGCGCTCTGTTATTGTGCAGTCAAGTATTTTAAAACGGGAAGAGCTGTTTGTTTTATTGTTTTTTTTTTATTTTCTTTAGAGTATGTTAGCTTCTCGTAAGGTTGGGAAATTCTTTTTTTATTAGAATCTATAGTTTTGGCAGTTTTTTGTTCATAAAGGAGGCCGATTCATAATTATATTATGTACTTGTTGGGCCATTTTTTATGTCCATTAGTAGTCTAATATTTGGTCTATCATCTAGCTATTCTTCGAAGGTTTTAATTGTGCTCCGATGGTCGGGAAGTAAATCAAAAGATAACATCCTAACTAATATTATAAATGTGAAAGTAACTCTGTCTGTCTGTCTTTCTGTCCGTCCGTCTGTCTGTCTGTCTGTCTTTTCTTCACGCCTAAACTACTGAACCGATTTGTGTGAAATTTGGTGCAGACATAGTATGGAACTTGAGAAAGGATATAGGATAGTTTTTATTACAAAAAATATAAAAATAATAAAATTTAATCCGGACATATAGCGCCATCTATTGGTCAAACCAAAAATCTGCCGGAAGTCACTATTCCACGCGAACGAAGTCGCGGGCAAAAGCTAGTACTCTATAAATTATAGTTTTCATTGCAGGGAATGACTCGTGTATGTGTAGATCAATGATAAGGAGCTAGTCTTCCAGTCTGCCTTATTCTTAACTTGATCCTCTTAACCCCTGACTCAAATCTTTCAAAATAAATAAATACAATCATTAACTATATGTAAATAATACTGTGTCAATAAATCTGACACTATCTAACTCCTGTCGGACGCGTCATACACAACTACCCTCCTATCATGTAACGTGACACCTACCCCCCTCGAGTCATTTCCCGTGTCGGAAGTAACGCCTTCCGACGGTAGTATGATAACAAGCATGGGTTGGGTAGGCTTTAAGTAGTTAGGATTAATGTTGAGGGTAGATACAACCTTTGGTTATTGGATAAAATGTAAAAATTTGTTAAAGGAGTGGTTAAGGGAGCCCCGACTCTTGCGAAGTCAATTTCTGGTGACCTCTAATCTGCCTAGCTTTTTCCTAACTATGCTGGCGAAGGCTACCAGTCTAGATACAATGTGCAATATGTAATGACTGCCTATCCTCAACTCAATTATACTGATAGTGGTGATAGACTTTTGGGTTCTGACTATCTATACCGACTACCAAAGATGTTCGAATCGTGCCTCCCGAAATACGGAGAAACTCGTCATGTCAAAATGGTTACCCACGGACCAACCGCGCTCAATGCTGCTTTACATTATAATTATTCGACCCGTGGCTGTTACCTAGCCAAAAGCGCACTTACTTATACACATGAATTTATATCTATTACATGGCCTTCTTGTAAATTATCGGACAAATTATTTATTGTTTCAGCAATTCACGACTTCCAAACATTTTAAACATATATCTTATAGCCAGTAAGCTAATCTAACCCTTTCTAAAACACAAAACAAGTGAAACCACAAAGTCATTGTATCAATTAATCAGAGTGTTAGTGCAGCAGACTCGTTGTTTTGTCATACTAATTAATCACTAAGCTAAGTTCAGTTTCATGTAGTTAATGTGCAATAATTATTCATTTACTAGACAGCTTTAGAATTCTAATTGATTTTAACTTCATCTTAATCCTTAATCTTTATCACAAGCTTGAAATAATAAGAATACAATTTATGATAGAGAAATATTAAAATTAAGTATCAGAATATTTATCCGCATCGCTGTCAGCGGGGATCGTGCCCAAAAGGCTGGCTGCATTGCCACGCTGGATGGCAATGCATATCCTTTGGCCGAAGTATAGGCCAGCCCTTTGGTCACGAGTGGACTCCACTAATCGCTTAATTCAATTAAACAAACACTGTTGTTTAAAAAAAAAATGACAAGCTTAAAAGTCCTAAGTAACTTTCATAAAGCAATCTTGAAGTTGGTAACTGATACTCCCGTGCATTGGAGAGCACGTTTAATTAGTCTTTTTATAATCTCTCTCCGGCCCTGCCGTCCCATCGCGGAATGAGAGTAAAGGAATAGTGAGTGCACCTGTGTCTGCACAAATGCTTGTGCACCTGTATGTCCTGCGCAGCTGGCTGAACTCCTTATATGAGAACAGCCGCCGTTATCGAAATCGGCTTTGAATGCCATTATTATAAGACCTAATTTTAAGTAAACTTAATATACTCATGCATAAAGTAAATATAAATCTTATATTAATTTAATTTTAGTACTTACAATCATAGTAAAGATTGCCGACGGAAGATGTCAGCTTGGGCGTGCCTTGACCCGATAAAGATGCCATTCTCTCGCCCTGTACACAGACAAACACAGGCTATTAGATATCTATACATATGCATAAAGCTTTATGTGTGTGTTAGTGGTATAGTCTAAAGCTAAGCGTCCACTTGTCGGTATCGTACGCAACGGACGTATCGCACGCAACGGATCGTAGTATTATTTATATAGAAACTCAAACAAGTGCGTCCACCTGTCCGCATCGTAGGCATCGCATTCTATATATATAATACTACGATCCGTTGCGTGCGATACGTCCGTTGCGTACGATACCGACAAGTGGACGCTTAGCTTTAGAATACCCGCCCATTGCTGACTAAACAGTCGGCTGACAGTTGGCATTTTTTTGGCCTGTTTTCTATTTAATTTTTCAGTCGGTCTGGCTAAATAACTGATCTTTGTAATGTGCGTATTACAAAGATCAGTGCGTATTCATTTTTATACAGAATTATAAGCTCAAAGAAACTATCGACCTACTAAAAGTTTGCAGTGTGCGGGTACTCATTTTGCAATTAAAGGAGGCAATTTAGGAGATATAACTGTAGATAAGATTTTTTTTTTTGTACGATATTGTAGTATGGATAATGTTGCCATTAATTTGGTACTGAATGAAAAATTAGTTGTACCAAACATGAGCTCTAAGTTAAGAAGCATTTCTAGATTTCAAAATAAATTGCAAGCATTAAAAAATGTATTTTAAAAGACCAGAAAAAATAGCAATATACCTCAACTTATTAAATCATAGTTTTTAAACATGCGTTATTAACCAGCTAAGTAAAATAAAATTCCATGCAACAAAGAAACGAAAAAGGGTGTGTCAAAATCCAAGATGGCGTACTAAACAGATGAGAATTGAACGAACCAACTGTATATGTTCTGCTATTTGCTTGCAGTAGGAAAAAAAGCCGTCCAAACTCAGCTTTGACATAACTCTAACTTCTAGAATGTTCTGTGGACAGAGAGAAAGAAATACGTTAATGATTCTGACACTTAACTCAATGTTGCCAGAGTAAAAAAATTATAACTTTGGTAGAAAGGTAGTTTTTTTCTGTACTTATATTACCGACGGCATTTTTTTTATTGTTATTATAAATTAATTTACTATAGAAGAATGAAGATAAATGTTATGATAGATGTAACTAGAAAAAGAAACAATAAACTAAATCTACTATACTAATAAAAGAAAATTTAATAAAAAATACTAATTTAATAAACATACCTGTTCTAGATCTCCCACAAAAAACTACTTGTAAGATATATTTTTCGTCGAAAAACAAATAACGATATGCCTCAAACCGAAAATGAATTTACTAAAGTACAAATTGAGAATTACTGATTCGAAATTTCTCATATATGTTAGAAGGATTTTTGATATTTGAAAATTTCAGCCTGAATGCTGAAGAACGGGTGTTCCTACGAAGGTTTTAGGCAGACTGAAATCTGGGCTGGCTGGGGGAGGCTCGAGGTTTCAGGGGTTGACGCATGCGCGGTGGAAAGGTCGTGGGGGGTGACATTTAGGCCAACTAGGGGAGGGGGCTGGTCAATATTGGAAATCAGGTCAGCTGGGGCGTAGGTCTTTTATGGTTTTCGGTAGTGTAGGTAATTTTTAATTGTTTTATGTTCTTTATTATTTTTACAGGTATCTGAAAAGTGGAAATGAAAGTAAAGATAACAAAGAATGAAAAATCGACTGTTAGACTGTATTTTCAATGAAATATTTTCTTCAATTTTTTAAAATAAATTAATTATTTTGCAATGAGGCAATTTGGCGAAAACGCTGGATGCAGGTCGCCTCCAACAGGTATCTGTGGAGATCTAAGGGGAGGCCTATGTTCAGCAGTGGAAGTCCTATGGCTAAGAGGATGATGATGATGAGGCAATTTGAATAATCATGAAATCCCCGCCATTTCTAAGCATAATTACAATAATGACCCTTTCTTTTCGTCATCAGTAAAAACATGTAGCCACTCGTAGCCTACCGTGCTACGCGCGTAGCGTCCCGTAGCGCTTCGTAGCAAGCAAGAGATGATTTAAAATTAATTTATTTTGACATTAGCGGATATTCATTTTGCATCCTTCCAAACTTTGTTATAATTAGAAAAAAATATTCTAGACAGAGGTACATTGACATAAATATCACCATACTAAGAAATGAACTATCGACTTTAGAAAAATCTAAGAACATTTTTTTTACCACAGTATTGAACTTAAGCCCCATACATGATAATTATTATTAATTATTATGCGAAATGTATCCATTTATGTAAAGTTAATAAAAAAAACGAATATTTTTTAAAAGTACCTATAAATTGTCTCAATGCGACCGTTTAGGTACTCGTATTACACTGAAATAGATTTTTGCAGTTTCATCATCATCGCCCGAGCCTTTTCCCAACTATGTTGGGGTCGGCTTCCGGTCTAACCGGATGCAGCTGAGTACCAGTGTTTTATATAAGACTAGCTTCTGCCAGCGGTTTCACCCGCATCCCGTGGGAACTACTTCCCGTACCGGGACAAAAAGTAGCCTATAGCCGTCCTCGATAAATGGGCTATCTAACACTGAAAGACATTTTCAAATCAGACCAGTAGTTCCTGAGATCAGCGCGTTCAAACAAACAAACAAACTCTTCAGCTTTATAATATTAGTATAGATTAGATATATAGATGCTTTATATATTTTTGCAGTTTATTGTTCATTTTGCAGTTTATTCATATAAATTATTGTTGATTTCTAAGCAATATTAATATTAACCACGTCGAAGACTATGTCACTCTGTAAGTCCTTTGTCCCTTTCGGTACAGTGACCAAAAATATTAAGATTACTGATCAAAACTGGGGATAACTAGGTAACAACAGAAGATAATCACACGTTATCTTCTGATTCAGTGGCGGAAATCAATTCCCTCTTCAAGCAAAGTCACACTCAACAACTAGTTTAATACAAACTAGAGCGTGGGTTATTTCATTCAGAGTTAAACTAACTTACTAGTGAAACTAACTTCACGTGGCATGTTACTGCGATATAACAGTTAATTATTAACTTTGACAGTTTGAAAGTCGGTGTAGCCCAGTGGGTAAAGAACCAACCCCTCAAGCATAAGTGTGTGGGTTCGATTCCAGGTCAGGCAAGTACCAATGCAATTGTATGTACTTTACAAGTACATCTTAGACACCAATGACTGTGTTTCGGATGGCAGTCGTTACGGGTAGTCAGAAGCCAGTAAGTCTGACACCAGTCTAACCAAGGGGTATTGGGTTGTCCGGGTAACTGGTTTGAGGAGGTCAGATAGGCAGTCGCTTCTAGTAAAACACTGGTACTCAGCTGTATATGATGAGACTGGAAGCCGACCCCAACATAGTTGGGAAAAGGCTCGGGAGATGATGAGTTGAAGTAACTTCACGTGTGATGTTACTGAGATATAATAGTTAATTATTAACTTTGACAGTTAGTGGGCGGCGTGTGTAGGCTGGTTATAATAAACGGGGTCGTGGAAGTTGAAACATATCTAATTAATATTATACACGTGAAAGTTTGGACGGGTGTGTATTTGTTAATGTTTGACGTAAATACTTACGTACAACATGCTAAAAGTATTTTAACCGACTTCCCAAAAAGGAGGACATAACAGGATGTATAATATCAGAATAAGAAATAGGCTGTCTACATTATATAAAATACTAGCCGTTTTCCCGCGGTTTCATCCGCGTCCCGTGGGAGCTACTGCCCGCACCGGGATAAAATATAGCCTATGTTACTCGCAGATAATATAGCTTTCTAATAGTGAAAGAATATTTGAAATCGGTCCAGTAGTTTTTGGGTTTATCCATTACAACCAAACAAACAAACAAACAAAGTTTTCCTCTTTATAATATTAGTATAGATGAAATAGCTTGACGATGGATAATACGCTACTTTTATGATATTCCCGGGATGCAAAGAAAAACAACTAGTTAGTACAAAATAATTTTATAATCACGTATAATGCTGTTGCTACCTAATACATTTTATCACAAAGACTTTCTTCATACACAAAAAACAGTAACAGAACCCTAAAAAGAAGAAGCTGTTTTACAACAGCAGATGAACTGAATATACATACTTAAAAGAAACAGCATATATTTTTCTCTGTCTGCTTAAGTCTACCGACAGAATATATTCGAGTTCTTATACGAAACAGTCGGTCTGTAAAGAACCTACATTAGACATTCCAGTCACGTACATACGGGTTGTAATACAAGATGAAGGGAACATTTGTATTCGCTTTTTGTGGTAAGAGGATCTGATAGATCGTGTATGTTGAGTTCTAGTATATGGGTATTTGTCGAGTAAATAATAAATAGCGTGTCAAAGTATGGATGAATTGGAACAAGGTAACAGGGTGGCTCAATAAGACTTTGACTTCAAACTACTTCATCATCATCATCATTACAGCCATAGGACGTCCACTGCTGAACATAGGCCTCCCCCTTTGATCTCCACAGATACCTGTTGGAAGCGACCTGCTTATACATAGGTATTTTCAGCTGGTCCAAAATTATGCCTAATTTCAGCATTTTTTTGTTATTGAGTCAAGATTATTTTTTTCCATCAGAATGTTGTGCAGGGTACTCACCTTTCATTTGATTTTAATGCTTTTAGAAAATATGTTTGCAAAAAGAACTGTATTTTGGCAAACAATGAGTCAAGTCAAAATTCAGTCACGATTATTTGCGGCTTGTAACAAATACTTACTGTTTTAAGTAAGAGCTGATATTCCTTCGTCCTTTCTCTATACAATAATTTGTTTAATATCAACGTTGAATATCCCGTCTTTCTCAGAAAGCTAAATACCAAATCTCTCTATCTACCATACAATCAAGTTTTGGCTGAGTGCCCAATAGGCAGCCATGTTGTTGACATTCCATTAATTCCGTAGATTTACGATATACATCTTCACCTGGTATTTGTAGACTGGCTTCTGAAAGCGGTTTCACCCGCTTTTTAAACCCAAAGTTCCCTATTGTAAACATAGATGATAAATACAAAGTACATGAAAGAAGATAAAAATCAGACAATATGTTATTCTGACATATTACTGGCAAGTTTTATCTATGTGTATCTTTAAAAAAAAAGTATATTCAGCAGATTTGCGTGAAAGAAGAACAAATATACATGCTTACCAAAAAAAACCGTAAAACACTACCTAGCAGGTACTGTAGCGCATGGCGCGCTAGGGACCGGGATCTTTTATATATGTATTTAAATAAAAGATTGCAAATAACTTTAACTTTACGTTTATTGATTGATGGCAGAGAAGTGACAACATTCATATAAAAACCTATTCTATTTAGCCGGTAGTAAAATACATATAATGAATAAAACCTTAACACTAAAGAGTACCTAACTACTCGACAGTACTCAGCTACATCTGGTCAGAATGCCGACCCTAAAATAGTTGAGAAAAAGTTAGGCAGATGATGATGACTCTCAAGGTTTATCAAAATCCATCCATTCCTTTTTGCATGTAAGAAAAACAAACATCCATACATACATACAAACTTTCGAATTTATAATATTAGTAATATTTGTTCGTATTATCAGCAGGAATTGACCTGGGGCCCGATTCTCCTAAGTTAATAATGTCAAAATTGAATAGAAATCGAATCGCAATATGATCGCAATAGCGGTTTTAACCATATCGGGCATTCTGCTACTAATATAAGACCAATCGTATTCCAACGAAATTCGATTGGTTTGCAATTGGTCTGCTATTTTGGTGATTTTGGTCTTTACGGTAGTTTGCTCTACAATCATATTGCAATCGTAAATCATTTGCAGACAAAATGATTCATTATTGAATGACAGAAAAGGATAAAAACTTTTGTTTCAAAGACAAAATAGCGGAATGCCACATACGCTTCAATCGTAATCGAGTCGTGATTGGATCGCAGTCGAATGTGAATCGTATGTTGCTGAAGTAAAATTAGGAGAATCGGGCCCCTGTATAAACCGGGTCGGTTTGGCTTCTATTGTATACCATTTTTAAAGGTCGGAGTTCAGTAAGCTGCTGAATGGAAATGAGTGGGAGTTATTTCGGTAAGAATTTCGTTCCCAAAGAGTAAATCGGGGCCCTATAACTGAAACTTCGCAATCCGTCTGTCAAGAGGCTAGTTACATAGTGGCAAAAGATGTATTTTTGGTGCCGCTATAACAAAAAATACTGAAAACTAGAATATAATAGGATATAATATACTACTAGAATACTCAGTATTTTAGTACTCGTTCCCATTCAGAATTCGTGATTTTTGTACTCGTTTCATACATAATGCTACGTAATACCCTGCATGAGTGAATCCGCCTCGCAATTGGATCGTTTTTTCTACCTGAAGAAGCTAATGTTCCTTCTAAAACTGAAAACAGCTTAGGGCCCCCCTGAAAGACTAAAATATCGGCCGACAGTTGGCCTGATGGATGGCTTACAGTTTATTTTGAAAGTAATTGTGAATCGATTGATAAAAAATAAGCACAGCTGCGGAATAGATGACATTCCCCCAATCCTACTAAAACAATGCGCAAAACACCTGTCTATACCATTGACTTATTTAGTGAACCAAAGTTTTCAAGACGGTCAATTCCCCGATGCTCTAAAAATATCCCTAGTAAAACCCATTCATAAGAAAGGCGACACAGATACCCCCAGTAATTACAGACCCATAGCCCTATTACCCACATTTTCCAAAGTATTCGAAAAAGCAATGTGCAATCGCTTATACAATTTCTTAGAAAAATTCAAAATCCTTGACGACTCCCAAAACGGATTCAGACGATCGAGATCCACCACACTGGCTGTTTACAAATATGTGCAGACCGCCCTACAGCATATAAATGACAAGAAGCACGTAGTTGGTGTCTTACTTGACATGACGAAGGCTTATGACAAAGTACTTTACAACATACTTCTTGATAAACTGCACGGCTCAGGCATCCGAGGTCCGGCCTTCTCCTGGTTTAAATCCTACCTACAAAATAGGTCGCAAATTGTACAAATAGAAAATCACAACAGAAATACAAACGAAATCAAAGTAATCCGATCACAAGAAATAAAAACAACATGTTCAATACCACAGGGTAGTGTTCTGGGATGTGTATTATTTTTAATATACATCAACGATTTACCAAAAATTCTTAACAAAGACCTAACTCTTCCGGTATTATTTGCAGATGATATATCTATTCTGATAAAGTACGACAGAACGCAGATACCCACACCCACTTTACAAGATACTTTAGAATTAATAACAAGTTGGCTTGATGATCATAACTTAGAAATAAATTACAACAAAACAAAAACCATACAGTTTAGATCATACAAAACTCCACCTTTAACAATAGACACTACTTTTAGAAACACAACTTTGCAAAACGTAGATACATTTAACTTACTCGGAATAAACATAGATACCCATATAAACTGGAAAGCCCACATAGAACTTATAAAATCAAAACTATCAAAATTTACATACGCCCTTTTCCAAATTAAATGTAGCACAAACATTGAGACGGCACTTTCAGCTTACTTCGCATATGCACACTCCTGGTTAAGATACGGCATCATGCTATGGGGAGATAGTGTTAACGTACACGACCTATTTGTCTTACAAAAAAAATGCATACGAATTATAGCCCAAATAGACAACCAAGATAGCTGTAGACCTTTTTTTATCAAATATAACCTCTTGACCTTACCATCCATATACATTTACGACATATGCCTGTTTGTATTTAAAAATAAAAATGACTTCATTAAAGTTAAAGACACCCACAATATAAACACCCGCCATAAAAATAGACTGTACTTACCTCCATCTAGAATTAAAATGCTCAACAAAAGTCCCTACTACATGGCAGTCAAAATATTTAACAGATTACCTAAAGAACTACAAAATGAAAATAAAGAAATAATATTTCAAAAAAAATTAAAAAAATTCCTAATAAAAAGGTGTTTTTACTCAATAAAAGAATACTTCGAAAAAGAAAAATAACAAAACTAAAATCACTACTTCATAAAATAACATCAGCAACTACCAACATGAATATGTAATATAAAAAAATAAAGATACAATCACCTAATACTACCTACGACATTACATCTAATACGTACTTGTTTTTGATAAAAAGTTTTAGTTTAGTTAGAATATAAGTAATAGAGAGTAATTTAGCAATAAGCCCTCACTTTTTGCAACGCCTGCAAAAGGCCGTTAAGCTGAACCTAAACCTATATATAAGAACTGTACAACCTTAACATGCAAATAAATATTTTGAGTTTTGAGTTTTGAGTTTTGAGTTTTGAATCAAAACAAAGTTTTTAGTCGGTCTGATATCTCCATGGTGATTTATAAGCTCGACAAATAGTTATTTATAGACCGACTTAGCAGAGATTAACTCTTAAGAATACCGAATAATATCGTTCAATATCACCCATTACTTACATATTGCTTTACATTTTGGCATTGCTTTTACCATGTAGGCGGTATGTTCATACAAATAAGTAGTAGTTTGAAGGCCTAAAGGTCAGAGTTCACTAGTGATACGCTCACAATACATCGCCCACGCTTTGTTTCAGGAGACCGTGGCTTTTTGCATTCATTTTCTTTTGAAAATTGTTTGTATAAACCTTGGGTATTTTTAATTGTGAGATAAGGGTGGTATTTTTGTTTGCCTTTTTTGAGATGGTTATTATTTTTAACGATGTTTTCTTTCTGCCTTCGTTTTTGTTTTATTTTAACTTCGTTTACCTATAGTAGAGTCGTAGGTATATTTCTTACATTTGTGGATAGTTGAGACTGTCTGTACCTGCTGTACCACATGTCACCAATGTAATGAATGTTCAGTTGTAAAATTAAATTCGATAATTAGTGGAACATGTCATAATTGAATCTTAGTTAACTCTCAATAGTAAGGGAGCTCTATTTTTTCCGTCATTAAAATATCCTATTCAGTAGTTAATTAGATTTCAATAAAATCATTAGCATCAAATTACAAAACTGCAATTCCATAGATAAAATAAAGCATTAATCAAAAATCCTCTCAATAGCAGCTCAAACAACAAATTCTCGATGCGCACATTCCTCAATCTGCATACTTCTACAGAAGGGAGACTACCCCCACCCCCATCCCCGTCGAGTGGGGGGAGGGTGGGGCGTATGACGTCAACGCCACGCCCCGGAGGAGTGGGGGAACTGCGCAGGTTATTAAAAGTACATCTATAGGTATGTGTGGGTATAGTGTATATTATATGTATGATAAACTTAAGTAACATGGTAAATATGTATGTACTTCGTTCCGAAGAGATTTTTTTTTTGTTTTTAGTTGGTTTTAATACAATGCTTGTTTTAAAGTAGGTAATGTATTAAGCGATTAACACACGGCACCGCGCACCGCCGCGGAAGCAGCACCGCTCGAACGCGCGGTCAGGCGGTGTACGTGTGTTAGGCATCAACGGATTTAATACAGGTCAATGCGACATGAGATCCGCTTCACCGCCTACCGCGGCGGTGCGCGGTGCCGTGTGTTAATCGCCTTACTAGTTTTTTATTGTCCCACTGCAGGGTACAAGCCTATCTTCTCTTACAGAGAAGAAATAAATTTAAGAGTACCTGCACACTGCAGACTAATAATCTTACTGGGTCCTCTTAATCATCACTCTTGCTCAATTGTGGTTTCAGACTTTAGACAGCCTTACTACAAAAACTTAAATATTTGTTGAACAATTGTCTAAAAAACGTGTGGCTGCAAAACGGACCTTATTTCAACGTCATAATATGTCATTTTTTTAAACATTAGACAAGTGTTCAACAGACGTTTAAAAGTTTTTGTGGTAGACGGTTTTAGTTCAGGTTTCCTTAAGATTTCTTTTAAAGCAAAACGACTCTTCTTTATTACAGGAAGTAAGTTGAGGAGGTCAGATAGGCAGTCGCTCCATGGCACGTGGCACACTAGTACTCAGCTGCCATCCAGTTAGACTCAAAGTCGACATCTACGTTGTCGCGAACAGGTTAGGCAGATTATGATGACTTCACTACCAGCTGCTCCCATGCTACCAACTTAACCACGAGACCCCTGGGGCCCTATTCTCCTAATTTTACTTAAGCGCCATTCGATTCACGTTCGACTCGATTCGACTGAGATCCAATCCCGACTCGATTACGATTGAAGCGTATGTGGCATTCCGCTATTTTTTCTTTGAAATAAACGTTTTTATCCTTTTCTATCATTCAATAATGAATCATTTTGTCTGCAAATGATTTACGATTGCAAAATGATTGTACAGCAAACTACCGTATAGACCAAAATCACCAAAATAGCAGACCAATCGCACACCAATCAAATGTCAATCGAATACGATTGGTCTTTTATTAGTAGCAGAATGCCCGATATGGTTAAAACTGCTATTACGATCATATTGCGATTCGATTTCTATTCGATTTTGACATTATTAACTTAGGAGAATCGGGCCCCTGATATCTCACAGTACATTTTGGACCAAAAATGCAATCACAAAACCTCTTCTTTCGGTGTCAGTTAGAAATAGACACCCTACATTACCTAAATGCCATTAGGTAGGTACCTATACCTACCGGTGTCATGTTTAAAAAGGCCTGTCAAAAGTGCTAAAATTAGCGCTAAATATCCATGACCGGTACATTATTGAGGTTTATCGATAGAAAGCCTTTTTCCCTGAAGTTGCGCTGATAACCTTATCACGAGTGAGTTAAGTGGTCACAGAGTAGAGCGCTGAAACAGAGAATGAGGGGAATTTGGTTTTAAATAGTGATTTTTGTATAAATCACACTTTGTAAAGGCATCAGTTTATGTGTGTGTGTTAGTTTTGTTGCTTATTTCTTCAGGCGCAAACACCTTGACTGATTTTGATGAAGCTTAGATCAGGATCTTGTCAACCTTACCTAAAGATCGGGAAATAACACTGTTCCCGCACCTGCAATGTGTGTGATTTGTCAAAATTGTAATGACGAGATTCAATCAAAAACAAAAAAAAATATCGTCAGACCACAGCCAGCTTTCTTACACCAAGGTTGCTATTTCGCAATCATAGAAATTTTCTGTGAGTGCTGCACACTTGTTTAATCTTCCATTTCCTTCTCTGTCCCATCATAGTACTCTGTGCTGCACTTAATGTTGTAGTGAACAGAAGCTCAGTGTATTATGCTTCATGAAGTGCGACTGATAACACTGCCGTATAAACTGAGTGAGTCATTTTGTAAGCTTTTATTTTTTTTATATTATATGAATTTTATTTTATTTCATAATTTTTCTTTATTGTAATCTATACTAATATTATAAAGCTGAAGAGTTTGTTTGTTTGAACGCGCTAATCTCAGGAACTACTGGTCCGATTTGAAAAATTCTTTCAGTGTAAGATAGCCCATTTATTGAGGAAGGCTATAGGCTACTTTTTATCCGGGTCCGTGCCGAGGTTCCCACGGGATGCGGGTGAAACCGCTGGCAGAAGCTAGTCATGCATATTCAGGTTAACTTAACGAAAACTGTTTGTTAAAACCAATCAGAATTACTTTTAATATTTTTATAAAAAAAAACTTCTTTATTTAGATATTGCTTGATATTTATGTTAAATATGGAGACAAATAAACACTAATGCATACCTAGCTACTAATGTAATAAGTCTGTCTGTCACGCTTTCACGACAAAGCTACTGAACAGTTTGAAAATAAAGGTAAACCGATTTAAGGTAAAGGTAAAGCTAGTATAGGCCAGGGATGGCGAACCAATGGCACGCGTGCCCGTGGTGACACGCATCTAAATAATTTGGGCACGCCATTATTTTACAAGTAATAATTAATAATAATTTGCGAATCAAAATCAAGTCCCTTCTTCATAATATTTTACCTTTTCACGTTAAGTATTTGCCATAAAGGCACGCCTCTGTAATTATCATTGTGTTTTTTTATTTAATTTGGCACGTAAGTCTATGAAGGTTCGCCATCCCTGGTATAGGCCAAAGCAGTAGCGGCGTAAGGGGGGGGGGGGTGGAGGGGGCGGTCCGCCCCGGGTACTAACGTCTAGGAGGGTGCCATCTCGGTCGGCACATATCTGCACGACCAGGATGGCATGGGCAAAAGTATAGTGTTTGGGCAAAAAGGACCATCCACGGAGGGTGCTTTTGTAATCTGCAAAGCCTAGGTTCACTCGCAGTCCGACTGTCACCCCTCTATTTTCCACCCGCGTCCTTGCACGCCTGCTCGCGCCAACTGACTGATTACTTAAATGAATTCCTTAAAGCTAGAAAAAAAGCGCTCCCTTCGCTCGCGATTTTTCTTTACATATTTTTATTTATCAATCCCTGTCCTCAATCTAACAAAAAGTTGAGGCACCGAAGTGACAAAAATCACTGGTGCTGGCTTCAGTCACCGTTTCTTTTTATTTGTGCTTAATTTGAGAGTCCTGAAACCAACAATTACTTTTGTGACCCAAAACTCAAAAAATCGCGCTCGCTACGCTCGCGGCTTTTTCACTTTACAGTAATTTCTTTTAACTGCTTTGGGTACTTTTGTATCCCATAACTCAAAAAATTTCGCGCTCGCTACGCTCGCGACTTTTCCAATTTACAGTGCTTTCTTTTAACTATTTTGGGTACTTTTGTGTCCCATAACTCAAAAAATATCGCGCTTGGTACGCTCGCGGCTCTTATGCTAGTTTCTTTTAATATGTTTGGGTGATTTTGTATCCCAAAAACTAACAAAAAATTGCACACGGCACTGATGGTAGGTATATTAGTATAGGTACGTTTAGAAATAATCCATAAAAAAAATGTTTACGGTGCTCAATAGGTAGCCGCCCCGGGTGCCACCCGATGTTACGCCGCCACTGGGCCAAAGAATAGAATACAGTAGTAGAATTACTAGTAAGTACTATTTGAATTAGGTAAATAAGAACTTTCGTAGTTAAACAAAAACATCAAAAATTACTTCGAGGAATATTATTAGGTACCTACTCGTATCGAATCTTAACTGAGGTAAATAAAACATCAAAAATCCATTTGATACTGAATTTCCCGCTACCAGTCGAAACATTCACCTTAAAAGCAATATAATATAAATAAAAATAACAAAACCCTTAAAAATACCTACAAGCTTGACTACCACTTACATAGTTCTACACACACACACACAGACACACAGATTGTACATAAAATACGCACACAAATACAAAATACATAAAACCATTACATAATCACTGCGGATCAATAACAGAAGCTTCATCTCACTCTAACACACCCCTCTCTTTCCCTCAAAGGCTTTACCACGGAGTAAGGAAAGATGAGCGGACGTCAGGCAAGTACCAATGAAACATTTTTAAGTTTGTATGTACGTTCTAAGTATATCTTGGACACCAATGACTGTGTTGCAGATGGCACGTTAAACTGTAGGTCCCGGCTGTCATGGAACATCCATGGCAGTCGTTACGGGTAGTCAGAAGCCAGTAAGTCTGACACCAATCTTCCCAAGGGGTATTGGGTTGCCCAGGTTACTGGGATGAGGAGGTCAGATAGGCAGTCGCTCCTTGTAAAATACTAGTACTCAGCTGCATCCGATAAGACTGAAAGCCGACCCCAACATAGTTGGGAAAAGGCTCGGGAGATGACGAAGGAATGATGAGCGGAGATGTCATAATGCAGGTAGGTCAGGCGCCTTCTTCTAGCTCAAATACGCACGGCAGGCATGACCAACACCATCAGTTGCGAGTCAACTAACGAGGTGTTCGTGTTCTTTGAGACATCTGTCAACGATTTTTGGTATTCCAAAAAATAATCGGGTCAAAAGAAGGCGTATAAAGGCGAGGACAGTAACGTTCCTCGTCCCCCGAACACCAGCATATTGTCACGCTAATTTCTTAGGAGATTTTCCGTTATGGCACCTCCGCTAGTCATTTGGTTCTCGATGGGATTTACTCCGTCTCTTTCTAACGAAGGCTTCTAAGGGTGGGGATAGGGGGTGGGATATAGATTTTCGCTTAGGGAATTAAGGCTGTTATGATAGGGTAGACAAAACGGTATTTTAAGTGACATTATAATCTGTCTATCGTCATCAACCCTTTTTGTCGTCCCACTGCTGGGCTGCGGCCTCCTCCACGGAGAAGGATTGAGCGTTAATCTCCACGCTTGCAATGCGGGTTGGTGATTTCAGAAATAGTTCAAGTTTCCTCGAGATGTTTCCTTCACCTTTAGTCAGTCGTTGGTGTCCAAGATATACTTAAAAAATACATATACAAACTTAGCAAAGTGCCATTGGTACTTGCCTGACCTGGAACTAACTACTAAAAATGGAAATAAGGCATAGAAATACCAAACAAAATCCACGAATAACACATTATTTACTATTTCATTAGTTAGGTTTTGTAATTTTTCAGTTAAACAAACAATAATTTACAAGATTAATTTGTTAAAACATTGTTATTAATTAATCTTAATCCCTTTATTAAGAGCGGTTCTACTCAGTAAACAAATTGTCTGACTTGACGCGCTAATCTGTCAACTTATAAACAAATTAAGACGACTTTATCTGAATTAAAATTCATCAAATAAGATTTTACAAATTTCATTCTTTAGAGTAGGTACCCGTAGTACTTTAGATTACCGTACACTGCAGACTTTTTAGTCAGTCTAGTAGTGTTAGTTTGACAGTTTTTTAAGCTTCTTATATTTTAGATTCTTTAGCGTCTGTTTTCTCTGTGGAAATCAGCCAGTTGCGCCAGACATAGGTACCTACAAGCCAGCAAGTCTATACCAATCTTACATAGTCTTCATCTAGGGGTATTGGGTTGCCCGGGTGCTGCTTGTAACACACTATTACTCAGCTGCATCCAGTTAGACTTTCAACCAACGCCAACATAGTTGGGAAAAGACTACGCAGATTATGCGACCAGTAGACCATGCGCAATGAGGCAGTTTAAAATAGACAATCTGAGTACCTAAGTACTCGGTAATGACAAACTATAGGGAAGGCCTCAATACCTGTACGTTTAACACGAGCCCTCTAAAAGCCTTAACATGTACCGTTAATAAGTAGGTAGGGAAACGTTGAGATGCCTGAGAACTGAACCTCTTGAAAACATCTGTCAATCAATTTACTCTATGGTGCTTCATGTGCGTAGTCTTTGGTGTAACGTCTTTAAATTACTAAAATAATTGTCATCCTCATCCAGCCCTTATCCCAATTTCATTTGTGGTAGGCGCAGTAATCTCACATGTAATTTTTTTTCTAGCCATATCAACTTTCACACAATCCATCCATATTTTCTTTAGTCGTTCACCTATAGATGCATCAATCCAGCTTCAAAAACTTTCCTATATTTTTTTAAATATTTATGTAGACAGCAAACACATGTCAGAAAAAGAAATAACACAAAATAGTACAAAAGTTCTGCTTATTTCTAAAGAAATCTCTTCCAGCAGACCCGTAGTTGGAGAGTTAGAGTACAGAGATGTAGGCAGGCTGTGGAAAAGAAAAGATAAATAGAAGTGTATAAAATAAAGGAAATTTATTAGATACGAAAATACATATTTCTGTCTTTATGAGTTCGCATAAAAATACAACTTTTGAGTATATACCTACCTACTTACTGACAGGATAACTCTTACAACGGGTTTATTAATTATATAGGACCTGCTTTAGGGAAATATGTCCATTTCTCTACAGTAACTTGAATATGCCTAAAATCTTTCTACTAAAATAGAACATAACAATATGCAATTTTATTTCGAAAATACAAGGTTCGATTTTTACAACGCTTTTCCGAATTCTTCTATAACAGGTACAATTAAATCTAATCAAATAATGTCTAAAATGGACAATTATTGCAATCGTGAACATTATCAGCTACTAAAATAAAATACGAAAGATCTTATTAAAACATTATTTCAAGCGACAAGAAATAAAAAAAAACTTCGGAATGGAAAAACTTGGAAAACACCCCGTCTAACCAGGCATAACTTTCAATCTTTTACAAAAAAAAAAAACTAACTTAAAACCTCTCTCATTACAGATGGTTAAGATGAAATTATTCACCCTCATACTGGGCGTGGCCCTAGGGGTAGCAAATTCTGCACCCAACCAATCAGGAGAGACCAACGACAACGGGCCAATAGGATCGCAAGAAAATAATGTGGGAACGAGACGAGTAGAAGTTCCCGAAGTGGTTTTACAATTGAAATATGATAGGGGAGAACTGAATAGGATATATTTGACGCAGTTTCGCAAGGATTTGCAGCCTTGGGTTCCGTCAGTGATGGCCAGAAACAACTTGTGTGCGGACCTGTGCCACGCAGGTTGTTACTTGGCTGTATAGCGTTGTCTGTGCTTCGCGTTTGTTGACGCGGCCATTTTGTTTTTCGTGCTAAATGTGACGTTTTAAAGTGTGTGTGTTTATTTTTAGTTTTTTTTGTGTTAGTTTTAGTCGATTTTGGAGTGATGGGTAAGTACATGTTTTTGTTGTAATATGTTAAGATTTAGGGCACTTTTAAATCGTTACTTTTGTTTTTTTTTTATCAAGGTAAATCCGATTAGTCCGAAAAATAAATAGGTATCTAGTGTCCTGAAGTAAATAAAAAATATCATGTTTACAAGTAAAAATACTTCTAACAAAAAAATTAAACCGACTTCCAAAACCACTAAAAAGTAAAAAAAAAACTAATGTTAGATGCATCGGCCTAGAATTCGGTGTCTAATGGATGTTCCTAAGTTAATTTTGCCACCGACATCTAGGCCGATGCATCTAAAATTAGTTTTTTTTTACTTTCTAGTGGTTTTGGAAGTCGGTTTAATTTTTTTGTAAAAGTTTTTTATTTACAGCTTTTCAGTGATACGAATAGCTGTCACTATCCGTAGGTATACGTGGAAAGTTCTCGTCAATAAATACTATAAGCTCAAACACGAGGTAGTTTAAATACATATTCAGTTGTCGAGTTCCCTCGATCCTTTCTGGTCTCCATCATCAGGTCAGCTTCAAACCTTCACTGTTGAATAGTGCTTTCAGGCATACATCTGAGTTTCAAGTTTTTACCCTATGTATGCCTACAACTTTCGAAGGTTGCCCTCGATTTCTCAGGGTTTCCATCATCAGATCCTGACTTGATGACTGTGGGACCAACTGGCAGCTATTCCGCATCAAATAAAAAAAGAATCACTTAAATCGGTCCATAAACCTCGGCGTAATCGATGTACATACATAGAAAAAAAAAACATACCGGCCGAATTGAGAACCTCCTCCTTTTTGGGAAGTCGGTTAAAAAGGGAATTAATTACTGCAATTTTTTTGCTACAAAATAAGAAAAATAAGAAAACGCGGTTATTATTTTATAAAAAAATAAATCCGGATGTTCGATGAGTTCCGTCGGGATGAGGGTGAAACCGCAGATGAAAGCTATTAATAACTAGTATATTTCTAAATAATTTGTTTATTTAGTTTCTTGATGGTAAAAAAAAATATTTCAATGTTAGGTAGCCCATTTATCTACCTATTATATATGTTTATCGACATAAAGTCCCGCCAAAACCAAATATCTTTTCTTAACTTCCTTCTCTAGATAATAAAAAAGTCTTTTGATTTGTCACAGCACTGACTTACACCTTTTTTAACTGTAAGTATAAAAGGCAAAATCGAAGAAACTTAAAGTCAGTGTTACAAAAATGTAGATCATTTTATATTTTCCACTGGCGGATTTTCCGAGAAACGCCGTTTGAAACGTACTTGCCCTGTCATTCTTAGTCAAAAAAAGTTGTCATATGACAGTATTTCCAAAAATTTAATATTTCTTTATATAAACTTGTATGTAAATAACTATGTTTCCGCTGGATACATAGACTTATTTTTATCTACCTCAATTTTTATTTTGTTTGTTTTACTAGGATAGTTTTTTATATGTATTGTAAATATGTTAATATCTATGTAAATAAATAAAAATAAAGGCTTAATTTTTTTTATTTTTGGTTGAAATGTAGGTATGTTAATCTTATTATATTTTCCACAAGAAAAATACAAACTATATTAAAAAAAAACCGGCCAAGTGCGAGTCGGACTCGCGCACGATGGGTTCCTTACCATTATTTATAAAACGGATAAAAAATCACGTTTGTTGTATGGTTTTCAGTATTTGTTGTTATAGCGGCAACAAAAATACATCATCTGTGAAAATTTCAGCTCTCTAACTATCACGGTTCATGAGATACAGCCTGGTGACAGACGGACGCACGGACGGACAGAGAAGCGAAACCAATACGGTCCCGTTTTACCCTTTGGGTACGGAACCCTAAAAACCACGAATTAAAAAAATATATATATAATTTCTGTCTATACTTATGAATTAAATAGTATAATGAAAAACCTAGGAAATAAGTTAAAATAATCATCATCCTCCGAGCCTTTTCCCAACTATGTTGGGGTCGGCTTCCAGTCTAACCGGATTCAGCTGAGTACCAGTGCTTTACAAGAAACGACTGCCTATCTGACCTCCTCAACCCAGTTACCCGGGCAACCCGATACCCCTTGGTTAGACTGGTGTCAGACTTACTGGCTTCTGACTACCCGTAACGACTACCAAGGATGTTCAATGACAGCTGGGACCTACAGTTTAACGTGCCATCTGAAACACAGTCATTGGTGTCTAAGATATACTTAGAAAATACATACAAACTTAGAAAAGTTGCATTGGTACTTGCCTGACCTGGAATCGAACCCGCGCCGTCTTACTCGAAAGGTTGGTTCTTTGCCCTAAGTAGCTTTGAAATAAGTTAAAATAATGCGGCACAATATTTTACAGCTAAGTGTAATTTATGCATAATACAGGAATGAATTTTATCCAGTGCGCAAACTTTGTCAACTTATAGTTAAATAAGTTTTATAGATACCTATATTTTTATTTTGTCGTGTTTTAGTACAAAAAAGAAAAGTTATTGATATCGAAAGATGTTCATTTTGTAACCGATTGTACGGTCGCAGTCGTCATAGTAAGCACGGCGGCAACGCCAAAACCGGTTTACTGACGCGAGCGCTGCTCCAAGCGCGTAAGAATAGTTGGTATCCATATTTTGCTGATTTTAGGGCGGACAAAAGAATGAAAAAATTTTTTTTACTGATGATGCAGATATGTTCTGTTAATGATTCTGAACCACCAGTTTTTTTTTGTGCACTGCTTAAAATTCATTCCTGTATAATTTATGCAATGCATTGTGCTTCAGTGCACTACTGCAGCATATTCTTTAATCTTTATGTAATGAAACATATGTACTAAAATAATGTAATTTTTATAAGATAAGACATTTAAATACAAAAATTTTAATACAAGTTTTTAATAAAATGATGCAAAATAACTTCCACCCGCGATTTCACTTCCGCACAATATGGACAAAACGGAATATTTTTACTTTATTTCAAAATTATTCTACTTAGGTACTTATATGTTATTCTGATACAAACTAAATATTTTGAAAAAAAAAGGAGCACTTATAGGCTTTTAGGACATTACGTATTTTTCCGTATTATTGGCTCGCGCAATTTGCATAGAAACCATTTTCACATATTTTGCACTGGAGAAAACCTTTTGTAATTTACTTTTTTGTACCTTATTATTATCTCCCTTTAGCCCAATCAAATCAAATCAAACCATGTTTATTGTCAGGCATCAAAGGCCCATAGACCATTACCTTATAACTAGCATACATACATATGTTATACAAAATTGTTAGTAGATAAAAACTTAAAACTATGTTAGTAACGCTTCACTTAAGCACTACGTCACTGTGCGGTCCTGTGGCACTCGTCCGCGGAAGCGACGGAACACTACGTCTTGTGGCCAGAAGTTCTCGTCCAACACGAGGTGCAGGAAACATGTCGGCACTCGCACCACGAACGCCTTGAAGTTGGCGTTATGGCGCGACTCCAGCAGCAGAAAAGGCCTTGTGGCATTTAATGTACTGAATGGCCGTCAATGTACTGAATGTACCATTTTTGTACATAAAGTATAAATAAATAAATACGCACAAAAATACCTTGTGAATAGGGGCCATAACATTAACACCTAAAGAACCTATCCAAGCATATATCAGGTAATTTCCCCTCCATTTCCACCAGGACTGGGTGGCGACGCGTGCGGCTTCACAGCATGCTCCCAACTGACCCCAGTGGGGCTGGAGACGGCTCTCCAAGAAGCCAACGCGACGGAGGCGGAGTATGGACAGCCACGCTTCAATGTATGCCCTGCACTTTGTAGGAACCAACTCGGTAAGGATTATAGATATAGATTGAAAGATAAATTGGTAATCGAGTGATTTAATTGTTTTTAAATCTATGGTTAGGACCTATCGCTCCTGTGCCTGGTGCCTCTCAGGTCGTGTCTTATTGACTCATCATCTGCCAAGCTTTATCCCTTCTACTTGGGGTCAGTTTTCAGTCTAAACGGATTACAAGGAGCGACTGCCTATCTGACTTCCTCAACCTATGCACCCCTAGATACGATTGGTTGTCAGACTTATTGGCTTCTGACTACTCGTAATGACAACCAAAAAATTAATATGCCTTCTTATTTCTGAAAAATGGGGACCATGAATATGCAAACGATTGTACACTATAATAATGGCGTCCTACTGATTGTCGTCCACAGCGGCAGTTCTCATATAAGTAAATCAGCCAGCAGGACATATTATAGTGCACGCACATTTGCTTGGACACAGGTGCACTCACTATACCTTCACTCTCATAGCGCGATGACCTACATTTAGAAGAAGAAACAGTATTATATTCTGTCATACGCAGGTGAACCGCTTTGCAACTGCACCACGGTTGAAGGCACGCATGCTGTGGATTGGACCGACGTGTGCGCAGCTTTCTGCTACGATGGATATGCTCTGAGCGGTCAGTTACTATTATTTATTTATTTGGCCGACGATTGTTACACATTTTTTATATGTTAAGAAAAGGCACACATTTTTTGTTCGCGAACAATTTTGGTAAAATCTCGCCTTTATGTCTGTAGCATGTTTTCAGATGTTTTCAAAAAATGTTAATACTCATATGCTCCTCAACATTAAGTTAGAACTTATGCGTGTTATGCGAAGATAGTTCTCATGTCACAGATATAAACTAATAGGTAGATACACTTTCAATTTTCTTTTTCGAATTCAACAACATTTAATATGTTGATGAACTAACCTGTATGGTGGTCAGTAATTTTCTTTTCGGATGGGACATATGTATGGGTATTTTTTTGTAGCCATTGGGAGGCCAAACTTCAAAAAATCTTCTTAAGCACTAATTTGTATAACAATGTTTTCTTAGTAACCACGTTTACCCCACAGGCTGTCCTTCCTGTGAGACAACGACCACAGAGGCATCAATTCACTTCCATTCTTCCCGGGTCCTCAACACGTACGAGGGTTGGTCAGCATGGTGCAACGTGCAGTGCAGGCAAGGCCAGGGTGGGGCTGCCTGCAACTGTGACCGAGCCCCCTTCCAGTAACCAACTTTACCTCCTTTTAACCACTGTTACCCCAGCCACTAAATCGCTTTAAAAGCAGCTACGTTACCTTTCGTTTGGGGAGAGGGTAAATTACGTTTTTACCCTTCACATTTTCGGGATTTTTTGATGATTTGTGATACAGTAGTGTCAATGCGATTTTTTTTGTTTTTATTAGATTAGTATTTGTGTGTATATCACATCATTTGCCCGCACCGTCGCACAAAGTATAGAAATGTGCGTTCCGCATGTCTTAGGTTTTAATTGTCGACAATTTGGATAAGTTAATCTACCTAGTATTTAAATGCACATGTATTTCGCAAAAGTGTTAGTATTTATATCAATATACTACTCACATTATTAACCATTTAATAAATTAAAGTTAAATTTGAAAAAGTACATGGCTTGTTATGAAACATATTTAAAAATTAAAATATAAACTTAGCCAGTAAGAATTTTTATTGTTTTTAATTCTTAATAAATTCATTTAAATCTAAGTACTGTTTAATCAATATATTTTAAGCTATATTTAATCATTATAAAATAATTGTATGTAATTATAAAAATAAGAAAGAAAAATCTGCGCGAAAGACAATATTTAAACTAAAATCTTAAATGTAACATACCATTTAATGTGATTTACGTTTCATTTATTAAAGTTTATTTTTCATTTAGTTTTGTTTTTATTTTATTTTTTCACCTTTTGTTTTGAAACTACCAGTCAATTATTGGTTTCGACTCCCTAAATTTTTCAATTTTAATGATTCGTGTTGTTAAAAATAGTGAAAATGATGTGTAGAATACGTCGTGTAGTCAGTGTCGTCAAAAATGTGTGTAGTTTTTACAAAATACTGTTTTAATCATGTTGTATGTTTGACATTTTATGGCCTAAAGTCACCTGATATCTTGTATACATATATCTACGTATACTCACAACTCCAAAAAACGTTGAACTAGGTCAAGGCATATGTATATAGCTATCACCATACAAACGGATGATAAATACATGTATCGTACACACATGTACCTATCATACATCGTTGAGCAAATGATGATGGCTTCTAATCCTCTAGGTTTGTAGTTTTTGGACGACAAAACGGTCATAGTGTCATTATGTAAAATGAGGGGGCTATAGCCAGATTGATGACAATAACCCTTTCTGACCCACGATCAGGCATGGCCCACGATCCAGCCATTTACTCAAAAGACCACGGGTCTTCAATTTTGATGGACATAAAAAGAATGTGGTAATAAAAAGAAAAGGTAAAGTAAAAAGATATAGCGTGATTAAAACAAGATTGTAAAAAGTATATTTTTGTTATTTTCGTAGAATAAAACTGTAATTTTAGATTTAAATAGCCAGCAAAACTAGCCTAAAGTTAATATAATACTTTTAAATACTTATTTAGACATAAGAATATAGTAATAATATAACCGTGCTTACAAAGTTGCAAATCTGTTAAAAATGCACTACCTATTTCACATTCGTTTTACTAAACTTAGAGCCGTACATTGATAATAACCTATATAGAACCTATCAAAGAAACATTTTTAAAAAGTATTTAAAATAAATCACCCAAGCGCTTTGATGTTCTCTTGTATAACGAATAGATAGATAAGTGTAAATATAATATTCAATGTTAAAGGTTTTCGTTGAAGTGGGTCTTACAACCAGCAGAAGAACTATTCTCTGACAATTTCTATGTTTTGAACTGTTTGCACCATTAACTTTGCATTACTCTAGTTAGCTTTGACGCCTAAGTAGTTTTTTGTCAACAACTCCTACCATTGTGAAGTCAATAAGGCCATCTTCGGAAATGCGCGAGGAATCAAATGAATTTAGGGGCCCGATTCTCCTAATTTTACTTAAGCGACGATCGATCGACGTTCGACTCGATTCGAATGAGATCCAATTCCGACTCGATTACGATTGAAGCGTATGTGGCATTCCGCTATTTTTCTTTGAAATAAACGTTTTTATCCTTTTCTATCATTCAATAATGAATCATTTTGTCTGCAAATGATTTACGATTGCAAAATGATTGTACAGCAAACTACCGTATAGACCAAAATCACCAAAATAGCAGACCAATCGCACACCAATCAAATGTCAATCGAATACGATTGGTCTTTTATTAGTAGCAGAATGCCCGATATGGTTAAAACTGCTATTTCGATCATATTGCGATTCGATTTCTATTCGATTTTGACATTATTGACTTAGGAGAATCGGGCCCCAGTAACGCAAACCCTAAATAAGATTTAATATTTACCAAAATCGTTTACCCACGGTAACAGGAGTTTCTTCAGTCAAGCACCATTTTAACAAGAAATAGATCGCACTTCACCCTTCACTATAATGTTGCGATTTTAAACCGATCTTTCACTAAACAAAACACAACATTTTGAATGTCTAAAACTTCGTAACAGTGTTACAAACATGAACCTCGACAAATAACTAAAATACAGCACTAGAAATTGATCTTAGACATATTAACATGTTAGAATTGGCACCCATGTCTTTATTCCGTGGAGAATTTTATTAGTGAAGATGTCATAAAGCTAAGAAAGTAGCGTGCCAACATGCGGGTGAACGGAAGACGTGGAACGTTACTAGCTCCGCCGTTACACTCCTTCTATGGAACCCGATTATTATTTGCAAAATCAAATCACCAATCTTTGACAGATTGGTTTTCATATCACAAGGAACCCAAACGTAGTACAAGTAACTGATTGCCTACCGTGCGTTGCTTGACCTACAAGAAGGCGCTTGACCTACCTTCCTTATGGCATCTCCGCTATCTTTCATTCCTTCGTGCTTTATTCGCACTATTCTCATAAACATGTTTGGATATTGTATGTAAAGCCAAATGAAAAGGATGTTGATCAATATCATCTGAATCTTTTATTCAAGAGTTGTGGGTGAATCTCACTTTCAAGTTTATAATATGTATAAGTGTGATTATAAAAGGCCCTGTCTATTCGTATCATTGTCTTAGATTCTAAATTGATTAATTAGAGCGACTCAATCACGATTGTGGTGTTCAAGCATCTGGGTGGAGTGATTGCTCATCTACATATTATCATGAAACTCGTCACTATACATGAAAGAGTTGATATCTTTGTAATTACACAATGATATCAACTCTTAACTTGATAGGATTTTGTAAAAAAAGAAAATCCTGAATTCAGTAAAAAAACTTGTCGGTCTAATGCCCGAAACATACTCGAACGCTTCGTTATTTCACTTATAACTGGTCGTTTTGGTCATGGCCACCGTACGAATTTGACCTAGAAGAAGTCGTCTGACCTACTTGTATTATGGCATCTCCGCTCGCTCATCTTTCATTACTCTATGGCTAAAGCAAACTTTTTTCATTAATAATCACCATAATCACAATTTATTAATAGAATTACTTTAAATATCCAATATTAAACAAATAGAAAGTTAAGAATATAATAATAAATAAAACAGTTCTATGAAATGGGTTAAGTAGTTCCTGTATTGCCCAAAAAATAATTGTAAAATGTCTATAGATGATATTTTTTATTTTTAGTACTAATTTGTTATTTTCTTACACTTCGCTATCCGCCTCAAATTTAGCTTAAAGAGCAAAATTCTAGTCAAAGGATTTAATAAATTGTCTTGTTCTTTAAGAAGTAATTTACCTAGAAATTATTAACAAAATAAAGCATTACAGTATGTATAAAATGATTATTGTTATGTGTATAAAATATAGGTAGGATCCAAAATACATTTTAAGGTATGAATGTGAAATCTATTGTATTAATATAGTACATGTAAGCGAAATGTTTGCTTGTTGAATGTTTGAGAGCATGTGTAAATGGGAATATTTTGAGAGAATAATTGAAAAATGTGTGTGATTTGTATGTGTGCGTGTGTAAGTGTGTGTGCACTTTGATCACAGATGCATGCTGACATATGTACATATGTTAACGAAGCAAAATTTAAAGATTTCGTCAAATAACTTTGCCTCAGAAGTTTTCTTCTTATCGAGTGAGCTGCAGGTTTAATCACATTTTTTTTTTGTTGTCGCTGGTAAAAAATGCTATTACGCATGCCCTTCCCGTCGGGGGACGGGAGAGGGGTATGTGGGGCTCCCCGCTACAGACGTTCCCGGTATACCCACTAAAAAGGCCCAGCGGCACTCCGACCTCGCCTGAGTGGAGGGTGTCTGTGAATCTATGGCGTTCAGTCCCTCTATGGCATCCAGTCCCAGGTTTAATCACCTAACTTGCCCTGGTGTCAGGGTTTTCTCAAATCCGCCCGACGGGCTCTGACGTGAAATTGTAACAACGACTGCTACTGAGTAACATTCGCGGACGCCGCCTTATGTGCCCTCCCAGGCACGAGGATATAACACAGCCAACTTCCAGACTCCAGGCTACTTTGTGTAAGTTTCTAAAACCCACAAAGCGATTTCAGTCCGTCCCGGGAATCAAACCCGAGACCTCGTGCATAGCAGTCGCGCTATTGACACTAGACTAACGAGGCAGGCCTCAGAAGTATATGGCGCAAATGTGAAACAAAACATTACTAAATAAGGCGACAAGGAGCAGACTTGAGAGAGGCAAAGTTATTTGAAGTTAACTTTTTACGCTTCATTAAAGTCAGCTGTATGTGGTATATGTGAGAATAATATGAGAGTTTGCATGTGAATGAGTAGATATGAAAGTTTAGTTTAATTCAACCAAGAATAATCGCAACAAACAATATCACAAAGGTCTTCCATTAAGTAAGGGTTAGCTTGTAAAATAAATTTATTATAATCATATCTATTAGAAATAAGAAACATTACCTAATCAAAGTATTATAATATATAACATATATTTTTAACTGACTTGTAAAATGTTTGTCAGACTTAGGAGAAGGTTTAGGCATATTGAAGTCGATTTTTCAAATAAAGAAGTACTCAAATATCTTTGTTACAGCATTATAGATATAGATCAACTCTTAAGATACAACAACGCTTTTTGGTATTTTACATTAACCTTTTAATCGTATAGCGAATTTTACCCTTCTCAAAATAAGGGTAAATACCATTACCAATTCGTATATGAACATTAGACGTTACCCAAATTATTTGGGTGCGTTTCCTTCCCAAATTGAGGCTAATTTAAAAAATATATAATCCTAATCCTAACTAATATTATAAATGTGAAAGTAACTCTGTCTGTCTGTCTTTCTGTCTGTCTGTCTGTCTGTCTGTCTTTTCTTCATGCCTAAACTACTGAACCGATTTGTGTGAAATTTGGTACAGACATAGTTTGGGACTCGAGAAAGGACATAGGATAGTTTTTATTACAAAGAAATAAAAAAATAAAATTTATTCCGGACATATAGCGCCATCTATTGGTCAAACCAAAAATCTGCTGGAAGTCACTATTCCACGCGAACGAAGTCGCGGGCAAAAGCTAGTAATAAAATAAAAGAGTAAATGCGCGCTTTATGTACATATAAATTGGAAATTAACGCACAATAACGTCGTATTTTAAGTACCTATTTCAAATGAATTATAACTCTTTATAAAGCGAATGAGTGTTTGAATGAAAATGAGTTGAAAAAGTGAATAAATAAAATCACTGCTTTTCGAAAATTCACTATCGCGGTTGTATCTTTAAATCTATAATATATTGTTTTTCAAATTATTATCATTATCCTCAGTCTTTTTAGGAATTATTACCATACGTAATTTTAGGATAAGTAGAGTTTCCTACACGACCTCATTATGTTATTTTGTATGAATTGTAAAAAAACTTCGTATATAAGAAATGATAAATTGTTACTTATTTGTAGTTGTGCTATCACAGCCATATCAAATTAAATATTAGGTAAGAATTATCGTTTTTTTTAAGTCGCTATATTATTAACTATATTACACAAAAACTTTATTAGAATATCATTTTAATAAACTACCAAATAATAGGTGTTATTGTATGGAAATAAAACTTATTTTATAGCAACGCCATCTAGCGGTAAGTAGCTATGACTAAAACAAATTGTTATTTTGACATTTTGCATTACGTATTTTACATCAAGAAATTGCCTGTTAATAGAACTATGACTTGCACAGGCTTTTATTGCGTCTTATTAATCTAACATTATTTGCGCTGTATCATAAATAATGTAGGTGTACAATTTTCTATTAAAATAATATTATTGAGTAAATTAATATTAAAATAACTCAACCAAACTGTTGTGAAGACAATAAGCAACATTTTTTATAATAAAATGAAACGTTTTACTATTTAAGGTACCTAACTAATGTTTAGCAAAGGATCTTAGACAATCGACGCCTTACGGCCAGTTTCTTCATCAAAAGTTAAAGTTAAAGTTATGGCTAAAGTAATGTCTAAAGTAAAAGTAACGGTTAAATTCAATTTTTCTATGAATTTTGCTGTCAGTTTAGCCTTGAAAAAACGAATTTGACCGTTACTTTTACTTTAGACATTACTTTAACTTTAACTTTTGATGAAGAAACTGGCCGTTAGAGAGAAACGTCGTAAGTGTAAACAGGTAACTTCTAAGGAGAACATATTATTTGAATGTTTTTTTTGCAAAGGCAGCCATTTTGTTTTTACTGTAAGGCGAAGAAATATACCTACTTACATAATACGAGTATTTGTGTCGTGAATATAGCTCAGTGTAGTATTAAAATAATCAATATAGATACTTATATGTTTAATTGTTAATAGCATAAGTTTTCTCAGCATTAAATAAAAATAGATATTTAATTAGCTACGTCTTCGTTCTTTTGTCAGCCATTTTAAACTTAATTGATGGATCGTGTCGTACTACATATTCATAATATATCTTCGCTGTATTAGCGTAATTAATAAACCATAGTGGCTATGAGAACCAAAAAAATAACGTATCTGCCCCCTAGCCAACATGTTTTCGTACAATCGTAGACGAATTAGTAGTACTAATTTAGAGGTAGTACTGCATCTACCTACAGATTTTGAATCACCCGTTATGCTCGTGATTCTAGAGTAGAATCCTGGGGGTGATTCAAAGGCGCGATATGCAAAAGTGATTAATTCATTTGAAATGTTATTTTAGCATTTACGATTGTACAAATAAATCGTGGCTAAGTGGGCTTTATGTTTTCTGAAATTGTAAAATGCCTGCATAAAATATGTGTTATTATTTTTTGAGTACTAGCACAGTACCTAGTTATTTAATTAATGTTAATGTAAATATGAAATAATAACGTGTTTTAGCAATGTGTAACTTTTTGTAAATACCTAATTAAGAAATATATAATCGCCTAATTGGTGGTAGTTAAAATATGTTTAGAAAACCCTGTGATATTTTTGTTCACGTTATTTTTTTCTTGTGGTACAATGTTGTCTTGTCTATTCTTGTATTTTATGAGTAAAAATTTGCGCTAAAATAGAAAAAGAAATGGAGGTTGATACAAATTGTCTCAGAATGTAAAACCATATGATTTTTTTAACGTTTAGCAAGTAAACGGTGTACCTAATGAAAATATGACCTAATAGGCGATTGATAGCTTCAGCACATGATTTCTTACGCGTGTCACTTTAACATAGGATAGTTTAATGATTACTTATAAAAGTCAGCACACTTAAATCTATTTTTCTCCATAATACAATAATTGTGATGTGTGAAAAGTGTGTAGTATCTGGCAATACTGTCTTTACGAAACAGTTTGTAATTTAATTACATTACATTGAGGTTTAGCTTCAAAATTAGAAGATTTCTTAGAGAACAAAATTGGCTTACTTCATTATAATACTCACCAAAACACATTTTACATACTTACAATAAATAGTGCTTTGTTACCACTTACGTTCATGTTGCCGCTTGGACCTCCGCTGCTCATATCATGAAATGACGCGAATAAAATTGTGATAGATATGTAAGATAATTACTTAAATAAAAATGTCTCCCATCAAAGTGTAACGCTGTTTAGATTAGTTGTACAATAAATGAGTAATGTTACCTAGTTCTTTTATTTTCATCATCATCTCCCTAGCTTTTTCCCAACCATGTTGTGGTCGGCCTCCAGGGGCCCGATTCTCCTAATTTTACTTAAGCAACATACGATTCACATTCGACTGCGATCCAATCACGACTCGATTACGATTGAAGCATATGTGGCATTCCGTTATTTTTTCTTTGAAATAAAAGTTTTTATCCTTTTCTGTCATTCAATAATGAATAATTTTGCCTGCAAATGATTTACGATTGCAATATGATTGTAGAGCAAACTACCTTAAAGGCCAAAATCACCAAAATAGCAGACCAATCGCAAACCAATCGAATGTCGTTGGAATACGTAGTAGTAGAATGCCCGATATGGTTAAAACTGCTATTGCGAACATATTGCGATTCGATTTCTATTCAATTTTGACATTATTAACTTAGGAGAATCGGGCCCCTGATTTCCTCAAGTCAGTAACCCGGGCAACCCAATACCCGTGTAGGTAAGAATGTTTGTCAGACTTTTTTGCTTCTGGCTACACCTAACTACTGCCAAAGATAATCAAATGACAACCGCCATGAAATCCTAAAAACCGAAATACAGTGAGCTTTTCGGTTTTTATTCTGTAAAATCAGAAAGCTTCCTAATAGAAGCCAGACAACTGATAGGTATAATATTGGGAGCGGGAGAGGAGACGTCTGCTTTGGAGCGGGGAATTTTTCATTTTTAATGGGCAGGGTTGTCAGCTTCTACAATAGTGTTGCCGCGTGATAAACTTAATGTTGGTAAGACACTCCCTAGACGTACAACTGAATTGTGCAGTATTACGATTTTTATTGACGTTAAGGATTAACATTAAGTTTTGCGCAATGATTTTAGTACGAAAATTTGAATTGCCTTAAATTTTTACCGTAACATTACGAATTATATTGACAGTCTAGGGAGCGCCTTAGACTCTTGCTAGTCTGTGGACTGTCTGTGTGTGCCACTGACTGCCAATAAACAAACAATAGTTTACGCGAGCGAGTTTCAGTGGTGCCGTGTTGTATTTATATTGAAAATCATGAATGATAATGAATATATTCACTGTCGCCTTTGCGCTGATTTAAAGCCACATTACAAATTAACACACCTACTAAATAAGAAGGGACAATGTCAAGATATTATCGAAAGTTTGACCCGATTCAACGTTCAAATAAACTTAGACGACAATAATTTGCCAAAAATGGCTTGTATTACTTGTATAGCGTCGCTAGAACGAGCGTTTGATTTCATTGCTGCCGTGGAGCGAGCGCAATCTACTCTAAACGAAATAATTATACAGCAACAGAAGGAAGTAAGTATCTCTGACGATGAAAACTTTGTTTACGAGGGTCCAGCGGACTACGACAATGAAAACGTCGAATCTAATGAAACAGATTCCACGTCTGAAAAACCGGTAGAAAATAATATAGAAAATTCATCGGAAGGAAAGAAAAAAAGGCTTCTTTGCACCAGTGTGGACCATTTACCTTTATCTCAGGTGCACATGTCTTGGAAAGATTTTCAGTGGCTGTGCAGCCACTGTGAGACACAATTTCCCACATTCGAGGAGCTTCAGATTCATTCTATGCAACACCACAAGGTCTGTAACCCATACCAGTGTACAGATTGCAAAGCAAAAATATTTCGGCTCGACCGCTTTCTAAAACATATTAAATTGCACAGAAAGTACTTGAAATTCTCATGTTACAAGTGCCACTTGAAGTTTTTTACTTCAAAAGACTGTTTAAAACATACAGATGAACATAAAGAAACGGATTATGTTTGTAGCGGATGTAATGAAAATTTTGAATGCCAAAAAGAGCTAGACGAGCACACCAGTACGTACTGCAGAGGATCAGTAAGAAAGGAGACCATTGGAGAAGAACCGGTAATAGTAGGAGATAGCTTAACTTGCACAGTTTGTAACAAAACATATACAAGCAAAAAGAGCTTGATTGCACACATGTGGATTCACACACGCAACCAAAAGAGTTATACTTGTGATGTATGTGGTAAAAGTTTCTACCAGAAAGGAAACTTACAGGACCATATTTTAAATCACAGCGATTCAAGGCCATATCAATGCGAAATTTGTAAATCGTCCTTCAAAAAAAAACGCCAGTTACGCTCACATATAACAAGTCATAATGCAGAGAAGCCATTTGCTTGCGATCAGTGCGGAAAATGTTTCCGTTTGAAAAAGCAACTGAGTAACCACAGTATTGTTCACACAGATTCTTATCCTCATGTGTGCAGTTATTGCAATAAAGGTTTCCGTTTCAAGCCGTTAATGACTGTGCACTTGCGCCAGCATACTGGTGTTAAGCCGTACTCGTGTGAGAGTTGCCAAAGAGACTTCACTAATTGGTCTAATTACAACAAGCATATGAAAAGGCTACATAACACAGATATGGCAAAGACGAAACGTACTCCTAAAAGAGATTTACCCATAGATCCTGTTACTGGGAAGGGTTCTTCTAATAAAGCATTTGAAGAAAAAAAGAAAATTCTGGAACCGAGTAAAAAAGGTAGATGCAAGAAAAATACAGGGACTGCTAAAGGAAAGAATAAAAATAGTAATGATAAAGAGTAATGTGGCATTAATTTCTGATCTGAAAAAGACTTTTAGGATTTTTTGCCTCAATTTGTTTAAAAAACTGTTTTTTTTAATCTAAAAATTATGTTGATTTTTTTATTTGGATTAATTATATAAGTGCTCACTCAAATGGCCTAGGTACTTATAGCTCAATAAACTTCATAATTTGTAACTAACATAATTGATGATCAGAAAGAAAAGGTATTTTTAAATGGGTACTTTAACAAGTATTGTTAACTTTAAAATGGCTTTATTTTCTCAAAAATGGTTATGGTTTATTGAAATAAAAATATTGTGACTGTAAAAATAGTTTCACTTATTTACCCATAAGTTTGTGTGTTATTCAATCAATACCAAAACGGCTAAACCAATTGAGATGTAATTAGGGCAGAGAGATATGAGGAATTTTTTGTGATAGGAGTAGATTCCCAGCAATACAGGCTAAAGCTAGACAAGTAAAAAAGTATCTGTAAAATTGTCAATACACTATTGCATTAGGTTCTCCTGTAATGATAGTTGTATTTTGTGATAAATAAATAAATAAGTTACGGCCAGTTTCTTCATCAAAAGTTAAAGTTAAAGTAATGTCTAAAGTAAAAGTAACGGTCAAATTCGTTTTTTCAAGGCTAAAGTGACAGCAAAATTCATAGAAAAATTGAATTTAACCGTTACTTTAACTTTAGACATTACTTTGACTTTTACTTTGGCTTTAACTTTTGATGAAGAAACTGGCTGTAATCTTCTTATATATAAAAATGAATTGCTGTTCGTTAGTCTCACTATAACTCCAGAATGGCTGGACCGATTTGGCTTATTTTGGTTTTAAACTGTTTGTAGAGGTCCAGGGAAGGTTTAAACGATACGAAGTTCGCGGGATCAGCTAGTAAATAAATAAAAATCTCACATTTTACCAAACATTTTAATAACACTAATACTGTGTGCTTTACACTTCATATTATTAGTATGTAATAATAAAAATATATTGCATTTCCCAATTTGAAAGCAGAGTGCAACTTAAGTATACCTATTGTATAATCTACTAGCCGTTAATATCCGTTTTCCCGCGGATTCACCCGCGTCCCGTGGGAACTACTGCCCGTACCGGGATAAAATATAGCCTAATGTTACTTGCAAAGAGCTTCCCAGCAGTGACAAAATTTTCGAAATCGGTTCAGTAGTTTCGGAGCCTTCAGAGTACAAACAAACAAACAAAAAAATGTTTCCTCTTCATTACCTTCATTAGTATAGATAACATAAATAAATCACTATTTAATAAGACTATGATTACAATTAACACTGGCGAACAAAATAATAGGACTTATTCATTGACCATTTTCTAAATTTCTAATTGTGAAAGTGTTCATGGACTTGAGTTTTTGAGCCCGTTAAAACAAAAATTATTACATTGCAAACCCCCTTTTTTCCATAAATTATTAAATTAGCTCTGCCAGTGTGATGTGATGTCTATCAGACTATGTACTATTTTTTTCACAACATGTTGCTTTATGAATGGGGCCGATCTTGAGAAAATGCTCTGATTAATATTAGTTCTCGGCCAACTTAATGGGGGTCCACCACAAACTCTATAGTATGGGTAAAAATGGTTTTTGTGCAACGAATCGCGCGGTTTTCAAACCAACCATTAGGTTTATGAATTATATTTAATTGTAATTTCATTTGTATGATCTTGCTTTTGTCAACAATACTAAAGTCACTATCTATCTACATATAAATTCAGGAGCCGAGCCTCAAAAACTAAAAATGCGCCTTATAACTTCAAACAAATAGTGCTAACTTCTTTTTTAACTTTCACCAAATATACACATCTTTTACAAATTCTAGCTAAATATCCTCCTGTTTTATACTTTTCTTTTTCCCTCTTTTACCGGGAATCATAATTTTAGTCTTCCACTCTTCAGTACCGACTGGATCCTGTACTTGCATGATCTGTCCTGTCTGCGGATTCACCGGGAACACTCCGTCCGGTGTTATTTTCTTCTTAGAGGTGTCCGTATTATGTCTCCGTTTCATATGTTTATTGTAATTCGACCAGTTGGTAAATTCCATCCCACAGTGCTGGCAAGAATAAGGTTTCGCACCCGTGTGTTGTCTCTCATGATTTTTTAATATCTGCTTAAATCTAAAAGCTTTATTACAATACGAGCATACATAAGGCATGGAGTCCGTATGTATGATTTTGTGCGCATTTAATTGGTACTGCAGTCTAAAACACCTTCCGCATTGCTCGCAAGAAAACGGTTTCACCCCGGAATGCATTTCTACGTGCCGCCTTAACATATTAGGGTACAAGAAAGACTTGTTACATATCCTACAGACATGCGGACGGTTCTTATCATGTGACAGAATGTGAGATGTGAGGGTACCTTTATTGTAAAACATTTTACCGCATCTGTCACACGTGTAATTACGTTTGCGGTCTATCGTGTGCAGCTTCATGTGGTCTCGGAGACTGTTGGGATTCTTGTACACCTTTTTACATAACTTACAAGTTAAATCTTCTATTGTGATAGGAGTTCCGGGTTTTCTTCTCGGCCTGCGTTTCTGTTTTGTAATATTAAAGTCTCGTAAATGTAGTTTCAGTGAGTCCTCATTTTTAAGTATTTCACCGCACAGCGGGCAGGGTAGTTGTGATTTTAAGAAGTGTTCTTTTATGTGGGTAGTTAAGTTTTCTGTTTTGTCTAATACTAAGTCGCAGTAATAGCAGTGGTTCCTGAAATTGGAGAAATTCTTTTATTAGCAACAGAAAGAATGGCTTCCTATACAATTTGAGTTAGATTTTGAAAAAAATACTTTTATTAAAACTTTTACAATAGTCTATCTTCTGTACATAATATAAATTAAATTGTCACATACCTTAGTATCTTCCTGTGTTTCCGAACATGTTTAACAAAGCTAGTGAAGTCCTCATTTCTTCCCGCCTTACAATCAATGCACATAAAAGCCGAACATTTGCCATGTACCACTTTACAATGAGATCGCAACATATCTATATTCAGAAACTCAATATTACAGTAGCCACAAACCCAAGGATAATCCTTCCATGATCTAACAACCTTTTTACTCAAATCAGAAACCTCTTTAGCGTATATTGTGACATTAGAATTAAAGGATGCGTTACATATCGCAGCGTCGAGAATATCTTGAACGTTTAGCGAGTCGTCATACGTTTGGTCGTCAATATCAGGCTCTTCTTTCATTTCACGTTTAACATGTAAACTAATCTCAAGTTCGGAAGTTTCTGAGTACTTGTTGCGGGCTTCATCCTCTAGTTTTACAGCCGCAGAGTCGTCATTGCAAAGAAAATCGTCGAAGCCAGGCATCCTATCGTCGTCTGAAAGGTCGCATTTGTTTTCATCTTCACTCGTAAACATCTTGGATAAAACATCTTGTGCCCGTTTCACGTTGTCTAGGAACTCGTACGCTTTGTTTAGGTTGTCGTAGCAAACGAAACAAACCGTTTTCGGCAACATATCATTGCTATTAACGTTGACATACACGGCGTTTACAAATGCGAGCTTCACGATTATTTCGTCGTGTCTTTCGGAGTCGTTCTGTAAGTTTAGAAGCTTTTCAGAGCTTCTAGGCTCGGCACAGAAGCGACAGTACAAGTTCTCCATTCTTTATTCTGATTAACCCATTAAATAACATTGGTTTTCGTAAAATAAATAAGAAAAAGTTCCCGTCAAACTCAGATTTTCGTCCTTTTTGTCAAACAAGACAAACTATAGACAACCAAGAGTGGCACAGTAGTGCTTGCAGGTATATGAATCTATTGCTGATAAAGTTACGGTTTTTACTCTTTTAAACTTAACTTTAACAATTTTCTCATCTGCCGAGCTATTAGGGTTGATTTATATTAGGCCGGGACGTGTCCGGGGCGTGCCGTGTACGTGGCTCGAACGGGGCACGGACATGAAACGTTACATACATTTTGTATGAAGTAAAAGAACGGCCGTGGCCCGTCCGGGCCACAAACGACGCTCGTCATACAAAATGTATGTAACGTTTCACGTCCGTGCCCCGTTCGAACAACGTACACGGCACGCCCCGGACACGGCCCGGCCTAGATAGCTGTTGTATCCTACAAATATTTTTCATTTTATACCGTACATCTAAATTGGCTTAGCCGTTTTGGTGCTGATCGAATAATATGCAAACTTTTGTAAATAAATCAAACTCAATATTTTTATTTCTATAAAACATTAAAATACAACCTTCTGAAATAAAACATTCATTGTAACCATATTCTAACATTTTAAATTGTCAATATTTGTAATCTTCAATAAGTTACAAGATCGTGGCCAAGTCGAAGCCGCGCGGATCAATCAATCATAAGGTTAAGCTTGGCGCAGTTGGTCCGTAGATGGGTGACCATCTTGTCATAAAAAATTCTTCATATGTCATAAAAAGTTTCGGAAGGCTATAAACTATATACTGGTGGTTCCCAGCTGTCATTTGAGCATATTTGGGAATCATTACAGATGAGAGATACCAATGGGTATCAGGTTGCCTGGGAAACTGGGTTTAGGATGTCAGACAATAGGGTTGGCTTCCAGTCTAACCAGATGCAGCAGACCAGCGTTTTATTATATCAATACCAATGTTTAGCAGTTTTAGACAAGCTTGTAAAAGCCCTCTGCGGATCTGAAATCAATGCAACATTCACTCATTATTATTACTATTTTTGTCTTTTCTTTTAGCAGCCGCTGTATTTTTCAGGCATCTACCTATATCCTTCTGTTCCAAAAATTTTATCTTTTCTTCTAATGTTTTATCAGATATAACTTTCCCAGGGCCAGGGTCTTTGGGCAAAGCTCCCAGAGGAGCCCGTTTCTTCTTTGCCATATCTGTATTATGTCGCCTTTTCATATGCTTATTATAATTCGGCCAGTTAGTGAAGTCTCTATAACAAATTTCACATGAGTATGGCTTAACACCAGTGTGCTGGCGTAAGTGCTGAGTCATTAACGTCTTGAAACGGAAACCTTTATTGCAATAACTGCACACATGAGGATAAGAATCTGTGTGAACAATACTGTGGTTACTCAGTTGTTTTTTCAAACGGAAACATTTTCCGCACTGATCACAAGAGAATGGCTTCTCTGCATCATGACTTGTTATATGTGAGCGTAACCGGCGTAAAGTTTTGAACGACGCTTTACAAATTTCGCATTGATATGGCCTTGAATCGCTGTGCTGTACAATATGGTCCGCTAAGCTTCCTTTCTGGTAGAAACATTTACCACAAATCTCACATACATGATTCTTTTGTCTGCGCGTGTGAATTGCCTTATGGTTAGCCAAACATTGTTTGTTTGGGTATGTTTTGTTACAAACTGTGCAAGTGAAGCTACCTCCTTCGATTGCCGGTTCTCCCCCAATGTTGTATCCCGCCTGTCTTTTTCCAACTCTGCGGTATGTGATACTGTGCTCAGCTAGTTCCTCTTGGCATTTAAAACTTTCATTGCATCCGCTACAAACATGATCAGTCACTTTATGTTCAGCCTGATGTTTTAAAGTGTCTCTTGTAGTCAAAAACTTCATGTGGCACTTGTAACATGAGAATTTTAAGTACTTTTTGTGCAGTTTGACATGTTTTAGGAAACGGTCGAGCTGAAAAATTTTCTTTTTGCATTCTGTACACTGGTATGGGTTACAAACCTTGTGATGTTGCACAGAGTGAGATTGAAGCTCCTCGAATGTGGGGAATCGTGTCTCACAGAGCCGGCACAGCCACTCATAATCTTTCCAAGACATGTGCACCTGAGATAAAGGTAACTGGTCCACACTGATGCAAAGACGCCTTTTTTCTATTTCTTCCGAAGATTTTTCTACATTATTTTCTAACGATTTTTCAGAAGTGGAATCTGTTTTATTAGTCTCGATTTTAATATTCTCGATTATATCGTCGTAGTCCGCTGGACCCTCGTAAACAATGTTTTCATCATCAGAAAAATGTTCTTCCTTCACAAGCTGTGGCTGTAAAATTATTTTGTTTAGTGTAGACTGGGCTCGCTCCACGGCAGCAATGAATTTAAATGCTCGTTCTAACGACGCTACACAAGTAAAACAGGCCATTTTTGGTAAATTATTGTCGTTTAAGTTTATTTGAACGTTGAATCGGGACAACCATTTGTCAATATCTTGGCAATGTGGCTCCTCAGATATTAGGTGTATTAGTGAGTGTTTGGGCTTGAAATGAGCGCAAAGGCGACAGTGAATATATTCGCTATCATTCATGATGGAATAACTAAATAATTGGATTCACTATAATAAGATACGGAAACACAGTTTTAAGCTCGCGACTCGCGTTTGTTTGTTATTTTGTTGACATCACAGATTACTAGTTGACATTGACAGTTTGACACGCACCACGGCCCACAGACTAGAGTACCTCAGTGTCAATGGAAAAGGGGTCATGCACTGCCCTGCAGTGAAATGTGGTTAAGTCCTGAGGACCTATTTCCCCAAGCATTATTTTGCTGTTTGAGTCCTATTAAGAATGTAAAAAGATTCTTAACAACTCCCTTTATTCAACAAAATTTATTGAACTGAGTGCATAGTGGCGAAATGGTAGGCATGCGTGACTACAGCATGTCTACAGTTACTACACAAGTAACTGTGCAACAAGTGTTTTAATAAAATATCGAGAACGAAACATAAAGCATCACTAACCTCTATATTTACCTCTATTTATTTGGTAAATATAGAGGTCAGTGTAAAGCATCATTATACCTATTGACACGCTATTGACCGTCTGGGGCTAACCTTATTGATTACTTACTCTAGCTAGTCTGTGGGCCTTGCGTGTCAATGTCAATGTCAACAAAATAAACACGGAAACGCGAGTCGCGAGCGCGAGCTTTTTATTGTGGTGTCGTGTCAACAAATTAATCAAGTTATTTAGTCATTCCATCATGAATGATAGCGAATATATTCACTGTCGCCTTTGCGCTCATTTAAAGCCGAGACACGCATTAATACACCTAATATCAGAGGAGGAACATTGCCAAGAAATTGTAAAGTGGTTGTCACGATTCAACGTTCAAATAAACTTAAACGACTATAATTTGCCAAAAATGGCCTGTATTACTTGCGTAGTGTCGCTAGAACGAGCATTCGATTTCATTTCTGCTGTTGAGCGAGCGCAATCTACTCTAAATGAAATAATTTTACAGCCACAGCTTGTGAAGGTAGAACCTTTTTCTGATGATGAAAACATTGGTTACGAGGGTCCAGCGGATAACGACAATGAAATCGAGAATATTAAAGTCGAGACTAATAAAACAGATTCCGCGTCTGAAAAATCGTTCGAAAACAATGTAGAAAAGTCTTCGAAAGAAATGGAAAAAATGCGTCTTTGCATCAGTGTGGAACATTTACCTTTATCTCAGGTGCACATGACTTGGAGGGACTGCGAGTGGCTCTGCCGGCTCTGTAGAACTCGATACCCCACATTTGTGGAACTTCATACCCACTCTATGCAATACCACAAGGTCTGTAACCCATACCGATGTACAGATTGTAAAAAAAGCATTTTTCAGCTCGACCACTTCCTAGAACATTTGAAACTGCACAGAAAGTACTTGAAATTCTCATGTTACAAGTGCCACATGAAGTTTTTGACTTCAGAAGACACTTTAAAACATCAGGCTGAACATAAAGTAACGGATCATATTTGTAGCGGATGCAATGAAAGTTTTAAATGTCAAGAGGCACTAGCCGAGCACAGAAGCACATACCGCAGTGTTGAAAAAAGACAGGCAGGACACAATGGACGAAAACTAGCAATAGTGGGAGGTAGCCATACTTGCACAGTGTGTAACAAAACATACTCAAAAAAACATAATTTGGCTAAACATAAGTTGATTCACACGCACAGACAAAAGGATTACTTGTGTCAAATTTGTGGCAAAAGTTTCTACCACAAAGGAAGCTTAGAGGACCATATTATACGGCACAGCGATTCAAAGCCATATCAATGCGAAATTTGTAAATCGACCTTCCAAACTTTACACCGGTTAAGTGCACATAAAAAAAGCCATAGTGCAGAGAAGCCATTCTCTTGTGATCAGTGCGGAAAATGTTTCCGTTTGAAAAGGCAACTCGGTGACCACAGTTTTCTTCACACAGATTCTTATCCTCATGTTTGCAGTTATTGCAATAAGGGTTTCCGTCGCAAGGTGTATATGAATCAGCACTTACGCCAGCACACTGGTGTTAAGCCATACTCATGTGAAATTTGCCAAAGAGACTTCACTAACTGGCCGAATTACAATAAGCATAAGAAAAGACGACATAATACAGATATGGCAAAGACGAAACATGCTCCTCAGGGAACTTTACCCATAGACTCTGGCCCCGGGAAGGTTATATCTGATAAAAAAATAGAAAAAAAGATAAAACTTTTGGAACAGAGAAATAGAGGTAGACACCAGAAAAATACAGCGACTGCTAAAGGAAAAGGCAAAAATTGTAGTAATAATGAGTGAATATCTGGTACCTTGGACCTTGTGCCCGATATTGGTGGCCATCAATTTTTTATATTTTTAAATGATTTTTTTTAATAATCTAATATTTAAAAATATAAATAATATGTTGAAAGATAAATAAATGTACTTCAAATGAGTGAATATTGCATTGATTTCAGATCCATTTTTAAAGCTTTTTAAATCTTGTCTAGAACTGCTAAACATTGGTACTGATATAATAAAATGCTGGTACTCAGCTGCATCTGGTTAGACTGGAATCCAACCCAATCGTCTGACATCCTAAATCCAGTTACCTGGGCAACCTGATACCTCTTGGTATAATGACTGTCAAATATGTAATATGTGGTATGCATCAGGTTGAACAATGCCATCCGTGGGTAAATGTCCATAAAAGGTTACGATTCGAACTTTTACCATCGTTTACTTGGTGAATCTTAGGATTTACATAAACGGTTAATGTCGATAAAAAAAAAACATGTCATAACTCTTTCAGGGTAGCGTAGCGATTTATAATTAAGTACCAAAATATAATAAAAAACTATACAAAATCAGTTTGATCACCCAACGTAAGCGTTATTAGGTTTTTAGGAGGTATTTAACATATTTCAAAAAAATCTTGTTCCTAATTTTTTTTAATACGACTTCGAAATGAAAATAATGTAAAGGGTAAACAGTTTTACCTAAGTTTTTGACTAATGGTTACTTAAAATGATTGAAATGAGGAATTGATTAATCATTGTTTTATTCCTAAAACCGATATTTACCAGTCCACATTGGTAAAACTAGCTTCCGCCCGCGTAGAGTTCGGTTATATCGCGTTTCCAAGAGAATTCTTCAAAAGTCCGGGATAAAAACTATCCTATGTTCTTTCTCAAGGTCAACTCTATCTCTGTACCAAATTTTATTAAAATCAGTTCAGTGGTTTAGACGTTAAAGCTTAACAGACAGTTACTTTCGCATTTATAATATATAGTAGGGATACTTGAATAAACTCATGTCGGTAAATCTTAGGATTTACCATATTTCGTTTACAGTAACACAGGACACAGGAGAACATTTCTTATAGTGCAGAATACTGTAGAACATTTAAAAATTACATCAAAAATTTAAATAAGTCTTCTTAAAGGGGAGAACATATTTCTTTATTGCTTTTCTATAATGAAAATATATTCAGAATTTGGCATCTTGAAGAGCTGCAATATTAACAGCTTCTAGCTAGTAACTAGACCATTGAGAGAATCAGCTGCATATCCGTATTATACTGATATTTTTTACGATATACACCTAGATACCAGTTCAAAAATCAAATCAAAGTCAATTGTACATGGTTGGTTAATCAGTGTCTGCATACAATTTAACTCCGCCAGTATTATTAGCTCAGCTTTCGGTCTCAGTGGTATGATCCTCACAGTCCAAGTCCTTCCTCGGCCTGCCTTTCTTTTCTTTCACCAATATCTTCTTCTTCCACTCGAGGACTTTAGCCTTCTCAGGGTATATCACCTCTTTAGTATCCGGGTCTATACCAAACAGTCCGTCTGCTGTCCGTCGCCTCCTTGAATTGTCTACTCCATGGACGTCTTTAGAATGCTTATTATAATTTGACCAGTTTCTAAACTTCTGTGTGCATAAACTACATGTATACGGCTTAATGTCCGTATGTAATAGTAGATGTTGCCGTAGTAAGTGTCTGAATCGGAAACCTTTGTTACAGTGGGTGCAAACGTAAGGTCGAATCTCACTATGGACTGCTCTATGAGTGACTAACATTTTTCTAAGTCTGAAACACCTTCCACATTGTTCACATTCAAACTGTTTAGGCCCAAAGTGTATAGTAACATGTTTTTTCAGCTCCGACTTCACTTTGAATGTGAATTTACATATTTCACATTGGAACGGTCTTGCGTCTGAGTGTACAACGCTATGTTGTGCTAATTCCTTCTTATGATAAAAGCTTTTACCGCAAACATCACAAACATGCTCCCGTTTACGGTCGGTATGTATTAACAAGTGCCTGTTAAGCAGAAACTTTGCTTTAGATGTCTTTTGACAGAATACACAAGTCAGATCATTGTTTTCTGGCACTTTCAGCAAAATATTTGCTTCTGCGTTTTTATAAAAATTTATGTCATGTTCGTCTAACTGTTCTTGGCTTGAAAATGTCATATTACAGCCGATACATCTGTAGTCTGTTAGCAGATGGCTTGCTTTATGTTTTTTCAACTCTTTCAAAGACGTACATGTTACAGAACAAACGTAACATGTAAGTAAAAGGGACGGTCTGTGTCTACAAATGTGTGCAATGAAGTTATCTATATGTATTCCTCTCGCTTTGCAGTCGAAACATCTGTAGGCGTTGCAAGTACTGTGGTACTGCATAGAGTGTACCCTCAACTCGCTCGGAGACCGAAAACATCGGTCGCAGTACGCACATATCCAGTCATAGTTGTTCCAAGAGTCTGATTGCTCTATTATTTCTATAGCTTTAATAACCTTTTTTGAATGTAGGCTAGATTGTGTTTTGTTTAATGAAACGTCTATTACATTTTCAGGTTTGATATCAGCATTCTCAATTTCTGGTTTAAATATAATTTCAATTTTATCTAGAGTCTCCTTGTTTAATGGTTCGTCTTTGACTGTAATATCGTCTTCGGAATTTGTGTAAAGATCTTCGTAATCATCCGTATCGTCCTCTGAGAACGCATTGTTATCCTTTTCTTTTTTTATATCTGGTGATGGAATATAGTCCGTGAATGCCTCTTGAGCAGCATCTACAGCAGCCACAAAGTCATAAGCGAAGTCTAAAGACTTCAAACACCCGACACATACAGTTTTAGGCAACATATTATCAAAGTTCACAGCTACATTAAATCGTGCCAATTTGTTCGCGAGTTCTCGGCGTCTCTCGACGTTGGATTCCATGTTTATCAGGTCGCTAGATTCTTTCAAGTCCGCGCACAAACGACAATAATTCTCTAAATCATTCATGTTTGTGTGAAAATCAGTGAAAGCAGTTCGTTAATATTTATTTAGAAATTCCCGTAACCACCGGGAAAACAAGCCATCAATCAGCCATCGCTGACATTTAACACAGTGACACTGACAGCAATGAAGAGTCCAAAGACAATTAGTAGTGATTGGCGAAAAGAAAACCTCATTTTTTAGCTTGTTGGTTAGAAGTCAGAATAGGACTAGGATAGAAATAAGAGTACAATGAGAGGAAATATTGTAGCGAGCCTGTTGACTTTTACATGCTTTCCAGGCACGATCACCCACTTACATATTCTCCAGGCACTAACTTCCAAACTTTGGATTACTTTGATTTTATTTTAACCCACAATTTTTAACACCCAGCAATGTCTGGCCTGGCCGTCCCGGAAATCGATCCAGAGGCTTCGTGCACCGCAGCACAGTCGCGTCATGCGACTATAATAACAGAGGACCCAGGCCATTTCACTGAGCAGTAAACTGTTACAGCCTTTTTATCGTCCCACTGCTGGGCTGCGGCCTCCTCTCACAGTAAAATAAATAGAAAAATAAAACAATGTTAATGTTAGAACTTATTTATAAGCTAATAATGCTAAGCATCGAGGTGATGTTTTGACATTCAAGATCTTTTTAAATTCACAATTATTTACACCTTTCTCTTTTAAGTAAACTATTCTGTCATATAAAACAAAGTTCTCTAACACTGGCTGCATATAATTTTGTAAAAGTATAAATACTCCCGCCTTTTTAAACGTCATTTCCGGTATTTCATTCCAGAATGTCGTAAGTTCTGATAAACAAAATTGGGGATTTTCAACCATATTGCTGTGGACCGAAGAATCATTTTTCAATAACGTAAATCCGTTTGTAGTAGCATCTTGGATGTAAGTTTCAAAATTTCTTTCCATGGTTTTAGTTTTAACCGCTTTCCGTTTATTTCTTTTTAACTTGCAGTTATCTGTAAAATAAAAATAAAAACTTTAAAAAATTGCATTAAAAAGTTTATGGGATTACATTTAAATAGAAAAACATCGTATATTTCAATTTTTATCCCGCTATTAGCCTATGTTAATCAAGGATAGTTTAGCATTCTCTTAGGGAGAGAATTAGAAATCTAACGGAACAGCATTATTATTAATAGCCGTCTTCCCACGGTTTCACCTGCGTCCTGGGGGATCTACTGTCCAAACCGGGATAAAATTTTGCCTATGTTACTCGGAAACAGTTTTGCTTTACACAGTGAACGAATTTTCAAATGAGCTCAGTAGTTTTTGAGTTTAGTTTTTACAACCAAACAAACAAAAAAAATATCCTCTTTAAAATATAATATAAGCATAGAAAAAATTATACTTACGACGTACTGCAAACAGCTGAAGCACAGCTCTTGACAACAAATTGAACGCCAAGTCCTCCAATCTACTGTCTACAGACGGCGGCTGAGTAGCCAACCTCAAAAACGGCACTTTCATAAACTCTTCTCCTTTACACATTCTAATAATATTCTTCAAACAATCACTTAAAGGAAAATTCTTAAAAACTCCCCCATTTTCTACCATTTTGTGGTAGCAACAAGGCATTAATACCATGGCCTTTGCATCGACCATGTTCAGAAACAAATTGAGCGCGTCTATTGTCAAATCGGCGCAAGCATGGAGGCCGGTTATACATAATCCTCTATGGTCCCCAAACTTATCTTGGAGAAATTCGTCGATATTTTTGTGGGAACTTTCGGTTACAGTGTGCTTAATATATTTCACGTTGTCTATAGAATTTGAGTGGTACTTCCGCTGTCTAATTTTGGCGCCAACGTAATGGCTCTCGTTACATTCAAGTCCTAATATTTTGTAGTTGGTTGTTTCAAACAGCCGTTGATCGAGATAGCCCTGAAAGTATACACAAAATATAAACTTATTTATTTATTTTACTGAAAACCTACTTATTTGAAAAAATTGAAGTAGGAACGATACAGTTCGAAGTATACAACATGTAACTTAATTAACGCACATCCTGAAATTAGTTTGTTCAGAATCGTTTACTGAATCGATTTATATCATTTTTAATATAGGAAATGTTTTATCCCAAAAATAATTAAAACTACGGAAATTATTGTCATATTAACCCTGTACAGTCAAAACAAATTCAAATAGACCGTAACTCAAAGTAATAAGACTTCGTGTATTGTCGGCTTTTTCCGTAGTTTCGTTATGTTGTGTCGAGTCGAGCGGCGCGCGGCGCGATATTTGCGTGCGTAGTAGTATGACCAAAAAGTTCTCCAAGAATTGGTATAGGTAACTAATTTAGTAAATAACAATGCATATACATGTTAAATTAAAAATTCAGTGTGTGTATTATGATTATAACATAATATTCTAATTGGGGTGTTTGAGGGTGTGCGTTAATTACGTTACATGTTGTATAAGATACTAGCCGTTTTACCGCGGTTTCAGCCGCATCCCGTGGGAACTACTGCCAATACCGAGATAGAATATACCTAGCCTACGTTAAGAGTGTAACTGTTCAACAGAAAATATTTTTTCAAATCGGTTCAGTAGTTTCGGAGCTATATTAGTATCAGAGGACAGCAGATCAACCTTACTCAATCTGTCAAACTTCTTCAATAGATTTTCAACCTTATCAAAATAATGGAAGGTTAATGTTTGCTTGGCGAAATTTTACAGATTCGGTAGGTGATTTGCGTACATAGAATAAAATCTTACCAGTCCTGATCCAAAATCCACAACGACATCACAGCCGACATGATCACACATTTCCTTGATCTCCCTCGCCAAATATATTATCTCATGCTTCTTCTTAGCACTAACCGGCACATTTATATTGCTATCCAAGTTCTCATCAATATCCTTGTAAGAAACCTGCATCTTTTCCAGTCCAGCAAGAAATGTCTTCAAGAATTCATCATCACATGCGCTCAAATCAAAATTGTCACTAAACAATTCTATATAATCTAAATCTTTTATTGTTATTTTATCCAAAACGTTGTGAACAAGTATGTCCGTATTTGGATAGTTGAATAGATATTGATATTCTTGGAAGAATTTGAGACTCTCTTCAAAATATTCTTCGGGGCTGTTGAAGGATGCCGGTAGTGACATGTTTAACTAATTGGAGCAAGAAATATATTAAATTAATTCTTGGGATCTTAACAGTAGACTTGGCTGTTATTGGACATCTTTGGCAGTCGTTACTGATAGCCAGAAGCCAGTTAGTCTGACAACCAATCTTACCAAGGGGTATTGGGTTGTCTGGGTAATTGGGTTGAGGGGGTCAGATAGGCAGTCGCTCCTTATAAAACACTGGCATTCGGTTAGACTGGAAGCCGACCCCAACTTAGTTGGGGGAAGGCTAGACAGATATGAATGTTATTATGAATGCCATTATAAGGTCCCTTCCCCACTAGGGGGAGGTATGAGGGGCCTGCCGTAAGGCGGGCAATCGCCGGTGGGGGACTGGATGCCATGGATTCCCAGACCCCCTCCACTCAGGCGAGGTCGGAGTGCCGCTGGGCCTTTTTAGTGGGTATACCGGGAACGTCTTTACCGGGGAGTCCCACATACCCCTCTCCCGTCCCCCGACGGGAAGGGGATGCGTAATAGCATTTAAGCCCAGCGAAAACAAAAAAAAAAAAAAAACTGGCAGATATGAATGTGCGGTGGAGGTGCGTAAGGGTAAGGGCTGCATGCGCATACTTGTGGTAAGAAGTTAATAGTTGGTCCACCATCAATGTGGGGAGAACTGTATGTTGTTTCCAAAAGCACAAATTCTTGGTTCCTCTCTCTCTCTCTCTCTCTTTGGCTGACGAGTGGTCGAAAGTCGGAGCCCAGTCTTTCTAAAGGGTTTCGTGTTACCTAGTTCAGCGGTTCCCAAATGGGGTTCCGCGGAACCCTGAGGTTCCGTGACAGGCCCTCAGGGGTTCCGTGGAAGATTCAAGATTTCCATATGGTAAATCGTTTCACTTTTGACAATATTAAATTATTATTCATTTTCAATTAAATTGTTTTAAATATTGCATTCCAAAATTCCATTTAGGCACCATGTAGCTGGGTACCACTCGGGAGTGTAAGTACGAGTTCGCGACAAGTGGCGGGGAAAGGCCACGGCAGCAGATAATTTAATCCCGTTTTGTACAAATTGTAGATTAACTTAATACCTCCAGGTCTTCGGCAATCGGCAAAGTAGGTAGTCGGCCAAAAATCACCGTATTTTTTGAGCTTATTTCATCGCCAGGATTATACGTTTTCATACATTTGATAGGATTTGAAATGACACGGCATACGAGTATTTCCAGTGGCTATTTTTACCATGAATCAAAGTGTGATGATGAAATCAAACATTATTTCCAATTTTTGCACCTCCGCGAATCCGAAAATTTCGCGCTCGCTTCGCTCGCGTCTCCATGTTACGTGTGATGCTTTTATGTTCGTTAAATTGCTCAGGTATCCAACATCGAAAAAAATTCGCGCTCTTCCGTCGAGGTTTCCTTTGATGTTTATTTTTTATCCCTCTGGTTCAGAAAAAGCAATAGCGCTTTCTTCGCTAGTTGCTTCTTATTCATTTGCATTTGCTTTTTTTGTGTGGATATTGTACTTTTTGAGACCTTATTAATTTATAGTGGTTTTGTTTATTTTGTGTAGGTACTTAAACTACAAAAAATTCGCGCTCGCTTCGCTCGCTGAATTTCTTGCTGAATTTCTTTCAATGCTAGCGGGTGCTTCAAACTTCTTCTTTTAGTAAAAAAGAAAACGTGCTCGCTCGCCTCGCACCTGTACAAACCCAATCTATTTATTTTTGCGTTTACTTTGTCCGTCTTCAAACTGAAAACTATTCACATAATACACAAAGTCAAGGGCGGCTAAATTGTTTTCCGGCCCGTGCGGCAGATAGCCATGCTACGCCTGAGTATGTCTCTAACCATATAACCATTTGGTGCGCTACCATACGTTACAAACCGTACCTAAGTGTATTTGTTACTGCTAAGGTTCCGCCGAAAAATAGTGAAACGAAAAGGGTTCCGAAGCCAAAAGAATTCGGGAACCGCTGACCTAGTTAACTTGGGTTTAGTCAGGAGGTCAGATTTGCAGTCGCTCCATGCAAAACACTAGCTGCTTGTTGCTCCAATTTAGCTAGAAATAGGCTTGGTTGGATTCATTCATTTGGATAGTAATTAAAATTCAGTAAGAAATTAAAAATAATACATATTTATTAACAACAGTCTAAACATCACATGCTCAGCAATAAATTAACAATAAGTTGTTCTGACAAACAATCTCAAAATATCTTGCATTTTATAACAGACCAACATTTACCCGACTGGGCGGAGGACAACGTTTTATACAGGTAATGTAAAATATATTGTCACTTGGGTAACATTTCCAGATTCCTTTATTGATATTTTTTTTCATAACTAACGCAAGAGACAGCGTGGAAACTTTAATTCGATCCAAAATCCAACCTTATTTTGCTAACTGCATAGCAATCCTCATTTAATTCACTCAAAAGCTGGACTAGATAATATGAACTAAATCCGACACTTACTCAAGAGTTATTTCGAAATATACTCCCAAATTATTGCTGAGGTCCGCTTATAGTTTCCCAAATCTCGTCACCCTCTTTGAGGTCTTTCGAGCCTTCTCCAATCACACATTTGCCACTCCACTTGTCATCCTTAAAGTATTTCTGGCACATTTCTGCTAAATCTTCCTTCTTGACTGCCAAAACTCGCTCCCGTTGAGTCTTCCAAATGTCGTAGGACAGCCCATAGAGGAATAGGTCGATTCCCTTCATGTACTCAGCAATGGGCTGATCCATCTGCTGCAGGATAGACAGTTTAGCTTCAAACAGGTTTTGGTCATCAATGAGTTTTACGTTCTTTGACATCCAGTCTGCCGTTTGATCAAAAACATTCATGGTCACTCTGGAATTGGGATCCCTGTACGAGTAGAAGTTAAACACTCCGTCTAATGTAAGCATTGCGCCGCCTCCATAGGCTCCGTTCTGCTCTCTGACTATTGGGTGTAAGTATTTTGATGTCAGGAATCTCGAGAGCACTCTGAGTTTAGCATAGTCAGGGTCGGTGTAAGATACAGTCGGGACGACCTTAGCGCAGAAATTCACAGGGATATTCATAACGATGTGTACGCCGCGGTTTTCTTGTGGCATCTTCTTAGCATCAGTCCAGTTAATCCTGTTCATTTCCTTCTGGTCGACATTCACACAAAGATTTTTGCAAAAATGATCAACGACTTCGTGAATCTGCGTGTTTGTGTTGGAATAATGGAATGCTGTCCTTAAATTGCTGCCCTTTAGAATTTTCTGGCCGATTGTGTCAATTATGAGTTGGATATCGTCTATTGACTTGTTTTTCTGGAGTTCTTGCATATTCACTATGTGTTGGAGACCCATTAGACTCTCTTTGCACTCATCTACAGAAGAGATCAAGGCCCTAGCAGCTTGCATTGCGTAAGTATGTCCGCTGTCAACGATCCCGTTACTTAAAGCTGAGCAATAGTTCGTAAGGAGCATTCTCATTCTTTCATCATTACTGAAGTCAGGTTTGCTGAAGATTTCGCCCCATATATCCATCATTTTGGGTAAGTTCTCGTCTAAGCAGTGACTGCTGATCAGTATCCCTTGTTCGTAGTGGCCGGGTTGGTCAATATGTTCCGTTATATGGGATAGGAAGCCAAGTCCGGATGTAGACTTGCTGATAAACTTGTCAAAATCACGGTAGTTGTAGTTCCTCGTGTCGAACTTGTTGACTACATACTCAAAGAATGGTAACAGGGACCTCTGTTGCTCGTTCAAACAGTCAGTTCCCACAACCCCCTTGAAGTACGTGACGCCGTTAGTGTTGGCTTCACACATTTGTAACGGAATGATATCAGCGACCGTATGTTTCAGTGGCGGGGCTGTTTTGGTTAGAGTAATATCATCAATCTTTAGACAAGGAAGAATATCTAAATTCTGTATTTTCTTCTGTGCTTTAGACAGCTCTATTCCTTCATTATATATTTCTTCTTTTTCACTATTTGTCAGCGCTTTTACTTTCTTTTGCAACAGTTTGGCTTCTGCTGCATTGAATGCATCATCGAACTTGTGGTCAGGTACCATAGTCATGGTTAATTTGTGTTTATTTGAAATGAAGTATTTATCAATTACTTCCTTCACATAGGCGGGTTCCATTAGATTAGTTTTAAGTTGATCTAACAATTGGTTGACTTTTAATGCATTTAGAATTGGCCCGTTATGGTTCCACAGGGGCATTAGATTGAAGAGTAAATTCAGACCGAATTTTGGTGATTGATGCTTGATTGATAACTCAAAACCGTGCAGAACACTCTGAATATGATCCTTTTCAAAACCTTTATCGCGAATATCTTGTAATGTCTGATTGACAATACTTTCTACCAATGCAAATTTAGATTTCTCGACATCTCTTAATCCCACTACAAATAAAGTGTCTCTAATCTGATTGTCATAACCTGTGAGAGAATTGTAGCCCCCAGAAATGTTTTTCTCAATCAAACTTTTGTAGAAAGCTGAATTTGGTCCGATAATCATGAGTTCAGTCAATGCCATCATCATGAAAGTTTCATAAACATTTGTAATGTCAGCCATAACATATCCTATGGCGATTTGATTTTGTCTTTCAATGGGAACTCCATACTGATCAACTCTGCATGTTATTTCACTTTTCTCCGGAGCCTTCCACCTTGGTTGAGGTTTCACTATTGTGTGTTTTGGGTCTAAGTATGCATACTGGCTCAAGTAAGCTTCATTGACAAACCTTAAGTTTGCTTCGAGAGGGAAGTTGCCATAGGAATAAATTCTAGCATTACTTGGGTGGTAGTACCTTGCATGGAAATCTCTTAAATGCTCATGAGTTAGTTCTGGAATGCATATAGGGTCACCGCCCGAGACGTAGCCGTAGGTACCCTGCGGTAAGATCTTGTTTATGAATTTTTGTCCAAATAATGAACTGGTTTCTGAGAATGCACCTTTCATTTCATTGTAAACAACACCTTTGAAGCTTAATTCAGATGATTTGTCCTCCACATTTGCATGCTCCAATCTCCAGCCCTCTTGTAAGAAGTCTAGCCTAGACAAATTAGGTTTAAATACAGCATCTAGGTAGACTTTTTGAAGATTCCTGTAATCAACCTCGTTTTGTGACGAAAATGGGTAAAATGTGTAATCAGGGCCAGTCAATGCATTCATGAAAGTTGCTAGTGATCGGTTCAACATTTTGAAGAACGGATCTCGGACTGGATATTTCTCAGAACCACATAATACAGTGTGTTCTAGAATATGCGGTGTGCCCATAGAATCTAATGGGGTTGTACGAAAACCTACTGAGAATACGTTATTGGAATCATCTCGTTCTAGATGCAGGTACTCTGTTTTAGTCTTTTCGTGTATTAGGAAGTATGCTGTCATGTTATACTCTTTGATGGGTTCCACTTCGGTGACGAGGAAGCCGTGCATGGTCTTCCCGGGTTGCAGTGCTTTTGTCATTGCATCCTTCTTTTTTAAAATGCCGCTGCTATACATATTGCTGCATGGAGTTAATCTGTGGCTGACGCCGGACCGGAACTTGCAAAGTCTTGAATACATTTTTGTTTCTTTTCTGTACTATTCTTGCAAATTATCCTGAAATACACATACACCACTCACTATTTTTATGACAGCAAATTCTGTGTGATAAATAAATGGGCATGTCGAGTTTTATTACTTATTTCAATGTAAAAAAGGTTCGGTTTACCTATTGTACTGTTTTTACTTGTGTTAAAATAGATTTTTATATAGTTCGTCATGTGATTAAGTAAAAAGAAAAGTGGAACTTAAAAGTCCAATTTAAATAATCTATTGAATAAGTGGAGGCTAAAGGCCGACAAAGACGGTGCGAACACTTAAAATTAAATCATAATTAATTGTCACAACAAATTTTGTATGAATTTGAGTGAGAAAAACAAATGAAATATGATGCAATATTATTCTACTTACAATTAATTGGCGTATCGTCAAAACTTGAATACTTTGGAATTATAAATATTTTGTAAATGCTTTGTTCTTGTTATTGTAATAGTTCCAACAGATTAACCGGCATTATTTTTTTAATGTATTACAAATCCAGCATAACCTCCCAATGCCATTTGCTATCGGGGGAATTTGACACAAACTATCATAGTTACCATGTAAAATAATTATTGTATTTTAGTCGATTTTCAATGTTTTAATGAAAAACTTTCATACGGGACTTAATTAAATGATGCACTTATATACAACGTAAAAATAAAAAATGGTAAATAAAATTAAAGAGAAAGAAATCAATAGAAAAATGGAAAGAATTACGGTTTTTTAAGAACCTTTATAGAGACAAAATAAAATGGCAACAACGCCATATTCAGAAACATTTTGGTTTTGACGTTGACGTTTCTATTTCTTTTAAAAACACGTGTTTACGTGTTGAGCTCATGCCGAGCTCCGTTTTATTTTTAAGTGTAATCAAATAATCCAAAATGAGTTTATACAACTTCAAAAAGATCGCTGTAGTGCCTACAGCAAAGGTAAATGTTAAAAAATCTCATTATTGTGTTTTTTGTTCAGTTTATTTACATCATGTGTTATAACCTCACAAACGACGCCTTATTTTTGTGTTCCAGGACTTTATAGACATTATATTGTCTAAAACACAGAGGAAAACTCCGACAGTTGTACACAAACATTACAAAATATCCCGGATACGCGGGTTTTATATGAGAAAAGTGAAGTTTACCCAACAGAACTTTCATGATCGTCTTTCTAGGATTATCCAGGTAAAAAACTGTGATATATGTGCTGTAAATTATTATAGTTTACTTACAAAGTGTTTAAAAATAATGTTATTTAAGTTTAGTAAACAGTAAAGGCTATGTTGATGACATTTCATGAATTGCGCAACATTGTTATAATTGTTATAATAATGTATATAAGGGCTTACACTATCACATTAAAGTCTGATATTGCAAGAATTAAGATAAATAATTTTGACTAGATCCACCCGCGGTTTCACCAGCGTTTCCAAGAAACCACTTTCTACATCCAGATAAAAAGCATCCCATATATTATTCTGATAAATAAGCTATATTACTTCAAAGCTTGCTTTTGCTTAAAAGAGGAAAAACATTTATATGCAAACTTTCACATATATAACATTAGTATGATCAGACAGACATAACAATTTGTTTTTATTTTTCTCTTATATTGAGTTATTCAAAGTTTTTTTATAATTTCAACAGGAATTCCCCAAACTAGATGATGTTCACCCTTTCTATGCAGACTTGATGAACGTACTGTATGACAAAGACCACTACAAGCTTGGTCTCGGTCAGCTGAACACTGCCAGGCATCTTATTGATACGTAAGTGTTACGTTGTTCATTTACTGTAATGAAATATAAGAAAAGGCTTCAAAGCAAACTAGTACTTGTAAACTACAAGAAAATTAAAAAACGTCTTGAGTCTACTTCCTGCTGCTGAAATAATAGTAGACTACAAAATATGTTTTTCTTTTTTCAATCTATACTACTGCCAAGTTTTATTAAAACCCATTCAGCCATTTGCATTTGAAGAAATAACAAACATACACACTTAAAAACGTTCGCTTTTATAATATTAATGTGATGTGAATAGTGTGATACTTATATTTACTTTTTGTTCTACTAGCAGCATATCATCCTCCATCCTCCGAGCCTTTTCCCAACTATGTTGGGGTCGGCTTCCAGTCTAACCGGATTCAGCTGAGTACCAGTGCTTTACAAGAAGCGACTGCCTATCTGACCTCCTCAACCCAGTTACCCGGGCAACCCGATACCCCGTGGTTAGACTGGCGTCAAACTTACTGGCTTCTGACTACCCGTAACGACTGCCAAGGATGTTCAATGACAGCCGGGACCTACAGTTTAACGTGCCATCCGAAACACAGTCATTGATGTCTAAGATTTACTTAGAAAGTACATACAAACTTAGAAAAGTTGCATTGGTACTTGCCTGACCTGGAATCGAACCCGCGCCCTCGTACTCGTTCTACTAGCAGCATAATAGTGCAGCTATACAACTGTGCAAGAATTTAAATCATTTTAAGAGCATTTAGGGCACAAAAAAAATTGTTTTTATTATATTTTCATAGATACCTACTTTCTAGTTTTTCCTTCGTTACATTTGTTTACCTCTTACCTCTCTTCTTCACAGTGTAGCAAAAGACTACGTCCGTCTACTGAAGTACGGAGACTCGCTGTACCGATGCAAGCAGCTGAAGAGAGCGGCGCTCGGTCGCATGGCCACTATCATGAAGAGACAAGCTGCCAACCTCACCTACTTGGAACAGGTATGTCATTAGAACCAAGATGTTTAGTTTAAAAGACTACGTCTGTCTACTGAAGTACGGAGACTCTCTGTACCGATGCAAGCAGCTGAAGCGAGCGGCGCTCGGTCGCATGGCCACCATCATGAAGAGACAGGCTGCCAACCTTACGTACTTGGAACAGGTATAGCATCTTTAATGAAGACTAGTCAATTTCTACCTGTGTCCCTTGGGAACTACAGGCCATACTGGTATAAAATATAGCCTATGTTACCTGGGAAGAGTGTAGCATTGCAAATTTTTATATAATAAACTAGCTTCTGCCAGCGGTTTCACCCGCATCCCGTGGGAACTACTTCCCGTAACGGGATAAAAAGTAGCCTATAGCCTTCCTCGATAAATGGGCTATCTAACACTGAAAGAAACTTTCAAATCGGACCTGTAGTTCCTGAGATTAGCGCGTTCAAACAAACAAACAAACTCTTCAGCTTTATAATATTAGTATAGATTGGTCCAGTAGTTTTTGAGTTTACTCATTACAAACATAGAAACCAAAATATATATTTTTTTCCTCTTTACAATATTCAGTTAGATAACTTAGTACAGATGATATTTGAGTACCAGATCAAACTAGTTTCCGCCAGCGGTTTCACACGCTTCCTGAGGGAACTACTGCCCGCTCCCGTATAAAAAGTAAACTATATGATATTCTTATGTGTAAGCTACATTATTGACAAGTTTCATCAAAATCCATCCAGAAATTGTGCTGTAAAGGAACAAACATTCATACATTTTGCATGCATAATATCAATTGAATCTGAATTCTAGTCACTGGTCCTCAACTGCATCTGGTTACGCTAGTAACGGATCCTATATTTGCGAAAACGCTAGGCAGATGATTTACTCTACTATTTGCTTGCAGGTCCGCCAACACTTGTCGCGTCTGCCGTCCATCGACCCTTACACGCGTACTATCATCATCTGCGGGTTCCCTAATGTCGGCAAATCCAGCTTTATTAACAAGGTAAGCAAGTTCAAAATATAATATGATTTTAATCTTTTTTCGACACTTAGGTCAGGGATGGCGAACCAATGGCACGCGTGCCCGTGGTGGCACGCATCTAAATAATTTGGGCACGCCATTATTTTACAAGTAATAATTAATAATAATTTGCGAATCAAAAACAAATCCCTTCTTCATAATCTTTTACCTTTTCACGTTAACTATTTGCCATAAAGGCACGCCTCTGTAATTATTATTGTGTTTTTTATTTAATTTGGCACGTAAGTCTATGAAGGTTCGCCATCCCTGACTTAGGTAAAGTCGAGGTTTCATCAAAATACCGTAGTTGCTTGTGTTTGATTTTGTATAGTTTTTTTTTTTTTCTGAAAACCACAACCAAATTGGTTAATGAATGGAGCAGAAAACATAATAATGTTAATTTGATGATGAGTAGACCTATGGTGGGAACATCTTGCTATTTCTCTGTTGAAAATATTATTCAATTTATGGAAGTGACATCATACTATGCTTAGTATTTCCTTTTTTTTTTAATTTCAAGGCTACCCTTTGAAATTCCTGATTCATAGAGTAGTAGTAGGCTAATACTAAGAGGAGTTTCCAACCAGTCAAATTCATTACTTTTATAGAACTGTCAAAAAGAGTTTCTCTATGCAATATGTATGAAAAGGTGAGCTATGACGTCACAGATTTTTCATGTCAAACTGAATACTTATTTAGCTTATAAAGTCAATAACAAAAAATAATGTATTATTGCATAAAAACAATAACTGAAAGTGACATTATTTTAAGATTTTTACCAAACGAATATGCCAATGTTACTTAATTTTAACCTCGCCAAGTTAACGATTCTGTTGTTTTCAGATAACTCGTGCAGATGTAGAAGTGCAGCCGTACGCTTTCACCACAAAGAGTTTGTACGTGGGACACACTGACTACAAGTATTTAAGATGGCAGGTCAGTAATAACACATTCTATATTTGTCGTCAATTTTCAGTTCTACCTGCCACGTCGACATTATCACTGATAAAGAATGATAAAAACTTTTCTGAAACTCCTACGTCTATGTATTCCCCCTTTGTATTACCCTATGTACTTCCCCAATGTACTCACTCATTAGGTATTATACAATATGTATTAAAAGTATCAATATAAGATCCCTAATTATATAAGTGACAACAAATCCAGGCTAAACTTAAAAAAATACCCTTTAAAATGAGTAAAAATATTTTGCAAAAGGTGGTAACTTGCATGGTAACACAGGGAAACGCGATGAGGTCATGAACTGGGATGACCTCAAGCATAGGTAGTTAACGACTAGAGAGAGAAATAAAGAGACTAAGGCAGCTCTGAAAAGAGCTTTTTAAGTAGGATAGTCGTCTGACTATCCGAGTGTATGTGCGTCCATAGAACTCTGCAGTTCACTGTGCAGTCGACAGCTTGATGTTGTCGCCCCTGACTGCTTCAAGCGGTCCGAGTATTGCCGGCGTTATATGGGCATAGCCGCCGTGTCCGACAATCGGTTTGGATGCCATTGTTTTGTATAACAAAAGACTCCAATTTGCAGGTGATAGACACCCCGGGTATATTAGACCACCCCCTAGAGGAGCGCAACGTGATCGAGATGCAGGCGGTGACCGCGCTCGCCCACCTCCGCGCCGCCGTCCTCTACTTCATCGATCCTAGCGAGCAATGCGGACACAGCATTGAGGAGCAGGTCAGTAGATCAGGTCAAAAGGAATATAAGGTCCTTGCAGGAAAAAAAACTTGAGAAGTGTCAAGGGACATTCAGATGGAACGGAGTTCCTTTCAGACTGTCAGGATTCATTATTGTTATTTTTTTATTAAATACAAAAAAACCTGTGTACCTACACTCAACAAAAATAATCGTCGCGACACCATACTGTACAATGCGAAATGAAAAACGAAACGAAAATAACTGGCTTGCTTTCTATTAGAGAGAGAGAAACAGTCTTACAACTATAGCGCAAGGCCCTAAGTTCCAATAACTTTGAAATACTTTAGCCAACGGAGAAATATAATTTGGGTGTTAACATTGCCAGTAATGAAAAAGCAAGAGACGTTTTTGACGATACAATTAAGTTTTTCGCGGTTTTACTCAATCCCTGTGGAAATTAAATCTTGTACTTGGATAAAATATAGTCTATCTCACCCATGGATAGTGTAGCTTCCCAACAAGATTTTTTATAAACAATCAGCTTCCAGTCTTATCAAATGACAGCCTGTATCTACTGATTTAACTTGCCATCCGAAACATGGATGTATCCGTCATAACAGATGTTCTTTTAATCTTTCTTTTAAAAATATTTAACACTAGGCAATTTTTTAAATCTGCCCAATCGCTTTTGAGTTTATTCATTAGTAGCAAACAAAAATACATTTTTTTTCCTGTTTTATAGTATTAATATAGATGATAAAAAAATGTCTTGTGTCCCAACATATTTGATTTTAACCAAGTATTATTTTATCTTCTAGATTTCCCTGTTCGAGAGCATAAAGCCACTGTTCAGCAACAAGCCATTGATAGTGGTGCTCAATAAGATGGATGTGACCAAACCCGAGGACCTGGCTCCTCCCAAGAGGCAGCTCATTGAAGACCTGGTCACCACCTGTTCTAAAGGCAATCTTGTCAAGTGAGTTTATTTTAATTTTTAAATCGCTAGGGTTCCGAATCTATGTAAAACTGCTGAAGCTTTGCTGCATATGTATTATAAGTTTATAGTACTGTATTTCATAAACTTAGACTAGAACAAAATAAGTATTTTAGGGGTTCTCATACAACGAACGTAATTTTTTGGTTGTCTTGTAGATAATGGGATTTATAGTAATGTAATGCCTTCGCGAAAAAAACAGGTACATTGTTTAAAGAATGAACCCATATTACAGATTTTCTGCTTCCCGTGGTTTTGAAATAAAAGAATGCCTTTGTCACATGGGGATAGTGTACCTTCCCAACTGTAGAAGAAATTTTTCAAATCGTTTCATAGTTTCGAAGCCTTCAAAAATATTTCCTTTCAATAGTTTCTTTATTTAACAGTTTGTGTTTTTTTTTAATAAAAATTCTTTTTATGGATTTTATCGCGGTTATTTAATCCCGACGTTTCGGATCCTTTACAGCATTCATGGTCACGGGCAGACTGGGTATGTGTTTTGTTTGGTAATTAATATCTGACCCCTATTTGTCCTCAGTGCGGACCCCAACTCGGATCTATCAGTGGTACCCGTGATGCGGATGTCCACCATCACGGAGGAGGGAGTGCAGGAGGTGAAGATCGAGGCCTGCGAGCGGCTGCTGGGCCACAGGGTCACTGAGAAGATGAGGACTAAGAAGGTACGTGATTTTTTGATACCGCCTTATGATAGTAGGCATGACGACAGGGTTAAAAAATGGTGATTCTAATTAGTCCGCGTTTTAGTTTGGCAAAAAATATTGAACACGTATGTATTTTTTATTTTAACAAAAGATTAAATATTTACTAAGATATAACACAAAAAAGATTGAGAGTAGGGGCTTATGACGTCACGTCTATGTAAAATTTGTACTCATAAATGACGTTATCTTCGTTGTTATTTGTTCGTGAGAGAAAAGTAAATATACGTGTCCATTATTTTAGGGTTATTTAAAAGACGAATTAATTACTTTTTTCATTCGCCGTGCCTATTTGAGTTATCAGTGGCATTTTTTTAAACAACTTCAAAAAAAGGAATTTCTCACAATTTATATAACTTATTATTAAATGATTTTTCTCCCAGGTGGACGGCATCCTCAACCGCCTGCACGTGGCAGTCCCGGCTCCCCGGGACGGCAAGGCTCGTCCGCCGGTCATCCCGCCATCCGTAGCACTCAAGAAGCAGCAGCAAGCCGACAAGCTCAGCCGGAAGAGGAAGTTAGAGAGAGATATAGAGGTCGAGGAGGGAGATGATTATGTGCTCGGTGAGTTTTACATTGTTTTACATTTGTTTTACTAAGTTTTACAATTGTATTACTAAGTTTTACATTTGTTGTACACGGTTTTATATTTGTTATATTCAGTTTTACATTTATTATACATATTTATAACCTCTTATATACATTTACTAGTTTCCAACCGCGGTTTCACTCTCGTCCGGAAGGAGAACTATCGTATTTAATTCTTAGTGCCTAGTGCGAGTTTTGCAAATTAACTTTCTCAGTATTCAAAATTATCATACAACTTAATTACGTAGAATTGTCTATTTAATAAAGACTGGCATTGGTACTCGGTCGTATTACAATCGCTTACTTGCGAAGTAATAAACATTATGATCTGGCAAAATTTATGAAGATGTAATATCTAAATCATGTGATGTAACATACGACTCTTTCAATCCTAACTAATATTATAAATGTGAAAGTAACTCTGTCTGTCTGTCTTTCTGTCTGTCTGTCTGTCTGTCTATTCTTCACGCCTAAACTACTGAACCGATTTATGTGAAATTTGGTACAGACATAGTTTGGAACTTGAGAAAGGACATAGGATAGTTTTTATTACAAAAAATATAAAAACAAAAAATTATTCCGGACATATAGCGCTATCTTTTGGTCAAACCAAAAATCTGCCGAAGTCCCTATTCCATGCGAACGAAGTCGCGGGCAAAAGCTAGTAGAGTTATAATTATGTATCGAGCCCGTTAGCTTACAAGACAAGGAATCAGCACTCATTTATATTACTTCCAATTATTGTCATCTAATTTCGTTTGGTAGTTCGTTTATAACATTGGTGTAATTATTTCTGTTACTTTTGCGTATTTTTTTTTGTAAATAAACCGTTTTTCACCCTTTTTATCACACAACTAATATAGTTGTTATATTTCCACACAGACCTACAGAAGAACTATGCGGAAATCCCGGAGGAGGAGCGTCACGACCCCATCCCCGAGTTCTGGGAGGGACACAACATCGCAGACTACATCGACCCCGATATATTCGACGTAAGTACAAGTTTCAGTCAAAACATTTTGTTCACTTAGACCTTGAATTCACTTCAAAGGTCGAAATAACTAAATCAATATTTTGTGAAGCTGGTTGACTGATAAGTTTCGACTGGTAACGGAAAATTACAAATAAAATTGTTTTTTTATGTCTCCATTTGGTATGAGGCGTGATCTTATCGATTGCGGTAATAATATTCTTCAAAGTATTTTTTGATGTCCAAAATATTTTATATCGGGTACCCGAAATATTTTCATATTTTGCATTAAAAAGTTTATCGGATTACATTCGAATTCTTCTAAATAGTGACATTGGACATGGCCGAACGGACATCGAATATATTTTTTATTTATTTTTTAGTTCAGAGTTATTTGTCCCTAAAACAGGACAGGAAGATGATGATGATTTATCCCTAAAACTTACAAACAATGTCAGTAATACATAGATTTTGTTCGCGTATTTATAATTTATTTATGGCCCGTTCGAAGCTGTCCGCAGTATATATTGCTGTAGTCAGTCATACCGCGGCCGACATTATGGTTGTCATAAGGTCGCGCGCATGCGCCGTGCGTGACGCGCATTACCCATGACAACGACAATTAATTTTCATTTGTTATAAAAAAAAAAAAAAAACAATTTTAACACTAAAATGCAGAATGATTTTTGACATTTAAGATCTTACTTTGAATTAAAATTATTCTTCTTTTGTTTCATGTTGTGCATGATCTGCATGTGCAATACATAAGTATATTTTCATTGTATTAAATTGTTAAGTCTGAACCATAGAATTTCTTGCCCATTCTTCTCCATAGGTACTTTATGTATTGGCAACTAAGTGGTAAAATAAATAATAATTAACTTTTAAAGTATCTAAGTTACGTAAATTATTTGGCTTTAATCTTTATCTATAAAAAAATAAATAAAATGTAAGAATTTCACTAGGATCACAACACAATAGCAACATTATATCTAAATATAAAAAATACTAACACTCACCCGCGTCTCGAAGGTCTCGCTTCTTTATAAGCATATGTAACATACACATGCGCCTATAAAATATTGCTTAACATAATAATAATTGTTTGGTTGTACAGAAACTGGCTGAGCTCGAGAAGGAGGAAGAACTGCGCACGGAGGGAGGCATGTACGCGGTGCCCAAGATCGAGCTCGACGACACCATGAAGGAGATTAGGGAACTGGCCAGGCAGATACGGTAAGTTTTATTTTAATTTTAGTCGATTTTTTTGGGGTATACTAAGAATTGTGTTATTTTTTTGCATATTTTGTTGCCGCTAGCGTCTTGCTTCTGCCTACCGCTATCGGTATCGCTATCGGTACCGCTCTGAAAATGTAAACTGTCTAGCTAGAACAAGCTCCCGTTTCATCAAATCTCCTATTTGTCGACAAATTATTTTATCTGGTTGTGTCTAGGTGAAGTAGATTCTATAATCTTAGATTCTTCAGAGATAATGATGATGTATGTTGCCGTTATAACGATAAATAATGAAAACTCAAATAATTTCCATTATAACAAACGTTTTTTTTTTCTTTTATTTGCAACTCGTTCGCACAAGCTGATGTTTGTTGCGGATAGAAAAACCAAGCGTAACGCGCGACATTCTGAGGTTCAATCCATCCTAAGGTTGTCTGGAAGAGATCGCTCTTAGCGATAAGACCGCCCATTATGTCACCTACTTTAACTACCTAGTTTAAGATCAAAAATGTAACATTGGTGTACCTAATAAAGAACATCTATCTATCTATCTATCTGAGCGGCAAAAATCGGTTTCAATTTGAAACGTCATTTTTCGATGTCTTTTATTACGCAACTCCAACTCACAGTTAACTGGTTTTACTAGTATAAATATCTAATCTAATTAATAATATTTACAAACAGCAACAAGAAAGCAATTCTCAAGGACGAATCCCGCCTCGTGAAACAGTCGACGAAGCCCGTCATGCCGCGCACCAGCCGAGCCCGCGCCAAGGACCGCACCACCGACAAGCTCAGGGACGAGATGGAGAAACTCGGTATGTACTGTGGAGAATGTTGGGGAACGTGGAGAATATTGGGTAACATGGAGAATATGGTTGTGTATTATTGATTGTGATGACTGGAGCGGGTAATTTAAATATTAAGAGTTGATTGTAAGTTTAAGGTTGTTGTTGAGCTGGTTGTCATTTGTTAAGAGGGCTATCACAAATTTTCGCGAATTTAAACGTTTTATACGAGTTTTGATGCTTTGGATATAGTCACAATAAAAAAACAAAAATAAGATTCAGAAAGTTTGATCATTTATCTTGAAAGTGTATTAAATAAATATTTTAATTTGTCCACGTACATCAGTAAAATCTTTGTCTCTGCAAAGGATGTTTCATAAAATGTTGCTTTTGGGTATCTTTTGATGCTTTGGTACTCCGAGGATATAGCAATTTAACCATTTATAAAAATGTTCAAGATACAACTACATCTTGTACTTGGAAGTGCTTAAATCAATTTATTACAATTCATACAGTATTACACCAAAAATAATTCTATAAAACTGAGAGTTACTGACAATTTTCTATACGAAACTATATTTTTTATCTATGAAAGTATAATCCAAATTCAAATAAAAAACATTTAATAATTAAGGTGGTATTGTTATAAAGCTTGAAAAAAAAATTGGTCTATTTAAAAGTAAAACAATATTTTAAAATAATTTTTGTTTGCAATGCAAAAATCAATATAAATCTTGTGACGCGCGGTGTTCAACTTTAGTCAGCGCCAGGCGCTTACCGAGGAGGGACGTATCGCTCGCTGTTGCGCCGCGTAAACTCGCCGGAGTTCGAAAAATATAGCGCAACCTACGCAACTAACACGTTTTGATACTAGTGAGTTTTATTTTATTTATTAGTTATAATGATCTGATTGAAATGTAATATACATAAGTATTAGGCCATGATATTCTAATTCGAAAATGTTATAGATTGGGTTCTCTTTTTTTGATGTTGGTTATAAAGAAATATGTACGTAAATGTCATCGTCGTTAGTTTCGCTGTTGCATATTAATGTAATTGGACTTCTTTGATTCTTGCAGGATAATGAAAGCATATTTAATTCAGACTATCAGACTCAATTGAATACCAGTACAAATAATATGGTAAGTATTTTTTGTCACCCGCAAAAGGTATACGTGACATATTTGTTTTAATAAACTATCTACATTCCTAGTTTTCATTGTTGCAGGAAAATGAAGATACAATACATGGAAGACGAATTATAGATTTTAGTTTTTTTATAAATCAATTACTTATAATTGATAAACATGGTGAAAAGTTTGGTTTTGATTAAATAATTTAAAAATTGTAAACGATTACTTGTTTATTGTAACTCAATCGAGCTATTCTAGGTTATAAAATTCATCGGTACAAATAATATTTCATAAACTATAAAACCAATAAACTATTTCGAAAATAAAAGTGGCAAAGTCTCAAGTTTGTTTGTGCCGCGTAGCGGTCCGCAGGTGTGCGTTGCGTATTTCACTAGACGCACACGCGCGCAAGTGCTGCCGGCTATCGTCTAATTTACCTAAACCTGAGCGATTCGATTTTGTAATAGCGCTCTTAAGAAAAGTTGACAAACTTTATTTTCAATACAAAAATAGAATATTTTTAGATAAAAATTATCTAATAATGGCCCGTTCGAAGCTGTCTGCAGATTATATTGCTGCAGTCAGTCATACCGCGGCCTATAGTATGGTTGTCATAAGGTCGCGCGCAGGTGTAGTGCCTGACGTGCATTACCCATGGCAACTACATTATTTTTATTTCAAAAAAATAAATAAAAATAAAAAAACGCCTCAAAATCTGTTCAGCCAAGCGTGAGATAGTGAAAACCTCGTAAAGGTAAAAAGTTTGTTAGGAGGAAAGAAATCGGTTGTGCTTAGCGAAGATTTCTTCCTAGAATAGCAATATTTTTTTAAATAAAAATTGCATTTTCGAGGTTTTCACTCCAAGACTATATGTGTATATTACATGTTGTATTTAAATTACCTATGTATTATTTAACGATTATGTTGTCTGTGAACTTGGGTATATTAACGGGTTGAAACATAACTTTGTTATCAAATAGCTAATCTTTCAATATCTTCTCAGGAGTGGACATGTCAGACACGAAAGAGGCTCACTTCACTCGTTCTCGCTCGCGTTCACGCTCTGCTCCCGTCGCCAAGCGAGCTCGAGGCGAAGACGGACGTTCCGTCAGCCGACCTGCGAGAGACACTACGGGCGTCGGCGGACCTCTTGTAAGTATACTAGTGAATATAGGACTTTGGTCTGTCATTAAACATCTTCGGCAGTTAATCCGGGTAGTCTGACAACCAATCTTACGTTATATTGTGTTGCCCGAGTAACTGGTTTGAGGAAATCAGATAGGCAGTCGCTCCATGTAAAACGGAAGCTGACAACAACATAGTTGGAAAAAGAATATCTAACAAAGTAGTGTTAACAAAATGCGAGACGAGGAACGTTAGTGTCTCCGCTCTTATATGCTTTTCTCCGTGGAGGGGACTGCTTCAAATAATCTGCCTAGTCTTTTCCTAGCTTTTGTCATAGTTACACTGGTCGTCAGATTGGTCGGTTCCTGCTGTCATTTGTATATTTTTGGCAGTTTTTATGGACAGTCAGAAGCCAGAAAGTCTTACAACATGAATGTTATGTAATAAAGCTTAGCTTTATTATTGCCAAGTTCAATCAAAATTCATCCAGTATCTTTTGCTTAAAAATGTAATCATTATTTATTTATGGCCCGTTCGAAGCTGTCCGCAGTATATATTGCTGTGTGTCAGTCATACCGCGGCCGACATTATGGTTGTCATAAGGTCGCGCGCAGGTGCAGTGCCTGATGCGCATTACCCATGACAACTACACTTGTTTAGTTAAAAACCGTATTAATTACCTCTTTTTGTAAATACGTGCTATTTCCTCTAACTTTCAAACTATTTATTTCCCGAATTTCATCCAAATCTGTTGCCAGTCCAGCTATTCTCAAACCCACTTTTTCACACGCATCCCATAGGAACTACTCCGCACACCTGGATAAAAAATAGCCTATATCCCTCCTTGATAACAGGGCTATCTAATACATTTTCTAGTAGTGTCTAAAATGAGCGCGTTGAAGCAAACAAACTCTTCAGAAAATGTTACATACAGCATTATCTAATTCCTTTTATTTCCTCCCACAGATGCAACAGAAAGCCAAGAAGCTGGCTCACGTGGCGATCGCGAAGAAGACCAAGAAGATGGGTCTCAAAGGAGAGGCCGACAGGTTCATCGGTACCAAGATGCCCAAACATCTGTTCGCGGGCAAACGTGGAGTTGGCAAGACCGACCGACGGTAGAAACTGCCAATATAGGAGTTGTAAGGAGAATTGTACATTTGTGGGGTTCATGTGTAGGGTATTTGAAGATTTGTGGCAGTTTTTTGGTATTTGGTATGAGGAAAATAAAATATGTACAAATATTGTAAATTACCAATTAATTAATTCCCTGGACTGGAGGTAAATAATATCAGAATTTTTTAACCAGCTGTATAAAAAGTAGCCTCTAGGCTTTTTATGCTAAACTATAAATCTGCCAAGTTTAATCGAAATCCATTCAGTAGTTTTATGTGAAAGAGTAACAAACCACACAAGCCTGTTTGGTTTAATATTATACTTATTATGATTTATATAACTTTATCATGAATTATATTTCTATAAGAAACCTACACACGACCCTTCAAATATGTAAATAAATATATACTATACATAAGTATATTGATTTTGAAATTGATATGTAATTGCCAACTGTGTCCCAGCTATGGGATTGTGACCATTTAAGTATAACATTGAAATGTTCAAACTATTGTCGCCATTCCGTACGTTGAACGAAGGCGATCATATAAAGTCAGTGTGGCTTATTGTAGAATAAAAGCCAGGAATATGTCACTGTAACTGCTCAAACCACTTGTAATCGAGCTGAATTTAAATAAATTATATTTAAGCGTAATACTATTATTTTATTTGTTTACTATGATTACGTCTTCCCTTGTTTATTTCTATACTCACCGCTAGCAGTCGAGAATTTATTTATCATTCGTCTAATCTGGTGGTGGACGCCGCAGGCATAAAATAAAACACGAAATTAGCAAAATGAATGGCACATTTATATTTAATTAATATTATTCATTTTTATAATTAGACCTTTCTTGTAGTTATATTTTAATCTATGCATTTGAACAGGAAAAGAAAACAAATGCTCTATGTTACATAGGCTGCTGGGGTTGCCGCGTATTTCCCTTTCCGTGTTCAACTGGCGACACCGGTCTCGCGAAATCCACACGCTTTTGTTTTACTACGGAATCCTACGATCCCGTGTTTAATTCGCGTCAACTGAGCACGCTTTTGTGATCAAGTGGCGCTGGGTAAGGTTTTACAAAATCGTGTGCAGTTGAACTGAAGACTTTTTTGACTTGACAGTCTAAACTGTTTGAGTCTTCAAAAGCGTGTTGAATCAGCGACGGTATTATTCTATAGTAGACAGTAGGTTGTATTATTAACTCAATATGATTTCAATGAAATATTACATACAATACAATTAATGAAACATTTATTATGAACTCAAAAATTACAAAAAAAAACCGTTGAAATAAACACCGGCAAGACAACTATTTTGCGGAACGTTTGTTTTGGTCTATGTTCACAGCGATATTGTGCGCACGTTTCTTTTTAACAGGACGGCCGGACTGAATTCTACCACTGCTAGGTAATTGTTTTTGATGCCGTCTCGAAATAGATGTAGGTTGGACCTTTATTTTTCGTGAACGTCGTATTTTCTTATCATGCATTATGAAACAATAGAGGAAGGAGGCGAGACACGGAGAAGCGCGCGAATCCAACTTCGGGCGCTCTGGTCTGCTTCGGCCCGCACGATTTATCCCGAACATTTACGAACGCGCTGAATCAGTACGGATTTGTTTCGAATAGATAGGTTAAAAAACCGTATTCAATTGAATTACACACTGTTTTGTAAAACTTCTCTTAACGTTGCTTGATCGCAAAAGCGTACTCAGTTGACGCGAATTGAACAGGGGATCGTAGGATTCCATAGTAAAACAAAAGCGTGTGGATTTCGCGAGACCGGTGTCGCCAGTTGAACACGGAAAGGGAAATACGCGGGGTTGCCATTGACAAAAACAAAAAATAAAATAACAAAAAGCCTCATTTTGTACACAATCTCCAGGATACATTTGAGTGTCTAATCGAACCATTCATCGGTAGTGAGCATCGATGCGAATAAATTACAGGTGAATGCGTACCTTTTTAAAAAATCTTAAAATAGACCTACATAGTACGCATAGACAACAAATTATAGATAATTAATAATAATAAAAAACTTAATTATCGCTAAATGGAAGAGGAATCAACTAAACTAAACTAAAAGGGCGATAGTAAGACTTACAACTAACGTACAATACTAAAAAGATATTTTGAACTTTGTAAGATCATTACGTCCTTAAAGTTGCATGTCTGGATTGTGAATATGTAGTTATTTCAGTTTTAGAGAACTTAATAACTTAGTTTTGGCAGTAGATTTCACGAGTAAGTTTATACTTTAACTAGTAATCACTCACTAAAATCATGATACTGAATAGATTTCATACAAAACAAATTCTTGTTAAAAGAATCACCATATAATTTTATTTAACTTCAACCAAAACTAAGTACATGCGTTTACATTTCATACCTCTGGATAAACAATTATGATACTATTGAACGAGTTACAATATTTTTTTTTAATTAATGTTAAACTTTGAGGCTGTCTTGAATGAGTTCTCACCGACATGTCTCTAAAATATTTGAACTAAGTCCCAAGTTCACCGACGACATAAACGTACGTTTTTCTTAAAACAACTGTTCACTATCAATTTATCAAAGGAGACAGTTGTTTTAAGAAAAACGTACGTTTAAGTCGTCGCTGAACTAAGGCCCTACATAACGAAATAAAATTGTCGACAAAAACAGCAAATTTTTATTTGTTTTACATTCTTCTGTCAAATGTGTTAGTATGACCAGCATTCAGTTAACAGGACTTGCAATTTGAAAAAGTATTGACAGTTCACGAGCAAATCAATCGAATAATTATTGTGTTCAAGCAAAATATTTGGAATATAAATTTTAAAAGCCCAAATTAGTTATAATTTTCTAAAAAACAATACACAAAAAGTACCAACATTTTTAAAACACGATTTAAAAAAAATAACTTTTTTTAAAAGAAAATAATAATGAAATACTTTTTAAATAGTACTTTGTAGTTTTTTAAATAGTATTTTTTAAGTAGTACTTTGTAGTTTTTTTGGAAAATTATCACTAAGTTGGGCTCTACAAAATATACAGGATCATTAATGTTGAATGGTTCAGGGAAAAATCAACCTTAAAGCTATATAATACAGAGTACTATTTAGTCTAAACTAAACAATGGATAGATCTGTCGGGCAGTTCGACAAAACTATAAACTCGGAACAAAATGTTAACTCCCGAATTTTAACAATTTGTTCAAATTTTATAATTTTGACGAACTTTTAATCAGATTTTATGATTACCAAGCATACATTTAGTTAACTGGTATTTTTAATAACGAAAAATAATTCCCAATTTTTTTTCTGCATAAAATTCACAATACCAAATAAATAAATCATTTTTTTTTTAATTTTGCAGCCCGAAAATATGTCTAGTGGTGTGATCAAACTCGATAATCGTAAAAAATCGACTAATCCCGACGTATAATCGAAACAACTAAAGATACTATACTATACTCATTACGTGAGCAACTGTGAAAGTACGTATTATAGTCGTTTCGGACAAACATAATAATGTCATCAAATATAATAACAATCATAATTTAGTATCAAAATAGTCAGATATCGATTTATTACTGAATCAATGAGCGGGTTTCTAAAATATAGAATTTTTGATGAATATATACAGGATGTAATCAAATTGTGATTTTGATTATCAAACTTGCAATTTTGACGAGTTTTTTTCTGGGTTATATTGTGCGCGTTGATTTGTTTTTTTTTTTTTCAATAAATACATTTTGATCAAAATATTCCAGTTTCTATTTCATATTAAATATATCAATTCCATTTAACTTTTTGGCAGTCAATCGTAAAAATTGCGAGTTTGAAAACATAAAATAGTACATCTTGATAACGGAATTAAAAATTATCTCATTTGCCATTCTTCCATTTCGTAAAAGTCACTGTTTCTGTCTCAGAAAAAATAGCAAATGACAAATATTTTAAAGAAAAATAAAAACAAAATATATAAAAAAAACTTACACAAAAAACTGCATAAGTTTACGATCTCAAGGCGAATAGCTACCGAATATATTCTAAAAAAAGAGAATTATAATAAAAATAATATAATACTACGTTTAGCTCGTAGATGGACCGCGGTAATTATCCAAAATTATGTCAAAAAACAGCTTTAGTGTCAATGACTCACTGGAGTTTCGGTACAAAAGTGTCACTAAGTACAATCTTAAGTTAGCAGCCATATTTTATTTATTTTAACTAATAATATTATTTTTGTAAATTTGTAGATAGCCAATTCTAAATACCTTCATTACAATATTATACAATAAGTACTATTTTCATAAGTATTTTTCATTATTTATCAAGCACAATCACTACCTTCATTTTTAATCATTTTTTTCTACAAATTTACAAAAAAAATATCATGACAATATACACCACTTGTTTTCGAGAAAGGATAACAAAACAACAAACCGTTTTATTTATTGTCTAGCTTCTTAAACTCAGCAAAAAGCGGTGAAGTGGTGTCTATGGCAGCGAAATAGAGAAAAAATACAAAAAAAAATCGTAATTAAAAATATGTTTCATTTTTTTCTCAATTCTTTATACCTATCATATACCTATACATATATACTAAGTTAATATTTTACATGGATTATGTCTTTGGATTTAAGACATAAAAAATCTTCTCTGTCGTCTGATGTTAAGTTTTTTATAAAACTATTTTCTATACTAGTAATATACACACTTATGTACTAAAGAGTCCGAAATATAAGTCACTACGCACTGCTGTTTACAATTTTTTAGTTAAATTTTAGTTTTATTTAAATAATTCTTTGGAACTCTTGTCCGATGTAGGCTTTTAGTTGAGGTTGAGTTGAAAACAGCCGGTGATGACGTAATAACGATGACGGCAGATAGCAGTTAGTACCCATTGGTTAAGGCGGACTCTGATGGTGCCAGAGTAGGAGATGGGTAGAAAAAGATACAAAATGTTTAGTGATGTGTAATTGCCGTCCCGTCATGTTCAAAGTTTTAAAATGTACATTGTCATGATTTTAAATTCGTTATTTTGATATTAATTAGGTGAAATAGAGAAAAAATTAAATTATTTAGATCAATAGGAAAGTTTATTTACAAACAGACCAATAGTTTACCCGAAAAAGAATGAAAAAAACTAAAGACCTATTTGCAAATACATAGTAGAAAAACATTCAATTGAAGATTATATTTCAGAATATTTAATAGAGAGCCAAAAAAAACTATCTAAAAACCAGTAACTTTCAACTCAAACCCAACAGTCACTGGGCACAAAAATAAGATTGTTTTTTCATTAAAAACCTGCTAATGTAGTGTGTACTTATAAAATAAAATAAAACTTACTAAATAAAGTAAAATGTAAACTTTTACTTATGGCATTCTTCCGATGGGAAGACAGTATCCCACTCCCGTTCAACGGGCTTTCAAAAATAATAAGACAATAATAAAATGCAACGATTTTGGCCCACGTGGCATCGCGAGATTAGTTTACAAAAAATATCTCTCTTTACTTTTTAATATCGAGTATTAAAAATAATGGGTAACAACTGTCAATGTTCTTGTAAAACATAAATTTGTTAAAATATACAAGCTGAAAATGTATTATTTACGATTTAATTAAATAAATACCGATTGTCATGCACAATTAAATATCATGCAAGATTCAGATCTTTTTACATTTGATTATTTTGACGAACAAATAAACAACAGCCTGTACATTAACTCTGAAAATCACGAATTAAAAAAAAAAATCCCAATTTTTACTTGTAACCAATTCACAAGAAAGATCATATTTCTGTCTGAGACTTAAAATTACGATAGAAAAATATAATAAATATTTACTTGTAACAAAAACCACAATAAATAAAAAAAGAACACATGTCTGCCTAATATTCTGGTAAAAATTAAATATTTTTTCTCGTAAACAAAAACAGTTATTACCCATTCACAACAGTTTGTATTCTCACGTGCACGCGGCCGTTCCAAGTGTGTCGCTCGTGCGGCTGATGTCGCATGTTGGTGCTCGTGTCGCAGGCGGTGCTCGTGTCGCACGTGTCGCGTGTCGCAGTAGTGCGAGTGCCGCACGTGTCGCGTGTCGCAGTGCGTAGCTAGCGCGCGGCGCGTCGCTATTGCGGCGGCGCTCCGGAGGGAGGCTGCCCGGGCAACTGGCCCATGCCCTGAGGAACGAAAAAGATAAAATTATAAAATAAAATCCTTATAAATGTGAAAGTAAATCGATCAGGTTGTTCACGCCAAAAATAATGAAACGATTGAAACAAAATTTGATACGTAAGGGATAATATATGAGGAGTCCTCTATGTAATACTAATGTACTGCCCTTTGTAATCCCTCATGTTCTTTCGTGTATAATAGGGGGAGTACCTACATAAGCGTAGGCCTCATGTACTCCCCCCAATTTTCTATTAGGTATTTTATATTGATTTTTAAAACTTCTGCTTCTTTCTATTCTTTTCGTCTTTTAAGATATCTATGACTTCTGTTGGCTTCACGTGGCTTCTGTCGACTTCTGGTATCTATGCTATACACAACTATATCTGTGGACAGTTTGTTCCTTGTATATATTGTATACTGACCGGCATGGGCTGGTAGTGCTGCAGCGGCGCGGGCAGCAGCTTGGGCGCCTCCTCCGCCTTCTCCTCCTCGCGCCGCTTGAGGCACGCTGCCTTCGGGTTAAGGTTACGTTCTGAAAGATAAAACAACATGTTAGGATAATAGCTAACAATCAATTTGGAGAGAGCCTTACTACAAAAACTTAAACATCTGTTGAACACTTGCGTAAAAAAAGTGTGGCTGCAAAGCGGACCTTATTTCAACGTCATAATCTGTATTTTTTTTAGACAAGTGTTCAACAGACGTTTAAAAGTTTATGTGGTACGACGGATAATGTTCAGGGCTGCTCACAATATTGATAAAACGTTAGTTGCAGAAAAGTCCATTAAAGTTAAAGCTTCTTTAAATCTATTGCCGACTCTTTCTTTATCCAAAAAAGTGTTGACAATAGATTTAAAGGAGCTTTAATTTTAATGGATCTTTGTGCAACTGACTTAAAGACAATAAGAAATTAGTAACTTTTTACTGCCTCGTTGGTCTAGTGGTCGCAAGCGGGACTGCTGTGTCGATTCCCGGGTCGGGCCGAAATCGCTTTGTGATTTTTATACACTTTCACAAAGCAGCCCAGAGTCTGAAAGTTGGTGACTGATACACGCGTGCATCGGAGAGCACGTTAATGTCGGTCCTGCTTGTGATCTCTCTGCGGTGGTGTCGGATTGTCGTCCCATCGCGCTATGAGAGTGAAGGAATAGGGACTGCACCTGTGTCTGCGCAAATGCTCGTGCACTATAATATGTCCTGCGCAGCTGGCTGATCCCCTTATATGAGAACAGCCGCTGTAGCCGATAATCGGCTAGGAGGACATCATCATCATAATATGTCCTGCGCGGCTTATATGAAAAGCCGCCGTGGCCTAGATCGGCCTTGGACGTATTATTATAACTAACCTCTGACTTGTTGCTCGAGCGTCATGATGACTTCGACGGCCATGTTCAGGATACCAAGCTTGGTCTGTGGCTTGTCACTCTTGAGGTGGGTCATGCACATCCTGCCGAGCTCCTTCAGTGCTTCGTTTATATCTCGTATTCTTATCCTGTGGTTGTGATAATGTGATGTCAGTTTACACTCGTAAAGATGGTGGTAAAAGTATACTCTATTTGAGTAGGCTTTTAACTAAAAGTAAACAATCTTGATATGACTTATTATTTATATTAAATTATTTCGAAGTTATAAATAAAATGCTGCTAAAAGGACAATGAGCGTTTTGGTCTACCTCTCCTCTAGCATTAAGTGATATATCAATAGATAGCTTGTGTTATGCAGAGTTTTTTTTGTATGGCGGCGATTGTCATTTGTTAGTATTTAGGGAGTTAGAACGTGTTTAGTGAAATAATAACTATGTCTAAAATCTGCTGTAGCTTCTAAAGTACTGAAAATTAGTTAGAGGTATCTTAGTACGAAATGTTCTATTTAAAAAGGCCTTTCCAGTGATATAATTCATTACTAGAGAAGAAATCTAAGAACTTGAAACTAACTATCGATAAAACATCTTAAACATGTTCTAACACCTAAAGTACTAAGAATTGGTAAGTAGTATGTTAGTACAAAATGTAACGCTTGAAAAGACCTTTCAAATGATGTATGACTCATTACTAGAGGGGGAGTAGACCAACATTCAAACATTTCGCCCATTGTCCTTTATTTAAAAAACAATTGAATCATTATTTTAAGCGGTAGTTTTTTTTGTCCGATATGTATTTGTATAAAAATTCCTATCAAGATTGTTACCCTTTAGATATGGGCCTACCAAATGGAGTATAATTGAGAATTACTTTCTATAATTAATTTTATAATTAAAACTCAAATGGAGTGCATATTGAAGAGGCTACTTTTCTTCAGCAATCGTTCGATGAATTATTACTTTATATTAAATATTTATTTATTATAACAAAAATATGAATAGGGGTCCAATTCAGTATGCACTTGTATGATTTAGTATCAATAGTTTAATTAGTCAAATCAATCGATATAAAATTAAAAATATTTCTTGCCTGAAATCTGTAGCAATTACTACATTTATAAAAGTGTTGATTGATTTGACTGTAATAAACTGTTGATATTATAAAAAACAAAAAGCATGATATCATATTTTATGGGCCACAGTGTGTAGAATTCCTGAAACATAATTTGTATAAACGACAAAAAAAAATCTTTCTTTTACATATTCAAATTTTTTAACTATAAAAATCAAAAATATCTACTCATGAAACATTATTATTTAACCGCGTCACATTACCACGGTTACAAAAAAAAAATAAAAAAAAACTTTCAACTCCATAAACGGGACTTTCAACTTCATAAGCGGCGCTTTCAAATCCATATAAAGACCTTACACCTCGTATCATACTATTTTTCAATCACATCTTGAAAAAGACATAAAAATATAACTCTTCATAGCAGTCGAGTAAAAAATTACTTTAGTCGACTACGAATACATTACTTCCCTCATTTTTTTCTCCCTAACTCCTATTCTATGCATAACCTAATCTCTTCTATAAGTCTTACCTTTCCCTCGCATTGTTGGCCTGCCGCCTCTCTTTCTCTCTGAGCGCCTTGGCCTGTGGGTCCGCTTCGTCATCTCCTTCGTCCGCAGAGGAACAACTGACACCCAGATATTGAGCTTAGATAATGAGCTTTGTGACGGTTGAAGGTCAAGTTTTGATTGGAGCGTGTTGAAAATTCAGGACCATAGGTTTCTGTTTAAGAGTTAAACTTATAAAGATATGTATCAATTGACGGTGAGCAATTATGTTTTTTGTTAATTGACTTTTGGATGTAAGCCTTTAATTTAATTTTAAATGTCTTGTGGTAAGTAGGAATTGGCCTAAAATAGCATTTTTTTTGGGGCCATCTCACACGAATCTCAATAGTATAACATATAACAAAGGTAAATAAAGAAATCCTGAATTTTCAACACTCCAAATTATTATCTCAAAATCCGACCAACCAGGCTTGCCCTCTATTCTTCTACATGTATAGTAAAAAAGAAAACTTAACCTGTTCCTCGACGACGAAGGCAGCGCGCGAGAGAGTTCTGCCGACTCCCTATTCACTTATGACTAGCGACATTATATTATAATCGGTTGAATGTACTTGAGTTCCGTGTGTAGCTTGAACCATTTAATAGCTAACATAGTATGGTGATACATAATTAATCTTGACTGCCTAGAAGTTCAATAAAGTTTGGAAGTGAACAAGCAATTTTATGATTGAGTAGTTAAAATGTATGACATATTTTATCATTGCTTTTTATTTCAAAATAATACAATGAGTGGTGCATAATAAAATAAAATATGAATCAAAATTCATTACATATTTAAATCCATGCTTTCAAATCTGTGATTTCAAATTACTGGTAATAAACGGCTCAAGATTAATTACACTCAGAAATTTAACACGTGTAAGATTATTGATAATGATTGTTGCTTTAAAATAATAATCGCAAAATCTATCAATTCAGTGCAAAGGAGGCAATCAGTACAAAATGGTGCAATCACACAAAACTCAAGTGCCTTCGTAGTGTCCAAGCCGTGAATTCCTTCATTAATAAGCAGATGAATGTATGTATTGTTAATATGAACTCCTGGAGCATGAGATGCGATGAGGACCTACAGTTTAGGAGGTAGGGAGTTTTATGTACATAAATAGTAGTTCCATATTTTGGCCTAAATTGAGCTACCTAAATTGTTGGTTAACATTTTGTAGTATTGTAAATAGATGATTTTTTTTTATTTGACCTCAATTATTGACTAATTTTTATTAGAAAAAACAATTTCATTATACGAATGATTTTCGTTAAACTAAAAGAATATTAATTAAATATTAGTATTTTTTGCCAATCCTAGAAAAGAAACACAGCCAATTTCAATATTTTTCATACAACATTTTGACCTTGTAGTACATTTTACGAATTGTCTGCAAAATAAAAGATCAATTTTCATATAATTTAGTTTCACTACGACTTACCTGCCTCCTACCTAGGGATGGCACACAGAAATGAGCTTTATTACAAAGACAATAAGATATAAAATAAGGACATTGTACACACTGTGACCCGGTTAGAATGGCGTGCGGCTGAAACTTTAACACAATGTTAGTATTTATTTACATATACAGGTTGAACATTTTATCTTTGGCTTGGTTTAGGAAGTTGAAAGTAATTTAACTTTATTTGCATGCATATTTATTAGCAATAAATGCAGTGGCGGATTTACCAATGGGCCAAGTAGGCCAGTGCCTAGGGCGGCAGATTTAGAGGGGCGGCAAATTTAGCATTTTTTTTACAGATTTTTAAAAAATAATTATTCGTGTACACAATTCATATACAAGCTGTTGATTTGCATCCGTGCCATAGTCAAGGACGTAATTATACTAATGATTTTCAACCCAAATCAATAAGAAAATTGGTACAAAAAATTTTGATTTTTTTTTTTTCGGAAATCCGTCAATGTCATCTAGCCGTATTTAAACTTGGCGCGTGTGTTACTGGCCTTAAAACCGTGCTGCGCCCTCACACAAACGCAAACACAAAGCATACGCAACGATTATTCATAAATTTCATTCATAAAATTGGATTACTTCTGAAATACTATGACATTACAATGACAAAAAAAGCAGTGCATATTAACTATTTCCCGTCTACTGTAATTCCAATCGATTATTTACGTATTACATGTCCTCCTCCTGAAGTATGGCACAAATGCAAATCAACACCTTGTATAAATAAATAATTAATAAACGCACTGTAATATATACTTAGGTACTTATGTGATAATGAAATTTAAAATATTCCAGTAGCGTTTCAATAAAAATAAAATAAAAAACTCGTAACACAGGACCTTCGGAGCCTAGCACGAGCACCATCTCTCCACAACTTCGTGTATGTTGTTTTATTACCAAGCCTTGGTTTTTCTGTTTATCTGAGCTCAGTCGCGTAGCGTGGGGGGGGGGGGCAAATGCCCCGGGCAGCAAAATTAATTACCAAATAAAAATATTTTGACTAAACATAATAGGTTAGCCATAAAAAATCTGAAAAAATCACCCTCGTGGCTTGTCAATTTTGACGGTTTCACCCTTTGCATCCACGAACTAAGAAAAACTGGCGCTCGCTGCGCTCACGGCTTCGTGCCGTGGTTTTTTGTTCACTTTTTCTTTTTATGATATGTTTACTTTATGACTACTCGAAGGAAAAAATCGCGCTTGGCTTATACATTTGCACTTTATTTCTGTGCATACATATAATCTTATTTTTTGAGTTTATTTGTGTTAATTTACGGAGGCTTTAATTTATTTTGCGTCCTTAAGCAAAAAAAATTTCGCGCTCGCTTTGCTCGCGCTTCTTTCCACGCTTCACCTTTCTTGTGAATTGGCTTCATAAAAGTTAAGCCCAGCAAAAAGGTTGACGCTATCAAAGACTTTTATTGAATTTAAACATTTGTAAATTCGTTAACTTACAGAAAAAAACATAATTTATCCCATGAACTGCGCTAAGTACTTCGATCTATTTTGGTACTACTCACAATCTCTCAGTACATAGGAGCCACTTGGGTATTCATTGCACAAGGGCGCTACATTAGCACATTTACGGACATTAGCTAGAGACGCCTTTGGCTCCCCTCGCGCCATTTCAGTTACCTCCAATTACTTTTCAGTCCTTAAACTAAAAAAAAATTCGCGCTCGCTTCGCTCGCGCCATTTCACGATAACTTCTCTCTTTTGCATCACACCAAGCGCACTAAAATTTGTTCAGTTCATTGGTTGTAGTGATATTGACAATAACAATTAATTGTTAACCCAAAAACCAGATTCTAATAACCTTTAACATATTATCTAACGTCGGGGGCGACAAAATCGACTCCTGCCCCGGGCAGATAGCCACGCTACGCCACTGCATGTCAGATATCACAATTTATTTTTGTCTAATTGTTGAGGCATTCCATTCCTAAAAAAACATTTTTCGCGCACGTCCGTTATGGCTTTTTGTTCACTTTGGCATTTTATGATATGAAAACTCTAAGGAAAAAACTATTTATATTTTAACGTACGTACGTACGTATTTATGTTATAACGTAACGTAACTAACGTATTGAATTTCAAAAGTCAGTAGGAGCGGCAAAAATTGAATGGCCTACTAGCGGCAAATTTGTAAATCCGCCACTGAATAAATGACAATACATAAATTAATATGGATCATGAAGGACACGTCAAGTAAACCTACCAACGAGAGTTAGTCAGATTTTCAAAATAATTTATTGTTTACTAAATTAAGCATTTTAAATAAGATTTTCGGAAAATACGAAACACTAAAAATACATCATTTTGAGAACTGCAAATAGAAGTTGTCTAAGTAGTTTTCAAGACAAGCCAATAAATAATATTTTGTTCAACCTGCATGATGTGATTTGTGTATGTGCGAGACGGAAATATACTATACTGACTGGTATAGTTTAGTCTTTATAGATGAACTGTAAAATCGCTGCTTTTGATTACAAAGAGAAAATCATTATATCGCTAGTTAACAGTATCAACATTTTAGATTTTTCCATTAACAGCGATTATCAAGTTAACCTGAGAAGATCTTTTATTTCCGTCTGAACACCATAGTAAACGATCAATACACAGAGGTGGGTATAACCACCCAATTTAGAATGAAAATGAAGAAGTCAAAAAAGTGATATGAAATATGATAACGGAGTTTACCATGGTAAAATTGTCATGTGCAATATTGTAACAGAGTATGAAATATGTGAATGTATAAGAAGAAAAACAATTACAACGAGGTTATCGCATTGCAGTTATTTTTCTTACCAAGAATTGACGATTCCAAAATAATCTTTAACTTACTATTTCATTTATTTTGGAATTGACAGTAAAGAAAATGTTTATAACGTATAAAGAGAATGTGTTGTCAATTTACATGTAGAGTACAAAATTTTATAAGCTAACCAAGACTTCAAGGCTTAATTGGCCAGTAATTGCAAATCGAACCAACCACGAATGAAGGCAAATTGAACTACTTACATAGTTACAAATTGACCCGATTCAAATTGGACCAACAGCCAAAACTGACTTTTTCTTCCCTAAAATACACATAAATTGACAACAACATCACAAAAACCTTTCAATCACTACCTTTCTCTAACATTGTTGGCCTGTCGCCTCTCTCTCTCGCGCGCGGCCTTGGTGTCGGGGTCGAGGTCGTCCTCGTCGGCCGACGAGCAGCTGGGCATGGCGGGGTTGGTCGAGCTTTGAGATATCCACTTGTGTCACTTACACCACTCATTTATGTATTTAAGAGGACACGGAAATTTGTTGGAAACCGATTCCCGTGTCCAAGGAAATGTGTGGAGAGTCGTTAAGTACAGGGCAATATTTTTACAGAGAAAACTAAAATGTTGACTTTAATTAGGGATTAAAAGTACAACATAATATTCTAATATTTGTCTCTCATTAATTGGAATATAAACTCTCAAGGAGCTGCCATCGTTTAAATTGCTTTCTATGTATTTGTTTCACAAAATAAACATTTATGGTATATTATTATTACATTTGCCTGTACTTAACGATTCTTAAAGAGAAGCTAGATTAATTGTAGATTAGTCTAAAATAAGTGATGCAAGTAGACATCTCAAATGTTAGAACAATCTTAAATTAATACTATATAGAATAGAATTTCTTACTAAGAATGATAGTTTTTAGTGCTATAGAAATGTTTTATGCCTTTATTAGGATTTATCTGTTAATATGCAGTGTGTAAACATGTCTTAATGAAATGGAATTCTTCATATAAAACCAAAAGCTTATGTTAATTTCTATTTGTAAGTTCTACGGCTTCATAGAATAAATGTTTAGATCTTTTTTAATAAATAAATAGTTTATTCAATTAAGTGATATCAAAACAAAATCCCTGGCGGTCAAACCAAACGTACAAGTGAATATAATTTCGATAGTTATCAAAACTTAAAGAAATAACTTTCAGAAGTTGGGTGCGAGTGCTCACATCCTTGGCTAAGGAAATTTCTAAGCGCCTTTAGTTTTATTTAGCTTATGTAAATGGTTCCATCGTAGGTATCTTCCCAAGCATTAAGACAAGTATACAACCAAAACTAACACTATTAACTTGACAATAAGACTCACTATCGCCTGGAGCGCTTGGAGCTGGGCGGCTTGGCGGCGAGGGCGTCGGCCGAGCCCGACGACGACGGCTTCGACTCCACGCCCGAGTCCGGGGGCTCTTTGCGTTTCTCTGCAATTTTGATACAGAAATTTATTATTTGGATTAGGATATGAATAATATGGTTTAAAAGAGAAGCATATACATAAGAAAGGAAATTTAAATATGTAGCATATAGGTGATCGAACAAGAAAACTTTTACTAGCCCATTTTCAACAAGAAGATTTTTGGTATTTGAAAATGGCAGTTTCTCTTTAATTTGAAAATGAACTTTAACATTTATAAGCGTTTATGTTGTCGGTTAAGTAAGACATTAGTGTTTTCACATTTATAAGCCAATAGTAAACCTGAAATAGAATGTTTGGTTTGATGATTTTATGTAATGTTCTGTCAGTTGTGAAGCTACCTCTCATAAATAAATAAATAATAATGATATACTGACTGGTATTAGGCAAGACGTGCCGCTCCATCTTGATGGGCGGCTCCGAGTGTAGCTGCGGCAACGCGCCGCCCACGCCCAGTCGCGACACTGCACAATATAGACAGATTTTATTAATATAACTGCCTTGCTGATCTAGTTGTCACATAGTGCGACTGCTGTGCACGAGGTATCGGGTTCGATTCCCGGGCCGGGCCGAAATCGCTCTGTGGATTTTAGAAACTTTCACAGGGCAGCTCAGAGCCTGGAAGTCGGAGTTAAAGTTGGTGTTTGGAAAAAGTGCATCAGAGAGCACGTTAATGTAAATCTTCTTGTGATCTCTCTCCGGTCGTGTCGTCCCATCGAGCTATGGAGAGTGAGGGAATAGTGAATGCACATGTGTCTGCGCAAATGCTTGTTCATTATACATAATGTGTTCTGCTGGCTGATCTCATCTGAATATTGTACTAGCAGCGGGTAACAGCAGCTCCCTACAGTACACAGATGTTGTACTAACCTGGCGGCGCTTGGTGCGTGGCGATGGGGTGCGGCAGCTCGTGCGGGAACAGGTCGGGCGCCTCGGCGTGGTTGCGCAGCACGTTGATGGCGTCGTCGAGTCGCTCCTCCATACGCGCTCCCTGGTAGTACATTAGCGTCCACACGTTAATAAAAGAAGAAAAACGTGTCCTACACGGAAGAGAAAGAACGAGCGGAAGTGCCATTGGGCGGTTGCACCCGACGCAAATTTCTGCTCCAAATGGCAACACTCACGCGTAACGTAAAAATAACCTTATTCAATTTACGTAGAAACTTTTTTTTTGAGAAACGACAAGTAGGCATTTATTCTAAGATAAATTTTAACGTATGTCAATGATGTTTCCTCTGTTTCCAAATGTAGAATATAATTGAAATGAGTGAATTTGGTGACACTGGTTGTCGTACTGTACAGGTAAAAGGGCACTTCCACTTATTTTTTCTCTTCTGTGCTGTCCTATTTTTATACACTTTTAGACTAGACACTGATGATATAGTGTCCTCCCCGCTTCGTAAGCAGATGAAAATATCAAAAGTGTTCATGCATTTAGCAGGAGATGTTTGAAACCAATTGGATAGAACTGTAGAGAATTTTAGTCAATATATAGATTACTACTGACAGTTAATATACAATATTAATACACAATTGCAGTAGAGCATTTTTGGTATTATCGATTATTTTAGATAAGAATCACAATAGAGCTAAAATCAAACGCAATATTGACAAACAAACGCAAATAAAGAAACATACAGCATAAACCCATGCCACATTAGTTCAGTACATATATACTTACTCAAATATATATACATTACATAATATATACAGGTACATACATAGTACTAATTGTTACTATCATTAAACTGGGACCACCAACTTTCAATAGTTGAAGGTAATAAAGTCCCGTATTAAGAACATTCTTACATACACAATTATTTTTACTGGTCTTTTAGATTCATTTAATTTTGTGGGAATTGTATGTGCAGCTTGTAATTTGCTTTAAATTCCTAATATATCAAGTTATATTTAAAGTAACTAAATAGGATGACAGTAACACTTAGTAAATAGTAATTATTTATGTGCTGTAGACGATTCAATGTACTTTTAAGTCTTCATAACTGCTTACAAAAATATCGATTAATTGAAATTAAACTTTCAACATCATAAAAAGTCATAAACGATCATACAAGATCATCTACAGCGCATAACAGTAACAAAATCAGTAGATACTCACGCAGTCATTGTGATCTCGCAGGAACACCATCGCCTCGTCGAGCTGGCGCTGCTCGGCCGGAGCGCCCTAACAACCGCACGTTACAGCGAGACGCGGGGACACTCATAGACTTTGTTACATGTGGAAACACGCCGTTTGTGTGTTGGAAGTGAGAGTTTATAGACTTAGAAGTAAGCTTTATGGAGTTGAAAGTCAGCGTTTATGGAATTGAAAGTCCACGTTTATGAAGTTGAAAGTAACCATTGATGGTTTAGAAAGGCTTTGGTAAAATAGCAAGAAATATAATTTATGATTAAAAATCACGTTTTCGAAATGATTTAATGATTAATTAGGAATATACTTTTGTGTAAGTGGAAAAAAATATATTGGGGTTAATTTTGCGCGTATTTCAAAAGACGAGTATATTAATATTTACAAACCTTATTCCACATTTCTAGTATTCAAATTTATTCATTCAACAGCCAATTGTCAAGAAACTACCAATGCAACAATATTTAACTACCAAACTACACAAAACTAGTTCTAAATAAAAAGAAAACAAAGAAAAAGTCTATGGCACGAGTCCTCACTTCTCGCTGACTATTAACACAACATAAAACACAAAAAAATTACACAGATTATGTAATACGAACATTATTTTCAGCTGGCAACATCAAATTATATTTTAATCTGGTAAACTAATTTTATTACTCCAATTTGAATTTTTTAATTGTTTAAAATAACCAAAGAGTTCGTATTACATTATCGGTATATTAATTCAGAAAAAAAAATCCAAAGCTTCAATTATTCAGAAAAAACAATTCATGTCAAAATTATTGGGGAAAATGTAAAATTAGTTACAAATCATGCGGAAAAGGGGGTCATGCTTAGATATTTATATTTATTTTTCATACAATACAAGCCTAGTTTTTTTTAAAGCTTTTATAAATAAATAGATTTTACAAATATCTTAGTAATTTATTTGATCACGAAAATTTAAATATTTATTTAAAATATAACACCATTTTAAATAACTTTAAAAACCAGGTATGTATTGCATATTACTAATCATCAACATTTGCTTTCAAAAGCTTACAGAAATTACAAATTATTACTCAATTTATGAAAAAATATATCAATAATAAATAAACTAGCTTTTTCCTCTAGCTGTTCCCTGCGGTTTTACTCTAGTAACAGACATACATACAGAGTAACGTTCACAATTTAATAAAAAATACTTTCCTCCAGCGGTTTCACCCGTATCAAATGGGAACGACTTCGCGCACCCGGGTAAAAAGTACCCTTTGCTAAATGGGCTATCAAATGTTGAAAAAATAAATCAAATCAGACCCGCAGTTCCTGAGATAAGCGCAATCAAGCAAACATACAAACAAACATTTTATTTCGCTTTATAATATACGTATTGTATAAAAGTTAAAAGCAGCTTAAGCATAAAATGATAGTACTTCTCTAACTTCCTTGATCTCCATAGTTTTTGTGTTGCTAGTATAGAATGCTGGCTAAATATACAATCGCGAGCAAATGTATCAAATCAGTATTGTATTTACAGGGTAAGATGGAAATTGTGATGACAACTGTACTTGTTTATAAGCAGAGTTAGGTTTTTGCTGAAGATATAATTTCAAAAATATTTAATTCAAATTACAAATGCCATCACAACTGTCATCTAGTAAGACTTAAGCATAAAAATTCAACTTTGAAGTTTCAAATAAAACTGTACATCTTTAAGTTATTACATAACTATAATGAAAGTGGTGTAGCAATAACTATTCTTGACAATCACAAAAGGACCCTTATCTAGCCCAGATTTTTGTTTGATTGATAAAACTTTACTGGGACCGGGAAAACTTTCTTGTTTAGCTGTTGCTTGTAATAGACATGTCATCGGAGATGACTTGACTGGTCATAATCATTTATTTAAACTTGTCTGCCAAACAGCACTTTTTGGACATGAAAAACACAATACGGAACACCCACCCTATGTATTTATTTCACCAGTTCCTATATATTTATACCAAAAAAAAAGATCTATTTTTGTTTCTTATATTTTTGTGTGCCAGTTTTAACCGACTTCAAAAAATTAAGTAGGTACACAATTTCTCCGAATCTTTTTGTGTGAATAAAATTATTTCTTTCTTCATTCACCACTTCCTATGTTCCTCACAAGCCCAAAATTCTCTAATGACTTAAACGAGTTGAATTTCCATACTACCATCCACATCACCTTATCTCACATGAACCCATAACAACACAATATAAAACACAAGTAAACACGTACACTCACCATGGCGGAAGGCGGGAACACGGGCATGGGCTGGTGGTGTCCGTTGGGCAGCGGCGGCAGCGGCGCGTGCGGCGTCGAGCCGGACGGCGGGGACGACACGCCGGACGATACCCAGTTTGATTGCTGGAAGGGGAGAAGGAGTTGGTTAGTTATTGTCTGTTGAGGGTTTGGAGGTAAATTTGATCTAGTTATGTTGTAACTGAGTGTCCAACTTCTTTAAGCCAGTAACCTCGGTAACCTCTTACCGTAATGACATTTAATTAGGTTGCACTAGCATATTTTTTTTTAATTGGTAATTTTCTATTTTTGTAGGTATATACATATGTATGTACTGACTTATCCTTTTATCCCCAGAGCTTGTTCAAAGTTCAAGCAATTTTGACAGAACATAGTTTGTAATGTGAGTAATTTACAGACATTTGGTTAAACTTGTTGTCTTTCAATCTTATAAAAAAAAAAATTAAATCGCTTCATTCGTTCGAATGCTACGGTGGCACAGGCAAACAGGCACAAAATCAAACATATAACACTCCTCTTCTTCGTCGGGGTTAAAATCAAGTAGGGACCAGAAAATCAGCACCCACTTCTAGAAGGTCAAATTTACAAAAGACCTCCTCCAAAATCTCCGGCAACACAGTTCTAAGTTGACTTGCGTGCTCCGGCGTGGACGGCCAGGAATCGTACGACGATAAGCTTCATACAATAGTGTGGCAGTAAGACCTACCTGTCCATTGTGGTGTATAACATGATGAGCGTGAGGGTGAGAGTGCACCGGCGTGGACGACAGGCTTCATACAACAGTTTGGCAGTAACACCTACCTGTCCATTGTGGTGTATAACATGATGTGCGTGGGGGTGAGGATGCGGCGAGTGCTTCAGCGGCGGGTACAGCCGTGCGTGCAGCGGCGGCGGCGAGTGCACCGGCGTGGACGGTGACGAACCGTAAGAGGAGAGGCTGCCGGCTTCTGCGGCACCTACTGGCGTGCTGCCGGAGCCGCCGTACATCTGGGTGACACGAAGATGAACAGTGAGGCATGGAAGAAATTTAGTGAGGAGGCAATGGTTTCAACAAGGATATACGAGACTGATTAAAACTTGTGAGGTATGAGAGAGTTGATGCAAAAGATTACTAAAGAATGTGTTTTCTTGTAGGCTTGTGCACTATAATATGTGAACAAGAGTCAACCGCCGGCTGATCTTCAAGACCTGCTGCCGTTCCATAATATCGGTCTGGTGTAAGTACTTTAGTAAGTTACTGTCTAATAACTGCATAACCCTGGAAGGTACTAGCACTACCAGGCATCTTCACTGATAATACCAACTGAACTGTATGCCGTAGGCAAGGAATGGCCTGGTTGCATCTTATGTGGTACAATGAGTCTTCGCAACAGCATGAATGACACGTGACTCTTACAATAAGCCTCAGGAACTTTCCTCAGAAAGACCTCTCTAACTTCCACTTCTTCAAGTACATACACATAAATAACTTACGGGTTGTAACGGCGGCTTGGCGACGAGCATGGGGTCTGTGGGCGAGTGGTGCGGAGCGGCCGCGCGGAACGACGACATTGGTGGCAGAGGCAACTCCGCACCGCCGCCCGCCTCGCCCACCGGAGCGCCCGCTATGCCTGCAAACACAGAAGAAACGGTGAAATAGTAGTCTTAAAGGTAAGGATTATAAAGGACAAAGACTTCTTTTAAGCTACCTTTCAACACTCTGTCAAAATGTCACTAGGATATCCAGTGATCTAGATCGATATTATAAAAAGTTAGTTCTAATCAAGTAAATGTCAATATCCTCAATCTTCGACTGATGGCTGTAACATCACAACACAGGAACAAGTGAGGTAATAAATGCGTTGCTTGAAGATGGGTAGCTGCATCTCCGAAGCTAAAAATATCCCACACTGCGCTCACCAACACGTACGCCCAGCACAGTGACTATGGGCAAACCCTCCCAGCTTGGAGATGCCTTTGTCTATCAGTGGACGTACGACTGTGATGATCTCTGCATCCAGTCTAACCAAACACAATTTAGTACTAGAATTTCTTCTAATTCCTGACAGGAAAGTTCGTTACCTGGAGAAGTGGCATAGGGGTCGTGCTGGTACGCCGGCGGCGGCTGGTAGTAGGGCGCGCCCCACTCCCCGCCCGCGTAATACGCCTCCTGGTAGGGGGCCCCGGCGCCCGCGCCCTTCGGCGACGCGTACCGGCTCGGGGAATCGTGGCCGAATTCATCACTGCCGTACTGTGGAAGAAAGAATAGAGAGATTAGTTATTGGTCAGTGTAAAGGGTACGTCTTTTTAAGACTTACAAAAAAAGGAGCAGGTTTTCAGTTCGATTGCTTTTTTAGGGTTCCGAATCCAAAGGGTAAAACGGGACCCTATTGTAATCACTCCTCTGTCCGTCCGTCCGTCCGTCTGTCACCAGCCTGTATCTCATGAACCGTGATGTTGCCGCTATAACAACAAATACTGAAAACTATTATAAAATAAATACTTTGGGGGGCTCCCATACAACAAACGGGATTTTTTGGCAAATTTTTGCTCGATATCGATTACGGCAACAGGTAGATGCGGTTTTATAAATAATGGTACGGAACCCTTCGTGTGCGAGTCCGACTCGCATTTGGCCGGTTTATATGATAGGGGCAAATAAGAAGACGGAACGCCTTATGGAAAGCAATGACACCCGTAGCTGCAGAGCCAGCCTTTAAAAAGGTTCAGTTGGACTCTCTTAGGTTCAGAAAGAGATTTGGGTTAGTTTTTATTTATAAAGTATGTGGACAGGAGTATGTACTTATAAATAATATACTTTGATAGACATTCGAAAAAAATATTCAGCTTTGCATCCAACTTTTTGGCATATCACTTCAGGTAAATTATTTCCGTTTAGTTTTAGTTTCTTATCAAGTTTGTGGTTACAACAACTAAGCTTTTCAAAGTTACTAAAGAAGGAAAGACCATAACTTATTCCTCAACATTTTAAATCAATTTGAATACAACATAAAATATTTCCTTAACCAGGACCGAATATAGATCAATTCTAATAAGTGGTATTAGTCAGTGTAATCAGCGAATTATTTCGAGCAGTGCTGAGTAAGTGACCACTTACTTATAAAGAGGTATATACCTACCTACCTCTAGAACAATAGTATCGTGGCCTCGTCGCCTAATATGTCGAGATATTTAGCAATGCTACTAGATGTGGCGAGGAAAATGTTAGGCTTTCCGTGTTATGGAGGACAAAGATTAGGAGGTAATATGGTCCTCATCATCATCTCCCGAGCCTTTTCCCAACTATGTTCGGGTCAGCTTCCGGTCTAACCGGATACAGCTGAGTGTTTTACAAGGAGCGACTGCCTATCTGACCTTCTCAACCCAATTACCCAGGCAACCCGATACCCCCTTGGTTAGACTGGCTTCTGACTACCCGTAATGACTGCCAAGGATGTTCAACGACAGCAATATGTATGGGCCTCTTTCAAAAATTTCTTTTAAGTCCTGGGAACGGTTCAACTTTACAACTATTTGAAAATAAATTAAAGACAATATGTATAGGTGATTCATGTTACGAAAGCGGGTAAGGCATACTTGTGTGTGTGTAAATGAACTTGTACATTGATTTTGTATGACTCGGCGACTCAACCTTATTGAGCGCTCCCGAGCCTACGCTTATCACGGGAAAGTTTTAAAATTCAACAGATTCGGGTAGACTGGCGTCTGTACTAAGTCCAGGTTTCCTCACGTTGTTTTCCTTCACCGTCAACGAATTCTAAACAGTATGAAACCGTTTTAATTGCAAGTGCATGCCATATAGGCCTTCTCAACAATGAGACGCAAGTGTGCGCTGTATCTGCGGGATTGCGACAGAAAGCTTTGTGATTACCTTTATTGGTGTCTGTAGTGTGTGTTTAGTTTTATTTTTGGTTAAGAGGATTGTTGGCTAATACGTCACAACAGTCTTACGGAGAAGAACCACTAAGCAGCACAGCAGAATTTATCTTTGTAGGATTGGTGTCCGTCTAGCATTTGATTGAGGAAGTCATCCTTTACATAATATGCTTGTTGAATTTTCCATTGAAGCAATTCTACGAAAATAAACCAAGCAAACCATTTAAAGACCAGTTAAATCAAAATAGTTCAATATCCACTCACGCACACAAACATACAAAACACCAATAAGCACAACCACACACACACGGCTATCTAATGTCACAATAATCGCAATTAAACCCAACACGAGCTTTCGACATCTCCCACAAATAAGGAACAGCGGGCACTTGCGTTTCCTATTGTTGATGATGACGCTTATGGTGGTGCGACTGTTACGGACCGCGAGATACGCAAGAATGGGGTGAAAACTAGGTGATTTGACTATGGAGGCATTGGTAAATGTGAACGGGAGATTTTGGTTATGGTATGGGTAGATGACGGTATATTGATTAATCTTATTAGGCTGTTTACTTAGCTTACGAAAGCGTGGTGTTTTATGGAGCAACTGGGTAACAATCAAGTCTTAAGTAACCCGAACCGAAACTTCAAGCGTTTTAGCAAATAAATATAGCTCTCTTTAGAGACTGGCTTAGACTGGAAGCCGACCCCAACATAGTTGGGAAAAAAGGTTCGGAGGATGATGAGCTCTCTTCTCTCTAAGAAGATCAGCCAGCTACGCGGGACATATTATAGTGCACAAGCATTTGCGCAGACACAAGTGCATTCACTATTCCTTCACTCTCATAACGCAATAGGACGACAAACCGACACCACCGGAGAGAGATGAGGACAAGGATTGAAATGAAAACAACGACGGAAACAGTTATAAGATCACCAGCCTAAACAAGGTGTCCTTCGAAGTACGGATCAAATGGAACAGGGGTCCATACCCCTTTTCCATCTGATCACCCTATGGAGGTACCTAGATCTAATCTTGATCAGCAAAGTCCTATAATCAAGATAGGACCTCCTTAACAAAGATCATGCGTGCAGTACCGTACACAAGACAATGGTCTTAGACCCCGTTGGTAACTGTCCTTAGTTAATTAATAATACATCGGCTAAGTGCTAATAAGAATGTTGGAACCACGCCACGAGCTCATTACGACTTGAGACTTTCACATTCCCTCTGAGGGTGGAGGATTGTGGGTTTCTTTTTGAGTAATACTCATGATGTGTTCCGGCTTTGCTCCAATATAAATGATAGTAGACAGACAGGTAACATCTGGATGACGAGCCGATCAGTAGTTTTTGAGTTTATCATGAAATGACAAACATGTGTTGCTGAGGACTTTTGTAGAATATCTGGTGATACAATAAGAGAGAAGACGATAAAAATATAGTTACATTGCCATCTGCCTAGGCTTTTCCTTGAATGTGTTAGGACCGGAGTCTAAACGGTTTATGTTGAGGGGTACCATTGTCTTACATAGAGCGATGGTCCATTTGACCTCCGCCATAAAAGAAACAACTGTGTTACCATAAATGGGAAGATGATGACACAAACATTCTAAGAAAATGACTTCAGTTTCGAGGAAAAATCTGTTGTTCTCCAATTGTTAAATAATTAGAACTTCTTAGAATTAAATAATGACACTATTAAACTGAAGTGTAAATTGAACCACAATTCAAAGTTGTAGGTGTAACTAAATTATAAGATTACTCAACGACGGATAGAAATTGAAACGCAAAGAGAACACACAGATCGGAAAGAACTGAATTTGCAAAGAAGCTATAAGCTCAGCACTAGATTAGATCGAAGTCGTGGTGGTCTAGTGGGTAAAGAGCCAACCTCTCGAGTATGAGGGCGTGGGTTCTTTACATTCTGTACGTTTTAATCCTTTGACATTTCTATAATTTTGTAATATTATTGTAAGGATAAAATAATGTAATTAGAAAAATTGATTGCCTGTATAAATATTTGGACATCTATTTAGGTAATGATACAGTGCACTCTATATCTATTTGTAACATCTTTTATACCTGTATTATGCAAATAAATGATTTGATTTGGGTTCGATTCCAGGTCAGGCAAGTATCAATGCAACTTTTCTAGGTTTTTATGTACTTTCTAAGTATATTTTGGACACCAATGGCTAATAAAAAGGTGAAAGAAAACATCCTGAGGAAACCTGAACTATATAGTCTGAAATCACCAACCCGCATTGAGCAAGCGTGGTGATTAATGCTCAATTCTTCTCCGTGTGAGAGGAGGCCTGTGCCCAGCAGTGGGACGATACAAAGGCTGTAACAGTAACAGATTAGATAGATTATGTTTGTCATAGTATGAGTATGTGATGAGAAGGTGCAAGTATGAATGTGGATGGATTTGGAAGAGTACATGAATAAGAGTAGTATGAGTTCTGAAAGAGAGGAATGGAAATGGTAAACTTGGGATCAGGACAGGAAACAAAAGAAAGTATTAAAAAGTAAAACTTAATAGAAAACAACATGGAGAACAAATAATAACCAAAGAGAATGTTATGCTTACATTAAAGGATGAACGAGAAAATCAAAAGCAACTGCACGACAGAACATAAGTTGAAGACAATGCACTCGCACTGAATGTACCCACATCCGCATAACTAACATAACTAGTAAAAATAAACTAATTAATTAACAGTTCAGACGATGAGTCAATGTTAAATCATTGTTCCCACAGCGTCGCCCGCTTCCTGCTACGAACGGGTAGGCTGTGGGTTAAGACGCAAGAGATTTATTGAAAGGATATCAACAATTTCAGAAACATTCATTAATTATTAGGAATAAATAAGATTTTTATGCTTCATCTTGAAGATTGGGAGACATGTCAAAAGGAGAAAAAAGAGTAAACATTTTATTTCTGCCGAGTATGTATAATCTACCTTCACGCGCCTTACAACATGCCATACCATGCCAAGCCTAGGTGACAAGCCTACCTTTTTAAAAAGCTTTTATTTATTAAACTGAGTATTTTTATTCCGTAACCTAACTTGTTATTGTCTTTTATTCCTTCCAGTTATCTATACTAATATTATAAAGCTGAAGAGTTTGTTTGTTTGAACGCGCTAATCTCAGGAACTACTGGTCCGATTTGAAAATTTCTTTCAGTGTTAGATAGCCCATTTATCGAGGAAGGCTATAGGCTACTTTTTATCCCGGTACGGGAAGTAGTTCCCACGGGATGCGGGTGAAACGGCTGGCAGAAGCTAGTTACCTATATTGACAGTCTACTTTTATTGTCATCATTATGTCTACTAAAATCCAGGGACAAAACCATTTACAGAAGAAAAATACAATTTCTCAGTAACGCTACCGCTTATACACAAACGCTTTCACTTACATCTTAGCCCCAATAAAATATCAGAACGTAATACATGAAATCATTTTTCATTATAAGCCCGGGAACAGATTTAGAGTAGACTTTAGCCTCTTAGCGATGTTTTTAATGAGTCACCATTCGATTCGGATAATTCGTTCCTAGTGGATCGCTGAGTGCATTGTAGGTAGGAATGATCATATGCTTGTAATTAACCAGCTGGAATGAATAACATGAAAATAATATAGTTCTGAATTTGGTAGAGAACTTAAGATTATGCGCATTTTTACTAGTGTGCTGGTTCATTCAACTTCCGATGTATCTTTTTCAAACTTAAATGTGTTTGCTTAGTTTAGATATACTTGGACACCAATGACTGAATATAAAGGTGAAGGAAAACACCTGGACTTCTGATTTAGAGGAAGTCTGACATGAAATGAAAAGCTAATCCTCCAATGAAAGGCATGTGTTCTGCACCCGGTGAAGAAAAAGGGCTGATGATGACCTCAGGTCTTCTCCATAGAACAAAACCTGAAAGTTGACTGAAGTTGACTTTTGAAATAAAGAATTTCCTCCAAAAAAACAAGTGCCAGGTCCGTAGGTAAATATTGTTCATTTAAATTAACATCCGCCAAAAAAAGTCGTAATGGCCTAGCGGGTAAAGGACCAACCTCTCAAGTATGAGGGCGCGGGTTCGATCCCAGGTCAGGCAAGTACCAATGCAACTTTTCTAAGTTTGTATGTACTTTCTAAGTATATCTTAGACACCAATGACTGTGTTTCGGATGGCACGTTAAACTGTAGGTCCCGGCTGTCATTGAACATCCTTGGCAGTCGTTACGGGTAGTCAGAAGCCAGTAAGTCTGACACCAGTCTAACCAAGGGGTATCGGGTTGCCCGGGTAACTGGGTTGAGGAGGTCAGATAGGCAGTCGCTTCTTGTAAAGCACTGGTACTCAGCTGAATCCGGTGAGACTGGAAGCCGACCCAAACATAGTTGGGAAAAAGGCTCGGAGGATGATTAACACCCGCCTTCAAAACTAAAAAACCTTTACAGAGCGCAACAATGAAACGCATAAAATAACAAAAGGACTATGATCATTTATAAAATCACCGTAAGAATTTACTCAAACAAACGGCAGATGCCAATTTTTTACCTCACTCCCGTGCAGTTTTTTGAAACAATTTGGAAAATCATTGGACCCTAGACGAACACAATGTATAGAAACAAGATGGCGTCGGTATATCACATAACAGAAATCCATTAAGCAATGTCAAAGGCGTCGGGAGGATATAGAATTTCTAAATGGTGTCTAACAAAAAATACTGATTGTAGGCTCCTGTTTAAGTTTTAAGTTAGAAAGATCTTGATATAGATGTTGTATCTCACGAAAGCGTGTGAGACATGCTTGTGTGTGTAAATGTATATGCATATTATCTGAGTATGCGTAAGTTTGGGAGTGCTCAGTACTTGCAGGGTTGCCGAGTCATACAAAGACAATGTGCATGTTCACACACACAATTATGGATTACCCGCCTTAGTGAAATAAAACATTTATTATCATGACTTAGATTGTGAATGAAAGCTCATTGTTTCTAGATTCATTGTATCCTGTTTTATTCTACACCATTTTTATAGACTTATTTACCCCATTGATTTTTTACCTTTGATGAATTTTCTCTTTTATCAAAATCATTATTGTCATCTTATGAATTTGAAGAACTGATAATAATACCTTTTACTGTTTTGCAATTTCCTTAGTCTTCGATAAATCTTTCAACTCTTCCATCTTCCAAACCAATAATTTCATTACGTTTTATTTACGCAGCGTTGTTTGTGTGTTTGTGACCAGTATAATTGACTGCCACTAAATATACACTGCGTGGGACGAACCACGATTATCTAATAGTACTAGAGATAGTACACCCGAGCAATGAGCTACAGATGACGGACACGGGGCATGGACGAAAATATGACTAATTGCTGTTGAAAACATTTAGTTTTTGTTGTTTTCTCATTGCCAAGCTGTAGTGTATTTACATTGTTAATTGGCAAATGTATTACTGGCTAAAGAATCTATTTTATCTACAAATCTGTTGGCAGTAATTACAGAAGAACACACACATTGAGTCACAGTACACTGGAGTGGATTTTAAAACTTAGAAGATTGTTCAGGTCTTGGTATACAGATAAATAGATTTAGGGAAGGTTCATATCTGACAGAACATACGCCGCGTATTATCAGTCGCGTAACGCTAAAATTGACAAATATACGATAAAACATTCAATCATTCATACGTAACTGATGATATGTTAGTGCGTCGCATACACCTCCGATACGCTCAACGCATTTTCCGTCAGAACCTTCCCTTAAACCTTCAATAAAGGCCAAGGCAGTGTAACCACAATTAGATTACACTTGTATCATAAACCTATAGTGAACACTGTTTTTGCTGCAAATGATTTAAAAGCGCAGCTTAACGTTACACCAAGTGCTTCTGTTAAAAGACACCACGAGAGAAGATTAGGTCCACCCAAACTTACCCCACTTTCTTGACTAGTAGTAGCTGGAGGCTGGAGTCCATGCTCCTCATTATATCTTCTCCTCGCCCTATGCCTCAACAAGGCCGAGGCATCAGGCTGTCCAAATTGAAACACATGATCGTCCTTCGCACTAGAAAACACTTTTGAAGCGTTCACATCATAGTCTTTACTTGTAAAGTCTGTACTAACATATTCGGAACGAACACCGTCTAGGATCTCCGAGGACAGCCGAAGACTGTCCGACGTTTGCCGAAGATTCACATCAGAGTCACTTCTATAGTTCTCACAGATTTGATTGAATGTGTTGAAGTATTCAGAAGCAAGGTCACGTGGTTCGTAGATGATTTCTGCGATGGGTGGCGGTTCTGCTGGGAGGTATGCTGACTCCATGGTGCTGACATCATGTCTGAGAGCCATCGTGACGTCATGGAATCATTTGAATTTGAATTTCTTGCATTTGTTTGGACGCATCACTTTGGTTTGTTTGTATCACTGTATCGTTTGTTTTGTTTTTCACTTGTTTTATTTTAATGTTAACTTGTTTTTAAATTAGGTTACGTGTGTTTATGTTTCGACCTTGTAAAGCTACATAAGTAAAAATAATCCCAAGTTAGAAAATCTCATTATATATTCTCAATATGATATTCTCGAGTCGTGCGGATCACTTCAAAACCTAAAAAACAACCTTTGTATAACAAACTGAAACCTTTATTCATCCTCTTTCACATTCATACATCTCCATCCTCTAAAACCCAAAAATCTATCACAAAACAATTTCCTCTCAAACACAAAAAGCACATAATAAAAAATCAATTTTCAACATGAGTAAATTTTCGCCAATTACCAACACTTAACCGACCACCCCAAAGAGCTAATCTAACCGCAAAACCTCCGTAGACAAAAAGGACCAAAAAGCGAGAAAAAAAACGAAATTATCCATAGTCTGTGATCCCATAGAATTGTATTTAGCACCTTGCATTAAATCCCCTGGGAACGGGAGAGAGCCCAAAGGACCAGTCGGTGAAATTTGACGGAAGAAAGGGCCAGGTAAAGTTTGAAAGGGTTCGACAATTGTCATATTTTTGACAAGTGCTTTCAATGTGTCGGTCGGTATGTCAAAGTGGTAAGGTGTGGTCATTGTTGATCCGTTTCATCGATCACCGATTGAAGTAAGCATGGTGATTTTGGCGTGAGTTATGCTATATTTGTTATTGTTGTTTTTTTTTGTCAAAATAATCAAGGATGGTATTGTCACATTTAACTATTCTATTGATTGTAGCTTGATTTGGTCCTGAAGTCAAATTGTTATGTTATGTTGCACAGGTATCAGGTATAATATTGATCATTAATAAACTGTTTTTCTTTCTTCTGTCTACTTATATGAGTTCCTCGATCCTTCTCTTTTGATCTATTTATTGCTTTAATTAGGTTTTGCCATCAGTTTCATTTCGCGCAACCTGATAAAATTAGTCACATATGCTTTGTAATACTGAAACATTTTTCCAATACTGTACCAGTAGTTCCCGAGACTACCACGTTCAGGCAAACAAGCTCATCCGCTTTATAACTTAGTATACATATCTCGCTTCAAAATTATTTAATCAACAACAATCACTAGTCAACCTCAAAACACTCGAGAAAAACACTCGGTTACTCAAAAACTGAGGTCAGAAACCTCACAAGTGAAACGCATATTTTTTGTCAGCCCCTGAGAACAATCTCTACGTAATTATTCGCCATATGATATAGTTTTTGTGGATATAGCAACAGCTGATTTGATACTGTGTAAGGTTTCGTCACTTTGAGAGTATTGTGAACTTGCGAGGTGACCAGATGACTAGTGACTAGAGTATGGCTTCTTGTACTGGTCTTGATGATGTTAAAATTTAATGAATATTATAAAGCTGACGTTTATTTGTTTGTTTGAAAGCACTAATATCAGGAATTACTAGTCCTATTCGTTCTTTCAGTGTTAGACTGGCTAAAGGCTACTGTTTATTCGGGTCCGCGAAGTAGTTCCCACGGGACTATGAAAATACTGGCGGTAGCTAGTTATGTTAAAAACTTTCAAAAATTACAAAAAGTTGTGTTATCTTGCAAATCTACTTTTGGTCTTTATGACCCCAGGATAAAGCTTTAATCTCCTCTACATATATATTAAATCTTCGACTTAGTCTGGAATCTACTTCTATGTATAATTCTATTCCTCATAAAATCCAACTAATTTAACTCCCAACCAGTCCACACTGTACCATACCAACTAATTACAAAAACACGAACCACCCACATCCAACGCCAACAAAGTTGCCTAACCCTAAGCGTGCAAATCTCGCCACCTAACCCGTCGCTGCAGCATGAGCTCGCGGGTGGTCGCCACCGTGCCGGGTAACCCTACACCGCTCGATCAGCTGATTCTCACGTAGTGTGTATGTATGTGCATCCTCTTGTGTGTAAAATACGGGTTGATTATGTTGGAGGGTTAATTGTTTAAGAATTTGGAGTTTGGAAATCATAGATGTTTGAGTAAGTCAGGATTTAACACTATTTGAATCTTTCTGATGAGCCGAGATAATGCTATCAAAGTTTGCCTTTTATGACCTGGACTTTACTACATCTGTCCCTATGTCCCTTTGTACGCTTAAATCTTCAAAACTACGCAACCGATTTTCATGCGGTTTTTTTTAATAGATAGAGTGATTAAAGAGGAAGGTTTATATGTAAACTCTTTTGCAAAAAAAGCGGGCACCTATGCGAAATCTTGGTTTTAAGGACTTTACGTGCATTTGAAAGGGTTTTAATAACTGTAGGATGTTACTAGCATCAAAAGGGTTATCCACGCATGCGTGAGAGTGTATTCTAAATTTGAATTTTGGAGAAATGCTAAGAAACTGGTTAAACCTTGCTTGGGTTTAATTCCTGGTAGAAGGTTTGTCGGCGTTTTGAAAAGCTTTTGACGTGATTTTCAGAAAACTGGTAATGCAGTTTTAATTAATGATTAATGGACCTTTCTTTTACATCAAAACGTTTTTTAGAAACTATTCGTCTGTGATAAAATTGTCACCTGCTCTAAATGGTCTACAATGATGGTTAATGGCAATGTTAAAAGTTTCGCTATTATTGTGTAAAGCGTTCTATTGTTTAGAAATTGAATCCACACGGTTTAAAATATCCCTTTCTCATAAATAAACACAACTTAGAGGAGTCTCAGTACTTTGGGCTGCGACAAAACCAATTTAAAGTTAACAGTGCCGATCACAACTCATCTCTTATCAGACTTTGACTTTTTGAAAAATCTTGAAATTCTACAAAATACAGAAAATAACGGATAGACTGTAAGCATGAGGTCTTAAGGTCTCGTAATCACTGATTTTTAAACAACCTCGCCTCTGGGGAAACCCCGTAGACCTCTGAAGATCTATGAGTCTGGGCGTTCAAATAACGTGTTTTCATCAAACGGACATTTTGTTAAATAAACTTGCCTGCGCCGAGGTTTTCGTGTATCTACAGCACTTTCCTGCTTAAATCATTAACAATAATTGGCTACCTGCTCATTTTTTAAGAAACATACCTTCGGCCAATAATTTTGAATTCACGACACCCTTTCAACTAAAACATCGTTTAGTAACCCGACACCTATGGAGTTATCGAGAGCTTCAACGCGGCAATAATTTTACTTTTTGGATAGCTTTAACCCTCCTCAACATTTTTCATATGGTTAATTTAACATTTATCACATAATTCGGTATTTTTTAAATGTCAAAGTCTGATAGGAGACGAGTTGTGAACGGCACTGCTGACTTTAAATTGGTTTTGTTGCAGCCCAAAGTACTGATACGTCTCTAAATAGTGTTTATTTATGAGAAAGGGATATTTTTGACCGCGTGAGAACAATATCTAAACAATAGAACGCTTTACACAAAAATACTGAAACTCTTAACATTGCCATCAACCATCATTATAGACCATTTAGAGCAGGTGAAAATTTTATCAAAGACGCATAGTTTCTAAAAAAAATTTTGATGTGAAAGAAAGGTCCATTAATCATTAATTAAAACTGCATTATCAGTTTTCTGAAAATCACGTCAAAAACTTTTCGAAACGCCGACGAACTTTCTACCAGGAATTACTGCCAAGCAAGGTTTAACCAGTTTCTTAGCATTTCTCCAAAATTCAAATTTAGAATACACTCTCACGCATGCTTGGCTAACCCTTTTGATGCTAGTAACATCCTACAGTCATTAAAACCCTTTGAAATACACGTAAAGTCCTTAAAACCAAGATTTCGCGTAGGTGCCCGCTTTTTTTGCAAAAGAGTGTATAATAACATACATTAAATATTGGGGAAATGCTGTTACCCCGTGTGAAGCCGGAGCGGATCGCTAGTTTACAACTAAACTCTCAACTGAAAGTTCTGAATCTCTTAAAGAAAGTTCAAACCTTTCCGAGCCCAGTCATTTCAAATTCCTTTTAAAATAATCTAAGGCTATTATTTTCGTTTGTTTTTTAGGTTTTGCACTATTTTCTCTGAATTGCAGGTTCTATGCATGATACTCTTTAAATCTACTCAAATTGTTAAGTCTCGACTTTGACCATAAGGTGCTCAAAAGAGGTCTAAAACTCCATAATTACATGATACACACACATATATAACTGAAGCCAAAAGACCACGTAATATTTCCAAAAAATCTTCAGAACAATCAAGAACTAAAACTTCTTCAAGAACAATTTTCCATTCATTCACCCTGATGACGTCGACCACCCCAGGCGTAAGTATTACGTCACAACCCTTCAAAATGTGACGCGGGGTATTGTAATAGGGTTCGTTTATTTCTGGGAGTTCCATGAATGATATGCGTAAGATTTAGGAGGATCTTGAATGGGACAATAACTAAGCTAGGTTACTACGGCATCAATAATAATAACTAGGATTCGGGCTAGTAACAACAGAATCCTAAAAACAGTGGCGGAGAATCTGTACTCTCCTATCTTTAGGCATTTTGTGAAGTTGGTAGTGAGGATAGCGTGAGGGTAAATTTACGTAATTATGTTTAACTACTAATAATAAATTTGTGTTTTTACTAACAAAATGGACTGTGTATTGTCTGACAAAAAAAGATATATGAATTTTATTTACTACTTTTTATTTGTATAACTTCCCTGTCCCAAGAGTCATATGTGATACATACTGATTGTAACTATAGTGTCTGCATCTTGGACAGTGAAGTGGTTAAAACTAGCTTACACCAGCGGTTTTACTCGCTTCCTGAGGGAACTACTTCCTCCATCCTGCTGATAAAATATAGCCTAAGACACAGGGGGATAGTGTGCCTTCCTAAAAGTGAAAGGAATTTCCACATCTGTTTAAATTTTCGGTCTTTAGGGAACAAATAAGCATACAAATATATCCTCTTTCTAATCTATACTAATATTATAATGCTGAAGAGTTTGTTTGTTTGAACGCGCTAATCTCAGGAACTACTGGTCCAAATTGAAAAATTCTTTCAGTGTTAGATAGCCCATTTATCGAGGAAGGCTATAGGCTTTTATCCGGGTCCGTGCCGAGGTTCCCACGGGAAGCGGGTGAAACCGCTGGCAGAAACTAGTCTATACTAATATTATAAAGCTGAAGAGTTTGTTTGTTTGTTTGAACGCGCTAATCTCAGGAACCGTCAGGTCCGATTTGAAAAATTCTTTCAGTGTTAGATAGCCCATTTATCGAGGAAGGCTATAGGCTACTTTTTATCCCGGTACGGGAAGTAGTTCCCACTGGATGCGGGTGAAACCGCTGGCAGAAGCTAGTATTAGCTAAGAAGTTATTAATCAGATCACTATATCAATCAAAAACCTAATCAGTGACAATTATATTATGAAGGAGTGTTTACAGATTAAATCGGTCATTCAGGACATTATAAACCGGTGCTAGATTATCTAAAAACAAAACAACATAATCATACCTTTGGCCAGGTGCAAATCTTAAAAAAAACTTATTTATTTTGTGTCCAAACTCCAAAGGATAGAATCCAAAGTTCATTTTCAAAACAACAACTGTAATATAGACATTAGTACTGAAAATCTATACTAATATTATAAAGCTGAAGAGTTTGTTTGTTTGTTTACTTGAACGCGCTAATCTCAGGAACTACTGGTCCGATTTGAAAAATTCTTTCAGTGTTAGATAGCCCATTTATCGAGGAAAGCTTTAGGCTACTTTTTATCCGGGTTCGTGCAGAGGTTCCCACGGGATGCGGGTGAAACCGCTGGCAGAAGCTAGTAATGCAACAAAAATGCATCGTCCTGGTGTCGAACCTGAGACTGTTGATTTATTGTCCTAAATGTAATTGTTTGTACACTGTTGTAATAATAATAAATAAAAAATAAATTTTCTTAATTTTTGTGACTATTATGAAGTCAATAGTAGCCAACTTTGGACAAGCAAAACTTGTCGACAATAGCTGTACGAACAAATGCATAAATCAAAATAGGCATTATTAAAGTTGCCACAATTCTTAGATAGGTAGTCAAATTTTGATGAGCTTATAACATCATCATCATCATCCTCCGAGCCTTTTTCCCAACTATGTTGGGGTCGGCTTCCAGTCTAACCGGATTCAGCTGAGTACCAGTGCTTTTGATGAGGTTATAAGATAGTAGGTACATTAACATCGGAGTTCGTTCCAATATTCCTAGTAAACAATATCCACAAGTGTGCTATGTGTGAATATCATCACGACAGCTGACAGGTGGGTTGGCAGATATAGAAGGTCAAGGACTCAGGTTCGACACCAGACCGATGCATTTTTATTGCATTCTTTTCAATACTAATGTCTGTATTATAGTTGTTGTTTTGAGAATTAACTTTGGAATCAATCCCTTTGGAGTTTGGACACAAAATAAACAAGATTCTATAATGTTCTTGCACCTGGCCAAAGGTATGATGATGTTGTTTTGTTTTTAGGTAAATAAATCTACTGTGTATGAGTGAAGCGTCAAATGGATATCTTCAGAACTTGAACTGTATGGTCGCAGACCTCACACGTTTTCGAAACTTTGCCTACAATAGTCGTTAGTATAGTTACAATTTATTTTTATATCTATCTACCGAATAATTCACGTTACGTTTCTTACAATTTCAAATTCAACTAAAACAATATTTATTTGTACCGCCCACCTTATTAAACGTTATTACAGGTTTTTATAAACTGTCTGGCACCGTATAATTTTATTATTTCAATGGGAACAAGTGAAGGGGTGTATTTCGTAAGTATGGGGTACATGGTGTGACGTGGAGTTCTATGGAAGGTTAGGTTGACACTGACGTGTCTTGTTAATATTCGAAGGGTTGAATATTTAAAAAAATATAAAAGTGTTGGCTGAAAAGAGGGTTTAAATATGTAATTTAAAAGGACGTAAATATCTGGTTCTGTTAAAAGATACATTTTTGTTTACAGAAGGGTGAAAATAAATGTTTTGATATGCTAACAAATCTTTTATTTGGAACCTTCTCATTAAAATTACATCGACTTACATCTAGAGGTATACTAATATTATAACTCTGAAGAGTTTGTTTGTTTGAACGCGCTAATTTCAGGAACTACTGGTCCGATTTGAAAATTTCTTTCAGTGTTAGATAGCCCATTTATCGAGGAAGGCTATAGGCTACTTTTTATCCCGGTACGGGAAGTAGTTCCCACGGGATGCGGGTGAAACCGCTGGCAGAAGCTAGTCTAAATATAATTTCACAAACCTATCTACCAGTTTACTAACATTATATGTAAAGCTGACGAGCTTATTTGAATTCGCAAATCTCAGTAACTATTGGACCAATTTGAAAACTTATTTCAGTGTTAGATAGCCCATTTAACAAGGAAGGGCAGAGGCTTTTATCCAGAACTATTTATCATGGGACACGAGTGAAACCGCTGGAGAAAACTAGCTAAAACAATAATTGCCACGACATCTCCCTTTCCCAATAACTTCCAACTTTCCAACCCAGGCATCCTTGGACCTATATTTAAGTTGAAACCTTTCAGTGCCCAAATACCGTCTTAATGCAATAATTAGCCGCCATTACAGTGCATTGAGAGCACACCTGTTGCATTCGTACAAAGGGAACGATTGCTCCAACTTGACCGGTCTGGTCTTTTTAGTACTAATTGTAAAGGAACGTGCGTACTGTAAAGGGGTCTTTTGGCCTCATTTTGAAATTGGGCGCTTTTTTTTTCTTTCAAAAAACGTCTTGTACCATTTCACTGTTCAGCATTTACTAACCCCGATATTTTTGGAACGTGTCGAAAAGCGTCGTTTTTAAGATCATCACAAGGCAAAACGGAACCCCTATTATTAAGACTTCTCTGTATGTCTGTCAAGCTGTATATCATGAACCATGATAGATAGACAGTTGAAATTTTCACAGATATATAGTATAACAACAACTACAAATAACACTAAAGTCTTTAAAAAAATCATGATATTTGTTTTAAACATAATTTACAGCTACAATTTCACTGTACACAACCCAGATATTTCTATACCAAGGAACGTGTCCCAAAGAAAGTATTTTTTCTTCTTCTTTTTTTTTCGAATATTTTCTTCCAAGCTTACATAGCTTCGACCGTTACTCGTATTCGAACGAACAACACCTGCCTACAAGCGGACCGGTCGGCGCGGGCGCACCTAACTTTACGATTATTTTGACCCGCTTACAAGGCATTTTTGGGAGCTTTTCTAAAATCTTCGTGTACTTTGATGTATTCAGTTAAACCTAATATCTTTCTAATTGATATAACTTTTAATATATTTTTTATTTTCTTGTAAGTAAATTATTTTATTTCTTCTTTGTTTCTTAATTCTTGCTTAGGTACATAAATAAATACATTTCATTTAAAACCTATTTTTTTTACCTTACTGGCCAATTGATATACCTCACAAAGCAATTAAAATTACCACTAGCATAATCTTACATACAAAACTACTTAACTAACTATTCCACAATAACAAGACAGCACCCTAACACGTACCAATCGATAGCACATAACCATTGAACCTTACTACGCATCACTTGACATAATTACTGTCTAACAAACGTTCTCCCTATCGTGAGGTACTGCGCATAAAATCACGCGTGCGTTTGCGCAGACCGCGCGCCGCCCGGTGACGTCGCACGGATGTGCCACAGAACTAGGGCTGCCTATCGAAATTTGGCCAAACCCGGACAAACATTAAAAAAACCCGGACATTTGGCGTAAATCGCATTTTCTACCCGGACGAGTCCGAATTATTTTTTTACAGATTAGATAAAAGTCATTTATTCGAAGTAGGCTGAAAATCAGCACTTTTTAAAGGTCAAATTTACAAAAGACAGCCCCCAAAACGCCCGCCCTTCACCACTTTCTATGTGTTTTTGCCGGGAAGAAGAAAAAACAAAACAAGACCTAATTTTTAATCTATTTACTACTAGCCATATACTTAAATTCAATGAGGTTCTTATATGGAAAGTGTCCGGATTTTCCCCGGACACTTCTTGAAACACTCGGACAGCCTCCAAACGCGGACAAATCCGGGGAAACCCGGACGGATGGCAGCCCTATACAGTAACTATAATGTATGTATGGTGATACAGTCTGATATATGGTTGCAAATAGGTCGGTGGCTTGTACAATCCAGTTTGAGATGCTCTAGGAAGTTTTGTATGTTGATTTATTTAATAGACTGGTTTTGATTAAATGTTGGAAGTTGTTGGATTAGGCTGTTAATTTACATTTGAGAAGTCTTTTAATAGAAGTATATACTAATATAATTAAGAGGAAATATCTTTTTGTCTCTTTGTGCTCTGAAGGCTTCCAATCTGCAGAACCGAATTGATAAATTCTTTCACTGCTGCGAAGTTACGCTATCCTTGGAGAACATAGACTATATTTTAACCAGGCACGGAAAACAGTTTCCCTGGGACACGGTTGAAACCGCGAGAAACAGCTAGTACAAGTAATTTACAGTAGTTTTCTGACATAAGCCTCATAGACTAATTATGTATGAAGATGTTACCGTCGGTGAACGAAACGAATGGTTCCTCATTCATATGACCAGCTCATAAGACACCCAAGCAAAACAAACTAGCGAATTCTTTCCACACAAAAGACTATTTGTTTTAACAGTGTTGTGAGTTAGCACTCATCGGGGTGTCAGGTTCGAGTCCCGGTAACGTGACACGAGGGTACTTCCTTTAGCTTTCACGTCCGGTTCAAGTTTATTGATTGTAGCGTTATTTCTCCCTTCTTTATATTATAAACGGGAGGCGTGAGAATTTTGAAGATGGTTATTTTACCTGTAGAAAGGTCTTTGTGAATGTCAAAAGGTTGTGAAGGTAATTTAATAGATCTATGGTGCAAGTTGGGAAGATTTTATGCAACTGACATTTGCAGTTAAGAATCGTTAAAGTTTTTTTATAGGTGACAAATCTTGGGATATCCTGTACTTAGCACATTTAGATGGCTGAACGATTTCTAACTTAACCTTTTCCAGGCCATGTTTCTTGTCATTGCTAGGCCCCCTTTTATACAGAGAAGAATTGAACGTCAATCATCATAAATGGTAAAGGCGAAAGCGATTAAACTTCGAAATCCAGGATTCCTCAATTGGTGTCCCAGATATACTTAGAAAAGTGTCATTGGTACTTGCCTGACCTGGAGTCGAACCAGTACACCCTTATTGAGCGGATGATGCTTTAACCACTAGGCTACCACTACTTCTGCCCTTTGCTGGACAGGAGCAGTCACCAAAGGCGATACTTAGATTACCCAACAACTTTCCATTTACATTGACGATTCTACCACATTGTTATCAAATTTTCATCCACATACGTCTTTGTCATTCACAAAACAATAAGCCTAGCATCTCGTGCACTTACATGTTCTTCTGTGCATCTCAAAGGGGTTATTGTATCAATATTTTTATTATGTTCTACCGTATGATCGACTTAGCGGACGTTGGGACGTGGGCTGAATATTTATTGGTTAGTTTTAGACCTGTGGTTAAGGTAGGGAGGCCTCTGGGTTTTGGTACAGTTCGCACTAAATAAGTGTGCAATTCTGAAGTTAGCCATTGCAATCTTTTCGCATTTGCAGATTATTTTCAGTCGAGAAGCGATGCTCGTCTGAAGATGAATACTATCGAGTTCCCGATAGACTACTGTGGATGCGTGGGACCTCAAATGGCTAACTTCAGAATTGAAAATTATTTGGCGCGAACTGTGTCATCATTTTTGTCCTTCGAATCTGAAGGACCAGCAATCAAACTTTAAATGGCAATGGCTTGGAATTGGTCAACACAATTTAATTGAATCATTTAAATCGAAGCTTGTAAAGGTCATTAATTAATAAATATATTCCCAAGTCAGCATGACTTTGCTGCTTGCCTGTAACCACAGCTTACAAGAATAGAAATTCTGGAAAGTTCTATCAAAGCAAAAAAAATCGACCTTATTTCTTTACCACCTACACTTATTGCATAAAAAATGCATGCCAATAGAGGCGTTCTCTAATTATGTCATAACAAACTGGCATCGATTTTATTTGCGACAGTGCATCAAATATTCAGTAGTAGGGAAAGCTGACGTGGTGGTTCGTGAGTAGCCCAGTCCAGGGAAATTGTGCTGCAGCTAGTAATTTTCTAGTATTATTGAAGAGTTAATTAAGGCTTGGGTAGGAAGGTGGTTTTGTGGTGGCTAAAGCTTGTGGCGTGGAGCATCGTGTATTGTAACTATATTTTTGCTATAATGATGTACTGTCGTTGGATGAAGTTCTTTATTTAGAAAAAGTGCATGGTTTTAACGTTTTTTTGGTGCAGTTGACAGCCCTGTCAGTCTTTGAAAATTGACAGCTGTCAACTGCTAAAACATTCGGTACCCCTTTACACGAAAATCTATGGATAAAAAAATACAGTTCGCAAGAATTTGAAATGCGTTTGAATTTAGAATACCCGTTTTAAGTTCGTGGTCAGTTTTGCCAAGGAGTTCGGATGTAGATGTAGTTTTTCTGCTGAAATAAGTTATGGAGAAGTATCTACTATTTGGTTGATAAGATTTTGAAAATCCCTATATCCATATGAAGGGAGGAGGCCTCAGTATTCTTTCAATAAAAGCTACTTGACTCCCATCCCACATGAAATTATCTCAAATTGCTATCCAACATAGAAACTCAGTAATCCGTTTTTCACCCACTCCTGGTAATTAGATTTTGAGCTAAAATTCCGGCGGCACGTGAATATTTAGCACTAACACAATGTTATGGCGTCATAAACTTGATCTGTTAATGGAGGGTAATCAGAAATTCACTTTTATTATGAGGTACCTTACAATGAAGGGGGGTAAACATAAAAGTTGTTATGTACTACCTACAATCTATTTCTTTGAGACTTTGGGTATTCATATTTTGTAATTTTTCAGATCGGTTATAAGAAAAAATATTTAAGCTTCAGCGGATCGCGGGGGAAGCTGCAGGAAACAGCTAGCACACAATTTATATATCTAGCATGTGTTAGCCATTTTTCAAGAAAGCTAAAATGGTACTTATTTATTTATATAGTTACTTCAGTTTTATACTAAAAAAGTTTTCCAAACAACAAATATGTACATCAATAATATAGCAGAAGATTTGGAATTATAAGGGAAGCCTACATATGTTTAGCAGTAGACATCTTAAGGCTATGATGAAGATTTTATAACAATTTAGCGATATAATACACCCAAGAAGTGCATCCCAAGGCTTCGTTACCCATCTTTGCAACAACTGGAGTGCAGTAAAAACCTAGTGTTAATACAAAATGACATAACTGTCATTGTTTTACTACTTAGTCACGCCGGAGGCCGCGCGTGTAGCGTCAGGGTTAAGTGTTCGCGAGCGAGGGTATGTGTTGTGGCAGATTCTAGAAAATTGAAAGTATGGATAAGTATTATACATTTTCTCGTTTTGTGAAGAGTTCTATGCTAATTGTCTCAAGCTTTAAATAGTCCAAAATAAATCGTGAACTTTAGAACTATAAATTGAGATTTGAAAATGCATGTTTTTTCATATATGGGTAGCGTAGATATCATGGAAGATTTATTCTCAAAACGCATGCCGTAGCTATTTGTCGCACGCGGATAAAAAGTAAGCTAGAGTCTTCCTTGACACATGGGCAATCTGACACTGAATTCTTTCTTATACTTATTCGGTTCAGTTTCTAGGGATTAGCGCGTTTAAACAAACTTCTCAGCTTCATAACATTGGCGTACCTACCTAGTTAAAATTATTCCTAACTGCGTAGTAAGAGAATAACTTATCTATCAGCCATGAAGTCTGCTCACCTCTTTCAAACATTTAATATTTAGATCAAACAATAAATTATTGCTATTAATAACATTAAGCTACTTATAGTATGGCGTCCTAAATTCTATAATATTAATAGATCCAAACTAATATTATAAATGCGAAAGTAACTCTGTCTGTCTGTCTGTCTGTCTTTCTGTCTTTTCTTCACGCCTAAACTACTGAACCGATTTGTGTGAAATTTGGTACAGACATAGTTTGAAACTTGAGAAAGGACATAGGATAGTTTTTATTACAAAAAATAAAAAATAAAATTTATTACGGACATACAGTGCCATCTATTGGTCAAATGTCGAAATGCTGTTCCTATGCTCCGTAGATAGATGGCGTTAATCGCGCAATGGTGTCATTACACGTGTTCGGTTCATGTTATTGTTTTAATTCATCGGAAAATCCATCAGAAAAATGTAAATAAACAGTAAAAAGGTGTAAAAAAATTAATATTAATATAATAAAAGTTTTACTACAAAGAAAATGCTCTAACGGAGTATAGATAATTCTATTAGTACTACGCGCAATTGTGTCGATCGTTACACGAGTTCGGTTCATGTTGTTTTAATTCATCGGAAAAAAGTAAATAAATAGTAAAAAGGTATGAAAAAAATAATAACAATATAATACTACTTTTAGTACAAAGAAAATGCCCGAACGGAGTATAGATAAATAATCCGAGTTGTCACTATGCTCGATAGATGGCGTTGGGATCGAAATAGATCGCGCTATGGTTTCGTTACACGCGTTTCGTAAATTCTAATTTGGTTCCGTTGTATTTGTCGATTTGGTACAGACATAGTTTGGAACTCGAGAAAGGACATAGGATAGTTTTTATCCCAAAAATCCTGCGGGAGCGGGAACGTCTCAAAAATCCCGCGAGATCGGGAACTATGTGGGTAAAACCAAAAATCTGCCGGAAGTCACTATTCCACGCGAACGAAGTCGCGGGCAAAAGCTAGTTCTATATAATAATAACTGAACTCCATAACCGGTCCTATATTGTAGATACTAGCCACTGCCCGCGGTTTCGTTCAAATGCCGTCCGAACTACATCGCGCAGTTGGATAAATATTAGCCTAGAATGCTCTTAGGTTAAAATCTTTTATTGTTAGGGATCAGAAGAGGATTTATTTTGGGATAGTCCTGTGATATTGCTAATATGTATGTTACAGCCAAAGTGATTAAAAATATATTATACATAATGACTGGTCATTGTATATAATACCCAAATTGACTAGACAGTGTGATAGATTAATCACTTTATCTGGATCTAATTCATAATAGCTGGTCAAAGTTAGCCAAAGTAATAAATATGGTATAATCGTCTGACTACTTACTAATTCTTAGAAACGGCTCAAGTTATTATCGACTCTTTTTATGATAAATCATCAAATGATCCCTCCCACTGTGGGAGAGCAGCGTGAGGGACTCAGAGAGCGTGAGCGTGCAGCGTGAGGTCAGACTGTTAGTGGCTTAAACTCCCGCGTTGAACAACGCGCACCGCCGAGACGGGTCCGTGTCTCCCAGGAGACGGAAAGCCAATAAGGCACCCGAACTCATCGCACAGGCTCACGTCTACGGTAGCTGGGAGTCGTCTCTCGACCACACAGAAGGAGACGATGGCATCCCAGTACCTCTCGCCCCGGACCTTGGCTTGAACCAGGGCCGGGTGCGAGAGGTCGCCGCTGCCGACTGCCTCGACGAGGACACGGCGGTGCCCTTCCCGGGCAGGGCACACTCCGGGCCGTCGGTACAGTGGCGCGAGCCACACTTCAAAGAGGGGACTTTTCGCTACTATTATGGGGTGCACTGTGCTAACTAGCCTTTTTCGAATTATATTAAGGTCAGCTACCAGGCACTTTAGTTAGTTAACATCAAATAATAATATTTACCTACTTGTTTTATTACATTATCTAAGTCTATGGAGATATTATATAAAATTGCTAGTTAATGTGATTAATTCTGTGTCAATTATCACTTTATCCAAATTGAGTAGATATTATAAATAATAGCTAGATAATATGTATAATATGCGGACTTATTACTTTGGCTGTAACATGTATAGCCTTCCTAGATAAATGGGCTATCTAACGCTGAAATAATTTCTCAAATCGGACAACTAATTATTGGGATGATCGCTTTCAAACTCAGCTTTACAATATTATAGTTATCGGCACGGATATTGAACCCTGACATTCACCTGCGCAGAAGTGATTTATTGGTTTATTGCCTTAAGTGTACAGTGCGCAAAGCGATCCCCACTCTTCCGCCGAGAGCTCAATATCCGTGCCGATAACTATACTACGTATCTGTCTTTACGCAGGCTTTACTTCAGTTCCTACGGGACGCGGAATTCTACTGCCCGTACCATGATAAAATATAGCCTATGTTACTAGGGGATAGTCTAGCTTCCCAACAGAGAAAGAATCTTTCAAATCGGTCCAGTACTTTCGGAGCCTTTCAGACAAACAAAAAATGTTTCTTCTTTATTATACTAGTATAGATTAACGGCAGTTCCCAATATCTGTTAATTGCTTAATAGAGATAGAATTTTGACATTAGCTCTATACTAATTCCTATCAAAGTCAAAGTCAAATCATTTATTTCATTTAGGCCTTTACAAGCACTTATGAACGTCAAAAATTATAAATAGGTTTGACTCTAATTGCCCATTCCAAAAGTAGCTTCCTATGGAGAAGAACGGGCAAGAAACTCCATGGTTGCTCTTTTTAAAACATAATAGGTATCTCCAGTAACCAAAACAAAGATAGATCGAATATTAGGACCGGGTTTAAGTAGGTATAGAATAGATAGATTATATTTTAGTAGTGCACCCTACATAGGAGAACCCAATGGGGCCCCTTCTATTATATGATACAAGCGAGCCATAAAATGCGCGGGTTTGACTGAGGAAGTCTGTTTAAACTATACTAAAGTCCTTCTTTCGATTATAAAGGAATAATTTGTATTTAAAAACTTCATATTTCGCTACGATAGGTAAATTTCGATAAGTGAAAATAATACTTGAGATTCTATTGAAAGAGTAAATTCTTAAATTGAATTAACTAACGTGTCTTTGTTAAGAGCATGTATATTACTTCAACTTTAAATAATTATAACGTTCAACATACTCAAGTAAAACTTCTAAATCATCCAAAGTTTATGTCTCTAATAAATTAACTGAAACTCGCTGAGCAATATAACTTAAAATTTTACTCCAAACTTAAATTAGCTTAACTTTTAAAGTTCTTAAGAAAACTTCATTCAGTATAATAACGATGATATTCTCTAACAAACTCAATATTAATAAAACTAGAAAATAACTTTACAGACTACAAAACTTTTGGGACTCCATCTTTAAATCCAAAAATCCATTGTATTCCACATTCAAAAGATCACACACAAGAAAAAAAAAACTCCCGTCCTTTTGACACAACTTTCAAACATCGAACAAAACCTCCTTTGTCACACTTCGAAATTCAAAATTTCGCAACACCACTATTTGAAAAAAGAAAAAAACAGCACCAAATTCTTAAATTTAAAATTCGAACAGATCCGCACGGCCGAAGAAAACCAGAGGAAATTGCGTGGGGAAGAAAAATAAAGCACTATCGGTTCTCTCACCGTGGTTAGAACAATCATATGGAAACGTAAACACGCGAGACAATGCTAGCACTAACGTCAACACAAGATAACACGGGCACTTTGTTACATCACACGAAGTTTGTACGTGCTGCGGCGCGGGGCGCCGGACGTGCGCGCGGCGTGGCGTCGCGGCTACCATGGGGATGCAACTGAAGTACAATAATTTTCTGAGGTTTTTTTTTAGAAATGCGCCATCTAGTGACGGATGCCCCGTAACTTGGGTATTTGTACTTCGTTTTAGTCACTAGATGTCACTGCACCTTAGACCGATATTTCATCGATTTAATAACAAATCTAAAAAAAGTTTTGTGATTAGAAATATTAACAAATATTGTAATTAAATAATTTTATGATTTATTTTTAATTCTTTTTTATCTATGAGGACGTCTTAGTTAATCACAATAATCACACTACTTGAAACCACTTGAAACACTGACGATTGACATTGACAGTCGACCATACTTTTAAATTAAACCGTTTTCCGTTTTCTAACGTGTTGGTTTATTCTGAGTGTTATTTTCTGGTTTTTTTATTACGATTGTTGCGTGTTCCTGGACTCTGATACTGACTGCTTCTGTGATTGACCTGGCTTCGTATTTTGGACCTGTGATCTACTGCATTTTCATTGACCCGGCTTTGTATTTTGGAACCTCGATCGACTGCTTTTACATTGACCCGGCACCGTATTTAGGACTAGAAAATGCGTCCAGTGGATCGTCTTAGGGGCGGAATGCCATCAACGTCAAGATATAAGTGCTACTTTGATTGTGACAATGACGGTAAGTTCAAAACTTTTAACTTTATAATGCACGTAATTTATCTTTTGCTGATAGGCTGCACAATATCCATTATTGTCATCCGTGCAATCTGTGGTCATCATAGTCCTTGAGTCATCAAAAATCTAAGATGCACTACCACACACACTCCTGTCCTGACCCTACACAAACAATTGAAACTGCACATTAACTTTTATATCCAATCAAAAGACTCGGAATCTACGTATAAGACAAAGCCCGCTCTAGACGACCCTCTGACCAAATAACTTCATCAGGTTTTAAAACTATGATTTTACAGTGGCGTAGCATGGGATTCCGCCGCCCGGGGCGCAGGTATATTTAGCTGCCGGTCAGTGGGTAGTCTTAGGGGCGAGCCCCCTTATTTAGGTACTTATTTAAATTCAAATGACTACAATTTAATAAAATTCTAAAGATGGTTTTGGCAAGAAAGAATTATTATTGATATCGACTCATGACCAGGTGCGGTCTCAGCCCATGATTTTGGGATTCACTAGGGTGCTGGAAGGAATACTTTCAGAAATTGTTACTGGCTCTCTTTGATATGTAGTGCAGCAGTGTGAAAATTTTAGCATCCTACCTAGGATTTTGTTGATTCATACACTAATGATCTATGTATAACTTTGTCGATTCATACAGCATGCAACAATATTTTTTGCAAACTAGGATATGTTAGATTTTCCTTTAAAGCTCAAAAAACATAAAGCCTTGTGTGGACTAAGCATTTATTGTCAAATTAAACGAAAAACAAGCAGATGTAAAAATTCAAGAGCGAGTCGAAAAATTTAGTACCCTGCCTGCCTGATAGGTTAGATCTTCTTTTAGTAGACAAGAAGTTATTGGGAGGTAGGCTAGAAGTATAGATAGATATCTATCTATCTTGTTGTATTTGTTATGGTGGTGGTGGTGGTATCTATACACACTATGTACACCATAACAAATTACAATTTAAAACTTAATAACTAAAAGGGGTGTAACAATGGGTGGTCTTATCGCTAAAAGCGATCTTTTACAGACAACCTTTAATGTATAGTGACTCTTCTCAAGAAAATTGTATTATGGGGTGGCATAAATAGGAACTGACAATGTAAAGGCGGCAAAAAATGCCTTTGCCTCTACTGTCAACGCTATCAGCTTCTACTTGGCTTGATGCTGCAGCTAGGCGGCGGTGCCGGCCCCTAGAGTAGCGCCACCCAGGGCCATGGCCCCCTCGGCACCCCCATGCTATGCTACTGTGATTTTATTTACTTCAACTGTGGTGTTCCTGTTCTAGTACTGCTAGACCTCAGCTATTATTTCTAGTGTTAGATTAATATTCAAGGATGGTATCACAGTACATTACTAAAATTTTATACATATGATGATGATATCTATTACGGTATTTTAATGAGAGTGAGTTGTTCATGTATAAAAACTTCTTGATTTCAGGCCCATTGCACCGATTTCCTAAACCTGAATACCCACATTTGGAAAAGTTTAACTCGTGGAAAAAAGTACTAGATAAAGCTTTACAAGAGAAAGGCGACATCTACATTTATAACCAAATTCGATTTTGCGACAGACATTTTGAAGAGTGTTACCGTTCAGCCAGTCACCGACTTACTCCAAATGCAATACCAACTCTAGGTACCTACTATTTAGATGTCTTATGTTATTTAAATCTTAATAGAAACAAAACCACATTTCTTTGCCTTCGCTGTAATAACAAAATTGTTCCTCAAATATTAAATAAAATTTTCTACTGAATAATCTAATCCTAATTAGAAGAAAATAAAATGAATATTATATACCAAAAATAATTGATGCAACATGCTATCTTCTAAGAATTAAATGAATATTGTTCTATATTCTACATAATTATACAGTAACTATAAATAATTTCATCCTTTTGCAGATTTATCTACATTACCAGTTGGTCAAACTCTTGAAGGTCCATCGGGACATGTCGAGGCAGACATGTCGAATTTATTAAACATTTCGCAAGATAAACTTGCTGTCATTGAGCCATCCAGCTCTACCCACTATCATAGTGATGTACAGAATGCATTACAGACAGCTGAACGCCCTAAAGGTAAATATTTTTATTGACAATTGACCTTTGACTTGTAACATTAGGTTTTTCTTTCCATCATCAGGATTCCAATTTGTTTCCACTGTAGGGTCATAAAACTTCTTGCAGAGAGAGAGAGTGGGCATTTAAGCGTACATAGGGAAATAAGGACAGAGAAAGCGACTTTGTTTTATACTATGTAGTGAAGCCTATGTGTTATTACATTTTTTATAAGCTATATTACTGTAAAGTTTCATCTAAATCCGTTTAGTAGTTTTCGCGGGAAAGAGGAACAAACATCCTCACAACATTTATAATATTAGTACTAGTATAGGATTATTTCATACTAACTGCGTCCCGCGGTTTCACCCGCGTATACCGGAATAAAAAATAGCCTATGTCTAATTCCAGGGTATAAGCTATCTACATACCAAATTTCATCCAAAGCCGTTCAGTAGTTTTTTCGTGAAAGAGTAACAAACATCATCCAAACTTACAAACTTTCGCGTTTATAATTTTAGGTAGGATTATTTCCGCACTTGCAGGAATCAATAAATGTAAGACAATAACAAATCTCCGAACTTGTAAACCTGAATTAAATGGATTAATAATAATAACTTGATATAATCCTACAACTTATGTGTCATAATAATTATTCATCCAAATAGCTAGTTCTAACCATCCATACCATTTTTTTTCGTTGGTAGAAAAGGCCCAAAAATGTATGGAGTCTGAATGATCTTCTTTATATCCATTTTTGTTTACCCATAAAATCCCCATAAAAAATATTTATCAAGCTTGTATCTGCTGTTGTAGGGAAGTCTCCACTTTTTGTATCTGTTCCTCGAAGCCTACCTATTCCAATCTCTGGTCATAATATAATAACAGAACAATATTATGTAACATATTTTTATCACAATTCTATTAAAACTTTGTGTAACACTATTTCTTTGATCTGAGGTGTAACATAATTTAAATTACAGGTTCTAGGAAAAGAGGGACTTGTCAATATTTAAAACGAGTCGTCACCTCCAAAGAGAAGGAGATAATAAAGTTAAAACAGAAAGTATTGAAGCTGAAAAAGAAATATAAGGAACAAAATAACAAGAAACTCTCTGCAAGGAAAATTTCCACATCAAAATCATTTTTGAAAGAGTTAAATAAAATGCCTGCAACAATAAAAATATTTACTTCCCTCCAAATGAAATGGAAAAAGAAACCACGAGGCAGGCGATTTACATTTAACGAAAAAATCATGGCATTGACCATTTACAAACAGAGTCAGAAAGCTTACAACCTCATGCGAAAAATGTTTGTCTTGCCATCAAAGCGCAGCCTACAAAAAATGTTGAGTAAATTTGAACTGAAACCAGGCTTCAATCCTGATATATTTAAAAATTTAAAAGCTACAGTAGCAAAATTGCCGGCAGAAAAAAAGTTGGTCAATTTACTGTTTGATGAGGTATCATTGGCTCCGGGTGTTTTTTACAACCCTGCCCTAAAACAGATAACTGGTTTTGAAGATTTTGGGCACAGACAAACAAAAAAACTCGCAGATCATGCCTTGGTCTTTATGATCAAGGGTATAAAAAGCAAAGTGAAACAACCTTTATGCTTTTCATTTTGCCAAGGTGCCACGAAAAAGGACGATTTAAAGAAGCTGATCAAAACAATAATAAAAGAAATCTCCAATACTGGATTGATAGTTATTGCCACTATATGTGACCAATCAGCCACAAATATTTCTGTGATAAAAAGTCTTCAAGAAGACACAAAACGCAAATATTTACAAGAGGGTAATGAATATAGGACCCAAGCCTTCGAGTTTGAAGACCAAAAGGTCTTCCCATTATTTGATCCTCCACATCTTTTAAAGGGAATGAGAAATAATTTACTCGCCAAACATTTGAAATTTGTACAAGATGGGAAAACAAAGTATGCAAAGTGGGAACATTTGGAGATGCTGTTGAAGTTAGATGTTGGGGATGATGAAATTAGGCTTGTTAATAAATTAACAGAAAACCATGTTAATAAAGAGAAAATTCCAAAAATGAAAGTGAAATATGCTGCACAAGTTTTCAGCCAAAGGGTATCATCAGCATTGAGATTCTTAGCAAGTAAGTATGCTTTTTATTGTTCTCATTATTTTCTCTATATTTAAAAAAAATTGCTATTAATTTACTAAATTAGATTTTTATTTTTAATTTACATGTTTTTAACCATCTTCATTCTCCACAGACAAATTAGAAAGTTCATTATTTTTCTTTAAAATAATATTAGATGTCCTGGCTACATTTATAAGTTCAAAAATATTTAAAAACAAACAATTGAGATGCTATTTCTCTCGATAAAATTCAAAATAAAAATACAATTCATATCTAATAATTTATCTAAAATTGGCTATGTCAATATTTAAGATGCATAAGATATATTGTTGGAATAACATTATAAATTGAAATGAAATAATAAATTAAAATTATCATATTGAAATAAAAATTTGAGACATTATGAAACTACAAAATATAGTTTAATGTTGGTTTCTTACTAATTATATTTACACCCACAACTATTTACTGAACCAACTGATAAAGACGCACAGTAAATCGTTACTGCCACTTTAAAGTTTGTAAGTTTGTGCCTTTTCGACACAGCCGTGAGGCACACCGTTTAATTTTTTAATTAAATTTTTGTATTTTTGTTTTTTTATTGTGTCCCCTAATCTGGGTCGAATAAATGTATTTTCTTTCTTTTTTCTTTAATTTCGGTCCACAATAGCAAAAAAGATTGATATGAACTGTATTCTAGTACTTATTTAATATATTGTTTCAGAACACAACCTTCTTCCGGCGGAGTGCGAAGAAACTGCTGATTTTCTACTCATTATGGACAAACTATTTGATTCTTTCAATGGACATTCATATACAGGTGATCCAAAAATTTTCAAGGGGTGTGTAATGAATAATTCTCCTCATTTTAGATTATGGACAGAGGTAGTTCCTATATTGGATTCAATGACTTTTAAAACTATAAAAAAAAAACGGGATGGTACAGAAGAAGTAAGATATGAAAAAGTGCCATCCCTTCAAAATTGGATCCACAATATTAAAACGTTTAAAGAAATGTGGGAGTTTTTAAAAATCAAATATAAAGTTACTAGCCTTTTAACCAGAAATTTCAATCAGGACCCTCTTGAAAATTTTTTTTGTAACATTAGAAGTAATGGGATACGAAATGTTAATCCCTCGTGCCTACAATTTATTAATGCGTTCAAAACTTTGTTACTTAATAATTTAAATTCGCCCCATTCTGTAAGTGCCAACTGTGAAAAAGATGAAAATAAATCACTGCAATCTTTCAAAGATCTTCTTGCTGAAAAACAAAACAATGAAATTGAATTGGTTAGTGGTGATTTTCCTATTGATTCTTTAATTAATACAATGAACCAAATTAAATGGAATGACTCGATTTTGCATGCCGAATCAAAAAAATATGTAGCAGGATACATTGTAAAAAAATCGAAATGTAAAGTGTTCAAAAAATGTGGAACATGTACTAATGATATATTAAGAAAGGAAATTGATTTTGAATCATTTAATTATGAAATAGATTATACGAAAAAATCCTTATTTAATGCATGTGATGATTTTATAAAATTATTAAATGAAATATATTATATGATTGTTGCATGTTTACGAGATTCACCTGAAATAAAATATCTGAAAGAAAAAATGAAATTTTACATCAATTGCCATTGTGATTTTAGTATAATTACTTGTATAGTTCATAAAAATAAATTAATTGATTTTATAATTAATATGTCAATTAATTTAATCATTCACAGTTGGTGCACCGGGGTTAATAGAATAATTAACGGAAAAATAACAAATTTCGATGTAAATGATGAAATTAAGTTACAAGCATTTAAATATTGTAATACACATAAAAAAAGGAAATAAAATATACTTAGCCGATAAATGTACTCTTTATCTTTTGTTTTTTTATTATCTCCCATAATATTATTGACTAGACTAGAAGTTGGAAACTGAAAACTGGAAACTGGAACTGGAAATTGAAATCACTGTTTTAAATTCAATTTACAGTAAATTGAATTTAAAACAGTGATTTCAATTTTCAAATTTAAAAACATATTTAAGAGAACTCTTGAAAAGCGCCATCTACCCTAACCATACATGAAGTAACCACGCCATCTTGTGACGGGGGCCCGTTAACTTTCACGCTAGTAAGTTGTTTTGAACGATGAGTTGCGTATCTATCTCTATATAGTAGTGTATTATCTATGGCGGCTACTACTGAATTGCCATGGCCGATTGCCGCTCACTTAGTGGTCGGTGTTGCTAGACAGGAATCGTTGGCTTCCCCGAGTAGCATTGTGTTTTGTTTCGTTTTGAAGACTTTTAAAGACGATTTCGGAGGTTATTTGTTGGGTATACTTTTATGTGACATTTTTTTAAAGCACGTAGACTATGAAAAAAATATCAGGGAATCAGTATCAAAAGTATTCAAAAGTGCAAGTGAGACGTGATCGTGGGAGATCACACTTTCACATGTAGCTGTCATCATTTTTAGTCTAATTCGTGAGGTATACTTATAGGCCACTCAAATTTTAATTTCACAAGCTGAACATTAGTAGCTTCAAAAACTAACTTCACTCATAGTTAGGTTAACTTATTCAATATTTTATGAAGTCAATAACGAACACGAAGGGAGTAGACGTCTACTCCCGTCCTCCAGCTTCATAAAATATTGAATAAGTTAAATTCCTTAACAAGTATCTCAAGAATTCCAAATCCTCAACACAAATTCTACCAACAAAACTTCAAAAATCCCAAACTCAAAACTCCACCAAATTCTCCCCACAATCTAGCAACGAAAGCTCCGCTGAGTATAGCAACTCGGCACAAAAAGCGACGTTGCCAATTCTCTAGGGGGGCGCGGGGAACAAACGTAACAACAAATGAGGTTGAAGTTTCCGACTACACAACTTTACAACGAGTACTTTTTTCGAAATTCGAACTCGAAAAACGGTTTCGTTCATTATTCAAAATTAGTTTGAGTTTTTATTTTCTTGTTTTTAGTAGTTTAAGAAAAAAGTATGGTTAAAGTTTTAGAGGTCAGTTTGTGTGAATAAGTTAGAACTAGTAACCAAACTTAACTTGGTTCAATTGTTAAAGTAATATGTTTTCGGTTTTCTATCGAGTCATTGTCACGTATGTCTATAGTATGTTGCTACCCTCATAACTTTCTAAGCGATGTTGATATCTTAAGGGGCTAACATGCAGACAAACTTATTTATTATAGTTTTCTTTTGTATTTTTACGATAAGATTTTCTTGAGAGTAGCTGCAATTTTCAGCAAGCGTTGAAAACACGTAGTAATTAAGACGAAATGTATGATATTTTCTGATATTATAAAGCTGAAAAATTTATTTGAAAGTACTGATCACATGAAATACTGAAAAAATATTTCAGTGAAATTATCAATTAATACCTACTTATAGGTAAAATGATAAGGACGTAACTGTTATTTTTGCAAATTGTTTTCAACTGACAAATAACTTCTTATTTATAAGATACTTTCGTAGAAATTGTACAATCTATACTTACTAATATTATAAAGCTGAAGAGTTTGTTTGTTTGTTTGTTTGAACGCGCTAATCTCAGGAACTACTGGTCCGATTTGAAAATTTATTTCAGTGTTAGATAGCCCATTTATCGAGGAAGGCTATAGACTATTTTTTATCCCGGTACGGGAAGTAGTTCCCACGGGATGCGGGTGAAACCGCTGGCAGAAGCTAGTATTAATATAAACCATCGAACTTATTTTCTAAATAAAACGTGTCAAAGAAGATAATCCTGTGTATGATACATAAAGGAACGAAACTGCTAGATGTCAATCACTACAACATTGTATATGATGATGATACCACACCAAGTAAAATTCCTGATAAACCACTATCTACAGACAATACTGTAGGTACGTCTTCAAATAGCAAATCTTGATAACATAAGATATGACGCCTTGTAGATTATGGTTGCTAACAATTCTGATTAAAACCAAATTCGTTATGGAATCAGCCAGGTTATAGATAAGAAAACTATTTATAAGATAAAGAGTTATATCGTTGCTTATCGACACATCTTCGTAATTAATTAAAAACGGTGGTCAAGGATATTTTTAGTTTTCGCATATATAATATAAATTATTCCTGAGCACATCTGAACGTTAAAAACCAATGACGACCATCAGATGCACGACGAATCAACGAAGTTTGACCAATTCTGGCGAAATAATGTGAAATTTTCGTTAACAATATTATAAAATATAATATTAAAATCCAGTTAACAATATTAAAATCCAGTCAAAGTCAAATATTTTTGCTTCAAATAGGCCTTTGCTTTCTCATGAAACATCACACTAGTTGCACAATACCAAAAAGTTGGATCCATAGAGAAGAAAGAAGGCAAGAAGGGGAAGGCAGAACCGGCAAGAAAACTCCATGGAGCAATTATCAATTACAGCAACAGATCTCAAGCAACAGTCTAGCTTCAGATGAGATGGTGAAGTAAAGATTCTCAAAAAAAGATAGTTAAAAGAAAAACAATTATAAAAAGCTAAGTAGTAGCCGAACAACACTAGGCCATCAAGCTATAAATAACAATAGTTTACGACCATTCAGCAGACAATAAAACTGATGGAATTAGATAGCCGTTTAAACTCTACGGTATCCAGACGATAAATAAACAAACTGAATTTGTCTTTGAGTACTTTTCCAATATTAACTTTTGTTTTTACCTCATCGAAATGAGGATAGGATAACACTTACGGTGGATTTCAATATTCTATCTCTTTTGTCTACGAAAGATTTGATATTACTTACTTGTAAGGGGCTAATCTCAAAATAAAATTTCTAGTTAGCTAATAAGCAAATAGATTAGTTGGTGTACGGAAAACTCCGAAATTACGACTGTCAAATTTTGAGAAAAATGGATTTTGTGCAAAAAGACAGACATAGGTAATACAGTTTTAAGCAAAGACAGACAGAGAATAAGCGAACTACTGAAAAGGCGTATTATTTAAATTATATATCAAAAATGGCTGAATTAATATATAAAAACCTTGCTTGTTATAGGAAAATACAAATTAAATTGAATTTTGACGATTTAAATAACATTGTAGAAAAACCCATCATATTTTAGGGGCGTTTTGGAATTCCCGCTTTTTGATGAAGTCCACATAAATTAAAAAAAAAAACTACAACCCATTAATCTATCATAATTTAAATGATATTTAAAGAATAATAGTAACTCATGATTTACTATCATACCTAGTTTCTTTTTTTTTAGCAATCTTCAAAAACTATCATATATTATTACCTAGTTGGCTCGAAACATCATCATCAGCCTATCGCAGTCCACTGCTGGACATAGGCCTCTCCAAGTGCACGCCACTGAGATCGATTTTCGGCTTCTCGCATCCAGCTCCTGCCAGCCGTCTTGCGCAAGTCATCACTCCACCGTGCCTGAGGACGTCCTACACTACGTTTGCCGAGGCGTGGTCTCCACTCTAGAACTCGTTTACCCCAACGGTTATCGGTTCTTCGGCTAATATGGCCAGCCCACTGCCACTTCAGCTTGCTGATTCGGTGGGCTATGTCGATGACCTTGGTTCTCTGACGGATTACCTCATTTCTGATGCGATCCCTCAGAGAAATACCGAGCATAGCCCTTTCCATAGCCCGCTGAGCGACTTTAAACTTGTGGACCAGCCGTACCGTCAGTGTTCACGTTTCGGCTCCGTAAGTCATGACAGGTAGGACGCACTGATTGAAGACTTTTGTCTTTAGGCACTGTGGGATCGACGATGTTAGGACTCGACGTAGCTTCCCAAATGCAGCCCAACCCAACTGAATTCTCCTATTCACCTCGTCCTCAAAGTTGTTTCTACCTAACTGCAATGTCTGCCCGAGGTATACATATTTCCGAACAACTGCGAGAACGGCGCCGTGTATCGCAATCGGTTCCGGTAGAACATGTTCATTGAACATGACCTTGGTTTTGTCCAAGTTCATCCGTAGGCCGATGCGCAGAGAAGATTCAGCCAGGTCGTTCAGCATCTGTTGTAGGTCCTGCAGCGTTTCCGCCATGATGACGATATCGTCAGCAAATCGCAAGTGAGAGATGTGTTCGCCATTGATGTTGATGCCGCGTCCTTTCCAGTTCAGCGTCTTGAACATATCCTCCATTGCATTAGTGAACAGTTTCGGGGAAATAACATCCCCTAGTCTCACTCCTCGATGCAACGGTATGGGCCTTGTTTGCTGATTCTGTGCTCGAAACATATCAACAAAATATAAAGACCCTCTCGTCCTCAAGAAAATTTATCGATTTAAATAAAACTCTGAACTTCAAGGACAATATCAATAACTATTGTAAGAACTATGCACACGTTGTCACCTATTATTTCACTTTCATCAAAATCACCTCAACTTTCCTGATTCTCTTACTTGTTACACCGTACTAGTCTACCTTTACACAATTCTCTAAATACCCATCTATATCTAAATTACGTCAGACAGTCACGTGTGTCCGACAGATTCCTGGACCCATATCTGCCAAGTACATGATTGAAACGGGAACTAATATACCTGTACGTGTTTTTTTTTATTCATGTGTTTGTTTGTCTGTCTATTATGTGAGAGTAATGATTTTGTAACGATGTCCTCCTAGCCGATTCTCGGCTACGGCGGCTGTTCTCATGTAAGGAGATCAGCCTACTGCGCAGGACATATTATAGTGCACAAGCATTTCCGCAGATACAAGTGCACTCATTATTCCTTCACTCTCATAGCCCGATGGGACGGCAATCCGACACGACCGGAGAGAGATCAGGCGCAGGATCGACATTTACGTGCTGTCCGATGCACGGGTGTATCAATCACCAACTTCCAGATTACGGGCTGCTTCGTGAAAGTTTCTAAAACCCACAAAGCGATTTCGGCCCGACTCGGGAATCAAACCCGAGACCTCGTGCTCAGCAGCCGCACTTGCGACAGCTAGAGCAACGAGGCAGCAATATATAATATGTATTTTGTAATAGTAATGTAAAATGTAAATACAGGAAAAAATGTAGGAGTCAGTAAGTAGTGTAGAAACGTAAAAAATTTTGCCATCTTTTTTGGAGATAACTGGAGGACCCTGGAAGCCAACATAGTTGGGAAAAGGCTCGGGAGATGATGAGTGCAATAGACAGATTAGATCTGGCTTGGAAACCTTAAAACCGTACACCTGTTGTTTTGCTTATTAGATACTAGCTTCTGCCAGCGGTTGCACCCGCATCCCGTGGGAACCTCGGCACGGACCCGGATAAAAAGTAGCCTATAGCCTTCCTCGATAAATGGGCTATCTAACACTGAAAGAATTTTTCAAATCGGACCAGTAGTTCCTGAGATTAGCGCGTTCAAACAAACAAACGCTTCAGCTTTATAATATTAAGTATAGATAAGAATTTGACTCTACTTGTATGTGGATTATCGGGAACAGTCGTAGAGCTACCTATTTTCTAAATATGTTCAATCTAGGATGCTAGTAACAGTGACACAGTGACCTACACACCCATACAACAAGTGATACATGATCCACCTCTTAACCAGGCAAAAAGCAAAGTCCTTCAAATTAACCCAATTTACACCATTATCGATATCAAAGTATCCTGTTCCGTTAAAAACCAAATTAAATAAATTTAATGGCGCTATCTCACAGATTATAGCCATGATGTCACCATCACTATCTGGCAGATATTTCTAATTATTCGTACCTATTAGTCGATAAGCTATCGATATTTCGGAACGGTCAGCGGATCGTATTTTGCGTTTTTGTTCCGAATTGCTAAAGGCCGTTCCCAATATTATAAACGAAACGTTTATCCCTACTCCCTACTACTAATATTATAAATGCGAAAGTAACTCTGTCTGTCTGTTACGTTTTCACGTCTAAACCACTGAACTGATTTTAATAAAATTTGGTACAGAGATAGAGTTGACCTTGAGAATGAACATAGGATAGTTTTTTATCCCGGACTTTTGAAGAATTCTCTTGGAAACGCGATAACCGAACATGACGCGGGCGAAGCCGCAGACGGAAGCTAGTTTGTGTATAAAAATAACGACACAAGTACATAACAAATAGTGATAGTTGGTTGTACAATAAGACAAGATTTATGTCGAATTTTCTATCTGCTCTTTAACTTACTAGAGATAGAATTTTTACATTTGCCTCCATACAAGTAATGCCAATTAGCAACCAAATCCACTTGGATGGATCATCGATTGGATGGATCGATTATCGGAAACGACCACAATTGTGTCTGGTATCTATCATCCTTGGATGTCATGCTAAGAGATTAAGATTATGAAAAGCGAATGTTTATTGGTGACGAATAATTAATAATCGGTTTTGCAATCAATTAGAAATATGCATAGATAAGCTATATCAGAGGCAGCCTGAATGTAGTACTTATTAGTGACAGAAAAAATGATTGGTCAGCGCTTGTCGTGGTATGGGCATGTGATGAGACGGTGTGAAACGCATGCCACAAAGAGTGTGCTAAGTATGAATGTGGACGAATGTAGTTAATAAGAAGGACTACTAAAGTCCAAAGATTCCGTATGGTAACCAAGGAATGAATTAATAAAAATTTCCCCTTCGTCCATTCAATGAGAAGTTTGTTTACATCGTGATACAATAGAATCCCAAAGTTAAAACCGATTCTTACGACATCACAACATAATCCAAACGATCATTACTAAGAATCTCGTCCAACAGAATTGTTTACAATATAAAAAATATATATTCAAGTGGATTATTGGCCATTACGCGTCTATTGTCTATATAAAAGTTAACGCGGACAAATTAAGAACGCAACAAACGTGCGTAGCTTACAACGGCAGAATGGCTTCTGAACTTAATCGCGTATTACGAGCTTGAGTCACAATGCGACGTTGCCAGACTTCTCCCCCCGCTTTGTAGACAGAGACAGGGATAGATTAGAAAGGGATAGCGCAAGGAGTAAGGGAGCTTACGATTACTGAGGATAATGTAAGAAAAAGTTTTGACCGTAAATTGATGAGCATACTTTTATGTGCTTGAAAGTGGCTCTACTTAAAAAATAATATTATTAAAATTGAATGTAATAGTTAAATATACATTGTTTACATAGTACCTAATTACGAATGGATTAAAAATTATAAATATAATATCAGACGTCAAATCAAATACCCAAGTTACTGTGACTTTTAAATGTCAAATTACTTACTGAAAGCAAGTTTGGAATTTTTGTAAACTTGTTTTAAGTGGTATGTTCAGAATTGATAAAGAAAATAAAAACTTATCGTTTGTATAATTCATTAAGTGAAGAAAGCAGACAAGATATAGATAGGCAAGATATAGATACAGAATATGCTATCAATATAAAATACATAGTGACATCACACCATCATATTAATAACTAGCTTCTGCCAGCGGTTTCACCCGCATCCCGTGGGAACTACTTCCCGTACCGGGATAAAAAGTAGCCTATAGCCTTCCTCGATAAATGGGCTATCTAACACTGAAATAAATTTTCAAATCGGACCAGTAGTTCCTGAGATTAGCGCGTTCAAACAAACAAACAAACAAACTCTTCAGCTTTATAATATTAGTATAGATAACATACATTTAATAGTAGGGAAATACTGTTATCCCGTGCGAAGCCAGAGCGGGTCGCTAGTATACTATAACTTGGTTTCACAGAAATTATAAGCAGCCTTTATCTGGCACATAGCATTAACCATCAGATAACTAACTGACACTTTATCGGTAACCAGTGCAACCGGGGCTATTCTTCCAGCTTTTAAGAGTGGAAGCCGACCCCTACGTAGTTGGGAAAAAGCTAAGAAAATAATGTAATTAGTAAAACAAATTCTTGTATTCTTGCGGTTTCACTTGCCTTCTAGGAGCCCCAAATGGAACTACTGCCCAGGATACAAGGCAGTCAGTGTATTCTATATCTATACTAATCAAAATTCGTTCAATAGGTCTTGCCTTATCCTTCTCCGTGTGAGAGGAGGCCTGTGCCCAGCAGTGGGACGATAAAAAGGCTGTAACAGTAACAGTAACAGTGATCTGTTAAGACAGTTCCTGATTGACTATATCAGATGACCGGTGAAACTGGCCCCAACCTTCACCCACCAATTTACTGAAAAAAGGTGATTATCTCTTCGTTCTAATCTCTCTGCTAACCCCAAGAATATAACGTGTCGTGAACGTTAGGTGGTAATAAAAAATGCAGGAGCTATCACGCTGCATAGGGCTCGGCGACTTGGGAAACTTTCGCGTACAACTTCGTAACATATGAAGCTAAGAGAGCGGTATTACGTGTGGGGATCGCAAGTGGTTGCTATTGGGGAATTGCTATTGCTATCCGCCGTAAGCAAGTTTCACCTGAAGTCTGGCTTAATACATCTATTTATCTTTATTATTACTATGTCTATACAAATATTATAAAGAGGAAACTATTAACAAAATAAATGAATAGCACCAGTTCCAAAACTACTGAGCCGATTTGTTTAATTTTTACGTATTGGGAAGGTACATTATCCCTGGGCTTTATCCGGGGTTGAAAAGCAGTCGCTACAGGACCCAGTTGCAAAGAGGAAAACAGCTAGTCATTGATAAGTTGGTAAATTCATAGAAAAATCTCAGAATTCTAACTTTTCGTTACTTTATCTTACTATTTTGTAACCACTCTTAGCCAGCAGTTACCATCCACACAAAATATGACTTTTACTTCAGATCAGAAATTATCAATCAAACCAATATTTATAAGATAACGGTGGACTTTGTTCTTACTAATTTCAAAATAACATCATTCACAAAAAGATAGTATAGATTGCACACCTTTTTCCATGAGGCTACAATTACTGACAAGATAATCTGAACTCATGTTAATAGATATGATTACAGACAATTTAATAAATAACAGGAAAACCGAAAACTTACATCTTATCTTACACTTTCATATTTATCGTTTGTTTGTACCCTGAAGGCTCCGAAAATGTTAAACCGATTTAAAAATAATGTCCGGGAACGGGAGGTAGTTGTCCCGGGACGCAGGCGAAACCGCAGGAAACATACAGCAAAATATAGTTTCATTGCTACTTTTTCATCCAGGTGCGCGAAGTAGTTTCCACGGGATACTGCTTACAGGAGCTACTTAATCTACAAACAGTTACAAAAGGCCATACATAAACTGACATTAGCAATCTCCATCGCGACACGTAACAACTCCCCGTAGTTGGTAACACCGATTGAACTCCCTAAGTGGTGTAACTGAGTTCCAAACTGCCTCAGCGTCGTGCTATACGACTTTTATTACTTTTCATTTAGTAGGCTCTTCGTGTGTTTCGAAAATTGGAAGGTTTGAATAGCTGTAATGAAACAACCTAGCTTTTGAGGGTGGTAGCAACTTGTCTTAAAATTGCAGTTTTCAATTTTTTTTTAATCCACTCTGAAGTCTTAAGTATAAGTTAGTTATAAAGCTGAAGAGCTTGTTCTTGACGCGCTAGCCTCCTGAACTTCTGATCTAACTTGAAAAATTCCTTGAATGTTAGATAGAGCCCGTTTTTCTAGGAAGGCTTATAGGAGCAGTATCCCACGAAGATTCCAAATCCATGGTTCCCAACAACGATATTTTCAGAGTTCGTTGGTCTAAAAACCCTTCAGAGGAATGAAACATTCAGGTAACAATTACAGCGCCATTCCAACTGTATTAGCCATTCCACGATAGGGGTAAGGCCTAGTTCACACGAGAATAGTAGGATCCAGTTGTTGAAGTAGAAATAATTAGGAGTGGAAATAGTAATAAACTTTACATATACTGGCAGAACATAATCTGCCTAGCATTTTTCAAATTGTTTGGGTCGGCTTCTAGTTTTAACTGGATGCAATTTACTATCTGACCTCCTCAACCTCCTTGGCAAGACTGGTTATCAGACTTTCTGGTTCCTGACTACCCGTAACGACTGCCAAGGATGTTCAAATGACAGTAGGCACCCACACTTTTTTAGCGTGCCTTTGGAAACACGGAAGAACTCGTCATGATAAGATGGTCACGATCGCACCAAGTTGCTTAAGCTTATGATCTATCGATCCTGTGACATAGCCAAGAGCTCCCTCTAGTACCTATATACCCATACATTGGATAACACTGAAAACCAAGCCAGTGTGAACTCACCACAAAATTAACGATGCACCGTGATATTTAGTTCTTTGATTGGCTCCTAAGCCGATCGGAATTCGATTAGTAAGCTCTCGTACAAAGAAAATCAGTCTGTTATTATCCATATTTACTTTAAGGCATTCCACTCCGATATCAACTTTTGTTTCTGTTGGCAAATTAGCAGATTTTTTGAGTTAGGTACATAATTTGTGATCGAATATAATTAATTGTTTACTAGACAATAACACTCATCACGTCGGGGTCACCAATGTAGGTGTGTAGGATGTCGTGAAAGAAGAAATGATAGTCCAGGGTGTACAATATAACAGCAAGAAAGTTTATTGCTCACGGCACCCTACACACCTACATTTGTGACGCGATGAGTGTTATTGTCGAGTGGACAATTAATTAATCCCTACTAATATTATAAATGCGAAAGTAACTCTGTCTGTCTGTCTGTCTGTCTTTTCTTCACGCTTAAACTACTGAACCGATTTGTGTGAAATTTGGTACAGACATAGTTTGGAGCTTGAGAAAGGACATAGGATAGTTTTTATTACAAAAAAATTGAAAATAAAAAATAAAATGTATTCCGGACATATAGCGCCATCTATTGGTCAAACCAAAAATCTGCCGGAAGTCACTATTCCACGCGAACGAAGTCGTGGGCAAAAGCTTGTCTAATATAAATAAGGTAGGTCACAACAAGTTTAACGGTCATTTCCTATATTCTATCTAGCTGTTGATTTCTTTACTATAGATAGAACTCTGACATAGGCCCTGTACAATATTTTACGTTGGTTTATCCATGATTTGTGTGTTTGTTCTATTTATATTTGGTATCTAATCTATAAGGATTTAAACTGTTTTTGTAAACAACCTTTTTGGTTTTGTCAGTGGACTGTGGATGAAAATGACAGTGATGACATGACAACAAAAATAAATAAAATGTGTGTTCACCAAATATATAATTTAATTAAGTAGTTGGCAGTATTATTACTCCCTACTAATCCCCGCGATCGCATTGGGACCTGGTACTCAGTACAAGTACATTGTGGTCCTTCGCGTCGGAAGTGAACCGTTCGTCGGTTATTGTGGTGTCACCGGTGTGATCGGCGGGGCTGGTATAACAGCCTGTGCGGAGCTGCGCACTCTACTGGACAGTGGATCGCTGTTCAGAGCATCCCTACAGCCCAGCAGCATTGTTGGAGCAGTGAGGGACCAGGGAGCTGGAGGTCCCTGGAGGAGAGGCGCGGTCACAACAGGAGCCGGGAGATATTATCTCCCTGGAGGTGCCCGGGCGTTGGAAGCCCGTGGAGGAGCCAGGAGTTGAACACCCCCTGGAGGAACTTGGTAATGTGCAGGAGGTAAACGGTGAAGTGTCCGGATAAACTGTGAGTTGCATATTTCTTTGATTTGTTTGAAAGAAATCCAAAGAAAAGTGAAATTTAATATAGTGAATTAGTAACATAGAAGAAATTTAGTGATATTTGAACATTGACTTTTAGTTTTAAATAATTCTAGGACTTAGGATAATTTTATAAAAAGTGATACTACGGGGAACCTATGCCCAATTTTCTAAGTCTATTTCAAAAACTTGTAAATTATTTTAGTTAGTTTGGCAAAAGTTAATGTTTATATTATTGGGACTTGTAACTATTTCCGATGTTTCTTAAATTTTAATACACTTGTTTATTTGCGTTTCGGCGTGAACTTGTGAAAATTTGAATAGATAAATAATTGATTAGTGAGTGCACATTTGCTTAGCACTTGTTAATGATTGTTTTATAAGTTTAGTGTTGCTAATTCAATTGCGTATTTGTCTTTTAAGAATTATCTCGGAATAAAAATTTTGTTTAATTTGTGATAAAACCGTTGTATTTATAATTTGTAAAAATGGAGTCTTTATTGTATAAACAAGAAGACACTTACAATAGAATCTGTAGAGCATATAGTACCTTTAGAAAATCTCCTAAGGACAGAATAACTGCTCCATATGTAAAAGTAAGGTTAGAAAATTTAGAAAAAATGTATGATCAGTTAACAGATGGTCATAATAAATTGTTGGAAGGATATGACCCAGATAAATTACGTCAGAGTCAATATGTACAGAAAGATGTGTATAATGTAACAGAAGAAACATACATGCAATACAAAATTGAACTTGAAATTATTTTAGAGTCTTTTGAGAGTAAAGAGGAAATTAAAAAAGAAAGTAAAATCGCGGTTAATAGTAAACAATGTCACGTAAAACTGCCTAAAATAGTAATTCCGGTGTTTTCGGGAAAATATACAGACTGGGTCACTTTTAGGGATTTATTTGTGTCTCTCATACACAAAAATCCTAGTTTAGATAACGTACAAAGAATGCAGTATTTGAAAGGATATTTGTCTGGGGAAGCAGAACAATTGCTCAGACAAATACCTATTTCAGACGCTAATTATGAACATTGCTGGCAACAATTAAACTCGCGTTATAATAACAAACGGTATTTATCACATTTTATTTTAAAAAGGCTACTAAGTCAAAGAAATCTTACGTCGGAATCGGCTTTTGGTCTCAAAGAATTAATTGACAACACGAATGATTGTTTAAAATCGTTTGTGAATCTTGGCATTGATGTCAAGACATGGGATATTATTGTGATTCACATAATTACTCTGAAGTTGGATCCGGAATCCCGCAAACAGTGGGAATTTAATATTACTTCGAATAATTCTCCTGAAGAATTACCCACCTTTGCTCAATTTACTGAGTTTCTAACAAATCGATACAGAGCTTTAGAATTTTTAGATAATAAACCGGGATCCAGCTCCAAAGGTCAGAGTAATTACAGCGGTAACACAAATAAAGTAAATAGTTTACACGTTTCTGGAATACAGTGCCCTTGTTGTTCAGAGTCACATAAGTTGAGTTTTTGTAAACAGTTTTACAAAATGGATTGTGACGCTCGTCGTAGTTTTGTCCAACAGAAGGGTATTTGTTTCAATTGCTTGGGAAAAAATCATTCTGCAAAGGAATGTAATAGTATCGTTAAATGTAAAATCTGCAAGCGGCGTCATCATTCACTGCTGCATCCCCAGAGTGATTCTTCTTCTTCTCACTCTAGCGGGAGGTCCGAGAATAACAACTCACAGGCTAGTACCGAATCGTCGTCAGTTAAAGAAGACATTAAAGAATGCAACATGGTAACCAAACACTCTGATTCTCACGCTGAGGAAGCAGGGCAACCGCTTGTTACTTGTTTTTCGTCAGGAACATCAAATCATACGGTGTTATTAGCCACAGCGCTTATCAGGGCTGAGTCGAAAGCAGGTATTTACCAAGTGGTTAGGGCATTAATTGATCAAGGATCTCAGGTTTCTTTGGTCACTGAAGCTACAGTGCAGTATTTAGGGCTGAAGAAAATTCCTTCTACTCATGTAATAAAAGGAGTCGGGGGAGATAAAGAAATAACATCAAGATCCGTGGTTATAATGAATGTAAAGTCGAGGATGGATTCCAATTTTAATATTAAGGTTAAGGCGTATGTGTTAAAGTCCATAACGTCGCTTCTGCCAGTTACAAAGGTAAATGCTATAAAATGGGTTGATCTACAGAATGAACAGCTGGCAGATCCACAATATCATACTCCAAATAAAATCAATGTGTTATTAGGTGCTGATGTTTATCGACAAATTATTGAAGAAGGTTTAAAACGAAATTCAGAAGGATCTGTTATAGCTCAATGCTCCAAACTTGGATGGATACTTTCTGGGGTAGTAGACACATCGGGCTCTTTCTCTTCGAACTTAGTTGTATTGCATGCTCAGGTAGACGACAATGAAGCGCTGAAAAGGTTTTGGGAGTTAGAAGCGGAGCCCACTAATCAAAAGAAAATAATGTCAGAAGAAGAAAAGCAGTGTGAAGAATTATTTGCGGCAACTACTAAGCGAGATGAAAATGGTAGATATGTGGTGCGGCTGCCGTTCCGGGAGCAGTCTTCTACTTACTCCTTTGGTGAATTCGAAGAGATAGCAGAGAGAAGGTTGAATTCATTACACGGAAAACTGAAGAAAGATCCTGACCTGAAAGAAAGATATAAACAAGTAATAAATGAATATTTAGAATTGGGACATATGGAAAAGGTTCCAGAAGCCGAAAAAGGAAAAAGGGATACGATCTACTTACCTCATCACGCAGTTGTGAGGGAAGATAAAGACACGACGAAGGTACGTGTGGTGTTTGACGCGTCCTGTAAATGCAAAAAGGGATATTCCCTAAATGATAAGCTAATGACTGGACCAAAGCTACAGCCAGAACTTCGTCACTTATTAATGCGCTGGAGAAAACATCCTATATGTATGGCGGCGGATATCGTCAAGATGTATAGGCAGGTCAGAGTGGCAGATGTTGATAAAGACAACCAGAGAATCCTGTGGAAAGAAGAACCAGAAAATAACGCGGAAACATATCGCATGTTGAGAGTGACTTTCGGTACTGCGTCGGCTCCATATTTAGCGGTGAAGGCACTCCAACAAGTGGCACACGATGAAGGAAAGGATTATCCAGCAGCTTCTAGGAGAGTAATAAGTGATTTTTACATGGATGATCTATTAACGGGATGTAGCAATATAGAAGAAGGTCTGACTATTTACAGAGAAATGAACGAATTATTGAGCAAAGCAGGTTTTGAAATTCAAAAGTGGATGACTAATAATGTTGATCTACTAAAGGGAATGAAGGAAAGTAATAAAGACAAAGGAGGAGAAGGGTTACAGTTGAAAGAAGATGAGGTTGTTAAGGTTTTGGGACTTACCTGGAATCAGAGAACTGATAACTTCCGCTACGCGGTCAATGTAGCTCGGGAACCGGGACCTGTAACTAAAAGAAAAATTATATCTCATATTGCTAAATTATATGATCCACTTGGATGGGTAGCTCCGTGTGTAATAACAGCAAAGATCATTATTCAAAAACTCTGGTTAGCAGGATTAAATTGGGATGAGGAGGTATCCAACCAAATTATAACTGAATGGGATACTTACCTTACTGAACTGGTACAATTAGCAAAAGTTGAAGTACCTCGATGGCATAAAACAAACACCGACAATAATCTTGTCGAACTGCATGGCTTCTCCGATGCATCTAAGCTAGCATATGCGGCCGTCGTATATCTTCGTGTGGTGGATACTGAGGGTAACACTCATGTAAGTTTAGTCACAGCCAAAACAAAGGTTGCACCTATTAAACAGGTGTCTATTCCGCGTCTGGAACTCTGTGGTGCAGTACTGCTTACCAAACTGCTTGTTGAAGTAGCTACTGTAATGGAAATACCGATTAAAAATGTCAGAGCGTGGACCGATTCGACTATAGTCCTAGCATGGCTCAACAGTCACCCGAGCAGGTGGAAAACGTTTGTCGCCAATCGTGTCTCTGAGATATTGACCACTTTCGACTCAACTCAGTGGTCGCATGTACCCACGAGTCAGAACCCTGCGGATGTTGGATCACGAGGTGTTACCCCGGCTCAACTGTTGAAGTGTTCAGCTTGGTTCAATGGTCCAGATTTTTTATATAAAGAAGAAATTAACTACAGCAAGCCAAAACAATTAGAAACCAATTTGGAAGAAACAAAGGTTCATTTTACAGTAGCTGAAAATTCGTTGTGGAATAGATATTCGTCACTTACGAAATTAATTCGAGTTGTGGCTTACTGTAGACGTTTTTTAAGGTTTCGGAAAAATATGAGATTCAGTGCATACCTGACCACTGAAGAATTAGAGGAAGCTATGAAGTGTGCTATTAGACATTGCCAATCGGAAGGTTTTAAAGACGAGTTAAGGATTCTGAGATCAAAAAAAGGTTTAGCACAGTTGAAAGGGCCTCTCAAATCCTTGAACCCGTTCTTGGATAAAGGAAATATGTTGCGAGTTGGAGGGAGACTAGAGAACTCAACTCTGAACCAAAACGCTAAACACCCAATTCTTATACCCAAAAAATCCACATTGACCACTCTTCTTTTAAAGGATGCACACTTAAAGACTCTCCACGGTGGACCGCAGTTAATGTTGACCTTTTTAAGCACGGGTTACTATATCATTGGGGCAAAGGCCGTAACTAAGGCACAAGTTAAAACCCATTAATATTCGGACAAGCAAGGGGCGTGGTCATCATGCGGCTAAGGGATACATTAGTCTATTTATCTGCATGGCGACACGTGCTGTGCACCTTGAAGTGGTTAACGATTTAACCACACAAGGATTCCTGGCAGCTTTCAAACGTTTTGTCGCTCGTCGAGGTTTATGTACGGATATTTGGAGCGATAATGGTACAAACTTTGTCGGCGCGTCAAGAGAACTCCAGAACTTGTTCAATCGGGAAAGATCAACTTATCTTGAGGAGATTTCCCAGGTATTAGCCACGAACCAGACGAAGTAGCATTTTATTCCGCCCCGAGCCCCTCACTTTGGAGGATTGTGGGAGGCTGGCGTAAAGTCAGTTAAGTTTCATTTGAAACGTGTGATAGGAGATTCCACGTTGACCTACGAGGAATTATCGACAGTACTAGGGCAGATTGAGGCATGTCTTAATTCCAGACCTCTTTCTGTATTAAACACCGATGCAGACGCCATTGATGTTCTGACGCCAGGGCATTTTCTCATTGGGGAGCCATTAGTGACGGTACCAGACTATAGTTTTGAAGCCTCTTCAGTAACTAATTTGCGAAGGTGGCAACTAACTCAAAAAATGATGCAAAATTTCTGGCATCGCTGGTCTCAAGAATACCTTAAAAAGTTTCTTCATAGATACAAATGGTCTTCTCCGCAGCCTGAACCTGAAATTGGGGATATCGTAGTTGTGAGGGAGGACGACTTACCCCCTTGCAAGTGGCTCTTGGCCAAAGTTGTAGAAAAACATCCCGGAATGGACAAAATTACGAGAGTAGTCACTTTGCGTACGAAAAATTCATTAATAAAAAGACCTACTTCGAAGGTATGCATTTTACCCGTGACACAGTAGTCGTAGTCTAAACTTTAAATCCTTTTAATTAATTCTTCATTTAATTTTAGCACCACGTGCGTTTCAAGTTCAATTTCGTTTATATTGGTTATATGCTCATGGTGGGCGGTGTAATGCACATGGTAAGGACTATGTGAAATAGGTCCTTGGTGGGCGGAATGTACAATATTTTACGTTGGTTTATCCATGATTTGTGTGTTTGTTCTATTTATATTTGGTATCTAATCTATAAGGATTTAAACTGTTTTTGTAAACAACCTTTTTGGTTTTGTCAGTGGACTGTGGATAAAAATGACAGTGATGACATGACAACAAAAATAAATAAAATGTGTGTTCACCAAATATATAATTTAATTAAGTAGTTGGCAGTATTATTACTCCCTACTAATCCCCGCGATCGCATTGGGACCTGGTACTCAGTACAAGTACAGGCCCCATATAAGTAAACTATCAAAGTCATCACATCTAGGCCTTTACAAGCACTTATGAATGTCAAAAATAATAAATAATTTTCGATTCTTGCCCTTTCCAAAAGTAGTTTTCTATCAAGAAGATCAGGTACAAAATATAGTAGATATCTCTAGTAGCAAAAACAAAAGATTGATACAATATTGGAAGCGACCGTTACAGTGGTACCTACAGAGGGGATGGGTGACGTTACAGAGGGTCCAGCCATTATGACCCGTGATGTATGGCGCGATTTAGATAATATAATGATGGGGACGAAGTCGGAGGAAGAGGCTAATGTGAATGAAGTGATCGGTAATGTATATTTGTTTTAAATGTTAAAGGTTTTATAGGAGTACAGAGTAGAAATTACACCGATTATTAGATTATAAACGCTCATTCCTTCTCTGTATGAGAAGAGGCCTGTGTCCTGTAATGGAATACTAAAAAGGCTGGTGACGATGATGATGATGACGAAGTATGCTTTAATAATATCGTCTAAGAAAACGATTCGTTTCAATAGGGTTGTTTCCTAGTATTCAGTCAATTAAAAATAGGTATATGCACCGAAAGTTCACAAAATTAGAAACACGATAAGCTATATTACATTATTTATAACTGACCACATAATTTTTAAACAATTAATGAAATTTAAATTTATCGTCTATTACGTCACGCCCTTGAAAACGCCGAATAGAGTCCGATGTCGTCACTTTACTCACTTTACATTTGACAATGACAAGTATTAGACAGTGACAGTCTATGACAGGTAAAACCTGAGAATTGATGTGTTGTTTACTTCAGTTTTTATTTGTATTTGAGCGATAGAAAGTTAAAAAAGAATTATGGAGAAAGGATTTATGAGAGCTGATAGTCTTATGGTCGCTCAATTCTTTGCTAATAACCAAGATGACACAAACATAACCTCAATAACAAACAAACTTTACGTTCCTTTGCAGTTTTATTTTACCGCGTACACAACTTAAAACATTTGAGGTATTTTCTTTTGTGCTAAATGTTTATAATATTTGTTTTTGTATGTATATCATAAGAATACATGATTAAAATTTAAAAATCAATAAGTTCTGTCTTATTAGTTTCTTCTCGTTAGATGTGCGTTAAAGTGTAGAGGAACACATAGTATACTGACGTCATAGTCACGTGATTGAGCGTTTTCTGGGCAATGATTTAAGAAAAACAGAAAGAAATCGAATACATAAAAAATAAAGAGATTTAAGACGAAAAATTACAGGAGGGGTGATCTTTAAATTATTTAGAAGCTATTTAAATAGATTTTCGAAAATTGGAAACAACCCTATTATGTATCTATGATAGTGTAGCAGATTATTATGATCTTATGATCTAGGACTACATTGATATTCTATTATTTTCTCACTTTCAAAAAGGGATGTTGGCTACCGTTACAAAAAGCTTTTGCAAACACAAAAAGCTTTGCCAAAGTAGGTTTATCAATCGACCTTTTTATGGGTAATCATCAAATGACCCCTCTGACTGTCTGACTCTTACTGGCTAAAACCCACCATATTCCTTCTTATGCCCTTTATGGTCTCTGCACACAGCGGGCGCGGCGCGGCCGGACGTGACGGCGACGCGACGCAATGTACTAGATCGTCGCGTCGCGTCGCGCCGAGCGGGACGGCTCTGTGTGATGTCGTCCGTAATATCTAGTACATTACAACAGCTCAGCGTCGCGTCGCCGTCCCGTCCCGTCGCGCCGCGCCCGCTGTGTGCAGCGACCATTATGTACCAGGACCGCGGCAACTCTTAACAATCCCGCACCCTTTAAAAATGACTTTAAATTGAGTGAGTATAAAATTTCTACGATCTATAATTTCATTTACAAAGCCTGATCAGCAATTCTAAGCATTTCCAATAAAAAGTGCTTGCATTTTATTCATAGTATCAAGCTAGCGTGTCAACTTAAAGTTTATAAGTGCACCAAGGTCGGCTGCAGCTATTAATTATCTGTTATTCTGTTATTGAAGAACTGGGGTTCTCAAAGTATTGTAAGAGCGAGAATTCTCAAGTGAAATTGATGTAGGAGAAGGTTAGTTTTCAGTAAATTCTTCCTATCTAAGGAATATTGCGGTTCCACCCGCTTTTCGAGGGAATAACTTCCCGTGCACGTACCCAGTTAAAATGTTAACAAGCCATATTAGTGAAAGAGGAACACACATCCATATACTAAAAAAAATATGTTATACATAGGATGAGATTTATTATTCAACCCCAAATAGCACTACCATTTTTCTAAACTCTTTTTAATAACTTTAACTAAAAGTTGCTGATCCAGTTACTTCAGGAAGGCATATTACATCAAGTTTAATATAAAGGTTATCGTCAAAATTCGGTACCTACATGCCTTTTATGCACCCACGCATAAGGAGAAAACATGCGCGATCTACTTAAAGAACAAATACCAACAGTCTGATTCATCTTTTAAATAAACAATATCCCTACACTTGGGCATTATAAGCCCACTCATAAAAAGTATATCTATAGATACTTTATCTCATGAAAGCGGGTGATCCTTACTTGTATGTGTCGACATACATGTACACTGTCTTTGTACGACTCGGTGACTAGACCACTACTAAGCGCTCCCGAGCTTACGCATACAAAGACAATGTGCATGTATATTTACACACACAAGCTTGGCTCAGCCGCTTTCATGAGATCAAATATTTACCTGCCGAGGCTGCGGGATTGTTCGCGCGAGTCACCGCGGCGCTGGTACATAAAGGGCTTAAGAAGGAACATGGTGGCGTTTAGTCAGTAAGAGTCTGACACTCCCTCACGCTGCACCCACAGCAGTAGCCGTCATTTCTTCTTCTTCCTCCTGCCCTGTTCCCAATTTTATTTGGGGTCGGCGCAATATGTCTTCTGCTTCCATTTTTATTTGCCACTCGTCATACTGACTGTCAGCAGGAGCCGTCATTTGATGATTTCATATAAAAAAGATCTATAGGTAAATATAATACTCAAGTATTTGCAAAATGCAAAGAGTAGTATAAAATTCTTTGAGCACCACATCAATTCAGTCCTATTATAGGCTATAGTTAAACAATTTCAGCCTAGCCTATAATCAGACAATTCAAAGGAAATGGCGGAACACGCACGGCTAACTAAGTTATATGTCTATCAATGGGCTGTTATGCCTATTTCAGGCTATGTGCCCTGTAAGTGGAGGGGGGGAGGGGTGATTGATTTCAAATCGTCGTAAGTATTGGAAATAAATGAAAGGAAAAAAACTTGTAATCGTCCATTGTTTTTTTTGCAATACTTGCATGCTTTTATTGTCATGAAATGTAGGCTACAAGTTGACAGGAATGAGAATCATGTTGAAAGCCCATCATTGAACACATACAGAGGAAAACAATGACTAAACGACCATAGTGAAAGACGATATGCCTCAAAAGAATGATACTTGTGAGATGTGCAATGGCGAAATGTGTACAATAAAATAGGAAAAGGGCAGGAAGACGACAATTGATAACGCAGATATTATATTGGTAAAAGACATAGATAGTTTCAGAAACCTCCCCAAGGTTTTAATACCAGTTACGATACAGCTAATAAATAAAGTTCTTAAATAATATATTGAGGAATAACCACAGAGGAAGGAAAGATAGCAATAACCCTTCCTTGTAGGTTCAAATAAACACGTGGTAACAATTTGCATAAGAAACCCAAAAAAAATTCACGACCCAAATCAAGCTGCTATCAAAAGTTGAACAACCCTTCAACTTAAAAGTTCAAAAACACAAAAATACCGTTGTTGACACTTAAAAAAAATCTTATCACAATCGTAGCAACAGTTCGTAAGGTCATCGACATACACAAACATACATATATTTATGTATAAATTCCATTACATATCCCCCCTTACCTACCCTGATCACCACCTGTACAAATCTTCGGACATACAGGTTACCCGACGCACGCGCCGACCGAACGACAGATGTGCGCGTTCGGGTGACTTCGGAAGACTTCGGGTGGCGTCGGGTTCGCCATTAAAGGAATTTAAGGGTGTTTTGTGATGGAAAGTTGTGGTTTAAAGTGGGGCAGTTATTTCGGAGGATTAATTGGTGTGCTGGTGTAATTTATAAGGTTTTGCAAAATTATGTAGAGATAGGGTGATTTGTTATGGAAATAATAGATTATGCTAATATCACCAAAATATTGCGACAATATCAGTTTGTTCGAGCGCCTATCTGATTCTTTTACCGAACGGAACACAAATAAATACTTTTTGCGTCGTTCTATTTTTTGCAAGAATATGTAGATTTATCTAAATGAGATAATTAGAATTTAATTTGATTTTATGTGCATGTAAATTGACATGTGACATTGCGTAAATTATAAATAGACTAACATACGAATTCCGTGGGAGGCTGACAAACCCGTTTCTATGTAATATATTACATTAGGAAACTACTCAATATAAGTATGTGTTGGCAATATAAGACATGTAATTAAACCACTGAAAAAAGAAAATTCCTTACTATATAACTTATTATTTCCCACCTAATTGTACCTACATTATACTTGACCACCCATCCATTCTCAGACCGCAGCAAGCACACATCAACTTCAACAGATCAGCACTTTATTATACCCCTTCAAATATCTACCAATAGGCGACCCCCCTACAAAGCGGTCGCCTGCGCCTGAGCAGAGTTCGGTACTATTCGCCATACAAACGGACCCTCGCGCCTTTTTGTGTCACGGTCGTTCAACCTGGGCTTTTGATGGGATTTACATTAATATTATGGTGTTGGGGACCCGTGGGGTTGGTGGTATAGACCTTAGGTGATATTGATGATTATTAAAAAAACATACCGGCCGAATTGAGAACCTCCTCCTTTTTGGGAAGTCGGTTAAAAATAAATCTATACTAATATTATAAAGCTGAAGAGTTTGTTTGTTTGTTTGTTTGAACGCGCTAATCTAAGGAACTACTGGTCCGATTTGAAAATTTCTTTCAGTGTTAGATAGCCCATTTATCGAGGAAGGCTATAGACTACTTTTTATCCCGGTACGGGAAGTAGTTCCCACGGGATGCGGGTGAAACCGCTGGCAGAAGCTAGTTGATGATATGTATTAAACTAGCAGACATACAGGCCACTTTTACTCTTTTTAATTGTTTTTTTTTGTGAAGTAGTTATTAATTTTTTATTGTATTTTTTGCAAATGTGATTAATAAGTGCATACCTGATATTAATGATATTAAACAAGAAATTCTATGACGTTAATAGATTTTCCCATAAAGATAGGAATTACCCACAAAATTAAAATCGTTTTATTTCAATATAAATATATTCTCTTGATATGGCGATTATGCCTCTTAAAAATATTTTACCTCTTGAAAAATAAATAAATAAACATGATAAAGAAAATATCAATGACCAAATCAAAATATGTTCTAAACAAGCCAAGATTAGTTTAAAAACTTTAAACCACTCATTAAATATAATATGTTCCCTTTTAAAATTACTTCACGGAACCAATCACAATTAAATTAAAATTGAAAAGGGTTGGATTACGATTCTAAATTAAATTCTGATAATAATATAATGTGTACTTTAACCTAATAGTTTTAAGGACTATTTTTACTTGCACTAGAGTTTTCTTTGTATACTCTCAATTTGAATGTGAAGTACCTCATGTTCTTATGTATTCTATCAAATCCTCACTAATGTTATAAAGGGGCGGGTAACTCTTGTCAGTTCGGCTATCAAGCCAAAGCTACTGAACTTATTTAAGTGTTTGTAAAGTTGTCGGCACGGATATTGAGCCCTGACCTTCACCTGCGCAGAAGCGATTTATTGGTTTATTGCCTTATGTGTACAGTGCGCAAAGCGATCCCCACTCTTCCGCCAAGAGCTCAATATCCGTGCCGATAACTATACATAGATAGTCTGAGGCAGGCTACTTTTTACCCTGTATGCACCCAAACAAAGCTTAAGTTATCCAAAGGGTTATAGTTATAGTGTAGTTTCCCAATCGTGTAATAGTTTCTCTAATTAGTTCAGTGATTTCAGTCTTTAGGCATAGTCTTTATTAAATTAGGATATTCACATATTTATTTGGATTCCATTATACAATACTAGCTGGTGCTCGCGACTTCGTCTGCGCAGGTTTAGTATTTCGAACAATATGTTTACAAATTGTAGCCTATGTGTTATTCTGATGTATAAGCTATATTATTGTAAAGTTTCATTAAAATCCATTCAGTAGTTTTTGCGTGAAAGAGTAACAAACATCCATACATACAAACTTTCGCGTTTATAATATTAGTAGGATATGCTGAAGCGGTTTAAAGCTAGGTGAAATTATGGACCCTGTTAGGGCACAGCAAAAGAAGGCATTACAACATTTGAATAATATAGGATAGAACGTATAGATGTGCGTACGAAGCCAGGGCTCATTGCTAATACCTACTTTTAAAACCTCGAAAGAAGGTACCCTAGCACCCTACCACCCCCACAAAACCCAACAAGCGTAATACTAAGTGAAACTAAATAAAAGGAACACCCTGATTGGTTACGACGGCAGGTGCGCGACGAATCCTGTTCCGTAGCTGCGCGGGAGTGGATTAAGACGCACGGTTTTACATGTTATTGTGAGCTTTGGGGTGGGGGAAGGAAAAAATAAATAGGTGTATAGGTCTTGGCAAATAAGATTGCTGCTGTGAACTTGGGTATTAGTGACGTTGTGATAGACGATATGTATGAACACACACAATTGAGTGCTTAAAATGTGCATAGAGAACTCCATGCACCAGGTTAACGAGAAGCATATAGCCTCGATAAATAGGCTATTTATGTATGTGTGGTTTTTTTTTTCATATCGGTCCATTAGTCCACCAAGCAAACAAACCACTCTTCAACTTTACATTCTTTTTTTAAATCCAGCATCAAAACTGAGGTTTTCCTACCTACCCAATTAATTTCCAAAAAGTAGATAAAGACAAAACACAAAGTCCGAAAAACCGAAGTCCACTTCTAAAAAGGCCAACCAAAAGTCATACGATTTCAAAAAATAAGACAAAAACAGTAGATCATTCTAGAACGAAGAAAAAAACAACATCAATAAACTAGATGTCAAAATACCCACAGAAATTAAAAAGTATAAAACGAACGGTCAACCTGTCCAAGTCGACATTTCCGAACAGAGGTCGACGCAAGAAAACCCGAGACAAATGGGTTTGAAGTGCAAATCTCCGATTCTGAATAAAATTTAAATGATTAGACGCGAAAAAAGATGCATTTAGATTATTTTTTTGTCATCTCCTGCGCATCTGGAGTTTGACTATAGATTACAGCTACGTATTTGCAAGTCTCCTCAATTTTTGAAAAACACATCTTTTGTCCAAGATGTCTTATCGAACCAGCTGTTATTTTTGTTACTGAATTTCCTGAATCATCTGTTACAATTTCTTCTTTGACTATATGCATCTGAATACCAGTAACTTCTAACAAGGTATTTCTTACAACTTTTCTTGACATAGGGTAATTTCCAAATTCTTGTTAACTTCCAAATTCTGGAATTAAACTAAAATACATATGCGATAGTAAAACTCTTTGACTTCTAAAAACCTACATCAAACCAAGCGTCTATAAAAGCGACTCATTCATCAAGCAACATTTGCCTAGCAACTACACCAAAACTGCCCTCAGTAATTACTCCCCACCTTCTATGGAGACCAGTTACACACCACAAGTTACCAACATTCTTGAGTCAGTAGCTGAGCACATTGTTTCAATTCAAAACTGAACTCGGTACATCTCAATCGGGATTATCAGGTATTGTAACATCTGCTACGATAGAATTTAAGTTATGTATCATGATGTGATATCTATTGGTAAATCTATAAACCTTATCTCTAAAGATAAAGATTGCTTAATGGATTGTGCTAATCTTGGAGCAACGTAAGATAATTATTGCAAATATTGAGGCTGTTTTAAATCATGTTAAGATTTTTAAGGATCCTTTTCGAAACTGGTGGTCCAGACTGTTATTTGTAGATCTTGGTAGACTAATTATGAATAGTAGATATGCTATCTACTATTTTGAAAACTACATATAGCCGAATTAATTTTGACATAAAATCCATATAGGTAATATCAAATTCCTGTCTTTTTGAGCAGACCAACAGATCTCTGTCTATCTACGACTTGAAAGAGTCGATTAAGAATATAAAATGGCGGGCGTTAAATCTGCAGATACATAGATAAAATATTGAGGTTGATAAATAAATGCATAAGGCCAGTGGTAAGTTTTTGTAAGATTACGGACTGATATAAGATATTCAGAAGTTGGTTACACAATTTCTTCGTCCAATCAAAATCATCGAAAGCAGTGAAGGGGGCGTTTGGGGGCTGTCTTATCTCTACTGACATTTGAAAAGTGCTGATTTTCTAACTCGTAAACTATTTTAATTTTGACAGCTGAAGCAAGCCACGGCCTAGATTCGAGGTCAATATTATGTATCTGTTAATAACTTCGAGTTTTAATTAATATTAATGTGTTTACTTAAGGTGTTGCGAAAGCAACAGTTTTCTGATTTCAGCAACATAGATTTGTGAAACTTTAGATCCGGGTCTTCAACTTAAGAAGGCGTTTTATGCCAAATATCCAATCGACGTCTTTTTGGTTAATATTCTATACTATACTTTGCGACATCATGTAATTGCTATAGGCTATATTTATACACAATTTTGATTTTACCACGTTGTAACCACGGTCGCTGCAATTCGGCCGAGACATCGGGTAAAGAAAAATAAAAGATACCGTGCCTTTAGAGCAATCCCGATTGTGTCATAATAAATACCCGTAGGGACAAGTCGTGGTGGCCTAGTGGGTAAAGAACCAACCTCTCGAGTATGAGGGTGTGGGTTCGATTCCAGTTCAGGCAAGTACCAATGCAACTTTTCTAAGTTTGTATGTACTTTCTAAGTATATCTTGGACACCAATGGCTGATAAAAAGGTGAAGGAAAACATCTTGAGGAAACCTGGACTATATAGTCTAAAATCACCAACCCGCATTGAGCAAGCGTGGTGATTAATGCTCAATCCTTCTCCGTGTGAGAGGAGGCCTGTGCCCAGCAGTGGGACGATAAAAAGGCTGTAACAGGGACAAGTCGCGAAGTTCAAAACCCTTTACCATGAGCCAAATGATATAGCGAGATGATAGTCAAATGTATAACTTCTACAAATAATCTCCCATCCAAAATTCCGCCCAAAATATTAGCAAGACATACAACTCTGCTTACCCCGTGCACAGAAGACTCGTGTCCACGTGACCGGTATAATTAGCCGGGCCGCCAGTCACGGAGACACCTGGCCGAAATATTTGCATATCGATACCGTTGTCCACACTATTTCGTGCTTTTCGCCGCTACCATGTGTTTTTGTGAGTTTATTATGGTGTTTTATTCCAAAAATATACTTCCATAAAAGACTGTATTAGTATCATGAGGTCGGCCAACAAAACATTTTTTTGCCACTGTGTAATAATCATCATTGGACTTAATACTTTTCTGTTGGGTATCCTATTGATAGGAAGAGCATAGTGAGCGTTCGTTGTGGGAGGCTTTAGTTCGGTAATGGACGGCAATTGGCTGATATGATCATGCTGATGAAGGTCCTAATATCTACACGAAAAAGCAAGAGATTTATTTATGTGGAAAACGACGGGAATTCAGAACTATCTTAAGACAAATGCCTTAATTAAAGCATGAGTATTCTCATGTTGTTAGGCTCAATTAATTTTTTTATGAGAGAGCTGCAGGTTTTAATCACCTGACAAGCTCTAGAGTTAGATTTTTTTCAAATCTGCCTGACATTCCCCAACACTACTCGGTAGCAGTCGTTGTTACAACTACACGTAGTGAGAGGCTCAATTTGATAAAGTATTTCAAGTAAAACTCCTCACATCTCACCTTCAACCTCTGCATGACTATCGAGAATCGCTAGTAAGACAGTATCATCATTGTCAAGCAATTTATTCGGTCAGCCATTATAATGGGGACATTTATATTCCATCTCCAGGTATCGGGGTATTATGTTACAAGTCGGCGGTGCGTGTCACATTATGTAATCGCTATATATGTACTTATTTGAACTTCGTTTCTGAAGTTCAAGGTGTCATCTCTATTTTCGCTCTTTCCTTGAGTAGTTTATTTTCATAATAATCAAGGTACTTAGCTACCTGTTTTACGCGGTTTCTTGCATCCAAAATTGCTAGTGAATTCATGCATTTATTCTTATAAATATATTACAAATACCACTCCGATTTGAAAAATAATTTGAATGTTAGAGAAATCTACTACAACTGCACTGGGCAAAATATTTTTTTTACCAGAGGATCTTGGTTTACAAAATATATGCTTATTATGATGATTTATTATTTAGGTATTTAATCTAATAGTAATCTCTATATATACCTCTATATAAAAATGAAACCCGCTTTCCGTTGTCACGACATAACATGAAAACGGCTTGACCGATTTGGCTGAAAATTAGAGGGGAGGTAACTTAGACCCGGGAGAAGGTTTTAGGATAGTTTTTGTCACCATCCGGCTACGGGACGCGGGTGAAACCGCGGGCGAAAGCTAGTCAATTATAAATATTGATAGTTTCCAAAAATGTTGGGTCATAATGATGGTGAATAATTTTGTGACAACAGCTTATATTAAAAGGAGAAAGAGAGAGAGAGGTAATTTACGTCAATTATGAAATAAAGAAGTAAAGACAACAGGGAATGGAGTCGTGTGTAAATGGAGTCGAACATGTGCAGAAGTATACAACGGCAAAGTTCTTCTGAAAAGAACTTTAGGATGAAGAGTGAACTGCAATTGCAGAATAGCTTATCACTTGTCGCGGGGGAAAAATATTTTTTTTTCTCTTATCTAATCGAATTAAATAATAAACGATTTAAGATAACATCTTGAGAAAACCCGAATGTAAGATTAGATGTCTGAAACCCTCGATAAAATAGCTTTTCGTGTAATAACAAACAAATTCTTCAGCTAAGCTGAACAGTCAGATAATGATGCAAAAAAATCTTTTTCCACCATAGAACGAAGACTGATCAACATATTATGTAGCAAAACCGATATAAAAGGTTTATATTATACAAGCCGTTTTCCCGCGGTTTCACCCGCGTCCCTAGCTTTCCAACAGTGAAAGAATTATTCAAATCAGTTCAGTAGTTTAGGAGCTTTTAGGGCACAAATTAACAAACAATTTTTTTTATATTAGTATATGTAGATGAAAAATATCGATATTTCGCAACAAAAATTAAATAAATAAGTAACTCCTGGTTAGCGATAAACGTTAATCTTATCCAACACGTGCCGACTGAGTCACAGTCAATATTTGGGCTTCTTGTTCGTCTGTATTTGTTACTTACAGCTACATAACTTTATCATGGGGTTTCGTATCAAAAGGTTTCTGGTTATGTTTTGTAGGAAAAGCTTATTTTAATGTTGGTCTAGTGAATAACCTTATGATACAGCAAAATGGTTGGTTTGTTAATGAATCATAACTAAACGTTTGAGCATATTTGGATAAATTGTTCTAAAAAGCTAAAACGCAAAATGGAGATTTCAGATTCAGATTCTATAAATGAAAATAAATAGCTATTACCCCCGCACTCAAAGACATTTAATGATTACTTAAGTCACTCCTTAGTGACAGATTCTCATAGAAATTCTGCACTAAGGAACAGCTTAAGTAACCATTAAATGTCTCTGAGTGAGAGCCTAGTACCAAAAAAATCCGCATTATGTATCGCGGGATGTGTATAATATATTTTTGTAACTACATAATTTGATTAACCTCTTATCCCTATCAACAGAATTTTACGCCTAAGTTATCAACTAAACTCCACTAAATCCCACAATAACTTTACATAAGCAACACATTTCGCGCAGGCGCACTAAAAACAAAGAGATCTCGCCATTCATTCGAAGCGCGTGCGCAAGTGTGCGTACAAGTGTATCTCACGCACACACGCAAGCGGGTCGTTTCGTAAACAATCAAGTTTGTAGTGTCGAAAGAAAGGTGTTGCAAGAGTTATAGTCTCGAGTTTTTGATGCAGCTGAAAAATCAGGTTACAATACTTTAGCCTTTTCCTTAAAATGAGGTAGAAAGAAACCATCACATCTTAAACTCCTCGTAAGGAACTGAAGAGGTTACCATTTAGATGCCATGATTGTCTATAACTGACTTCTACATCCCAACTACAAAGACCCACCTGACCTCTAACAAACACCCTTATCTATACATGCCTAATAAAGGCCTAAATGTATTGTCGGATTTGACTAAATGTCCAGCTATTTGATTGAGAACCAGCCTGACTCTGATACTAAGGCTTGATGATGAAATACAGTTAAGTGATACAAGTTTTAATTATGATATAGCCTCTTAATGATTTATTTTAATTAAACATCACGCAGATATGTTTAATAGTCAAAAAGTGGTGCTATTAGAAAGTTGTAGCTAATTAGTAGGTTCTAATCGTAAATTATGTAGAAGAAAGATTAGGCAAAGAGCATTTCATTAAGCAAAGAACTGAGACCTAATACTCGCCCCCAAACTGGAGAAGGCAGGTGCTGCATTCAAGCGGCTCCTGCCCAACCTGGGCGGCCCAAACGCCCCCTGCCGCAGACTCTATGCGGGGGTCATGCGATCCATGGCCCTTTACGGGGCCCCGGTATGGGCACGTTCGGTACGGCCGCGGGCTGTACGCTACCTGAACGTGCCCCAAAGGGTGATAGCCATCAGGCTAATCCGGGGGTACCGCACGATCTCCCGCGAAGCAGCTGGCCTACTTGCTGGACTGCCACCGTGGGATCTGGAGGCGAGGGTCTTCTTGCGCCTGTACGACTGGCGCGAGGAGGCTCAGCGCCGGGGGGAAACTCCGCTACCGCGGCAAGTTGTCGCGCAGCGGGCGGAGCTCCGGCGCGATCTCATGGTGGCCTGGAGGGAGCGACTATCGCAACCCAGTGCAGGGCACGCCACCATCGTGGCGGTAAGTCCCCTCTTTGAGGAGTGGCTCGGGAGGAGTCACGGCGCCCTCACGTACCGCATGACGCAGGTCCTCACCGGACACGGTTGTTTCGGGAGGTACCTGCACCGCATCGGTCGTGAGGAGGCGCCCGGGTGTCACCACTGTGCGGACAGCCCCGAGGACACGGTGGACCACACAGTCCAGGTGTGCCCCGCATGGGAAGGGCACCGCCGGGTCCTCGTCGAGGCTTTGGGCGGCGGCGACCTCTCGCGTCCGGCCCTGGTTCAGGCCATGGTCCGGGGCGAGAGGGAATGGGATGCCGTCGCCTCCCTCTGCGAAGCGGTCATGCTCGAGAAGGAGGAGGCGGAACGCCAGAGAGTTCGCACCTCTCATCCCGGCCGCCGCGCTGGACCAGGTAGACACCATGGGCGCCGGGTGTCGCGAGATGACTCCCGGCCACCGTAGGCGTGGGTCTGTGGGCGGTGAGTTCGGGTGGCTCATCGTCCCTCTGTCTTTCTAGACGACAGACCCGTGTCGACGGCGCGCGTTGTTCCACGCGCTCCTCAAAGAGATGTCAGCAACCCCAGCGGGGCCCAGCAGGGCCAAGGCCTGCCGGGGCTGCGGGTTGTTCGAAAGAGATACCGCGGCCCTGGTACATAAAAGGCTTATGACGGAACACGACGATTTTAGTCAGTAAGAGTCTGACACTCCCTCACCGCTGCTAACCCACAGCGGGAGGGGTCATTTGATGATTTTACGTCGCTAAAAAAAAAAAAAAAAAGACCTAATACTCGCTATGAACGGAGTGTAAGAGTGTCAGACTCTTGCTGACTTCTTCTTCATATGGAGTGAGCTGCAGATTTAACCACCCAACGAGACCTAGTGTCGGAATCTTCTCAAATCTGTCTGATGTCAATGAACCTTTCAAGTTCCAGAGTTCCGTCACTCATTTGAACAATCTTGCAGTCGAAGGAAACTAGCAAGATTAAATTACGTATCTTATGTGTTCATGACATAGAAGGACTCCAATATATAAAATCATCACACACCATCAAGCCACAAATATGACTTTTGCCCAATTAAAGGGTACAAAAATAAAAATCATAACCAACCAACATACCTACCACTCTAAAACCAAGCCTATCACACAGCAATCATCAAACAGGACCACTTTTACTCCACCACAAAGACACAACAAAGCGCTCACGCACACTAGCGCAACATGCGCACACGCAGCGAGCGAGCGAATTTTTCGCGCAGGTTCTTGACCGAAGCTATTTCCGGCACTGGGAATCGAAACGGCGTTTTATCGCTTCGAGCGCCAGCGTGTATCGGTATTGGGGTACAAGGTATGAGTGACAGCGGTTTTGTGTTTAGTTTATGTGGTAGATGGTATATAAGTTGTTTTTCATATAGTGAGGAATGCTGTTTTCATCGAACAAAAGGTAGTGTTGAAATTGTCTCAGGCCTTTCTGACAAAGCTGTAGGTTTGGGTCTTGTAATAATTTTGCGTCTGGGTTAACGTTTTTGTCATATGCTCGCAAATAATGATTTTTCTGTATATGACGGACAGAAGCTTTCTAGGCAGTATAGACCTTGACGAGAATCTCTTCTTATATAAAATGTTTTTTTAAGAAATGGTCTCTAAAACCACTAAATAAATTGTTTATTTTATTAGTCTGACATAAAGATTCATTGTTTGAATTTGTTCATATTAACATTTTACCGAAAACATATTGTTTTTCCTTATAATTATATTAAGTCAAGGTCTTCTCTTTCTCTACTCCTAAAATAACTTTTTTCTTTAGAAACTTATAACAAAAGAAAAATACTACAACTAAATTACAAACCGCTCCCGCTTCTACCTTGTATACCCCCACCGGATATGTTAAGTACACCAGCGTTTAAGTCATAGGACATCTGTTCGCGTCTATTGCCAATCACCAATAAACACCAACTTAGGGTATATTGAGAGGAGTATGCGATAAATAGAGGTTTTTTTTCAGGTCGTTAATTTTATGATATAAGTGGTGTACTAAGTTTTTTGTACCGATTTCAAGGGCCAATTACTATAGATTAGTAAAGTCATTTTTTGCATGAAGTTTTAAGCAGTTGGTTAAACTGAATAATACTTCCAGTCATTATTGTTAATTATAGCAATTTGTCAGACAATTTTATGTAATTGATAACACGAAATACACGAAAAAAAAATGTATGTACTACACCACGGAGGAGAGTAACATTAAGAATTTACGAATGGGATATAATCGCACAGCAAGAATATAAGATGCCTCATTTACATGTCTAATACATGGTTCCTAAGCATACTAGTCATCAGTTTATCCATTTTCCTTTAAAATAAAGAAATAACCGACGTCAAAAAATTGGCCCTGTAACTAGCCACAAGGACCAAACTCCACCTTCAAAAACCCGCTACCTCTTATAACTTACACACCACCACCGGACGTGTTAACAGTATCGCGATGTCTGCCCGCATCCTTACGAGCGAAGCGCGATGATACTATACCTTCAGGAATTTGTGTTTCAAACTTACCTGAAAAATGAAAAAAAGTTGGATTAGTATCAAGTTCATTCACATTGAAAAGAAATGGTAAGGAGTTTACAGCGTTGTACGGGAATGTTCTCTAAACCTACTGCACAAAATCAAATAAAAATGCGTTTATATAAAAAAACAGTAGTATCTAAACGTCATCTTCCAAGTGACATATTTTCCAGGTTCATTCACACAATCCATCTATGGTTTCTTTGATCGTCCCCTGCACCCATATCCATACTTGTAGAGGTAGTAATTTCAAAAGCTACGTATTTCTTAAAAACTTCATGCAACAACCTACCTCTATGAACTCCACATCTATACTAATATTATAAAGCTAAAGAGTTTGTTTGTTTGTTTGTTTGAACGCGCTAATCTCAGGAACTTCTGGTCCGATTTGAAAATTTATTTCAGTGTTAGATAGCCCATTTATCGAGGAAGGCTATAGGCTACTTTTTATCCCGGTACGGGAAGTAGTTCCCACGGGATGCGGGTGAAATCGCTGGCAGAAGCTAGTTTACTAATAATGTTTATTGTGCTACCTCACAGACGGATTCAAAATCACAATTTGTAACCATGTTATTACGCCTAGGTATCTTTTAAGAGTTGGAGTGAAGTTCAGTTTTAAGTCTACTGCTAATTTCTCTATTACAAGACTAGTTTGTTCTCCGAAATCTCCCGTTGTATCATCAAGAATGTTAATAGCAGACATCGCGTGTTCAGAGTTTAGCTGATACCCTAATTGTTAAATTGCTGTAGTCTCGATTGAATTTCTTTTGTCTAACCTGTCTTATTCGTGATCAGCTTTCTATTGATGATGCTAAATCTGAGGTTCTTTCATTTTTTCTGTATTCAAAATAACCCGCGGTTCCACCTGCTTTCCCAAGGAACTTCTTACCGCTACCGGATAAAATGTACCACATAGCTTTTCTTGATAAATGAGCTAGGTATCTTATATTAAAAACCAATAGGTCTAAAATTATCGAGTTCAAGCTAACAAACTCTTCAGCTTTATGATACTTAATAGTAGAGATTCACGATATTTGTGACATTGCCGACGAATTAGGACAACTAGAAGTAAACCTTCGGACTATAACTGAGAAACTATATCTACTCGATCCTATGCTAAATCTAAGTAACGAATGTATAGCAAAACCACTATAAGACTAAATTGTTTGTACTACAAACGATTACAGAAGACACAAACATCTTTAGAATCAAAAATTTGAATTCGGAAACGGAACGAAAACGGCGCGGGCGCATTTGATTTTTTTCCCCAATCCTAGGGCGCTTTGTGTTGCGTCCCACTCTCTCTTGAACATTCTCCATATAGCTGTTTCATATCGGGGGTGTATAGAGGGTGTTCAACGCCAGATGTTTCGGAGATTCTTGTTTTTTTTTTCTTGAAGGGTACAACAATGGAGGCGAGCTTGAGATTTGAGCATATGGCCGTGGAACAGGTATGAATTGATAGGCGAAATATTCTATTTTTGTTCGGCTGCTATTTGATTTTTGGATTTTGTGTTTCTGCTTGGGTAATGAGTTGGGGAGTTTTTTATATGCTGTTTTGGATTGTGCTTAAAAGTATCGCAATTTTAGCCTTGGAGAAAATATTTCGATTGATGGAAACAATTATAGGATACATGTTTATTTTTTACATAAAAAAACTATTGCATGAGCTGATGTTTCCCCAATTATTTCATCATCCGCCTAACTTTTTATCCAACTAATTATGTTGGGGTCGGATTAGTCTTTCTAGATGCAACTGAGTACCAGTCTCAGTTATTTAAACATAGAATATAAAACTAGTGTCATAGCAGTCACTGCATTCTTCAATTCTCTAACAAACAATTAAAATATAACTAAAGCCAATTTCACTAATAACTTTAAAGAAAGACCTGCCATATCTCTACCTTTACCTCTAAACAGTAATGGCCGACAATAAAACAATCAGGTCTAAACATCTGTTGCTATTGTTTAACGCTAAATGTAAATAAACAATAAACTTATTGTTAGGGGAGTATTCCCACGGAAATGTGACATTTTATGATGCTGTATTATCAGGTGGATAGGTGAGAATTTTTTTATTGGACCTTGACTGAAAGCCGATTACACAGTCGGGAAAAGACTACGCGGATAAAGACATGCGAATTTCAAATGCAACGTCAAATGTGCAGTCTTTTATATTTTTTGAAAGAATTAAAAGCTGTAGAAACAGAGAAGTTCAATCAGTCGTCGAAAATAAGGTAGCCTCATCGGCAACTAACTATATTTTTGAGCTGTTGGAGGTTGAAACTCTCGGATTATGGGGAACAAGTGGACACCTCCTTTAGCAAGGATATACGAAAGCGACTAGTTGTCACATTTGCCGTACCACATGGAAATTGGCTTGAGCCTTTTATTACACCTTATAGCTAGAATAGCAATCACACGATTTCATTTGCAAAAAAGGGCGATCCGAGCGATCTATGGCATGGGCTCTCGCGAATCTCTAAGAGAATTCTTTAAGGAAATTAATATACTTACATTACCTTCCTTGTATATTTTTGAAAATATTATGTTTGTTCGCAAAAACATCCATAAATTCACAGTTAAAAGTGACATTCACCAGATAAATACACGTAACAAACATAAATTAGTGGTTCCCAAGTTTAGGCTAACAAAAACAAATAAGTCGTTCTTAGGGAATTGTGTACGTTTTTATAACAAGCTACCTAAATGTATCCTTGATCTCACTGATAAAAAGTTTAAGAATGTAGTTAAAAACATTTTGATAAAAAAGGCGTATTATAAAATTCAGGATTACATTAATGACAGTGATGCCTGGCGTTAAATTAATATTGTTTTTTCTTTTTCTCTGCACATGTGGCTTCCCCGGCGACCACGGGCACGGGAGTGCCTCCGCCCAGACCAGTCAAGCCCAAGCCAGCAAGACCCCAAATTGCATTATATAAGAACTTGATTACCCAATATATGTTTTTTTTTTCTTTGAATTGTATAAATTATTTTTCCAGTAACGATTGCACTAAAATTATTTTGTATAATTTATTAATACATTTTTAGCTCAATTTGGATTGTATAACATTCTCAGGACTAGATAGAAAACTGTATGTTTGTAATTATTTTTTATTTTCTTTTAAAAAGAGTGTCCATGGAGTTTCTTGCCGGTTCTTCTCCATGAGACCAACTCTTTGGAACCGTGCACCTAACTTTGACGTTTCGAAAGAGCTTTCATAGGCCTATTTGAAATAAAAAATTTTGAGTTTGAGTTTGAGTTCATGATTACCATTATATCCAAGTGAAAACGTAAGTTTTTTATCTTTTCAAATGAAAACTACAAAACAAATCTATATCTGGGTCTCTTCCTTTTTATACAAAGGTTAAATATCTGGAAGCTGATATAACCACTATGAGAAACGATAACTGCATCAAAGCCGATTGTCGACCACGGCGCCTGATCTCATTTAAGTAGATTAGCCAGCTGAACAGGACATATTTATAGTCCACAAAGAGGAGGAACCATGGCCTATGAGTCTTGCACCAGCATGATATTCCATAAATAGTGCTAGGAAAAGCGTCACGGAGTCATAACGAGGAGATAGTTCCCACGAGCAGGAAGTGATGGGTAGAGAGTGTAAGGCGAGGTGACAGTGGCAGCGAGAATATGGTGGTGAAACAGTAGATTGGATATAGGAGCTAGAAAGGGGAACTTCAATCAAACTTATTTAATTTTTGACGTTTATAAGTACTTGAAATAAATTATTTGACTTTGAGAAGCGGTGACAATTGTATATGAAATTACTTTACAGCTTAGGCCCGCCGCTGATTGCAACTTTTTGTCACTGTCACCTGCTGTCACTCACGATGCGCTCACTGAATCTGTTCTTGGGTGACAAATCGCGATCATTTTTGTATGCCGGCTGATTGACAAAAAGTCACCAGTGAGTGGACTCCCATTGTAATGTACAGAGCGAGTGACAATCACGTCACTCCGGCATTGCCTGCTGCTGCAACTATTTGTCACCGTATTGTCACGTCACCATAATGCGCACACAGTATAGTTTTCATTGCACTTGACAAAGTGACATAAAGTCACGGTTACGAAAAGTTGCAATCAGCGGCTAGCCTTAGACATAAGTGGTTTGGCAGCAAGTGACTCTTGTCACGTTCGGTCCGTGTGTGACCATCTTATCGTGACTTGATCTTCTATGTTCTGGAATGTGCGTTAAATTGGTAGGTAAGGCAGACATTGGAACATTTTTGGCAGTTGTACCAAGGGTTATCGAGTTGCCCAAGTTACTTGATTGAGATCAGATAAGCAGTCGATCCATATAACACACTGGTACTCAGCTGAATGCAGTTAGCGTATCAACCCTAACATAGTTTGAGAAAACGACTAGATAGATGATGACATCGTACTTGTGCTTATGTCTTCTTTTTAACCGACTTCCCAAAAAGGAGGAGGTTCTCAATTCGGCCGGTATGTTTTTTTTTTTTTTTTTTTTTTTTTTTTTTTTCTATGTATGTACATCGATTACTCCGAGGTTTATTGACCGATTTGCGTGATTCTTTTTTTGTTCGACGCGAAATAGCTGCCAGATGGTCCCATAGTCATCAGGTCAGGATCTGATGATGGAAACCCTGAGAAATCGAGGGCAACCTTCGAAAGTTGTAGGCATACATAGTGTAAAAACTTGACACTCAGGTGTATGCCTGAAAGTTCTATTCAACAGTGAAGGTTTGGAGCTGACCTGATGATGGAGACCAGAGAGGGTCGAGGGAACTCGACAACTGAATATGTAAACTACCTCGTGTTTGGGCTTATATTCTTTGTATTGACGAGACCTTTGCAACAGTGAAGGTTTGGAGCTGACCTGATGATGGAGACCAGAGAAGGTCGAGGGGACTCGACAACTGAATATGTAAAATACCTCGTATTTGGGCTTATATTCTTTGTATTGATGAGAACTTTCCACTTATATGGATAGTGACAACTATTCATATCACTGAAAAGCAGTAAATAAAAAACTTTTTTACAAAAAAATTAAACCGACTTCCAAAAACACTAAAAAGCAAAAAAAAACTAATTTTAGGTGCATCGGCCTACAAGTCGGTGGCAAAATTAACTTAGTAACATCCATTAGACACCGACTTCTAGGCCGATGCACCTAAAATTAGTTTTTTTTTGCTTTTTAGTGTTTTTGGAAGTCGGTTTAATTTTTTTGTAAAAAAGTTTTTAGTTTGCAATAAAGAATTTCCTATCTATCAAATCATCCAAATTTTAGATCAACACGCTTCTAACCAACCCGCTTATTCCACAAGCGTACCACCCGCTCACACTAACGCCCCCGCTCAAAAAAAAACTCTCCCGCATACAAAGCGAATACTTTCCGAACATCTGTCAGTATAGGGGGCGTATTCCATCCCTCTCTGACATCAGATACACACGTATAGCTGTCTCTCTCTCTAAGTTGGCAGGTAGACAACCTGAATTTCGCGAGAGTCATGTCCAGGTTTCAAAGATCATTGGGTTACTGGTACAGACGATATGTGGAGATAATTTTAATAGTTTCCTATTTATTACTCCAGTTATATAATGAAATATGAAATCAAAAACTAGATGAGTAGACACGTGGATTATGTGAAATATGAAAGCCTACAGAAGAATAGAAAAGCAAAAATTCTACATAATATGTGTATTGAGGATTTTTCAATGTCCTATCTATGTGTTCATTAGGGTTACTTTCTATGTGCAGTACGGAAATCAAGAGATAGCTTATTGAAATTTATCGTAACACACTAGGATGAGCAGATAGACAAGGGAGTTTCATCAGGAAATGTGAAATATACAGAAATAAACGCGGTACATGTCTAGCCCACAGCACAGCCTAAAATAGACCATTCATTAAAGGATCCAAATAGTAGAAACCCAGTACGTTACCCATCTCCAACAAGTCAGCAAGGTCATTACAATAACACCACATAATGCACTATAGAATGCACCATGCATTGCACCCCAGCCACGGTGCATTACCCTGCAACGGAAAGGGTCGCAGGCGCACCCTCCTATCTATCTCTCTCTATCGTTCGATGGTATTGTATATCTCGCTTGTGCATGGCGTTAGGTGCAAGTAATGTTCTTTTTTTTTCTGTTAACTGTTATGGATTTTGGGGTATTGAGCAGAACTGTTACGGTCGGTCCCAATATCGAATCTGTCTATTGTTTTGCTTAGTGGAGATAGAATTTTGACATAAGCTCGAAACAAGTGATGTCAAATAGCTGTCTCTGGAAAGCGAAAGAAAAGATAGATAGAATATTGGAAACGGCCGATAGCCGCTTGAAGTCAGGTCAAAGATATTTAGGAACGTTAACCGATGTTAATGTTTAACAAGGATAATTTTGCTTGAAGAGCCTTGGATATTGTATGTCATTAATATTCAAAAGCCTCATAGAAATGGCGCTGTTAATATTGGTTTTATAAAGGCAGGCATTTGTAAAGATTAACTTTCAGGACACTAGGCAAAGGATGTGAAAGACGAAAGTCCATTATAAAGCCTAGCAACGGAAAAGGCCAGCCAAAGGTCTCTTCAATTTAAATTGCCATCGACAACCTCATAAAGATGATTAACAACAATCAACTTCCCAAAACTAAAAAAGACAACCAAATCTATCAAAGACCACAAACATTAATAAATTGCTTCAAAACTAGATTGCAAAAACAATTAGTCTGATGTTCTGGTGGTGAATAGAATAAAACTAGCTTGGTTAGCACCTGTCCGTAATCTAAAGATAAGCTCTGAATACAATGAGTGACGTCCTTTTATTGCAGGATGCTATTCACAGCTGATTGAGGACTTGTAATTGGTCTGGTGGTGGGTTGAGGAACTCGTTAGATGGTGAGATGGTATTTGGTATAGGTCTTGAAGGATACACACCTATCTTTGCATGATGCGGTCTCAGAAAGGTTTCTATTCTAATAAGGACTAATTCTTTGATGGAAATATAATGAGTAACGTCCTTTAAAGCTGATTGAGGACTTGTTATGGGGGAACTCGTTAGATGGTATTTGGTATAGGTCTTGAAGAATACAGACCTTTGATTCTTGTAAAGCTGGTTTGATTGGACGCGTTCTCAGAGACTACTGATCAGATTAAAAAAAAAAACAGTGTTAGATGAGTAGTCTGTAACATTTTCTAAATATTGGCTCCACATTCTGATGATTGTAAGCTGATAAAGTCAATAGTCTAAATTGGCTTAAACTTAAAGAGTCGAGAAAACACAGAGTGTCTTTGGCAAACCAACTCCCTCTGAGCATATTTGGATACACATTGATATCGTTGACCTTTCATGACTGTATCGAAAAGCTTATCGTCATGTATTTCCTAAGATAACCTGCTCAAACTACTGAAATACCAGATCTTTTGCAGCTGCTGACAAATTCTCGATAACAAACCCTATGCTTCTATTAATCAATCATCACTTTAAGAATAGAATCTATACAAACAACAAAATTACACACACAACAATAATAAGTAAAATACATGTGCCTTCCTAAAATGTATGTCTTCCTTATAGCAAAAACAACATTAAAAGCTTAACTAAAATAATAAAACTTTACTTCTATCATTTCCTTTAGAAATAATTCTTAAGGATTAACTCAACATTCCCATATCTACAGCAGTTTAAGTTGTACTCACACGCACACATACAAGCATGGTTATAACGCGGGCGCACGCGATTGGCGTCGCACGCGCCAGGTGCGCGGGAGTCGCTCGGGCCGACACCCCGACCCCTGCACCCCCGCGTAGGGGGAAATGGGATTTTACGAGAGCTAGGGATGGGGCGCACTGTTATATATATATCGATAGAAAATTAAGTGTCATTTTTAAATTAACAAGTTTTTATGAGAGCTTGCAAAAATAGTGGATTTTCCTATTAATCGTAAAAACTGCAGTTTTAATGTAACAAACGCAAGTGCCCAAATTTTCCGTGATTTGACTTTTGAAGACTGCTAGACCAACTAATACTTATTACACATGATTTAAATGTTCACCGAGGTCATATCAACTTAACGTGTCCTATTTATTGACGGACAGTTCAATTATCAATTGATGCAAGTACTACTTGGCTTGAAATAATCTAAAAATAGACAATGCGAGGATTCGCGACGGTAGGGAAACTGGGACACAACTTGCAGTGGTTTAAAACCAACTTAGAGAAGTTTTGTTCGTTTTACAACTTAATAATTAAAATCTATTTGAGAAATACAGATCCAGACAGATAGATACATAACTGTTAAGGTGTTTTAGCAATCTTAATAATAGAAATAAATAAGATGTATGATTATAGACTCAAAATATGACAGAAAAACACATTATTTCTTGATTATTAAAATATAAAAAACAAACAAAACATATTCCACTTCGTCAGAATTAGACCACACAGAAGGACTATAATATTAAATATATAAAATACGACTCCCTCATGCATATTCATAAATTATTTCTCAAGATTAACTAGAAAATTCAATAAAAAATATGCTGTCGCAACTACTTCACCAGCTGGGCTGAAGCCGTGGAAAAGATTTAATACAGGATCCTTCAAATCTAGATTTTAGCATACTAATTACTTTAAATCAATATCCATTTAATAAATTATCAATTTGTAATTCATCACGGCTGTTTGAAACAAAAAATGCAATATAACTTAATAGATTAATTTAAATATACAAGAACAACAACACCTGGTTTTGTGAGAAAATTACCATACATACTGATTTAAGTGTTAGATAAGATAAGCAGACCCAAAGTTCTTAAGTCCATTAACCATAACACATTCAGCTTTGACACATTCCATTGAATCTATAAGTTTATCATTATGAGCCTAACGACTGCCAATGATTTTCAATGACCTACAGTTTAACGTGCCCTCCGAAACACAGTCATTGGTGTCCAATATATACTTAGTAAGTACATACAAGCTTTAAAAGTTGTATTGATACTTGCCTGACCTGGAATCGAACCCAAACACTCATACTTGTGAGGTTGGTTCTTTGCCTACTTGGCCATCACGACTTTTGAATTACGTTTGTCGATATCAAAGTTCATCGATACTACCCCCATCCCTAGCGGTACAAAAAAAATGGTACGTGCCCATAGCCACAGGTATAGATGACAAAAATAGGTGGATATAGATTATTATCGGCATTTCTATAGAATTATGACGCTCACACTGTTTGCTGGTAACGGTGTAAGACCACGTGGTTACTATACTTTTATTTAGAATCAACTGAATTACGGAAGATGTACATGACGATTTTATGCAAACAATCAGCTTAAAATTCCACTAACTTGATTAGGTATTCTCGCGGCAAAATATAAGAGAAGATTAGCCTTTTTCAACTGACAAAATCATCGGTATCATAATAAGGGAAATGTGGGTGGATCCAACAAGAGGTAGCGTCACTTTTACTTACTAAAACTTAATTCTTTGCATTCAAGGACCGCTGAACGAACTCCATAGCCCGAGTAGGCTTAACTCCATCTTCACTTTCTATAGTTATTACCAAAGACCGACATTTCAACAAATATTTACAAACAAAATCACGTGCTTTCCTACATGCACACCACACGTTGTCATCACACATTGCGAAATATTGTACCAATAGGCGGTAACAATATGAAATTAATTGATTGCTATTGAAGAGTAGTCACACGTTTTAGATCTGCGTTTTAGGGAACGCAGAAACACGTATTTACTTTGAGAATTTAATTAACTTTAAATAATAATTATTTGAGTTACGCATGTTTCAAAATGTTACTCAATTGGTTTAATTTTCAGAGAAACTATACAGGCGAGATTCTATCGATTTCCACATAAATATTACTTCTGGTCTACTCGCCCTAGCAAACAGTAGAAAACTGCGTGCGAACATTTCTAAAATGTCCGCGCAATCTGCAACCTTTGCGCGCGAACCACATGCTAGCAGCGGACTCGCTCCGAGGACTATCAGTTTGCCTACGTATTCCTACTGCTTCCAATTCAACTAACCACGTATACCGACTGCCCGAACTGACCATCGACCTAAATAATACCCAAAACATCACAATAATTCCTCATCAGACACTACATAAAAATAATATCCAACCGTTTAGCAACACTTCTGTCTCCGATAAGGCACGTACATATGACATGAGTGTATCGTGTTTTTATTTACATTAATTAATGCACTTTGTGTGAACCGTGATTAATATTTTACACGTGTGACTCTTGACCTTCGTTCTACAGCTGTTTTGGAGGATTTCCCTTGCTGCGAAATATGTTTTGGCACGTTTTGTTCAAGTTTATGCGGTAAATAATAATCAGTCACTGGAGTCTTTGTTTCATCTCCTATAGGGAAAGCCGAAATTCTTTCTGTCCTGTTCCCAATTATAGCGGTGCTAGCCCAATGCACTTGAACAGCAATGAAATAGCATGTAATAAGAATATGCCTTCAATCGGGCATAACGAATACCTCCAGGATGATCAATTCCTTATACCATATAACAAGCTACAGCAAGGTCTGAGAGTTAAACTCAATACTTTAATCTAAACTCAAATCATTTATTACAACTTAGCTGGAATACAGCACTTTGTCAACGACAAAAATTACAAAAGACAGGTCGAAAAATGCCCACCCTTTACCGATTCCTATGTATTTTTGCTAGAAAGAGACAACTAGCAACCAGCTCCCCAGCAACAAACATGATTTATACACAAAAAATCCAGGGGCATCTCAAAAACCAAATGAACAAAACTACAATAAAACCTGATTAATAAATCAATGCAAAACAAGTAAAGATACAGCTCTTACGTCAAACCGAGTTTGATAAAACAATAAACAATATTGTTGGAAAATACGGTACAACACACCTTTTCAAAACACGTGCGAACCCATGATATATAAAAGAAATCATTAATATTTTCATAACGTGCTCTACGATGCATGGGTGAGTCAATCACCAACTTCCAGACTACGGGCTGCTGTGAAAGTTTTAGAAAACCCTTAAGCGATTTCGGCCCAACCCTCTGGTAGTCAGATTCGAGAATTATTATTAGGAGAGAGTCGAGAATCATTTTCATACGGCGAATTTGAACCGGCTTCAAAGTCCTCACCTTGTACACAACTTCTATTTGAAGCCAGCAGCAAAAATCGTCACTCCATTTTGCAGGAGGACTACTGTACTGTAAGTTTACCTAATACAAATCTATGAAACTGATGTAGCCTATTCCTTACTTTATTATGGTCTTCCGAGTCTTACTAGATACGGATGAATGCCAGTGTTTTACATGGTGCAACTGCCTACATGAACTCCTAAGAAAGTTAAAGTTCTCCTTTCGACGTTCTGATGCCATTAGTGGCTTTACATAGTGAAAATGTCACATTACATAACAATAAATGTCCCATCAAATAAATTTACCGCTTTGGAATCAAAGTCAAATCATTTATTTCATTTAGGTCCCTCCCGCTGTGGGTGCAGCACGAGGAAGTCTCAGACTCTTACTTACTAAAACCCACCATGTTCCTTCTTGAGCCCTTTATGTACCAGGGACGCGGTAACTCTTTCGAACAATCCCGCAGCCTACAGATTGTGTCTACTTCAGAACGGAAAATATATTTAATTTCAGAATATCCTTGTTGAGACTGGTTGTCCGTCTCCGTGTCGTGACTAAGACGTTTTAATTTAGTCTAAAAGCAGTCAAAAACACTATTAAATAGCTAAGTATTTGGCATACTGATAACTTTAGCTTCGACTGGAATATTGATGGACAATCCGGTTTGTGTATCCGGGAAGATGTTTACTAGAGGTATTTATATTGTCTCCTATGGAAGCAATGACCGCGGCAAAAATAGCAGAATCTCTCCTAATATGAAGAGAATGCTAATCACCATCATCGTGTTAGCCGTAGGACAGCGTCATCCACCTGGTCTTGCACTTATCCAATTTTATTTGTGGCACAGCAAGTTTTCTTCTTCCTTACCTACTCTTTTATCTCCCGTCATCTCATTAACATGCTTTCGAGCCACATCGACATTCACACAATCCATCCATCATTTCTTTGGTCGTCCCCTACCTCTGCATCTATCTAAGCTACAGAATGCCTTACGCTAAGGATAGGCTTGATGACGATAGGAAATGAATTATTGTTATCTGCATTACTGGCATACAAAATAACCTGGTCAGTGTGACTGTTATTTAGGTGCAAACTCATCAGCGTCATCCTTAGTTTAACACATGTAATTTAGTTACATAAATCGTATATAAAGTTCTAGTTACTTACTCCAAAAACTTCATTAAAACAAAAACAACAGTGAGGAAACAAAAACAGTGTAAAAGCCGTAAAACTGCACGCGTGCTTAAAAACAACAAGACACACTCTTTACTACATTACTTGTTAATGACAAAAAAACAAATGATTATATCACAACTAGATCTAAACACTTAAACAACGAATCTATTGAATAAACACAAATTAGATTACACACAACAAAAATAAAAACCATTTGATCAAAGGACGTCACATAAAATAAAATAGTGCAAACAGATCAAAAATATAAAAATAGATTTTGAGTAGACGGTGCAATGGTCAAATGACAAAAAGCATTAAAACAACAATTAACCCAAAACAACACTAAAACAAAAGAAGTGCAATGACTAAAGTCCATCCTCAGAAACAAGAAACGATTCTTTTGGCTTCGTCTTTTGCAAAAGTATGAATACCAAAACGATTTCTTTCTAGTTCTTAGAAACTGGACATACATAGAGACACACCGACTGCAAACTTATAGCTGGGCGATCGTTTGATCGCTCTTAATCAGTATGGAGATGCACATTACAACAATCAGGTAGCAATCGATTCGAATTTGATAAGACTCAAGCTACACTTCGTAGAGAGGATTGCGAATAACCACTCACGAACAATGCTTCACACTATAGAAATGGTTGAGCAGTCTCTCTTCGAAGGGTAGCTTATGTATGTGCCGATAGCTCAACATTCAATCTGCAGTCTGTAGTCCTCCAAGATTATTCCTCCCATTTTCACATACAACATAAACGCTAGTTTTTCTTAAAACAACCGTTTACTTTAAAACTCGTAGTAAACAATTGTTCTAAGAAAACTGACGTTTAGGCTACCCACCCACGTCTGATAATCGGTTTCCAATTTTTTGTAGAAGAAAAATAGAACACAGTGATAGCAATAGTGCAACGCCCTACAAAGAATTGGTCCGATAACCAGTCCTACAAAAAGCCAGACATGGGCAGCCTTGTTGTCAGTAAACTTGGTCCTCTAAGATCCCTAACAACGAACACAAAAGCCAACAACACAACTATCGTCTCACCCATTGTGGGGGCACATCTGCGTGCTGATGGTGCTGATGGTGGTGGTGACGTCTGTCCGGCTGGTGGTGGCCGTTCGACGCCGCGCACGACGTCGCCGCCACACCGTACTGGTGCAGAAATTGTGGGGTGAAGTGGTGGACAGGTTGGATGGTACAGGTGTGGTTTGAATCAACGAAACGAACTCAAATTCATGTTTTTTTTTTGTTTCAAGTAGGCCTGTAAAGGCCTATAAGGCTCTTTCGAAACGCAAAGCTTGTTGCATGGTTTCGTGGAGAAGAACCGGCAAGAAATACCAATTTGGATTAACATAAGCAAGGTTTTTAGCTACATGTTTCCATCCTGTATGCATCACATTTTTTTATTTATTAAAGATCCACTTTTGTTCGTGTTTAATTTCTTTAAATTTTTCGTTTCGTTGAGTCAGTAAACTCCTTTTGGCTATGACTGAAGATAAGATGTACTTGAAGTGCTTTAATATTTTTTTAGTTACAAACAAAATTCATTTGGTGATGACAAATATACATTGACAGGTAAATTGGACACAGTATACAAAGAGTTACAGATATTGCAAGATTGAAGAATGATGAATACGAAGTACAATGGCTACAAATAAAACTAAAACATAAATCAAATGAAGGAAATTATAATTTTATGGTACAAAGAACACAAAAGGGCACAAAATTAAGTGATCATCCTACTTTTTATCCAATAACGAAGATTAGTATTCCACAGGACGGGCGTGAAACCTCTGGCGAAGGCTAATAATTTGTATTTGCCGTTCCCTACACATATACGTACAACGTTTTCTTCTTAATCTAAACATAAAACAATTCAAAAAGCCAATTGAATCTTAATCAATGACGTACACCCCCAATTTACCTCTTAGGGCTGAACTCCTTACTATTACTGCCTAATATCGCAGGGGGACTATAAAGCGATGTAATTGTTCACCCTCATCCAACCCCTTAGTGAAACGTTACTATAAATGCCGGAATGAGAACTTTTGCAGTATACGTCAAGGTCTGTTTAACTAAGATCTCCAAAATAATCTAGACTGAGGCCCAGACTAAACGAGCGGAGAAGTTCTTAAAAAAATAGAATTTCTCCGCTCAGGGGTACTTTTGATTGGACAGGGACGATATGTTTAAAAAGCTAAATTCTATTGGTTGTTCAAAAGCCGAAGAGTTTCTTTGTTTTCTTGCTTACTTGAAGGAAACTACTGGTCCAATTAAAAATATAGTAGAAAATATTCAGTCGTGAAATTATTCTCACAGGACGCACTTATCAGTTAATGACAGAGTAATGAAGCAATATACTCCGTCAAAAAAACGCATAACTGTCGATAAATTCCGTATCTCGAAACGTGGCTAGTATCCATAGAACTACCTGATGTACTCCTGTACTCCTACGCGTATCTAGAAACATATGTAGCAGCGACTAGCGAGCCACTCGGCCGACTCGCTTCACTTTTATAGCACTACGACTGTCTTACTGTACTGGCGAGTAGAGAAGTGACAATATTTTATTTTGTAGAGGTAAAGAAACAAGGTGTGTGAAAGCCACTTTAGTGTTATGAAGCTGAAGAGTATGATTTTTGGACGCGTTAAAATCATGAACTATTGGCAAGATATTTTAATAATTGTTTTAGTTTCAGTGCCAGTAAAAGCTCCGGAAAAAGCTAGTACTGTTATAAAGAAAAATCAAGAAGTTTTTTTTTGTAATTACGGACTCGGTTCACAGGACTAGCCTTCATATTCGTGTAAGTGATTTAGAGTCTATAAAACACTGAGATATACTTATCAATATCAGAGAAAATTATTAAGATAAGTAGGAAATCAAACAATCTACTAATTACCTTTGATAATAACTTGTACATACACTACCTCTATTATGTGTTTGGGAAATACAGAAAAAAGTCTAGTAAAAACTGATAAGTTAAGATTTGCAGTCACCTGTATACTGACTCAACTTATTTCCATGATGACATCATTTTACACTGACTTTCAATTTTTTTTTTCACAATTAATTAAAAAAAATATAAACAACATATGTATACCTTGTACATTTTCGTGGAAAGTGTAAGTTAAGACGTATGTAAGATCCTTGTCGCTTTTGATAACTTCAAATTGAAAGAAACAGAAGCGAAAACATAACTAAGAAAAAGCGAAAAATTTATAACAACAATCAAGTTTTACGGGTGTATAAAAAATACAATGCAATTGACAAACGTATAACACCCCTTTTTGCATAAGGAGTTGTAAAACACTCCAGATTTCACTAGCTTTCAATTGAACCTACGTCCCTAAAGACATCATCTACCAGCCTTTTCCCAACTATATTGGAGTCAACTTCCAGTCTGACCGCCTGCAGCTGAGAACCAGTGTTTCACACGGAGCTACTGTCTATCTGACCTCCTCATAATAGTTACCCGGGCAACCTGATACCCCTTGGTAAGGCTTCAACCAAGTTAAGCTTTTTAGTGATACGAATAGTTGACATCATCATTTACCCTATGTATTCCTACAACTTTCGAAAGTTGCCCTCGATTTCTCAGGGTTTCCATCATCAGATCCTGACATGATGACAATGGGACCACCTCGGAAGTATATGCTATCAAACAAAAAAAGAATCAGCCAAATCGATTAATAAATGGCTGAGTAATCGCGTAACAAACATACAAAAAAAAAACGGTCGAATTGAGAACCTCCGCTTTTTGGGAAGTCGGTTAAAAAGTGTAAAAAAAAAACAAATTCCTATCACTTCTGTCCCCACCAGTACGTCTTCAAACTAAGAGGCAACAAAGACAATGTGGCGAATTAAAAGCAACTTACCCCCCTCCCCTCGTGTTTACCCCCACCCCGAGCCATCCCCTTTTATTGCCTTTCGCCGAGGATATAAATAGATACGTCCTGTTATATACGGAGGCTGTAGCTCGAGTGTTTTGGGGGTAAGCAGACTTTTAGGTGGGGAAGGAAAATTGTAATGAAAATTGAAAGTCTAAATCTATGCTGGAACTGGTTAGAGGATTTTTCTCTTGTGTTCCATGGGAGCTGCTCCGCGCACCCGGATAAATTCGATAAATGTTTTGTCTAACATTAAAAGATTTTTTCAAATCGGTAAAATAGTCCCTGAAGACAAAAAAAAGCAAGTAAACGAAACTCTTCACTTCAAAAACTACTAGCTTGCACTAACGGTTGCACTCGCTCTCTAAGGAAACTAATGTGGGAATTAGTATCGGATAAAAAAGTACTCTTCACGTTAATCTAATGGATAACCTATCTTTCAGCCGTTTATGCGTGAAGAAATAACACACACACACATACTTATCAAGCTTCAACTTTTACTAGTGTAATCTGATAAGTATACCTACATAGAGGTACATTCATATTTCTATACTACCCCCAAACGGGGAAATTAAAGACCTAGAAACTCCATATAATTATGACGTACTCACCACTCTACATACAGCACTATACTACACAAGTACACAACACAACCTGTCGTAAGAATGTCGTCTGACAAGCAGATGTTTCGCCGTAACTACTACATTTGCTTACTACCTTACAAATGTTTGGTACGCTTTCTGATCTCATGACGGGAATTCTGACAGGATTCAGATATATACTGCCTTTTTGGGATTTGAAACTAAGCCAAAAATTACATACAAGTGCGAGTCGGAATCGCTCACAAAGGGTTCCGTACCGTTATTTAGAAAATGAGCAAAAAATCACGTTTGTTGTATGGGAGTCTCCCGAAATATTTATTTTATTCTAGTTGTCAGTATTTGTTGTTCTAGCGGCAACAGTAATACATCATCTGTGAAAATTTGTATGTAAAGTACTAGCTTCTGCCAGCGGTTTCACCCGCATCCCGTGGGAACTACTTCCCGTACCGGGATAAAAAGTAGCCTATAGCCTTCCTCGATAAATGGGCTATCTAACACTGAAAGAAATTTTCAAATCGGACCAGTAGTTCCTGAGATTAGCGCGTTCAAACAAACAAACTCTTCAGCTTTATAATATTAGTATAGATGTATGTATTATATCTAGCCATATTTTATTCGAAAATGGCTTTTAAATTAAAACTCTAGTAACGTCCATTATTTCCAAATATTTACAGGGACAGAAAGTAGCCTCTAATTAAGCCTTTCATATTTATTAACATTATTACATTAATTTCACTATCACAGATGATGAAAAATGCCTCAAGCATGACCAAAGACGGTAGCTAGTACTAGTATGTAAAATTCATAATGATCCGACCAGAAAACTATAAAATATGCTTATTAGCCTTAAATAGCTATTAATAACCTTACTTAATTAATACTTAAGTTGGTAGAATATGTTAATCAGTTGTATATTCACGCTATGACCTGGCGGGGGGTAGGTATCAAGGCGAAAATCATTTATTTGCTTGTATGTCATGATATGTGTCATATTTTTAGTACCTATATTTTATTATCTTCAGAATATTTTCAAGTGAATTTCGAAAATTTTATGAATCAGAATCAATAAGAATTTTATATTTTATACTAGCTGACCCGGCGAACTTCGTACCGCCTAATTATTGGAGGCATATTTAGTAAGTCACAAACACAATACTTTTTTTATTTTCGCAATTATTCCTTATTTGCTCACCGTTTAGACCTACCCTGGACTACGACAAACATTTTAAAACCAAAATCAGCTCAATCGGCCCAGCCGTTCTCGAGTTTTAATCAGACTAACGAACAACAATTCATTTTTATTTATATATAGATATATATAGATAGACTAGCTGACCCAACAAACTTCGTATCGTTTAAACCTTCCCTGGACCTCTACGAACATTTTAAAACCAAAATAAGCCAAATCGGTCCAGCCATTCTTGAGTTTTAGTGAGACTAACGAACATCAATTCATTTTTTTATATATAAGATGTAAGAAAAACTTTTGATTCATGCAAGTTATCTATAGGTTATCTCTTTTTATCTAAGACTAGATAAACATATGAAAATTTTTAAAAATATTGTAGGTACGTTTAATTTGGGAGAAAAAATATTAATACTTCATTATACAAACAATAAATTAAATTTTATCTTACAAGCTCTTAATTGAAATCAACGCCATCTATGAGCAACAAGCGGAACTAAGTTTCAGCGCTTCCCACAAATATGCCGTCTATCAGTCTAGCCGGTCCATTTGTCCTAGACATTTTAGCGTCAACCAACATATTAATTAGCCTGGAATTAATTAAACAAATCCTGAATTCAAAGATAAGAAAAAAAAAACCTTGAAAAGTCGTGTTTTTTTTAAGGTAAAGTAAAGGTAATTTTGCGGACGCCGAGACCTCCCATCCGAATGGGCAATGTGGCTTGTTGCCAGGCTCGGTCGTCCAGGGCCACATTGAGAATGGAGCTGAGGGTATGGCGGATAATTTTATCAATTGGGTCTAAAAGGTGGCTATGTTTAAAGAGATGAGAAGAACGGAGGTAATATGTAAATTTAGGTCCAAAACAGCAGTGTCGAATAATTGTGATGGCCGAATGCATTGTAATTTTCTGTAGGCGTTCCGAAATATCGTTGAAATTATCAATTTTTTCCGAAATAAATGTAGAAAAAGATTGGTCTAGGATGGGAGCCCCAAGGAGGCGGAGAGACTGTTTATCTATAATTTTAATCTGTGGTGCTAATGATTGAAATTTGGATATTGTCATTTGTCTGTCAGTCGTGTCAGTAATAAATTTGTACATTAGACATTTTGTACAATTTAGTTCTAAACCAATGGAATGAAATTTATGTTTTAAATGAATGAAATCCTGAAATACGGTCTCTACATCGCCTCCCAGGGTCCCATCATCTAGATACCAAACGTTGAATTTGGAATTTAGCTCTCGAATGATCGGGTGAATGGCTAGGCTGAAAATTACTGGCCCGAGGGGATCACCTTGTTGGCATCCGACTGCAGATTCCAATAGGTTGTCCTTATAAAGTAATTTTGATGGGTGCCTGTAACACTGATAGAGAAAACTATAAATTTTGGGTACTTCTTTTTGTGCTTCAGCCAACAGGGTGTCCCGGTTTACGGAATTGAAAGCATTTTTGATGTCAACCTTCAGGATGACCTCTCCTTTGCCACAATTTAGGTAGGCCGACAAAGCGTGTACGGCAGCCTCGCAGCCCCCTTTGGAACCGTATCCCAACTGTAGGGGCTGGAATTTGTTTGATTAAAAACTAATTTTTAAATGTTACATTTGACATACACTGGTATTTTCCTGTATGCAAAGTGATTTAAAACAAATGAGAATATAATGATGTCTGTGTGATAATTTTTATTTTATTTGCTGAATAATTTATGTTATTTAAGCTCATATAGTAACACATCTGGTTAAAGTCCGTTTTTTCAACTTGCCCGGTCTTTCCCCGGACGATTTTTTTTTAAATAAAAAATAGGATACAAACGTTATAAATAAATACTATAACGCTGAAGAGTTTGTTCATCAACTTTACCGCCTTGATATATCTACACTAGAAGATTGATTCCACGGTTTCGTCCGCATTACCCTGAAAAATGGTTTTAACTGAAATATTTTTTTGAAACCTGCCCCCCCAGAAAAAAACAAAAAATTACAACAATAAGCAGTGGTTACTTTGAGCAGGTGGATAGAAAATAGCCAATATCCCTTCTCGATAAAGTGTCAGAAATTGAAAAAGTAATTTATTTCAAACTAGCGACCCGCTCCGGCTTCGCTCGGGATAAAAGTATTTCCCTACTATTCAATGTATGTTATTATACACTAGCTTCTGCCAGCGGTTTCACCCGCATCCCATGGGAACTACTTCCCGTACCGGGATAAAAAGTAGCCTATAGCCTTCCTCGATAAATGGGCTATCTAACACTGAAAGAAATTTTCAAATCGGACCAGTAGTTCCTGAGATTAGCGCGTTCAAACAAACAAACAAACTCTTCAGCTTTATAATATTAGTATAGATATAAACCTTCCTCTTAAATCACTCTTATCTATTAAAAAAAAACCCATGAAACTCGGTTGCGTAGTTTAAAAAATTTAAGCGTACAAAGGGACATAGGGACAGAAAAAGCGACTTTATTTTATACTAGCCGTTTTCCCGCGGTTTCACCCGCGTCCCGTGGGAGGTACTGCTCGCACCGTGATAAAATATAGCCTATGTTACTCACAGATAATATAGCTTTCTAATGGTGAAAGAATATTTAAAATCGGTATAGTAGTTTTTGAGTTTATCCATTACAACCAAACAAACAAACAGACAAAGTTTTCCTCTTTATAATATTATTAGTATAGACTAAGTATGTAGTGATCAGACCAGCAGTTACCGAGAGTAGCGTAATCAACCAAGCCAAAGCTTTTGAATATTGGATAACAGTTCTGTGTTCAGCTTACAAACTTTACACACACTATCTAGTACGAATTGATTCTATCACCATTTTAGTTAGCTAAAAAAAATATAATGGAATATACCCCCCACCTCTGAAAGTCACGACCCCAAAACTAGACTAAGCCATTATATTCCGTAGATCACAAGACCTGTCTCCTAATTTCATACATATACAGTAATATAAAAATACTCGTTTATTTGTACGTCACAGTAGGTACATCTTCAGACCACCTGTCCGATCGTCCGGACAATTGTCAGACCGGTTCTGAAACTCGACGGAGTATGTAGCAAATGGAGTGCGAATGTGAACCCGGATTGAATATTTAAAATTTTTGCAATTCAATTGTTGGGAGGTCAAAAGCCTAGTAGGTAGGTGTTAATGTTGATTTTATGGAATTTGAATTTCTATAATAGGTTGCTAGGAATTCTGTTAATTTAATCAAGCCCAAAGTCTGCATATTTGTTGCCAAGGATTTGATTTTGAGTTCACGTCAGAATAATCTAAAGCAATATAGCTTTTAAATGAGGATATTAGTGACACGTAGTATTTCTAAAATCTTAATTTGATGGAAATCTAGTTAAATGGCATATTATATTATCAGTCTATTACTTTCAGATATTAAGATACTAGCTTTCGCCAGCGATTTCATCCAAATCTCGTGGGAACTACTCCGCGCACCCTGATTGAAGTTACCTTTTATTCCTCGATAAATGGGCTATATCTAACACCGAAAGATTTTTTCAAATCCTTCCAATAGCTCTTGAGATTAGCGCCTTTATGCAAACAATCACACTCTTAAGCTTTACAATAAGTACAGATTCTAGTCCCTTTAGTTTAAGAAGTTTTACACAATTACACCCGGAAGACATAACAAACAAAATTCTAACGACATTCGCACTCCATTTACTAACACCTCCGTTAAAAAGACGACACCGACAAAAATATTGACATGTTTATTATATTGAACTAAACAAGTTAAATATAGGCGAATATAGTTTTGGAATTAATTAGTATATCATTATCAGTATTGTTCGTATGGGAAGTTCTCGAGACAAACTCGAAAAGTTTCGGATTTCATTGTAAATGGCGACTGAGTCATCGGATTAGTCATTTTAACCGAATATTAAATTAGAGTATCATATTTCTTTTCTATACACACCTGTTCTAAAAAAAATACTTAAAAAGTTTATCTTCTTACTAGCTTTTGCCCGCGACTTCGTTCGCGTGGAATAGTGGCATCCGGCAGATTTTTAGTTTGAACAATAGATGGCGCTGTTATTCCGGAATAAATTGTATTTTTTATTTTTTGTAATAAAAACTATCTTATGTCCTTCTCCTGGCTCTAAACTACCTCTCTGCCAGTTTTCAGCTAAATCGGTTCAGCCGTTCTTGAGTTATAAGTGGAGTAACTAACACGACTTTCTTTTATATATATAGATTAGAATCGTCTTACTAGCAGTTTTCCCGCGGTTTCACCCACGTCGCTGCCCATACCGGGATAAAATACAGGCTATCTTACTCAGGAAGAGCGTAGCTTTCCAACAGTGAAATATTTTTAAATTAGGGGTACAAACAAAAAGATGTTTCCTCTTAATTATATCAGTAGGTATTGATAAAAGGTAATGAGGATTGAAAACATTATAACATTGCCACCAACAAGTGCTGACTAAATGTCACTTTCCTTTCAAAGACTTTGGCGCTGCTTTGACTATGAGTGCAGGCCCAGTAGTTGGTGAGATCAGCGCATTCAAGCAAACAAACAAAATAAATCTTCAGTTTAATAAAGTGAGTATCAAAATCTACCCACAAACAAACGAATCGTTCAAATATTTCAGCAACCCTCAAAATATAAATACAGAGCCTGAAACGTATACAGTATCTGATTTATTCGATTCCCGCTTCGAGCCCTTTTTGTTGAACCGTCAGCAAAACCGAGCGTAACCTCCACATCTTGTATTTGCATTTGTATCCTTTTTTTGCTGACGTATGTGAAGTTATAAATATTATATATTTTTGTTAGTTTTTTGGGTTTCATACCTAAAGTCAAACGGTGCCACATCAGTAAGATTTCACTGTCCGTCACAGCCGGGACCTACAGTTACGTGCCATCCGAAACACAGTCATTGGTGTCTAAGATATACTTAGAAAGTACATACATAGGACTTAGAAAAGTTGCATTGGAACTTGCCGGATCTGGGATCGAACCCGCGCCCTCATACTTGAGTGGTTGGTCCTTTACCCACTAGGTCACCACGACTTTTTTTTTTCAGTTTTTTTTGTTTTCATTGTTAACTTAAAATTAAATATTGTAAGAGGCTCCCATATGAAAAACGTGATTTTTTATAGATAATCACTCGAAATCGAATCGTACGGAAATCACTCGAGGGTGAGTCCAAGCTGCATATGACCGATTTTTTCATACTACTTAATAAATGGTTTATTTATACATACAAGGTGTTGATTTGCATTTGTGCCATACTTCAGGAGGAGGACATAAAATACGTAAATAATCGATTGGAATTACAGTAGACGGGAAATAGCTAATATGCACTGCTTTTTTTGTCATTGTAATGTCATAGTATTTCAGAAGTAATCCAATTTTATGAATGAAATTTATGAATAATCGTTGCGTATGCTTTGTGTTTGCGTTTGTGTGAGGGCGCAGCACGGTTTTAAGGCCAGTAACACACGCGCCAAGTTTAAATACGGCTAGATGACATTGACGGATTTCCGAAAAAAAATTAAAATCAAAAATTTTTGTACCAATTTTTTTGTTGATTTGGGTTGAGAATCATTAGTATAATTACGTCCTTGACTATGGCACGGATGCAAATCAACAGCTTGTATATCCATTGCTTATGTTTCTTTTTTTAGATGGTATTTACATTTTAATTGCAGATTTAAATAAAAAACGACATTATTACACTATTAGCGAGTTTTTTTTACATATAAAATACATAATAATCAACTAGATTGACAAATACCAGTCAGTACATTACATATTTGTAGTTTATTATTATTTAATATTTAATACAAACAGGTGGTCGGTTGTAAAAGAAATTACCATTTAATGACATCGATATACATTTATGCGTTTTTTTTTTTTACTTAGATATGTAATAATTTGTGGTAAAAAAGTTATTTTAAATCAAATTGCTAACTAAAACATTTTATTTACAGAGCAAGAAGTTCGCGTACCCGGAAAAAGCTTATAGCCTTCCTAGATAAATGAGCAATTTAACACTGAAAGAATTTTCCAAATAGATCCAGTAGTTCCTAAGATCATCGCGTCCCATCAAACAAACATACTCTTCAGCTTCATCATAGCAAGTATATAGGTACTTAGTTAAAATATATACGTTAATTTAAACAACATTCAATAAAGTCACCAATTTGTCACAGATTATAGAGGTACTGTTCTTTGTTCATTGGTTTTTAAAACCACAAAGTCTTCAAAATGAATTATCCTAGTGGTAATGGGATATCGCCTAAAGCAATGAATCCAAGTCTTCAATGATGCGATAAGCAGCTGAAAGATTTTGCATAACTAACATAAGTATGAAAGTAAATTATAGTACTAACCATAATATTAACGGCCAGTTTCTTCATCAAAAGTAAAAGCCAAAGTAAAAGTCAAAGTAATGTCTAAAGTAAAAGTAACGGTCAAATTCGATATTTTTATTAGTTTTGCTGTTACTTTAGCCTTGAAAAAACGAATTTGACCGTTACTTTTACTTTAGACATTACTTTGACTTTTACTTTTGATGAAGAAACTGGCTGTTAATGTGATCCAATTAATTGGTTTTATTACATAATATGAAACAGTTCAGAGGCACTTTATTTATTTTTTAATAAATCAGAAAATGAGACCTTAGCATTTGATTTTGTAAATACTACTTATCAGACAATACCGTACAGTCAGAATGTTTATGACATGTTTAAACTAAATAAGAAAAAACATAAAAAAATATGACATCGATAAACTAAAAATTACAAAATAAAATCATCACGATAACATAAAAAATATGTGTTTCATAAACATATTTCTAAAATGAAAGCACCAAAAAGTTCCGAACTCAAATAATGAAAAGATTGCAAAGAGTAAAAAAATATGTATTAAAAACTCACCATTCCATTGTCCATTCCCCCATATGGCGATTGGTATCCCGCCTTTTCTGTGACTGCAAGAAATATTTATTAAAATTATTTTTCCACACATATAATAATTTCAAATTATTACAAAATTGTTGCCACTGCGTTCCTCGAACAAATACAGTGAAGTGTTTCTGTATGCGTGTTATGCCATTTTGGATAATAATAAACCTTAGATTCAGCATTTACTTCCAAAAATCCAACATTTTTAACGTTTTATAAAAAAAAATCTTGGCGCCCAACATGGGACCGCAGATTTTCGCCACCTATTGAAAATTAATAGTTCGGAAAGTAATTTCACCGATATAATCGTATTACTTCAAACACAACAATAACATTATAATAATAAAAACTCTTCCCTAATCCTTACACAATAACATGCGAATTAAAAATCGCACCATTTTGATAAACCCATTAAAAAAATTCTATTGTATATCCTATTTTAATGGGGTACTGAATTCGTGTTGTCAGTTGGTTAAAAAAGGGTTAAGCTTTAGAACTGGCTCTTTGGTCAATGATATATTGTTGTGTGCGGGTTTATTATTTCGATATAAAACCTAAGTATTCTTATTTAAACAAAACTTAAGTATATTTTATTTTAAAAAGACTAACATTACATATTTTATACTGAAACCTAATTTGCTAGTGGTGGTCTACCTACCTTTTACTAAAAATAAGAAGAATTATTTTGGAAGACACTAGAAGCAGTATTGATGTTTAATACCAAAATATCACAAAACTTTAAATAATCCAGAAAAAAAATTAACCCCAAAAAACAAACCCAGTTTCAGTCTACCCTCAAAATTAAGCAAAGTCGTTGCTCAAAATTATTCAAATTAATTCTATAATTGTGAAGTTCACGCCTACTGAGGGTAGATATTATTAACAAAACTCATTAATTATAGTAATTGCGATCATCAGCCTTTTAGAGGTTTTGGTAATGTTTCAAGTGAATTATTTGAAGACACAAGTTATGTTTTAGTTGGCATAAATAATGTACATAAATGTGTATAGTATTTTCTCTGTTCCTAATATAGGCATATAGTGAACAAAATAGAGACGATATTTGCGAAAAAACTATGCGAGCAGCTTGATTTCGAAGCGATAGATTCTCATATTACCATGTTACTATAAGAGAACAGGCCTCAGACAACAAAGTGGAGCAGAATTCAGAGGCTTTTAAACAACCAATAGAATTTCTCCCCTCAGAGATACTACTGAGTGGCAAAGTTCTTCAAGTTGGGCTTACGTCAGAGGACTCGTTTTTACGCATTTTCTTAGTTCGTCCAAAAATGAGGACCTATATGGCATACATTGAAATAAAATTAGGATACCTAATAATATTCTACACACATGATGATGACGATGATCAATTTTCTACAGCACCAGACGCAAAACATAATCCAAAAACAATTTCTTTTTGGACCCCCATATTTTTCCAACACGTATCATTTTGAATAGCTGTCACCTACCCCCACGACGTAATTTCAGCTACACAATAGTACCCCAAGCTACAAAGCGAATGCTTAATCCAAATTATACAGTGACCGAACAGAGGGTAGGCAGAACGAGTGCGACGATTGTCAGTCACTGTTTGACGATATTTTTTAGGGTTCCGTATCTAGAGGAAAAAACGGGACCCTATTACTCAAGACTTGACGCCATCCGTCTGTCATCAGGCTGTATCTCGTGAACCTTGACAGTTGTGACTAATAATATTAAACTAACTACTAAACAAATACTGAAAATTGGGATAAAAATAAATAAGTCTACAACAAGCGTGATTTTTGGCAGTTTATATGGAACACTTCGATCGCAAGTCCGACCCACACTTAGCCTGTTGGCCGATTTTTTTATAACTTTATCGATCTCTTTTTTGACAGAGGGGTCTTTGAATAATGTATTTAGCTTTATAGAAAATAACTGGTATATCACAATTAATTAATCTGATATAGGAGATGCAGAAATAAGATAATCAATATGCAGTAGATAAAATAGTTTTTGAAAGCACAGTGTTTATTTGCGGATTTAAGTTAATACCTTGTGAAAACATACTTATCGGAACATGTCTAAGTGGTCCAACTTAATTCATTGATAAAACATCTTTCGTGATGAATAATTTAATTATTTTTACATGTAACTTGGCTCTGATTTAAAAACAATAATAAAATCACTTATGATTTTCTGCATAATATCGTAACCACCTAAAAAAATAGAGCTGCGCTTGCGCAAAGCTTACACAAATTGCTGACTTCAAAACCAGAAAATTATTGGACAAAAACTGTAAAATACAAGTTACAATTTGCAAATAAATAATACTAAGTTAGTGCCCGTCAGTCGTGCCAACTTTACGCTTGGCTGAAGCTAGGGGGTTCCGTATTCTGCCAGTACAAATTATACGGTGCTAAATGTAGGGTAGGGTGACTGACGACACGCTATAGTTTGTACTACAGAGATAAAGTTAAAGTTAGAATTTAAGGCCGCGGCTCTGGCACATAAAGGGCTTAAGAAGGAACATGATGGGGTTTAGTCAGTAAGAGTCTGATACTCCTTCACGCTGCACCCACAGCGAGAGGGGTCATTTGATGATTTCCTATAAAAATAAAGTGTACTAATTTCTGCCAGGCGTGAGTGTTACATCAATTTTCTTCAAGCAGATTTCCCATGTATGAAAATGTGAATAAATTAGTGTATCAATGGTGAAAAACCCGCTAACAATCAATGTAGCAAAAGTAAATACTCAATACTCAATAACTTTATTGCATACCATAATGTGTACAGGCTGGTGGGTAAAATTAAAAGGAACAATTATGGACCCTGTCGGGCACAGCAAAGTTAGTTTTTAGAGGAGAGGACGAAGAGCGCTTTTTAAACATAGGTATATTGAAATAAAGGAAGAAAATCTTGTATTTAGATACTAGCTTCTGCCAGCGGTTTCACCTGCATCCCGTGGGAACCTCGGCACGTACCCGGATAAAAAGTAGCCTATAGCCTTCCTCGATAAATGGGCTATCTAACACTGAAAGAATTTTTCAAATCGGACCAGTAGTTCCTGAGATTAGCGCGTTCAAACAAACAAACTCTTTAGCTTTATAATATTAGTATAGATTTAAGTAGGTATTATTTCTGTGTAGACTTATTTACATTTTATTTATTTATTATTGATTAAATGAGATCCTCATTGACAAAAATTCAAAAATTCACACAAGCCTGCACAAATTGTCAAGTACCCTCACAATTAGGGCTACTTAACAAATTAATGTGACATACGTACACTTGGAACGGCGCGCGACTGACACGCGGCCGCGGTTTACGTCGGCGGGGTTAATTGACAATATGTCACATTAGTTGGTTTAAACATGCTTTTGAAAAAGCAACTATCTATCCATGGAGATTTATAGGTTATTGAAATCCGCCGTTACTCGTGTTCGGGGGTTTTTGGTGAGACTTTGTTGCTTTCGTGAGATATTTCTGTATATTATGAGTCACAAATAAGAAAAGCAGTGTGTGCGTAGTAATAATACTGTTTTTCGTAGTTTCATCTCTTTCCCGTGGTAACTACCTCCCGTACCCAGATGAAATATACCTAGCCTAAGGCATACGGAGGTATATTATAGACTAGCTTCTGCCAGCGGTTTCACCCGCATCCCGTGGGAACTACTTCCCGTACCGGGATAAAGGGATAAAGTAGCCTATAGCCTTCCTCGATAAATGGGCTATCTAACACTGAAAGAAATTTTCAAATCGGACCAGTAGTTCCTGAGATTAGCGCGTTCAAACAAACAAACAAACTCTTCAGCTTTATAGAATTAAGTATAGATTCCCAAAAGTGAAGTACATACCTTCTTAAGCAATAAATGGTTTCTTATCTATTAATCAATTTGTGGCTAATAAGATTTCATGAATTGAATTGACAAATCTTGTAACATCGTTGTGTTATGTACTTGGGAGATATGTACTTCTTAATTTGATGGTTTTGTGTGACGTCAAACTTTACCTGTTTATCGAAATGAACAGTTTCTACGTAAACGAAAGCCGAAATATAATTGTTTAACTTCAAAGCGGATTATAATTGAATTGTATTAGGAATTTAAACTTTGATAGCGAGTGAAACAGACTCGCTAACGAAGATTCAATTGTTCATTCAAGGTGAATAATTATTTCTGAGTCTTTGTGTCAATAACTTGTATTGGTAATTGGTATACCAATATACCTCTAGTATTTTTAGATCTTAATTTATATGGATAGTCATTTAGGTACAGTTCTCGTTAACTAACTTAACAATTCTGAAGTTGGCCACTTGTCGCTTCACGCATATTTTGTTCATGTTTTTTTGTTGTTGTTACAGCCTTTTTATCGTCCCACTGCTGGGCACAGGCCTCCTCTCACACGGAGAAGGATTGAGCATTAATCACCACTCTTGCTCAATGCGGGTTGGTGATTTCAGACTTTATAGTCCAGGTTTCCTCAAGATATTTTCCTTCACCTTTTTATCAGCCATTGGTGTCTAAGATATACTTAAAAAGTACACACAAACTTAGAAAAGTTGCATTGGTACTTGCATATTTTTTTACTTTTGTGAATTTAGTAGTAGTAAAATAAGTAAAATTTTAAAAAATTTTATTAAGGTCTATGATTGTCACAATATGGGTTATAACTACCTGAAATAAATGTATTTTATTTTATTTTATTTAAAATGTCTGAACAAACAAATACTGCAAGACGAATTTATTTGTCGCGAACTGTATTTTAATGACTATCGTATAAAATGGCATATTTTTTATTCAATTCATTTAAAATTACCTAACTACTAATTTAGCTATAACCCATCACCTAAGTACATATACAAGCTGTTGATTAGCATCCGTGCCATATTCAAGGACGTAATTATGCTAATGATTCTGGACCCAAATCAACAAAAAAATTGGTACGTAATTTTTTTTTTTTTCGGAATTCCGTCAATGTCATCTAGCCGTATTTAAACTTGGCGCGTGTGTTACTGGCTTTAAAACCGTGCTGCGCCCTCACACAAACGCAAACACAAAGCATACGCAACGATTATTCATAAAGGACAATGGGCACTTTGTATGGGATTTGGTACCCGCTCCAACAGTAACGTATGATATATCATTAGAAAGGTATTTACGTGAAGAATAATAAAAACTATGGGGCTTGTCTCAATTAGCTGTCCGATCCGAGTAACGATAAAAATTGAATCGACAAAGAAACAAGTATGTCATCCATATATGCAAATTCATTAAGAGGCATATGTCGTCAGTGTAATAATTTTAAACTCAGTTAATAGACATTTTACATTGTTCGAGATGCACTCTATTATAATCTAAAAGTTGTAATCGTCTATGGAGTCATACTACGGAAACACAATCGTCATCTGATTTGACAAAAGTTCAAAACATTTCTATTCATCTTTTTTTTAAAGAAATTCATCATTATCTCAGCACCTCTTGATGAGCAAGATTAAGTCGTAATATGTACTATGTTAACATCGTCTCCTGAATTTTCAACCTTAATTGATTGTAAATACTGAAAGACTTTCATCAAATACATAAGCTAGTTATGCGTGAACAGCAAAGGTTTGCACAGTCTTTTTTTAAAGCAGTCGGCAGGCAAACATTTTAAGAAGGCCAAATTCCTGTTTTTTTGTTACTTTACCAGTTTTTATTCAATACAGTTGGATTTAAGAACTACATCTACGTTGACGATTTATGAACATTACACATTCTATTAGTCGATGTCAAGCGAAATGGACAAGGATTTGGGACTAGTCGTCATAGTATTTTTTTTTTGCCTTGCCAAGATCTACACAATGGTACTAGAATCAACACTGTTGGACAGGGTACCAAAACGCCCATCGTCCTTTAATTCATAAAATTGGATTACTTCTGAAATACTACGACATTACAATGACAAAAAAAAAAGCAGTGCATATTAGCTATTTCCCGTCTTCTGTAATTCCAATCTATACATACAAATATTATAAAGCTGAAGAGTTTGTTTGTTTGTTTGAACACGCTAATCTCAGGAACTACTGGTCCGATTTGAAAATTTCTTTCAGTGTTAGATAGCCCATTTATTGAGGAAGGCTATAGGCTACTTTATCCCTTTATCCCGGTACGGGAAGTAGTTCCCACGGGATGCGGGTGAAACCGCTGGCAGAAGCTAGTCGATTATAAAATTTACTATTTTATGTCCTCCTCCTGAAGTATGGCACAAATGCAAATCAACACCTTGTATATGCTAAGATCAAAAATCACAGTGTGTAATTAAAATCTAAAAATAACTACTCAATAAAAACACGTCACCATTCACCCCCAACGCTAAATCATCCCCTGAGAACAGATATGAATCTATAGCGAGTATACACCATCCCTCATCCCTATAGTTTCACGGTGGATTGGTCCGGCAAGAATCTGGTTTATTACAAGCCACCCCTTTATTTATTGCTTTGAGGGCAATGATATTACATTTTATGGTGAATCGAGGGTATATAGTGTAATAGGCTATGAAGTTTGGGGATGATCTAAAAATCAATCATGTGTTCTACCTAGCCTGTATTTCAGCTACATGAGTCACGGGTCATCAGTTACGGGTAGTCAAAAGTCAGGGAGTCTGACAGCCAGTTTTACCTAGGGGCATCTGGTGGCCGACGTAACCAGGTTGGGGAGATCAAATAGGCACTCGTTCTGATGATTAGGACCAGCTTCTTAACTACCGGTGTTTTACATACTGGTTATCAGACTTTCTGGCTTCTGACTACCAACGATTGTCAAAAATATCGAAATGTCAGCGGAACTACCAATTTAACGTAACTTCCGAAATGCGCAGAAACTTATCATGACATCTATACTAATATTATAAAGCTGAAGAGTTTGTTTGTTTGAACGCGCTAATCTCAGGAACTACTGGTCCGATTTGAAAATTTCTTTCAGTGTTAGATAGCCCATTATCGAGGAAGGCTATCGGCTAATTTTTATCCCGGTACGGGAAGTACTTCCCAAGGGATGCGGGTGAAACCGCTGGCAGAAGCTAGTAGATTATACCCATCCAGGCATCCACGGACCGACAGTGTCAAGCTTTGAAATAAATCGACTCGTGTGCCTACAACTTAGGCACAAACTCCTCAGAAATCAAATAATTAACAAAAATACATATTGCAATAAATACCTACTGTACACAAATCAATGTGCAACGAGGGTGCAACGCTTCGAGTGCGTTTAACTGACGCCGTGTCACGCGTATTATGGTCAGTGTAGTGAAGATATTTCAGAAGTTACAATGTGAAACTTAAAACATAAAGCAATGATATTAGCTACCTACGAGTATATGGAGAGTATACACGTAGGTAGCTAATATCATTGCGATTATCACAAAAAAAAATGTTTCAATACATGTTTTTTTAGAATAAAACGCTTTCAAGTCTACGTTATACCATTATGTACTGTCTTAATATATCTTGGACAGTAATGACCGAATAAAGGCGAAATCAAACAGCTTGAGGAAATCTGGACTTCAAAGTATGCAATCGCCAATTGGCTCTGACCAAACATGATGATTGACGCTCATTTATCTTATGAGAAGGGGCGTGTATACTGCAGTGGAACTGTAGGAAAGCTGATGATTACGTAAAATTAGTTCATCTCAGATTTAATCTACTAGAATCAGAAGTTGTGCTTAATGGAACTTCTGCCCTCTCTGCCGTATAAATAGGGGTAATAGTAAAAAGCCAGTGTCCCCTCGGCGTTCAGTCGGCGTGTTTTTGTCGTTAATGTTACAAATATTGTCGACCGTGAACCGAGCGAATTTAGAGGGTGTAGGAACCTGTATTCATAGGACTGCATTTTGGAGTTTATTGATAAAAATCTATACTAATATTATAAAGCTGTAGAGTTTGTTTGTTTGAACGCGCTAATCTCAGGAACTACTGGTCCGATTTGAAAATTTCTTTCAGTGTTAGATAGCCCATTTATCGAGGAAGGCTATAGGCTACTTTTTATCCCTGTACGGGAAGTAGTTCCCACGGGATGCGGGTGAACCGTTAGAATCTTGACTATAGTTAATTAGTTAGATTATTTCAAAACCTGTATATGATAAAATATAGCTATATATGTATAGCTTTCCTACAGTGAAATAATTTTCAAATCGGTCCAGTAGTTTTTGACTTTGCTATTACAAACAAACAAAAATATTTTTTTTTCCTATCTATACTACCTCGTGTGTTCATAAGTTTTGAGACAAACTTTTTACTTATAAAAATAAAATAAAAATTACTGGCTGCTGTATATTTCTTTTTTCCAATTTTGAATTTGGAATGTTAACTTTTAATATCTATGATTTCGGATTATTTTATTTAAATTTTCTCGTAATGGAGGGAACAAAAGAATTACGTGCGACCGTCATTTCACTATTTAAGGTGGGAAGAAAACCTATGGACATTTTCCGAGAACTGAAAAGTTTTGGTGTGAGCCGTAACTTCGTGTATTACACTATTAAACGATACAAGGAGACAAGTTCTTTACAAGATCGGCAAAGAAGTGGTCGTCCACGCTCTGTGAGGACGCCTGCGAACATTAAAATCATCCGAGAGCGACTTCGCCGAAATCCATGTTGCACTCAGAAGAAACTCGCTCTGCAGACCAATATTTCGCGCGTTTCAGTCAACAGAATACTGAAATATGATCTCAAGGTTAAGGCGTATAGCCGTAGGAAAGTACACTTTTTAAACGATCGCCTTCGTCAATTGCGACGCGAACGTTGTCCAATACTGCTTAGGAGACACTATGCGAGGAAGATACTCTTCACCGACGAGAAAATCTTTACTGTCGAAGAAAAGTTCAACCGACAAAACAATAAAGTGTATGCCAAAAGTAGCAAGGATGTCCCAGCTTCAGCACGGAATGTCTCGCGTACTCATCATCCGGCTAGTGTCATGGTATGGTGGGGAGTTTCGTACGAAGGTGTGACTCAGCTTCATTTCTGCCAACAAGGCGTCAAGGTGAAAGCCAAAAATTATCAAAGTGACATTCTAGAGACTGTTGTGAAACCCCTGTCTAATACCCTATTCCATAACAAGTATTGGGTATTCCAGCAAGACTCGGCGCCATCCCATAAGGCTAAAACAACTCAAGCTTGGCTGAAGGAAAATGTGCCGGCCTTCATTGCGGCGAATGAATGGCCCTCCTCCAGCCCCGACCTCAACCCGCTGGATTATTCTCTATGGACCGAATTAGAGCTCAGAGCCTGCCGAAAGTCCCACCCAAACTTGGAGTCACTTAAGCGAGCTCTTGTCCGAGAAGCGAAGCGAATTCCTCTGGAAAAGATTCGTGCCGCCATTGATGACTGGCCAAATCGTCTAAGGGCATGTATTAAAAACAGGGGTGGTCATTTTGAATAATAATTATATTTAATTTTTACTTACTATTTACTTAATGTTTACTATTGTTTTTATAAATATAAGTTAATTATTTAAAAAGATATGCAACTTTTATTTTGTCTCAAAACTTATGAACACACGAGGTAATATTATAAAGCTGAAGAGTTTGTTTGTTTGTTTGTTTGAACGCACTAATCTCAGGAACTACTAGTCCGATTTGAAAATTTCTTTCAGTGTTAGATAGCTCATTTATCGAGGAAGGCTATAGGCTACTTTTTATCCCGGTACGGGAAGTAGTTCCCACGGGATGCGGGTGAAACCGCTGGCTGAAGCTAGTTTATAATAATACTAGCTTCTGCCAGCGGTTTCACCCGCATCCCGTGGGAACCTCGGCACGGACCCGGATAAAAAGTAGCCTATAGCCTTCCTCGATAAATGGGCTATCTAACACTGAAACAATTTTTCAAATCGGACCAGTAGTACCTGAGATTAGCGCGTTCAAACAAACAAACAAACAATCAAACAAACAAACTCTTTAGCTTTATAATATTAGTATAGATGGAACTCCTACATTAAACATCTCGACTATGAATACGACCGACACAAGTTCCCTCGCGAGTCTAATATGATTAATCGCTAAAATTTAACGCTTTCGTACTCCACTGTACTTACAGAGGACCATGCTCGGATTTTTAATGCACTTTTGTTTGGCAGTACACTCAAGCGCTCGAGTGTTTTTATGAAATTATTTTTTTAGTAATACATAGTGGGGGATTTTTATGAAATTATTATAGCGTATGGATTAACACTTGTGGATACATACACGTCGAATGCTATTTTCATTGCCAGATTTGAAAGGTGCATTGCAAACATGAATAATGAGCATTTTCAAGAATGCCCTAATTTTTTAATTAGTCAGCTGGACAGTTCTTTCTGATATTAGGTACTCTCAAGTTGGCTGCTATTGACCTCTCGCGTCCGGCCCTGATCCAGGCCATGGTCCGGGGCGAGAGGGAATGGGATGCCGTCGCCTCCTTCTGCGAAGCAGTCATGCTCGAGAAGGAGGAGGCGGAACGCCAGAGAGTTCGCACCTCTCATCCCGGCCGCCGTGCTGGACCAGGTAGACACCACGGGCGCCGGGTGTCGCGAGATGACTCCCGGCCACCGTAGGCGTGGGTCTGTGGGCGGTGAGTTCGGGTGGCTCATCGTCCCTCTGTCTTTTTAGACGACAGACCCGTGTCGACGGCGCGCGTTGTTCCACGCGCTCCTCAAAGAGATGTCAGCAACCCCAGCGGGGCCCAGCAGGGCCAAGGCCTGCCGGGGCCAAGGCTGCGGGTTGTTCGAAAGAGATACCGCGGCCCTGGTACATAAAAGGCCTATGACGGAACACGACGGTTTTTAGTCAGTAAGAGTCTGACACTCCCTCACCGCTGCTAACCCACAGCAGGATTTGATGATTTTCGACGTCGGAAAAAAAAAAAAAAAAAAAAAAAGTTGGCTGCTATTGACGACCTATTAGTCAATATATAAATAAATATATGAACAAAACTCTATTGCGTAGTTATTTGAAGAAACCGTACATAGGTCCAAGTTAGCGATAAATGGAAACCTGAAAATCCCTTTACCAAAACTTTAACTAGTACAATCGTCAAAAAAAATACAACTACCCCTAAGATAGATTCATCAAGTAGGTACCTCAAAGTAAATACCAACCATTGCTCAATTAAGCCCTCTATGTGTCAAGCAAACACTGGTGGGGCAGCATGTTTGAGCGGCAAACAGAGGGAGTGTGGCTTTTCAGTGGCTCACTCTATTTGCTGAGACGAGGCGTTTTAGATACGGCCCGTTGGTGGTTGGTTTAGGTTTTACAAGTGGGGTTTGATTGTATTTTTTTTTTTTGTTTAATTCGAGTAGGGTGTCCAGAATTGAAATTTGATTACAGGGATATGGGAAAAACCATGTGGTTCAGGGTTGAAATTTTGTTATCTGAAGGAATAAGAATTCAGCTTCACATTAAATTAAGAAACTACCTGCCATCAGCGACTTCACTCGCGTTCCACGAAAACTTCTGGTTAAAAAGTAGCTTATAAATAGACTTCTACCACAGTTTAAATAATGTAGAGCAGTTCGGAAACTACGAACAAACGTTCGAAACGGCTCACTCACACAAACATGGCACACCGACGAGGCTCCGGGGGGATCTCGCGGTGCTCTCAGTAACGCGTGTCAAGACGAGTGGTCGCGTTTAATTTTTTTTTTTTCCGAAAATGCCGCGAGTGAACGATTTATTTATTGTTATTGTTATACTGCTGCGGGTTGTTCGAAATATAATTATATTTTAACTGTGATGCGGCGGTTATGAGGATATTTAAAGACGATAGTGTAATAGTTGTAGAAAATGTAAATCAAAGATGGCGGCCGAAATACGTATAATTTTTTTCGTCATAGGACACCCATCACCCATTTTCAAGATATTCGAGGGTGCTAAAAACGATAGTGCAGTCAAAACGTAAATCCAAGATGGCGGCTGTAACAGGTATCATTTTTTTCGTCATGGGTGTCATTTTCATGGTATTTGAGGGTGCTAAAAACGATACTGCAGTCAAAACGTGAATCCAAGATGGCGGCTGCAACAGGCATCATTTTTTTCGTCATGGGTGTCATATTCATGGTATTTGAGGGTGCTAAAAACGATACTGCAGTCAAAACCTTAATCCAAGATGGCGGCTGCAACAGGTATCATTTTTTTCGTCATGGGTGTCATTTTCATGGTGTTTGAGGGTGCTAAAAACGATACTGCAGGCAAAACGTGAATCCAAGATGGCGGCTGCAACAGGCATCAATTTTTTCGTCATGGGTGTCATTTTCATGGTATTTGAGGGTGCTAAAAACGATACTGCAGTCAAAACGTGAATCCAAGATGGCGGCTGCAACAAGTATCATTTTTTTCGTCAGGGGTATTATTTTCCTGGTTTTTGAGGGTGCTTAAAACGATAGTGCAGTCAAAATTTAATAATAAATAAACAAAGAATTTCGAACGTGCCGTAGCAGACGAAAATATTTTTCTGTTAATATGTTGTAGATATAAATGAACAATAGGTATTTTTTATGTAATGGGTTTTTAATTATTATACCTACTCCAGCTTTTTAGGTAGTTATCTAAAGACTTTTAATTAAAAAAAAAAACTCAGTTTATGAATAAAGAACAGCTAAAAATAAGTGTAAATACAATAACAACAATTACTTAATTAATTGGAAGATTATTTTAAACAGTAGTTTATTTGTTTGATAATTATGTATTTGTGTAAAAAGTCCTTGAGCCTTGTCTGCGCGCCATCGCGCGCGAGGTGGTGCGGCGACAACCGCGCGCCCGCTCCAACTAACGCCCGAAACATTTTCGTCCAAACTCGGCTCGCTTACTCCCGCCAAAACTTGCAAAGGTTACGCCACCGTAATTATAAAAGTTACAGATCTAATATAAAGCTATAATTTAGTAATAACAAGTTGTTGTGTAAATATTATATGTTTTTCGTGTTCAAACTATCGTTTTTTGCTGAGATTAACCAAAGCCATGAAATTACCTATTTAAATTGTATTGTAAGCTAGTTAGGTAGTTAATTAAATTCGATGATTGATCACTAAAGAACAAAAAAGTAAAAAAAAAAATCACCAATATTATTAAAAGTGACAACCCTATTGCTTCAACGGAGCGTAGGTAGTTATTTCCGCAAACAGGCTTAGTTTCCATACTGTCCATATCTTTACCGTGCTTCTACTATAAATGAGCTATGTAACATTGAAAACATTTTTCGAATCGGATCAGTAGTTTCTGAGATTAGCGTGATCAAGCAATCAGAAATGGCATAATACAATTTAGTACAAAGGTATTGCTTTATAACATTATTATTATTACTAGCCTATAGTGTCCCACTGCTGGGCAAAGGCCTCCCCATCCCGTTTCCACACCTCCCGATCCTTCGACCGAGTCCACCAGTCTCGACAGTGGGCGTCTAGTTCGTCACGCCATCTCTTCCGGGGCCTACCCCGCCTGCGGTGTCCATCCTGGGGTGTCCACTGGGTGACAATAGTGGCCCATCTTTCCGGATGCATACGACTAACGTGTCCGGCCCAGTTCCACTTCAATGTTGCCACCTTTCGGCCCACATCAGCAACTCCTGTTCTGGAACGTATCACGGTATTCCGGATGCGATCCGTCCGTTTAATGCCCAAAAGGCTACGTTCCATTGCTCTTTGGCAAACCTTGAGTTTGGACTTCTGACACTCAGTAAGAGACCATGTTTGCGCACCGTAGGTTAGGACGGGCAAGATACACATGTCGACTAATTTTCGCTTGAGTGAAAGGGGAAGGTCCCCTTTCATGTACTGCTTCATGGACCAGTAGCTCTTCCAGGCGTTCTCTATGCGTCGGTCGATCTCCTTTTCCTGCCTGTTGTCAAAAGAAACTAACTGGCCCAAGTATATGTACTCGTCGACATAGTGTAGAGCTTGCCCATCTACCTCGACCCTACGTTTCATGCTATTGGTCATTGTGTGTGTCTTGCTCATGTTCATTTGAAGTCCAACCTCTCGGCTTGCCCTGCTCAGATCTTGGAGCATTTCTTGGAGCTCTGCTGATGTAGACGCAAAAAGAACGATATCGTCAGCAAACCGCAGATTGGTCAGCCTTTTGCTCCCGATGACGATACCCTTAGATGTCCATGGCACACTAAGTTTCTTGAATACCTCTTCCAATGTGCAGGTAAACAGATTAGGAGAAAGCGGGTCTCCCTGCTTCACGCCTTTTTCTATGGAAAATGATGGACCTGGGGAAAGTAGTTTTATGGATGCTGTGCTGGCCCTGTAGACCAATTCCAAAAGCCTTATATAGGTCTCATTTACTTCTTGAGAGCGTAAAGATGAAAAAATCGCTGTGTGATTGAGACTATCAAAAGCCTTAGAGTAATCCACAAAAGCCAGATATAGTGGTTTATGATACTCGTTGTATTTTTCGACTATTTGGTTAAGTGTAAACAGATGGTCGGTTGTGGAGAAGGAAGGGCGAAATCCGGCCTGCTCGACTGGTTGATGTTTGTCTAATTGGCCTCTTATGCGGTTGTGTATGATTTTTATAAACAGTTTATATAGATGGGAGATTAGGCTTATGGGGCGATAGTTGTTGATGTCGGATTTGTCGCCCTTTTTATGGAGAAGGATAATATTGGAATGGGTAAACTGTTTTGGTATCTGGCCAGAATATAAAATAGAATTAAAAAGATTGGTGATGTGTGGTGTTAATGTGGTTTTGAACAATTTCAGTATCTCGGTACTGATGCCATCTTCTCCAGGACTCTTATTATACTTTAAGCTTTTTAAAGCTATATCAATTTCGCCACCAGTAATGGGAGAGATAGTGTCAGCACAGAGGTATTCGATAGGGTCAGAAGGTCTTGACGAATCTGTGTATAAGTTTTTGTAAAATTTAGTACATATGTGTGTTATTGTGTCTCTACTATGTTGTTTTACACCATTTTTGTCGCGCAGACACGTCAGCCACGTTTTGGTTCTAGAGATACCATTTTTTGCCGATTTAAGTGATCCTCCTCGCTCCAGAGCATGTTTAATTAAGTTTGTGCTATAATTTCTCAAATCTTTCCGGATATTTCTTTTTACTTTCCTATCTAATTCTCTGTATTCTACCGTTTGCCAAATTGTGTTTGTTCTTTTGTCAATTAGTGATATTGTGTTATTGGTTAGTCTATTGGTTTTTGGTCGAGTTGTTTTAATTTTGTTCGTTGCTGTTTTAATGCATTCTTTAATTGTATCATATTGTGTTTGTGGATCATTTGTACTATTTTCCAATAAATCAAAACTATTTTTAAGTTCTAACTCAAAGTTTTCCCAGTTACCAAGTAGAATTTGTTTATTCAAAGGTTTTATTTGTTTACGAAATAATTGTTGCCTGTGAATTTTAAAATCAAATACTAGTCTTGCTCTAAGAGGTCGGTGGTCGGAAGAAAATTTAATTTGATTTATAATCCCAACATCTTTTATTGCATGCTTACAGGAAGATAGTACAAAATCAATCTCGTTTTTTGTTCTACCATCTGGAGACATCCATGTCCATCGGCGCTGAGGCTTTTTTGTAAAGAAGGTGTTGCTGATGCTCAACATTTGTCCGAAGGCGAACTGAAGAAGACGACTGCCCCTTTCATTGCGTGTTCCTAAGCCATGTGGGCCGATGATTTTGTCATCATCCTGATCTTGTCGAACTCCGATCTTGGCATTGAAGTCGCCTAGGACAATATTAAACGTGCCTCTGTTGTCCTCGCAAGCCTTGTTAAGCAGGTCGTAGTAGTCTTCAACATCGTCATCAGAGTAGGCAGATGTTGGTGCATACGTCTGGACAAGTGTTAAGGTTTTAGTGTGAGTTAATCTGAACTTAAGAACAGCAATCCTCTCCGAGTAGCCTCTGAATTCAATGATATTATTTTTCCACTTTTTATCAACCAGAAAACCCACTCCATGGAGACCGCTGCCAGTGCCAATGTGAAAGAATATGTTATCGTCCCTCTCTTCTGTTGTTTCTCCTTCCCTCCTCACTTCTGAAAGACCTACAATGTCCCAACGGATGTCTTTAAGAGAGTTTTCTAACTCTACTAGGCGCTCGTCTTTAAGCAATGTTCGGACATTATAAGTTAATACGTCAAGCTTATCAGTATCCAGTAGAACGTTAGCCGCGGTTGTTTGACGGGGTATCGATCTCGCCCGGAGATTGTATACGCCCCGGGTCCCAGTGCCGGGCTGGCTTCCGTCAGAGACAGCTCGGCCGCTGGGGCCGCCGGGCACTTGGGGCCGAACTGTGGGTGTGTAACTCATGGGGGTTTGGACCGTGTCCCACCATGCTGGTCCAGTGCACGGTTGGTGGGTGGGTCGCCAGAGCCTCGTTTGTTGTTTAGCAGGGTGTACCACGAGCAGGAGAGGTTGGCTTGGGCCCCGAAAGATATTGTTTGGGACCCCTTACACTTTATAACATTACTGTGGATAATAAGCAATTCCATGCTCGAAGTTATAACAAGTCGCTAAGTTTAGACCACTCAAATAGCGAAAAATTTATCGCAAACCTGTATAACTCAGTATCACTTACAATTCTCATCAAAAAGGACAATAATTTACTTTAATATGCCATTAAACAGTAGGATCAAGTAAATAAGTATTAGTTTCAAGCCAAACTTCTATGTTAATGGGGTAAAAAATCGTCGTTTGCGCATCTTGTAGCGACGTGCGAAAGGCTGTGTTGGTATCGATAATGTGATATTATTTTTATTTAATTTTGAATCTTGTTGCTATAGTAATATGGTTGATCTTAAAGGGTAAATGTTTGTGAGTTTTTAAATGGTGTAGTTTATTCCTATATGCTCTTTTTAATAGTTTGTGTTTTTAAAAGAAACAAAACATGTAATACATTATTTTGGCTACATTTTTAACTCAAATAGTCTTGAATACAGTTGAGATTTGGTTACATTGGAATTAAGCATATGTGATAAATCATGGTAATAAAAAAAAAAAAAACTAATCTATTCCGAATTGGTATCATGTGGCCTGCTTTCATGAATAGGGAATCTCAGGAACCATTGGTCAAATTTGGAAAAATCTTACAGGGTCATATAGCCAATTTATCAAGGAAGGCTATAGTCTAATTTCTATCCGAGTACGCGACGTAGTTCTCTCAGGCAACGGGTAAAACCACTGGTATACTTAGTCGGTTTTTTAATTTCGTAGACTGAACTGACATTACGAGTGTTGTCAGTCTATTGCAAATTCTTAAATAGTGATGTGGCACGACCGAAACTTAGCGTTAATAAAATCAAGTATCGTTTTTTTACAATAAGTCATCCTGAAATAATGGGCTTATTCTTGATGATTAAGCATGGCTTTGCGTGGTCAGATATCCCTGGTAGTTTGAAACACGTCGTACAGCAGTGTGTACGTACGTGAATGGTAAATATAAAACTTTGAATGAATATTAAATTCGTCTATTATAGATAAAAAGTTACGATTCAACAAACCGGTATCGTAAGTACAACACTGCACATAGAAGCTAGCAACATTATTTGTAAGTTTGACATTTTGCAAGTGTCAATTTAGTCTACGAGATTAAAAAACAGACTATAGAAGCCAGCAATATAAAGATCTCATACCTCATAAGTTCTATAGAGAACACGCCATGCGTAAGACCTTAGATTTAGACGTAATTAATCGTATGTGCGAAAACGAGTGACGTTCACCATATCGGGCCATCGGAGTTAATTGTCCAGTAGAAAAAACGTTTGACGTTTTCATAATATATTAGCTTGAAGCTTGTTAGTGATCGTATATGAAATAACTAGTCATTAGACAGATCTCCTGCTGTATACTGCAGGTTTTATTTCAAATTATTACAATACTAGCTTCTGCCAGCGGTTTCACCCGCATCCCGTGGGAACTACTTCCCGTACCGGGATAAAAAGTAGCCTATAGCCTTCCTCGATAAATGGGCTATCTAACACTGAAATTTTCAAATCGGACCAGTAGTTCCTGAGATTAGCGCGTTCAAACAAACAAACAAACAAACTCTTTAGCTTTATAATATTAGTATAGATTATAAATCCTTATTTTTATGTTAATTAGTTAAGTACTACAAATAAAGGGCATCTCTGAATAACTTTTTAATATTACGTGCAAACGTAAAATGTTTCTCAGCGACTGTACTTCAAAAGGGGAGGTTCTCGATTTTGACATTTGTTTTTAATTTTTGCAAGTAAAACTGACAACTTTGATTCAATACAAAAATCTCGCTTATTTTTCATTTTATCACAAGTAGCGCCATCTATTATCACCAATAGAAAACAAAACATTTTAAATAAAACTCGGCTAAAAACATTATTTGCCGAACCTTTTCCCAACTAAGTTGGGGTCGGCTTCTAATCTAATCGGATGCAGCTAAGTACCAGTGGTTTACAAGGAGCAACTGCCTTGAATAGGTTAGAACCTACTCAACCCAGTTACCCAGGCACCCCAATACCCCTAGATAAGACTAAATTCTAAATCATGACCGATTATCGATGACGTCACGGAATCGATCATAAACAAACACATTAATTTATCGAAAGGGGACGCCCAATCATTTGTATCGAGTTACAACTTTGTCATTGATCCGATATCCCTGATAACTAGCCATATAATTATATGGATGTCATCATGATGAAGCTCTATTGATCAATATTTGTAAATCGATTATTTATTTTGTATCTTATCCGTGACAATTCGCAATTCTCTGTGATAATAGAAACCAATTTCTTAATATTACAAATACGAAAGTAAATCTGTCGGTCGTATTTTTACGCCAAAACTACTGATGTACTTAATATATGCCGCGCAGAACACTGGGATTTTTGTATTATTTAAAGACAATATTAAGTAGGAGTAAACGAGAAGATATTAATACATATTATGTTATTTACATATGATAGATGTCATTTTTCTTATGTAAGCAGAAAAATAGTGAAACAAGGAAAGGTAGACCACATATTACAGCAGCCCGAGGATAATTTGACAAAATAGAAAATAATGTATTTCAAGACAATAATTAAATACTAAAAGACTCTGTGCTCCAATTAAAAAAGAAAACAGAAAAATATACAATACATATAAAAATTCCCAATAACAAATACTACATACATTTCTCGCGTCATTACAACCTAATTCATATCGCGTACGTGTATTTGCTCAGCTGCGCCTGCGCCGAGCCCCTATTGGCCCGCGCCACTGCCAATCGAAGAACGTTCGAATTTCGAAATTTCAATTTTGATTAATGAAGAAAATTGGATTGCAAAATGAAGTTCTAATATTTTATTCTATTTTTATTATTGTGAAAATCAATACTGTCTGCTAGGGAAAGGGTCTGAAAGGGATATTGCCCGGGTAACTGGGTGGATGAGATCAGCCTGGTAGTCACCCAGTCGATAATGTTGGCTGCACCCTTTTGGACTGATGTCGACTTCAAAACGGGAAAAAGCTACGCAGATGATGGACTCCTAATTCGCCTACATCTCCGTATTAAGTCTTCCAAATTATACTCAAGTCTCTTTACTTTATTTATTTTAAATACAAACAGATTCTCCTTACAATGGAATTCTACAATCTATCCATTCGTTGATTTGCAATTGAATTTTTACATTAGTCCCATACAACTAACGTCACATTCCTATCTCCAGTAAACAAAACAACAGATAGATCGCTTATTGAAATCCGCTAAAGACATACTCAGACAAACTGGCGTGACTTAAGTTCTAAAACTATAACCAATATCAGTGGTTGTGGTTATAAATCATAATTACTGCTTACTTACACGCATTTGATAACCTGACTACGCAGCAAGTCAGAGAGTCAGGAGTCAGAAGTCAGGAGATAAGGAACGCGTGGTAATTTCCTTTGTCTTTGCCAATCTAAGGATATTGTTTTGAACTGCGATAAGATTGTTTGGTGTTTATTTTTAGATGTTTGGTAATTTAATGTACTTGTTTTTGGGGACCCTTCGGATACTGTGCAAAGGTTTTAATGTGTTTTTTTTATTAAGATGACGTCTGATAGTCAATACTAAATATAATGAGGATTAAGAACCCTAAACGTATCGAAACTAGTAAACCGATTTGAAAAATTCTTTCAATTTCGGGCAGTATCCCCGTGTGACATAGGATATATTTTATCACGGTACGGGAAATAGTTTCCACGGGACGAGGATGAAACATAGCGGAAGCCAATGATTCATACAGATAAAAAGTACTATAATATGTACTGCGCTAATTTGTGGGTTGAACAAGATGTACACAAGACAGTAGAAAAAATATAGTCAATGTCTTACAGGAAGCAAGTGTGGCAATCCCAGAGGAAATTGAGTAGTGTCACGCTTCGTCAAAATGGGACAACATGAGCCAACATTTTTGATCATTGTGAAATTCTCAAAATGGTTTTCTTTACTTTTTGAGACCCTCATAAGCTAAAATACAGAGCTTTTCGATATTATGATCAATAAAGGATATTTTGGAAGATAAATGAAAATGCATGTGGCGCCATTTATCCCGCAAAATTGCAAAAATCTGACTAAGACGTAGATTAAGAAAACAAATTATCAAACAAATTTTAACAACAAAACAATACAAAGTCAAGTGTCACTCGTAAATAAGAGATAGCGGGTTCGAAGCTCGCTCGATAACAATTCAATTACACAACACTTTATTCAATTTATCGTGATTACATTTTATTGTGAACTTGACATTTTTTTTATTAAAAACAATGATAATTTTGAGACAGAAATGACGAAAAATTTTATTTGCAGAAGTTACAGCAATATCATTGCAGGTTCTGAGTATATTAATGACAAGAGGAAACCAAACAACGGTGGAAGATGTGACATGCACAAAATGTACATAACTTGACAAATGTAAATAACCTTTCTTGGCAGTCGGGTAACAAAGATAAACATGAGTAGGTTGCGGATTGAGAATGTATGAAAAAAATTTAATGATTCAATTCGCTTTTTCTACTATCAGTAGCTAATCCCAGCCTGATGGAGAATATTAAGCCTTCGCCACGGTCAGTCGTTGATAACTAACCATCACTTTCATACAAAAATGTTGAAGTTGCCATCTCTTGAAATGTTTGCTCACACAAACATAAATGGCAGACATACCTTTTACTACTAAGTCTTACTTTCTGCGATTACAGAACATGGTCGCTTTCGGCTTATTGCGCCAAAGAATATACCCTCATTTACAATCAGACCATAGAGGCTTCAATAACCTGACCAAAGCTCAAGCCGAACGCACGACAGCCGTCCAAAAATGATTAATACCCTCCATGTAACACTTTGCCGTATTATACGTGACACTCCTTATTTGGTCGGGTTATTCTATAGGATGATGTATTTAAGAAAACCGTTTAGTTGTGTTAAAATACTTATTTATTAATTTTCTAGCTTTTCCTCAAGACCTGGGAGACCCGGTGGAACCGGTAGTTGGATTAAATATAGTAAGCAACCTTCAAGTAATATGCTTTATAATGTCTGTAATAAAAACAGCTTTCACGTGAGACAATAACATAGAAATGGTCATAAGGTTATGCCCTACATGGGCCGTAAGACAAGTTTCCAAAATACTTGTCTACCGTATATGCCATATATTATATAGGCTTCTATCAGGGGTTTCATCTGCTTCAAAAAGTAGTCTATCGATAAGTGGGCATATACCACTGAAAGAATTTTTCAATTCGGTTCAGTAGTTCCTGAATGAGAGAAGCGCGTTATCCTTATCTTTAGAATAATTACAAAGCTAAACTGGCAATGGTCAGGGCACATAGCTAGCAGAACAGATAGCCATGATGGAGAAGAAAAGTTTGTGGGCAGGTTCCCCACTAGATGGACGGACGATCTGGCCAAGGTAGCCGGGAAACAGTGGATGCGGGTAGCTGAAAACCGAGCAAATTGGCGAAATTTGGGGGAGGCAGCAGTCCAGTAGTAGACATCTTTCGGCGGACACGACAAGTACGGAAAACCGTTCACCCCCATACACCACCGAACCACATAGTCTAATGCAATCCAACCATAACATAGACCATCAATTTTCCTTTTAAACATGGAAAAATACGATAATTACTGCGCAGACAAATGCATGGGCATATAATAATATGTAAATGTGAGACTAGCATATTCATTAGGTATAGCATGCGCATGACTTGAATTCTTCTAATCGTCACCTACTAGACTCAGGTATGTATGCTGAAGATGACTCAATGAAGATTCTGTAGGTAGTTGATAAGATTCAAGGAATAAAAAGGCTTAGAAATTTTGCTGAAGAACAATTAAATGAGATGACGTAATTTCTGTCATTATTAAATTCGACTTCATCGGAGTCGTGAGGAATCTTACCAATATTGTAAATCTGAAGAGTTAGTTTACTGGCTTGCTTGAATGCTCTATCTGTCTAACGTCAGGAACTTACTGGTCCAAATTTAAAAAATATTTCAGTGGTATATAGCCGATTTATCGAAACAGAGCTTTTCATCTTTTGGACTTTTAAAATCATTGTTTATTCAGAACTAGCTTCTGCCAGCGGTTTCACCCGCATCCCGTGGGTGGGAACTACTTCCCGTACCGGGATAAAAAGTAGCCTATAGCCTTCCTCGATAAATGGGCTATCTTACGCAATAACGCGACGAAGGGACATCTCCCAGGTGCATATCACACGCGTTATGCGCGGCGCGCACTGCTGGACAGACCACAGGCTTTTGGTAACTAAGTTGAGACTCCGCCTTCGTGAACCACGAAGACCCTGCAGGGCTAAACCAATATCTCTCAACTTAGATCGACTGGATTGTAAAGATCTTCAAGAAAAATACCAGAAAGGCCTAACAGATGCGCTAGATGTGTTTGATGCCCAGCAAGGTGACTTAATATCAAAATGGAAACAGATCTCATCCACCGTACTGACTGTGGCTACGGAAACCATAGGATACAAAAAACGAAACAACGAGGACTGGTTTGACCAGAATGATAGGGCCCTAACTGAAGCATTCAAACAGCATCGTGTACTCATAAAGCGTAATGAAGGAAATCATAAATCCAGTCAAGAAGTCCGAAGTAGTGGTGATTCCTTAAGGAAATTAACGAGGACGATGAAAGATAGATGGTGGCTTGAAAAGGCAAAAAAGATACAGTGGCTTGCAGATACCCACCAACTAGGCGCTTTCTATGAAGAAATGCGTAAGTTGATTGGCGTTTCCATAAAAAACTGCACTCCGTTAAGATCCCTAGATGGTTCCCAAAAGCTCACTGCTAAGCAGGATATACTTGATCGTTGGGCAGAGCACTTTAACCACCTGCTCAATGTAGATCGATCAGCAGATCTTGAGCATATAAGGCGTATCCATCCTCTGCCGCCGAATGAGTCGCTTGCTGAACCACTAACTTTTGCTGAAGTTGTTCAAGCCATCAAAGAGCAGAAAAATAAAAAAGCAGTTGGCGTTGACAACATCGCCGGAGAACTGCTGAAATACGGAGGGGAGCAACTTCATACATACATCTGGCAAATTTTTGATCGCATTTGGAACGAGGAAACAATACCACCTGAATTTAAAATATCCCGTATACAGACACTGTATAAAAACAAAGGAGACCGTTCCGACTGCAACTCCTACCGGGGTATATCGCTCCTCTCTGTCCCTGGGAAGATATTTGCCAGAGTTCTTCTCAACCGGCTTTTACCAGTCTCCGAAGCCATATTGCCAGAAACTCAGTTTGGGTTTCGACCTAACAGGGGCACCGGCGAAGCCATCTTTTCCATCAGGCAACTCCAGGAAAAAAGCCGAGAACAAGGCCAACCTTTGTGTATGTGCTTCGTGGACTTAGAAAAAGCTTTTGACTGCGTGCCGAGGGAAGCCCTCTGGACTTTACTGGCAAAATTAGGTTGTCCTGAGAAGTTTGTGAGAATTATTCGCCTTCTGCACGACGAGATGACTTGCTGTGTTACCTATAATGGTGACCAGTCAGAGTTCTTTCCTGTCACCTGTGGGGTCAAACAAGGTTGTGTGCTTGCGCCAACACTGTTTGCTCTCTACTTTTCTGTCGTTGTCAGTGAAGCACTCAAACAAACTTCTGCTGGAATCAAAATACGTTTCAGGACTGATGGGGGACTTTTCAACCTGGCCAGATTAAAAGCATATACTAAAGTATCTCATGCTCTTATAACGGAGATCATGTACGCTGATGATCTGTGTTTTGTTACCAACTCTGCACAAGAGCTCCAGAACCTGATGACTAACCTTCAGGAAGTCTGTTGTCGTTTCGGTCTAAAAATCAGTGTTAAGAAAACTGAGGTAATGGCAAGCGACTCTCAAGGAGCTACAGAACCTATCAAGGTAAACATTGGCGATACTGAGCTGAAGCAAGTGAATACCTTCAAATATCTGGGCAGCACAATTACATCCAAGTGTGACCTTGATACCGAAATAAACCATCGCATTGGCGCTGCATCAGCTGCTTTCGGTAAATTACGAGCCAAGGTCTTACACACACATGATTTGAAGCTTTCGACAAAAATCTCCGTTTACAAGGCCATAGTCCTCCCAAATCTTTTATACTCGGCTGAAACATGGGTCCTCTATCGGAAACATATACGGGCGCTGGACCGATTTCATCTAAAGTGCATAAGAGACATTCTGAAAATCAAATGGTCGGATCGGATTAGAAATACCGAAGTGCTACGACGCGCGAATGTCTGCGGCATAGAAGCGTACCTGATGCGGCGACAGCTCAGATGGTGCGGTCATGTTTTACGCATGGATGATAATAGGGTGGCCAAACGCATCTTCTTTTCTGAACTCCAGAACGGCAGACGGAAACAAGGTGGCCAGTTCTTACGCTTCAAGGATGTTCAGAAAAGACACATGAAAAGGTGCAACATTGATCCTCAGAACTGGGAGACAAAAGCCATTTGCCGCCCTGAATGGAGAGGCCTACTTAAAAATGCGATCAAAGATTTCGAAGAGCAAAGGAAATCCGCACTGGATGCGAAGCGTGATGCTCTTAAGGCTAAAACACCAGTAGCCATTCATTATAACTACGTGGACGGTATCCTAACGTGCAGCCAATGCTCGCGCACGTTTACACATAAAATAGGGTACTGCAGCCATCAAAGGGCGCATAGAAGAGCTGATCATCCTAGTTCTTCTCTCAGTGGAAACTGAAAGCAGTCACCATAGCCGAAATCGGCAGGGGAAGTATATATATATAAATGGGCTATCTAACACTGAAATAAATTTTCAAATCGGACCAGTAGTTCCTGAGATTAGTGCGTTCAAACAAACAAACAAACAAACCCTTCAGCTTTATAATATTAGTATAGATGCGCATGACTTCTATGTATGCCTTTATCAAAAGTGGGACGCTAAATATAAAACTATATGTCATGCTGTGAAGTGTTGTCTAATGTGTAGTGAACACCCTATACATCACATGAGTGGTACACAACTAACTCAATGTAACATAGTAATGCGGTACATTAATTCATACAGGTACTGAATACTGCATTATACAAAGTTATCTGCTTTAAGTTATAAGCGGAAGCGATTCCTAAAAACTGACGAAACTAACATGCAGCCATTGCATTTGATCATTACAGTGCAAAAAGAATAATTAGACAATACTTTGGAATAAGATAAAATCGCTAGTTCTTATTACTTACAACTCGCTCAAAACTTCCCTAATGAAAAGTAATCTACGTCCTTTCTCAGACTATCTGAGTACTACTTTTAAATCGGTTCACTACTTTTGAGGTGAAAGCATACAGTCAGAAATACTTTCGCATTTATAATATTAGTAAGGATTATTAGATCTTAAAACCTAAGGAAAGATATAGCCTATATCTTTCCTCTACTTTTTAGCCTAACTAGCTGCGCCCTAACATGGTATCATGTTTGTACCCTCTACATTTTATACCTAACACCTATGTATCACTCATGATCGCAATAAATATTTGAAGTTGGGAAGTTTTAGGCAGTTTCGTATGAAACCGCACCCTTTTATCGTAGTTCCCGCCCTTTACCCCCTGCTAATCGCTCCCGCTACCTCTTACACCTTAACCCACCTAACGTAACGGGTACACAATCATAATCTTACGCCTAATACGGCGAGATAGTTCAATGACGATTGTCCAGCCATTTGATTGATTGGACCGAGTAAACATTACTGTATGTTCTACCTAGAGGCAACTTTATAAGCCGTGGGAATTGAGTAAGAATTTTTGAGGAAAATCCACACTTATATTGTGAGGTAAGGCTTCGAATGTGCTAAGACTAGCCTAGTCTGTAAAAAGTTGTAAGAACCAAGTACACTGACAAGATAAACGTCAGGTTTCTTAATACAACTATGAATTTTCAGGTTCAATTTTTGAAGTAGGTAAACGTAACGGAAAGGAGTGTTTTAGAATAAAAACCGGCCAAGTGTGAGTCGGAATCGCGTACGAAGTGCTCCGTACCATTATTTATAAAATGGACAAAAAAATCACGTTTTTTGTATGGGAGCCCCCCAAAATATTTATTCAATTCTAGTTTTCAATATTTGTTGTTATAGCGGCAACAGAAATACATCATCTGTGTGTTAACTATCACGGTTCGTGAGATACAGCCTGGTGACAGACGGACAGAGGAGCGCAAACAATAGGGTCCTGTTCATGTTATCGGTAAAAATGTACCTATCTTAGGTGTAAGTGGAATAAGTCGGTTATCACAGCGAAAGATAGTCATCTTCCTAGCCTTTGCCCAACTATATCAGGGTCGGCTAAAATTTTTACCGGATACACCTAAAAACTCGAGTATTACATACAAATACATAAACACTAATTACGACTAAAGAAACACGAACCGTCAAACAGACCATAATATCTCAAACATATTGTACGTATACGAAAAAGTTACATTTTACAAAAATACAAAAAGCCAATATTATGCCGAACCAAAATAGATGTAGTCTGTGGATAGTAAATCAATTTAACGGGACACGGCGCACGTAAAATTGTGCCGGCAGAAAAAATATAAATATATCGATACATCGACTAAGGTGCTATCGATTTGGCGATTATGCAATATCGTTTAGTACAACACTATTTTTTACGAATATTTTTGATCCGTGGATGTTATAGAAGTTATGGTTTTAAAGAATTAGTAACATACATTTTACAATGCAAAAGAGTATGCATTTTAGCACAATTGGAACTCGTATTCGAACTGAATTACCTGGATCGATAATATAATCGTATAACTTTATATAAGATCCAAGGTCTCAAACTTTTATAAGAACTTTGATAAAGAGTAAGTTAATTTTCATTTAGAATTATCGATTACGTAGAAGTTAGAAACCAGTCACATACACACTAAATAAAACTGAACTAGCATAAACCATATAAATACAAAGACAGCTAATTTTACAAAAACAAAACCAGTATTACTTATAAACTTATAACTTAATCAGGATACAACAGATTATAAAGTGCTAAACGGTAAACAATAACATCTGCTCGATCGCAGGAAGTCGATTTCAATTTGAAAATCGACTAACCTGGTTATGGCCATAAATTATAACTTTTTTTTATAACCAGCCTTTTGTCTGAACCGGTTTTCTTGAGGATAAAGAAAGAAGGTAACATGCGAGGTAGATAATTGACGGACATTGACGTAGAAACCTTTCATGTTTGGTTCATGGTTTAATTTCTCCTGTTTCGTGGGTACTTTTGCATTTGCAATTTTACATGTAGACGCGAAATTATTGATATCTGGCCGGCTTACTATTGTTATCTGTTTATTCTGGCGGTTTCACCGGCGTTTCAAAGAAACTAATTCCGCGGACAGACTCTGATAAAAAGTAGCCTACAGCCTTCCTCGATAAATGGCCTATTGAACAGGGGCCCGATTCTCCTAATTTTACTTAAGCGACATACGATTCACGTTCGACTCGATTCGACTGAGATCCCATCCCGACTCGATTACGATTGAAGCATATGTGGCATTCCGCTATTTTTTCTTTGAAATAAACGTTTTTATCCTTTTCTACCATTCAATAATGAATCATTTTGTCTGCAAATGATTTACGATTGCAAAATGATTATACAGCAAACTACCGTATAGACCAAAATCACCAAAATAGCAGACCAATCGCACACCAATCAAATGTCAATCGAATGCGATTGGTCTTATATTAGTAGCAGAATGCCCGATATGGTTAAAACTGCTATTGCGATCATATTGCGATTCGATTTCTATTCGATTTTGACATAATTAACTTAGGAGAATCGGGCCCCAGCTATACTATTCCGATCAGCCGTAGTTGCTGAGATTAACGCGTTAAAGCAAGACAAACAAACATATAAACACTCTTCAGCTTTACAATATTAATATGCTCGTAGAACTTTTTTGATTTTGATAAGGGCAGAAAGATGACGATAAGTATATTTTCTTCCAAAACAAACTTACATCGGTACATGTGATCAAATCCTTACTCCCCAATAGACAGCCATAACTGTGAGAATCGTATTAATTGATATAATATGATAGTTGACGCATCAGTCACACTAAAAATATAGCTAATAGGCGTTTCTAGGTCGCTCGGACGATTCAAACATTTTATTGCTATCGATGTGTTTGTGAGCACAAACAAATCTCGCGAACTGATGGGACATGTACCTACCTACATGATTTTGTCGTTAGTTCTTTAGCAACAGTGTAGTTTTAAATCTTTTTTTCGTATAAATTAGCTTTTTCATTCTTCTGTCTTGGCTAATATTTGAGCATCTTTGGCAGTCTTTTAACGGTATTCAGCCAGAAAGTCTGATAATCAGTCTCGTCTTACCAAGGGATATTGGGTTGTCCAAGTAACAGGGTTGAGGAGTTCAGATTGGCAGTTGCTCCACGATAAGCAGTCACTTCAGGAAATACACTGGAAGCCGACCCCAACATAGTTTCGGAAAAGGCTGAGCAGATGATTAGCATCATCACTCTTCTACCCATTTTCGTAAGCAATTTGGAGATGCTACAGAATATCAATTTTAGAAGGCATTCAAAAACAGTACAGGCAATAGTTTTTGTTACATTTTATGTAAAGTTTCAATGAGAATTTTATAAACTCAAAAAGTTTTACGTAAACCTACTTTACTGGGAATATTTAACATGATATCATTATAATCTAACAACTATCTTTCTGACAAAACCGTACCTAGGCAAAGCCAGCTAGAATAATCTACCTAGGCTACACTCAATTTCCAATCATACTTACACTGTTTTAAAACACAAATTCCTATGACATAGTCTACTTATTTATATTGTACTAAGAATTATTATTTATTCAAGTGTTTCATGCTAATAACAAATTCAAAATCCACAATGATTTACACATGGAGTTATATATGTATTTGGCCCATCTAAAGAGAAACTTCTATGGTATGAAATGGAGGAGTATAGTGAATTTTTTCTAGATATTAATTTTTAACTTTTCAATTTTTGACATAATTTTCTGTAAGTAGGTTTTATTACATGAATTCATTATTTTGTACTGGTATAAAGCATATTGGTTTTTATTCGTTCGTATTTCGGACTAGCTTCTGCCAGCGGTTTCACCCGCATCCCGTGGGAACTACTTCCCGTACCGGGATAAAAAGTAGCCTATAGCCTTCCTCGATAAATGGGCTATCTAACACTGAAAGAATTTTTCAAATCGGACCAGTAGTTCCTGAGATTAGCGCGTTCAAACAAACAAACAAACAAACTCTACAGCTTTATAATATTAGTATAGATTACTCTTCATGTTTATATTTTTATTGGATAAGCATTCCGATTAATAATTTTCCGAAAATTATTTACCAAAACTGATCTGGCATTGAGGAATTTGACAATGTCAAAAATGTACTTAAGTAAGCCTAAAAACTAGGAAGTCGAAATTGGCGCGAATTAGACACAAAATGCGCTCTTTAATCACAATTAACAGGATATCTATGGAATAGTAAATTCTACACAGTGAGTTGCGCTTACATGGTGAACCACCTTTAACTGAAACATTTTCAGCTGTCAAAACGCTGTCTTGACCAATGGCCGGCAATTAAACGGTTGGTTATGGTTTGGCTTAGTTAAATGGTGCAACCATGTTTTAATCTTCATTGTACATTATTTTACTGACTAGTTACTACTTATGCATAATGAATGAGTGTTTACAAATATTGTGGAAACAATGGTCAGGTACAGAAGTACAATCAAGAATTTAGATTGTAGGCAATCCGCAAACAATGTCTTTCGAGTTTCAATGGGATTTTTGCCAAAGTTACAATTGGAAAAATGTATGAAATGGCATTGAAATGTTGACTACTTTGAAAAAAAAAACTGAAATTATGTAATCTTGCTGCTCAAGATCGAAAAGAATTGAAAAATCGTCAGCGACGCCTATGTCCCTGATGAGGGACAACAGGATATTATGATATAAGTGTAGTTCGAAATCTTCTGCAGTTGTTATGGGTACTGTAAAGCCAGCTATTCTTACCAAGGTGTTGGGTTGCCCAGGTGACTGGGTTGAGGCTCAGAAAGGCAGTCTTTCCTTATAGCATGCTTGTACAGGTGCATCAATTAAGACTGGAAGCCAACCTCAACATAGTTGGGTAAGGCTATGCAGATTAAATAAAAGGATATACATAGAATCAATAATTATAAAATCCATTAAGTAATTATTTAAAAGGCTAAGCTTAATGCTCACTGAATTAGGTAAATTAGTGCATTTAAAATAGCAATTATGTCTTAAAAAACTATAAAAGCTATTATTCAAGTCTTAAAACATTCAATTATAATGCAAAATGTGCTAATTTTGCACTTTGCTGCATAAAAACAAATAGTTGATGGCATAAAACTAGGAAATTATATTAGGTTTATATGCTAATGATGTCTTAAAAATATAGCTGTTCTTGAAATATCATCATCAGCATCTGCTTAGCCTTTCCCAACTATGTTGGGGTCGGCTTCCAGTCTAACCGGATGCAGCTGAGTACTGGTGTTTTACAAGGAGAGACTGCCAATCTGATCTCCTCAACCCAGTTACCTGGGCAACCCAATATCCCTAGGTAAAACTGGTTGACAGACTTACAGGCTTATACTTCTATTATTTGGTTAATTAATTATCAATGATAAATAGTATGGAAATTCTTAATTATTTTATATAGAAGTAAGGTTTTTACAGTGCATGAAGCATGATAAATAATATTAGAACACAAAATATTGTTGAAATTATAACAAAAGTATAGTAGTAGTAAATACAAAGTACTTATGATTCATTTCAATTTATTGCAACAATGTAAAACTGAATCATTGCATTATGTATCTAGATCAATATCAAATGTATTAGAAAAATAATGTGTGACTGACATATTAAGCAGATATATTCATCCATCAACATTATTTCTATATTACAGAAAATTCCTAACATTATATTCATCAAGGCAATTCTTTTTTTAAATAGTGCATGCATAGCACGCATAGTCGATTCCATAGACGCTCGATGCCCGCGCCTAATGTGTGTAAATAAACAAAAAAATTACGCTGTAAACACTGGCACAAAGAGAACATAAAAACAACGATTCGCGAACTAAATACCCGTGTACACCTCTACGGGACAGGCTGACAACGTTGTCTCCATTGATACTTGCGAACGAGAAAAAAAAATGCATCAAGCCACTTGCACGCACCAAGACCACCTCTTTCTTAAGAAATATATGCGAAAATTACCCTTTTTCGTATCAAACACGATAGTATTACCTTACCGGAGCGTGGATAAAGGCCCCAATGTAAATAAATCCCGTGAAACAATTCAGATTCGCACTGAAATCGTTGTAGCACAATGGTACAGGCACATTTGATGTCGTCGTATACGATCAAAACATAGCCTCTATACGCCTAAAATGCGTTCTTAAGGCATCCTACATAATTAAAACGCATACGCTAATGATTGCAGAAGGTTAACAACTGCTTTTGGTACGCGTAGGTTGGATTTTTCGGAAGTATTTTGAAAAAATGCTGTTGCTTTTCAACACAGTAATGGCATAACACGCAAACACTATGACTGATTTTCACAATGAAACACTTCACTGAACCGCGAAAGTTTGTTCGAGGAACGCGAGACGAGCCACGGTATGCATTTTCTCACTCACCTTGTTGTTTATTAGCTATTTTATTGAAACAGTTTTGAAAAACTTCATATAAATGCATAGGCTCGTCATCGCTCGTCGCCATTTTGGATTCTACTGTCCAAAATAAAGCATTGACAATATAGAGCACTAATTAAATGACGGACTGTTCGAAAACTATAGAACATAATCAAAAAGTATATTTTATTATTACAAAGTGTGAAATTAGAAACTTATAATAAAATGTAGCTCTTTTCTATTTAACTACAATAGTCTTCAACTATGAGAAATACTACCCAAAGTGGAATTCATAGTTTCGTCCACTAAATAAGGCTACGCGACCGTAATTATAATATAATGTAATAAAATAAACGTATGTTTATTATTGAGTAAATAAATATTCATTTTTATGTTTTCGTAAGTATCAGTAACAAAAAGCATTAAAAATATGATATTCAAAAGTTTACAAATATTTTTATTTTTGATGAGTGACCTCATTCATGAAAATAACCATAGACAGCTATTTAGTGATGCACTTATCATTTCAAGTCGATTGACTTATGTATTCTCAACGTGTTGTTTCAGATACAATAATCTACTATTAATTTATCGTACCTTTGCTGTAGCTTCTAAAAAGTGAATTTATGAGAAAATATACTTCAAGATTTTGCTTATAACTTTGAACTTACACATAGAACAGAGATCCAAAGATTTTATGTTCGTAAAAATCTGTTAATTATCTATATCTATATTTTAATAAGTATTTTTTGTAACTACCCTACTGTCCAAAAGCAATACAGAGTTCAATGGGAATTTTGACATTTGATAATTTCCAATTAGTAATTTTATTAGTTTCGTTATGTTAGTCACGAACACATCACTAAAGCCATTTTTTTTTCTCTGCGAAAATTAAGTTTGACGTGAGAGCCTACAAAATTTTCGAGTGCACTTCAATATAGAAAAAAACACTCAATAACCATCTACATGTAACATGTTCTCATTGAATTCTTTAAACACCCAAAACCAGGTAAACAATCATTAGTAGCCGTCTAACGTCGTAAAACAATAATTTCTTGTGCAAAAACCAAAACTGTTTTGTCACTAAATATAACCTTTTGTCATTGCAGATTTTAGTTAGTTTTAGCCAATTATCTTCAAGATATTCAAGTGTTTTTCGACATCGTAAGCAAAATAGCGGGAAAAATAAAAATGTGAGGGGGCAAGAGGGTTCAGTCGCACATGACGCAATAGTTTGTCAGGAAAGTCTCGAGGAAACTATCAGGAACTTTGATAAGAATGTCTTAAGGTACGTACGGGTGTCCGACAAGGCTGAATAAGGCTATGCTTTTGCTTGTTATGTAAACCAACTGTAGATTATTGTTGATGGCGTATGAAAACAATCCAAATTTAAACCTTGTACCATTTTAAGATGATAATTTTGCTTTAAATTTTGCTAGAAATGAAAGAATAGCCTTAGTATTATGTAAGGTAGGTTTGTTATTAGCTTAAAGAGTTAAATGTTTTCATTTGAGATGGCATTAGAGTGTAAACAGAGTCTATTGTTAGCCTATGTTCTCTATTACAACACTGACTGACATTGTCCTTAGCAGAATAGACTTTTAAAATAGCTGCAAATAGTCATTTATATACTATAGAGGTGATAGTAACACCCTTTGAAGATGTACTTGAAAATCTGTGAGAGTAAGTGAATATAGTTCTTGTTTATTGTTTCAATTTTAATGTCTTTTATGCATGTGTAAATAAGACTTAGCATAAATAAAGTTTTTAGATGAAAACAAGTCAATCTATGCATGCTTATATTGATAATATGAGACGTTTATATTTAAATCTATTTTCTATGCTAATTTAATAAAAAGAAATAATTTCTAGTTTGTTTGTCGCTCCGAAACTACTGAACCGATTTTGTAACGTTCTGTCGCTGTCGAAAAGCTATACTCGTCCTGAGTAACTATATTTCAGTCAGTTCCAGTTATGGTAGTAGTTCCTAAGGGATGCGGGTGAAACCACAGTAAAACATTATCATATAAAAACATGTATGTTTGCCAATAATAATACAAGAGGGCAGACAAATGAATGTCAACACTGTTTACACTGAAATAAGGTTGAAATTTAAATAAATTGAGAATATTTAATTCTGTCTGTATATTGACCTCTCTTGTTGTAAAGTTAATTTATTTTGGACTTTAAATTTGGCTTCTTAAGGTTTAAAATACAATCTTACTATGCTATACTACTTTTACTACTATATTAATTTCAATATGTTACTTAATTTAGCTAAATCATTGTATATTTATAATGTCATATGACAACTGTTGAATGTGAGAGTTTGCTGAAATGTTAGTAAATAGGAATGTTGTATCTGCTCTACTGGTTTGTATGTATTTGCATGAAACTGTTTTGGATATCAATTGGCGCCGGTAACAGAAAAACTGCGTGGAAACCGGCTGTCATGGTATGGGCATGTGATACAGAGAAATGAGAGTAACGTTGTGAGGAAGGTGATGAGCATGAACGTGGACGGGTATAGGGGAAGTGGACGACCGAAGAAACGATGGATGGATTGTGTGGAAGTGGATATGATTAGAAAGAATGTTACTTGGGAGATGATGGCAGATAGAAAAGTATGGAAGGAGAAAACATGCTGCGCCGACCCCAAATAAAATTGGGATAAGGGCAGGAGGATGATGATGATATTTTGGATATCAATTGTATTCATGCAATCACTGCTTGTGCTTTCGACTGTAGCTGTAGTCGGCAGCTATCATTCAAAATGAACCTTTACATACAGCTACCTAGCAATGATTCACTTTCAAATTGTCAAAATTAACATTTTGGGCTGTCATTGATATTAAGAATGCCAACAACTATTTAAATATTGATTCAATGAAAGGTGAAGAGGGTATTGACCTGTTACATAGTAGCTACCTACACTAACAGTATATACTACATATGCATATAAACTGATAAATATTTTCAAAATAAAATAATCTTCAAATTGACAGTTTTTTTCCAAATTCAAAAGAAAACATTACAGCGATTTGCAAGTTTTTTTTTATTCATAATCAGTTGACAATCAGTTTTACCTAGGTGTAATCTGTAACTAGGTTGCGGAGGTCAGATGGGCAGTCAAAAAAGATTTTTTTTTTACTTTCTGCATCAATTTTTGTATACATATAATTATAATAGTATTTTGTATCTTATTTGTTTATGTGACCTCATAAAGTGAGAGAGATAATAAAATGACGCTAATTATGTATTTCTTATTTACTTTCTAGAGTCTCAATTTACTTACATAAAATTACATTGTGTATACAATTATTAAGAATGACTGGCGTTTTTTTTTCATAATTTTATGCTAATTACATATGTACAGTTTAAATTTTTAAACAAAACCAGACAAAAAAAATATTTTTTTTGTATGGGAAGCCTCTTGAAATATTTCATTCGCGTTTTTATTTTTTTGGCAACAGTAATAGGTAAACTTCATTTAAATAACTATCATGCTACATGAGATACACCTTGGTGATAGATGGTCGGACAGAAAGACAGCTAGTATTGCGCACACGCAAGATGTCAAATGATTAACTTTGGACACACAAGTTTATTTGTACAGCAAGATTATCGATCTCTATCTATACTAATATTACCTATAAAGCCGAAGAGTTTGTTTGTTGTTTGAACGCGCTAATCTCAGGAACTACTGGTCCGATTTGAAAATTCTTTCAGTGTTAGATAGCCCATTTATCGAGGAAGGTTGTAGGCTACTTTTTATCCGGGTTCGTGCAGAGGTTCCCACGGGCTCCGCCCCTAAGACGACCCACTGACCGGGATGCGGGTGAAACCGCTGGCAGAAGTCTGATAACCTTCTTTTAATATTCCAGTGAGATGAAAACCATAGAGTTTCGTACCCTGGCGACTCGGGCGTGTCGTCCGCGGCTGCGAGACCTGGCGTCCACGCGCAAGGTGTCCCACATATCCGCCGACAGCTTCGAACAGAACAAGAACGGGTGGCAACATGTGCCTGCGGTTACTGTGGACTTTACTGGCAAACGGACAAGGTGAGTGGTTACCTGCCTAGACTTTTCTATAGTCAAAAAAGTAACTAAGTATAGTATGTTCTTTTAATTCATCTGTTCAGCCTTTTGCCAACTACGTTGGAGTCAGTGTCCAGACTAATAGGTTGAAGCGGAGTATCAGTGTGCTGCGAGCGACTGCCTGTTTGACATCCTTAACACAGATATTCAGGCAAAGTTCTGGCTTCTGACTACCTGTAACAAACTGACTATGATGTATGAGCTGAAATCACAATCTTACGTGCCTTTTGATAGGCATTAGGACATTGAAGGCAACGATCCACTGACTGACCATACCAAGCGATGTTTGACTTTGTTATTATTATTCATTTACTTATCTATACTAATCAATACTAATATATAAAGCTGAAGAGTTTGTTTGTTAGTTTGAACGCGCTAATCTCAGGAACTACTGGTCCGATTTGAAAATTTCTTTCAGTGTTAGATAGCCCATTTATCGAGGAAGGCTATAGGCTACTTTTTATCCCGGTACGGGAAGTAGTTCCCACGGGATGCGGGTGAAACCGCTGGCAGAAGCTAGTCATAAATAAACGAATCTTAGAACTATTTCTGGTTTTCGTCGTCACAAAATCTTTTACACGGTTGGTCTGCTCATCATCCTCCGAGCCTTATTCCCAATCATGTTGGGGTCGGCTTCCAGTCTAACCGGATTCAGCTGAGTACCAGTGCTTTACAAGAAGCGACTGACTATCTGACTTCAACCCAGTTACCCGGGAAACCCGATAGATTGGTGTCAGACTTACTGGCTTCTGATTACCTGTAACGACTGCCAAAGATGTTCAATGACACGGTTGGTCTGCTATGAGCAGTCAAGTCGTGCCGCTGTTACTAAGGACGCATCTACACGGTGCAAGTGGCTTGCACATGTTGAGGCATGCGCAGGTTACAGCAGTTTAAAGAACGTGCGGGTCCAGCGACTCGCGCATATACCAAAGCAAAATACCCACCCGTGTGCGTCTGTCACTTGCGCATGTTATCTTGCTCCAGCTGCATGCACCGTGTAGAAGAATCCTTAGCCATAAGCTTTAACGCCCAGTTCACATGGCATTGTACTGCTCATTTTTTCCCGTTTTTAATAATATCCTTATTACATGTCATTTGCAGACTAAACATACACGAGAACTTCAGCCGCCTGCTGCTGGGCGGGGGTACGTTCCAGTTCGCCGTGCAGACGCGCGGGTTCAAGACCGAGCGCGGCATACACGCCGACCTCAAGCGGAACCCTAACCTCATTAATAGGCTACGTGAGTTTATCTATATTCAAACTATAGTACCTAATAATATAAAGAGGCAACTTCTTTATTGGAACCCTAAAATTAACTGTTTTGAAAAATTCTGTCACTGTTGGGAACCCTAATCTGATTAACAGACTCTGGGAGTTAAACTAAATCTAATAATTTAATTGAGTATCAAATTTTTCTTGTACGGAAAACTGTAGTTTCCAATCAGTATTATTTAACCGACCCAAAAAAGGGCGACTTTCAAAGACAAGTAGCAGGACTGATATGGAATCGAGTGGCTTCACAGAGGATTGATTAGAAACGGCTGGCGCATTTGCCGACTGGCGCCCTACTTGGGGCAAATAAAAAAAAAATTGTTTGTAATGACTCAAACTGCTGGACCGATATTAAAAATTCTTTCACCATTATAGCAAAAAGCTCAATATCTGCAAGTAAAGAAGGTTGTATGATATCCTTTTGCCAGTAGTAGTTCCCACGGGATGCAGGGGAAACCGCAGGGAAACAGCTAATTTTCCTATAAGTTTAAGTGTAAATGTGAAAATCTGGATATAAGGGTATTATTATGTTTCTTTATCTTCCAGGCCTGAGCGCCCAGGAGCCAGACAAGCAGCAGCAATGCCCGGAGGTGGCTCCTCGCTTAGACAAGCTGCTCAACGAGGACTCTTCACATCTCACGCACCAGCAGAAGGACAAGATCAAGATCGCCTTTGCTGAGGGGTATCTTGCAGGTATGTAGTGAACAAGCCAGTTTGCCTAGGCATTTAGCTAGAGGTAGGATAGATAGGACTGGTTGACCAGTGCTGAATATAGTATTTAAGGAGTTTTACCATTTAACTATGACGATAACCTAACTAGCCTGCCGCCTATTTGTCAAATAATTGTTCATTAAAAATTGACAATGATCAAATTTTAACTTTAACTTTACCGTAACGCACGAACAACCGGGCCTTAGCTCGGACGTTTTTTGGCCATTGTATTTTTAATAATTTAAATTACAATATCTGTCTGTGGTGATTAATGCTCAATCCGTCTCCGTATGAGAGGCCTGTGTAACGATACCAGATAACCAGCAATGGGACGATAAAAAAAAAGGCTGTAACAAGATCTGTCGTAGAAATTGTCTTATTTTTAAAAAAGTATGTAACAAAATTTTCCTTACATATTTATTGATACCTATTTTTTTCACTAATCAACTTTGTATGTTTGTCTGCCCCAGGTTCCCACCCCGACAACGTCCGCGGCACTAAAGCCTCAAAATACCTGAAGCTGGTGCAGCAGCTGCTCACCATCGTGCTGTTCCTCGCCATCTTCGTCAGCCTCATGGCGTCCGTTAGCGGCACTGTCTTTAGGTATACCGATACAATATTATAATATGGTACGTCCGAGGCACTAAGGCCTCAAAATCAGCACTCTTTCAAGGTCAAATTTACAAAAGACAGCCTCCAGAAACGCTCGCCTTTCCAAGAAAAACACTTCCAAGCCACAAAATTCTGTCAGGGGCCCGATTCTCCTAATTTTACTTAAGCGACATACGATTCATATTCGACTGAGATCCAATCCCGACTCAATTACGATTGAAGCGTATGTGGCATTCCGCTATTTTTTCTTTTAAATAAACATTTTTATCCTTTTCTGTGATTTAATAATGAATCACATTGTCTGCAAATTACTTACGATTGCAATATGATTGTAGAGCAAACTACCGTATAGACCAAAATCACCAAAATAGCAGACCAATCGCAAACCAATCGAATGTCGTTGGAATACGATTGGTCTTATATTAGTAGCAGAATGCCCGATATGGTTAAAACTGCTATTGGGATCATATTGCGATTCGATTTCTATTCGATTTTGACATTATTAACTTAGGAGAATCGGGCTCCTGTATAGTTTGATTGAAAAATCGCATCATTAATTTTTTTTTGTATTTTTACATATTTTTCTTGCTATTGTCAAGTTAATAGTAGCCATCATCTGTACGACCAATTCGCAATACTTGCTTGAGAATTGCAGTGCTCAGTTTGTAGTTTTAGCCTATCTATAAATACACATACTGCTTTTTATTGGTTTGCTTTGGAGTTTGTTGAGCCACTTCTTCCCTGCAATCACACGTAGGAAGTGGCGAAGAGTGGGCAATTTTGGGGTGTTTTAAAAAAACTGAAACATTTAATAGTGATGTAATCTAATATACCTCCGTATATTACAGGATCCAGCTGGGCAACCAGGTGGAGGTTGACCCTGAAGACATCTCCGTCACCTTCGAGGACGTCAAGGGCGCTGATGAAGCTAAACAGGAGCTTAAGGATGTTGTACGTATAATTATTTTGTTATTATTGTTTTTACTAGAGTATTGTGGAATCTAATTCGCGTACTCGGATGACTTATATAATGTTAGCTGCCAGTAGTTACATAGAGGGCAGCAGAAACGAGCGAGCATAGACACCTCGCCATTCAGCCGTGCATCTATGCTTGGAGGATTCTTTTTTCGAACGTCATTGTGACAAGACATGTTATAGTTTGACAGAATACGATTTTGCCACGTTCTTGATAAATCTTAGTTGATTTTCATGTTAAAACTACTTCTTGTTATTTCCTCGTTAAACAAACCTGCTTCTGGTCTTTAAGTATAGTCTATATCACCCGGGATTAGTTTAGTTCAAATTTTTGAATGTAAAATAAAAACGTCAAAAGTTAGTTTGAGTTGTTTTTGACGGAAATTATAAGATCAAGCCTTATCTAAAGGTAACGTATGTGACAAAAACAAATATCTTAGAATTTTCTGTTAACAGTCTAATTATTGACCTTACATCCTACTAAAAGTGATTTTATTAAAGCCATATATTTAAATAGTTCTTAAAATTGATTAACGTTTCAGTATATAATCAATTAAAATGAATAGGCTTCTTAACAATTAGATTTAAAACCTTTGGTACCTTAAAAAAAAATATCCTTTCAGGCATACAGAAAGTATTTTGTACATAAATATACTTACAATCTTATTATATACTTACTAATACATAGTTTAACTTCTCCCCAGGTGGAATTCCTAAAGTCCCCGGAGAAGTTCTCGACGCTGGGCGGCAAGCTGCCCAAGGGTGTGCTGCTGGTGGGCCCGCCCGGCACCGGCAAGACGCTGCTAGCCCGCGCCGTCGCCGGCGAGGCACGCGTGCCCTTCTTCCACGCCGCGGGGCCCGAGTTCGACGAGATACTGGTGGGGCAGGGCGCCAGGCGTGTTAGGGATTTGTTCAGTAAGTATTCATCGTCTCCCGAGCCTTTTCCCAACTATGTTGGGGTCGCCTTCCAGTCTAACCGGATGCAGCTGAGTACCAGTGTTTTATAAGGAGCGACTGCCTATTTGACCTCCTTAACCCAGTTACCCGGGCAACCCAATACCCCTTGGTAAGACTGATGTCAGACCTCCTGGCTTCTGACTACCCCTAACGACTGCCAAGGATGTTCAATGACAGCCAGGACCCACAGTTTAACATGCCATCTGAAAGTATATACAAACGCTATATGCTCTTATATATGACAATACATAGCACACCAATACAATGTGGCGTGGAACTCATGACGACATGATGTGAATATATAAAATTTATTTAAATAAAACTACTTTTACGGATTTTATCGCGGTTAAGCTTTGGTTTCCTAGGAAAGCGGTGCCGTCACATAGCGGCCGTAATACAGCGGTGAATGGCGTCACTAGAACGTTGTCTATGTAAACAAAATGGGGCGGTTTCCTAGAGAGCGGTAACTGACACCGTAACTTCAAAAAGCGGTGCCGCCATTTGCATGACGGCCGTCTTGACGGTGTCAGATAGTTTGGTGAACGTTTTATTGAAAGCGGTGAAGCTTTTTTAATACGTATTTGTGTTTTTTTTTTCGGAACAACGTCAAAAATTTGTTACAACTATTGGAGCAGCGAGGACGACGAAATTTTAATAGATTTCGTTCGTAACCACGAAGCAATAAATAATATAAAAAGTAAAGATTATAGAAAAAGTCAACTAAAACAGAATTGGTGTCGTGAAATTTGAGAAATATTAAATAAAACAGGTTAGTAAGTATAATACAACTAAAAAAAAGTTTATGACGGTGTGTTAAAACGGCCGTGGAACTTTCCACATGTCATCACCGTAAAGACGACCGTCTATTTGCGTCCGTAATATTACGGCCGCTATATGACGGCACCGCTTTCCTAGGAAACCCAAGCTTTAGTCTGCCCGTGACCAAGAATGCTGTAAAGCTTGGTCGTCCTCGCTGCTCCAAGAGTTGGAACTCATTTTTTATGTTGTTCCGAAAAAAAAACACAAATACGGATTAAAAAAGCTTCACCGCTTTCAATAAAACGTTCACCAAACCATCCGACACCGACAAGACGGCCTTCATGCAAATGGCGGCACCGCCCCATTCCGTTTACATAGACAACGTTCTAGTGACGTCATTCACCGCTGTATTACGGCCGATATATGACTGCACCGCTTTCCTAGGAAACCAAAGCTTTAAGGATCCGAAACGTTTGGAAATATTTTATTTAGATGTCTAATGTTCGCGTAAGTGTCAGAAGTCAGATTTATTTGTAAATATATTATAACTTTGTTTGTAGAAGCGGCCAAAGAACGTGCTCCGTGCGTGATATTCATAGATGAAATAGACTCCGTCGGTGCCAAGCGGACCAACAGTGTGCTACACCCGTATGCTAACCAGGTAAGCATTACAATTAGGTTTTGGGAAGGGATGGGTCCATGAAGTTAGATATATTCATGGGTAAATTATGAAGTAACTATAGTAGCCAAATATTATAATCTTTGTTAGTGGCAGGTTTTCAATAACTGATTGTCAATCCAAGTCTATATGTCTTGTTTGCAATTAATATTAACCATAAAATAGCTGTGAGGAAGGTGATGAGAATGAATGTGGATGGATATAGTTGAAGAGAATAGATTTGTATGTTCTTAAAAATAATTAAAATGTACCGTCGATTCATTTTAAAAAAATTGCGGTATCACGACACCTTGGGGACGATCTTGTATATTTTATTTATGTTGCTCTATATATTTTCTTGCAGACAATAAACCAGCTGCTATCAGAGATGGACGGCTTCCATCAGAACGAGGGCGTCATAGTGCTCGGAGCCACCAACCGCCGCGACGACTTGGACCAGGCGCTGCTGCGGCCGGGACGCTTCGACGTCGAGGTACTGCCGCCAGTTGACCATCCGCCTAGCCGTATTAGGATCACAGAGACTTATCAGCATGTTTTAACCAAAATCAAAAGTCATTTATTCAAATTAGGCTGCAAAATAGCACTTTTTGAACGTCAGAAATTTACAAAAGACAGCCCCCAAAACGCCCGCCCTTCACCACTTCCTATGTGTTTTTGCTGGGTAGAAGAAGTGGCGCAACAACCTCCCCAGCAACCAACATGTAATTCCTCTGGTAGTAGCCTTAAATGGGGTCGAAAGGTATCATTATCGGCCTAGTCTTTTCCCAACTATGTTTGGGTCGGCTTCCAGTCTAAAGTCTAACCTGATGCAGCTGAGTACCAGTGCTACAGGGTCCGTTCAGATAGACCGGGTCCTTTTGTCAATGACAAAAGCAGTGCGCATGCAAAAATAAACCTTACTTCAAATACTAAGTACTCAATTTTCAACGTGCTAAGAAATTTGCTCTGCTCTCCGACCCGGTCTATCTGAACGGACCCATACTAGGAATAACTGCCTATCAGACGTCTTCAACCGAGATACCTGGGCAACCCAAAACCCTTTGGTAAGACTGGTGTCAGACTGTCGGGCTTCTGACTACCCGTTACAACTGCCAAAGATGTTCAAATAATTTGAAGCCTATTCCTTGCTACACACAGTAATTTTTCACTTATCTATACTAATATTATAAAGAGGAAAACTTTGTTTGTTTGTTTGTTTGGTTGTAATGGATAAACTCAAAAACTACTGGACAGATTTTAAATATTCTTTCACCATTAGAAAGCTATATTATCTGCGAGTAACATAGGCTATATTTTATCCCGGTGCGGGCAGTAGCTCCCACGGGACGCGGGTGAAACCGCGAGAAAACGGCTAGTAAAAGAGTACAATAGGAAAAAACTGTTAAAGAAACGGGTATAAAAGTTTTTTTTTCATAGATGTTCAAATGATAGCCAGCCGAAAATTACACAAAACTATAACGTAGTTTTAAAATATTTGTTTTCTTTCCAGGTAAACGTACCAACCCCAGACTACGGAGGTCGTCGCGAGATCTTAGAACTGTACCTGGCGAGGGTTCGAGCTCATCCCGAAGTGGACTGCGACGTGCTGGCGAGAGGGACTACCGGCTTCACCGGCGCCGACCTGGAGAATATGGTCAATCAGGCTGCGCTCAAGTAAGTATATGCTACATAATCCCTACTAATATTGTAAATGCGAAAGTAACTCTGTCTGTCTATCTGTCTGTCTGTTACGCTTTCACGTCTAAACCACTGAACTAATTTTAATAAAATTTGGTACAGAGAGAGTCCGAAATCACCAACCCGCATTGAGCAAGTCCGAAATCACCAACCCGCATTGAGCAAGCGTGGTGATTAACGCTCAAACCTTCTCCATGTGAGAGGAGGCCTGTGCCCAGCAGTGGGACGATAAAAAGGCTGTAACAAGTAACAAGTTGGTACAGAGATAGAGTTGACCTTGAGAAAGAACATAGGGTAGTTTTTATCCCGGACTTTTGAAGAATTCTCTTGGTAACGCGATATAACCGAACTCTACGCGGGCGAAGCCGCGGGCGGAAGCTAGTGCGTAATAATTTTCCCGTCGGTCCCGAAAGAATAATACAGGCTAGATATTCACATGGCTCAATAAAATATCAAACTTTAGCTATTCATCATAGTAACAATAATAATTAATTTTGAAAAGGTATTTTTTCTCCCAAATAACCGTAACTTCCCTTAAATTGGGTAAATTTTTTAAAAGTTACTACCATTTTCGGAAGTATGACGGAGGCCGATTTTGTTTGACCCTTGTGGCCGATGTGATCCGTCCTTCCCTCGTCACTCGCGGTCCGCTGTGTTGCCATATAGGTTACCTCCTTTTGCAAAATATTTTTATTTATTTTAAAGGGTATTTTTTTTTTATGTTTGACCTGGAATTTTTAACTGGACTAATATAAATTAGATATCAATACCTTTTTTTTACGACGTCAAAAATCATCAAATGACCCCTCCCGCTATGGGTTAGCAGCGGTGAGGGAGTGTCAGACTCTTACTGACTAAAAACCGTCGTGTTCCGTCGTGTACCAGCGCCGCGGTAACTCTTTCGAACAATCCCGCAGCCCCGAGATATCGATACGTAACAATACCTTCATGGACAACAAGAGAGTAATTTTAATAACTGTTGTATATGTATAAAAGTCATTTATTCAAAGTACGCTAAAAATCAGCACCTTTCACTTGAAAATCAGGTCAAGTTTACAAAAAACAGAACCCAAAACGCCTGCCCTTGACAATGTCCTATGTGTTTTTTTGATGGGAAGAAGAAATGGTGGAACAAACATATTCGTTGCTTTTCGATTAGAGATTGAAATTTGACATAATTTATATGAAGTTAATATCGATTGAAATTCATTCAATTTGAAAAAATAATTCAGTTTTTTCAGGCCTTTCGGCCTTGTATTCTTTATTATTATTATTGTATTATTGTATTGTATTATATTTCTTAAACAGGTTTTTTTTTCGCTTTTTACCTAGGAAAAATTTAATAGTGTTTATTAAAAAAATCTGTGATGGCTGATTCAGTAACAGTCTGAATAAGTATACATTTTTCATGTTCGTAATATGGTTTCTTGACGTGGTGACATTTGCTTTTGAATGACGGACTCCGATTGGTCAAGGAACCCAGCAGGAACCAGGTCGCCTCGCTCGGAAGCACTCTCTTACGGTAGCTAGCGTAACAGTTAGCTACGCACTGCCCGCTGTTCCGAATTGGCGGCCGTCCGTATAGTCGCCCAATACAGTGGTTTATCAGTTTAAGTTTAAAGTTTCTGTGTGTCAAAGTGACAGAATCTTGCTTTGAAAAAAAGATAGACACATATAAAACAGTGCGGTATTCCCCCAGGGCAGCAATAGACGGCGCTAAGACAGTGACGATGAAGTACTTAGAAGACGCCCGGGACAAGGTGCTGATGGGCCCCGAGCGCCGCTCCCGGCTGCCGGACGAGGAGGCCAACACCATCACCGCCTACCACGAGGGGGGACATGCTATTGTGGCGTACTTCACTAAGGTATACAGCAGTATAGTGACACAAGGTGCTGATGGGCCCCGCCCGGCTGCCGGACGAGGAGGCCAACACCATCACCGCCTACCACGAGGGGGGACATGCTATTGTGGCGTACTTCACTAAGGTATACAGCAGTATAGTGACACAAGGTGCTGATGGGCCCCGCCCGGCTGCCGGACGAGGAGGCCAACACCATCACCGCCTACCACGAGGGGGGACATGCTATTGTGGCGTACTTCACTAAGGTATACAGCAGTATAGTGACACAAGGTGCTGATGGGCCCCGCCCGGCTGCCGGACGAGGAGGCCAACACCATCACCGCCTACCACGAGGGGGGACATGCTATTGTGGCGTACTTCACTAAGGTATACAGCAGTATAGTGACACAAGGTGCTGATGGGCCCCGCCCGGCTGCCGGACGAGGAGGCCAACACCATCACCGCCTACCACGAGGGGGGACATGCTATTGTGGCGTACTTCACTAAGGTATACAGCAGTATAGTGACACAAGGTGCTGATGGGCCCCGCCCGGCTGCCGGACGAGGAGGCCAACACCATCACCGCCTACCACGAGGGGGGACATGCTATTGTGGCGTACTTCACTAAGGTATACAGCAGTATAGTGACACAAGGTGCTGATGGGCCCCGCCCGGCTGCCGGACGAGGAGGCCAACACCATCACCGCCTACCACGAGGGGGGACATGCTATTGTGGCGTACTTCACTAAGGTATACAGTAGTATACTTCATCATCTGCCGAGCCTATTCCCAACTATGTTGGGGTCGGCTTCCAGTCTAACGGGATGCAGCTGAGTACCAGTGTGCCACATGGAGCGACTGCCGACTGATCTCCTCAACCTATGTAGCCAAGCAACTCGATACCTCTTGGTAAGACTTTCTGACTACCCGTGACGACTGCTAGAGATGTTCAAACGACAGTCGGGCCTGGGACCCGCCAATGTAACGTCGTCCCATCGGAATTAATATATGATTAAATAAATGAATGAATCCTACTTATATTATAAATGTGAAAGTTTGTGAGAATGTATGGATGTATGTTTGTTATTCAATCACGCAAAAACGGCTGGACCGATTTGATTGAAATTTGGTATGTAGATAGGTGATACCCTGGATTAACACATAGGCTACTTTTTATCAACACACCACGCGGGCGAAGCCGCTGGCGGAAGCTAGTTTTATATAGGTGTGAAGGAATAGGGAGTGCACCTGTGTCTGCGCAAATGCTCGTGCACTATAATATGTCCTGCGCAGCTGGCTGATCTCCTTAAGTGAGAACAGCCGCCGTGGCCGATAATCTGCTTTGAAGACATCAACATCATCAATGTCTTCTTTCAATAACTAGAAACATAATAATTGTTTGTGTTACAGGACTCACATCCACTGCACAAGGTGACGATCATACCGCGCGGCCCCTCACTTGGACACACCGCATACATACCTGCTAAAGAAAGGTAAATATTATTAGTATTCACTAATACCTAGGGAATGCAATCCCGATCCCGCGGGATCCCGATCTCGCGAGATCTCGTGTAATTTTTCGGGATCAATCCCGACTCATCATATGACGAGATCCCGTTCGAGATTGACGGGATTGGGCGGCAGTGGTCAGCGACGCAACACACACACAACCACTCGGGGCGCGGGGCGGGGAGTCATTTTCAAAATCACTCTTTTTCCTAATTCCCTTGAAATAAGCTTATTGTTTTTAATCGCTAATTAAAAACAATAAGCTTATTTATCTTATAAGCTTATCGTTAATTTCCTTACAACCTGATTATTATTTAGTTGGTAAGATTAAAGAATAAAGGTTTTTATTTGCTTTCGAGTAATATGTTATTTTAATTAACCTCACTATCACAAACAAGCAGTTATTAGCTTTTTTAGTCACCTGGATTCAATTTTTTTTTTAAATTAGTCGGGATCCCGAAAATTCCGGGATCCCGCGGGATTGATATTTCTAATCCCGCGGGATCCCGAATTTGCAATCTCGAGTCGGGATTGCATTCCCTACTAATACCTATTACTAGCAGATTCACAATATATTCTACTCATGGAATCTATCTTAGGTACATATTTACTGTCAGTTTCATAATAATGTAACCCTTCTTGAATTGTATAGTTATCGGCACGGATATTGAGCTTTCGGCGGAAGAGTGGGGATCGCTCTGCGCACTGTACACTTAAGGCAATAAACCAATAAATTGCTTCTGCGCAGGTGAAAGTCAGGGCTCAATGTCCCTGCCGATGATTATACATGGTCAAAACTGTTTATTTCTTGATTGAACAGTTGCATGTAACCAATTCTTACTTTGTCTAGCAACTCTGGTAGTATAAAAGCGCTTTTAAGCTCAACACTTTTAAAGCGATAACTGATTTAACCTAATTGAATCGATTTTTTTTACATCGACTCCAAAGCAAAGAAAATGTGCAGCAAGAAAAAAAAATCGCCATAAAATTTGCCAAAGACAGCATTTATTTTTTCTGAAAAACTGTAAGAATAAAACAACACAAAAAGTTATCTATACTAATATTATAAAGAGGAAAACTTTGTTTGTTTGTTTGGTTGTAATGGATAAACTTAAAAACTACTGGACCGATTTTAAATATTCTTTCACCATTAGAAAGCTATATTATCTGTGAGTAACATAGGCTATATTTTATCTCGGTGCGGACAGTAGCTCCCACGGGACGCGGGTGAAACCGCGGGAAAACGGCTAGTTTTTTATATAGTTAAACCGTAGTGTTCGGTTATCAGATACCACGTGACGAAGCAGCAGCTGCTTGCGATGATGGACACCATGATGGGAGGCCGAGCCGCTGAGGAACTCGTCTTCGGACCAGAGAAGATCACCTCCGGTTAGTGGGATGTTCAATATTTTCAATGTATGCATACAAAAAAAAACTGACTTCTAAAACACCAAATAACAATTATAAAAATTGGCCTAGTGGAAGTCGTGGTGGCCTAGTGGGTAAAGGACTAACCTCTCAAGTATGAGGGCGCGGGTTCGATCCCAGGTCAGGCAAGTACCAATGCAACTTTTCTGTTTGTATGTACTTTCTAAGTATATCTTAGACACCATTGACTGTGTTTCGGATGGCACGTTAAACTGTTGGTCCCGGCTGTCATTGAACATCCTTGATAGTCGTTGCGGGTAGTCAGAAGCCAGTAAGTCTGACACCAGTCTAACCAAGGGGTATCGGGTTGCCCGGGAACTGGGTTGAGGAGGTCAGATAGGCAGTCGCTTCTTGTAAAGCACTGGTACTCAGCTGAATCCGTTTAGACTGGAAGCCGACCCCAACAGGATTGGGAAAAAGGCTCGGAGGATGATGACCATCCAACGTGACAATGCCGCCAGCCTATTGGGCACACTGCCGGGTGACAGCGATGAGGAACAATTTTTCGAGTAAATATAGATTTAGGTTACATTGAAATAATGTACAGTTGATGTATTTGACAATCAAATGAAAAAAAAAAAATATCGCTAAATAGCAAATAAAGATTTTTAAGTTTTAGCTTTTTGGTGTCTATATCTATTTTAGTGGAAAGTTCACATCAATACGAATTACGAATATTATAAGGCCAAACACGAGGTAGTTGTTACGTACAAGTTGCGGAGTTCCCTAAAGTTGCGGAGGCTTTGACTTAGCCACGAGCTCTTCGATGAAGTTCCCTTCACTAATTGTTTGAACACGTTTTTATATATACCTGTTGGGTGTTCCAGGCGCATCATCAGACTTAAAGCAGGCGACGTCAATAGCATGTCACATGGTGCGTGAGTGGGGCATGAGCGAGAAGGTGGGGCTGCGGACCATGGAGTCCTCCCGCACCGCGCTGCAGCAGAGCGAACAACTCGGACCCTACACCAACGAGCTGGTCAGTATACCACATGAGCGAGAAGGTGGGGAACCCAAGACCTCGTGGACAACAGTCGCAACTAACCACAATGCCACAACTAGACAAACAAGGCAGTATACCTCATCATCAGACTCGGTCATCATCAAACACGTCTACTGCAAAACTTCTTATCTCCCACACTGGGGACAATGTTGGTAAATGCATTGTGAGGATGCTTAGCTTTGATGATGATGGTGCCCATCTTCGAGCAATTTATTTTTTTATTCGATGTACACGACTTCAAAAGTCAATTACATAAATCAGAGTAGGTAAGTTCATTTCTTGCAAAGGAAACTTAAAAATTAATAGTTAAAAAAACACGCTTGTCTCGTATTGTCTGAGTTGAGCGTGGGCAAAATTTCAACCTGATCGAAGACCAGGAAGTGGGTCAAATTAACCCCTCTGCTCGACAAGATTTTGACATATGACTTTACCGTTGATTCGGCGGGATATTTTGAATCGCGACATGGAAGTCAAGAATTTGTACTAACTTTCAACTCATTAATTCTAAGTCCGTAATGCCTGATCAGAAGTATTTTAACTATAACTTTAGAGCTCACTTATTTGACAACAACGTGCAAAGGTCAAATGGGGTCAGTTAATTCAGAAATATATAATAATTACGGTGTTTCTAAGTCTATCGAAAAGTTAGGCATTTCAAATTTGGTGAAAACTTACCAATAAATAATCGCATCACTTTCTCAAACACAACACAAACGTCATATTTATAACATTTTAAATCCGTTGCAACACATTTCGTGCACTTATTTATGATTCATAACTAAAAAATCAGCACATAAAATACACAATAAAAATGAACAATTTACAAGATCAAAGTCACAGACAAGAAGTAGAGTTTGGAATAGAGTACATTTTTTTTTTCAATCAGCGGTGTGCATTCGATACCTAAATCGGATGTTTATTATTAATAATCGAATACCAATTTTATATATATACTAGCTGTTGCCCGCGTCTTCGTCTGCGTGAAAATACTACATATCCCGTAGGTGTATCCATTCACATGACAGTATAATTAGGATTATTACTTAGCAGCCGCACGGGTTGATCGATCAAGGTAGTTCGACGATGTGTGACTATTTATCTAAACAAAAGAAGTAAAGTTTGTGACGTTGTGGAAATCTCTGGATCTAGTCAACCGATTGGAAAATTATTACATAAGGGGCTAAAGTAATAGGGCACGCCACCATAGTGGCGGTAAGTCCGCTCTTTGAGGAGTGGCTCGGGAGGAGTCACGGCGCCCTCACGTACCGCATGACGCAGGTCCTCACCGGACACGGCAGTTTCGGGAGATACCTGCATCGAATCGGTCGTGAGGAGGCGCCCGGGTATCACCACTGTGCGGACAGCCACGAGGACACGGTGGGCCACACAGTCCAGGAGTGCCCTGGGAAGGGCACCGCCGGGTCCTCGTCGAGGCTTTAGGCAGCGGCGACCTCTCGCGTCCGGCCCTGGTCCGGGGTGAGAGGGAATGGGATGCCGTCGCCTCCTTCTGCGAAGCAGTCATGCTCGAGGAGGAGGCGGCGGAACGTCAGAGAGTTCGCACCTCTCATCCCGGCCGCCGTGCTGGACCAGGTAGACACCATGGGTGCCGGGTGTCGCGAGACGGTGAGTTCAGGTAGCTCATCGCTCACGTTTAGATAGACAACAGACGCGTGTTGGGGGCGCGTTGTTCCACGCACCTCTCAAAGAGATGTCGGCAACCCCAGCGTGGCCCAGTAACGCCAAGGCCTGCCGGGGCTGCGGGATTGTTCGAAAGAGTAACCCCGGCCCTGGTACATAAAAGGCCAACGACGGAACACGACGGTTTTAGTCAGTAAGAGTCTGACTCTCCCTCGCCGCTGCTAACCCACAGCGGGAGGGGTCATTTGGTGATTTTTGACGTCGTAAAAAAAAAGGGGGCATTAGTAATTCTCATGGGAAACAAAGTTCTGACAAAGCTGTCATTTGTACATTTTCTGCAGCAGCTTCGACTAATCAGAAGCCAAAAAGTCTGTCAAACAGTCTTACTTTGGATAACGTGGTGTCCAGTTCACTGGGTTGAGGAGATCAGATAGGCACTCCAAGTAACATATTGGTACTCAAACAGATTCGGTTTGACTGAAAGCCAACACCCACATAATTGGAGAATAGCTGGGTGGATGATGACAGTTCCTACTGTTATTGTGGTTTCTGAAAATGTGTTCAATTATTCAACGATGAATATAATTCTGAAGATATTTTTACACTTGCTTGGTTTAAAAGCTGCTGTTAGCAGGCCCACTCTTTGGTTTTTGTGCTATGCACAAACGGGAATTCGATATATTACACGCTGATATTGATGTAAATAGTAGCGTAGTTAATATAACTCCCTAACTGAAAAAATCTTGTTGATCTTTCAGTTAGAGAAGCGGGTGTGCATGATGATCACTATGAGTTGGTAAATATGAAGAAGATGACCACATTTACTTTACTGAAGATGACTGGTCTGGCTGTAGGTGCAGCGTGAAGGAGTGTCAGACTCACACTGACTAAAACCCACCATGTTCCTTCTAAAGTTCTTAGTATCACCGGTACCAGATCACCGGAAACTCTTTCAAACAATGTCGCAGCCCCAGTAGGCTTTGGCCCTGGTGGGGCCCCCATTGGCATTCGCTGACGCAGTGTGAAGATCACCTCAAAACCCCAGCTTAATTTATGAAAAAATACACAACCCCATCTATGACTTTAAAAGATAGTTAATGGTTCCGTGAAATTTTTGACGTTAATATTCAAAAAGCCATTTATATGGCATTGTTTTGGACTGGGCTTAGTTTTATCAATTTTCTTTGCATCAAGATAACAATTCTAGCGAGATTTTGATGAGGCACGGCAAACTGACCTCCTCCGAGCCTTTTTCCCAAACCTGTTGGGGTCGGCTTCCAGTCTAACCGGATTCAGCTGAGTACCAGTGCTTTACAAGAAGCGACTGCCTATCTGACCTCCTCAACCCAGTTCCCCGGGCAACCCGATACCCCTTGGTTAGACTGGTGTCAGACTTACTGGCTTCTGACTACCCGTAACGACTGTCAAGGATGTTCAATGACAGCCGGGACCTACAGTTTAACGTGCCATCCGAAACACAGTCAATGGTGTCTAAGATATACTTAGAAAGTACATACAAACTTAGAAAAGTTGCATTGGTACTTGCCTGACCTGGGATCGAACCCGCGCCCTCATACTTGAGAGGTTGGTCCTTTACCCACTAGGCCACCACGACAAACTGACAAACACTATTAAAATATCTATGGAATAATTACACCCAGAGTTACAATATGGCGAATTACGGAAAATGTACAACTCCATCTATGAATTTAAATGGTAATTAATACATGTTATTTTCCACCTCGCTGCTTTGTCAAATTTTATGTATTTTATATTATATACCACAGATGGAACCACTTTAACCTTGCCTTAACAATTTCATAAAATTTATTTTTTCTCCCAAGTTACTTGTAACAGTGTTATTTTCTGTGTAAAGATTGATAATAGGCCGATAAACTTACAAAGTTCAACATTCAAATATGTGTCATTATTGCACCCGCTGTTGCAGAAACGTTAACAGAAATTATTGTTCATTGCTAATCCCCCGTAGGTGATAGCGTGATAATATATATCCTATATGTTGAACCGGCCCCCAGGTAATATTCATGCAAAATTTGATTTAAATCTATGCAGTACTTTTCGAGTTCAGTGAGACCAAACATACAGACAAACAGACAAACAGACATACAGACAAACAGACAAACAGACAAAAATTCTAAAAACTATATATTTGGGTTCAGAATCGATAATAGATCACCCCCCCAGTATTCTTTTAAAAAAATATTCAATGTACAGGTTTGACTTTCCTATCATTTTATTATATGTATAGATTTTTAATAGCAACTTATTTCAATTTTATTTCTTAATTTTAAATTGTAGGTTCAATTTGTTTTTGTTGTGAAGAAAAAATATAAAAGTTTTATGAAAGTTTTTAGCATTACATTTTTATACTGAGTGTCCCATAAGTCCTTTGAATTTTAAATTTCGAATAAAATTCAAATGGCGCGTGGGGTGCGGGGATAGCATCAACGGTCTTTCGGAATTCACTCACCATGGAAAGTTTTATCGGAGCAGACCGTGGTCTTTGGTGGCGAAAAAAAATTGCTTCATTCCTCTAGGCATCGTCTTAATATTTTTGATCCTAATGATCCCGCAGGACTTCTGAGGATCTGAGGCGGATGACGGGGAGTAGCGACCCCGCGCTTCTTTATAGCTTGTCGGTCAAAAATAATCTTTCTTGTTCTACTAGTCAATGCAATTTATTTGATACCCATATTGACAGATTTGTGAAAAGAAAAATAAGTCGGCGGCGGCCATCTTTCTTCCATCTTGGACCAGCTTTCGATGAACAGCGAGTAGCAGTTCCGACTACCTATTTGCCCTTTCAAACAATAAAATCGTCATAAAATTTTGCGCTAACTACACCTAACTACAGCTCTTATCAAATAGCTTTGCCGCTCAGTTAAAAAGTCGGAAGTAACGAACCGCCGTTAAGTTTGGCAGGACTACAGGAATTCTGCACATAAAACACCCGAAGAAATAAATAAGTCTTCAAAATTTGCGGTCTTCAAAAATCCTAAAAACCAAAAAAATATATATATTCCGGCTACAACGTATTTTCTACCACTGATTTTCTAGCATTTTTTCAAAATAAATTAAGTCATTTTACTTTTCCTAATTTATTTTCAGATTATAGTATACAAAAGTGCAATTTAGTAATATTATAATATCAAATAATATAAAATTATTAAATCGATTCTTTATTTTAACGAATCGAATCATTCGATGCAAAACTTCTATCACCGTCGCCATCTTGTCTATGCGTCTTCAAATTTAAAAAAACAACAAATGTAAACAAACATGGCGAGTTCGATCAGAATTCCCGGTAATTACGATTGAATTTTCAAAAGGTATATTACTAAAGGGATGCTAAATATGAAAGGTTTGAATGCGTCAAAATAATTTAAATTTATTTAGTTATTTTATTTAGTACTCACAAATACGGTTTGATTAGAAAGAAAATAAATATGAGCGTAAATAATTAGGAAAGTGTATGACTCATTCGCGAGGACCGATTGGGGTCTAAACCGAGCTTACGGTGACATTGATGTTTAGACCCCGATTGGGGTCCGCTACGGATTTGACGGTTAAGAGTCCAAGATTTGCTTAGCTAATATAAGCGTGTTAAAAAAATAAAGAAAATATAAACACAAAATATTCACGAGTAATATCCCACTTGGTGCTATGTGGCACAGTACCTAATAAATATTAATTTAACTTTATGCTTGCAGGTGGACGGTGAAATCAAGAAGATCCTGTCGGACAGCTACGACCGCGCCAAGGCCATCCTGCGCAACCACGCCAAGGAGCACAAGGCGCTGGCAGAGGCGCTACTCAAGTAAGAACACTTATTTTACTTCAGTTCTATTCAAAACTAGCTTCTGTCAGCGGTTCCACCCGCATCCCGTGGTAAACTCCACACGAACCCGCATAAAAGTAATATCCTGCCTCGATATATGGGCTATCTAACACTGAAAGAATTTTTTAAATCGGACCAGTATTTCCTGAGATTAGCGCGTTCAAAAAAACTCTTCAGCTTTATAATATTTGTACCTACCTATAGATTTTCTGGTGATTGTTAGAATCACTGTCACTTCTCATAGATCCCCTCGAAATACATGCATATAGAAAATTGCTACCAGCTGCTAATAGTTGCTATCAATTACTACCCTCGTGGTTTTGAATATAAATCAGCATCGAAAGGTGTCAGCCAATTTGATATCTGCAAGTGTTGTTTTTTACCGCCAAGTGTTGCCACCTAATTGCCAACTCCCAGAATTAAATTTTGGACCAAATCGATTTCACGGATATTAATAGAGTTTATGAACCAAATATTAGTCTAATTTGTATATAAATCGTATTATTTACTAACATTCATCATATTTTCTCCACAGATACGAAACTCTAGACGCAGACGACATAAAAGCCATTATGAACGGCGAGAAAATCAAAGTTGAACGTCATGGGCGGCCCAACAAGGAGCCCTCCCCCAGCTCCGCCCCCTCCGCGCCCTCGGGGGCGGGGCTCCTCGGCAGCCCCCACCCCGCCCCCGCCTAGCCACGCCCACAACCCCTACATGTGCAAATTGAAAATTTTGCAGGCACCATCTGTAAAAGATTTGAAAATAAAAATAAGTAAAACATGCTATGATTAGTCAGAGTTTGATTGTAGCTAGATATGTAATTTATGCCTTCTGGTAATGAGAAGTGAGACCGTTACAAAATAGTTGTAATTTTAAGACGTTCTATTCAGTCGAGGTATAACTCATGTACGATCTTTAAATATGTATAAAGTAATTGTGTATAAAGAAAGTTCCCAAAACATTATTTTTCTGAATATATGAGATTTTTCCAGTGCTTTAAATATGAATTTGTTATTAATTTTGAAGCACTACATATCGATTAATTTTGTTTTACAAAATAGTTTCACCCTTAGACTCTTTAATTTTAATAAAAAACAAACTGTAACCAGCCGTATACTTGCCGCCCATTGGTTAAATCGGGGATTTGATAACTGAAAATGGTTCGGTTATATGATTAAATGGCGCAAAACAGCCTTAATTGGCCAATATTATCAGAAACAGATGAAATAAATAAAAAGTGCCAATGTTAAAGTGAGATAAAGCTATAGAAGGTATAGCATCATCACTTTTGCACAACTTAACTAGACCTTTGCATCGTGTGTTTAATATCATTTAAATCGGTTCAGCCGTTTTCGGGTTTCCATTTCATTTCTATTTAATATTCATCTTGATGTTAGTCTTAAAAAAATTTGCCCAGGCTCACTCTGCTGACTTTTTGTAATATTTCTTACAAAAATATAGTTATCGGCACGGATTTGAGCCCTGACCTTCACCTACGCAGAAGCGATTTATTGGTTTATTGCCTTATGTGTACAGTGCGCAAAGCGATCCCCATTCTTCCGCCGAGAGCCCAATATCCGTGCCGATAACTTTACCATTCCTAATAGGTCGATTTTCCAAAAAATATATATTTTGCACAGTTGCACTTATTCCCTTATTATGGCAAAAATAATAGTAAAAAAAACAGATTATTACTTAAATAAGACTGTGTTAGAAGAATTAATAAGTAGGATCAAAATAACAAGATAATATATGAGTTATACCTTATAATATTATTTTCCAGTTTAATTTTTATTTGAGAAACCTGGAAGAAGCAATATGATAAATATATAGTCTAAATAGATATTTTGTGTATTTGTAAAGAGGAATATCAATAAAAAATTAAAACTGGTAAATGTTATTTATTTACCTTACCACTTAGTTTGAACCGATTATGGACTCAAAAAATCAATGTTTACAGTTACAGGGTTCGAAAAAAACTAAAACTACTATCTTAAACTAATACATGAACTATGTATGAGAAAAAGTCTTCTTGGGAATACGTTTTGATAGTGAGGTAACTGTCTTCCCGCGGTTTCACCCGCGTCCCAGTGAAACTCCTCGTATCTGAATAAAATATGTTATTAACAGGGGTCGGAATTAAGGTAGAATTATTTATGTACTTGCATCGAAATGTTGATATTAATATGGACCTTCCCGGGATTTCTAATGGACAACCCCGTGTGGCAAGAATATAACAACTAAATAATAATATGAACGTCAGAGATAGACACATAAAACAAAGATAATTAAAATACAAATTCTTATAAGTTCTCATTAATTCACAATATAAGTTATTGATAGTCTTAAAAGTAAATATATTTTTATTTAAAAAATCACGGGTTGTTTTTCTACTTTTTAAAATTAATCTCGGGGTATGAGGCATATCCACTTTATTCTTTCGATGTATAAAATCGATGGATATGTTTGATGATATATCAAGGGCCCTCCACTTCACTACAAAGACCCATTACACCGTTGTCATGGGGGACTTTAACGCTAAAGTGGGAGTACAGATTTGCGGCGAATCGGCAGTAGGATCCCATGGATTTGGAAGCAGGAATCATAGGGGGCAAATGCTCGTCAACTTCCTCGAACGCGAGGGGCTCTTTTTGATGAACTCTTTTTTCAAAAAGCAGCCCCAAAGGAAGTGGACTTGGCAAAGCCCCGACACTATGACTAAAAATGAGATTGACTTCATCATGACGAACAAGAAGCACATATTCAGAGACGTCTCCGTGATCAATAGGTTTAATACCGGTAGCGATCACCGACTTGTCCGAGGCTCTCTGAATATCAACTTCAAGGCCGAACGTTTCCGTCTGATGAAGGCCAGGCTCCGACCAACACTGCTCCAAACCATGACAGGATCTGAAACGTTCCAATCAAATTTGGAGAACCGATTTGCCGCCGTGGAAACCACAACAGACGTTAACCAGAACCACGAATATGTGGTTCGGATCCTCAGGGAGGAAGGTTCGAGATTCTGTAACATGCAGCGTAAGGGCAGGAAATCAAAGCTTTCGGAAGAGACATTAGGGCTTATGAAGAAACGACGTGAAAACCCGCCTGTCACTTCGTCAGCTAAGCGGGCTCTAAACCAAGAGATCAACAAGCACGTACGACGCGACCTCCGGTGCTCCAATACTCTTGACATTGAAAGAGCAATTGAGCTAAATCGGGGGTCAAAGGTGTTCGTACAATCTCTTGGAAGAAGCCACTTGACGAAGTTGACCACAACAAGTGGAGAAGTCGTTTCTTCGGTGCCGGCAGTCCTTTCGGAAGTGGAAAATTTCTATGGCCGGCTATACGCATCGCATGCATCTCGACCTGATCCCGGAAATGAGGATTCTAGAGCCACATTAACACGCCATTTCACCGAAGACCTGCCAGAAGTCAGCAGTGGCGAAATCGAGATCGCTCTGAGACAGCTCAAAAATGGAAAAGCCCCTGGCGAGGATGGCATTACAACAGAGCTTTTAAAAGCAGGAGGAAAGCCCGTACTGGGGGAGCTCCAGAAGCTTTTTAATGCCGTCCTGTTTGAAGGGAGAACTCCAGAGGCGTGGAGTAGGAGTGTTGTCGTCCTGTTCTTCAAGAAGGGAGACAAAACCCAGCTGAAGAACTATCGACCCATTTCCCTCCTAAGCCACGTCTATAAGCTGTTCTCAAGAGTGATCACGAACCGACTTGCGCGAAGACTCGACGAATTCCAACCACCGGAGCAGGCCGGGTTTCGGAGCGGATACGGCACCATAGACCACATCCACACAGTGCGGCAGATTATACAGAAGACCGAAGAGTATAATCAGCCCCTGTGTCTAGCATTTGTGGACTATGAGAAGGCCTTTGACTCGGTTGAAATCTGGTCTGTTCTGGAGTCCCTGCAGCGTTGTCAAGTAGATTGGCGATACATCCAAGTGATGAGATGTCTCTACGAAGCCGCTACAATGTCCGTCCAAGTACAGAATCAGCAAACAAGGCCCATACCGTTGCATCGAGGAGTGAGACAAGGGGATGTTATTTCCCCGAAACTGTTCACTAATGCAATGGAGGATATGTTCAAGAAGCTGAACTGGAAAGGGCGAGGCATCAACATCAATGGCGAACACATCTCTCACTTGCGATTTGCTGACGATATCGTCATCATGGCGGAAACGCTGCAGGACCTACAACAGATGCTGAACGACCTGGCTGAATCTTCTCTACGCATCGGCCTACGGATGAACTTGGACAAAACCAAGGTCATGTTCAATGAACATGTTCTACCGGAACCGATTGCGATACACGGCGCCGTTCTCGAAGTTGTTCGGAAATATGTATACCTCGGGCAGACATTGCAGTTAGGTAGAAACAACTTTGAGGACGAGGTGAATAGGAGAATTCAGTTGGGTTGGGCTGCATTTGGGAAGCTACGTCGAGTCCTAACATCGTCGATCCCACAGTGCCTAAAGACAAAAGTCTTCAATCAGTGCGTCCTACCTGTCATGACTTACGGAGCCGAAACGTGGACACTGTCGGTACGGCTGGTTCACAAGTTTAAAGTCGCTCAGCGGGCTATGGAAAGGGCTATGCTCGGCATTTCTCTGAGGGATCGCATCAGAAATGAGGTAATCCGTCAGAGAACCAAGGTCATCGACATAGCCCACCGAATCAGCAAGCTGAAGTGGCAGTGGGCTGGCCATATTAGCCGAAGAACCGATAACCGTTGGGGTAAACGAGTTCTAGAGTGGAGACCGCGCCTCGGCAAGCGTAGTGTAGGACGTCCTCAGGCACGGTGGAGTGATGACTTGCGCAAGACGGCTGGCAGGAGCTGGATGCGAGAAGCCGAAAATCGATCTCAGTGGCGTGCACTTGGAGAGGCCTATGTCCAGCAGTGGACTGCGATAGGCTGATGATGTATAAAATCAGTGTAAGTACATGAATAACTCTACCTAATTCCGACCTCTGGGGCCCGATTCTCCTAATTTTACTTAAGCGCCATTCGATTCACGTTCGACTGCGATCCAATCCCGACTCGTTTACGATTGAAGCGTATGTGGCATTCCGCAATTTTTTCTTTGAAATAAACGTTTTTATCCTTTTCTGTCATTCAATAATGAATCATTTTGTCTGCAAATGATTTACGATTGCAAAATGATTATACAGCAAACTACCGTATAGATCAGAATCACCAAAATAGCAGACCAATAATCGCACACCAATCAAATGTCAATCGAATACGATTGGTCTTTTATTAGTAGCAGAATGCCCGATATGGTTAAAACTGCTATTGCGATCATATTGCGATTCGATTTCTATTCGATTTTGACATTATTAACTTAGGAGAATCGGGCCCCTGGTGTAAGGCGGCCAACTTTATAGTAAGTCAATGCGGGACACCCACCCCTATCCACAATAAGAATTAGGATTTGTTGGAATTGTTAATGGTGTACTTAAATGTTAATTATATTACAGGGAGAACCGTAGAAGCGGGTAACATTATTTACGTCGACGCGCAGTGTCAAACTGCGCCTACACGCACACATGCATAAAATTTTTGCCTCATTGTCTATGTTGTGATTGTAGGGCGACACTCCATCTAGACATTTATATAATCAATAGTTATTTGTTATACAAGAGTGCAAAGTTGCTTTTTAACCGCGGGCTCACTTTTGATTCCCTCGCTATCGCTCAGGAATCAAAAGAGCACAAGGTGAAAAATCTTTGCACTCGAGTGCAACACGTAACTTTTCATCCCACCTCATCGAGGAAATTTTTAAACTCAAAAAAAGAAAATGGCACGCACGTCACACATGGCAAATTAAAAAGATGTACCTATTAAAATTTATTTATGCAAAAACTCAGTTTGAAAATGTAATGAGGTTTAAAATCGACCTCAAAACAATAAAAAATAATAATTTCATCCCATTATAATTATCGAGGAAATTACTAAATGCCAAAAAACAAAATGGCGCGCACATATGAATAGGTACCTATCAAATTAAAAAGAAGTACCTATTAAAGTTCATTTATTTGAAAACTCAGTTTAAAAATGAAACGAGGTTAAAAATCTATGTAAAAACAATAATAAAAATTACTTAATTTATTGAATAATTATTTTAAGCAGTATTTTATTTGTTTAATATGTATTTGTTTGAAAAGTCTTATCAAGATTGTCACAAATGGAGTATTGCACACGATGTTCTAAATTCAAATCACTTTGCCGCTCTAGAGAATAAAAACGGCTTTTGCGCTCAGATATCAAAGGGTAAAACTACTCTTTCCGAGATGGTGGGATGAAAAGACTATTGCATACACTAGCGCTCTTTGAACTTGAGCCTTTTTTGTCTCTGTCTCTCTTGCACTTGGCGCGCAAAACAAAACAATGAAAACTCCGGGAAACTCACGTAAACGCATGCGGCATGAACACACGGACGCACGCGCGCAGCCGTACACACACACACACACGCGCTAGATGATACACTGCCTGCGGTAGCAACGGCGCCGCGCCGCATCTCGTCATTCGTATTTTGATGTGGAACACCTTTATGCGAGCAAAGCGATGGGAAACGAGGAATGCGGTACATGCGGGACGCCTTAGACGATTTGCGGGACTATTTTATTAAATATTGCAATGCGGGATTGCAACTGTCATTACGGGACGGTCCCGCAGAATGCGGGACGGTTGGCCGCCTTACTCTGGTGATTAATATAGTAGTTCTGGAGCTGGCCTGAGGCAAGGTACAAACAAATCCTCTTTATTGTATTAGTACCTTGTAGGAATCTAAAATTATTTTCAGCATACAAAATCATGCTTATCTAAGTATGAAAAAACTAAAATCCAAAGCTGTAGATATACTTTGCAATAGTCAGCATTAAATGTAACTTGTATTTAAAAATGATAAATTGACAGATTTTATTGTTTTAGTGACCAATAAATTGTTCAATATGAAAAGATATTTTATTAGGCGACACGTCCTAAGAGCCTTCCTATCAGGTAAGTACGTTTTAAACTATATAAGTACCTATGTATTTTTCAGGATCATTCTACTCATATAGTAGAACTAGTAACTATTATATAATCTGTGGTAGAACTAGGTGAACTTATATAGCCCGCGGTTCCACCCCGCATCCAAAGCGAACTACTTCCCACACCAGAATAAAAAGTAGCCTATGTTCTTCAGCTATCTATCAAGCTCAAAGTCGTTGTTCTGAATAAAAACAGATTATATAGTAAACATATATTGATATATAGGTATATTACCCTCCTACCATAAGAGGGTAAAATATAGTTGGGCCGGACTTACCATTCAATAATACTACTTACATTGTCTGCTATTCTTCAATTCTCTCTTTTTCTTTTTTGATAAAACCATCACTGAGAAAGCTTGAGTCTTAAAAATTGTTCTTAACCACGTCTCAGCAGATCTTGGTCACAATTCCGAAGTATTATTAAATAACACACTTACACAATAATAAGATTGATTCACAAACGAATCAACGATATAATGTAATGCATAATGTAAATAATAATTGAACCTGCGAGTGAAGAATTCATTTCATGAAATGAATAATTCATTTTCATTCCTTTAGACACTAGTAAATAATTCCCGCCAAAATGCTTAATGAGGGATTTTCTTTTTTTTAATTATTTTCCTAGCTGATAACTAGATGGCGCTGACTGCAATAACGGAACGGAAATCAACAATTTAAAAAAATGAAAATATTGAATAAAAGGTGAAAATAAGTCAGTCAGATTATTATCCGAATGTCCCGAGAGATTATGAAAACAATTTGTCCAGAATTCTGAATTTCTTAGGTAGGCCCGGTGCAAAGTATTTTTTTTTAATTTAGAAAAGGCTCACTAACGTAGTACATAGGTACAACGCCATCTGTGTGTTTCTTGGGATATTTTGTTTTTAATCCTCAAAAGAAAAGCTCAAACTCTCAGTGCAAAGAGTAATCTCAGTGCCTATTTTTGAATGGTAACACACGAACAACATTTTTCTACAAAATCCATAAAATATAAATAAGTTAATATCTATGTATTATGTAGTGTGAATGCTTTCCGTTCATAAATCATTCAACTCAATAAATGGAAAACGAATATGTTTTCGTAACATGGTGGATTTCCCACCTAGACTAAAAGATTTAGTATTTATGTTAATCGCGTTTATTTTGATCTAAAACTGGTTTCCTGTAGTGGTTTCACTCGCATCATCATCATCATCATCTTCCTGCCCTGTTCCCAAGTCATTTGGGGTCGACGCAACATGTCTTTTTCTTCCATTCCTCTCTGTCAGATATCATACTTACATTCACTCTCTTCTGCTTCATGTCCTCTTTCAGGCAACCAATCCATCTTTTCCTCGGTCTACCTCTCCCTCTACATCCTTCCACATTCATACTTAGCACACTCTTGGAAGCATGCGTTTGACACCGTCTCATCACATGTCCGTACCACGACAAACGCTGACCTCTCATTTTTTCTGTCACTGGCGCTACTCTCAAGCTTCCTCTGATATACGGTCATTTCACTCGCGTCCTTCAATAGATCCATTATTACTGACTACAACTACAATATTTTCCATACACACGTCATTCATATTTTTATTCTAATAGGTACCTACGAGGGCAGAATAGTTGTTACACTTGGTTTTACGAGATGGGGGGTCTCGAGGCACGTGCTTCCGTCACCTGGATAATAAGTAAGTAGATATTTTTTAATTTTATTTTGTGTGTATGTATATTACTGACTTATACCATGGTATCAATTTGAAACTTTCAAATTGATACCATGGTGTGAAAAATAAAAAAACATGTACCTATTACAATTTAAAATTAGGTAACAACTTTTTTATACAAAGTTTCTTATTTATCGATCCTAAAATACACAGCTGTGTTGCTAGATCTAAGCAGTTTGAAATAGCATCATAATTTCAACAGGGCGTGACGTAAGGAGCTCTATCAAGGGCCTAGGGCAAAATAAAGACACCTTCAGAATTACTAGACTATTTACCTAAATAGTACCTATAGGCACTTAGGTATATGCGTATTTTGTGAAGGGCAGATATTCTTGTCTGCGGGTTTATAAGTACTATTTTGTGGCATATTCTGATTTGACTAACTTAACTATGCAGGCTTCCTATCTGAGATTTTGTTTATTTGTTCAACTAGTTTGACGTTTCGTCTATACTTTTTTGCTAATATGAAAAAATAGCGGAATGCTATTCTTTGCTTCAATCGTAATTGAGTCTGGATTGGATCTCAGTCGAATGTGAATCGTATGTATGTCGCTTAAGTAAAATTAGGAGAATCGGGCCCCAGACTGCTGCAAGTTTTTATTATAATCGTGCACAGTAATGCAGCTCGGGCCATTCAACTTGACTAATCTACGAAAAAAAGGTTAAACGTAGATCATTGCCAAGGCTGAACACATAAAACGTTCGTACCTACGCATTGCAAAACAAAGATGGTTGACTATTAGCGTTCCGAAAATAAAAGTCTAGGTACAAATCCGTCTAGACAGTATTTAAATTTTGTTGCAAATAAATTGCCGGAAGACGCTGGATGCAGGTCGCTTCCAACAGGTATCTGTGGAGATCAAAGCTATGTTAGCTATGTTCAGCAGTGGATGTCCTATGGCTGAGATGATGATGATGATGATGATGAAATTGGCTCCGTAGGCCTCCATTGCGAAGTAAATATTAGAACTTTAACTTGTAAAGTCCCGTATTCACTTTTCCTATTATTATTTAGTTAGTCTCAGTGGCGGCGTAGCATCGGGTGGCACCCGGGGCGGACTACCTATTGAGCACCCCCCCAAAAAAAAACGACAAAATATAATCACGTAGTAAAAAAAAATCGTGTAGAAATCATTAATGGTGCTTTTCGCTAGGTTTAACATTAAGAAACCGGAGACAGATCACTGCAAACTTATAAAGCGGTAGCGAAACGAGTCCGAAATTTTTGAGTATTGAAAAAAATCACCGTAAAATGAAGAAGCCGCGAGCGCAGCGAGCGCAAAATATTAGATTTTTAGGACGCAAAGATACCTAAAGAAATAAGAAAAGACCAGTGTAAAGTGAAAGGCGCGAGCGCAGCAAGCGCGAAATTTTTAGTTTTTCACCACAACAGTACTCAACACGTTTGAAGAAAATTACTGCAAAGTGAAGAAGCTGCGAGCGTAGCGAGCGCGAAATTTTTTTGAGTTTTTGAGGGACACAAAAGTCCTCCAACGCTTACAAATAGCGCCTAAACAGCTTAGAAATATTCACCGTAAAGTGAATTTTCTAATTGTTTGTTTGAGGAATCTCAAATTTAACTCAGAATTAAGCACAAATAAAAAGAAACCGTGACTGAAGCGAGCGTCAGTTATTTTTGCTACTTCAGTGCTTTAGCTTTTTGTTAGATTGAGGACTCAAAAAGTAAGCGCAGAATAAATCACAAATTAATAAAAAAACCGCGAGCGAAGCGAGCGGATTTTTTTTTCCAACTTTGAAGAATTAAGTAATCAGGTAAAAGCAAAAATACAAGAGAGGGATGACAGTCGGAATGAGAGGGGTGTCACCTCTCTCAGTCCCGCCACGATGTCTCGCGCATGCACTGTTGTATTTTGGTAGTGAACCTAGGCTCCGCAGATTAGAATGGCACCCTAAAGCTTTGGTTTCCTAGGAAAGCGGTGCCGTCATGTAACGGCCGTAATACAGCGGTGAATGACGTCACTAGAACGTTGTCTATGTAAACAAAATGGGGCGGTTTCCTAGAGAGCGGTAACTGACGCCGTAACTTCAAAAAGCGGTGCCGCCATTTGCATGACGGCCGTCTTGACGGTGTCAGATATAGGGCATGCAATTTCGGTAAAATAAAAATTACCGGTAAAAATTCGGTAATTAAAATATTTTTACCGGTAAACCGGTAAAACGGTAATTTTTGTATTTTTTTTAAATGTGATATTGTATCAATGAGATTGGGTAGTCGAAAGGAAAAAATAATTAAAAATACAAGGTATAAGGTGGTAAACATTTTTTGTGACGTGGGCCGTAACAAAAAGACATGTCAGTACCATCCGTACGCAATGTCGTCGACAAAATGCAAGAGAAACGGCTGCGATGGTTCGGCCATGTGAAAAAGAGACCACCTGAATACATCGCCAATGTTGTGTACTCAATCTCAATACCGGTCAAAGGCGCAGAGGCAGATCGAAACGGTGGTGGTGGACTGTCGTAATGAATGACTTGAAAATCTACGAACTTGAAGAGGAAGATGTCCTGGATAGATTGAAGTGGAAGAAGAAGATACGGAAAGCGGACTCCGTCACAAGACGGCATAAACGCTAAGAATTACCGTGAAGTAAAAGCCCTTTGTTATGGTAAATCGTAGGCGTTTTATGGACCAGGGTCGCGGTAACTCTTTCGAAAAATCCCGCAGCCCCGACAGGCCTTGGCCCTGCGCGTGGAACAACTCGGGCCGCCGTCACGGGTCTGTTGTCTATGCAGACGGAGGAACGACGAGCCACCCGAAGTCACCGTCCACAGACCGACGCCTGCGGTGGCCGGGAGTCGTCTCTCGACACTCGGCGCCCGTGGTGTCTTCCTGGTCCACTACAGCGGCTGGGATGAGAGGTGCGAACTCGCAGGCGCTCCACCGTCTCCTTCTCAAGCATGACTGCTTCGCAGAAGGAGGCGACGGCTTCCCATTCCCTCTCGCTCCGGACCATGGCCTGAACCAGGGCCGGACGCGAGAGGTCGGTCGCCGCTGCCTATTGGCTCGACGACGACACGGCGGTACCCTTCCAAGGCAGTGCACACCTAGACTGTGTGCTCCACCGTGTCCTCAGTGCTGTCCGCATGGTAGTGAAGTAAAAGCCCTTGCTCAATAAGGTTACATTTTTACCTAATAGGAACTGACAGCTTTGAGGAAATTTGGAATAACCGAATGAATAAAATTTGTTTAGATATTATAAATAAAGATAAGAATGAAGATTTGTATCTAACCTATAGTTAAGGAGCCACATAAGTTTACTTTCCTAAAAAACAGCAACTTTAACACTCTTACAATATGTAATGTATTCAATATTACATTATGTTCAGGCTACATAATGAAGATTTAACGTTAAATGAACAATTGCTATACATTATCACAAAAACGTAAAAACCGGTAATTTACCGGTTACAGATTATTTTTACCGGTAAATTAAAGATCGCAAAAATGGGCAGTTTTACCGGTAAAACCGAAACCGGTAAACCGGTATTGCATGCCCTAGTCAGATAGTTTGGTGAACGTTTTATTGAAAGCGGTGAAGCTTTTTTAATACGTATTTGTGTTTTTTTTTCGGAACAACGTCAAATATGAGTTCCAACTCTTGGAGCAGCGAGGACAACGAAATTTTAATAGATTTCGTTCGTAACCACGAAGCAATAAATAATATAAAAAGTAAAGATTATAGAAAAAGTCAACTTAAACAAATTTGGTGTTGTGAAATTTGAGAAATATGAAATAAAACAGGTTAGTAAGTATAACACAACTAACAAAAAGTTTATGACGGTGTGTTAAAACGGCCGTGGAACTTTCCACATGGCATCACCGTAAAGACGACAGTCTATTTGCGTCCGTAATATTACGGCCGCTATATGACGGCACCGCTTTCCTAGGAAACCCAAGCTTTACTGACTTGTCCCATCTGCCCGCGCCATACTGGGGCCCGATTCTCCTAAGTTAATAATGTCAAAATCGAATAGAAATCGAATCGCAATATGATCGCAATAGCAGTTTTAACCATATCGGGCATTCTGCTACTAATATAAGACCAATCGTATTCCAACGACATTCGATTGGTTTGCGATTGGTCTGCTATTTTGGTGATTTTGGTCTATACGGTAGTTTGCTCTACAATCATATTGCAATAGTTAATAATTTGCAGACAAAATGATTCATTATTGAATGACAGAAAAGGATAAAAACGTTTATTTCAAAGAAAAAATAGCGGAATGCCACATACGTTTCAATCGTAATCGAGTCGGGATTGGATCGCAGTCGAACGTGAATCGTATGTTGCTTAAGTAAAATTAGGAGAATCGTGCCCCTGGTCATGTAGATATGTGCCGACCGAGATGGCACCCCCCGAGATGTGGTACCCGGGGCGGACGTTTCATAGAAGCCTGCAAAGGCCTCTTTAATAAACATTTGACTTCGACTTTGAGTGTGAATAGCAATCTTTCACCTATTAAAGCTACTTTATTCGTATTTCGATAGGCACCTACCTACTAATATTATAATAATAATTGATTGACACAAAAAATACTTATTTAAACCTTTAAATATTTTATTAATTGTATTTAATGTTTAAAAATGTATAAAACTAGCCGTTTTCCCGCGGTTTCACCCGCGTCCCGTGGGAGCTACTGCCCGCACCGGGATAAAATATAGCCTATGTTACTCGCATATAAAATAGCTTTCTAATGGTGACAGAATATTTAAAATCGGTCCAGTAGTTTTTGAGTTTATCCATTACAACCAAATAAAAACAAACCAAACCAAACAAAGTTTTCCTCTTTATAATATTAGTAAGATAAGTCGTAAAATAAATAGATGAAATTAATAATAATTGATTCAGCCATTTTATAGTAAACAGTAGGTATTGAAAGTACTAAATTCCCATTATTTCGTAAGGATTATTTGATATGTTGTTACTCAACAGAATTTTGACCTCAGGAAGGGTTAAGTTACAACGCAAAAAAACCGGTTCAAAATACTATTGATGAATCAACTCCAGACAAACGATACACTGTTAGACCTTTTTCACGTCAAAATATTCTAATTGTGACTCAGATATCATACGTAAGTGTTCTCATAGTATACCTATAATAACATTTTGTAGGTCTGTAGACGAACACGACAAGCAAAATAAAACAAAAACTGGAATTTTTACGTCGAAGAATTCGCATCACCATATCACTGACCTCTTATAATAACTACAACATTTTCGAGGTCAGTTTTCTTTAAAACGTCGGGAAGTAGATATATCTATGTTATGTACTATACATATTATATATGTTATGCACCTAGAGACAAATATATAACATCGGCAGCAAACAAATTGGGTGGATAGGAATCAAAACATCATTTTGAGTACATCATCCGGCGCGAAAAGTCGTTTCCAAGTGATCGATTCGTTTTTATTCCTGTGAAAAATTAATTTTAGTTCTCGATTGTGGCAATGTGAGTAACTTTTATTCTCCTTTATATGTTGTAGGTTATATAATATTGCTTTGCAAATCACTTTTGTTATGTGCAGGTCCTTAGTTTCAGTAATTAATTGGTTAGGGTCACTGAACCTCTAGCTTCTTTTGTTTATCGAGCCTATTATTGTAGACTCCTAACTACTAGGGTATTTTTTTTTTCGGGAAATCTATAATGGTTAGGAAAATAGAAGAAAATCTTTGTAAATATCAGAGTTTCGAGCTTTTGAACGAAAACAAATGGCGAAACTTACTTGAATTTTATGCGCAGTTACCGAGCGTGTGATCAATGCATCCCTTTAAGATAATAAACACATTTTTGAAAGTATTTCTGGACAAATAAACTAAATAGATGTAGGAAATGTATTTTGAACAGTTTATTATATTCAATTACTGCAAATATTAGCAGTGGTTTAATGTAGAAAACATTGTAGACCAAATGACCTATGAAGGTTGTGACTTGTGTTTAATCCTGAACAACGCCTATCCTATGCGTACGGTGGACCGGAGTTATTTTTAATTAATTTGTAGTAAAGACTTAATATACTTGCCTATTGAAAGATTGTAATGCTTGCCAATTTAGGTGATGCTGTATGCTTCAGGTTATATAAATGGCGGAGTAGCGTTTTCTTTTAAACATCCGAAGTGCGAATATAACCTTAATTTCGGATAATTCAATGATTGGTTGAGTTTGTGGCAAAGTAGGTACTTACTGTTACTATTTAGTGGATGATGATGGTGATATTGAAGCTGTTCTCATGTTAAGAGATCAGCCAGCTGCGCAGGACATATTATAGTGCACCAGCATTTGCGCAGACAGAGGTTCAGTTACCATTCCTTCACACTCATAGCGCGATGGGAGGAATAAGTAAACAGGGATATTTCTATGATTTACATAGAAATAATGATTATTACTGAGCAATATTATTCCGGAACATTGCTTTACCAAATTCAAGGTTAGACTTTGAATTAATGTATTCTATTTTCATAAATGGCGATAGACAACACAACGTCAGTGATTTGCATGCATTATTATTTGCTCTAATACTACGATATCCAGTAAGTTTTGTTAGTTTTATAAGTTTTATTTCTTCCATTTATTAAAAAATATAGTTATTTTTAACCATTAGGCTAGCTAACAAATAGATACAAGCAAAACTATGCATTTAATTGTAGTATATCGTAATGTATTACGTAAAATGGCAACATTATTTTGCACCGAAGTCAAGTCCATAGTCAAGGTTTCCCCCGTCCATAGACAAAAAGTAATACATGATCTTGGCAAGTTGTCAAAATCTATTTAGAATTGTCAAAATGTCAAATTCGCAACTCAAATCAAATTGCAAACAACTTGCTGAGACATGTATAAAATTTGCATAATACATCTTTTTGATTAAAAATAAGCGTGTCTTTATTCGATTTTAAGATGCCGCAGTGTATTGAAGGCACACACATTGTGGTTGAATGCCAAAAGGCGCCAAATGGAAGAAAAAACAGACATGTTTGTGTACCAAAGTCATGGGTTCAATTGAAAATGCATGGCAATAGAGTTTCAATAGTGTATCCTAGTGAGGACGAGACTCGCACGGATCTCAGAGTGAGGAATATGGAACCTGCTGATGACGACTGGGATTTCTATATTGGAGATATAAAAGCAGAAAGTTTGTAATTTTATCTGTTTATTTTTATTTTTAAATTTCTTCCTTCATTTGCCTAAAGATATTTGACACCTTATTAATTTTATTAAAGCAAAATTATACTCCACTAAATTTCACTTCTGTCTTTAATAAGAATATCAGCCAGCTGTGCAGGACATATCCTATAGTGCACAAGCTTTTGTGCAGACACAGGTGCACTCTCTATTCCTTCACTCTCATAGCCTGATGGGGCGCTATATCTCTCTCTGTATATATAATTAAGATAAAATTATGTATTTGTACCCTAAAGCCTCCAAAACTATAGAATTGATTGGAAAAAACCATTCACTGTTTGCTTTTTTGGTACTGCTTGCTTGTTTGGTACTTTCCCTGGTACAGGAAGAAATTCCTCTGAGACAGGGGTGTAACCGCAGGGAAACAGCTATTTATAATCTAAATATAAATCTCTAGTTAGGTAAATTAGTTTTTATTTATATTTTTGATCTTAGAATTAAATTAAAGTAAACATAATGGGCAGTCTTATTGCTAAAAGTGATCTCTTCCAGACAACCTTAGGATGGATTGACGATGAGGAAAAGACTACACCATGGAAGTTAAGCAAAGTGTACACTAGCAACTGAAAATAATGAATTCTGTTTATTTCAGACACATACGAGTTTTGTTCTGCTTTTGTTAAAAGAGAGTCACTTTGTAAACAGACTAACAATCAAGATACCCATAAGAAACGAAAGGAAAAGGAATCCAAAAGTAAGTACATATACATAAAAATACAGAAGAAAGAATGAAATTATTTACAACAATTATGAAAGAAATTTACCTATACCTATTAATATTATAATGCTGAAGTGTTTGTTTGCTTGAATGCGCTAATCTCAGTTTTGTTTGGATATTGGAAGTAGTTCCTGTATACCTATATGTATATAAGTGTATATGTGTATAAATATAGAAAGTTATTGGATCCTGTTCAAAATAAAATATACTTTTTAATATTGTTTTTTTATTTTTACAGAACAACCACATGTGGAAAGAAAGGAATCACTGAAAGTTCGGATAAAGCTGCCCAAACCGAGTTTGGAAAAAAAGAAGAGAAAATATAAATCTAAATCATCTGACTATGCAATCATTACCGAACCTATGGCTTACAGTGAAGAAGAACCGGTAAGTGAGGATATTATTGATAGAGAGGAAGTTATCTCTCCACAGCCAGCGGATAGCTTTAACATGACCACAGAAATCTCCCCACAACTAGCTGAAAGCTCTAACATGACCACTGAATTCTCGTCATCCTCCACCAGTACTCCTTTAAGTATGGTTAACCAAAGTACCACAGAACCGCAAAAAACCCCATTTGAATCTAAAATGGACGAAATAATACAAAGTCTTATGCCTGAAACTACACTAAAACAAATACCAATGAACACTAACAGTAAAGAAATTGCTAAACTCCTAGCAATGGTAATAGACAACGAATCTAAAGCTGCGAATCTAGCTTTTCCAAAATTGAGCCCTGTCGAAAGAGAATTTGTCATAAAATTGGAAGCGGAACAAACGAAAACTGTATACAATATCAGAATTCTGCTGGAGTTTGTCAAAAGTCTGTACCTAAATGTGCATAACAATAGGTATATATTAAACAAGATTATTAAGGCCCATGGGCCTATAGGAACAGACTCAGGTGACCAACAGCAACCAGGAACATCAAATGTTGAGAACACTTTACAAGATGTTGAAATGCCTGCCGAACCTAATATACCAGTTTCAAGTACACAAAATACAGGAGAAGATGCACCAATGCTGCCAACTTCAACTACAGGAGAACCTATCTCCGATAAAGAAGAGAATAGAAAAAGAGAAAAGATTAACTGGATCCTCAGGCACCCAGATCCTGGGAAAGACTTAATAGAGTTAGGCAAACACACTGGAATCTATGTTAGTGCGGACGGTTTGAAAAAATGTAAAGAAATATCTGACAATGTTGAATCTTTTGCCAAATCTTTGTTGCCTGAAGTTTTTACTAAAGATAATACTGCTGAAGTTAATGGTAAGATTATGAGGCCTCCAATGTATTTTCCAGCTAAGATAGCGCTGGTTAATTTTGCTATGGACTACGGACAACAAGTTGGTTGGCAAGAAATGGAGTTTGAGTTGATATTGAATAGTTTACGAGATGTTTTGCATGATGATTTAGATTATCCAAAGGTTTGTGGGAATAATGATCAGCATTGTACTTGTTGTTTGCATAAACATTGATTTAATTTCAAAGATTTTTATATAATCTTTGTATAATGTAAGAATAATTTATAGAAAACCGTTTGTTCATTTCTGACACTTGCGTGAATTTTAAACATTTAAACTACTTTTACGGATTTTATCGCGGTTATGTTAATATTATTTAATTCCGACGTTTCGGATCCTTTACAGCATCCATGGTCACGGGCAGACTAAGGTGTTGGTCGTCTTGATATTATTATTATAGTTACAAACAGCTGCCCTACATTTAAATAATATTAATAAAACCGCGATAAAATTCGTAAAAGCTGTGTTATTAAAAAGAAAACCATTTTTTAAATACGGGTGTTTTTCATAATGGTATTTATGACATATTTTTTCTAGAAACATACAGGTGTTTTTATAAACATTACTCTTTATTAAAATAGCAACGAGAACAAGACTTTGTAGTTAAAAAATATTATTTTTGATACCAATTACTTAACACAAAAGCATTTATTAGCCAAAAACGTTCTGAAAAGCCTTCCATATATAAGATAGGTATAAACTACATACCAAGATACCTCTTTAGGGCCGGTACCAATATGGCATTTATGTTACAACTTTGACATAATATTTTTATAAAAAAAAAACAACCATCGGGCAACTGTCGGCCGACTGTTTAGTTTGCGGGTACTAAGTTTGATTACCTCGTTAAATAATATATTATATGTAAATAGTAAATGTGCAATATTGCATCAGTCCGGGATAAAACTCTAATCTACTTGAATTTGACCCGGCGAACTTCAAACCGCCTTAAATAATCGATAAAATGTTATTCTTATCATAATTTTGTTTTTAGTTAATTTTTTTGCTATTACCTAGTGACAGAATAATCTAGTAGGTTAAGGAGGTCAGATAGGCAGTCTGGAAGCCAAACCCAACTTCGGAAATGACTAGGCCGATGATAATCAGGTAGATGGTCAAATTGAAAAATCTCAGTATAGATTTCAGACATGGATTATAAATTAATAACTTGAGTTACTAACCCGATTTTTGTTTTTAAAAAATATATAAAAACTAGATTAGTAAGTTAATAACATAAAATATGTGAGTCTCAAACACGCACAAATTAATTTTATCCTTATCAAAGTCTAGGCATAATCTATTGAAAACGGGAAGTCCGATTTGTGACTAATACTTGTTTTCGTGTATGACTAATATGAAAGATAGCAATGGAATAGAGCGGGAATTGAAAATAAATTGTTGTGAAACAGTAACCGTGTTTTCGAGGGCACGATAAATTGTAGGTCCCGGCTGTCATTTGAACATCTTTGGCAGTCGTTACGGGTAGTCAGAAGTCAGAAGACAGTAAGTCTAGGGTTGCCCTGGTAACTGGGTTGAGGAGGTCAGATAGGCAGTCGCTCCTTGTAAAGCGCTGGTACTCAGCTGCATCCGGTTGGACTGGAAGTCGACCCCAACTTGGTTGGGAAAAGGCTCGGGAGATGATGAATAAACTATTATCTATAACTATAGGTCACTTCTAGTGTTATATTTAAGCTACGTGCCATATTTTGTCAAAGTACACTGGCGAGCAATATTTTTTGACATTTAAGTTTTTTAGTTTTTAAGAATTTCTGTTGGAAGAATTTTGGTAAGATTGAAAATTATTCAAAATTTTGGCGATGTTAAATAATGATTCCTTTTTTTGCTCTCAAATTAAATTTAAGCGGTGTAACCGTGACTTTAAAAGTTACTTTTAGTATTTATATACATATATACAAGTATGTGTAGAAAATTAAATTTTAAAATTAAAAATAGTCCAAGTTACCTCTTCTATAATAATATAGGTAGTGTTGTAAGTAATTATAATTTTTTATGTGCCCAAACAGGGTTAATCATTGTGTCTAGATTTAAGATTATACATAATAATGAATTATGCATTTTTTGTTATTTATATAAATATGTACTTGTGCATTATTTACCTATATAAAAAAACCTCTTTAATGACAAATATGACAGTTTTAAACTGAAGACAATAAAAAATATTTCACTAATACGAATTCATAGCCTTATCGCCGAAATGGCTGGACCGATTTTGAAGGAAATGTTAATGAAAAAAAATAGTTATAATTAACTATCCGCGTCTGTTGTGAACGGGTAAGCATATCTAGATAAAAAGAACCGTAAATACCTCATCAATAAATGGGCTATCTACCACTAAAATATTTTTTTAATCAGCCCAGCCCAGTGCTTCCTGAGATGGACGCTATTCGGTTAGACTGTAAGCCGATCCTAACATAGTTGGGAATAGGCTCGGCAGATGAAACAGATAGAAATTATGTCTTATTTCACCCGCATCCCGTGGGAACTACTTCCCGTACCGGGATAAAAAGTAGCCTATAGCCTTCCTCGATAAATGGGCTATCTAATACTGAAAGAAATTTTCAAATCGGACCAGTAGTTCCTGAGATTAGCGCGTTCAAACAAACAAACAAACTCTTTAGCTTTATAATATTAGTATAGATTTATTCTTCTATATAGATAGTTTTTTGAACTTTGTCACTATTAATCAATATTATAATATTGATTATAATATTTTCCTTTATGTAGGTTTCCTGCTGATTAATCAATAATTTTGTTTGTATTATATGTTGCTATTTCATACTTAATTACTGTATCGATTGGTTAGGTATTTTACTAAAGGTAAACAATATTGATAGGATTTTACAAAACATACATTAAACCAATAAACTACTGCTTTAAATAATGTTTCAATTTATTAAATAACTAGCTTCTGCCAGCGGTTTCACCCGCATCCCGTGGGAACCTCGGCACGGACCCGGATAAAAAGTAGCCTATAGCCTTCCTCGATAAATGGGCTATCTAACACTGAAAGAATTTTTCAAATCGGACCAGTAGTTCCTGAGATTAGCGCGTTCAAGCAAACTCTTTAGCTTTATAATATTAGTATAGATGTAATTATTTTTTTTAGATGTGATCATAACCTGAATTTTATTTTTAAATACCTAAAAAGAGATATCAAAATTGTTTATCTTTAGTCAAGTAAGTATCTACCAAATCAAATGGTGTATATTTTTATTTTTTTAATGACTTATCCGATGTGCTATTTATTTAATAAAAATGTATTTTTTAATAGATTAAAATCTAGATATTTTTGATGTTTATTTAAAGTGGTTTTATTTCAAATACTACCTATTGGGGTTTGCTGACTCTCTTTGAGGAGCGCGTGGAACAACGTGCCCGACACGGGCCTGTCTAGCAGACGGAGCCTCCCACCGCACAATACTTACCATTTTTTTTGGTGGGATATCATCAAATGACTCCTCCCGCTGTGGGTACAGTGAACTACAGTGTGAGAAAGTGTCATACTCACTGACTAAAACCCAATGTTCCTTCTTAAAGAATGATAAGTACCTAAGTTTGTGTAATAACACATTTTTACACGTCAATATTATTCACCCTAAATAGCTCATATTTAAACAGGCAATATTTGCGATACAGGGAGGTGCTAAAGCGCCATCTTAGATCAGTTGGCTTATCGCCAACCTCATGGGAACAACTAGCGACTCAAAGACCAGAGTGGCGCACTCCTTTTATGTTCTTCCTCTTACATGGTCCCCTTATGAACTTCCTTGTATACTTTACTAGCTTCTGCCAGCGGTTTCACCCGCATCCCGTGGGAACTACTTCCCGTACCGAGATAAAGAGTAGCCTATAGCCTTCCTCGATAAATGGGCTATCTAACACTGAAAGAAATTTTCAAATCGGATCAGTAGTTCCTGAGGTTAGCGCGTTCAAACAAACAAACAAACAAACTCTTCAGCTTTATAATATTAGTATAGATTACCCATGTCTGCCTCGTTGGTCTAGTGGTCGCAAGCGCGGCTGCTGTGCTCGAGGTCTCGGGTTCGATTCCCGGGTCGGGCCGAAATCGCTTTGTGGGTTTTCTTAAACTTTCACAAAGCAGCCCGTAGTCTGGAAGTTGGTGATTGATTCACCCGTGCATCGGAGAGCACGTAAATGTCGGTCCTGCGCCAGATCTCTTTCCGGTCGTGTCGGATTGCCGTCCCATCGGGTTATGAGAGTGAAGGAATAGGGAGTGCACCTGTGGCTGTGCAAATGCTCGTGCACTATAATATGTCCTGCGCAGCTGGCTGATCTCCTTAAATGAGAACAGCCGCCGTGGCCGAAATCGGCCGTGGACGCCATTACCTATGTACTTCCTTATATACTTACTTATGTACTCCCCTTATATACTTCCTCACATACTCCCTTTATGTACTTTCTTATTTCGGGTGTGTCGTCCACAATCACATTAAATGAAATGCACTAATATACTGGTTAATATATGTCAAAGAAAAATACGTAAAAATAAAAAAAAAAATGATTTTTTCAAATAAAGTAATTAGAATAAAAATGTGCGAAAATTAGAACACCATATAAAAGTCATTCATTACAAACAACTGAAATTCTCCCTTGAAAACTGACAGCTGTCAACTGATCAAAACATTATAACTATAGGTACTCCTAACTTTATATCTGCTTTACACATGATGTTGTAAATTATAAAAATGAAAAATAACTCCTGTGGCCAAACCACTGAAGGGATTAGGTTATTTTTTTTACAATTCGCTATAGAATATTATAAAGTATATGCATATGTATATGCTTGTGAACGATACACCCTGTATACTCTATTATGTACTTACTTTTGTTCTCCCCTTATATACTTTATTATGTACTTTCTTATATACTCCTTTTTTTTGTATGGCATCTCGCAGTTCAGCCTAGGAGGCCGTGTACTGCTTAACAGTTATATACTCCCCTTATGAACTTCTTTACTGATAAATTACTGAGACTCTAACCGTCTCACCACAAAAAATTTTAAACGTCAGTTTAAGACTTGTCTAAAAAAATGTCAAATTATGACGTTGACATATGGTTCATTTTGCAGCCACAATTTTTTTAGACAAGTGTAAAACAGGTGGTTAAGTTTTTGTAGTAAGGCCATTCATTACCAAATCTGACAAAGTTAGCAAGACTCTAAACACACACTAGACGTGGGTATAAGAAATAAAACACATGGTATATAATGTGCGGTTATATATAGTGTGTGCGCGCGGGCGCGGCGCCGCACGCGGCGGCGGTGAGCGCGCGCGCGCGGGCCCCGCACGCGCCGCGCACGTGCCGCGCGCACACCCGCGCCGCCGACACCGACGACCTGGGGGGGGAAGATAAAAAAACATTTGATAATAGGACTAAAAGCGATAATCCTTACTTCCTTACTAATATTATAAATGCGAAAGTAACTCTGTCTGTCTGTTACGCTTTCACGTCTAAACCATTAAACTGATTTTCATAAAATTTGGTACAGAGTTGACTTGAGAAAAAACATAGGATAGTTTTTATAGCGGACTTTTGAAGAATTCTCTTGGAAACGCGATATAACCGAACTCTATGCGAGCGAAGCCGCGGGCGGAAGCTAATTTTAAATTATTTTTCTATTGAGCTGTTTTCACAGTCACGCTGACCATGCGCTGACCATCAGCGCCGACGACCGCAAATATATGAAACTCTTTGAAGCGTTTTGGAATGACGCGTAGCTGTCAGCGCAGCCGATATTCGCGTAGCTGTCAGTGCTGCTGATCACATCCATCGAGAAGTTTGTTCATCACTTCACACCACAGAGGGCATCACTTGTTTATTACAATTTAACACTAATCACCCCTATGCCACTCCAAAAACAAAAAATACATATAACAGCAAGTGTATCCTCACCCAGCCCACACAGATAGGTGTCCACCTTCCCGCAGCCGCTCCGCCAGAGCGCCGCGAACTAGTTCCTCCGCGAAACTACGCATCGCTGACACCATCACTGCATGAGCAGCACTGCACATACATACATATATATTTATTAGCAAATATTAACAAAAAAGTCGTGGTGGTATAGCGGGTAAAGAACCAACCTCTCAAGTATAAGTGCGAGGGTTCTATTCCAGGTCAGGCAAATACCAATGCAACTTTTCTAACTAAGGTATTAGGTTGCCCGGGTAACTGGGTTGAGGAGGTCAGATAGGGCAGTTGGCTTCTTGTGGCACACTGGTACTTAGCTGCATCCGGTTAGACTGGAAGCCAACCCCAACATAGTTGGGAATAGGCTCAGGAGATGATGATGACGCTTAACTAGTGAGTCCCTGTTATCATTTGAACAGCTTTGGCAGTTATTACAGGTAGTCAGAAGCCAGAAATTATTCATCAATCCGCGTGGCTTTGTCTTATCCACGCACAGAATAACATACTTATAAGCTATAAAAAAAAAACTTAATTAACTCACCTATAAGAATATCCATTACCAACATCCTCATTCCTCAACTCAATCCCAATATCAGCACATTTCCTCTCAACATACAGGAACCGCATCCTATCGTCTTCATCTTCCACCGGCAGAGGAGTCAGAACCCCAACATCCATCCCATCATCCGTTTGCATCCTCTTTCTGACCCCCGTAGACACCACATCCACTTCCTCATCATCAGAAATCTGGTCTGACACACTGTCATTGTGTTCAGAATACTCAGAACTGTCAAATACAGATAATGTGTTGAAGTCAGAAGGGTTTGAGTATGACTCTTTGATGTTGGTTTCCATATTTCTGATGGCATCAAGGTCGGTGTATGATGACCATTCTTCGGGTTCTGACTTTATGTTCATGGTGTCTGTTCTGATTGGAAAGTAGCCGTGGAGTCTGCAGTATGTTAGAATCTGTTTTGTCCGCCATATTGGTTCTGATGTGGGTAGGTGGTCTGTTAATATCCTGTTTATAAGTTTTGCTCGGGACCACTGTAATAAAAGGTTTGGTAAATTAGTTTCAATTTCTTATTTAATAATGTGTTTTAAAATATAAATAAACTAGCCGTTTTCCCGCGGTTTCACCCGCGTCCCGTGGTAGCTACTGCCCGCACCGGGATAAAATGTAGCCTATGTTACTCGCAGATAATATAGCTTTCTAATAGTGAAAGAATATTTAAAATCGGCCCAGTAGTTTTTGAGTTTATCCATTACAACCAAACAAACAAAGTTTTCCTCTTTATAATATTAGTATAGATAAGAAAAACTATTTGTAAAAGATTTTCTGTGAACGAAATTACTTTTAACACACTTTAGTTACTAAAAATTAATTACATTTATGTATGTTTGTTACTTCTTCACGCGTAAGCGGCTGAACGGATTTTGATGAAACTTGGCAAAAATATAGCACATACATCAAATCGATAACCCATATTCTACTTTTTAACCGGGTGCGGGAGGTAGTTCCATCTGTAAGCTGGTGATTGACGGAAGCTAGTATAGAAATAAAATCACTTACTTCAATATTTCTTCTCTTAGCAAAATCCAATTTCCAATACTTTTCTTCAGTTTCCACAACAAATGGAAAGTGTTTCACAAAATCCGGATCTCTCGCCTGATCGGTAATCAACGGTATCTTCTTAATCAAATAATTTACACCACATCTCATAGTATTTAACCTGGCAACATTATCACATAGAGTATTAAACAAACTCTTTTCTTTTTTCACCTCCACGTTGGCAACACTGTCATACTTCCTCGGTGTTGCCAGATAACAGTGATCATTTTCAATATGAGCAAAATTATGAGTCTTCACACTTTCATTTTTTAACATATTCTTAACTTCTGGTTTAAGTAAGGATACACCCTTTTTTTTCTTCACAGTTTTCAAACCATTTGACTTAACAGGACTTATTTTGGCTGTTTTTGTATTATTAATGACAATTTCCTGAACTTTACTTAAATCTAAAGCTCTATCCATTTCTAGGTAATAGATTTTGCCTGTGGTAGGATCAATATACTTCATAATTCTTTTCTTAGGTGAAGCCGGTTGGTTCAAAATTTCATTCGGGAGATCTGTGTCCACTTTGTCCCAATCCTTTTCAGTCTTAATACTAACCTCTTGTGTACATTCTTGTACATTTTCTGTGATATTATCGACATTATTAATAATCTCCGATTTCTGTTCCTCCGGTTCTTTTTTAATAGGTTTTATGATCATTTCATCGACATCAACTTCAGTAGGACCCTTAGAAAAGAATTCCATCCAATTATCTGTATGTGTGTCACTGTTTTCTATTGTCTCTGGTACTGTTTCCGTTTCCTTCTGTTCTTCTACTGTTTGTGGGTTTGTTTGTAAGTTTGTGATTTCTGGTTGAGCGGTTTCTTTGAATTCGTATTGTAACATTTCTTGTGTACTGTAAAGCCAGACGTCTATTATTGTTTCGGCACCTGGAAAATGTTTTTTTTTTTTAATTTTATGTAGTGTTCAGAATCAGAATATTTGTGTTAAAGTATTACATAAGGATCTTATTATTATATTAAGTGCGCTATGTTTTGACGTAAAGGCTTATTGTTATAAAATACTAGCTTTCTGCCCGCGGTTTCACCCGCGTCCCGAGATAACTGCTTCCCGTAGCCGGATGGATACAAAAACTATCCTATGTCCTTCTCCTGACTCTAAACTACCTCCCTGCCAATTTTCAGCTAAATCGGTTCAGCCGTTCTTGAGTTATAAGTGGAGTAACTAACACGACTTTCTTTTATATATATAGATTTGTTAGACTTTCTTAAAGTAAAATGGCTAAACTGATTGAAATTAACTTGGAGCGAGACCATGTTTTTTTGTGTATTTGCTTGTTCTGTTTTTTGTGCTATGTGCGTTATAAATGCTTAGACTTTGACAGATACTGATACTGGACACAGTTAAAAGCTTTTAATAAGGTATTGAACATTAGAAAGTTTTTATTTTTTCATTAAGAGTGAACGGGAAACAGCTAGCTATAATTAGCTTTCTCAATTAATATTAATTTTCAACATAATAGCATCATTTTTAAATGAAAAAAAGGTTTTTTGTTTTTTTATATTTTTCCCAATTTTTCGACTTTTTCCCAACTTTCCTACATCTCCGACTTACCTAAGGTCTGCAAGCCGGTATAGTTCCTATCCAGCTTGATAGTATGCTCGACGGCGGCCGGCCTGTTGCGCTCGGGTAACGCGAAGTGCAGCTCCACCTTCGCGGGGAACTCGCCCCAGCCGCGGCGGGACACGTGGTAGGGGGGTTTGCTGGAATTAGATAAAGAAAATTAAGGTTTTAAATCCAATTTCAAAATCTGTTACAATCTGTTGATATAATGGAAGATAAATACAATACGAACATTTTACAAGAGGTCAATAAAAGTCAAAAGCCGATGTTTTCTTATTTACCAATGCCGTCCCATCGGGTTATGAGAGTGAAGGAATAGGGAGTGCACCTGTGTCTGCGCAAATGCTCGTGCACTATAATATGTCCTGCGCAGCTGGCTAATCTCCTTACATAAGAACAGCCGCCGTAGCCGATAATCGGCTAGGAGGACATCATCATTTACCAATAGATATTTATATACATATGGTATTGATAGAATACAGACTGAATTGAGGCTATACTAGAAAATATAAAATCTGGAACCTTCTGTTCTTGATAACGATGACCCTAACGCCATTTACGGATCTCTATTTGGTGTTATACAGAAAGAGTTCAATTCTACGTTCAAGACCAAAACCTTAAATATTAAAGGTACCTCGGCCAAATTCAACCAATGGGCCACTCCAGGTATTTATAAAATGGGCCACTCCAGGTATTTATAAAAGTAGAGCGAGACTATATGAGTTATACGGTATGAAGACTTGTCAATTTGATGATAATTTTGTAGACTATGTTAGACAATATTCAAAAATATTTAAAAAGGTCTGTAACTTTGCAAAATCAAAGTTTTTAAGTGAATCAATTAAAAACTCCTCAAATAAAATTAAAACAACCTGGAGAATCATAAATAATGAAACTGGAAAGTCAGTCAACAATAGAAATAAGTTGGAAATTAAATTAGATGACAAACTTGTTAGTAATGCGGCTGATGTAGCTAAAGCTTTTAATGAGTTCTTTGCGGATATACCTGTAACCACGACTCGCTCCTTAAATTCATCCTCGACAGACGCTGAACAGCTTATGCGTGCTAGTGTGCCTCAATGTAATTCTTTGTTTAGTTTTGAACACGTTACTCCAATTGATGTACTAAATGTTTTTAAAACTCTTAAATTAAAAAATACGGGTGATTTTTGGGATATTTCCATCAAGCTGTTAGGTAATATAATTGACGTTATTGCTCCCTACCTTGCGATTACATTCAACAAGTGCATTGACACTGGTGTTTTTCCTGACCTCATGAAACACAGTAAAGTCATACCTCTATTTAAATCAGGAAATAAGACGGACATTACTAATTTCAGACCTATTTCCATCTTACCTGCGTTTAGTAAAATTTTTGAAAAGTTGATACTCAAGCAGCTGCTACGATATTTCAATGTAAATAGCCTCCTTCATACTGAACAATATGGCTTTACAAAAGGTCGTTCAACCACTGATGCTGGTGTTGCCCTTTTAAAACACATTTATAATGCATGGGAAAATTCTCAAAATGCTATTGGGGTCTTCTGTGACCTTTCCAAAGCTTTTGATTGCGTTCATCACGATACACTTTTACGCAAATTACGCTGTTACGGAGTGAAAAACGGAGCTCTAAACGTAATAGAATCGTATCTCCAACATAGATTGCAATGTGTAGATGTAAATGGTGCTAAATCATCGGGCCTTCCAGTTCAGCTAGGTGTGCCACAAGGCTCAATATTAGGTCCATTCTTATTCTTAGTGTACATTAATGATTTACCTTACCACCTCAAAAATATCTGCGATGTTGTATTATTTGCAGATGACACATCTCTTATCTTCAAAGTTGACAGGAATAGAGAGCAATTTGACGACGTAAACAGTGCACTCTCAACAGTTACGCACTGGTTTACAACAAACAATTTAGTACTAAATGCTAAAAAAACAAAATGCATTAAGTTCACTTTGCCTAATGTAAAAAACCTAGGTCCTAATGTTATCCTAAACAACGAGGTTCTTCAAACCGTTGCATCTACCGTGTTTTTGGGTATAACAGTTGATACAAAACTTCAGTGGGGTTCACATATTTCTAGCCTCGCGGGAAGGCTTAGTTCTGCTGCCTATGCCGTCAGAAAAGTTAGACAGTTCACTGACGTCGACACTGCGCGATTAGTGTATTTCAGCTATTTTCACTGCGTCATGTCCTACGGTATTTTGTTGTGGGGCAAAGCCGCTGATATAGAGAATATATTTATTATACAAAAACGTGCTATTCGTGCAATATACAAGTTAGGTACCAGAACTTCCCTCAGAGAGTTGTTTAAAGAAATTGGTATACCAAAAAAAGTGAAGTCCATAGCATTAATACTAGAAATAAGCATAAACTGTGTGTACCCTATCACCGGCTTCATAAAGTGCATGACACATTTCTGGGTTTAGGTATTCTTTTTTATAGTAAGCTTCCTTTGACCTTACAAGAACTGCCGTTTAATAAATTCAAAGAACAAATTAAGGCTGTTCTTATAAAAAAGGCATATTACACCATCAATGATTATTTGAATGATAAAAATAGTTGGTCGCCATGATGACGCAAGACAGCTATATTAGTTATATTATTTAGATAATTTAAGTTTCTCCGATTCAATCTCTTGACTCAATGACATTTATTTTATTTTTATTTATTATTTTTTAATGTTTTTACATTATTGACAAGATACATTCTTTGTATTAATTTTCTGTTTTGGATTTTAGTAAATAATACTACTTAGCGGGAACTGATAATTTAATCTTGATATTGAGTAGTGTAGCAGTGAGTACGTCATGCTCCCTTAGACGGCACTGCTTGCGGTAGCGTCGGCGGTCGGGTTGCCTCCCTCCCTCTAAAATGTGCGAGGGGGGCGATGGCTGATCCTCGCGTTATGCTCGTGAACGGGTGCTGCTTGTGGTGCCAGGTCGTCTTACTGACTACATATTAGTTTTTTTTTTTTTTTTTTTTTTTATTTGTAAACTCTTTTTATTTTACATATGTTCTGGCTGAGCGGTCTAATTTACTAATTTACTAGTTTACAAAAGAATAGCACATGTAGGTGGGCACTCCCTGATATTCTAGAGGTAATTGGAGGCTATAATTTTCTGTTCATCAAACATATTCAATGCTTGAGTTAGTTAAGGTATGTAGGGTGAGTGCTAGCTAGCATGTGGTGTATAAATTATTTTTACTGTATTGTCGTCTATTGAAATATACAAATTAAATTGTATACAAATGTACATATCAAACAATGTTTAAGGTTCTTCTAACCTAACAGACAGACATGTGTTGCTGGGGAGTTTGTTGCGCCACTTCTTCTTCCCAGCAAAAACACATAGGAAGTGGTGAAGGGTGGGCGTTTTGGGGGCTGTCTTTTGTAAATTTATTTTTTGACGTTCGAAAAGTGCTGTTTTGCAGCCAAGTTTGAATAAATGACTTTTGATTTTGATTTTGATTTTATAAATAAATAAACAGCAACCCAACAAAGTCATATTACAGAAATGATCAAGTTTGGGTATAGTACTACCGACACTACTAAGATTGTTTTTTTTTTCGCAAATTTTGTAGATGTAGATAATTTCGAGTTTTGCTTTTTCCATTATACCGAGTTTTTTAAGTTTTCCAATTACGGAATTTCCGAGTTTTCCGAGATTTTATAATTTTTGAGTTTTTCAATTATACTCACTGTATATGCACAGTATGGTGTGGTGTATACGAGTGATGCAGTCGGACGCGCACGGCGGTGACGATGGCGGACAGGTCGTGCGCCGCCGGGGGACCGCGGATGTATAGCAACCACTTGTGTGTCTTATAATAACGACTGTACCAAGGCTTTTTTTGACGACTTTCATAGTTGTGTGAGTGTAAGGAAGAGATTTTCGAGTTTTCCGAGACTTTTTTTCGTAATTTTCGAGTTTTTTCGAGCTTTCCGAGTTCTTTTTTTCGAGTTTTCCGAGTTTTATTTTTTGGAATAATGATACTCACTGTATATGCACAGTATGGTGCGGCGCATACGAGTGATGCAGTCGGACGCGCACGGCGGTGACGATGGCGGACAGGTCGGGCGCCGCCGGGGGGCCGCGGACGTACAGCAGCCACTTGTGTGTCGAGCGGTCCGCGCGAGACGCTGCGGGCGCGTATTTTGATGTGTTTCCTGTAAATATATAAATATAACCTTTAGGTATGTTCGTTTGGTTTTCACGGAATGGCTAGCCTAGTCCAGCAAATCACATAATCACACTAATATTATTAATGGCGAAAGTTTGTGGGTATGAATGGTACGGAATGGTTTGTGGGTATGGGTATGAATAGGTATTTAACAAAATATTGATTTTTTATTTTGAAAAAATGTAGCATATATCATTTAAATACAATAACACTGTTTATTAAATAAATTGAAGACATATTTACAGCAGTAGTTTAATTATTTCTTTAATATTTGTGTTTAAAGCCCATCAAGACAGTTTACCTATAGTTAAATAAGATTATAATTTAAACTACACTTACCAATAACAATCCTATATCGATACTTCATCTTATTCCGAGTGACTTCGTCCAACGTCACCACATTCTGGATCCTCGGCTCTAGGTGACGAGGCACCTTCTTAGGGCGGCTGCTGCAAGCTTCTTCCAGTTCCATCTCATCCGGCTTCCGGTCAGGTCTGAGGGTCTTTGTCGTGTCTGCTGAGATGGTGTAGTTGCGTTTTTGGAGCATGGCCTGGGAGAGAAACGGAAGAAAAACTTGATTAGGTATTTTATAAATCACTTAAGACTGTCGTGAAAGAGGACAACCAAAGAAATGATGAATGGATTGTGTGAAAGTGGATATGGTAAGAAAGAATGTTACTTGTGAGATGACGGCAGATAGAAAAATATGGAGGAAGAAAACTGGATCCTCTTAAGCCAAATAAAATTGCGAGGATAAGGGCAGGAGGATGAACATCTTGCAAATCACTACATAGTTCAGTATAGTATTTTTAAGTATCTGGGATTTTGCTGAAACTTCACATGTCACTACAAAGTCTAAAGTTAGCTTAAATATACCTACTACATCATCTGCCTAGCCTATTCCCAACTATGTTGGTGTCGGCTTCCAGTCTAACAGCATGCATGCAGCTGAGTACCAGTGTTTTACAAGGAGCAACTGCCTATCTGTCCTCCTCAACCTAGTTACCCGGAACCCAATACCCCTTGTCAGATTTACTGGCTTCTGACTACAGGCGGGACCTACAGTTTAACGTGCCATCCGAAACACAGTCATTGGTGTCCAAGATATAGCCCCTCAAGACTGGCCACCCTTTAAACAATACAAATCGTAACAAGTACTCACAGAGTAATCTTTCCTCGTCTTATTCCTGGGTCCTCTGGTCCGGAAGATCTCATCCAAGTCTACTGTCTGCTTGCCGAGCAGCTTGCGAACTGACGGGTGAAGGCGCCTCTGTCCCTCGCGGAGGATTGTTGATACCTGGTGGAAAAATTGTACTGATGTTTTATTTGGAGAAAGCGAGTGAGAGAAGTCGTGGTGGCCTAGTGGGTAAAGAACCATCCTCTCGAGTATGAGGGCGCGGGTTCGATTCCAGGTCAGGCAAGTACCAATGCAACTTTTCTAAGTTTGTATGTACTTTCTAAGTATATCTTGGACACCAATGGCTGATAAAAAGGTGAAGGAAAACATCTTGAGGAAACCTGGACTATAAAGTCTGAAATCACCAACCCGCATTGAGCAAGCGTGGTGATTAATGCTCTATCCTTCTCCGTGTGAGAAGAGGCCTGTGCCCAGCAGTGGGACGATAAAAAAGGCTGTAACAGTAACAGTAACAGAGTGAGATACACATGTGTGTGTAAGACACTTGGCGAGATGGCAATCGGTGTCTGTATGGCATTATTGATAGCAATCTAGCCTAAGCCTATATGGGAATAAATAAAAATATAATGGAAGAATAAAGAGAAGATATGATGTCCTCCTAGCCGATTATCGGCTACGGCGGCTGTTCTCATGTAAGGAGATTAGCCAACTACGCAGGACATATTATAGTGCACGAGCATTTGCGCAGACACAGGTGCACTCCCTATTCCTTCACTCTCATAACCCGATGGGACGGCAATCCGACCGGAGAGAGATCAGACGCAGAACCGACATTAACGTGCTCTCCGATGCACGGGTGAATCAATCACCAACTTCCAGACCACGGGCTGCTTTGTGAAAGTTTAAGAAAACCCACAAAGCGATTTCGGCCCGACCCGGGAATCGAACCCGAGACCTCGAGCACAGCAGCCGCGCTTGTGACCACTAGACCAACGAGGCAGTCAAAAAGAGAAAAAAAAGAGAAGATATAAATCAATATTCAAAACTATAATAATATTAATATAAATAGTCATCTTTTTTATGTATGTTTGCTAGTACCCACTAATATGAAAAAATCTTTCACTGTTGGGCAACACTATCTCCCGTGACATAATTATACTATTCAGTAGTTCCCATACATTCCACAGGAACTTGATTCTAAGGCTGAGAATGTAGATAACTTTTTCACAACCAACTGAATCTATATTATATAAAAATGAAACCCGCTTTCCGTAGTCACGATATAACATGAAAACGGCTTGACCGATTTGGCTGAAAATTAGAGAGGAGGTAACTTAGACCCGGGAGAAGGTTTTAGGATAGTTTTTGTCACCATCCGGCTACGGGACGCGGGTGAAACCGCGGGCGAAAGCTAGTACTATATAGATATGTACTCATAGCAGTATAAAAACTATATGACAATCACCTCATTCCTAGCCCTAGGCTCAGGCTGGGCAGCGATCTCGTCCTGTATCTGTCCATTGGTGAGTAACAGCTTCTGATCCTTGTAGTAGCTGTTCACCAGGGCATACCGGAGACGGTGCAGCAGTCGACGGGATGTTGTCATCCTGAAATATAAGTGAAAATTATGTTAGACTAGCTTCTACTAGCACTTTCACACATTTCTACTTGGGGAAAGTACTTTCTGCATGTGGATAAAAGTATATGTACATTATATGCGGTCTATGTGTATACATATTCCTTCTTTTTCGAAACATATTATGCTCCTTCTATTTGGGAAATTGGTTGAATTTATTTATTTAAGTCAGGCATCTTAGACCCATAGAAAATATGTATAATACTAAAAGGTTTCCTATAAAGTTTCCTAGGTTTTTACTTAGAAACTGGGCATAAATGGTGATACAAAATTATAATGTGAATAAAAATGGTCGTAAATCGGAAATTGCTTCTGATTTCAGTGTGCTCATGCCTTCTCCATATGAGAAGACATCTCCACTCTGCACTTGAACAAGATTATTATGGAAATAAACTTAATATCAGAGCATATTTTTTGTATTCTTTTTAAAGGTTCCGCAACTAGTGTAACGATTAGAAAAATTCTTTCACTCTTGGGAAGCTACATTATCCCTGAGAAACATACCCCCACACTCAGAGACATTTAATGATTACTTAAGTCACTCCTTAGTGACGGAATGTCATACAAATCCTTCACTTAGGACTATTACGCACTGTCGACTAGTCGGCGGCGACTCAGTCCCTCGGCGACCGAAACATAGGCAGCCAGGCCCAGGCAACCGGCGACCAAGTGCGTAACACCTTATTTAAACTAATGAAAGTCACAGTCGCCGGCGACTCGGTCACCAGCGACTAGTCGACAGTGCGTACAGGCCCTAAGGAATGGCTTAAGTAACCATTAAATGTCTCTGAGTGGGGAGGATAGGCTGTAGGTATTTTATCCAGGTATCTGAAGTTCACATATGACGTTACAGAAACAGGTGGTACAGAATAAAGGTAAGTAAAAGTAAGTCTGACAGACTATATTCAACACTAGCTTCTGCCAGCGGTTTCACCCGCATCCCGTGGGAACTACTTCCCGCACCTATAAAAAGTAGCCTATAGCCTTCCTCGATAAATGGGCTATCTAACACTGAAAGAAATTTTCAAATCGGACCAGTAGTTCCTGAGATTAGCGCGTTCAAACAAACAAACAAACTCTTCAGCTTTATAATATTAGTATAGATGGTTTGAAACCTGTATTGTATGTGATTCCGGTTAATACCAATTTTAACATTTTAAAGTCAAAACTTCATAGAATACATTCTTTACTTGGCTAAATACCTATTTACTGTACTAGTAAATATTTAAAAAACGAACTTCTAATAATAAAATGAATGACACATTGAAGTTCAGAGGAAAAAACCAGCTCAAGAAAACACCACATGGTTTTTTCCCAAAAATACGTTATTCGGTAAAAAGTGAGTGTTTAATTAACCTCAAAATTATGTCGTTAAGCACATAAATAAACTAAGAAAACACAACAAACCTTTGATCTATAAGCATTACTTCGTTTTCTCTAATTTCAAGTTCATTCAAAAATTCCCGCCTGATAATATCTTTGATTTTCTCGACTTTCTCCTCGTCAGAGACGGCCTGGGGCTCCTCCTTGACGCACACAGGTGCCTCCGGGTAATCAGGATCATGATATTCCTCTTTTAGATCCATTTCCAGCTATTTTTACAGTTAAAAATGAGTAACGCCCAAGCGTCGTCTTAAAATTACACTTATTATCACTAATGTTGGAGTCACGGCACTTTTGTTTTTGGTTGTTTATCACAATTATTCACAGCTCGGTTTGGTGGGATGTTATAAATAACAATATTTAGTAAAAAACTATTTTAATATTTAACCAATTTCCGCATTTGACAGTGGAAAGGTCAACAGCCGATTCATTCAAGTTTTTAACTTTTTTTTTTAAATGCATACAAGCAAGAGATAGGTCGGATTGTCCCAGGTGGTATTTTTGTGACGTTAATTTGGTCCGGTTTTAAGGTGGTTAAAAGTTAAACAGCGTTCTTATATTCCACGGACTTGAAATTATCTTAACAAAAGAAGTAAATTGTTGAAATATTCCATAACTGAATAAAAGGTCGTAGAATTTATTTGCACATGGCTAGCGCACGTGCGAGTTGTTGTTTGCGAAACAATAAACTTTCGCAGACTATAAAAATAAGACATCGTAATATAAAATATAGAAATTATAATAGGCCGATAACATAGCAGAATAATCGTTTCTTACATTTATCCAAAAAAGTTTATATATTTCATAACAACAAAAACTGGCAACACTGATGCCCCGAAAAACATTTTTCAGGCTAGCAATAAACCTACAAATCTGTCAAACTTGTTACGTTGACGTTTTTGCGAAAATCCTTTCTTTATTTTAGTGGAATTGTAATAAACTTTACAACGGCCTCCGGTAACGGGTCACCGTCGCGTGTACAGCGGAGCGTCGACCGTGATGTAAGGGCTCGCGGTGACGAGCACTCGCCTATGTCAGACTCCCAGACACAGGGCCCTGAGGCCATGACAGAAAGACGTCCATTCTTCTACCCAGACAGCAGCAGTGACACGGAGGAGTACAGAAGAGACGAGGAACGTCGCAAGCGGTTATCGAAGCGCACTGGGCCGAATATCCGAACGCGTCCTACGATGCCGCCGAAGAATTTGAGCGCGAATAATCCTACACCTTCTACGTCTACTGCTCAAGAACCGCCAAGAAATGGTCAGAAGAGTCAGAACCAGCTTGGAGAAGACAGGATAACGCTCGTGGTGGATAATACGCGGTTCGTGGTGGATCCGGCGCAGTTCACAGCTCATCCTAACACTATGCTGGGCAGAATGTTTAGTTCTGGTAAGTTCTATTTTACTTTTTTTGTGGGATTTTCCAGTTTTCAAGTTGTTTTTTTACTATTGACTGTACTTAGGCAAAGGCAATACAGTTTATAAAGCCACTTTGGAGTTTAAAGCATATCAAAACTTTTTGTTATAAAACTTTTTTTATGTTTTCTTGTTGGGGTTTATTTGGTGATAAGATTCATAAACACGTTTTAAATGAGCATTTTTCAAATAAACTTTAAAGATAGCAACAGTTATACTTCATAAGCCACATACTTGTGTAAGAAAATGTTATTTAAAAAGAAAAACAATGACAAAGTACATTCCAATTGCACAATGATTGCAATAAACAGTAAATAGAAATAATATAATTATCTTCTGGATCCTGTTTTTGTTTTTTTTTAGTGTTTATCTGGTTCCTTTATTTCATAAACAATTTTTTAAAATCAAAAACAGATTTTAACTAAAACAAACATAAAAAATACTAACATACCAATTGAAAACCTTCTTTTTGGGAGTAAATTGTTGTCATACTATTAAAATAATAACAATACACTGAATTAACACAGAATCATTGAAACAATACATTTATTTATATTGAGAGTTCAAATTAAAATGGTCAATTAAATTAAAGACCAATTAGAGAAAATGAAATATTAGGAAAAACAGATGATAGTAAAATATACAATTATTAATGAATTAGTCATTATTAGTAATTGTTTTCTAACAATTGTATGGAAAATCCCAGCAAGTTCGAACCAAAACAAAACTTTATTTACCATCATGTTCTTACAATTCTGTTTTATTAATTAGGTACTTTATTTGTATTCTTAATTGGCTCATTAAATTTTAACTAAAATATTAAATTATTATTTAAAAATAAAATTGTTTTAGTTCAAAAGACTAAAAGACACTCTAGTCATGTATTGTCATCCTAATTGAAGATTGGGAAGTGAGTCAAATTAAGATTTTCTTAAATACATAGTTACAAGTGAAGTTAATATAAGTATGTTAAAAATAAATCCCACTTCATTAATATATCTATAATCTGACAAATGTACTAAACGCATCAAAATCGGATCAGCCAAACATGGGTCAAAGTGAAGCAAACAGTGTACATGGGATTTGGGACTTAAAAAAAATCTTAAAAATGACTAGATTTTCATTCCTATCTGACCCATATGTGAGATAATGGCACACAAACTTATAAACAAACATCCTTTAAGGAGGTCAAACTGAGGAACTCCTTTTTTTGAAGTTGGTTAACCATTTTGTAAAGTTTTTTCCAATCCCATTCAAATCCTCTGAGCCTTTTTCCCAACTATGTTGGGGTCGGCTTCCAGTCTAACCGGATGCAGCTGAGTACCAGTGCTTTACAAGGAGCGACTGCCCTATCTGACCCCCTCAACCCAGTTACCCGGGCAATCCAATTCCAATATTTTCCAATCCCATTATCAATGGTAATTATAGCAATTTACAGTAGAATCATCATAATTACAATGAATACTGGGAAATGGTTGTTAGAAGCATGCAAAATACTTTCACTCATCATTAGTCATACTACCAAGAATCAACATGTTTAATTCTATGAATAATCACTCAGGAATTGAGATGGAATTGAAAATTAATGTTAAATACTTATTTTACATTATTTATACTAGGATTTATAATAAAAATAAAAGAGTCCACTGAATTGCGAACTTCATCTTAAATTATTCTTAAAAATATAATAATTTCATTCGGATTTATTTGCTTAAAATCAATATTTACATTCTAATCTATGTAGTTTAATTTTGAAATCGGTTAATAAATGAAAAAAAAAAAACAATATTTGCTTTAATCCGCCACTTCTGTTTGTCTATATTTTCACTAGGTTTAAGCTCAAAAACAGTTAAACGGAATTCCATACAGTGGAAAAGTGAGTAAATTGTGAATATTCAAACCATAATCATGAACTCATAAAGTTCCAATTAACAAAACCCACCTTCACATCCTAAACCACCAATACATACTTTGCCAATACCAAAACGACACAACTCACACACCGTTCAATAGAAAATCAATCATAATTACCAGTGATAAGGTTCATATTTGCAACTTCCAACTATATTGCTCAATTTCTCTATGAAGATTTGAATCAGTTGTGAGTCAGCATATTTCTAGGTCGCCAGAAGGGTCATTGGTCATAGAAATTATTGTTGACTCTGCCACGAATTGCAAGAAAAATATGTTTTTTACACAGTTTTAGTGTTTTGTAAATATTTACTTTTTAATTGGTGGATTTCTTGGAATGAAGCTGGTAGTATATTTTTTGATTTGCTATTTTGGTACATAAATGTACCTATACTTTTTTTATGGGAATTCATCAAATGACGGCTCCCGCTGTGGGTGTAGCGTGAGGGAGTGTCAGACTCTTACTGACTGAAACCCACCGTGTTCCTTCTTAAGCCCTAGAATGTACCAGGGCCACGGTAACTCTTTCGACCAACCCCACAGTCCCATAAATGTACACGTACGAGTATATTATACAGCTGAGAATTTCGTTTGATCGCGCTAATCTCAGGAAATACAGGGGCCCGATTCTCCTAAGTTAATAATGTCAAAATCGAATAGAAATCGAATCGCAGTATGATGGCAATAGCAGTTTTAACCATATCGGGCATTCTGCTACTAATAAAAGACCAATCGTATTCGATTGACATTTGATTGGTGTGCGATTGGTCTGCTATTTTGGTGATTTTGGTCTATACGGTAGTTTGCTGTATAATCATTTTGCAATCGTAAATCATTTGCAGACAAAATGATTCATTATTGAATGATAGAAAAGGATAAAAACGTTTATTTCAAAGAAAAAATAGCGGAATGCCACATACGCTTCAATCGTAATCGAGTCGGGATTGGATCTCAGTCGAACCGAGTCGAACGTGAATCGTATGTCGCTTAAGTAAAATTAGGAGAATCGGGCCCCTGGACTTATATAGAAAATTCTTTCAAAGATAAATAGCCCATTTATCTAGTAAGGCTATAGGCCACTATTCATCCAGGTGGGCAGAGTAGTTCTCACTTTTGTAACCGGTAAAACCGCCAAACAATACAATGGTCCTATTCAATAAATTATTTTTAGATTCGACAATTCCAGTAATATACGCGTTTAAACAAACACCCAAACAATTTTTTAGCTTCAATTATAAGGTATATAAATATAGATGTTTATTATTATTGTATACTAGCCGTTTTTCCCCGGTTTCACCCGCGTCCCGTGGCAACTACTGCCCGTACCGGGATAAAATATAGCCTATGTTACTCGGGAAGAGTGTAGCTTTCCAACAGTGAAGTTTATGGCCTTTGGGGTACATACAAAAAAATATTCTTCTTTATTATATTAGTATGTATGTACGTCATCATCATCACCATCTCAGCCATAGGACGTCCACTGCTGAACATAGGCCTCCCCCTTTTTTTTTTCGACGTCAAAAATCATCAAATGACCCCTCCCGCTGTGGGTTAGCAGCGGTGAGAGAGTGTCAGACTTTTACTGACTAAAAACCGTCGTGTTCCGTCATAGGCCTTTCATGTACCAGGGCCGCGGTATCTCTTTCGAACAACCCGCAGCCCATAGGCCTCCCCCTTAGATCTCCTTAGATGTATGTACGTAATAAAAAATAATGTTAAATGTACGGTCACGAATTATTTTGTGTACTTTTTGACATTGTAGCTTATAAATAGCCGTCTTGTTATGTCATGCGGTTAGATAAATCTAGAATAGATCGATCATTGACAAAGCAATACTTAGTATTTCTGTATGTTACGCTTTTACAGTCAACTCATTTTGGTAAGATGAAGGATTTAAATTGGACTTTATATTATTATACCTAGATTCGGAAGATCTGAATAAATCCTTACTAATACAATGCGAAAGTATCTGTCTGTCGCGCTTTCACGCTAAAACTACTAAAACGATTCAAATGACATTTGGTTCTAAGATAAGTAGTCTAAATCCAGAGAAACGATGATGGTTACTGTTTATCCCGCTGCTGCGAAAAGTAGTTTTCTTGGGACGCAGGTGGAATCGCAGGGAACAGCTAGTAAATCATAAATACTTTATCTGTATGTTAACTAATTGTGTTCTTTATCATATACGATAAATGGGCTATCTAACACTAAAAGAAATTTTCAAATCGGACCAGTAGTTCCTGAGATTAGCGCGTTCAAACAAACAAACAAACTCTTCAGCTTTATAATATTAGTATAGATTAAAATACGCCATATATGACTGTTCTGGTGCCCATTGCGATTCAGACTACAGTAATTCTTGCAAGACCCTGGACTTAACGAATCCCATTTTATTTGTTCGAAAGTCATCAAATGACCCAACCTCTGTGGGTGCAACGTGAGGGAGTGTCAGACTCTTACTGTCTAAACCCATCATGTTCCTTCTTAAGCCCTTTATGTACCAGCGCCGCGGTAATGAGCGCGAACAATCCCGCAGCCCCGGCAGGAATGGGTCCCGTTAGTGTACCTCAAAATAACATCATTGTAAACAATGTCATTGAACAATCGATCTTACTTATCTGTTATCAGTAAAACACTGACACAGATTCCCTTATCGATTATTGAGGAAAAGATTACCTTGGTTATCTTCGAAAAAGACAGTCAAAGATAAGCGACTAATAATATCTAATATACATATTTTCTTATGCATTGTATATCTCACTAGCTTCTGCCAGCGGTTTCACCCGCATCCCGTGGGAACTACTTCCCGTACCCGGATAAAAAGCCTATAGCCTTCCTCGATAAATGGGCTATCTAACACTGAAAGAAATTTTCAAATCGGACCAGTAGTTCCTGAGATTAGCGCGTTCAAACAAACAAACAAACTTTATAATATTAGACAAGCTTTATAATATTAGTATATGTATATTGCAAAAATTGCGACGTATTTTGTCAAAACGTCATCACGTTTGTTGTATGAAGGCCCCCTTAAATAATCTGCCTAGCGTTTTCCCAACTATGTTGGGATCAGCTTCCAGTCTAACAGGATGCAGCTGAGTACCAGTGTTTTACAAGGAGCGACTGCCCTATCTGGCCTCCTCAACCCAGTTACCCGGGCAACCTAATACCCCTTGGTTAGACTGGTTGTCAGACTTTCTGGCTTCTGACTACCCGTAACGACTGCCATGGATGTTTAAATGACAGCCGGGACCTACAGTTTAACGTGCCCTCCGAATCACTGTCATTGGTGTCCAAGATATACTTAGAAAGTATATAGAAACTTAAATAAGTTGCATTGCTGCTTGCCTGACCTGCAATCGAACCCACGCTCTCATACTTGAGAGGTTGGTTCTTTACCTACCAGGCCACCACGACTTGTCATGTTATTTTCTCTCAGTGCAAGTCCTAGCATATATGTAACAAACAAAACAAGATAACATGCATGCTAACATGCATGACCTCTGACATACACGTGGATAGTAATTACATGCACATGTGACGCACGACTGACGTTTGACGTAATGACGTATGTCAAACTGTCAACATGACAGTTTAGACGTCACAGTGGAAATGTGTTGTTTTGTTTGATTATGTAATTAGTAGTTATGTATGTTAAAATGTATGTAGAGATAGTCGTGGTTTGTTTATTAACATCAGTATAAGCTGGCATAAGTGCCTGGGTTCGATACCTTCGATACCTGCAGGGTACAAAAGTACAAAAAAAAATAGATTTTCACTTTTTTATATTTCTATAGATTAGTTAAAACCTGCACTAAAATATCTTTAGTCTAAGTACTTTATTATTTTTATATACGATAGTTAGTCAGAGGCGCCTTTCAGGCACCGTGTCCGCTTTCAGCATTTAGGGAGGGTAAATGGCAATGTTAATGACCGCCAACCCTATTTGGTGGTACTACAGGCTTATAAATGAACAGAAGCCCCGTGGCTTCACCTTCATCCCGTGGCAAGTACTGCCCGTACTAGGATAAAATATAACCTATTTTACTTGTGTAGCTTTTCAATAATGAAAGAATTTTCCAAATCGGTTTAGTAGTGTCTGATATTTGTGGCAAAAACAGACAAAAATCTTTTTACATTATTAGTATAGAAGTATAGATTAACCAAACCTTTCCTGGATTAACCCGCTACAACCCCACGTCAAATTGTCCGCCCTCGCACGTTTCCATTTAGCTTTTGGATTTTTTTCCTTCGCTTCTAATAATAGCCTGTAACATTGTAACATTAGAAGGTTACAATTACTTCTAAAGGTTAGTCTTGACTCTTGAGAGACCTGAGACCTGAGGTCTGAACCTCATCTATACTAATATTATAAAGCTGAAGAGTTCGTTTGTTTGTTTGTTTGTTTGAACGCGCTAATCTCAGGAACTGGTCCGATTTGAAAATTTCTTTCAGTGTTAGATAGCCCATTTATCGAGGAAGGCTATAGGCTACTTTTTATCCCGGTACGGGAAGTAGTTCCCACGGGATGCGGGTGAAACCGCTGGCAGAAGCTAGTTTATTATGTAACGGATTACGAATTATCGAAAATCTAATTCGATTCTGTGCTAAGTAATTTTTGGAAACGTCGTATGTTGAATTTTTTGACTAAATTGAATTTACACTTATGTAAATACTCACTTATATTTTAAATGCGAAAATAATTGTCTGTGAGTTTGTTTCATATTCAACGTTTCGAACATAAGAGCCTGTAAAAGGACATGGGCTACCTTTTATCCAGTTGAGGGAATTAGTTTCCATCGCTTCCTCCGCTTTTATCTACCGCGCCTTATAAATATTACACATCTTCGCATATCATCTACTGAAGCTGATCAGAGAGATGTGTCAATAACACAATTCTATTAGTTTTTAAAAAAAAACTTCTATTTTTACTCGTCCCCATTTTGGTGTTCCTTCCATTTTTTATGGGAAATCATCAAATTACCCCTCCTGTTGTGAGTTAGCAGCGTGAGGAAGTGTCAGACTCTTACTGACTAAACCCATCATGTTCCTTCTTAAGCCCTTTATGTACCAGCGCCGCGGTAACTCGCGCGGCTTTAGGGTCCGTTCAGATAGACCGGGTCGGAGAGCATCGGCGCGCATTTTTCTTGTCACACAGACCAGAGCCGATTGGCTGCGCGAGCATTAAAGAGCATGCAAACAGAGCCAAACGTCAAGAAAAAATACACAATCGGAGCCGGTCGGCTCCTCTTATTATTTCACACTGAGCGCATTCGAGCATTCTCAATGACAAAAGCAGTGCGCATGCAAAAATAAACCTTATTTCAAATACTAAGTACTCAATTTTCAACGTGTTAAGAATTTGCTCTGCTCTCCGAGCCGGTCTGTCTGAACGGACCCTTAAAGTCAAATGATACCCCCAAAGATGCATTTTACATTTCATTTTCGTAACGATCTAGACACCACCCCGCAGACAGATGCTATAATACCTCCACATATATATATATATATATATATTACATAAAACGCGTCTGGAATACCTATATAAAACAACTGCTCTGTCTGGCTGCATTGCCCCAGACAACCTGTGCATGAACTGTAACTTTGAACTCTAAATTCTGAGGAGTAAGGTCTGAGTTCCACTGACCTTTAGGGGGATGGGAGTAGGGTTGCCAGGTCCTCAGACGCAAAAGCCGGACAGACCTGTGAGTTTGTCCTGACATTTGGGTACAAAATCCGGACATCTTATTTTTTTATCCATTTTTCTATAAAAAGTGTAAAACTATTTTTTTTTTTGTCCTAACATTCGGTCGAAAAATCCGGACGCCTCACATTTTTGAAAAATTTTGGTGTTACTTAAAAAAAATGGAAATCCGGGATTTTGTGATTGCATTTTAATAAAACAAACACAAAATCAAGTAAATATTTCTTTATTATACAGTCCAGCGGTCGGCTGTTCTCGGGTCAACTCGGCTAGCCGAGCGCGCGGCCGCCGGTCGCCGCGCCCCGCGTCGCGCCGATACTCGTTCGGCGTGATTCGATCTCGATCCACGCGCGAATTTCGAAATTGAAAAATCCTACCTAAATCCTAACAGGCCGGATGCCGCTTATTTTGGCCGGACAAGCAATCAAAAATCCTACGTATGTCCTGCTTTATCCTAACACCTGGCAACCCTAGATGGGAGTGAAGGACTTTTTTGCAACGGTTGATTATAATATTATAAGTCTGGTATGAAAGAAGTCTGCATAGTTTGTGCAGATATAGATAATACTAATATTATAAAGCTGAAGAGTTTGTTTGTTTGAACGCGCTAATCTCAGGAACTACTGATCCGATTTGAACAATTCTTTCGGTGTTAGATAGCCCATTTATCGAGGAAGGCTACTTTTTATCCGGGTTCGTGCAGAGGTTCCCACGGGATGCGGGTGAAACCGCTGGCAGAAGCTAGTTTATAATAAATAGTCGAATTTTAAGATTACCATCTAATGTATCAATTTATACTAATTCTTCCTGTTTCCCGCGGTTTCCCTCGTGTCCCGTGGGAACTTCTTCCTAAACCTGAATAAAATATGGCGTATGTCATCCGGGGATAGTCTTGCTTCCCAACAGCGAAAGAATTTTCCAAATCAGTATAGTATTTTTGGAGCCTTTAAGTACAAACAAACAAATATTTGCTTTTAGATAATAAAGCTGAAAAATCTATACTAATATTATAAAGCTGAAGAGTTTGTTTGTTTGAACGCGCTGATCTCAGGAACTACTGGTCCGATTTGAAAATTTCTTTCAGTGTTAGATACCCCATTTATCGAGGAAGGCTATAGGCTACTTTTTATCCCGGTACGGGAAGTAGTTCCCTCGGGATGCGGGCGAAACCGCTGGCAGAAGCTAGTAGACTATAAAGCGCTAATCTTATTAGAACTTTGAAATAATGGTCTGTCACCACGCATATCAAGTTAATTACATAATAGCTATTAGCAATGCAAATTGTATGCGAATGTAGTAAGCGTCGGTCTAATTGCATAACGATTGTATGAGAGATTTCTACGCTACGATATTTTGACAGTTACAAAATATTTATGATGATGGTGTCATAAAAAGATACTCGTGCATTGGTCTTGATTTTAAAGTTATTTATTGGTTTCAATCATTAAAAATCTTTTTTTTTAATAATAACTAGCTGCCTCGCGGAGTTAATGCCATGTGTTTGTGTTTTGGCCGCATAACAAAAGAGTTTTTGTATAATCTATGTCACGCACAAATAATGTCACTTCCTATTCAAAAAAGAATTTTCAAAATCGGTTCAGTAGGTACGGAGATTAGCTCGTAAAACCTCACAAAACCTGCTTTTTCCAACGAAACCAGAATTTTTCAACGATCGTCTAATGTTTACCTCTTTATAATATAAGTTTCATCATCATCATCATCATCATCTCAGCCATAGGTCGTCCACTGCTGAACATAGGCCTCTCCCTTAGATCTCCACGGATACCTGTTGGAGGCGACCTGCATCCAGTGCTAGATTCACTTAAAAATATATAACTAAAATTCCATAATATTCTAGAAATTGCAACACGAACTATTAGGGCGCTCCCCAACACCCCATTTGTTAGGTATAAAATCATTCTCAAGTTACGCGCGAAGTCTGGGCGTTCACCCTGGTGAACCCTGAATGGAGTCCAGGTCGATAACCTTAGGGATTGGGCCCGGAGTATATTGGGAGGCTTTAAGAAACCTTTTGTTATTTAGAGGGCATTGTTTCTTGCTAGATAATTTTGATACTAGATGTTTCTTGCGGTTCCAGTCGCGCTAAAAATTACTACATAGCTGTAACTTACCACGTGTCCCCAGGGGATTACTCCCCGCAGCAGGATAAAAAAACCGGCCAAGTGCGAGTCGGACTCGCGCACGAAGGGCTCCGTACCAGAGCAAAAATGAGCAAAAAAATCACGTTTGTTGTATGGGAGCCCCCCAAAATATTTATTTTATTCTAGTTTTCAGCGTTGCAATGTTGTTATAGCGGCAACAGAAATACATCATCTGTGAAAATTTCAACTCTCTAACTATCACGGTTCATGAGATACAGCCTGGTGACAGACGGACGGACGGACGGACGAACGGACGGATGGATGGACAGAGGAGCGAAAACAATAGGGTCCCGTTTTACCCTTTGGGTCATCATCCTCATCCTCCGAGCCTTTTTCCCAACTATGTTGGGGTCGGCTTCCAGTCTAACCGGATTTAGCTGAGTACCAGTGCTTTACAAGAAGCGACTGCCTATCTGACCTCCTCAACCCAGTTACCCGGGCCGTTTTACCCTTTGAGTACGGAACCCTAAAAAGTAGCCTATGTGTTGTATCAGGGTCTACTACGTATATTTTTTTGAACACGCTAATATCAACAACTTCTTAACCGATTTGAAAATCATTCAGGCTACATTTTCTTTTCTTTCCTACGGTACGTGGGTGAAACATCAAATGTTCCCTTTATTTTAGGTAACGTACCCAAAAGGTAAAATAAGACTTCCCTGTCTGTCCGTCCATCTGTCACCAGACTCACCGTGAAAGCTAGACAGTTGCAATTTTCACAGCTTATGTCTTGTTGCCGCTATAACAAACAATGCTGAAAACTAGAATAAAAATTGTATTTTAGGGGGCTCCCATACAAAAAAAACTTGCTTTTTACGTTGTAAAAGTTACGGAGCCCTTAGTGTGCGTCTCGTACTTGGCTGAGATGAAGATATCATAGATCCTAAACACTTTGTGTGTTATTAAAAGTCAATACCTAGATACATATGATCTCATAAACTTTATAAGTACAAATGCAATTGCAGCCGACCTCCAACCAGCCTTGCAGGCAGATCGATCGCTCTACACTTGTAGGTAACACTGTTATGTAGGTGAGGCTATGCATGCAGCCTTCAGGGAATTCATTGCAGGTCAAGAGTTCAAGTATATAAAGTAACGGAGTATAAAGAAGAAAAAATGATTTTTTTTTGGGTTAGAGAAAATATTTCAAATTTTCTTAACTATTTTCAAAATATGTTGGGGTCAACTACCAGTCTAACGAGATGCAGTTGAGTACCAGTGTGCAATAGGGGGTAATAGTCTAATCTGACGTCCTAGTTACCTAGGCAATCCGATAGCCCTTGATCAGACTGGCTGTCAGATTTTGGCTTCTGACCACCCGACAGTCAAATGATTGCCGGGACTCAGGACTTCTAATTTTTAATGATACTCAGCATACGTAACATATTTTTGCCTATAATGAATGCCTCTAAATATTTCTGTTACTACATAATTCTCAAAACTGCTATATTATGTCCTTTGAGTTCTATTTTAGGTTATTAGACTATTGCCCTGGAGAGATTCTAGTCTCCTTGCAAAGTTGCAGTAAATCTTTGAAAGCTATTGACCTACTTAAAAAAGGGGGCCCTTCAATTTCAACTAAACTATATTTTTTCTTTTGTCTGTAATCTCCTATTATTCTATACTAGCTTCTGCCAGCGGTTTCACCCGCATCCCGTGGGAACCTCGGCACGGACCCGGATAAAAAGTAGCCTATAGCCTTCCTCGATAAATGGGCTATCTAACACGCGTATTTTCTTTCGATAAAGTGTTTTGGCCGATCGGAAGTTTTTTTCAAAATAATATTGTTTTTTCAATTGACACCTTGAAGTCGAAAGTTTTTGTTTTCAAATTGTCACGTTAAGGTCCAAAAAACCTCTGACAGACAGACGAGACGAGTTCAGTATGCAGACACATAAGACCTTTTTTGCATCTGTTGGTCAAAGACCCCTAACTCACACCCTGACCTCTTCATGAGTAGCAATACCGTTCTCAGACTCCAGCTGGGGTCATTCACTCCGTTCGGGACCAGACGGGACGAATGAACGAATGAATGAACCCTTAAAATTTTTGGGCGCTTACAATTTTCGAAGTTGATTTTGGTTTTAATTTCGGGATTAGGTTTATAAAAATATGCATAATTATAATCAATATGAAGTTGAAGAGTTTGTTAGAAATAATGCGCTAATTTCAGGAAATTATTAGACTGATAAAGAATGTCTATTGATTTTCTAACATCCATAATCTATTAGTCCATTTATCGAGAAAGACTAAGCTTACTTCTTATCCGGATGTGCAAAGCTAGTACTTTCATAAGAACACACATGGAATACATTTTTTTTTAATTGAATGTTGCGACTGTTAGCGGGCAATGCGAAATATAATAATTGTTTTTAGGAGTTTAACCTAAGTTAAAATTTTATTTGACTTGATCTTTACATTCGCGGTAATAATAAGTATACATCAAAGGAATTAATGATGTTTTTGTTTAACTCCGAATGCTTATACAATTTATTTATTTAATTATTTATTAAAAGCATTATTATTCTAATATAAACCCGATAAACTTTTTAACACAAAATACAACAGCACATCTACCATTCACAAAAAACCTAACCAAAAATTCTCTCTCCCTTCCAGGCCTAGAATTCACTCACCCCAACGAGCGCGGCGAATACGAGGTAGCCGAAGGTATATCAGCGACCGTCTTCCGGGCTATCCTGGAGTACTACCGGCTGGGCAGCATCAGGTGCCCCCCCACTGTCTCCGTGCAAGAGTTGAGGGAAGCCTGTGACTATCTGCTCGTGCCTTTCGATGCTAACACTGTTAGGTGCCAGGTGAGTTCGTGATGACGTTTGGTATTTTTAGATGTTTTTTTTAAGGAATTGTTTTGTGTCGCGACACCATCATCACCACCACTATTATCATTATTATTATCACTATCATCATCACCATCATCACCACCACTATCATCATCATTATTATCACCATGACAATTATCATTATCATCATCCAAACGAGCGCGGTGAATACGAGGTAGCCGAAGGTATATCAGCGACCGTCTTCTGAGCTATCCCCCAATGTGTCCGTGCAGGAGTTGAGAGAAGCCTGATGATGATGATGATGATGATGATGATGATGATGACGATGACGATGACGGTGACAATGATGATGTTCGTGAAGTCAAGTCAAAGTCTTCATTTTTAGGGTTCCGTAGCCAAAATGGCAAAAACGGAACCCTTATAGTTTCGTCATGTCCGTCTGTCCGTCTGTCCGTCTGTCCGTCTGTCACAGCCGATTTACTCGGAAACTATAAGTACTACAGTGATGAAATTTGATGGGAATATGTGTTGTATGAACCGCTACAAAAATATGACACTAAATAGTAAAAAAAAGAATTGGGGGTGGGGCCCCCCATACATGTAACTGAGGGATGAAATTTTTATTTTCGATGTACATACCCGTGTGGGGTATCAATGGAAAGGTCTTTTAAAATGATATAAAGTTTTCTAAAAAACATTTTTCTTAAAGTGAACGGTTTTTGAGATATCAGCTCTCAAAGTCGTAAAAAGTATGTCCCCCCCCCTCTATTTTTATAACTACGGGGTATAAAATTCTAAAAAAAATAGAGGTGATGCATGCTAATTAACTCTTTCAACGATTTTTGGTTTGATCAAAGTATCTCTTATAGTTTTTGAGATAGGTTGATTTAACTGTAATTTTGGTTAAGTTATTACGGAACCCTTTGTGCGCGAGCCCGACTCGCACTTGGCCGGTTTTATTATTATTTACCCCCACATACCGGGGGAAGCCGACCCCAACATAGTTGGGAAAGAGGCTCGTAGGATATACAGGGTGTGTCGTCCATAATCACATTAAATGAAATGCGTTAATATACTGGTTAATATATGTCGATTAACATAGAGAAAAAAGAAAAATACGCAAAAATAAAAAAGTGATTTTTTCGAACAAAGTAAATAGAATAAAAATGTGCGAGAATCAGAACACCATTTTAGTAAGTACATTGCACTGACCTGTATCGTAGGAGCGGCAACGTCGCATCGCAACAATATGGCGGCGAATCAAACGAGGCAAACTTAACATCTCAATCGTCTTACAATCACGTCACAAAACTTTTATTTTGATTATTCATTATGATTGTTATGAATCACTAGATTTTAAATTCACTTTGATTTAAATTGTCTCTTATCAACATAGCACTCAAGTATTATTGAAATTAATTTTAAATAAGTAGATTTGTCCGCCGTTGACATCAATACAACGCTGATAGCGTTTTGTTGGCATTCACCGTAAATAAGCACCGTGTGTTCCGTATGTATGTTGTTCCGGTGTATTCCGCGGCTGTGTAATTCACTCGCGGCATTGTTTATTTACACTGATAACAAATCACAAATAAACTAAAATGGCGTCCACATTCGCATACACGATATACCGTTCACTAAAACAAGTTTTATTTACACTGATAACAAATAATAAACAAAAACAAAACAATAAAATAGCCTTCACTTTCGCAGAAAATAATAATTCTATCACAAATACACGTTTTATCGCTAAAACAATATTCTCAAAGAAACCGGCGGGAGAGGCAGCCATGCACTAAACGTAAACAGTTCACACACACGTTCCCGACCACGGAAGTTAGCAAAAAATAAATCTTAGTCAATTGAAAGCTTTAAAACATGTGTCGGCTGGAAAAATCAAATAAAAATGTAAGAATTACGCATTATTTAACTCTGTTAAATAAAATAGTTATTACAGTATTTTATTGTAATTATTAATGAGTAGAAAACAGCATTTAAAACCTTAATAGTGCTAAATTGGTATCTAAAGTGCTAGGTTGGCAGCAATGACACAATAAACTATTTCTTTTCTTTTCGCTCATGACGTGAACGTATGACTATGGACCTTACTGCTATTAAAATAAGTTTGATTTTGCCTTGTCAAATATTCTTTCCTCTTTCACCCAAAGGTTTTGCTAAGAACGGCAACCTTTATTTTGATAGCTAGCCGGGGTCATTGACCCTTGCGTACTTTATCTCTGCTTTACACATGATGTTCAAAATTATAAAAACGAAAAATAATTCCTGTGGCTAAACCACTGAATGGATTTGGTTATTTTTTTTGGAAGTTGTTATAGAATATGTTAAAGTATATGTGATTGGATTTAATGTGATTATGAACGACACACCCGATATATTTACCCCTTAGTACGACTGGCCGCCCTGTCAGTCTTTCTGGCCTATTTTATATTATTATTTTATCTTCCTTCCAGAACCTTCGAGGGCTCCTCCACGAGCTATCAAACGAGGGTGCCCGCCGTCAGTTCGAGTCCTTCCTCGAGAGACTCATACTCCCCCTCATGGTGGAGTCAGCACAGCGAGGGGACAGGGAGTGTCATGTAGTAGTGTTACTAGACGACGACTCAGTAGAGTGGGACGAGCAGTACCCCCCACAGATGGGGGACGAGTACTCCCAAACTGTGCTGTCTACTCCTCTGTATAGGTTCTTCAAGTATATTGAGAATAGGTAAGTGTTTTTACATAGAGTACGCTTAAAATGGGGTCTCGTTCCTCGAGAGACTGATACTCCCCCCTCATGGTGGAGTCCGCACAGCGGGGGGACAGAGAGTGTCATGTAGTAGTGTTACTAGACGACGACTCAGTGGAGTGGGACGAGCAGTACCCCCCACAGATGGGGGACGAGTACTCCCAAACTGTGCTGTCTACTCCTCTGTATAGGTTCTTCAAGTATATTGAGAATAGGTAAGTGTTTTTACATAGAGTACGCTTAAAATGGGGTCTCGTTCCTCGAGAGACTGATACTCCCCCCTCATGGTGGAGTCCGCACAGCGGGGGGACAGAGAGTGTCATGTAGTAGTGTTACTAGACGACGACTCAGTGGAGTGGGACGAGCAGTACCCCCCACAGATGGGGGACGAGTACTCCCAAACTGTGCTGTCTACTCCTCTGTATAGGTTCTTCAAGTATATTGAGAATAGGTAAGTGTTTTTACATAGAGTACGCTTAAAATGGGGTCTCGTTCCTCGAGAGACTGATACTCCCCCCTCATGGTGGAGTCCGCACAGCGGGGGGACAGAGAGTGTCATGTAGTAGTGTTACTAGACGACGACTCAGTGGAGTGGGACGAGCAGTACCCCCCACAGATGGGGGACGAGTACTCCCAAACTGTGCTGTCTACTCCTCTGTATAGGTTCTTCAAGTATATTGAGAATAGGTAAGTGGTATTATGACTAAGGCGCAGATAAACGTCAGTTTTTATCCAAAGAACCTTCCCCCAAGTCTGACAAAAACAGTACTGATAGTTCCATCAAAATCGGTTCAGTGAAACACAATACCGGTACCTATGTATATATTGTGCATGATTGTTTAACCTCAACTTAGTTAGAACCCCTTTTTTAAAGTCGGTTAAAATTCATAAAAAGTTATTGAGTATGTGTATGTTTGCTACTTCTCAAACAGTTATCACTGCATAGTATAAAACAAAGTCGGTTCTTCTGTCCCTATGTCCCTTTGTACGCTCAAATCTTCAAAACTACGCAACCGATATTCATGCGGTTTTTTTTAATAGATAGAGTGATTAAAGAGGAAGGTTTATATGTATAACTAGCTTCTGCCAGCGGTTTCACCCGCATCCCGTGGGAACTACTTCCCGTGCCGGGATAAAAGGTAGCCTATAGCCTTCCTCGATAAATGGGCTATCTAACACTGAAAGAAATTTTCAAATCGGACCAGTAGTTCCTGAGATTAGCGCGTTCAAACAAACAAACAAACAAACAAACAAACAAACAAACAAACTCTTTAGCTTTATAATATTAGTATAGATAACATACATTAAATAGAGGAGAAATACTGTTATCCCGTGCGAAGCCGGAGCGGGTCGCTAGTATTATGTATTTTGAGAAAATTTACACTTACGAAGCGGAGTTAGTACTCATATTAATTATTATTTCTGTTTCCAGGGACGTAGCCAAACAGGTAATGAAAGAGCGTGGTCTAAAGAAAATCCGTCTCGGCGTCGAAGGTTACCCGACTTACAAAGAGAAGGTGCGGAAACGCCCCGGGGGCCGAGCCGAAGTCATCTACAACTACGTCCAACGCCCCTTCATACACATGTCCTGGGAAAAGGAGGAGGCGAAGTCGCGACACGTCGACTTCCAATGTTTTAAGTCGAAGTCGGTGACTAATTTGGCGGAGGCGACCGCGGACCCTGTGATCGAGTTAGATGCTAATAGGGTCAGGGATGAGGAGATACCTGAGCCTGTTCCCGAACCTGAGGTGAGTGGCGGTTAACCGGATTTCTATAATCTATCTGTTCATTAGAGATTGAATTTTAACATGGGCCTCATACGAACCGGGTTGCGGGATTGTTCGCGCGAGTTACCGCGGCGCTGGTACATGAAGGGCTTAAGAAGGAACACGATGGGTTTAGTCAGTAAGAGTCTGACACTCCCTCACGCGGCACCCACAGCGGGAGGGGTCATTCGATGATTACCCATCAAAAAGAATCGGTCAAATGCGAGTAATATAAATAAATAAATACATCGTCAATCGTCCCGTTTTACCCTTCGGATAGGTACTTAAATCTAAAAAAAGGGACGATTATTTTTATTTTTTGTCGAAACAATTGTATTGTATTTTTAGTAATTGTTCGTATTTTATTTTGCATTGTGTTATTGAGCTTATATTTCTTTACTATAATGAGGAAATCTATGGATCTACTGAAACGATTGTACCAATAAAAAATCACAGGCTGTATTTTATTCGGGTGCTTGAAGTAGTTGCCCCGGAACACGGGTGTTTAGACATAAAGTGGTATTGGGTGGCCTGGGTAACTGGGTTGTATAGATCAGATAGGCAGTCGCTCCTTGTAGAACACTACTCAGTTTCAGCTAGTTAGACTGGAAGCCGATCCCAACATAGTTGGGAAAAAGACTTGAGAGATGATGATTAAGATGGTTTATCTAAAGTTAAATGTCTGCTGAAATGTAGTTCAGTGCGTCATGTTTTTGTATATGTAGCTATAAGACAATAGTATTTTTTTATGTTGTCTTTCATATATCGGGTGTGTCGTTCACAATCACATTAAATGAAATGCGTTAATATACTGGTTAATATGTCGATTAACACAAAGAAAAAAGAAAAATACGTAAAAATAAAAAAAAATGAATTTTTCAAACAAAATAAATAGAATCAAAATGTGCGAAAATTAGAACACCATATAAAAGTCAGTCATTGCAAACAACTGAAATTCTCCCTTGAAAACTGACAGCTTTCAACTGATCAAAACATTCGATACTCCTAACTTTATCTCTGCTTTACACATGATGTTGTAAATTATAAAAACGAAAAATGACTCCTGTGGCTAAACCACTGAATGGATTAGGTTATTTTTTTACAATTCGCCATAGTAATATCATAAAGTATATGCGATAGGATTTAATGTGATTGTGAACGACACATCTTGTATATTATTATCTAAATGTATTTTCTCTATCTGTTTCAGGTGGAAGAGGCTCAGTGATCATCAGGCCGCTCCTCGAGAGCGGTCGCGCGGGTTCTAACAGGATTACTTTGTTGGCTCTGAGGGTACCTCTATGTGTGATGTGGGCGCATTTCCAAAATGGAACGCTAGTTTGAAATCGGTTTTGAACTTCGAATTTTATTAGAACTCGGAGTTGAAACAGCGATTTGTAATTGGAATTCGGAGTTTGAAATTGGAATTGTGTTGGTTGAAGCTTCGATATGTAATTGAAATTCCGAGTTTGAAATTAGAATTCTGTGTTTAGGGGAGTTGAAACTCCGATTTGTAATTAGAATTTGGGGTTTGAATATCTGATTGTGTTTTGGAGGGTTGGAATTTCATTTTGTAATTGGAATTCGGAGTTTGAAATGGAATAACGTTTTATGAAGAGAAGATCTTCGAATTCTAATTGGAATTCTGAATTTGAATTTTTGCGGTTTCGAAATGGAATGTGTAGCAAATACATTTCATGAAAATGTCACCCACTCATACATAGATAAACGTCAAAATAAAGTGGAAAAGTGTCGAGTTATGGAGATTAGGAGGTGAGAGACTTTTGTACTTATACGCACATATTGTACGGTATGCTTTGGTACAGTGGCGTGCATTGAAATAGGGCCAGCTTTACACTGGCATGCAGAAAAAATGGGCTAGTTGGGATTGTTGCGAGTTTTTTTGTAATGGAACGATTTGTGAAGGCAGGCAGTTCAAAATATTTTTGTGAACTTCCTGGCCTAGGAAGATGGTTTGAATAAGTACTTATGGAAAATATTTAATTTTGCGGTCAGTCAATTTTTGTTAATTAATGGATACTGTATTGAAATTGCAGTCTAAAATGTGAAGTAAAGTTGATTCTGTGATAATATGTCCAAGTGCCCATATTTTATGCAAGCCAGTGTAAACTGTACTTTGAAAAAAAAACCTAGTTAACCGAAATATACTTACGTGTTTAGAAGATCATTTTATTTTACGATATAGTTTTATTCTATGTCTTTACTCGTTTTTTTTGGTTAAATAAAAATAATTCTTGAAAAAAAAAACATGTTCAATCATTTTGAGAAAATAATGTCTTTGTTGGTAATGCACCACTTGTTATGATTTTTTGAAAATTATTAATATTGTACTCTGGTGAGTATTTAAGTGATTCAAAATAGATATGTACACGATTCACACTTGTCGAAAAATAGCGTTTTCGAATTACAATCTCAATTTTCGAAAAATTTCAGTTTTTTTTTTAACAACTTTGTACTATTGACCAATGACATGTATGAACCAGAACGAAAGAACCATGTATTAAACTGTCAAAATATTACTCCTTTACAGTGCAAGGCGAATTTCGACCTTATTGTGTTTGTTTTTGTTCCGTATTACATTGATAGGCGTGATGACAGGGTAAAAAATTCGTGATTCTAATTAGATATCCAAAAATATTGGACACGTATTTTTTATTTTAACAAAACATTGAATATTTATAAGGATATAACGCAAGAAATATTGAGTGGGGGCTCGTGACGTCACGTCTGTGTCAAATTTATAGCACAAAATTCAATCGTGTTGTATCTTCGTTGTTATATGTTTATGAGAGAAAATAAAAAATGCGCGTCTACTATTTTAGGGTTATCTACTAATTACTTTTTTTCATTCATCATTGTAATTTTAATTTTTTATAAATTATTCTTGAAACACTTGAAATTGTAAATAAGTGGTGCATTAACCTAGTCTTATGGGGGCTATCATGTCTTAAGTTTGCTAGAAAAATCTTACTATAAAAAAAATAATTAAAATCTCCAAAAAACTATCGTGCAAAATAACTCCCTGTATTAATTAAAATTAAAAACAAAATGTACTGAAACATTCCTATAGAAAACTGGGCTAATTATTTTGCACGGCAGTGTAAGTTTCAAATATTGTTATGCTCGTCTATGCTAAAATGTCGCGCCTAGAGCATTTACACACACTAGAAATCATTCGATTGCCAATCTACCATTCTGTATACATATATAGTCAAATCAACTACTCAATTACCATTTTTTTGAGTGATGATGATATCCTCCTAGCCGATTTATCGGCCATGGCGGCAGTTCTCATATAAGGAGATCAGCCAACTGCGCAGACATATTATAGTGCACAAGCATTTGCTCGGACTGCGGTGCACTCACTATTCCTTCACTCTCATGGCGCGATGGGACGACAATCCGACACCACCGGACAGAGATCAGGCGCAGGACCGACATTAACGTGATCTCCGATGCACGGGTGAATCAATCACCAACTTCCAGATTACGGGCTGCTTTATGAAAGCGATTTTAGCCCGACCCGGGTATGGAACTCGAGACCTCGTGTTAATTTTGTGTGTAAAAGTGGCATTTTAGCTTAGTTGAGCTCCTGATGCCCAACCTATGTGTTCAGCATCAAAATTGTTGCGTTTACGCACGGCCTAGCTAATATTTCAGTACAAGGGTTTCATTTTGCTTTATTGATTTTTTAATTGGGATTTTGCAGACATCTTAATGTAAATCTAGGTACACTAATATAGCTGAATATATTCTTTGTTTGTACACACTAATCTCAAAAACTACTGGTCCGATTTATGAAAAATAAGCAGTGTTACTGTGACCTTTTAATAGCCAATTAAGCTATTAGCCTAGCCGTGTCGTATTCGGTTAAACATAACTAATACTATTATTCCTCTTACTAAGCTTTTTGTACTTGAGTGAGTACATTCGACAAAACAATTAAATGTCTGTCATTTTTGTCTTTTTTTTTTGCAAAATTGTGTTTCCACGCTTAATTATTTTTAATTTTTTAATAGCAAGATCATTTTCATATATTCTTTTTATTGAAAACTTATCAGAAATGGAGCTATTTGTCTGAGGACTTATTTTTTGTCGATTGTACTTAATCTAGAACAATACTTCTGAATCTAAACACCGCTATATTAAAATAACGAATTGATTATTATTCGTAAGACTATTACTTGTATTTAGATTTTGTAAAACAACTAGAAAGTAATTTGTACGGAACATATGTTAGATTTTGTATTAAAATTATACATATCTGCTGATATTCGAGTTTTATTTTATAATTCTCCAAACAAACAATCAATATTAAATAGTAGCTTTGGGAGAAAATCTTGTTAGTTACACTACTTATAAACTCTAGGACGACTGAATCGATCCCTAGAGAGGAAGACCTAAGAAAAGATGGATGGATTGCCTGAAAGATGACATGAATAGGAAGGGAGTGAGTGTCAGTATGACGAGTGACAGGGAAAAATGGAAGAGGATTATAGATAGTTCAACTCAGATTTGCGCGCGGCCCTATGTGTGCGTCGGCTTGTAAATATACAACTTTCATTCGTGTGACAGTGACGTCGTCCGAGCATGACGTGTTCTTATCGCTTTTTGTTATGGGTACAGTCGTTTACGAAAATACTAGTTATTCACGGAGAAATTATTAAGGAATTAGTAAAGCGTTTCAAAAAATGAAACAACATTCAAAGCTTTTTATTATTAAATATAGTTTTTCATTATTTTCTCATACGTCTTTTCAAATTGACATTGACAGTATCTAAGAAATAAATAAGGTGAAATATCTAAGATGAATTAAATACTCCTTACATATTTTCTAGCTCGGGGTACGCGCACAATAAATAAAAGTGTGGACTAAGAATGTAAAAAGAGGTATAATCTAGTATAATAATGTAAACAAAATGTGTGGGGAATTTTAAAAAATTATATTGCTTCGCATAATGTCGACCAAAATAAGACGGAAATAATGAAACTCATAAATGAACGTTTAAGTAAAATTGATGAAGGGATGTGGGGTAATACTTGTCGACATGTACAAAAGAAAAAAGAAGAATACTATAGACATTTTGACATGCGAGTCAGAATTTATAATTCACCTTGGAGAGTAGCGAATCCGAAAATTCAGCATTTGATTTTTCAAGTAGCGATTCATAATCATTATAAATAAATAAACATGAAATTACGTAATAACTGTTTTTCTTTAAACACCCGTATACAACCCCTAAATAACTGTATTGTACCCGACTGTACCTCTTGTCACGCACACAATGTCACTGTATATGTACAAGGGTTACCCACACATAAGGCCGAGCGCACGACTGAGTTGAACTTACTATACATATTGCGCCGACCCCAAATAAAATTGGGAACAGGGCAGGAGAAGGTAGCCTAGACCCGGAGGACGGATCTTTTTACTCTTATCCAGGTATGGAAAGTATTAGAAATAAGAAAATTACGAATGTATAAAGTAATATTCAGGATTAATAACGTTTGTTGTAATTTTGCTATCAAACCTTCATGCTTCTTCATCAAAAAAGTCCAAAGAGTATTTATTAAGCCTCTATAGTTTGACACGTTACAATGACAAGTAATGTGACAACCAAAGCGTCTATTAAAAAAAATATTATGCGGTGATTTCTTGCGTAAGAAAGAAGACGTAAAATAAGATTTCAAAATGTCGATCTGGGCGTCTTTAAATCGCTCAATATTCAAGCGTACATCGACGTATTTTTTAGCCGCATCGCTTTGCACTTTTTTCTTCGAAAGAGCAGTGGATGCCGTCTCGTTAGTAATATTTGAAAGACTTAACAAACGTAAGCTATGGAAGGACGTGAAGGATGAGTTCAAGAAGGACTAATGTTGTATTTAATTCGCCAATAAAGTTATTTTGAGGGGTACGTTGGTTTTATTTTGAAGGTGACCGATTGAAGTAGATGTTGGGTAGTGTGAAATGCTACATAAAAAAAAAAATACCTAGGGACGCCTGGTCTTGACGGTTGGCATCCCGATGTCTGGGGACTATCTTTAAAGAGAGTCCAGAAGGATCCTCACCCACGTCGGAGAACAGGGAACAGATTTTTGGTGGGAAACAAAATAGAACACAGTGATAACAAAACCTTGATGAAAAAGTCCTACAAAGTCTCACTTGAACAGGGGCCCGATTGTCATAATTTTATTTAAGCGACATACGATTCACATCCGACTGAGATCCAATCACGACTCAATTACGATTGAAGCGTATGTGGCATTCCGCAATTTTTTCTTTTCAATAATGAATCATATTGTCTGCAAATGATTTACGATTGCAATATGATTGTAGAGCAAACGGCAGGCCAATCGCAAACCAATCGAATGTCATTGGAATACGATTGGTCTTATATCAGCAGCAGAATGCCCGCAAAGGTTAAAACTGCTATTGCGATTCAATTTCTATTCAATGTTCACATTATTTACTTGGCAGAATCGGGCCCCTGGTGTCCCAACGGATGGCATCCCGAGGCCCTGGGAGTATCTTTAAAAAGAGTCCATAAGGCTCCCCACCCACGTCCGAGGTTAGGGAGTACATAAGGGGGAGAGCTATACATGATGATGATGATGTCCTCCTAGCGGATTATCGGCTACGACGGCTGTAAAGAGATCAGCCAACTGCAGAACACATATTATAGTGCACAAGCATTTGCTTGGACACAGGTGCACTCACTATTCCTTCACTGTCATAGTCCGATGGGACGGTAATAATCCGACACCACCGGAGTGAGATCAGGCGCAGGACTGACATTTACGTGCTCTCTGATGCACGGGTGTATCAATCACCAACTTCCAGGCTCCGGGCTGCTATGTAGGTACTCCATTAACAAGTAGGTTAGGGAGTACATAACCATCCCCCGAGCCTTTTTCCCAACTATGTTGGGGTCGGCTTCCAGTCTAACCGGATTACCAGTGCTTTACAAGAAGCGACTGCCTATCTGACCTCCTTAACCCAGTTACCCGGGCAAACCAATACCCCTTGGTTAGACTGGTGTCAGACTTACTGGCTTCGGACTACCCATAACGACTGCCAAGGATGTTCTACTTATCGGGACCTACAGTTTAACGTTAGGGAGTACATAAGCGGGAAAGCTATAGAGCATAAGGGAATACATATCACGTACCTATACCTATCTTACCCTCCTCCGCGGCGCATTTCAGCTGCGTGTATTATTTTGTTTGACAACGTGGGTCTACGTTTCCACTGGAGTCCTACACAAATATGACTCACGGCTAGGTATGTATAGCGTGGCACAGCGCACGGAGAGGATACCGCACGTGCCACTGCAATCCACGGAAGGCGATAAGTGAGCTGTAGGTACATAGTCGAGGGTCATATTCACGTACTCCAGTGGAAACGCAGACCCACGCCGACAGCGTTGAGCAATGTACCTATTCGAGCAAGCCACGCATGTATCAATGACCTCAATTCATGCGTCCTTCATTCATGCTTACATTTTCTTTCAAAGCGAACCAGATCTATATTAAAAAAAGTGACAAATAAAAGAGCAAAGTAACACCACTGAACTTTATTACAACTTACCAAAAGCACCAGTGCGGAGAACAAAATAATACTTATAAAATATACCATAACTATAGCGCTTTCTTAAAATACTATATCTAAAAGTATTACAATAACAATACACTTAAATACAAAAGAGTTTTGTACACAGATATATAAATAGAAGGTTTAGGCAGAATACGGGCGAACTTACGGCGGACAGTCTAACAAAATATCTAATCTTTGAAATAATACTGACATTTGTTTAAAAAAAATACGATGAAGGTGCATTTTCACATACAATCTACAAGGCGAAATGTTGCCTGGTTTTGGAAATACAAGACAAACAAATCACCGTAGATTGCTTGCGAAATAAAAAGGTAAATGTTAAAAGGTAGGTTTCGAAAATATTTTTCCAAGAATGTTCCGTGCATTCTGGAAAAAAAACTAACACTCCAGTCGACTCAATAAAATTGATCGAATACCTAAATCTAGAACTAATTAATCCATCTTGCAAATAAACGCAATTTCCAAATGCCTCGGTAATAATAATTCTGACGTTTAAAACTGTCATTCATGCACAAGCCATTCAAAATGGCGACGGTTTCAAAAGTCAAAATCAATTGGCGGCAACGGCGGCGGTTTGTTCCTTTCTTTCCACAGTTCAAACTTGGTTTCTTGAGAATCTGTAATGAAGAGGCAAGGTCAAAGGGCGTCTATTCATAGCTAGGCAAGTTTGCGCCCATATTAAATACTAGCGGATATCCCGACGTACGTCCCGAAGGAACCTATTCTTGCACCTGCATATGTTCCTCAGACTCTCTAGCTAGACTCTATTGGCCTTACTACAAAAACTTAACCACCTGTTTTACACTTCTCTAAAAAAATTGTGGCTGCAAAATGAACCATATGTCAACGTCATAATTTGTCATTTTTTTAGACAAGTCTTAAACTGACGTTTAAAAGTTTTTGTGGTAAGACGGTTAACTTCTTCAATCGGTTTAATAGTTTTGGTGAGAATGCCAGACTAATATATGTTATGTAGTGGTATTAGGTATTCTAACTACGAACTTTTCCTGTACCCTATAAAGTAAAACATATGTTACTCAGGGATAGTCTTCCCAACAGAGAAATATTTTTTTTGATAGTTTCGTATCCGTTTTAGTTGTCTATTATTTATGTCATTAATAGATTAGTAGGGCTTGTTAAGAGGTCAAAAAAGAAGGAGGTTCTCAATTCGACCTTGTTTTTTTCGAGTTATAAAATAGTACTCACCCGTAGCTCTCGAAGACGTAAGCGACGGCTTGAAGAACCTCGGCAGTATGACACGCGACGGCGACAGCGGCCGCGAGTGAGGCGCCAACGCGACGTGCGCAAACGCAGCCGTCACGCTCGTCCCGGTCTTTGCTGCAAACGAGTTGACCAACTATTTCTCTGTTTCTATCTAAAGCCTCATAAACGGCGGGACTGTTTCCTGATCTGTCTCAGCGGCTTTCGTAATTTCTTGCCCCATTTAGAATGCAGTGACCCGACTGTAATCGCGTAATCTAAAAAGAAAAGGAAAGAAGCTGAAATCCTGCTGAAACGCGATGTACGCGGGTAGTTGGGCCACTTATCTCAGCAAAATATAGAAAAGGTACTTTGGGGTCTTTTTAATCCGACCTTCAAAATATTATCATGCCCGGGACGCAACAGGTGGGTAAATCAAACATTTATAGACACTGACTAAGTTTTACTCAATTTACTTCTAGAGAAACGAGATTCTTAGCTTAGGTAACATTAGCTTTGAAAATTCCTTCAAAGAAAAGTCTTACTCCTAAACTAAATGTTTCACGTAGTTTCATCTATGGAGTAAATATCATCATCATCAGCCTATCGCAGTCCACTGCTGGACATAGGCCTCTTCAAGTGCACGCCACTGAGATCGATTTTCGGCTTCTCGCATCCAGCTTCTGCCAGCCGTCTATACCTCTACTATATATTAATATTATAAAGCTGAAGAGTTTGTTTGCTTTGAACGTGCTAATCTCGGGATCTAATGGTCCCGTTTGAAAAAAATATTTCAGTGTTAGATAGTCTATTAATCTATTTATCCAGGAAGGCTAATTTTTATCAGGGTTAGTGCAGAGGTTCCCACGGGATGTGGTTGAAACCGCTGGCAGAAGCTAGTTTTCATTTGACTTGTTCAGTAGGTATAAATTCTGGTTCTTTCAACCTAACAGTGAGACATGTCTGTGTTGTTGGGAAGTTTGTTGCTCCACTTCTTCTTCCCAGCAAAAACACATAGGAAGTGGTGAAGGGCGGGCGTTTTGGGGCTGTCTTTTGTTTTTGACGTTCGAATAGTGGTGATTTATCAGTCTAATTTTAAATAAACGTTTTTGACTTTGAGTTTGAGTTTAAAAAAGGTCACTTACGTGTATTCGCAAGCTCCCGTTCGACGGACTTGTGTTTCTTAGGCTTATGCTCCTTGGAGACGAAGTGTACTATGACGGAGAGCACCAGACAGACTGTGCAGCCCAACACGAGGCCAACACAAGCCACCAGGTAGCCGCAGGGGGGGTACCACCACCACTGTGAGTGGGATGTTGGATTACTCATCGTCATCTAGTAAGTAGCTTGTAGTAGCTTTGAGGTTTGAGATAGGCCTCCGGTTTAACCAGGTGCAGACTGCAGGTATTAGTTAGTTTTATTTAACTTTCTCAATCCAGTTACCCAGGCAATCCGTTAAAAAAGCGTTACCAAGGTGCCCTTCTCAACTGCTTAAAAATTTTTAGACTAGTTTGAAAGTATCAAGAGAAGAGTCGCAGCATAAACTGGTGTCACGCTAAAATTTGGAGAAATTCTCAAACTTAATACTTCTTCTCCTTCTTGCTGTCCTATTCCCGACTTATATGTGGTCTTTATATTCTTATCTGTCAGCCGTCGTACTAATATCTCTTTCAGACAGCCTATCCATTTTTTTTTCGGTCAGCCTCTCCCTACCCATCCATTTTAGAATGTTTCGTCCCTTCTCATCATCGCATCTCTTGTTCTCATCTCAGCAACCTTAATTCTACAGACTTTATCCCCTTTTTCCTGCCGTTCTCTTACTGACTAAACCCCACCGTGTTCCTTCATAAGCCCTTTATGTACCGGTGCCGCGGTAACTCTTTCAAGCAATTTAAAACTTTATCCCCTACTACCAAGTAAATTTACTTTCATCTACCCTACACATCGGTAGTGATAAGATAGAGTACGTACATCATACCTGCGCGGGGGTGTTGCTGCCAGGCACTCGGTGGCGCCGGGCGGCGCGTGCGTTCCGCGCGGACACCGCGTGCACGTATTGTCGCCGCGGAGGGACCGCGTGTTCGCTGGGCATGACGCTGTAGAGACAAATTTGTGTTAAAATTACACAGTTAATTTCACAATTACACTCTTGTTGTTGTCAGGTTGGTTCCAAAAACGTAAGTAATTTACTTGAGCCGAATTTACAAGTATAGAGGCATCCTAACATGTGTCAAGTATGCAATAACTTGAAATTGATGAAGTTAATTAAATAAAAAAAAAATCTGAATGCTATCAAGCTTGAAATGCCGGTCGCAAGAGCTATCTTTAACTAATCAAGCCAAAGCTTCTGACTGTGTATCGGTCCCACTATTGTCTGCTCAGGTATTTAATTCATATCAAGTCAGCTGATTATTTTATAAACATTATGTCGAATAATTAACCAACTTGCTGAAATTGAGATATGCATACATAATTCAAATGCATTAAGCAAAAGGCTTCAACGAAAGGGTTCCCACAGGGTACTATTTTTGGGCCTACCTTATTTAATGTAATCACAGTTTTCAATTTCAGTATTATGCTGGTGGCGTATAAAATCTAATGCCCGTTTTCACCAACAACCTCTTACCGTTTCCCTATCAAAATGCTACTTTTAATAAGGACCCCTCCCAATTTGACACCTACCTAAATTCATTTTCACCACACTTATACATGGATCCCTTAAGTAAGTGACAGATTACTAGTTCTACAAACGATAATGCAAAGTCGATATTTTATCGATAAAATGATTTTTCTGTACTTCTTAAGAAACAAACGTCTATCGAGTATATATTACTAAAGCCTGTGAGTTTTTTTTCTTGTGATGTTATTTTAATTTAACTTAAACTACATTACGCTATGTTTTATGCAATAAAACAGTAAAGAGGTTTTCTATAGGTGAATTTTTACCTATGTCATTCGCGCGTTTGTCAAATTGACTGATGTGTATGTGTACATAGAGTGAGGTTAATTTTGGGTTTATTATTGTTGAATAGATAAGTTTATTTTGGCAGAGAAGAGAAAACGAGGATAAACCTTTCTTACAGAAGAAAAAGACAAGCTAGTGAAATTGCTGACGTCTCATAGAGACACAATATTAAACAAAAAACGGATGGGACCACGAACTAAGCCAAAAACAAAGCTTGGATCCAGTCACAAATAGTTTTAATGCGATAGGAAGCATTTACAGGTAAATGTGAATAAATCTGTGTATAATAATATAGTGTATTAAGATATTGCCATTCAACTGTGTTCCTTGTTTTACTGTGGGCTTCATTGTATTTTTGTTTTCCATGAGTTGATGGATTTAAGTATGGGGCTAAAATTATAGATTTATTATATTTATTTAGTTTTAGGTGGTGCGAGAATTTGGAAAGACGTGTAAAAACATGCTGCGCCCAGCCCACCCCAAATTGAATTGGTGCAGGAGGATGATGATAATGTTTGGTACATCATATGAGGACTAATATTAAAATATTTGTTTACTATCTTTGTTTTAATTCACATAATTTATTATGTTCAATGTTAGCCTACTTCTTACCTCCAGAGGGTATCCCCTATCACCTAGGAGATAGGCTCCTCCATATTCACCATTTTCGAATCATTGGTATCTATTCATTCATTTAAGTCCTATTCAAACCTGAGCGATATTCGCTGCCGCTGTGGGTAGAAGTAGATACCGCGCGGGTTTCGCTCAGGTATTTAGTATCAAGTATAGTTACCGGCACGGATATTGAGCTCTCGGCGGAAGAGTGGGGATCGCTTTGCGCACTGTACACATAAGGCAATAAACCAATAAATGGCTTCTGCGCAGGTGAAGGTCAGGGCTCAATATCCGTGCCGATAACTATACCGCGGCTAGAGCGACCTGAGCGATATTCACTGCCGCTGTGGGTAGAAGTACATACCGCGCGGCAGCAGCGGCATACATCCCGAACATCAACAGTAATATTATCGCATACCCACTGGGTTTTCTCTGTCGCAGGTGGTAGCGAATAATGCTTAGGTCTGAACAGTCATATTACCGCATACCCACAGGGTTTTCTCTGCCGTAGACGGTAGCGAATACCGCTTAGGTCTGAATAGGCCTATAGTTCTCTCGGCCACCGCGAAACTACATCAGTGATTACCAGATTTGCATCTGTTATGGTCTGTGTATTTATGGACATGCAGGACTTCCTATTTTTGAAAAATTCAGCGACATCACGACCTAGCAAGTGCATTCATAGCAAGTGATAACCTATAATCTTATAAAAAAGTCATGATCATCGTACTTAATTCTCAGTCATCTGCTCTTTCACGTAAGATAGGTACATGGTCTTCTAATGATTATTATTTTACATATCCACAACCTCCACAGCTTCTAAACTTTCTAAAAGTTTACGTATTATTTCACTATCCATCGCCAGAAACGGTTCAAAATATGTTTGTATTCTGTCATGATAATGATAGGAGTTGTTTAAGCAGGCATCAATCGGGCCCCCAGGTTTAAGTGAAATTTTAAGGTTATAATTGACACCTAGGCTTTGGTGAAAATGGAATTCTTATTAAGTGTTCCGTAAATGCTCCCTAAATTTAGGTATTCGTTGGTGAAAACAGGCATAAGACTCACATACTTTCATCGAAAAATTATAAGTACAGTCAGTATGAAGAGTAACGATGGTACCTACTGTAAGAAGAGCAAGTGAATGCTCTATATTTTAAACAAATGTAATCGGTCACTGGCCGTTTTCATTCTTAGATATATCAATACAATTAGTAATTATCAGTATATGATAAAAGAGGAACTCACAACAAAGCTTGTAGTCGGGCAGCAGGTAGTAGCCGGCGGGACAGTTGAGCACCACGTCCACCTTGCCAGGCGACAGCGAGCTCACCAGCTTGTGATACTCTTTGTGACCGTTCGTGTCTGTAACAAGTTCATAATGGAGTACATAGTGCGAGTACATCGGGGGAGTTCATACGGGAAAGTATAAGGGAGTATGAGGAGGTATGTAAGAGAAGGTTAAAAGACAGTACTTCTTGGTAATGTATCAGTGGATCTATGCGAAGGAAGTAGGTATATGAGGGAGTAGCCATTTCCAAAGATTTGGTCAACATGTTGGATCTGGAATATTTCACAACGAACTGTCATCAATATACACATGTCATGTAACCCGGTTCAAACGTTTTACACTTTTACAGCAATCAAAACAAAACTGATAAAGTAAAGGTTCAATATAGTCCCAATTATTATACATATAAGTAGGTATGTATACATACCTTTTTTCCTTAGCGAATGAGTGATAACTGGTCTGACAAGCGTCGTCCACGGCGTCAGGGTTTCATTCACTCCATCTTTTGACATCACAACTGAAATAATCATATCATTTTTGAGTTGTTGTAAAATTTAAAAAGTGATATTGAAAAGTTCTTCGTATCGCAACTAGGCTACAAAAATGATATTTATAGGTATTTTACTAAGAAAATATATCTAAAAAACCTATTTCAATGCCAAATCAAATTGTTTATGAAAGCGTAATAAGCTGACAAACAGACTCGCTTTCTTATTGAAGGCCCTTTTGAGATCTATGGTAAGCTGTTGTTTAGAAACAAAGATGCATCAACACGTTGCTGTCGACACTGCTTGTTGTTGAGTTGATAATGAAATTTGAAAAAAAAAGCTAAACCTGTTAATTTGTTATTGTTGATCAAACTTTTGCTATACAAATGTTTACCACGAGACTTAACACATAGTATAGTTATCGGCACGGATATTGAGCTCTCGGCGGAAGAGTGGGGATCGCTTTGCGCACTGTACACATAAGGCAATAAACCAATAAATCGCTTCTGCGCAGGTGAAGGTCAGGGCTCAATATCCGTGCCGATAACTCTAAGAATATATAAAAAAGTCGATAATCTAACTTCCAATAGAGGACAAAGCGGGAGTGTTCAAGGCACACAGCATGACGAGAGAGGACACGATGTCCCTCCGGCAGTGCAGACTGCAGTTCACGTTCAGAGGAGACATGGAGATCACCGCCGTAGTCCTCAGCAGAGAGCTGTTGGTGCCCTGGAAGAAGAACACCACATAGGTGTAGAAGTAACGTCTTGTAAACCTGCTGCGGGATTGTTCGAAAGAGTTACCGCGGCCCTGGTACATATAAGGCCTACGACGGAACACGACGGTTTTTAGTCAGTAAGAGTCTGACACTCCCTCACCGCTGCTAACCCAGAGCGGGAGGGGTCATTTGATGATTTATGACGCAGTTAAAAAAAAAATGAAGGGTTCTGGGTGTATTAATCCTTGCTCTGGAATTATATGCCTAACCTATTCCTGATTATTTTGGATTCCGCTTAGAGTCTAATCGGATGTAGATGAATATCAATGCGGCTGCCTATCTACCTCCTCACCCCAGTTTCACATGGGTAGCCCTTGGTAAGAATAGTTGTCTTCTTATTACCAATACGACTGCTAAAGTTGTTAAACGACAGCCACTAATGACTAATGTAATGTGACTTCTAAAACACGAAGAAACTCGTTATGACATAAATGGTCACCCATCCATTGACGGATCGTTGCTTGGTCTTAACCCGATCTCAGGAGTAGAATACTATCATAAGTACCTATTCACAAAAAATTTAGCAATTTATTTTCTATAGCACTCACCCGGTCTCTCTGGCAGACTGGCTCATCAATCCTTACGGAACATGCTTTACCGCAGCGAGTTTCTTCAGACATCATGCCACCCAGACTCTGGATAGCTTTGAGGTCCTGAAATTGTAATAGATTGTAAGTAGTACAATATATGAGCAAAGAAATATGTACTTGTTTAGAGACTTTTAATTAGAATCTGATTTTATAGATGGAGACGGAGAGAATGATGTATTTTTACCAGATTATTCGGGGATAAAAAATGAGTATGTATGCGTCTTCACCAGTCTACAGCTAACATGACATGTAATCGCGCACAAAGTTTGCAAATTTGCGGACTTTTAAGAAATACTCGCTCGCAATTTGTTACAGTTTGCTAAAGCGAGTAGACTAGAAGAAACATTTGTACCATGATACAGATAAAATCTCGCTTTTAGGGTTGACAATCAGAATCACCAAGTATATTAATTTCTTTACCAGTCTAAGCTGGTTCTATCCTTAACTAACTGGTTCTCTCTTCCATCACTCCCTAAAGACTTCATTTTGCTGTCTTCTCTATTATTCATCAGCTTTTTGATACTCACGTCATAAGCGCAGGTTTCCTCAGTCTTGTAGATGGGCAGGAAGACCACGTCGAAGGCCGGCACCGTCATCACGACCAGCCTCACGTTCCTCTGCACTGTCTGGTCCTGTCAATGTAGGGGTTAAGGTCAAGGGAATATTAAAATCATCTTCTGCATTATGCACCAGTGGGACCACGTGGGACTCATGCTGAGTAAAATCCATCAAACTACATTCTTCTATGGATGGCATATTTACAATCAACATTATTGTGACCAACTGGCTATTTTATGCCATTATACTGACAGTGCAGTTTTCTTCTATACATATATATATTTCTATCTATACATATACATACATGGTAAATTTCATCTACAATATACAGTAATACTTTGATCGAAATATTAATATCTAAGAGAGGGTTGGCTTTTAAGTATAACGATATCGGAATCATTTTCAATTTCAGGGCTACCTACATTTTTGTTATTGTCAAATGGTGTAACCCATAATTGGATAGCTCATGATTATTTATTTATATTAACTTTATATTTGAAATGAAATGAAATCGTTTATTTACATATGTATTTTGTGTTTCAACAAAAATAAATATATTTTGTTCATTTTTTGTCTAACTCACCAAACTACAAGTATAACTGCCAACATTCCTCGGCTCGACATTATGTATGGTAACTTTAACGCCTTCCACTTGAACATTGTCCTGTTTCAACATCCGTTTCCTGTCAGTCTTCCAGCTGTACTTGCCATCAGCATCAGGGAAACTCGGGTACGGTATGCAGTCTAGAGTCACGGTGTCCCCTACCATGACGTACAGTTCATCCTGGAACACAAAACTAATCTTATGTTGCAGCCTTTTTATCGTCCCACTGCTGGGCTGCGACCTCCTCTCACACGGAGAAGGATTGAGCATTAATCACCACGCTTGCTCAATGCGGGTTGGTGATTTCAGACTATATAGTCCAGGTTTCCTCAAGATGTTTTCCTTCACCTTTTTATCAACCAAAACTAATCTTATATCAAGTTATTTATTACTGGCTGTCTCGATGGGAATTACTTCACGTACTTGGAAGAAATATAGCCATTGCCATCCGAGGATAGTGTAGCGTCCAAACAGTAAAAAAAATGATCAAATCATTAATCAGTTCAGAAGTATTCAGGATTTGCCCGGGCAACTTGTTTGAGGTCAGATAGGCAGTCGCTTCTCTGATAGCCGACCCCAACATGGTTGAGAAAAAGGCTAGGTAGATGAGTCTTCAGGGTACAGATAAAGAAATGTTTCCTGTGCATATTTTTAATAATAAGTATATCTTCAGAAATCGTGACATTAACGCTTTCAAAAGTAGAGAACGTTCGTATTACGGTGACAAACTCACCTGCCCAGGCATCAAAGTCGGTATATTCCTCAAGCCAACATCCAAATTATCTAAGCCCGCAGTCCTCTTCTTTCTCGTAACAATTTTATAAATACCATCTTCTCCTTTTACGTATTTCTCGAACGAATCACTCTCATCATCAAATTCCACGGCATCATCTTCATCATCATCAAAATCTGATTCTTCTACTCTCGCAAAACGATATTTCAGACATCTTTTGTTTCTGATCCAGTCCCATCTCTTGCCTTCTCTCTTATAAGGCACAAAGAACTTAGAATCCACAGGTTTATACTTGTAACAAGAGATATTTTTCACTATGGCCTCGAAATCTTCTTTCGGGACCTTCCCTTGAAGATTCGTGATGTAGTCAAGTGTGGCCTGTATGTCACAAATTTGACTTGATTCGGTTGACCGACGAGAATCACTGGCCTCTTGAAACAAAGCACGTGTGTTAAATTCGGGAAATATAATACCACTACTTTTCTTTGCCGATCTGGGGAAGAAAAACAACTGTTTAGTTAATGTTCAGTTGCTTCTCGTCCTGAGAATCGACTGAGAACTAGTAGAAAGACAGCAAAAAAACTCTTCTTTAGAATCAAACTTTTGAAAGTCGACGACATTCTCAGACACTGTCTTTCTACTATAAATAAATATTTTTCTGTATAAATAAATACGATTAAAAGGAGTTTTGGGCACTTTGAGGGACTGACTCAAGTCATTATTCTACCAAGTATGGTTTTGTCTTCTGACATCAATGTGCAATAGGAAAAGTATTCTTCACAGTTACGGTGCGTGAGCGATCTAGATGCGAACGCGAAAACAACAAACATTTGATTTCGTAGCATACATCCTTGGATTAATTTCTGATAGCTTCGCATTCGCGTTCATCATTAATTCGCCCACGCAGAACGCACCCTTCTATTCTAATATGAAGAGGTAAACTTTGTAAGTTTATATGTAGGGGGTAATCTTTGGAAACGCTGGTCTGATTTTAAAATTCTTTGACTGAGAGATAGCTATAATGTTCTTGAGTGCCATAGGCTATATTTTATCGCGGCACAGGCAGTAGTTCCCACGGGAAGCGTGTGAAACCACCAGGAAACCGGCTAGTTTGAAATATTACTAGCTTTCCTTACTTGGGTTGTCTGTCGCCGTCGCCGTGCGGGATGAATTCAAACTGTTGAGTTTTAGCTTTCTCCTTCTTTTCGAATTCTTCTTCTTGGATGTTTCCCTGACGCTCGGCTTTTTTCCTACCTTTGGACAATAGAAGTTATTAAATACCTACATTATAGTTCTTTATATTTAACATCATCTTTAACTTTATTTCACTCTTTTTTTATTTTTACTTCACTCTCTTTATTTCACTCTTACAGCTATGAATAAGCTTAAGTTTTTATGGGCATACTAGCACAGCTGCGTAGCTACATATTAACGTTCGTACCAATGTCACTCACACAAGCATGTGCTCGATGCACGACACTCAGTACTGACAGCACCGATAGCGCCGGTAAATGCACATGCGTGTGTGAGTGACATTTTTACGAACGTTAGTAGGTAGATTAAAAACTATTTACAATAGAATATATAAATTGTGATAGGTTAGATACTAATGTCCAAAAACAATCTCATGTTTCCAATTTACTAAAACGTTATGACAGTAACTATGGGCTCCTATTGGTCAAGGGGTAGTAGCAACTCTTGCCCAGCAGAAAAGAAAGGGATACCTACTATTTCTGGAAAGGGATACCTACTATTTTTGGAAAGGGATACCTACTATCTCTTGAAAGGGATACCTACTACTTCTGGGAAGGGATACCTACTATTTATGGAAAGGGATACCTACTATCTCTTGAAAGGGATACCTACTATTTCAGGCAGATCAGAACGTAGATGTAGCTGAAGAAACTGTGGCGATGCCGTCGTGTGCATTGTCGAAGTTAAAGAGGACTTCGAATCCTGAAGACAAAAAAATACATAAAATGAAAAAAAAAGAAAAGAAATTGACAAAGCAAACAAGCAAGAGCCATGATACAATACATGAGAAAAAAATGGCTATCGATTACATCCGCTAGTAAAATTGTGTTCTTCTTTTGATTATTTGTTTGTAGCTTTGTACCAAAATATAACTTTACAAATCGGTGAACACCATGTAGCATTTTAATTTTGTCTTTTTATTCTCATATTTTTTGTTTGTGATTCTACATGATCTTCGCATGTTATTAACGTATGTAACAATACATACAAACTGTAATACCTATTATTTTTAAACGAGTAACCATGGAGTTTCTTGTCCGTTCTTCTCCATAGGAAGCTACTTTTGGAATGGGCAACTAAAATCAAACCTCTTTATAAGAATGATTTGACTTTGACTGATAATGTCATAACGCAAAATCTCCTGAAAGTAGCGGTGTTCGGACGAGGAACGTTACTAACTCCGCCTATGAAACCCGTCCATTATTGTCAATTTTCAAAAAATAATCATCAATTAATTAAGACTAATCCTTGACGGAATGGTTTAAATTTGACAAGGAATCTGAACGCTTCGTTAGTTTTAATTTTAATATTTGACTAGCTTCTTTCTGCCAGCGGTTTCACCCGCATCCCGTGGGAACTACTTCCCGTACCGGGATAAAAAGTAGCCTATAGCCTTCCTCGATAAATGGGCTATCTAACGCTGAAAGAAATTTTCAAATCGGACCAGTAGTTCCTGAGATTAGCGCGTTCAAACAAACAAACAAACTACTTCCCGTACCGGGATAAAAAGTAGCCTATAGCCATCCTCGATAAATGGGCTATCTAACACTGAAAGAAATTTTCAAATCGGACCAGTAGTTCCTGAGATTAGCGCGTTCAAACAAACAAACAAACAAACAAACATTTCAGCTTTATAATATTAGTATCGATTACGCTAAAATTGACCTACAAGAAGGCGCCTGACTTGCTTTCGTTATAACATCTCCGATATCTTTCCTTATACCGTTGATTCTAACTTATCTATAATCTAAGCAAGCTACCAAAAGGTAATATAATATAATATTTAAATTAAATCATATTTTTATTATTTACTTTTATAAAGTTAATAACCATTTCATTAATGTTTCAAAAGGGCTTCGGCGTGTTGGCTTCGGCCCCACGTTCGCCTTCCAAAAATCCGAGACTCTGCAGTCCCATGTTCGGGTAAAGACATACAAATAATATAATAATTAATATAATTTACCTTTTTCTTTCCTGGAATGACTTTGATGCCTATTTTGCTAGCTATCCTATCCAGCAAACTGGGAAGTTTTTTTTTCGATTTCGTACACGGACACGGCAGAGGTAACGGTTCGGGCATCTCAAGATTCTTCAATGATTTCATCCCTTGGAATATATCATATTCCTCTTCGGCCTCATCTTTCAGTTTGTATGCATTTTTCCTTGGTTTTGCGGTACCTCTGAAAATCGTGGACTGAATTTATTTAAGATCTGAGTTAGGGTTTGGATACTTGGTACCTATAAATCTATATTCATTTATACATAAAAAATTAAACCCTAATGGGTCCGTGATGAAAAATAAATCCTACTTATATTATAAATGCGAAAGTTTGTGAGAATGTATGGATGTATGTTTGTTATTCAATCACGCAAAAACAGCTGGACCGATTTGATTGAAATTTGGTATGTAGATAGGTGATACCCTGGATTAACACATAGGCTACTTTTTATCAACACTCCACGCGGGCGAAGCCGCTGGCGGAAGCTAGTATAAGGATAAGCAATTAGCCTTGTAGGACAGGAGCAAATTGTGGCAAATTCAAATGTGCTTTCAAAATATCTGTCTAATCGCAAACCAACGGATTAATAGATTTTAGAAATCCGGAAAGATAGGTTTCGGAAAATATAGAAACATGGATTTAGCCTACAGCTGTTAATGTGACTGAGTCTGCCACAGACATTACTAGCTAAAATCCTGGAATTTTAAAGCTGTTAGAAGTCTTACAATATTCTAAGATATTAATGTTTACATTAGATACTTACTTCATATCAGGCCTTCTAAATTCAATGACGCTTCTTCTAACATTGCCCTCATCTTTATCCTTATCACCACCGTAAGCTATCCGATGCCATTCATCATTCAACTTATTTGTTTCATACTGTATTATAGAAAGTAACAAGTTCCTATACCCAGCCGCATCTTTATTAGGATCATTCAAAATATCACTGCTAATTTGGTTATCGTATTCATTAATTATAACAATAGTAGGACTCGGACGTGTGGTCATCTGTGAAGGTTCTTTTAAGTCAGCAGTATCAGTACCTGTGCTCAATTTATCTCTTATACTTGGCATCATTGTCTGAGCTTCAGCAGTTGAGCTCGTAGGCTCTGGTATCTCGATGCTCGATTTCGCAACGGCATCGAAAAACCTCAGCGTAGCAGTTTTGAGTTTGTGGAAAAAGCCTGATGACTGTGTAGTCGTTACCACATCTTCGTCGTCTTGGTATATCGGTCTATTAGGATCGTCTGACTCTGCCTGCTGTTTTGGCGATGATTTTGTCACTTTCGGTGGCTTCTTCGGTGACTTTGTCGCCTGTATAGGCGAAACTGGCTTTGTAGTGATTATTGGTTTCACAGATTCCTTAATTTCACCGCCTTTTGATACTATTCTAGCTGTCGTAGGTGCTGTGGAAATATCAGTGTTGGATATAGCGGAGTCACTGAGGTCTTTGGCATTGCTGGCTGTCGTTGGTTCATTTTCATTTCCTGGTGACGAGTCTATGGTGCCGCTTGACCACGTGTCGAAGGCGTTCGTCAATGATACGTCAACGAGGGCTGACGTGGGTGCTGTCGTTGTCGCCTCAGTGGGGGTTTCACTCGTCTCAGATTCAGCCTTTTCAGTCCTTGTTACATTTCGAATAGTACTTAGAGAAGTATGAGGATTTGGGTCCTCCGTTGTACCACGTATTATTATGTTGTCACAAGAATCCTCAGGTTCTTTTGGCTTTAATTTCTTCTTTGGGAATTTGGGAGCTGGTGTAGTGGTGGTAGTACCATTCTTATCTGGTGCCTTATCCTTGCATTTGAGTTTCTTGACTGGCTTTGGAGGTTTGGGTCTTGGTTTGGATTCCGCCTCATCCAGTATACTGCTCTCATCGTTGTTTGTTGTGGGACGGTTCAGAAACATTGTCGATCTGTTCGAATGCTGGTTCATCGCTTCAATGTCTTGTAAACTTCCAAATAATTGCAGTAACTGGTTAATGTTATGAGTAAGGTAGTCTGTTGTGGATTCAGTATCTCGATAATATTTTCTCTTTGGCGAAGTTTTAATAGTCATATAAATAGAGTTTGGAGTCGCACCCTTCTTTTTTCCATCTTTATCCCTTTCTTTTTCCCTTTCTCCTTTAGTTAATGGTTCAGTTATCTTTTGGACCATCGACGTCCCATCTTGTGCTTTTTGAACAACTGCTATTTCAATATTCGGCTTGTTTTTACGAGATTCTCTTACAATGCGAGGCTCATTCGTGCTTATTTTTAGATAGTTAAGCCAAAATGAACCACCGCCGTCTGATATCAAAGGTGGGACGAAGTTATATGACTCGGCGTCTATTTCACGTTTAAAATTAATCTTTTGCCTCCGTCCATAGCTTGAGGTGCAATAAGTAAAGAGTTTTTTCTTGTTTTTGCGTGGAAAGAGCTTTTTAAATCCTTTACGCTTTTTTAATTTCGGTTCTGTGACTTCATAATCAAATAAATTCGGTTCGGTAACCATGTGCGAACTCTCTAGATGGGTCGCTAATGCTGCCGTGGTGCGATAAAAATCCTCCGTTGACGGAGAAGAAGAAACTTCTGGATTACAAATGATATTAACATTAATATTATCTAGCGAATAGACGTTTTTTATCAACTTCTTCTTTGTTGAGTTAGAAGTAGCGCGTTTGTCGAATGTTTTTTGTGAAAGACAGTTGTTGAGAGCGTTCATGAATCTCTCTCCTTCTGTTCGCAACTTCTCGTTGAAGCAAGCCTTAAGAGATATTGTTCTGTTCAAATCTTCCGCGATGTTAGTTAAGTCAGTAACGAGATGGGAGAACACATCCTTTTTAGGCACTTTCGATGTTTTTACTATCTGTCTCTTATCTATGTAAGTCGTAAAAGTCTTGCAAGTTCTGCCTTGGCATTTTCCTTTAACTCGTTTGTAATAATCTCCCAAGCTCTTGTCTATTCTGCTAACGGATTCCCTCAATTTCTGTCCGCCCAAAGGATTCATCCAAAAGAATGTTTGTATTTCTGTGCAGTGGTCTCTCATGTAGCGTCCCAAGTTATCGAATTCAAATATGAGTTCCTCTATGACTGCATCGCTGGCTGCACAAGCTCTACACATTGCTTTGTTAGACCTACATTTACAATTGCAAACTCTGTCGTGTCCAAAGTATTTCTTGACAGCTTCCCAGTCGATATGTCTTTTGATCGTGTATCTTTCAGAAGATCTCTTCCCGCTTTCCCTCCCTTCCTCGCCACCCCTAATCTTATGTATCTTCCGAACCGACCTTCCCTTTCTTGTCTTATTATTCACCTCTTTGTTAACCCTCGTCATATTCTCATACATTTCTATCAAGTGTTTGTTTACAGCGGCTATGAATTCCTTGCTCAGCGTCACTTTGGCAAGACTCTTTATACTTGTGGTTTCATCTCTCGTTTCTGTTGGTTTGGTTGAGTCTGGCATTGAAGTTGTACTGGCTACCGAAACTTGCCTCGTTTTCATATTGTCTGCCTTAGTTTTCACTGGTCTTAGAGCATAACCGCTTTTTGGTTTATCAACGAGTAGGTACATTCCCGGTGATAATCCATCTTCTAGGCTAGCACTAGTTGTAGGACAAATGCTTGCGCTAGAGTTAAGGTTAGGGCAAATGGTAGTGCTAATTGTTGGGTTATTGTTAGGGCTGGTGGTAGAGCTAGAGTTTGGGCTAAGGCCAGGGCTAGAGCTTGGGCTAAGACTAGAACTTGATTGTGTTGGTTTAGTTGTCGTGGTCGGTGGAATAGTGCCTTCAAACGAATGGACTTGATACTCCAAATCAACTGGCGTTGACATTTTAGCTGAGAATACTTTCCTTACTCTTATAGGGTCAAGAGGTGAACGTTTCTTTCCATTTTGGAAATCGAATGGTATAGCTATGTGGACCTGGATGGAATTCGTGGTGTCATTACGATTGATGGACTTCGTTGCATGATTTTGGACCATGTAATTGTTATTTTGGAAGACACTAGCTATATCTTTCTCTTCATAGCTAAGCGTGTTTTTCATGAGGTCTACGATCACTTCAAGAGCGGCTACATCTTTGGCCGTGAAAGTGTTTTGATTTTGTAGGTCTCTCTTGATTTCGTAATGTTTCCCGTAGTAGTCCGGATCTTCAGTTATTGTAGTTCTTGGCGGCTTTTTCTGAGCTCCTAGTTCGTAGTATGACTGCGAAATAATAATATCATCAATAATAGTATCATGAGTTTTTATTAGACCATCATCTGTTTTAAACACTGCTTATTTTTCCCTAATATCATTAACTTACAAGTTTAACTTGATGAAGCTGGGTGCAATACTTTACACGAAGTGGGTACTTGTCTGACCACATAGTTTTTAAATAATCAATAGACTTTAGACTTTCTTCGGTCAGGGATACTATTTAGTTGGTGGAGACAAAAAAAAACTAATTCATTTGATTGTTTAAACCACTAATTCCGCTTTGATTTGATGATGACTGGGCCTTTATCATCAAATGACCCCTCCCGCTGTGGGTTAGCAGCGGTGAGGGAGTGTCAGACTCTTACTGACTAAAAACCGTCGTGTTCCATCGTAGGCCTTTTATGGACCAGGGCCTTCGGAAATGATTTATCAATTTCTTCCAATTCACACTAAAACGTTTGTGTTCCATAAGAAGGTTACAAGTATTAATAAAATATTACATGATTTCTACGTTACCTGATCGTTATACGTATTAGGTTCAACATAAAGGGCTTCAGCCGGCATCTCCTGAAAAATTTGCTTCCCTTTATGATTGATGCCGGGGCTTTGACATCGATGTTTCAGCGTTGTCATCTCTTGTTTCTCCTTTGCCTCCACGTTCTCTTCTTCTGCCTCTTCTTCTTTAACCTTCTCATTCTCATAATCCTCAATGACAGTTTCTACATCGTCGTGGATAACCGGCTTCTTTTTATGATGATGCTTTCGATGTTTTTTCTTCGATTTCGTCGTTTTAGGCTTGGTCTTCTTGACCTATCAACAATGATCGGAATTAGTGAGCTGGTCTTTTAGTAATGGAACTGACAAGTTGGGATAATTCTCTTTTTGGATTATGTCGTACGAATACAATAAAAGCGCTCACCTAATTCCGATCATTGGCCTTTAAAGAGATGGGGTCACCTGTATCATTGGAGGTCGCCTTGAATTCTGCTGGCTGCTTCTGGCTTCTCCTGTCTTATCCTGACTTATACCGACTTGTAACGACTTCTACTGACTTTTACCTTCTCTTGACTTCTTCATCTGTATTTCTTGTTATTCTTCCTCTAATTTCTACATAAGATATATGTAATGTTAACTTACATTTTCTGTTGGATCCGGTCCGTAAGTTATTCGAAATCCTTCAGGTTTCAAGTCTTCCCTGATTGGTACGCTGGGAGTGTCATCGTCATCGTCTTCGTCGCTTTCTGGTTTAGTTCGACTAGTTATTGCAGATGTTGTAGAGCCTGTAATTTTATTTAATATTTTTATATTATCTCTTATTTTATGTTTTCATTGAAAGGATTGTACTTAGCTCTGCTTTGAATAGTATTCAAATGTTTAGCCAAGTTATTTAAAAGTTTTATATTATGTTTTTAACTTTTATGTACTCTGAAGGCTCCGAAACTACTAAACCAATTTGGAAAAATATTTCTTTGACTGGAAGCGACATTTTCCCTGAGTAACATAGGCTATATTTTGTCCGGACAGTAGTTTCCACGAGAATGTATAAAGTGAGAAATAAGTATATAAGAGGAAGTTTGAAAGTGGCAACGGTAACCGAAATGCTATGTGGAAACCGGCTGTCATGGTACCGACATATGATGCGTAGGACATATGACATAGATGTCGAAGAATATAGAGAAAGGGGACGACCAAAGAAACGATGGTTAGATTGTGTGGAAGTCGACATGGCCAAAAAGAATGTTACTTGTAAGATGAAGGCAGACAGAAAAGTATGGAAGAAAACATGCTGCGCTGACCACAAATGTAAAAAATTGGGATAAGGCACGAGGTTGGTGATCTTAACCCTTAATTTGAAAATGTATCTTTAAAGATACAACAACTTTAAAAAAATCTGTATCATTAAATAATTGTATTTTTTTGAATCGATCGATTTAATTATAAAGTTTGACTCATGACATCACTAGGAAAAGTAAGCCTATTGCATTTTCAACAACTGGACATCCCTATTTACGTCAACCTGAAAAAATTACGGACACGAAGAGCAACAAAGCTGTAAGTTTTATTGATTTTTATTATTTTTTATATGTGATGATGTCAGGTTCTTACTATTTTATGTGTGTAACGTAATATACTAACGATTTAGCTGAAATTATGGCATAGAAATGTATTTATCGAGCCATGACACGTTGTCAAACCTCAATGTATCTTTAAAGATACTTTGCTCAAATGTCGACTATACGACATTGTATCTTTAAAGACACATTGCCAAAAGTTAACCTATTATCGCACGTTTAATTTCTCGTAATGTTTACATAAAAAAAATATTAACTACACGCATGTGAGACCCTACAGCATGTAAGGTTCCGTAGGATAAAATTAATTTTTATTTCGATTTTTTTTTTGCATAATTTTTGACATAATTTCATATAAACAGTTCATTGTTCAGTTTGCTTGGGTTTGGTTTGGTTGCATGTGCAATTTTTTTGTTCGTAGGTATTATTATATTATTACTACGAGCAAGATCAAAGCGCATTCTAGCGTTGATTCCTGCAGGAAATGCACGATCGGACGACAGTGACACAACAGACAATGAGGAAGATAACACATCTTTGCCAGTTTATGGAATACAACATGATTCTTATAGTAGTTCCTCAACACCTTCACTGGATTCGGATAAAATGTAATGTGAGATTATGTCTAGCTAAACAACGGAACTGTTTTTACGATTTTCATGTAAAAAAATATTTTTTTTTACCAATTAACTATTTTATTTTATAACCCCGATTTGGTAATGTATCCTTTTGGATACATTATCGAAAAACTATACATTCCTCCGTATTTGGCAATGTGTAAAATAAGATACATATTATTTCAGCGCAATTACTGAAAAAAACATTTTTATAATATTTTTCTCTATTTCCTTATACCTCAAATAATTAGACTACAGTATTTTTTAAATAAAATTTTATAAAGATTATGCTTGCCAAATTAAGGGTTAAACATACTCAATAGATTTGCAAAGTTCGCATGCCGTTTTTTTGTTTTACCAAGTAGTATGTTTGTATGTAGTACATATTTATATATGTATGTAGTTTAAATATTTGCATGTACAGCAAAGAACAATAATATGTAGTATAGGTACTTACGTGTACAATTGCAAGTACGTTTCGAAGTGGGCGGAGTGATCGCCGCGCGTTTCGTCGAGTTCACTGACGACCGCCTGACCGTCGTCAAATTCTTCATCAAGCTCTTAAATCTGTCTTGTATCACTGAAAATTTCAATCAAAATAAAAAATCATTTATTAAAACTTGGCTGCAAAACATCACTTTTGGAACGTCAAAATTTTTTACAAAAGACAGCCCCCGAAACGATCACCCTTCACCACTTCCTATGTGTTTTTGCTGGGAAGAAGAAGGGGCGCAACAAACTCCCCAGCAACACATGTCTGTCTGTAGGTTAGAAGAACCTTTCAACAATGTTGGCTTATGCGTCTAGTGTGCTTATGTTCTTATTTTTATTTATTATGTAATTATGTACATTTATACTCGTAGTCTTGGTACGCAACTTGATATATTGCATAAAGACGCCACAAAATTTTTGACGTTATTCATGTTCAACTTTATCAAAGAGATTAAAAGCATTTTTTCACTAAACAGCGGATAAAAGCATACATAAGAAGAGTTTCTTTGTTCGAAAGCGCAAATCTCCGGAATAACAGGACCGGATTTGAAAAAACCTTTCAGTATTCGATGGCCCATTTATCGAAGAAGGCTACAGGCTACTTCTCATCGAGTAATTCCAATGGGACGCGGATGAAACCGCTGGTGGAAGCTAGCTAGCTAGTAGGATCATATCAATGGATTCAACTCACTAGCAGAGATCTTGAACAATCTCCTGTGTCTCTCACATTCTTTGTCTTTGTCTTTCTCTTTGTCTTTCTGCTTCTCTTCCTCTCTCTCGGGAGCGGCAGAAGTAGTTCGCCTCATGTGCTTTAAGTCATAGACGAGTGAACCCGGCTGAGGGGTCGGGTCTGCTATTGATGAAGGTGACGATGTCGTACTGGCTGTGACAAGTTAAGGAAGAGCAAATGTTAACTTTATTTATTTATTTATGGACACACTCAGAGACATCTAATGGTCACTTAACCCGTTCCTTAGAGCAGAATTTCTATGAGAATCTGTCACTAAGGAGTGACTTAAGGAATCATTAAATGTCTCTGAGTGCGGGGGTTAATCTTTTACATTCAGGTAACAACGGCCCACAGATATATACCATACAAAATAACATATATACGTTATATAATACAAAACTTGTTAGTAAATAAAACATAAATGTATGTTTTTTTTATGTTAATCCTGATGGGTTCTCTGATTTGTGTATTAGACCGTAGTCGATAATGGTAGCTGTTGTTCGCAAGGGGAGTAACCAGCTACAGGAGACATAATATTATAGTGCGTATGCATTTGCGTAGACACAAGTGCACTCTCTATCCCTTCACTCTCATAGCCCGATGGGACGGCAATCCGACACGACCGGAGAGAGATCAGGCGCAGGACCGGCATTAACATGCTCTCCGATGCATGTGTGTATCAATCACCAACTTCCAGCCTCTGAGCTGCTTTGTGAAAGTTTCTTAAAACCCACGATTTACATACAGAGTTATCCCATTTTAAATATGTTAAGGTTGATCAATAGAAGGTAGTGTCATGAAGATGTTTTATTAAGACTTGAGGATCTGTGACCTTACCCGACATTTCCGTAGTTTCTATAGTTCCAGCATGTCTTGTGACCCTGGTGGTGTCGACCGGAGTAGCGCCAGGACTGTCCAGGTCCTCGCCGGGAGCTGATAACCCTCCTTCAGGCTTGGGCTTGCATCCTCGCCAAGTGAAGAGACGACGCTTGTGCGTTGAACCGTGGGAGTCTTCTGATGCTGAAACTACACGAGAATTTCAAGGTTGAGGAAAGACCTTATGAAGACATATTAATTTTTGATTTTGGAAATCTTGTTTTTACTTCAACATGTTCTTGGAACAAGGAAACTGAAAGACAGCAGCATAATTTTGAGGATTGTAGATTGATTTTTATGATACAGTTGTTTAAGACTGCCTAGATAAGAAGAAACGGTTGATCGTTTTCTTAAAATGCGAAAGTAACTAAGTCAGTTGATGATGTCCTCTTAGTCGATTTATTGGCCACGGCGGCAATCCTATTGGTTAATATTTCTAAGTTTCTCCACTCCGCAGCCTAGCTCCGCTCCGGTGGACAGGCAGCCTTGCACTGCAGGTCAGACCTGCGGCTGTTCTCATATAAGGAGATCAGCCAACTGCGCAGGACATATTGTAGTTCACAAAGCGATATCAGCCCGACTCGGGAATCCAACCCGAGACCAACGAGGCAGTTCTTAGTTACACCCTTCCCAACTGCACCGATTTTGATGATTATTGAGATCAAAGAAATATACTGGGAGAAGAATCAGTGGAATCGCGGGTAAAGCTGGGGTGTTCCACCACTTCTTCGTCCCAACAAAAAAACACAGAAAGTGGTGAAGGGCGGGCGTTTTGGGGGACTGTCTCTTGTTAATTTGACCTTCAAAAAGTGCTGATTTTCAGCCTACTTTGAATACATTTTATCTTAAAAGCTAGTGGTAGAACAGGCTCTTTAGGCGGTTAAACTGGAAGCCGACCCCAACATAGTTGGGACAAAGGCTCGGAGGATGATGATGATGGTAGAACAAACACTCACCGGATCTCGCATGTCTGTACCTCTTCGCAGTTCTATCGATCTTCCTTATCATCTCCATTTTTGTTTCGCCTTTTCTAAAAACTTTACCTGAGTTACTTATAAGTGATATCAGAACTATTTAGAACATACTTATAATAAAAAAAACAGACTAGTTATTTCTAAAGTTATGACTGAGAGGTATCTGTTTGGCCAGGGTAACCAATCAGAAGTAAATAAGCCGATCTTACCACTATCTGTTTGCCCAGGGTAACAAATCAGAAGTAGATAAGCCGATCTTACCACTATCTGTTTGCCCAGGGTAACAAATCAGGTAGCCAGGTAAACCAATCTTACTAAGGGGTATTGGGTTGCCCGGGTTACTGGGATGTGGAGGTCAGATAGGCGGTCGCTCCATGTGGCACACTGGTACCCAGCTGCATTCGGTCAGACTGAAAGTCAACCCCAACATAGTAGGGCAAAGGCTCGGGGGATAATGATGATAGGGTTAACTTTTCTGTATCATCAAATGATTGCTTGCTATCAAATGAACCATTACAAATGGTCCTATAAAATCTTACCTAGCCTAGGATTATACCTAAGAATGATAATTTATATGATATAATAAATGTACAACGAACTCACTAGTAGGATTTCTGATGACTTTCATCTTCACGAGTAAATCTGGAGGGTTTTTTCTATGATCTACAGACTGTTTCGGCCGTGCTGGTAACGAAATAAGGTTCATTATTGTTAGACGTCTTTTTACATTATCTATACTATACATTTTGAAATCCTCTGAGATAAGAATAAGAATATTCTAACACATGTCTTGAATTTATCATACAAATTCAAAATTAGTGAATAGAAATGAATTCAAAATCAATATCTTAGGTAACATTACAAAAGTCACTGATTCACCGTCAGTTGCACTAAGCTCCATTAAAGTTAAAGCTTCTTTAAATCTATTGCTGACTCTTTCTTTGTCAACAAGATAAAAAGTGTCAGCAATAGATATAAAGAAGCTTTAACTTCAATGGAGCTTTGTGCAACTGACAGTCAGATAGAAAAAATAAATATTTAACTTACATTGCTCATTACCACCCTTAATAGTTTTTTTGCTATTGTCATCGTAGAAAATATCGTACTTATAGTGATGGCTGCTTATATGAACTCTCTTGGGTACATTGAAGTTTTTTGGATGTGGGATTTTGCCTAAAATGTTAGGATACATCTGTGGCATCTTATCAAAAGGGTATCGAAGCTTGTGTTGCGCCGCGCTTGGCATATCATTGAGGGAATGATCAATGTACTCAGTACTTTTAGAGCAATCTCTAGCAGTGAACTCCGTGGTCGTACTCGTCTGTTCTTTAAATATATCTTTGTACAGAAGTTCGTTATGCATCTCCTCTTTCGGTATGAAGTCCTTAATTCCGTAAGTAAGTTCCTTAAGCGGAATTTCACTGCTAACTTCTGTCCGTTCTGGATACTCCACTGGCGCATCTTCCTCTTTCTTAGATGCAATTGCAAAATTCTCGTACATTTGAGCAGGCGTTATTTTGTCGATATCATCAAAGTTTATTATTGTGATTTCAACTTCTTTGCTGTGTGGGTCTACAGTAAACATGTCTGTTGTCGGTTTTTCTATTGCATCCGGAGCCTTTTTCTCGAACAATCGCCCTCTCATCTTCTTTTTAATAATATTATAGTAGTTGAATTCTGGTGTCGTCGTTGCAAAACGCACAAACTTATTTAGCTGACTATACCTCTTGTATCTATCAAAATCATCGAAGAAAGGGTTTTTAGCCTTTTTACGTGTCGTTGGGAACTTCTGGGGTGAAACCGACGTCGGTTTCACCATGAGTTTGTCAGTAAATTTCATGGATTTATCTATTGTCTTCGTATCATGTATTTTTGCAAGTTTCTGAGTCAGTTGAACTCTTTTCGTTGATAATGTGGTATTCGCTTTGGTAGTACGAACCGGGATCGCATCTTGTTCGAACTGCCTTGATGGTGTCGAGGTCCATTTTTCTAAGATCCTCGGTAGTTCTATCATGGGGGAAGTGACGGACTCGACGTCCATCTTATTCTCTTTGAGGAAGTTGTTGAAATCTTGCGACTTCATCGGTAGAGGAGTCGTGTAGTACTGCAGAGGAGGTTTGTTCGTTTTTAGTATTGCATGCTGAAATACATATAAAGTTATATTCAATTTATTATTTGTCCCCTACTAGATGGACGGACGATCTCACCAAGGTTGCCGGCAAGTGGATGCGGGATGTTGAATATCGAGCGAAGTGGCGAACCTTAGGGGAGGCAGCAGTCCAGCTCTGGACGTCTTTCGGCTGACACATCAATGACAACGATTATTTTGTAATTAAGAGAAAAAAGGTGCTATAGATCTTACAAACTAGTCTCAAAGTGGCATTTTTTTATGTCTGAAGCATATTTACCAGTAAATAAATTGTATAAATAAATTGTACACTACCATTATTTAGAGTACAAGCACTTAAAAACTAAATCTTAGGTTTTATGTCTATTCTTCCAGGGTAGTCACTACTCGCTTGTTTTAACTTAGTTTATCATCATGAAATCAGATAGTAAAAAAATGTTTTAACGTGTTTCGAAGGGGAAACTGTAGGTCTTGGCTGTCCTTGAACATCTTTGACAGTCGTTACGGGTAGCCAGTGAGTCTGTCAACCAGTCTTACCAAGGGTTGCCCGGGTAACTGGATTGAGGAGGTCAGATAAGCAGTCGCTCCTTGTAAAACACTGGAACTCATCTGCATCCAGTTAGAGTGGATAGACCCCACATAGTTGCGAAAAGGCTAGACAGATGATGATGATGTGTAATCAAACTTACAGGTTTCTCCGTGTCGATTTTCTGAGAGTTTCTGGCTGCAAACAGAAAAGGCAACAATAATCACCAATGGTCTTACTACAAAAGCTTAAACATGTGTCGAACACTTGTCTATAAGTGTGGCTGCAAAATGGACCTTATTACAACGTCATAATCTGTCTTTTTTTTAGACAAGTCTTAAACTGACGTTTAAAAGTTTTTGTGGTAAGTCGGTAAATGTTTAAGAAGATACATTAAGATTACAACCCGTGACGATAAAGAATGGGATTAGAAATCGCGACAGCTGTATTCACCTCTCGCTCATGTGCTATAGTGTATGAGCGAGAGGTAAATACAGCTGTCGCGATTTCTAAACCCATTCTTTATCGGCACGGGTAGTACTTAATTTTATTGCCAACTAGCTTCTATCCACGGTTTCACCCGCATCCCCAGGCAACTAATCCCGAATCCCGAAAAAAATTAGTTATAAGTATTTTTTAATGTACTGGCATTAAATGCCAAATATTGCTGTGCCCTAACAGGGTCCACAAATGTACGTAGCTGTAAGCTTATTATAACAACATGTGAAACTTGTGGAACGCAATAAATGATATGAATATGAATCCGGTTGAAAAGTAGCCTTTGTCCTTTCTCAATCTATAGAGTATTATTGAACCAAATGTCACTGGAATCGGTTCTACAGTTTTGGCGACAGATAGAAGTACATTCTCATTTATAACATTACTAGCTTCTGCCAGCGGTTTCACCCGCATCCCGTGGGAACTACTTCCCGTACCAGGATAAAAAGTAGCCTATAGCCTTCCTCGATAAATGGGCTATCTAACATTGAAAGAATTTTTCAAACCGGACCAGTAGTTCCTGAGATTAGCGCGTTCAAACAAACAAACAAACAAACTCTTCAGCTTTATAATATTATTAGTATAGATCTAGTACTTACACAGCTTCTTAATTGCCAATCCTTCAGTAATGCTGTCTGCTTCGTCATCGTACGCGAAGAGTGTGGTGTCCACGAGGATAGCTGGCTCTTCCTTCTCAAAGTATGGTTTTGAGCGACGTTGGCCACCTAAAATGAGAGTAGCACTAATATTTTACACTATTTTATTTGTATCCCTATCAAATCCCTACTTTAGTTTTGCCGTATAACATGATCCAACTCTGGGTTAAGCTCGGGTTTCCAATATATATCTATGCAAAAGTGTATTTGCAATGAGGTATAAAGATATAAAATAAATGCTAATATACTTAAATAATAATAAGCTAAAATAAATAAATAAGGTGATATCTATACTAATATTATAAAGCTGAAGAGTTTGTTTGTTTGTTTGTTTGAACGCGCTAATCTCAGGAACTACTGGTCCGATTTGAAAATTTCTTTCAGTGTTAGGTAGCCTATTTATCGAGGAAGGCTATGGGTGACCTAGTGGGTAAAGGACCAACCTCTCAAGTATGAGGGCGCGGGTTCGATCTCAGGTCAGGCAAGTACCAATGCAACTTTTCTAAGTTTGTATGTACTTTCTAAGTATATCTTAGACACCATTGACTGTGTTTCGGATGGCACGTTAAACTGTAGGTCCCGGCTGTCATTGAACATCCTTGACAGTCGTTACGGGTAGTCAGAAGCCAGTAAGTCTAACACCAGTCTAACCAAGGGGTATCGGGTTGCCCGGGGAACTGGGTTGAGGAGGTCAGATAGGCAGTCGCTTCTTGTAAAGCATTGGTACTCAGCTGAATCCGGTTAGACTGGAAGCCGACCCCAACAGGATTGGGAAAAAGGCTCGGAGGATGATGCTATGGGCTACTTTTTATCCCGGTACGGGAAGTAGTTCCCACGGGATGCGGGTGAAACCGCTGGCAGAAGCTAGTTTAGTATAAAAGCTCTCCTTATTTAAAGATGAAACTGATTTAGAGGTTTTTCGAAACTGAAAGCATATCTAGCAAGGAGGCACACATACGGACAGGGTTTGACTGGTGGTCTTGTACCTTTGGTAGAAGGGAATACTAACGGTTAGTTGCACCATTAAACTATAATAATGATAATCGAAAAATTGATAGTTGTCAAATCGCTGGTTTGACCAATGTGTGGTAAGTAAACGGCTGGTCCTAGGTTGGTTAAATGGTGCAAGGTATTAGAGAGATAAAATTGTATGTTTCGAAATGATGAATTACTGAAATTCTAAATAGCCGTCCTAATGGACGCACTCAGAGACATTTAATGGTTACTTAAGCCATTCCTTAGTGAAGGACTTCTTTGACAATCCGTCACTAAGAAGTGAGTTAAGTAATCATTAAATGTCTCTGAGTGTGGGGGTAAGAGAAACCTCTTAAACTAATCAAACACCTATTCATGATCGATATGAATAAATTTATAAATTTCTTACCAAGCTTTTTCATAGATGCTTTGTATTTATTATTATTATAGACATCCACTTTATTCAGGTTATTAAGAAGATGATTCGAGTTCAGTTGCCCAGAGGTCTTTGGTTGATTATATTGATAATATTTAGCCTCTCCTTGGATGACGTAGTTTTTACCTGTCAGCAAAGTATTATCATTCATAGCCACGCTCCTAGCAATCCCTTGTTTACCAAAATCAGGTAAACTTCGGATATTATTCCTTGGTTCTTTAGACATTAAATTAATAGAAATATTCGTACCAATATTCTTATTGTTAGGATTATTTGCATCCAGTGGTTCATTGCCCAAAAACTCTGATAAATCATTGAGTTCCTTCAGTAGATTGTTCATATTAGGAGTCGTGTACATATCGTGTCCATCAGGCTGTATATTATTCAGTATGTTCTTCCAAAGTGGACTCGGAACTTTATCCATATTGAGTATATCGTTATGCCACATCAGCAAATCATTGAAGTAATCAGTGTACCTCCACTTTTCGTTGAAATGATATTTTTGCATACCAGCTGGGGTAATTTTTCTATTATTTTGTGGTTTTCTTCTATCAGCAGGGGCGTTTCTGCTATTCAATGGATGTACATGTTCTCTGAATCCTGGTTCATCATGGAAACTCGCATAATCATTGGCCACGTTGACTATAGGTTCGGCATTAACGTGTCGAGTTTTGAAATGTCGTTTTGAAATTGGGAATTTGGCAATCCTCGTCAGTTTACTCTTGATAGTCAGTTCTTCAAAGGGTTGTTTCACGTGGTACTGATTCTTCTTGTAATTCAACGTTCCTCTCTTGTAGCATGGAGTAGGAACTCTTTGGAATGGTTTCATTGTTTTTAGTAGTTTCGATTGTATTCTGTTGAGGATGAAATTCATGTCGTCTAGAGTCATTAAGGTCGTGGTATCGTCGGGCATTCGTTTCGTGGTTGTGCGGTATGACGTGGGGCGTCCTTTCTTCAACGTTTTTACATTGACTGTCATAACGTTGCTGGGAGGTGACTTGTGTCTCGTACTAGTTTTGTAGGGAGTCGTAGTGGTGTAAGCCGGTTTTCTGAATACAGTAGTGGTAGGGGTAAAAGTTGTAGTAGTAGTGGCTTCGTTAGCAAAAGATGTTGTTTCTTTGCCTGTTGAACGAAAATGTTGTCATTTTAAGGAGTTTTAGATTCTAAAGTGCTTTTTGCTATAGGTCTGACTCTTAAAGAGATTTTTCATGTATCACCTTTTTTGAATTATTTTTCTTTTGGGTAATGAAAAGGCTGACAGGAAAGAAGATATAAATATACTGTCACCCGGACCTATAACAGTAGGAGAAAGAAACTCTAAAGCCCTGTATTCATGGTAAACATTTGTATAGCAACAGTTGAACATTGTTGATGAGCAAACATTGTTGGGTTGGCTGAGAACTTTTCAACTGGCATTATCAACTCTGTAACAGTCATTGTTATTAGCAATCCAGCAAGTGTTTATGATAATGTTGTAACTATGTTTATAAACAAAAGTTTACCATAACTATAGGGCACCATGATGCTACGAACGGTCTGGTCAATAGGAGGAGTTTTCCCAAGATTAAGGTTGATATCAAAATGCAGTTTTTTTAAACTACTTCTAGATGTTTTTGGTCTAAGATTTTGAGTATAATTTTACCTTTTTGGAAGCCGCTCAATCCTGTGAACGGAATGCCTCCTGCCAGCCAGACCGGTCGGACGCCTACCGAATGATGAAATAGGAATAGATATAGCGAAATGTAATTAAAAACTGAGAAAATTTTACCAAAAAATGTCTGCGCTTTAATTAGGACTGACCTACTTTATGAAAGCTGAATAAAAAAAAGATAAAAAGTAATTTATTCAAAGTAGGCTGAAAATCAGCACTTTTTGAAGGTTAAATTTACAAAGGACAGCCTCCAAAATGCCCAACCTTCACCACTTCCTAAGCGTTTTTACTGGGAAGAAGGAGTGGTGGAACATACTCCCCAGCGACTCAATCCTTGTTGCAAACAACAAATAAACAATGCAGGTCCGACGTTTCTTAAAGCAATAGAACTTATGCAAGAACATACCTAAATATATGTGTATAAGTGGACAAGTATAATAGTACATATAAGTCGGACTACAACACAAAAATAAATGGTCTATCAAACTCACCGAGTATAGATTGACCGAGTTGCCCCGCAGACGTCGGCACATGATAGTTGTACAGCAGATTCCTATCATTTTCATCCAAACGATACATGTAAGAAGAAACATGGGTCGTTTTCTTAGTCTTAGAAGTCATCGCATCGTAGATAACATCACTGATATTCGGTATCTGTCTCTGCATCTCATCAATGGTCATTGGCTTATCATACTTCACTGGCTTAAACGTATCTATATGAGAAGTCATCATATCATAATCTGGCATAAGAGTTGGCAAGCGGAAACCACCTGACTTTGCCTCTTTCTCATCTGCCTTAACCTTAAATATATCTTTCAGCTTTTTAATAGGATTGAACCTTGTTTTTCTGGTATACATCATATTCGTGTCGTAGTAAGATCGTTTCACATGTTTCTTCTTGTGTTTGAACCTTTTTAAAGAAAACTTTTTTAGAAAGTTTTTGAATTTACTCCTTCGGGAGTCGTCTCGAAGTTTGACGACGGCCGTTTGTCTTGGAACTAGATCTATATCCACGTAGCCATATTTGTTCGTTTCTCTGCGACTCGTTCTAACTGGAGGTTGGAGACTGGGAGGTTCTGCAAACACTTCTGTGGCAACTGTAGACACTTTATCTTCTAAAGGTTTGGTAATGAAGTCATCCATCAAAGAAGCATCAAGCTCATCCTTCGTGACTGTTCTTTTCATTCTTTCTTCAGTGTTCTCGTTGAATATATCGTAGAATACTGTCGTTGGTGCCTTCCTTGGGGCTTGTCGCCGTTTCCCGCCGAACAGTTTTCCTATGAAGCTGTGTGGTAGGTTTTTAGGGATATCTTCAGTGCCGATGATGGGCGGGGATGACACCAGTGATTCTTTTTGCCCCTTTGTAGGTCCTAGAAGTAATAACCAAGAGTCTGTTTAGGAAATTGTAGCTGCCCTTCACTGTTTTAATGTTTTTTTTTTTTTGTTCAGATAGGATGGTTATCGTCATAATGTTACATGATAATAGTTCGGGTGTAGAGATATTGAAAAGTGTTTTCTCTAAATAAGTTCATAATGTTTCATTATATTACGAATTAAATGAAAAAGAAAACAGGTAAATCAAAGCGGAATAATAAATAACTACACTAATATTACATAAAAAAAGTATATATTGGTTGGTTTACTCCGAGAAGCTATGGAAAATTATCAGATTCTATAAAAAAGTATAAATATTTCTTAAAAATAAATAATAATAATTCAGAATATAAACATACCCCGATAAAATGGACTGGCCGACTGTTTAGTCTTAATAGAGTCTAGAATCTTCGCTAGATCATCCAAACTCATCTCAGACGTATCTTTGGCTTTAGGCGGTGGTTCAGTACCAAGTTTGATAAATAAATTACTTTTAGGCACACTCTTAAGCATGGGTTCCGTGACAAATGCCGTGGTTTCACCCGCTGCAGACTTTAACTCAACAGTCTGAGATGTATGAAACTTCTTAGGAGGCCCATTGTCGATAAACAGGTAAAAGTGCTTCCGAAACCAAGAATCGTCACTCTTCGTCGTAATCTCTTGGTAATCTATATCTGTATCATCGAAAAACCTCTTCATTCTATTCGAAGGTAGTGGTGGGATCTTATTAAGTATATATTTGCCAATATCATCAACACTGTGGTGTCTATGTGCTTGATATTTGACGAGAGCAGAAAAATTCTGATTGTTCTGCTCCTTTTGGAACTTCAAGTAATGTCTGTAGCCGTTCACGAAGTCGTTGTACGATATCTTGTTGCTTAAACCTTCGAAACTGGTGTCTCCAAGGTTTTGGTTGTCCGTGGTTGGTGGAGCACTTACTTTGTAAGGCGGTTCAGATGGTTCCGTTGGTTGCAGGTTGCCCATATTACTAGTTGGGTTGTCGATGTTCACATCCATAGGTCCTGCAGAAGACTGCGCCGTCGAGTTCACGTTCGCTGAAGGTTCAATGTAATCATAATCAGGCATATTATCATCATATAACTTCGCAATTTCTTCTTTAAGTTTCACGTCTGTTAAAGTCTCAGGGTTCCTTTTCGATAACCTGTAATGTTCTCTCCTTTTTTTCAAATTCAGTGGTGTTTCGGACGTTGCAAGTAGTTTCCTTACATTGTTTTCGTGAGTTTTTGCTAGCATTTCCTCATATAGCGTCAACATCATGTAGTCGTCATATGTTGGGGTAGGATTCGTTGCTTCTGCTGTATAAAGGTCGTTGGTCACTTTTATTTCTTTATTATCTCCTCTATTGTGTCTTGGTCCTGTAGTTTCTACTTCTTTGTATTTCGGTTTGTCCGAACTGTTGTTTTTACAATGGCATGGCTTCGTCGTTGTAGTTGTAGTCGTAGTCTTCGTCGTCGTCGTAGGTTTAGTTGTAATACTAGTTGTAGTCGTGTTAGGCGAACAAGTCCTGCTACTTATTTTACAAAGCCCTTCCTTTATAGTAGATTTGGCTCTATGTACTTCTTTACGAAAGTCAGCTGATACTTTATGCTTCACTTTGTTGTAAATGTTCTTGAGCTCTCTCTGAAGCATATCCTCAACGTTGTGAGCGATAGTCATCGTGTCCTCTTTGATAGACCGTGCGGCCATGTAATGTGACTCTGTATTTGTAACTGGTTTTGACCTATTAAGGTAGACCTCGCTCGTTAAAGGAGTTCCAGTAGTTCCGACTGTTCTTTTCTCATTTGCATTAAGGATCTCATTTATTGATACAAAAGTGTTTAAGTAATACCCTGGAACGGTCATCGCAATATGTGTAAGGAGGGGATCAGCTTCAAAAGTAGCCTCGGTGACTGTGTTTGTTATTATATCTGTTACTAATGGATTCTGTTCAGAAACCATCTGTATTGCCTTTGATTTTATATCATTTAGTAAATGCTCTATTTGCGCTGTGCCTGGAAAGTCTGCTTCAGTCGGTTGCGCGGTAGAAGAAGGATTATACAAATGACTGGTATCAAATCTCTCGTTGTCAAATTTTCTCGTCTTCTCAGTAGTAGAACCGAATCTCTCGAGTCCGTATATTTGTTTGAGACGACCAATCTGAGTAGTCATGCTATCTATCATTCCTGTTAGATTATCTTGTTTGACAGCTACTCTTTCAGTGATTTTATCTATCATTTTTTTTTCTGATTTCTCTTTCTCTCTTATGGCTGCTGGTGATGTTGGTGATGCTGATGCTGTTGCTGGTACAGGTTTGCGGGTTAATTTAGTAGATTTTTTAGTCTGATCATCTACCTCAGATGTGATTCCAATTTCGAGTTTGTAAGTGGTTGTGTGTTCGTGAGCTCTCCTGGGCGTGAAGAGTACTCCGTAGGTTGCGCTAATATCTCTCTTAACAAACCTAGCTTTGGATTGTCTTCTATGTACTGGATTTGCATTTTTTCGTCTACTTTTGTTCCTTGGGCTGGGATTTCGAAATTCCTTGGTAGAGGGAGCTTTCGTTGCAATTTCCTTGTTTTTTGGTATTCTTCGTTTTCTCTGAGTTTCATCGAATTTGCTCTTTTTGTCTTTACCTCTGAATTTTTTCCAGAAACTGCCGACTCTTCTCTTGGCTGACTTGTGATGTTTTCCATGTTCGGTTGTCGCTTTGGCTGTTGTTCTTTCAGACGATCTTTCAGGTTCCTCGTACAGTTTCGTTATCTTGAAGGATTCAGGTCTCACATACTCGTCCTTATAGTCAGCTCTGTACTTGTGTAAGTTCCTATCTCGCCTCAGCTTGGGGTTCCTTGTGTGGTCTAAATCGGTAATGGAGTCAAATACGTCATCTACCTTTTCGTCGTTATCAATACTTTTAGATATAGTATGGCTGTCGATAAGCACCATCAGATATAATAAACTGAAACAAATACTATACTTATATTAAACTGAATTTTATTTTAGTTGATTGATAGATCTCGCAAAATTTATTTAGGTGAAATCTCTACAACATTAACTACGATTTGTAGTGCTTTCATTTCTTAAAAATATATGATGGTCAAAAGTGTTACATGGTCATTATGTTAGGTCAAAAACTGGTTTCATTCGATAAGCGGTATTTCCTCAATCACACAAACTACGAAAACAAACAGACAAACTGGTCTAATATTTGTGAGTCAAACAATAAACTTCCTGCCACGATAGCAATGTTCTAAAGACTTCGTTTCTAAAGCTAAACTCCAAAATACATGATGTTTCTTTAGCCATATTCATATCTCAGAGCTTGTTAAAATTACTATTACTAGGAATATTTTTCCTCTGAACAGGAACTTCCAAAAGTTAGGTCAATGAAAATATTGGTATACAACTTGAAGTATCAATCATGCCTTCGGCAGCACTAAGACAAAATTGTTTCACATCAAATATACAATTGACTATAACTGCTCAAATCTAAGCATTTGTTTCACAGCTTGCTCTAAACTATACATACCTATAAAACTAATGTACTATTGCTAGTCATCTCCTTATCCTTAGCTGGATCACATTTGATGTTATCACACTGTCATTTTCAAAGCAGTTCCTAAGACTTGTCAGTTTGACACCACATCACTGTTCACCTTTACTGAGTTTCTAGCTAAATGCACCATCTCCTACAGCTGTTTTACAGCTCAAAATATACCTTCTAAGTCCCTCAAAGTTTCAGCTAAATCTACCACAATACAGTCTTAGAAAACGCAGTCTTTTTGGCGTTTTCTTGGGCAATATTCACTGGGCAGCTGCCTCTAACGGCGAGACGGCCGTCTAAGATCGGCTCGACGTCTGTCTAGCTAAGAAAATACCAAGTCACAACTTACCATAAAAAATTGATAAATAACATTGGCTACTAATTAAAAAATTCGCTCCTTGCATGATACCATGTAAATGTCGATGAACTAACAAATAAAACTTAATATAACAACCAAGTTCGCTGTGCGATTTGCTATTGTTTTTCTTTCTGTCATTCTCGCATGTCAGTTCTAAGTTTTACTTCTTTGAACGTCGGGTCTATGGTTGCTGGGTTAGAAAGGTGAAGAGGTTGTCAGGTTTTTTGAACTTTTGGATTTTAGGTTGCGCCTTTTTTGTGTAAAAAGTGTTTATGAAGGTCTTGCTTTTGGAAAGACAGAATGATGATGATAAATAGAAATATGGTTCGAAATGATTATTTTACCTTTATTGTAATGGCTGCTAAACTAACTCCTGGATCAGATCTCATAGAACATATTATAAAGTTCGTGTCAAATAACTTTGGAATCACCAAGGTCGCCATTTAATTGTCGCCTCGCACGAGAGCAGTAGGATTTTATAAATACATTTTGATCGTAGATGCATTTTGATTAGAGCGAAGGGAGGTGAAGGAGGCAATTTCGTACAAGAAAATTGAGCTATTCAAGAAGTACTGTGCATTTGTTCGGAATACAGAAAGTCCCGTATCTTGAAAAATAAACATACCTATTTTATCACGTCTACAATAGTTCCTAACTAAATGACGCTTTAATTTCTCATGTTTATTTTCAGTTCCACATTCAAGGGAATTCCTTGACACGCAATTGTTTTGAGAGTTTTGACAATGCTCAGAAGATAATCATGAATGACTCATAGTTTACTAGCTAGAATGAGTGGCCTCTGAACCCTTTATAAGAATAGATAAGAAAATGGAGTGAATGATAATAATCTTATAATATTTTACTCATTCGTATGGATCCTCAAGAGCTCGTGGCAAAGACAAAGCTGTGTGTGTCACTACATAGTATAAAACAAAGTCGCTTTTTCTGTCCCTATATCCCTTAGTACGCTTAAATCTTCAAAACTACGCAACCGATTTTCATGCGGTTTTTTTAATAGATAGAGTGATTAAAGAGGAGGGTTTATATGTAAGTATAATAACATACATTAAATATTGGGGAAATACTGTTATCCCGTGCGAAGCCGGAGCGGGTCGCTAGTTGATTATAAAGTAAAGCAACACTTGCACGGATGGGTGACCTTATTGTCATAATGAGTTCTTCCGTGTTATAAATTGTTAGGTCCCTGCTATCATTTGAACATCTTTGGCAGTCGTTAAGGGTAGTCAGAAGCTAGAACCTGTTACGTTTCTGTTCTGTTACAGCCTTTTTATCGTCCCACTGCTGGGCACAGGCCTCCTCTCACACGGTGAAGGATTGAGCATTAATCACCACGCTTGCTCAATGCGGGTTGGTGATTTCAGACTATATAGTCCAGGTTTCCTCAAGATGTTTTCCTTCACCTTTTTATCAGCCATTGGTGTCTAAGATTACATACAAACTTAGAAAAGTTGCATTGGTACTTGCCTGACCTGGAATCGAACCCACACCCTCATACTCGAGAGGTTGGTTCTTTACCCACTAGGCCACCACGACTAGAGTTACGTGTCTTACCATCTAATTTTAAGGGGTATCGGGTTGCCCAACGTTTCTAACTTTGAATGTAATTTCTTAGTATTAGGTATCTTGGACATTAATGACTGAGTGAAGGTCAATTAAAATATTCCAAGAAAACCTGGACTTAATTCTGAAATCACCATGTCTGCTTTACGCTGGTGATTTCAGACTTTAAGTTAAGAACGTTGGGATTGTAAAAAGTCTGAAATACCTGCATTGATCAAGCGTGGTGATTAACGCTCTATTCCTTCTCTGTATGAGAAGAGGCTTGAGCCCAGCAACAGGATTATAAATGGCTGGGATGATGATGAATTACACATCTATTGTTTCTAAACATATTTGGGTCATCAGATTTTAGTCAACACTAATTGTTAACAATACTAATGCATAATAATTATTATGAAAATAAGCCAAACCTTTAATACAAATGACGTACTATCGGTATAGAATCTATATACGAGAATTTAGACTTTATTGTTGAAGCAATAAGGTTCAATTTAGCATGCTCTTGTCTTATAAGATTAATTTAAACAATTATTGGCTTATGTAGTGGTTTGAGTTTGAATTTTTGTCATTTTAAAGAATGGCGAAGGTTATATCAGAATTATGACTTACTCGCTTACGTCCGCGGTTTCACCCGAGACCCGAGGAAACTACTACGTGCACATGGACAAGAGTAACCTTTTTGTGTACTGTCAAATCTCATCGAAATCTATTCAGCAATTTTTGCGTGAAAGAGTAACAAACATACATACAAACCCGCGTTTAAGTATAATATTAGTAGGTAAATAAGTAGGATAGATAGACCATAGACCATATATATTATTTTACTCGATAGGTAAGTATGTCATAAAAAAATATTTATTGAACTTGTGAAGGACGAAACACCAGTTTATTTGTTGTTCTTATTATTTTTATTAGCACTCCTTATTGAACTTTACCATTATATTAAAGGACAAGTCTGAGTCACATTTCCTGTAGGTAAAATATACATACAGATACATATGAGTATTATGTCGCTGACTTCATTTCGTGTTATGTCATTGTCTGGACTTTAAAAAAGTCAACGGCCCGACCCCCCGAGTGTCAGACTCTTACTGACTAAACCCCACCATGTTCCTTCTGGAGCCCAATATGTACCAGCGCCGCGGTAACTCACGCGAACAATCCCACAGCGTAACATAACTTGGACACCCAAGTCACCAATGACTGTGTTTTGGAGGGTATGATAAACTGTAGGTCCCGGCTGTCATTGAACATCATTGGCAGTCGTTACGGGTTGTCAGAAGCCAGTAAATTTGGTAACCAGACTTACCAAGGGGTATAGGGTTGCCCGGGTAACTGGGTTGAGGAACTCAGATAGGCAGTCGCTCCTTGTAAAACACTGGTACCCAGTTGCATCCGGTCAGACTGGAAGGAAGCCGTCCCCTACATAGTTGGGAAAAAGGCTCGAGAGATGGTATTAGGCGGGCGGTGGCCTCTTCTCATATAGAGAAGGAAAGAATGAGCGGTAATCACCACGCTTGCTCAACAAGGAAGGTTTTTTTATTATTCTTTATTGTACACAATACATATTTTAATACCCACACAATAGAGAAAAGTTATGTACAAAGGCGAGCTTAACCCAGAGTTGGGTTCTCTGACAGCAAACCTTAGAGCGATAGAGAGATGTGATAACAGAGTAAGTTAGAAGTGCACAACATTAATGTTTACAAAACTACATAACAAAATATATACACACCTATATATAATAAATACATACATACAAATAAGGTCAAGTTGACAGGAAATGTTCTTTAGTTCGTCTCTTGAAGACATCTAACGATGTGCTCTCACGTATACCGTGAGGCAGAGCGTTCCAAAGCCTCATTCTAACTCTCCCATAACGGGCCTTGTACAATTTTTTTCTAATATTTATTCTTGTCTGTGTTTTTATGTGTACATAAACTGTTAAATAAAGACTGCATTCCGCCTTTTTAAATTCCCGGTTTAGTCAAAAGATGTCAGTAATTAGGCGCTATGTTTAACAGCCGATACCGCACATTAACTGCAGCACCCAATCAGTTCTACAATAACACAGATAACTCATATGATCTTACCGTCATAATCACTCTCACGTCCGCCGACTACAGTCGTCTTATAAGTACAAAGAACTTTAAACATAATGAGGTATTTAATAATCCTAACAGTTTGTCTTCTCGTGGCCGTTTACGCGGATCATTTGTTAGTAGGAAATGTGTCTAATAGAGTTGTTTTGGCTAACCAGACTAAGGTAGAATATAATGCTATACCTTTTATGAAGAGGGTGAAATATTTCTTCTATTCGCAGACGGATAATCGGTTGATACAGGTGAGTCATTTTTGTTTATAACTCTATAGTTATCGGCACGGATATTGAGCCCTGACCTTCACCTGCGCAGAAGCGATTTATTGGTTTATTACCTTGTGTACAGTGCGCAAAGCGATCCTCACTCTTCCGCCGATAGCTCAATATCCGTGCCGATAACTATACTAATTGTTAATGTGTGTGTGTCTATATTTCTGAGACTAGCTTCTGCCAGCGGTTTCACCCGCATCCCGTGGGAACTACTTCCCGTACCGGGATAAAAAGTAGCCTATAGCCTTCCTCGATAAATGGGCTATCTAACACTGAAAGAATTTTTCAAATCGGACCAGTAGTTCCTGAGATTAGCGCGTTCAAACAAACAAACAAACAAACAAACTCTTTAGCTTTATAATATTAGTATAGATGTGTAGTTATAAGGTACGTGTTTATTATGTGCCTATCTAGACTAGCCGTGTCACCCATTTCCAAAGGGAACTTTTTTTCGCACCCAGATAAAAAGGACACGCTTAGCACAAGGAGCTACTTTAGTTGAAATAACTATTATCTTTTTGAAAGGTTTCTATGTGGATCTTGTAAAGTTGCGATCATTTCTCTATGTGCAAAGCACCTTAGTTACTCCCTGTTATAATTATCAGCTATCTGCCAGTAACGGTCCCGTCAAGATCTATACAACTTCAGGATTTTTTCCATGTCCAAATTTTTTTACACAAGCCTACCTAAAATCCAAATAAGTTAGGTAACACTTCACGTTACCACACAGAATTTCATAAAAATCAATTCAGTTGTCTTATCGTAAAAAAATTATTACTTTTGATATAAACGTTAGTTCCAATAAAAAATAATGGCCCATTTATTTGAACACACTGACTTGACACTGACTCCACAAAACAGTGCCCATGACCCCTACAATCTTTGTCACCACTATGATAAACTTGCTTTGTACTTGAAAAGCGATAAACTTGAATAAAATGTAACGATTTTATTTACAAAGTTAAGTAATCTAAACTCAATGTTATAAAGTTAAGAATTTGATTGATTGAACCCGCTAATTTCTCTAAAACTTGAAAAAATATTTTAGTGTTCGAAGAAGGCTATAAATATGTTGATTTCTGACACTTAGGTACGCGAATTTTAGACATTTAAATTAAACTATTTTTACGGATTTTATCGCGGTTATAATAATAATATTTAGTCCCGACGTTTCGGATCCTTTGCAGCATCCATGATCACGGGCAGACTAAGGTGTTGGTCGTCTTGATAATTTTAGTTACAACAGCTACCCTACATCTTGTTGATTTATTGACAATCCGATTCACGCAGAACGAGCTCACTGTATCCTTCTGTATCTTCCTTCTTTATGACTGCCTCGTTGGTCTAGTGGTCGCAAGCGCGGCTGCTGTGCTCGAGGTCTCGGGTTCGATTCCCGAGTCGGGCCGAAATCGCTTAGTGGGTTTTCTTAAACTTTCACAAAGCAGCCCGTAGTCTGGAAGTTGGTGATTGATTCACCCGTGCATCGGAGAGCACGTAAATGTCGGTCCTACGCCAGATCTCTTTCCGGTCGTGTCGGATTGCCGTCCCATCGAGTTATGAGAGTGAAGGAATAGGGAGTGCACCTGTGTCTGCGCAAATGCTCGTGCACTATAATATGTCCTGCGCAGCTGGCTAATCTCCTTAAATGAGAACAGCCGCCGTGGCTGAAATCGGCCGTGGACGCCATTATTATCCTTCCTTAGGTCTAGTAGTTTTTGGCTTGTATACATGTAGCCATATGTATTACTAGCTTCTGCCAGCGGTTTCACCCGCATCCCGTGGGAACTACTTCCCGTACCGGGATAAAAAGTAGCTTATAGCCTTCCTCGATAAATGGGCTATCTAACACCGAAAGAAATTTTCAAATCGGACCAGTAGTTCCTGAGATTAGCGCGTTCAAACAAACAAACTCTTCAGCTTTATAATATTAGTAGGTATAGATGTAGCTTATTAGTTATGTTAGCTCCCATAACACAATTTGATTAATTAGTTACCGTAACGCTAACCGACCGTGTGTAAATGGTGTCCCGATATTTATTTACTTATAGAGAACAGCCGCCATAATCTCTCGAAGCTTTTTCCCAATGATGTTGGGGTCGGCTTCCAGTCTACCAGATACAGCTAACTACCAGTGTTTTACGCGGAGCGACTGCCTCTGCCCTGGGGCCCGATTCTCCTAAGTTAATAATGTCAAAATCGAATAGAAATCGAGTCGCAATATGATCGTAATAGCAGTTTTAACCATATCGGGCATTCTGCTACTAATAAAAGACCAATCGTATTCGATTGACATTTGATTGGTTTGCGATTGGTCTGCTATTTTGGTGATTTTAGTCTATACGGTAGTTTGCTCTACAATCATATTGCAATAGTTAATCATTTGCAGACAAAATGATTCATTATTGAATGACAGAAAAGGATAAAAACGTTTATTTCAAAGAAAAAATAGTGGAATGCCACATACGTTTCAATCGTAATCGAGTCGGGATTGGATCGCAGTCGAACGTGAATCGTATGTTGCTTAAGTAAAATTAGGAGAATCGTGCCCCTGATCTAACCTATTCAAGCCAGTTACCCGGGCAACCCAATGCCTACCCCTTGGTACGACTGGTGCCAGACTTACTAGCTACCCGAAACGACTGCCAAGGATGTTAAATGACAGAAGAGATCTACAGTTTAACGTGCCCTCCGAAACTCAATCATTGGTATGATTTTTTACGAGATAGAGTGTCAGTTGCACAAAGCTCCATTAAAGTTAAAGCTTCTTTAAATCTATTGCTGACTCTTTCTTTGTCAACTAGACAAAAAGTGTCAGCAATAGATTTAATTGACGGAGAGTGTTTCAAGATGGAGTTTTATGTGTATAATACTGCATGTATTATTATAGTAGAGAAACCACGGAGGACAAAAGACAAGAGAGAAACATTAATAGTTAGGTACTAATATACTATATTTTCTCATCTTCCAGGGCATCCAAGCTCTCGACACTCTTCACAGTAAGGCGTCTATCAACATCACGGCTGGTGGAGTGGGCTACTCGTATGTGAACCTTCGTCTGAAGAGTGAGAGGGGCAGGGGATTGAGCTACGATATAGGCATATATGTACAGGATTATTTCTACCATTAAAGTGTTTAGAGGGTTGTGGGAGTTTTATTTTGAAATAGTGTATAAGTACCTAATAGCTTTCGCTCTCGTACCGGTGGAATTACTCTCATTAAATGGGTGAAAATTCGTGGTGGCCTAGTGGGCAAAGAACCAACCTCTCGAGTATGAGGGCGCGGGTTCGATTCCAGGTCAGGCAAGTACCAATGCAACTTTTCTAAGTTTGTATGTACTTTCTAAGTATAGCTTAGACACCAATGACTGTGTTTCGGATGGCACGTTAAACTGTAGATGGGTTGGGAAAAAGGCTCGGAGGATGATGATGATGAAATGGGTGAAAATTAGCTTACTTCTTAAATAATGCTGTGCTAAATTTCATTTGTATCGGCTCAACTGTTCCAGCTCTTGGCCAGACAATCTGTTGCAGGTTGCAGGAGACAAAAGTTTGTAACTACACCTATGCATTTGAGTTGGCATTTTGCTTAACAATCTTGATATGACTTTTTATATAAAAATCGGTTTGAAAATAAAATGCGGGTAAAAATAATGTGAAATCATAACAAGGAATTGTTATTTTAAGCAGTAAGTAATTTATTTGTACAAAAAGTCCTATCAAGATTCTTGTAAAGCTTTTGTCAGCTGTTTCACTCGGGTACCGTGTGGAACTACTCCGATCTATCTCTGTGCCAAATTTCATTTAAATCGGTTCAGTCGTTGTGAATAGACACATCATTTACAATAAGGGCTACCGCGTATGAAATCGCCGCTATAGGCGCTTGTGTAGCGTGAAGTCAGCGAAACGTCAAATGTCACTGTTTACGCGCGAGGGTTCATATTTCTAATTAAATTAATATTGCGAATATTTAACAATACTTTAGATTAGTTATGGCAAATACAGATTAGGGGTCTATAAATGTCACTGCTTTGACGCACTTTTATCTTTCGGAAACTTATGTCCGCCTTTCTTTTTCGAGCAAAACGGCACTGCGCATCTCTGTGGCATCGCCAATACGTTCACACTATAAGTATAATAGTTATATTGTACTAGCTTCTGCCAGCGGTTTCACCCGCATCCCGTGGGAACCTCTGCACGAACCCGGATAAAAAGTAGCCTATAGCCTTCCTCGATAAATGAGCTATCTAAGACTGAAAGAATTTTTCAAATCGGACCAGTAGTTCCTGAGATTAGCGCGTTCAAACAAACAAACAAACAAACTCTTCAGCTTTATAATATTAGTATAGATTAAATATGATCTAATATAATCATCTAATGTAGATATAAGTTTTGGGGCTAAATGATTTGATTAAATGATTTGATTTCCAAATTGGCATTATAATATTATGTATTTATAAATATGTATATATGTAGCTATATGTGATTTATCAGTTAGCACCCATAACACAAGTTAATTAATAACTTAGCATGGGGCTAACCGACCGTGTGTGAATAAAGGTGTCCCGACATTATTATAAGGGGCCCTGTACTGGCCAAAAATAAATGTAACATATATGAGGAGGAGCAAGTTTTGTATAATTTAAAGCTGGCTTAAATAAGAAGATAACAATATTCCATTCAAAAGCATTTAATCAAACTCCTGATTCAAATAATCACAGTAGTCCTTCTCCAAGCACTTCAAAGCGCCCTCAGTGCTCAGCAGAACGTTCTGTCTCCTCAAGTTGTCGATCAGCGCCATCTGTCGGTCGCTGCGCGTGTTCAGCTGTTTGATGTGCGTCTCTAGCCGAGAGATGGCGCCCTGGTGAGAGGCTGATAGACTGCGGGATGATTCGCGGAAATCCTGAAAGTGGGAGTAAGTAAGTTTGTATGGTGAAAAGGTAAAATAAAAACGCAAACAAATCTGCTTGGCTTGAAGCGATATGTAGTATTTTTAATCCCTCATTTTTTTCTTATTATTAATTTATTTTACTGCATCGATTTTTTTATAAGAATGTTATTTATAATAATAATAATGGCCTCCACGGCCGATTTCGGCCACGGCGGCTGTTGCCATTTAAGGAGATCAGCCAGCTGCGCAAGACATATTATAGTGCACGAGCATTTGCGCAGACACAGGTGCACTCCCTATTCCTTCTCTCTCATAACCCGATGGGACGGCAATCCGACACGACCGGAAAGAGATCAGGCGCAGGACCGACATTTACTTGCTCACCGATGCACGGGTGAATCAATCACCAACTTCCAGACTACGGGCTGCTTCGTGAAAGTTTTAAGAAAACCCACAAAGCGATTTTGGCCCGGCCCGGGAATCGAACCCGAGACCTCGAGCACAGCAGCCGCGCTTGCGACCTTAAGACCAAAGAAATAGTTTCTTTGCGCAAATGCGCTAATCTAACAGTTGCATTCAGTATCCCATATATGGAAAGACTATAGGCTTTGTATGCAGGTGAACAGAGTAGTTCCAGTAGGGGGCAATTGCTAGCTTAAGGATAGTAGGGTACATGATATTTGTAAACAAGAAGTAGTTCCCTAGCAAAGTAGTAGTTCCCTAGCATAGTAGTAGTTCCCTTGCATACCACGAAAACCAGCTACTTCCAAAAAAAAAAACAACTTGCAAGAACCTCCTTCTGTCTGGAAAGTCGGTTGAAAATTAGCAGTGAAAGATATATAAAACTTGTTGACTTAGTCAAATCATATACATAATGTTACCTTTTCAGAGCGTTTAACTATATCAATCTGCTGCCTCAGGTTGTCAATAGTCTCCTGCTGGGCGGCGCTCTTGGCTTCGACGCTGTTACACTTCATCTGACATCTCTTCAGCTCACACGACAGTCTGTCTGACTCGTTCCGCTGTTCTTTGTATAGTCTTTCTTTTTCCTAGAAAAAGGAGGGATATTTATTACAATAATTGTAGGAATAGCATTGCTCGGTTCCTTGAAAAATTAAATAGATGAAACATCAACGTTTTTTCGCACAGAAATGTATAATTGTACTGAACATTAAAAAAAGATTTCCAAAATCAAATGCAATGAGAAAAAACTAAGGATTATACTAGAGTTATTAGAGTAGACTGTACCTATACAAGGAACTTAAAAATAATAAATGGAGTGAATGATAGAACGAATAGAATAGAATAGGTCTTTATTTGCTTAGAATGTAGGTACAAACAAAATAGGATGGTAAATAACATAATGGGATCCGTGTACATTCTGCCTTGTTGACATGCAAATGCAATAATTATTATACAAAATTGTTTAAGGCAAATAGGTTATTGAATTGTGTCATCTAGGAAATCTTGAACAGAATAATAACATTTATCCACAAGAAACTTGAAACATTTTTTAAATTTCATCATACATTCTCCGACCCCAACAGGATTGGGAAAAAGGCTCGGAGGATGATGACATTCTCCGAGCCTTTTCCCAACTATGTTGGGGTCAGCTTCCAGTCTAACCGGATTCAGCTGAGTACCAGTGCTTTACAAGAAGCGACTGCCTATCTGACCTCCTCAACCCAGTTACCCGGGCAACCCGATACCCCTTGGTTAGACTGGTGTCAGATTTACTGGCTTCCTGACTACCCGTAACGACTGTCAAGGATGTTCAATGACAGCCGGGACCTACAGTTTAACGTGCCATCCGAAACACAGTCATTGGTGTCTAAGATATACTTAGAAAGTACATACAAACTTAGAAAAGTTGCATTGCATTTTTTAAATTTCATCAATGGCAGGTTTTTCCTTTGATGAGGAATTTTATTAAAGATAACAGACGAATGTAATTAAACAATAATATTACCCAATTAATCTGGATTAAAAGCTTGTGTATATGTCAAAGCCGCGGATCAATCGACCTACGTTAAGCAACGCTTGGTGCGTTAATACCGTGGATGGGTGATCATCTAGTCATGGCGAACTTCAGTGTTTTAGACGCAACATTAAATAGGTGGGCTTCAAGTTTCATTTTAATATCTTTGGCAGTCATTACGTGTAGTTATAGTTATCGGCACGGATAATGAGCTCTCGGCGGAAGAGTGGGGATCGCTTTGCGCACCGTACACATAAGGCAATAAACCAATAAATCACTTCTGCGCAGGTGAAGGTCAGGGCTCAATATCCTTGCTGTTGATTATAAAAGCCAGAAAGTCTGACAGCCAGCCTTACTAGGGTGTATTGGATGGGTTGCCCAGATAACTAGGTTCAGGAGGTCAAATAGGCTCAATGACACTCAGCTGCATACGGTTAGACTGGAAGCCGACTCCAACATAGTTATGGGAAATGGCTAGGCAGGTAACGAAGAAGAAAACCAGACATTCTAAAGTAAAAAAGCGTATACATATCCTTGTCCATAATACCTTTACTCCATTTAATCTATACTAATATTATAAAGCTGAAGAGTTTGTTTGTTTGAACGCGCTAATCTCAGGAACTACTGGTCCGATTTGATAATTTCTTTCAGTTTTAGATAGCCCATTTATCGAGGAAGGCTATAGGCCACTTTTTATCCCGGTACTGGAAGTAGTTCCCACGGGATGCGGGTGAAACCGCTGGCAGAAGCTAGTGTAATTATAAGGACATCTTAACATACTAATATACTTACATTAAGTTTAGCATCTAACAGCATGTTCTTGGCTTTCATGTCAGCAGTGATCGCTTTCATATTGTTAGTTTTGGTCATCAGGCTCATTCGCTCTCCTTCCAGCTCGGCTAACTGTCGCAGATGGCCGTCGCATTGTGACGCCTGAAAGATAGGAAAATTGAATAGAAATATTAACATTTATTCGAAAGATATATCTATATCGAAAGATAGAAAAATATTTAGTAAGTAGTAGGATTTAACATGAGAATTAGTTTATTTATTTATACTTTTATTACCAGGTAACTTTGGCCCATAGATATATGCCTTACATAGGTTGATAGTACTTATATAGGTTTTCTCTATGCCTTCCATCTTTGTAGATTCAGCAGTTTGAGTTTCATGATTGTAGAAAGTTCAAAGATTAGTGTCCATTTCGACCGCGCGGCCACCTCATAATTTTTGATGAAACTTTGCCAGGAATTAGTAGTAATTTGTTACTTTTCACTCCTCTTTTCCTGAATTTGTTACAAAAAAAACCAAGACGCTATGACAAAGAATAGTTGGCCGCTAGTACCGCCACTTGCCGTAGTCATCGCCCGTGATTACACAGAAACTATACAATGTAGATAGACGAATGATACATCAAAAGAAAGGTCTTAATTTGTTAAAGGAGATTGGGCAAGAATGTATGAAGTTTGGTCCAAATGTCCACCACGAACGAGACCTATATAATTAAATAGCCCACTTAATTTAGAGTAACTTTTACTAAGAAAGTAAAAAAAAAACAATGCCAAAAAAAAATTATAGCCAAAAATGTATTCTTAATTTTCGGTAGTTTTTGTATGTTATCATTATTATTTTTTATTTTACTCCACTTCCATTTCCGCACTTTATCTAAAACTAAGATGAGAAAGACACATTTGCATTAACAGACCATATTTTTTGCCCGATGGATGTACGAATCACTAACCAATTGAGGCGTCAGAAGTGCTTGAATACTCAGCGGTGCCTGGATCTACGAAAGTTCAATGTAGCTGGTGGTGTCTTCTCTCTAATCATGAACAATTCTATTTTGTCAGAAGTTACAGAAAGTACGAAAATCAAACACCACGAAAAGTAATTGAAAAAATGAAATTGAAAAAATCTATAAAATGGTTTATTTGATTTTGCTATAACTTTTTTCTGGCATTATATTTTTTTTTACTTTCATAACAAAAAATGTTCTATATTTAACGGGCTATCTAGCCATATAGGTCTCGTTCGTGGTGGACATTTGGACCGGAATCGCCCATTGTCCTTTGTTACAAAAATAAAAAAGGTCAAAACGTAGATAAACAAAAAGTTATGCAATGTTAAGTTTTCAGGTTATGAGTAGGTAAGTATATCACCGTAGGTATCAAATTAATAGAGGCTAATGTGTATAGAAAATTAGTCTTTAATTTGTTACAGCGAAAAAAGACAAAAAAATACTAGAAAGTAGGTTCAATAATATGTTAGAGTCGATTTTAGTTGGCCGCGCGGACGGCAATATGCCTAAAATACAATTTCGTTTTTCTCGTTATTAAAAGTAGGTTTAAGCTTAATTAGAGTACTAATCGATGGGTAACGTAACCTAGTTTGAATAAATATAGCGAATTTAACTGCAGCATTCATATTTTAGGAGATATTTACAAAAACACAGTGGTATGAAACTGTATGAGAGTAGGGTGTCCATGCATTTTCACATATTCGAAATTTTCGTTATTTACGTCTTATTTTTTTAGGGAGAGTGCATACTTTATAAAAATCAAAGTCACAAATAAATTAAAATTTCTTTATTTACAATCAACACAAAGGCAAACAAATCAAGTAATAAAAGACAACCAGATAAATATAAAATCTTCATAAACTAACATAATATTTATAAATTAACTGACACGAATATATGACACAGAATGTAGACATATTTTCTTAGAGGTACTTATTTCAATTTTAAAAGAATTGTCGTCGTAACAAAAATATGTATTGTTATTTAAAAAATGACATTTATAGTGGCCAATTTTTGTGCCTGGTATAAATTCTATGGTACCAACTAAGAAATAATAATTATCCTTAATGCTAATAGTAATCGGCAATTCAGTGAGTAAAACTGAGTCTGCAGCTCCGTTTAAATCAAATGTTATGATCTCGCCTAGCTTAAGTTCACCTTTCAATTCTGTGTCACATTTTTGACACATTGTGTTAATTTTATCATCAAAACAAATTGCTTCTTCTAAACTTGTTATTCCAAATAACTTTAAAATGTCTAGGTTAATTAAAATAAATACATGGTCTCTTTTCAATTGTATGTAATTACAATTCGTACAGGTTTTCAAGTACTGAGCACTTGTAAAATATTTTAAAAATATTTTTTCAAATAAGTAAGCCACATTGCAACTACAGTCTTTATTTTGGAAAAAAGTTTTTGTTATTTCTGATCTACAGTTGTAAATTTGTTCCATATCATGTGCTCCGTTCAAAAGCATAAAAATGTAATTAATCACACAATCTCCTTGTAATTTACTCAAAAAGCTTTTGAGAGCTGAACTTCTAACACAGGCTTGACCTATCAAATAAAATGCCGAATCGAAGGCACATGTATTGAAAAAACCTGAACTTTCCTTCAAGGCTAAATTTCCGTTTCTTACAAATACTATTTCATCATCTTTTTTCAGGCGATTAAGTGTATTCGATTCTCCTCGCCAGTTCTCCAAATAAGATGGTCTATCGCTAAATATAGAATCATTAGAAAAATATAATTCTTTTTGTTTGTGTTGGATAATTTGTTTTTTTGGATTTACCTTTTTTTTATAATTATTTTTAGTCTTGGCACGCCTAGTTCGGCGTAATTTTGATTGTCGTAAAGTAGTGGAATCTAAGTTTTTTAATTTAATTAATGCCAAATGCAATTCTCCTTCCATATAATCATAATGATGCTGTAAATATTCGTCAATTCGTTGTCTCGCTATTTTTGTTTTAAATATTAACTGTTTTAAAGTGCGAAAGTAGCTTTCTACACATGTAGATGATGGGCTTAAGCTTACCGATTTGAAATAGGAGCACATAACGTTGCTCCACAAAGGAAGTTTTATAAATAATCTTTTTAAAGTAGGGATAAAAAGTGGTAAATAATACGGATTACTTTTACTTAGATAGACATTTGCAGGGTTGCTTTTTTTTTCGTTTTCTACCAACAGATCGAACCATGCGACAATGTCTCGAACGTCTGCATCATCGAAGACGATTTGATCATATTCAAATTCTTTAATTTGATCAACATTTTTAAATTCAGCACACTTATGACTATTTAACAAATTGTCAAGGTTTTGCTTGCTCTCCTTCAAACCTGAATCATCATTTTCAAAACCATTTTGATACAGGCAAAGTTTTACCATTTTTGTGATGATTTCCTTTACAAGTGCAAAGTCTTGACATTCTTTAATGTAGCGGATGCAATGAATATAATACATTTTAATTTTTGTGTCAACATTTTCGAAGCAAGTAAAATTATACAGAGTCTTTATAAAATGACTGGTATCCAATCTAATAAATGTTTTTGGTGGTTCTTCTTTATTTCCGTTCAAAATACTAAAACATCTAAGCAAATAGTCTTTTACACATGTAAAATCAGTGAATGTTCTAACATTTGCTGCTACTAACGCAGACGAATCGTCTGTTATAATTTCGTCAGGATGACAACGAACATTTTTCAACCAGTGTAATAACCATTCAGAAACAGACGCAGTGTCATGTGAATCGGTTATCATTTGACATAAAGGTACACAGACGTCAAATTGATTTATTAATATTATTACGTATAAGAAAAGTCTCTTACTGAATTCCGAACCATTTGGTAATTTAAGAGGTTGAAAGATTGAACCTGTAGCATCTAAAGTGATCGTTAATCTTTGAAAACAAGATTGATATTCACGGCAGTATTGTCGTTGTTGATCAGTCCAGTAATAAATGTGAATTTGAGGAAAAAAATGTATTTCTCGTAAAAAATTTGGTTTGGTCACAGCCATCGTAAGAATGCTCAGAACTACGTTATTATGTAACCACATTCTTTTTCGTTCTTCGTACTTAATTTTTCGCAATGCATTGAGTGTTGGGATCACTGGTGCAGTATCTGTAATTTCTTGTTTAGACAATTTTGCTGCCAGTTGTTTATGAACCAAAGCAGCGGACTCGTTTTTGAGCTTTTTAGCTAAGTTTCGTCTGACCAATGCATTCATTCGGTATTTTTTTCTCGGATTATGTTTTTTATTTTTTTCTCCAACTGTGATTTGGCATTGTCCTTCAATAATATTATCTGTTATTTTGCGACAATCTATTTTTGAAACAGCGTTACATTGACTGCATTGACCTTTTATGAAAATATGATGCTCAGACTCCACTTTGTAACTTTTGAAATTCCATGTACAAGGTAATCTAGTAATGAGCCAAATCTTTTCTCTTAAAATATCCACCCATTTGTACTTAGGCAGTATTTTATATTTTTTAAATGGAGTGCATGTTCTCAAGTCATTTCTTTTATACAAGGCATTTAATGGTTGCATTTTTTTCCAGTCATAGATATCTAATTCAAACTTGAAGTTTTTTGTATCGTTTTCACTATGATGCTGATTGGACTCGACATGAGAATGTGATATTTTGGATGCAGTTCTCGGGCTATTGCTTGAGGATGATGATGAGGATGACGAGGACGGACATACAGTTCGCTGCTTACATTCAGTGTTTAGAAACTCCCTGAAATTTCTTTTCAGTGACATGTAAAGAGCTGCTGGTGTCATAAGATTATCCAAATCACTTGCAATTTTATCAAATAAAGGGTCATTCAGTTTAACATCCAGTAGTTTGTCGGCATATTTCATAAAAACTTCTCTCTGTTTTGATTTCTCAACAATAGATTTTCGTCCAGCTTTACCCATTTTTGCTGCAATAAAAGCAATTGATAATATAATGCAAAGGTTAATCATCCGTTGCCTGCATCACAAACAAAATATAGATACTTACTACAAATTATTGCTATGTAAGTAGGTACATATTAAGGGCAAGAACTTTTCTTAATTAATAATTTAATAACGAAGAAAAGTCGTCGTTATTTGTCAGACAAAGATGCAGCGACTTATTTTAAATAGATTTCGGTCACTAGCGGTCAGCACTCCTATGAAAGAAGTGTGCAATTATATTTTGCAGCTAAATTAAAAGCTAATGTAAGTTATTAAGCTAAGAATATTTTTAAGAGATGACCACTTTTGAAGTGAAATGAAATCACATTAAAATGTGGCAGAGACTTTATGAATTTCATGACATTTTACATATACTTAATAATTATAAGGACGTACGTCCTTACGTACAGTTTATTACTTTATACAAGTCATCATAAAATTGAAAAAAAAATAACCTTACCGCAGTCGATTTGGATCCCTCTGCAATACACTTTTTGGTGGTGAGTTCCAACATACAGTGGACACAACTGATAACTAAGCACTTGTAGACACTTCTGGATTTATAATGATAATTGTCTCAGTAACTTAGAAGTATGAAAATCACGGGAATTAAATACGTACGAGTACCTATACACTTCAAAATTCAGCACAGGAATGATATTATTTGCAACAAAAAAATATCGTTTTTTAAACCGCTTGCGACAAATATTTTTAACAATAGATTGAAAACAAAAGAGATTATTTTTCTGCAATCGTTCCCATCATAAAACACCTGCGGAAAGTCAATGAAACTAATTTTTTATCAGTAAATGGGTGCTTTAAAGAATTAAGAACAATGGACATCAATATGACCGCAAAACGAACCGCATATTTGTTCAGAATACAAAATTAACAACATGCCTTTGTACTAATGTAGTCATGGTACTCTACTAGTATGCACTCTCCCTAAAAAAATAAGACGTGAATAACGAAAATTTCGAATATATGAAAATGCATGGACACCCTACTCTCATACAGTTTCATACCACTGTGTTTTTGTAAATATCTCCTAAAATATGAATGCTGCAGTTAAATTCGCTATATTTATTCAAACTAGGTTACGTTACCCATCGATTAGTACTCTAATTAAGCTTAAACCTACTTTTAATAACGAGAAAAACGAAATTGTATTTTAGGCATATTGCCGTCCGCGCGGCCAACTAAAATCGACTCTAACATATTATTGAACCTACTTTCTAGTATTTTTTTGTCTTTTTTCGCTGTAACAAATTAAAGACTAATTTTCTATACACATTAGCCTCTATTAATTTGATACCTACGGTGATATACTTACCTACTCATAACCTGAAAACTTAACATTGCATAACTTTTTGTTTATCTACGTTTTGACCTTTTTTATTTTTGTAACAAATTTAACAAATTAAGACCTTTCTTTTGATGTATCATTCGTCTATCTACATTGTATAGTTTCTGTGTAATCACGGGCGATGACTACGGCAAGTGGCGGTACTAGCGGCCAACTATTCTTTGTCATAGCGTCTTGGTTTTTTTTGTAACAAATTCAGGAAAAGAGGAGTGAAAAGTAACAAATTACTACTAATTCCTGGCAAAGTTTCATCAAAAATTATGAGGTGGCCGCGCGGTCGAAATGGACACAAAGATTACATAGACATAAATTTTAAATCGAATATTTTACTGTACAATATTTTTAACTACAAAAGAAACTAATACACAAAAGTTACACCACTAAGTCTTTTACTATTTCCATCAATAGATGGCGCTGATTGACATTAAAATACTAATATCTTGTTTAAAAAATATACTAGCTAATAAATAACTAGCTTCTGCCAGCGGTTTCACCCGCATCCCGCGGGAACTACTTCCCGTACCGGGATAAAAAGTAGCCTATAGCCTTTCTCGATAAATGGGCTATCTAACACTGAAAGAAATTTTCAAATCGGACCAGTAGTTCCTGACATTAGCACGTTCAAACAAACAAACCCTTCAGCTTTATAATATTAGTATAGATTGTTACTATACCCTTTTATCCAGCATTCCCTGTAGTCTATCAATTTGTTCCTGCATCAATTTCACCTTAGACGATAGAAACTTGCATACATTTTCTATTGTAGGTTTGTCTGAAAGAATTACGTATCATTAGGAATCCACACTTGAGATAAGTATATTTCTTATTTCTTCAAAGCTAGTTTGGGAGCCAAATACAATGGGGCTTTTTTAATTTTTCTGTATGATTTAGTTCTTTCGATAAGTAGTATTTTGTTTTAACAACTGGTACTCAGCTGCATACATTTAGACTGGAAGCCAACCAAAACATAGGTGGGAAAAGCCCAGGGGCCCGATTCAGATTCTCCTAATTTTAATCGGGCCCCAGGTAGATGATGATTTGGTTTGAATAACTCAGAACTTATTAAGAAAATAGGCAGTTTTTTAAGTGATTGAGTATTTTCAACTTCACGACACTCAGCAGTTATCTAACTTTTACAACAGAATAACATTTAGGCAAATTTTAAGCAGGGTTAAAGAAGTAATTCCTTCCGCACACAGTTAATACTACAGGGTACCTACAGCTAGTGAAAAATATACATATAAAATTACCTTTCAAAAAAGACTGCGGGAGCACATTGTCTTTAACATTAACAGACACAAATGCATATAAAAACTCCTCGTCCCCACCAACCCTACTACCTCTTTGCTTATCATTGGCACAACAGTTGCACACATTCAAACTTTTTACTTCAACCTCATTGTTTATGGTAGTATCAGAGTTCTGCGTTCCATTTTCAAGTTTCCCGCTCAATTGGTTTAAGTCCGGGGATTGAAAAGGTTTTTTCTTCTTCAGTATAGATTTGGGAGGTGGAGGTGAAGGTGGTCTTGGCCTATGGGATTCACAATTATGTTTTTTTATAGTATGGACTGGTGATAAAGTTAAGTTCGGTGAGAATTCCGCAAAGAAATCTTGTTTTTGCTGAAATTTAGAAAATAAATTATCATATTATTGGCGTTGGGAGTATAACGTTATGTTACAACATAAAGAGTTAATACTTATCGATAAAATTAACCCTGTTTAAGTAAAAGAAAGAAAATAGTTGAAACCAGTATTTTTGGAACCTTATGTTCAGCAGAAGATGTCTTATGGCAGAGCTAATGTTGACAATTTCAGTGTCTTTTCTTTAATCAATCTTTAGGGATTAAAGAGTTGCTAGGCAAACAGTTCCAATATAATTAAAATCCACATTTATTTAGAATAATGCTAAAAGGAAAAGCTTGGTAACAAATTCAGTAAGCAGTAGTTTTATCCATAAGAGACTGTTTAATCACTAAGCTTATTACTGTATATTCCTAAATCATGAGAAGACTTGAAAACTCAAGATCAAAAAGTAAAAAAAAATGATCAGGATAACCTACCATGGCATTTTCAATTTCTTTCATTAAACTTTCTGTTTTCTTCTCAAGTTGTTTGTTGAGTTTCTTGAACTCATCCTCGCGAGCTAACAAGTCTAGAGAATCCATTTTATTATTTATTTTTAACTTGAACGATAAGGTTTTTGTACAGTGACAGCAAACATTTTAAGACTCCTAGCATGTTAAAGAAGTCGTCAAATATTTTGTGTTGTAATGACGAAAACACCTTTCGAATTTGGCCGAGTTATAATGTCATCAAATAAACTCGGTTGCTATGGTTACGCGATGCATTTGATCAAACAAAGTACTCTCTTTCATAAATGAGCTCAAGTTTCGTACTTTTTATTTGAATACCGCTTAGTTATAACGGTACATAGTATTCTTATATGTAATTGAAGTTATTTAAATGCGTTACGAATTGTTGAATTGATAATTAAACTGTAAAAAAGCTGTATTGTTTGGTGTTAATCAGAATATGCTGCCATCTAGTGTTGTTGCGTAAGCATTATTACAACTAACTCTCGTGTCAAAAACAGCTGTGCGCCAGCCAATCAGGATGGCCCCTTGTATTGTCAATACGTTTTCTTTGTTACATGCACACACACATACATGTACTTGTTGACACATTGCTTTGTTTCCCATATGATTGAGATTGAGAAAATCCGTTAATATCTAGTTTGAAAATCATGACCCACTGAAAGATACGTCCAAAAAATGATTATTTCACTATAATTTTGTCGAAAATATCGCATGGATAGCTGTAAAATCTTATCAAGGTCGTTAGCTTCTGAGCGAGAAGGCGGATGAGTGAAAGAGGTAGGTAGCGAGACAAATTCTAGTGTGCTACACAGATTTTCAATCGATTTACCAATGAGAACGGACTAAACCCAGCTGACATCTTAGTGTGCTATTGTGGCGAGCGGAATCCAGACGCTCGCTCTTGCGACAGCCAAATTTGCATTAAAAACTCTCAATTTGGACTGCGTTTTCGCGTCCGGACATTGATTAAACAGTGTAATAATGTATTTTAAGAGAAAAAGAAACGATCACCGGAGTGTTATATTATAGCCCAGGTGTTTTCCAGTGGGGTTGAACGACATAGTTTGTGGCCATACAAGGTAAGTCTATTTTAAATACTCGTAACATATGTTTGTGTATTTCTTTTTTCCTGCACCGTACACTGGTATCGTAATCCTGCGATTTAGAAAGTTAATTTGACATGTAGTTTCATGTATAACGCGGTACAATAATGGTGGCTCGCATAACACAATTTTTACGTAGTGAAAAGTGCTTTTTCAAATCGGCTGTGTTAACTCAAGTTGTACTATTTATTGCGTAAATAAGTTCACGAAAGCAATGTAATGTTTAAAATTAAGTTTACATTCTATTGTTAAGTAGTTGTTAGAGAAAAATAATAATAAAAATCAGCTGTTTTCTTTGTGAGCGTATGGTAAGGGCCATGTTGTTTTTTTAAACAAGTTGAAACGGGTCTCGGGTCGTTTCGGGTCCGGCCTGTCCCGTTAGTGTAGTGCAGTAGTCGATATTCACATATCGATACTTTTTTTCGATTTTTTTTTCTTTGTTCTGGATAAAAATTGGTACAACAAAATTAGATTAGGTTAAATTAGGCTAATCGAGTAGTTTAATTAACTATGCGTGTAAAATTACGTCATTCATTGTTGTTTTGACCGTTTTGACGGGGTTTTACTATGATAAAACTGTGTTCATGTTTTTAATGAGGAATTTAACATATTAAATAGTAAACGATTTAGTATGGTAAGTAGTGCCCATTGTTTACTGAACGGGAGGTTGGTATTTAAATTATTTTTTTATACACATGTTTTGTTTTTTTAAACAAACTGTGTTGAAAAATGCTTAAGACTGTTAATCATGACGTTAAAAGGAAATAAAATAGAGCTACGTTATTTCAAAGTATTGCAGTACCCAGAACCACAAAAAATACCACGTTTCGCCACAATTATTGATTTTCTTTATAATTTGATAATCATTAAATGTAATTAATTAAGCTAGATGCACTAGGTAAAATGTAGATACCTATATTGACCATGCTTCAATTCATTTTGGAGATTTTTTTTTAAGTACATTGTCAATTTGTACCTCGGCAAGGGTTTATTTAGGGCCTATGTTAAGTTCCTAAGGGTTCAAAAAATCTCGAAATTCGAGTTCTATTTCCATTTTGAATGTAACGGAAAACTGTATGTCGTGTTGCCGCATCAAAAAATTCACTTTCACACCACGTTCGCGTGTAAACATACGGCGTTCTGTACTTTCTACATTTTGTGCTCTGTATGTATAGGAAAAAAAAACTAAGTAATACGATGCTTAGTTTCCATATTTTATGATTTTATTGTTTCACTAGATAATTCTCGCGGTTTCACCCATGTTGCGAAGGCATCACTACTCGAATCAGGATAAAATATAACTAGACATAGGTATTGTATATAACTCTCAAAAATAACGTATCGTTCTATTTTGGTATAAGGAATTTCAAAATCAATTTAGTAAGTCCAGAGAGTGTGTTTGTGACACACTTACCTTAGCTCTTTATAATATTAGTATATAAGTATAGATGTGTATTTTTGAGCCTGTGATTTAATACAGATTCCAGGCGAAGGTTTATTTGTCAGTTTTTGTCTAGTAAGGTGGTCCAAGGTGCATTTGTAATACTTGTCCCATCCCCACTTGTGAAAGTTTTTTGTACCAACCCTCTGTTAAACACATAATTCTTCCCAGAACAGGATACTAGAATGTTCTTTGTGTAAACAATAGATGTTTATCTGTCTGGTTATTTTCATTCTCAAAAACGGCTTTAAATGTTTAATGCACCGTTTTTGTAAGTAGAAATTTAGTTACTGTAAGCAATGTCCATCGTGCGTATTTCCCTTTCCGTGTTCAACTGGCGACACCGGTCTCGCGAAATCCACACGCTTTTGTTTTACTACGGAATCCTACGATCCCGTGTTCAATTCGCGTCAACTGAGCACGCTTTTGCGATCAAGCAACGTTAAGAGAAGTTTTACAAAACAGTGTGTAATTGAATTAAACACGGTTTTTTAACCTATCTATTCGAAACAAATCCGTACTGATTTAGCGCGTTCGTAAATGTTCGGGATAAATCGTACGGGCCGAAGCAGGCCAGAGCGCCCGAAGTTGGATTCGCGCGCTTCTTCGTGTCTCGCCTCCTTCGTCTATTGTTTTATACATGCATGATAAGAAAATACGACGTTCACGAAAAATAAAGGTCCAACCTACATCTATTTCGAGACGGCATCAAAAACAATTACCTAGCAGTGGTAGAATTCAGTCCGGCCGTCCTGTTAAAAAGAAAAGTGCGCACAATATCGCTGTGAACATAGACCAAAACAAACGTTCCGCAAAATAGTTGTCTTGTCGGTGTTTATTTCAACGGTTTTTTTGTAATTTTTGAGTTGATAATAAATGTTTCATTAATCGTATTGTATGAAAAATTTCATTGAAATCTATATAATATACTATAATATACTATAGAATAATACCGTCGCTGATTCAACACGCTTTTAAAGACTCAAACAATCTAAGAGTCAAGTCAAAAAAGTCTTCAGTTCAACTGCACACGATTTTGTTAAACCTTACCCAGCGCCACTTGATCACAAAAGCGTGCTCAGTTGACGCGAATTGAACACGGGATCGTAGGATTCCGTAGTAAAACAAAAGCGTGTGGATTTCGCGAGACCGGTGTCGCCAGTTGAACACGGAAAGGGAAATACGCGTCCATCGTTTTATGAATTATAGATGTCCGTAACGTGTAATAGGTAATATTCTGTTACTAAGGCTTGCCATTTTTTTTAGCTTTTTCCCAAGTATGTTGGGGTCGGCTTCCAGTCGAACCGAGTGTAGCTGAGTACTAGTGTTTTATAAGGAACGACTACCTATCTGACCTCCTCAACCCACCTTTACTTCACAGTACGCTCATATGCTGCCAAGTTTTTTTTTGTACAAGTTTAAGACCACGCCTCAATTAGTGACTTCTTATGTGTTAATTAGAAAAAAAACGACAACTTTATTGGTCTATATATGGACTATAGATTTTACGAGAAAAATAGAGACTCGATTCACTTTTACTGCCTAACCTAGTTTTAGAAACCGTAATGTAGTGTTGTGAATCATCACACTTTACCGGAAATATAACGGTAAAAATATCGATTAAACTTATCCTCTGAAGAATTGTCGATGTTTGCCGGTTATTGTAGAAATATTAGTAAATTATTCAAAGCAGTTATCAATAGGTATTGTGTCTATACAAAAGGAGCGAAATAATGCATAAAAACATTTTCATTGTAAGCAAATTGGTTTACAAACCTTATTTAAAATCAAATACACTACCGCCATTGTTTCGAAGCGGTAGATTTGGGAACTAAATATGATTTTGGATACACCATGGAGAACAAAATGAGTAGCGGAGGTGCCACAACAGAAAAGTCTCCTAATAAAGTAGCGCGATGAAATACGGGTGTGTGGAGGACGAGGAACGTTACTGTCTTCGCCCCTAAACGCCTTCCTGATGGTGGTCAACTTGTCCGATAAAGATCGTGCTGCGTTTGGAGTGTCCACCATCCTGAAAATGTCGGTATGACGTCACTACGACTCTTCGTACATACAAGTTTCATTTTTTGAGATTTGTTTAATAAAGTTAAATAGAAAATTGTGGTAAGCTTGTCCGACAAAGACCCCCCCCCCTTTCATTGTCGCCTCGTTAGTTCACTCATAACTGATAGTTTAGGTCATGCGCACCGTACGAATTTGAGCTAGAAGAAGGTGCCTGACTTACCTGCCTTCTGGCATCTCCGCTCATCTTTCCTTATTCCCAGTTTTGAATACACATCCAAGTATTAAAAATTATTTTAGAATACTATAAAGCCTTTGCAAGCCTCACCTTGGCATAGTTTGCTAAAGTATATGGAAATGACATACTTAATCTTCAAACAGCGGCCATTCCTAAATAAACAGCTGTTTTGAGTATTTAAGACTTATTTTGCATTCAAAGACAATATTGTTACGTTTTTAACCGATAAAAAAAAATGGTTCTCAGTCTAACCTGTATCTGTGTGCGATTATCTCACGTTTGGGGCAACCGATTTTGATGAGGTTTTCAGCGTAGTATTTGTCAGACTCTGGTCTAAGGTATACACATATTGAAGTAAAATTTCTTTTAAAAAGTTTCTTAATTATTGGGGCATCTTAGTAACAGCTGCTTTGCATTCAAAGACTAACGTTTTTATTGCGTTAGGTAGTCTGTGTGAGTAGGATTTCGTGCAAAATCGTGACTGACTCAAGGAAACGTAACTGTCGTAATTATTTGGCTTGAATTTGCATTTTTAGTTGACTTTTAACATGCTACTGTTAATTTATAGCTCGATTACCTTGTGTCAAGGTCCCAATATAGGTTAAAATGTTAGTCTGTTGCCTGTTTTACCACAGATTACTTTACTTACATTTTTGTCATATGCCTCCGTCCTGATATAGTCAGAAGCTAGTACCTAAGTCTGACAACCAGTCTTACCAAGGGGAATTGGGTGGTTCGGGTATAGTTATCGGCACGGATAATGAGCTCTCGGCGGAAGAGTGGGGATCGCTTTGCGCACTGTACACTTATGGCAATAAACCAATAAATCGCTTCTGCGCAGGTGAAGGTCAGGGCTTAATATCCTTGCCGATGATTATAACTAGGTTGAGGAGGTCAGATAGGCAGTCGCTCCTTGTAAAACACTGGTACTCAGCTGCATCCAGTTAGACTGGAAGCCGAGTTGGGAAAAGGCTTGGCTGATGATGTTGCCAAAGATGTTCAGTGACCAAAACTTACATTGTTTTTATTATTTATTTGCCCTTGTCAATTGGATAAATTAATCATAATATCATCCAACAAAGACGCATGTTACGTCAGAAAACTCTGTGAGTCATCTAAAATCCTTTGTTTCTACACCATTTGATTCATTAACCAACCATTTTTTGTTTAAATTGCTTAGAAAATAACTCTTTGATACCTATTAACAGGTTTAATATTGGCTTTGATTGAACTGCGACATTAATATTGTATCTAAACTTAGAATACTTAATTATGTTGTTATCACTTAGCTCATGTCTAGACACTTTTTATGGCATTAATAATAATGTCATAAAACAAATATTCTACTGTCTACACTTGTTAATCATCTGCTTTTCCTAACCTTCCTAGTCATCTAGCTAACTATTTTGGGGTCGGCTTCCAGTCGAACCAGATGCAGCTGAGTACCAGTTTTTCACAAATAGCGACTGCCTATCTGACCTTCTCCGGGCAACCCGGGCTTCTGACTACTCGTAACGACTGCCAAAGACGTTAAAATGACAGCCGGGACCTACAGTTTATCGTGCTCTCTTAAACAGTCATTAGTGTCCAATATCAACTTAGAAAGTACATACAAACTTAGAAAAGTAGTTGTAATTAAATAATAATTGCTCAAATATTGCTTAGAAACAAGAAAACTGTGTCCTGGCTTTTGTAAGTCGCATATAACCGTCAAAATGACGTGTGTCAGACATTGAGCCTAAACTTAGCGTTATCTACGAAAACTCCGAAGTGTGCCAACAATATCAACCCAATTATTATTATCGATAAACTTGTTCGGACACAAACATCCTTATCTAATTAATTAGCAATTTCCTTAATTACGTTTTAAGTGATGATTAGCTTATTACTCTTAAGTATTTCAAGGTGGGAGAAGTCGTCTTGAAAAAATATTTTGTGACTAGCTTTTGCCAGCGGTTTCACCCGCATCCCGTGGGAACTACTTCCCGTACCGGGATAAAAAGTAGCCTATAGCCTTCCTCGATAAATGGGCTATCTAACACTGAAAGAAATTTTCAAATCGGACCCGTAGTTCCTGAGATTAGCGCGTTCAAACAAACTCTTCAGCTTTATAATATTAGTATAGATTACATCATAGATCGTTTTGAAGGGCTTGATGATGTCATGATTTTAAAAGTACTGGTATACGTTTTCATAGCAGATTGAGCCATGTAGTTTTTGTTTTTATAATCATCCTAAAAAGCTAGACAGATGATGAATCATCCACAACTTTGTTTCAGCCGTCCCGTCTTTAATTGTCTTGTAGCGTCTTGCCTATCCCCGCTGTCATTTGAACATCTTTGGCAATCTTTACAGGTAGTCAGTAGCCAGTCAGTCTGACACAGTCTTACCAAGGGGTATCAGTTTGCCCAGATAGCTATGTGAAGAACCTCATACCCCTGACGAGTTAAGCATGTCAGATAGGCAGTCGCTCCATGTAAAGCACTGGTACTCAGCTGAATCCCGTTACACTGGAAGCCAACCCCAACATAATTGTAAAAAGGCGAGATGATGATGTACCGGTGATAGGCCAATCCTATGACAGTGAGTTCGATATTCTCTCTCATCCTCATCCTCCGAGCCTTTTTCGCAACTATGTTGGGGTCGGCTCGATATTCTCTCTGATATCAGATTACTCATTCATGAATCTTAATCCGGGTCGTCTCGTCTAGAATTATCATGCAAGTTGAAAGTATATCTTATCGGCCTACGCGTGGCTTGAGGTCAGCCAAGGAAATGCCAAGCTATATGCAATATTGTGTAATCAATACTTTTAGACTTGCTATTTTTGCATTAAGGAACTTTTGACCCTGACTTTGATAAGAACTTGTCTTTACAGGGATTCATGTGAAGGGTGGGTCATTTTTATTTCCATAGTAATCCTAATATATGTATTTGAAGATATTATAAAGGCGAAAGTAACTGTTTGTCGCGATTATACCCCAAAACTGCTGAACTTATTCAAATGAAAAGGTGCAAAGACAGTCTATAGGCCTGAGAAAGGAGATAAGCTACTTTTTATCCAGGTGCGGGGGTCTACCTCCTTCCTCTTAGGTCTTAGGGTGCGAGGGGAACTGTACCAAATACCTAGTTTTCAAATGTACATATCATAGGCACATATTACTTAATAGTTACTTGTTAACTGTTGCTAGGCAGCTTGTAGAGTCATTTTCCAGTTACCTTTAGGCGATTAACACACGGCACCGCGCACCGCCGCGGAGGGCGGTGGCGCTCGAACAAAAGAGCACCGCTCGAACGCGCGGTCAGGCGGTGTACGTGTGTTAGGCATCAACGGATTTAATACAGGTCAATGCGACATGAGATCCGCTTCACCGCCTACCGCGGCGGTGCGCGGTGCCGTGTGTTAATCGCCTTAGATAGTGAATGACATACAATTTTAGGACTACCCGATAGTGACGTGGTTACTGCATGCCAAAATTCAGTACCAATAGTCATCCCAACTATAAACTAGCTAGTAAATTAACAATACCTATTGAACTGAGAACAATGACAGATATAGAGGTGCTATCTTCGACAATTGAAGAGGTGTAAATGCACTTTCTTTGCCTTGACTCCTGTATGACAATTAACCAACGCTGCTGCTATTAGTTATCAGAACATGTAAGGGTTTGTTCAGAATAGGTGTTTTGTTTGTACACGTAGCAGAATGCACGTACACGCGTTTTGAATGCGCCGGGAGGCTGAATCGAGCGTTCCTGTGTACGCATTTGCACTAGCTTCTGCCAGCAGTTTCACCCGCATCCCATGAAAACTTCAGCAGGAATCCGGAAAAAAACTATTCCATAGAATTGCTTGATAAATGGGCTAACTAACACTGAAATAAATTTTCATATCGGACTAGTAGTAGTTGCTGAAATAAGCACGATCAAACAAGCAAATTCTTCATAATACATAGTATAAATTTCTATAACCTATCTTTACGTTTTTGTGGATACTGGAGATTGAAATTTTACATATTTTATTTGAAGCTTATGTCAAAATTCAATCCCTAATCGCAAATAACGGATAGGTTATAGAAATCGCCGGTCTGAACGAGACCTAGTATACTGCGTCTTTCAATAAATAAGTCATTAGTATCTCAAACATATTGTAATATTGTTCGTTACTATCTCATGGACTGTGCCTCTGATTGATTAAGGGTTATTAATAGCTATTACAAAGTTATCTAGATGCGGACTAATTACTTGTTTTTGTATGTTTTGTCTTCAGTACATTGATCGGTTAGTTTCTCTTGATTTGAATTCTCACTCTGAATGAAATGCGTACAGTTCTCGTCAGTTAACTTTACTGCTGGCTTCGGACTCTAGTGCACACGCAGTTGTGACTATTGTAAGATCACGTACGTACCTGAATAGAAAGTCTTCGTCAGTTATTTTAACTATCCTTATCATCATCATATCAGTCAATTGCCGTCTACTACTGAACGTGCTACTATCCCCATACCACATCTAAATTGATTCAGCCGTTTAAACCGTCACAATGGAACCACTAGATCTACTGCCAGGGGTTGCAGGATTGTTATAAAGCGCTGGTACATAAAGGGCTTAAGAAGGAACATGATGGGGTTTAGTCAGTAAGAGTCTGACACTCCCTCACGCTGCACCAGCAGCTGAAGTCATTTGATGATGTCCCATAAAAAAGATCTACTGCCAGACTGGATATAGGCTCCTTTAAACCCAGTTGCGGAAGGTTGGTTCTCCCGAGACGTGAGTAAAACCGCAGGGAACAGCTAGTGGAAAAATAACAATGTAAGCTAAGCTAACAGATGTTACTACAATACTATTAGAGTATGGAAACAAAATGCAAATTAATGATAATATATTAAACGGCGCAGTTGTAGGCGTACGCACAAAGGATCTTTGTGTGAACTGTAATCTTGTGTGTCACTTACGTCTTGTTTGATTATTATTATTATATCTAGTTACTAGCTTCTGCCAACGGTTTCACCCGCATCCCGTGGGAACCTCTGCACGAACCCGGATAAAAAGTAGCCTATAGCCTTCCTCGATAAATGGGCTATCTAACACCGAAAGAATTGTTCAAATCGGACCAGTAATTCCTGAGATTAGCGCGTTCAAACAAACAAACAAACTCTTCAGCTTTATAATATTAGTATAGATTTCGTTGTTTCAAAGTCTGGCCTAGTGGGTAAAGAACCAACCTCTCAAGTATGATGTGTGGGTTCCATTCCAGGTGTGGCAAGTACCAATGCAACTTTTCTAAGTTTGTATGTACGTTCTAAGTATTTCTTGGACACCAATTACTGTGTTTCGGAGGGCACGATAAACTGTAGGTCCCGGCTGTCATTTGAAAATTTTTGGCAGTCGTTACGGGTAGTCAGAAGCTAGTTCAGTCTTACAACCAGTCCTACCAAGGAGTCAGATAGGCAGTCGCTCCTTGTGAAGCTGTACTCAAGGGAGACCATCTTCTGCCGGGGCTGCGGGATTGTTCGAAAGAGTTACCGCGGCCCTGGTACATAAAAGGTCTATGACGGAACACGACGGTTTTAAGTCAGTAAGAGTCCGACACTCCCTCACCGCTGCTAACCCACAGCGGGAGAGGAGTCATTTGATGATTTTTGACGTCGTTAAAAAAAAAGGGAGACTATCTTGTCATGACTTGGAGAATAACTTTCCCATCTTTCATCTATAAGAGGTATATTAGTAAGGGCAGTGGTACCAAAATGCTTTTTTGAGTTACGCAAGAACTGTCTAGCCGTTAATGTAATTAGCAACGTCATAACAAGTTTTTGTACTTTTACCTTTCTTCCATCAAGTATTGAGGAATCTGCTTAGGTAGTTATTAAGTCTTGTTCTGTTACAGCCTTTTTATCGTCCCACTGCTGGGCTGCGGCCTCCTCTCACACGGAGAAGGATTGAGCGTTAATCACCACGCTTGCTCAATGCGGGTTGGTGATTTCAGACTATAGTCCAGGTTTCCTCAAGATGTTTTCCTTCACCTTTTTATCAGCCATTGGTGTTTAAGATATACTTAGAAAGTACATACAAACTTAGAAAAGTTGCATTGGTACTTGCCTGACCTGGAATCGAACCCACGCCCACATACTCGGGAGGTGGTTGTTCTAATATATAAAAAAATGTATATCTTTACTATCCAGATAAATGCTATCCCTTGTCTTTTTTCCTGATTTTAGTAATTTATTCAGCTGTTATAGCAAAAGTGTAACATAAGCAACACAAGCATGCTTATTTTCGCATTTATTAGTTATTATATGTAGAGTGATCTGTAGGATTAATTACCTAAATGCCAGAGCCAGAGTTTTTTGAACCGACTCATATTCTCATAAGGTTTACGTAAAGGACCTTGCAAAAGAAATGCAAATCTTGCAACATTTTACAAACTCCATACCAGCATACCTTTTCAAATGTCGAGGTCTTGCAAAGGTCAGTCTTTAACTGTCAGTAATAACTATTTCCTTCATACTCCGTCCTTCATACCACCTTGAACATGGAGTCAGGAAATTTGAGCGGAGATGCCATAATACAGGTAGGTCAGCGCTTTCTTCTAGCTCACATACGTACTGTGAGCATGACCAAAACAATCAGTTCCGAGTAAAACAACGAGGCGTTCAGGTTCTTTGAGACATCTGTCAACGATTGCTGGTATTACACAAAATGCTCGGGTCGAAAGAAGGCGTATAAGGGCGGAGACAGTAACGTTCCTCGTCCCCCGAACACCCGCATTTTGGCGAGCTACTTTCTTGATAGATTTTCCGTTATGGCACCTTCGCTAGTAATTTTGTTTTCCATGGCCTTGGTACAGTCCTTGCATTCTTAGTATTGTCACGTTGTGGTACAAATATGGCACGAGGCATCATATCGCATGCCTTAAGAGTACCAGTGTTTTGTTATTCGAAGCCGACAGGATACTTTGGGTCAAATACCTTGGTATTCGATTTGAAAATAACGGCTTGTTTGTTAGTTAAATGGAGGGGAGTGAGCTCTTCATCACTACTAACAGTCTTGTAGATAAATCAGTCGAGGTCAAAGTTAAAGTCAAAATCGTTTACTAAAAGGAGGCTAATTGGTCAGCACTTTTTCACGTACAAAATTACAAAAAAAAAAGATGCTAATCCTATCTTTTGTCGATCTTTGCCAGTCGTTGATAGAGGTCTTACTGTGAAGTGTGTCTAGAGCTTGGATGCCCTGGAAGATGAGAAAATAAGGTGTAGATTTTCGGCCACGGCGGCTGTTCTCATATAAGGAGATTAGCCAGTTGCGCAGGACATATCATGGTGTACAATCATTTGCGCAGACACAGGTGCACTCACTGTTCCTTCACTCTCATAGCCTGATCGGACGGCAATCCGACCGTTACTGGTAGTCAGAGCTCTGATATTTAAAGCTGACTAATATCTCCGGGTGCTATTCAAGTGTTTAAGGAATCTCAGACAAACAGTCATTCGGGTCTTTTTATTTAGCTTTCGCGATAATTTCTGCTATCGCTCCATGACTCATCTTTCCGGGAGTTTGGGTTTGATGTGTCATAGTGATCCGGCATTTTGGCTTACATTGTGGATTTTTGAAGTTTTTTGAATGCAGTATTATCTATACTAATATTATAAAGCTGTAGAGTTTGTTTGTTTGAACGCGCTAATCTCAGGAACTACTGATCCGATTTGAAAATTTATTTCAGTGTTAGATAGCCCATTTATCGAGGAAGGCTATACGCTACTTTTTATCCCGGTACGGGAAGTAGTTCCCACGGGATGCGGGTAAAACCGCTGGCAGAAGCTAGTGATAACATATGGAAAAGTAAAGTCTTCATTTCTAGTAAATAAAACAGTAACAAGAATTTTGCTGTTCCCAGTAAGCTTAAAGAACTCCATAATCCTGTGCTTAGTAAGATTACCATACAAATGACAAGGTTTTAAAAATAAATGGACCATGACAACAACGGTAGAACAGGCTTCACTTGTTTTCTATTCATGGATTAAGGCTTCAAATAAAATTTCATAACAGTTGGGTCTGCCCAATGGAATATACAATTTGCATTGTATGGGATTTTTTAGGGAATCCCGTTTGTTCCTGTTTTTGTAATAGATTTGAAGTAAATATGTATTGAAATTTCTACTCAAATCTGATAAAAATAAGTTAGAAAGTTGAAAACTTATGACGATGTCCAATCCTATTTCCCATACTCATCTATATCTCTATATAATCATCGGCAGGGATATTGAGCCCTGACCTTCACCTGCGCAGAAGCAATTTATTGGTTTGGCCTTATGTGTACAGTGCGCAAAGCGATCCCCACTCTTCCGCCGAGAGCTCAATATCCGTGCCGATAACTATACTAATATTATAATATTTTATAAAAAGATAAGTGTGAGCTTCTGATATTGTAGAATATCTCTGGATCTACTAAAGTGATTTTGATAATTCTTAACATACACATAAATAAAGTGCGTTATTTTTGAGTGTTTTATTTTATCAGGGTACGGGAAGTCATTCCCTTGTTCTGTGAAAGCGCTGGAAACAGCTGGTTTTAATACGAATATTAATAATTCTGTTAGTGTAGGTACTTAGGGTATTTTAATTGACATTTACATAATATAAAACATGAATAACACCACATTATTTATACTACATACTGTTTTTATGTTTTAATCTATATCTTACACAGTAAACATACCGTTCTATTATGTATTATATAACTTGTTGAATTAAGGAAACATAGTCTGGCTCGCATGCGCAGAATAAATTAATATATCAAGTGTTTTTCCGCTTTCTAGTGGGAAGGAACTAGGTTTGTTTAATAGACTAGATGTTCTTCGCAGTTTGAAAATAAAACCTAAATAGTTTTTGGAGATTAGGTTGACAAAAGTCATTAAAACTAATTATTGTTGTTATTTAAAAAAATAGTTTTTTTTTGTCGTATTGTTATTTATTATGTATCTATAAAGTCGTGTTAGATACACTGATTATAACTCAAAAATGGTTGAACCGTTTAAGCTGAAAATTAGAAGGGAGGTAGCTTAGACCTGGGAGAAGGCCACAGTTTTGGTCACCATCTGGCTATGGGTAGCTGTTATCTCGGGACTTGGGTGAAACCGCGGGTAGAAGTTAGTATTTTATAAAGTTTTTTTTACTCGATTTTTTGTCTACACCTTATAAATCAAAGTCCCCTATTAACCATGGAAGACCCTTCTCGTTTATATCTTATAAAAAAAAACACTATTGTTGAGGTTCCACACACTATTTATTACGATGATATAATATTACGGTACCCGATAGAGATCTCATGTATAAAAAACAGCTTTAAATGCGCTCAGTGTTCATAGAAACTGGATTTTTATAAAAAACAATAATTGAACGATGGTGATTACGTTATTTTCCAGTAAATAAAAACCTATTAATCATCAATACACAGCTATAGTCTAGCTTTGTTCTAGATTAAAAGCACAGTCTTATAAAATTAACAAAAAGGCTAGCCATATAATTTATTTTTCTTCATTTTTTCCAGCAACTAGGCCACATGTGAAATACAAATACACATATGTAAATCATAAACAAAAATACTTAAAAACTAATACACAAAAATATATGAACTCTATTTGTTTATTGTCAATTAAATATATTTTTAATTTAAATCCAAAACAAAACCTTTTACACTCAACAGACATAGAAAAACTTAAAAAATATAAAAAAGCCGGTACGAACAACTTTCATCGATAATTCACGAGCGCACTTTATCGACCGCGGCGCGTCCCTACCGTAATTGAAACTGCATATGTGTCACAACCCTACTCGGGTCTGTGACCTGAGCGCAGTTTTTTCAACTCTGTTTAGCGAATTTCGCTTCGCCGTCCTCCTTTGTATATGTTGATGTTTTTATTTAAATTGAACTTGAGGAAACGTATTTTTAAAGTTTATGTCTGACTAGCTTCTGCCCGCGACTTCGTACGCGGATCCTGTCCCGTATGCCAGCGACTACGGGGTCAGCAAAATCAAAGATCTGAATCGTCTGATATGTTGACTTGAAAACAACGGAATACGCAGAGCCATTAGAAATGTTCTATAATTTAATTTTTGTGCGGCAAAAGCACAGCAGACTAAATAAAACGCTGAGAACTGAACCGCAAAAGACGTGACCATAGGGATAAAAGTAGTGATTCTAATTAGTCCGCATTTAAGTTGTGTGTGGCAAAAATATTACACACGTATTATTACGTTAAAAAACATTAAATGTTACTGAGATGACAAAGTCGTGATGACTTAGTGGAAGTCGTGGTGGTTTAGTGGGTAGAGAACCAATCTCTCAAGTATGAGCGTACGTCCTGCCAATGCAACTTTTCTAAGTTCGTATGTACTTTCTACGTATATTTTGGATACCAATGACCGTTATTTGGAGGGGATGTTAAACTGTAGGTTCCGGCTGTCATTGAACATTCTTGGCAGTCAGATGCCAGTAAGTCTGACCAGTTTTACCAAGGGGTGTTGGGTTGAGCGGGTAACCGGGTTGTGGAGGTCAGATAGGCAGTCGCTCCTTGTAAAACACTGGTACTCAGTTGCATCGTGACTGGAAGTCGACTCTACACATAATTGGGACAAAGGCTCTTGAGATATTAACGACAATAATAATGAGATATAAGCACCGCAGGACATCTGAGGCTGATGACGGGGAGTAGCGACCCCGCGGGGCTATATATACTGAGTTCTCCAGGGAGAGTATACTGTCCCCCATCTCCGGCCGGTCGGAGTGAACCATGACGGGGGTAGGTCTCACGCCTCTGGCTTGGTTTGGTCGTCCAGAGTGGAGTCGCTAGAGCAGGGTTAGTAGCTCTGCTCGGAGGATAGGTGCCTCGTGGTAAGTGACCCACAGGGAGAGCGTAATCTGCGTTTAAAATCCGCCGAGGTATCCTCACACTTCAGCCGCTCATGTCCCTGTTGCCCTCTTGTTGCTATTCAGTGACTGATTCCCGGGGGCCCAGTAAGTGAGCTGGCGAGTCTCCACCTGCCATTTTTACCATTTCACCATTTTTACATGTACCTATCTAATACATTGTCATCGGCAGGTGCCATAGTTCCCGTAGTTTCCCCATTCCTAGTCCATTAGCATCCCATCACAATAGCCCAAGTAGTTTTCATCGACAGTTAGCAATGGTATAGCACAGAACCGGGGATTGTCTTTTTTTAACGACGTCCACCGGGGATTGTCCTTGGGTTCATTTCTATAGTGTATAAAGGGGTAATCGTTGGTTTTGTGTCACAATTTCATTAAAGTTGTCTCAAAAGGGCTTCAGCGTGTTGGCTTCGGCCCCACGTTTGCCTCCCAAAAATTCGGAACTCTGTAGTCCCGAGGTCTGGAAGAGACATACAAAATAATAATGAGATATAACGCAACAAATTCGGAGAGTGGGGGCTCTTGCCGCCACGTCTAGGTATGTAAAATTTGTACTAAGCAGTGACTTAACACAAAATTCAAGCGTGTTATATCTTCGCTATTATTTGTTTGTGAGAAGGAGAAAAGAAAAAATACGTGTCCATTATTTCAGGGTTATCTAAAAGACGGACTAATTACTTTTTTGATTCACCATACCTATTTCATAACATTCATTTCTATACATTTCAAGTGTAGTATTGCTCTTGAAGTTCCACATCAGGTGTTCCAGATCTTCGATGTTTATACGTCAATATAGAGTGCTTATCAGATTGAACCACTTTTGCTAAAACGTCACACCTCTATATGCTATAGTCTAGCTGGGCTCCTGGGGTTCCACATCAGGTGTTTTACATCTTCAATTTTTATAAGTCAACAGAGAGTGCTTATCAGATTGAACAACTTTTGCTAAAACGTCACACCTCTATATGCTATAGTCTAGCTGGGCTCCTGGAGTTCCACATCAGGTGTTTTAGATCTTCAATTTGTATAAGTCAATAGAAAGTGCTAATCAAATTGAACAACTTTTGCTAAAACGTCATACCTGTATATGGTACAGAGAAGCTGGGCTCTTGGGGTTCCACATTAGGTATTCCAGATCTTAAAATTTATTATCTCAGCTGAAAATGCTCATCACATGAAACAATTTTTGCCATGGCACCATTTTTGTATCTCTTATAGTTTTGTTGGTCTGTTGGTGTTCTGCATCAGGTCTTCAAGTTTCGAAGATAAATTATAGCCTATATGTTGACCAGGCTTAATACTGATACAACAAAGAAAAAATCATTGAAATCCGTTCAGTAGTTCGGAAGATTAGCGTGTACAAACAAACAGACATACAGACAAACAGACAGAAATTTTTTTTTGGATTTGTGCTCCATTACTCTTTCTAAACCCCACCCAATTATTATTTTTTTAATATATTCAATGTACAGACACAGTTTTTTTACAGATTTATTATATGTATAGATATAGCCCTATTTTTTTTCGTATTCTCTTAGAATAACTAAATAGCTCGTGGTTAAGTCAAAGCCGTGCGGATAGAACGATCATTAGGCTAAGCGACGCTTGGCGCGGTTGGTCCGTGGATGGTGACCATCTTGTCGTAACGAGTTCTTCGTGTGCCTTATTTTTTGCTCACAAGCTCTCAGAGTAAATGTTAAATCTTTTTACAAGTATCCATCCTTTCCTTGATTTCAAGTTATACTTTACATGATAGGATTAAAGAGAAGATGGATCACAATCCATACAAAATTGCCCCACGTCCTATAACAATGTGACGTGCCTGAAAAAAAAGATAAAAATGTTTAAAAAAATATGGCATACTCTCTAATTATTTTTTTTTACACCTTCATATGAAAAAAATGCTTTAAAAATTGTTCAGGCGCTGTTATGAAAATATCGTTCATAGGACTATTTATGGACTATTTTTTTAAACTATTTTTTTGTTTGATAGGGTATACCTCACAGGTGGTCCCATAATCATCAGGTCAGGATCTGATGATGGAAACCTTGAGAAATTCAGGGCAACTTTTGAAAGTTGTAGGCATGCGCAGGATAAAAACTTGACTATAAGGTGTATGTCTTATAACACTATGCATCAGTAAAGATTTGGAGCTGACCTGATGATGGAGACGAAAGAAGGTCGAGGGAACTCGACAACTGAATATGTAAACTACCTCGTGTTTGGGCTTATATTATTTGTATTGAATAGACCTTTGCAACAGTGTAGGTTTGGAGCTGACCCAATTATGGAGACCAGAGAAGGTCGAGGGAACTTGGCAGCAAAATATGTAAACTACCTCAGAAGTCAGTGTCTAATGGATGTACCTAAGTTTATTTCCCCACCGACTTCTAGGCCGATGCTCCTAAGAATATTATTTTATTATTATTTTTTGCTTTTCAGTGTTTTTGGGAGTCGGTTTTGTTTTATTGCAAAAAGTTTTTTTTTTTTTAATTTTTTGCTTTTCAGTGACAAGTACAGTTGACACTATCCGCATAAGTGGAAAGTTCTCATTAATACGAATAATATACGCCCAAACACGAGGTAGTTCACATATTCAGATGTCGAGTTCCCTCGCCCTTCTGTGGTCTCCATCATCAAGTCAGCTTCAAACCTTCACTGTTGCAAAGTTCTATTCAATACAAATAATATAAGCCCAAACACGAGGTAGTTTACATATTCGGTTGTCGAGTTCCCTCGAACTTCTTTCGTCTCCATCATCAGGTCAGCTCCAAACCTTCACTGTTGCATATTGTTGTAAGACATATACCTTATAGTCAAGTTTTTATCCTGCGCATGCCTACAACTTTCAAAAGTTGCCCTGGATTTTTCAGGGTTTCCATCATCAGATCCTGACCTGATGATTATGGGACCACCTGTGAGGTATACCCTATCAAACAAAAAAATAATTTAATAAAATAGTCCATAAATAGTCCTATGAACGATGTTTTCATAACAGCGCCTGAACAATTTTTAAAGCATTTTTTTCGTATGAAGGTGTAAAAAAAATAAATTAGAGAGTATGCCATATTTTTTAAAACATTTTTATCTTTTTTTTGAGATACGTCACATTGTTATAGGACGTGGGGCAATTTTGATCCATCTTCATTCGGAAAACAAAAATATTTACATCATCTGGGAATCGAACCCAGGACTTCAGTGCGATTGCCAAGGATGCAGTCAAGTCTAGATTGAGAATTGAGAACCTCCTTTTACGGAAGTTGGTTAACAATGCTATGTAGGCTACTAGTATCTACACAAGAATACTAGGAAATCAGAAACTTGCGGTAACTATACATAACTAGCTTTTGCCCGCGACTTCGTTCGCGTGGAATAGTGACTTCCGGCAGATTTTTGGTTTTACCCACATAGTTCCCGATCTCGCGGGATTTTTGAGACGTTCCCGCTCCCGCAGGATTTTTGGGATAAAAACTATCCTATGTCCTTTCTCGAGTTCCAAACTATGTCTGTACCAAATCGACAAATACAACGGAACCAAATTAGAATTTACGAAACAGGACCAATCCACATAAACGACCATACAACCGACAATACAATTTTTCCACGACGGTACCGAAGCGCTCGGCCGATACCCAACCAAATGCGTGTAACGAAACCATAGCGCGATCTATTTCGATCCCAACGCCATCTATCGAGCATAGTGACAACTCGGATTATTTATCTATACTCCGTTCGGGCATTTTCTTTGTACTAAAAGTAGTATTATATTGTTATTATTTTTTTCATACCTTTTTACTATTTATTTACTTTTTTCCGATGAATTAAAACAACATGAACCGAACTCGTGTAACGATCGACACAATTGCGCGTAGTACTAATAGAATTATCTATACTCTGTTAGAGCATTTTCTTTGTAGTAAAACTTTTATTATATTAATATTAATTTTTTTACACCTTTTTACTGTTTATTTACATTTTTCTGATGGATTTTCCGATGAATTAAAACAATAACATGAACCGAACACGTGTAATGACACCATTGCGCGATTAACGCCATCTATCTACGGAGCATAGGAACAGCATTTCGACATTTGACCAATAGATGGCACTGTATGTCCGTGATAAATTTTATTTTTTATTTTTATTTTTTGTAATAAAAACTATCCTATGTCCTTTCTCAAGTTTCAAACTATGTCTGTACCAAATTTCACACAAATCGGTTCAGTAGTTTAGGCGTGAAGAAAAGACAGACAGACAGACAGACAGACAGAGTTACTTTCGCATTTATAATATTAGTTTGGATTATATTGCCTATTGATAAAATCAATACACGTGTCTACTAATATGTATAGAACAAATGTGTTTTACATTAATTCCTATGCAGTCATGTGCTCCTGGTAGTTTTTACGATTCAAACATGGCTCATTTCATATCTATTGTCTTGTTTTATAAATAAACTGAACTGGGGATAGGATAGAAATGGAATGATGACGATGACTTATGCCGTCATCCCTCATCTTCTACCTTTCTCCATTCATTGGTCGTTGGTCGACTGTCTCATGGGATCGTCAGACTCTTACTGACTAAAAAACCCACCATGTTCCTTCACATTGACCTTCACCTGCGCAGAAGCGATTTATTGGTTTATTGCCTTATGTGTACAGTGCGCAAAGCGATCCCCACTCTTCCGCCGAGAGCCCAATATCCGTGCCGATAACTATACAAGGGCTGCGGTAACTCGGGCGAACAATTCCGAAGACTTGGCAGTCTCGGGTTCTACTTACGAGTCGGAAAAAAACGCTTTGTTGGTTTTGGTTAAGCAGCTCGGAGTCTGGAAATTGGTGACACACCCGTGCATCGGAAAGCACGTTAATGTCGGTCCTGCGCCTGATCTCTCTTCGGTCGTGTCTGTTTGCCGTACCTACTTATTTACTTATTATTTGCATACAGCTGGATAGCTATGTTATCCTGGTACTTGCAAGTCCCTTGGGACGTGAATGAAACTGAAAGAAACTGTTAATATTCTATTATTTTTTGTTGGCAACTGAAAAACGTGTATACTTCACAACTAGAATGACAAATCAATATTATGAACTGTTGAGCGACAAAACTACATGACGTAAACCCATTTTTTATGTAATGACCGCGCTAATGTCCTGTGGTGCAGTACGACTAATAGATATATCTTGATACTTGTTAGTGAAAATGGCGAAAAAAGCTCCTGAATACGTGAGAGCTTATAGGGAAACCAATATTATGGGAGTTAATCTCTTTTAGTATTAGCCAGCTGCGCAGGACATATTATAGTGCACGAGCATTTGCTTGGACACAGGTGCACTCACTATTCCTTCACTCTCATAGCGCGATGGGACGGCAATCCGACACCACCGGAGAGAGATCAGGCGCAGGACCGACATTAACGTGCTCTCCGATGAAGCGGTGTATCAATCACCAACTTTTAGACTCCTGACTAATTTATGTTTTATTACGAGAACTGTAGTTACCACTTACCGCAGAAAATGATTCGTTTTATATTAAAATACGGTTCTCATAATAAAGTATCAAAGTTCGTTGGTCGTATATTGTTTGTGCTTTTTTGCTACAAACCTAGGAATAATCGTGTTGCTATGGTTTTTTGTGGTTCCATTGAACTGGTTTTCAATAAGGCTTAAAATTATATCCTATGGCTATATTTTCCTGTAGTCTTTGGCAAGCGTGACTTGCAACCAGTCTTACCAAGGGGTATTGTGTTGCCCGGGTAACTGGGTTGAGGAGGTCACATAGGCAGTCGCTCCTTGTAAAACACTGGTACTCAGCTGCATTCAATAAGAGTAGAATCGGACCCCAATATACTTAGAGGTAGAAAATCTGTCAGATTATGTTGCTGTCATTGCAATAATTGAAGTAATTTTGATATAATTTTGCTTTTCATCATCATCATCTTCTGAGCCTTTTTCCCAACTGTGTTGATGTCGGCTTCCAGTCTAACTGAATGCAGCTGAGTAGCAGTGTTTTACAAGGAGCGAATACCTCTATAATGTTGCTTCTATGAAGGTGATTAACGGTAATCTGTGCTGTGCCCAGCAGTGGGACGATAAAAAGGATGATGATGATATCCCGAGTGAAACCACTCTTTAGCTTCCTATCTTTTGTATCTTTAAACACAAAAACATAAACAAATACTACATAGTATTACGTCAGACATTCTGTCGGAGTCTGATTGCTGTCTGTTTGTAAACACACGAGATATTTTATGAATGTGTGTGTGCTCACACTAGTGTCGTTATTGTTTTATTGGTTGAACAATGAGGAGCGCAGACGCAGTGGCTTCGAGAGCTGTCTGTAAAGAAAAGTTATTTTGAATGCTGGGTTTTAAGTTTGATTATTTCTGCTACTGCTCTTTTTTGCGGTTTCACCTGTGTACAGAGGGAACTATTCCTATTAGCCGGATGAAAAGTAGCGTATGGTATAAATGGATGACTTTCAGTTTTCCTGAGTGACAAGCAATCACATTTATGTCAGAATTATAACGGTTACTCATCTCCCATCATATCCCGAGTCTTTTCCCAATTATGTTGGGGCTGCTTCCAGTCTAACCGGATGCAGCTGAGTACCAGTGTGCCACATGGAGTGACTGCATATCTGACCTCCTTAACCCAGATACCCGGGCCATCCTGTACCCCTTGTTGAGACTGTTTGTCAGACTTCCTGTTTTCTGACTACTCATAACGACTGCCACAGATGTTCAAATGACAGCTGAGTTTACACAAATCTTATTACTAAAACGTAATGACGTTATATAATCGGTTTTACATAATCGAGTTATGTGTTCGTTCTGTGTTTACGTAAATAAAATGCTATTTATATGGGGGTAGGTTACGGTGGCAAGGGTAGGTAGAGCTTAGGGGTAGGTTGCATCACATCTAGTCAGGATTTGCATGCGAGCTTCTGCCATCGGCTTTACCCGTGTAATGTAGGAAATACTTGGCGCACAAGGTTTAAAAGTATGACTAATAATGACTATAGCCGTCCTCAATAAATGGGCTACTTAACACTGAAAGATTTTATCCAAATCGTAAATAGTTGCGAAGATTAGCACGTTCCAACAAACTCATCTGGTCTTACTACAAAAACATAAACATGTGTCTAACACTTGTCTAAAAAAAGTATAAAATGGACCTTATTTCAACGTCATAATTTGACATTTTTTTAGACAGGTGTTAAGCTGACGTTTAAAAGTTTTTGTGGTAACACGGTTCATGTTTTAGGGTCGGTTCATATCTGACGGAAAATGCGTCGAGCGTATCGTAAATGTATGATCGACGCACTAACGCATCATCGGTTAGGTGTGAATGATTGAATGTTTTACCGTATATTTGTCAGTCCTGGCGTTACGCGACCGATGATACGCGACGCATATTCCGTTAGATATGAACCGACCCTAAGTATTACCTCTAGTATATGTAGATGTTTTACTGTTTCTGTTCTGTGAAGTATATAGGTAGATGAAGTATATAGATTATCCGAGCGCTGGAAACGTTAGAAACAGCTGGTGGAAGCTAGTATAGTTATATATTCTAGTCTAGTCTTATACGGGAATAGAACCCGCAACCCACGTGCCACGCAAACACGCCATCTGGTCATCATCATTTAGCAAAAAAGTGCAGTCATTGCCTCAGGAAGGCGTTGCCAGGATACAAACAAAGTCACCAACCGACTCAAGGCCGCGAGATCAACGCACTTTATGCCAATACCCTGTTCCATGGACAACAAAATGACTAGCGGAGGTGCCATTACGGAAAATCTCCTTAAAAAGTAGCACGCCAGAATACGGGCGTGGGGGAGACGAGGAACGTTACAGTCTCCGCCCTTATACGCCTTATTTGGAACCCGCCTCATCATCATCCTCCTGCCCTTATCCCAATATTATTTGCGGTCGGCGCAGCATGTTTTCTCCTTCCATACTCTTCTATCTGCCGTCATCTCACAAGTAACATTCTGTCTTTGGATCCCGCCTATTTTTCATAATACAAAAATCGTTGATAGATATCCCAAAGAATCCGAACGCTTAGTTAATTCACTTGTTTAATCGTTTTAGTCACACCCACCGCACGGTTTTGACCCAGAAGAAGGCGCCTGACCTACCTGCCTTATGGCACCTCCGCTCTTTCCTTACTCCGTGCCCTGTTCGAATGCGCTTACGCATCGGCCGGCTAATAATAGGCTCGTGTGGCTGGTCCTGTGACTTTCAGGAGCCAGGTGGTCAGGAACTAGGGTTTAATGTCTGGATTTAATAATTTTGAACTTTGTCGCCCGGGTTTTTGGGCCTGGAGCGGTTTGTATTGGAAGTTCTGTATCGAAGCTTGTTTTTAGATATCACTGACATATAGTAAAGTATGACGTAAAGATCCTGAATTAAAATCTATTTATGAAAGAAGAGAAAGAGAAGAGTGTTGTTTCTTTGCTTGAACGTGCTGTGCTCAGGAACAACAAGATCAATTTGGAAAATTCTCAATAGCCGATTTATCGTACATTTTGTCCAGATGCACGGATTAATTCTCTCGAGATTTTGGCAAAATCGCTGGCGGAAGATAGCTGGCAAATTGGTTTTATATAATTGTTTTTCGCAATTTCACCATTGTCTTATGAAAACTACTAACCAAAACACTCAAAAATGTCGTACCCCACCTCAAGTTCCATCTCTATCTTCATTCGAAAATCTTCAGCAGTTTTCCCCTGACAGACAGACAGTGTGTCACCTAAAATTATACCATGAGTAAGCATAAGTGTTTCCTTCTCTCATGTAACAAGATCTTTGCCCGTCATACTTGCGTAGGCGGCTCACGGATACGTTGACTCTCCAATTAGTTTTGCAGCCAAAAAACTATGACACAAAAACTGACGGCTGACCGTGAACTTCGGAAAGGACGATGACGGTCAAATCTTGGCTTTTTGAGTGTGTAATTAACACCTTTCTGAGGGTATAATGTTGTCTGGTTTACTGGGTAACATTAAACTGTAGGTCCCGGCTGCCATTGAACATCCTTGGCAGTCGTTACGGGTAGTCAGAAGCCAGTAAGTCTTACACCAGTCCTACTAAGTGCTATTGGGTTTGCCCGGGTAACTGGGTTGTGGAGGTCAGATAGGCAGTCGCTCCATGTGGTAAACTGTTACTCAGCTATAGCCTGTTAGACTAGAAGCCAACTTAGTTCGGAAAAAGTGAATATTTTATAGACTAAAGTTCTGAATCGGAATCGAATCGTGGTCATGTTTGGCCTATATATTTTTTTGTAAAGCCCGGATTTTAAGGTGTTCGCAAAACAGGAATGTCTCTTAAAGTACTCTATTTTTACGTGTTGATTTGGCAAATGAAAATTTTTGAGACAAAACAATCCTTGCCAAATTACAGTTTTTTAAGTACCGGATCGAAATTTCGATTAAGAAAGGGCTCGAAATTGTAATAACTTTTGCTAATACAGTTTTGTAATTTATACGGTTTCTCAATTAACAGACTACTTTACAACTGGCCGAATTTCTTTACAGAAGCAAATTACTTATGTAATTGTAAAAAATACTTTTTACAAAATTTTCCTTAAAATGTGGTAGCCTTGTGAAAATTACAAATTCAATTTTTGAACAGGTACTTGATAAATGAATCTATAGATTTTCTCAAACAGTTACCTGGCACTTTAGTAAGTCATCATCATCATCCTCCTGCCCTTATCCCAATTTTATTTGTGGTCATGTTTTCTTCTTCCATACTCTTCTATCTGCCGTCATCTCACAAGTAACATTATTTCTTACCATATTTACTTTAGTAAGTCTGGTTTGCAATTTCTGGCTTTTTAGTCGACTGTCAAAGATGCAGTAATGACAGCCGAGACCCACGAATTTAACGTGCCTCCGAAACATGGAGGAAATCGTCATGACAAGATGGTCATCCACGAACCATGCCAAGCGTTGCTTAATGCGCATGCAGGCTTGCGTCCTGTGTTTCTTAGCCATGAACCACCAGCAACATTCAATACCAACCAAATTAAATAAACCACATTCCGTACTTACATATGTCCTGTCCTGTTCCGTATTGTGTCAGGACAAAGTTCAAATTGAAGTGGGTCGCTTGACCCAGTTTTAAACGGGTTGACCCCTTGAACCACTGCTGTTTGGCACGTGGCTTGCACTGGGTGGGTCATTTAGGTGGAAAACTGGATATGAGGACTTGTCTTGTTAGGGGATAATGAAAAAAAAAAAAGTTTTTGAGAATGTCTTGATCGATTTTTGCATGTGTCCCGAGGAAACTGTAGGGATATAAAATTGCCAATTTACATAGATTTATGTATTACGAAACTATATAAGCTATAATACTGCCAAATTTCGCCATAATCTTAATCTGTTCAGTAGTTTTCGGGAAAGAGTAACGTATGCGTACATCGACAGACGCATACAGACATCCAAGTGAGATATGTTCAGTCTCAAAATGAGCCTAAATTAAATATAATTAATACGATTTAATTTCTCATTTTTTCAACATAATATTTTTTGAAAAGCAATAAATATTTGTAAAATTAACAAATATCTGTTTCATTGAACTCGAAAAACCAAAGTTCGTTGCTCAACTTTTTCAACAAATGTCAAATCCTGATGAGGTCACATAACCTTTGACCTTAGGTCAAACAGGTCGGGTACTTACCGAGTTTTATTACTGCCAAATGAAATGGAACAATATATTCTCAATGGAATTCATTTAATGAAGAATTTTAGGGCTAAGGGTCTGATTTAGATATGGTGACGTAAATCTAGGTATACTTACTAATGTAAAGCTGAAGAATTGGTTCGAACTTGCAAAATCTTAGGGAACAGGTACAGGACGGATTTGAAAATTATTGCAGGTTTAGATAGAGAGCCCTGGATTAGCCCATAGAAGTAAAGTAGACTATACCCACGAGTGTTCTCCATGCAAATATAGTTATCGACTGCCTCGTTGGTCTAGTGGTCGCAAGCGCGGCTGCTGTGCTCGAGGTCTCGGGTTCGATTCCCGGGTCGGGCCGAAATCGCTTTGTGGGTTTTCTTAAACTTTCACAAAGCAGCTCGTAGTCTGGAAGTTGGTGATTGATTCACCCGTGCATCGGAGAGCACGTAAATGTCGGTCCTGCGCCTGATCTCTTTCCGGTCGTGTCGGAGTGCCGTCCCATCGGGTTATGAGAGTGAAGGAATAGGGAGTGCACCTGTGTCTGCGCAAATGCTTGTGCACTATTATAATATGTCCTGCGCAGCTGGCTGATCTCCTTAAATGAGAACAGCCGCCGTGGCTGAAATCGGCCGTGGACGCCATTATTATTATTATAGTTATCGGCACGAATCTTGAGCTCTGACCTTCACCTGCGCAGAAGTAATTTATTGGGTCCCTTTTGTGGTATGAAGGGAGGCGCGGGGGCGGGTTAAAGCGGTGATTGGCCCGCAGTGCAGCGCGCCATAGCCGTCACTCGGGATTGGTTCTTTGCTAATAAATCACTTCTGCGCAGATGTAAGTCAGAGCTCAAGATTCGTGCCGATAACTATACTCTTATACATATACCTACGCTACTTTTTAACTAACTTAATTTTTACAGGGGCTGTATTTCTACTGGCACAAAAACTTTAAACCAGAATTAAGTAAATATTTTAGGTATGGGGTATTACACAAATGTGATTTTTTTTATGAGTGTGGTACAGAACCCTTCGTGCGAGAGTCCGACTCACTCTTGGCCAGGTTTTTTTAAAGATTCAATATTTATGTGCCCCAAGATTAGTGTATTACTTAACACTGATTTAAAGTAGTTGTTAATAAATAACATAAGGTCAAAGCACTGAAATGTCACTTACTACAATTGAGTTCACGTTGGGTTAGGTCAGTGAAATTAATTGCACACTTAGTTAATATACTGTGGAAACTAATTTTGCTGTTTGTGTGGTTTTTTTTACCTTTCATTTGTCAGCTTTTGGTCTGGGAATTGACTTGCAAAAATATTTGTTAAAGTGTATTAATTTTCTTCTTATCCAAAGCAGACATTTTACACACGCAAAATATCTATTTATGGGTCTTAAAAAATATATAGTTTTAATGGATAGTTATGGAATCCCTAATTTCTGTGGGAACTATACCGCGTTATCGGATAAAAATAGCCTATTGCGCTCCTCTATACATGGACACTAACACTGAAATAGCCTATCAAATTGGACCAGTAGTTCCTGAAATTAGCACATTCTAACAATCTCTTCAGCGTTATAATATTAGTATAGATAGATACGTTTATTTATGATTAAAAGATAAAGATAAAAAGATTATTAAGTCATTTCTTCAAAGTAGGCTGAAAATCGGCACTTTTTGAAGGTCAAATTTACAAAAGACAGCCCCCAAAACGCCCGCCCTTCACCACTTCCTATGTTTTTTTGCTGGGAAGAAGTGGTGGAACAAACTCCCCGGCAACACAATTCTGTCTGTATGGTTTGAAGAAAGTCGGGGTGGCCTAGCGAAGTCGTGGTGGCCTAGTGGGTAAAGGACCAACCTCCCAGTATGTGGGCGCGGGTTTGATCCCAGGTTAGGCAAGTGCCAATGCAACTTTTCTAAGTTTGTATATACTTTCTAAGTATATCTTAGACACCATTGACTGTGTTTCGGATGGCACGTTAAACTGTAGGTCTCGGCTGTCATTGAACATCCTTGGCAGTTACGGGTAGTCAGAAGCCAATAAGTCTGACACCAGTCTAACTTAGGGGTATTGGGTTGCCCGGGTAACTTGGTTGAGGTGGTCAGATAGGCAGTCGTACTCAGCTGAATCCGGTTAGACTGGAAGCCGACCACAAGCTCGGAGGATGATGATGGTTTGAGGAAAATATCATTATACAAAATTATAAAATTATGTAAGTATACAATCTTATATATAAAATTCTCGTGTCACAGTTTTCGTTCCCATACTCCTCCGAAACGGCTTGACCGATTCTCATGAAATTTTGTGAGCGTATTGAATAGGTCTGAGAATCGGCCAACATCTATTTTTCATCCCCCTAAATGTTAGGGGTAGTCCACCCCTGATTTTTTTTTTTTATTTTTTAGACAAAATTTTTAGTTTCTATTTTTTTATGATACAACATACAAAAATACATACAATCCTTAATTTTTACCCTTCAACTATCAACCCTCATTTTTTAATAGCCATTTTAGTAATTTAATCATTTTTTATCTCCGGTCGAAGACTGATCAATCGTCATTTAATCAGTTATCCTCGCCAGATGTCTTCAGGTGTCACTTCTGACCCAGTAAACAGCACGGAGTAGGGATGAGAACGAAGCCGGTCTCCTTTCTTTCTCACTCCCTACACAGTTGTTGGCCATCATTATTGTTTATACGTCAAGTGTAGTAGTTGTTGACTATCAACAAATCCCAAGGTCAAACGATGTCTGTTTGTGGATTAGATTTGAGAACACCATGTTTTTCACACGGACAATTATACGTGGCATGCTCTCGAGTGGGTAAACCATCCAGTTTGTTTGTGTTAGCTAGAGATGGACTAACAAAAAATATTGTTCACGCTATAGCATTAAGAGATTGATATTGTTTAATAGTGTTACTGTCGTAATTGTTTAATTAATGGTATATAATTTTAAGGAATCAATTATAATAACTTAAAAATAATGTTTGCCTTTTGTTATTTTTATATTACCTCATCGTTCACAGCGCTCCATGCTTATTTCACGCATATACCACATTCTTACATATATACAATATACATATTCTAACATACATACATACATACTTACAATAAGTAAGCTATTTTTTGTCTACACAAGAAATGACTAGGAAATTATTTATTTGGCAAAACAACGTTTGCCGGGTCAGCTAGTTATGTATATAATTTTGTATGATATTTTTAATATTTTGAAGCAAACCATACATTAAATGTACATACAATGCTTTAAAATTAAACTTATTCGTACTTACATCAACGATCAGTAGTTTTGTGTGAAAATAACCAGTTCTATAGCAACCGATGGAGGTTTTTGTAACCCGCTGGTTAAAGTACAGTTACTTTTAACAATGGTCGGCTTGGTCCGGCTTTCCACTGTTAACTTATAACAATGTATGTATGTATACTTGTAATTATAAAGGTTTATTATTGCTTCTGGCTGTTTTTGTTGTTAATTAAATATGTAAATAGAGATTTTTGAAAAAAATACGATTTCAATGTGTACCTAAAACCTTCTTAAAAATTCGATAAATACTGTGCAAAAAACGGCGTGCACGTACACTTAGTCGGTTAATAAATAATTAATTATTTTGGGTCTGTGTTTTTGACAACAGTATAATATGTACATATCTAGGTATATGGAGTTTTTAAATTCATGATTTGATTTCTATGCGAAAAGAATGGTGATATCAATCCTCTATGTCGTTACTTCTTTTTCTATTTTCAGGGTGTCCTACTTTGAAAGGAAAACCGGAAATTTCATAGGATTCCATTGTTTTCAGTCTGTCTGTTTCATTAGATACTTACAGCCTAGTTCTGTGATGATAAAGACTTATTGAATAGGACCCTGTTTTACGGTTGGTTACGGACCCCTAAAAACTAAAATCTTATTAAACACTTAAATCTGAGACGTCATAAAATTCTCATAATAAATGCCAGCTACTTTATAAATTCAAAAGTACCTAATAAAACAATCATTTATGTATCAAACTTTAGATTTCAAACAAACTTACTCGACCTCTCTTTGTTCACGTTGATTGGACGAGAAATCTTTTTCCAAAAGTGCATAGACCTGATACATGCCCCCACTCTCCCGTCTAGACAACCTGTAGGTAGTTCGACAAAAATATTTGCAATAATATTGTCAGTTTACGCTCAGACGCCGCGCTGAGCGGTCGTATCGCGCTTTCGTTATTTGAAAGTTTTAGACGTATACGTGGTCTGTGATAAGTTTTTTTGTATCTGTGATAGTTAGAATTAAGTTATGTTTTGCTTGTTTGGAGCTAGTAAGTAATCTTGAAGTATATTTTCTTAAGTTCTTATTAAATCATTATTAAGCTTATATTGCATTTTATGGGGTCTCGGATTTGATTCCCAGAATGGGTCTGAATTCGGTTTTAAAAGAACTTTAACAAAATTAGTCTGGACTCTGGAAGTTGGTGATTGATACACCCGTGCATCGGAGAGCACGTCAATGTCGGTCCTGCGCCTGATCTCTCTCCGGTCGTATCGGATTTCACCAAAAACATATTTCTATTTTTTGTTTATATCTATTTGGAAAGTTTTCTATTTACGATTTTGTTCAGTATCTTAACACCTGTTGCTTTTGTCACTTCCATTTCGAATGCTACTAAAAATAATAACGATACCATTTAGGTTACTGAAACTAAATGCTTTATTTGGAACTTTATTACTATATAAATAGTAGTCATTATTGAAAAGCTAAGAGGAAGTATCACTTTCAAATCATCTTCTACTGTGAAGTATTGCTTCATTTTTAGCTTAAGGAATACGTTTACATGTCATAAGTACCTATAGAATTATTTTAGTTATAATCATCATCAGCTTTTTCCGATGCGTATTCTCATAAACAGAAGGATTGAGCGTTAATCACCACGTGCGCTCAAGATGGATACTCTTAGAATCAGTTAAAGCCATGGTATTTTATGGTACTCCATTGATCATTGTGGGTTTCGCGTGTTTACATCGATGATCATATGCTTCCAGTGTTAGCGGATGCATCTGAGTACCAATCTTTTACAAGGAGCGACTGCCTATCTGACTCCTTCAAGCTAGATAATGGTTGTCAGGCTTTCTGGCTTCTGACTACTCGTAACGACTGCCAAAGCTATTCAAAAGATCGCTGAATCTTTACAACTACAGTTAGAACAGCTGGCTGGGTCAGAGCGCTTTGTTATAAACTAAGACCCAAGGTCTGTGGTTACAAAACAAAGAATACTTGGACAATACAATTAAATACAATGAGTTAGTTTAATACAAATTATGTACTTCAAATACTAAGATTTCATAGATGACCGAAGTTAACATTACGGTCGAAGCTTGCCTATGAATGACAAGTACCAAAGCCCTTTTATTTTCTGCACTCCTGGTACTCAAAGCAAAAGCAAAGCTTGGCAAGGTCGGTCCGTGGCTGGGTGACCATCGTGTCATGACGAGTTCTTCCGTGTTTCGAAAAGCAGGTTAAATTGGTGGGTCTCGGCTGTCATTTAAACATCTGTGGCAGTTAATCAGAACTAGAAACAAAGACTTACCAAGTAGTTTTTGGGTTGTCGAAGTAACTGGGTTCAGGAGATCAGATAGGCACGCGGTTAGACTGGAAGCCGACCCCAACATGTTGGGAAAAGGCTGACAGAAGATATTGATATAGTTATCGGCACGGATATTGAGCTCTCGGCGGAAGAGTGGGGATCGCTTTGCGCACTGTACACATAAGGCAATAAACCAATAAATCGCTTCTGCGCAGGTGGAGGTCAGGGCTCAATATCCCTGCCGATGATTATATATTATACTAGCCGTTCCCCGCGGTTTCACCCGCGTCCCGGTGTATTTTTTGCCGCCCTGGTACATGGTGAGCAGTAGCGTCTACACTCGGTATTGGTATACTCATATAAGTTATGCTACCCTGGTACATGGTGAGCAGTTGCATCGAAATTTCGTTATTGGTATACTTATACTCCGGTAAATTCTGCTGTCCTAGTACTTTACTTTTGTGGTTCTGCGGCATTCCGTAAGTTGGTTTTTGTCTAATCACTCCCGTCCCGGGAATCAGGGGTGGACTACCCCTAACATTTAGGGGGATGAAAAATAGATGTTGGCCGATTCTCAGACCTATTCAATACGCTCACAAAATTTCATGAGAATCGGTCAAGCCGTTTCGGAGGAGTATGGGAACGAAAACTGTGACACGAGAATTTTATATATTAGACTAGCCGTTCCCCGCGGTTTCACCCGCGTCCCGGTGTATTTTTTGCCGCCCTGGTACATGGTGAGCAGTAGCGTCTACACTCGGTATTGGTATACTCATATAAGTTATGCTACCCTGGTACATGGTGAGCAGTTGCATCGAAATTTCGTTATTGGTATACTTATACTCCGGTAAATTCTGCTGTCCTAGTACTTTACTTTTGTGGTTCTGCGGCATTCCGTAAGTTGGTTTTTGTCTAATCACTCCCGTCCCGGGAATCAGGGGTGGACTACCCCTAACATTTAGGGGGATGAAAAATAGATGTTGGCCGATTCTCAGACCTATTCAATACGCTCACAAAATTTCATGAGAATCGGTCAAGCCGTTTCGGAGGAGTATGGGAACGAAAACTGTGACACGAGAATTTTATATATTAGATTATTGGATTATAGTAGAGTCGGGTATCACTAGTAAAGTTATTTGAAGACAATTTATTGTATGCATATAAAGTGCAAGCCTGTTTTGTAGTTTTGTGTGGGAATAATAACATGATTTAAGTTGCAAATGTGACGAAAGGTCATGGATACTCCCGGCATATGGCTCGTTTCATAAATATGTATTTACGACTTACGGGCTCACTGTTTTTCAAGTTTTCAACGTACTTTATGAGTTGGTTCTTGAAATATTATGGTATTTTTAACCGACTTCCCAAAAAGGATGAGGTTTTCAATTTGTCGGGATCTTGTTTTTATTTCTGTTCACCGATTATTCACTTAACGACTGCATATGTTGAAAATGATCCTACTATAATCATACTTCCTACTGATATTATGAACGCGAAAGTTTTTTCTTCTTTAACGCAAAAACTACGTTATGGATTTGGATGAAACTTGGCAGTAATATAGGTTATATATCAAAATGAAATATAGGCTACTTTTTATCTATGTACCGGAATTACTTCGTTTTAATTACGGGTGAAACCGCGAGCCAAAATTAGTATTTTTACAGACTTATTGGTACATCCTAAACTCAACAGTTTCCTAGTTCATAAATCGCATAGAAACACACATATGAGTACAGGTGAACGTGCTTCTAGACTCTTTGTCGTCTGAACGTTGACCTAGGTTAGTTCTGTCTAGACCCGGTCTAGACTTCACCCTAGCGCATTCAATTTTGGGGAGAAGTGATATTGAAATTTTTGATTTCCAACTTGCAATATGGTTTTTAGGGAAAAATAGCATGTTATTAGTTTTTTGAAGAACGGGTAGGTATTTTTGAGTTTTGGTAGTAGGTTTTTGAAGGTGAATTTTGTATGGGAAGTTTTTTATATGATAAATAAGGTCTGATCTTTGTAATGAGGGTAATTTCAGCGTACTTTTAGCAAATCTGTATTTCTTATGTAACTACGATTTTTTTTGGTATTTAGAAAATCATTTGCGACTTCTATGAGATCCATAATTTAGAGAATTCAAATCTCAAATGTAGGGAAATATTATTGAAAAAAAAAAAAAACTTGAATATAGCTGTTTGTGACAAAAAAATCCAATTGACATTTCTGTCAAAAACACAGATTAGGAAGTGGTGAAGGGTGGGCGTTTTGGGGGCTGTATTTTGTTAACGACGACTAAAAAGATTTTGAGTTTTATACACCGTGACTTTTTAGTCGTCTTACAACGGCAGCCAACTTCATGTATCCAATGACTAGTAAACGTTCATAGAAAAAAAAATGTTATTTATGAGATTTGAATAATTAAAAAATAAAAATAAATTCATTATTATGACGCATGACGTAGATAATTTTATCTCGTAAAAAATTGAGATGGAACGATCACTCGACTCGAGCGCTTTTAAGGTATCTACTTTTTACCGTTTGATACGTAAACATTATTAACAGGATGTTTCTTATTTCTAATGTATTATTTATTTTTCTGTGCACCTATTATCTTAATTAATGCTATAAAATTAATAATCATGTCTAGTGGTATTTTAGGTCGGATACATTGAGTGGACCACCTTTGTAAGACGACTAAAATGATTTTGAGTTTTATATAAGGGTTTTTTGAAAATAAAGCCAAATAAATAAATAAGAAATGAATGACCAAGGGCCTTAAACTTTTGGCTTATAAAACCTAAGCTAAAATTGATGAACATAGTAACTAATTGGTACCGTTCCGGCTCATTACGTGTTCACTAGCGTGGTGAGGCGGGCCCTTGGTAATTGAGGTCCAAGGCCCTTTCAAATATAAAACTGTAACTACTTCTATGTTTAGCCAAGTTTTGTTTGGATATTTTCCGTACTTTTCAAGCTGAGGTACCCCAAGGGTAAAACGGGACCCTATAACTTAGGGGTTGCCTACGTCAGACTTTTTGTAGGACAGATAAATCGGACCGATATTTTGTAGGACGTTCTGACCGACTTTTTGCAGGAAGTGTGAGTTGCACTAATGTTGTCTGTTCTACATAGGTATAGTTATCGGCACGGATATTGAGCTCTCGGCGGAAGAGTGGGGATCGCTTTGCGCACTGTACACATAAAGCCCCCAGTACACGTTGGCCTGTGTTGGGCCAAGCTTTGCAATGCACAAATGTAGGCCACGATCAAATGGTGTTTACACATTGGGTCATGGCTCATTGCTGCCTGGCAAACCACTTGCGATGGACGTCGAGGTAGTTACGGCTGCGGCTGTTTATTTGTATACTACACTACAATATTTATACTATACTGTACTACTATATTTATATTATACTACACTACTACATTTACTACTTTATTTATTGTTATACGCAACACAAAAGTGTACTATCCTCAGCGGCCGGTGACGAACTAAACATTGGCCGAATGTGTAAACACCACACGCTAAGCTGGGCCACGATTCCTTTGATGTGTGCCCAAAAAACCGACAACTCGCCGAATGCGCGCCAACCTTGACAAATGTCCGCCAACCTGCACCAATACCCCGTGTACACATTGGTGATGGCGTGTATTGGCCGCACTTGGGCCAACGTGTACTGGGGCCTTAAGGCAATAAACCAATAAATCGCTTCTGCGCAGGTGAAGGTCAGGGCTCAATATCCGTGCCGATAACTATACTTTTCTCCTACAAAAAATCGGTCACCGATTATCGGACGTGGGTAGGCAGCCCAAAACTTCATCTGTCACTAGGCTCTCATGAACTGTGACAGTAGACAGTTGAAATTTTCTCAGATTTCTGTTGCCGCTATAACAACAAATACTGATCACAAGAATAGAATGTAATATTTTAGACTATATACTAGTCTTAACTGGTATTATCCAGTATTTGTGTTGTGGAGGTCAAATAAGAGTAAAATACTGAAATATAAAAATCTAGTCAGACTCGAATATCGACTTAATTATGTCAACAATCACTAATTTCATGATAAACTATTCAAAACTTTATTTTCATTAATAAATGTTTAACCTTCAGCCGAATTAGGTACCAGGCGATCATAGAATTGAAATACCTAATTTAAATTGACAAAATATTAAATTGTTATTTCTTTGTTTACAGGTGAGTGTGCGAACGTGTTCGATAGCTGTGACGATGAGAAATTGGAAAGCGTGAGTCTGATCTCCTGCCAATTTATGACCACCTAGTACTTCGAAGACTGATAATAAAAGGGGAGGATTAGGATAACTGATTTTCAGTCTGGATTTTTAAGTCTAGACGGAGATTAGTGAATTTAAGGTTTGATTACCGACTCGGGTAAAATCTTACTTACATTTTTAAGTGCAAAGGATTATTTAGTTTTATAGCTGCGTAGGGATTTTTCGTAATAAAGGCGTAAATGCTTTTACTTAAAATTTTCTTTTGACTTACTATGACCTACCTTAACATTTTTGAGTCTAGCTTTGAATCTACGTGGTTCGAGGCCGTTACCTCTGGGCCACTTAAAAGCTTATTAAGTAATATTAAGTAATTTCATAATGAACTAAGATTGCAAAATATGTTACATATGCCTTTCTGCGTTTCAAAAGCAAGGTCAAAATAATTGCATACCAGACATTTTGTGAATTGTAGATTAACTGGCTGCTGCCCACTGGCCGTTTCTTTGTTGTATGAAAGCCCCCTAAAATATATTTTTAATTCTAGTTTTCAAGATCAAAAAGTCTTAGTAAGAACATCTAACAAAGGCTGCGGGATTGTTCGAAAGAGTTACCGCGGCTCTGGTACATAAAAGGCCTACGACGGAACACGACGGTTTTTAGTCAGTAAGAGTCTGACACTCCCTCGCCGCTGCTAACCCACAGCGGGAGGGGTCATTTGATGATTTTTGACGTCGTTAAAAAAAAGTCTAACAAGAAATCGGCCCTATTATCCGTCATACAAAAAGTATGACAGCCTAAATATTTCATATACTCATACTGTGCATTAATATGAATGTACTTAATAGTCTTTTAATAAAAAATGATATAAATATTTCTGCGGTTGCGGTCATGACCGTATCGGGACATACGATAACTTTACCATCGCTATATATTTTTATCATTGTGATATGCACATAAAATAAATTAGCATTATTAATAATAAATCATTATAAATAGCCAGTAAGTTTGACACCAGTCTAACCAAGGGGTATCGGGATGCCCGGGTAACTGGGTTGAGGAGGTCAGATAGGCAGTCGCTTCTTGTAAAGCACTGGTACTCAGCCGAATCCGGTTAGACTGGAAGCCGACCCCAACATAGTTGGGAAAAAGGCTCGGAGGATGATGATGCACATAAAATAAATTGTAACTACATTTTTCATGCGAAATAGGACAAATAGGATACCTTATTATAATATCGTGGTGGCCTAGTGGGAAAAAAACCACCTCTCAACTATGAGTGCGTGGGTTCGATTACTTCGATTCCAGTAAGTAAGGCAGAAGCCAGTCAGTCTGACACCAGTCTAACCAAGGTGTATCGGATTTCCCAGGTAACTGGGTTGAGGAGGGTCAGATAGGCAGCCGCTCTATGTAAAGTACTGGTTCTCAGCTGCATCCAGTTAGATTGGAAGCCGACACCAACAGTTGGGAAAAGACTAGACAGACAGTCGATGACTTTATAATTTCCTGTAATTTATGAAGAAATCGGACAGTGTCGGGTTTACGCAAGTTTTGTTGCACATGTAAGTATATTTCCCGTCATATAACATTGCTTCTGAAACAACAATTATACACATTTCCCCTTAATAATAATCACTAGCTTCAGCCAATTTTAACCACTTTCCGAGAAAACTCTTCCCGAAGCCAAAATGTTGTTCCGACCTTCAAGCTACATTACTGCATGTTTTATCAAAATCCGTTCAGCCGTTTGCTCCTAAGGACACAAACATACACACGCACAAACTATCCTACGGTAGGAAAATGGCCTTAAGTATATGAATACTCCAGTGTTATGATGCACAAAAGTGCATTTAACTGCACTCAAAGTGAACGGCGAGTGCATAACGGGTAACTATTGTGTTTTGTGCTCATCAGATCATTGATGCGTAATCATAGACAATTGTTTTATCTGTGGGTACGTCATCTATATGTAGATACTTGTAATCATCATCTCAGCAGCCTTTTCCCAATTATGTTGGGGTCGGCTTCCAGTCTAACTGGATGCAGCTGAGTACCAGTGTGTCACATGGAGCGACTATCTGACCACCTGAACACAGTTACTCCGGCAAACCCGCTACCCCCTTGTAAGACTGGTTCCCAGACTTTCTGGCCTCTAACTACCTGTAATAGTTATCGGCACGGATAATGAGCTCTCGGTGGAAGAGTGGGGATCGCTTTGCGCAATGTACACTTAAGGCAATAAACCAATAAATCACTTCTGCGCAGGTGAAGGTCAGGGCTCAATATCCTTGCCGATGATTATAACGACTGCCAAAGATGTTCAAATGACAGCTGGGACCCACTAGTTTATCGTGACTTTCAAAACACGGAGGAAACCGTCATGACAAGAGTCACCCATCCACTGAGCTACTGCGCCAAGCGTTGCTTAACCTTACGATCGTTGGAAAATCTATACTAATATTATAAAGCTGAAGTTTGTTTGAACGCGCTAATCTCAGGAACTACTGGTTCGATTTGAACATTTCTTTCAGTGTTAGACAGCCCATTTATCGAGGAAGGCTATAGGCTACTTTTTATCCCGGTACGGGAAGTAGTTCCCACGGGATGCGGGTGAAACCGCTGGCAGAAGCTAGTTAAATTATAAACTCAATTCACAAAACTAATTTCAATTGTCTACTATCATCGATTATTGTTCTCGCATTAATCGAGAATCGCTAATCGAAATGTGAACACGCGTTCAATTCGAATCGTGATCGGTAATCGGTATATCATAATCGGTGCCAAGGTTCGATGCTGTGTTGCGTCAATTCCTTTTACGCACGCGTTCTTAGTGGTGGGAGTGAGCGATGGTTTTTTATATCGATAACTAACCGATTTCCCGTGGTTTCACCCGCGTCCCGTGGGAACTACTGCCCGTACCGGGATAAAATGTAGCCTATGTTACTCGAGAAGAGTGAAGCTTTCGATCAGTGAAAGAATTTTTCAAATCGGTTCAGTAGTTTCGGAACCTTTAGGGTACAAAGAAAAATTGTTTTTCTTTATTTTATTTGTAGGTATCTATAGATTGGTTGGAATCTATTGATGGCGGTTCGAAAGTTGGTTATGCAATCTGTTTTTGATTCGCTGCTGGATTATTTTCTCTTTCTTAATTTTTTCCTGTATTTCTCAGCTGCATCCACTTAGACTGGAAGCCGACCCCAACATAGTTGACAAAGGGTTCGGGAGATGATGAGTTTTCTCATCTACTTAATAGCTTTTGCCAGCGATTTCAGAAGCTTCTGATTAAAAGAAGACTATAGGCATAGCGTTCCTCGATAAATGGTATCTAACACTGAAATATTGTTTTCAAATCGGATGTGTAGTTTCTGAGATTAGCGGGCTCAAACAAACTCTTCAGCTTTATAATATTAGTATTTTATAGATAACTCATTTGGATCGTAGATTACTTTTTAGCCTTTTGGCAAAGCTTTTAGATCAGTGCCTGATAATGTTAGATTCCACAGATTAAAAGTCAATATAAAACATACCTACCCAGAATCTAAGTGTGGGTGTTGCAATTTCACTCAGTCGGATTAAAATCCATATCGGAGGATTAACGAGCTCAGAGAAAAGCCTGAAATAGAAAGTCTACCTCTATTTTTATCCCATTGTCGAGGGAATATGAAAGTGTAGCATAAAGAGGGTTTTAAGCAGAAAATAGCCTGTTTCTAAGCCGTGGCTGGTGGCTTTTAAGTTTTTTAGGTCAATAGGTACACTAGTTTTTAGTAGGAGTAGGATTGTGATTGGAATTAAATCTTAAATTGTGGCTTCATACTTTAGTTACCTGAAAAAGTGAGAGAAATGGGTTGATGGAAACATGAAAATCGTTGCAAAATACGAAATATTTTGATACTTAAGCTTCTGGATAAACGCTGATACCCTAACATTAAAAAAAAAAACATTATTTTGTTGAATAGTGCAGGAGAGTAAAATTTTATCGACTTCCCGCGATCACCGAGTGAAAGTGTGTACAGATTGAGTTTTCTCCAACATAAAAAACTAGATCACTAACAATGTAATTGAAACTAGAACGATTATTTAGTAAATCGATTACTCGAACGCTCATCACTAGTAATAAGTCTAGACCTAACGACGCCATATTTTAAAACTGACTGACCATTCAGCGAATGCAGCGCGTCACTACAATTCTATTATTAAACGGGTGTTAGCTTCAATCGCTTTATTTACAAATTGCTCGTTTCCCGCATTTTTTTGTTCCGCTAGACGCTGAACGCTGCAAAGCGCTTTCCGCTGCAACGGTGTGATATTTTCCGCTTGACGACAACTTATCTAGGTCAGAAGGGCTCGGGGAGATGTGACGTCATAGTGCATTCGAACATTGGCCCTCAGTCCAAAAACGACGTATGTACAAACCTCGATCAAACTAAAATTAACCGTATGTACCATACGTATAAAGATGAAAATAAAATTTCCCGATTTAATAACGAATTACCTTGCTTCTATTTTACTATACAAAGGTCGTATTAATCGTTTATTTCAATCGGTAAATTGAATCTTATGTGCTTATGATTAGGTTTGGTTTAGAGTGGGTCGGCTATTGCGTTATGTTGGCATGTTATGAAGGTCTTATTAACATACAAAAGCTCTTTTAACGTTATGAGCACCTAGTACTTTGTCATCGTGTGATCGGCGAAGCGCGATATTAGATTTACGGTTTTGTTCATCATTCTTTACTATTATTTGTAAGTATTTTTTTATGAATCGGTAAGCAAAAACTGCAAAAATAATATTCCCAGTCCCAGCCTTTTTGAAAATTACACCTGTAGGTCAATATTTCCCAAAAAAAACTATTTCAAATACCCAAAAAATATCTAAGCTTTCTAAAAACTACAAAAAACTACAATGTACCTGAGAAAGCTGCCTACTTTTCATCCTACAATCTAGGTAAATAGGTTACTAGGTCATTTTGGTATGGGCGTGTCTATACTTAATGCATTTTATACATTCAAAATCTTATGGAGTGCAGCTTCTTCAATATTAGGCTTAATTTCTTATTAAATACATACATATTTTCATAGCCTAGCTCTTCAAAGAATATGATTGCCTAGTACCTTCTTAGTCGCCTTACCTGATTATTTTTTAATACAGATTGTTTTGGTTTCTTTCTTTTATGTAATTTTTGACCCCATTATGTGCTCCAACTAATATAATTTCATCTAAAAAAACTAGTGAAGAAACAAGAATTTCATTTTAACCGTTTCAAAATATTGATTAAATAAATACCAAACTCATCGATAGCCAAACCAAAATATTGAAAACAACTCAATAAGATAAACAATAATAAATTGAATACCAAAACAAGCAAGTTTCCTTTAAAATAAGTTTATGTTTGTAAATAAACGATCAACCAAAATGCTGGAATGTTATAACTACGTTGTTACTTACTACAAATAAAAATGGATTTCCATAATGTATCCTCTATCTATCCGATGATTTGCGATTAGAGATTGAATTTCTCATATTAAATTATGTGTCTCAATCGAAAAACAAACGATGGATAAATTGTAGAAATCCTCAGTAAATTACGCACATTTTGAAATAAGAACAGGAATGACTGTAGCTTCAAAAATTAAAATCTAATTTATTCCAGTCGCTTTTGGTAATCAACAGCCATGCATTCAAATTCAAACGTTATTTCATCTACGGTAAGGTCGGTTTTCCTTCGGAGCGTTGTCCGAAGGTTTATTCAAATGAGTATAGTCCAACTTCTTTACTTCCTGCTCGCCTAGTACTTTAGTGCGCAGTTACATAATGTTCGGTTTACTAACAACACTTGTGGCGTGGGTTTTATTGTCACTAGATTTACACGTGCTTCGTTTGAGGAGTCAGCGTTTGTGGTTGGATGTCACCTAACTTTTTGTCGCCGCTCTACATTGCGCGAGTCGCTGCGCAGTAACCATTTTTAGGTATCAGTGCGCGAATTTGTGGTCAAGAAAACTGTCATCATTCCCTTGGCCTTATTACTTGGGGTATTTTTCCATATTTTTGACGCTATGAAAACTTCTATACTAATGTAATAAAGAGAACCTTTGTTTGTTTGTATTAAGTCTCCGAAACTTCCGAACCGATTTGACAATTCCTTCACTATTGGGAAGCTTCACTATCCCCGAGTAACGTACACTGAATATGTTTTATCCGATCACGGAAAGTAGTATTCACCAGACGCAGGTGAAACTGCCAGTGATCTTAGAATCATAATATTTTGCTCAAAGACAGCTCTCTGGCGTCAAGCCCGGATCACCATAGCAACTCTCATTTGGCATGGTATCAGACCCTTTCTTCTTATATAACGTACGTTCGTATTTCCTGCGTCAAGTTCTCAGAAATCATTATTATCGCAACATGATCTATAAGTGGACTTGTTACATTCCACAGTAAAATACTGCACTGGGTTTAGCTCAAAACTTTAGGAAAAAGGAACGCATCTTTTTAATTTTGCAACATTATCGGGTCGCTCGGGTAACTGGGTTGAGTAGGTCAGATAGGCAGTCGCTCCTTGTAAAACAATGGTACTCAGCTACATCTGGTTAGATTGGAAGCCGACCCCAACATAGCTGGGAAAAGGCGCGGGAGATGATGTATGGATATAAAGGAAGAGGACGACCAAAGAAACGATGGATGGATTATGTGAAAGACTACTTGTGAGATGACGGCAGATAGGAAGGTATATGTAGAGGTAAGGCAGCTGCTAAGTAACAGAGAAAGAACCATCGAGAGCTAGAAATAATCTTACAAACATAGATTATAGTCTTAAACTAAATTAGTCTTATCACTATATTGTTCTACAGATGTATATACCTAGCTCATTTCTATAAACGGAACTTGTAAACTCAGATTACAAATACGAGTTTGGGAAAGTACAAAAAGATAGGTACGTGTCTAGTCATTGAACTTTATTCCGATATGAAAAGAAATAACAGTTCATATAAAAACGACCACCTAATTATAATAATTACACATAGATTAACGTACAAAAACAACAAAAAAAAAACAACATTAGGTTGGTAACAAACTTCTAACAGCTGCTCCCAATAATAGATCTGAAACAGCAGATAGATCGTCAAACAACAATATAGGAACCCCACTGCTGAAAAATTATCATAGCAGTGTTGTGACTACGTGCGACAGAGATGGGTCATATAAATTCGTATGTTAGAAAGAGACGACAGAATGTTTGTCAACATGTAGGAGTGTATTTTTAGATATAGTGTTTCCGCGGGGTTTAGATAAAAGTGTAAATTAGTGTATCACTTTTATCGTTTTATATAGGTTAGTAGTAAATTGTTTACAGGGAAAAGTGTTATCGGGGGTTTTGTATGATAAATAATAATAGAGGTCTGTTTTTTGCTTTGCTGGTCAAAGGCCTTTGTTATGTAGAGGTGCGAATAAAAAATAAACAAGTTTTTTTAGGAAAATATGTATCACATTGGTACTTATTATTTGGACAATATGTATCTACATAAATATCTCATTTGCTGTTTTAGAAAAAATAGACAACTTTCCTGTAATGGTTGAAACATTTCAAATACCTACTTACTTAAAATTCAAATAAAATACCTATAATCCGACATTTGGAAATACCTGAAAACAGCTGAAAAAGTTAGGAAAACTACATCTCATTCTATCTTTCTTTGTTCTCACTTTTAATCGTAACACAAGTACTAGGCTGTCATAAAACGTAAGAATTCGTCATTTATCCTTGATGATCATCTGTCCAACAATGCCCAATTCTTTGTTTAAACATCAGCTGTACTGAAATTGAAAATAAAAACTGTACCATGTATTTTTATTTATATTTAAAAACATATGTTTACATTCGTGGCCCTATAGTAAGTGTTGTAATGAGTACAGCGACCTATTTTTCGTGTATTGCGTTGGAAATACAAAAAATATACGTTGATTGAATTATAAATAAACAAGTTTTCCTATATCGAGGTGTTGCGTTTTTTTGTGTACTGCGCAGATGGAGTATTGACTTGCCATATCATATGGGCATGATGATGTAATGCGGTGTTCCAGTGATATCCTACGTTTTCTGGTGCCCTAGTACCTTGCAGGTGGAGATTATGATTTTAATTTAAAAATTATTAAGAGTTGGTACGGAAAGTACTCCATTTTCTTTCCTCTATCCGAAATCAGAACAGATTAAATTTCAATTCAATTCAATTCAATGTATTTATTTGTGAGCATAGGTATACAGAAAGGTCTTAAAATTAAACATGTTAGAGCTCTATGTTCTACCAAATGGAATTGGTGTACAAATAATTTTAATCCTATTGAGTTTATATAAAATCATAGTGTTTCTATTTTATCATTTAGAAATATTTCAACTGAGTAATATGCCTTATCTATTAGAAATGTAATTAATCTACGTTTAAAAATACTAATATTCTGTTCAGTTCTTATACTTTTTGGAAGTTTGTTATAAATTTTTGGAGCCATTGCAAAAATACTGTTTTTATAAAATGTAGTCTTAGATCTTATTATATGTAACTGATCACAACGACGTTGACTAGTTACTTGGTCAAATTTATTTAAATTATTTTTTACAAACATGCTTGTTTCGTAAATGTATAGTGAGGGCATTGTTAATATTTTTAAATTCTTAAAATGCATGTAGCAACTGTCGGTAGATTTTAAATTGCAGATAGCTCTAATGCACCTTTTTTGACACTTGAACACCATTTTTTTACCCGTTGCGTTTCCCCAAAACATAATTCCGTACCTCAACGTCGACGCTACTAAACCATGATACGCCATTAATACTGTTTTTCGGTTTACCGTTTTATTTAACATATGCAGAGCATAAGAGTATTGGTTTAGTTTATTGCATTTAATGTATTAATATTTTGTGACTTCCTCTGCCTCATGCCCTAAGATTTTGTTCTTTCATTTTCTCAGTCACGATGGTATGCTATTCTTCCTATTACCCTAGTACCTGAACGTCATAGTAAACGTTACGACTCTCTATCTATGTTACAATATCACTCCAAATTGTTCGAATATGTCACAATACGAAGTAGCCTAGATATCTATTAATTGGCCACAAAGCCAGACTTCAGGCTGCCACTGAGTAATTTCTCAGGAAACCTATCTTCCATCCACAACTATGATTCATCAGAAAACCAAATTATTGTAACTAACTAGTTACCTACAATAATTATATGCCGTTGGTATACTGGTTGGTATACTGCATTTTACCTAGAGATTCTATCAATAAAAATATATTATATTATCTTCTCCACTATGGTATGGTCAAACGTGCGATCTAAGATAAAGTTTCATGTATCCTTTCCATACAAAGATAACCAATCGAATGACTCCGTAGATAAAATAACTTAGACGTGCAAACAGCTGTTTTTACGTTGTCTTCTTTAAACTTATGAGGCCTTGGTAGGTACGCTCAAAACAAAATTCTGTTTTCTATACAAAAGTTGAGACAGACTTCCACGTTTCTGTGTTAAAAAAGGATAAATATATACATTTTGCATAAGAGCGTCTCGTTTTCGCATTGCATTTTGAATTTGGAACACGTAACTATGTCTTTAAAAGGAGCGTGCTGGAGCGATGTGGAATATCTTAGAAGCTTCTGTTGCCCTAGTACTTTAGATGGACTAGTATTAGAAAAGTAAGATTTTGTAATTTTGAAATGCTTGCTTTGCATGAATAAAATAAATATTTGTTATCAAACATAGACGGCCTTGCGATACAATCGCGATAACGTTAGTGATAAGCTATCGATTCTGAAATACATTACCAATTTACTAATGTGCAGCGTGCAGAATAATATACCTATTGCTTGAAAGAAATAGCATTATGAATATAGGCCTTACTATTCACGAAAACTGCATCTTGCATCCACTGCTGCTTCGTGGACATCATTTGCCATGCATGAACCTGGATATATCTTAGGACTTCTGCTATCCTAGTACACATTACAACAATTATAACATAGCACAAAACTAATCAAATCATTAAGTAAATTAGTAATTTGCCTAGCCTTTTCCCATTTCACTCTTTAAGGCCAATTGCTAATATGAATCCCTGACCAAGAATGTCTTCATTCATGTCTACCTTGGAAACCTGGGCTTGAAACTAGGAATCACCTTGATTTGAAAATCAGCCTTGAGAAGGCATGGTAATGTATGTCTTCTCTGTAGGAGAAGAGTTACTATGCTGGAAAGATGACGAAACTACAAGGTCTAAAAGCATAATAAAATATTATACAACACTTCCGACATACTGCGTATAAATAAATAAATAAACCAAAATACACGTAGTTTGGTCCACGTTTTTGGAACTCATCCAAAAATGCGTGTTAAGTGTATTACCGGACTCTTATAGTTAAAATATTTGTTTCTTGGGTTAAGAATAGAGAATAAACGCTAAACTTTCGTTGGGTTAATTTAAACTAGGTAACGCACGTGGCGTTATGCGCGTTTAAATCATTACAATATAGGGTTAATTTCACTTTAAAACTATGAAAGAATTTTTGCAATCAGTCTAGTAGTTCAAGAGGTAACGCTTAGTACATAAAAACCTACAAATATTTTCATTTTCTCAATTAATTACGATTTAACATGGTTAATAAAATCATCATAATTTAATAATAAAAAAAAAAAACTACACTTGTAATTCAAAACGGCTGAGTCGATTTTAATGAAAGGCATAGGCTATTGTTAAGTTAACCTTGTCTTGGAATTAACAGGTAGTACTTCTACCCACATTAATAAAACGTCCACACATGTGGTAATAAAACAGCTGATTACAAGGAAGCCATATTATTGCGCAACGACTAGGTATACAAATCAGCTAGGCTCAAGTAGTGGGGAGTGCAGCACGTTTTACATTAGTTCTAAACCAATAACTTATCGCACTGTTGTCAAGTGCAATAATGAAGTCGTTTTTATGTTTATCGTTGGTCACGTCTTTTTATGTAAATTTTCGATTTAGTCATTTAAATATGAATTGTAAATGCATCGCGTGGATAATGAAATTGGCACGATTTTGATTTTGGTAAATAATTTGAATTTTTTAACAGCATACATAAGAAATACTATCAAAATTTTTAACCGCTCATAACTTTGGAACCATATGACAGATTTTCTTCAATGATAGCTTAAAACAATCCCCATTTCACTCCCTTTCAAATAAAGAAAACCTCATTTAAATCGGTTCATACGTTTACGTGATACAGCGTCAAAAACCAACACATGCCTAACCTTTTGTCAGAAATTAAAAAGCTGACATGTTCCCAAAAAAATGTCTGTTCCAAGCGTCTAATATACGAAGTTCAGCCCCAGTTTCTAGCCCGGTTGCTCTTGACCCAGTTCCCGTTGCAACCCACCCCTACTTCTGACCTATATTCCTATTGACCTGATTGCTTTTCATGACCCGGCTAGCTGGGATGGTGCCGTCATTTCTTTGTCTACTTAACTTACTCGTTGTTTTGGTGTTGGTAAAGTTTTTTGGCAGTTCGAAGGGTTTTGAGAAAATGTGGTGGGTAAAGTTTGTTTTAGTTGGTCTTTTGTTGTTGTTGGTTAAATATTGAGGTTTCTGTCGATCTGAAATGAGAATGGTTGGAATTTTTAGCATGTTTATTTTATTAGGTACAGTGACAGATAATGAGATAACAGACTAATGCAATAAGTATAGGCGACAACATAGAGTAAATAAATCTGAAGTCCAGCTATTCCTGTAAATATCATGTTACATGATTTTTAAACGACCAGTTCCTTTTACTTTATTTTCTTTTACTTATTTGGCAGATTTTTTTTATTGGAAAGCATTTCGTTTAAGAGTAGACACATTTGCTTACCACCAAATTTTTTCTTGCAATTGAGTAAATATTTAGTACTTATCCTTTGTTGAAAATGCGTTGACAATTATACGTTTTGAAGACCATCTTTTTTTTGATAAATGACTGATTATCAATTTCCCTACTCCACAGATGCATAGTTGCGAGCCCGTGCCGGCGGCGGCGCCCCCGGCGTCCGGGCCAAACCTCCTGCTGCAACTAGGACGGCTCATCATCAGGTCGCGGAGCGCCAGCCCTGCGGCCCGCGGCACCCCCCATGACCGACTGATCCACGCCAAGTTGATCGCTGCTAACCCCTCCACCAGCACACAGGTACTTCTTAGCTTTTATGTGGTCCTGGTAGTTTGAAAGCTCATCGTCAGTGCACGTGTGGATTTCTGCTAATCGCTCCAGTACTTGCAGTTCTCACCACTCAAGTATTCATACTTCCCAGGATTTTATGCGATCCTGGTAGTTCGGCAGCAAAGAATAATTGCATGGGTGGATTACTGCCAAGCTTATCTACTCTACTAGCGACGGATTTGCCGAAGATAGAATTGATTCTATCTAGTCCGATATACTTCAAATCAAAGCATTGCCCAACTTAGGGCCACATATTTTGGCGTCTCACGATAGGATGCATCATGTTGATCGCCTCTAATCCATAGAAGTATCTATAGTATTTACATAATTCCAAGCTTTTATGCAGCTCTGGTATGTCTGACTCGACATGGGTGCACCAAATCAATACATAGTATAAAACAAAGTCGCTTTCGCTGTATGTCCGTATGTATGCTTAGATCTTTAAAACTACGCAACGGATTTTGATGCGGTTTTTTTAATAGGTAGAGTGATTCTTAAGGAAGGTTTGTATGTATAATACATGTAAGTACCACGGGCGAAGCCGGGGCGGGCAGCTAGTCAACGATAAAATAATGTCTGTTCAACACATGCCACGCATCTTAAATAACGTACCTAGTTTCTAATAGAATTTCTATCTCATGGTATCCTAGTACTGTAACAGAAGTAACCTCAATATCTTTCGTTTCCAGGTCCAGAACCAACCGAAGCCAGTAGAGACTGAGGAACCGCAGTCAGCTGTCGAGGCTCAGCTCAGCACGCGAGTGCAGGCTCTGTGGGACGACCAGATTCCCGTCTGTATTGAGGTCAGTTGCACACTCAACATGTTCGTAAGAATTATAAACTGAAAGATAAATCACCAAAGCGAAGCGGAGAAGTTTATAAACAAACAATAGGATTCCTCCGCTCGAGCATACCACTGAGTTTGCGGAGAATAAACAAAAACCGTGTTCAAAAACGATTAATCTTACTTCAAACTACATAACCTTAACTCCAGGTCTTTGCGAGTCCATGTCCAGAATCCAGGCGGATTTCCAGGTCTTCTTACTTGTTAGGTCAGTAAAGCTATTTTCGTGAGCTAAAGCCCGATCTTTTCTGGCTAAAGACGAGAGAGGCACAGCTTGCGAGAGTCGCTTGTTTCGTATTTGTACTTCAAACGATTGTCATTCCATATTATGACCACTGCCTCGTTGGTCTAGTGGTCGCAAGCGCGGCTGCTGTGCTCGACGTCTCGAGTTCGATTCCCGGGTCGGGCTGAAATCGCTTTGTGGGTTTTCTTAAACTTTCAGAAAGCAGCCCGTAGTCTGGAAGTTGGTGATTCATTCACCCGTGCATTGGAGCACGTAAATGTCGGTCCTGCGCCTGATCTCTTTCCGGTCATGTCGGATTGCCGTCCCATCGGGCTATGAGACTGAAGGAATAAGGAGTGCACCTGTGTCTGCGCAAATGCTCGTGCACTATAATATGTCCTGCGCAGCTGGCTGATCTCCTTAAATGAGAACACCCACCGTGGCCGAAATCGGCCGTGGACGCCATTATATGACCACTGCGATTAGGAGGAATTTTGGACATCAGTCTTCAGTATTTTTATGAGTTTTGCGTAATATTGCAGGTGCTGTTAGCTCCCGACTGCCAGGACTGCTACTCGTCGCTGTGCCGCGAGGGTGACTGCGACAAGCACGCGCACCGGGCACTGCTGCTCGAGCGCTGGACTATGACTGCGCAGCAAGTTAACAAGTAAGTGGAGTGTAGTACTGCAGGTGCTGCTAGCCACTGCCAGGACTGCTACTCATCGCTGTGCCGCGAGGGTGACCTTCCTTGGCAATCAGGTAAAAAACGATAGGTTCCTGAATTATAAATGAAAGATGACAGAAGTACCAGGAGTCCATTTGTAACAAGAAGGTGTAGTGCTCCCTCTCTATCAATCGCTGACGTGGTAAATGTACACCTATTTGATACATGAACCCCTCTTATTTTATTCCTAGTACAATTACCAAATTATTCTTCAAAATGGATACCAGCAGCTATATCTGTCGACTTTGGTCCGGTTGTTCGAAGCTCAGTTACGTCAAGGTTAGGGTTAAATTCTAGTTACAGTAAAATTAACTAAAAAAGCGTTGTTGAAGTACCAGTTAGTTTTACGAACGTTAAAATGTCATAATAAAAACGTCAAATTAACCGTGGTCAAAATTGTCAACGGTCAAATTTTAACTTTAACTTTACCGTAACGTACGAACAACCGGGCCATAAAGACACTTTTTTTAACCAAAAATCCCGTTAATCTCTTCCAGAGGCGAACACAGCCCAGCATTCAGCACCTCCCAGTGGCTGCTGAATGCGGTCCGGTCTCAGCTGCACTTCTCGCAACTGTCCGCGTGGCTCGCCAGGATCAAGGAGACCAGCGGTGATGACAGTCCCACGGAACGCAGGTAACATTAGTATAAATATTTTTTTCTAATACATATAAGAGAAGTTTATTTGGACGTCAAATATGTACACTTATATACTGTTATATTTGACCTTAAACTACTTTACTATAGAGGTAAAAATAAAAACTAAATAAAAATACAGTTTTTAATACCAGGAGATAAGGAAGGTTAAGGAATTTGTTTGGCACGCCATTTGAGGGTACGGTTGTCGTAGGGTGCTAGAAGAATCCTTAAAACGCAGGGAACTTAGATAATAATCGATAAATAACAGCCATCTTGCGTTGTAAACTACTAGCTAGGGGATAAGAATTTTAAAAAGTTTGGATGGCTTCGGGTTACAAGGAGACCGGTAGTGACGATACACATGATACAATGGGACAACAATCGGTCTTTTTTTTCATTTATGTTATTTATATGTTTCGGTTACCTTTATCATTCTGAAACACCTTTGAAAAACATAATGTCTAACCTATTTAAATATTTATTATCTTTGTCAACAGACGCAAGCTAAGCCGCGAAACATGCAACTTCAAGAAGATAGAAGCCAACTGCGACGACGACACGGATCGCAAACTAAACGTTGTTTACTCCATCAAGATATCTCAGGACAGCTACCAGAAAACCGACTTCGCCCGACCTCCTAACGACCATAAATTCCCAGTAACTGACATTGGCAACAACCTATACCTCAATATCATACTAGAAAGCTTACCCAGACTGGACGATATTCCTCATATTAAGTGCACCTGCCAAAAACGAAAGTCCAGCAAGGATATTCCGCCTAATATACACGAAGAAATCGTCGGCAAACTCAATGATCTCACTATAGGAAATAAGTTTGATAACTCAAATGTTGTGGACGACAGGATGCTGACGCCTTGCAGCGAGAGCGGCAAGCACAAGTGCAGCTGTGACGACGAGTCTGACGGGAAGGATCGACCCAAGAAACTCGACGACAGACGCCTCAAAGAGATCGCTAAATACAAACGCAGGCTTCGCAAAGAGTGTAAGATTAAAAAACTCCACGATAGCACATCGTCAGAAGGAGATAGTTTACAGAAGAGCAAAGAACCTCACACTTCAATACCGATTTTACAAGCTTCGAGGTTCGATAGGTTCCGAGCTATAGGGTGCTATAGAAATCAAACATATCTGACGCTCCCGGCGACCAGGATCGAGACCAAATCACCGTTCATTGACACAGATGTACCGCCACCAGCTGAGTTCAAGAAGACTAACACAGTGTCGACACAAACTGAGGAGTTGTCATGTCAGTGCGGCAGTGTACTTCAGATGAAATGCGACAACTGTCACGACAGAGGTATGGTTAGATCGGAAGGCAATTATAACTTAGCGTCAGCGAGCGATGGTATTACGAAAGAAGACGATAAGAAGATTAAAAAGCATAAATGTGATACATTTTGTGATAATAATCGTAGTATTAGTGATAATAGTGACATAATAAAACGACCTAAATTGAGAAGATTTTTTCCGATTGTGGACAAAATCGAGAAGATTGTTACGGACAGATTCGCGCAAAGAGATAAGGATATAGAGGAATTGCAACTAGAGAAAGAAGATACGGTCTTCTCTCGTCCGAGAGACTCTAAGCGTCAGAAAACGTTCTCTATAAGTGATGAAGATTATGTTTTGTACGAGAAGTGTGATTACGGGACTTTTGATCAGTGTAGTGAGAGTGGGGAGGGGGCTGATTCCCCCAAAGGGTCTTCGGAAGGTTTTAAGTTCCCTGATCCTCGAAAGGTGGATAACCAGGTGCCTTCTCCGACGGAGATGGATAGGTTTCGTTGGCGGTTCGATTCTGCGGCGTCTATGGTCTTCCATACGAAGACTGGTTTGCCGCTGACTTCGAGTCCAGCTCCTCTGAGAAGGGGCAACAATTGCTTCGATTTCGATGATTCGATTAACGGCATTTCTGGTATTAAGAGGTGAGTTGTTTTGAGTATTTGTCCATCTTGGGGTTTATAGCTGAAAACAAAAAAAAAAATAACTAGCTTTCTGCACATTGTTAAAAAGTTGTCTATGTATTATTCAGATATAAGCGACATTAATACTTAGTTTCATCAAAATACATCCAGTAGATTTTGAGTGAAAAAAAGGATAAATAGACATATGTACACACGGCTACACATCAAACTATACAAAACCAATTTGTTTTGGTCTCATTTTAAATAATCTTTCTACAAATTGAACGGTCAGCTTATACTAGTTTTATATAGCTCGATGTATATATCTATACAGCCTTACTACAAAAATTTAAACTTCTATTGAACACTTGTCTAAAAAAAGTGTGGCTGCAAAACGGAAGGCCCATTTTCTTTCTACGTCATAATCTGTCATTTTTTAGACAAGTGTTCAACAGACGTTTAAAAGTTTTTGTGGTACGACGGATAGTCTTTTACACAATTTTATTAAAAGTTATGTGTACTAGTTTCCTTCCAGTATTATTTTATAGCCGATTATTTCGTTTTAGAGCCCATTTTTCATTCATTGTGTATTGTGGAACTCTATAATTAACATACTTTTTCTCTGTTCACAGCGCTCTGTTCCACCCGATCTCCACCCCCGCGTCCCCCGCGTCCCCCGCGTCGCCGCCCCCCGCGCCCCGCGCCCCCGCCGGCCCGGCTGCTGCTGCCACTGCACCTGCGCCTGCGCCTGCCACTGCGACCAGCCCCAAGATACGCATGCGGCCTAGCTCGGGGTTACTCGGTAAGTTTATAACTTTGTACATACGGTTTTCGTTAAATAGATTGGCAGCCTGGAAGAGTAAAGGGAATTTTAGAATTGGAATTCTTTATTACGCTTTCATCCCAAAACTGACTGATGTAGGCGTGAGACATTTCCTGACATAGTTTGAAACCCAAGTTATATGATTTTTATATGCATCTGTGAAGTAAATAGAATTTTAAAAGAGTACGGCAGGAGAAAACATGGTGCGCCGAACTCAAATCAATGGGATAAGAGCAGGAGGAAACTGATGATGATGATGTGAAGTAGTTTACCAAGATAATGTTGAACATATATTTAACGGATCCCAACGAAACAAATAGAAAATCGAACACTTTAAGTACCAGCGAGAATATCGAATTATCCAAATCTGAAATAATCACAGAGAAAGACATCATCAGATTCGAGATGCCAAGTTAAAGGAAATATAAACGATTTATTCAGCGCTTTTGGCAGCAATAAACGTACTTTCTCGATGCAATCGCGTCAAAAAATATAGGTAACTACCATTTATACATATTTTTTCAATTCCTAATTGTAGGCAGTTTCGAAGAATCAGCACTAAAAGGTCGCCTGGAGCCGGTGGCGACGGTGGCGGGGTTCACGGCGGAGCTGGGCGCGTACGGCGCGTTCTGCCCGCCGCACCGGCGCCTGCCCGTCACCGTGTTCTTCTACGCGCCCGGCGGCACCAACGCGCCCTACATGGTGAGGGACGACCCTAACTTATTGTCGTCATTACCTACATACTTTTTTAGTGTAACAGTCTTCTTATATTTGAATGAGCTGCAGGTCTGATCACTTAACAGATCCTAATGTCAGTTTTTCCATGATAATAATAGCGATTGTCGACCACGGCGGCTTTTCTCATGTAAGGAGATCAGCCAGCTGCACAGGACGTATTATAGTGCATAAGCATTTATGTAGACAGATGCAGTCACTATTCCTTCACTCTCATAGCGCGATGGAACGGCGATCCGACACGACCGGAGAGAGATCAGACGCAAAGACTGACATTAACATATTCTCAGAAGCACTGCTGTATCAATCACCAACTTCCAGACTCCGGACTACTTTGTGGAGTACCCGGGAACCTGAGACCTTGAGCATTTGTCATCTGAAACACGAAGGAACTTGTCATGATAAGACGGTCATATCCATTTTCCGACCAACCATGCTTAACTAAAGCCCCCAGTACACGTTGGCCCAAGTTCGGCCAAGCTTTCCAATGCACAAATGTAGGCCACGATCAAATGGTGTTTACACAGTGGCGCATGGCTCATTCCTGTCTGGCAAACCACTTGCGATGGACGTCGAAGTAATTAAGGCTTCGGCTATTAATTTGTACACTACTATATATATTTATATTATACTACACTACTATATATATTTATATTATACTACACTACTATATTTACTACTATATTTATTTTTACACGCAACACAAAGTGTACTTTATCCCTCAGCGGTCGGTGACGAACTAAACATTGGCCGAATGTGTAAACACCACACGCCAAGCTGGGCGTGGCTTCCTTTGATGTGTGCCCAAAAAACCGACAACTCGCCGAATGCGCGCCAACCTTGACAAATGTCCGCCAACCTGCACGAATACCCCGAGTACACGTTGGTGATGGCGTGTATTGGCCGAACTTGGGCCAACGTGTACTGGGGCCATAAGGCTAAGCTCCTTTACATAAATACAATTATAAACCAACCTTTCTCTCCCCAGGGTCACATAAACCTAGGACCAGGTGGCTACCGAGTAGCCCGTTCAGGAACCATCCAGCTTTCCCTCTTCAACCCTCATGGAACCCTGGTCAAAATGTTTGTGGTCCTGTACGAATTGTCCAGGATGCCGCCCGGGGCCAGGACTTTTCTGCGCCAACGCACCTTGTATATGCCGACGGATCCGTCTCACCCCGTGCATGGGGGGGCTAATCCTCCTGTAGCCCCCCATAAGTGGCTGCGGTACCTTATACATCTCAGGTGAGGGGTTAAATGTTGTTATGTTAACTTTAGGGTCTTACAGTTAGCTCCAAATAATTTTGAAATTCTAATTTGCAATGCGTACTTTCCAGGTTTCATTTTAGTTCCATACCGTATTTCAACTATAACGGTACTAACTTTTCCATCTGAAAGGATAACTTTAGCTAGCTTTTAGTATGATTTATTCATTCATATGCTTGTAATTTAAAAAGGAATCACTTTAAATTCATACGTAGTGTCTATTGTTGACGTTTTCGACTAATCAATGTCTATCTTTGAGTCAACAAAAAATAATTGAGCTCAAAATATTACATGTACTTGAACATGTTATTGTAAATACATGACTGCGAAATTTCTTGTCCTTAAATTGAAGGCACACATTCAGTGGAATAGTACCAAGAAGACATGCTTTACTTTAGCTTCTTATCTATTAATTAAAAACTGAAGTTTTTCCTCTCTCTATTCCAGATTTATGACATCGAAATCCGGAAAATTGTACCTACACACCGACATACGTATCATCGTATCAAGGAAAGCCGATCTCGACACAGCGACCGCCCACTCCGCCATATTCCGCCCTCTCCCGACCAATGGCAGCGAGCCATCCGACCCGAACAAAGCCGAACGCGATCCGAGCTCACCCGATCGCAAACCGAACCGCGTCTTCGGCGGCAGCTCGGAATACGACGATTCGAAAAAGGAATTCGGTTACGAGAATCAAAATGGCGTCTCTTATGAATTGAGAAGCTTTACTTATGCGCCTGATAACCCGAAATATTCGCCTCGGTAAGCTTCGGGAGAATTCGGCAATGTTCGGATTGCCTAGTGAGATTTGCAAGTCAACTTTCTCGATACGTAAATAATCACACCCATTAGTTTAAGAACTTTATTATTTGATAAAGCTGTCATCGGCTTTTGGTCGTATTATAGAGGTAAACGCGGTCACTGACGAAATAGTGAAAGCTATTACGCGACAAAATCAATGAAGGTGTTATATTTAAATCGTGTGATGTAACATACGACTCTTAATTTCAGCCGGGTGAATCCCCGTATTCAAGATAATTTTTGTTTATAAACAACGTTGCATCAATATGTTGCTGAGTTGCTGGCGACATGTTGCTGACAATACTGCGTGTTGCAGAGTTGATAATAAAGTAGAAAGTACTTGTTTTCAGCAATATTCTTGTTTCTAAACAAATGTTTATCATTCATACGAGCCTGTATAATTACGTATCGAAAGCGTTGACTTACAAAGCTCGGAATCAGTGCTCGTGTAAGTTCGGCAAACTTCGGGTGTCATCGGCAAACTTCGGGAGACTTCGGCAATGTTCGGGCGTTTCCGTGAATGATTAGTTTGCGTAGTAATCGGTCGTCGGTTTTTGTTTTTAGTGCCTGTATGTAATGATTGTTTGTTTAACTGTATGTATTAATGAGAAAATATATTTTTGGTTTTTCTAATATTGGGATTTTATTTATTCACCAAGTATGACTTATTATATTTGTATGGTTATCGTTCTAATTTAATACTGTAAAATTAATGATAAATTGAGAATTCACTCAGTAGTGATACAATATATTTTTGACTTTGAAATATGATATAATAGTAGGTAAGTAGGATAAAGAAAGTAAAACAAATTATATTACAAGAAAATATTTTTATTTATAATATTAAAATAAATAAAGGCATACACACACAAACATACAATAAATAACAGTCACACTATGGCCTCAACTTAATTAATAATGCCTTACTTAAAATTACACTTAACATCTTAGGTATTATTGTATTTATTACGCTTGCAACACTGACCGTTTTGGTGGCAACACTTGACAAGTAGGGCGTAGGGGTTGTTTGGAAATATCTGTATTTTTATAAAATGTTCTTAATAAATTAATTAGTTTCGAGGGCATATTATTAGGCATAGAATATACTCTGCATATTATGCTCAGAAACATTTGAAAGTAGATATAATTCTCGTAGCAGGTGATGCCAGTAATTTTGGAGATGATTCTTACACAAAGTTACAAACAATACGTCAATAGATTTGCATAGAAGTCAATACATATAGTTATCGGCACGGATATTGAGCCCTGACCTTCACCTGCGCAGAAGCGATTTATTGGTTTATTGCCTTAAGTGTACAGTGCGCAAAGCGATCCCCACTCTTCCACCGAGAGCTCAATATACGTGCCGATAACTATACTATTTATTTATATTATACATGCATATAGTTTACTGCGTATATTTATACTAAATAATTTTGCCAGATAATAAATTCGCAGAAAGAAACTAGTCTAAAATATCCATTTAATTCCTAAGATCGTTAGCCCAAGTAGTCAATTAAATTTTGCATTAAAAACCATTAAGAAATCATACACAAACAGCTGATAAAGAAGAAAATATACAGTAATTTATGAGTTTCTTTACACTGAGAAAATGCTATAAAAACGACTATAACTTTCTACTAATTCAATTTCAATGTCGTGAGTAAAGTGAGCAGAAATCACTTCTTGATATATCGCTTAATACAGTTGCTACTGTGAAATTGCGCAGTAAAAACGTAATTTTATTGGTGTACTAGCCGTTTTCCCGCGGTTTTACCCGCGTCCCGTGGTAACTACTGCCAGTACCGGGATAAAATATAGCCTATGTTACTCGTGGATAATGTAGCTTTCGAATGGTGAAAGAATTTTTAAAAACGGTCCAGTAGTTTTTGAGCCTATTCATTACAACCAAACAAACAAAGTTTTCCTCTTTATAATATTAGTATAGATTAATTTATTTTCGTTCATAACTGCTACTAGGCTAGATTATTTATCAACGGCTGTCATTGAACACCTGTGGCAGTCGTTACGGGTAGTCAAAAGCCAGTTAGTCTGACAACCAGTCTTACCAAGGGGTATTGGGTTGCCCGGGTAACTGGGTTGAGGAGGTCAGATAGGCAGTCGCTCCATGTGGCACACTGGTACTCAGCTGCATCCAGTTAGACTGGAAGCCGACCCCAACAAAGTCGGGAAAAGACTCGGAAGATGATGATGAAGTATTTCTATTTAAAAAAAATCTCACAGAAATTGTTTTACTTTTTTACAAGTTTCAAATCAGTGTCGCATTTACATATCAAGTTCTTACTCTATGACTGGAGTGAAAGAGATGGAGTTACTTTACACTCGCGTAAGATAAGGACGGGGGTATGCCAGCGGGTTTCTTTCTTGAGCTTTGTAAGGTGAGATCTCACTGGCGTCCACTTCCGTTTCCTGAGGACAAAAACGCGTTGTGAAACTGGCTTTATGTTAGTTGCATTTGAGATAATGTTGTGTTGCTTTCAAACGTAACTGCGTTGTTAGACTATTCGGGTCTGCGGAAACCTGAAATTCTGACCTCAATCTATTATGGTTAGATGGTCAAATAGGCAGAAGTTTATGCAAAACCAAGATAATTTCAAATGGTGAGAAGGAATTATCTCTTTATTGAGTTTGTTGTTTTATAGGGTAAAATCTCAAACTATCTTGGCTACAGGATCCTGGAGGTCAGATAGGGAGTCGTATATGCAAAACCAAGTTACTCTTAAATGGAGAGAGGGAATTCTCTTTGGTATTTTCAACTGTTGTTTTTTGAGTCTTATTGTAAAGGGTAAAAAGTAATCTATGTTCTATCTCAGGCTCTAGACCATGTATGTTATGTGTAATCCGGGGATAATGTAGTTATCCAACAGTAAATTTTTCAAATTGGATAGCGCCAGGAGTCATAGATAGAGCGAAGTGGAGAAGAAGGATTAAGAAGGTTGACCCCACCACTATGTGGGAAACAAAGTAGGAAAGAGAGAGGTTGTAGTTTCGGAGCCATAAGGGTACAAGTAAATAAAATCTCTGTATCCTGGTACTCACCTCGTCATCCGGCAGTATACTCCTGGACCAGGGTCCCCAGCCGTGCTCCTCCTCCTCGTGGTCGTAATGGTGCTGGTGTTGAGCGTGCTCGTAGTAGATTATCTGGAGACAAGAGCATACAATAATTAAAGCACTGGTAACAGAGAAGCTGCGTGGAAACCGGCTGTCATGGTACGGGCATGTTATGCGGAGGAATGAGAGTCATGTTGTGAGGAAGGTGATGAGTATGAACGTGGACGGATGTAGTGGAAGAGGACGCCCAAAGAAACGATGGATGGATCGTGTGAAAGTCGATATGGTTCCAAAGAATGTTACTTGTGAGATGAACAGGAGGATGTTGGTGATGATAATGTGAAAGGTATGGGTGGAGATCTAAGGGGGAGGCCTATGTTTAGCAGTGGACGTCCTATGGCTGAGATGATGATGATGATGATGATGATGGGTGGACTCTTTGGTTTGTGAATAAACTGATAGAATAAGGTCCAAGTTCACGCACTACATAAACATGTAGTAAAAATGTAGTACTTAGCAGTAATCAGTTGTTTTATCAAAAGTGCATGTTTCTATTGTCGGTGAACTTTGAGTCTAAGCTTTTGCCAAAGAATAAATACGGATACAAGCTTTGCGTTACTTGGATGCTCTCTAGGTAATTGCAGAATGGAAAAACCCACTAACTATCACTTTCCTTGACCTTCAAATACAAATGGCAGACTGGTAACTTACTTGTGAGCATAGAATACCTTTAGATAGGTACCTATACATTATTAGGTATCCTAGAATTGTTGATCTTAAAACTAATCTATACTAATATTATAAAGCTGAAGAATTTGTTTGTTTGTTTGTTTGAACGCGCTAATCTCAGGAACTACTGGTCCGATTTGAAAATTTCTTTCAGTGTTATATAGCCCATTTATTGAGGAAGGCTATAGGCCGGTTTTTATCCAGGTACGGGAAGTAGTTCCCACGGGATGCGGGTGAAACCGCTGGCAGAAGCTAGTTATATATAGTAGGCGAAATAATGGGAGGTCCTTTCGTCAACCGCTGCACAGCGATCTCTTCTTACCTATAGCTATTTGTTTATTTTTCACAGAACTATTACTGAACGGATTCTGATGATACTGTGACAATATTTAAAGTATGAGAAGAGATTTATTTTTTTCAGGACGTGCTTATCTTAAGTCCGATTTGAAGAAATAATTTTAGTGTTAGATCTAAGCCCTATCAAGGAAGATTAAAAGTAAATTAGCCTGGTACACGAAATAAGTAGTTCTTTGAGATGCAGGCGAAACCATTTGTACCCAGCTAAGAAAGAAAGAAAATACGTTTATTCACGCACGCGTGTGACACTGCCTTACAAAAATAAATAAAAATAAAAATCACAGTCGTTAGAAATAAGAAAAAAAAGACGAATTACAATTAAAATACAGTAAAGGGAAATATGTGTCACACCCGCGTGAAACGGCCCTCGCTCAGCATAATGCTGAGACCCTAACGGGACAAAAGCCTCAGCGCTGATTTTCAGCGAGAGCCGAGTAATATGAAGTAACTCATACATCAGAATAACACATACTAACTATCTACTAGTTTTAAACAACATACTTAACAAGGAAACCCGACAGTCGAAGCTAGTAATACAAACCTGACCTCAAAACTAACAAAGATATTTCTTACCCAACTTCTGTTAACATTGTCACCCATTTAACCCAACACCGCTCATTTACCGGGTTAAACCACTTTCACCGTGACACCCGGATACCGGTTGCGGGTGAACCCGCGGTATTTTTAAATTATATGTATGCAGTATTGGAAAATAACGGGTTTCCGAACCTTTGAGAGAAAACATATTAATTCCGCCTCCGTGTTTTTTCGTGAATATATGAATGAATGAGTATAGAAAGTTATTTTAAATATATTTTGGTTGATTATCATGAGAAAATTAGGTATCTTTTTTTGTAAGAGATAAAATACCACGTTTAAATACTTTTGATACAAATAAATAATAGGTACTTAATCATTTCTTTAATATATTTCCCTTCTGATGAAACGATTTTACTTATATTTAACCTTTACTTCCAAAAATTAAGTTTATATCCAAGTACGGAGTTAATAACACGTTTTAATTAGGTCGAACTGTATGTGAATCAAAGGAATTTGACATCTTCTAAGAATCGGAAGATATGAACAGGAACTTTATGATGAAACATCGTATCATAGCTGTGTTTAGACTTGTTAGAAAAGTCTTATAATGAATGAACTTTGGGTGATGATTTGGTACCATGATGATGAAGCCGGAATCACGTAATTTAATTAAATAATCACCCTATAAACACCTGTTAACCAGTTGGAAATAACCCCGCACCCCAGCCGCGGGGGTCACTTTCTCTGTGACCCACACGGAAGGCAATGACCTTAATCGCACGTATTTCTCGTAGCTCTACCAGTATTCATTACTTATGTAGGGTTGCCACTAGATAAATATATATTTTAGACAATACAAGCCATCTAAAATGTAATCTATAAAACTTTATCTCTTATCTTTATATCTTTATTTTAAATCTTTGAAAAATAATTATTGTTACATAATGCATAGAACCGGTTCTACAAACCATGCAGACAGAATTGTGCAGGGGAGTTTTTCCACCATTTCTTCATCCCAGCAAAAACACATAGGAAGTGGTGAAGGGTGGGTGTTTTTAGGGCCGTCTTATGGAAACTGGAGCTTCAAAAAGTGCTGACTTTCAGCCTACGGCGAATAAATCACTTTTTATCTTTTTGCAGTTTACGCTTTTATAAAACCACCACTAGTTTAGAAGTTTGTCATGTACCCGTGCATCGGAGAGCATGTGAATGTCAACCTTGTGCTTGATCTCTCTCTGGTGGTGTGGGATTGCCGACCCATCGGGTCATCATCACTATCACTACATAGTATAAAACAAAGTAAGTCGCTATTTCTGTCCCTATGTCCCTTTGTACGCTTAAATCTTGAAAACCAGGCGACCGATTCTCATGCGGTTTTTTTTAATAGATAGAGTGATTAAAGAGGAGGGTTTATATGTATAATAACATACATTAAATAGTGGGGAAATACTGTTATTCCGTGCGAAGCCAGAGCGGGTCGCTAGTCAGGTATAAAGCATATTTTTTTGATATTTCAAACCAAAAGTTATTTTAATCTTTTGCTTAAGATTTTTGTTTTATATTTAGGGACAGCCCTAACTAAATGATAACTAGTTTGAGTGTCGAGAAAGCACGTTCGAGACAAACAAATCTCTTTTTGGATCATCTCAACTTCATGCTGTCCTGGTATCTTACAGTTGTTAAGCTAATTAATTGTTGTTAATTTAGAACAAAGACTTAAGTAGTAAGTACCTACTTAATCATATAAAATAATCCAGTGTAATATTGTAAATGTGTTTTTGTACGTTAGTTACGCTTTCATATTAAATAGGATAAGCCGACTGAGATGAAATTTGGCAAAGAGGAAGCTGGGGCACTAGACTGCACTTCTACCTAAAAGACAATTATGTCTATCAAGACGCGGGTAAAATGTAGTAACAATTATTATATGTGGAATTTTAAAGTTTTAAGCTTTTTAATTTGCCATAAACTGCACTAACACCGAATTTCATAAAGATTTCAAAGGAAAACCCCTAAAAGACTGATCAATCTGGGTACAGAACTCTCAAACCTTCAATAGTTATCACGATTGCTCACCGCTAAAACGTAGTAGGTACCTAATCACCTTTCAAAATTAGCTCAAAAATGATCTTCAATCGTTGTCTCTTAACAATGAAAACGTTGTAAGTATAATAACTGACATTTCAATTCGCCTATCATATTTTTTTTTAAAGATTGAGTGCTGATCAATTATATTATCAAGTGGGTATTCTCATTAATATTTGATACGTAAAGTGACAAGTGCACATTGAGACACGCACGCACTAAATACCTCAATACATTCGATTACATTCGAAACTCATCGTTTGTGAACAAATGTAGAGGAAACACAGAAGATTCACTGTTTTTTAACCGACTTAATAATCAAGGTTCTCAGTTTTACCAGATATGTTGGTGCGCAATTATGTCGCGTTTGGCCGATCCGATTTTGATGCAGTTTTCAACATAGCATTTTTCAGACTCAAGAGAAGGTTTTAGGTATATTACTGAAGTGTGTTTAGATATTTTTTTTAAGTTTTAGAGTCTTTAAAAGTAAAGAGCTTAGGATATTTAAAAGTTTAAGTTGTATTGTGTAGTTAAATAAATAAAACTTAGGTTTACAGCAAACTTACTACTATTATTATTATTTTTGTATGTCTCTAACCGACCACGGGACTACAGAGTTCCGGATTTTTGGAAGGCGAACGTGGGGCCGGAGCCAACACGCTGAAGCCCTTTTGAGACAACTTTAATGAAATGGCGACACAAAACCAACGATTATCCCTGTATACACTATAGAAATGTACCCAAGGACAATCCCCGGTTCTGTGCTAAACTATTGCTAACTGTGGATGAAAACTACTTGGGCTATTGTGATGGGATGCTAATGGACTAGGAATGGGGAAACTACGGGAACTATGGCACCTGCCGATGACAATGTATTAAATACATGTAAAAATGGCAGGTGGAGACTCGCCACCTCACTTACTGGGCCCCCGGGAATCAGTCGCTAAATCGCAACAAGGGGGCAACAGGCACATGAGGGGCTGAAGGGTGAGGATACCTCGGCGGACTTTAAACGCAGATCACGCGCTCCCTGTGGGTCCAGCATCACCGGCCCACTCGCCACTTACCACGAGGCACCTACCCTCCGAGTGGGCTGCTAACCCTGCTCTAGCGACTCCACTCTGACCGGCCGATGAAGGCAAGCCAAGAGGCGGGAGACCTATCCCCCGTCATGCTTCACTCCGGCCGGCCGGAGATGGGGGACAGTATACTCTCCCTGGAGCACTCGGATATATAGCCCCGCGGGGTCGCTACTCCCCGTCATCCGCCTCAGATGCCCTATTATTATTATTTTTTTTTATTTATTTTTTATTTTACTACTATTATTGTTTACTTTTATCTTACTAAGTATAGAACAGCAAAGTTAGACTACAGCTATATCCAACGACAAAGTATGAAAGGTCTTTATCTTTATCTTTATCTTTAGCTAGACAGATGACGCATTAATATTAATCATTGAAGTGTCAGTGAAAATAGGAAGTTACCATAACTATGCATCATAAATATAAGCGAAAGTGCATTTGCAATCATTAACTTGCATAATAATTGTATACTCTCTTACTCTCTTGTATTGAAAATGAGAATATGAACTTGACTGTGATTTTGTCACTTCAATTATATTATACCAAGCACTTTTATTTACCCTTATAATTATTAATTAATTAATTATTATTGTTCTTTATTGCACACATAATTACATTTGATACACTGAAAACAGAGAGATTATGTTAAACGGCGAGCTTAACCCAGCGTTGGGTTCTCTTACAGCCAACCTTAGAGTTATAATGAGTCTAACCCGGCTTTACTTGCATCTTTATGCAAGAATTTGGATAAAAATAACCTTTCACAAAATTAAATCTATTGCTTTACGGAATTGTAATTCATTCCTCGTATTTTTTAAAACATTTTAACGCATTGTAAAAGAAGGGTTTTATAAGTTTGACGACCGTGTTTGTCTGTCTATGACACCGTAACTCTAAAACGGATGAGTAAATTCGAAATCAAAAACGTTTATTTTAGGGCAAGTCGATTTCGATGCGTTTTTTTAATTAAAAGTCAATGAAAACGTGTGGTTAGTAAGATGTTAGATGTTACAAATTTATTGCAGTAGAACTTCTGTATTATTTTTGTACCATGACATATGTGACAGTTAACTTGTAACACTGACACTTTATTCTTATGAGATAGACATGTGGAATGAAGTTATACATGTATTGTAGTAAATTGTCGCATACCGGGTTGTAGTTGTGGTCAGTTTAAGAGAATATAACTGTTATAGTTAATATGTGTATCTGTTTGAAGTCTGTCTAATATTGTATTTAATATTAGGTATATAAATGCAAATATTTGTTTGGGTTATTTATTTATTTCATCGTAAAAATTGAATAGCTGAGCTAATTTAGATTTTTGTCCCTAGCGTGAAGTAGTTTTTCATAATTTTAGTGTCATAATATATGAAATATCTACATAGGGTAAACCAGGCAATTGTGCCCCACCATTCGAAAAATTGAAATAATAAACGGTGTTATTTAAAACATGTTTATTAAAGTAATTAGTCTTAACCTCTGACTCAATAGGTATAACAATACGAAAAAATAAACTTCTTAAAAGTAGTTAAAATAGCTAAGATCAACGATTTCTTAAAGTCTAGGGTGGGGCACATTCCACGGATACATCAGTCATATGTGCCTCAATAAAGCCTCTCATATTTTAGTCTTCTTTCCTTTCCTTCGATTCCAGTATTATTGTTAATTTGAATGCCACTTTCGTCCATGTTGAAAATTATTTCAGGCTTACCAATTAAATCATTTTCATTCAAGACTTTCAACAACATCTCAAAATACATATCAAAATACATGATTATGATATCTTCGATAGCTTTTTTAATATTTTCTTCCGTCCATTTTCTTTGATCTGTAGCTTTTTTCTTCCACATTTCCTAAAATTAAAGAACTGATCAGAAATACTTAAAAATTAAAATATATAAAACTAATACAGACGTGGGGCACATTACCCGAAAGAAATCGGGGCGCATTAGCCAAAGTACAGTATAACGTGCCCCACTTGATTTCAACAAAGAAGTTTAAGAAAAACGAAACGCAATTGTAGGTGCACAATAGTTCAAAGAGGTTAGCTTTAGAATAAAACTTTAAAAACGGAAAAAAAACATGAAGCAAACACTTTAACTCAATGTTACAACAGACACAAAACATTTTCAGACTATGATACATACCTTGTGACCACTTTTTCTTCATTAAAACAAATAAATAACAGCACTGATTTGTTTACATCGACGCCATACTTCTGTCACTAACCCGCACGGACCAAATTAGCGCCAAATTCAAAATGCATCTGTCAGTTCTGCGAGTGGGGCACATTATCGACTGGGGCACGTATGCCTGATTTACCCTAGATGTATATATATGGTTAATTGTAGCAGAAAAAAAATGCCAGTTTTTTTATTTTTATTTAGAACAATAATCCATTTAAATCAATTCAGTCTTACTACATCATGTGAAACAATATTCAATGTAAAACCTCAATGTACCATATACTGAGAAATAAAATGATATTCTATTCTATTCTATCTATACTAATATTATAAAGCTGAAGAGTTTGTTTGTTTGTTTGAACGCGCTAATCTCAGGAACTACTGGTCCGATTTAAAAATTTCTTTCAGTGTTAGATAGCCCATTTATCGAGGAAGGCTATAGGCTACTTTTTATCCCGGTACGGGAAGTAGTTCCCACGGGATGCGGGTGAAACCGCTGGCAGAAGCTAGTCATTAATATACTGTGAAAGTATACCAGATAAGACTAAGTATTAACATTAATTTTAAAGATAATAATGTAAAAATTTTAAATACATTATACTTAATCTAGATTTAAATAAATTCTGACTTTAAATAAATGTTTAGTAAATGTACACAAATCTAGGTATTTCTTAAATAATTTTAGTGAATCATACTAGAACCACAAACAACTTTTACTCGGTCGTAAAAAAATGTGAAATTACATACATTTGAAATATTTAGCCGACATCACAAATAACGGGTTTTTGCTTTCAAAGTTGCTGACAAGATAATTACTGATTCGGAAGTATTTATAAAGTAAATGTAGTAATTAATTTAGTGTGGTTTTGGAACCTGGTTATTTGGCTTTCTAGCACTGTAGTGATAAATAACACTTTTTCTAATTGCCTAGGGTCATCGGTTAATAATAATCAGTGTTATTTAGATAGTTTATTGAGTATATAATAGTTTTTACTTTCTATTTTTTTTATTTTATCTTTCTACTTTATTACCTATACTGAAAGTTTTTATTTTATACAATGTACACACTATACATATATACAAATTTAAACTACTTATCTTTATACAAAACTAAAAATAAAATACTATATACAAAATATATATAAACATAAAACATATACAGGAATTAATTTTATTCAGTGCGCAAACTTTGTCAACTTGTAGTTAAATAAGTTTTATAGATACGTATATTTTTATTTTGTCGTGTTTTAGTACAAAAAAGAATGGTTATTGATAGCCAAAGATGTTTATTTTGTAACCGATTGTACGGTCACAGTCGTCATAGTAGGCACGGCGGCAACGCGAAACCGGTTTACTGACGCGAGCGCTGCTCCAAGCGCGTAAGAATAGTTAGTATCCATATTTTGCTGATTTTAGGGCGGATAAAAAAAAGAAAAAAAAAGTTTTACTGAAGATTACAGATATGTTCTGTTAATGATTCTGGACCACCAGTTTTTTTGTGCACTGCTTGAAATTCATTCCTGTATAAAAGAGCATCGATCAGGCGTCAAAGTATTCCTCCGCATCACTGTCCTCCGGAAACGTGCCCAGAAGACTGGCTGCATTGCCACGTTGAATGGCAATGCTAATTCTTTGTCCAAAGAATAAGCCAGCCCTCTGGTCCCTTTATTACCTATACTTAGATGCAGTATCTTTAAAGATACTTGAAACTACCATGCAAGCAAAAAATCGTTGAAAAACACAATATTTTTCCTTTTAAAAGTGTAGGTACCTTACCTTCTAACTATTTTCCGCGTTATCACGTGTTTTCTCAGTCTCTTTTCAAACCCGAATAATTTATCAATTTCTTTTTAAGAGTCAACAATATAATATGTCACTATACAATTAAAAAGCTTAACAAACATACCAGTTTTTTTTTTGTGTTTAAACGAAGTACAACCGTCTCTTCATTGGTGGTTCAATAACTAGATCAATGCATGGTTTAACCTCAATTTAAGATCTGGTTTCCCCCTACCACAAAAAGGTGGGTCAAAACATAACATCTTAAGGCCGTGTTGTAATATGATGGTGTTATTTCTCATAGATTTGTATATTTAATGGTGAAATTTGTGTACTGTGTATTTGGTATGGTGTGTACTTTTATTTTGTATGAAACGTTTTATTACCAAGCCTAACGGTGGGTACAGCCTATGTAACATAACATGTTATAATAACATGTTTTATAACTATTTATTGACATTGCAACAATGTTATATAACTAAGGATTGTGGATAGCACTGAAGAACGATAAACGACAATGGTTATATAACATTGTTATATTGCAATGTTATTCTAATAATAATAATAATAATGCCCCGCAGGGCATCTGAGGCGGATGACGGGGAGTAGCGACCCCGCGGGGCTATATATCCGAGTGCTCCAGGGAGAGTATACTGTCCCCCATCTCCGGCTTGCCGGAGTGAAGCATGACGGGGGATAGGTCTCCCGCCTCTTGGCTTGCCTTCATCGGCCGGTCAGAGTGGAGTCGCTAGAGCAAGGTTAGTCCTGCTCGGAGGGTAGGTGCCTCGTGGTAAGTGGCGAGTGGGCCGGTGATGCTGGACCCACAGGGAGCGCGTGATCTGCGTTTAAAGTCCGCCGAGGTATCCTCACCCTTCTCAGCCGCTCATGTCCCTGTTGCCCTCTTGTTGCTTTACAGTGACTGATTCCCGGGGGCCCAGTAAGTGAGTTGGCGAGTCTCCACCTGCCATTTTAACATGTATTAATACATTGTCATCGGCAGGTGCCATAGTTCCCGTAGTTTCCCCATTCCTAGTCCATTAGCATCCCATCACAATAGCCCAAGTAGTTTTCATCCATAGTTAGCAATAGTTTAACACAGAACCGGGGATTGTCCTTGGGTACATTTCTATAGTGTATACAGGGATAATCGTCGGTTTTGTGTCACCATTTCATTAAAGTTGTCTCAAAAGGGCTTCAGCGTGTTGGCTTCGGCCCCACGTTCGCCTCCCAAAAATCCGGGACTCTATAGTCCCGAGGTCTGGTAGAGACATACAAAAATAATAATAATAATAAAGTCTTTATTTCAGATTAGTATCCATAAATTGTTACAAAATAATTAAGATTCATACCCGCACAAAAAAGATTACGGAACTTGAGCACGTATAAATGCCTTCAGGATGTTGTGTGTCCTGCTTTTCCGCAATAACCTGTAGGATGCTGTTGGTGCTGCTCCTGACTCTGCTCAGTAATGATGCGAGCCGCTTGCGTATTATAGCATGGAAGCCGTCTACCCTGGCTTCCGCAAACATACCGGAGGCACTGCAGAAACGGGGCAACCCCAACAACATCCTAAATCCGTTGTTATATTGGACACGTAGGGCATTGAGCGTTCTCTGTGTATATCTGAACCACAGGCTGCACGTGTAGAAAGTCTGGCAGTAGGCTTTAAAAAGTGTGACTTTAACTTGTTCACTACAACGCACAAACCTGCGGGCCAGCATATTACTTCGAACCGCCAATGCCCTACGTTCCCTTTCCATGTCAACTTTGTCCTCAAGGTCCTCAGTAACGTAATGTCCGAGATATTTGAACTTGTCAACCCGCTTTAGTTCAATGCCATTTAGCTTTATTGCGGGCACATTTAGTGTACATTTACCGGGGGCCTTGAAGACCATGTACTCGCTCTTCTTAGCATTGTACATCAAACCATGTTGAATGCTATATGCTTCACATGTTCCGAGCAACTGCCTCATTGCACTTACAGTTGGGGTCAGCAGCACCATGTCGTCCGCGTAACTAAAGTTGTTCATACAAATGTTGTCAATCCAGCATCCCACTCGAGTGCTGCTGAGCCCAACTATAAGCTCATTAACGTACAGGTTGAAGAGCTTAGGAGAACTTAAACCACCTTGCCTCACCCCACACTCCAACCTGTACGTGTCTGAGAAGGTGTTTGCCCATCTTACATAATTATTCTGGTTTTGGTACCAGAAGTGAAAAATTCTCTGCACCTGTGTAGGCACGCCAGTTTTCTTGAGTTTCTCCCACAACACGTCATACGACACAAGGTCGAATGCCTTGGAGAGGTCAAGAAAGCATGCATACACAGGTGTACTTCTTTCCGTATAGTATTGAACAGTGTGCTTCAGACTCAGAATTGCGCTTTCAGTGGAAAGTCCCGCGCGAAAACCAAACTGAGCGTCATGGATATTGAGATGTTTATCAAGTTCTGAGTCGAGCACACTGTCCAACACCTTGGCTAAGATTGTAGCCAATGAAATCGGTCGGTAATTGTTCTTATCAGACAAATCTCCAGTTTTATTCTTTACAATTGGTACCACGATGGTTTTCATAAGATCTATAGGCAAGTACGAGTGATTCAGACACAAAGTATAAAACATTGCGAGCACACGTGGTAAATGAACACCAGCATGTTTTAAATGCTCGATACTGAGTCCATCGTGACCCGGTGACTTGCCCCTAGACATGCTACTCACAATTTGTCGAACTTGTTTAGCAGAAACCCTATACAAATCACCAGTCACGGTGGACCCAGGATCTGCAGACGAGGGACCCAGTGGAGACTTAGTGGGTACAGTATTGTTTTATGTTGCAATGTTGAATAACAAGGTTACATAATGTGGACGTGTTATAAAACACAGGTTATATAACATGTTACATAGTTTGTACTCACCCTTAAAAAACTAAAACCTAAGACAATTTTTTGAGGTATTGTACCTACTTAGAGCAGGTACTTTAACTTAAAAAAGTAGTTTCTCAATTTGACTTGTATGTATGTATAACTAGCTTTTGCCCGCGACTTCGTTCGCGTGGAATAGTGGCATCCGGCAGATTTTTGGTTTGAACAATAGATGGCGCTGTATGTCCGGAATAAATTGTATTTTTTATTTTTATTTTTTGTAATAAAAACTATCCTATGTCCTTCTCCTGGCTCTAAACTACCTTCCTGCCAGTTTTCAGCTAAATCGGTTCAGCCGTTCTTGAGTTATTAGTGGAGTAACTAACACGACTTTCTTTTATATATATAAGATAGATGTATATTTGTGTGCGATTAACTGACGTTTGGCTGAATCGATATGATGCGGTTTTCAGAATTGCATTTGTCGCAATTAGGAGAAGGTTTTAGATATATTATTAAAATCAGTTTTGTAGTTTTAGCCACTTGATAATATATTCAATTATTTAAAAATTTTATTGTTGACTACTTAAAGGCTTAAAAGATTTAGAAGTGGTACAACTTCGCCTTAAGTTACATTGTTAAGCAGCTTATTTTACGCTTCAAGTGATTAATAGTATAATCCTTACATTGTTCGTAGTGAAAGTGCTATAACACTCACTTTCATTCATTGAGTGAATGGATTAATATGAATGAATTCATTTATAGACTAAGCTGTTCTTCTATTGTAGCTCCGTTAGTGGGTAGTTTATATAGCTGAAGAGTGTGTTTGTTTGAACAAGCTTATCTTAGGCAGGCCCGCCGCTAGCTGTTAGCGCCCTTGTGCAATCATTACCCAAGTGGCCCGTATGTTTTGAAAGATTGTGATTAATAGGTAACAACATATGTATACCAAAGTACTTAGAACAGTTTATTATTTAACCCAAACTAAATGTTTGGGTTAAAGTTAAAGGGTAAAGATTCATTCAGTAAAAGATTATAGCGTCAACTTTTTTGGTGGGTTTCCCGTTGAAAAAGTCACCGCATAAGACTTAAATACTGTGTATGAAAGGAAGCGCGAGCGAAGCGAGCGCGAAAATTTTTTAGTCTAAGGATACAAAATAAATAAAAAAACCACTGTAAATCAACAAAGCAAAGTCAAGAATTAAGATATACACAGAAATTAAGTGCAAATGTATAAGAAGCCGCGAGCGAAGCGAGCGCGATTTTTTCCTTAGAGTTTTCATGAAGTACCTAAACATAATCATATGAAGCCAAAGTGTCTTCACTTTGGCTTTCAAAGAGCCATGAAGGACGTGCGCAAAAAACGTTTTTTTCGGAATTGAATGCCTCAACAAGTAAACAAAGATAAATTGTGTTATCTGACATGGAGCTGCGAGCGCAGCGAGCGCGAATTTTTTGGGGATGCAAAGGGTGAACCCATCAAAATTGACAGGACAAGACCAAAGCGAGGGCTGCTTTTTCTGAAATTCTATTGCTTATCTACTTATCTATTTATAGTAAAAATATTTTTATTTCGTAATTCAGTAATCAGTAATTATGGCTTAATTTTGCCGCCCCCTAAATCGTGCCGCCCGGGGCATTTGCGCTCCTCTGCCCCCCCCCCCACGCTACGCTACTGCCGTGATTGAAACTAAGGCTCAATTAGGTACTTAGTCTCTGCTGGAGCATTGTTGATCTTAAATAGTTTTTAATAATTTTTAATTTTGAAAATGATCTTTTAACAGATGCAACTGAAACCGGCAGTGTAAGTAATATTCCTAGCGCTATTGCTGTATTCGGAAATATTGAAATCAAATCATTGGTAAAAAGATATTGTATTTTTTTAATATTACGTGATATCTCGCTCGATTTGCCGCCCCCAGGACGTGCCGCCCGCGTGCGGTGCACGCCTTGCACGCCCGCTTACGGCGGGCCTGATCTTAGGAACTACTACTCTGATTTGAAAAATTGTTATCGTGTTAGATAGCTCATTTATAGAGGAAGGCTTTCGGCTACTATGTTCGCATGCGCGAAGAAGGTCGCACAGGGGAAGGCAGAAACCGCTGGCGTTAGCTAGTGGGTTCATATTTTTTAGCTTTTGAACTCGCAATTCAACGTCACAATTAGAGAGTATATTGAATCTATACTAATATTATAAAGCTGAAGAGTTTGTTTGTTTGTTTGTTTGAACGCGCTAATCTCAGGAACTGCTGGTCCGATTTGAAAATTTCTTTCAGTGTTAGATAGCCCATTTATCGAGGAAGGCTATAGGCTACTTTTTATCCCGGTACGGGATGTAGTTCCCACGGGATGCGGGTGAAACCGCTGGCAGAAGCTAGTGTTACCACATATCCTCAAAAAGCAAGGATAATAACCATGTCTTTTCTTTTTTGACGGGAATTCATCAAATGACCGCTCCCGCTGTGAGTTAGCAGCGCTCGGGAGTGTCAGACTCTTACTGACTAAACCCCACCATGTTCCTTCTCAAGCCCTTTATGTACCAGCGCCGCGGTAACTCGCGCGAACAATCCCGCAGCCTATCTAATCTATTTGTATAAATATTTTTTCATTCTAGAGAAATGTCTGCGTATAGTTTATACAGCTAAACTACTAAAGATCCACTAATTAATTATCGCTATGAGAACATTTGAACTTTCACTAACACAAATAGAATGATTATGTATGTTAAATATATAGACTAATGCGTCTTTTCTTTGCCAAGTTTTTTAATCTGCCATCTACATGAGTTTTGTAACAGAGTGTGGTTTGGTGATTGGCTGTTTTTTTTTTCAATAAAATTTGTAAAATTATAATTTTTTTTGTAAATTTGTAATATTCGTAAGTAGGTATGTATTATGCGTAATAATAAAGTGGTAAAGTTTACATTGTCAAACTATTAACAAAATAGTAAAGTTGGATTCTGCGTTTTGATTTTCAAAAGTAACCGAAAATAGTATGTATGGTATGTGTAGATAAGTTCGATTACGAGAATATTTCTGTCAACTAAATACAAAGAATTTTAAGCCGCATGAACAAAACAAAAATTAGAGCAATGTCTTGTGTACCTAACTGAGACAAATCCAATACCTTGGTTATCGTTATTAATTCATCCGTTTCGAAGATATGTTTCACACACGCATACAAGATGCGTGCAAAAAACATTTATCGTTCTTGGCAGTCGGGTAATAAAAAGAGTTTCTTACCTTCTGTGGTTGCTGGCTGTGCTTGTTCTTCAAGTCTATCCAGAGTCTAGCCAGATTGATGGCCAAGCCCAGCACAGCCACGATGAAGAATTTCACCTGGAATCAGAAAATAACATACAGTTAACCATATGGATCTACATTTTAATAATTGGTTGAAATATAATACTTTTACACTTGTGTTTTTTATTAGGAGAGATGTCTTGTATCGGACTACTTTGAGAAGAAACACCGAAATTAACTTGAGGCTCAAAGTCCCTTATGGAATTAAAGGCATCCAGACCGATTGGCAACCATGGCGACTGTTATATACTAGTGTGTTGCGTAGTTTTAAAGATAGGGATGGAGAATGAATGCGACTTTGTTTTATACTATGTAGTGATTATCCAGCTGCGCAAGACTGTCTTTTGTTTTCTGACGTTCAATAAGTTCTGTTTGTATAAATGATTTTTGATAGTGCTCAAGCATTCAGTCATTTGACCAGATAGGAAGCCGATAGTTTACGTATCAGTAAGAGATTATGGCCAATCTCTCATCGCAAAACTAGAGTTAGATAAATTATAGAATTCCTCAGACAATTTGCAGTCTGCGGGGTTTAAGTTTAGATAATAAAATACGGTGGAATTCACTTTGTCGAACTCACCTGCAATTTGAAAGTCAGAATTTGCAGTAAGGTCCCGATCTTGGCTTTAAGTACAGCTCCCAGGATCAACAGTTTCAGGATAGCCTTCTTTTTCTTCTTCTTCTTACCTCTTTGTTCTAGAAGTTTAAAGAACTTCATTAGAAGAAGTACAGAAGATTATCAACTGAGGATTTCAATAACCGATTTTCTACGTTAGCTTTATATAAATTACTTATATCTCATTTCAATTTATAATCGCAAAAAAAGGATAGGTTATTGTGATCCGCAGTAAAATATATGAAATATATGTATATGTGTAGAAAAAAATATATCATGCTCTTATTCTGTTTAGCTAAATAAAATGCTACAAAAGTGCTCATTTTCAACATATATCTATGACTATTATATTTTATGCTCATTCATAAAACAAAGGGATACTTAAATGCCATGCTGATAAAAAATGCTGCAGAAATACTCCTGCTCATTTTCATAATATCTACCAATAATATTTTATGCTCATTCATAAAAAAATTGGATATTTAAAAATTCATGCTTTTCTAACAAATCATTTTATTTTGTATGTTAATATTTATAATAGCATGCTCATTCTTATCTCATAAAAATATGAAAAACTCCATGCATACAAAATGCTTATTTAAACTTATGATTATTTTACCTAATCATTGATAATCATGTATCCTGTAAAATTAATTAAAAATACCAAATTAAATTAAGAAAAGATATTGTAAAAAGTTATTTGTAAATAAATTTTATCTCGTTTAAAAAAAAAAAAAAAATTAAGAAAAAAATATGGTTGTAGGTACCATCAATAAAAAATTAACGACGAATTTACAACCTACTTTTTGGGTCGGTTAAGAAAAGGGAGTGGAAAGTTACTAATATTATTATAGATGTGAACTCGTTGGTTTGAACACGCTAAAACGGCTCTGTCGATGTTGATGAAACTTTGCTGTAATATAGTAGGTATATACATGAGAATAATATAAGTTACTTTTTAGCCAGAAAAGAAATAGTGACCTCATGACGCGAATGGATCCGCATGTAAAAGCTAGTATTCCAATAGACAAATAACAAATTTAACGGTCCCTATAATAAGTTTTCTTTAAACACAGCAAAATCATAGTGATATTATAAAAAACCGTATCTTCCGATTCATCATCATATGTCCAAGTAAGGAGTACCGGTTTTTTGCAAATTCATGTTGTTGTTACCGTAAATTGCAACTGATAAACTTTCACGTGTATAACTTTCTCTGTTTTACTTATTTATAGTATATGGTATACAGGTTTTAAGGACCAATGATGTCAGACATCATAAACAAAAGAGGATTGGCTAAGAAATGAGGTCTCATTTTATCACTCGCCTCGCCTTTTCTTATGTCGCAGCGAATGCAGCTGAGTACCAGTGTGCCATATGGGGCGACTGCCTATCTGATCTTCTCAACCCAGTTACTTCAGCAACCCTATACTTCTTGATTAGACTGGATGTCAGACTGCCCGGCTTTTGGCTACTCGTAACATTGCCAAAGATGTTTAAAGGACAGCCAGGATCCACTAATTTGACGTGCGTTCCGAAACATATAGGAACTTGTCATGACATTGATGGTTCTATATCATGACAAGGCCATACGCGAATCGATCGCTAAGGGGGCTTAACCTTATAATCGACAAATGCGGCTGTTATAGTTATCGGCACGGATAATGAGCTCTCGGCGGAAGAGTGGGGATCGCTTTGCGCACTGTACACATAAGGCAATAAACCAATAAATGGCTTCTGCGCAGGTGAAGGTCAGGGCTCAATATCCGTGCCGATAACCTTAGTCACTAGCTCCACTATGTTTATAATAAACTTAATAACTTCCCTGTTACCAGGGGGTATTGGGTTACCCGGGTAACTGGATTAAGGAGGTCAGATAGGCAATCGCTTTATGTAAAGCACTGGTATTGAGCTACATCCGGTTAGACTGGAAGCCAACCCCAACATAGTTGGGAAAAGGCTCGGAGGATGAAGATGATGAATAACTTCTATGTCTCTTGAGTCATATGTGGTACTTACTTATGTGGTAACGCCTTTAATTAGAATTGATTAACTATTGTTGTTTAACTATAATATATTGTTATATTGTTGAACGATTGTTTAACCATTGTGCCTAGGCCTACATCGTGTACAGTGAAGTGGTTAAAATATAATCTAAGGGCCAAGACCATCCTTCTCTAATCGTCAAATCACTAAAAGAACAAAAATTCTACCTCAACTACAACCACAACCAACCTTCAACCGAGCTCCTATCCTTAACCCCGTTCTCTAACTCCTCATTCTTCATCACATGCTCAGCCAAAGAATCCAGGGCCTTCTCTCCCACAGCCCAAACATCATCCACCATGCTTCTCGCCACTTCTGTTGCATTCTCCGGCACTGGCAAAGCCCTCTCGCCAATCACCCAGGACTGCACTCCAGGGCCGAATGAGCGACCTTTCTCTTCTTTCGGAGCTTTCCGAAGGGGCATCATGACTGGATGGATGAGGTGGATTTTTGGTGGTTTAGTCTTCTTCTTCTTCATTTTCTTCTTGTCTCCGCCTGTTGAGATTGTGATGCTGTCTATGCCGCCGCCGCTGTCGTGTTTCTTGCCGAGTGCCCTGTGAAGAAGCGGTTGGGTTAAAATTTTATATCAAGGTTATAGTATTTACGACCTCGATGGGGCGCAATGGTCACCATGCCGGACTGCCGAACCTGAGGTCTCGGGTTCGATTCCCAGTTCGGTCGACATTTGTGTGATGAGCATGCTTGTTGGCCGTGGTCTGGGTGTTACAATATGTATTTATAAATATTTTTTTTATTATAAATTAATTTATAAATATGTATATATGTAGCTATATGTAATTTACTATAGATAGTTCAACTCAGATTTGCGCGCGGCCCTATGTGTGCGTCGGCTTGTAAATATACAACTTTCATTCGTGTGACAGTGACGTCGTCCGAGCATGACGTGTTCTTATCGCTTTTTGTTATGGGTACAGTCGTTTACGAAAATATTAATTCACGGAGAAATTATTAAGGAGTCAGGTAAAGCGTTTCAAAAAATGAAACAACATTCAAAGCTTTTTATTATTAAATATATTTTTCATTATTTTCTCATACGTCTTTTCAAATTGACATCGACAGTATCTAAGAAATAAAAATAAGGTGAAATATCTAAGATGAATTAAATACCTCCTTACATATTTTCTAGCTCGGGGCACGCGGACAATAAATAAAAGTGTGGACTAAGAATGTAAAGAGAGGTATAATCTAGTATAATAATGTAAACAAAACGTGTGGGGAATTTAAAAAAAAATATTGCTTCGCATAATGTCGACCAAAATAAGACGGAAATAATGATACTCATAAATGAACGTTTATGTCAAATTGATGAAGGGATGTGGGGTAATACTAAACTTGTCGACATGTACAAAAGAAAAAAGAAGAATACTATAGACATTTTGACATGGAGTCAGAATTTATAATTCACCTTAGAGAGTAGCGAATCCGAAAATTCATCATTTGATTTTTCAAGTAGCGATTCAGAATCATTATAAATAAATAAACATTAAATTACGTAATAACTGTTTTTCTTTAAACACCCGTATACAACCCCTAAATAACTGTATTAGCGATGGGCGTTGAATCAACGAACTAGTTGAATCAACGTTGATGTCACTTCAACGGGATTAACGTTGACCGTTTTCAAATCAACGCGTTGAATCCGTCAACGCGTTGAATTTGTCAACGAGTAAAAATTACAACGACGTTTACGAATTCAACTAGGTTGACGAACGAAACGAGCAACTGAACCCAAACCAAAATAATGTAAAATTATAAATAATAAAATAATGTAAAAAAAAATAAGGAACTTCGTTCCAATTGTAAATAATAATTAATTAATGTACATAAAAATCAGATGATCTTTTAAATACGCCTAAAATTTGTATTTTATAGCAAATTATTTAGTCAGTCCTAAGCCTGAAAAAAGTATGAAGGGAAGATCATCTAGAAAGTTTAAAAAAATGATATATTAACAAAAACGTTTTGGCGTTTATCGTTGGCGTTGGCGTGTATCGTTGAAAGTCAATGATCGTTGATGCAAGTTGACGTTTGTAACACGTCAACTCGTTGACGAAATTAACTAGTTGACAAACGGAAATCAACGTTAACGTTTCGTTGACGGAAAAACCGTCAACGACCCATCGCTAAACTGTATTGTACCCGACTGTACCTCTTGTCACGCACACAAAGTCACTGTATATGTACAAGGGTTACCCACACATAAGGCCGCGCGCACGACTGAGTTGAACTTACTATAGCTGTGTTAGCACCCATAACACAAGTTAATTAATAACTTAGCATGGGGCTAACTGACCGTGTGTGAAAAGGTGTCCTGACATTAATATTTATTTATTAAACAGTAGACAGTCGTTGTAAGAAGAATGGATGTTTATTACTATCTTTGAAAATTCACTTTACTTTATTGTCTCCTAGTAATCATAACTATTAGTTAGGTAAGTACCTACTAAACCTAAGAGACAACTGGGGCCCGATTCTCCTAATTTTACTTAAGCCATATACGATTTACATCCGACTGAGATCCCATCACGACTCAGTTACGATTGAAGCGTATGTGGCATTCCGCTATTTTTTCTTTTAAATGATGAATGACAACAATGAATCATATTACTGTCTGCAAATTATTTACGATTGCAATAGTAGTAGAGCAAACTACCGTTTAGACCAAATTGCAAACCAATCGAATGTCATTGGAATACGATTGGTCTTATATTAGTAGCAGAATGCCCGATATGGTTAAAACTGCTATTGCGATTCAATTTCTATTCAATTTTGACTTTATTAACTTAGCAGAATCGGTCCCCTAGACAGGGGGAGGGGGATAAGCTAATATTTGTCAAGAGAAACTAACCAGATGCGGAGAAAGCATTGATTTTCTCGCACAACAGACATCCGACACTTCATTCGAATAATTACGCGATTTAATCGAATAAAATCTCGTATTAATTTATTTGATTTAACTTTGAATAAGTATTTACTTTTCAATATTGCTTTATGGAAAATGGAGCGCAATAAAATGTTTTATTTATTTATGCAATTACCTTTATTTATGCATATATCTATACTGAATTATAAAGAGGAAAAATATATATTTAGTTTGTTTGTAATGGATAAACTCAAAAACGAATGGACCGATTTTAAAATCTCTTTCACTATTAGAAGTCACCATTTAAAAGCTACAATATCTGCGAGTAACATAAGCTATAAGTACTTTATCTCGGTACGGGCAGTAATTCTCACGGGACGCGGGTGAAACCGCGGAAAAACAGCTATACTTTATTAATACAATAAAGAGGAATCATTTTTGTCTGTTTGTACCTTAAAAGCCCCGAAACTACTAAACTGATTTGAAAAATTCTTTCACAGTTAAAAAGCTATATACTTCCTGAGTAACATAGGCTATATTTTATCCCGTTATAGGCAGTAGTTCCCACGGGACGCAGGTGAACCCGCGGGAAAACGGCTAGTAGACTAAAAACTTCGATTTAACTTTCAAATCTACCTACTACTTATTATAAGTTTCAATATTCTATTTACGATGAAGTGCAATAAAATGTTTTATTTATTTATGCAATTACCTATCATTTACATATAATAGTATAATATACTAGGTATTTACAGCGGTTTCTCTTATGTGCTGAAATACTTATTGCACTCAGATAAATTAATTTCTTTAGAATTCTATCTACAAAGAAGTTAGTAATGAGTTAGCTGTTTCCAATGGTTTACTGTAAATATAAGAAAGACTAGCTGTATTCCCGCGTTTTTACTCGGAACCCAGGGGAATTTCTTCCCATAAGTACCCGGAAAAATCTTTGTTACCCAAGTATAGTCTAGCTTCCTAACAGTAAAAGAATTTATCAAATAGGTTCAACAGTTTCGGAGCCTTTAGGGTACGAACAAACAAACAAAACAGTTTCTTCTTTATCTGTACTAATATTATAAAGCTGAAGAGTTTGTTTGTTTGTTTGTTTGAACGCGCTAATCTCAGGAACTACTGGTCCGATTTGAAAATTTCTTTCAGTGTTAGATAGCCCATTTATCGAGGAAGGCTATAGGCTACTTTTTATCCCGGTACGGGAAGTAGTTCTCACGGGATGCGGGTGAAACCGCTGGCAGAAGCTAGTTTTTTATATTAGTGAAGATTATGGGGCTAGCTGTTTCCAACGGTTTACTGTGCATATAAAATAAAAACACAAACTAACTCACATTTATGTTTTGACCGCCGCCAACGCCAACCTTGAAGGTCATTAACCTCATTAACCTAGACCTTTCATTTTGTAACTTTTTAATTTCTGACTTAACCTAGTTACGCTAACTTTAGACCTTTTTAGGGTTCCGTACCCAAAGGGTAAAACGGGACCCTATTATTTTCGCTCCTTTGTCCGTCCGTTCGTCTGTCACCAGGCTGTAGGTATCTCATGAACCGAGATAGTTAGCGAGTTGAAATTTTCACAGATGATGTATTTCTGTTGCCGGTATAACAACAAATACTGAAAACTAGAATTAAATAAATATTTTGGGACTCCCATACAACAAACGTGATTTTGTTGCTCATTTTTGCTCTGGTACGGAACCCTTCGTGCGTGAGTCCGACTCGCACTTGGCCGGTTTTTTTTATGCAGGCTAGCTTTATGCCGCGATTTTACAGCGTCCTTTAGGATGACGTTATGAATCTAACACTAGTAGAATTTTTGAAAATTAAAGCAGCAGTTCCTGAGCTTAGCGCGTTCAAAATTTAGCTTAATAATAAAACCCGTTCCCATGGAGACTATTCCGCGCTTCCGGAAACTAAGAGCCTTCGCCAAAAATTACGTATTGACACTGAAAGATTCATTAAAATCGGTCCAGCAGTTCATGGCATTCTCGCGTTCAAGCAAACGAACAAACTTTAACTTTATAATATTACTATAGATACGTATGTATCTACATGTTATTAAGCGTTAACTGGGGAATATTTTCGTCTAAATCTCGTCGTTACGGGTAATCCAGTAAGTCTGACACCAGTCTAACCAAGGGGTATCGGGTTGCCCGGGTAACTGGGTTGAGGAGGTCAGATAGGCAGTCGCTTCTTGTAAAGCACTGGTACTCAGCTGAATCCGGTTAGACTGGAAGCCGACCCCTACATAATTGGGGAAAGGCTCGGAGGATGATGATTTTCGTCTAAATCTTAAATAAAAATCGATTTCAACCAAAACGAGTGTAAACCCATAAAAATGTACACCACAACAAAATCGATTAATCGGAAGTGAAATGATTCAAAGCACGTGTGTCGACCGGACATCAAACCTGGTCACTTTCACTGCCCTACTTAGATCATGCAAATTGCTTAAGACAATGTGGCTAAATGGCTAAATGTCTTTGGTGTATATAGTTGTTTGGAGGAGTTAACAGAGTGAGATTAAAGAGGGTTATGGGCTTGACCACTGTGTGTCAGTTACATACGATAAGCTAAGCCATTTTTGCTCCTGATGTTTTAAAAACGCCAAGAAGAAATTCTTATTAATACATAAATGCTAGTGTATTTGTTTATTTGTGTGCACTATGACACTGAAACTGCTGAACCGAGATAGGTGACTTTTATCAGGATGAGGATTTGTAGCGGGTGATTTCGTGGCGTTATTATATTTATGTTGTACATAATAGCTGTTTTCCGTGGTTTCACTCGCATCCTGTGGAACTACTGCCCGTATCCGGATGCAATATAGCCGTTACACAAAATGTTTTCACTATTAGACTCAATTAGTATGATAACTATTACAAAAGTCATATTTACCTGGCCATCCCTCGTTCCAACACGCTGCCTATGGAGTCGGTGATCTCTCTGCCGATGGCTGAAGGCATCTCCTCCAGGGACCGGCCTGAACTCCTGATCTCAGCATCAGCTGCCTCTGTGGAAGAAGAATAAGGGGAATCAATTGAGGAGTAGAGACTTTGTGCACGTGCAAAATGTTATGGTATTTCAAAATTGATTTTGTTAGTGTTAGTACCAAATAAAAATATCTTTAATAAAAATAGACTTCTAACGGCTAGTTTCTTCATCAAAAGTTAAAGTTAAAGTAATGTCTAAAGTAAAAGTAACGGTCAAATTCGTTTTTTCAAGGCTAAACTGACATCAAAATTCATAGAAAAATTTAATTTAACCGTTACTTTTACTTTAGACATTACTTTAGCCATAACTTTAACTTTAACTTTTGATGAAGAAACTGGCCGTAAAACACTGACAAATACAATGATGAAACTTGAAAATTGCTCCTTTTTGGAAAGTTGGTTGATTTTTTTTAAATTTCTCCCAAGAAATGTATTATATCCGAAATTAAAGTAAGAACACTGCCTCTTTTAAGTTAAGTATACTTTTTAACGTTACTTGTCAAAGTCTCAGCGAAATTGGTTAATACGTTTCAGAGATTAACAGAAAGAAACACTTTCAGCTTCATTACATAATTTAGTAAACAGATATTATCTCGACATTAACACCAGCCCTATAATTTTATCCAATAAATGGTCCATAATATTCATCAGTGATGATCTACCAATGAAACCATGGGAAACAAATTCTAACTTGAGAGTAGAAATTGTCTATCGTATCCATTGAAAACAGCACATTGTATTATGGGAAATATTTGACTTATCTGTCGGTAACATTACATCTAAGAACACACTACGTAGGTACTTACAACTTTCGCTATATCGTGAGAAATTTTAGGACAATTGTGTTATTATATATTTTGTCTTGTATTAGTACTAAGTTTACATAAGTTTTTTGAGAAAAGCAATAGGGTAAGTTACAGAGGCTTGTGTCTATCGATCCATTGTTATTTTGCAGTCTTTGCAGATAATCAGAAGTCGGAAAGTCATAGGTAGTACAATATTAGCATGTGTAGATCATGTAGAATCGCTAACGAAAATAATATGAGACTAAAATCTATACTATCTACATATACTAATATTATAAAGCTGAAGAGTTTGTTTGTTTGTTTGAACGCGCTAATCTCAGGAACTACTGGTCCGATTTGAACATTTCTTTCAGTGTTAGATAGCTCATTTATCGAGGAAGGCTATAGGCTACTTTTTATCCCGATACGGGAAGTAGTTCCCACGGGATGCGGGTGAAACCGCTGGCAGAAGCTAGTAATATTATAAAGCTGAAGAGTTTGTTTGTTTGTTTGTTTGAACGCGCTAATCTTAGGAACTACTGGACCGATTTGAAAATTTCTTTCAGTGTTAGATAGCCCATTTATCGAGAAAGGCTATAGGCTACTTTTTATCCCGATACGGGAAGTAGTTCCCACGGGATGCGGGTGAAACCGCTGGCAGAAGCTAGTGACAAAATAAAATGCTACATTACGCAACAAATAAATAATCAAAAGTATATCTTGGACGCCGATGACTGTATTTCCGAGTGCATGTTAAACTGTAGGTCCCGGCTGTCATTGAACATCTTTGGCAGTCGTTACGGGTAGTCAGAAGCCAATAAGTCTGACAACCAGTATTACTAATGTTCATCAGGTCGCCTATGTAACTGGGTTGAGGAGATCACATAGGCAATCACTCCTTGTGGCACTCTAGTATTCAGCTGCATCCAGTTAGACTGGTAGCCGACCCCTTCAAAGTTGGAAAAAGGCTAAGCAAATAATGAATGAGGAAGTGAAGATTACCTAATAGTAAAACTAGAAACGATACACCAAATTACTAGGTTTTTAAGAATGATGAGCTGTAATAAAAATAACTAGATATGGTCATAAACTGACCACAGGAATCAATTAATGTTCATAAGTCTACGTGCACGTGAAAGGAGGAAGTAACAATAAAAATAAAGATGGAAAGTTTTCGTATTTTAGTGGTTTAAATTCCTTATTTAGTAAATTAGATAATACATTTATAAATGTCTTAGTGAAGAGTGGTCCTGTGGGTGTTACACCCGTCAAAAATCTTGGTCTAATGATGAATTTTTCATAACTTGGTGACATCACAAAATATGTATAGTGTATTTAAGTTATTATGACAAAACTGTACCAAGATACACATTTTTATGAATGCAAAAGGTACTCCGTCGTTCTGTCAAAACTACTGAACTGTTTTAAATAGAACTTGGTACACATAGTGGTACAAATAGTCTAGAGCCTAAAAAACAACATAAGCTATGTGTGATTTGGGCTTGGAAATTAGTTCTCCGTAACGAAGATGCAACTCCGGGGAACTGCCTGTTGGTATTTCATAAGTGTAGCACCACCCTAAATAATATTTCGTGACTTCACCAATAAAATAGCGCAATAAATCTTCCAAAAAAGTGAAAATAAAAAAATAATAATACAAAAAGTAAAAGCGTGAATTTTGAGATTATCGTTAGATCGGAAACTAGTTTGATTCGACCGTGAAAGTTTAAGTCAGGTCAGTTCTAAGATAAGCTTAGTCACGAAAAGATTACTTAGTCATCTGACATCGTGTACTTTTAAACTAGTAGAAGTATGTGTACACACTCACGTATCATCATCCTCCGAGCGTTTTTCCCAATCATGTTGGGGTTGGCTTCCAGACTAACCGGATTCAGCTGAGTACCCGTGCTTTACAAGAAGCGACTGCCTATCTGACCACCTCAACCCAGTTACCCGGGCAACCCGATACACCTTGGTTAGACTGGTGTCAGACTTACTGGCTTTCTGACTACCCGTAACGACTGCCGAGGATGTTCAATGAAAGCCGGGACCTACAGTTCAACGTGCCATCCGAAACACAGTCAATGGTGTCTAAGATATACTTAGAAAGTACATAGGTACAAAGACAGTGGAATGAGCCGCTCTGCAGAGTAACCCGGAATAGTTTGATAGAAACGGCAATTACTCCTGCTGAGCGAGCGCGCCTACTGGCTGTGGGTAGATAGGAGTCGGGGCTTTGGCTTCAGGCACTACCGTCGTCAAACATTGGCACCATGTTTGACGATACAACTTTCAGCCTCGCTACTTGTTTACGTATAGGAGCACCGTGCTGCTCCCCTCATCGCTGCCACTGTGGTGAGGCTGTCACCAGCCTCGGACACCACGGCCTGTCGTGCAGCCGTAGTGCGGGCCGTATTGCGCGGCACGCAAATATCAACGACATTATTCGTCGGGCTCTTGTTGCCGTCGGGGTGCCAGCTGTACTGGAACCAAATGGCCTGGCACGCGACGACGGTAAGAGACCGGACGACATGTCTTTATTCCCTTGGAAGATGGGTAGGCCTTTAGTATGGGACGCAACCTGCGTCGATACTCTTGCGCCATCCCATCTTCCAAGTTCTGCGTGCTGTGCTGCTGCTGCCGCTGCGGCCGCGGAGAACCTCAAGCGGCGGAAATATAGTGGCCTTGTCGGCAACTATATTTTCGAACCGTTTGGGGTTGAAACCCTCGGGTCGTGGGGTCCGAATGCGCATACCCTATTTAAAGACCTGTCTAGGCGGCTGGTTGACGCTTCTCGTGACCAAAAGGCTGGCTATTACCTCGGACAAAGGATCAGCATGGCCATCCAACGAGGTAATGCTGCCAGCCTCTTGGGTACGCTCCCAGTTGACAGCGATGGGGATGAATTTTTTGACGCCTTTTAGATATAGTGTATATATATATATATTTTTTTTTATTGTTCTACTAGGATAGTTTTTTTTTGTAAATATCTATGTATATAACTATGTAAATAAATAAAAGTTATTTAAAATATACAAACTTAGAAAAGTTGCATTGGTACTTGCCTGACCTGGGATCGAACCCGCGCCCTCATACTTGAGAGGCTGGTCCTTTACCCACTAGGCCTACACGACTTAAAAACACTTTACTTATTTAAAAACACTGGTGATTCATACGTTTAAGTCATTAAAATTTTCTTTAAACATTATATTAGGTTGTAACATAATAATGTGATAATGTTTTAAGAAACTTTATTTTATTTTTTTCGTACAATTAAGCTTAACATTTTATTGAATGTATAGTCCATCATTATCTATGACCTCCTGCCAACGTTGGGGAAGCGACATAATACCATTCTCGTAAAACCTGGACTCACGAGAGTTAAAAAAATCTGTCAACCACTGTTCTAATGCATCTCGGTTATCAAAAGATTTTCCGCTAATGTGAGCCTGTAACGATCGGAACAAGTGGTAGTCAGATGGAGAAATGTCCGGCGAGTATGCAGGATGGGCTAAAGAAATCCAGCCTAGCTCCTTAATTTTTTTACAGGTCATCGATGAGGTGTGAGGTCGGGCATTGTCGTGGAGGAGATAGACATTGCCATGTTTTCCTTTAAGATTATCGGCTACTTTATCCAACACAGCACAATAGCATTCACTATTTATGGTCGTTCCCTGCGGTAATAGTTCCCAGTAGATAACTCCGTGCATGTTCCACCAAACACTCAACATAACCTTCTGCGTAGTCATTTTAGATTTAACCGTTGGTACTCCTCTTTGACCCGTGCTAAGCCACTGTCGCTTATTTTTATGATTAACATAAAGTAACCACTTCTCATCTCCAGTAACTAGATCACGAAGCCACGCAAAAGTACGATGTAAAGTCAGTAATTGTGTACAAATCGCTACTCGCATCATCCGTTGTCCCTCCGTTAATTCGTGGGGTACCCATTGACCGTGCCTGTATACTTTACCCATCGCTTTCAAATGTCGATCGATGGTAGTATGGGAGCATCCGAGTTCCTTTTCAAGTTGGCGAGTAGGCCTCCTTGGATCTTACTCAATGAGCTGCAATAGGCGATGAACATCAACCTCAACTAGTCGCCCTTCGTGAGGTTTATCTTCAAGATCGAAGTCGCCATTCGAGAAACGTCGAAACCAATCTACTGCTGTATGATAAGAGACTGCATGTTCTCCCATACATTGACATATGTTTTGTGCCGCTTGCTTAGCTGTATGTTTCAAACGGAACTCGTAAAGTAGAAGGACGCGGATGTCTCGTCTTTTCAAATCAATTTTTTCCATAATGCCACTCGCTGCGTTGTCAATTATTGCACTGATGAACTGAGCGCGCTCAACTGTATTTATACTCACAATCATAGAATTTTCTCGAAGCTGTGAAAAAATCTAGAATGGTCTCGCAAAAATTGTCAGATTATTATGTTACAACCTAATATAATTAACTACGGGCAAATATTCGAATCATTGACTCTTATTAAATCACTAGCTGTTTTGCCCGCGGCTTCACTCGCGTCCCGTGGCAACTACTGCCCGTACCGGGATAAAATATAGCTTATGTTACTCGGGAAGAGTGTAGTTTTCCAATATAGTAAAAGAATTTTTAAAATCGGTTCAGTAGTTTAGGAGCCTTTAAGGTAAATAACTAAGTTATTATTTAAATAGTTAATTTTGAGGAAAAAGTCAAAATTTTTTTTATTTCCAAGTGAACGTCAAATCTACTTCTAAGTGTCACTATTTTAGTTAATTAAATGGATAACCAGAGCGTTACAAATGTAGAGATAATTACTAGAATCTAGTAATTAAGAAGGTAGGTGTGTAGCAGAGAAATTACACTGATTAAATGATTAAGCTTTCGTGTTACTGTGAGAAACACCTGACAAGAAATAAAGTGGTACTTTTTTGTAAATATAGTTTTAGTTTACTTTAAAATAATGTACAGTTTTTTATTAATAATTAAAAAATAAGATAGTAATGGCGTCCACGGCCGATCAGCCAGCTGCGCAGGACATATTATAGTGCACGAGCATTTGCGCAGACACAGGTGCACTCCCTATTCCTTCACTCTCATAGCCCGATAGGACGGCAATCCGACACGACCGGAAAGAGATCAGGCGCTGTACCGACATTTACTTGCTCTCCGATGCACGGGTGAATCAATCACCAACTTCCAGACTACGGGCTGCTTTGTGAAAGTTTTAAGAAAACCCACAAAGCGATTTCGGTCCGACCCGGGAATCGAACCCGAGACCTCGGCCACAGCAGCCGCGCTTGCGACCACTAGACCAACGAGGTAGTCAAATAATTAAAAAAATAAGATAGAATAAGTACCTAAATTGTAAAAAAAAACATTTTCGAGAGTTTAAATAAAGTTGGAATGACTTTTTTGAAGTTTTACCTAGATAAGATTTCTATTAATATAAAGCTAACTAACTAATGAATTAAACATCGGTAGTAGCATGCTTTGTTTTTCTTCGAGTACATAAGTTAAATTCATTAAGTTTTGTTTACTGCGAATATGTGGTTGAACAAAACTTGGCTCATTTCCCAATATAGACTTTTAAAAATTCAGTTTGATTTTCTCAATACAGGCAAAAACATGATTTTACGGACCTTAAGATCTTCTTATCTATACTAATATTATAAAGCTGAAGAGTTTGTTTGTTTGTTTGTTTGAACGCACTAATCTCAGGAACTACTGGTCCGATTTGAAAAATTCTTTCAGTGTTAGATAGCCCATTTATCGAGGAAGGCTATAGGCTACTTTTTATCCTGGTACGGGAAGCAGTTCCCACGGGATGCGGGTGAAACCGTGGGCAAAAGCTAGTATATAATATTTCACAAGCGACACCAGCGCATCGGTTAGTTGTATCACTTTCATATCGTGGCGGGTTCGAACCCGGTTCAGCTGACACGGAACGAGAGCTGCGGTTACGATGCTGAGGAGTTACTGTTATGATGCTTCTCTTTAGTGACAGGGTTAGCAAAAATATAATATAACTTTTGTTATAATATGTGTGTATTTTTGTCATTTTAGAATTTCAAAGGTAGTTTCTAGTTTGTATACTTATACATATGTAATGTCCTTTAATCACTTTTAATAAAAAAATATTTAAAAAAAACATTTTATTATTGACTGCGGAAGTAATTTATAATTCAGAAATAATTTTTAATTGTACTTTTTGGCTCTAGAAGACGGTGTCCGCAAGTCTGTCGTCCGTGTTTATTTTACCACCGACTTCAAGATCCATGTCAAAAGTTTTGTAAAGTCGATTTATTTTTTTTATTAAAAAACTTTATAACTCTTTGGTTTTTGGGCCTAGTATATTTTTGATATCCACAGTGGTAGCCGTAACCCATAATTGTGTAAAGATCTACGAATATATAGGTAAATAAAATGTGCCCAAACACTAGGTAGAAGCTATCAACCGTTTAGGGATTAAATAAACTGCACTTTGTCTCCATTGTCTGATGTGGTAGTCATAACATATTTCGGTGTAGTCTCGTCAATACGAATGAAATGATACCAAACACTTGGTGGTTGCTATGTGATTATTTTTTTTTACTATTATTTGTCAATTTTTCTTTGCGCAAATTTTTTTTTTTGAAAATTGGTAGTAATCTATATTAATATTATTACTCAGCATGTGTTTGCGTGTCGCGTTTTTACCTTAAAACTACGTAAACGATGAGATTTTTTATTTCACACCTTTTTAACACCCATACCACGTGCCAACCCTATAAAATTTTATATTTAATAATAAAATCTCGAATGTCGTGTACGCAAGTAACTGTGACGCTTCTGCGCTAAACGCTATCGTTGCGCTAAATTGCGCTAAACGCTAAATCGTTGCGCTAAATTATTGCGCTTACACACCAAGGCTGTGGCTAGAAAGGTTGAAATTGTGTTAAGAAATTGTCTATGTTTACTTCCGGTGTTTATTGAGAGGAGTATTTATTTAGATGTAATTATAAAAGATGGTGTTTATAGACTGTTAACTGGTTATTAAGTTTTATTCCATTTTGTTTTCAGTGGGTAGGTACTCATATTTTTTTTGTGATATAAAGATATTGAAATATGCTTAGGTAATTTACTTTTACAATAAAAAAGACGCGAACGAGTTATTGTAAAATAGGAAGCAGATCGCGGCTATAGTTTTATGTTGAAAAATAACTTATCAAATGATTCTTCACACATAGTTTTTTGTTCAGAAAGTCTAAAGGTGTAAATTACCTACAAATCCTTAATATTTGTTGTCTTTTAGTATTTTTTTTTTCTTTCTGTCTTCTCTTCAGGAAATAAAATTAAAAAATTCAATTTATTTTCAAGGAAAAAAATGCAACCGTACTCTGAAGCGACGCTAAAAATATGAGAAATTGGTAATATTACGCAATTATAGAAAATATAAGTCATATATGTAGAAAGTGTACACATAAGAGATTTGGCAATAATTCACACACTCTTACTAAATATTAGTCACAAATATGACTAAGGTTTTCTTTTGTTTGATCAACAATATTAGCACTTTTCTTTCTCACAGGTTTCAGTGTATTTTGGTAAATAATATAATTTGGACACTTTTTTATGGGTAGGTATGCTCATTGTTTTATTATGAGATAGTTTTTTTTTCAGTTTTTTTCTTTTATGTACATATTTACATAAAAATAAACTTATTTATACATATATACAACAGCTAAAAACAATTATAAAATGGCATCAAAAAACTCCTCATCGCTGCCCACCGGGAGTGTACCCAAGAGGCTGGCAGCATTGCCACGTTGGATGGCAATGCTTAATTTTTGACCAAAATAAAAACCAGCCTTTGGGTCACTTGAAGTGTCAGCAAGTCGCTTTGCCAGATCTTTAAAAAGGAGATCTTTTAAAGGATCTTTTTAATTTGTGTAATAGAAATTATGTCAGTTATGATAATGGGAAAGAAATTTTAGTCTACATATATACGTTACGTTATAAACTCCTTTCCCGTTTTTGTAGTATTGGTGATAAAATAAAAGTTCCTATACCTGTAAATATCGTAAATAAGTACTCAACAAACTTATACACCCTGTATATGTGCCAACAAGTTTTCTCTCATCAAGAATGCATACCTTTTAATTTCTCCACAACCTGTATATGAAAGGTAATGTTCACGTTTCGCCATTTAAGGGATAGCCTGACTATATGTATAAATAAATAATAGTCCTACTTATTGATTGGTGAAGCTTTCCTAATTAACCGATTTGTAAAAAGGAGGTTTCTTAGTTTGATCTTGTATCTTACTTACTGATTTTGTAAGGTGAAAGTTTAAGGATGTTTGTTGATGTGTGAACCCCAATCACGGCTGTGCGGATTTTGATGAAACTTGGCAGTAATAATTTAGCGATCAGGTACTTACAGGGTTTTTATCTGGGTACGAGAAGTAGTTCTTTTAGGAAGCAGGTGAAACCCGGGTGAAACAGCTAGTTATTAAATATTTGAAATGTTGAGCTTAAATAATTTTAAAGTTAAATGAGGTAAAATTCGGTCAAATACAATGTTTAGTTCTCTATAATACTTACTTTCCTACTACCGGTAAAAAATCTCCTAGATATAAGTGACTTATTTACGTGTTTCATACATATTTTTATTAACAAGAGACATTTTCATCCGATATTTTTAATTTCTATTTTTATAGTCTACAAATTATTTAGTTCTTATTAGGACGTAATTCTTTGGAAATATTTGAAATTATCTCCAATTTTTTAAATATCTATTTTTCCTACATCCTTCCTACATTTCTTACAGACCTTCCATTACTATTTCTATCCAAAACCTTATCTGATAAAATCTAAAACTCAAATTTTTTAAACAAATAAACAACTCAACTTACCTTCCCAACTTCTCCGTTCCTTCTCCACTTCTTCTTCAAAGCCGTCTAACATCTTCCCCGCCTTCTCCCTAGCACATTCCCAGGCTTCATTCTGACCCACACACTCTAACATGGACAATAAGTTTGGTGCCAAACTCTTGCCTAAATTCACAAAATAATCGTAACCTTTCTCTAACAAAGTAACACTTTGAACTTGCGTAGAAAACAGCAAAAGAATCGATAAATATATTAATTTCGACGCCATTTTTTTTCTTTCCCGCGTTTTTGTTTTTTTATTTTTATTTTACATATGGCCGCCTTACGGCCGCGTTCAAGGTTAACTGAATGGCGCGAGTGTGTGACGAGACTTTTATTGACTATGGTCACTTTCTTTTGCGGTGGGGCAGGTTAAGCTTAACGAGGACTGGAATTTGATGGGTGGGAACGGGTGGTGGATTTTTTTGGCAGAGATGGGAGTGTGTTCGAAGGTCACGTATTTATGCGTAATTTAGAAAATATAAAATTTCAGGAAGAGCAAATCTAAGGATCTTTTCGACCGATTTGAAAAATTGTTTCAGTATTAGGTACATACCTAGCCCATTTATCGAGGAAGGCTACATTTTGTAACTGCGAAAACTTGTTCAGTTTTTGACGCTCAGAGAGTTTTAAAAAGGTGGGACCCTCGGTATAAGGTTCGATTTGTGCTTGACAATTATTTAACTAATTTACAAAAAAGGAAGAAGTTATTAGGCATTCGACGTACAAATGGATTTTTCCATTGATTTGCAGCACGAACCATAGAAAAAATCTGTAAATGAAAACTACATAAAATCATTGTTATTAATCTAGCAATATATTTATGCTCGATTATTTAAACTATGGTAAACTAGGAATATACCTAGGTTTACTTACTCTAGCTGAAGAGTTCGTTTGTTTGCTTGAATTATGTAGGTCAAATATTTTGAATAGCATAGATTAGTAACTGCTTCAAAAAACCAAAACATATGTAGGTAATATTAACATACTGAATGATTGTTGATTTTAATCAAAAATTAAGAACATTACTATAAATAAAAAACCGGCCAAGTGCGAGTCGGACTCGTGCACGAAGGGTTCCGTAAATTACAGTTAAATCAACCTATCTCAAAAACTATAAGAGATACTTTGATCAAACCAAAAATCGTTGAAAGAGTTAATTAGCATGCATCACCTCTATTTTTTTTAGAATTTTATACCCCGTAGTTATAAAAATAGAGGGGGGGGGACATACTTTTTACGACTTTGAGAGCTGATATCTCAAAAACCGTTCACTTTAAGAAAAATGTTTTTTAGAAAACTTTATATCATTTTAAAAGACCTTTCCATTGATACCCCACACGGGTATGTACATCGAAAAAAAAAATTTCATCCCTCAGTTACATGTATGGGGGGCCCCACCCCCAATTCTTTTTTTTACTATTTAGTGTCATATTTTTGTAGCGGTTCATACAACACATATTCCCATCAAATTTCATCACTGTAGTACTTATAGTTTCCGAGTAAATCGGCTGTGACAGACGGACAGACGGACAGACGGACATGACGAAACTATAAGGGTTCCGTTTTTGCCATTTTGGCTACGGAACCCTAATAAATAACAAGCAGCGCCATCTATTGACGTCTTTGTGAAACTACATTATGTTCTTGTTACATAACTGTTTCATAGATGTCGCTGCTCGTACTATAAGCTTGTTAACTTGCTACTATTAAAGTAAAATTGAAATTATTACGATAGTGTTACTAATTTTATGGAAGTATTTAAATGTTTTTTTAATTATTGAAATACACGCTTCATGTATACCAGTGTATTCTGATCAATTCTGATGTATTTGGTTATGACTAGACTAGAAGTCAAACGCAACATAAGTAGTTTGGGAAAAGGCTAGCTAGACAATTGTACTTACCTACCCACCTGAATACATAATTTCTTTAGAACGTTGATCAAATAAGTCGTATTTTTATCAATTTCAGAACAAATTGCTGGCCTATAATAGATAGATTTTCAGTACGAATAATAGCTTGAACTAGATAATAAGTAATCTAGTTAACCGAACCAGTTTCTTGTAATTATTACTACTAATAGGCCTTACACTTGTGAAATGAACAAGTATACTATGCAGGTGAATCAATAAAATCAATACGGAGAACAAAATGACGAGTGGAGGTGCCAAAATGGAAAATCTCATATGAAAGAAAATTATTTGTAGTTCTAAAAATCCTTTACAGATATCTCAAATAACCCGGGCCCGATTCTCCTAATTTTACTTCAGCGACGATCGATCGACGTTCGACTCGATTCGACTGAGATCCAATCCCGACTCGATTACGATTGAAGTGTATGTGGCATTCCGCTATTTTTTCTTTGAAATAAACGTTTTTATCCTTTTCTATCATTCAATAATGAATCATTTTGTCTGCAAATGATTTACGATTGCAAAATGATTGTACAGAAAACTACCGTATAGACCAAAATCACCAAAATAGACCAATCGCACACCAATCAAATGTCAATCTAATACGATTGGTCTTTTATTAGTAGCAGAATGCCCGATATGGTAAAAACTGCTATTACGATCATATTACGATTCGATTTTGACATTATTAACTTAGGAGAATCGGGCCCCTGACCTTATGTCATCTCCGCTACCGTTCCTACCTCCATGGTATAGATGCATTCCGCGTCTATGCATTCAACGAGACGACAGATTTTTCGGATATAACGACTTTTCAAATTCCTTTGAGATAGGTACATTGCAAATCTTATTTAACCTTTAAAGTTTAGATAAATTAATCAATATGCATTGCTCAAGGTGAACTAGGAACTAATATCCCTAAAAGAAAAAACTTTCCCGTCCCGACTCAAAATTGCTATAATTAAACCCATACCAAAAAAAGGTGGAAACTCTAATGACCCGAGCCAATACAGACCCATAGCACTTCTTCCCGCATTTTCGAAAATATTCGAAAAAGTAGTTACCAAACGTATGTGTAAATTCCTAGAAAAATATCACATTCTTGACAATAACCAATTTGGATTCCGGACAAATCGATCAACCACCTTAGCAGTCTATAAATATACACAAGAAATACTGACATATATAAAGGACAAAAACTATGCAATAGGCCTCCTCCTTGACATGACAAAAGCATACGACAAAGTATCCCACTCGATCCTATTAACTAAATTAAATGGAGTTGGCATCAGGGGAGATGCACTTGACTGGCTTAAGTCGTATCTTGCTGATAGGAAGCAGTATGTGCAGGTGGAACACCTCGATCACGACACATGTGAGCTACAAAACGTGCGCTCGGACATCCTGACCACGAACTGGTCTATTCCACAGGGAAGTGTGATAGGGTGTATACTATTCCTAGTATATATCAATGACCTGCCCAAAATATGTGACCATCTTTGTGTATTATTTGCTGATGACATCTCCATCCTCTTTAAAACCCCAACAAACAACCAAGAATACACCTATAAAATAACCGAAACATTTAACCTAATAAAATCTTGGCTCTTACATCACAACCTTGAAGTAAACAATAAAAAAACTAAAATAATACAATTCAAACCATACCAAAAACAAAAAATCAACCTCAAAACCATAACTAGCAATATCCAAATTGAAGAAGTCGAAGAATTTAAATTACTAGGAATCACACTAGACTCACATCTAAACTGGAAAAAACATGTCGAGCAGATAAAAACAAAATTATCACAATTTTCATATGGACTTGGTGTTCTCAAAACTAACACAAAAGCCGAGTGTGCTCTCACTGCCTACTACGCGTATGCCTACGCATGGTTACGCTATGGTGTGATCATGTGGGGGCACAGTGTAGATGCCAAAGATTTATTTATAGCCCAAAAGAAACTTATCCGTATAATTTTTCACATAAAACCAACAGACAGCTGTAAACCCCACTTTATAAATAATAAAATACTAACACTACCTTCAATGTATATATTAGAAATAGCCATTTTTGTAAAGAAAAATATAAAAATGTTCAACTTCGAAAAGAACGAGCGACGCAAAAATAAATTAATTCTACCTACACCTAGAATACAAATGTATAAAAATAGCCTAGAATACCGAAGCATTCAAATTTATAATAAATTACCTGAAAGTATCCGTTCCACCGAAACCTTAGGTATATTCAAAGCTAGACTTAAGTTATTGCTGATTAAAAAATGCTACTATAGTGTACAGGAATATCTAGAAGATAGAAACTTAAAGTGATAAATAACTATAATTAATAAAACAACGTAACAGTATTATATTGTTCCTATAAACATTGTGCAATAAATAGTCGATATAATAATTAAGAAATTGTAACTTCTTATACACAAATGTAATATATATATATATACATATCTATGTATTTATTTATTTATTAAGTCACAATTATAATGTAAATAAATAACTATATTATCCTTTTAGATTTAAGTCTAGTTAAGATTTAAGTTTATTAAACAGTATATAATATGTTGTGTTGTGATAGTTTTAAGTTAATTTGCTGCGCCCTAACAGGGTAATGTATACCTAGGATAAGGATGCATTTCTGTAACTGTATACATTTTTGCAATAAATAAATAAATAAATAAATAATAATAATAATCAAAACAAAATTAAACAGTTACAAGCTTAGAGGTATAGTTTTCAATGTAACTTTATTATGTAACTTCCAAGTAACCTTGATTTTAGTTATGTGGCACATAAGACAGTTTGGTATTAGGTAGTAGGTTCGATTCTTGTACCTATACTTTTCGGAGGTTTTACTCATGTAACGATGAAAATACTTTCTACACCCGGATAATATAAATAAGTAGCATATTTTTTGCCCTTTCTCAGGCACTAAGTGATTCGGAGGTAGGGCTGCCATCTCGAATTTCGCCAAACCCGGACAAACATTAAAAAAACCCGGACATTTGGCGTAAATCGCGTTTTTTCCCCGAACGAGTACGATTTTTTTTAAACAAAATAATACCTAATTTCGAATCCATTTTACTATTAACATATACTTAAATTCAATGTGGTGCTTCCTTACATGAAAAGTGTCCGGGTTTTCCCCGGACACTTCTTGAAACCCCGCCCGGACGGCCCCCGGACGGCCTCCAAACGAGGACAAATCCGGGGAAACCCGGACGGATGGCAGCCCTATTCGGAGGGCACGTTAAACTGTAGGTCCCGGCTGTCATTGAACATCCTTGGCAGTCGTTACGGGTAGTCAGAAGCCAGTAAGTCTGATAACCAGTCTAACGTAGGGTATTGGGTTGTCCGGCTAACTGGGTTGGGTAGGTGAGATAGGCGGTCGCTCCTTGTAAAGCACTGGTACTCAGCTGCATCCAGTTGGACTGGAAGTCGACCCCAACATAGTTGGGAAAAGCTAGGCAGATGATGAAGGATTGGATTGGAGGATTCACAAATACTTTTAATTACTGGTTAAAATTAAAAGCTTTTAGACCCCTTTGTACAAAATTATACAGACCGGTTTTACCAAGAAATGGACTACAAAAATAACTTGTAATCCATCATGTTTTCGAGACAAAAAAGGTTTAAAAAGTTACCTTCTTTTTTATGCATATTTCTTTCTTACTTATGTTTTAAGAGCACACTGCAGATTAAGCTGTCGGCCAATAGTTGGCTGTCAGTTCATTTGAAGGTCCATTTAGTCATACTTTTTAGTCTGATCAAACTATCAGCTGACCAAAAATTTGCGTACATAAACAAAACGTGTTGCTGGGAAGTTTGTTGCACCACTTCTTCTTCCCAGCAAAAACACATAGGAAGTGGTGAAGGGTGGGCGTTTTGGGGGCTGTCTATTGTTTTTGACGTTCGGAAGGTGCCGTTTAGTTTAGTTTAGCCTTTTTTTGAAAAATGCTTGATTTTAAATTACGCTTGCTTTGTGAGGTTTATAAAACATACTGAATTAATTATTTCTCATTAAATATCGATAGAGATTTTGCGTTATGACATCTCCGCTAGTAATTTTTTTTCTCCATGAACTTTTTCACCTTTTCAGTTCGTTAATGATTCTTCAAGCATGTTTGTTTGTTTTTTATCGAAAGGGTCGCTCTGACGTCATTCAGACATAAATAGGTACAGATTCTACATGTTATTCAAGTATTTTCACATGGACAAACCTTGATCAGTATCAATATGATAATTTAATACAGTGCATGCCTAGCCTTTTCCTAACTTTGTTGGAGTCGGCTTCCAGTCTAACCAGATACAGCTGAGAACCAGTGTTTTACAAGGAGCGATTGCCTATCTGACCTCCTCAACCCAGTTATCCGGGCAACCCGATACTCATTGGTAAGACTGGGGACTGATGTCAAAATCGAATAGAAATTGAATCGCAATAGCAGTTTTAACTATATCGGGCATTCTGCTACTAATATAAGACCAATCGTATTCCAATGACATTCGATTGGTTTGCGATTGGTCTGCCATTTGCTCTCTCTATACGGTAGTTTGCTCTACAATCATATTGCAATCGTAAATCATTTGCAGACAAAATGATTCATTATTGAATGACAGAAAAGGATAAAAACGTTTATTTCAAAGAAAAAATAAGGGAATGCCACATACGCTTCAATCGTAATTGAGTCGGGATTGGATCTCAGTCGAATGTGAATCGTATGTCACTTAAGTAAAATTAGGAGAATCGGGCCCCTGGTTGTCAAACTTACTAGCTTCTGACTGTCTGTAACGATGCCAAATATGTTCAATGACAGCCGGGACCTACAGTTTATCGTGCCCTCCGAAACACGGTCCTAACTATGTACCTACAGAAGGAACGAATACATACAGGAAAGGTATCAAAATATTAGACTGATAGTCGACCCAACAACAAACGAAGATGATGAGTATGAATGTGGACGGATATAGTGGAAGAGGAAGACCAAAGAAACGATGGATGGATTGTGTGAAAGTCGATATGGTAAGAAAGTGTTACTTGTGAGATGACGGCAAATAGAAGAGTATGGAAGGAGAAAACATGCTGCGCCGACCACAAATAAAATTGGGCAGGAGGATGATGAGTCGACCTAATATAGTCGGGAAAAGGCTCGGCAGATGATGATTTCTGTAGGCATATATCAAGGTATATGAATAGACATACATTTGTGTTATTATTACACGAATAAATAACAGGTTGAAAGAGTAGAATTATTTATTGTGGCGTGCGTTTAACGTCACAACGCTATCGAAGCAAAACCGGCTTCGTTCGCAATTCTTCATTACTTATTGTGTTGGTTCCGCACATGTAACAAATAATAATGGTATCTTAGCCGCTTGTCAGACACGGCGGTTGTTCTCATTTAAGGAGATCAGCCAGCTGCGCAGGACATATTATAGTGCACGAGCATTTGCGCAGACACAGGTGCACTCACTATTCCTCCACTCTCAAAGCGCGATGCGGGACGACAATCCGACATCACCGAAGAGGCTTTGTGAAAGTTTCAAATGATTTGACTCTGGAATCGAACCCGAGACATAAGTATTCGTACATATAGAATATTATGACGATGTTATTTAAAACAATATACCAAGAAGCTTGTGGATATTACACGAGAATTCACATTTTTTGACATCTGCAATCCATTTTTTGAGACCTTTAAATGGCAGTCAAATCCTTAAAAAAAATTGGGACCCCATCCAAAAATCCATCAAGTCGATTGATAGAACCAGATTACAGTGTCTTAATTAGAATACAAATTGCATTCCAATTAAAACTCCCATTAATAAAAAGTCATTAAGAATTGACATAACGATTACGGAATTCTAAAATCACTGCTATACATACTAGGCGATCACATAGCATAACTTGACCTCAAGCAGTTTGCACGTTTTTATTTAATAAACAAACAATTAAATTAAATAAAAAAGCAATAAAAATAAAATTACAATTCCAAAAAATTTAAACTACATTTCTAAAAATAGTAAAAATATAGTGCAAAAACATACAGTTACAATTCAAAAAATAAAACACTAATTCAAGATAAATAAAAAATAAAATGGTAATTCAAAAAATTAACTAAAAATATAATTCACAATGACAGAAGTGAAAATAACAGTGGGTGAAAGTTACAGTAAAGAGCGCTCTATTACCCTGTACTTAAGGTTGATATTTCATGTGATAGCTAGTGGTGTATTCCATTCTGTGCTAATGTATGGCGGCTACTTGTGGATGCAGTTATTACAGAAGGAAGATGTGACGGAACCCGCCATTGTTACTGCTAAGTTATTTACTCCTTGTTACCTGACGAATTGGAATTTTGTGAGTAATTTTCTTTTAAACTTACACTACACTACATTTATTACACTTTTTTTGGTAAGGAAATCATCAAATGACCCAGCTGTGGGTTAGCAGAGTGAGAGAGTGTCGGACTCTTACTGACTAAAACCCATCATGTTCATTCTTAAGCCCTTTATGTACCCCCAAGGCCTGCCGGGGCTGCGGGATTGTTCGAAAGAGATACCGCGGCCCTGGTACATAAAAGGCCTATGACGGAACACGACGGTTTTTAGTCAGTAAAAGTCTGACACTCCCTCACCGCTGCTAACCCACAGCGGGAGGGGTCATTTGATGATTTTTGACGTCGGAAAAAAAAGCCCTTTATGTACCTGGGCCACGGTAACTCGTGCGAACAATCACACAGGCCTTGGCCCTGCTGGGCTCCACTGGGGCTCCTCACTTGTTACAGTGTCTTAGCAAATTAATAATTTCTTCTTAGTTATCTATTAAAAAGGAGCTCATGGCTAAGTAACACCCGCTAGGGCAGATCGATCATAAGTTTTAGCCACGCTTGGTCCGTGGATGGGTGACCATCTTGTCATGACGAGTTCTTCCGTGTTTCGGAAGGCACGTTATATTGGTGGGTCCTGGCTGTTATATACAAGCTGTTGATTTGCATCCGTGCCATAGTTAAGGATGTAAATATACTAATGATTCTCGACCCAAATCAACAAAAAAATTGGTACAAAAATTTTTGATTTTATTTTTTTTTCGGAAATCCATCAATGTCATCTAGCCGTATTTAAACTTGGTATTTAAACGATTATTCATAAATTTCATTCATAAAATTGGATTTCTTCTGAAATACTATGACATTACAATGACAAAAATTGCACAAAAAGCAGTGCATATTAGATATTTCCCGTCAACTGTAATTCCAATCGATTATTTACGTATTTTATGTCCTCCTCCTGAAGTATGGCACAAATGCAAATCAACACCTTGTATGAACACCTTTGGCAGTGATTAGAGTAGTCAGAATACGTAAAGTTTGACAACCAATCTTAAAAAGGGGTACCGGAGTGCCTGCTTAAGTGAGTTGAGAAGGTCAGATAGGCAGTCACTGCATGTGGCACACTGGTACTCAGCTGCGCTCCAGTTAGACTAAGAGGCCAACACCAACGTAGTTGGGTAACAGCTAAGCAGATCATATCACCTCAGTATTTCGTACACATAGATAGCCTATTATGTGGAAAGTCGTTAGTTTTTATCGACCCGTTTTACAGGCGTTTTGGACTACACATTCATAATACATGAACATTTCTTTGAAGTTCGTAAAAACTATAAAATCAAATGATATACCACAACAGGTGACCAATTTAAACCACTTTGCGAATGCCCGTTGGACCATCCAGTCTGGCGGTTGACAAGCCCAAGACCCAGAATACATCAAAACAATAGAAAATCTATTGTGTCTCGCGTATATCTACATACAACGATTACATTCCAGGATTTAACAAATTCTAATAAGAATTATGTTCGTGGAAAATAAAAAAAGATTTTCAAAAAATACTAGAAACCTTTTGAGTCTTTGTGCGCGATCAGCATTATAATATTAAGTGGTAGTATGTTATGTATGCGAAGATAATATGCTGAATTAGCAATAACCGTGAAGGTAACATTATAGCGCTGATCACAGTTTGCAAGGTCAGAATCCATCGGTCAAGATCAATCAAATGTAAGTATATTTTTATTATCCTAATAAAAGCTAATGGAATATAATACCTTATTATCTATGGTGGCCATTTTTTCCTCCATATAAAGTTATATCTTAAGAAAAATAATGCCTCCTTTGAGCGTTAAGAGCTCCTCTATACTGCAAACGTTTCGTCGGCCGATAGTTTGTTTGGGCTCATAAATCAGTATGAAAATAACACACACAAAACCACTCTCAGGTACTTGGCCAGTATCAGACCAACTGAAAACTTGTTTGAAATCAAAATTTTCTTTTAAATTAATCTCTTCGCTAATCATCGGGTCAACTGTCGACCGACTGTCTCTTTTGGTACTTCCTGACCTGGAATCGTACTCGCACCCTCATACTTGACAGGTTGGTTCTTTACCAACCCACTAGGCCACCACGATATTTTTATTTTTCCTTGTCTTTTCACAAGTTATTTGGGAACTTAAGTAGTAATAAGTTTTCCGCTTCCATTCCTCTCTGTCAGCCAAAAAGGCTACGTAGATAGATAAGGGAGTGTTTTTAAATCAAAATGACAGTAAGTACGTGATAATAACCAATATTATTAAATACGTGATTATTCAAACTTACTGTCGGCATTCCAATATATGACCTTAGAGTATTCTGTTTCACAAAAGATTGTTACAATGATTACATATTTATCATGTAATATCAACTTGTAAGTACCCGTTCATCTATATCTATATATATAAAAATGAAACCCGCTTTCCGTTGTCACAACATAACATGAAAACCGACCGATTTGGCTGAAAATCAGAGGGGAGGTAACTTAGACCCGGGAGAAGGTTTTAGGATAGTTTTTGTCACCATTCGGCTACGGGACGCGGGTGAAACCGCGGGCGAAAGCTAGTGTAATTATAAAATGCAAATTGCATGATTTTTATATACCTCTACTTGCATTTATAGTTACTAATTTGTTCTTTAAATAAACTTGATAGTAAAAACAGATTAGAAGAGCAATAAGTATTAAAATAAACACTACATAAATCAGAAATAAAATAATCATTAAATGAACTTACATAATGACTAAATTGAGGAAACCTGGACTATATAGTCTGAAATCAGCGACCCACATTGAGTAAGCGTGGTGGTTAATGTCCAATCCTTCTCCGTGTGAGAGGAGGCCTGTGGCAAGCAGTGGGTCGAAAAAAAAAGGCTGTGAAAGAAAAAGAAGAAAGACATAATGACTTGATTCCGCAAATGATAACATCATTTTGAATTTGTGTGTTGAAGCTTATGCCTGATCTGGTACATAAAGGGCTTAAGAAGGAACATGGTGGGTTAGTCAGTAAGTCTGACACTCCCTCACGCTGCTAACCCACAGCGGGATTTGATGCCAGAGCCATTTGATGATTTCCCATAAAATGAAACAAAACTTTACCATCTTTCCAAGGCTTTAGATTAGCTCAAACTTAAAACGTAAACTAAAAAATTAAAATTAATTAACGGTAAAGTCATCAACAGCTGTCATGACGAAAAAAATATAGAAACATTGTCCAAAATATACTATGTGAACCTGTTTGAATAATTAGTATTTAGGTAAAAAACAAAGCTAACTAAATCGTATTATATTATTATTTAGTGGAATCTCTGTACGAAAACACGTGTTTTCGAAACTAAAAATATAATTCAAGAAAATTAAAATTACAATTCAAAAAACTAAAATGACAGAAGTGAAAATTATAATAACGGAAAGTTCAGAAAAAAAAACTTTAATTCGTTTGTATTTTCGATTAGTTTTTCATGTTATACTTTGTGGTATATTCTTTTATGCTAATGTTGTGTATTTTGTTTATATTGCAAATCTGTTCTTATTTAATTTGGAAGACGTGAATCCTGCTGTGTTCGATATTTTAATGTTTTTACCGTTCTATGTGACAAATTGGAATTTTGTAAGTACATCTAATACGTTATTATGATAATATTCTATACTTACTACATACTACGTCGTGGTGGCCTAGTGGGTAAAGAACCAACCTCTCGAGTATGAGGGTGTGGGTTCGATTCCAGGTCAGGCAAGTACCAATGCAACTTTTCTAAGTTTGTATGTACTTTCTAAGTAATCTTAGACACCAATGGCTGATAAAAAGGTGAAGGAAAACATCTTGAGGAAACCTGGACTATATTTATAGTCTGAAATCACCAACCCGCATTGAGCAAGCGTGGTGATTAATGCTCAATCCTTCTCCGTGTGAGAGGAGGCCTGTGCCCAGCAGTGGGACGATAAAAAAGGCTGTAACAGTAACTACTTACTACTATAGGTTCTTCAACCTTTTTATTGTCCCACTGCTGGGCTGCGGCCTCCTCTCATACAGAGAAGGACTGAGCGTTAATCACCACGTGCGCTCGTTGGGTTGGTTATTAAAGGTGAGTACAGACTATGTAACATGTTATATAACCTGTGTTTTATAACACGTCCACATTATGTAACCTTGTTATTCAACATTGCAACATATAACAATACTGTACACATTAGAATAACATTGCAATATAACAATGTTATATAACCATTGTCGTTTATCGTTCTTCAGTGCTATCCACAATGTCAACAATAAATAGTTATAAAACATGTTATTATAACATGTTTTATAACATTCAGTGTCCACATTATATGAAACATGTTATATAGCAATGTCGTATAACATGTTATGTTACATAGTCTGTACCCACCTTAACACTGCAAAATTATGCAGCAGCAATAATTATAAACCTTACCTTACTATGGGATTTCCTGGTTTTTGACTTACCGAAAAGACTGTCAAAGATCTAAAATGACAGCTGGGGTAACCCATGCACTGACAGATCGTGGCAAACATAATTCGACCTTGGTAAATAGGCCATGTGCCTGGTAGGTAACTGGCTACCAGTTTTATAAGTACAATGACTGCTGACATTTACTTGTTTTCTGTTTAAAATTGTTTCATGCGATAAGTCTCTAGGTTCTTGATTATTAAGCATTTAAAGTCTTGACAATATCCTTAACTAGCTTCTGCCAGCGGTTTCACCCGCATCCCGTGGGAACTACTTCCCGTACTGGGATAAAAAGTAGCCTATAGCCTTCCTCGATAAATGGGCTATCTAACACTGAAAGAATTTTTCAAATCGGACCAGTAGTTCCTGAGATTAGCGCGTTCAAACAAACAAACAAACAAACTCTCCAGCTTTATAATATTAAGGCTATAGGCTACTTTTTATCCCGGTACGGGAAGTAGTTCCCACGGGACGCGGGTGAAACCGCTGGCAGAAGCTAGTATTACTTTATATACCTCACCATTTTTCCTTCTTTTTTGAACAATCCCTCGGTTTTATTAGTTTACTGTTTACGTTGCAAAAGTATGACGTTATTAACAAAAATATAAAATATACCTGTAGACAAAGGAATCATGATATATGAACATATTTACATAAGTAGTTAAGAAGTAAAAAATACTTGTTTATTTCCTTATGAGCACGCATTACGAGGTTATATTTATGAAGTTTAAAATACAATGGTTTAAGTCCGACAAGAGTTTATTTATTATGGTTTTAATAGTATTTTTTGTTTAAAGAAAATAAGAACTAGTAAAATATTTGAGGCGTTAGAAACTGGGCTTGAAGTTAGAAAAAGATATTCTATTTATTTTTGTTTTTTTTTTGTAAGATTAAATTGAGATTTTGTGACTGTTTACAAAAGTAATAATTTTTTTTTTGTAAATTGATCTTGTTTTTTTTTCTAGGCTCATCTGCTTCTTCTTCTTTCGTGTCGATGACATGTCATATATTGAGACTACATACACTATGTCAGCCCAATATCATCTGCTATCATACATATGTACATAAGTACTCTCCAAAAACATCTTCTACTACCTCCTGCCCTGTTCCCATTTTATTTGTCTTCCGCTTCCATCCTTCCCTGTCACTCGTCATACTGACACTCACTCCCTTCCTATTCATGTCATCTTTCAGACAATCCATCCATCTTTTCAAAAACATATCCTCCCTATCTTATTTGTTACCTTTGTTATACCTTACTAGCTTCTGCCAGCGGTTTCACCCGCATCCCGTGGGAACTACTTCCCGTACCGGGATAAAAAGTTCCTCGATAAATGGGCTATCTAACATTGAAAGAAATTTTCAAATCGGACCAGTAGTTCCTGAGATTAGCGCGTTCAAACAAACATACAAACTCTTCGGCTTTATAATATTAGTATAGACTAGCTTCTGCCAGCGGTTTCACCCGCATCCCGTGGGAACTACTTCCCGTACCGGGATAAAAAGTAGCCTATAGCCTTCCTCGATAAATGGGCTATCTAACACTGAAAGAAATTTTCAAACCGGACCAGTAGTTCCTGAGATTAGCGCGTTCAAACAAACAAACAAACAAACTCTTCAGCTTTATAATATTAGTATAGATTAGTTTTTCGCCGCGGTTCACGTCCCTAAGGAACTACCCGCACCCGGTTAAAACTCAGCCCATCATCATCATCATCATCATCATCAGCCTATCGCAGTCCACTGCTGGACATAGGCCTCTCCAAGTGCACGCCACTGAGATCGATTTTAAAACTTAGCCCATGTTCAACACAAATAGTCTAGCTTCCTAACAGTGAAATAATTTTTCAAATCGGTTCAGTGATTTCGATCCTTTTTTCTAATCAAACAAAGTTTTATCTTCATTATATTCTTAGTTTAGAAGTAAATCTATACTAATATTATAAAGCGGAAGAGTTTGTTTGTTTGTTTGTTTGTTTGTTTGTTTGTTTGAACGCGATAATCTCCGAAACTACTGGTTCGAATTGAATAATTCTTTTTGTGTTGGATAGTCCAGTTATCGAGGAAGGCTATAGGCTATATAACATCACGCTACGACCAATAGGAGCAAAGATATAGTGGTAAATGTGTAAAAAACGGGAGAAATTATTTCATCTTTGAAGCCTTCCGTTGCGTGCGCCGTGAAAACGGTTCAAGATACACAAAAAATATGTATTAAGGAATAATAGCTCTTTTAATGATCTAAAAAACAGTCCGCGACAGTGTATGTCTATCTTTTAAGATTAACTCACAAAAACCGTTTTTATGGTACCTAATTTGGTCGAAATAATTTGTTTAAGTTGTATCAACATAATAATATTAATCTTTATTCAAATAAATATGTTGTTGGTTAAGAGTACTAAATTGTGAATAAAATTGTCTTTGACATAACTTAATTTCAACAAAAAACTTTAAAGATTACAATGATAAATAACTCCGAAACAAAACCAACTCGCTCTCTGCGCTGGCCGGCGCGGCGGGAGAGAGGCGGTGCTTACGGGCAAGCCGGGAGGGGGGTGTAGCTCAACGAGATACCATGGTCGGCTCCCTACTGAACGGTTGAATGCAGCGCTAATTTGTTTATGCGATATAATTATCATCGTAATATTACTTTTTAAACACAGTTTCATTTTGTAGTTGTTTTCTATATAGTAGGTACTTTGTTTGTTTTAGGATAGTATTTAGTTACACAATAATAACACTTTTTTGTTTTCATGTACCTACATTATCTATATATATAAAAGAAAGTCGTGTTAGTTACTCCACTTATAACTCAAGAACGGCTGAACCGATTTAGCTGAAAACTGGCAGGGAGGTAGTTTAGAGCCAGGAAAAGGACATAGGATAGTTTTTATTACAAAAAATAAAAAATACAATTTATTCCGGACATACAGCGCCATCTATTGTTTAAACCAAAAATCTGCTGGATGCCACTATTCCACGCGAACGAAGTCGCGGGCAAAAGCTAGTATATAATATTATTCTATTCACGATCGTCAATGACCTTCCTGACTTTATAGATCATTTTGAAAACCAGTTTTTTCGAAGATTTTTTGCTTCTCTAAGGCCATTGAAGTTACATTATGTTTTTGTTTATTCTACGCAAGTATATGAATATTTAAAATCAAATTTGTATTTTTGCTTGATGTTTGAAATTTTACTACCTGTGTGAACGTTTTCGTACACCAGGATAATATTAATAACTAGCTTCTGCCAGCGGTTTCACCCGCATCCCGTGGGAACTACTTCCCGTATCGGGATAAAAAGTAGCCTATAGCCTTCCTCGATAAATGGGCTATCTAACACTGAAAGAAATTTTCAAATCGGACCAGTAGTTACTGAGATTAGCGCGTTCAAACAAACAATCAAACAAACAAACAAACTCTTCAGCTTTATAATATTAGTATAGATGATGTTCATTCTACATTGAATAATAGGGTTATTTCAATTACCTATAAGTTAAATAACTAAATAATATGATGTCATCCACTGTTAAATATTTCCTAACTTCTCACTAACTCCGGTAGCTTCCGAAAACCAGAAGAAATCTTCGTTCATCATAAGGTGGATTGGCAATTTCAGATTTTTTTGGTTTCCTCGAGATGTTTTCCTTCTCCTTTACTCAATAATTACATACAAGTTTTTAATTGAAAATTCCAAGATAATATACTTAGGTACTTAGAAAATACACATATAACGAAAATTAACATGGGAATGGGTATGTACCTGACTTGGAATCGAACACACACCCTCGTACTTGAGAGGTTGGTTCTTTAACCACTAGGCCACCACGACCGCAATATCAAATGGTTTAGATCTAAGCAAACGTAAAATTATGTAGGAAATGAACCTAAGTATTCTTAATAATCTTACATAATTACAGTCACGTTTTTACAAAGTGTTTTTTCATTATTTTCTAAGAATAGTCACATACTAATAATAGGTACTATTAATTATTAATAATTACTATTGCAGCCTTAGACTTCGGACTAATAGTTGTCAGGTTAACTGACTATTAACATGCAATTAAGATCAGTTAACCGAAGAAGTTCACGGACATCGTAAACGTCAGTTTTCTCAAAACAACTGTTTATTTATTTATTTATGCCAGCGGTTACACCCGCATCCCGTGGGAACTACTTCCTGTACCGGGATAAAAAGTAGCCTATAGCCTTCCTCGATAAATGGGCTATCTAACACTGAAAGAAATTTTCAAATCGGACCAGTAGTTCCTGAGATTAGCGCGTTCAAACAAACAAACAGACAAACAAACAAACTCTTCAGCTTTATAATATTAGTATAGACTAGCTTCTGCCAGCGGTTTCATCCGCATCCCGTGGGAACTACTTCCCGTACCGGGATAAAAAGTAGCCTATAGCCTTCCTCGATAAATGGGCTATCTAACACTGAAAGAAATTTCCAAATCGGACCAGTAGTTCCTGAGATTAGCGCATTCAAACAAACAAACAAACTCTTCAGCTTTATAATATTAGTATAGATTTAGGATTGCCAACAGGATGAACACAATTACATGAGTTAAATCATTTCATATAAATCAGGACAAGTGTGCGCTCCCAGCTATAGGCGACCACATCCTTTATAGTCGTTACAATATACCAAAAAAAAACTAAACATTAATTACAAAATAGAAAAAAAGGAAAAAAAGAACAGAGACAAATGAGAGAATGACAAGACAAGGAAAGAAGAACTAATAACTAAGAACAAATTTTTACATAAAGAAACAAAGATTATTAGAACTACTAGAAGAGACAACCAATTATAGCAAAAATAGCAAAAATTATAAGTCTAATACAATCGCTTGTACCTATATCTTTTTTAAAATTTTAATAGTTTAGATGTCTACAGAGTCTTGGCCTTTGAGTTTACTATGAATTTCCAAAGTAAGCAGTTTTTTTAGGAATGATTGAAGTTTATGCTGTCAATGTAAATTATATTTTGTTAAAAAATCAATACATTATAGGTATTTATTGTAATAAAATCAGAGTAAAGTAAGTTATTTAATGATTATAATAAAATGAATTATGATTGTGCGAGAAGATATTCACTTTAAATATCTTCTCGCACCGGGATAAAATACAGCCTATAATATGTTACTCGGAAATAGTGTAGTTTTCCGATTCTGAAAGAATTTGGCCACAAAATTTAAAATCGGCTTAGTATTTTAGAAGATTTAGGGTATATAATCAAAAAAATTGATTCCTCTTCATTATACAGTATTATTAGTACAAACTAGCTTCTGCCAGCGGTTTCACCCGCATCCCGTGGGAACTACTTCCCGTACCGGGATAAAAAGTAGCCTATAGCCTTCCTCGATAAATGGGCTATCTAACACTGAAAGAAATTTTCAAATTGGACCAGTAGTTCCTGAGATTAGCGCGTTCAAACAAACAAACAAACTCTTCAGCTTTATAATATTAGTATAGATCAAAACCTGAAATAGATTGAGATAAAAATCGCATTTAAGATTTCTGTACTAATATTCATTTAGATAAAAACTATAAAAAACTAAATAAAATTACGTGTCACCTTGTCATCCATTAAGGTCAGTGAAATAAATAACTTATATAAACACTAGCTTCTGCCAGCGGTTTCACCCGCATCCCGTGGGAACTACTTCCCGTACCGGGATAAAAAGTAGCCTATAGCCTTCCTCGATACATGGGCTATCTAACACTGAAAGAAATTTTCAAATTGGACCAGTAGTTCCTGAGATTAGCGCGTTCAAACAAACAAACAAACTCTTCAGCTTTATAATATTAGTATAGATCAAAACCTGAAATAGATTGAGATAAAAATCGCATTTAAGATTTCTGTACTAATATTCATTTAGATAAAAACTATAAAAAACTAAATAAAATTACGTGTCACCTTGTCATCCATTAAGGTCAGTGAAATAAATAACTTATATAAACACTAGCTTCTGCCAGCGGTTTCACCCGCATCCCGTGGGAACTACTTCCCGTACCGGGATAAAAAGTAGCCTATAGCCTTCCTCGATAAATGGGCTATCTAACACTGAAAGAATTTTTCAAATCGGACCAGTAGTTCCTGAGATTAACGCGTTCAAACAAACAAACAAACAAACTCTACAGCTTTATAATATTAAGTATAGATACATTCTAAATATATTATTTTCTCGACCCAAGGTTACATAATATACTAAATACTCAGATTGACCTTGAAACATGCAAAAATATACCGAAGAAGAATATCATTCTGCCGGGGCTGCGGGATTGTTCGCGCGAGTTACTGCGGAGCTGGTACAAAGAGGGCTTTTTTTTTTAACGACGTCAAAAATCATCAAATGACCCCTCCCGCTGTGGGTTAGCAGCGGTGAGGGAGTGTCAGACTCTTACTGACTGAAAACCGTCGTGTTCCGTCGAACAATCCCGCAGGAACATGGTGGGCTTTAGTTAGTAAGAATCTGACACTCCCTCACGCTGCACCCACACCGGGAGGGGTCATTTGATGATTTCCCATGATAAAAAAATACTGTTACTGTTACAGCCTTTTTATCGTCCCACTGCTGGGCTCAGGCCTCTTCTCACACGGAGAAGGGTTGAGCATTAATCACCACGCTTGCTCAATGCGGGTTGGTGATTTCAGACTATACCTCTATAGTCCAGGTTTCCTCAAGATGTTTTCCTTCACCTTTTTATCAGCCATTGGTGTCCAAGATATACTTAGAAAGTACATACAAACTTAGAAAAGTTGCATTGGTACTTGCCTGAACTGGAATCGAACCCACACCCTTCTATTCGAGAGGTTGGTTCTTTACCCACTAGGCCACCACGTGCTCTAAAAATAAAAAAATAATTTCATTGATACTTTGATTTGCTCTTTTTACAATACAGGCGCCCACGCAACTTAAAATAAGTAGGTTTTAAGGTTTTATGTAGTGCCTTTTAAAATTATCACAGCAAAGCTTGGTAGGTGTCACTTCTTGCTCTACGTATTTTTTTATTAAAATAACTAGCTTCCGCCAGCGGCTTCGCCCGCGTGGTGTGTTGATAAAAAGTGGCCTATGTGTTAATCCAGGGTATCACCTATCTACATACCAAATTTCAACCAAATCGGTCCAGCCGTTTATGCGTGAAAGAATAACAAACATACATCCATACATTCTCACAAACTTTCACATCTATACTAATATTATAAAGCTGAAGAGTTTGTTAGTTTGTTTGTTTGTTTGAACGCGCTAATCTCAGGAACTACTGGTCCGATTTGAAAATTTCTTTCAGTGTTAGATAGCCCATTTATCGAGGAAGGCTATAGGCTACTTTTTATCCCGGTACGGGAAGTAGTTCCCACGGGATGCGGGTGAAACCGCTGGCAGAAGCTAGTTTATAATATTAAGTAGGATAATATTAGTAGGATTGTAATTTTATTCACAAGACTGTTAAGAGTTATTTTTTATATACCTAAGCTTTTCTATGTTATTAATTTAATTAAAATTAGGCTGCAAGTAAAGAGTTTATGTTCGTCAAAAAGATTAAAATCCTGTGTTCTTCTGGGAAGAAAAATGGTAACAAACTTCTGATCAAAATATTTTTTTTTACTTGATAGGTTTATTTAGGATTATTTACTTATCTGACATACATACATGTTTTTAATTTTTTAAGTATGTATATTTGAAGGACTTTATATATATATACATTTGAAACGAAAGCTCCAAGATTTACAAGAGTTAGATAACATTTCTAAGCCATAAAATTTCTGCGAACTTTTTTGGCAATTAATTAAAAAAAAACTATAATTAGCAAAATACGCAAAAACATCATTAGATGACTTATTAGTTAAACAAAAGTTTCTTAAATAAACTACAATAATATTAATTAGAGGGTAAACCCAAGTTACGTTAAACGTATACAAATAATGAGATACCGTCTGCACTAATTACTTTGACAGATAACCATTAGTCGCCCTAAACCACTACGGGAACCGGGCGTCTATTAGCATAAATTATAAGTTAACTATAATAAATAAAATCATAATTATAATCTTAGAAAATAAGTGCTTAAAATATAAATTCCAAAAATAAAATATCAGTGCCGCAATTCAAATTTAAATTTCAAATTAAAATCTTTATAAAAGTGTTCGATATTCAAAAAATATTTGAAGAAAAAGTGCGTTGGAATTTTATTTTATAAATATAAAAATGGAAAAAATGGAAGAGATTTTATGGAAGGATAGTAATATATTTTATAACATTTTATGTTTTTTAGTTACTGAAAACGAGAAGTTATTTGATAGAAGTGATTCTAAATTATATTGGTTAACGGTTTATCATTTGTTCGGGGTTTTACATAATGCTTATATTACTATTTTTGCGGCTGGTTTAGATATTAGAAGTAGCGATATTGTTGAAATCGACAATTTGTACAGATATAGGGCTGGATACCTTACTGGATGGAATTTTGTAAGTACCCTCTAGTTTTTTGCATGGAAAAATTACTTTGAAAATATATGTGTCATTTCATGAGAAAAGGTACCTTATGGACTTTGGCGCTTAAGTCATTTGGAGATACAAATTCTACAATCTTGCTTAGACTAAAAAAACATAATGTCGTAAGTGCCAACACCCATAAGGTACCTTTTACCGCGAACTGACACATATTGCATGCTAATAGGATTTGAATGCCCTTGTATATTTTATAATTGATAGTGTAAACTTCCCGCTACCGGGTGAAAAGTAGTCTATGCCCTTTTTCAGTTTCTTTCCAATTTTTTGCCAAAACCTGAGAAAGAGATAAAAAGCATGGTTTGATCTATAAAACCGGCAAAAGAAAATCGCGATATACTTAATTCTTGAACCCGAATTAAATTGAGCCTATATTACTCATTGTTGCATCACTTATCTCGAAGCAAAAGTACCGTCAAAATCTGTATTAACCAGCAGGGGCCCGATTCTCCTAATTTTACTTAAGCAACATACGATTCACGTTCGACTGCGATCCAATCCCGACTCGATTACAATTGAAACGTATGTGGCATTCCGCTATTTTTTCTTTGAAATAAACGTTTTTATCCTTTTCTGTCATTCAATAATGAACCATTTTGTCTGCAAATGATTTACGATTGCAAAATGATTGTACAGCAAACTACCGTATACTTAGACCAAAATCAACAAAATAGCAGACCAATCGAAAACTAATCGAATGTCGTTGGAATACGATTGGTCTTATATTAGTAGCAGAATACCCGATATGGTTAAAACTGCTATTGCGATCATATTGCGATTCGATTTCTATTCGATTTTGACGACATATCTTAGGAGAATCGGGCCCCTGTTCTCAAGATAACGTTCTCAACTCAAGAACAGTGTAGCTCTCCAACAGTGAAAGAATTTTTCTTTTCTAACCTTTTGGAACCTTAGGGTACAAACGAAGGTATGTAGGGTGAGTGCTAGCTAGCATGTGGTGTATAAATCATTTTTACTGTAATTTTATGTCAATATTGCATATTGTCCTCTATTGTAATATACAAATTACATTGTATACAAATGTACACATCAAACAATGTTTATGGTCCTTCTAACCTAGGCGTGGGTCTGTGGGCGGTGAGTTCGGGTGGCTCATCGTCCCTCTGTCTTTATAGACGACAGACCCGTGTCGACGGAGCGCGTTGTTCCACGCGCTCCTTAAAGAGATGTCAGCAACCCCAGCGGGGCCCAGCAGGGCCAAGGCCTGCCGGGGCTGCGGGTTGTTCGAAAGAGATACCGCGGCCCTGGTACATAAAATGCCTATGACGGAACACGACGGTTTTTAGTCAGTAAGAGTCTGACACTCCCTCACCGCTGCTAACCCACAGCGGGAGGGGCCATTTGATGATTTTTGACGTCGGAAAAAAAAAAGGTCCTTCTAACCTACAGACAGACATGTGTTGCTGGGGAGTTTGTTGCGCCACTTCTTCTTCCCAGCAATAACACATAGGAAGTGGTGAAGGGTGGGCGTTTTGGGGGCTGTCTATTGTAAATTCCTGACGTTCAAAAAGTTCTGTCTTGCAGCCAAGTTTGAATAAATGATTTTTGTTTTTTTTTTTAAATACAAAAAAATGTTCGCTTTAAGTATAGTATAGCTGTTTTCCCGCGGTTTCACTCGCATCCCGGGGGAACTTATTCCCGTATCTGGATAAAATGTAGCCTTTGTTACTGGGAAAGAGTGTAGCTATCCAACAGTGAAATAATTTTTCAAATCGGTTTAGTAGTTTCGGAGCCTTTAGGGTACAAAGATACAAAAAAATGTTTGTTATGAGTATAACTATTTCCCCGCGGTTTCACTCGCGTCCCGATGGAACTTCTTCCCGTAACGAGTTGCTATACCTCTATAGCCTATGTTACTCAGAAATAGTATAGCTTACAAATAGAATAATAACTTTGCAAATTGGTTCAGTAGTTTCGGAGCTTTTAGGGTACAAACAAAACATATTTCCTATTTATTATATAACTAGCCGTTTTCCCGCGGTTTCACCCGCGTCCCGTGGGACCTACTGCCCGCACCGAGATAAAATATAGCCTATGTTACTCGCAGATAATATAGCTTTCTAATGGTGAAAGAATATTTAAAATCGGTCCAGTAGTTTTTGAGTTTATCCATTACAACCAAACAAACAAAGTTTTCCTCTTTATAACACTAGTATAGACTATACATATAGATAAGTCAGTACATTGGACCAGGATCTTAATAAATATAGGTAATACCAGTTAACTACAGTTTTATCAATCTACCTCCACTTACTTTACTATCCGCGGTCAATAAACTATATAATCAGTTTCGTAATTATTTCTTAAACACTAATTATGATTTCTACATAATCATTGTTGTAACACGTGGTGATATAAACATACCTATTTATGTGCATATCTAGGCATTTATATTGTGAGTAAACGGTAGTGTGATTCCACTTAGATTGAAATTACACTTAGTTGCAAAGAAATTGGGCTAGCTATATAGAAAGGTATATATCGTTTAATGGCTGGTTTTTGAGCACTTGTATAGGTGGTTCATTTTGTCTTAAAAATTAATAGTTAAACCACCGACAAAGGGGCTTAAAACCGGCCATATGATCTTTGAATATTTCTACTATGAAACTAAGTAGTTGTAACCAACAACAAAGTTAAACGCGCATATAAATTAGGCCATAATAATATATCTAGTATTTTCCTTTTAACTGACTTCCCGAAAAGGAGGAGTATCTCAATTGAGATTTTTAGTAACCGAGTATTTTACGACGACCTTATAAAGGTCGCCGGAAGACGCTGGACGCAGGTCGCCTCCAACAGGTATCTGTGGAGATCTAAGGGGGAGGCCTATGTTCAGCAGTGGACGTCCTATGGCTGAGATGATGAGGATAATGATGATGATGAGTATTCTATAATTTACCTCTCTCTAAAGAATTATTTAAGCTATTTAATAATTTAATTATGTCTCAGTTGTAGTTATATTATTAGTTTTCTAATCATCTATTGCTGGTCGCATCAAGGGGTCAGGTAACTGGGTTGAGGAGGTTAGATAGGGCAGTCGCTCCTCGTAAAGCACTGGTACTCAGCTGCATCCAGTTAGACTGGAAGCCGACCCCAACATAGTTGGGAAAAGGCTCGGGAGATGATATTGCAGCTGACCCGAAATATTTGCAATATAGAGTAAAATATCAATATATCGATTATAGTCTCACGCCATAGTTAGAGGTCATAACTTTCCCGATAAGTAAGTAAAATATTGATAAACTCATGAATGCATCTTTCTTTGAAATCAGACATTATTTTTTAGTATTGACTTTATGTCAATCGCAATGCAATTTAAGTGATTATCATTTATTTGTGCACTGTCTATAGATTCTTTGTTCGTTTATTATATTAAATATCTATACTCTTATTATAAAGCTGAAATGTTTGTTTGTTAGCTTGAATGCTTCAATCTCAGGGACTACCAGTCCAATTTCAAAATACATATATTTCAGTTTTAGCTTATTTATCAAGAAAGGCTATAAACATTTTATACGGGTAAAAAAATAACTAAACTGAGTAATAGCGGCTCTCGATTTCTATCTGTTAATTTACTTACCAGAGATAGAATTTACACATTAGACCCATATAAAATCAAAAAAAAAAACAAAATCAAAATCTTTTTATTTCACATAGGCCTTTGCAGGCACCTATGAAACGTCACATTAGTTGCACGGTTCCAAAAAGTTGGTCTCATGGAGAAGAGCCGGCAAGAAACTCCATAGACACTCTTTTTAAAAAGTAATATAGTCACAGTACAAACAGTCTATTACATAACAATAGTAAGCTCACAAAATTATACAATGCAAGAAAATTAAACTGTAAATCTATACAATGCAAAGGGAGAAGAAAAAGTCGTTTAATTGCCAGGGAAGCCACACATGGAGAGATGAGTTATCGCCATATAATATCTTTATCGTCAACAAAGTCTTGAATTTTATAATAAGCTTTTTTAATTAGGGTGGATTTTAAAGTGTTCTTAAATTTTATATCGGTTACACACTTAGGCAGCTTGTTGTAAAAACGGACACAATTCCCTAAAAACGATTTATTTGATTTCGTTAATCTGAATCTCGGAACTACTAGCTTGTGCTTGTTACATATAGGTACCTAATGTTAAATTCATAATACCTAATGTTAAGTATACAAATCTATAGCTAGACAGATTATTGAATACCACCGTTGGTGGCCTGTAGACAGACGCAGGGTACTTTCGATAGATGATGATAGTAACTATTAAGTCATCTGTGCTGATGATAGTAGTTATCCCAAGACTAGAGTGAAAGAAACCTTGGCTGGACGTACTTTACAGTTTCTCAGATATACATTTGTAGGTAAACATTACCGATGTAACTCATAGACTATCATCACTGTATCGTCCACGGCCGTTTTCGGCCACGGCGGCTGCTCTCACTTAAGGAGATCAGCCAGCTGCGCAGGACATATTATAGTGCACGAGCATTTGCGCAGACACAAGTGCACTCCCTATTCCTTCACTCTCATAACCCGATGGGACGGCAATCTGACACGACCGGAAAGAGATTAGGCGCAGGACCGACATTTACGTGCTCTCCGATGCACGGGTGAATTAATCACCAACTTCCAGACTATGGGCTGCTTTGTGAAAGTTTAAGAAAACCCACAAAGCGATTTCGACCCGACCCGGGAATCGAACCCGAGACCACGAGCACAGCAGCCGCGCTTGCGACCACTAGACCAACGAGGCATTATATCACTGTATAGTGATATAATGATACATTATTACATGACACGATACATCAGGCATTAACATGACACCCGTGTGATGCGTGTTTACAGAGTGTGTATAAGCTTGATAGCTATGCGAGATCATTCTGAAGGTTTCAGTTTTAATAAAATGCAGTTTTCCAATGAAAATATTTTTACATTAATAAAATTCTAATACCAACTGCTATTCGTATCCGTCTATCACTAGCTCTGTTGCCAAATAGCCGATAGCTTGAATAGGACTGAGCAGATTTTGTTGAACCAAACTAAAAACACTGCTGGAACTCTAGTTTTCATCTAAAAGAAACCGCATCCAAATCGGTTCATCTGTTTAAGAGCTAGTGTGCCTCACACACACAGGCACACATAAGTAGCTGTCAAACTTGTAACCTCCCTATATTGTCATTGTCATTCCAACTTTTGCGAAACTTTACTTCGTTCCGTGGATGCCAAGTCGCACTTACTTATTTTATTAAACTTTACTGACTACCTTCCATGTGAAAATTTAAACTTATTCAAGGATAAAAAATTGCCTATAAGCTTCCTCCATAAATAGGCTTTCTAACGTTGAAATAGTCTTTTAAATCAGACCACTAGTTCCAGACATTAGCACGTTTAACTTAACAAACTCTTCAGTTTCATAATATTAACATATTTTTCAAAGACAGTATTATTTTCAAGGCTGACCCAATTCCAATGCACGCGAGTGTACAATAATTACCACGTGATATATTATATATCCCCGTTCAAGCAAAGGTCAATATATAATAATTAACAAAATAATACGATTGTAATTAGTTGATTCTATACTTATTACAAAACTGTTGATAAAATTATATTATCATTAATAAATGAGGCAATATAATATACGGTTAATTAAGATTCCGTTGTTAGGTATAATAATGGCGTCCACGGCCGATTTCGGCCACGGCGGCTGTTCTCATTTTATTTTAAGGAGATCAGCCAGCTGCGCAGGACATATTATAGTGCACGAGCATTTGCGCAGACACAGGTGCACTCCCTATTCCTTCACTCTCATAGCCCGATGGGACGGCAATCCGATACGACCGGAAAGAGATCAGGCGCAGGACCGACATTTACGTGCTCTCCGATGCACGGGTGAATCAATCACCAACTTCCAGACTACGGGCTGCTTTGTGAAAGTTTAAGAAAACCCACAAAGCGATTTCGGCCCGACCCGGGAATCGAACCCGAGACCTCGAGCACGGCAGCCGCGCTTGCGACCACTAGACCAACGAGGCAGTTGTTAGGTATAATAGCACACTGCAAGTTATTGTGTGACTGTTATCGGGTTGTCACGGGTAGTCAGTACGTCGATTCTATAAAATTCAGTCAACAACTCGCATTTCACTTCGCTATTCACTCTCACTTCGCATTCGGTTCAAAACGTTCTAAAAGTCATCTCATACTTTATCTGTCAAAATCTCGAGTTCAATTTAGTTCAACTCGCAAACACGCTCGCAAGAGTAGCGCTAGTGTAGTAACTCAGCGCGGATTCAGATGCGAAGTTTAGAATGAAGTCTTATAGAATCACACTGCAGAATCCAGAAAGTCTTTCCAATGGGACTTGAGGAGATCAGATCGGCAGTCGCTTCATGTGGCACACTGGTACTCAGCTGCATTCGATTAGACTGGAAGCCGAACCCAACATAGTTGGAGAAAGGCTTGACAAACGATGATAATTTTTAAACTACAGATAATAAAGGTTCTGGAAGTCATTGTGACTAAGAAAAACTGGCCAAGGCCGAGTCGGATTTGTATATGAGGGGTTCCATACCATGATCTATAAAACGACTTAAAATGTTTCACGTTTGTTACTACCTTTTGTATATTATTTTACTCTAGTTTTCAATATTTGTAGTTATAGCGATCCTGCCGCGAGCAAGTTTCAGGGCACAGTGGACATGCGATGAGGTGGGACATCGTCTGCACGGCAGCCCCGCACTCGCACCCAAGGTCCGCCCCGCCCGTGAAACCCCACCTGAACCGATTGTCTTTGCTTCGGCCGACCTGCGTTCGGAGTCTGTTTAAGGACTGCCAAACTCTTCTCGGGAGATCTTGTCCAGGAGGGACACTTTCCAAGAGCGGGACAAACGGAGAGGGCAGTGAACTCCTCGACCGCCAAAGTTCTCGTCTGGCTAGAGAGGCCTCACCATCGATAGGAGCAAACTTGCTCGCGGCAGGACCTAATGAGCGCATCCGGCCGTGCTCTCGCTGTGGCGGCATATTGGGCTGACAAAGTGTAGTCTCACTATAAGACATGTCATCGACACGAAAGAAGAAGTTATTTATAGCGATAACAATAATATACTTATCATCTATCAAAAAACTGTCTTGCTAACACGATTCTGGAGTACAGCCTAGTGACAGACGCATAAACAGACAGCGAACTCTCAGAAATAGGGTCCCATTTTACCCTAAACATGACCTTAAAATGTAATTTAACAAAAAAAATGCATTTATCTTCCACCCACTGCACTATTCCCATAACCACGGGAAACAATTGCATCAACCGGACACCGAACTCCCTATCAATGGTGTACAAAGGTTGGTCACGTGCCTGGCCTAATAACTATCGCGCCACCGGATACAATTGGACGATATCTAGGACGGGGTAGTGATAAGGTGCGAGTGTTAGCGGTGCGATAGGCGAAGCGATAAGCGGAGCGGGTTATAGCGTAGTATGTGTTTGATATAATTAGGTCAGTTTGCTAGAATAAGATTGAGAAAACACAGCTCGCTGCTTTGCATGAATACTCGCACAAACCAAAATACTGGTTTATAACACAGTCACTTGCAAAATAGTCCGTATTTTATGGTCAGTAAGACTCACATTCATTCCTTCCTTTCGATCAGTCCTTTCGATTTATATATTCTACTCTTCTAATGATTAAAAACATGAAAAGTAACGACAGTAAATTATTTTGTTTAATTTTCAAATAGCTACCCTGTTAAATGTGTTTTTGGATTGTGCGGTTATTCGTGCAAAGCAGCGAGCTGTTTTTCAAAAAATAAGGCTTTAATAAAAAAATACTTAATACCTACTAAGTACCTACATATTTTTTTTAAGGAATTAATGGGCTTCACTTGCTTGGAGTAAATAAAAATAAAATAAAATAAAACAGCTGTTCATCAATAATTAGGGCCCAAGTCAGTTTCCAAAAAAACTGTTTAAGTGCTATGAATTTTTACGTTCATATTTATGTTGATGACGGAAGACGCTGGATGCAGGTCGCCTCCAACAGGCATCTGTGGAGATCTAAGGGGGAGGCTTATGTTCAGCAGTGGACGTCCTATGGCTGAGATGATGATGATGATGATGATGATGATTTATGTTGTTGGTGCAAATGGGCCTTTGAATCCTACTAAGTGATTATTCGATAGTTTGTAACTCTTTTACGCTAATACTAATGAATAGATTTTGATGAAACTTGGCAGTAATATCAAAATAACATAAAAGCTTGTTGCCTAATTATTACACGATTTCTCGACTTAATACTAGGCTAACAATATTCTGCCATCACAAACAGACAAATCGAAAGTGAACAGAGAAAGGCTTACACGAGGCAATAGCTATTCTAACGCGCATGCGCTTAACCTTGTGCGTAGAAAGGGATGACCTGTGACAATACTGTGGGAGTTACGATGTGGGCGTGGTATTTACTTAGATACGTTAACCATGGGATAGGAAACTTCGTAAGGGTGTAATGTGCCAAGCCTTTTTGTAAAGTCTGTTTTTTAATCTCGTAGACTAAACTGACATTACGAGTGTTGTCAGTTTATTGCAAATTCTTAAATAGTGATGTGGCACGACCGAAACTTAGCGTTAATAAAATCAAGTATCGTTTTTTTACAATAAGTCATCCTGAAATAATGGGCTTATCCTTGATGATTACGCATGGCTTTGCGTGGTCAGATATCCCTGGCAGTTTGTAGCACGTCGTACAGCCGTGTGTACGTACTTACGTGAATTTTAAATATAAAACTTTGAATTAATATTAAATTCGTCTATTAAAGATAAAAAGTTACGATTCAACAAACCGGTACCGTAAGTACAGCACTGCACAAAAGAGCTAGCAACATTATTTGTAAGTCTGACATTTTGCAAGTGTCAATTTAGTCTACAAGATTAAAAAATAGACTATAATTATGTTGGCGTCGCGTCGGCTTCCAGTCTAACTGGATGCAGCTGAGTATCGGTTATGCTTGGAGCGACCTATTTAACCTCCTCAAGTCAGACATCTGGGTCAGACTTTCTGGCTTCTGACAGGTAGTAGCGACTGTCAATTCTGACGAATTAAACGTGCCTACCAAAACACGAAGAACTCGCCATGTTATAATAGTTTTGATCTTATTAACTGAAATGTTCACTTCAAAATGAATTTTATTGTATCAAATGAGGGTATTTTTATGTAGATACCTATCTTTTTCATGAAATCAGTATTCTTACATCAAAATTTTTATTGAGTCAAAGTCAGTATTCACTTTTGAAGTACCATATTTCATGTCCAGTAGTCATCGAGTCCATGGCAATTATGTAGATATTGTTTACTAAAAGAAGGTTGTAAGTTGAAATATTTGCGTCAAAATAACGTTACTTGTCTACTTTTTATACATACTTACTTTCTTCTATTTGAGATACCCACATCTATGTAGTTACATGTTTAATTCATGGGAGAATAACCATTGATTTCACATAACCTACATTGTTAATATTAGACAGAAATCTTATATCCCGATGTTCCAAGCTAAATAAGTATGTATTTATGTAAAACTATCTTCCACCCGCGGCTTCGCCCGCATCGCGTGTTGATAAAAATAGCCTATGTGTTAATCCAGGATATCACCTATCTGTATACCAAATTATTACTAAATCGGTCCAGCCGTTTTTTTGCGTGAAAGAATAACAAACATACATCCATACATTCTCACAAATTAACACATTTAGAGGTATAATATTAATAGGACTATTATCTGTGCTGTTTCGGATGGCACGTTAAACTGCAGGTCCCGGCTGTCATTGAACATCCTTGGCAGTCGTTACGGGTAGTCAGAAGCCAGTAAGTCTGACGCCAGTCTAACCAAGGGGTATCGGGTTGCCCGGGTGACTGGGTTGAGGTGGTCAGATAGGCAGTCGCTTCTTGTAAAGCACTGGTACTCAGCTGAATCCGGTTAGACTGGAAGCCGACCCCAACATAGTTGGGAAAAAGGCTCGGAGGATGATATTATCTGTGCCTCGCCGTTTCGCACGTCTCTTCCCTCTATATAAATCGGCTATCTATCACTAAAATAATTTATGATATCGGTGCAGAAGTTCCTGTGATTACCGCTTTGATGAGACCTAATTAGCGTACCCGGATAAAAACTCGTAAACATTTTTTTCGGCTTTATAATCTATACTAATATTATAAAGAGGAAAACTTTGTTTGTTTGGTTGTAATGGATAAACTCAAAAACTACTGGACCGATTTTAAATATTCTTTCACCATTAGAAAGCTATATTATCTGCGAGTAACATAGGCTATATTTTATCCCGGTGCGGGCAGTAGCTCCCACGGGACGCGGGTGAAACCGCGGGAAAACGGCTAGTATTAGGATAAAATGATATTTATCGTACAAATAGGTTGAAAACAATACTTTTAGACGTCTTTTCTTTGAAAGCGAAATGAAATCGGTAGGTATTTCCTATCTGACGTATCTAGATGTTTCTGACATCAGTCTTACTTAAGGGTATTGAGAACTGGGTTGAGGAGGTCAGATAGGCAGTCACTCCATGTAAGTAATACACCATTACTCAGGTTTTAGTGCTTAGTTTTTTTCTTATTTTGGCTTATTAATATTAGTACAGGCGGTTCTAACCCGCTTACAGTGCGACCTCAGCCTATCATGTCTACACGCTATGTCTGATTGGCTGAACTTTGTCTCCCGACAGTTGATAGCAGTCAGACGCGAAACGACCTCGTCGTCACCTCTGATCAACTGATTATTATATTAATTACGTTTATTTGTTTGTTTGTAATTTGTTGGAATGTTAGCTGATAAGGATCGAGTTAATTTCAGTAGGACTGAAAATGATGCCCATTGGTTAGAAATTATTATGTTTCATTGATAACAAAATGACTAGCGGAACATTTCTTAAGAAAATAGCGCACCAAAATGGGGGAGTTCGGGAATCCGAACGCTTCGTTAGAATAATAGTACAGTAACAGATAGTTTTCATCGTCATGCCCACCTTACGTATTTGACCTAGAATGAGACGTCGTTTTCCGGCGGTTTCACTCGCGTCCCGTGGGAGCTACTGCCCGCACCGGGATAAAATATAGCCTATGTTACTCGCAAATAATATAGCTTTCTAATGGTGAAAGAATATTTAAAATCGGTCCAGTAGTTTTTGAGTTTATCCATTACAACCAAACAAACAAACAAACAAAGTTTTCCTCTTTATAAAATTAGTATAGATTATTTTTTTTATGGGTAATCATCAAATGACCCCTCCCGTTGTGTGTGCAGCGTGAGGAAGTGTCAGACTCTTACTGACTAAACCCCATCATGTTCCTGCTTAAGCCCTTTATGTACCAGCGCCGCGGTAACTCGCGCGAACAATCCCGCAGCGCCGGCAGGCACGATTCCCGGGTCACGCCGAAATTATATCAGGCTATGAGAGTGAAGGACTAGTGAGTGCACCTGCGTCTGCGCAAATGCTTGTGCACTATAATATGTCCTGCGCAGCTGGCTGATCTTCTTATGTGAGAACAGCCGCCATGACCAAAATCGGCCATGGACGCCATACATTGATGATGATTATCAATGTATTATTATATTTTTGTCCTTATCTCCCGCCCACATTAACGATGTTTTATATCTCTCCCACAGCTGTTCCAAACGATCTTCCTCACCATGTCTCTGGTGTACGACCTGATGGAGTGGTTCGACCGCCACGAGACCCGCCTGGGGAAGAAGCTGAGGTTCTGTCGAGATGTCATGTTCTCGGGGCTTGTGGTGCCGCTGACACTGGTGAGTCTGACCTTGACTTTGGAATATCCTGGTGTTTTTTGTAGGAAGTAGAAAAACCAAGGGTATATAGTTGCAGGTGAAGGTCAGGGCTCAATATCCGTGCCTATAACTACACCATTGTGGTGGTCTCTAGACGAGCCAATAAACTGCGTATTAGCACAAATGATCGAATGATATTTGAGCGATTTTAATTTTTATTGTACAACATTTTGTGGGTAGCAGGCAGGAATGTCCTTCAAAAAAAAATAACCACACTCGGATCCATGAAATCGGTATAAATATTTACTAACACCAAATAATCAACGTTTTCTTCTTTCACAAGCTCAGAAATTCACTATATTGGTTTTCAATTGAACATTCAAGTGTTACTTAGTTCATATTATTGTGCAACAATGAAGTTACCTTTCGACAATCACATTGTAAGTATGTAGCACTAGAGGTCGCTTTAGACTACGACTGTCACTCAAGCTATTGAATCTATACTAATATTATAAAGCTGAAGAGTTTGTTTGTTTGAACGCCCTAATCTCAGGAACTACTGGTCCGATTTGAAAATTTCTTTCAGTGTTAGATAGCCTATTTATCGAGGAAGGCTATAGGCTACTTTTTATCCCGGTACAGGAAGTAGTTCCCACGGGATGCGGGTGAAACCGCTGGCAGAAGCTAGTATAATATTATAAAGCTGAAGAGTTTGTTTGTTTGAACGCCCTAATCTCAGGAACTACTGGTCCGATTTGAAAATTTCTTTCAGTGTTAGATAGCCTATTTATCGAGGAAGGCTATAGGCTACTTTTTATCCCGGTACAGGAAGTAGTTCCCACGGGATGCGGGTGAAACCGCTGGCAGAAGCTAGTATAATATTATAAAGCTGAAGAGTTTGTTTGTTTGAACGCGCTAATCTCAGGAACTACTGGTCCGATTTGAAAATTTCTTTCAGTGTTAGATAGCCTATTTATCGAGGAAGGCTATAGGCTACTTTTTATCCCGGTACGGGAAGTAGTTCCCACGGGATGCGGGTGAAACCGCTGGCAGAGGCTCGTCTATAATATATTAATACACCCATTTCCAAAAAAACACTTCTTTTAAACCTATAATTTACAATAACTTATTATTTCCAGTTCATCTCTTCAATGTTCTGGACGCTGTTCTGGATCGACCGGGAGCTGGTCTTCCCAGTAGTCTACGACCAGCTAGTGCCGTGGTGGTTCAACCATTGCGTGCACACAAACATTGCTATCGTGGTGCTGATCGAGACAGTACTGCAAGCTAGGAGACATCCTACGCATTATAAACTGGAGTTGTGGCTGACTGGTGGCGCTGGAGTGCTTTATGCTATCGTGTAAGTAACTTTTATAAGATCATCATCCTCTGAGCCTTTTCCCAATCACGTTGGGGTTGGCTTCCAGTCTAACCGGATTCAGCTGAGTACCAGTGCTTTACAAGAAGCGACTGCCTATCTAACCTCCTCAACCCAGTTACCTGGGCAACCCGATAAGATATGCTTAGAAGATACTAGAATAAAGAAGTGTTGTGAAACTGCCTACTAAAGTTCGTAAATATGACAGTCTCACACGCATGTCCATCGACGAGCTTTTATGTTCTTCTCTCGGTGCTGTCAGTACTGAGTGTCGTGCATCGAGCACATGCGTGTGTGAGTGATATTGTTACGAACGTTAGTATGTATGTAGCTTCACATACTGTTTACAAGAGACTATATAAAAAACCAGCCAAGTGCGAGTCGGACTCGCGTCGGAAAAAAATCACGTTTGTTGTATGGGAGCCCCCCAAAATATTTCTTTAATTCTAGTTTTCAGTATTTGTTGTTATAGCGGCAACAAAAATACATCTTCTGTGAAAATTTGTCACGGTTCATGAGATACAGCCTGGTGACAGACGGACGGACGGACGGACAGAGGAGCGAAAAAAATAGGGTCCCGTTTTACCCTTTGGGTACGGAACCCTAAAAACTGCGTTAGATACGTCCACGTTGGTCTAATAGGCACATATCACGAATATTGTGCACAGGGTTTCAATTTGACTCTTGGAGTCGGGCCGAAATAGGTTTGTGGGTTTGAGAAACTTTCATAAAAGCAGCCCATATTAAGTATTGTGGTAAAAAACTATTGTATAATTATAGTGACAATGGGAACTATAAAATACAGAGTGGGGTCTTATCAGTGTCGATACTTTGAACGAGCTGATTTCTGACTAATGAAGTTAAAGTGATTTATTAGGTACCAGCTACGTCCTGTTTCGTTTTCACTACTGCTCGTGATTGCCTCGTTGATCTAAAATAAATAATGTCTGATCTCTCTCTGGTCGTGGTCCTGGAGTATTATGAAAGTGAAGAAATAGTGAGTGCACCTGAGTCTGCACAAATGTTTGTGCACCATAAAATGTCCTGCACAGCTGGCTGATCTTCTTACATAAGAACAGCCGCCGTGGCTGACAATCGGCTAAGGCACCATTATTATTACACACGTCCTACACCCAGATGAAAAACCTATCTAAATCTGCAAGTTTACTAACAAAAACATTTCTTTCCAGGTACTACTCAATCTTCTTCTTCGCGCACCGCTGGCTTTACGCAGTCTTCGGCATCATGACTTGGTGGCAGGTCTGTCTCTACCAGATCCTCATCTGGACATCCACCTTCGTCTTCTACTACATCCAGTTCCCCATCAACCGGATCTTCCACAGAGAAGAAGTAGAAGACCAGAAACAAGTTGTCCAAGAACAAAAATCTGGAATCCAAAATGGCGGATTCACGGAACAAACAAATGATAGTATATTAAAACATAGGTCGAAGAACCAAATTGAAAGTTCGAGTTTCTGATTGGTTTTGACGGTTTTTTGGTTTATGTTATGAAGACGGTTGGATGCCCCCACCTTTCGTTTTTTAGACCAGGTTTTGGAACAATGTTGGGCAAGTTGATAAGACAAGAATTTAACATATCAAGAGACAATGATTCTTCATCATCATCATCATCATCAGCCTATCGCAGTCCACTGCTGGACATAGGCCTCTCCAAGTGCATGTCACTGAGATTGATTTTCGGCTTCTCGCATCCAGCTCCTGCCAGCCGTCTTCTTTCTTCTCATATTAAGAACATATTATAGCGAGATTTAACTAAAATTGCTCACGGACATTAATTGTGTGCACGTTGGCTCGAGTTCACAGCTAGTATGTGTTCGAGCGCGGCGGTTGCAGTGTCGCGGACATGTTAGTAATGTTCGCACGCAATGTGTTACTGTTTGCTACAGCGAGTAGACCACGAGATACATTTGTGGAATCTTGCAATATTGAACACCTTGCTTGCTCATTTTTGTGTGTTTCTCCATATCATGAATTTCCAGGTTTCTTCAGATAATATTGTGTCATATAACAGGGTAGTATAGCTTAGATATTAATAATGACATTGAATAAGTCACAATCATGAATCGAACCTGCTATATGAGGAATGAAAGCGGGTATGTTAACCAATGGGCTATGTAATAAATATTGCCTTTTTATTGCCCTAATATGGCTGTGATTTCTTCAACAAAAACTAAGCCCTGATACTTAGCCTAAGAAATGGTGATATTTTTTGACAATATATCATTCGACTTTTGTGGAAATAAAATGTTATAAATATATTATTACTAGACCCAGATTATGATAATGTCTGGTTTTAAATAGGTTATCCATTTTAATAGCGAAATTGTCTTAAATATAATTATTAAAATAGTTTATTTTTTAATGTTAAGTGAAATGCAATATTATTTTTATTTTCTGAATGTGTAACTAAAATTAATAATTCTTATGTTTTTTTTTTTTTTCAAAATGAATGTTCAAAACTAAAACCAGGTTCATACTTTTTACGGCCGATCCCATTATTATTTGGTTTTAACTTACTAGAAATAGGAATTTGACATTACATACTTGTATGGGGTTATTGTCAACATTTTATCTCTAGTAGCAAAACAATAGATAGGATAATGGAAACGGCCGTTAGCAAGTCACCAATAAATGTGATTTCTTTTGATTTCAAAATGGCCGACAAACTTGCCATACCAGATTGCCTGAATAAGAATTACATAATATGTTCTAGAATAGAGATAAGTATAGAAAATTGGATATTTTGGGAGACGATTTTAATCTTTAATAGATTTGGCTTTGCAGATGAAATTTTTCAAAAAGTAAATTAATTATTGGTCAAGGAAATACAATGAAATGGAAACTGGAAATTGAAAATACACTTTTAACTATTAAAATGGTTATTCAAAATTTTCAGCAAATATTTTATAATGTACGATTTGTTATTAAGTTAAAATATAGAACAATTTTAATTTTAACATGGTTGTTTTATTTCTTAGTCCTGTTATTTAGAGGTATTCCTCGAAACGCACCTTTTATTAGCGCTCCTCAAAGAGTGTCAGCAAACCCCAGTGGGGTCCACTAGGACAAAAGCCCGCTGGGGCTGCGGGATTGTTCGCACGAGTTACCGCGGTGCTAGTACATGAAGGGCTTAAGAAGGAACATGATGGGGTTTAGTCAGTAAGAGTCTGACACTCCCGAGCTTTGCACACAAAGCGGGAGCGGTCATTTGATGATTTTGCATAAAAATGAGGGAATAAAATAAATAAAGTATTTTACACATTTTTTATTATAGGAAATTTTCCTTAAATCTATATTGCGTACAAAATTAAAAATAGATTGTTGTTCGTATTTATAAAATGTACAAATATTTTGAGCGATTTTTTAGAGTCGAGAAAAAAAAATCTTGTAATCTTAAAAACCCGAGATTATTATTTTGAGTGTGAAAACCTGTTATTCTCGACTGTAAAAAATACACTGTAAATTCTTTTTCTTAAAAATACAGGTAACTAAGAGTATTTTTTATTATTTATTACACAATATGTTTTTTTCTTTTAATTTCTATAAATAAAAAATTGGCAGTGGTGTTGTTCCGAGAATTTTTGAGAGTTTCTTTTCACATAATTTAATAAAAAAATGACTTAATTTTTAATATTTTTAATGTACTTCTTCATACGAAAACGTGTAGGGTGTTGGAATAATTTGTTAAAACAACAAAAATTGTCTTAATTCGCAACATTTTTATATATAATTCTTAATTTTCTTCATATAAAATTGCAATTTTGGCAAAGATTACAATTTTATGCTTGATACGACAATTTTAATATTTCGAACACCCATCCTAAAAAACGTTGCTTAACCTCAGACAAAACAACCCTACAAGTTTTCATATCACAACAATTTCTAGTAAAAATCTACGGGCCTATAGAAAAGTTGTCTCGGGAACCTATGGGCATCTTCCTGGTAGACCAACCTTTGAGGTTGCAAGTAATAAGAAGACGGTGTCCGTATACTGACTCCTGAAACCTGTGGTCTTTTCCTCACTTGGAAATTGGAGATATCTGACGCTGCAAACTGAGGATCTGCAGGTTGCAAATTGCTTCTAAATCTAGAGAAAGTATAGTCTCTATCTGAAGGTATGACGAACCCTGATGGGACCCTACTGACTGGTAAATTCGGTGTCAATGCTTCGTTCAACCTTACATCATAATCATTCTCTATGCTGTCGGCTAAATTCTGTTTTATAGATATATTTTTTGGTATCAAAGGTTTTCCTGTAGCTGTGTAAGGTTTAGATATTTCAGGTTTTGGTTTGATTTCTTTTTTGTAAGTGTCTTGTCTGTAGTTTTCTACTGAAGGGATAGCTGTGGCTAGATACGGTTTAATATAATCACCGGGTGACAATGTCGATTCTAGTTTACCTCGTATAGCTTCATAGTTATCATTGTAAACTTTTAGAACTTTCGAAGCTAAGTTTTTAGCTTTCTGGTCAGGTGCTGTCGGTTCTTTAGTAGTCGGTTCTTCAGTAGTTGGTTTGGTTGTTGTCGGCGGAGTTGTTATAACAACTGTAGTTGTTTCTTTCTTGTTTTTATCGTAATCTACATCTTCTTCGTCGTAATATTCCTCGTCTTCTTCATATTCTTCTCTGTCTGTTGTTGTTTTTTGTGTTGTTATAGTTGTTGTTGGTTTTTCTGTAGTTGTAGTAATAGTGGTGCTAGGTGTAGTCGTTGTTGTAGTGATAGTGGTGGTGGTAGTGGGGATAGGCGAAGTTGTGGGTTTAGGAGTAGTGGTGGTAGGTTTCGGGGTGGTATTTAGTGGTGCTGAGACATCCCTTCCCGCGACGGGCTGTAGTCCGCGGGGAAGGTACGGGCTTCCACCCCTAGAGGGTAAAAAAGGACGTTTAACTACCTTCACGTTTGGTCGCAAGTCTTTTATCTTGCTGGTGATATCTTCTCCTGGTCTCACCCTCTCTTTTATGCTTATCTTCTCTTCCTCATAATCATAGTATTCGTCATCTGCTGGGGGAGGTTTCGGTTTTATTCTCTCTTCTTTAGCTCTCTGACTATACGAGTATTTCTGAGACTTCACTGGCTCGTCATATTCTTCTTCATAATCAATTGGTCTTTTCGTCTTTCTGCCTTTGCTTGGATAATGAGGTCTTGTTGGCTTAAACTTTTCTTTTTCTACAGGCTCTGGCTTTGGTCTTTGCTGTACCGTACTGGTCTTTCCAGAAGACGAAGGTCTACTAGTATCATCTTCTTCATAATCGTAGTATTCATCATCATCTACTTTAGGAGGAGCCTTTGTGGTTGCTATGGGAACGTAATCATATTTATCTCTTTCGTTTATCGGAACTGGTCTTTTGATTTTTGGAGGCATTCGAGGTTGACTGAATATTCCATGGCCATTAGGTTTAACAAGGGTTGTGGCTGGAGTTTCAGGAGCTGTTGGTGCTTCTCTCTTATCATCATTTCTATCATCATAAGGTCTTTGAGTAAGGTCAGTTCTTGTATACGGTCTATCTTCCCTGGATTTAAAAGGGGTTTCACCTCTGTATCTTCGCCCTTCAGAGAATCTGTCTTCTCTAGGTCTTGATGGTCTCGGTTTTTCAACATCATCTCTAATTGGTCGTCTTTCTGGCCTTTCACGAACTTCATCTCTGGGCCTGATTTCATCTCTCGGTCTAATTTCATCTCTTGGCCTAATTTCATCCCTTGGTCGTATCTCGTCGCGAGGTCTGATCTCATCACGTGGTCTGATCTCGTCACGTGGTCTGATTTCATCTCTAGGCCTAATAGGTTCTCTAGCTCTAACTTCATCACGTGGTTTGATTTCATCGCGAGGCCTTATCTCATCCTGTACTCTTGGATCATCTCTAGACCTAATTACCTCATCTCTGGGTCTAATAACTTCATCTCTAGGTCTAACAACCTCGTCTCTGGGCCGGTAATCATCTCTAGGTCTCGGCCGTTTAGGTCTGTCTTCTCTGCTCTGATCTCTCTGACCTACTCTGGGTCTCTCTTCATCGTCAGGCCTGTATCTCTCTTCATCGTCGTCCCTGGGGCGTGGCCTAGGCCTTCTTGCTGCAGGGCGTCTATCCTCTTCATCGTCGTACGGTCTTCTGTCAGGATAGGCTGGTCTTTTGGCAGGTCTTCTGTCGTATGGTCTTCGGTCTTCGTAATCATCTACTGGATCTTCATCCCTTGGTCTCGGTCGACGTTCGTATCTGTAATGTGTTAATAGTTATATTGGAATTATTGTTTCTAAATGTTTTAATTTTAGTCTATACATGACCATTGATAGACGTAAGCCTCTTCAATTTTAATTTATTTTCGATTGAAGAAAGTTGGCCGTGAATTGTATTTAACAATTTAATTATTTAACAATTAGCTTAACAACAGAAATCATTGTATTTATTTATTCGATTGTATATTAATTCTAGTCTGTTCAGAAACTCCGTTGTCGCAATTAACATACCTATCGTCTTCATAATCGTCAACTGGAGGTCGCTTCTTCTTGCCAGGTCTGCGAGGCCTGGGTCGCCTCCTGAAAAAACACCAAATATATTATTTACTCTTTATTTTGTACACAACATATTCCCTTACTCTCAATTCTCATACGACAGCAAATAACAGCTGACACGACAGGAGAAAGATGGGTCTTCTTCTTCCCGCCCTGTTTTCAAGTTACTTGAGGTTGGCACAATATGTATTCTTCTTCCATTTCTCCTCTCTGTCAGACGTCATACTAACGTCCACTCCCTTCTGCTTCATGTCCGCTTTCAGGCAATCCATCCATCTTTTCCTCTGTCTACCTCTGCCTCTCCATCCTTCCACATTTTTGGGTAAGTTTCTTATAATCCACAAAGCCCTGCCGGGAATCGAACCCGGGACCTCGTGCTCAGCAGCCGCAGGCAGTAGGACACTACATATCATAAAATGGAATACCAACCTATCTTCATAATCATAATCATCATCTCTCGAGTAATAATAATCGTCGTCATCATAGTTGTATCTATAAGCTGGACGCCTTCGCCCCGGGCGCTGTGGCCGTGGGGTCGTGGTGGTGGTGGTAGTGGTGGTGGTGGGCGGTGGGGCTGGGGTCGTCGTGGTGGTCGCCTGGTAGAGGGCGTCGTTTCTGTGAAGATGGAGAAAAATATAAATTTGATTATTCTTTATTGTACACAAAGAACAGTACCAGTTTAGGGTGTACATAAATTTCGTATATCTAGATTATATGTAAGTGATAAATATAAAAAAATAAATATAATCAATCTAATATAGTCAATAAACGAAAAATAAAGATAAAAGAATAATAATACAGAGACAGAAGTCAGTGAGCCAAGTAGATAGTTTTTTTTTTTATAGAAGATGTAACGCTATTCCTGAGGTTCTTCCCATGTTCTGAGGAAACTACTGCTCACGTATGGTAAAAAATTGCCTTCATGTTATTTCGATGTATCTGCTAACTGTTACTGCTACTGACAATTTTTATCGAAATCCGTTCAGACGTTTGCTCGTAAAGAAGCAACAGACGTCGACGAATGCAAATCTTTCTTTTATTTAGTAATCTGTGTTTTCGGCTTTATAATATTAGGGTGAGTATCTTTTTCCCGTAGTGCCACTGTCAGTGCTCGAGTTCACTACTTCCCGCACTCGGGTAAAAAAATGATTTAGATTAAAAAGATATTATAATGCATTTTTTCTTTACCACGAACGAAGCTGCGAACTATAGCTATACTCTACAAAGAAACACTATACATATATATCATACCATAGTAAGTATTTAAATCAGATAATGGTAAGCACAATGAGTAACCTTCATTGAGAAGGGAATGGTGCATTCAATGCAGTTGCATCGTGACTTTGATGTGCTAAGCTTTTGTTATTTATGTGCAAAATTATAATACTAGTTGTGTGGGTTTACTCGTATCTTAGCTTTCCATTTTTAAACATCTTGATTTCAGTCTAGTTGAAGATGACGATATAAGCCCCGCAGTGCACAACAAAATATAAAACAGAGTGTTTTTAGATTATTTTTTTCGAAATAATAATGATCACTATTTATTGTTCGATATTTACAGAAATAATATATTATAAATATGTACTTAACCTTGAATTAAGTAAAAATAACAATAACAAAACATTGAATGGTGAATGATTGAATTGATGGAATTACAACTACATACGTATAAAAAAACCTCATCAGAGTATTTTCTACATCATTTTTGAAGTCTTGTAATCGTGACTTTGACTTACCGACTCCAATAATTGGGCGAGTTCTTGCAATCGACTTCTGATACGAAGTGGCAGATGAAAGTCTTCTGGTCGAAGGCTGTGTAGTTCGCGCAGAGGAAGTCGTACCTCGTGCCGAAGAGGCAGTGGTGGTACACCTGGAAGATGAGAAGTTGGATATGAGGGTTTGAGGAGCAGTAGAAGTAGTACTTCTTGAAGAGATGGGTCCAGTGTTTTATCGATAAAAAGATGGTCTTTCTATGGATGATAGAAGCAAAAGTATTACTGGAGACCTATGAAAATAGTTATAGTTAAGTATACTTGTGTGTGATCAAAATCTTGTAATTTACATCTGAGTATAAAACTGTTTGACCTATTAGGTACTTGAAGGGCTGAGTCCAGACATTTTTGGTTAAAAAGCTTGTTTTTCTGTGGGAGATATACGCTTGTCTTCCTAACTTCTTCTCAACTATGTTGGGGTTGCGTTCCAGTCTTATTGATGCAGCTAAGTTCCAACATTTTAAAAAGAGCGACCCAGTTACTCGGGCTACCCAATACTTCTTAGTAAGAATGATTGACAGACTGTCTGGCTTCCGAGTGTACGTAACGATTGCCAAAGATGTTAAAATAACAGCCAAGAAGCGAATAGCCAATTTTAGGCTGACAATAATCATTTCTTGAACGTTATTTTACAAAGGACACCCCTGAACTCGATGCTTCTTTTACTACGAGAAATAGGTAAAGGTGGCAATCTCTCAATCCATCTACTTTCAAGAACCAAAACCCCAACCTTTATAAAGAAGGATAAACAAAATAAACACGAATCTAATACAGTCAGGCTCAGGCAATCAGTAAGGCTAAGTAAAAGCAGTCTTTTGACGAACAATTTTCTAGTGTTTTAGAGGTATAGTAAAAATATGGAAACTCACCTGACACTTATGCGGTACAGACGCGTAAAACCCGTCGTGCAATCCATCACACTTAAAATCTATGGTCTCAGGCTTCGGTACTGTTTCATAAAACGGGTAGTCAGACAAATTGTACCCATTCAATTCTCTGGGCAGATTGGGGTCGTAGATGTAGTCTATCTGGGGGATCCCAGATAGTTTGCTGGTGGTGTTGGTGACTTCTCCGCCCTCGGCTGTTGTTTCAGTCTGGAAAAATAATTTGGATCGTTAGATTTTGAAATTTTTGGCATGGGGTAAGATGGTTGAAGACTATTGATCATGATAAAAAGGATTATGGAGAAGAACGGGCAAGTAGCTAGGGTTTTTATTGTCTACAGTATTATGAGTTAAGTACTGCCTCGTTGGTCTAGTGGTCGCAAGCGCGGCTGCTGTTCTCGAGGTCTCGGGTTCGATTCCCGGGTCGGGCCGAAATCGCTTTGTGGGTTTTCTTAAACTTTCACAAAGCAACCCGTAGTCTGGCAGTTGGTGATTGATTCACCCGTGCATCGGAGAGCACGTAAATGTCGGTCCTGCGCCTGATCTCTTTCCGGTCGTGTCGGATTGCCGTCCCATCGGGTTATGAGAGTGAAGGAATAGGGAGTGCACCTGTGTCTGCGCAAATGCTTGTGCACTATAATATGTCCTGCGCAGCTGGCTGATCTCCTTAAATGAGAACAGCCACCGTGGCCGAAATCGGCCGTGGACGCCATTATTATTATTATTATGAGTTAAGTAAGATATCTTCGACTAAATACTATTGTATCAATTTTATATAATTTCAGTTTTTGGTATCATCTGGGTTTGAATGTTGTCTGTAAGACATTGATTAAGTGCTATCAGTATATAATTATTTGTTTCGTTTTACATTTTCGCACAGTAGAAGAAAATTCTATTCTATTCTGTACCTACCGACATCTGTGTATTTAGAAAACAGATTCAAAAGAATAAAATCTAATGTCGATGCATAATGTGCTTGAGGAATACATTAATAGATAAGAATAAAAAAGTGCAAAAAAAAATTGTAATTTTTAGAGTTGATTCAAGGCATTTTTTTCGTAAAACCGCAGGGAACAGTTTATATACTCGTAAAGTGAAATAAGTTAAAGTAACAGTAACTGAGTAACATCCTTGGACTTTAAGTTGTAAGCATCTTTAGGTTTCTAAGTCATGGCGTGATAGGTCGAAACAAACTATAGTTAGAAACAGATTTATTATTATTAGCCTTTGTCTAAATCGGATAGTCGCCTACCCATCATTTTAACCGTTTTTGTTATGTAGGTTAAGGCTGTATTCAAGTCTGTTTAGGAACATGTACAATACTAGATCTTTACTTATAATAAACTAGCTTCTGCCAGCGGTTTCACCCGCATCCCGTGGGAACTACTTCCCGTACCGGGATAAAAAGTAGCCTATAGCCTTCTTCGATAAATGGGCTATCTAACACTGAAAGAAATTTTCAAATCGGACCAGTAGTTCCTGAGATTAGCGCGTTCAAACAAACAAACAAACAAACTCTACAGCTTTATAATATTAGTATAGATGCGATAATAACTTTGTCTGTCGAGTTTTCACTTCAAAATTACTGGATCTAGTTTTTTTAATATAATGTACAGGTTTAAAGTTTTTATATATCAGTCAAAAAAAACTGGACCGATTTAAATGTAGCTTGGTACACTAAATAGTCGAAAGTCCAAGAATGGACATAAATTAATGTAATGTAATTTTGATCCGGTACTACTATGGAGACATATATATAGGTACGGTAAAGCTTCTATTTTTGTTAAGTATCTTATAATTTTGTATATCACCGCGCGTAAATATTCTCCAAGTTTCAAAATTAATAAGAAAACCTACCTAAGACCTGATTCTATATTAAAGCAAAATAATTTATAGAAATATACATACACTAGCCGTTTACCCGCGGTTTCACCCGCGTCCCGTGGGAGCTACTGCTCGCACCGGGATAAAATATAGCCTATGTTACTCGCAGATAATATAGCTTTCTAATGGTGAAAGAATATTTAAAATCGGTCCAGTAGTTTTTGAGTTTATCCATTACAACCAAACAAACAAACAAACAAAGTTTTCCTCTTTATAATATTAGTATAGATATACGTATATTCGTATAATATTAAGCCGACGTGATCTAGCATAACTTTCCCTCTAAACGTCATAGTTATTATGTCTTCCTATGTATAAATAAGTATTTCATAACTATAAGCCACTATAGATTAGTCAACAGCCTTGAATATATTTTCTACTTCTCGATACGAACTTGGTTTTATTTAATTTTAAATTATTTATATTAAAAAGAAACCGGATTCTCCTGTCTCCTATTTTTTTGGTTAACTAGTTCCTGCCTCGGGCGTTGCCTGGTTCTAAACACGTGAATTGCCTTCAGCACAGCATATAATAGTGTTAGAAAAATAAAACTTTCAATAGTAGATCCCTTCAATAAAATATACGATATTTTAAATCACCCACCCTACAGTCCAGACCTGGCCCCGAGTGATTATTATCGATTATAAATTTTCCACCGATAATGAAATCAAGGAGGCAGTTTCGGCGTATTTTGAAGACAAAGATAAAACATTTTTTTATGAGGGTATTAATAAATTAATAGAAAGATCTGAAAAATGTATCCGTCTTGCAAGTGAATATATTGAAAAGGAAAAATAATTTGGTTTTTTATTTGGACCCTTTGCCCCCCATTCCGCGAATATAAAAACGCTCCCACGTATATGATAGGATCCTGTAAAATAAACCAATTTTTACCCGGCTACTGGAAAGAAAAGACCGTGTCCATAGGCCCGGTTATTAAAACCAGATACCCACGACTAGTTTGCTTACGGATGGTAGTTTTTGAAACCAATTTGATTAATATCAAAATAAATCCCCGATTTCCCGCTCGGGTTTTCCACGTAGGAACGTTAGATTCGTACGGGGGCGTAGTCGCGTATATTGGTACGTTCGCTTTACTTTTTTCAAACTTTAGACTAGACTACCTATAGTTATCGGCATGGATATTGAGCCCTGACCTTCACCTGCGCAGAAGCGATTTATTGGTTTATTGCCTTATGTGTACAGTGCGCAAAGCGATCCCCACTCTTCCGCCGAGAGCTCAATATCCGTGCCGATAACTATACCAAGTAACATTTAAAGTGGTCCAGTATTTTTGGCTTGAGAGGCAAGGCATTATATAAATATAAACGATTTTGTGGGGCAGACCTATGTATAAAAAAATAATGTATCATGGAACTGCTAAATAAATAAATAATACTGACCTCAGCACCATCTTCAGCCGCCTCCTCCGGTGCTGCAGTGGTCGAGGACTTGGAGAAGATGAGAGAAGTGGCCTTCACAGCTGTCGTGGTGGGCACGTCGATCGCAAGGAGTGTCAGGGAAATACCTGCAATTGTGAGGGTATACATGTTGAAAAATTGTTGGTTCTGATGATGATGATAAAATAAAGTAAATAGTAGATAGGTAGTTAGTTTGTTTAAATGTAATAATTAATGCCATTTAGTTTGAGTTTTTTTAAAGGACATTGTAAATACGTGAATATCTTAGCCTAATCATAATAATTAAATAATAATTAATGTATGTAATAGATTTATATATTTATACTAGCTTCTGCCAGCGGTTTCACCCGCATCCCGTGGGAACCACTTCCCGTACCAGGATAAAAAGTAGCCTATAGCCTTCCTCGATAAATGGGCTATCTAACACTGAAAGAAATTTTCAAATCGGACCAGTAGTTCCTGAGATTAGCGCGTTCAAACAAACAAACAAACAAACAAACTCTTCAGCTTTATAATATTAGTATAGATATAAGGTGGGTCGCAATTCGGATGATATTTTTTTTTTTCAAGTGAAGCGAAGAAGCGTGAAGCGAAGAAGCGTGAAGCGATAAGTATTTAATGGACACAAAGATATATTCTATCAGAAACAATAAATTAGTTAACTCATTACAAGTGAAGGACAAACTACTTAAAAAACTAAACTAAACATACATTATACCAATTCTTACAACGAAAAACCGCAATATTACATAACGGAAAAACACAAATGCATGTTCTCAGAAACATCTTATTGAACTTTAAGGATAATTCCAATAAAAACATTTATCAAGGATTCTTCTGTTGAAAGGTATTTTAATGTTTATCATTCATCACCTAATACATCCATATAAAAGCTGTTGATTTGCATCCGTGCCATAGTCGACCCAAATCAACAAAAAAATTGGTACGTAATTTTTTTATTTTAATTTTTTTTCGGAATTCCGTCAATGTCATCTAGCCGTATTTAAACTTGGCGCGTGTGTTACTGGCCTTAAAACCGTGCTGCGCCCTCACACAAACGAATACACAAAGCATACGCAACGATAATTCATAAATTCATAAAATTGGATTACTTCTGAAATACTATGACATTACAATGACAAAAAAAAGCAGTGCATATTAGCTATTTCCCGTCTACTGTAATTCCAATCGATTATTTACGTATTTTATGTCCTCCTCCTGAAATATGGCACAAATGCAAATCAACACCTTGTATAACTAAAATATTAAAGAGGATTTTTTTTGTTTCTCTGTTTGTACCTTGAAAGTTCTGACACTACTGAACCGATTTGAAAAATTCTTTCACTGTTGAAAAGATACACTCTCCCCGAGCCACATAGGATATATTTCGTCCCGATGCAAGCAGTAGTTCTCACGAAATGCGGGTGGGACCACGGGAAAACAGTAAGTGCGTAATAGGTAAATCCTAGTTTGTAAGGATGTATTCATGTGTGTCTGTATGCTTGTGTTACTCTTTACTGCTAAAACTACGTTACGATAGTCAGAAGCCAGTAAGTCTGACATCAGTCTAACCAAGGGGTATCGGGTTGCCCGGATAACTGGGTTGAGGGGGTCAGATAGGCAGTCGCTCCTTGTAAAACACTGGTACTCAGCTGCATCCGGTTAGACTGGAAGCCGACCCCAACATAGTTGGGAAATGGCTCGGAGGACGATGATACTGCTAAAACTACTGAACAGATTTTCGAAGAAATATTGCTTATTTAAGGCGATTAACACACGGCACCGCGCACCGCCGCGGTAAGGGGTGAAGCGGATCTCATGTCGCATTGACCTGTATTAAATCCGTTGATGCCTAACACACGTACACCGCCTGACCGCGCGTTCGAGCGGTGCTCTTTTGTTCGAGCGCCACCGCCCTCCGCGGTGGTGCGCGGTGCCGTGTGTTAATCGCCTTTTAGGCTACTCCTTATCTATGTGCGGGAAGCAGTTCCCTCAAAAAAACGGCTGGAATCGTAGGAAAACATCTAGTTTTCTTCTTACATAATATCTTCACATAAGTACGATTTTAAGTAATGCAAATTTTGACATTTGTGCTGCAGTTTCACCATTTGCAAGTCCTTGACTTTTCATGATGCAACTTGTGTTAAATGATCATCATATATGTCAATTAGTATTATGGGTTATAGTGCTGTTGAAGTGTCGATAAAATTTGATGTCTTTATCGATAGTTCGTGTGGCAAAATACTGTTAATAAGTGCGTAAATAATTGGAATAAATGGTTTGAATGTTAGAGGGCGAAGTATTTTTGATTTTAAAATTATTTATTTTAACTTTAGTTACGTGAAAATGTGTATTGATATGGCCTAAAGTTCGAAAGAATTTTGTACTATTAATAAATATTACTATTAATATATATTTATATATAATAAGTGTAACAACACTGATCACTTGAAAATATCAAGTTGCACAATTTTTGATAGGATCGCATTACAAGTCATATTTCCATAAAATTTTGTTAGTGTTTAATAATTTTATATTTCTAAGAACCATAGATCGGCTTTTACTTTATTTAATATTGTAGTTCAAGGTCTAGACAAAGGCCTGCCGGGGCTGCGGGATTGTTCGCGCGAGTTACCGCGGCGCTGGTACATAAAGGGCTTCAGAAGGAACATGATGGGGTTTAGTCAGTAAGAGTCTGACACTCCCTCACGCTGCACACACGGGACGGGTCATTTGAAGATGATGAAAAAAGGAGTAGAAAAATGCTCTTCGATAAGAAACAGCCGCACGGGTCGAACAGAAGTCGTGGTGGTCTAATGGGTAAAGAACCAACCTCTCAAGGATGAGTGTGCGGGTTCGATTCCAGGTTAGGCAAGTAAATGCAACTTTTCTAAGTTTGTATGTACTTTCTTAGTATATCTTGGATACCAATGACTGTGTTTCGAAGGGCACGTTAAACTGTAGGTCCCGGCTGTCATCTAACATCCAGTCGTTACGGGTCATCCAGTCGGAAGCCAGTAAGTCTGACACCAGTCTTACCAAGGGGTATCGATTTGCCCAGGTAGGTAATTAGATGATGAGGTCAGGCAGTCAGTCGCCCCATGTGCTACACTAGTACTCAGCTGCATCGATTAGACCGGAAGCCGACCCCAACATAGTTGGGGAAAGGCTACGCAGATTTGGTAGTTATTTTTTAACATTTATTTCTGCCAGAACTTAGGTAGATAGACCCTGACAACAACTGTCATGATTTAGAACCACTAAGCTAGACTAAAAAGGAGTTTTGAATCTCGGAATTTTAAAATTCTAGATCATTCCAAGGTCTTATCATGCGTAGAAACAATAAAAATACCCAAAATTAGATTGTTTTAACTGCCTCGTTTCCTTCTAAGAAACCTTGAGCGAATTCATGTTGACTGATGACATTTTTAATTTGTCTACTAAGAATTGGCATACTAGTTTTAAATACATATGTATGTATGTATGTATCACGGAGTAAGGAAAGATGAGCGGAGATGCCTTAATGAAGGTAGGTCAGGCGCCTTCTTCTAGCTCAAATGCGTACGTAGGGCATGACCAAAACTATCAGATACGAGTGAATTAACGATGCATTCAGGTTTTCTGAGACATCTGTCAACGATTTTCAGTATTAAAAGAAATGGTCGGGTCCAAAGAAGGCGTATAAGGGCGGAGCGAAGAAGATAGTAACGTTCGTCATCCCCCACAAACCTGCATGTTGGCGCGCTACATTCTTAAGGCGGGTCTACGCTACACGAACCGAGCACGAGCGAAGCACAAGCGTAGCCGTTCTTGGCTTGTCGTTCGCGGCGTCAAGTGTGGACGTACAACGAACCTACAACGATCACTGTTAGCAAATCCCTTTGTATTCGTCAAAACCGACAACAGGCGGAACGCAGCCGAGCACGAACAAAATGCTCGCAGCGCGCTCGTTAGAGGCTTGTAAGTTGATCCACACTAGACGAATTGTGCTCGGTTCGTCTAGCGTAGACACAGCTTTAGGAGATTTTCCGTTATGGCACCTCCGCTAGTCATTTCGTTCTCCATGGTATGTATGTACCTCTATGTTAGAACATATAAAGGTGTTATGTAATCGTTTGAATTTGTAAGCTGTGAATCCGGTTTGTTTTTTTTTATCATTTGGCTTATCGTGAAGACACTAATAAGTTTTAGTTTTTTTTTTTAAGTTTCCCGCGGATTCACACACGATCCCATCGAATGATTTCCCGCAACTGGGTAAAATATAGCCTGTGTTACTCGGGGATAGTGCAGCTTCCCAACAGTGAAAGAATTTTTCAAATTGGTAAAGTAGTTTCAGAGTTTTTTCCAACAAAGAAAAAAAATGTTTTGGTTGGTCGCCATAGTATCGTCCATTTTTCAGCAGGGTACACCACGGGCAGGTGAGATTGGTTTATCTCCAAATACGCTTTATTTGGATAGTAATAAATAAAATACTTACAAAATAAACTAAATCCAACCCATCTGTGTCTAGATCGCTTCATTTTGTCACTTCCACCTGTGGACAAACGAAAACATTGCTTTAGTAACGCTAAATTGTAATTCTACAGAATTGTTTATACATAATTTTTTAAGATGAAATATATAGAAAACGGGGATCTAAATAAATAGGGTAAATAAGTAAAACAGTGGGTAAATAGGTTCATTTATGTCATTTAGGTCAAAAGCCTGAAAGTTTAGCAGCCAAGGGGGTATTGAGTTTCTCGGTTTTTGGAGGTCAGATAGGCAGTCGCTCCATATAGAACTCTGGTTAAACTGGAAGATGACCCCAAGATATTTGGGAAAAGGCTAGGGCGCTTACCCGTGGTGTCAATGGAAAGAAAAGCTTAATAGTTTTATATTCTTGCCTAGATAAGATAATTTAAAAGTGGTTATGTAAAATAAACTTCATTGATCAAAATAAAAGCTATAAAAGGCAAATCACACTACAACAGCCTTAAACAGACATACTAACAAACACTCCCTTTACTTCATACGGAGCGAAGTAAAATGAAAGACCTTGCGTTGTTATACCTAGTGATGGGACATTACTATCGATATTTTTATCGATAACTACCTGACCCAACAAACTTCATATCGTTTAAACCTTCCCTAGACCTTCACAAACATTTTAAACCCATAACAAAAAAAAACGCTCCAGCAATTTATCGAGTTTGAGTAAGACTAACGAACAGCAATTCATTTACGTAAATAAATGTAGAACCACTTAACCGATTTTGTGTAAACTTCACATAAACCATCTACTAAATAGTCCGAACAACGCCTAAACATTTGGTTTGGATAGGTGAGCCCGTTCTTGAGTTATAAAATTACAAAGAAAATTGACATTATTTTTTATATTTAGGTATGGATATAGTGTGCTAAAATAAAAATGGTCGATAATGTTAATGTTTGAATGTAGAATCTTCGAGGTTATAACCTACATAGGTTTTTAGTGTTTTATGTCGAAATAGTAAAACTGTTTTTAAAGAGCTTGTAACAGTATTAGTATTTAAAATTAAAATTGTATGGATAACTGACAAAAGTCGACCTAATTTCGTAATAAGGCAAAGTTGAGGAGTGACGTATATGTTGACATCAATACATACATATGTAGTTCTTCTTATTTAACTTTACTAATCTTAGATCCAGTGTTTTTTTTATAGATTTTAACTGTAATAAGTAAAACAAATAGACAAGAACTGTATGTATTTTAATCTTTAATCTGCAAGATGCTCTTTCTAGAAAAAGGAACAAAGGTGAGTTTTAGTTAACAGAAGTCTGACACTCCTACCCACTGTACTCTATTGCGAGAGGAATCATCTGATTTGCCACAGCTTAAAACCACTGTACTGCTGGCACCCGCAAGTTTGGGGGACCTGCCCATAATCTCCGCGCTTGCACATGCGTCTTCGTAAGCATTACTATACTAAGCGCCGCTATTTCAATCGCCAGGTAACTTTGATCTTAAGAAACTGTTTGATATTTTGTCAGATTTTGTATAGAATATATGTCAAACCGCCATGTTTATTCCTAAGTACCACATAAAAGTTAAGTTATGGTTGAAAAATCTCGTCTAAATCTTATCAAATGCAGGTAGCTTCAGGCAACTTATTATATACTAGCTTCTGCCAGCGACTTCGTCCGCGTTAGATTCGGACTTTGTGCAAAGAGAGGAAGAAATAATAAACACCAGCCTCCTATTAGGAATCTAAATCTATGCGTACCCACTACTACTCCACCTAAAGAGATACAAAATATGAACTACATATTAATAATTAAGGCTGCACACGCGACGGAAGCATAAAAAATGGAGAAACTTCTCCCGTTTTACCAACGTTTCCCTTCACTACTCTGCTCCTATTGAGCTTAGCGTGATGAAAAGTATCCTTTAACCTGACCAGGAGTATGAAGAATAATTGTACCAAGTTTCGTTAAAATCCGTCTAGTAGTTTTTGTTTCCATAACGAACATACAGACAGACAGACAGACAGACAGACAGACAGACAGACAGACAGACAGACAAAAATTTTACTGATTGCATTTTTGGCATCAATATCGATCACTAATCACCCCCTGATAGTTATTTTGGAAATATATTCCATGTACAGAATTGACCTCTCTACAGATTTATTATAAGTATAGATTTAGTGATCATTAGCAGTAAGACTATAAAATAGTCATTAAAACCAACATAAACATACATACAACATACAAAACATCTAGATGTCGCTATGTATGTCATGGCGTGTCTAGAGGTCAGTTTGAGGGTAACACATCATATTTCTTTAGCATTATTGTTTGTTTTGTATATTTAAATTAATGCTAATTAGCTTTTGGTCTTAAAATAGACAATATGTTATTTTTAATTCAGCAGCAGGATGCAAGATTTAAAGCTGTTTAGTTCAGTAGAAAAGCTAATTTGCTTGGTTAATAATTTGAGGTAAGTATTAATAAAGATTTTTTTTAAATCGCGGCATTCACAGAAACTAAAGAACATATTAAAATAATTCTATTATTATTTGAGATTCCATTAAGGATCAAGGAAGGCAACGTTTTTCCCGGGGCTTAAAGTACTTCCCAAGCTTCACAGAAAAAACTCATAAGATTCATTTGTAAATCGTAAAATAAAATTTATTTGATTGCTATGATAAAATAGTTTTTTTTTTTTTTATGAAAATGAAACATAAAAGCTTGTTCATACATAAGTAACATAAATATGATATACTTAATTATCGTCCAGTATGTCAAGAAAAGAATGATAATAATTAACTATGAATGCATATAGTAGACTATGCAGTACATATTTTAAATACCAACAATGCAAGTGGAAGGCTAACCTCTTCGCTGTCATTACTTAAGCATTTCTGCACTGTAGCAGAATAACCTTGAGTAAGTGACTATGTGAAATGTTTTTACCAATGAGGAAAAAAAGTACTTATTTTTTACGTGTAGAGAATTTGTTTAATTTGCTCAACATCACTTTTTTGTTTCAAAGTATAGGTTGGTAGGTATTTTTTGACTAAAAATTATAATTTTTAGAAGTCACAAATATTTTACTGACTTAAAAACCTTCGGTTAGGGACCAAAGGTTTTTTAATCAAGTCTTAAATTGTTAAACATGTGCTTTATACCTGTAATTCTAAATTCTAATGACTTATCTCACTTCAACATACAACAATAAAAAAAACATTCCACTGAGCACAATAATATTCCCTATTTATCACTCTATAAAATAAAAATAATCATGTGTCGAAAAACAACTATCGACATATTTCTATCGACACTCGTGCATCACTAGTGACTACATAAGACAATAGTCGAGATATACGATACGGCGGTACTTCCTATCATTGTGATCGTTTATATGTACAAATTAGTTAATTAAATCTTACATTAAATCTACAGGAAGAACGAATAATAGCTTACACAATAATCTGCCTAGGCATTTCCCTAATATACTGAAGTTGGCTCCCAGTGTTATGCAGCTGAGTACCAGTGTGCCACATGGATCGACTGCCTATCTAACCTCCTCAACCCAGTTACCCGGGCAACCCAATACTCCTTGGTAAGACTGTTTGTCAGACTTACTGGCTTCTGACTACCCGTAACGACTGCCACAGATGTTCAAATGACAGCTGGGACCTACAGATTAACGTGGCTTCCGATTTTTTTATATTAATGGTTACCCATCCAAGGACTGACTACGCCATGCGTTACTTAATCTATGACATAATAACTCCTGCGGCTATGACTTAGTCACAAGTTTAACATATACCTTCTTACAAAAAAATAAATAAGTAATGGCACGCGACGATGGCAAGAGACCAGACGGTATGTCGTTATTCCCGTGGAAGATGGGTAGGTCTTTAGTATGGGACTCGACCTGTGTCGATACTCTTGCACCAACCCACCTTCCTAGCTCCGCGCGATGTGCTGGTTCCGCTGCTGCGGCTGCAGAGAACCTCAAACGGCGCAAATATAGCACCCTGGTTGGTAACTATATCTTTGAGCCGTTTGGGGTTGAAACCCTCGGGCCGTGGGGTCCAAGTGCTCATCTGCTTTTTAAAGATCTGGCAAAGCGACTTGCTGACACTTCAAGTGACCCAAAGGCTGGTTTTTATTTTGGTCAAAAATTAAGCATTGCCATCCAACGTGGCAATGCTGCCAGCCTCTTGGGTACACTCCCGGTGGGCAGCGATGAGGAGTTTTTTGATGCCATTTTATAATTGTTTTTAGTTGTACATATGTATAAATAAGTTTATTTTTACGTCAATAAGTAATTTATTTAGAAATATTTAGAAAGAGCAAGGGCGGGTTGACGCTCTTCAGTTTTAGCTTTTTCCTTGGATAGTTTTCATTATTATTTAAATATTTATATCGTTCAGTAAATATGTAAATAAAGTACCAACATAGAAAGATACGCGAATACTTGAATTCGACCCCTAGACTCGCATGCGACCAGTTTTCATCCTAGCCCGGATATATTTTGCTCTCCATTGTAATACAAAGTAAAGTACTACATATTATATATACATATACATAGAAGTATATAAACTGTCTGTATGTAGAGAATGCAATCGTAGGACGTTCACCTTGCAGCGTCCTTGTCGTGTACACTTTTACCTGCACTATACAGTGGATTATATTATATTTAAGTTACTACTTATATGTTTCTATTAAACCTTAAACTGCTTTTAATTTTCAGCTGAATCCTGAAGAATATAGTCTGTGTTATGATTAAAACTAGCCTATGTTGCTGTCTAGGTTTTGGTCTATAGCCATGCTAATTTTTATCTCAATTGGTCAAGTAGTTTTACGACGAGAGCATAGCAAACACACATTACAATTTTATTTGTTTGAATGAGTAGGTTAACCCAGAGGTTTAAGCAAAATTACAGTCAGCGAAAAGCAATTAATATTCCCGATTAAAACACTGAAATTGAGAACTTCCCTTTTCAAAAGTCGGTTATACAAGATGAAAATAAATCTCTGACATTTTTATTTCAAAATAGTACTACTTATGTTCTATGAAAATAAATGTTACTTTCTTTCTTTCTTTCTTTCTAACTAGCCTTTCCCAACTATGTTGGAGTCAGCATCCAGTCTAACTACATACAGCTTAACTTGGCAGTATTGTATAAGAAGCTAACTTCACATTTGACCTTCACAACTCAGTTACCAGGTAACTTACTAGCATGATAAACCTTTGAGTACCAGTCTAACTGGCTGCAGCTGAGTACCAGTGTGCCACATGGAGCGACTGCCTATCTGACCTACTCAACCCAGTTGCGCGATCAACACGAGACGTAGTAAGACTGGTCGTCAAAATTTATGGCTTGTGACTGCCAAATGTGTTCAAATGACAGCCGGGACTCAATAAAGGTGCCTTCCGAAACACGGAGGAACTCGTCATCATGACAAGTGTTGCCTAACTTTATAATCCCTCGTGTTTGTTTTTAGTCTGTCTGTTACCAGGGGCCCGATTCTCCTAAGTTAATAATGTCAAATTTGAATAGAAATCGAATCGCAATATGATCGCAATAGCAGTTTTAACCATATCGGGCATTCTGCTACTAATATAAGAACAATCATATTCCAACGACATTCGATTGGTTTGCGATTGGTCTACTATTTTGGTGATTTTGGTCTAAACGGTAGTTTGCTCTACAATCATATTGCAATCGTAAATCATTTGCAGACAAAATGATTAATTATTGAATGACAGAAAAGGATAAAAACGTTTATTTCAAAGAAAAAATAGCGGAATGCCACATACGCTTCAATCGTAATCGAGTCGTGATTGGATAGCAGTCGAATATGAATCGTATGTCGCTTAAGTAAAATTAGGAGAATCGGGCCTCTGGTATGTGTCTCATGAACCGTACCTATAGTTAGAAATTTTCACGAATGATTGTATTTCTGTTGGCGTACAGAGTAATTATTGGGGGCTTACAATAAACGTGATTTGTTGTACGGAGTCTTACTCGCACTTGTCCGGTTTTTTGACATAGCCACATATAGTAGCTTCAAGCAGCGGTTTCACTCGCATTCCGTGGGAACCTTTGCACGAACCCGAATAATAAAGTAACCTATAGCCTTCCTCGATAAACGGACCATCTAGCACTGAAATAAGTTTTCAACTCGGATCAATGGTTCCTGAGATTAGCGCGTTCAAGCAAACAAATAAACAACCTCTTCAGCTTTATAATATTAGGATAGATAAACAGTCCAAACCAATGATCCTTCTCCGTGTGAGAGGAGGCCTGTGCCCAGCAGTGGGAGGATAAAAAAGGTTGTAACAGTTGAAAAACTTGTCTGAAAAAATTACGATTATGACGTTGAAATAAGATCCGTTTTGCAGCCACACTTTTTAAGACTAGTGTTCAACAGATGTTTAAGTTATTGTAGTAAGGTTGATAAAGTTTTTCTCTTACTAAGAAACAATATTAATGTAGTTATCACAGTCACAGTATATAGAACAGTCTATCTCGAAGGTCGTCCAGCGTCACGCACCAACCGCGGTCGAATGCACACAAACTTTCTCCCCGTTCATTGTAAAACACTATTGTTTTAAATAACCGTTATATAACGTTATATATTACTATTATATTCCAGTATTATTACGTAATTTTTAAACCTTTTTATCGCCTTGTTAAGTCTATGTAAATTGGGTGAAATAAGTTTACGCTTTCTTTGTTTTTTGGTTAAAAAACTTGAGTTTAGATCTATTTTTAAACTATGATTCAGCAAAAAATTGTAAGTGAGGCGAGATTCCATTCCGCTACATATGTATGCAACAACTTATCAATACATAGTAGGTATAAAACAAAGTCGCTTTCGCTGTATGTCCGTATGTATGCTTAGATCTTTAAAACTACGCAACGGATTTTGATGCGGTTTTTTTTAATAGATAGAGTGATTCTTAAGGAAGGTTTGTATGTATAATACATGTAAGTACCACGGGCGAAGCCGGGGCGGGCAGCTAGTAAATAATAATTAAATATTATTATATCATTTGACAATCTCAGATCTAATCATAAACTGTATGAACATCTTTCGGAGGTAGGTAAGTAGGTACCTATAGATATCATGTTCGCGCACAAAGGTTGCAGTTTAGAAATGTTCGCACGCAATGTGTGACTGTTTGAATCTCGCTCAAAATCCTCGTTATTTTTTAAATAATTATTATCTGCCAACTTAACAAAACTCTACTACAGAACCCCACTCCGCGTAACCAAACACAAATTATTACTCATCATCATCTCCCGACCCTTTCCCCAACTATGTTGGGGTCGGCTTCCAGTCTAACCGGATGCAGCTGAGTACCAGTGTTTTACAAGGAGCGACTGCCTATCTGACCTCCTCAACCCAGTTACCCGGGCAACCCAATACCCCTGAGCAAGACTTAACGTAACGCAACAACAAATCATTACTATTCTTTCTTTTACCAATAAAATTTCACCTTGTTTTTATATTAATATCGCTATGTAGGTCACCTCGGTCACGTCTGTCTGTCCGTCTGTCACTTACATAACGGTAAACGTTACGTGATCTGAAATTATTTATTGTATTCAAATGTGTTATGTGCAAATTTTGTATTACCTTTGGGGGTAGAACTTGTGAGGACAGCATTTTGAATGATTTGACCAGGTACCATTCATTCATTCATTCGTCCGTTGTAATATTTCCATCATAGATCCTTCGACTCCCGGGTTTTACTAACAAGATATAGATGATTTATAATACGTAATTAACCTGCAAAAATAATATATCCATCGGTGTGCGGCACTGTAAAGCAAAAATGTGTCTTCTGGTCTACTCGCTGTAGCAAACAGTAACACATTGCGTGCGAACATTTCTAAAATGTCCGCGACACTGCAACCGCCGTGCGAACACATGCTAGCTGTGGAGTACATTTTCTGTTTGCGAACAATATTGGGGGAATCTCCATATTGCAAAACACATCTATAATATATTCTTTCTTTGGTCAATAAAACCTAGTATTTCTTTAAAATACTTATGCAAATACATTGTCTTCTTAGAAATATTTCAATGGTAACCTTTAACGCTATTTTTAGCGTTAAATCAAAAACAAAACGATTAGTTCTAGAAAAGTAACGATAAATAATTAAAAATGTGAAATCAAAAAGTTAGGCTGACTTTTCTATTTTTAGACTAGCTTTTTCTCATCATTGTCATGACGAGATCCTCCGTGTTTCGGATGGCACTCATGGCACGTTAAACTTGTGGGTCCCGGCTGTCATTTGAACACCTTTGGCAGTCGTTACGGGTAGTCAGAAGCCAGTAAGTCTTTTTTTTTTTTTTTTAGCGACGTAAAATCATCAAATGACCCCTCCCGCTGTGGGTTAGCGGCCTTTTATGTACCAGGGCCGCGGTATCTCTTTCGAACAACCCGCAGCCCCGGCAGGCCTTGGCCCTGCTGGGCCCCGCTGGGGTTGCTGACATCTCTTTGAGGAGCGCGTGGAACAACGCGCGCCGTCGACACGGGTCTGTCGTCTAGAAAGACAGAGGGACGATGAGCCACCCGAACTCACCGCCCACAGACCCACGCCTACGGTGGCCGGGAGTCATCTCGCGACACCCGGCGCCCATGGTGTCTACCTGGTCCAGCGCGGCGGCCGGGATGAGAGGTGCGAACTCTCTGGCGTTCCGCCTCCTCCTTCTCGAGCATGACCGCTTCGCAGAAGGAGGCGACGGCATCCCATTCCCTCTCGCCCCGGACCATGGCCTGAACCAGGGCCGGACGCGAGAGGTCGCCGCCGCCCAAAGCCTCGACGAGGACCCGGCGGTGCCCTTCCCATGCGGGGCACACCTGGACTGTGTGGTCCACCGTGTCCTCGGGGCTGTCCGCACAATGGTGACACCCGGGCGCCTCCTCACGACCGATGCGGTGCAGGTACCTCCCGAAACAACCGTGTCCGGTGAGGACCTGCGTCATGCGGTACGTGAGGGCGCCGTGACTCCTCCCGAGCCACTCCTCAAAGAGGGGACTTACCGCCACGATGGTGGCGTGCCCTAAGCCAGTAAGTCTGACACCAGTCTTATCATGGAGTTAAGTTAAGCCTGGATTACTGGGTTAAGAAGGTAAGATAGACAGTCGCTCCATATGGCACACTGGTACTCAGAGTATTCGGTTAGACTGGAAGCCGACCCCAACATAGTTAAGAAAAGGCTGCGCACAGACATGGATTACAATTTGAAATGCACTTGAATAAAATAGTTATATAGCTTCATCAGAATAAAGTTAAAAGTTAAAGTTACAGCCTTTTTATCGTCCCACTGCTGGGCTGCGGCTTCCTCTCACACGGAGAAGGATTGAGCATTAATCACCATGCTTGCTCAATGCGGGTTGGTGATTTCAGACTATATAGTCCAGGTTTCCTCAAGATGTTTTCCTTCACCTTTTTATCAGCCATTGAACATCCTTGACAGTCGTTACGGGTAGTCAGAAGCCAGTAAGTCTGACGCCAGTCTAACCTAGGGGTATCGGGTTGCCCGGGGAACTGGGTTGAGGAGGTCAGATAGGCAGTCGCTTCTTGTAAAGCACTGGTACTCAGCTGAATCCGGTTAGACTGGAAGCCGACCCCAACAGGATTGGGAAAAAGGCTCGGAGGATGGATGGTGTCCAAGATATACTTAGAAAGTACATACAAACTTAGAAAAGTTGCATTGGTACTTGCCGGACCTGGAATCGATCCCACACCCTCATACTCATACTCGAGATGTTGATAAGTCGTGGTGGCCTAGTGGGTGAAGAACCAACATCTCATCAGAATAAGTAAAACCATGAGTAACTACTAAAACCCATATAAACTTGTAACTATGTCCGTACCTAATTGTTTGACAAAACACACACACACACACACACACAGACAGAGAGACAAACTTAATGCTATCGTGGGAAATTGTTACTACATTGTGTAATGATAATGTTTCTACATAATATGTACCTAGCTAAACTGCTAGCAAGTATGTCTATCAAGATGAAGCGTACCCATAGGAAGTACTCCTATGGGTACGCTTCATCTTGATAGACATACTTGCTAGCAGTTTCCCGTGGTTTCACACGTGTTCTGAGGGAACTACTTCCTTTACGAAAAAAACGAGGCAAGTGCGAGTCGGACTCGCGCACGCAGGGTTCGGTACCATTATTTATAAAACCGCATCTACTTGTTGCCGTTATCGATATCGAGCAAAATGATTTTAAAAAATCACGTTTGTTGTACGGGAGCCCACAAAAATATTTATTTTATTCTAGTTTTCAGTATTTGTTGTTATAGCGGCAACAATAATACATCATCTGTGAAAATTTCAACTCTCTAACTATCACGGTTAATGAGATACAGCCTGGTGACAGACGGACAGAGGAGCGAAAACAATAGGGTCCTGTTTTACTCTTTGGGTACGGAACCCTAAAAAGTAGCCTATATCTTTTTTCTGATGTATATATTATTAGATTCAGTGGTTTTATTGTATAGTTGGGTACTGTTGGAATTAATCAGCACACCAGGATAAAATGTAGTCTTGATGTAGTCTTTTCGATAAATGGTTTTTCTTATATTGATTTTTTTTTTTCATATCAGTCTAGTAGTCCCTGAGGAAAGCAAACTGTTCGGCTTTATAATATTAGTTTAATACTCAGTAGATTTTTACTCACGTCAAATACATATATTTGCTCCTCCTAGGTTACTTATGACCACAAAATAGTTACTAGAGTTGAAACCTGAAATTTTAAATTCTCAGTATAAAAAGAGTGGTTACCACTCCAGGATCTAGCTGTTGTGAGCAACTTAACCTTGAATGATCTTGTAATTGATGAATCTAATTAATTATCCTTTGGAATTGTAAATTAATCAACATTTTAAGTTAAATGGCAGGCCAAATGTCATTAGTGTTTGATCAATGGTCATAGAGTTAACAAGATATTGAATAAGACTTCACCGACTTTACTAAAAGTGAGTTATGCTTTTGACATCTGTGTAAGTATGACAGAGGAGATTTTCTTTTCAAGTCCAGGTTTCCTTAAAGAGGTATTTTTTTCTTCGTCCGTCATTGATAACTAAGATATAAGTACCTAAATTCTCAAAAAGTACATAGAATGAGTACTTGACCTGCTACAATTTTAATTTTCTCATACAGAAAAAGAATGAGCGTTAATCACCACGTTCGCAAGAGGGGGACTGGAGTTATTTTTAAATACGATACACCTAAACTAGTAGACCTTTTTGTAAACATAAACGCTCAACAAAGTCAAAATCAAATGTTTTTATTTCAAGTAGGCCTCTGCAGGCTCCTATAAAACGTCACACTAGTTGCAAGGTTCCAATAAGTTGGTCTTATTGGGAAGAGCCGGTGAGAAACTCCATAGCCTCTCTTTCAAAAGTAATAATATGTTCGATCAACAATAAACATAAATATTAAAACTTGTCAAAACATACAAAAGGAATAAAGCAACCTGTCCAAACATTATAACATCTATATTTGACAAACAGGACACTGAACAACCTTCGCGCATCTGAGCAAGTTAGCGAGGTCATTAGTTCGTATATGTAGTTAAATATACATATATTATGTATGTCTAAATGTGTGTATATGTATAAGGAACATTATGTTTGGTCAATGATCTATATTGACATAGTTATTTTTAGAATAAAGTGTTGTTGGTCCCGGCTATCATTGAATATCTTTGGCAGTCGTTACATGGAGTCAAAAGCCAGATAGTCTGACAATCAGTCTTACTAAGGGGTATTGGGTTACCCGGTTACCCGAGTTGAGGATGCAGTCGCTCCTGATAAAGCACTGGTACTCAGCTACATGCGGTTAGACTGGAAGCCAACCCCAACATAGTTGGGAAAAGGCTAGACAGATTATGTTTAAGTGAGAAGAAGTTAGAAACGACGTAGGTACTTACAGTGATATCTTTAATTATTATAAACTAGCTTCTGCCAGTGGTTTCACCCGCATCCCGTGGGAACTACTTCCCGTACCGGGATAAAAAGTAGCCTATAGCCTTCCTCGATAAATGGGCTATCTAACACTGAAAGAAATTTTCAAATCGGACCAGTAGTTCCTGAGATTAGCGCGTTCAAACAAATAAACAAACTCTTCAGCTTTATAATATTAGTATAGATAGGTAAATCGTCAAATTGGCTGAAACTGACTATAAAACTAAAACTGAAAATTATTAAAAACAATTGTTTGTGCACTAGGTTTTGTATTGATTATATTATAAAAACAAAAATAGTCCAGTAGATCCCGAGATGACAACGTCACAAACTCACAAACTTCATAATATTAGTACCTATAGAAAAGTAAGAACCTAACAATACTTCATTACCGACTAACGGTAAGTAATACTTCTAGTTTCTTGACCGACTTTATCTGAAAGAGGTTATGTAATACGCGTCATAGATATTTCCGGCGTGTTCTGTTTTGTAAGCTTGTTAAGATATTTGTCTCTAAGTGTATAAATAAATACTATTGTTTTGTTAGTCTGTTTATAATATTACTCTAGCAGGGTTTTGGTAAATGTTACTCATTGTGAATGTTTCTATGATGCTAATAATATACTTACACACAATTTTTTGTATGTCAGTATGTCTGTCTCGACTGATTTTGGCATTTGTTGGGATTTTCAGTGGCGGATAGAAGTGTTACTTGGATATTTTTGTTTAAAAAATCTTAAGTTCTTCTTCTTTCGTGTCGATGACATGTCTTATAGTGAGACTACACTTTGTCATCCCAATATGCCGCCACAGCGAGAGCACGGCCGGATGCGCTCATTAGATCCTGCCGCGAGCAAGTTTCAGGGCACAGTGGACATGCGATGAGGTGGGACATGGTCTGCACGGCAGCCCCGCACTCGCACCCAAGCTCCGCCCCGCCCGTGAAACCCCACCTGGACCGATTGTCTTTGCTTCGGCCGACCTGCGTTCAGAGTCTGTTTAAGATCTGCCAAACTCTTCTCGGGAGATCTTGTCCAGGAGGGAGACTTTCTAAGAGCGGGACAAACGGAGAGGGCAGTGAACTCCTCGACCGCCAAAGTTAATTTAAGTTAATAAAGTTAAATTAAAAATCTTAAGTTAATCTATTCAGTCTTATGTTTATATAATAAAAACAGGGACTCAAATGTAAGAACACTTTTGTATAGGAAAATGTCTCTCCAAAAACCTTTAACACGCATATTCTTATAACCATTCTCCCAAAAAGGAGGATCTCAATTCGGATGTTTGTATTTTTTTTAATATTAATAATGCCCACTATTACGACTACACAACTTCTTATCCTAAAACTCGGTCAACAAGCCACTCACTAAAATTACTAACGTGCAATAAAAAATCTAGACAAACAATACCTACATGCTAAAATTATTGACATGTCACATTGCGTGAGTCGATAATTATTACCTCAGCCGGCGACCTGACCTCCATACCTACTTATTTCTTATTTACATTCATCATTGAAATATAGGCCTACCTATGCCTCAAAAATCATGCATATTCTGCAATAGGGTTTTACGAACTTGCACATAGCAGCCCGGAGCCTGGAAGTTGGTAATTGATACACCCGTGCATCGGAGAGCACTTTAATGTCGGTCCTGCGCTTGATCTCTCTCCGGTCGTGTCGGATTGCCGTCCTATCGCGCTATGAGAGTGAAGGAATAGTGCACTAGGATATGTCCTGCGCAGTAGGCTGATCTCCTTACATGAGAACAGCCGCCGTAGCCGATAATTGGCTGGGAGGAGATCACCACTTGAGCACACTGGTACATAATATATCTGAAAAAGGCTCGGCAGATGATGAGCATTTTGATCAGATGATCACCATCTGTTTAGTTTTTTCTAACCTATTGCTGCTGAGCTTTTTTTTTTTTTTTTTTTTTGCTGTGGCAACATTACGAGCAGGTCGTGAAAAAACGGCTCTGCAGATAATTTTTATTCTAAAAATATAAATCTAGTGCTAATTTAAGTTAATTGTGCAATTAAAATAGATAAAACTATCAAATTATTGTTAAACTTAGTTTTGTTCTCGTGTTCGTGACGACGTTTGCAATTTCAAACAAGTTTATAATCAGCTGTTCAATGTGCCGGCTGTCAAAAGGATAAAGTTTGAATATTACTTCAAACCCGGGGAGTATAGTGTTTTTATTTTAATAACATTGTCGTGTACACAACATTACACCAACAATACACTACACCCAAAGCAATACACGGCTCATTGTTATGAGCTACTGTCATTGCAGTGCACACCGGCACAGTTAGTGTCTCATTCTGCCTTCAACTTGTGAAAACAGAATTGACGACGATAACGTTCGCCTACACACAATAACATTACAAATTACTCTGCCACCAATAAATTTTGCTGTAAAACCTTGACATTGCTGACCTACAAGATTGTACTATTTGATTGACCTTTATTACAAAAATCCCAACTTTGTATAATGTTGTTTACCACACTTATGCTTTAGCCTAGTATTTTGCATAACTGTGTAATCAATATCTAATTGTTGCGAACCTTCCATATCATATACTTTCCCCTTTCTTTATTTAAAAATTAATAAAAAGCTTACCCTCCATTTTGATATAAAAAATATAATCTTATAGTCCACTTCTATATTTTCCAAATTTCACAAATCCCTATACCTTTACAGTCTATTTCCTTTGTTCACTAACACATTAATCAACATCTTTAAAGCTATTCTTTAACTTTTTAGGTACTAACAATACAACAATTAGAGATGATGACCCGTAGAGCCACAGTCAAAGACATGGAAGAAAAACTCAGAGCTGCGCTGAGGGAACTCGAGTCAACTAAAACCTTGTGCAAGCAGCTACTCCAAGAGAGGGATGACAGTGAAGTCGAAGTGAAGAACATAATCGACAAAAACACTTCCCTCAAGAGTGAGTTGGCCGAGCTGCACATACAGTACATGGATGTGCTCGACCAGTACACTCAGCTTCAACAAGAGATGTCCTCGTTCCATCAGTGCAGTGACACCCATGAATTGGCCTTACAGCGCATCACAGAATTAGAACAGGAGTTATGTAATGCCCATAAGGCTTTATCTATATTAGAATGTAGTAAGATTAATGAACAGGTTACTAATACTTGCAACCTTTTTGATGAGTTAGTTGCCTGTAGGTCAGATAAGGTACCATGTAGGTTAGCTGAAACTATTGACTTGACTGGTGATGATACCATTCCAATATGTCCTGTAGTTATGATGAGTCATAATAAATTAAAGAAATATATTAAAATCAATAAATTCATTAAACGGTCAAAGAGATATTTAAAAAAACAACATCTCTTAAAATTAAACATTTCTCTTAGGAAGGACCGTATTAGCTTAACTAAGACACTGAATTCCTGTACTGCTGAATTAGAATATTATAAATCTATTTATGAGATGGAAACCCAGCAGCTCCAAAACGATTTAAAATACAAGGAGTCTTTGTTAAAGGATATTTTTAGTAAATATGAGTCTTCTCAAGACCAACTAAGCAAGCGGTTATTAGAGGCAGTGGAGCTGATGGACCTGGTGAAGTCCAACACAGAGAGGTATGAGTCTCTGACAAACAGCCTTTCATGTGACAGTGCAAGCCAACCATCACCTTCAATACCATTGCCTGATATATCTGTACCTACAACTGCTACAGAGAATATTCATATGCAAAAATGTAATACTTTGCTCTTCACAGATGCATTGGGTGCTGGCTTTGGAAAAATTTTACACAATTACCTTAGCCATCACTTTACTAATCACAGTTACCATGACATAACTTTTAATCAAATTGTTGAGAAAATTAGCAGTACAACATTAGATAGTAATTCTATAATAGTTCTATTGTTAGGCAGTAGTTATGGTACAACAAAAGAGGACATTGTGAAAGGTATTGACACCTTACTTAGTTTGAATATGGGAAAATTAATGTTATGTGCTTTTCCTTATTCTGATAGTTTTTCAGAATATCAAAATAAATGTATATTTAATTTAAACTGCACATTACACATGTTGACATGTTGTCATAGCGACAAACTTTTATATTTTGACACTAATAAGTTTATTAGTGATTTCACATTGATCAAGGGAGCAGTATCTGTTCCTGGTAGTTGCAGACACACTATTGCTATGTTGATAGCCTATAATATTGACAATATTATATCTAATATAATAAACTATAGGGTAAGGGACGAGGGTATGCTGTATAGTTACACTAACAGCACACTGATAGATTGTTGTATGATGACGTCGTGTACGAAGGGGGGTCCACAAATACTATCTACCACCACTACCACCACCACCAATATGTTAGAACATTCTAACCATATTGAACACACCGGTAACATAGATTCTTCTATGCAAGTTTTATCATTTGTGGAGAACACTCCTGATATAAATAATTTAAACTAATTATTAAGACAACAGAAGATATTCCAGTATTTAATAATTTTAAAGATAGTAGCAAGTTATCTTCTGGCGACTTAGTTAGTTGTAAAAAACATAAGAGTGAGCAACATATTTTAAAACTTTTCAACCAAAATATTCAGAGTTGCTCTTCTAAACTTCTTGAAATAGAATTAGTTTTAGAACAAACCAAGTTTGATGTAATTTGTATTACAGAACATTGGCTGAAAGATTATCAAGTAGAATCTATTAATTTTGAGAATTATTCTGTAGCTAGTTACTTTAGCCGGAAATCCATGATACATGGTGGCTCCTTAATATTAGTAAAAAATCCTATTAAATATAAAGTAAGAAAAGATATAGTTGATATGTCAGTGGAACATAATATTGAATTGTCCTGTGTTGAGCTAGATAAGCATGTGTTAGTGTGTGTCTACAGACCACCGCAACACCAGAATCTTGGTGCATTTGATTCTGTCATGGAAGATGTCTTGAAAAAAGTCAGTAGCAGTAGTAAGTCAGTCATTATATGTGGCGATTTCAATATTAATATTTTAGAAAGTAATATTGTAAGTTCGAGTTTCTTAAATCTTTTTAAATCATTTAATATGCGTAACGTTTTCGAAGAACCTACTAGGATAACACCAACTACTGCTACTTGTATAGATAATGTTTTTTGCAGCTGTGAGTACCTACATAAGGAAATAGTGAATTACTTGCCCTCTGATCACAGCGGACAAGTTGTCACTTTTCGCACTAACTCTCCACCAGAGAAAACACAAATAAAATTTAGGGAATATACTTTAAAAAAAATCGATAAATTCAATCAAACTTTAGGTGATAAACTGTGTGCACATAGCTTAAATCTTAAAAATTCAAGTGATATTTACGCCGATTTTTTCTCTATATTAAACAAACAATTCAACTTAGCTTTTCCAGTTAAAACTAAAATGATTAAGTCCAAGTTCTTATTTAGTGACTGGGCAACTCCTGGTATTCGTAAAAGTAGACAAAAGCTGTTTGAACTTTATGGTTTAAAGCCTTATAGCACCGATCCAAGTTTCCGTGACCACGTCTCAAAATATTCGAAAATATTTAAAAACGTTTGTAAACAGGCTAAATCTATTCATATTAGAAATAAAATAAAAAATTCTAAGGATAAAATAAAACAACTTGGACAGTAATTAATAACGAAACAGGTAGGCGAAAAGTTCGCAAAACTGATTTTAGCCTAGAAACTCATAAAGGCCTCATCAACGGTAACCTTGAAGTAGCTCAAGAGTTTGAAGCATTCTTCACCAAAATACCTTTCGAAACTACAAAATCATTAAATTCTTCAACCGCCGTATCTATCGATTTACTCAAAACAAATGTAAAGCCATGCTGTTCAGTATTTAAATTTCAACATACCAGCCCCGAGGCTGTTGTTAAGGCCTTTAAAGATCTTAAAATAAAATCAACAGAAGATCTTTGGGGTATGTCTGTCAAGGTGTGTAGGTCAATTATTGAAACTATTGCACCCTATTTAGCTTACATCTTTAATGTTAGCGTAGACCAAGGCGTGTTTCCTGATCTAATGAAACACAGTAAAGTAGTACCTTTATTTAAATCGGGAAATAGCAAAGAATCAAACAACTATAGACCCGTTTCTGTTTTACCGGTTCTCAGCAAGGTATTCGAAAAGTTGATGCTTGCACAAATGTTGCGCCATTTCAATAAAAACTTCATTTTTCATAACGAACAATACGGTTTCACCAAAGGTCGCTGTACAACCGATGCTGGTGTAACTTTGATCAAGCACATCTTTAAGGCTTGGGAGGAAGCTGAAGACTCGATTGGAATTTTCTGCGATCTCTCAAAAGCGTTTGACTGCGTAAATCACGAAACGCTTTTGCAGAAGCTAGAGCATTACGGAATCAAAGATACATCCCTCCAGTTATTAAAATCGTATCTAAACGATCGGCAACTTAAAGTTCAAGTAAACGGCGTAAATTCACTAGGCTCAATGATGGCAATGGGCGTACCACAAGGTTCCATATTAGGTCCGTTCCTCTTTTTAGTTTATATTAATGATTTGCCCTATCTATTTGATAATCAACCTAGGATGGTGTTGTTTGCCGATGATACCTCTCTTATTTTTAATATTGATCGACGTAGACGTAACCTAGACGACGTAAACAATTCCATTATCCAGGTTCAAAATTGGTTCAACGCAAATAACTTGGCTCTTAATGAAAAAAAAACAAAATGCATTCGATTTTCATTGCCAAATGTAAAAAGTAGTGAATGTGACATAATACTCAATAGTCAAAAACTAGAATTTATAAATCAGACAGTTTTCCTGGGAATCACTCTTGACAAAAAACTACAATGGGGACCCCACATAACATCTCTTGCGGGTCGTCTTAGCTCGGCCGCCTATGCTATTAGAAAGATGAGGCAGCTAGCGGACGTAGAAACAGCTAGACTGGTATATTTTAGTTACTTCCACAGCATCATGTCGTACGGCATTCTGCTGTGGGGACGAGCTGCTGACATTGAATGCATATTTATCTTACAAAAGCGAGCGGTCAGAGCTATGTACAACTTACGTGGTCGTGAATCTCTTAGAGAACTGTTTAAAAAAATTAATATCATGACCGTACCTTGCCAATTTATTTATGAAAATATCATGTATGTTAGGAAAAACTTACATTTGTTTGATAAAATATGTGATAGACATAATTATAACACTAGAAATAAAAATAAGTTAGCTATCCCGCAGTTTAGATTATCTAAAGTACATACATCTTTCATGGGATATTGTGTCAAATGTTATAATAAAATACCAGACAACATTCTGGAATTGAATGACTTGCGGTTTAAAACTCATATAAAAGCCACACTTTGTAAGCAAGCATATTATAAATTAGAAGATTACATTCAAGATAAAAATGCTTGGAAACATGCTGGTCCTGCTCCATAGGACATACTGACAATATCTAATTAATTAACAAATTAAAACTACACCAGCAAATAAAATTGTATTCATCTTTTGATTATTTGTTTGTAACTTTGTACCAAAATATAAACCAATTTGTAAATGTGAACACCATGTAGCATTTTAATTGTCACTTTATCCTCATTTGTCTTTGCGATTCTACATGATCTTCGCATGCTTTTACTGTATGTATCAATACATACAAACTGTAATACTATATTATTTTTAAAAAGAGTAACCATGGAGTTTCTTGCCCGTTCTTCTCCATAGGAAGCTACTTTTGGAATGGGCAACTAGAATCAAACTTAGTTATAATTTTGACGTTCATAAGTGCTTGTAAAGGCCTAAATGAAATAAATGATTTGACTTTGAGTACCAGTGGGCCACATGTAGGAACTACCTACATAATATATGGTCTCCTCAACCCAGTTACCCGGGCAACAGTTGCGCTTGGTATGACTGGTTGTCAGATTTGCTGTCTCGTGTGGGTCCGTAACGACAGAAAAGGATGTTCAAATGACAGCCGGGACCTACAGTTTATCGTGTGAATTCGAGTGCAAACAAAGTTACAAAATCTACTGATTCTAATATTAGATAAGTAATTACATAGTTACCAGTATAAATTAATACCAGTTTAGCAAGTCTAGTACTTCTGGATATTGCGTAATTAAATAATTGTTAATTGATACTAATATACGCTAATCGGGTTGCCCGGGGAACTGGGTTGAGGAGGTCAGATAGGCAGTCGCTTCTTGTAAAGCACTGGTACTCAGCTGAATCCGGTTAGAATGGAAGCCGACCCCAACAGGATTGGGAAAAAGGCTCGGAGGATGATGATGATACGCTAATCATTAAGACTAAATATTCCTCAAATATTACAAAATGTTATAAGTACTCTTATAAGTACTCTTGATGGAAGGAAGCTAAGAAGACGTTCTTATTCACACTTCTTCCTCCTGCCCTGTTCCCAATTTTAATTGGGGTCGGCACAATATGTAATCCTCTTCCATTTTTCCCTGTACTCGTCATACTGACACTCACTCCCTTCCTATTCATGTCATCTTTCAGGCAATCCATCCATCTTTTCTTAGGTCTTCCTCTTCCTCTCCATCCATCTACATTCATACTTACTACCACACACTGGTAGCTAATTTTCTCAGAAAGAAATTGAAACCGTGTTGAACCTACCATCAAATTCTTTCTCTTAGAAGGGTAAAGATTCTTTTCCGTAACACTATCTTCAGTGAAATTATTTAGGCCTATCTATACTAATATTATAAAGCTGAAGAGTTTGTTTGTTTGTTTGTTTGAACGCGCTAATCTCAGGAACTACTGGTCCGATTTGAAAATTTCTTTCAGTTTAGATAGCCCATTTACCGAGGAAGGCTATAGGCTACTTTTTATCCCGGTACGGGAAGTAGTTCCCACGGGATGCGGGTGAAACCGCTGGCAGAAGCTAGTCATGTTATATGACAGTGTTTCGGATGGCACGTTAAACTGTAGGTCCCGGCTGTCATTGAACATCCTTGGCAGTTACGGGTAGTCAGAAGCCAGTAAGTCTGACGCCAGTCTAAGGGGTATTAGGTTGCCCGGGTAACTGGGTTGAGGAGGTCAGATAGGCAGTCGCTCCTTGTAAAAAAACTGGCACTCAGCTGAATCCGGTTAGACTGGAAGCCGACCCCAACATAGTTGGAAAAGGCTTGGGAGATGATGCCTGATAATTGTTTGTTTATCGTGATTTATGAGCCTGAACAAACTATCGGCCGACTAAATGTTAGCAGTAAGCGGGTAGGTACTTCTAATAGGAGAGTGTTGGTCCATTGCGTATCTATGCATTTTGCAATAGATCATGTAGGTAATATATATGACACTGTTGCCTAGTAGTTTGTGTGTGTGTCATTTTATTGAATTGCTTTGCACTAGGTGCTAATTTGAGCTACCAGTGACACAATTTAACTATGTTATAGTCAGTATTATTGTAAATATTTAGACTAGGTAGGTTATGTAAAATATGTATGAATAGGATATGTTATTATGTAAATAAATAAAAAAATATATCTTTTTTGTATGAAATGTAACCAAATAATCCATATTTCAGAGATCTATGATTAAAAGTTAGTAATATAATAAATAAAGAGTATTTTTTTCGTATGTTTTTTGTTCTACAGATAAACTCCATCCAAAGGTTGTCTGGAAGAAATCGCTATTTAGCGATAAGACCGCCGATTGTACTGTTTTTTGTATGTTGTGATGTCCTGTGTTGTTAATTTTCTTGGTGTACAATAAAGAATAATCTATCTATCTATCTATCTATCTATCTACCCTAAAAGGCTCCGAAACTGAACCTATTTGTAAAATTCTTTCACTGTTGGAAAGCTACACTCTTCCCGAATAACATAGGATATATTTTGTCCAGGTACGGGAAGAATTTCCGTGTGAAACTGGGGGCAACTGCTAGTATATGATATTTCTTACTTACATAAGTCTCAGTTAATATCTATTGTTACAAGAATAACTATAGAATACAATACAAATACAACAAACACAAAAGCTTGGGCAATAGTTAATGTTATCTAATTTGTATTCTGAACGCGTTGGAGACAGAAATAAACAATGAAATGTTTTATAACTATAGAGGTAATAGGGTGAGATACATAGTTGTCAACTTAAATAAAATTGGTATTTATTTGAAAAGATTGGTAAATAAATTAATATTTATATAATTTGTATATTACACATTCATTACATAAACATTTTTACTTAAAATAAGTTCCCATGTAATTTAATATATTTGTACTGTTTTATGCATGTTAATAAATAAATGAAAGTATTTGTACTTATAAAAAATTTTATGCATGACGTGTCCTCCTGTAATTAAAGGAATACACATGCTAGATTAAGCTATGTCTTAGTTTTAAGATTGTGATGTGCATATTCTTTGTTGGAGGTCCAATAAATAAATAAATAAATTGGGTCTTTTTTTATTATATATTTTCGTTTTCCGTTTCCCTGGGGTTCCAAACGTGTCCCGTCGGATTTTTTTTTCCTGTTTGTTATATTAGTATAGATTTATTTATAATGCACTAGCTTCTGCCAGCAGTTTCACCCGCATCCCGTGAGAACTACTTCCCGTGCCGTGATAAAAAGTAGCCTATAGCCTTCCTCGATAAATGGGCTATCTAACACTGAAAGAAATTTTCAAATCGGACCAGCAGTTCCTGAGATTAGCGCGTTCAAACAAACAAACAAACAAACTCTTCAGCTTTATAATATTAGTATAGATTTACTGTCATCTAGTCAGACTAAGAAAAATATTGAGGTATATTATACCAATTTTTTTAAAGTTTTTGTTAATAATAATTAACAGAATATTTAAAAGATTACTCTTTTGCATTAGGAATAGTTTTTAGATACTTTTTGGCACTAAAGCAATAAGGAAATAATTAATTCAGCTTAAAATGAGATAATAGATGTATCTATGTACATATATTTAAAGCTAAACCAGTTATTTAATATCGATATTAAATTTGCAAATTTTTAACAATTTTAAGTTGACGTCTTTACTTAATCACTTCATATTTAAGTTTTGTCAAAATCTAAGTTTTGTTTTTCAATGTCAAGAAACTTATTTTATATAATTATAAGATGATTTACGATGAAGGCTATGTATAAAACATGACAAGACAAAATATTTCAATGCGAGTTGAATATGACTTAAAAATATTAGCTTGTTTCATCACAAATTTTATTAATATTGCATAATAATTCTACATATGTTTTGTTAATAAGATAAGCGAAACACTTTTTTTTATTTTATTACTAACGTCAAAAAAGGAATACTTGTACGCGATGACCTGCAACCGATTTCGATGCGGTTAGGTAAATCGGTGTCTAGTTTTATTTCACCACTAAATATTTTGGGCTTTTCAGTGCTTTTTGAAGTCGAGTTTATTTTTTGTAAAGTTTAAGTTGTATTGTTGATGTGTTTAAATACCCAGTACAAAATAATTTTAAAATTCCTCAAAGATGTTTGGTATATTTCCATGTTTTACAACCATAACTTCAAGTTAAAGATTTCTTTTTTGCCTAGTTTTCCTTGCGTTTGTAATGCATCGTATTGAAGCATCGGAGCGTAACTTACCACTTTCCTTCAGCTGCGTAGATTTCATTCACTCATTCATTATCATTCGTTCTTGCGCTCACGAAGACAATGTAGGTGTTTTACATATTAAGTTTTAGTTAAAATGGATCAATATTTCCGATTCTAATAATATAAAAAACGATATAAATATACATGAAAATTCAATGACAATAACTCTTCTGCAATTTATATTTATTTGTTATTCAAAATGTCAAGTTGAAAATAATAAATTATATCTTCATTTCAAAAAACCACACAATAAAAACTATTTTCAATACACCATCGATAAACAAAAATAAATAAATTAAAAACTACAATTCATCAGAATTCTGTCACACACTTGTAATTCTATAAACAATATAATAAATATAAATGAAAACCACAAACAGTCATTGGTGCATTCACCCTACAAGTTATGGGTTTATCAATATATAAATATCTGGAAATTGTTAGAATCACAAAAGGCTTCGGAGGTCAAAAAACTTGGAATAAAACAGACTTGAATATCTAATAAGTTAGATATATTCATACCTATGTATCTTTGAGAGTGTAAGCAGAAAGTACCTACTCTTAGGGGTACGAAACTTGTACCACGCGAAAATTTTGCGATGATAACAAGTAAAAAATTGCTTATACTTTATTTCTGTACTAGCTTCTGCCAGCGGTTTCACCCGCATCCCGTGGGAACTACTTCCCGTACCGGGATAAAAAGTAGCCTATAGCCTTCCTCGATAAATGGGCTATCTAACACTGAAAGAAATTTTCAAATCAGACCAGTAGTTCCTGAGATTAGCGCGTTCAAACAAACAAACAAACAAACTCTTCAGCTTTATAATATTAGTATAGAATAGTAGATAGATTACTAGCTACTTATTTTTATTCCTTTATGTTCTCTCTCAGGCTTTAGTCTGTGTACCAAACATATAAATCGATCCATTACTTTTCTAAAAAGCACGAGAAAGACAGTCAGAGTTTATCCTAACATAGAATACGGCTAGTTAACTCCGGAAGCGGGAGAAGTTCCATCGGGAAGCGGGTGGAAAATCGAGAACACTTAATAGGTTATATCTTATCCAGATAGAGGAATTTGCTATTTCGGAATGCAGCCAAAACCCCGAAAAGATTGCATAAAAACAAAACAAAATCTTGCACAAAATGTGTACCTACTTAAATCTATAATTAAATCCCAATAAAGATTATAAAACAATGTGCAAACTGAAATGATGAAACTAGATGTCAAAATATTACGAAACAGCAGAAGCGATTGTTATAATCGATTAAAATCGTTTAGACAAGGTCTAATCGACAGCTTTCAAACGATTTATAATCGACGGCCACTTCGTAACCAATCGATTGTTTGCACGGAGGAAGGAAAGATAGCGGAGATGCCATGAGGAAGGTAGGTCAGGCGCCTTCTTGTAGGTCAAGCAACGTAAGGTGAGCGTGATAAAAGTTTTTTTAAAGACTAGCTTCTGCCAGCGGTTTCACCCGCATCCCGTGGGAACTACTTCCCGTACCGGGATAAAAAGTAGCCTATAGCCTTCCTCGATAAATGGGCTATCTAACACTGAAAGAAATTTTTAAATCGGACCAGTAGTTCCTGAGATTAGCGCGTTCAAACAAACAAACAAACAAACTCTTCAGCTTTATAATATTAGTATATCTATACTAATAGTCTGCACTGTCATTTTTGTAATTTTGACGTTAAAAAATGCTTTATAATATTAGTATATCTATACTAATATTATAAAGCATTTTTAAGTATATCTATACTAATATTATAAAGCATTTTTTAACGTCAAAATTACAAAAATGACAGTGCACCCAAAACGCCCCCCTTTCTCCACTTCCTAGTGTTATGGCTGGAAAGAAGAAGCGGTGAAGAACAAACTTCCCAGCAACACAGCTGTCTATTACAATTTATTTATTGATATTTTGATCAGTTACTGGAACTAACGAGACGTTAGGATTACTTGTCAAATCAAAATAAATCTGTGCAAGATTGGTCTTGATTGATTGGCGATTTTATTTTGAAAATAATAGTCGGGTTCCATAGAAGGCGTGTAAGGGCGGAGCTAGTAACGTTCCTCGTCCACCGAACTCCAACATTTTGGCGGGCTACTTTCTTAGGAGATTGCGTTATGACATCTCTGCTAGTAATTTTGTTCTCCATGCTTTCAAATGATTTATAAACGACGGTAGCTGCGTAATCGATTTGCAATGTTTGACTTATGGAATCGACTTTTCGCTGTGTGAAAGCTCATTTTAAGTACAAAGGGATTTTTGAAATTACTTTTCTATTTAATAAAGGGTTTTTAACTTTCTTATTGTTGGTATAAAAGGCTGTCTTTGTGAATTGATGTTGATTTTGCTTTGTTAGGGGAGTTTAAATGACTTTTGGCTTGCCTGCTTGGCTTCCAGTCTAATTGGATGCAGCTGAGTACCAGTGCTTTACAAAGAGCGTTTGCCTATCTACTCCTCAACCCTGTTACCGGGCAATACCCCTTGGTAAGACTGGTTATCAGAATTACTGGTTTCTGATTACTAACGACTGCCAAAGATATTCTGTGACAGCCGGGACCTACAGTTTAACGTGCCATCCGAAACACAGTCATTGGTTTCCAAGATATACTTTAAAAGTACATACAGAGTCGTGGTGTCCTAATGGGTAAAGAACCAACCTCTCGAGTATGAGGGTGTGGGTTCGATTCCAGTTCAGGCAAGTACCAATGCAACTTTTCTAAGTTTGTATGTACTTTCTAAGTATATCTTGGACACCAATGGCTGATAAAAAGGTGAAGGAAAACATCTTGAGGAAACCTGGACTATATAGGTAGTCTGAAATCACCAACCCGCATTGAGCAAGCGTAGTGATTAATGCTCAATCCTTCTCCGTGTGAGAGGAGGCCTGAGTCCAGCAGTGGGACGATAAAAAAGGCTGTAACAGTCATACTTGAGAGCTTGGTTCTTTACCCACTAGGCCACCACAACTCTTCTGACGACTGCCAAAGATGTTCAAATGACAAAATTAAGGTTCTATCATACCCCAATTTTACTCCAAGGCTAGGAGGCTACTGACCCCATAAACCCGAGGTCACTGTGTAACCTACTTCGCAAAAGGGAGGTAATGTGTTACCCAATCCTTATACAGTTATGATAGAGGTGACTTGAATATGTTACAAGGAACTTACAGTTATAATTAACCTGATAGTTAAAGTTAGAGGTCAAATTAGTATGGGGCGAAAGTTATTTTATGGGTCTCTTAAAATGGAGAGGAAGTAATAATTTGAGTAGGATAAAATCAAGGACATAGGGTCTAGATATAATTTGCAACATCTTTGGCAGTCGTTACGGGTAGTCAGAAGCCAGAAAGTTCGACATCCAGTCCTACCACGGGGTATCGTGTTGCCCAGGTAACTGGGTTGAGGAGGCCAGATAGGCAGTCGCTCCTTGTGACTCACTGGTACGCAGCTGCATCCAGTCAGACTGGAAGCCGGCCCCAACGTAGTTGGGAAAAGGCTCGGGAGATGATAATTATATTAAGTATATTGGCAGATATATTTTTTATTCTTACAAAAGTGACAATACAAAGGGTTAAACCACTTTTATTCTTACATTCACCTATGTAACCCGTTGACCTCGATAAAACTAACTTCCGAGCTATGACTCATATACAGGTTGATCCGTTTTTTTTTGTTAAATATAATTAGAATAATAAGCATTTCTGGGTGTTGTAATATGTATCTATTCATAAATACATTTATATGTACCTAAGTTTATCAGTTGTGTTAGCACCCATAACGCAACTTAATCAATAGCTTAGCCATTTGATGCTTCGGGCTTGAGCCATATAATTCGTACATAAGCCAACTTATACGATGAGAACTTATTAAGAAATACTGAATAATATCCTACCAAACACTAGTAGAAATAAATAAAAAAATAGACCACCATGTACACATATTTTTATCTCATCAAGAACCGAAGATGATTATGTAATTAAAGCAAGATTGGCTTCATCTATTATAACAATCGCCCGCAGGCAAATACTGTAGTCATAGTAGTATGTAATAGTATTATTTGTCTGTTCGTCTGTCTGTCGTGTTTGATGTTCAATGTAGGACACGACTTACTTTAAGTTAGAATAGCTAGTATTGAATATTATGTAATGACTGGCTGATAAATAAGCCTTTTTTTTAACGACGTCAAAAATCATCAAATGGGGGTCATGGGGGTTCACATTCCGCTGTGGGTTAGCAGCGGTGAGGGAGTGTCAGACTCTTACTGACTAAAAACCGTCGTGTTCCGTCATAAGCCTTTTATGTACCAGGGCCGCGATATGTCTTTCGAACAACCCGCAGCCCCGGCAGGCCTTGGCCCTACTGGGCCCCGCTGGGGTTGCTGACATCTCTTTGAGGAGCGCGTGGAGCAACGCGCGCCGTCGACACGGGTCTTTCGTCTAAGCAGACAGAGGGACGATGAGCCACCCGAACTCACCGCCCAAAGACCCACGCTGGTAAATAGGCCTTGATTGGAACAAGCAGAGGAAAAATATAGAAAAGTTGGCACAATAACTTTGGCACTCCCAATTTGTTGAGTGCAACAGTCAAAATATCATGAGAAAGTGTCATCAAACGGCTTATATTTGACGAGGACTATAAAGATGTATTTTTTTTATTTACCTACATTTTTTTAATATAAGTAGTAGAGTGGAAAATGGAATAGGTAGAATAGAATTTACCAACACTTAAAATAAAGTTGTAAAAAATGCGCAAATTCTTTTTTAAATAGGTAACCTAAGTGTCGAAAAAAATGGAATAGGTAAATAATAGATTTTGGGTAGAAGCTGTAGTTTTTTTTAAAGAAGTAGGCAAAAAACTTAAAAAATAATAACTTACCAAATTCTCCTCAATCAGTAGCAAAAATACACCAAAAAAAGTCACAGTTTTTTATAACATTTGTCACTAGTCACTCACTCACTTCACATTTCTATACAAAAAAAAAAAACAAAAACAGTTTATTTACTAACCAAAGTAATAGTCGTAGAAATAAAATACTACATATATGACAACTGCATAAAACGCGAATTTGAAATATAAGTCAAAAATGTCTTTTATGTAAAATTTTACTTTTTGTGCAACCCCCCTCGGGTTTTCATTTATATTATTATGCATTTAAAATTAAATAACCATGTTTTCCCTGTAATTTTAATTGTTTGCATGTCTGTTTGTGTGTGTGTTTGCTTAGAGAATTGAACCAACTGGATACGCCATGGCATGGCAGAAAAAAGGCAATTCCTTTTTTCTGCCAAAGATACGAGAGCCTATCATCATCTGCCGAGCCTTTTCCCAACTATGCTGGGGTCGGCTTCTATTCTAACCAGATGTAGCGAAGTGTTTAACATCAAGTCACAAAAGCCTGATTACCTAATATTATAAAAGTTAATGTTTGTATGTATGTATGGATGTCTGTTTCTCTTTCACACAATAACTACCCAATGGATTGTTTAGCTTATTTATCAGAATAACACATAAGCTACTTTTCATCCATGTACGGGAAGGCATTCTGAAAAGCGACTGAAACTGCTGGCAGAAGCTAGTGCGTGAGCTAAAATGTATGATATATTACTATTTGATGCGTTGCCTCAGTTAAATTGGCAGACTTTTTAACCGACTTAAAAAAGAGGAGGTTCTCACTTTGACCTGTTATGTTTGTGTGTACGTTTGATGAGATTTTCAGCATAGTGTTTCTCAGAGTTACAGGATTAGATAATAATATTATTAAATATTATTGAAGTCAGTTTTTTGCCATACTAAGAGATTAGTGCAATTATTGGCGGTTCCAGTTGTCTGAACGCTCTAAGTCGTGTTCTCATACAAAGCTGGGAGACTATGGTGATGTGTGCTACTATGACCTGAATGCAGATTTGCTCAACAAACTTGACCGGCTTCTCAATAATTGCATTCGATTCGTTTTTAATCTTCGCAAGTACGATCATGTTTCAGTGTATCGAACGCAGCTCAGATGGCTGCCTATTAGGCAGCGTCGTGAGGTGAGGGCATTGACTACTCTTTTCTCTATTCTTAATACTCCTGCTTCACCTTCTTATCTAACTTCTCATTTCAAATATCTTGGTTCACATCATGACAAAAATTTACGCTCTTATAAAAATCGTCTTCTGCAATGTCCTACACATCGTTCTAATTTCATACACTCTTCCTTCTTTGTAAAATCTATTCTTCTCTGGAATGAGTTACCTCTGGAGATCAGGATGGTAAACAGCCGTCACACCTTCAAAGTTAAACTTCGTGACCACTATCTTGGTAAATTGGCAGAAACATAAACAGCATTTCCCTTCCGAATTATTATTCTTGATAAGTAGGTAAGTATTTTATGTAGTGTACATATTTATATATAAATATAATTTATTTGTGTATTATAATTTATGTAGGTATATGTTTCATTTTGTTTTTCTCTTTTTTTACAATTTGTTTGCACCTACCAACGCTTTCTCTCCGCCACCCAAAGGTAGACTGGTAGAGAACGCCTAAGGCGTTAAGTCCGCCATTGTACTATTTGTGCAAGAAGTATATTAAATAAAAAAAAATAAAATAAAATACAATGGATTACAAAGATAAACTGCTGAGAATTCACATTAAATATCAGATTAGAAACTCCGTAGTATGTGCGTTAAATTATGATTTTAAGTAACTTTAAATCATTACATGTAAAGGATAATCTATACTAATATTATAAAGCTGAAGAGTTTGTTTGTATGTTTGTTTGTTTGTTTGAACGCGCTAATCTCAGAAACTACTGGTCCGATTTGAAAATTTCTTTCAGTGTTAGATAGCCCATTTATCGAAGAAGGCTATAGGCTACTTTTTTATCCCGGTACGGGAAGTAGTTCCCACGGGATGCGGGTGAAACCGCTGGCAGAAGCTAGTTATAAATACAAATAACGCATATTTTTGTTATTTTATAGGTACTTAGTAACTTATCGTTATTGGTTTAGTTTCTAATTGGGTACTTCACAATTTGGATTATAAAACAAAGTCTGTTTGTCTATTTGTTCGTGACGAGATGAAAAACTACTGTACGGATGTTATTACGGTATGAATCACAAACAAATAGAGTGTTTTTTTTTAAGTAGGTTTAGTTGTTAAAATATCCTAAGCGCAGTGGAGACGAAATGCTAGTTTTAAATTTTTCAAAAATGTCATTAAAGTATAAATTCATATAAATATCAACTTAGTTTATAGTATGCTACGTAAGATAACTATTCCATCTCGGTAATTATCAAATTTTCATATTCGTTTCAAAAGCGTCGAAGTTCGTTTATATTATTCTATCGTAGGGCTACCATCTCGAATTTCGCCAAACCCGGACAAACATTAAAAAAATCCCGGACATTTGGCGTAAATCGCATTTTTTCCCCGAACGAGTACGATTTTTTTAAAACAAAATAATACCTAGTTTGTAATCTATTTACTATTAACATATACTTCAATTCAATGAGGTACTTCCTTACATGAAAATTGTCCGGGTTTTCCCCGGACACTTCTTTAAACCCCGCCCGGACAGTCCCCGGACGGCCTCCAAACGAGGACAAATCCGGGGAAACCCGGACGGATGGCAGCCCTATTCTATCGTAATAAGTACCTATAAAAGCTACAAGCAAGAAATAGAGGTAAAGAACGAACAAAAAACCATTAATATGTTTTAAATTAACCACTGGTAACTATAACTGTTAGTTAACACCTAACGATTGTAGATACAGCTCATTAGCTTGAAGTAAAAGTTCTTATAATAACGACTATAAAACTAGCAATATACCCCGGTTTTACCCGCGTCCTGTAGGTGTAGCCGTCCCATCGCGCTATGAGAGTGAAGGAATAGTGAGTGCACCTGTGTCTGCGCAAATGCTTATGCACTATAATATGTTCTGAGCAGCTGGCTGATCTCCTTATATGAGGACAGCTGCCGTAGCCGATAATCGGCTGGGAGGACATCATCACTTCACACACCCGGATAACATATAATCTACTAGCCGTCTTCCCGTGGTTACACCCGCGTCACGTAGGAACTACTGCCCGTACCGGGATAAAATATAGCCTATGTTACTCGGGAAGAGTGTAGCTTTCCAACAGTGGAAGAATTTTTCAAATCGGTTCAGTAGATCCAGAGATTACTACCTACAACGCCACAAACTCATTATAATATTAGTTTAGATAACAAAAACAATCAATTTCTTGCAGTTTCATCCATATCTGCAGCAAAATATAAGTAGGTACCTACCTAGAAAACTCATATCTCACAACATTCCTAAGATATTCATCTATCTCCCTACCAAATTACATCAAAATCTGCTTACCCGTTTTGCCGTGAAAGCGTAACAAACGAACATGACATTCGCATTTATAATATTAGTTAAGATTTCGTGTTGACACCTTCTAAACTGGTTTGCTATAAATTTCGTAACAGTTTTTGCAGTCTAGTTTTATAGTTAAGTCATTTCGCAAAAGTAATTTAGTCTAGCCAATATACAAGCAATTTATAAGCGATGAAACTAAATTAAAGTGTTACTAAAAAATATTGACCAATCTGGGAATCGAATTCACGACCTTAGAAGAAAAGATTTAGCCTTACCAAAATATAATAAAGGTCTATCTGTGTGTTACGCTATCAGGTCAAAACTACTAGACTTATTTAAATGAAATTTTGTAAAAAGATAGTCCAGAACCTAAGAAAGGACATATGTTACTTTTTATCCGACTGCGGGAAGTTGCTTTTTAGCTACTCGGGAGCGTCTAGTTTTAAAATATAAATTTCATTCTCTATGAAGTACTAGGGAACTTTTTTACTCTATTCTTCGAAACTGATTAACTTTTTCTTCCACAAATAGCAATATTACACAATTAACTTCAGCATAAATACTAATTCAAAGTATAAAAAACTAATAACACTACAACATATGACCTATCGCATAATCCTCAATTATGTAATAAAAAAACATACAACCCGAGATTTACAATGAAAACCTCACACACACACACACAGACAAACAATACAATACTACACTTACAACACAACACACAAATAAACCAAAATTCCAAAAAACGGAAACTTAAATATATAAAAAACTCACTTGACACTACAAAAAAAAACACTATATTTTACACAGTTCAAAAAATACAAGAAAAGGTTTGTATATATGAAAGAAAAAATGACAAAATCGTGTCTGTGAACGGCGCGCGCGCAAAGTTGACTGTTGGCAGTCGCTTGCGCATATAGTGGGGAGTAGGGGGGACGGTGACAACGCGTTAGGCAAGTTGGGGACAGTCAAGGTTTTAATGTCGAAAGGGATATTAAGTAAACTTCAATATTATATTGGGAAGGACTTTTTCCGTAGGTAATTCGAAAGTGTGTGTAACCTAGAAGTCAGAAGTTATCCTAATACCAAAAATTATTGTAAACGCAAAAGTTTGTAAGAATGTATGTTTGTTGTTCTTTCACGAAAAAACTAGTGTTTTTTTATGAAATTTGGCGGTGAATATATGTAGTTTATAAATATATCAGTACAATACATAAGCTAGTTTTTATACATGTGCGGAGAATAGTTACCTCGGAATGCGAACAAAACCATTGACTAAAAGCATTGAAAAACATTGACCGGCTTACCACAAAAACTTTTAAACGTCAGTTTATCACTTGTCTAAAAAAATGACAAATTATGACGTTGAAATAAGGTCCATTTTGCAGCCACAAGTGACTTATTTTAGACAAGTGTTTGGCACATGTTTAAGTTTTTGTAGTAAGACCGTAGTCAATTTTTCCAGCAAATAAAATGTTTTTAAATTGTAAAACTCCATATTTTTGGGTGCGTGGAATAATCCTATCAGGACACGAATAAAACAGAGGGAAACAGCTAGTTTTACCAAGTTGAATGTAAAGGGTATATTAATATAGTTATATTAAATTATAGGAAACAGTTCATTATGTCATATACATATAACGATACTCGCCTATATGGTTAATGATCCATAAAGTGCTGTTTTATAGGTATGTTAACCTACTTATTTGTGGGCATGCGTGGTGTGCATTCAATATTATACAAACTTAGGTATTATTATTTATCCAGTGTAGACTTACGTTTTTAATATTTTATAGGTAAATGCAAAGGTACTGCCTGTCTGTCGCGCTTTCACGCCAAAACTACTGGACACTATTTAGAGCTTGAAAAATAATATATGCTACTTTTTTAACCAAGTGCGGGAACGATATCGTGTAATCTCCCTACTAGATAGTACATTTAATCGACTCGTATGAAATAGTGATCAAAACCTAGTACCTATAAGTACTAAGTAAAAGTCCAAAGCAATATTAAAAATGCGAATAACTCTGCAAACTGAAACACTTCTTAGAAATATAACTATGCGGAGTTATGTACAAGTTTATAGAAAACTATATAAAAGAAGTATGTATTTAAACTTACCTACACTATAACTAAAACTTAAAAAAAAAATCTTCCTCGTCGCTGTCGACTGGGAGCTACCCAAAAGGCTGGCAGAATAGCACGTTGAATAGCAATGCTTATCCTTTCTCCAAGGCACTATATCATCATCATCATCATCATCATCATCAGCCTATCGCAGTCCACTTCTGGACATAGGCCTCTCCAAGTGCACGCCACTGAGATCGATTTTCGGCTGCTCGCATCCAGCTCCTGCCAGCCGTCTTAGGCACTACCTCACATATATCCTTCTTCTAAATAATTAAGTTAATATCAATTACCTACATTCAATACTACAGCTACACTCAGTGTCAAAAAAACACACCACCTCTTAGGGTCACAACAAAAAAAAAAAGAAAAAATAACACATTTCACGTTGTCATGGTAACCCTACGCACTGGTTGCGAAGTCGCGTGAAATCGAACCAGCATTTGTAACGTATATTGATCGCACGGCCGCGGAATAAGCAAATTACAACATTTTAAAAACTATTCTAGTTTAGTTTGCGATTTGTAAGCAAATTCACTTAGAACTACATGGGTAAAGTTACGTATTAAGAATACTGTAAGTCCGGCTGTCAATTGTAGATAGATCTTTGACAGTTTTTAGGGTATTTCGCTCCTCTGTCCGTCCGTCCGTCTGTCACCAGGCTGTATCTCATGAACCGTGATAGTTAGAGAGCTGAAATTTCCACAGATGTTGTATTTCTGTTGCCGCTAGAACAACAAATACTGAAAACTAGAATAAAATTAATATTTCGGGGGGCTCCCATACAACTAACGTGATTTTTTTGCTCAGTTTTGCTCGATATCCACAAATATATATATATATAGAATATTAGTTTGGATGGTACGGAACCCTACGTGCGCGAGTCCGACTCGCACTTGGCCGGTTTTTTAATTCTAGCTAACATGTATTTAACATAACATTTTTTGTAAGAAAAAATCGACCGTTTATGTTTTCGTTTAATTTGGGCTTTAATTTACAGTATCGATTAATATTGTATACGATCATACAAATACATATAAATATACAATTTTTCACTAATATTTGAACGGCCAATATTGCGTGAATAATATAAACTTCCTACAATCGAACTGATTCCATTCGCAAGCAATTAACTGTACTTCCTTCCTCAAAATTAATTGTGTTTCCTTCACGCTTCGAAGTTTATTTTTTCTAATGTCCATCGGAAATGGTTTAGCAATTTTAATGCGTTTTTTACAGGCTTCAATACTTTTAAGGAGTTATTGGATTGGTAACTGAAATTGATCAAGGTTAAGCAACTATGTGTGGTGGACCATTAATGACATAATGAGTGTTTCAGAAGTCCCGCTACATTGTGGCTCTTGTCTGTCATTTGAGTTCCTCCGTTTTTTTGGAAGGCACGTTGAACTGTAGGTCATTTGAATATCTTTGGCAGTCGTTACGGGTACTCAACAGCCAGAAAGTCTGACACCAGTCTTACCAAGAGGTATTGGGTTGCCCGGATAACTGGGTTGACGAAGTCAAATAGGCATGTCATTTCAAGTAAACCATCTGAAGTATGTATTATGAAAATAAAACATAAAAACTATTACATGAAGAGAGAAAGGCAATTTTGTATACAATTAAAATGAAAGATTATATCAATAAAGTTATATAAGAACAAGAAATAGATATACATAGTCTTTATGATGTTTAAATATGTGTTTGTGTATTCAAATAATACGTTTAAACTAGATTAATTGTATGCAGCAAGAAATGTTCATATTTTTTTGATAATAACAGTGATTTTTTTAGTAAGTAAGTAGCTATCATCATTTCGGCTGTCATTAGAGGGTTTTTGGTTCGAGTTTTGAGTACAGCTGTTTTCCAAGGTATGTTTCTTTAACCGACTTCTCAAAGAGGAGGGGTTTCCAAATTCGTAGGAAAAGGAATTTTACAGCAGTGGTTTTTCGACAACGTAATATAAAAAACATATTTGTATTGTTTTCCACAATACGTTCATCCTCATTTAATTTAAACAGGAAAGAGTGTGGTATCTTATAAATCCAAACTATCCAAACTAATATTATAAATGCGAAAGTAACTCTGTCTGTCTGTCTGTCTGTCTGTCTGTCTGTCTTTCTGTCTGTCTGTCTGTCTTTTCTTCACGCCTAAACTACTGAACCGATTTGTGTGAAATTTGGTACAGACATAGTTTGAAACTTGAGAAAGGACATAGGATAGTTTTTATTACAAAAAATAAAAATAAAATTTATTCCGGACATACAGCGCCATCTATTGGTCAAACCAAAAATCTGGAGGAAGTCACTATTCCACGCGAACGAAGTCGCGGGCAAAATCTAGTTATACAATAAATATGCGAATTCCTTGATATGTGTATTTTCAGACTGCGTTCATGATCAGTCAATTTGAGCAGAGCGCCTGCCTACTGGGCAACCCAATACCTTTGGTAATATTGGTTGTCAGACTTCCTGGTTTCTGATTATCAAAAATATAAGACTGCCAAAGATATTCAGTTTTCAGTGGTGTCGGTTTCCAGTTTGACCGGATTCAACTGAGTACCAGTGTTTTACAAGGAGCGACTGTATCTGACCTCCTCAACCCAGTTAGGTACCTGGGCAACACCATACCCCTTGGTTAGACTGGCGTCAGGCTTACTGGCTTCTGACTATCCGTAACGACAGTTATAACTTACTAGCTTGCGCCCGCGGCTTCGCCCGCGTATAGTTCGGTTATATCGCGTTTTCAAGAGAATTCTTCAAAAGTCCGGGATAAAAACTATCCTATGTTCTTTCTCAAGGTCAACTCTATCTCTGTACCTTTTATTAAAATCAGTTCAGTGGTTTAGACGTGAAAGCGTAACAGACAGACAGACAGGCAAAGTTACTTTCGCATTTATAAATATTAGTACAGTTATCGGCACGGATATTGAGCCCCGACCTTCACCTGCGCAGAAGCGATTATTGCCGTATGTGTACAGTGCGCAAAGCGATCCCCACTCTTCCGCCGAGAGCCCAATATCCGTGCCGATAACTATATTGATCAGTTTCAAATAGACAAGTTAACTAGATGTTAAATTAAATTGATCAAACATTACAACAGGGCATCCTTGTGTTAAGTTTTAGGCAATGTCTTACAAACAGCATTTGCTAAGTCAATTGCGTAACTTTGATGTAAAAAACGATGCTTATTTTTAGGTACATATTTGAATTTTGTTGTTAAGGAAACTGGTAAGGTTAAGAGTTATGACCTACTGACTTCATATGCTGAATCTATACTAATATTATAAAGCTGAAGAGTTTGTTTGTTTGTTTGTTTGAACGCGCTAATCTCAGGAACTAGTGGTCCGATTTGAAAAATTCTTTCAGTGTTAGATAGCCCATTTATCGAGGAAGGCTATAGGCTACTTTTTATCCGGGTCCGTGCCGAGGTTCCCACGGGATGCGGGTGAAACCGCTGGCAGAAGCTAGTTAATATCATAAATGCGATAGTTTGTAAGAATTTATATATTACTCTCCGGCTAAAACTAGATACTGGTTAAATTTTGATGAAACTGGCATTAATGTAGCTTACTACCAGAGTAATTAATATATCGGTAATTTTTTATCATTCCTCGATATATTATGGACTATCTAACACACAAATCAGTCCAGTGGTTTTTGAGATTAGCGCGTTCAAGCAAAGCAAGCAAACTCTTTAGCTTTATAACTTCAAGCATAGATGTTTATAAGAATAGTACTTAGTTTGTCAAATCATTCAAATCGGTTCAGCAGTTTCAGAGCCTCTTCGTGTCAAAAAAACAATCAAATCTCTCCTCTTTATATATATATGAGTATAGAAAAGATACGTAAACAAAACAAAAGATATCCGCCATTCCATTTTCAAATTACCCGCTTAATTGTTCGCGTTATGACAGTTAATATAGGCATTGAACTCCTGCGCAGTGAACAGAACGCCTTTCTACATATCACTTGTGTAATTATTATATCTATAGAAAGTCTAATTCTTGGTAGGTATTGTTTAGTTACATGGATAGATGGTGGGAAGGATAACTATAGGTAATTATACTATACTGATATAAGAAAGAGGATTTTTTGATTGGTTTGTTTGTGCCCAAAAGGCCCAGAAACTATGGAAACGATTTGAGAAATTCTCTCACTGTTTGGAAGCTTCACTATCTTTGGGTGAGAAAGCGTATATTTTATCTCGATGTGGGAAGATGTCCTCTCATTACTCGGGTGAAACTATTACGAAAAGCTTGTAATATACAAGTGGGACTATGCTATATAATCATGGTTTGATATAGCCATTTATCTTCTATATTAATATTATAAAGCTGAAGAGTTTGTTTGTTTGAACGCGCTAATCTCAGGAACTACTGGTCTGATTTGAAAATTTCTTTCAGTGTTAGATAGCCCATTTATCGAGGAAGGCTATAGGCTACTTTTTATCCCGGTACGGGAAGTAGTTCCCACGGGATGCGGGTGAAACCGCTGGCAGAAGCTAGTTTAAGATAAAGCACCCGGTGTCAGACATTCTGTTCAAAGTTAGGAATCCAAAAAAATGGCATAGTAACAGACTTTAAGTCAGTTACTGTTACAGCCTTTTTATTGTCCCACTGCTGGGCACAGGCCTCCTCTCACACGGAGAAGGATTAAGCGTTAATCACCACGCTTGCTCAATGCGGGTTGGTGATTTCAGACTTTATAGTCCAGGTTTCCTCAAGATGTTTTCCTTCACCTTTTTATCAGCCATTGGTGTCTAAGATTTACCTTGAAAGTACATACGAACTTAGAAAAGTTGCATTGGTACTTGCCTGACCTGGAATCGAACCCACACCCTCATACTCGAGAGGTTGGTTCTTTACCCACTAGGCCACCACGACTTTTTTTTTTTCAAGTCAGTGTATGAAGAAAGCTCTCCAACTTCCTTAAGCTGTGTCTGTGTAGATTATAAACTGTACCCGCTTAACATATATGGGGTACTGAGTAGCTATTCCACGCGGTTCTATCTACATACATGCCGAGGGAATCTGTGTTAAAAGCAGCCTCTCTCAGGCGGGTCCCAACCAGCTGCTAGAAGTAGACCCATCAGGACACAAGTAAAACCACGTGCAACAGCTAGCATATAGATAAATCATTACTAATTGAGTGATTAACGTCAATAACCTGAATGAAAGATATCGTGAGCATATTGCACTTTCGTTTTCATACAATGCACAATGGACGTGAATTTGTCTAATTATAACACACTAGTTATTAAGGAACATAGTAGATTAATATTAATTACCTAGATTAATTACTAATTTGTGAGTTCCTTAAAAAAGGCTATTAGTTTTGACAATGGTTAAGTATCCTGTGAGAGTTAATGCGGTGCTTTTACATAAACGGGTTAAGAAGGAACATTGTGGGGTTTAGTCAGTAAGTCTGGCACTCCCTCACGCTGCACCCACAGCGGGAGGCGTCATTTGATGATTTCTTATAAAAAAGGGTTAAATTACCTTGAATTCTTGGCTAGAAAAAACGTTCTTGGAAAATGACCGCAGATAGAAGAGTATGGAAGGAGAAGACATGCTGCGCCGACCACAAATAATATTGGCATAAGGGCAGAAGGATGAAGGCTTAAATAACCTGTATAAAAGGAAAAAAAAGCTTGTAAAAAGTGGGTTTTAGACTATTAAGAGTCTGATACTTTGACTTAATCCTAAATAATATTATAAATGCGAAGGTAACTCTGTCTGTCAAACAAAGACTACTGAACCGATTTGTGTGAAATTTGGTACAGACACATTTTGGAACGTGAGAAAGGACATAGGATAGTTTTTATTATAAAAATAAAATTTATTCCGGACATATAGCGCCATCTATTGGTCAAACCAAAAATCTGTCGGAAGTCACTATTCCACGCGAACGAAGTCGCGGGCAAAAGCTATCATGAATAAAGAAAATGGAAAAATAAATAACTTTAATTACGACTTCACAATTCTTCTGCCAGCTATTTCATGTTTCACGCGCGTGTCGTTAAAACCACTCCGCGCACTTGGATAAAAAGTAGTAACCTTTCTCAAAAGAATATGGGCAATCTAACACTGAAACAATTTTTCGAATCGATCCATCAGTTCCTATGTTAAGCGCGTTCAAACAAACAAACCAACTCTTCATCTTTATAATATTAGTGTTACCTAGAAAAGTAGATTATATTCATCTGAGCTAATCTTACTTTAAACCTATCGTGATAAACAGCCATTTATCACAAACTATACCAACTTTGACACATTGCAAAATATACCTACTTACCTAGAAAATTAGGTTCACAATACAAAAACAAAGGTAAGTAGGTATACTTCACTATAATGCAATCATTGGCTTCGATTTTAAACGTAAAAACGTAAGAGTCGCTATGTGAAACTAGATTCAAATAAACTGGTGTACTATCACGCTTTTGTTTCCAAAACAGGTAAGCTAGAAAACTTCCGCTCATAGGAGCGATTCAAGAAAAATAAAATGTGTATTATTTTATTCGGAATTTGCGGAAAAAAATCATTGCTAAAGAATATAAAAGAACAATAAAATGAGTTGTATTATATTCTGGAATTTGCAGAAAAAAAAGTCCATTGCCAAAGAATAATATTTGAAACTAGCTAATACAGCGAACTTCGTATCGTTTAAACCTTCCCTGGACCTCTACAAACATTTTAAAACCAAAATCAGCTCAATCGGCCCAGCCGTTCTCGAGTTTTAATCAGACTAACGAACAACAATTCATTTTTATTTATATAGATTTGTACAATTTAAAAAACCTACTAGGCGTACAGCACATGGGCCCGACGACACACGGGTTTTTATTCAAGGAAAACGCCATGGGAAAAACCTACTTAACTTGAATACTACTTTTATTTTGCAATGATAATTTCAGCTACTGTAATTTCTTTTACTTAATTCATTGAAATGCAAAAAAAAACTGCTGTCTATGACAAGTTTTATTTATTTTTTTGGCTTTTTGTTGGTCTTATCTGGACATACCAAAGCTAAAGCACTTCCTAAAAAGATTACTATGATAGTAAGTCCTTCTAGCTCCTTCTCTCTTACTTTTAAATCATAATAGTCCAAATACAGCCTTTTTTCACAACAAAAAACAGATACAACAAGAAATCCTATTTTCACCATACAACAAAAAAAAACGGAACTCACCATTATTAACATACCATATACACACACCCATTCCCTACTTAAATACTTGCAAAATTATGTCCACAGTGTCGTCACAAGGTGATCCAATTTGATCTTGTATGCAAGCAACGCCAGGCGGCATTGTTATGCTAGAAGCGCGAGCTATAGTTTTGCGTAAGAAGAGAAAGTAAGAACGTCGAATTTTGGTTAAGTCACTTCGGTGTAATGCTACAGTTTTGATAGCGAATTGTAGAATTAATGTTTGTTATTAGTTTGTTGTGGGTGAAACATTGGTTTAGAATTATCTTTTATAGTTAGACTAGCTTCCGCCCGCGGCTTCGCCCGCGTAGAGTTCGGTTATATCGCGTTTTCAAGAGAATTCTTCAAAAGTCCGGGATAAAAACTATCCTATGTTCTTTCTCAAGGTTAACTCTATCTCTGTACCAAATTTTATTAAAATCGGTTCAGTGGTTTAGACGTGAAAGCGTAACAGACAGACAGACAGAGTTTTACTTTGAGTAATGCTTGCGTATGGGTGACTATTCTCCGTCTTTCGGATGGCACGTTAAACTGTAGGTCCCGGCTGTCATTGAACATCTTTGGCAGTCGTTACGGGTAGTCAGAAGCCAGTGTGTATTTGGCACCAGTCTAACTAAGGGGTATAGGGTTGCCCGGGTAACTGGGTTGAGGAGGCCAGATAGGCAGTTGCTCCTTGTAAAACACTTGTACTCAGCTGCATCCAGTTAGACTGGAAGCCGACCCCAACATATGATCATGCATGTATGCTGGGAAAAGAACTAGACAGAAGATGCATTTGTATGCCATTTTCATAGTAAATTGTTAAGGCATTTAAGGTGCAATTTTGTGTGAAGATGCAAAGATACTTCGTATACATTAGTTTTAAGAATATTCTCGTACTTATGTATTAGGTACTTATTTATTAAATACTTTTTTGCACATTTTGTACAACGGCGGACTTAACGCCTTAGGCGTTTTCTACCAGTTTATTAGTATTTTTTTATGTAAGTATATAGTATTGTATATGTTATGAATGCCTGAATTAAATGGCTAAATAAAATGCTCCGGAGATAGTTTTAAAATACACTATTTCGGCCGCAGTAAAACTATGTCTAATGCTTGTAATCTATACTAATATTATAAAGCTGAAGAGTTTGTTTGTTTGTTTGTTTGAACGCGCTAATCTCAGGAACTACTGGTCCAATTTGAAAATTTATTTCAGTGTTAGATAGCCCATTTATCGAGGAAGGCTACTTTTTATCCCGGTACGGGAAGTAGTTCCCACGGGATGCGGGTGAAACCGCTGGCAGAAGCTAGTGGTACATAAAAGGCCTACGACGGAACACGACGGTTTTTAGTCAGTAAGTCTGACACTCCCTCACCGCTGCTAACCCACAGCGGGAGGGGTCATTTGATGATTTTTGACGTCGTTAAAAAAAATGCTTGTAAAGTTATAATTATAATAAATTTTATATTTGCGAAATAAACACGTTGTAACTGCAACCGGTATGTTACCATTTTAACTGAAGGTCAGATTAACTAATAGTTATGTGGCAACGTTAATTAATAGTTCTAATTGTAATGTTAGTGACAGCTATTATTGCATAAGTTAGTTATTTCATTCAGTTTTACTCCCTAAGGAAATATGCAATATTGTGGTATCTTATACATAATAATTAGGTTCTAGTGTTTTTACTTTTTTGTTATTTTGTGTGCAAGTAAGTGTGTCTATCTGTGGTAACATAGCTCTTAAATGGATGAATTGTTTTGGATGTGGTTTCTTTAGTAAAATGCTGTTTTGCCTTCAGTTGTTTAATTGAAAGCTTATTTAATAAAAAGTGTTGATTGATTTTTTTCAATCAGGTTTTTCTCACTGTTATACATTAGATGCACGCCAGTCTCTCTGTTAATGATAAACTCAAAAACTGTCGCCCATATTTTCAAGCGATATCTAGTATTAGATAGAGTGATTCATGAGGCAGTTTTACGTACATATACTTAGGTACATTGAACGCAACCGGGATGTAACTATTTATAATTACAATTCTATTCTCACTATTTAAATCTGTTCATTTTTCTTGTCATTAAACTTCAACAAATACAAAAAAAACTATCAATAAGGAAAACAAAGTAATGCAGTTATAAATTTTAGAGCGAGATAGCAACAAATCAGCTGTTTCATCGGCTGCACTTAGAGTTCAATGACCGGCCACTGACCTCATATTCATAACACTTTAATGCAATTCTTCACCATATGGATGACTTATAATGGTATGATACTTGAACGGAATTGACTAAGAGTAAGCAAACATCTTGAAGAAACCTGGAATTCAAAGTCCGAAATCGCCAATCCGCTTTGAGCAACCTTGGCAATATCATAATTCTTTCTCTGTACGAGAAAAGGCCTATGTCCTGCAGTAGCATTGCGGATATAAACCAATCATGATATCATCATCCTCCGAGCCTTTTTCCCAATCCTGTTGGGGTCGGCTTCCAGTCTGACCGGATTCAGCTGAGTACCAGTGCTTTACAAGAAGCGACTGCCTATCTGACCTCCTCAACCCAGTTACCCGGGCAACCCGATACCCCTTGGTTAGACTGGTGTCAGACTTACTGGCTTCTGACTACCCGTAACGACTGTCAATGACAGCCGGGACCTACAGTTTAACGTGCCCTCCGAAACACAGTCAATGGTGTCTAAGATATACTTAGAAAGTACATACAAACTTAGAAAAGTTGCATTGGTACTTGCCTGACCTGGGATCGAATCCGCGCCCTCATACTTGAGAGGTTGGTCCTTTACCCACTAGGCCACCACGACTTTTGATAGAAACAAAAAATAATCAAACTACGTTATTGTCTTATAGAATATACTAGTAATATCGTGTATTTTTTAAGATTCGCATATTGGACCCATTTGAAATATTATTTGAATTTTAGATAACAATTTATCAAGAAAGGCTGTAGGCTGTTTTTTTCCCGCTTGTGTGAAACGGAATCTTTCTGTTTGTGGGTAAAAGCAAGGAGAAACTTTAAAGTCTAAATTAAACTTAGAAAACCGACTTCAATAATATACCCAAAACCTTCTTCTAAGTCTGACAGACAAATACTATGCTAAAAACCATACCAAAATCGGTTCAGCCAAACGTGAGATAATCGCAAAGAAACATTCATATGTACATACGAGTCAAAGTAAGAATTTCTTTTTTTGAAGTCGGTTAAAAAAACGATTGACTTTAAACAATGTCACATTATTTACAAGTTTCGAACTAGAATTACCTTATTTAGTAACAGCCATATAAGGATATTACTTATTTTAATATATAACTCATCAAACACCTTATTAGGCTTTATTACCTAATACAAGATTGAATTTAAATAAATTAGATTATTCTTAAAGTTTCTAAAAGTCACTTTGTTATTTAAAAAGGTCTTTTAATGTCGTTGTTTTGGTTTTAAATAGTTTTAAAGCTTGAAATGGTAAGTTTTGTAGGTGTTTTTATTTTAAACTAGATTCTGCTAGTAGCTTTACTCGTGTTCCATGGGAACTACTGTGAAAAAAAATACTTTGGGCATAAAGATGAATTGTAAGTAGCCTGTAACCTTCCTCGTTAAATGGGCTATGTAACACCAAAAGACTTTTTGAATATGTCATGTCCAGTAGTTCGTGACATTAGTGCGTTCAAACAAACAAACTCTTCAACTACTCGTATTAAATGGAAGTTTTAAATGTTATATTGAATTCAGTTTACGTCATGTACAATATTTATTTTTAGATAAAGTGGCATAAAATTGTTTATAAGATACTATTAAATAAACCTAATTGCAAGTAAAACCGAAGCACACAACTAGTATTATTTAAATACATTCGATTCACTTTAATTGCATCATCAATTAAGGCTGTTCGGTTAGAAATCTGTTTGTTTATCGTCCAATTATCTTGTTATGTATAAATAGAGTTTATAAAGTAAACTTAACTATTCTCTCTTACTGTTAACAGTTAATACCATGGAGAACAAAATGACTAGCGGAGATGTCATAACGCAAAATCTCCTAAGAAAGAAGCGCGACAACATGCGGGCGTGCAGAGGACCAGGGGCCCGATTCTCCTAAGTTAATAATGTCAAAATCGAATAGAAATCGAATTGCAATATGATCGCAATAGCAGTTTTAACCATATCGGGCATTCTGCTACTAATAAAAGACCAATCGTATTCGATTGACATTTGATTGGTGTGCGATTGGTCTGCTATTTTGGTGATTTTGGTCTATAGTTTGCTGTACAATCATTTTGCAATCGTAAATCATTTGCAGACAAAATGATTAATTATTGAATGATAGAAAAGGATAAAAACGTTTATTTCAAAGAAAAAATAGCGGAATGCCACATACGCTTCAATCGTAATCGAGTCGGGATTGGATCTCAGTCGAATCGAGTCGAACGTCGATCGATCGTCGCTTAAGTAAAATTAGGAGAATCGGGCCCCAGGAACGTTACTGACAAAATCTCGAATGAATCAAGACTAATTTTGACAGATTGGTTTTGATTTGACCCGGACGCCTCGTTAGTTCTAGTAACTGATCACGCCTACCATACGTTGCTTGGCCTACAAGGAGGCGCCTGACCTACCTTCTTTACGGCATCTCCGCTATATTTCTTCATCTGTGGCTAAAATTCACTGCAATGGTTAATACCTTAGTTAACTAACATGAGTTAAGAATTCAATACTGTTGTATTAAGAAAGTTACCCTGCCTTTCTACTGCTTTTACGGTTAATTTACTCAACCAATTTAATTGAAAATTGGTATAATTATAGATAAAACACTGAATCAGAACATGAGATATTTAAAATTTACGTACTTAAAGTATATCTCCTTAAATTCGAGTAAAACTGAGCGTAAAATTAGTGTAAGCTTACTTTAAGTTGCAAGCACTCGTTGATGTCTTTTGTATTGAAATAAATATTCTTGAGGATTCGTGTTTTGTTCTATACAAAACATATCCTCACCCAAGTCTTTTCCCAACTATGATGGGGTCGGCTTAAAGTCGGCTGCGGCTAAATACCAGTTTGCCACGTGGAGCGATTGCCTATCTGTTCTCCTTAATCCAGTTACCTGGGCAACCTAATAGCCCTTGGTAAGACTGGCTGTCGGACATTCTGGCTCCTAACTACCCGTAACGACTGTCAAAGATGTTCAAATGACAGCCGGGTCCTACAGTTTAACGTGCCTCCCGACACACGGAGGAACTCAAATGACAAGATTGAGCATTGCAAGAAGAAGCATTGCTTAACCTTACTTAGCCACGAGCTCCTTACTTTTTTAGACAAATATAAATTGTTTTTAAAACACAACTTTCAACTTTAACAGAGCCTTATCAAAAAAACTGGTTCAATCGTGACCTAAACTCACGAAATTTAAAGCAATGGTTAAAATATAACCTGAATAGTTAGCGTACCCGCATACTGAAGACTAAACAATCGGCCGACAGTTGACTCGATTGTGGCAAACCATTTTTAGGTTCCAATCTTTAAAGAGGAAACTACTTTTGGAATGGGCTATTGGAATCAAACCTATTTATAATTTTCGACGTTCATAAGTGCTTGTAAAGGCCTAAATGAAATAAATAATTTGACTTTGACTGTATTGTCATCAGAACTCAGTGCGTGTGCAAAATTTCATCCTAATCGAAGACCGGGAAGTGGGTCACATTGAGATTCCAAGATTTGCTTACATACATAGTTACAAGTGAAGCTAATAAAGGCGTGTTAAAAAAGGCACAGTCACTTACATGCGAACAATAATAAACAGGTTATTGATATTTAAAGAATAACATTTTTAAGAAAATCTTGATTCCAATCAAAGTTTTCAGTCAGTCTGATACCGGCTAAATACCTGATCTTTGTAATGTGCGTACTACCATTCATCTTCATACTGATTTATGAGCCCAGACAAACTATCGGCCGACTAAAAGTTTGCAGTGTGTAGTGTTAAGATAGTGACAGATAGACAGACAAAAAAGAGGTAGAACTAGTTATCGATAATATAATATTTAGGTTGCGTAATGTCGCAACACTAGTGTTAGCTAAGTCCTTGCTAGGGAGGGGAAAATTATCGATAGATATTTAAAATTTTGTATTTGCTTTGGGATAATTATGAGAGTGAATATTTAGTGAAAATAGAGCATTACCTTATTTTTTAGGTTTATTGAAATAAATTGCCAAAAAATCGTAACTATAAAACAACAGAAGTAACTAAGTAAAGTTACAAATACTCTTGAAATTATTCTCTCAACTTTTTTTTTCCATTAACCAGTTTAAAAAAAATAGAACCTCTCCCATGACCTAGGCTTATAGTAATTTTATTTCGATAACATCAATTCTTCTAACATTATAAATACGAAAGTTTGTAGGCAACTTTTCACGTAAAAACTTCAAATTGAATTTTATCGCAACTTGGCATTAATAATCAGAATAACACATGTATAGGCTATTTTTAACCAGGTGTGAGAAGTTAATGCAAGTGAAACCGCTGACGGAAGCTAGTAAGTAATAAGGATATTAAAATAGCTAATCGATTTGAGAAAATCAATAATTTATTGATTGATAAATTAGTTACAACTTCACGGTTCAATCGTTCAGTTGCGGTGAAAGCAGAGTTAACTATTGTTTAAGAGTTTTATATTGGTAACTTTTTGTTTATAATTTAGCGGGGGATTAAATATTTTTTTTGGATGTAAGTAATAATTAGATAGTGAAATTGAAGTTGGATTTAAAGAGTTTACTTAAAAAAATAGTTCAAAATAATACGGGTATGACATTTATAGAGTTTTTCAAGCAAAAGCTCTGTAAGGGCAAAGTAACTTTATGATAAATAAATAAATAAAAAATATGAAATAAATAATGATTATAAATAAAACTTAAAAAAGTAGGTATACCTTTAACCGACTTCCCGTAAAGGAGGACGTCTACAACTGGTATGTTTTTATGTTATTAAAGTTTTATTTGTCCGCGCATGAAAAATTGAAGTTAAGCAAATAACTATCGATATTAAACACAGCTATAACTTATCGATAAACTCTGTTCCCATCACTAGAGTAACTAGGAAGCAGTTTATAAATTATAGAGCGGCGGTACTAATATACATTATATACTTATATATACACTTACGACTATCTACCGGACTATTACTTTACTATTTACAAATAAGTGTAAGATTTATATCTGTAACTGTATCAGTAATGTGCGTATTTCATTGCAAAACTAACTTGTATATTATTCTGGATAAACTTTTATTACCAACCTCTCGAGTATGAGGGCGTGGGTTCGATTCCAGATCAGGCATGTACCAATGCAACTTTTCTAAGTTTGTATGTACTTTCTAAGTATATCTTGGACACCAATGTCTGTGTTTCGGATGGCACGTTAAACTGTAAGTCCCGGCTGTCATTGAACATCCTTGGCAGTCGTTACGGGTAGTCAGAAGCCAGTAAGTCTGACACCAGTCTAACCAAGGGATATTGGGCTGCCCGGGTAAATGGGTTGAGGAGGTCTTTGGATTGGGGTAGTTATTATTATTTAGCCTCGAGTTAAATAACTGTAAAATTGTATATATAACAAAGTTACGTGTGTACGTAGTTATATGGTATGTATGTATACCAGGATATCCTGTACGGGAGCTGTTTATTATACTAAAACAATTCACACTTTTGAAGGTGATTGTACCGGTATTTTATTTCGGTATTGAACGGAATGCTATTCATATTTTAATGTTGATCAGAAATTAATATGTATTGCAAAGTTGTGTGTTGTTTGATAATATTATAAAGGGCTGGATCGATTGAGGTGAGATTTGGCGTAGAGACGTTTTCATTCAGTACCAGTCTCTTAAAGAGAAAAAAAAAGGATTTAATTTATCCATTCAAAAAATCAAAGTTGAATTAAACCAGTAATATTGTAACCAATCATATAACTCCTTTTGAAACACATGAATGCCAAAAAATATTATTTTCACTTCTGCCATTTTTTTTGCAACCCAACGTTTATTTAAAGAGTTCTATCTGCATTATACAGTTGTCTTTGTTAACAACAATGGAGTAAGCAAGAAGTTTTGCAACAATAAAGTAAATAAGATATTGCCAAAGCTAAGCCTAGACGTGCAATTTGACAAACTATTTAAAAACTTTACGGAATTAGATTTTTTAAGTATTATTTTTCTCGGTACAAAGTCTGCATTTCAAAATAGAAATAAAAACAAATCATTGTAAATTAAACTGGCTATTTGAAGTTTATTTTGTATTATTTTTGTACATAGATATCAAGTAATCTGCCTAGCTTTTTCCCAACTATGCCGGGGTCGGCTTCCAAACTAACTGGATGCAATTGAGTACCAGTGTTTTATAAGGGGCGACTGCCTATCTGACCTCCTCAACCCAGTTACCCGGGCAACCCGATACCCTTTGGTTAGACTGGTGTCAGCCTTACTGGCTTCTGACTACCCGTAACGACTGTCAAGGATGTTCAATGACAGCCGGGACCTACAGTTTAACGTGCCATCCGAAACACAGTCATTGATGTCTAAGATATACTTAGAAAGTACATACAAACTTAGAAAAATTGTATTGGTACGTGCCTGACCTGGAATCGAACCCACGCCCTCATACTTGAGAGGTTGGTTCTTTATCCACTAGGCCACCACGACTTCTCGTATAAGTTAAGTATACAAACATACATAGTATGAATACATACATAGTATGTCACATAGTGAACGGTTGTCGTCAACCGATGTCAACACTCGGTTATTCAATAGCTCGGTTGAGCAACCAATACCAATGATATTATCAGGCTTATATCTAAAGGTTTCAGTGTGTCTAAAGTGGGAGAAAAATCATTTATTTCTAGACACGCTCAGAAACCTGACAAAGATTGATTTATAGAGATTATTTTTTCGTACATTTGTACTATATTGGCTCAGAAACTATTGGACCGAATTGAAAAATTATTTCACTGTTGGAAAGCTACGCTCTTCCCGAGTAACATAGGCTATATTTATCTGGATACGGACAGCAGCTCCCACGGGAGGCGTTTGGAATCGAGAGAAACAGCTAGCCTATACTTTCATATTAATAATTTATTTAGTTTTGGAACAAATAAATTAATTTTTATTATTACTTCTATAATAACATTATAAAGAGCAAACATTTGTTTGTTTCTATGTATGTTTATTTGTACCCTAAACGCTCAAAAACTGCTGAACCGATTTGAAAAATTCTATCACTGTTGGAAAGCTATACTATCCTAAATAACGTAGGCTATATTTTATACCGGTATAGTTATCGGCACGGATATTGGGCTCTCGGCGGAAGAGTGGGGATCGCTTTGCGCACTGTACACATAAGGCAATAAACCAATAAATCGCTTCTGCGCAGGTGAAGGTCATAGCGCAATATCCGTGCCGATAACTGTACTGTAAGAAGTTCCCCGGGGCGTGAGTGAAACCACAAGAAACATCTTGTATTAAATAGTAATATTTTACCAGCTGCAAAAGGAAGTGTGTGTCGTAAAAACATAACACGAGTATCCTTAGTGACTTAATAATGTTATAAAAACGAAAGCCAGTCTCATTTCACTTTTATAGTAAAATTACTGAAGCTATTTAGATAAACTTTTATATGAAGATAGCTTAATAAGTATACGTGGTGTTGGGTATTGGATCTTTTTATCTAAGATAGTTTATTAATTCAAGGGTTATACCAAAGAACCAGAGATTTTGAATAGCTTTACATTCTTAATAAGCTCTAATAATACTTTTTTTTAACTTTATATAATAGTTTAGTCATTGTATTTTATAAAAAAAAACTATCTCACTTGCGGTTGCACCTCCATCTCGTGGGAACTGCTTGGCGTACCTGGATAAATGTAGCAAATAGACTTTCTCGATAAATAGGCTATCTAACACTGAAATAATTTTTCAAATCGGGTCTGTACTTCCTGAGACTAGCGCGTTCAAGCAAACGTCCATATATAAACGGATAAAATTCTCTGCTTTATAATTTTAAGTATCGATTAATCATAGGATTCTAGAATATTTTTTATCAAGTAGTTCCCTCAAAACACGAGTGAAAATACGACAAAAAACCAGCAGATTATAAAAGATTAACACATTATATTATAAGGCGACATTTTACTCTGAAGGTGACAGCCTCACGTGACAACTTCCTAGAGATATCAAGGTGACATGACGAGTAAAGATTTGTGCTCACTGGGTGACAATATGTTGTAATGTTACACAATGTTTTTTAATAGAATTTGGTTTCATCTGCCCAATATTTTTTGAGTTAATGAATTGTTTTAATATAAGGAAACAAAATGTCGTCTACTTGTGGGGGAAAACGCTTTGTCTAAATACCTGAATAAGTGTGTCATATCTTTTCTTAGAGTTTGAACTATCTCCATACTAAGTTTCATCATAATTGGTTCACCTATTCTATCGTGGCAGTCGTAAACAGACAAGGTTGATTTTCAATTTTTAACTAGGTACATATAGTTGAAAAGTATAACTTATTTGGAGATTAAGTTTAAAAAAATATCTCTATTTATTTACTTAGTTATGATATTTTAAAACATTTCTAAAAAATACGTTTAATTTACGAATCAATTTTGATCAAGATTTATTTAAAATCATATAAGTTTTATTACGTACATTATATTATTAAAAACTTTATTAAAAACACAGTTTCTACCCAATCAACAGCCACACAAAGATAATAAAGTATGTCAATATCGAACACTGAACATTGGGTAACTCAAACAGGTTGCGTTACAAAATTCTCTACCAGTGAGTGACGGCCTAAGAGTACGCGCACACTATCAACTTTAAATCGGCCGATAGTTGCATTGGGCTCACAAATCAGTATGATAATGAATGGAAGTACATGTAGCAATGATCAGGGGCTCAATTCTGCTAATTTAATGCGTCAATTGGATATCGATTGAATCTCAATAGAATTCTTAATTTTAGCGGGAATTCTGCTACTTAAATAATAAACTTGCCTAATTTCTTACTTACTTAATAAATAAGACCAATCGTTTTCCATTGGTATGCCATTGGTCTATAGATTAGTCTGCTTTACAGTCGTATTGCAATCGTAAATTATTTGCAGACAATATGATTCATTACGGAATCACAGGAAACGTTACAATAAACGTTTATTTAAAACAAAAATTGCAGAATTCCACACATGCTTCAATCATAATTGAGATGCTATTGAATATCAGTTGAATATCAATCGTATTATGTCGTTTAAGCACCCGGGTATTTGGTATTTTTCCGGTACGATTTTAAAATTATTATGTTTTACAACCACCGTGGCAACAGTCGGCCAACTATTTAATCTGCAGTGTGCGTCTAGGCTTAGTTACCAATAGTGCCACATTAGTATGCTTTCTGCCTACCCTCCGAATAAGAGTCTGATGTAACTAGTAACGTTAGCATTTAGAAAACTATAAGATATATCGACTATTTTTTTTTGTAGTGATGGGGAAATTATCGATATTTTTGGTTTTAAGTGTAAAAATGTAAAAATGTAAAAAAGTGTAAAAATGCGATTTTCTATAGTGATTTTCCAATCACTATAGAAAATCGCATTTTAATCTTTATATTTTTATATATATTATATATTTTTTTGACGGTTTTTTTTTGGTTGTAAGTGTAATTTTATATGTAATAGGTTTTAATACGATTGACTGTAACTGTAAGTTTGTTTGTTACAATTGATTGGTAGTACAGCGGAATAGATTTGTTAAGCTATAGTTTGATATAGTTAAACTGGAATTCTGTATGTTGTTGTAGGATATTTGTCTATGTGTAAAAGTTTTTACAGAATATAGTAAAATAAAAACTGCTAAACATATGGGAAAAAGTGGTGTTACTGTTTAAGATTTCGATATTAAGTCTATTTGAAGTTTAGGATTTTAAAGATAAATGTAGAAATTATTCCCTTTTTGCCTATCTATGTGCAATCTAAAAATATGTTTATTTTATACTATACTTTTTACTGTAACCGAAGAAACTAATGGTCTATTTTAGCAAATTAATTCTATTTCAAGAAACCAATGACGACAAGTTACCTAACAGTTATAAATAACAAAAAAAAAACTGCAAAAATACTACAAAAAATATACCCATAAGCTCACATAATAAGTTACTCAAAACGTTCTCATTTCCAAACTAGTTTCCGATTACGTTACAAAATAACTACATATACGTTACAATAACTTAATAACGTTATTTTAGACAAACCGTTACTCTGGTTCACACTGTCACAGCACTAGCACTTTTGTTTTTGACTTTGAAAAACACTTTTTTTTAATACTTTTTTTGGATTTTGAGTTAGCCACGTCTGTTCGTGGCTAAGGTGTTATGTCTACTGGTGGTTCGCCCCTCCAAAGTCGGTAAAGTGACAGTCTTAAAGGTGGTTTTACAATGGTGACTTAAAAAGGTAAGATTTTCTTTGGTCTGAGATGTTTTGTTAGTGTCTGTTTTATTTAAAAACAGCTGTTTCTCGTGGTTTCACTCGCATCCCGTGTAAACCACTTACCGTTCCGGATGAAATAAAGCCTATTTCGCTCAAGATGCACTGATGTAGCCTCTCAATATTGAAAATGAGAGTTTCGGAGTTTTTTAGGGTCCAAATAAACAAAATAGGTTTTTTTCTTTATTATTATATTAGCAAGTTGAAGTTGAAGTGGCAATGGGCAGGCCATATTGCTCGCAGAGCAGATGGCCGATGGGACCGAAACGTGCTGGAGTGGAGACGCAGCGGAGGACGTCCACCAACAAGGTGGACAGACGACCTTATAAAGGTCGCCGGAAGACGCTGGATGCAGGTCGCCTCCAACAGGTATCTGTGGAGATCTAAGGGGGAGGCCTATGTTCAGCAGTGGACGTCCTATGGCTGAGATGATGATGATGATGATTATTATATTGTCAGATGTTGTATATGAGTGAATGCGTTTTTACAAAAATATGTAAAAGCATAATTAAAGTTTTGCAATTGTTTTAGCATCACAACAAATTAACTTCTGTCTGCAGTTTCTTCTCAATAACTATTTTACCCGATCTGGTTTTCAGCATTTTATTCGTAAAATTTTATTAGAAGGTTTTAGGTATATTGACTGGCAAAAAAAAGTAGAAATCCACAATTTTTTATACCTAATAATATACAAAACATTCATACATACTTTAACTTCAATAAACTGATCACTATTCTGAACACCGCCTTACACACGCACACAAACAAACAAATGCACTATAACAGTACTCGTTTATCTGTGTGTGTGACTAGAATGCAATATAAATATTAAAGAGACACTGCGCGCGCGCCGCTCTCTGAGTCCTGCCAAGGCTTTTAGTTAAATCTTTGGTTTATCGATTTATTTAAATGTCGCGTCTTGTATAATGTCTATTTTTAGTGTTAATATACTGCTGGTTCTCGCGGTTTCACCCGCTACTTCCCGTGGTTGGATAAAATGATAATTATTATGGTGTCCTTCTACCTGCCGTGACCGTACAATCGGTTACAAAATAAACATCTTTCGATATCAATAACTTTTCTTTTTTGTACTAAAACACGACAAAATAAAAATATACGTATCTATAAAACTTATTTAACTATAATTTGACAAAGTTTGCGCACTGGATAAAATTCATTCCTGTATTAAAAATTCACGTACGTACACACGGCTGCACGACGTGCTACAAACTGCCAGGGATATCTGACCACGCAACACCATGCGTAATCATCAAGGATAAGCACGTTATTTCAGGACAACTTATTGTAAAAAAACGATACTTGATTTTATTACCGCTAAGTTTCGGTTGTGCCACATCACTATTTAAGAATTGCAATAAACTGACAACACTCGTAATGTCAGTTTAGTCTACGAGATTAAAAAACAGACTATAGCATATAACAATTGAAATACTTTTTTGAAATCGGCGCAGTAGTTTTTGATTTTATTAGTTACATACATAAAACACACATAAAGTTGTTCTCTGCCGTATTTTTTTTTTCAAAATTCCGCCATATTGCATCATTCTAGGTAACTTTGTCAAAAATGACACTCTGGCATAAGAACATAGGATGATATGTTAAAAAGATGGGGTTTTAATATTGAAAGAAAACAATTTATTGTCATTAATTAACTTTAATATTAGGTACAAAAATATAGGTAACTAAAATAAAATTTATATTTACATAAAACAAAATCTAACTTTATGGCAAAAATAATCATGGTTTATGCCAATAATATTTTGTTTTTGTTTTTACAATTATTATTAATAAAGTGGTATGTACACAAACGTGATATAATTTAATTATTATTTTTTTTAACTCATGGATGAAAAGTTGTTTTGTGAATAAAGAATAAAGAAAAAAAAAAAAAATAGAATTTGTGGAAAAATATTTTCAAAATAATGTATTTCGTCAGTCGTTGTCAGATTTTTTTACTTGAAAATTAAAAATACAAATTTTTGTGTATTTTTTACTAAATTGCTTCTATATTCTATTAAGTCGAAAAATCTTGTTCGTTAGTCACTATTTGTAAAGTATTTTTATCTGTTTATATTTTGTCAGTCATATTTTGTTTTTTGTATAATCAGTAATATACCTATTCTATTTTTTTTTATAGACTTCTTATGTCAGAATTATAAATCTTAAAACCAATTTATACAAATTTAAAATATAAAAAAGTCATTCTATATCTGTCAAAATCAAATTGACAGCTACAGAATAATGACTATAGTTTTCGCGCCAATAAAACTGTCATTTATAGATCTCTTAGATTTTTAAGAGATTATATTTTGTCAACTTGGTACCTATATATCTATATATGGGCCAATGTAAGTAAAAAATGGGCATGATGAACGAAATAGACTAATTAGTCCGTCTTTTAGATAACCCTAAAATAATGGACACGTATTTTTTCTCATCTCTCACAAAAAAATAACAACGAAGAAACAACACCCTTTAATTTGTGTTACGTCCCTTCTATGTACAAATTTTACACAAACGTGACGTCACCAGCCACTCTCAATCCATATTGCGTTATATCTTAGTATATCTATACTTAATATTATAAAGAGGAAAACTTTGTTTGTTTGTTTGTTTGGTTGTAATGGATAAACTCAAAAACTACTGGACCGATTTTAAATATTCTTTCACCATTAGAAAGCTATATTATCTGCGAGTAACATAGGCTATATTTTATCCCGGTACGGGCAGTAGCTCCCACGGGACGCGGGTGAAACCGCGGGAAAACGGCTAGTATTTAATATTTTAATAACATAAAAAATACGTGTCGAATATATTTTGCCAATCTAAAATGTGGACTAATTAGAATCACAATTTTTTTATTCTGTCATCACGCCTTTTTGATATGGTCAGTCTGACAGATACTCAATTTTGCTTTGTCCAAGATTGTCAGTCAAGTTGTCAAAAGCTAGCTGGATTTTGTAAGTCTCTTGGTTCTGTTACTTCTAGCCTGGATATCGTGAGTGTCCGTCATTCTAGACTGTCGGGCATGTTCGTGTCTTTTCCGTCGGGCTGTCAGTCTTCGTCGGTCATACTCGTTGCTGTATGAATTTCCCCTGTAAATAAAGTCAGGTTTAAAAATATCCATTCAGACGTCCATTTTGAGAATCCGAATGTCAGAATTCATTGAAATGTGTGTTTTATCTTCCAAAAAGTATTGTCTCTGATTAAAAGTCTGATTTGATGTATTTCAGTTTTTTTTGGTGGTCATATTTTTTTCGTAAATAAATCGAGATATCAATATACAAATAAATGTGTTTTTATAAGTGGTATCACAATTATGGGTAACTTCTGTTTCATATTGGTAACTATCATTTATAAAATAAAAAAAAAAAACGGGACAATCTCGTATTTTTTTCACATAAGTATACTAAAATAAAAATAACTAAAATAAAATGAAAAACGCGTATCACATCACTAATTTTAAAATCACATAATTTGTTGTTATAAATTGCAGTAATATTTTAATTATTAATTTGAAATATCCTCTTTTAATTGATTTTTGTTTTATTTCAATTGGAATTCAGAGTTAATTAGTAAAAAAATCTTATAAAAATATATCTAGGCATTAAATTATTGTAGTTATGACGTTTTTGCTCTTATATTTATTTACTTGTACTCATAAGAGAGACTAATCTCTAATTTGTTATGTTTTTGTTTTTTTAAACTAAGTAGAGATGTGCCGACTATCGTGACATTGTTGATTTTTTTACCGACTTCCCACAAAAGGAGTAGGTTATAAATTCGGATCTTGGTGTTTTTAAATAGTTTTATCAATTCTCTATTTAACAAAATTTCCAATAATGAGAAGATTCATCTGATTGTTTTTTTATTTTTCTGACATTTTGTGTCTCAATTTAGAAAAAAGAACTATATTCTAGTTCTTTTTGTGTAATAGAGATTTGTGGTCAAGCACTGGTACTCAGCTGAATCCGGTTAGACTGGAAGCCGACCCCAACATAGTTGGGAAAAAGGCTCGGAGGATGATGAGAGATTTGTGGTCAGAAAAGATTAAAAAACACTTAAGAACTCTAAAAATTTTGACATAAGATTTCTGGTCGGTATAAGTTTGTAAATAGTCGATGAATTAAATCGATAGTGAGCACATCTCTATAAGAGTTTAAGATCTACTTTTTCCCGTTTATAAAGTTTCCGGCTTCGTCCTTGTACAGGTCCTCGTTGATCCCGTAGTAAGCCGGGGCGTTTGGACAATCCACCTGAAAAAATAACAAAACAGAAATTATAGTAATCTGTATCTCTGAGAAAAACTATTGTGGGGGAAAAAACAGCAAATTGTAAGTCCAAATGTGTCATTTACGGATAATAAAATCATGTAATTTTTTTTATTCTTTGTTTTTTCTGTATTTTATGAATAAAAAATAATAATTAAAAACATATATTAAGCTACAATACGCTAACATGTTATAGTAATACAAGGTGTTAATAAATAAGAGTTATATCTATTTATTTACGCAATTGTATATGACAAAGTTATGTTCTAATTCTAAAATTCTAAATCTAATGTAAGGATCTCCCTAAGTAATTTTACACAAACCTGTGTTTCAGGATATCATTGTACATACAAATAATATTTAATGGATTTAATAAGTAATTATTCCTAAAGGAAATACCAAAAACTTATCTGAATTGCCACTTTCGATGCTAAAATTAATTCTGTCTCTCTCACCAAGATCTATGACAATCTCTCTCTTACCTTGAAGAACCAGTCGCAGACCCTGGTCCTCTGGTTGAAGACAGTCCCGGCGCCGCACACGAACGAGTACATGAGGTTGCCGCCGATGCTGGGCACGCACCAATGCCACACCTGTGGGTAAAATGTTGTTATTAGAATTTTTGCAGGCGTTTGTAAAAAGGAACTAGTGATAAATAAATTATATCTATTTTACAATAAATAGTCGTGGTGGCCTAGTGGGTAAAGAACCAACCTCTCGAGTATGAGGGTGTGGGTTCGATTCCAGGTCAGGCAAGTACCAATGCAACTTTTCTAAGTTTGTATGTACTTTCTAGGTAAATCTTAGACACCAATGGCTGATAAAAAGGTGAAGGAAAACATCTTGAGGAAACCTGGACTAGAAAGTCTGAAATCACCAACCCGCATTGAGCAAGCGTGGTGATTAACGCTTAATCCTTCTCCGTGTGAGAGGAGGCCTGTGCCCAGCAGTGGGACGATAAAAAAAAAGGCTGTAACAGTAACAGTAACGTGAAATTTTCGTTAAAAGCTTGATGAACTCTGTATTTTCTAACTGACTACCTTGAGAAGAAACACCGAAACAAACTCAAGGGACAGTCTTTTTTAATGAGACTGCTGAAAACTAAGTACTAGAAGAGATTTCTTTAGAATTAAGCAGTAACATTGTACTACATACTGTATTCAATTATGATAATTAATTAAACAAAATATATATAAAGAAGTTAAGGCTATGCTCTCTGAAATGATTTTTCCAGTTAAAACTGACTAACCACTTGTTCCGGAGACTAGCGCGTTCAAGACAAATAACCAAGTCATTCGTCAAGTAATATTAGTGGAAATAGTAGATATTTTATCTTGGACAAAACTGTGCAATACTGTTTCTAATATTTATGTAGCTAGGGCTCTCTCTCTCTCTCTCTCAGCCTCTTTTCAGTTGTTTTAATAACTCTAATTAAGTTATATTTAAAAGAATGGAATTAACTAAGAAGAAAATAAAAAACATCCTGTTTCTATACCTAGCAACATTTTTAAAAGCACTATATTGCTCCAATAACTTTGGCAGGCGTTTTAACAAACCCTATTTATTTTTTCATTCCCCTCCCTAAAAAAGTAAAAGTACTCACTTGACACATAGTTTCAGGATCAGCATAGTATCCAGGAATCTTGTCGTCACAGGTAAACGATAAACCTTTGGGCACCTCCGTGAAAACCGGGTAATCTTCCCCTGGTATATATCCGTCTAACGACTGAAACAAATATAAGTTGCATTTGTTAATCTATACTAATATTAAAAGCTGAAGAGTTCGTTTGTTTGTCTGTTTGTTTGAACGCGCTAATCCCAGGAACTACTGGTCCGATTTGAAAATTTCTTTCAGTGTTAGATAGCCCATTTATCGAGGAAGGCTATAGGCTAGTTTTTATCCCGGTACGGGAAGTAGTTCCCACGGGATGCGGGTGAAACTGCTGGCAGATGCTAGTTTCATTATAATAGAGCCTGTAATTAAAAGTGGTGATAACCAATCTGATGAAATAACGAATTTTATGTGTTATCTACTAGATTTCGACAGCGGTTTCACCCGCTTATTTACATTACTACGGAAATAAGTTCCTATTAATTTCTGCATATGTTCATATTTTATTTATAACTAGCTTCCGCCCGCGACTTCGCCCGCGTAGAGTTCGGTTATATCGCGTTCCAAGAGATTTCTTCAAAAGTCCGGGATAAAAACTATCCTATGTTCTTTCTCAAAGTCAACTCTATCTCTGTATGTACCAAATTTTATTAAAATTAGTTCAGTGGTTTAGACGTGAAAGCGTAAGAGACAAACAGACAGAAAGACAGAGTTACTTTCGCATTTATAATATTAATAAGTAGAGATTTCTGCATCTGGATAAAAACCCGATTTATTATTCTGATGGATAAGTTTCATTACTGTCAAGTGTCATAAAAATCTTTTCAGCCGCTTACGCGTGAAGAAATAACGAACATATGACATACACGCAAATTTCTGACTCTATAATAGGTATTTGTATGAATTACGATATCCAGAAAGAAAAAATAACTGGTTAATAAAATTACGCAACAAGCTAATCATTAAAATGAAACTAAACCAATACATTTTTCTATATTACTATATTTCTATATACATATTCGACACGACCGGAGCGAGATCAGACGCAGGGCCGACATTAACGTGCTCTCCGATGCACGGGAACTTCCTGGCTCCGGGCTACTTGGAGAGATTCTAAAGCTTCTGGTACTCCATTATACATAATTAGGATATATTAGTTACTAACGGGAATCAAATCTAAGCCCAAGCCGATAACGAATGCATGTTGCACCGCTTGACTTCACATTGCAAGGAAAGAAAGTGCAACCAGCAACAGTGATGCACATTACAATAATTGCATTATTAACACGAATGTATGAAAACTGAAAGAATTTTTCAAATCGGTCCAGTATTTTTGGAGCCGGAGGGGAACAAACAAACAAATTCCTCTGTATTGTATTAGCATCAATAGAGTACTTAAATGCTAAAGATATTCTATGGCAGCCGGGACCTACAGTTTATCGTGCCCTCCGAAACACGGTCATTAGTGTCCAAGATATACTTAGGAAGTACATACAAACTTAGAGAAGTTGCATGGGTACTTTTTTTTAACGACGTCAAAAATCATCAAATGACCTCTCCCGCTGTGGGTTAGCAGCGGTGAGGGAGTGTCAGACTCTTACTGACTAAAAACCGTCGTGTTCCGTCGTAGGCCTTTTATTTACCAGGGCCGCGGTAACTCTTTCGATCAATTGGCCGGCAGGTGGCATTGGCACTTGCCTGTAATTAAACCTACAATAAATGAGAGGTTGACTCTTTACCCACTAGGCCATAACTTGGGAAAAGCCTAGCCAAATAATTACAGTTTTTACAACCAAGTTTGCATGTGCCTTCAATAAGGCAAAAACTTAATAACCCGATTTTCTTTCTAGATAATGTCTTCAATAAAGTTATAATTGTCAATAGTAGATGTAGTTAATTAGTTTTCAATTATACCTACGTTTAATAACAGCACGAATTCATGCGACCACGTTTTGTCGCATTTTGTCTTGTCGTGTGTCATGCGATACGTATATCTACTTAGAAAAACCGTTTTATACATTTCCACGTAGTTTTGTATAGAATGGGAAAAGTATGTCGTAATCGTTTTTTAGAGTTCCGTATGTCGGAAGGGTGAAACGAGACTTTATTGGTAAGACTTCTCTGTCCATTTGTCAGTTGATTATAACTAGCTTCCGCTCGCGGCTTCGCCCGCGTGGTGTGTTGATAAAAAGTAGCGCATGTGTTAATTTAGCTAGGGTATCTATCTATGTACATACATACAAAATTTCAAAAAAATCGGTCCAGACATTTTTGCATGAAATAATAAAAAAACATACATCCATACCTACATTCCGACAAAATAAAAACGATATAAATCTATACTAATATTATAAAGAGGAAAACTTTGTTTATTTGTTTGTTTGGTAGTAATGAATAAACTCAAAAACTACTGGACCGATTTTAAATATTCTTTCACCATTAGAAAGCTATATTATCTGCGAGTAACATAGGCCATATTTTATCCCGGTGCGGACAGTAGCTCCCACGGGACGCGGGCGAAACCGCGGGAAAACGGCTAGTAAATGATATTTATTTGTAAGTTGTATCTCATGAATCTTGATAGCTAGACAGTTGCTCACAAATATGCAATATAAAATTTTTGAATAAAAAAACTAGAATAAAACCAATATTTAAGAGGCTCAACCACATCAACAAACGTGATTTTTCACTTGTAACTATTATGTAAGAAAATCTTGGAATCTTAATTTGACGCACTTCCCGATCTTCGATAAGGATGAAATTTTGCACACGCTCTGAGTTCTGATGACAATACATGACTAGCTAAGAATCGCCATTACAAATCTAATGAATGAAAAACAAAATATGCGTGTTGATCAAGTTTTTTTTACTCGTCTAATAGATAATTGTACGGAACCCTTCATATGCAAGTTAAACTCACACTTTGGCCGGTTTTTTACAACTAAATTTATTACTTTACCGAACTCTTAATGCAAAAGCAAGGAAATGGGTTACCCGGCTAAAGTATAAACGTAATATGTTTACTTTATACTCGTGTTTACATAATCCAAATAAAGAAATTAATGAATTGTAAAGTAAGTAAAAACTAATTATTGTTCCTAGTAATATTTTACTATTCATTGAACGTTTATTTACTTTTTAATGTGATTTGTTGTTTGGTATAATTTCTATGTTTTTAGGGAAGTAGATTAAAATAGTAAAATTATATAGGTAATCGGTTTGTTTAATTGATTCTTTTAATATAGTAGTTAATTTCACCCGCGTCTCGGGAAAAATACTGCCCATGCCGGGATATTGTATAGCCTATGTTACTCAGAAAGATTGTTGCTTTCCAACAATTAAAGAATTGTACAAATCGATTTAGTAGTTTCGGAACTTTTAAGGTACAAACAAACAAATAAAAAATGATTCGTCTTTATTGTATTAGTAAGTAGTATAGATTGTAATGCACAGGGTATTGGATTTGATTCCCAGTTCGCGTCATAATGGTAGTATACTAACTTCCGCTCGCGTGGTGGAATGATAACTAAAAAGTAGTCTATGTGTTAGTCCAGGGTATCACCTATCTACATACCAAATTTCAACCAAATCGGTCAAGTCTTTTTGCGTCAAAGAATAACAAACATACATCCATACATTCTCACAAACTTTCACATTTATAATTTAATAGGATTAGTAGGATAGAATAGTAGTAGGTATAGTATTTAAAACTCATACTTACAGCTAATGATCGGTCGATAAGATAGAATAATACAGTCAGAACTCCTACAGAACCCAGGCTGATCCCGCAAATTCGTTTTTGTTGTGGCATTTTCGCTGCGGTACCCTAATTTAAAAGGGTTCAGCTGAAACCTGTAACAAAAAAATATGAACATTAAATTACATTAAGCTTAATAACACCCTTATTATGGGGAATCATCGAATGACGGCTCCCGCTGTGGGTGCAGCGTAATCCCTTACGCTGCACCCTTACGTGTCAGACTCTTACTGACTAAACCCCGCCATGTTCCTTCTTAAGCCCTTTATGTACCAGCGCCGCGGTAACTCGCGCGAACAATCCCGCAGCCCCGGCGGGCAGCTAAATTACCTACACCTTAACTTTAATGTTGTAAAGACTAAATTAGTTCTTTACTTCAACTTTTAAAAAGCCTTTGTCCAACTATGTTGGGGTCGGCTTCCAGTCTAATCGAATGCAGCTGAGTACCAGTGTGCCACATGAAGCGACTGCCTATCTGACCTCCTCAACCCAGTTACTTTGACAACCCGATACCCTGTAGTAAGCCTGTTTTTTCAGACTTTCTGGCTTCTGATTATCCGTAACGACTGCCAAAAATGTTCAAATTACAGCGACTTTCCGAAACACGGAGGAACTCGTCATGACAATGGACGGTCACCCATCAAAGAACCGACCGTGGGAAACGTTGCTTAACTTAATAAAGTTTCATGCAACGGTCCCGTAGTATATCTATATACGTTCACATATCTCATTTTGCATAACGACTGTGTGTAATACTCAATCAATTACTATGACAATTGTAACCAAATAGTTTGTCTGCATTGTAACTACATTGTCTAAGTTTTTCGTTTTAATTCACAGGGATAATTATTTACTGGTATTTCTGTGGGTTTTCGTTGTAAAACTTCAAGCTTGTTATAGGTTAGGGTGGGTAGGAATATAGGTATGTATGTAGGTTATAGATAGCTAGTTAATTTCTGCGGTTTAAGGCTTGTTTAAAGGGACTTTAAGTACCCGGATAAAATAGGGTATATGTCACTATGTAATCCTGGGATAGTGTAGCTTTCGAACAGTGAAATAATTTTTAAATTGGTTCAGTTGTTTTTGAGTTTTTTGAGGACAAACAAAAAATTTTTCCTCTTTAAATAATAGTAGTGTTTAATAGTCGATTTCAGCGGTGACTCGTATCCCGATAAAACTTCCAGTATCCTGTTAACATAATACTACCTAACATATACAATCACCAATAATGTAACTTTCTCTTGGTAAAAGAATTATCAAAATCGGTTCAGTAGATCCAGAGATTTTCCCTTTACAATCTCAGAAACTAAAATAAAATAGATAAAATATACCCAATTTACTTAACGACCTATGAACTTTTAACCTAAAAAGATGTAACAATTAAATTGCAAAGATAATTATCAATTAATAAATTACTTGTATTTGAAACAATGTGAGAGAGATATGAATCTCATTATAAAAATAACAATATGATCGTAACAAGGTTATTTTGACCTAGGGCTTGACACAGTTTTTGATGATTCTATGATGGTACTACTAATTTTGAAAACTAAGGTCAAAACACACAATTGGCTGGAAGCAGGTCAATGCCCATCACATCCTTACTGATATTATGATCATCCTCCTGCGTATTTCCCTTTCCGTGTTCAACTGGCGACACCGGTCTCGCGAAATCCACACGCTTTTGTTTTACTACGGAATCCTACGATCCCGTGTTCAATTCGCGTCAACTGAGCACGCTTTTGCGATCAAGCAACGTTAAAAGAAGTTTTACAAAACAGTGTGTAATTGAATTGAACACGGTTTTTTAACCTATCTATTCGAAACGAATCCGTACTGATTTAGCGCGTTCGTAAATGTTCGGGATAAATCGTACGGGCCGAAGCAGGCCAGAGCGCCCGAAGTTGGATTCGCGCGCTTCTCCGTGTCTCGCCTCCTTCCTCTATTGTTTCATACATGCATGATAAGAAAATACGACGTTCACGAAAAATAAAGGTCCAACCTACATCTGTTTCGAGACGGCATCAAAAACAATTACCTAGCAGTGGTAGAATTCAGTCCGGCCGTCCTGTTAAAAAGAAAAGTGCGCACAATATCGATGTGAACATAGACCAAAACAAACGTTCCGCAAAATAGTTGTCTTGTCGGTGTTTATTTCAACGGTTTTTTTTTTGTAATTTTTGAGTTGATAATAAAACTTTCATTAATTGTATTGTATGTCATAATTATTTCATTGAAATCATATTGAGTTAATAATACAACCTACTGTCTACTATAGAATAATACCGTCGCTGATTCAACACGCTTTTGAAGACTCAAACAGTCTAAGAGTCAAGTCAAAAAAGTCTTCAGTTCAACTGCACACGATTTTGTTAAACCTTACCCAGCGCCACTTGATCACAAAAGCGTGCTCAGTTGACGCGAATTGAACACGGGATCGTAGGATTCCGTAGTAAAACAAAAGCGTGTGGATTTCGCGAGACCGGTGTCGCCAGTTGAACACGGAAAGGGAAATACGCCATCCTCCTGCCCTTAAACCAATTTTATTTTAGAGATGAGAAAAACTCTGTAACGTTTTCCTTCTTTTGGTTCTGTACTGTAGCGCGTGGCGCGCTAGGGACCGGGTATCTCGGGATATTTCAATAATTAAAACATTAAATAAATCTTTAACTTTGTGTTTATTGTCGGACTCGAGAGGTGAAGTGACACACTTCAATATAAAAACTTATTCTATGGAACAAATCGAATATATTTAAAATGATTGCCCGGTCAGTATCAATCGTGATGAATAAAACCTTACAAATGAAAAAGTTTCTAACTACGCTACAGTACCTACGATTATTCCAGAACATTTATATATTCCAGAATATATAAAACTAGACACTTGAACCTACAATTTGCTCGTTTTCTTGTTATGCACAATAATTTTACTCGAAGGTTATTTACCTACTCATTTAGCCAATCACCTACCTAATATTAGGTAACCTTAAAACAAGATTTTCTTTTTAACAATGTTTTAAAAAGCATACGCTCTTGGTTGCTTGGTTACTAATATCAGGAAAATCTAATAATTGACAATTTTTTTTTAATTCTTTCAGCGTTACATAGACTATTTATCGAATAACGCTATGATCTAGATTACTTTTTTTCGAATTTGCAATACAGGAATGAATTTTATCCAGTGCGCAAACTTTGTCAACTTATAGTTAAATAAGTTTTACAGATACGTATATTTTTATTTTGACGTGTTTTAGTACAAAAAAGAAAAGTTATTGATATCGAAAGATGTTTATTTTGTAACCGATTGTACGGTCACAGTCGTCATAGTAGGCACGGCGGCAACGCGAAACCGGTTTACTGACGCGAGCGCTGTTCCAAGCGCGTAAGAATAGTTGGTATCCATATTTTGCTGATTTTAGGGCGGACAAAAAAATTAAAAAATTTTTTTTACTGATGATACAGATATGTTCTGTTAATGATTCTGGACCACCAGTTTTTTTTTGTGCACTGCTTAAAATTCATTCCTGTATAGTTCCCACGGGATGCAGTTGAACTGTAATTCCTAAAGATCCTCTTTTCAAAAGTGTCCGTTTGTTTTTGCACAAGGTCTTATTGGGAAACTTTTATAACTATCATTGTTTTCTGAAAGTTTTCATCGAGCTCTCAGGAACACATTCACTCAAAAGTCCTTCAGAAAGTACTTTAAAACAATTTCAGAATTAAGCCTATCTTCACAAACGAACTTTTGCAATATTAATGAATATAATTGTGATTATAAACTTAATTATTTTCGTGAAGCAAGACAATTTAATTGCGCAATATAATTAGTATTTTAAGACATTATTTTTGTTAAAATTGTGTGGGATTTTACGCAAGGAAAATGAGATGATAATGGGCGCGTGCACTTATTAAGAAATTCCTCCTAAAATTAGATTTTTACGTAGTATACTTGGCTGTCTATCTGTCATCATTTTCCCAACTACATATGTTGGGGTCGGCTCTCAGTCTAACCGGATGCAGCTGAGTACCAGTGCTTTACAAGAAGCGACTAACTATCTGACCTCCTCAACCCGGTTACCATTAGAGGGGCATTAGACTAGAAGCCGACCCCAATATGGTTGGGAAAAAGGCTCGGAGGATGGACCCATCCAAAAATTGACCTCAAAAACTGTATCTTAACCTTGAACAAACCTTATTATACTGCGCCCTTTTCTCACATACATATTGACGTTATTTACTAGAAATATGACTGACACGTAAAGACAATTAGTGTTCGAAACAATGAATTCGACAAATCACACAGACAGACAGACAAAAACATATTGCTTATTAGGTACCTATATGTAATTGTAATGATATTGAAGTTTTTTGTTCACGTGGGAAAGCATGTGCAGTTGTAAGGTATGCTGTTTGATTCCTGGTTTGAGTAAAAGTTTTATCTATACTAATATTATAAAGCTGAAGAGTTTGTTTGTTTGTTTGTTTGTTTGAACGCGCTAATCTCAAGAACTACTGGTCCGATTTGAAAATTTCTTTCAGTGTTAGATAGCCCATTTATCGAGGAAGGCTATAGGCTACTTTTTATCCCGGTACGGGAAGTAGTTCCGACGGGATGCGGGTGAAACCGCTGGCAGAAGCTAGTTACAATATAAAACTGGAAGATTGGATGTGTCAATCTTTGTTACTCTTTCATGCAATAAATACTAAAATATTTTTTTATGAAATGGTTAATCTGTTCTTACAAATATTATAAAGCTGATGAAGAGTATGTAAGTATGTTTGTTTGCTTGGACATGTTGAAGTTTATTTGTAAACGCAAACTATTATGTCATTCGAGTTTGACATTTCTGTGAAAACGTTACTCTATGAAATTGTCTCTGTCTTCTGTGTTCTGCCGGCATCAAGACAATACTGTATTTTACTTTAAACGTATTAAATCCCTGGTCATCCTGAAATGTCGTTTGTTTTCTGCCCATAACCCATCAGGACATGCTTTATTCGGGTACTAATGGTCTGTTACGAAAAAATAACTTCAATGTTAGATAGCGTAATTATAGAAGAAGGCTATTTTTAATTGAGTTCACGAAATAGATCTAGCGGGACGCGGATGAAATAGACAGTAAATACAGTATAACTAGCATATACTTTATCTTATAGAATATCGGGTGTGTCGTTCACAATCACATTAAATGAAATGCGTTAATATACCATGTTAATATAATGTCGATTAACACAAAGAAAAAAGAAAAATACGTAAAAATAAAAAAATGTTTTTTTCAAACAAAGTATAAATAGAATAAAAATGTGAGAAAATTAGAACACCATATGAAAGTCAGTCATTACAAACAACTGAAATTCTCCCTTGAAAACCGACAGCTGTCAACTGATCAAAATATTCGATAGTCTTAATTTTATCTCTGCTTTACACATGATGTCGTAAGTAATAAAAACTAAAAATGACTCCTGTGGTTAAACCACTGAATGGATTAGGTTATTTTTTTTACAATTCGCCATAGAATAGGTATCATAAAGTACATGCGATAGGATTTAATGTGATTGTGAACGACACACCCTGTATATGAAAACAGAATACTTATAGGCTACTTTTTACGCGATGCGGTTATCCGAAGGATTCTTTAACATAAGTTTAATTATAGCACAAGTTAGCTGTTTTACCCTGCCGGGGCTGCGGGTTGTTCGAGAGTTACCGCGGCCCTGGTACATAAAAGGCCTATGACGGAACACGACGGTTTTTAGTCAGTAATGGCCTTACTACAAAAACTTAACCACCTGTTTTACACTTGTCTAAAAAAATTGAGGCTGCAAAATGAACCATATGTCAACGTCATAATTTGACATTTTTTTAGACAAGTCTTAAACTGACGTTTAAAAGTTTTTGTGGTAAGACGGTAAGAGTCTGACACTCCCTCACCGCTGCTAACACACAGCGGGAGTACCCGGATTAAATATAGCCCATGTTACTCGCAGATAATGTAGCTTTCCAATGGCAAAAGAATTTTTAAATAGGTTCAGTTACGGAGCCTTTAGACTACCAACAGAATACACAAAAATCTTGACTCTTTATATGTATGTATTTTTAGTGTAGATACACTATAATACTAACAAAATACGTAAATACTATATAGGCAATATATATAAAAAAGAAGCAGTATTAAGAAATAAGTAAGCTTAAGAAATAAACAAATAATAAAATACTGTAATAAAAAGATTAACCAATTATCCCCCATCAAAAAAACTAAACAAATGACTCTTACCTCAACACGCATGAGAAACAATAATGAACTATGTACGATTGCTTAACGCAGGAAACGAACCCGCGACCACAGTTAGCCAACACGAAATATCATGTAACGGATTTACTTGTGTTATGAGATGTAAGATGCAGTTTAGATTTAAAGATAATATAATTAATCTATTAAGGCACATTTTCAAAAAAAATACAATAAAGATAAAAACCTATCCTAGTAAACAAAACTTTAACTAAATAATAGTTTTAAAAACTAAAAAAAACACGCTAATCATGTATTGTCATCAGAACTCAGAGCGTGTGCAAAATTTCAACCTAATCGAAGACCGGGAAGTGGGTCAAATTAAGATTCCAAGATTTTCTTACACCTAGGTTATAGTATGGAAATATCCCATTACAAGGTAATCATCATCAGAGCATCTTCTCATAAAGAGAAGCAATGGAAGCTAATCACTCCTTCTCTGTATGAGAAAATCGGCGATTCCAGATTTTATAGTAAATGTGACGGTTTCAGTTCAGTTATTGGCGTCTAAGATACACTTAGAAAGTACATATAACTTAGAAAAGTTACACTAGTACTTAACTGACCTGGAATCGAACCCGTAAGTAAGAGGACACAACCTTCGTATTTTTTCAAGGTTAATTTCAATGTACACAATTTCTCGTGTTGTAACTCAAAATAATTACACATTTCAAGGGCTTCGCAAGAAACTGTTTTAAACTAAAAATCCCGTGATCATAACCATTAAAGAAATATTGTAACATCATGCGAAAATCTTCAAATACACACAATTATGAACGAATTGTTTCTACAAACAAGATGACTGCAATATTCCTGTGAGAACGTTTTGAAATGGTTAACATTGTTATTTTATCTGAGCAGCTATCTTTTTTTTAGTGTGATTTTGTTATTTTAAAATTAATTCTTGGTTTGGTTAGTATTTAAATTAGTGGGTCACCATTTAACATACCGATAATCGAAACATTTACAGTTGTCAAATCGCCGATTTGACCAATGGGCTGTTAGGAAGTACATGGATAGTTGTCACTCTCGTCATCTGGCCAGACTTTTCCCAACTATGTTGGGGTCGGCTTTCAGTCTAACCGTATGCAGCTGAGTACCAGTGCTTTACAAGAAGCGACTGCCTATCTGATCTCCTCAACCCAGTTACCCGGGCAACCCAATATATACCCCTTGTTAAGACTAGTTGGCAGACTAACTGGCTTCTGACTACCCGTCATGACTGCCAAGGATGTTCAATGACAGCCGGGACCTACAGCTTATCGTGGCTTCCGAAATACGGTCATTGGTGTCCAAGATATACTTAGAAAGTACATACAAACTTAGAAAAGTTGCATTGGTACTTGCCTGAACCTACTCTTGTACTTTAGAGGTTGTTTCTTTACCCGCTAGGCCACCACAACTTAATAATAATTAAGTAATGATGAAATTAAAACACATTGTGACATGTTAAATGTCCTCATTTCAGTACATTTCCTGCAGTCCTTTCTAATGATGAGAATAAATAGCTAGAGATGAGGGCTCACCACTTATCGTATTTGTTAGATGTCGCAATGTCCTGGGAAAGATTCCAGATATAAATGATTTATAATCTGAGCTATCTTATTATGAAATATTACTAAAAGACAATGTATGGGGGACAATGTATCATTATTATAATTTTAAATGTGCCAATAACTTAGCTTAGTATTATTGGGATAGTGGTAGGCTTATTAAAGTGTAAAAATAAAAAAATATATGTAGAATTAAGTTTATGTAATTAGTAAATTGTCTCTTGATGAGTGACTAACTTTTCATGAAGAGCAACTCCATTTTTACGTGCCTTCTGCACGTTAAGTAGATTGGAGTGTCCCAGTGTCATTTTGAACAGTTTTTGGTAGTCTTTCCGGGTATACAGAAGCCAGAAAATCTGACAGCCAGTCCTACCCAGGAGCATTGGGGTGCCCAGATACTGGGTTGTGGAGATCTGATAGGCATCAATCGCTTCATGTGGCACACTGGTACTCAGCTGCATTTGATTAGACTGGAAGCCGACCCCAACATAGTTAAGACAAGTCTAGTCAGATTATGACCTCTTTCATTACTATTGTGCTTAATTCCTAGATGATTCTAGACCATCTTCGGGGGGCATCTCGAAGTTATTTCTATTTCATCCTCCAAGCCTTTTTCCCAACTATGTTGGGGTCGGCATCCAGTCTAACCGGATTTCAGCTGAGTACCAGTGCTTTACAAGAAGCGACTGCCTATCTGACCTCCTCAACCCAGTTACCCGGGCAACCCGATACCCCTTGGTTAGACTGGTGTCAGACTTACTGGCTTCTGACTACCCGTAACGACTGCCAAGGATGTTCAATGACAGCCGGGACCTACAGTTTAACGTGCCATCCGAAACACAGTCATTGGTGTCTAAGATATACTTAGAAAGTACATACAAACTTAGTAAAGTTGCATTGGTACTTGATAGCCTGACCTGGGATCGAACCCGCGCCCTCATACTTGAGAGGTTAATCCTTTACCCACTAGGCCACCACGATTATTTTTATTTCTATTTAGGAACTGAAATACTTCACTCAACGAACATATTAACCTATCATGCATCTTCAAACATAATGCTGAACAAACTAGCGTGATGCTTAGTTCCTCGCACTTTCTAATTCCTATATTACGCGAATCAGTTGTTTGCTTAACTATTGAACTGTGAATCGCATGTTTTAAATGTCTGTATTAGTTAGTTTTCAAAAATAATTGCCGGTAAAACCTGTCTTTTAAAATACCACCACACTTCAAACTTGGCTCATTAATCAGTATTCAAATGATTCTCCTAATTTTACTTAAGCGACGATCGATCGACGTTCGACAAGATTCGACTGAGATCCAATCCCGACTCGATTACGATTGAAGCGTATGTGGCATTCCGCTATTTTTTCTTTGAAATAAACGTTTTTATCCTTTTCTATCATTCAATAATGAATCATTTTGTCTGCAAATGATTTACGATTGCAAAATGATTGTACAGCAATCTACCGTATAGACCAAAATCACCAAAATAGCAGACCAATCGCATACCAATCAAATGTCAATCGAATACGATTGGTCTTTTATTAGTAGCAGAATGCCCGATATGGTTAAAACTGCTATTGCGATCATATTGCAATTCGATTTCTATTCGATTTTGACATTATTAACTTAGGAGAATCGGATCCCTGGCGTTTTTGAACTATCGGGTCAACTGTTAGTTGACTGTTTTCTCTCTGTTACCAAGGCGTATGTGGTTGCCCGGGTAACTGGATTGAGGGGGTCAGATAGACAGTCGCTCCTTGTAAAGCACTGGTACTCAGCTGCATCCGGTTAGACTGGAAGCCGACCCCAACATAGTTGGGAAAAGGCTCAGTACTCCTTGGCGTTCTCTTCTCATACAGAGAAAGATTGAGTTTTAATCACAGTCCAGGTTTCCTCAAGATGTTTTTCTTTACTTTTACTCAGTCACTGGTGTCTAAGATATACTTAGAGTACATAACACTTAGAAAAGTTACATTAGTACTTGCCTGACCAGGGATTGAACCCGCACACTCACACTTGCTGGTGCTCTAACCACTGGGCTACTAAGTCTGTTATGCGTAACCAACATACATTTTATTATTTTATCTGTTTTGTTATTCTTGTATCTTCATTTTTCTACTATTATTACATGTATTTTATACATTACTTATCGTTTATTGACTATTTTTTTTATATCTTTAGTATTTATCGTATATTTATCGATTATATAATGGCGTCCACGGCCGATTTCGGCCACGGCGGCTGTTCTCATTTAAGGAGATCTGCCAGCTGCGCGGGACATATTATAGTGCACGAGCATTTGCGCAGACACAGGTGCACTCCCTATTCCTTCACTCTCATAACCCGATGGGACGGCAATCCGACACGACCGGAAAGAGATCAGGCGCAGGACCGACATTTACGTGCTCTCCGATGCACGGTTGAATCAATCACCAACTTCCAGACTACGGGCTGCTTTGTGAAAGTTCAAGAAAACCCACAAAGCGATTTCGGCCCGACCCGGGAATCGAACCCGAGACCTCGAGAAAAGCAACCGCGCTTGCGACTAGACCAACGAAGCAGTTTATCGATTATATGTACACCCTAAACTACCCATTTTCAAGGTATTTTCCAGATAAACTCCATCCAAAGGTTGTCTGGAAGAAATCGCTGATTAGCGATAAGACCGCCATTTGTACTCTTCTTTGTGTATTGTGATGTCATGTGTTGTTAATTTTCTTGGTGTACAATAAAGAATAGTCAATCTATATCTATCTATCTAATTTTGAAAGAATAGTACCTCTTTGTTAGCTAAAATTAATTATTTGCACTAATCTTTCTTTGTTTTAATTTCTCCGTCTATTGTTTTATGTAGAACTTTTGAAGAAAGTTTTATATTTTCCAAAAGTTTTAGAGATGACTAGTTATAGCCAGCGGTTTCACGTGCTTAATTCGCGCATCCGAGTAAAAAGTAACCTATAAATAGCCTTAACAGATAAGTGTGTTATTCAACACTGAAATTGGTTCAGTAGTTCCTGACATTATAGCATTGAAACAAACAAACACTTCCCTTCTTACCACAAAAACTTTTAAACGTCAGTTTAAGACGTGTCTAAAAAAATGACAAATTATGACGTTGACATATGGTTCATTTTGCAGCCACAATTTTTTTAGACAAGTGTAAAACAGGTGGTTAAGTTTTTGTAGTAAGGCCATTCAGCTTTATAATATTGGTATGGTTTCTTTATTATTTTAGGTTTTTTGTTCCTTCAGGATATACCGAGAAAGTTGCAAGGTAACCGTAACCGTTACTTTCAGGAAGAAAAAGTAATCTTGAGGTCCTTTTTTTTAGTCTTTTATTATTTACTTTAGGCACATACATACAATTGTTTTTTTTTTTTAATTCATTTTTACCAGCATCTGCTTTGCTTTTCCCAACTATGTTGGGGTCGGCTTCCGGGTTCGGTGTTTTAGAAGGAGCGACTGCCTAACTGACCTACTCATGATTTTTTTATATTTTTTTCTAAAGCGCTATTTTTTACCTTTTCACAAATTCCATAATTTTTCATTTATTGAAATATTTCTGTCTTTTTTATATTTTTTATAAAATTATCATTTTTTAACTTTTTCACAATTTAAAAAATATATTGTTATTTTCTATATAAATAAATAACTAATTACAATAATCCACTACATACCGGTATACACAGTAACACAACACAGATCACTGCACTGCACTGAAATGTGAGCGCCCGCGCACAACGCTTATAAATGCGCCGTTCGATTTGTGTGGATACGACAAGGATGAAATATTTAAATAGGTTTTTTTTTAAAAAAATGTGATATTTTGGATGCTACGTTCATTATATTATTTAATTTTAGGTTAATTTTGGGGTTTTCAAAAGTAAATAATATCACATAATTAGTGACTCGATCTTGCAGCTCAATTTTGATTTTATTAAATACAATCCGAATAGAAAGTAACCTATAGCGTTTTTGGATAAATGAACTATAGGTATAACACTGAAATATTTTTTAAATCCATTCAGTAGTTCACAAAATTAGCGCGTTCAAACTAACAAACAAACACTTCAGCCTAACAATATAAGCATAGATAAAAGAAGCAATAATCTATTATTGCCTTTTATAAACAGTAAATACATTATTTATCATATAAAATGCATGTAGAAAAAATCTTGTAAGCAGATATTATTTACAAATTTTCTAGCACAAGGGTCAGTATATAGGTCTCTGTACTGTAAACATAACTTCATTTCCCCAATTTTAAGAACACACGTTTTTGCAGCCCAGTGTTACTTCCAAACACGCAAATATTACTGACATAATATTTAATATTATTACGTATTAAACTAAACTATGAACAAGTCATTCGTTGAAGACATAACTTTCACGTATTACGATTACCTATATGAGTTTGCAGAAATATATTGTTTTTTGTGTTGTTAAATTTTATAGGTAGTTTGTTTTAGATTTTATTTTAATAGTTTAACGTAATTCTTTTGTTTGAAAATATAAAACTATGCAGTTCTAAGACTATTTAGTATTTATAAAATGACATAAAAAAATAATAGATATCATCCGGCTTTTTATTGAGTATAGAGAATGAATGAGCGTCACCACGATTGCTCAAAGCGGTATCGCAATTTCAGACTTTAAAATCCAGGTTTTCTAAACATGTTTTGCTTCATGGTTCAGTCATTGATATCTAAAATATAGGAACTTAGATTGTTAATATACTTCTTTTTAATCGGACACTCTTGGCAGAGTGGTCGTGATCATGAATTGTCTCTGGTGGCTACCCTTGCGATTTCTCTCCACTTCTCCCTGCTGGTGCCGTTCCGTGCGCACTCTAAATTGTGCTTGATGTTACAGATTTTATGAGGTCTGTCCATCTGGTTGGCGATTGTCCACGAGGACTCTGTCCTTCTATTCTCCCTTGCACAACTAATCGTTCCATTGAGTCTTCATTGCGGATGATATGGCCAAACATTTTAAGTGTAGGTAATATATTAATATACTTAGCTTAGAAAAAAATATGAGTCAGAAAGTTTTTTTTTTATTTATTCTTGTAAATAAATATCAAAATATAAGTACGGAACGGAACACCACGTCCTGTGGCCAGAAGTTCTCACAAGTGAAGCTAATATGAGCGTGTTAAAAACACTACAAAATACTAAAATCTAAAGATCAGTAATATCTATACTATTCTTGTATATTTCCCACGTGCGCTCGCGCCGGTCACCGGGGCCTGTGCAACTTTATAAAAACATTATCAAATTGTCTATGGTTGTATTACCACACTTATGGGAATGCGTAATAATTAATTATTGCAAATCTTAATTATATTTATTAACTACTCATACCTATGCTTTTTGTGTTGTGTTGCTGTCATGTAACATCCTTGGCAGTCGTTACCGGTAGTCAGAAGCCAGTAAGTCTGACACCAGTCTTAACAAGGGCTCTTGGATTGCCCGGGTAACTGGGTTGAGGAGGTCAGATAGGCAGTCGCTTCTTGTAAAGCACTGGTACTCAGCTACATCCGGTTAGACTGGAAGCTGACCACGACATAGTTGGAGAAAGGCTCTGTATATGATGGTTGCTAAGTTACAGCCATGAGGATCGATGGATCATAAGGTTAAGCAATTTCTTTTTTTTGAACAAAACCTTCAATCCAATAAAAGTTTCCAGCCAGTCTGATACCGGCTAAATACCTGATCTTTGTAATGTGCGTACTGCCATTCATATTCATACTGATTTATGAGCCCAAACAAACTATCGGCCGACTGAAACGATGACGACCTCGATAGCGCAATGGTCACTATGCCGGAGTGCCGAACCTGAGGTCCCGGGTTCGATTCCCGGTTCGGTCGACATTTGTGTGATGAGCATGTTTGTTGGCCGTGGTCTGGGTGATATAATAATATGTATTTATAAATATGTATATATGTAGCTATATGTAGTTAATTAATAACTTAGCATGGGGCTAACCAACCGTGTGTGAAAAAAGGTGTCCCGACATTATAAAAAAAAAAAAATACGTGTGGCACTCGGGGACTGCCGCGGTAAAGCTATTGCATAGCGTACAATACGTCTAATCGCACGACACACAGCGCCGTGTTGAAGACTGCCGAACTGACACGAGACGTTAGACGATGCACGGCCTTCAAGCCACACCTCCGTGCCCGTCGGAGTGGGGAGCGTGAGGTTTTTTCGTTACGGAATTTCTGGATTTGGTCCCCGCGCTAAAGGCCTGCGATAGAAGCTATGCAATAGCTTAAAAAGTTTTAGTGTTCCAGTACTTACTCTTATAGTGCATCTACCAGACTTCATTCCTTATAATAAACCGACAAAACTACTAATATTAATATAACCGCGATAAAATCCGTAAAAGTAGTTTTATTTAAATGTCTAATATTCGCGTAAGTGTCAGAAATCAATAAAACTACTAACAACCATTTGCGACAACCAGAACCTACAAACAAAACATATCAAAATTAGGCCAGCAGATTCCCACAATATGATAAGTATCGATATTTTTAAGTTCAACCATGTAATTATGACGTTCTGACCTTTTGAAACAATTTGTAATGATAGTTCTAATGGTAGACCATTTGTAGATCACGAAACTGATGTTAATATAACAATTATTTAAGTGTTGTTGAAAGAGATGGGTCAGTATTTTTTGTTCGTTTGTTTATATGCGAAAGGCTCAGATAGGCAATCGCTCCTTGTGGCACACTCGTACTCAGCTGCACCCGGTTAGACTGGAAGCCTACCCCGACATAGTTGGGAAAAGGCTCGGGAGATGATGATGACGAGCATGCTTGTTGGCTGTGGTCTTGGTGTCATAATATGTATTTACAATTTTAAATATGTAAAGTATATGTAGTATGTATATCAGTTGTGACATAGGCGAATTCGAGAAGGTGTCACGATTTTATATCATAACAAGCTGCCGCCCGCCGCTTCACCCGCGTCGAGTTCTGTTATATCGCGTTTCCAAGGGAACTCTTCAAAAGTTCGGGATAAAAGCTATCCTATGTTCTTTCTCAAGGTCAACTCTATCTCTGTACCAAATTTCATTAAAATTTGTTCAGTGGTTTAGACGTGATAGCGTAACAGACAGACAGACAGAGTTACTTTCGCATTTATACTTAATATTAGTAGGGAGGGATACTTATATTTACGAGAGTAAATTGTATGATTACATAAATAAGTAATACAATATTTTCTTATTATGTTGGTAAATATATAACTATTGGTGAGCTGTTTTTTTTTTAATTCCGATCCAGCTACCTAAACACCTGCTAATTCATCATCATTCTTATTTATGAGTTCAAACAAACTATCGGGCGACCAAAAGTTTGCAAAGTGCGGATACTCTTAGACTTAGCAACCAACTCTTTACTTTTGGTACTCGAGGTCAATAAACTTAACAAATGCAATTGGTGCACACATAGTTACATTTCGGGTGCATTGCGTACATTCTCCGGTCATTTCGAGCTTTGTCCTTTAAAGAGAACGTCTTGAATTTTGTACATTCACTGACATTTAGGTTTAAATCCTTTTAACAGTAGGTCAAAATCTAGGTTCGTTTAAATCTGGCTACTACATGGGTTAGAAGGTAAATATTTTTCTAACCGACTTCGAAAACTAGGTTCCCAGTTTGATAGACCCAGGTTGCCTATCTGACCTCCTCAACCCAGTTAGCCGGGCAACCCCTTGGTCAGATTGGTTGTCAGACTTTCTGACTTCTGACTACCCGTAACGACTGCCACAGATGTTCAATGACATTGATGTCCAAGACTTTTTTAAGTTTAAAAGACAACTACAAGAACCAGCAATTCAGCTTAGATATGTATTTGAGAAAAGCATATAGGTAGGCAGCAAGCGTAGGATGTCTACCAACAAGGTGGACAGACGACCTTATAAAGGTCGCCGGAAGACGCTGGATGCAGGTCGCCTCCAACAGGTATCTGTGGAGATCTAAGGGGGAGGCCTATGTTCAGCAGTGGACGTCCTGTGGCTGAGATGATGATGATGAGGATATAGGTAGGCTACTTTTTATCCATTTGCGAGAAGAAGTACCCTCTGGACGAGATGTATATTTATGAAACTTGTCAGTAATATTGCTTACAAGTTAGGTAAGAGCTTTGCCTCACCAAAACGCCATGGCGACGTCGCCAGCGACGCAGGTCTGACTACTTCTGGCACCCGAGGTTGCCAAGTCGAGTAGCCACGGCGTCTCGACAGTCAGTTCGTTTACGTCATTATTGACAAACTTAATCAAATAAGTATATAATACTATATTTCGAGCAAAATGGCTGACTGGCGACTACACTGGCGACTGAGTTAGGGAGGTGCACTTTACCGCGTATATTATAGTGGCCACCGCGGCAACGTCGCCAAGTTGCCAGAGTAGCCAGAAGCCACGTAGGGAACTTTAGCTCGTGGTCATGCTTCCAATTTGGCGACGTTGCCATACCGTCACCAAGTGAGTTAGGCACCATACGTTTCAATACTAACTACTTGGATACGTAGCCGGCGACGTCGCCATTGGCGTCCTAATGAGGCAGGGCTCTAAAACGACAAAAAAGCTGTTTACCCACGTGCATGAAGTCGCCTTAGAGGACTCGGATGAAATCTAGTTGATAACGATTAACGTAAAGTTTGCAATACTCAAATAACATTTAATTTTACAAAAAAAATAGAGAAACTTCAAATAAATAAGTACGGGTCAAACCGAAAACCTCTTTTTTGAAGTCGGTTAAAAATAGCCTCAAAATAGCCACTAATAAATAAGTGTGACAAGAATAGCCATTGCATGTGATGACAGTGGCGACTACACTCGAGTGGTTAGTGGCTGTAGCGCGCGGGAAAACGATAGGCGTAAGTGCACCGATTAACTTTACCATTTACTTGAACTTTATTGAACAATAGTTTTGATACTTTTAGATAACATTTTGAAAAAAAGAAGAAATGTTTGTTTTTTTATTGGGTTCTGAGATTTTGGACAAAAGACAAAAGTCTTTGGATGTTAGATGTAAGCCGAGTTTTAAGTAAAAAAATGAGTATATTTTTCCGTCGATATCGGACGCAAGAAGTTTTAATAAATACGTCCACGTAATTAAATATTTTAAATGCGACAATTTGTGTACGAATGGATGTTTACTCCTCTTTCACACAAAAACAGCTAGATGAATTTCGATGAAACTTGGCAACGATAAAGCTTAACGATTAACTAATAACGCAATTACGATACTTTTGATCTGGTTACGAGAAGTTGTTTCCTCGAAGGTAACCGCGGACGGGAAACAAAAATTACAAAATATTTACATTAATTGAAAATAAAATAAAATAAACTTATTACAAAATTGCTGAACACTTAAACACAAAACAACTAAGGCGATTATCACACGGCACCGCGCACCGCCGCGGAGGGCGGTGGCGCTCGAACAAAAGAGCACCGCTCGAACGCGCGGTCAGGCGATGTACGTGTGTTAGGCATCAACGGATTTAATACAGATCAATGCGACATGAGATCCGCTTCACCGCCTACCGCGGCGGTGCGCGGTTCCGTGTGTTAATCGCCTTTAGAGATAAGTGGATTAAAAAAGTCCCTAAAAACTGCTTTTGCATGTGAAATATATTTTTTTATTGCGTTAGTAAACCATATTTGTCAACAGTAAACTAATTCTACAAAAGCCAACACTCCGTTTCATACAGGTTGGTAAAAAAAAACAAGTATCAAGACCGTACCGTCGCCCTAGCGCACAGTATGTTTTGCAAACAAATAGTTATGGGAACGATGATAGCGCATGCTCTCGGACCGACCTTGTAAGGCTTCACGCTGTAGCTTAGATTAGAGTATGGGCAGGGAAAGGATAGAATAGAATCTATACTTCTAAACTAATATTATAAAGCTGAAGAGTTTGTTTGTTTGTTTGTTTGAACGCGCTAATCTCAGGAACTACTGGTCCGATTTGAAAATTTCTTTCAGTGTTAGATAGCCCATTTATCGAGGAAGGTTATAGGCTACTTTTTATCTCGGTACGGGAAGTAGTTCCCACGGGATGCGGGTGATACCGCTGGTAGAAGCTAGTAGAATATATTTATTTATAAAACACTAGCTTCTGCCAGCGGTTTCACCCGCATCCCGTGGGAACTACTTCCCGTACCGGGATAAAAAGTAGCTTATAGCCTTCCTCGATAAATGGGCTATCTAACACTGAAAGAAATTCAAAATCGGACCAGTAGTTCCTGAGATTAGCGCGTTCAAACAAACAAACAAAGAGTACTAACATTTTTCGGTTAATACTGTCTGAAGAGCATACAATTGCTTAATTTCTTTAAGTTTAAAGTAATCTATGAGCTGCGTTTAAACCAAACTAACTGTCAGCCGCTGAATGTCAGCGTCTATGCATATTATGCATAACGTATCGTCGGTTAGATGTGAACAAAAAAATTGAATATACACCGTGACTTTTTAGTCGTTTTACAACGGCAGCCAACTTCATGTATCCAATGACTAGTAAACGTTCATAGAAAAAAATTGTTATTAATGAGATTTGAATAATTAAAAAATTAAAATAAATTCATTAATATGACGCATGACGTAGATAATTTTGGCTCGTAAAAAATGAAGATGGAACGATCACTCGACTCGAGCGCTTTGAAGGTATCTACTTTCTACCGTTTGATACGTAAACATTATTAACAGGATGTTTCTTATTTCTAATGTATTATTTATTTTTCTTTGCACCTATTATCTTAATTAATGCTATAAAATTAATAATCATGTCTTGTGGTATTTTAGGTCGGATACATTGAGTGGACCACCTTTGTAAGACGACTAAGAAGTCACGGTGTATATAGAAATACAATAGAGAGAGTGGGTATTTTGATACGGGAGCGGAAAGTAGTTCCCAATTAATGCCAAAAACAGAATATAGCGCACTATACTTATGTTTAAGATCTAGATTTTATTTTTACCTATGTTTTACAAATAAATAATAAATACTCTGACTTTGAATGTTAGTAATAACGCTGTAAACAGCAAGTATGTCATTCACGATATCAACATCTTTAACGTTGCGGTTGAGCAATCATCTACCAAGGTGCGTGTCACGGGTTTGGTTCTCGCACTAAGCAATTACAATTATCTCGAGTTTATTTTATTGTGTAAATATAATAATTACTTACCAATTTCTTTTGTATTTATTATATCTATGATTACATTAATTAATACTAAAATAATAAAGGAGGAAATATTAAAACTAAGTATCAAAAAATTCATTCGCATCGCTGTCAGCGGGGATCGTGCTGGCTGCATTGCCAAGCTGGATTGCAATGCATATCCTTTGGGCGAAGTATAGGCACAGATTATATAATAGTTACGTATAGGCCAGCCCTTTGGTCACGAGTGGACTCCATTAATCGCTTACTGATTTCTCGAAAGAGTCTGTAGGCACTTGGGCCCCATGGTCCCAAGGTTTCAACCCCAAACGGCTCAAAAATGCAATTGCCGGTGAGGTTTACATATTTGTGCCGTTTGAGGTTTTCCGCGGTTGCAGCAGCTGCACCGACACAGCTCGCCGTACTGGGAAGGTGGGAAGGTGCAAGGGTGTCGACGCAGGTTGCGTCCCACACCAAAGACCTTCCCATCTCCCAAGGCATTATAGACATCCCGTCTGGTCTCTTGCCATTTGTATTGTTATTTTTGTCTATAATTTTACTTAGACTCTGTTTACTTTCGACTTTGAAGAGCTAAAAAGTCGTGGCCCAGTGGCTAAAAACCAACCTCTGAATTATGATTGTGCGGGTTCGATTCCACGTCAGGCAAGTACCAACGCAACTTTTCTAAGTTTGTATCTTCATCTTGGTCTCACTCAGCTTCCACCAGTAAGACTGGAAGCCGACCCCAACACAGCGAAAAGGCTACTTAGATGATCAAATCACATGTTTACTAATAACCAATTTAAACTATCTCGACAATAATTAATGCGTCGCGTGGTAGCAATTGTTGACAATATCTAAGTACATAATGAAATTATATTGAGCGTGCACTGTCCAAGTTTTTCTGTTTATTAACTGTCCACGTGGGTAAATGGATTGACGCGTGACTTGATTAGGGTTCCTTGGGAAATGTAAAAAAACTAGGGGGCCGGATATTATAGATATAATGGCGTTTAGGGCTGATTTCGACCACGGCCGCTGTTTTCATAAAGGTACGGCGATCAGCCAGCTGCGCAGGACATATCGTGGTGTCGAGTATTTGGGAAAACACAGGAGCACTCACTATCCCTTCACTCTCATAGCCCGATGGGACGGCAATCCGATACGACCGAAGGGAGATCTCAAGCAGGACCGACATTTACGTGCTCTCCGATGCGCGGGTGTATCAATCACCAACTTCCAGGCTCCGCGGGCTGCCCGACCCGGGAATCGAACCCGAGACCACGTGCAGAGCAGCCGCGCTTGCGACAATTAGACCAACCAGGCAGTTTTTTAATGTTAGTAAGTATATCTATTATATAGCAACAACTCGTAGGGGAATCTGGGGTCTGAAATTTTATCTGACATGGATTCTTTTCAAGAATTTCAAAATCTGTTTTTCTTTGTACCTGATACATAACGTCATGGAAATTCCACATAACTGATTAAGTATATTAAAAACTACATTCCCATAATTATAACTAATTAATCTACATTATCTACTCATGCTTGATGAATGCAATTAAAAATAATATAATTATTAATTGGATTGTATTGTCTTTGAGCTGTCCACTGTGTTGTCTATGGGAAGGCGTTTTTTTTGTACAAGGTTAGTAAAAAAGAAGGTTTTATATCCTTAATGGTTCTGTTGGTTCGGTGCCTACATAATTATTGTTATTTTTTTAAATACTTTAAGATTACTCTAACTAATGAATTTTCTTTTTGAGTATTCATAATCATCCCCTAAGCCTTTTCCCAATAATGTTGGGGTCCGCTTCTAATCTAACTGGATAAAGCCGAGTATAAGTATCTTACAACGAGCAACTGCCTATCTGACCTCCTCATCTGTCCTCCTCGTTACCCGAGCTATCCAATACTCCTTGGTAAAACTGGTTGTCAGGTTTACTGGCTTCTCAATCAATCAAGTTAGGTCAAGCTACTTAATTCGCAATAAAAAAGCACCATAACTTTAGAACCTGCCTATTATAAATCAGCTTAATACCTACCCATTATAAAAGTCATAGCAAAATAGTCCTTCTGAAGTAGATATGAAGAAACAAAACTAGCAGGCGCTTAGTAATTTCACATTATTTTATCTAATAAGTCTAATCATACAAAATTATCAAAAATAACAATTTCCTTTGGTTTTCTGTTCTCCATCAATAATTCTTATCATGTTGTTATGGATTTAAAACCAAATTGAATCGAAAAAAAATAGTTTTAAGCCTACGATTACTTACATAGAGGTCAGTTTTCTTAAAACAACTGTTTACTTTGATTTAACGTGTAAATCAATAGAAAAATAACTGAAGAGAAATTCAATTTTTACATGCGTTTAACAAAAACGTGTTACATACAACATTTTAGCCTAATTTTTCAATATATCTATGTCAAAATTAACCAATAATTCATACGGAACACGATAAGTAGCACGTTTTTACTTCCGAATTTCCGGTAATCCATCATAGATTTTATTGATGACAAGTCAATTTGTTCACGATATAATAATGTTTTTGATGAATTAATTAATATTTACCAATTATCACGTCTTTTAAGTGTTCGTTAAGCTTTGGTTTCCTAGGAAAGCGGTGCAGTCATATATCGGCCGTAATACAGCGGTGAATGACGTCACTAGAACGTTGTCTATGTAAACGAAATGGGATGGTTTCCTGGAGAGCGGTAACTGACACCGTAACTTCAAAAGCGGTGCCGCCATTTGCATGACGGCCGTCTTGTCGGTGTCAGATGGTTTGGTGAACGTTTTATTGAAAGCGGTGAAGCTTTTTTAATACGTGTTTCTGTTTTTTTTTTCCGAACAACGTAAAAATCTATTAGAACATCTTTGGCACTCGTTACGGGTAGTCAGAAGCCAGTAAGTCTGACACCAGTCTTACCGAAAGCTATCAAGTCGCCCGGGTAACTGGGTTGAGGAGATCAGATAGGCATTCATTCCATGTGACACATTGATACTCAGCTGCATCCAGTTAGACTGGAAGCCGACACAGACATAGTTGGGAAAAGGCTCATTAAAAAAAAGTCAAAGACGAGTAAAACCACGAACCATGACTACAACCCCTATATTTTCCACCCTTCATGAGAATGTAGTAACCTTTTAAAACCACCCTCCCGTGAATTTTATTGAGCAAGCGGGCATCGAACCTGTGATAGACTGTTACACCTTACTATTGTAATACTATTGTATTAGGTACTAGCCGTTTTCCCGCGGTTTCACCCGCGTCCCGTGGGAGCTACTGCCCGCACCGGGATAAAATATAGCCTATGTTACTCGCAGATAATATAGCTTTCTGGTGAAAGAATATTAAAATCGGTCCAGTAGTTTTTGAGTTTATCCATTACAACCAAACAAACAAACAAAGTTTTCCTCTTTATAATATTAGTACCTATAGATATGTACTTTTTGCAAAAGAAAATAAAAATAAAATATTAATCAAATACTCACTCTTGTTTGTTTCAACTTTAAAATGGCTGAAGCATTATTGATGAAATTTTCAGAAAGTTGTGAGCGATCTAATCTTAAAAGGACATGAAAGATTCGCACGGAATATAAAGAGTTTAAATGAGTTTTTTTTGGTAACATTACCTTCATCACCAGGCTATTTATGGCAGGTACCGGCCTCTTCTCATGTAGAGAAGGAATGATCGTTAATCACCACGCTTGCTCAAGACAGATAAGCGATTTCAGACTTTATAAGTCCAGGTTTCCTCGACATGTTTTCCTGTACCTTTAGGGTCCGTTCAGACAGACCGAGTCGGAGAGCAGAGCAAATTCTTAACACGTTGAAAATTGAGTACTTAGTATTTGAAGTAAGGTTTATTTTTGCATGCGCACTGCTTTTGTCATTGAGAATGCTCGTATGCGCTCGGTGTGAAATAATAAGAGGAGCCGACCGGCTCCGATCGTGTATTTTTTCTTGACGTTTGGCTCCGTTTGCATGCTCTTTAATGCTCGCGCAGCCGATCGGCTCCGGTCTGTGTGAAAAGAAAAATGCGCGCCGATGCTCTCCGACCCGGTCTATCTGAACGGACCCTTACTCAGCCATTGGTGATATCTGATAGTTAATGCTATCTGCCAGATAATGGCAGAAATCTGTGAAACCAATAGTTATAAGTTATCTGTCAGATAAGTTCCTAATAGGCTATTAGAGCCTTTATCAATCACCAGTGAAATTGTCAATTTTTTTAACTCGACTAAAAACCCAAAAATCACCACAAAATGCAACCCCTTAACTTGCAAGAGCCGGGCATCGAACCCGTGTCAGACGGACTACCCACTGAACCATAGTGCTACGTGAACCGTGCACCTGTGTGTCGTCATGCGTGGAGCACGTGTATGTGTGAGTGGGTGGAGCGTGTGTATGTGTGAGTCTGGAGAGTAAGTTGCTTTACTTGATTAAATGATATTTATTTTTTAGATTTTTGTAGAAAATAGGAACATATTTTATGATAATGCAAAGTCGATCTATTTCGAAAATAACTTAAAAAATTTAGATTTTTATATAGGTATGCAATTATGCATACAAATTGACGCTTTTTAATTAAAAGAAAACTTTGATTTAATATTCTTGTCGTAGATAAATACTACATAATATTTGTAATTTAAAGTCTACGAAAACTACAGAATATTTGTGTAATTACTTTACAGACTAACAACAACTGATTTATAAAGTAAATAAAGAAATAAAAATGACAGTTTTTTTTATTAACAAGAACAATAACCACGAGAGTAGAGCAATCAGAATCCAAATATTAACAAAAAAAAAATATCTTAAGGCAGATCTATCCAAAAAAACAATGCAATATAATAATACCTAATCCAGTCCAGTCTACTGGGCTGTGGGAATTAGGTTATTGTGAAGGCTACGCTGTTACAATGTTGGCCGATCAACTTTGACATTTCTGATACGAAAAACACAACGAAATGTATCTACAGAGAATTTCACATGGGAATATTGTGTTTTTTTCTCTTCCCACATTTTTAAACATTTCTTTTCTTAAATGGAGACCAGTTTATAACCCTATAAGTCTGTTTATTCGCAAATACGTGTCATTTAACAAAAAAAAATCAAAACTGACTTACCCGATAATAATATCTTAAACTTTCTAATAAGTGTGACAAATGCTTTGCCAAAAACCACAAAAAACTAGCTTTGGCTAAATGTGACAAAATCGCACACAAACAAACATACAGTCTACATGTATACAGTTCAAACTGACAACTTATTTTGAAATCTCCTAATGAAAAAATCTTAAAAAATCATCGCCAAAAATTGAAACAGAGCAACTTTTCACTCATGCCCACGCATCACCTCTTTCATACAATATCCGTATGTTACACACGTAACACTCACACATACGTAAAACGTTACTCATGTAACACACACATACATAACATGTTACACAAATACACACTCACACATGCATAACTTGTTACTCATATTACACACACATGCATATGTAGTTATTCATGCATACACATATGTGTGACTCTTCAACAGGTGAATATATGCTAGTGTGCATGTATAGTGTGTTGTTTTTTTGGGTTTAAGCGAGTTGTGAAAAAGAGGGTTTGTGTTTTTGAATTTTCATGTGTTCACTAGATGAGAGGTAATGTTTGTTATTTTATTTTGCTGTGAAACTTGTCTAAAGAGCCTATAGTTGAAAAAAAAAATATTTGAAAAATACGAGAATTACTTATTAAATTACTTTTTTTATAATTTTTTTTCTCATATGTATGAGTATTAAGTAAAATAAAAACTGGTAATTCGCTCTTTAGACATTCTAAATGAAATTACACGTATTCCTCTTTAAATCCAATTAGGATCGGAATTTGGAGAATTTCTTAAGAAAACAAATTAGATTACAGGGAATGAATATTCAGAGGACAGCGAATTTATCTTTTTCCTTATCTAATAATTAAATGTAGGTATTTTCTTCGAATTTCTTGATTATTTAATTTACGATAGAAGTGTATTTTTTACTGAGCAATTAGTGAAAAAAAAATCAAGAAAACCATGTGTTGCTAGTACGAAATTCTTAAGAAACTTTAATACACGTGAATCTAAAAAAATAATGAAAATCAAAGAAAAAATATTATATAAAAATTGGAAATCGTTTTCCAATCAGCCTGTACATCTTATCACTACTTTACCTTACCAATGAGTAATCTACCAACTAACATTTGCACTCAATTTAAATTAAAACCAACTCTATCACTGTACAATAAAGTCCACTACTTGAAAATATGGCTGTATCAAAAGTTTGTACAAGCATGCATCTCGGCCAACGTAAGCTGAGCTCTCTCGTCCCCCACTCCCATACTGATTTGAACGGGCAAAGGTGAATCGCATAGAAGTGCAGAGGTCAACCAAAACTGGTCACATCGCGTTCCGATTTTGAAAACTGAATTTGTTATTCACTCGCGAAGTGGACGTCGTTCGCATCGGCCATTTAAATTTTTTGACGTTCTATTTTTAAAAATATTGTGTGTTTGGTTTTTGGTGGCAAAATAGTTTTTTTGGTGACTTTTACACGGATTTTGGTAGAAAAAATTGTGTTTTGGAGTGTTATATTTACGTTGAAATACGTAAGTGAGACTTTATTTATTATTTTAGCTGTAAGGAGTTTAGATAAAATGTATTAATGTTACTTATTTGATAAGAATTTTTCACTTACGATATTATTTTTTATCGATTTAATAATCTGTCAACCGTTTAGTCACTACTATGTATATAGGGGTACCAAATTCTTGTGCTGTCAATTTTCAAGAGAAAACAGCATTTTGTACTGGCAGAATTTTCACTAAAAAGCGGTCAGCCTATGTTCATAATTGTCAATCGCGGCTGTCATCTGAACATCTTTGGCAGTCGTTACGGGTAGTCAGAAGCCAGTAAGTCTGACACCAGTCTAACCAAGGGGTATCGGGTTGCCCGGGGAACTGGGTTGAGGGGGTCAGATAGGCAGTCACTCCTTGTAAAACACTGGTACTCAGCTTCATCCGGTTAGACTGGAAGCCGACCCCAACATAGTTGGGAAAAGGCTCGGGAGATGATGATGATGAACAGTTCAAAAGGGCCTTTTGAGTTGAATAAAATAGTATATTAAAAACACATTAATAATGTTTTATCATGTTTTGAAGTTAATTACATAAGACGTCATCTTTTTAAATACCTACCTATGTAAGTAATTAAATGCTTAGTGGTTTGTAATAAAATTAAATACCTAGGTGCTTATGTTTGTGAGAATGTGAGTCATGGAAAAACACATTTATCTATACTAATATTATAAAGCTGAAGAGTTTGTTTGTTTGTTTGAACGCGCTAATCTCAGGAACTACTGGTCCGATTGGAAAATTTCTTTCTGTGTTAGATAGCCCATTTATCGAGGAAGGCTATAGGCTACTTTTTATCCCGGTACGGGAAGTAGTTCCCACGGGATGCGGGTGAAACCGCTGGCAGAAGCTAGTGTAGGTATATAATATTTAGATCGGTTGCTACCAAAGACTATAAAACCACTACTTAATAGTACATTATCGTATTATTATCCTATCTTGAATAATCATGGTTATAAACTAAGGATTAATATAAAGTCTGTTTATCTGCGTCCTTTTCTCCGCACTCGGTTAAAAAATAGCCCTTTACCATAACAAAAGTCTCACCTATCTCTATACAATATTCCATCTCTATTACCTCAGCTGTTTCGGAGAATCTCGGAGAGAATCGACAAAAACGTACAAAATTAAACATGGCTCTTACATTTTAGTGAGTTAGATATAGGTATCGTAGGTACCTTTATTTCATGCTGACTTCTGACAGCGGTTTAATCTGCTTTCAGCCTACTTCCCGCACCTGGATAAATGTAGCCTAAACCCTATATTTCATTCTGATATTGAGCTATAGTACTGTCAAGTTTCATCAAAATTCCTTCGGTGATTTTGCGTAAAAGAGGAACAAACACACATACGATTATATTTGTGGCATATTCGTATGTTAAATGAGACCTATCTATTACCTACCTCGACTTGTTCTTACAAAGGTGACTTTGGACAAAAATAAAACATGAATGAGTAGGTATACTAATTTAACAGTCTATAATTTTTAAAAGAAACTAGGTATAAGCAGGTAGCTATTTACTTAATGTATACTAATATTTTAAGGCTAGAAGTGTATTTTTGTTTTGAACGCGCCTAATGGCGTCCACGGCCGATTTCGGCCACGGTGGCTGTTCTCATTTAAGGAGATCAGCCAGCTGCGCAGGACATATTATAGTGCACAAGCATTTGCGCAGACACAGGTGCACTCCCTATTCCTTCACTCTCATAACCGATGGGACGGCAATCCGACACGACCGGAAAGAGATCAGGCGTAGGACCGACATTTACGTGCTCTCCGATGCACGGGTGAATCAATCACCAACTGCCAGACTACGGGCTGCTTTGTGAAAGTTTAAGAAAACCCACAAAGCGATTTCGGCCCGACCCGGGAATCGAACCCGAGACCTCGAGAACAGCAGCCGCGCTTGCGACCACTAGACCAACGAGGCGCGCCTATACATATTAGGAACCACTGGACCACTGGATTTGGAAAATTCTTTGAGAATTACGTAGCCTAATCATCGCACAAGGATACTTATAGACTACTGGTCCAAGTAGAAAAAGTATTTCAGTGTTAGATAGCCCATTTATTGAGGAATACTATAGATTACTCTGTATCCGGGTGCGCAGAGAAGTTCCTTCGGAACGAGGGTGAAAAGCTAGTTCATGATAATCATGTCTATCATTATGGAGTACTCAGCCGCATCCAGTTAGACTGGAAGCCGACCCCAACATTCATCCTCCGAGCCTTTTCCCCAAACCATGTTGGGGTCGGCTTCCAGTCTAACCGGATGCAACAGAGTACCAGTGTTTTACAAAGAGTGACTGTCATAACTGACCTCCTCAACCCAGTTACCAGGGCAACCCAATACCCTTTGGTTAGACTGGTGTCGTCGTAAAGTCGTGGTGGCCTAGTGGGTAAAGAACCAACCTCTCGAGTATGAGGGAGTGGGTTCGATTCCAGTTCAGGCACGTACCAATGCAACTCTTAAGTTTGTATGTAGTTTTTAAGTATATCTTGGACACCAATGGCTGATAAAAAGGTGAAGGAAAACATTTGAAGAAACCTGGACTATATAGCCTGAAATCAGCAACCCGCATTGAGCAATCGTTGTGATTAACGCTCAATCCTTCTCCATGTGAGAGGAGGCCGCAGCCCAGCAGTGGGACGATAAAAAGGCTGTAACAGGCTCGGCAGATGCGATTGAATGATGAACTCCTATTATATCTAAGGTCACTATGCCTAACCTATGATCTAATCATCCATTGAAATCTCATTGACAAGGACTGAATAACACCATTATTAGTTTACTAACACTATTTACTAAGCATTACCTCATATTTTGAAATTCTAGGCACTATTCTTCAAGTATTTATTTACGTATTGCATTTGAAAAGGCGTAAGATTCATTGAATATGATCGGTGACGAATTCACTTTTTTGCAGTTATATAATTATTATTTCTTCTTAAAAGGCCAAACACTGAAGTATGAGTGTGAGGGTTCGATTCCAGGTCAAGCAAGTACCAAAGTTTTCTAAGTTTGTATGTACTTTCTAAGTAGATTAGACACCAATGACTGTGTTTCGGATGGCACGTTAAACGTCCCGGCTGTCATTTAATATCCTTGGCACTCGTTACAGGTAGTCAGAAGCCAGTAAGTCTGACACCAGTTTAACCAAAGGGTATTGGGCTGCCCGGGTAACTGGGTTGAGGAGGTTAGATAGGGCAGTCGCTCCTTGAAAAGCATTGGTACTCAGCTGCGTCCGGTTAGACCGGAAGCCGACCCCAACCTAGTTGGGAAAAGGCTCGGGAGATGATGATGATGGAATATTAAAGGCTATGAAGTTAAATATAGTAAAAAAAAGTGAATGTTATACTTAAATACAGTTTTACCGGTGTTCGTATCTTATCTCTTATCATTGACGATAATGTTATCAGTTTTAGATAGTAGATAGCAATAGAATATCATTGTACAACGTGGAGTTATTTCATTGTACTTTATATTCGATAAATACTCGCTTTAGTATTAATTTTTTAATAATATATAGCCCTGCTCGGAGTTTGGGAGCTAAGCGGCGAGTGGGCCGGTGATGCTGGACCCAGAAGGAGCGCGTGATTTGCGTTTAAAGTCCGCCGAGGTATCCTCACCCTTCAGCCGCTCATGTCCCTGTCGCCCTCTTGTTGCTATTCAGTGACTGATTCCCGGGAGTCCAGAAAGTGAGCAAGCGAGTCTCCACCTGCCATTTTTACGTGTATACGTAACACAGTAGCTCTTCCCCGCTCGGGGCTAAGTCAAAGCCAATCGATCGATCATAAGGTGAAGCAACGTTTGACGCGGTCGGTCCATTGATAGGTGACCATCTTGTCTTGACGAGTTCCTCCGTGTTTCGGATGGCACGTTAAACTGTAGGTCCCGGCTGTCATTGAACATCTTTGGCAGTTGTTACGGGTAGTCAGAAGCCAGTAAGTTTTACAATCTGTTTTACCAAGTTGTGCCAAAACGTTCAGGTAACTGTGTTGAAAAAGTCAGGGGCCCGATTCTCCTAATTTTACTTAAGCGCCATGCGATTCACGTTCGACTGCGATCCAATCCCGTCTCGATTACGATTGAAGCGTATGTGGCATTCCGCTATTTTTTCTTTGAAATAAACTTTATTATCCTTTTCTGTCATTCAATAATGAATCATTTTGTCTGCAAATGATTTACGATTGCAATATGATTGTAGAGCAAACTACCGTATAGACCAAAATCACCAAAATAGCAGACCAATCGCACACCAATCAAATGTCAATCGAATACGATTGGTCTTTTATTAGTAGCAGAATGCCCGATATGGTTAAAACGGCTATTGCGATCATATTGCGACTCGATTTCTATTCGATTTTGACATTATTAACTTAGGAGAATCGGGCCCCTGATCGGCAGTCGCTCCAAGTGACACACACTGGTAGTCAGCTGCAGCCGATTAGACTGGAAGCCGACCCCAGTACAGTCGTAAAAATCTAGCCAGATAAGTAGCCCTTCCCCACAATTCCACTCGCGCCGTGCCCTAAGTGACCTATTTTCCACACTCGGATAAACTAATAAAGCCCATGATATTCGGAAATACAAGCCTTCTAAGTAGTAATAACCAACAACGGCTTAGTATCTGTTACAGCCTTTTTATCGTCCCACTGCTGGGCTGTGGCCTCCTCTCACACGGAGAAGGATTGAGCATTAATCACCACGCTTGCTCAATGCGGGTTGCTGATTTCAGACTGTATAGTCCAGGTTTCCTCAAGATGTTTTCCTTCACCTTTTTATCAGCCATTATTTACGGCTTAGTAGATCCAGATATACTAAAATGGCGCTTTGTGACTTAATTCCGGGAACATTTATAATTATCTTCAAATGAGCACCACGCGAACAAAATATATTACCTACTTATCTACTTATCAACATAGATTTTGATCGAAAGATTTCTGGGAAATACAATGAACAGCAAAAATATTGTTTATCTTTGCAAAAAAAAGTATGTTATTAATTTAATTGATAATGATAAATTAACAAACGAAATTATTTATCTTTACGAAATATTATATGACTCCTATGGGTGATTTTCATAAGATTTTTTTTTATGATTATGAAAATAATTAATAATACTTCAGTGTTTGACGTTTACTATAAAAGTCATTGACGTGACGCCCTATATTAGCTGTTATTTTGGCGACATTTTAGCGTAATCGGTTCAGCCGTGCGTAGTCTCAAAAAACGTGATAAGTGTCTACATGCTTTTTATCTTTTTTTTAATAAAATACTTTTTACTAATTTAATTAAAATCTTGATACCACCTGAAAAGATCTTTTTGAAAGATATTATAAAAAAAAACAAAATCGCTCGTTCTTTTACGCAAATATATTCTGGTATCTAGCACACAGAAGCTGCTGCTTTAGGTACATAAAAGGTAAAAAAGATTATAAATATATAATATTTATTTATTATGAGATAAGCATATAATCGATCGTTCACAAACCAAGGTTAAGATAAAATTATATATTAATGCAGTTGCATATTGCATAACTTCAATATTTAGATATGCATTCTTGGCTCACTTCGATCGATCTTCGTTGTAAGTTTCACTAACGAGGTTGTTCTTTGGATGGGTGACCATCTTGTAATGACGAGTTCCAGTCAGACTACAAAGTATAACCTAAACCCTTCTTCTAGAAATTATCTAATTCTGACAGAATATTTTTATCGTCCCACTGCTGGGCACAGGCCTCCACTCACACGGAGAAGGATTGAGCAAAAAAGGCTTGATTAAAAAGGCTGTAACAGACAGAATTTTGAAATCGAACCATTAGATGCGTGGTCAGCGTGCAGTTCGTCCATCTTCTTCTTGCTGCCCTGTCCTCAATATGTATGTATATGTATAGTCGGCGCAATATGTTTTCCGCTCCATTCCTCTCTAACAGCCATTAAGTATACTACTATCCACTCTATTTTAATTCATGTCCTCTTTCGGACAGTCTATTTATTTCTTCGGTCTGCCTCTCCATATACAATTATTGCCAAATTATTGCCAAACAAACAATTTAAACAACTTTACAATATATAAGGATCTCAATTACATCAGATTCATGTACAAATCTGAATGGCAAAGCAAATTCTTTGACCGAAATATATGCCCGTCTTTTGGGCACTATAGGTATATTTCTGTAAATTAAATATTAAATTATGTATGCAATCGATCTAAACTCTGATGTTTTACAAACAAACTATAGTACCAACTATACCACAGTACATAGTGACCTTGCCATGTGAAGCCCACATGAGTTCCGGATGGGTGACCACACTGCATTCAATCCATTTTATTTCGGAATCGTTATGTTACGCTTTCATTTCCGCTGAGAGAGTAATACTCGATGAAAACTATAAACTGTTGATGAGCTATAAAATAAAGTATTTACACTTATATTGAAACTGCTGGTCCAAACAAAATATTACAGTTAGAATATACTGTATGACGCTGGATGCAGGTCGCCTCCAACAGGTACCTGTGGAGATCTAAGGGGGAGGCCTATGTTCAGCAGTGGACGTCCTATGGCTGAGATGATGATGATGAGGATACTGGCTGTTTGCCTGCTGTTTCACCCGTGTTTCCACGGAACTTCTGCCCATACCCGGGTAAAATATATCCCGTGTTACTCGGGAATAGTTTAACTTCCCAACAGTGGAAGAATTTTTTTAGGAGCCTCTATGTAGGACTAGGATGACTGTGTTTCGGACGGCACGTTAAACTGTAGGTCCCGGCTGTCATTGAACATCCTTGGCAGTCGTTACGGGTAGTCAGGAGCCAGTAAGTCTGACGCCAGTCTAACCAAGGGGTATCGGGTTGCCCGGGTAACTGGGTTGAGGAGGTCAGATAGTCGCTTCTTGAACAGCACTGGTACTCAGCTGACCACAACATAGTTGGGAAAAAGGCTCGGAGGATGATGATGATGTAGGACTTGTCTTATAGGATTAGATTAGCATAAAAGTATAGATATGTCTTTTTATCACAGGTTTTTTAACAGCTAACAAACCAACAAACTCTGAAGTTTTATAGTAGTTTAAATGCTGTTAAAAATTCAGCACATTCTGTTGAAGGTTACCTCATACAAAAACAATTATTGCAGTCTATACAGCCACATTGTAATTTACACAAGTGCTTTTTATTTCTCCGCTGTCTTCAAAACGAATATGAAAATAACTCGCACAATGCAGAACAGTCGGCTGACAGTAAAAAAATATTTTGAAGAAAATCTTGATTCCAATCAAAGTTCAGTCGGTCAGATACCGGCTAAATACCTGATCTTTGTAATGCGCTTACTACCATTTATCTTCTAGTCTTCAAAATCTGCAGTGTGTCCGCACTCCTAGTTTTCCAAAATAAGCAGAATATAATAATACGTAAAAAGCCGATTTCGACCACGGCGGCTGTTCTCATATAGGAGATCAGTCAGCTGAGCTGGACATATTATAGTGCACAAGCATTTGCGCAGACACAGGTGCACTCACTATTCCTTCACTCTCATAGCGCGATGGGACAGTAATCCGACAAGACCGGAGGAGGAGCAGAACATACGGTCTATAATTCGTTCTGTACTTTTACTTAAAAGAGTAAAAAACAAAAAAATATTATAGCGAGGTTCCACCAAAATTGTATATACTATATCGCGAGTCGTAACTGATATTATAAACAGAAATAATCAAATCTTGATGGGTAAATGCACCTGTTATGTTATTTTGTAACAAGGGGTCTTAGTTTAGGGGAAACAGCTGTTTTAGCCGTTACGAAATAAGACAGGTGTTAACAAAATGCGTAGACGCATGTTTTGTTGTTGTTTTAGAATTAATTTCTTTGGCAACTAATAATATCTTTAGGTTCTATCTGTGAAAGTGATGGTGGCCTAGTGGGTAAAGAACCAACCTCTCACGTATGTGGGTTCGATTCCAGGTCAGGCAAGTACCAATGCAACTTTTTTAAGTTTGTTCTTACTTTCTAAGTATATCTTAGACACCAATGACTGTGTTTCGGATGGCACGTTAAACTGTAGGTCCCGGCTGTCATTGAACATCCTTGGCAGTCGTTACGGGTAGTCAGAAGCAAGTAAGTCGGACACCAGTCTAACCAAGGGGTATTGGGTTGCCCGGGTAACTGGGTTGAGGAGGTCAGATAGGCAGTCGCTCTATGTGGCACACTGGTAGGTACTCTAGCTGCATGCTGTTAGACTGGAAGCCGACCCCAACATAGTTGGAAAGAAGTCCATACCTACAGATGATGACGATGATTATTTAGAGGCTAATTGCTACTTTTATGTATGAATTTATTATAAGTATAGATTAACGCTAGCAAGTTTAACATGAACATAATTATATTCTAAAGTAAGTAAATATTGTATCACAAACATTTCACTTAAGTATTCAAGGTAATGTTATCAACTGTTATCAGTGACGACGTGTTCAAACGTTTATTAATGCATCGTTGTAACTAAAACATAAACTGTAATTTAAAATCTAATTTTCCATCACTACCTCATTAAAATACAAAAAATCTTACGAATCTGTTTGATCGTAATGAACTCGAAAACTACTGAATGGATTTTCATGAGATTTCTGCCGATTGATAGTAGGTTTGGGGGAGGATTTTGATATATAGTTTTACTAGCTGTTTACCACGAATTCACCTGCATCCCGTGGAAACTACTTAAGATAAAATATAGCCTATGTTATACTATGTTACTCGGGTATAGTGTAGTTTCCTTAGTTGTAAAAATTGTATTGGAACGAAGTTCCTTATCGCGCGTTGCGAAAGGGGGCTAGACGGAAAAAAATTCTTACGAAAAGTTGTCACGACACTTTTTGCTATAGTAAGCTATGTTTGTTTGTCTGTCTGTTTCTCTCTCTCTGTCTCTCTTTCTCTTATAGAAAGCAAGCCAGATATTTTCAATTCTATTTTGCATTGAACAGTGTGGTGTCGCGACGATTATTTTTGTTGAGTGTATACAGGTTTTTTAAATAAAATTTTATTACAATTCCTTCACTAATTAATCGAAAGGAACTTCGTTCCATCCGGGTGTCCCTTGTCACCTCTCAAGTTTTTTTTTTCATTTTTGTTTCGTTGTTCCAGGTAAAAAATGTTATGAAAAAATTTAGACTGAAAAGTGATGTGAAAATCCAGCAAAATGTCTGAAAAAGAAGGACCAGTTACCGTTGAGGATCTGCCTATGTCATTTCAAGTAAGTAAATAGTGTTATAGACTTTTTTTAACTTCAAAACTACTCCGCACACCTAGTAAAAGTCAAAAGTAGCCTATAGCCTAGGAAATTACCATTTATCTAGGAAAATTGAAATATGTTATTTCTGATCGGTCCATAATAATTATAATTTTTTTTTTCCTAAGATTGAATTCCTGAAACGTGTTCAAACAAATAAACTTTTCAGCTTTACAATATTAAGTATTTTACATTTGGACAGCACCTACCTTTCACTGTTAAAGATGATTAAAAATGGCATGACTGTCATGTCTCCATACTAATTGCAAGTAATAAAGCTAATTAAAAGTGTCAATATATTTGACCTTAGCTGACCTCCAAGGTATACCCAACTTCTCATATACGCAGGCATAAATTACCCTTTGACCATTCTCAGTCTTTTGTTTTCACCCATTTTAAATAACTCAAAGAAGCTCAGCTCAGCTAGCGTTTTCGCTCGTTTCGCGGACTACTTCGCGCATCCGGACAAAAGGCAGCCTATGGATTTCCTTGATAATTAGGCTATAGATAGCTATTACATAAGTATGAAATATTTTTCAAATCGGACAAATAGTGTCTGAGATAAACTTCACATTAAAAAAAAAAAAACTAGAAATATTTGGATGCTTTGCTCATTATTTAAACATGGGATTATTTATTTAGCATATAGGATCCTTTTTATTCAGGTGTAGAAAGTAGTTTTCTCAGGACGCGGATGAAACCAACGGATAAAGCTGTACAATATTGCAAGAATTTAAGTATCCTCATATTTTGCCACCCATTCGAGTAAAATGCTAAACGGATGATGAGCAAACATCCTAAACCCAACTACCCGTGACATACGTACATACATACATACAGACACACTAAGAACTCCCACACACTGCAAACTTTTAGTCGGCCGATAGTTTGTTCGGGCTCATAAATCAGTATGAAGATAAATGGCAGTACGCACATTAAAGAGATCAGCCGGTATTACACGACTGAAAACTTTAATTGGAATCGTGATTTTTTTTTGTCATTGTTCTTGTTGTTATTTATGTTTGTCTATACTAATATTATAAAGAGGAAAACTTTGTTTGTTTGTTTGTAATGGATAAACTCAAAAACTACTGGACCGATTTTAAATATTCTTTCACCATTAGAAAGCTATATTATCTGCGAGTAACATAGGCTATATTTTATCCCGGTGCGGGCAGTAGCTACCACGGGACGCGGGTGAAACCGCAGGAAAACGGCTAGTAAATAATATACATATAGTTTTTTACTAGAATTAGTTTAAGTTCTTAGCTATCACATTAGGGTAAACCCTGAAATGATAATTTAAGGTGTTTTTAAATACTAGCGCTGCGGGATTGTTCGAAAGAGTTACCGCGGCCCTGGTACATAAAAGGCCTATGACGGAACACGACGGTTTTTAGTTAGTAAGAGTCTGACACTCCCTCACCGCTGCTAACCCACAGCGGGAGCGGTCATTTAATGATTTGTGAAATCGATAAAAAAATATACAAAACAAAATTGCCATCAATCGTGCCAACTGTCGGCCGAATATTTAGTCTGCAGTCTATTTGTACTCTAATTCACCGTTAATCATTATGCATATGCCGCGAGTGACGTCACATCCGCTTGTTACAATATGGCGTACGTTTCAAATGAGTCCGTCTATGTGGAATAGATTTGGTGTTTGTGATAATGTATTATGTACTTTATAACTAGGAAAGGTGTGTACAAACGCTCTGTACTTATTTCAGTAGGTCATAGGTAATATCTTTCAATTATATTAAAAAAAAAATTACATTATTTTTTAGTAAACTAAAGCTGTATTATTTACATAAAAATTCACTTAAAATTAATAAAAAGCGTCGAAAAGTTGGTCCTCAATAGTCATCGCTGTCACCTGGCAGTATACCCAATAGGCTATGGCAGGGATGGCGAACCAATGGCACGCGTGCCCGTAGTGGCACGGAGGTCAATAATTCGGGCACGCCGTTATTTTCATCTAAATTATTGCAATTGAAACTATTTACAACGAGTTGTCTCGCCCAGATTTAACCGCGTCACGAGCAAGCTACTTCCCATATCTAATAAAAAAGAGCCTATAAGGACACGAGCATTCCAATGGTGATATTTTCTTAAAATGACCAATTCGTTTTCGAATAATGCCATCATTTAAAGGCACGCCACTAGTACATCATTGCATTTTTTTAGGAATTCGGCACGTAAGTCAATAAAGGTTTGCCATCCCTGGGCTATGGCATACAAAATTATAAAATTCTATACATCTATATGTGCAAAAGAAGGTCGTGTAGTTACACATTTTATAACTCAAGTGTGGCTGAACCGTTGAAGCTGAAAATTAGAGGGGAGGTAACTTAGACCCGAGGAAAGGATATAGGATAGTTTTTGTCACCACCCGGGCCGCGGGTGAAACCGCGGACAGAAGCTAGTAATATGATAAAAACGATGAAATAATATCTAGTAACTATCAGTATTAGTGAAATCGCTGACAAACTACGTGCCAATACTAAAGTTAATTAGTAATTAATAAATCTCTCACGTTTCTACAATAAAACCAAACGAAAGTGAAATTCTTTGGCTATCGATAAACGCATTCTTGGACCACAGAACACAAGTCATTGAACATCTGTGGCAGTCGTTACGGGTAGTCAGAAGCCAGTAAGTCTGACATCAGTCTTACCAAGGGGTATCGGGTTGCCTGGGTAACTGGGTTGAGGAGCTCAGATAGGCAGTCGCTCCTTGTAAAGCACTGGTACTCAGCTGCGTCCGGTTAGACTGGAAGCCAACCCCAACATAGTTGGGAAAAGGCTCGGGAGATAATGATGATGAAGTATGTAATAAAGACTATGTTTCTGAATTCCAGGTGAAATACTTAGGCCAGAGCGATGCGCGAGGACTTTGGGGTATCAAGCATACGAGGAAACCCGTGGATCAGATGGTTGCAGTAGCCAAGGCACTTCCACCAGGTTGGTTTCCAAATTCCTATAATAATAAGTCACTTTCATCCTTATTCCTTTGTCGTGGTGGCCTAGTGGGTAAAGAACCAACCTCTCAAGTATGAGGGCGCGGGTTCGATTCCAGGTTAGGCAAGTACCAATGCAACTTTTCTAAGTTTGTATGTACTTTCTAAGTATATCTTAGACACCAATGACTGTGTTTCGGATGGCACGTTAAACTGTAGGTCCCGGCTGTCATTGAACATCCTTGACAGTCGTTACGGATAGTCAGAAGCCAGTAAGTCTGACACCAGGAGGTCAGATAGACAGTCGCTTCTTGTAAAGCACTGGTACTCAGCTGAACAGGCCCGCCGCTAGCTGTTTGTTCGCCCGCGTGCAAAACTGATTATGCCGCCCTACGACTACATACGTTTTGTCAAAAAATATATAAGGGGGGGGGGGGTCCAGGGGTCCGCGATTCATATCCATCTTACTTGTCCAACAGAAAAAAATATGTACATGCACCGCTCTGATTGCAGAAAACCCACCTACTTTTGGATAAATAACTATTGCAATACATAACATACATTACACATAACTTTTTATTTACTTGAAATGCTCAGAGTAACCTAAGCAGTCGTGGGTTAGCTCATAATCAAACTAAGCAATTGCTTAGGGCATCAATGCAGTGCAATCATTACCCAAGTGGCCCCTAGGTATTGAAAGATTGTGATTAACTTTAACGCACTTAAATATATATAACAATGTTTAAAGTCAGTAAAATATGTTATTTGGTGGGTTTCCCGTTGAAAAGTCAACTTATAGGATACATTTCATATGTAAGGAAGCGCGAGCGGAGCGAGCGCGAAAATTTTTTAGTCTAAGGACACAAAACAAATAAAAACCACGAGGTAAATTAACAAAGCAAAGTCAAAAACTAAGATATGCACAGAAGCGAAGTGCAAAAGCCGCGAGCGAAACGAGCGCGATTTTTTCCTTAGAGTTTTCATGAAGTAAACATATCATAAAAAGCCATAACATACGTGCGCGAAAAATGTTTTTTCGGAATTGAATGCCTCAACAATTAAACAAAGATAAAATGCGCTACTTGACATGGAGCCGCGAGCGCAGCGAGCGCGAATTTTTTTGGGGATGCAAAGGGTGAAACAGTCAAAATTAATAGGAGACGACCAAAGCTAGGGCGGCTTTTTCTGAATTTTGGTTTAATTTTGCCGCCCCCTAAATAGCGATCTTAAATCGTTTTAAAGAATCTTTAATTTTGAAAATGTCCTTTCAACAGATATACCTAACTGAAACCGGCAGTGTAAGTAATATTCCTAGCGCTATTGCTGTGTTCGGAAATATTGAAATCAAATGATTAGTAAAAAGATATTGTATTTTTTAAATATTACGTGATAATTCGCTAGATTTGCCGCCCCCCAGGACGTGCCGCCCGCGTGCTGTGCACGCGCTGCACGCCCGCTTACGGCGGGCCTGCTGAATCCGGTTAGACTGGAAGCCGACCCCAACATAGTTGGGAAAAAGGCTCAGAGGATGATGATTTCATCCTTATTCCTTTGGTCTAAACGCACTCTGAAACCATAAATAAGCGCACATATTCACTACTTCCAGTACATGGATAAAAAATGACCTACCTATATGTATTCTGATATATAAGCTATATTGCTATAGAGTTTCTTGAAAATCCATCCAGTAGTATTAGTGTGAGAGTAGCAAACATGAATAATGGCGTTCAGTCGGTCACAGCGGCTGTTCTCATGTAAGTAGATCAGCCAGCTGCGCAGGACTCATCATCATCCTCCAAGCCCTTTTCCCAACTATGTTGGGGTCGGCTTCCAGACTAATCGGATGTAGCTGAGCCAGGACTATTGGTTATGAAATATAAAATGCAACAAATAAACATGACTATTACACTAGTAGGATTCATTTGCATTTTTAACCGACTTCAAGAAAAGGAGAAGGATCTTAATTTTGAGCCATGTTTTTTATGTTTGTTACCTCACCTAGTCTGGGTGATCCGATTTTCATGATTTTTTTAACACGCTTATGTTAGCTTCACTTGTAACTATGTATGTAAGAAAATCTTGCAATCTCAATGTGACCCACTTCCCGGTCTTCGATTAGGATGATATTTTGCACACGCTCTGAGTTCTGATGACAATACATGACTAGCGTGTTTTTTAGATTTATAAACTATATTTTATTTTTCAGGTCAAATCCTCCCCATAGTGAAACTTACAATCACAGTGGACGGCGTTCACTTAGAAACTATCAATCATGGTGCCAGCCGTGATGAGTTTGAGCATATGACAGTATTCTTCAACATAGAGTCTATATCCTATGGGGTGCAAGACTTGGTGTATACGAGGGTGTTCTCCATGATAATTGTTAAAGATAATGCTGATGTTAAGGGATTGAACCCTTTTGAGTGTCATGCGTTCGTTTGTGAGTCCAGGTAAGATTTTTTTTGTTTTTTTTTAGTAAGTATAGTTTTTTAGAAAGTATAGTGAAAAAAGTCGTGGTGGCCTAGTGGGTAAAGGACCAACCTCTCAAGTATGAGGGCGCGGGTTCGATCCCAGGTCAGGCAAGTACCAATGCAACTTTTCTAAGTTTGTATGTACTTTCTAAGTATATCTTAGACACCATTGGCTGTGTTTCGGATGGCACGTTAAACTGTAGGTCCCGGCTGTCATTGAACATCCTTGGCAGTCGTTACGGGTAGTCAAAAGCCAGTAAGTCTGACACCAGTCTAACCAAGGGGTATCGGGTTGCCCGGGTAACTGGATTGAGGAGGTCAGATAGGCAGTCGCTCCTTGTAAAGTACTGGTACTCAGCTGAATCCGGTTAGACTGGAAGCCGACCCCAACATAGTTGGGAAAAAGGCTCGGAGGATGATATAGTTTTAAGCTGTGTCCTGTAGGGTCCATATTGTTTCTAAACTGTAAAATTTACCACCTGTATAACATATGGAATGTTAATAAATTATTGGCAAGCAGTTTTGCTCGTGTCAAAATAAGTACAGCCTATGTTGCTTGGGAGTATTGAAAGATTTTTTCAAATCGGTTCAGTAGTTTTGGTGGTTTAAGGGTTACAAACAAACAAAAAAATATTTCTTCTTTAATATAGTATAGTAGTATAGATTTATAGACTATTGCTTCTTCTAGAGGTACTTTATGCATCCAAATAAGCCTATACCCTTCCTTCATAACTGGGCTATCTAACACTGAAGGAATTTTTCATATCGGACTAGTAGTTTTAAAGCATTCGATGAAATTTCATCAAAATCGGTTAAGCCATTTCAGAAAGACATCTAATATAATATGTCGGAGATAGATCAATTACCACTGTGGATATCCGACATATTATATAGTTATATATATATTAAAAAAAATACATAACACTGTGTTTATTTCTTATGCTAAGTTATATAAGAATCAATATTAATTACAACATTCGTTTTTAAAGACTTCCGTATGAACGACGTAACAAAATTCGTAGCGAATTAATTTAAGTGAATTTAAGTTAAGATTACACACTTGAATTGACCAATACTGATTCTAAAATGTCAAGATAAACATATGTCAAAATCTTATAAAATATCTTCCATGTATCATCTAGTAGGAATTTCGTAATATCAATATTAGTCTGCCACCACACTGCAAACTTTTAGTCGGCCGATAGTTTTTTTGGGCTCTTAAATCAGTATGAAGATGTATGCACATTACAAAGATCAGGTATTTAGCCGGTATCAGACCGACTGAAAACTTTGATTGGATTTTAGATTTTCTTATTTATGAAAGAAATGAATTTTAAGCAGTGCATAAAAAAACTGGTGGTCCAGAATCATTAACAGAACATATCTGCATCATCAGTAAAAAATATTTTTTCATTCTTTTGTCCGCCCTAAAATCAGCAAAATATGGATACTAACTACATATTCTTACGCGCTTGGAGCAGCGCTCGCGTCAGTAAACCGGTTTCGCGTCGCCGCCGTGCCTACAATGACGACTGTGACCGTACAATCGGTTACAAAATAAACATCTTTCGCTATCAATAACTATTCCTTTTTGTAGTAAAACACAAAAAAAAATAAAATTATACGTATCTATAAAACTTATTTAACTATAAGTTGACAAAGTTTGCACACGGAATAAAATTCGTTCCTGTATATATGTATATAAAAATGTGCTCAACTGTCAGCCAACTATTTAGTCTGCAGTATGCGGTACTTTAAGTCTCATCTGGTAGGAATTTCATGATATCTATCAATATAGTTTAGATATCTTTAAATATTGAGGTCAAAGAATATATCGGTTCTAGAGAATAAACAGTTTTTGTTGACTTGTAATACTTGGTTCAGATAAAAATGATGATAAGTTCAGATGGATTGATAGATAAATCTTAGGAATTTAGTATTTTCCCACATGATTCAAGACTAAGATATGTCATCTGCTCAGCCTTTTCCCAACTATGTTGGGGTCGGCTTCCAGTCTAACCAGATGCAGCTGAGTACCAGTGTGCCACATGGAGCGACTGTCTATCTGATCTCCTCAATCCAGTTACCTGGGCAATCCGATGACCCTTGGTAAGACTGTTTGTCAGACTTCCTGGCTTCTGCGTCTACCAAAAATTTTCAAATGACAGATGGCACCAACAATTTCACATGCCTTCCGAAACACCAGTAGTTCCAAGATATATTGCTCCATATAAAAGCTGGTACTCAGCTTCATCCGGTTAGACTGGAAGCCGACCGAACATGGTTGGGAAAAGGCTAGGGAGATGATGAAAATTACACATTCCTTAATATTTCTGTGCCCGAACTGATTGTTCCTAGCTTTAAGCCTCCTCAACATCTATTGTAACATTATGGAATGCAACGGCGGATCCAGGGGGTAGGTCACAAGGTTATGACCCCCCCCTGGGCCAGGTTCAGGACCTAAGAGGACCAATAATTGAAATGGTTAAACACGATGTTTTATGTTTTTGTTATAAGTATAGGATAATTTTTATTCCGAGTGAATAGGTAGATACCTACATAGTTACAGGAAGAGTAGTTTTGCTGAAGAATTCGTGCTCGCAACGCTCGCTCTATATTCTTTATTTACTCTTTATCCGTTCCCAAAAGGAGGAAACGGGACCCTGTTACTAAGAATCCGCTGTCCGGGTTGTCTTAGCCTATGGTGCAGGGTGTGCGAATAACCCGGGCGCCTCGGTCTCAGGGGCGCCGCGGGACGCCCCACCACCAGGAAATTTCGAAGAAATTACACCCGTTCGATAAGGAAGTTCCACATTGTGTCATGATACTGACAAAAAAGTCACCTTCGCTTTGTTGGATTGATCATTTTGATTATTTTTAACTTTTAACAACTAACAGCCAGTTTCTTCATCAAAAGTTAAAGCCAAAGTAAAAGTCAAAGTAATGTCTAAAGTTAAAGTAACGGTCAAATTCAATTTTTCTATTAGTTTTGCTGTCACTTTAGCCTTGAAAAAACGAATTTGACCGTTACTTTTACTTTACACATTACTTTAACTTTAACTTTTGATGAAGAAACTGGCCGTGAGTGAAAAATTCTCGCCCGCTAACGCTCGCGGCTAAATGACTATGTCTGTACTGTATTTCTGATTGTTTATTATTTTTATTGACGCACCGAATCAACGAACACAAATGGCACTCGCTCTAATCAGGTTCCTTTTTATTTGTACGTCATTTCCAGTCTCATTTGTGAGTCTTCAAACAAATAATTTAAAAAAGTTCGCGCTCGCTGCGCTCGCGGCTATCTACTTGTTACTTTCCAATGTACTTAATCAGGTGCTTTTGTGTCGTAGGCTCAAAAAATTTCGCGCTCGCTTCGCTCGCGCAATATTATATATACCTTGCCTTGATAACTTCATAAATCAAATATAGCAAACAAAATATTAACGGAGTCCTCAAAAACAAAACAGTTTGCGCTTCCGACTGCTTGTTACTATACAGCGCTTTTTAAAACTTATGAACTTTTTGTGTCCCAAAATTAAAAAATTTACGCGCTCGCTTCGCTCGCGCTAATTTTTACAGTTACGTTGTCCTGTCTCGACTTTCATAACTTAAATCTGGCCAACAGTTTGAGGCTACAATGATTTGGAAACATTTTTTTAAGTCCTTTATCTACCAAAAAAGTGACTTTCGTTCGAACGTTCTTATTTATATTCCTTGTAAAGTACTTCGATCAATATGTACTACTCAAAATCTTTCAATAGATACATAGGTGGCGCTTGGGTGATGATTGCACCCAGGCGCTACATGAGCTAGGGACGGCCCTGATCTCATGAACCCTTACCAATAGTAAGACAGTAGAAGTTTTCACAGAAAATGTTTTACTGTTGCTGCAATAAAAAACGTACGCGCCCTTTTCTGCGTATACTTTTCAAACGTTTATGCCCGTTTTCACCAACAACCTCTTACCGTTTCCCTATCTAAATGCTACTTTTAATAAGGACCCCTCCCAATTTGACACCTACCTAAATTCATTTTCACCACACTTATACATGGATCCCTTAAGTAAGTGACAGATTACTAGTTCTACAAACGATAATGCAAAGTCGACATTTTATCGATAAAATTATTTTTCTGTACTTCTTAAGAAACAAACGTCTATCGAGTATATATTACTAAAGCCTGTGAGTTTTTTTTCTTGTAATGTTATTTTAATTTAACTTAAACTACATTACGCTATGTTTTATGCAATAAAACAGTAAAGAGGTTTTCTATAGGTGAATTTTTACCTATGTCATTCGCGCGTTTGTCAAATTGACTGATGTGTATGTGTACATAGAGTGAGGTTAATTTTGGGTTTAATATTGTTGAATAGATAAGTTTATTTTGGCAGAGAAGAGAAAACGAGGATAAACGTTTCTTACAGAAGAAAAAGACAAGCTAGTGAAATTGCTGACGTCTCCTATAGACACAATATTAAACAAAAAACGGATGGGACCACGAACGAAGCCAAAAACAAAGCTTGGATCCAGTCACAAATAGTTTTAATGCGATAGGAACCGTTTACAGGTAAATGTGAATAAATCTGTGTATAATAATATAGTGTATTAAGATTTTGCCGTTCAACTGTGTTCCTTGTTTTACTGTGGGCTTCATTGTATTTTTGTTCTCCATGAGTTGATGGATTTAAGTATGGGGTTAAAATTATAGATTTATTATGTTTATTTAGTTTCAGGTGGTGCGAGAAATTGGAAAGACGTGTAAAAACATGCTGCGCCCAGCCCACCCCAAATTGAATTGGTGCAGGAGGATGATGATAATGTTTGGCACATCATATGAGGACTAATATTAAAATATTTGTTTACTATCTTTGTTTTAATTTACATAATTTATTATGTTCAATGTTAGCCTACTTCTTACCTCCAGAGGGTATCCCCTATCACCTAGGAGATAGGCTCCTCCATATTCACCATTTTCGAATCATTGGTATCTATTCATTCATTTAAGGCCTATTCAAACCTGAGCGATATTCGCTGCCGCTGTGGGTAGAGGTAGATACCGCGCGGGTTTCGCTCAGGTATTTAGTATCAAGTATAGTTACCGGCACGGATATTGAGCTCTCGGCGGAAGAGTGGGGATCGCTTTGCGCACTGTACACATAAGGCAATAAACCAATAAATGGCTTCTGCGCAGGTGAAGGTCAGGGCTCAATATCCGTGCCGATAACTATACCGCGGCTAGAGCGACCTGAGCGATATTCACTGCCGCTGTGGGTAGAAGTACATACCGCGCGGCAGCAGCGGCATACATTCCGAACATCAACAGTAATATTATCGCATACCCACTGGGTTTTCTCAGTCGCAGGTGGTAGCGAATACCGCTTAGGTCTGAACAGTCATATTACCGCATACCCACAGGGTTTTCTCTGCCGTAAACGGTAGCGAATACCGCTTAGGTCTGAACAGTCATATTACCGCATACCCACAGGGTTTTCTCTGCCGTAAACGGTAGCGAATACCGCTTAGGTCTGAATAGGCCTATAGTTGTCCCGGCCACCGCGAAACTACATCAGTGATTACCAGATTTGCATCTGCTATGGTCTGTGTATTTATGGACATGCAGGACTTCCTATTTTTGAATAATTCTGCGACATCACGACCTAGCAAGTGCATTCATAGCAAGTGATAACCTATAATCTTATAAAAAAGTCATGATCATCGTACTTATTTCTCAGTCATCTGCTCTTTCACCTAAGATGGGTACGTGGTCTTCTAATGATTATTATTTTACATATCCACAACCTCCACAGCTTCTAAACTTTCTAAAAGTTTACGTTTCATTTCACTATCCATCGCCAGAAACGGTTCAAAATATGTTTGTATTCGGTCATGATAATGATAGGAGTTGTTTAAGCAGGCATCAATCGGGCCCCCAGGTTTAAGTGAAATTTTAAGGTTATAATTGACACCTAGGCTTTGGTGAAAATGAAATTCTTATTAAGTGTTCCGTAAATGCTCCCTAAATTTAGGTATTCGTTGGTGAAAACGGGCATTAGTCTTCATGATCGCGCTTTCTTGTATTTATGCTGTATATTTGTTATACAGCAAGAAAGCGTTTTCATCTACTTTTAGTCCTCAAACTGAATAAAAATTTTCGCGCTCGCTTCGCTCGCGCTTTTTTCAATTTCGCATTCGTGATTATGTCCAAGAAATCGCGTTCGCTCAGCTCGGACCATTTTCTACATAAAAACACTTTTTTAACCTTAGTCCTCGACTTGAACAAACATTTTCGCGCTCGCTTCGCTCGCGCTTTTTTGTTTGGCACGTGTGTGTAGTATAAATACGAGAAATTGCGCTCACTCTGCTCGGGCCATTTTCTACATGAAACACTTTTCTTAACATTCGTAAAAATGTCGAGCTCGCTACGATCGCGCTTATTGTATTTATACTACTACTTTTAATATTAAAAGAAGTATACGCTACAATAATATAATATTTTTTGTGACTTGACCACGACTGTGTGACCCCCCCCTGGCGCCGAAGCTGGATCCGCCCTTGATGGAATGCAAATAAATATACAGGGTGTGTCGTTCACAATCAATTAAATCCTATCGCATACACTTTATGATATTCTATGGCGAATTGTAAAAAAAAATAACCTAATCCATTCAGTGGTTTAACCACAGGAGTCATTTTTCGTTTTTATAATTTACAAAATCATGTGTAAAGCAGAGATAAAGTTAGGAGTATCAAATGTTTTGATCAGTTGACAGCTGTCAGTTTTAAATCTGAATATACATATTTAATTTTATATTACAATGTTTCAGAAATGCTGCAAGACGCCTCACGTACTCCCTAGCGGCTGCATTCCAAGATTATTCGAGAAGAGTGAAAGAAATGCAAGCCAATGCAGGTAAGATTACTAGTATTACTAACTACTGTAGTAATCTGTGGTATGACTATAACGTATCTCTTACTATCTTATTAAAAGATCTATCTAGGAGGTTGTTTGACCAAAACTGACTGGTTGACTTCGTGACCAAAAGGCTGGCTATTACCTCGGACAAAGAATCAGCATGGCGATCCAACGAAGTAATGCTGCCAGCCTCTTGGGCACGCTCCCAGTCGACAGCGATGGGGAATTGAGGCTTTTTAGTTTTAGTTTTTTTTTTTTTGGTAAATGTGTAGAAAAAAATATATGAATCAATGAATATCTTTGATTATCTGGCCTCCTGGTTTCCTCAAGAGGTTTATGTGGGTCCTTTATTCAGCACTGGTTCTGTCGCACCGCGGTTTCACCCGCGTCCCTTGGGAACTACTGCCGTACCGGGATAAAATATACAAATCATCATCCTCCGAGCCTTTTCCCAACTATGTTGGGGTCGGCTTCCAGTCTAACCGGATTCAGCTGAGTACCAGTGCTTTACAAGAAGCGACTGCCTATCTGACCTCCTCAACCCAGTTACCCGGGATAAAATATACAAATACAAAATACAAAATGTTTATTTCAGTACCAAAATGTTTACATTAGTTTATGATCGGAGCCTCCTTTTAAGCATAATGATGCCTGTGTTAGGAGGCTCCGCTCCTCCATAGCTTTGGCTGTTTGTATGTACAATTTACGGTTTGTAACTATACTACCTCTATATAAAGCAAACTTATATTTAATTTTTATGCAGTTCTATGTTGTCACTCAAATACAATAACTAGATAATAATATTAGTTGTAACGGTGCAAAATATCTAATATCTACTAATTTAGTTTAACAATGATTCAATATCTACATTATGTACGTAATTTTAACTAGTGTCCGACCGAAACTGGTTTTCCGGCCGAAACCGAAACCGAAACCGAATGTTCGGCCGTGGCTTCAGTTTCGGCCGAAACCGAAACCGAAACCGAAACTCACATGGTCAAGTATAAGATTTCCTAAAATACTGAAATTTGGTGTTTTTTACCATTATTTTGCATTAATTAGGGCATGAAGTGGAAACACAGTATATTAATTCAGTTTGTTGTATTGTAATCATTTATTTAATACAATATTAAAAAATCTTAATAACATTTTTAATACTTTTTCAAAATAAGTTCTCATAGCAAAATGTTTTTCAGTTGACAATATAATCAAATTTTGATGTATCACTGATACTTTTATCAAAGTACTGCCAAATCGGATTTTTTTCTCGTTGTGCCATTTTACTCTGAAACAATTAAAAATAAAACCGTAACAATAACAATCGGACAATAGGTCATCGGAATGAAAAACAAATCTCGAATAAGATTACCTATAAAACGTAATTTATGAAATTAAACACTTCACATTTTTTATTTACTTACAATTTCCTTTTTACATGTGACTTCATTTGTTAATAACAACAAAACAGTTATTGACTCAATATTTAATTAACTATATAAATCATTCAAGTACAGAAACAAAACAAAAACTTACATGTTATCAGTTCCATCAAAACATAACCTCCAAATAATGTTTCCGTCGGATGCACACGCACTGACTAAGTTTTATTGCATTACTACGGAGCTATCTGAACGGCACACGATGATTCCCGAACAGAGCCGACGGCTTACGACACAGCTTTGCCGCGGAAAACGAAGTTAGGCGAACGTGCGTGACCTTGCAAGATAAGTTTCGGTTTCGGCAAAAGTTTCGGCCGATTTTGGCCGAAAACGAAACTGCAGCCGAAACTTGATTTTTGGCCGAAACTCGGCCGAAACCGAAACCGAAACCGAAAGTTCGGTCGGACATTAATTTTAACCAATCTATTAGCAATTTCTTTCCTTCATGTAGTGGTTTAGTGTAGATGTATATGTCCTTGTTTATTTTGTTATATAACCGTGCCGACTGTATATTATATTGTTTAGCAGCAAAATTAGTTTTGGATTGTGGAACTTTCACAATAATATCCTTTCTCCTTTTTAACATTATATTTTTATTGTATGTAAGTGTTTTATGTTTCTTTAAGATTGTCGCACACATATATAATTTCCTAACAGATAGCAGGCCACTGATCTGATATAAAGTTTCTGTAGGGTATCTCCGTTTCTTAAAATACATTATTTTTATCAGACCCCTTTGCGCTCGTTCTACATCTATAAATTTAGATTTCGCTGTCCCTCCCCATACAGGTATACAGTAGACTATCACAGATTGTGCAAGGGCTATGTAGATTTCATTTAAAAGATTTCTCTTAGTGTCCCCTCTTGATGAGGCTATACTTGTAGGGACAACGTATCTTAATGATTTAAATATCCACCCCAATTTTCTAATTCTGCCAGTAACGTGTTCGAGGTGGGAGTACCATCTTAAATGTTGGTCAATTATGACGCCTAAATATTTTGTTTGCGTGACTTTATTAATTATAGGACAAGTACAGTCATAATTCGCGGCTTGTTTACAAGAATGTATTTTGATATTTAAGTTTTGTTCTGGTTGCGAGCTATTTCTGATTGTAAAACAGATATAATTGGTTTTGGTTGTGTTTAGCGTAAGGAAGTTTTCATTAAGCCATTTAGCTATTTGAGCCATCCCTATTTCAACTTTGAGTTTTACTTCAGGCCAGCTACTGCCATAAAAGACAATGGCAGTGTCATCCGCGTAAGAGAAGATTTTTGCGTTATCTACTTTTAAGTTACATAAGTCATTAATGTATGTTAGAAAGAGTGTTGGTCCCAATACGCTTCCTTGGGGTACGCCGAATGATATTTCAGCGTCATCACTAGTGTAAGCCCCTATTTTAACCCGCTGTTTTCTGTTAGTTAAATAATCGTTAAAAAACATTAGAGGGGTTCCCCTTATTCCAATTTTTTCCAGCTTGGATACAATATAGCCTATGTTACTCGGGAGAATTTTATATTTCCAACAGATGAACAAAACAAAAGTATGATTGTGTTCGCGCAGGATGGTTGCAGTTTCGAGGACATATCAAAAATGTTCGCATGCAATTTTTTACTGCTTGCTAGAGCGATCAGACCGCACACCAATGTAAATTAGCTTTTACACTGTCAATTACTAAGCAGTTTGGCTGTATTTTTGGATCATAACTAAATTGTTTCTTACGTACTACTTACTATGTAATGTATTTCATGTACAAACTTATATTTTTGTCACCTATTGGTCTGTTTTGTCCTCTTAATACTAAAATGCTCCACAGGTGAAAACTGGCCATCACCCTGGCATATCCTACAGCGGAAGGTGACAGGGTGACTCTCCTAGCTGGAACCTACCAAGTAAACCGTGATTGGGTTTCAAATATTCTTCTAAGTCATGACTTTTGACGTTTCTTTGGTCTTTTGGTATCAAATTGTGTTGTGGATGTCATCTTTAACCGTCTTCCTAAAAAGGAGGAGGTTCTCAATTCGGAATCTTCTTTTTATGTATGCGTTATTGTTCTGTATTGGTCTTCACTTGATATTCTTCTTCTGTAGTATTTGTGTCAGTCATTGGATTATTTGGTCTTCTAAAACTTCTCCTATTTATTCGTCCTCTTGGCGTTTGTTTGGTAAATAAACTCTCTCTATTCTTTTAAGTGGATCTCTTCAATGGCTGTATAGTGTACATAGTCAACTGGTCATGATTTTTGTGCAGTCAGAAGTGCTTGGTCGATCCATGGATTACATCATGGACCATTATCATGAAGAGTTCCTCCGTGTTTCGGGGGGCACGTTAAGTTGGTTTGCCCCGGCTGTCATTTTAACATCTTTGGACTATCAAATTTTATACGTTACGGATAGTCATAAGCCAGTAAGTCTGACAACCAATCAGACAGAACAGACAAGATCAGAAAGGCAGTCGCTCCATGTAAGACACTGGTACTCAGCTGCACCAGTTAAAACTGAAAACCGACCCCAACTATTAGGGTCCGTTCAGATAGACCGGGTCGGAGAGCATCGGCGCGCATTTTTCTTATCACACAGACCGGAGCCGATCGGCTGCGCGAGCATTAAAGAGCATGCAAACGGAGCCAAACGTCAAGAAAAAATACACGATCGGAGCCGGTCGCCTCCTTTTATTATTTCACACCGAGCGCATTCGAGCATTCTCAATGAAAAAAGCAGTGCGCATGCAAAAATAAACCTTGTTTCAAATACTAACCTCCCCACTCAGAGACATTTAATGACTACTTAAGCCATTCCTTAGTGAAGGGTTTGTATGACATTCCGTCACTAAGGAGGTAAGTACTCAATTTTCAACGTGTTAAGAATTTGCTCTGCTCTCCGAGCCGGTCTGTCTGAACGGACCCTTATTCGTAAAAGACTACGCAGATGATGATGAGATACCAAGCAAGCTTTCCCACAAATATCCATACAGATCCTTAAACTACATAGTTTGAATAAAGTTTTTTTCCTTTATTTCAGAGTACGATGAGAGCAAAGCGCCGAGTCCTAAAAAGAAGTTTGCCATCGACCTTCGAACACCTGAGGAGATTGAAGCTGAACTGGAAACGGAGGCGTGATCAGGCATATTTTTAAGACTTAACTTACTTAAGGGTGTGTCTCCACGGTGCAAGTTAACATGCGCAAGTGACAAGAGCACGCGGGTGGGTATTTTGCTTTGGTACATGCTCGAGTCGCTGGACCCGCACGTTTTTAAAATGTGTGTAACCTGCGCATAACCTCAACATGCGCAAGCTACTTGCACCGTGTAGATGCACCCTAAATACTATCAGCAACAATAATTGGTTAACTCAATCATCATCTTAGCCAGCCGAGCCTTTTCCCAACTATGTTGGGGTCGGCTTCCAGTCTAACCGGATGCAGCTGAGTACCTATCATTGTTTTGTAAATTTGATTGTTTTAATAGACTCTTGTTGCTGACTGTACCTAGAATATGTAAAAAATAAGGCTATATTTTGTATATCTATCAGGTAAAATAGTGATGTGTATTATGTATATCCAAAAATATCAATGGTATCTTAATATTGCTTTCATAATTGTTGTTTATTTTTGGCCTAAACATCAATCAACATGATTTTATGCGCACAATAATTAATTTAAGAAAATACAATAAAAATTACTTAAAGCAACATACTAGTAGCGCCATCTATTATGTTACTTTTGTATGTAAATATCTGTCATCGTAGTTAGGTTTTTACTCACTAGATGGCATTAGACGTCACTTTTTTTTGTTTTGCTCGTAAAAAATGTAAACATTCCAATAGAAATAGTTAGTTAATATATTGATTGAGTAGTTATAAAATTAAGTTTTTACACTATGTATATTTTGCACAAGAGGCTAAATACCTATATAGTTTTTAGCGAATATTTTTTGCTGTGGGCAGCGAAAAAAAACCAGGTTGATATGAACCATTATTTTAAACACACACTATATATTTGAAAATAGTATAAGCTACTCAACAAAATAGTTTTTGTTTGCAAATTCATTATTTTTGGAAAAATAGATTCCTTTACTAAGTTAATACTTATTTTAAAAATGTCTTGCGCTGCCCACAGTTCAAATACCTAGTTATTACTTGTAAATAAGCTTATTCATTATCTGCTTATGTAATAAGAACCAAAATCGACATTCCTGGCGAAATCTTGACCTAGGTAAAAACCTATAAAATGCGGTATTAGGTATTAAGATGTTTTTATCTAAATCCGAGCCAAAAACTATTTTTGTAAGAATATTGAATGATATTCATTGTAGCCAAATTCTTTTCAAAATGTTTTTGCTTATATTTTTACAAAAAAATGTATCTAACTATAGAGGATGACCATAGAGAGAGAACCATATAGAAGAGCAATAAGATTTTTTTCGAGTTCAAAATATGTAGGTAGTTGAAATCAGAATTCTCACCTGCACTAACAGCCTTACTACAAAAGTTAAACATCTGTTGAACATTTGCAAAATGGATCTTTTTACATTTCTTAGACAAGTGTTCAACAGACGTTTAAAAGTTTTTGTGGTACGACGATGTTTGCAACAAAAAACCGTCGACGTCGGTACTTCGAATAATTCTGATTTTGGCTTTTTATTTTCAAATAATTTCAGTCCGAATAAAAGTATGTTTATTAATAATTTGTAATGTTACCTCAAGATTTTTTATAAAATAGTGATTAGGTAGTACAGTTTTGTATACCAAAATAATAATTTATGTGATTTAGATTTAAATGGATTGTTTCATAATTATCTCTGATAAGTTATTAATTATAATTGTTTATATTAAAGTTTGTTGTGAATTTGTTGGTTTACTTATTAGTTTACACTATTTTCCACCAGTTACAGCTGCATCCTGTGAACTTATCCGCGAACCCGGATGAAAGCAACCTTTAGCATCATCATCTCCCGAGCCTTTTCCCAACTATGTTATGGTCGGCCTCTAGTCCAGTGGTTCTTAACCGGTGGTCCGCGGACCACTGGTGGTCCCTGGAGACATTCTAAGTGGTCCGCGAAGCTTTGCTTCGCGTCGTTGCTATACGTTATCTAACTTTATTTTTACCGACTTCTCTATGTGAGCAGGGGTTTCGCATGGACGTATATAAGTTAAGTTTCGGGGTCCGGACCACCCCCCCCCTTCCCATTCATATCCATCTTACTTGTCCAATGTATGTTTGGGCTACATTTTACGTCATTTTAATTTTGATTCTTAAAAAAAATCTAGTTCCGCGCTCGCTTCGCTCGCGTATTCAGAAACTATATGCCATTATTCTTGCATTTGTCAACAAACAAAAAATTAAGTACGTTTGGGCTACATTTTACGTAATGACTATTTAAGTCTGAAAAACATTCGCGCTCGCTTCGCTCGTGCATTTGAAAACTACATAAGCATATGTTTCTATTTCTTTACATTTGCTTACCTACAAAAGAATAGAGAAGAATTCTGAAGATAGTAAAGAGAATGCAGACACAAAAATCTCATTAAATTAAAATCTCTAACTTTTAGTTTTTTTGCTAAATAATAAAGAAATGAGTGCTAATCATAAAGTGTGCTTGTATTCTTTATCAAAGAACCCTTAATTTAGGTAAACCAATGAGGTGGTCCGCGGCAAGACATACTTTTGGTAAAATGGTCCCTCATGACTAAAAGGTTAACAACCACTGCTCTAGTCTAACCGGGTGCATCTGAGTACCAGTGTGCCACAAGGAGCGACTGCCTATCTGACCTCAACCCAGTTACCCGGGCAACCTGGCTTTTGACTACCGTAATGACTGCAAAAGTTGTTCAAACGACTTTATTAAATTATAGTACAGCGGATCTATACTAATATTATAAAGATGAAAACTTTGTTTGTTTGTTTGGTTGTAAACCAGTGGTTCTTAACCGGTGGTCCGCGGACCACTGGTGGTCCCTGGAGGCATTCCAAGTGGTCCGCGAAGCTTTGCTTCGCGACGTTGCTATCCATCTTACTTGTCCAACAGAAAAAAATTAAGGTTTGAAATGTAGCCCTTTTACGTAATTTGGTTCTGAGTCTTAAAGAATAATTAAAATTTCCCGCTCGCTTCGCTCGCGTATCCAGAAACTATATGCCCTCGTTTTTGCATTTGTCAACAAACAAAAAGTTAAGTACGTTTGGGCTACATTTTACGTAATTTTGGTACTGAGTCTTTTAAAAAATAATCAAAATTTCCCGCTTGTTTTGCTCGCGTATTCAGAAACTATGCCCTCGTTTTTGCATTTACATTTGAGTCCGAAAAAAATTTCGCGCTCGCTTCGCTCGCGCATTTGTAACTACACAGGCATGTGTATGTCTTTCTTTACATTTACTTACCTACAAAAGAATAGAGTACTTGCGTTTTGTAAACGCTGATCATTGCGTTTGTAAGTGAAAGATTTAGTAGGAGCTAAAACTGTTTTTTTTTTACCTAGTGGCCCCCCCCCCTTCAACGCTTCTGATTGTTAAAAACAAGCATAGAAATCTGTTGTATGCCACTGACGACATGCGTTTAGCTTTGAGTAGTACTGAACCAGGAATTCAGAAGTTAGTAAAGAGAATACAGTCACAAAAATCTCATTAAATTAAAATCTCAATTTAGGCAAACCAATGGGGTGGTCCCCGGCAAGACAAATTTTGCTAAAGTGGTCCCTCATGACAAAAAGGTTAAGAACCACTGTTGTAAACGATTAGGCTCAAAAACTACTGGACCGTTTTTAAAAATTCTTTCACCATTCGAAAGCTACATTATCCACGAGTAACATAGGCTATATTTTATCCCGGTACGGGCAGTAGTTACCACGGGACGCGGGTTAAACCGCGGGAAAACGGCTAGTCTAAAAAAGGACTCAAATCTATTTAACAAATTTATTATAATCGGCCAATATTTGCATAATAAACATCATTTCTTCCAAAGTTTTCTTCGAATCCTTCTTATTTTTCTTCATATACTCAATATAGTCGCGTTCCAAGCCATTCTTAGTACTTTCTTCGATCAAAGTGAAAAACCTTAGAACTGTCATGTGGAGTAATATCTCCAAAAGTTCCTTGTCATCTGTACTGATGTATAATTCTTTCAAATTCTTAAACCAATGTTGTTTTTTATATTTCGTTATTTTAGCTATGTTTCTTATCGCGTCGTGTAACTGAAAAAAATATATAACTTGGCTACATCTGACAAGCTAGGCTAATAGCTAGGAATAGCTGAGCTACTTTTATGACGTGCCAGTTGGATTTCAATTGAATCTCAATAGCAGTTTTAACCATAGCGGGAATTCTGTGACTAATATAAGACCAATCGTTTTCTAATGATATCCCAATGGTTTGCCATTGGTCTGCAATCGTGAATTATTTTGGTTTATAATCACAGAAAAGGATAAGAACGTTTATTTAAAACTATTTCGGGGTTCGCCATAGGTAAGCTTCGAGCGTAATTAAGTCGTAATTGAATCTCAGTTGGATATCAATCGTCTGTCGCCTAAGTAAAATAAGCAGAATCAAGCCCCGGGATTCAGCTGCGGGATTGTTCGCGCGAGTTACCGCGGCCCTGGTACATAAAAGGCCTACGACGGAACACGACGGTTTTTAGTCAGTAAGAGTCTGACACTCCCTCACCGCTGCTAACCCACAGCGGGTTATTTGATGATTTTTGAAAAAAGGCCCGGGATTTAGACTACTTACATCAAATACAGCATCTTCGATATTCATCAGAAACTTATTTAAACTCGTCAAAGCGCCATCTTCATTGACATCTGGCACCTCTCTTCTTAAATATAACCAGACTCTATTCATCAGGCCTTTTTGCTTTAAAAGCTTTTTCTTCTTCTTCTTATTCTTATTTTTTGGCAACAGTTTCTTACGGAGTTGAGAGTCAAAATCGTTCGCTTGGAGTACTTCGGTAGATAGTTTGTGTAGGAAGAGCATGTATTTTAGGATTTCTAAGTCCGCTGGGTGCACTTTTTCGTTGTTGGTTACGAGTGAACTGAAAATAAGCAGTATTTTTTTTGTCAACAAGGTGGACAGACGACCTTATAAAGGTCGCCGGAAGACGCTGGATGCAGGTCGCCTCCAACAGGTATTTGTGGAGATCTAAGGGGGAGGCCTATGTTCAGCAGTGGACGTCCTATGGCTGAGATGATGATGATGATGATGATTGTCTTTTTATACAACAAAGAAACATATTTTAATCTATCTTTTTACAAATTGTCACAAATCAAAATCTTTTTACAAATCCAAAGGTTGTCTGTAAGAGATTGCTTTTGAGCGATAAGACCGCCTATTGTACAATAAAGAATATTCTATCTATATTTTTTTGCAACCTAATTTTTTTATGCTTTTTTAAGTGGGGCGTGATCTCATCGTAGAGTAATTTTTGATATCGTTCAAAGATGTTCAAATGACAGCCGAGACCTACAGTTTCATTACAACAATAACTATATGAAATACAAACCTTTGACTTTTGAGACTTATTACAACAAGAAGAACCATTTTACTTACGTTAATTCAAACATTTTCTGCAACCCCGACTGCACGTCCACTGTCGTTCCCAACCAATCATATTGTGTCAACGCATTATTATCCATCGATATCATATCTTTTAACACCTTCAAATACACGCTAACCCTCTCATCATCATTCCGTCTGTTAATCAAATTCAACTCCACGTGGTCATTTTTTTGCAAATTTAAATCAGTATTTTCTACTTTGGTCTCATCTGTAATCATTTCGACATTATTTATTTGAGCTAAAGGAATTGGAGACACTTCTACCTGTCTCAAATCATGCTTCTTTGGTTCTGTTGCTGAGTTTATCATCATATTAGCAGTCCTTATCTTGTCTTGTTCTGTAGAGGCAAATATTTCGGGAATTTTTGATTCTGTAATGTCAATCATTTTGGTAGCCGGCGGGAGTGGGGTAGCAGGCTGTAATTCTGCGTGTTCCTTCTTTGCTTTTTCATCTATATATTTCAATACGTTTGTTTTAAAACCTTCGTCCATTATAAATAATTCTTTAGGAACGTTCACATCTTTTAAATTACCTACTTTCTGTTCGTTTGGCTTGTTTTCTCTGCCGAAATAATAGTCTATGGCTATGTTCTGTTCTGGAACTTGGTTTTTGCTTTTTGTTTTTTCGTGTGTTGGATATTCATCCTCGTAGTCAATACGTAAAACGTGTTTTTTCCCTGGTTGAGTTGTGTCTGATTCTCTCGTCTCTTTGTCTAGGAGTCCAAAAGATTTTTGATGGAACAGTATATTCCTGACCGCTCTAACGTGGTCTTTTAAATTCCCTTCTGAAAGGCTGTGAACTGGATGAACCTTTTCGTTAGAACTTGGGAATTCTCCTTTATTCGTTTTCTGTTCATCTATGCTGACTCTTCCGTAATAATAATCTGAATCTAAATAATCTTCTTGATTTACTTTAATGCGCTTTTTAATCGTTTGTACTCTATTTAACTGTGGTTGTTTATGTATACTATGAGAAGTTTTCTGTTGGCTACCAAATTTCTTTCTTAGATCATCAAATGCTGTGTCTGAGTACTGCATATCTACTGGATTTGATACAAAATTCTGTTGTGGTACGGTGTCACTGTCCAGTAAACCGAATGGGTTTGCGATTTCAGGACTTGCATCATTTTCATTTGGTCCTCGACGGTTTTGAGGATTGAAGTAAGCGTTAGAAGCAGAATAAGTGTATACAGGTACGTAGTAGGGTTGTTCTACGGCTGTGTCTTCTTCATGGACGAAGGGTGATTTGCCAGCGGCTGTGGAAATATTAGAATGAGGTAATATTAATCACGTCCAAGGCCGATTTCGGCTACGGCGGGTGCTCTCATATAAGGAGATCAGCCAGCTTCGCAGGACATATAGGCAAAGCATTTGCGCAAACACAAGTGCACTCACTATTCCTTCACTCTCATAGCCCGATGGGACGGCAATCCAAAACGACCGGAGAGATATCAGGCGCAGGACCGACATTTACCTGCTCTCCGGTGCACGAGTGTCAACTCACCAACTTCCAGACTCCGGGCCTCTTTATGTAAGTTTCTTAAGCCCACAAAGCGATTTCAGCCTAACCCGGGAATCGAACCCGAAACCTCGTGTAACGCGGCAAAAAGTTCTCTGAGACTGCAGACTATATGTACGTGACTATATGTATGTATGTACCAGTTTTTATTTAAATAGGTTCTTCAATTTTGGCGTGAAAAGGCGACAGTCAAGATACTTGCACATTTTTAATCCGTACTAATATTAACTCTGTATGTCTGTCTGTAACGCTTTCACGTCTGACCCACTGAACTGATTTAAATAAAATTTGGTACAGAGATAGAGTTGACCTTGAGAAAAAACGTGGAAAAAACAGGTTTTATTCCGGACTTTTGAAGAATTCTTTTGCAAACGCGATATAACCGAACTCCATGTTAGCGAAGCCGCGGGCGGGAGCTAGTAATAGAATAAATGAACTCACGTATTTCATAAACTTGATACTCCTTCCCTTTTTTAACTTTGTAGTTATTGTCATAATACTCTTTCTGTAGTTCAATGAAATTTTTGTCAGATGCCTCTTTTTCTAATGCTTCTTTTATCTTCTGTCCTTTAGGCCCAACTATATATTTTTCCGCTTTATGATATATGAATTTGGGTTTAGCAGTTTTGGCTTTCGCAAATATGTACGGTTTGGCAGTTTTCTTTTTAGTATCTTTTGAGCGATCCTTAATATTTATTGTCTTCTTTTTATAAAGATTCTTTATTAGTATTGGTTTTCTCCTAGGTGTTGATGTAAAATCTTCTACAACAATACCATCGTTAAGGGGAATAAATATACTGTGTGTTGTGGCTTCATGACTATCAGTAACTGTAGTACTTTCTGGAGTTTTTGTAGTTTCTGTACTTTCTGTTGATTCTGTAGAATCTGTGGTTTCCGTAGATTCTGTAGTTTGTGTAGGTTCTGTAGTTGTCGTAGTTTTTGATTTAGTTTTTTTAGCTTTTCTAGGTTTAACGGTGGTTTTGAATACCGCTGTAGTTTCTTCATCTGTCATAGTTGATGTTAAAGTGCTTTCTGTATTTAATTCTGCTGTTGTAACTGTCTCATCTTCTGTAATTTCAATTTCAGCGCTCGTTGTTGATGCTTCACTTGTTGTTACTGTTGTAGTACTCGTTACTGGTGCTGTTGTGGTACTTTTGGCTGTCATTGTGGTACTTTGTGCTGTTGTTGTGGTACTTTGTGCTGTTGTGGTACTTTGTGCTGTTGTGGTACTTTGTGCTGTTGTGGTACTTTGTGCTGTTGTCGTGGTACTTTCTTCGGTTGTAGTTGAAGTTTCTGCTGTTGTAGTTGTAGTTTCTGTTGTTTTAGTTGAACTTTCTGTTGTTGTTGTTATACTTTCTGTTGTTTTATTCTCTGTAACGTTACTAACAACAGTTGTAGCCTCTACATAATCACTTGTGACAATGAGTGATTCAGAATTATTACCTATTGATTCCACGTCGAATAAAGAAGTGGTTTCAACAGTACTCGTTGTTGTCTCTGGTGGCTTGGTTTCATCGTTAGATCTGCGTGCAAAAGGATCATCTAGACCTTTAACTGACATAGCTTCTCCATCAGATTCAGCAGAATTACTTCGTCTTTCTGATACTTTAGGACTATTTAAATTGTTTCCCGGTTGCACTCTTTCCAATATTTCAGCTGTATTCTCATCGTTCTTATTAATAACATCATTTGGTATAGATCTTTTTATTATAGGAGCTTCATCATTAATAATTTCTACATGAATAGCATGTTCGTCTTCTAAGCCGATATCTCTTCTATCATTACGTAATGTCAGATCAACTGCATCTTGATCAGGCTCTTCAAGAGTTGCCATTTTTTCAGTTCCTAAAGGTTTCACACCTAGACTTTCTTTCTCATTGGATTTATCTTTCAAATCTTCAGCTTTACTTCGTCTGATGTTATCAGTTTCTTCTTTAAGAATATTTTTGACGTATTCATTGTGTTTCTCCAGATCTTCATCATGCTGTTCTCCACTTTTAGCGTTTTGTTTATCCTCTTGACTTTGCACGTCTTTAAGTATCCTCCTCGCTACTCGTTCTAAAAACTCCCTCTTTTCATCATCTGGTAAAAGGTCCACGTACTTGTCTTCGTCACTATCAGCGAGAACATTTGTGAATAAAATTAGTAATATCACCAACATTTTAGTTCATAACATTTTTTTGATGTTTTAAATGGCGGTTAGTTCTAGTGGATACTAATTTTAGATTAGAAAGTCAGTTATTTGTTTGAAATCGACCGTGGAAATTGTAATTGAGAGATAAGGATTAATTAGATTTTTCCAATGAGTTATATTCTTACGACTAGTTTACGAAACGGCCAGTTATCTGCGTAAGTAAGTTGCGAATTCTTCTATACTCCGTTTGAGTAAGCGCTTAACTAAAGGTAAACGATTTCGATAGGACTTTTTACACAAACTCATATTAGGTAAAATAGTAAACTGCTGCTTAATATAATGATTCAATTGATTAAGTTTTAGTTATTATTGTGTTCATATTGATTTAAGCAACACTTTATAAGTAAATAAAAAGTCTTTTCAAGATTCTTTCTTCATCTTCAGTTAAAAGCGTTTTCAAATGAAGTATACATAGGTTGCTATTGGAAGGCGTGAGTAAATAATGAGTATTTATTCAGAAAGGCTGATACAACTATGATATGTTTTTGCAATTTACTAATACTATGGCTGTCTTGCCTGATTATTATTTCTATTTAAGACTTAAGTAACGTGAGTATCATCAATTAACGATTTGATTTTAACTAAACTGGGTAAAAGTGAAGGAAAACATCTTGAGGAAACCTGAACTATAAAGTCTGAAATCACCAACCCGCATTGAGCGAGCGTGGTGATTAATGCTCAATCCTTCTCCGTGTGAGAGGAGGCCTGTGCCCAGCAGTGGGACGATAAACAGGCTGATGATAACGAGAAGTAAAGGTGAAGGAAAATATCTTGAGGAAATCAGATCTTTAGTCTGAAATCACCAACCCTTCACAACTTGTGCTAGCGTGGTGATTAACGCTCGTTCCTCATCTGTTTGAGAAGAGCCCGCAGCCCGCACGAAGAACTGATTATATATAACTGGAGACGATAATATAGGAATATGAGAAGTTAAAAACAAAATAAAAACGCCCTCGTCACAAATGAACAGTATCATTTATTTAATCTTCAATTTCTCTATTTACATTAACTTAGAACTAACTTATTATAACTTACATTACACTTGGCCACTCAAAACTTAGGTTAAGGCATGATGTAGATAATTTTTATTGATTGGACTTCAATTTTAGGATTAACTGACTTTCATAGAACTTGAATTGAAATTCTACTTATATTGTAAATGCGAAAGTTTGTAGGTATGAAATGATCTTTGTTCCTCTTTCACGCAAAAACTACTCAATGGATTTGATGAAAAGAATAGCATATAGTTTTTTATCAGGGAACGGGCTGTTCCCACAGCAATCGCAAAAAAACGCTAGCAGAAGTTTATACAAGGTACGACACACCCTGTATACGCCCATTAATCTTTCTCAATTAAAAAATAAAGTCCAAAAAATACACCGAAAAATACAATCATTTAGGTACATTACCGATCAATGACAAAAAAGAATCCAAAAATCAAACATCACTCTTAAACCTCAACGAACCTCTCTTCATATTTCTTGCATTTCTCATATTTCTCTCCATAATCAGTCTATCCATTTCTTCCTCTCTTCTCTGTTCTAATTCTGCATCTTCCACATCAGGATCCAAAGTCTCTATAACTGCTTCTATCAATACTGGACTATCCTCATCACTTTTTGTAAGGCCAACACCTTTTAAATGGTCTTTAACTTCTTCGTTCACATCTTTACCTAAATTGCCCATAATCATATTGTCCATTACGAAGTTCTCTCTTCTTTTGTCTTGCTTCCTTTTTTGGATTTTTCTCTTGTTTGCTACTTCTTCTGTCTTGTTTGCTTCCTTGCCTATTTCCATGTTGAGGTGGTAGAATTCGGGAGAGTCTTTGCAGTCGATGGAATCAGCCGGTCGCGTGCAAGTGAGGGCTTCCTGTGAATTTGAAAACAATTGTGAAGTTTAGCAAATGATCATTGGTTTATTTTGAATGGTTGGAAAGTTCCTTTATTTATGCAATAGACAATTTCAGAACACCGAAGTTATTTAACGAGAATTATTCGTACAAATGTTTTATTTTACAGCGGATTAGCCAAACGTGTGTGTACGATATCTTTATATGAATCGGCGACTCCACCACTTCTGAGCGCTCCCCAGCTTTCGCATACAAACCCAATTTGAATGAACATTTACACACACAAGAATGGCTCAACGGCGTTTGTGAAATAAATCTATTTATACAAGAGCCCACAGAACCTGCCCTTCACTACTTCATATATATTTTTTCTGAGAAGTGGCGCAAGAAACTCCCCATCGACAAATGCCTGTCTGTAGGTTAGGTATTGAGATTACAAGTATTTCTCACCTGATTAAACACAGTCTCGCTGGGACAGATGAAACTCCAGCGGTATGTAACGTTGCGGCCGGACGGAGTCTGCGAGGGGAGGCACACGTGGAACACTTGACAATCGTTGTCCACGTCCGCATAGTAGCCATAAGTGCGGTTTTCACAACTGTTGGGGAAATAAGAGGGTTAATTTTAGAATACATATCTTATATGTACATAAAATAAAAAATAGCATCGGTAGTAGCAAGAACCAGAGCCAGTGACAACAGCATTCTGGAAACAGTGGCCGAGAGGGTGTTTTCCCCTTTGTTGAGACATTTTGTGGAGAGGATGGCCGCTTGAAAATCTTGTGTTTCATCCTCTGTACAAGATGACTCAAATTCTGTTTTTGTTATTTTTAATTTTGTATGTACTAACACTAGATATAAGGTATATATATGCTACTAACATTATGGATTTTTTGTTATCCGATTTTTGAAAATAAATTAAAATTAAATTAAATAAAAATGAATTGCAGTTCCTTAGTTTCACTAAAACTCGAAAATGGCTGGACTGATTTAGCGTATTTTGGTTTTAAAATGTTTGTAGCGGTTTGGTTAAGACGATACAAAGTTCGCTGACCAGCGAGTATAATAAATACAAGTCGGCGGCAAAATAAACACAATCAACAGATTTGCAGTCAACGACTTCTAGAGTTCTTTCTTCTTTCTTTCTATAGTTTTTTCTTCTAGAGCTGTTTCAAAAGTTTTATTTTGTAAAAAAATATGGGTTATATTGATTATGGAACCAAACGACAACCAGCAGCTTTTGAACAAAAAAAGGAGTCATCAAAATTGGTTCACCCAGACCAGAGTTATGAGGTAACAAACATAAAAAATAGGATCGTGTTAAAAACCTCCTCCTTTTTTTGAAGTAGGTTAAAAATAAGCAGGAATGGCTGGAAATAACGTCACTTGTGAGATGACGTTAGACAACGGTATGGAAGAAGACATGCTGCACTGTGCTACACCAACCAGATATAATAAATTGAGAAAAAGGACCGAAGAATGAAAATGAAATCTGTTCATCAGTTTTGAAAATAAAAAGTACCTATAATGCTCACCTGAAAGTGTCAGTGATATTTTCTCGGATAGAAGAAGCGTTTGCCGGTAAATTCAACGTGTCCGCTTTCGTTTGATTTGTCGCCTCCTGAAAAAATAGGATTCTTATAGTTATCGGCACGAATCTTGAGCTCTGACCTTCACCTGCGCAGAAGTAATTTATTGGGTTCCTTTTGTGGTATGAAGTGAGGCGCGGGGGCGGGCTAAAGCGGTGATTGGCCCGCAGTGCATCGCGTCATAGCCGTCACTCGGGATTGGTTCTTTGCTAATAAATCACTTCTGCGAAACCCCTAACCAAAGCTCAAAGATACTCAAAAAATCAACTTACCCGCAATCCTGTGATGACAACCTCATCATCATTTTCCACCTTCCTCACGAGTTGAGCATTGACGTGCATCATCATAAGCAATATGACAAAATGTCTGACTCGAAGCGACGCCATCTTGGACCCCTGGTAAGAAGGTAAGGAGGTATTTAGAAAAATCTATACTAATACAGTCGACTCTCGTTAATTCGAAACTGGAGGGACTCTTAAAATATTACGAATTATCGAGTTTTTGAAATATTAAATGGTTCGAAAGGACAATGGGCACTTTGTATGGGATTTGGTACCCGCTCCAACAGTAACGTATGATATATCATTAGAAAGGTATTTACGTGAAGAATAATAAAAACTATGGGGCTTGTCTCAATTATCTGTCCGATCCGAGTAACGATAAAAATTGAATCGACAAAGAAAAAAAAGTATGTCATCCATATATGCAAATTCATTAAGAGGATAATGTCGTCAGTGTACTAATTTTAAACTCAGTTAATAGACATTTTACATTGTTCGAGATACACTCTATTATAATCTAAAAGTTGTAATCGTCTATGGAGTCATACTACGGAAACACAATCGTCATCTGATTTGACAAAAGTTCAAAACATTTCTATTCATCTTTTTTTTTTAAGAAATTCATCATTATCTCAGCACCTCTTGAGGAGCAAGATTAAGTCGTAATATGTACTATGTTAACATCGTCTGCTGACTTTTCAACCTTAATTGATTGTAAATACTGAAAGACTTTCATCAAATACATAAGCTACTTAGTTATGCGTGAACAGCAAAGGATTGCACAGTCTTTTTTTAAAGCAGTCAGTCAAATTTTAAGAAGGCCAAATTCCTGTTTTTTTGTTACTTTACCAGTTTTTATTCAATACAGTCGGATTTAAGAACTACATCTACGTTGACTATTTATGAACATTACACATTCTATTAGTCGATGTCAAGCGAAATGGACAAGGATTTGGGACTAGTCGTCATAGTATTTTTTTTTTGCCTTGCCAAGATCTACACAATGGTACTAGAATCAACACTGTTGGACAGGGTACCAAAACGCCCATCGTCCTTTGTGAGAGAAAATAAATAAAACTTCGAATTATTAAGTGTTGATCAATTATTATTTGTTAACTGCTATTTTATACAAAAGTTTAAAGACACATTTGTGTGTATTCATAATGTGAATTAATTAATCTTTCGAATCAGCTCCGTCATACTGCTTCAAAACAGATTGCTGCTACTCAGACTGCTCTCTGACTCTGACTTACAATCTTTCCGCCTCTTTCTCTCTGCAACTTTGAATTCTCAAGTGTTGGACGACTAAGAATTCGAATTAACGCGTCGTTTTGTTATACAGCAATGCTTTTTTCGTTCGAATTACCAAGTGCATAAAAATGTATTGATTTAGTTCGAAATATAAAGAGATTTTGTAGGGAACTCGTGATAACTTTGAATTACCGAGAGGTTCGAAATATCGCAGGTTTGAATTAACAAGAGTCGACTGTATTATAAAGCTGAAGAGTTTGTTTGTTTGTTTGTTTGTTTGTTTGAACGCGCTAATCTCAGGAACTAGGTCCGATTTGAAAATTTCTTTCAGTGTTAGATAGCCCATTTATCGAGGAAGGCTATAGGCTACTTTTTATCCCGGTACGGGAAGTAGTTCCCACGGGATGCGGGTGAAACCGCTGGCAGAAGCTAGTTGGAGGTAAGTATCGAACGGCCTGTTTTTTTTTTTTTCATAAATACTTTTTTTTTACCCACTTCCCAATTGTCTATAATCTTTTTCTTTAGGTATTTAATCATGCATACAATTAAAACTACATTAAAGTACTTTTTAATTAACTTTACAAATTAATTATTTAGATATTCACTTAATTAAAATTTTTAACACTGAATAAGAGCACCACAATCACTATATGATAGGTCTGATCTCATATGCGCACTACCAGGTCACTGGCCATTATGTCTCAAGTATTCTTTTATAATAATTATTTAATAATATTATCCTTTTACAAGTATATTATGGGAAAACAAAGGAATTCCGTATAAACATACCATAACAAACTTTTCTATAATAAACTGGTTGGCTCTGTTTATCTTATAATATACATACCCATCTAAGTATATAATAAGAATTTAAAAAAAACTATTGTATCTAGGCATTTTATTGTCCCAAGAACTGCTGTCTCTTCTCACATAGAGAAAGAATATTATACCTACTACTGAAAACGCCCATTATCATCTACCTAGTATTTTCCCAATTATGTCAGGGTCGGCTTCCAGCCTAACCGGATGCAGCTGAGCACCAGTGTTTTACAGAGAGCGACTGCCTATCTGATCTTCTCAACCTAGTTACTCGAGCAACTCGATACCCCTTGTTAAGCTGATGTCAGACTTTCTGGATTCTGACTACCCGTAACGACTGCCAAAGATTTTAATTTACCTACATTAATTATATTATAAATCTGAAGAATTGGTATGTACACGCTAATCTCAGTAAATGCTGGTTAGATTTGAAAAAAAACCGGCCAAGTACGATTCGGACTCGTGCACGGAGGGTTCCGTACCATTATTTTTAAAACGGACGAAAAAATCACGTTTGTTGTATGGGAGCCACCCAAAATATTTATTTAATTCTAGTTTTCAGTATTTGTTGTTATAGCGGCAACAAAAATACATCATCTGTGAAAATTTCAGCTCTCTAACTATCACGGTTCATGAGATACAGCCTGGTGAAAGACGGACGGACAGAGGAGCGAAAACAATAAATATTTATAGGAGGTCAGCCCATTCATAGAGGTAGCATTTTTTTTTTCACAAGTGTCTGACAAGTAAATGCCCACAAAGTAGGTAATTTTAGCGTACTCCAAAATTGTTAAATTACCTAGTCTGATAAACTCCCCCGGGAATCGAACCCGAGACCTAATTAGGAGTCTCGGGCCTACGGGATTGTTCGCGCTCATTATCGCGGCGCTCTGGTACATAAAGGGCTTAAGAAGGAACATGATGGGGTTTAGTCAGTAAGAGTCTGACACTCCCTCACGCTGCACCCACAGCGGGAAGGGTCATTTGCTGATATCCCACCAAAAAAGACTTAATCAGATAGGCAATCTCTCTTGTTAATTTTAACTGTAAAACCCGTTAATTCTTATTAAATAATTATAATTAAATTGTAATAGACATCTGTGTTGCTGGGAAGTTTGTTCTACACCGCTTCTTCTTCCCAGCCATAACACTAGGAAGTGGTGAAAGGGGGAGTTTTAGGGGTATTTCTGTAATTTTGACGTGAAAAAGTGCTAAAAACGAATTTCAATAAACATTTTTGACTTTTTAATTAAATGGCTAGCCAAATGTATAGGTACTAATATTATAAAGAGGTAAAGTAAGTTTGTATGTAGGGGGTAATTTTTGGAACCACTAGTCGGAAAACCAAAATTCTTTCACTGATACATAGAGCTACAATGTTCTTGAATACCATAGGCTATATTTTATCCCGGTACGGACAGTAGTTCCCACGGGACGCGGGTGAAAACAGCTAGTTACACGTAAACACTTCACACATCCTCCGAGCCTTTTTCCAACTATGTTGGGGTCGGCTTCTAGTCTAATCGGATGTAGCTGAATACCAGTGCTTTACAAGGAGCGACTGCCCTATCTGACCTCCTCAATCCAGTTACCCGGGCAACGCAATACCCCTTGGTTAGACTGGTGTCAGACTACACTTGCAAGCAAAAAAAATGACTCACCGATATTTTTTTTTCACAAACACTAGTCACTGTATATAATGTATGGGGCACTGTATACTAGTGGTGACACCCGGGTTGGCGCATATGTCTCTATGGGCACTGCGGGTGAAGTGGACGTCTTTTATAAATGTCCGTGCTGTACTTCAGTTGAGGAATTCGCAATGATTTTTGTAGGGTCAGCAGAAAAATTTTTGGCGTTTAGTTTTTTTTCTTTATAGGACTTTTTTTTTCGATGATGTCGTTTATGGATTTACTTTTTGGATATGGTATTTTGGAGAAATATTAGTAGGTATTTATTTATTTTAAATACCTACAAATAGATTTTTGTCAAATTAAATGGAGTTCGCACAAAATACCTACTCCATTCTCAATACTTTATTAATATGGACCCTATAGGGCAAGTAAATTCGCATTTAAAATAATGGCTGCTTATTGGCATCCTTGTTTTATTCGTTTCCGTATATTTATTGACGAAGAGCTGAGCCAAAAATTCCGAAGTCGACTACTATTGACTTCACAACAAGAAAAAAAAATCTAATCGAGCCAATGGTTTCTGAGATTAGCGCGTTCAAACAAACAAAACCTTTATAATCATTAAAATGTATAAATTATTACTTTAAACATTTCGTACTCTTCATATCTTCTCAACTGAGTATATAATCAGTTGCATACCTTTAAAAAAAATAAGCACTTTACAAAAATAAAATAGCACTTTTTCTACCAACCGTACATTGATCTTGGCTTGGGCAGTCTCATAGCTATGTGACGTGAAAACTAAATGCCTTAACAAAAACACAAGTACATTACCCATTGATACCACATTCTATAGAATCCTGCACGTTTGTTTTATTAGGTCATCAAGGTCTTTTTAGTATTTGGCTAGCCATTTCCCATCTACTCCTCCCCATCTAACTTCCCCTAGGTGAGACTGGTTGTGAAATTTTCTGGATTCTGGGTGCCATCGTCATCTGTATAGCCTTATTTATCCCAACTATGTTGCAGATGGCTGACAGAGCAGATGGCAGATGGGGCCGAAAAGTGCTGGAGTGGAGACCACGGACTAGCAAGCGCAGCGTAGGACGTCCACCAACGAGGTGGACAGACGACCTTATAAAGGTCGCCGGAAGACGCTGGATGCAGGTCGCTTCCAACAGGTATCTGTGGAGATCAAAGGGGGAGGCCTGTGTTCAGCAGTGGACGTCCTATGGCTGAGATGATGATGATGATGATGATGATGTTGGGGTCAGCTCCCAGTCTAAAAGGATACAGCTGAGTACCAGTGCTTTACAAGGAGCGACTGCCTATCTGACTTCCTCAACCCAGTTACTAGTTACCTGGGCAACCCGGTACCCCAGGGTCCCAGGAAAGACTTTCTGGCTTCTCACTACCCGTCACGACTGCCAAGGATGTTCAAATGACAGCCGGGACCTACAGTTTAACGTGCCTTCTGGAACACGGAAGAACTCGTCATGACAAAATCACCCATCCACGAATCGACCGCGTCAAGCGTTGATTGAGCTTCATTAAGTTTAAGCTACCCATTATATAGGTGCTACATCATCTCCCGAGCCTTTCCCCAACTATTTTGGGGTCGGCTTCCATTATATAGGTGCTGCTATGTTATATTAAAACATTTTATTTATTAGACATCTGTGAAAGGGTAAGTGGGTTGAGAGTTTGAAAAGAGTGTCTATGGAGTGTCTTGCCAGTTCTTCTCCATGATACAAATTCCTTGAGACCTTGATGTTTCGTAAGTCGAGTTCTAGTACGCCTATTTGATATAAAAACAAATTACTTTGACTTTCAGGCTATATAGGCAAGTCCCTCCATGTGGCACACTGGTACTCAGCTGGATCCAATTGGAAGATGACCCCTACATAGTTGAGTAAAGTCTAGAAATCATCATCGTCCGAGCTTTTTTCCCAACTATGTTGGGGTCGGCTTCCAGTCTAACCGGCTGCAGCTGAGTGCCAGCGCTTTACACGGAGCGGCTGGCTATCTGACCTGCTCAACCCAGTTACCCAGGCAACCCGATACCCCTTGGTTAGACAGATTAGTGGTTAGCAAAGTCTAGGAAAATGATAGAAAATGAATATCCTTTTTAAAATTCTAAGTACATATAAAGAAAAAAAACCTTAATCCAGATATCAAGGGTGATAAATAACTTGAACAGTTAGAAAAACTGTTATACCTACACAGTCGCGTCGAAAATTCGCGCGACGACGCGCTCAGAATGACTAAATGAGATATTTTAGTAAAATTTACGGGATTTTTTTTATTGTTCAAACTGTAATGGGGTCTGTAGGTTTTTGCCTTTTATTCGTGTTAAGAATAATTTCTTTGAGTAATCTTTTCGAAGTGATTCAGGACTTTTTTAGGACGATTGAGATTTTTTGTCTGATATGAAGACGTAAGGTGATGTGCCTACGTGATTTAGTACATGTTTCTAAATCAAACAGCGTTTTTGACCGTATCCTGTAATTTGGTTTTTGTCTAAAAATACTGGAGAAACTTCTTCCCGCACCCGGACAAAATATAGGCCATGTTCAGCGCACATAGTGTAGCTTCCTAACAGTGAAAGAATTATTAAAATCGGTTCAGTAGACCCAGAGAATTCGGGTCGAACAAACAAACAATCAAATATTTTCTCTTTATATACTAGTATAGAAAAACTTCCACAAGCAGTTTATGTAAGGTAGCAGATAGGATAAAAATGTAGTCTGTATGCTTTCTCAATAAATATGCTATGTAATACTGAAAGAATTAGTCAAGACCAGTTCTTGAGATGAGCGCATTCACAATATTTGAAAGGGAAAAAATTTAAAAGCTTTATTAACAATTCATCAAAACATTATCATCATCATCCTCCCTACATCCCAATTTTACTTGTGGTCGGCGCAGCATGTTTTCTCCTTCCATACTCTTCTATCTGCCGTCATCTCACAAGTAACATTCTTTCTTACCATATCTACTTTATGCACACTTCATGACCCCCAAAAATTATGTACAAAGGATGGTTAAAAAATATTATTTGAATCACGTCTTTCTAGTTTTAAATACACTAAAAAATCTAGACAAATGACATTATAAAAAAACACGAGATGTACAAAGAAATCTTGATAAAACGACTTGAGATGCACTTGAACTTTTATTTTACCGTTTTTTCTAAAAGTTAGACACGTCTGTGAAAAGATCTGGAGTCTAGATCTAAGCTTTTAGACCCCTAAAGTGAGTCATCTTGACTGTGTGTAATCTAGGCGGATTAGTAGAGTCGCCTTTTGTTTTTTTTTTTTTTTTTTTGGAAAACGATCTTATGCTACAATTATAATAAAGCAACATCAATATTAGTATGTGAATGTATTGATATGATTTTAGGGGTCCCTGTTTGAAGGGTGAAAATGGGACCCTATAAATAAGACTACGCTGTGCATATGTCTGTCCGTATGTCACGAGCCTGTATCTTATGAAACTGATAGCCTCTATCTGAAATTTTCTGAGGCTTATTTCTGTTGCGGCTTTAACTAAAACCATAGTAAAAAAAAACGTCTACCGATACGATTGAGTGATGTCAATGTTGTCTAAAATACACTAATAAAAATTACTAAGTACTAGTATTGGTATTTATTTGCTGAATTTCGAATCTACGCTCTTACTTCAGAAGCTAAGTATATAACCACTAGACCACTACCTAAAAATATTTAACTCCCAAAAAATACTGAAAAACAAAAAATATATTAGGTACAAACGCTACTCATTTTCGTGCAAGTCTAGCCAAAAGATCAATGACCCCGTGCGAATATAAATACACACAGATACACAATAACTCTACATTTAACCGTGTTTAGAATATTATAAATAGTAATAATGCAATTATAGTAATAGTCCAATTTACCGGCATTAAGTTGCATGACAATGATCATGTGGACAACTGAAAACCGTTATTTTGAAGTGTGAAGAACACTTTTTACAATAAGCACTGAAAAGTCAAAAATAATGGCAAAATAAACATAACTGCATTTGCTAGACGCCTCTTTTTTTAAGTCGGTTCGTTGGGAAAAAGGTTCGTTGGATCTGTATGTCCGTGCGCGATTATCGCGCGTTTGATTGAACCGATTTTGATGAGATTTTCACCATCAAATTTTTCAGATGAGGTTGGTAATTGGGGCAGGACGATGTTGGTTGGACCCTATAAAGTGCCATAACATAACATAAAGAAACAAAATTATGTAATAACCCGCTTCCTGAGGGAACTCCTTACTATACATGGGTAATAAGTAACTTATAGCCTCCTTCAATACTTGAAATGTTCAGTCTTACAAATCTATACTAATATTATAAAGCTGAAGAGTTTGTTTGTTTGAACGCGCTAATCTCAGGAACTACTGGACCGATTTGAAAAATTATTTCAGTGTTAGATAGCCCATTTATCGAGGAAGGCTATAGGCTACTTTTTATCCCGGTACGGAAAGTAGTTCCCACGGGATGCGGGTGAAACCGCTGGCAGAAGCTAGTACTCATAATATTAGTATAGGTAGATTCTACGTCATCAATGTAATAAAAATGCCAGCACGTCGTCACTTCGACAATTTACGTACAAGATACCTACCAATAGTACCGTTACTTCAAGTAAAGTACTGTACTTACTTATCTCCCGAGCCTTTTCCCAACTATGTTGGGGTCGGCTTCCAGTCTAACCGAATGCAGCTGAGTACCAGTGTGCCACATGAAGCGACTGCCTATCTGATCCTCTCAACCCTGTTACCTGGGCAACCTGGTACGCCTTGGTGAGACTGGTCGCCAGGCTTTCTGGCTTCTGACTACCTGTGAAGACTGCCAAAGATGTTCATTTCACAGCCGAGACCCACCATTTTATCGTGCTTCCCGAAACACTGAGGAACTCGTTATGACAAGATAACTGCTCCCCAACAATGGAACGACCGCACCAAGCGTTGCTTAATCTTATGATCAATCGACCCGTGCTGCTATTACTTAGCCACGAGACCCTTTAGTTTAAACTTAAGTGCCTTAATTTTCTAAACTACGATTTGGATAACTACTTCCGCCACCCCCTAAGCCAGCTGTTCCCAAATGGGGTTCCGCGGAACCCTGAGGTTCCGTGACAGGCCCTCAGGGGTTCCGTGGAAGATTCAAGATTTCCATATGGTAAATCGTTTCACTTTTGACAATATTAAATTATTATTAATTTTCAATTAAATTGTTTTAAATATTGCATTCCAAAATTCCATTTAGGCACCATGTAGGTAGTACCACTCGGAAGTGTAAGTACGAGTTCGCAACAAGTGGCGGGGGAAGGCCACGGCAGCAGATAATTTAATTCCGTTTTTTACAAATTGTAGATTAACTTAATACCTCCAGGTCTTCGGCAATCGGCAAAAGTAGGTAGCGAGTCGGCCAAAAATCACCGCATTTTTTGGGCTTATTTCATCGCCAGGATTATACGTTTTCATACATTTGACAGGACGTGAAATGACATGGCATACGAGTATTTCTAGTGGCTATTTTACCATGAATCAAAGTGTGACATTATTTCCAATTTTTGCACCTCCACGAATCCGAAAATTTCGCGCTCGCTTCGCTCGCGACTCCATGTTATGTGGGATGCTTTTATGTTCGTTTAATTGCTTAAGTATCCAACACCGAAAAAATTTCGCGCTCTTCCGTCGAGGTTTCCTTTGATGTTTATTTTTTATTCCTCTGGTTCAGAAAAAGTAATAGCGCTTTCTTCGCTAGCTACTCATTCATTTGCATTTCCTTTTTTGTGTGGATATTGTACTTTTTGAGACCTTATTAATTTACAGTGGTTTTGTTTATTTTGTGTAGGTACTTAAACTAAAAAAATTCGCGCTCGCTTCGCTCGCGATACCGGCTACAACAGGATGCTTGGAACTTCTTTTTTTAGTTTAAAAAATCGCGCTCGCACCTGTACAAACCCATTCTATTTTTGCGTTTACTTTGTCAGTCTTCAAACTGAAAACTATTCACATAACACACAAAGTCAAGGGCGGCTAAATTGTTTTCTGGCCCGTGTGGCTATGCTACGCCCGAGTATAATGAATATGTCTCTAACCATACAACCATTTGGTGCGCTACCACGCGCCACGAGCCGTACCTAAGTGTATATACGTCTTTAGTTTACTTTTAAGCTAAGGTGAGACGAAAAGGGTTCCGAAGCCAAAAGAATTCGGGAACCGCTGCCCTAAGCTATCTTAAGCTCTTCACAGGGTTTCTATCTCTATACTGCAAACGTAATTTCATCAAAAATAGTTCAGAGTCAGCACGGTTTGAAACCACAACAGGCTGAGACGTTACAATGCAAAGATAATTATGCAGATTTAACACATAATTCTTTTTAAAAATCACATAAATAGCGTCCATTTTAAAAATGGCACAATGTATTTCAATTTTAAAACAGGGTCAGGCATATATTTTTCTGGGGCGTGACTTGATTTATAAAATCATTCTTTTATCATCAGAATTACTTGAAAAGAACTTTAATTTTAAATATCTCATAGTGATAATTCGGAAAGCATGATAAACTGTAGATCCCAGCTGACATTTGAACATCTTTGGCTGTCGTTACGGGTAGTCAGAAGTCAGAAAGTGTGACAACCATTCTTACCAAGGGGTATTAGGCTGATCGGGTAAATGGAATGAGGAGGTCAGGGGCCCGATTCTCCTAAGATAATAATGTCAAAATCGAATAGAAATCGAATCGCAATATGATCGCAATAGCAGTTTTAACCATATCGGGCATACTGCTACTAATAAAAGACCAATCGTATTCGAATGACATTTGATTGGTTTGCGATTGGTCTGCTATTTTGGTGATTTTGGTCTATACGGTAGTTTGCTCTACAATCATATTGCAATCGTAAATCATTTGCAGACAAAATGATTCATTATTGAAAGATAGAAAAGGATAAAAACGTTTATTTCAAGGAAAAAATAGAGGAATGCCACATACGCTTCAATCGTAATCGAGTCGGGATTGGATCTCAGTCGAACCGAGTCGAACGTGAAATCGTAGGTAATCGAAGTAAAATTAGGAGAATCGGGCCCCAGATAGGACAGTCGCTCCTTGTAAAACACTGATACTCAGCTGCATCCGATTAGACTGGAAACCGACCCTAACAGAGGCAAATGCTAAGCATATGATGAGCTTTAATTTCAAATATCTGATAATACAAAGTTACTTAATTTTATTGTCAAATAATATTACCGTTCTGAAGTCAAACATTTATTTCACTAGCCTCATACATTAGTAATCCATTTTGCAATCACATTAAAAATAACTTTTCAAATTACAGATTCTAAGACGTGTGCATATTTTCACTATTTTTAGTTTTCGAAATTATAGCCATTTATCATTGAGTTGATATTATGTAAAGTCTGAAAATATGAGAATCTTGACCCCTTATAAACTATTCTTAGCTATTGCTAAATAGTTATTATTCAAAACTATTTTACAAGTGTGTACTGAATACCAACTAATTATATTTTTCAGCTTAGGTAACTAGGTGGGCCTGAAAAGTGATAAATATTACTTACCTACTGTCTCAAGATTATGATTTTGTAATGAAATGGGCACGTAATTTCACGATTTGAAGGGATTTTTTTACAGTTATTAGGTACTAGCATTCATGATTGTACAAAAAGGTTCAATTATAGACAGTTAAGGCAGGTCAAATATAAACAAACCTGAGTATGAAATATTGTATGTACCTACTTAGTAGAGGATTTTAATATAGGTATGTAAGTATAGGCATATATATTTTTATACATGATTGCTAGATGTTATGTAAAAGATCGTAAGGTCATTGGCATGAAGGCTTTATTCAGTATTCCATAGTCGTCCATATTGTTATTCGCAGACCACTGTGAATCTAAATAAATTGATACTATGTTATTTGATAGTATCATTTTGTGTGATACGCAGAACTTATTCTACTGGCATTCGGCCCTATTTTCTTGTATAAATTGTTGAAAAATGTACTGGTTTGGTACAAGATATGAAAAAACAATTACCTACGTAATTAATTAGATAGGTAGGTATCTATTGCAAGACAGTTTATAAATTACGAATGTTTTGTTAATTAAATACATCAACATCAGATCATATTATGTTTGTTCTTGTAATAATATTTAATGGTAAAAATGTGAATGTTATGGGAAAAGAAATAGAAAAATCTAAAATAAAATAATACCTAAGTTAAACAATCGCTTGCTTATTTTCACGCTTAAAATACCGCCATCTAGTATCAATGAACGAAAACAAATGGTCAAAATAAAAACACATGTTGCAAAGAAAATACAATAGATGGCGCTAGTAAATGCTGATTCAGTGTTGCTAGTTTTGAAGCATACTTTCTAAGTGTTAGTTCGAAATGAAATATCGGGAAAATACATATTTCTAAAGAGCATTAGCTTGTTATAATTATTATTAATAAATATATTAAAAGTCCGATAAACAAACTAATTTAGTTATACATTAATATCGTTTGAACTGATCGTTTTATCACGATAACTTTTAAGTATTAAATATGTAACTTAAAATTGTATAAGCTGCACTTTCGATCTGTGACGTTTTTTTGAATTCATATTCATAAAAAAATGCTACAGCTTAACACTTACCTATGTTAAATAATGAACAAAGTAAAAATATTAAATAAGTCAAGCGTTTAGTGATCTCGTAGTAGATTTTTTCCAACACATTCTTGGCAACACTAACGCGTCTATTGTCAAAATGGTTGTTTATCATTGAAGTCATTCACATTTTTCCGAAAAATATACATTTTACAATCGAATGAAGTAAATTTAGTTGATAAATAACAATGTGTGACGAAGATGAAGCCTTCTGCCGATTGTGCGCCGAACCAACGAACAAAGAAACGCTAATTTCCCCCGACGACGATGTCGGAATCAATTCCAAAATAGCTTCGAAACTGTCGTGGATAAATATCGATGTTTCGACTACAGATACTCTGCCAAAAAGCATTTGTTTCTCATGTTTCGACTTATTAGAACGTACTTGGTCCTTCTTACACAACGTGAGGACCGCGCAAACAAAATTGAACGAGATTTTCGTAAAGAAAGACGATAAAGAAAATTTGTGTTCCGAGGTGAAAAACTTACAAAATAATGAGGGAAAACCCGTGAATGTGGACTGGGAAGACTTTCAAGACGTCAAAAGAGATGTTAAACCTGAAATTTGTGAGGAATTGCAGATCGTAGACCCTAATTCGTTGTTAGAATTAGCTTCTGTTAAAGTGGAGAGAATAAGTGTTGAAAATATACTCCAAAACTCCGATGGTTTTCACAGTACTGACTCTGACGCACCTTTATACATGTCTGTTAAGAAGAAAAAGCTTAAAAAGAAAAAGAAATTAAGGTACAACTCTGATTTGGACACTGAAAACAATGCAAATGAGATAGAACAGGCTGCGTCTCTCACCTGGGACGAATACATGTGTCGTTGTGCTGACTGCGATGCTCAATGTAAGAACATAATGTCTCTACGGTTACATGCATTACACATACATTCCCGGTGTTGCACTTTCAAGTGTTCCGATTGTGGTAAAGTGGTAAATAACTATAAATCTTTCATTAACCATGTTCGTACACATAAAAAGCTTCTACGATACTGCTGTGAGTTTTGTAATAAGTTATTTACTATGGCAGCTTATTTAAAAAAGCATAGAAACACGTCACATTCGAACGCATACAGACTGACGTGTCAAAACTGCGGTTCTATCTTTGAAAATGAAGAACTATTGCAAGATCACATAATATTATACGCGAAACCATTCAGAAAACGGGCGGTGAAATGTGAAAAGGAATACGAATTGAAATGTGAACATTGCAATAAGGAATTCAAATCCCGGAGCAACTTGCAACAACACAAACTTGTTCACACGGAACGTAGCAGAGATTTCTCCTGTCACATATGCGGTAAGATGTTCTTCACTAAAGGAACTTTGAGTACGCATATGATGACTCACGAAGACACGAAACCTTTCAAATGTGAATTCTGTCAAATGACGTTCCGAGCTCGAGGGAACCTACAATCCCACATCAGTCTACACTCCGGTGCTAAACCGTTTGTCTGTGAACAATGCGGTAAAAGCTTCAGAGTAAAAAGACACTTAAAATCCCACTCTATAGTTCACACGGACTTAATGCCTTACGTTTGTGAATATTGTAATAAAACTTTTAGGTTTAAAACACGTTTAAATTTACATCTAAGACAGCATACGGGTGCGAAGCCGTACAAATGTATTTATTGTCAAAGAGATTTCACGAACGGATCTAATTTTAAGAAGCATATGAAACGTAGACATAACATTGATACGTCTAGAAGACGAGTTAATATTGTCGTTGAGAATGATAGGAGTATTGAAGCCAGTGATGTGGAGGCTAATCAAACATAAATATTGTTATAAAGTTCTTTCAGAGTACCCAAAGTTACACGGGAACCTTGTCATCTCCTGAGCCTTTTCTCAACTATGTTGGGCTCGACGTCCAGTCTAACCGGATGCAGCTGAGTACCAGTGTTTTACGAGGAGTGACTGCCTATCTGACCTCCTCAACCCAGTTACCCGGGCAATGGTAACACAGGACCCTATGACTAATTCTTCCCTGACCGACATTCATCTGTCAACAAGTTATATCTCATGAACGTGATAGCTAGACAATTTAAATTTTGACAGTTATTGTATTTCTGTTGCAGCTTTAAAAACAAAACTATGAAAACTAAAATAAAATAATTACATATTTATTTTCCCACTAAAAGCAAATGTGATTTTTTAACTTGTTTGATAAATATTGTTATGAAATCCTTCGCGAGTCCAAGTCGCACTTTTCCGGTTTTTTTCTTCCAGTTTATAGTTACAGATATCGATTTTAATAAAAAAATATGTTATCTAGCCACTGCCAGCATTGAGCTGCCCATAATCACTACCAAATACAGCCTCTATATAAAAATTTCACGTCAATCGCTTCAGCAGTTTATATTTTGAACAATATAAACCAAAAAGGGGTGTTGGCATTTATAAAATTAACCTGCATTTGAGGAAGTAGGTACTACATACTTCCGGATAAACAAGATTTTTCTCCATGCCAAGTTTCACCTAAATCGGTTCAGCCATTTTCAGCAACAAACAAATAGACAATTAGACTGCCAGTAGCACTCAGTTTTTATTTAAAAGATTGTTAGCTATATTAAAATTTGTACCATTTCTGTTAATAGTAGGTATTAATTATTATTATAAAACCCATATACAGTACTTAGTAAGTAAATAAAGCAATATTTTATTTATTGGTTGTTGTTTTAATTTTATAAACCTTAAAAATACTGTTTCCCGCGGTTTCATCCGAGTTCCTTGAGAACTACTGCCCGTACCGGGATAAAATATAGCCTATGTTATTCGGAGATAGTTTGGCTTTCCAACAGTGAAAGAATTTTTCAAATCGATCCCGTAGTTTCGGAGCCTTTGCAGTACAAAGAAACAAAAAAAAACGCTCTTTATTACATTATAGTCTGTATAATAATTACATACGTAGCCAGTAGAGAAGTCGTGGTGGCCTAGTGGGTAAAGAACCAACCTCTCGAGTATGAGGGCGTGGGTTCGATTCCAGGTCAGGCAAGTACCAATGCAACTTTTCTAAGTTTGTATGTACTTTCTAAGTATATCTTAGACACCAATGGCTGATATAAAGGTGAAGGAAAACATCTTGAGGAAACCTGGACTATAAAGTCTGAAATCACCAACCCGCATTGAGCAAGCGTGGTGATTAGGCCTGTGCCCAGCAGTGGGACGATAAAAAGGCTGTAACAGTAACAGCCAGTAGATATATTATAGATGTATAAACTTTTCTAAGTTTGTCGATAGGCTAGTGCACCTACCTCTCAAGTACGAGTGTGAAGGGCGGATCCAGGTTTCCTCCCCACTCTTAAATGGACCACTTATTAATTGGTTAGACATGTTTTAATACACTTATGGCACGATTAATATCTCGCAAAATTGCTGAAAAATTATTTACGCTCAAACCTTCTCAGTATGAGAAACTGGCTGCTAATTACTGTAAGTGTCAGTTAGTTAGTACTATCTGCCAGATAAAGGCAAATTACAAGCATAATTTCCGCCATATATTGCTATCCGAGACCTGTGAAACCACTAGCTATACTTTATCCGCCAGATAAGTTCCTGATAGACTATCAGAGACTTTATCAATAACCTGGCCTCTGGCCTTAAAGTAGGTAAGTGAACTTTACTCTTCTTCTTCTTTCTCCTGCCCTGGGGCCCGATTCTCTTAATTTTACTTAAGCGACATACGATTCACGTTCGACTCGGTTCGACTGAGATCCAATCCCGACTCGATTACGATTGAAGCGTAGGTATGTGGCATTCCGCTATTTTTTCTTTGAAATAAACGTTTTTATCCTTTTCTGTCATTCAATAATGAATCATTTTGTCTGCAAATGATTTACTATTGCAAAATGAATGTAGATCAAACTACCGTATAGACCAAAATCACCAAAATAGCAGACCAATCGCAAACCAATCGAATGTCGTTGGAATACGATTGGTCTTATGTTAGTAGCAGACTGCCCGATATGGTTAAAACTGCTATTGCGATCATATTGCGACTCGATTTCTATTCGATTTTGACATAATTAACTTAGGAGAATCGGGCCCCTGTTCCCAATTTTACTTAGGGTCGGCGCAATATGTCATTCTCTTCCATTTTCCCTTGTCACTCGTCATACTGACACTCACTCCCTTCCTAAGTGAACTTTGCATTACCAGTTATATCTCGCTCCAATTAAACAGTAGCTCAATATAAACAATGAGTAACTTTATACAAGATACGGTCTGTCTGTCCGTATTGTTGTCACCGCCTTTTGTTCTCGATGTATCCACGAAAACAAGTGTTATGTTTTAGTATAACTCACGATTAATGATAGTATTATGGGTTTTTTTTTCAGAAGTTGTGGTGGCTCAATGGGTAAAGAACCAACTTTTCAAGTATGAGTGTGCGGGCTCAATTCCAGGACAAGAAAGTACCAATACACGGAGGACAAAATAACTAGTACCACAATGCAACTATACTAAGTTTGTATGTACTTTCTAAGTATATCTTGGACACCAATGACTGTTTCGGAGGGCACGTTAAATTGTAGGTGTTGACTGTTTAACATCCTTGGCAGTCGTTACGGGTAGTCAAAAGCCAGTCTTATTAAGGAGTTGAGGAGGTCAGATAGGCAGTCGCTCCTTGTAAAACACTGGTACTTAGCTGCATTCACAAAAAGCCGACCCCAACATAGTTGGGAAAAGGTTCGGGAGATGAATGTTTTTTTTTTCTTCTAAAACTGCACCGTCGGTAATGGTTTTGAACAGGGTTAGACCTAGCTTCTTTCGACGCCTTTTTTGAGGACAATCATCAGATGACTCATGATGGGCTCAGCAATACAATTTTAATATTTACTTACAAATTATTGAATTAATCTTTATTTAAATGAATTATTATAGGTACCTATTTTTACAAATTTTTCAATATATTTATACTATTTACTTTAACATATTAGGTATGTATTTTTTTTTATATTACACACTGGCTAGGCAGATGATGAATTTATATCGATCAATGACCACTTTTACGATGTATAAGCACATAAACATTCATTTTTAACCGACTTCCCAAAAAGGAGGAGGTTCTCAATTCGTCGGGATCTTTTTTTTTTTTTTTTTTTATTTTTTATGTATGTTCACCGATTACTCGAAGACGCCTGGACTGATTTGCAAATTTTTTTTTTGTTGGATAGGGTATACCTTCCAGGTGGTCCCATAATCACCAGGTCAGGATCTGATGGTGGAAACCCTGAGAAATCGAGGGCAACTTTCAAAAATTGTAGGCGTGCATAGGTTAAAAACTTGACGATGAGGTGTATGTCTGATAACACTATGCAACAGTGAAGGTTTGGAGCTGACCTGATGATGGAGACGAGAGAAGGTCGAGGGAACTCGACAACTGAATATGTAAACTAAATTGTGTTTGGGCTTATATTATTTGTATTGACGAGACCTTTGCAACTGTGAAGGTTTGGAGCTGACCTGATGATGGAGACTGGTGAAGGTCGAGGGAACTCGACAACTGAATATGTAACTACTACTACCTCGTGTTTGGGCTTATATTATTCGTATTGATGAGAACTTTCCACAAATGCGGATAGTGACAACTATGCTTGTCACTGAAAAGCCAAAAATAAAAAACTTTTTACAAAAAAATAAAACCGACTCCCAAAAACACTGAAAAGCAAAAAGGCCTAGAAGTCAGTGTCTAATGGATGTTCCAGAGTTTATACGCCACCGACTTCTAGGCCGATGCACCTAAGAATAGTTTTTTTTTTGCTTTTAAGTGTTTTTGGGAGTCGGTTTTATTTTTTTGTTAAAAGTTTTTTCATAAAGCATATTATATATTTTATTATATATTTTCACATTTATAATATAAGTAGGATTTTTTGTTCTTATATTTAGTTTTATTTAAGGTTACATATATTATTTCTGTAAATGTTAAAATTAGGGCACTCTTCATTACCTACGTATTAATATTACATAATTTTACTAAAAATTCTATACTAATTTTTACTTTTGGGGATAATTTATGGAACTTGAGAATAATAGATAGTCCCTGATTTGGGACTAGAATAAATATCCATATGAATATAATATGAATGATATCCTGTTAAAAGTCTGACTGAAATATAATCTTTGACATAACCAAACCACATTTCTGTTCAAAACCAGGGTTTTACCCACAACCGCAACATCATTTTCCAAAGAGAATAACATCAGTCAACAAATACGCTCGTAACATCGTGCGCTGCATATAAACGTCGAGAACCGTCCCCTTGAGAAATGGACGCGATTTTCTAACAAAAGACCACAATATGATGTCGTATGACTGTCCAAAGTTAGCCCAAAGCCTACTCTTAATACTGACCAGTTGACTATGACCCTCCCAGTCTTCATAACTTAATCAAGCGCAGAACATTTCAGGAGGTCCTTATACAGTGGTGAGTTAAAATCGGAATGACCATCGATATACGAAATGGGGATGAATTAGGTCGGAGAAGCTGCTAAAATAAGAGATTATTTTTTAGAAGCACTACTTATTTAGTGTATGACATTGTTATACTTGAGTTCTTGTAATACATGATGTAATTTCGTTTCTGAAGTTTTTGTGTTGTTTTAACAGTACCTATACTTGAATTATTGAACATCTTTGGCAGTCGTGTTTAGGGTTCCGTACCCAAGGGGTAAAATGGGACAGCATTGTTTTCGCTCCTCTGTCCGTCCGTCCGTCCATCTTTCACCAGGCTGTATCTTATGAACCGTGATAGTTAGAGCGTGATCTTTCATATTAAATTTGTAAAACGTTCCCTAATTATAACACATTTATAATACATTCATGTTGCCGTTATCGATATTGAGCAAAAATGAGCTGACAGGCACGGCGAATCGAGCTCACTACGGAGCCTTAAAAATACGCGATACGAAAAGAACAAAGTAAACACTTATTGGTACAAAAAAGGTATTACGATGTAAATAATATTCCGTCAATTTAACAGATCAAAGGCTCAAGGTGTAACTCAAGGTGTACTCACCTAAACGTGTAACTCAGTCAACGAACTCAGAAAATATTCTTGTGTGTATTACCCAACTACTTTAGATTTTTTGCTATTATATACCCAAAAGGAATGTTTAAAATAAGATGCAAGCACGTATGCGATTTCATAAAACACTTTGACTCTTAGTTATTTCTTCATCGCTATGTTTTTTGAAATCCCATAAGTGCTTGCATCCTCTTATAATTACCCATACTAATACTATTCTTTAAATGGGAATGTTAATATGTCTGTCCATCCCGCTTTCACATCAAAACTACTGAACCGATTCTAAAGTACGCAGAAGATACTGGAAAGCCTGAAAAAAGACGTGTGCTACTTTTTATCCAAGTGAGCAGAACAGTTTTGAAGGGATGCGGAAGACCCGCGGGAAACTACACAACACAAAAATATGACACACATGATTTGGTCTATTTTAATTCGTTCCTGGATTAGAACTCAAGTGGAGTTCACACTTTCGTGTGAAAATTTTAGCACTGGTGCATATCTATACTAATCTATACTAATACATATTATAAAGCTGAAGAGTTTGTTTGTTTGTTTGTACGCGCTAATCTCAGGAACTACTGGTCCGATTCGAAAATTTCTTTCAGTGTTAGATAGCCCATTTATCGAGGAAGGCTATAGGCTACTTTTTATCCCGGTACAGGAAGTAGTTCCCACGGGATGCGGGTGAAACCGCTGGCAGAAGCTAGTTTGTTTATATTATTGTTATCTAGATTCAGGCAGTGGGTTCAACCGCGTCTCGTGGGAACTTCTCCGCTCACCTGGATAAAAGTAAACCTATAAAAATATATGGCGTCCAAGGCCGTTTTCGGCCACGACACGACGGTTGTTCTCATATAAGGAGATCAGAAAGCTGCGCAGGACATATAATAGTGCACACGCATTTGCGCCTTCACTCTCATATCCCGATGGGACGGCAATCCGACACGACCGGAAAGAGATCAGGCGCAGGACCGACATTAACGTGCTCTCCTATGCACGAACGTTTCAATTACCAACTCCCAGACTACGGGCTTGCTTGCTTTGTTTTGTGAAAGTTTCTAAAACCCACAAAGCGATTTCGGACTGACCCGGGATTCGAACCCGAGACCTCGTGCACAGCAGTCGCGCTTGCGTTCACTAGACCAACGAGGCAGTCAACCTCTATGTTCTTACAGTACCAATGTAGGTTTATTTAAGTACCTATTGTTTGTTTTTTGTCCTGCACTACAGATGTACCTACCCATACAAACAGTAGCAATGATACAAAAGATAAAAGGCTGTTTCAGACGTGATTGACTTATATGTTTGTCTAAAGAGATTACGACAGGAAAAAAAATTGAATTCGAGGTTACCTTCATAATGAACTGTTAGGCAACTATAGGCCGACAGTTTAGTCTGCAGTGTGTTGGGACTTCTCCTCAGTAGACTTGTCAGTTAGTCCCATAATCAAACAGTAAGTAAATATTCAACGCCTAGGCTGCACAATGTAGGGTCACAAAATATATACAGGACTTTATTACAAAACGCCGAAACAACACAACAGCAATAATAAATCCTAACAATACACTTTCGCTGAATTTGCCAAACCACAAAATAACAACAGTATTTCATTTCAAGAAAATACAATAACTCAAAATTTACCCTGACTCAAACCAAAAAGAAAAATACCAGTAACTAGGTTCAAACCGAGTTCTTAAATCATTTCTTCTTATAATCAAAATATTACGATGCTTAGTTCCAATATTTTTAACGTTTAGGTGAATGCGAATCTTTGGGTGGATGGTGCCAGTTGTGGGATGGGGCCGGACCTTGCGGAACACCAATTTGGTTTCCGCAGGGGGCGGTCTACTTGTTCCTCAGGGATAGGTTATGATTGGGTGCTGCGCGCTGACCACAGCACGACAGAGGCCTCCTCCAAGATTTGCCACTTTGTTGGGAGTTCAGCAACTCGCATCCACTGCTTCCCGGCAACCGCGGCTGGATCGACCGCCCACCTGCGTCTTCTCGTATTTGCACAATCAGTAGGTAATAGGTTTCTGTAAATTTGATCTTACTGGTTGTTTAAAAACGTTTTAAAGCCTGTTAATGAGATTAATTTATTGCTGGGAGTTTATCCAAAGAGAAATAGTTTAATTTATCATGTCATTCAGCGGAGATGAGCTACTGAGATAAATGTTTACCTTTCCTGACAATTTGCTCATTTGTTTTGTTTGTATTTATACAGTAGGTACCTACATTTTTATCTTCACGGTTTATTTATTGCAGGTCTTGAGAGAGAATTATTTTTGAACTGTTTTGTACCTTAAAATTATTTAGTATCACTTAGCCTTTTTTCCCACTGGAGATAATGAAGCAATATTAAATTTTTTATAAATTATAAAAAGTTGTCTCTTTCAACTTCTTCTCGGTTTTACATGTGCTTACACACATCAAAAAAAGTTTGCGATCAATAGCATAAGCTCCTATAATTCTTTAAATTTATCTTTATCAAGAAAACGTCTACGTTGTATGCTTTCTTTAAATATAAATACCCTGTTTGAAATTAAAATATAAAACTATTTTTTATTATTTATTTAAAAAAAATGAGCCATTAATCATAATGTGATTGTGATAGAAATTTCATAGAAAGAAAAAGACTGTTTAATTAAACTTAAACAACAATTTATTATTAAAAGGTGTAAATCTATATATATGTTACAGCCAAAGTGATTAAATATATATTATACATAATGACTGGTCATTGTATATAATACCCAAATTGACTAGACAGTATGATAGATTAATCACTTTATCTGGATCTAATTCATAATAGCTGGTCAAAGTTAGCCGAAGTAATAAATATGGTATAATCGTCTGACTACTTACTAATTCGTAGAAACGGCTCAAGTTATTATCGACTCATTTTATGATAAATCATCAAATGATTCCTCCTACTGTGGGAGAGCAGCTTGAGGGACTCAGAGAGCGTGAGCGTGAGCGTGCAGCGTGAGGTCAGCCTGTTAGTGGCTTAAACCCACGCGTTGAACAACGCGCACCGCCGAGACGGGTCCGTGTCTCCCAGGAGACGGAAGGCCGATAAGGCACCCGAACTCATCGCACAGGCTCACGTCTACGGTGGCTGGGAGTCGTCTCTCGACCACACAGAGGGAGACTATGGCATCCCAGTACCTCTCGCCCCGGACCTTGGCTTGAACCAGGGCCGGGTGCGAGAGGTCGCCGCTGCCGACTGCCTCGACGAGGACACGGTGGTGCCCTTCCCGGGCAGGGCACACTCCGGGCCGTCGGTACAGTGGCCCGAGCCACACTTCAAAGAGGGGACTTTTCGCTACTATTATGGGGTGCACTGTGCTAACTAGTCTTTTTCGAATTATATTAAGGTCAGCTACCAGGCACTTTAGTTAGTTAACATGAAATAATAATCTTTACCTACTTGTTTTATTACATTATCTAAGTCTATGGAGATATTATATAAAATTGCTAGTTAATGTGATTAATTCTGTGTCAATTATCACTTTATCCATATTGAGTAGATATTATAAATAATAGCTAGATAATATGTATAATATGCGGACTTATTACTTTGGCTGTAACATATATAAAAATGAAACCCGCTTTCCGTTGTCACGACATAACATGAAAACGGCTTGACCGATTTGGCTGAAAATTAGAGGGGAGGTAACTTAGACCCGGGAGAAGGTTTTAGGATAGTTTTTGTCACCATCCGGCTACGGGACGCAGGTGAAATCGCGGGCGAAAGCTAGTTCAATATAAAATAACTCCTCCCCTGGCTCGAACACATGCGAAAATCCTCCTGGGCATGCTGAGGATCAAGTTATCCAGCATTTCCTGGGGTAACCTATCCCATTCTTCAATAGCGGCTTCCCTGAGCTCTGGAACTGTCTGGGGACGTGGCTCATGGTTCCATACTACTCGTTTAAGAGCATCCCACGCGTGCTCTATTGGGTTTAAGTCGGACGAGCCGGCAGGCCAGTCTAATCGTGTGATATCGTATTCTTGAAGAGCAGCATTGACTCGTTGAGCTCGATGTGCGGGCGCATTATCATCGACCAGTACAAATTGGTGCCCATGGTTTACTCGGAATGGTCTGACGATATCATCAATAGCAACTGCTTTGTACATGTCTGCTGTCATAAAGCCCCGATACGGGATCAAAGGCGTTCTAGCTCCAATCATAATGCCATGTTTTTCATGGCATTGTGATTGTACACACATGTATAATTTTAAAAGTAAGTGGCACCATTTATCTTTAACAATTAACGATAAATAATAAATTAGGCGTGTAATTACCGCCCATTTGTCACTTTTGTCTTCTGCTCTTGCGCCTCCATTTGAACTGTCTTTCTTGTTTATATCGACCATTTCCAATATTAATACAGCGAACGCCCAAAATTCTATACTGATATTATAAAGAGGAAAACTTTGTTTGTTTGTTTGGTTGTAATGAATAGGCTCAAAAACTACTGGAAAGTTTTTAAAAATTCTTTCACCATTCGAAAGCTACATTATCCACGAGTAACATAGGCTATATTTTATCCCGGTTCAGGCAGTAGTTACCACGGGACGCGGGTAAAACCGCGGGAAAACGGCTAGTATTTTATAAAGACACAGGTAAAATACAATAGTAGACAACGGCGCTAGTAGTACAAATTAAGTTTTTTTTTATACAATTACAATAATATCCGACTAAGATTCAATCAGGACTCAATTACTTTTAAAGCGTATACAGGCATTCTGCACTTTTTTCTTATAAATAAACTTTTTTATGCTTGTCTGTGTTTCAATAACGAAATATATTATCTGCAAATGATTTACGATTGCGATATGATTGTAGAGCAGACTACCCTATAGATCAAATGACAGACCAATGGCAAACCAATGAAATGTCATTGGAATCCGATTGGTCTTATTTTAATAGCAGAGTGCCTGCTAAGGTTAAAACTGCTATTGAGATTCAATTGTTATCCAATTGCCACATTATAATCTTAGCAAAATCGAGCCCCTGGTACAAAAAAGGGATCCAGAAGGATCATGGTGGGGTTTAATCAGTAGGAATCAATAGTCACGTGATTTCTACACAAAAAAACTCATTATAATAATATCTACATAAACATTTATTTATATATTTTATACAATATGGAAGACTTACACCTATGTTTATAAGAACTTAACAAATAGAGTAATACATATAACTGAATAATTTACTGCTTCAAATTAAGTGAAAAACGTAAGTTAGTTGAAAGAGCCTTTTGTCTATTAATTTTATTAATTTATGAACAGCTTTGAGCCTAGATACACTAGTTACTTGCTACACGTACATAACTACACATCTCTATAGTCCACAATAGCATAACCCTGCGTTCCTTTAATAGAACATCAGCCAAGAGCGAGTTGGACTCACGCGCGAACAGATCATCTGGGTATAAAACGACTTGACATATTTATTTTATCCTAGTTTTTAGTATATTTTGTTAAAGCGGCATCATCTGTAAAACACTTTCTATAAACACTCGGTCACCCACTATACCTACATATACAATCAGTGCGCGCGCACACAAGACTAATGCCAATTTTCACCAACAAATACCAGAATTTTTTGATCCCCTAAGAGCATTTAGGGAATACTTAGTACGAATTTCAAACACGTGCAATAATAATAGAAATGAATCAATGTTCATGTCCCCTACGATACCACTCGACATCTATCGAATTATCATGTCACTCAAAAACACGGCCAGCACTAATAAAATTGCGCCAATATTGAGCCATCTTATTAATCTAAGCATTGAACTCGGTATTTTTCCAGAAGAATTGACCCCTATTTAAAAAGATGACAGAGAAAACATGTCTTGCTATATTATAGACCTACAGCTTTAGTACCGATTTTCTCTAAGATATTTGAGAATGCTTTCTCAAATATTTAACAACCAACTCACTGCATACTTCGATAACAATAATTTATTTATTGATAACCAGAAAGGCTTCAGAAAAAACTAGTCAATTGACAGGGCCATTTATGATTTCCTGCATACAGTTAGCAGTAGAGTAGATAAGAGATTACCTGCTATTGCACTATACATGGAAATGTTAAAGGCTTTTGACCGCGTCGATCACAAAATACTTATAAACAAACTAAATTCTTACGGAATAAGAGGAAATGTATTAAACCTTATTGCATCTTACCTTCGCAATAGATAACAAATAACAATTATTACTAGAATTTGTAAAAATAACGAAATTACGTATAAGTCTAACCAGAGAACGGTAACCGACGGAGTACCGCAGGGAAGTGTGCTTGGCCCGACTTTGTTTATTATTTACATTAATAATTTCCCAATGTCATCAAAATATCCCATGACAATGTTTGCAGATGACAGTACCCTACTTTTTAATAGTGACTTACATTCACTGGAGGCAGATATTAACTCTAACATTGCTTCGGTTTTTAATTGGCTGATAAATAATAATCTAGTTATAAATTTAGAAAAAACAGTATTAATGAAATTACAGCAACGACTAAATTTAAATATTAAATACAACGACAAAATTATAATGAGACTAATGTTACAAAGTTTTTAGGACTAAATATAGAAAATACGCTAAAATGGAATATAGATCTAGACAAAGTATGCAATAAACTAAACCAATACTCTTATGCTCTCCCTGCATATGTTAAATAAAACGGCAAACCGAAAAACAGTATTAATGGCGTATCATGATTTAGTAGCGTCGACATTGAGGTACAGAATTATGTTTTGGGGAAACGCAACGGGTAAAGAAATGGTGTTCAAGTGTCAAAAAAGGTGCGTTAGAGCTATCTGCAATCTAAAATCTACCGACAGTTGCTACATGTATTTTAAGAATCTAAAAATATTAACAATGCCCTCACTATACATTTACGAAACAAGCATTTTTGTAAAAAATAATTTCAATAGACCAAGTATCCAGTCAGCGTCGTTGTGATCAGTTACATGTTATAAGATCTAAGACTAGAGCGGCAAAGTGATTTGAATTTAGAACATCGTGTGCAATACTCCATTTGTGACAATCTTGATAAGACTTTTCAAACAAATACATATTAAGGCGACGAATTGGTAAACAATAATTCCATAACCGGCACGCGCACCTAAGGCGCCAAAAGGGGTCGGACCGTCTGAGCGGGGCGAGGATAACAATACGCGCGCTAGCTTATAACTAAAAGTCGTAAGCGACAAAATGGTTTTGTAATTTTATTATTTAGAAATGATAATTTGATAAAAATTCCTTCTACAATTTTAAAGATTATGTATATACTCAACTACTAAAAAAGTTAAGAGGATTAAATCGGTCCCGTTTGCCCATAATATGTGAATCTCTTTTTAAAAAGAGGTATGTTTGATATATTTTTCTCTGTTATAAAAGTTACCTAATCATGTTTTAAAGTCTAACAAAATAAGGTTTTTATCATGAACTTTCAGGTAACCAAGTTGTATTTTGATCCGTTTTGTATTTACTGAGAAAAATTGAGATCCTTGGCGCCAAAATTTCCAATTCGTCCTCTTAAACAAATTAAATACTACTTAAAATAATTATTCAATTAATTAAGTAATTTTTATTATTGCTTTTACATAGATTTTTAACCTCGTTTCATTTTTAACTTTTCTACCTTTTTAATAGGTACTTCTTTTTAATTTGTCATATGTGCGCGCCATTTTGTTTTTTTGCATTTAGTAATTTCCTCGATGAAGTGGGATAAAATTATTATTTTTTATTGTTTTGAGGTCGATTTTAAACCTCATTACATTTTTAAACTGAGTTTTTGCATAAATAATTTTTAATAGGTATATCTTTTTAATTTGCCATGTGTGACGTGCGTGCCATTTTCTTTTTTTGAGTTTAAAAATTTCCTCGATGAGGTGGAATGAAAAGTTACGTGTTGCACTCGAGTGCAAAGATTTTTCAGCTTGTGCTCTTTTGCTTCCCTCGCTATCGCTCAGGATTCTAATAGAATCCTTCGCTTGCTCATCAAAATTGAGCCCGCGGTTAAAAAGCAACTTTGCAATCTTGTATAACAAATAACTATTCTTCCAAGGGCCGACTAAATAGTCTAAGTGTGCGCGTAAATCTTTCAACAACTCGGTTGAGTTTGATGATTCCAAATTGTTGTGAGAATTTTGCTAAGAAATTATTTTATTTATGGTGAATCGATTTTTACGGACTCATCAATCATTTATTACTGATATTGTATTCGTTGACCAATATTTTTTTAACGTTTTATAGACCAATTTCTACCTTTTTAAATTACAAATCGAGTGTCTAGTTGTGGAATTTGATTCTCATACCTTTATTGTATAATACATAAATTCTTACTGATTTGAGTACCGAGTCGGCCCGAAATCACTTTATAATGTTTTAGAAACATTCACAACTAAGCACCCCGGAGTATCGAAGTGTCAAACATTGAAAGATATCATAAGAACTCACATCGGATCCGATCCTGATCTTTCTGTAACCCTGACTGTCTACCACGGGAAAAAAAACTCTTCATCCGAACAGGTATAATTCGTAAGTTCTTGATACACTCTTACGTCCGTAAATACATAAATACCCGTGCTGTTTCTCCACAGGGCAAAGGCGCCAACTCCGTATAATCTATTTCTAGAATATAACATGGAGCCAGACGCCACTCCGTAGTATTTCCGTGAATTTTCTACGCAGATAAAATATCCCCATTCTTGTGGCATATACTCCCGACAGTCCACAATGCGTTCCAAATAAAGCTCATGAATTTTTGAATAGTTTCTCATTTCCACTTTACTGAAACCTAAGGAATAAATATATAATCCAGTTGGCTTATCAGTAGGCCTAGCGAGAAATGTCCAGAGGGGACCAATATAACCGTAGCCTTTATAGTCAATATCGTAAGTATAATCATAATATGTTGAGAAATTAGGGTACGGAAATTCTTCTTCTACTCTCATTATAAGCAAGTCGTGTATAGGTGAATTTCTTCGATCGAGTCCATGCCAGTGTTTGACCTTATCATCTGGCAAGTATGCTACTTGACGTGCGCATGAGATTTTAGCTATGTGCACCCCTACGACATGTTTCAGAGTATAACTTTGTGCGAAGGCTACAACCAATTCATTTGCCAGAGCGGGGGTACGCAATATCTCTCTGAAAGGGTTGTATGCCGTAAGTACTCGACTGTGGTCAATAAGAACTGACGGCGCAATAACCGTATACTTTGCATTTATAACTTTGTTCGGTTTATTAAGAATGACAAGTGAAACTCTGTCACTAAAACGAACTTGATATGTAGGCCTATCCGGCCAATAGGTAAACCTCGGCCAGCCCCACTTCGGAGCTTTATCCCAATGATTATTATAAAGTTGAGCTTGAGTCTGTAGTAACATGGTCATGTAAACTATAATGCAGAGCCATTTTGAAGTATTCCTGCAATAAAAATAAAATAGTTATCAATACTTAAAATGAAAACGTAAATCTTTTAGAAACATACGACAGAGTGCAATGAATTTTCGGTAAAACGCAATAGGCTGCTTGTCCACGGCCGATAATCGGTGATAGATTTTTTGCAGGGGAAAAATAGTAGACACTGATAGCAATTTGTTCAAAAAATCCTATAAAAAATCGGCTCGATTATCTGTAATTTAAGTGTTGGCGGCTACATTTTAAACAAGAACATTCGTAGGGTTCCGTAAAAAACCAGACACAAACCAGAAAAAAATTGTCTTTAATTTTGCTTTTTACTAGGATAGTTTTCAGTTTTATAGGAAATATTTATAGTGTTGTAAATATCTAAGTATGTAACACACACACACTAACCTATACTAAAGTAATAATGAGGCTTTTTTTGTTTGTCCCCTAAAGTCTCCGAACTACTGAACCGATTTGAAAAATTCTTTCACTGTTTGTTAACTACACTATTCCTGAGTAACGTAGGCTATATTTTATCTCGGTACACAGACAAAGAACTCACATTATGGCAATCGCCCACTGGTCACGTTGAATTATCAAAAGGAACGCTTTCTGTTTACTAACTGACCTATAGCTGAGTTTGTGTATATATACTAGCAGTGGAAGAATGTTTTCATTAAATATGTCGGTCACGAGTGAGACGGACTAATTGAACCAGGGTTCCTTACCAAAATATTATTATTATTAATCTTAATTATATTTTTTCATTCGTGGTTCATTCTGTTTTTTATTTCCAGCAATAAAAGGCATTATTTTAATTGAATGTTTACGTGTCATTTTTGTATCCCTTATTTTTATTAACGTCATATATTTACTAACTATTAATAATAATTAATTATAAATATAAAACATTTAAAAATATAATAACTGTACGTTATACTATATTTCTGTAACTAAACAGTGTTGCACCTACCGCGTCTATTTCTTACCCAAAGGTAGACTGGTAGAGAACGCACCGGGCGCCGCAAGGAGTATTAATAAATAACTAGGCCCTCGCCCTTTGATTATATCTCGCCATGGAAAAGTGTACTAAGCCGAGTCGACGAGTGTTGCATCTGAATATAAACCAATGGGTTACGAATCAAAGTACATTTAAGTATTTAAACCTACATGATATTATTCGTCCTCCTACGAACTTAATCTATACTAATATTATAAAGCTGAAGAGTTTGTTTGTTTGAACGCGCTAATCTCAGGAACTACTGGTCCGATTTGAAAATTTCTTTCAGTGTTAGATAGCCCATTTATCGAGGAAGGCTATAGGCTTTTTATCCCGGTACAGGAAGTAGTTCCCACGGGATGCGGGTGAAACCGCTGGCAGAAGCTAGTTCCTTATAAAGTTATTTACCAAAATCATACCATGTAAGACAATACCCATGGAACGTTCTCTTACATATTAGTCGGAATTTTAATTTTAAATAACATGCATCTGTGTTTAAACGGAACCATAAAAATCTGACTTGTAGACAAAATAAACAAGTTTATTGTGTAAACGTCACTTGAGCTGCAAAGAATAATATATACATTTAAAATAAATAAATAATATGGAAGAAGATAATATATTGGCCGGAAATTTCAAGGATTCCGAAGTAAACTCGATACAAATTCGGTATTTGATAACGAGTCAATGCTTTTAATGAACTGTCAAACGGTTAAGGGAATGGTTACTCTCTATGCAATTTGTATGAAAATGTGAAATATAACGTCACAGATTTTTCACATCAAGCTGTGTATTTAAATAAAACTACTTTTACGGATTTTATCTCGGATATACAAGCTATTGATTTGCATTCGTACCATATTCAAGGACGTAATTATGCTAATGATTCTCGACCCAAATCAACAAAAAAATTGGTACGTAATTTTTTTTTTTCGGAATTTCATCAATGTCATCTAGCCCTATTTAAACTTGGCGCGTGTGTTACTGGCCTTAAAACCGTGCTGCGCCCTCACAAAACGCAAACACATAGCATACGCAACGATCATTCATAAACATTCATAAAATTGGATTAAGTACTTCTGAAATACTACGACATTACAATGACAAAAAAAGCAGTGCATATTAGCTATTTCCCGTCTACTGTAATTCCAATCGATTATTTACGTATTTTATGTCCTCCTCCTGAAATATGGCACAAATGCAAATTAAGACCTTGTATTAAGATTATTTAATCCCGACGATGAGCGTTTACCTGCCGTACTTCCCTACATAAGAGGAGTCACGGACAAAATGGCTACATCTTGAAGCGAGCTTGAATCAAAACCTACTTCAAACCGCAGAAGAAGATCAGTCAACTCTTACCACCTATCAAGTGTCCTCTACAAGATGCAGGTGTATACAAGCTTGACTGTGATTATGGTCTCTCTTACATAGGCCAAACAAAAAGGAGCAGAAGGACCCGCGTAAAAGAACACATCGCCGATGTCAAACACCGCCGTTCCATGAAGTCAGCAGTTTGTGAACACACACTTGACAAAGCATCAGATTTGATATACCACAAGTCATTGCAAAAGAAAACCGATTCCTGCTAAGGATGACTCGCGAGGCCATTCAATTAAAATACATCAATAGATGGCTTTAGCGTACCACCTGTTTGGAACCCTATCATCATAGTTTAGATAGTAAACGCGGGCCATGCACGGAATCAACACAATTGAGCTTTGATAAAATCAAAGACTCAACAATATCGGTCTTCGGAGAACGGTTGCGGAATCCGCGCTTTCTTGCTATTATGTCTGTATTATCATATCTTCTATACTCACTGTTATTCCCTATTCATCTGTGCTATTTGTAACTGCACATCCTTGATCTGAGAGTTGTGAATTAACTCGTCATACTAACACCCCGCACTGTCGTAGCCCAATGTAGGGCACGCTATAGTGGCGGTGAGACCCTTCATTGAGGAGTGGCTCGGGAGGAGTCAGGGCTCATCTGCCTCGTGACGCCGGTCCCCACTGGACACTTCTGCTTCGGTTAGGGCGTAAGGTAGCGCCCAGGTGTCACCACTGTGCAAAAGGCCATGAGGACACAGTCCAGGTGTGCCCTGTTTGGGAAGAGACATTATAGCCAGGCATAGGTTTCCCCGAGATGTTTTCCTTTACCCTTAATCAGTCATCGGTGTCTAAGATAAACTTATAAAGTAAAAAATTAAGTTTTAAAATAGTTTTTTTTACCTCAAATTATTACGAAAAGCAATAACAGTAACGAGCAAATGATAAAGTTCTTTTCAGAAATGCCACGTTAATGGCAGGCGTAAAACAGGCTGCCAACAGATAATTATTATTCCGAGCATTTCGCGTGATTTGATAACATCTCTGAATGTGTCATTAACAGGCATGTTAATGAATGGTACTGTATCTGCGTAGCTGACGTTTATGTAGATACACTTGTTTTGGGAATGTTTATAACGGGTATTCTATGAATTAAAACGTTAGAAAAATAAAAAAGCAAAAAAAACTATTCTTATTATTATTTTTTTTTTTAAGATTTTTACAATGATATATTGCGTGTAAAAGAATTGTAGGCACTTTAACGCAGTGTCGTTGTGCTTGTCAAATCAGATCGCGTGATTTAGCAAATTAATCATACAAGTTGAGCTATTATATGCTAGCATAGATCACGTCATTAAGCTCTCTCTAGTGACGGACCTACATAAATAAGTAGCATAGATTATTTAGTTGGTAGTTAGGCCTTTTTAGGAGACTTTTGAAGGAAGCTATTTTACTCTTCCGTCATCTGTTTTTCCTGGTTTTTCCTGACTAGGTTGGGGTCGGCTTTCAGTCTAAGCGGATGCAGCTGTGTACCTACCGTGACTGCGACTGGGGCCCGATTCTCCTAATTTTACTTAAGCGACATACGATTCACGTTCGACTCAATTCGACTGAGATCCAATCCCGACTCGATTACGATTGAAGCGTATGTGGCATTCCGCTATTTTTTCTTTGAAATAAACGTTTTTATCCTTTTCTATCATTCAATAATGAATCATTTTGTCTGCAAATGATTTACGATTGCAAAATGATTGTACAGCAAACTACCGTATAGACCAAAATCACCAAAATAGCAGACCAATCGTACACCAATCAAATGTCAATCGAATACGATTGGTCTTTTATTAGTAACAGAATGCCCGATATGGTAAAAACTGCTATTACAATCATATTGCGATTCGATTTCTATTCGATTTTGACATTATTAACTTAGGAGAATCGGGCCCCTGGCCTCCACAACCTGGGCAACTCTAAACCTCTTGGTAAGACTGGTGTCAGACTTACTGGCTTCCGACTACCCGTCATCATCTCCCGAGCCTTTGTCCCAAGTATGTTGGGGTCGGCTTCCACTCTAACCGGATGCAGCTGAGTACCAATGTTTAACAAGGAGCGACTGCCCGTATCTGACTACCCGCAACGACTGCCAAAGATGTTAAAATTACAATCGAGAACCACGGATGCACCAGTGGCTTGTATGCTGCACATTTATAGTAAGCATGTCCTATCTACGACATTGATTAGTCTTAGTAAAGTATGTCGTGGTAACGCACGCGATGGCGCGTCGCATGCGCCGGCGCACACGGGCTAAATAGCTTCAGATATATCTGTTGGAGTTGTGAGATTTTATGACAATCACATGTTATTATTGTTGCAAGATTTATAATGGCGATTATTATGCATTTTTGATGGACGATAATTTCGAAGGAGTTTTGTGTAGTCGCCTATACGTAATAGCTTTCAGTTATCGCTGTGAGTTATAAGATGTACTTAATGAAATGCCTAGAGGTGTTAAGCACAAAATCATCTTTGTAAATGGCTGTCACGCACATATTTGATATATGTTTTATTAACTTTGAATTTAGGGATTTAGGGACGAAAGATACATAAATAAGTTTGTTATATTATGACTTACGAGATATAACTCTCAGTGGCTGGGTGGCTGCCCTACATAAAATAAAAAGCCTTTACCCTACAAACTAGTTTATTATAACAATCTCAGGATAAATAAAACAGAATCTTGGCTCGTGCCACTCCCTCGCAAGTCACAGCGTGCTCATCAAAGCATGCAGAAAACAAAAGCAACGGAAATATTACTCCAGTCGACGACAAGAAAGCCCACAGGACAGTTTTCTATTCGAACATTTAATATTTCAAATAAAACCTCGGCTGTGTTCTCGCTTATCATTGCCTAATAGTAGAATAATTTAAAAACGTAACCTGTCAAAAATTCCCGCCTCATTTATGCAAATTGAAATACTTTTTAAATATAAAAGTTGGTAATTAAATGTAATATTCGCAAAAATGTTGTTTGTAAATCCAGTTATGCGTTTACAAATCGGTTAGAAGTTTTAAATCGTTGTTTTTCGTAAAGTTTGTGTCATAATTGACAGTTGGCGTATTTTAAAAAGATGGACGTTTTGAGGGGCGCGTTAGTGCGTTTAATATTTTTTGCTTTCTTCACACGGCATGCAATATCTCAGGAATACTTCAGAATGGTAAGTGCACTAATTAAAAGCATTTTCAAATAAATTTTCACTCGTTATATGCTAATTTTATGCAATGGTTATCTCGGTAAATCTTAAGAGTGCATTGTGATATTTTACGTAAGTCACTGCGCAAGAATTGCTAAAGTATCATTATCATACATACTTACTCTATTGTATTATAAGATCTGCTTGTTTTTAACAATGAGAGCACGACTGTCAGTCGTGACATCGAATGTTCGATGCTCATGTGACGCAAAATTAAAAAGACAGTTATTACTTACTTATTATAAAGAAAAGTCGGTGTAGCAACAAAAGAAACTATTTTTAATAGCACTATTGTGTTGGTTGTTGTATCTTTCGACATCTCGTAAATGAGATGTCTTATGAATGCTTTTTTGATAAAATTGTGTTTCTAACTCACTATTTAGACGTAACTAGCACATTTGAAATGACCACACTTCATTGTTGATATTGCGAGCCTTGAAAAGCTATTGGAAATAAAAGGGACAAATAAACCAATCTGCAAGATAATTGCTAAAATAATGATCGTTTTCTGCCTACCCTCCTCTTTAAAATAAGGTTTCTAGCAAACCCTAGTATTATATCAGTTTTTTTGCAAATCCACTCTGACGTGTATTTTGAAACGACTGAATTCAAAGCAAAGGGCTTAATACTTGGATTTCTAAAGTACAGGGGCTCACTGACTCAGAAATCGAAACTTAGCCACGACGAAGCAACGAGACAGATTTATCTTATCAGTCACTTAGGACCCACTTTCGCCCTTGTATATGATAAACTAGCTTCCGCCTTTCAACTTCGCGCAATCGGACAAAAGTCTATCAGCCTTTCTCTATAAATGAGCTTACACCGAAAGATTTTTTTCAAAACAGACCAGTAGCTCCTAAGGGTGCTTCTACATGGTGCATGTAACTGGAATATAGAACTTTGGTACATGCTCGTTAGATCCGCACATGCTTGTAAAATGCATATAACCTGCGCATGTGCCTCAATATGCGCCATGTATAATGGCGTTCACGGCCGATTTCAGCCACGGCGGCTGTTCCCATTTAAGGAGATCAGCCAGCTGCGCAGGACATATTATAGTGCACGAGCATTTGCGCAGACACAGGTGCACTCCCTATTCCTTCACTCTCATAGCCCGATGGGACGGCAATCCGACACGACCGGAAAGAGATCAGGCGCAGGACCGACATTTACGTGCTCTCCGATGCACGGGTGAATCAATCACCAACTTCCAGACTACGGGCTGCTTTGTGAAAGTTTTTAAGAAAACCCACAAAGCGATTTCGGCCCGACCCGGGAATCGAACCCGAGACCTCGAGCACAGCAGCCGCGCTTGCGACCATTAGACCAACGAGGCAGTCACTGTACTTGCAGCGTGTAGACGCATCCTTAGATTAGCGGGTTCAACCAAACAAACTAATTCATCAGCTTCATAACATTAGTGAAACTACTTAAACATTGCAAACAAACTAACTAACAAACAGTCAAGATACACTAATATCAAACGTGACCCAAATACCCTCATTGTCTTCAGTCACGGTATATGAACAGACAAACTTACCTACTTACTTGTACGTTATTATATACGTGACATTTTTTGTTCTACAAGCTTAGAGCATAGAATAAACTGGACAAGCCATTCAAAGTCATAGGTTTTTATTGCATATACAGGGTGTGTCGTTCACAATCACATTAAATCCTATCGCATATACTTTATGATATTCTATGGCGAATTGTAAAAAAAATAACCTAATCCATTCAGTGGTTTAACCACAGGAGTCATTTTTCGTTTCTATAAACAACATCATGTGTAAAGCAGAGATAAAGTTAGGAGTATCTAATGTTTTGATCAGTTGACAGCTGTCAGTTTTCAAGGGAGTATTTCAGTTGTTTGTTATGACTGACTTTTATATGGTGTTCTAATTTTCGCACATTTTTATTCTATTTACTTTGTTTGAAAAATTCTTTTTTTTTTATATTTGTACGTATTTTTCTTTGTGTTAATCGACATATATTAACCAGTATGTTAACGCATTTTATTTAATGTGATTGTGAACGACACACCCGATATAGACCTATTTCAGGTGCTTAAGAAACGTCAAGTTGCGCGGTTCCAAAGAGTAGGTCTTATGGAGAAGAACCGGCAAGAAACTCCATAGACATTGCCTTTCCTTCTGGTAAAGACAAAAGCACCTGTGGTATTATTATGTCGGTAATTACATCGTCTGCCTAGCTTTTTTCCAACTTTGTTGAGGTCGGCTTCCAGTCTAAAGAAATGCAGCTGAGTACCAGTGTTTTACAAAGAGCGACGGCCTATCTAACCTCCTCAAACCAGTTATTACCCTTTAGTAAGACTTGGTATCCGTAAGGTCACAAGCTAGAAAGTCTAACAACCAGTCTTGCCATGGGATATTGGGTTGCCCCGGTAACTGAGTTGACGAGGTCAGATAGGCAGTGCTCTATGTAAAACACCGGTACTCCGTTGCATGCGGTTAGACTGGAAGACGACCCCAACATAGTTGGAAAAAAGCTGCGCAGATGATGACTCTCGTGGCGTTTCCAGTTGGTTCAATGCTCTAAGTAACCTTTAAAATCTTTGCGGAGCATGACCAAAATGACAAATTGCATGGAAGATGTACAAAAACGTCATTTTGGACAATTGTTCTGCAGATTAACCCAAAATCAGAGATCGGAGATTAAGATTCGGTCATGCTCTGTGGTGCTGTGCTAAATAGATGCATATTCTACCTCTACCTATATCTCGTATCGTCATAACCTACACTAATATTATGAAGCGATAAATATTAGAACTGCCTAGTTGGTCTAGTGGTCGCAAGCGCGACTGCTATGACTCGTGTTCGATTCCCGGGTCGGGCCGAAATCGCTTTGTGGGTTTTGTCTCTCCTTGTCCTTATATTATGTTTAGAAAAGAGTATCTATGGAGTTTCTTGCCGGTTCTTCTCCGTAAGACCCACTCCTTTGAATCGAGCACCTAGCTATTGGCGTTTCGTAAGAACCTGTAATAGGTCTATATAAAATAATAACCTTTTACTTGCACTTGGTCAAAAAAGAAGTAGTGTAGTCGTGGTGCCCTAGTGGGTAAAGAACCAACCTCTCGAGTAGGAGGGTGTGGGTTCGATTCCAGGTCAGGCAAGTACCAATGCAACTTTTCTAAGTTTGTATGTACTTTCTAAGTAATCTTAGACAGCAATGGCTGATAAAAAGGTGAAGGAAAACATCTTGAGGAAACCTGGACTATATAGTCTGAAATCACCAACCCGCATTGAGCAAGCGTGGTGATTAATGCTCAATCCTTCTCCGTGTGAGAGGAGGCCTGTGCCCAGCAGTGGGACGATAAAAAGGCTGTAACAGTGGTCAAAAAAACCTTCCTAATCAATTAAGTAGGTTAAGTTAGATATACCTCTAATACTAAAAGATGTTTCAAGTGAAAGCATTATTTCCTGTGATTATCGTGTCAAAACAAATAAACTATTCAGCTTTATCATTTCAGTAGTTACAGTTTTTTTTGCTATAACCAGTTGCAACACTCTTACCAAAAACATAGATTTTCATTACCAAAAAAATACCTTAAAAACGGTGCCTGAAATGAAGCAACTTTATAAGCCACGTGGTATCCAATGACCAATCACTTTCATTAACCCATTGTTTTCAATGCGATAGACAGACGGATGTCTGACAATAGGGAGACACTTTCGCTTTTTATTATCGGCGATAAACTTAAAATTGGGTTGTGGAGTCGTTCAAAGCTATTCATTTCCAGACTCGGGGCTAATTTGCGCACAGAGCAATTTTTAACCCGACCAGGGATCCTCTCAGGTTTCGACTCTGAGATCGCGACCAACTGCGATCAGCAGGGCCTTAAACTAATTTCAAACAACCTTCGTTTCAAAAATATGGTAGCATCTACCACCGGTACATACCGTTTAACGGGCAGATTATGGAAATGGATATCAATAAATTACTATCTTCTGCCAGCGGTTTCACCCGCATCCCGTGGGAACTACTTCCCGTACCGGGATAAAAAGTAGCCTATAGCCTTCCTCGATAAATGGGCTATCTAACACTGAAAGAAATTTTCAAATCGGACCAGTAGTTGCTGAGATTAGCGCGTTCAAACAAACAAACAAACAAACTCTTCAGCTTTATAATATTAGTATAGATTATCCTTGGCTCCAAACAACTTTTGGGACAAAGCGACCTTTTTCCACTAAAATTAGTCATCGTCATTTGGTCTATCCATCCTCGTTCATGCTCAACACCTTCCTTGCTAAAATTAGTGCCAGCAAAACTGATCTCTTGCCAAAACAATTGTTTAAAGTCACGATAAACCAATTTTCTGGTCCAAGATTCAGCCTTCGTAAAACTAAGACAATATGACTTTGTTAAGAAAAATAAAAAAATATAACAATCCACGATTTGATTGTTTTGTGTCACAAATGGGCGGAAATCCTTATATTATTATATACGTATGTACGTATGCGCGTTACTGTAATAGGGATATTAAATAACCTTGAATATAACAATGTCTTCATGTAAGTAATTTAGAATGACACTCTGTCCTTGTGACATTAAATGAAAAAAATACTTCTATAAGAAGATGATGTTCGTCATCATCATCTCCCGAGCCTTTTCTCAACTATGTTGGGGTCGGCTTCCAGTCTAACCGGGTGCAGCTGAGTACAGTCTTTTTAATGAAGAGACCGTTATCTGACCTCCTCATCCCAGTTACCCGGTCAACCCGATACTCCTTGTATAACTATCAAACTGTATATGGTTAGCCCGAAAGTCGACCACAAGTTGAAAGTTTAATAAGCACATGATGTGCGCGAACAATTATTCTAGCATTGGATTCGCGCTCAAACGCGCAGGTACAATTATTTTGTTTGCAAATATGTAAAAAATAACATTTGTATACCGTATGTAATAATATCAATGTTTACTTTTCAGGGGGTGAACACAAACTCAGCGGAGGCCTCTCAGTTCCTCCGCGAGTATGACAGAGAAGCTTCGGGAATGTGCTATAGGTAAGACCTTGTAATTGTTAAGACGAGATTTCACAATGAAGCGGCCCTGTAACTCACACATATGTTTCTTCTGGTCTACTTGATAAACAGTACAGTATAAATTGTACGCGTACATTTCCAAAATGTCCGCGAAACTGCAACCTATGTCCAACACATGCTAGCGGTAGACTTGTACTGACGGATAGATAGTACGAGCAGATGCAAACTATTTAAATACAAAACCATAGAAGCTTACAGTCCTCCTTGTGATCTCTCTCCGGTGGTGTCGGATTGCCGTCCCATCACGCTATGAGAGTGAAGGAATAGTGAGTGCACCTGTATCTGATACACCGCGAACGACAATTTATGTGGATGAAATTATAAGATGGCTTATTCTATATTTCTTTATTTACGTACATATATTTCATAAACTTTATTAATAAAATATTTTATTTATACACACATATTCTACGTAGCTATATCCTACCTAATGTGTAGATTATTTGTTAAAAAAAGGAAAAATAAAAACTATGTATCAAAAAATTATTCCGCATCGCTGTCAGCGGGGATCGTGCCCAAAAGACTGGCTGCATTGCCACGCTGAATGGCATTGCATATTCTTTGGCCGAAGTATAGACCAGCCTTTTGGTCATGAGTGAACCCCACTAATTACATAAATATTATTAAAAAAAACTCCCAATTACAGGGTCACGATGTCCCAATGGAAATTCGTGACGAACATAACGGAATATAATCGACGGAGAATGATGGAGGAACTGGCCCTCAGCTCCAAGTTCGAGAGGCTCTCCTGGAGGAAGGCTGCAGCTTACGACTCCTCGAGGCTGTCAGACCCTCAGGGGAGGAGGCAGTTGCAGAAGATAGTGCAGTCTAGTAGGGCTGCTTTGCCTGATGATAAGTATTCTGAGGTAAGTGGTTCAATGGAGTAGTTTTGGGAAATACTGGAGAGAGAATTCAAAAACTTGATTAGGAAATGTTCAATTTATGATATGAAAATTCTTACACTAACTTTTTCCAGCGGATTCGTAGTGCTCAATCCTTCTCCGTGTGAGAGGAGGCCTGGGCCCAGCAGTGGGACGTTATTTATCTTTAGTGTCCCATGAAATTATTCCGAGAAATACGATAAAAAGCCTAGCCTATATCTATCTATTATCTATCTACATATATAAAAATGAAACCCGCTTTCCGTTGTCACGACATACATAACATGAAAACGGCTTGACCGATTTGGCTGAAAATTAGAGGGGAGGTAACTTAGACCCGGGAGAAGGTTTTAGGATAGTTTTTGTCACCATCCGGCTACGGGACTCGGGTGAAACCGCGGGTGAAAGCTAGTCTTTTGTAAATAGGCCATCTACACTACATTTGCAAATCGGTGCAAAATGCTTTATAACAAACAAGCTCTTCAAGTTTAGAAGTACAATGTTATAGTATAGACATATCTAATGACATTCAGTATTCATTTTATACTGAAAGAATCTTTAAAATCGTACCATTACTTCTCGAAAATACCCCATTCAAACGAACTAACTCTTCAGCTTTACAATATTGTATAGAAAAATAATTTATTCTTTCAACCTCCTATCTCTTCCAGCTCCAACAACTTATATCAGAAATGAAAGAAATCTACAACTCTGCAAAAATCTGCCCTTACGGCCAGAAGCCTTATGACCCTCACATACCTCGTGTGCCTTACAGCCACGAATTCCAGGACATTCCTCAGGGTTACCAGCTAGCCAATGAGCCATACCAACATTATCAGCCTTACACTGAATCTACGGAATCCAACTACTGTGATATGCAGCTGGACCCTGAGATTTCAAGGATTTTAGCCCATTCGAGGATTGAGAGTGAATTACTGTACGTTTGGAAGAGCTTTCGGGAGCAAACTGGACCGAAGTTGAAGAATCGGTTTATGAGATATGTGCAGTTGGCTAATCAGGCTGCTGAGAATACTGGTGAGTAAATTTTGGATGGTTGTGGTAATAATGTTCTAAAAACTGTTACACTATAAAAGAAAGCTATTAACTAAGTAAATAATAAACTACTACTATCTTACATTAAACGCCTTACTCTCTTCTAATTATTTTGCTGTGCCATCAGGGTCCATAATTGTGTCTATCAATTTATATTTTCCACCCAATGTACATTATGGAACGCAATAAAGGATATTATATGATTCATTATGAAAGAGTCACAAAAATAAAAGAAAGCAAAGTCATACTCATACTTTATTTGAGAGCACACTACATACTGATCAGTCCGAGTGTCGGCCGATGGTTGACTGACAAACTATCGGCCGACACTCTTAATACCGATATTTATTGTGAAGGTTATCGTATATCCTACTATATTAGCCGGTTTGATATCGACCGGATACGTAATCAGTCGTTATAATATGCCCACTACCATTCATCTCTATAGTAAGGGATAAGGGCAGGAAGATGATGACGTATCAAAAATCTAACTAATTTTCATAATATATAAGGTCTCACAATCTTCCTTAGGCTATAGGGACGCCGGAGACCAAATGCGAGCGGCCTACGAAGACCCATCCTTCAGGGCGAGCGTCGAAGAGATGTACAACCAAATACAGCCATTATACAAGCAACTATTCACGTATGTGAGGAGAAGACTGGTGCAGAGGTATGGGGAGACCAGTGTGAGGTCTGATGGGCCTATTCCTGCTCATTTACTTGGTAAGTTCAAGGAAATGGGGGATGTCTTGGTTTCTGGAAGACCTATTAAGGACAGGATCTTTAAAATTTGGTCTAATGGAGAAGAATTTGTAAGCAACGGCATGTAGATATATTATTCTGAAATCCAAAATTGATCGTGCACATTAAGCGTCATTGCCAATCCTTGGAAAAGCGCTCATTTCTTCTCTATATGAGAAGAAACCACAGCCTTTCCATTGGTTTTGCCTTTTTTAGAAGATAATATATCCAGAACTGGCAGTCATCCAAGATTTTGATAGTGAACATGCGAAGAAGTCTTCTATATCCAACTTTCTGCTTATCTTCAGGTAACATGTGGGCACAAAATTGGAAGTCGATCATGGATCTAGTGATGCCATTCCCGCAGTCTCCCAACGTGGATGTCACTGCGGAGATGTTGAGGCAAGGCTTCACGCCGCTCAGGTGAGACTGTGAGATCTTCTTGTTTTCAGAAGATGTGTTAAAAATGGTGAAGAGTGAATGCGTTACGTTAGCTATTAGTTGAAAACCGTTAATGTTACGAGATATAAAAATGTTGAGTAATTTACAGAAGCGAATTTTTATTTACAGGTGAATAGATTTCTTTTTTTTATGAAAGACCTTATTTTTACACGCATCAAGTGAGTTACTAAAATTACTACCTATAGTTATCAGTTATAAATATTGGGATAAGGGCAGGAAGTGAACCAACTTCGAAAATATATTTTTCAAAATTCACTCAATTAAAAAACTCAATTTAAGTCTTCTGCAAAAGATAGCTAAAAATAATGAAAAACTAGCTACCACTCCAAAAATCCCCATCAATTCCCAGAATGTTCCAAATGGCCGAAGAATTCTACACGTCCATGGGTCTGAAGCCAGTGCCTCCGGAGTTCTGGCGCGGCTCCATGCTGGTGCGGCCAGCACAGCGGACTGTGCAGTGCACGGCCAGCGCCTGGGACCTCTGCAATAGGATCGACTACAGGTAAGTGTACTAATGAGGAGTTCTACACGTCCATGGGTCTGAAGCCAGTGCAATAGGATCGACTATAGATCATCATCATCATCTCCCAAGCCTTTTTCCCAACTATGTTGGGGTCGGCTTCCAGTCTAACCGGGTGCAGCTGATGCGGCAGATGCGGCTGCAGTACCAGAGTTTTACAAGGAACGACTGCCTATCTGAGCTCCTCAACTCAGTTACCTGGGCAACCCACGGTTTTAACCTTGCCAAATACTCCCAAATTCCAATAAAAACTGCAGCTAAAAATATTTAAATTGGTTCTAGAATAAAGCAGTGCACGGAAGTGACGATGCAGGACCTGGTGTCCACTCACCACGAGATGGCACACATACAGTACTACCTGCAGTACTCCGAGCAGCCGCAACTCTTCAGAGACGGAGCCAACCCTGGTAACCAGTCTACCTACCTCTATAGTTATATTATACTAGCTTCTGCCAGCGGTTTCACCCGCATCCCGTGGGAACTACTTCCCGTACCGGGATAAAAAGTAGCCTATAGCCTTCCTCGATAAATGGGCTATCTAACACTGAAAAAATTTTTCAAATCGGACCAGTAGTTCCTGGTATTAGCGCGTTCAAACAAACAAACAAACTCTTCAGCTTTATAATATTAGTATAGAAAGTATAGATTAGCCTCTAACCGATAAACAGTAGGATATAGCAATAACCTTCCTCGATAAATGAGCTATCTAATATTGAAATAATTTATCAAATCCAATCAGTAGTTCCTGAGATTAGCGCGTTCAAGCAAACAAAACTACAAAATCTTCAGTTTCATAATATTAGTATAGATTACATAAATAATTTTAATTAAAAAATAGTCGGCAATGTGTATTTCGATACTTACCACACTCATTTTATACCCACACGATAGATATAGTCCCCAGGCCGGCGAACAAATTTTTTTTTGATACATATACATTTAAGACTTTGTGAGTGCCTTCCTTACGATGAGTCCGACAAACTTTTCGAATGCGCAAATTTTGGTGCCGCTGCGTTTTTTAATGCTTGACTCCTGAAATTGTTGATATGACGTCACTATGGCTCTTCGTACATACACGTTTCATCTTTTGAGATACGTTTAATAAAGTTAACTAGAGAATGGTGGTCAACTTGTCCGATAAAGATCGTGCTGCGTTTGGAGTGTCCACCATCCTGAAAATGTCGGTATGACGTCACTACGACTCTTCGTACATACACGTTTCATTTTTTGAGGTTTGTTTAATAAAGTTAACTAGAATATTGTGGTCAAGTTGTCCGATAAAGATCATGCTGCGTTTGGAGTGTCCACCATCCGAAACATGTCGATATGACGTCACTGTGTCTCCCCATACATACATGTCGGACAAATACAACAATGATAGATAATACTATTCTTATTGCAAATATCCACTTGTCCGACAAATGTAGTGAGTCAAATAGTCAGTTCGACAAGAAAATGAGAAAAAAATATTACAATTGGAAGAAGTTTATTCTTTTTGTCAATTTCTGACTTAAATATTCACGTGCATTATTTAAGTATATTAAATTGGCATACTACTTACCAATTTTAATTACTATTTTAGAAAAAGTAGCCTGACTAAGACGTATTGTTGATAGTTTATATTATGTTAAGGAATAATATCCCACATCTATTAATGGACTATATATCAATCAAAAGGTCTTTTTAAGTGCAACATTTTGTCTCAACATACCACTTATCAATTCTTAGTATTTTAGAAGATATAGCCCAAATAAGGCGTATTATCGATAGGTTTTACTATGTTAGGGAATAATGTCCCACCTCTAGGTATGAACCATATGTCAATCGAAAGATCTTTTTAAGCGCTATATTCCGTCTTAACAAACCACTTACCGATTCTTAGTATTTTGGAAGACATAACTGACCTAAGGCATATTATTGATACTTTACATTGTGTTAAGGAATAACATCTCACTTGAAGTTATGAGCCATATTTCAATCAAAAGATCTTTTTAAGCGCAAGGTTGTATTAGCATAACTCCGACAAATTGTTAGTACTTTAAAAGCTAGAGCTTTTCTAAGATTATATTATCGGTAGGTTCTGTCAAGCTAATCCATTACTTCTTTAGTAACAAATTATATATTATTTGAAAAACCTTTCCAAATGAAACATTTCGTGTTAACATACTTCCGACAAATTGTTAGTAGTTTAGAAGCTAGAGCTTATTTAAAATTATAATTATTGATAGATGTTTTCAATTAAATAAATCCCATCTCTAGTAATGAGTTATACATCATTCAAAAGACGTTTTTAAATGCAACATTTCATATTAAAAAAACTTCGGCGAATTGTTAGTATTTCAGAAGCTAGAGCTTATATAAGATTATTTTATCGATAGGTGTTTTCAAGTTAATAAATCCCTCGTGTAGTAATGATACATATATCATTCGAAACGACTTTCTAAATGCAACATTTACTATTAACATACTTCACACCAATTGTCAGTACTTTATACCAAATCTTAAAATATATCTATATTTTCCGGACGGTGGACACTCCATATGCAGCATGATCTTTGTCGGACAAGCTTACCACAATTTTCTAGTTAACTTTATTAAACAAATGTCAAAAAATGAAACAGGTATGTACGAAGAGTCGTAGTGACGTCATATCGACATGTTTCGGATGGTGGACACTCCAAACGCAGCATGATCTTTATCGGACAACTTGAACACAATATTCTAGTTAACTTTATTACTGTTACTGTTACAGCCTTTTTTTTTTTTTTTTTTTTTTTTTTTTTTTTATCGTCCCACTGCTGGGCACAGGCCTCCTCTCACACGGAGAAGGATTGAGCATTAATCACCACGCTTGCTCAATGCGGGTTGGTAATTTCAGACTATATATATAGTCCAGGTTTCCTCAAGATGTTTTCCTTCACCTTTTTATCAGCCATTGGTGTCTAAGATTACTTAGAAAGTACATACAAACTTAGAAAAGTTGCATTGGTACTTGCCTGACCTGGAATCGAACCCACACCCTCATACTCGAGAGGTTGGTTCTTTACCCACTAGGCCACCACGACTAACTTTATTAAACAAACTTCAAAAAATGAAACGTGTATGTACGAAGAGTCGTAGTGACGTCATACCGACATTTTCAGGATGGTGGACACTCCAAACGCAGCACGATCTTTATCGGACAAGTTGACCACCATTCTCTGGTTAACTTTATTAAACGAATCTCAAAAGATGAAACGTGTATGTACGAAGAGCCATAGTGACGTCATATCGACAATTTCAGGAGTCAAGCATTAAAAAACGCAGCGGCACCAAAATTTGCGCATTCGAAAAGTTTGTCGGACTCATCGTAAGGAAGGCACTCACAAAGTCTTAAATGTATATGTATCAAAAAAAAATTTGTTCGCCGGCCTGGGGACTAATACCCGTTACGATGACAAAGGCATGAAAACTGAAAACTTACAAACATATGAAAAGAACTCATTAACTTATGTCAACTTATAATTATTATTGTGCTATTGTTATCACACTTGATCAAACATTACTTTATTTAAATTAATTTTCAATACAATTACAATTCTTAATAATAGATCATTAATTTCAACATGTAAAGCAAGTCTTCGGTAGTATAGTGGTAAGTATCCCCGCCTGTCACGCGGGAGACCGGGGTTCGATTCCCCGCCGGAGAGATTCTTTTTTGTAATTTTTTCATCCAAAACATAATTTAAAAAATATTTTTTTGTATTTTTAATAATTAACATTAGTCAAGTTATAAATAATGTTTTTTTACAGCTTTTCATGAAGCGGTAGCCAACGCCGCTACTTTATCAGTTTACAATCTTCCCCACCTGCAGAGAGTTGGACTTTATCAAAATAAGTAAGTACATACACTAAACATACATTACAAAAACAGCAAACTTGGTATTCGGAAAGACCGATCAGATATTTTCTTTAAATATTATGTATTTTACTTTATCATAATCAATTTAGTATTTTTCCCAAAAGGAAAAGTAATAACAAAAATTAATATAGATACATTCTGAATTTCGACAAAAATTTTCAAGAACTCTCCACACCAAATTCCATCTGAATCTGTTCAGTAATTTACCAGAAACAAACATTGATAACAAGTACACAAGTTTCACATTTATTTCCCACTTGGTCACCCATCCACTTTTACTCTGCTTAACCTTTCAGGAGTCACGATCCTTACGAGGTGGGGATGAATTTCCTCATGACCATGGCTTTGGAGAAGGTGGCCTATCTACCCTTCGCGTTTATGGTGGATCAGGTAACATATCTTGGGATCAAAAATAAAAATAAGATTTTTACTTTCATCTAAGATGTAGAAATACTTTACATAAGAAAAATAGTCGAATGATTGAGTCAAACTCAGAACTTCCTTTCTTTAAAGTCGGTTAAAAAACACTCGAAATTTATGTTACAGTGGAGGTGGTCAGTTTTCGAAGATGGCGTCCAAAATATGAATTCAAGATGGTGGCAAATGAAGTTACGTTATCAGGTAAAATTTTTGAAACTTTCCTTTTCTCAAGTTGGTCAAATGGCTGATTGTTGTGGTATTTGTGTAAATAGGAATTTGTATATCAGGTGTGTCGTACCTATTATAATTACATTAAATTGAATGCGTTAATATACTGGTTAACATAAATATGTCGATTACCACAAAAAAAAAACTTAAATGCGGACAGCCCCGAGGACACGGTGAACCACACAGTCCAGGAGTGCCCCGCATGGGAGGGGCACCGCCGGGTCCTCGTCGAGGCTTTGGGCGGCGGCAACCTCTCGCGTCCGGCCCTGGTTCAGGCCATGGTCCGGGGCGAGAGGGAATGGGATGCCGTCGCCTCCTTCTGCGAAGCAGTCATGCTCGAGAAGGAGGAGGCGGAACGTCAGAGAGTTCGCACCTCTCATCCCGGCCGCCGCGCTGGACCAGGTAGACACCACGGGCGCCGGGTGTCGCGAGATGACTCCCGGCCACCGTAGGCGTGGGTCTATGGGCGGTGAGTTCGGGTGGCTCATCGTCCCTCTGTCTACTTAGACGACAGACCCGTGTCGACGGCGCGCGTTGTTCCACGCGCTCCTCAAAGAGATGTCAGCAACCCCAGCGGGGCCCAACAGGGCCAAGGTCTGCCGGGGCTGCGGGATTGTTCGAAAGAGATACCGCGGCCCTGGTACATAAAAGGGACGGACCTATGACGGAACACGACGGTGTTTAGTCAGTAAGAGTCTGACACTCCCTCACCGCTGCTAACCCACAGCGGGAGGGGTCATTTGATGATTTTTGACGTAGTTAAAAAAGGGGTATGGGGTTGCCCGGGTAACTGGGTTGAGGGGGTCAGATAGGCAGTCGCTTCTTGTAAAGCACTGGTACTCAGCTACATCCGGTTAAACTGGAAGCCGACCCCAACATAGTTTGGGAAAAAGGCTCGGAGGATGATGATGAATTGTTAAAATATTTCCAAAGTACATAATTGTTGTAACAAAAAATTAAATTATAAATTTTAAAAAAAACCCCGACCCAAAAAAGTACGCAATTATTATGACAAAATGTTAAAAACGATAAACCATATAAAAATCAAAAAATAACTTTTAACACTACGTAAGTACCAACTAAAGCATGTCAGACTAAACTAAATGTTGACGTGTCGGGGGACCGCTTCATGGTTTTTAAAGCTCTTTAATTTTTCCTTCTTTTTATGATGAGGTCGCTATATGCGATCTCGGCCAAAGGAAGCTGTTTAACAATCCTCATGACAAACTGGCTCTGGGAGAATTGCACAGATTCAGAAACAATAAACTATGACACTCTCGAATGACATTCCTTTCAAACAAAAAAAAACGCATTACAATCGGATCATCCGTTTGGGAGCTACGATGCCACATACACACACACACACACACACACACAGACACCTCAAACCTATAACACCCCGTGGTTTTTGCGTCGGGGATTAAAAACGGACGTTAATGTTGTCTGTGTAAAACTTTGTATATTTTTCAGGGAGTAATTCCACCAGTACCAAGGCATGAGAGTGACTTTGATCCGGGCTCTAAATACCACATCATTTCTGATCAGGTAAATTAATTACGGTGTGAAAAATTACGGTAGACGGGAAATATCTAATATGCTTTTTTTGTCATTCTAATTGCATTTATTGCATAGTATTGCATAGTATTGCATAGTATTGCATAGTATTTCAGAATTACGAATTTTGTGAGACCATAGTGCAGTTTTAAGGCCAGTAACACACGCGCTGAGTTTTAATACGGCTAGGTGAAACTGACGGATTTCCGAAAAAAAATTACGTACCAATTTTTTTGTTGATGTGGGTTGAGAATCATTATCTCATAATTACGTCCTTGAATATTGCTCGGATGCAAATCAACAGCTTGTATTAACGGCTGTTCTGAATATTCTATCTATCCGTAACAGCCACCGATAGATTAGATTTTGGAAACAGTCACACACTTTTTTTTACTTTTACACACAATTTTTTTTACTCCGACCAAAAGTCTGATCTACTTTGTGTGTCTGTTTGGTACGCAGGAACTCTTAAATAGATTTATTTACCTATTTGGATGTTTTTTGTATTACCGACTGCCCAAAATGGAGGAGGTATTTTCGCCGATTACTCAAAGGCCCTTGGACTGATTTGCAAATTATTTTATTTAAGAAAAGGGTTTCTAAGTGTTCTTATTGACTATATAGTTTTCAGATCCGAATCTGATGATACAATTGATTGAATTAATTTCCTGTTATTATATTTTTGGTTCATGAAATTTTGAAATATTCTCTTTTCCTATATTTTCAGGAGTACATCAAATACTTTTTAGCCACAATCCTGGAATTCCAAATCTTCGAGCAACTATGTTCAGTGTCCGGACACACCGGACACTTGTACGAGTGCGACGTGTATAGGAGCAGGGACGCCGGCCGCGTGCTCAGGTGTGTAGCGAGCCGGACAGTGTGTGTCCGGTGCAGTGTCCGGACACACACACACCGGACACTTGTACGAGTGTGACGTGTATAGGAGCAGGGACGCCGGCCGCGTGCTCAGGTGTGTAGCGAGCCGGACAGTGTGTGTCCGATGCAGTGTCCAGACACACACACCGGACACTTATAAGAGTGCGACGTGTATAGGAGCAGGGACGCCGGCCGCGTGCTCAGGTGTGTAGCGAGCCGGACAGTGTGTGTCCGGTGCAGTGTCCGGACACACACACACCGGACACTTGTACGAGTGCGACGTGTATAGGAGCAGGGACGCCGGCCGCGTGCTCAGGTGTGTAGCGAGCCGGACAGTGTGTGTTCGGTGCAGTGTCCGGACACACACACACCGGACACTTGTACGACACTTGTACGCCGGCCGGATTTCTTTAACCTATCTATCCATAATTTAGCAAAAACAAATAAATGAGAAATTAATCTGTATTTTTTTTTTCAGCGAAATAATGCAAGCCGGTTCTTCTAAGCCCGCTTCGGAAATTATCAAATCCATGACCAGAGGCAAAACCAATAGGATATCACCTGAAGCTCTCGTCAAGTAAGTCGTGATGATGATTATCGGCTACGGCGGTTGTTCTCTCATATAAGAAAATCAGCCAGCTGCGCAGGACATATTATAGTGCACAAGCATTTGCTTGGACACACGTGCACTCACTATTCCTTCACTCTCAGTACATAAGGGAGAACTAAGGGGAGTACATAATGGAGTAAAGTAGCCGGCATATAACTTGGCAAGGATTTGGGACCTTTAATAAGTGTGAGCTCGCTCATAGTGCACTAAATTATACAAAAAAGTGGTCCCTGTTATTGCTTGTGCATTATTCTATGGTTATTGACATCATTTATTGACGATTACGTCTGCTTGAAAAAAATAGGACCTGTTTTCATCTCACGATTCTTGCCAAGTTACGTGCCGGGAACTATACATAGGGGTAGTACATAAAGAAGTACATAGGGGTGGTACATGAGTGAGTACTGAACATAGGGAGTACAATGGGGTAGTACATTAGGGAGTACATAAGGGAGAACTATGGGGTAGTACATTAGGGAGTACATAGGGGGAATACATAAGGGAGGACTTAGGGGGAGTAAATAGGAAGAATACATAAGGGAGGACTTAGGGGAGTACATATATTATGGGAGTACATATAGGGAATACATAAGGGAGGATTTAGGGGGAGTACATAATCGGGTACATAAGTACATTCGCAGAATTCTGTTATTTAGAAATTATATTTCTTTCTTTCTTTCCCAGATACTTCCGACCTTTAGAACTCTGGCTCCGCGTCCAGAATCGAGACGAGCCCCTCATAGGCTGGAGTTCCAACTACCACGACGTCGCGTTGTTCGCTCCCCAGAGAGGGGGGGTGGGGGGGAGGGTTAGCTCCTATCTACTGATCATCAGTGTACTTTGTATTGTGGTATAAATATATTGTATTTTGGATGTGTTGTTTTTTTAATCCCGACGTTTCGGATCCTTTACAGCATCCATGGTCACGGGCAAACTAATTTAAGACAAATAATAATAATCGCGATAAAATCCGTAAAGGTAGTTTTGTTTTAATGTCTTATATTCGCGTAAATGTCAGAAATCAATATGTGTAGTTTAGATACTTTGTTTTCTTCTTAAAATCAGATTTTGAATAACCAAACCAAACTTGATGGCGTCTCAAAACTCATTTTTGAGCAAAAATGTTTTTTTTAATCTTACGGTTGTCTGAGAAACTGGATTGAGGAGGTCTGATAGGCAGTTACCAGTTAGGCTGGGAGCCGACTCCAAGTACCTACTTATAGAAAAAGCTAGGAAGACAAAAGAAACCAAAATAAGTTTAAAAAATCATGTGCGCATTAAGTACTTACGTCGAAATGAAAATAAAAGACTCGATGGACAATCTACAAAATATTTTGAACTCTTTCAAAGACTTATTTATTTTGTTTGAAAAAGTGAAAGTGTATGAAGGAAGGTCACTTTCTGAGTGATTTTGAGTTACCTAGGCATACCTTGGGCTAGTCGTTACGGGTAGTCAGAAGCCAGTAAGTCTGACACCAATCTAACCAAGGGGTATTGGGTTGCCCGGATAACTGGGTTCAGGGGGTCAGATAGGGCAGTCGCTCCTTGTAAAGCACTGGTACTCAGCTACATCCGGTTAGACTGGAAGCCGACCCCAACATAGTTGGGAAAAAGGCTCGGACGATGATGACCTTGGTCTAGTCTAGATGAATAAAATAATAACCGTGTAACCTAGATATAGTTATATATAAAAAAAAACTGTGTCTGTCTGTCTGCGGTTCAAATGGCTTAGAATGTCATTAGCAATAGTCAACCTAGGTTAAAGATACAATTTTGAGATTTTAGAAAAGTTTCAGGTGCATAAAAATTTACTCGAAAATTAGTTACCTACGAATTAATCTTTAACGAAAACTATACTCGTACTTAGGAACTTACTTTTTTGGAACCTGTGGGTATTATCGTTTTTGACAATCGAACTTGAACCATCATTAATAACGAATTAAAAAGTAATTATCGTATTGAATGGTGGTGAAAAGAAAGCTTATTATGTAGGTAAGTAAATAATAAAATACTATACAAAAGCTTAAAACGACATTATTTGAAAAGGGTTTCATATCGACGATACGTGAACGATACGAAGTTGGCATTGCAGTTCATACTGAGGTCTTCATCTCCTGAGCCTATTCCCAACTATGTAGGGGTCGGCTTCCAGTCTAACCGGATGTGGTTGAGTACCAGCGTTTTACATAGAGCAATTCTCCAACTGACCTCATTAACCCAGTTACCCGGGCAACCCTTGACTTTCTAACTACTCCTTTGTGCTGAAACAAAACTGAAATGTGGATGAAGAGTCCTAGTTATAAACAAACTTAGTCGTGTCGGCCTCGTCACGTAATCGTCACATTTAAAAGCACCGTGGGAACTGATTAGGGTTTTTGTCAACTTTACTACATAGCTTTTTTGGACAATAGGTAAGACGACGACACAAATATAGCTGTATTTGTTCAATGGTTATGAATGGACAGAAAGATAGATCATTTTTTTAATTTTAAATACACTTTAAAAATAGAAAATAACATATACTGAAAAGTTGGCTAATCAAAGAAACTAATATGTAATCAGATTTTTTTTTAATGTTAGATAGCCTATTGATCCACGAAGGATAGGTACATAGGGATAATTAGGCTTCTGTTCATCAGGGAGCGTAGAATAGTTCCCACAGAACACGAGTAAAACGGCTGGCAGAAGCTAGTATTTATCCAATAAGTACAATTATCGCGTCGGCTCCCAATTGTTTTATTACAAAGCCGTTTTTATTTGTTCGTAGCTAATACAATTTCCTAATGTAACATCACCTTGTTGCGTTCTGCTGCTAAACCATTTGGAATGTAGATCTTGATAAACAGACAAAATCAATATACACCTCTAAGGTATTTTGGGAAAATTACATCCATGAAAATCACAATAAGAACTTACTATCTGTACAATGCTGGGCTGATAATTTAGCTTACTAAATGCTTAGTAAGTAAGTATAGTAGGTAACTAAAGGCGTCCATTTTTTCACCTTTTCGCCTTTCAAAGTGCCCTAATGTATTCACAAAACAGTCGTTAGAAGATCGCGAGAGCGCGCGCAATTCTCATTTCAAAAAATCTAAAATGGAGTCGCTGTCAAAATTAATATTCTTTTTAATACTTTTTTTGAATCTAAAATCAAATGTGTGTTTAGAAAATAATTTGTTAATAATTTTGGAAGAAAGCTTTCATGAGAAATTGACTGAATTTAGTAATTATGTTGTAAGTTTTTTGGAAAATTTTAACGATAGACATTTGGGTGGGACGGAGTTGGGCAAAATGGTGCATTATGAAGAATTGAAACCAAAGACTAATTTGAATATTAATAGAAGTAAGTTTGTTTTCATTATGATTTCGTATATTTTTTAATTATTACATTTTATTTCTTTCATTTTAAGTCGTGGTGGCCTAGTGGGCAAAGAACTAACCTCTCGAGTATGAGGGCGCGGGTTCGATTCCAGGTCAGGCAAGTACCAATGCAACTTTTCTAAGTTTGTATGTACTTAGACACCGCAATGACTGTGTTTCGGATGGCACGTTAAACTGTAGGTCCCGGCTGTCATTGAACATCCTTGGCAGTCGTTACGGGTAGTCAGAAGCCAGTAAGTCTGACACCAGTCTAACCAAGGGGTATTGGGTTGCCCGGGTAACTGGATTGAGGAGGTCAGATAGGCAGTCGCTTCTTGTAAAGCACTGGTACTCAGCTGCATGCGGTTAGACTGGAAGCCGACCCCAACATAGTTGGGGAAAGGCAGGTGGGCAGGCAGATGATGTGAAAAGTCCGAAGGTTTTCTCGACATTGTGGATCTGAATACATATAAAAAGTACATGTATTGATACATTCGGAGGATGATGATGATACATTTTATTTCTTTTTAAAAGATTTTTCTAAAATCAATACATTATTTGCGTAAAATATTTAAAAAAATAACTGGGGTTAAAACTGTAAAATGTTGTGGTGGCACAATAGTTAAGAAGGTAAAATAAAAGTACCTGTCCAGGTTCGAAACCTGCTGGGATCCCGTAGGTATGTGGGTCACATACATTTTTCAGAAAGAAAGAAAAACAAAAACTTGCTTAGTTTCCATACATTTCAGACTCGACTTGACTCGAGTAATGAAAACTTTTGTTTTATAATGTTTCGCACTCGCTTTTGCTCTGTTTTTTCAAAACCGATATTCCTGTTTTTTTTTTTTTAATTAAACACAAATACCAACCAAATAAGATCGCTCCTTTTCTTATCCAACTACAAAACAGTACCTACCTTTTTTTTTTTAGCGACGGTAAAAATCATCAAATGACCCCTCCCGCTGTGGGTTAGCAGCGGTGAGGGAGTGTCAGACTCTTACTGACTAAAAACCGTCGTGTTCCGTCATAGGCCTTTTATGTACCAGGGCTACGGTATCTCTTTCGAACAACCCGCAGCCCCGGCAGGCCTTGGCCCTACTGGGCCTCGCTGGGGTTGCTGACATCTCTTTGAGGAGCGCGTGGAACAACGCGCGCCGTCGACACGGGTCTGTCGTCTATGTAGACAGAGGGACGATGAGCCACCCGAACTCACCGCCCACAGACCCACGCCTACGGTGGCCGGGAGTCGTCTCGCGACACCCGGCGCCCGTGGTGTCTACCTGGTCCAGCGCGGCGGCCGGGATGAGAGGTGCGCACTCTCTGGCGGTCCGCCTCCTCCTTCTCGAGCATGACCGCTTCGCAGAAGGAGGCGACGGCATCCCATTCCCTCTCGCCCCGGACCATGGCCTGAACCAGGGCCGGAAAACAGAAACTCCATCTTCCTTTAACTCCTCACTCCCACTTCTCCCACAGAAGGCAAAAGCATGAAGAAGATGGGTATGGCGATGATGCCTCTCGTGTTCCACGTGGGAGCCACCTCCACCTGGATGCTGCTGACCAGCATCATGGCTGTCAAGTCCGTCATCATCGGCCTGGTGCTGCTAGTCTTCAAGATCGCTGTCAGTTCTGCTAAGGTAAGATATTCTTTGGTCTTTTTGCTGTCCCATTGCGGGGTACGGGCTCATAAACTCAAAATATTTATTGGCTTGTTAAGGTATAAAAGGTGTAAAGGAGATAAAAGATGCTTTATTTTGTTAACAAAGTGTTCTAATTAACAAAGTAGGTACTTTTTTTTGTTGTGAAATCATCAAATGACGAATCCCGCTGTGGGTGCAGCGTGAGGGAGTGTCAGACTCTTACTGACTAAACCCCAACATGTTAATTCGTAGGCCATGTATACGAGCGCCGCGGTAAATCTTTCCAACAATCCCGCAGCAACAATGTAGGTACTAAGATAGAGCTTAACGGCTCTTTTCAGGCTTTGCCAATATGAAGATATATGACTTATTATAATTTCTATTATCTTAGCTAAGAATGAGGGCCAATAAACATATTGCCATTATGCGCATTGCCACCGACAAAAACGGGGAAACTTGGTAGGAATGAAATAAAATTTAGGTAACGGAATTTGGATAGGTATTGGATAGGATTATTCGAAAACTACAGGATATTAAACACTTTAAATACGTATATTATTCAGAGAGATAAAAGCTAGCTACTAAATACATATGTCACCGTAAGATTACAAACATCGTTAGATTACAATCTATCTCGAGAGATTGTAAACTGTCGAATTATTGTGAACCGTAACATCTGATTGCAATTTAACGTATTATTTTTCGCTATATTATAATCTATCAATGTAAAGCGGTCAAATTGTCAACTGGTGTAGAACGGAATGCATCTTGCGCGCTGATTGGTAGAACGTAATGTGCCCCCGCCGCTCCGGCATTCGCCATTTTGTTTGTTTATTTCGTTTGTTGTCGATTGTGTAAACAACTGTGTTTTCGTGATTATAAATTGATTTCCTGTTGAAAATAACTTATATCTTCAGAATTAGTTATATAAAAGTGTTGAGGATGTAAAATTTATCTGTGATTAACCAAATAAAAGCAGTTTGAACGATAAACCAACAAATTAGTGTTAGTTTCCGAACATAACCTAAATTACATTAATTTCTCGTGTTTTAATATTTGTATATGCGTGGAAACTTACGTGTTCTCATTAAATAATATTAGCCATGTCGGATATTGAGCCTGGTCAACAAAATAACTCAGAAAAAAAATATGTTGTTAATCCGAACGAATTTACCATAGAGCTACAAAAATATTACAGTGGGCATAATGAAAATAGTAAAATTATATTTTTCATTTTCATTTGAATTGCAGGATAAAATGATTGTTTATTATTTTAAAGTTTTTTTTTATAATTGTCCAATTTGAATTGTTTGAGGACAGAATTAAGTACCCTTTTTTATATTTTAATTTTTTTTTTTTTTAATATTTGTTTGTGTTTGAAGACAAACTACCTAATTGTTTTGTTTTTTTTTTTTTTAAAAAGTTTCTTATAATTTTCCAATTTCAATTTGTGTTTGAAGAATAAATATTTCGTTACAATTTGTTCCCTCCATATGTCAGGAATATTAATTACATACTCGTACTAAATAATAAATACTTGAAGAATTTTTGAAGAGCATTTATTTTATTTAACTGACACCTCTATTTCATTCCTAACTCTACGAGAACTCCATGGGAACAGAACGGCTGGTCGTGATTGGTCGATCTTACAAAAAGACTGACCAATCAGGGAGAGCTTTCGGACAGTTGACAATTTGACAATTTCTCATCGATAGATTATAATATAGCGAAAAATAATGCGTTAAATTGCAATCAGATGTTACGGTTCACAATAATTCGACAGTTTACAATCTCTCGAGATAGATTGTAATCTAACGATGTTTGTAATCTTACGGTGACACATATATATATTGGGACCATTAGATCTCCAAGTCTTACAAACACAATATTTACTTACATACATTTACTTACACACACAAGTCAGGCTCACCCGCTTTCATAAGATAAAACATCTTTAGTTCGCAGCATTAGTCACCTACCTAAGTAGTTGTGACGTCAATAGCTATTTCCGTACCAATAATTGCCTGTACGCACCTACTTACTATGTTACTTAAAAAGGAGCAAAAACAAGAGCATTTTTTATCAAATAAAATATATTGAATTTCTAATGCGTCTCGACGTAAAAGAAAGTAAGTGTCGAAACATCACATTTTATCATCTAATGGTAAGACTATTTGCCTGATTTTCTCGCTTCTGACTACCAGTAACGACTGCCAAAGATGTTCAAATGACAGCCGGGACTCACCAATTTATCGTGCCTTCCGAAACACGGAGGAACTCGTCATGACATAGTCACCCATCCGCGGACCGACCGCGCCAAGCGTTGCTTAACTTTATGATAGATCGAACAGTCAAACTGTTACTTAAACCCGAAGTTTTTACAGAATAACTTTCCCCTTCTATATAAAAATAAAATATAAGGAAAAATTATCAGTTTTCCCGTTCCACTTACGATAATTTTCAAAAATCACGTTGCTTAGCAACGACGAAATAAAACAATTTAACGTTACCGATTTGAAAATGTCCAAAAAAATTGGAACCTAAAAAATGGCGGTGCGAAACGTTACTTTTTGTCTATGTAGATCGTAGACAGAGAATATTCTCTGTCTACGATGTAGATACGTTTTTTCTATTTCCATAGCAACTATGTTGAATCTAGTCTTCCTTTTTATAACACACTTTGATTAAGTTTTTTAGCTACGCACCTTGTTTTTATAATACCTACCTACTACTACTACTACCTTTATAACGTTCGTAAGTGTACTTTAATAAAAAGCTTTTCGGTTATGTTTATGCCAGATTTTTATAGTCTATTAAATATCAGGTCAATATGCAAGAGGTAGGAAAATCAATTCTCTTATACAATAAAAAGGAAATAGAAAGGCGAAAGTTTATATTCAGATAAAAAATATGCACACATTCAAAAAGCTTTCAAAAATAATTCATGGGTATTCGATACTTAGGCCTAAGTTTTGCGAGACTGAAAATAAAAATAGACTTAAAAATATATTCAATTTGACCTAGTAGGCTCTCTACCTACTCGTATCAAATTCGTGTATCTAGTGCTGTGGCATATTCGATAGTTAATACATCGATATTTAATAAGCTTACTTTCCATAACGCAGTATACATAAAGTGATAACGATCATGATGTTTTATTCAAGGCGCTGTTGATATAAGATCAACTAGGCATTACCCTATTCATCAATATTTTGTTAATCCATCATCAATGTAAACATCTTTGAGTTCTGCTGCAACAAATACCCACCATCATCTCCCGAGCTTTTCCCAACTATGTTGGGGTCGGCTTTCAGTCTAACTACATGCAGCGTACCAGTGTTTTACAAGGAGCGACGGACTGAAACAAATGTCCGTTGTAAGGAATCAAACTATCGATAAACGAACGCACTACAAAGGCTCAACACTAGAATCCTAACAGTTTTATTTTTCTTTTTTTCTCAACATACATGAAATCCAATTCAATCAGCAAGTCTGCCACAATGGCCTTTTTATATTAGATGTGAATAGCTAATTATACGTCGTGGCAATAAATGGGTGGATGTCTAGAAATAGCGGGCCTTTCTCCATAATACACATTCGGTTTCGCCTGGAGCTCAATTTATTCCTTCATCATCCTGCTGCCCTTATCCAATTTATTCTGCTAATTTGACAAGTGTCCATTGGATATCAATTGAGATTCAATTGACACTTGTCACTTGTGACAATTTGAAAAAACAGTTTTAACCTTAGCTGGCATTCTGCTGCTGGTCTCTCTCCAGTGGTGTCGGGTTGTCGTCCCATTGCGCTATGAGAGTGAAGGAATAAAGAGCGCACCTGTGTCCAAGCAAATGTGCCTGCACTATAATAGGTATGTCCTGCGCAGCTGGCTGATCTCCTTAGAGAGAACAGCCGATGTTGCCGATAATCGAGCTGGAAGCCAGCATATACCTAGAACATTTTTAAAGCTCAATTTCGATTTTAAGAATAATAATATGCCATACAGCCTCGAAACCCCCCAGTAAGATAGACACTGCGTAATTTTCATGTTTAAGATTATTATAAAAATAACAAAAGTGTGTTCAACAAAAAGCTAGCACTCGTACCACACCTCGAAAATTGATAAAAAGTTATTCTAGTAGTCTATTCATTCGCCATATTGTTTTGCAAGTTTTTATATGAACATACTTTATTTAGATAGATTGTTATCTATACTAATATTATAAAGCTGAAGAGTTTGTTTGTTTGTTTGTTTGTTTGAACGCGCTAATCTCAGGAACTACTGGTCCGATTTGAAAATTTCTTTCAGTGTTAGATAGCCCATTTATCGAGGAAGGCTATAGGCTACTTTTTATCCCGGTACGGGAAGTAGTTCCCACGGGATGCGGGTGAAACCGCTGGCAGAAGCTAGTTATTTCAATATTTGTACAGAAACAGAAACAGCCGCACGAGTCGATCGATCATAAAGCTTAGCACAGTCGGTACATGGATACCCATCAACGTACCAACATCTTATAAAGATATCCTCCATGTTTCGGAGGGCACGTTAAACTGTAAGTCCCGGGGCCCGATTCTCCTAATGTCAAAATTGAATAGAAATCGAATCGCAATATGATCGCAATAGCAGTTTTAACCATATCGGGCATTCTGCTACTAATATAAGACCAATCGTATTCCAACGACATTTGATTGGTTTGCGATTGGTCTGATATTTTGGTGATTTTGGTCTATACGGTAGTTTGCTGTACAATCATTTTGCAATCGTAAATCATTTGCAGACAAAATGATTCATTATTGAATGACAGAAAAGGATAAAAACGTTTATTTCAAAGAAAAAATAGCGGAATGCCACATACGCTTTAATCGTAATCGAGTCGGGATTGGATCTCAGTCGAACCGAGTCGAACGTGAATCGTATGTCGCTTAAGTAAAATTAGGAGAATCGGGCCCCTGGTATTCAGCCGCATCCGGTTAGACTGGAAGCCGACCCCAACATAATTGGGAAAGGGCTAGGCACTAGATGATGTGAAAAGTCCGAAGGTTTTCTCGACATTGTGGATCTGAATACATGTATTACTAACTAGCTTCTGCCAGCGGTTTCACCCGCATCCCGTGGGAACTACTTCCCGTACCGGGATAAAAAGTAGCCTATAGCCTTCCTCGATAAATGGGCTATCTAACACTGAAATAAATTTTCAAATCGGACCAGTAGTTCCTGAGATTAGCGCGTTCAAACAAACAAACAAACAAACAAACTCTTCAGCTTTATAATATTAGTATAGATAAAAGTTACATCGGTAGGTACAGTCGGCAAAACGGATAGGTATGCAGGTTACACACACAAAACTTACAGTGTTAGTGTGCGTAAAGCAAAACGTGTTTTAATTCGCATATTTATAATATCAGTGCTGCTTCACAAACACAATCAACGGTCGACGACTGTGTTATCCTCCCCTTTCGCGAAGCTAGATCCGCTCTTTTTGTGTGGCCTGCATACCTATCCGTTTTGCCGACTGTACATGACCTGAAATCGAACGCACACTCTTACTTAAGAGGTTGGTACTTTAACCATATCGCTACTAAAAATAGAACACCCCTTAGGTACTTACATATTTCATGTTATATTTTCAGGTGGCATCGTTTTTCACGAGTTTGAAGTCAAAATATAATCACCACGATCACTCCCCGGAACACCATGGTAAGGTCATACAAGTTTTGATTAATTGAACTAAACCTAATTAGATTGTTAGATGGGAGAGGCTTACTATCAGTAATAAACGGTAATTAAATAGACTGACAGGATGATGAATAAATAATATGTATGTACTTACACAGCTGGTTTTAATCCCTATGGCAAGATTCCATCAAAATTTGTACCTGAATAAAAAACCACAGTTACCGAGTGTCCGCGCACAAGCGTGGCAATTTCGCGGACATTTTAGACATGTCCGCACGCGGTTTATTATTTTGCAGATTTTCACCTTTATATCGCACATTAGTTTATGAAATTGAACAAAATCTTATTTATAACTAGCTTCTGCCAGCGACTTCGTCCGCCTTAGATTCGTACTTTGTGCAAAGCGAGGAAGAAATACCAAGCACCAGCCTATCCAATTATCTAAATGTATGCGTAGGTAGTAGTAGGACTATTTCACCTAAAAAGGAAATAAACCTACCTAGTTTATAAAATAACAACAAAAGAAAGTAAAAAAATAATTAATTAAAACCTAAAAGTCGCGCTGATAATGGCTGATAAGCAAGATTTGTTAATATCAATTATTGTCGGTCAATAAGGTTGAACACTCTGAACGTCTATTCGCATCAATCGCATCAATAGCCAAATATTGTATGAAGCCCGCGCAGCCACCGCGCCGCGAGCCGCGTCGAGCGACCGGCGACCGTTACACAAAAATGATCCTTATAGCATGATATTCACGCGCTTATTACCGTATTTCATGTATAACTTTGGTTTTTCTCTACCGATTTATATGATTCTTTTTTTATTGAATAGGTAATAATGTTAACTTTTATTATTTAATATGAGTGAGGGTGTTAGAAACGTAATAGTAGACAAAATATAATCAAAACCTCCGAACTACTAAGCTATCGAGAGTTACACGTGTTATTGTGAGACAACCATAAAAGGTAGACTTGTGCTGTCATGGGATGTTTTTTACATAATTTTATGGAGAACATTTCCGTCATACATAGTTTCTGTGTAGCTTTTACCATTAAGGCTGCACACGCGACGGAAGCTTAAAAAATGGAGTAACTTCGCCCTTTTTACCGACATTTCCCTTCACTGCTCTGCTCCTATTGGTCGCAGCGTAATGAAATGTATCCTATAACCTGCCCAGGAGTATGAAGAATAATTGTACCAAGTTTCATTAAAATCCATCAAGTAGTTTTTGTTTCCATAACGAACATACAGACAGACAGACAGACAGACAGACAGACAGACAGACAGACAGACAGACAAAAATTTTACTGATTGCATTTTTGGCATCAGTATCGATCACTAATCACCCCCTGATAGTTTTTTTGGAAATATATTCAATGTACAGAATTGACCTCTCTACAGATTTATTATAAGTATAGATTTGCCATCACGTAAACATTGTGCTCCGTAACAAAAATTTTCGAAAATAAAAAAAGACAGTAAAATTGTGATTATATTTCCGAAAAAGTTCATAGTTATTGTCCATTTAGTGTGAACAATTAGTGACAGTGTTATCTAATGTTTAAATAAGCGGGACGCAAAGTTGTGATAAAATAATAAACTTAACAACAAACTATTGTATGGTAACTTTAAAATTACAAGTGGCTATCTATTTCCCTGCACCAAAACCCTCAGGAAACCCAAGAGACAATAATTAACAGTGTAGAACTGGTTTTACTGACAAACTTTCTAATTTACATTAAGAAAAGTGAGAATAACAAAATTGTGACAGTGCGCGCGCAGGACTTTCAAAATTCGAAAAATAAGCGTCCTAACGATTTTTTTATCTGATCTCACAAAACAGAACAATAATTTTGACACATAACATAGATGTCTTAACGGCTCGGTGTAAACATAGCGAACTTGCGAGACCGTGCCGCGAGTTCGCGTCCAGGTTTGGGTGATACATTTTTTGTGATTTTTCAAATTTCATGGAAACTTTCTATGATTGAAGTGAGACAACAAACTGGGAATAAAAATCTCATGCGAATGGAATACTAAGATTGTTTAAATACCATGCCTCTCAAACACACACCGCCGCCATTATCTAAAATGAGAACTAGGAGCCATGGCTCAGAAAAAACATCTATTTCTGCTAATAGTGAAACACATAACGAGGTTAGCCCACAAAAAAATTCTAAAGACACTCATTGTGTGATTGATTTCATGACAGAAATTAGATCAATGATCCAGGAATTTAAACACGAACAAAACTGTAAATTGGATGCCTTGCAGTCCGCAATCACCGACATTAAATTGCAAAATATTGGTATAATTGAGTCTATCGAGAGCCTGACCCAAAAATATAGTGAATTAGAAAAACAGATTAACCAGATAGAGGAAGAGAAAAAAGAGAGTGTTGAACTTATTACTTCTCTTCAAAACAAAATAGAGAACCTCGAACAATCTCAAAGATTAACTAGTATAGAAATAAAGAATATCCCTCCGAAAAAAGGAGAAACCAAAGCTGAACTGTTAGATCACATAAATAACATCGGACGGACCTTAAATCTACCACCTATACATTATAATGAAATAAAAAATATTTTTCGTATAAATACGAAGAATGAAGACAACAAACCCATAATAGTGGATTTTTCTACCGTTTTTCTAAAAGAAAAAATTATAGAACACTCAAAGGAATTCAACAAACGAAACTTCAAAAACAAACTGAATACTTCACATCTACACTTAGATGGTGCACCGAAACCAATTTACATTGCTGAAAACCTTACAACGAAGAACAGACGATTGTTTTTCCTAGCCCGTGAATTTTCAAAAGACAATAATTTCACATACTGCTGGGCCGCCCACGGCAAAATTTACGTTAGAAAAGAAGAAGGAGTTCCACATATCCGCATCCGCTCTGAGGCTGACATCCAACAACTTAAATAAGATAAGTTAAATAGATAAGTAAGCCCAGTAATCTAAGAACTTTGTTAAATACCTACTTAACCCGAGACACCACTACCTTTGTATATAGCTATACACTATCCACACTGCCTGCAAATTGATTTACACTTTGTCTTAACTCACTTGCTGAACTGTAGATTTTCCAATTGCATCTTATTTTATCCGCACTGCCCTTTATTTATTTAAAACACCTACTTCGTTATCTAAAATAACACCGACAATGGCAAATTTTTCAGTAAATTTAAACGAAGACCTAGACTCTGTATCAGTAGCTCATTCTGCATCGGGTGATATTGAAGAATGCCATACCTTATTGAAAAACTCTAACTCAACTCTAAAAATTTTTAGCCAAAACATTCGAAGTATAAACTGCAACTTTGCCAACCTACAGACCTTACTAGCTCGTTCCAAAATTGATTGGGATGTAGTAATTTTAACTGAATGCTGGTTAATGCGTAATCCTAATATTCCAGAAATTGCGGGATATAAATCTTACCACACCCTCAACAATCTGACACAAAATGAAGGTGTTATTATTTACTGTCAACAGGACAAACCTATCAGTATTGAAGAACCAGACATACAGGATGCAAATTGTCTTATACTGAAAACAAAAATTGATACGGCTATAGTTGCAATTTACCGCCCACCTAGTCATAAGAATATAGAAAACTTTTTGATCTCGCTTGATAGATGCCTGAGTAACCTCACTAGTTTTAAAAATGTAGTTGTAATAGGAGATATCAATATTGATATCGCAGACAATACCCCCGACACAAGATCTCTACACTACCTGAATTTGATAGCTTCGCACGGTATGCTGCCAGCTCACACCATCCCTACACATAACCGCACCTGTCTGGACCATGTTATGTTAAAAACTAAATTAGAGGCACACTGTTATGTCGCACAGACTTATATTACAGATCATAACAGTGTTATTTTATTTATTGACAGAATACAATTACAAGGACAAGGCTCAAGAACTATAAAACGTATTAATGAAGAAGGCTTAGGCAGAGACGTAAAAAACTTAGAGTTTAATAATATTTACAGCCTCACTGACGTCAATAAAGCTACAGATCTATTAATTGATTCCTTAAATCAGGCTATCGATAAAAATACTATGTTACTAAAAACACCTAGACGGAAAACAATTTTAAAGCCGTGGATTACTCCCGGTCTTTTAAGATGCATGCGAAACCGCGACAAATTGTATCAAAAAGCCTTAAAATATCCAGACAATGACATAATACAGTGTACTTCGAGAAGATACAGAAATTTTTGTAATAACATTTTGAAAAAAGTCAAGAGAAATTACGAAAAAGATTCCATTAACAAGGCCGGTAAAAACACAAAAAAAATATGGGAAGCAATTAAAAATATTACTTTTACTAATAAAATTCGACAACCACCAACAGAACTAATATCGGATAAGACACCGGCTGAGTCGATTAATAACGTTAACTCATTTTTTTCCAATATAGGCAAAAATCTTTCTGAAAAGCTACTTTCGAACCAAATCCAATATTCTACTCAACACCAAAACATTCAATTCGATTCCACTTTTCTTAAATCTCTCGTTCTCTTTCCGACGGACGAAGATGAAGTGAAAACATTAATTGCAAATTTGCGCAACGACTGTGCTGTAGGATTAGATAATATATCTGGGATCTTTCTCAAACGCTTTTCTGACATAGTTGTCCCACCTCTGACATATATTTGCAATCTTGCCTTCTCCACTGGAAAATTCCCACGAGCTTTTAAAAGATCAAGAATTGTACCCGTATATAAGAGCGGTGACAGACACTGCGTAAACAACTACAGACCCATATCTATACTCCCAACACTATCAAAAATCCTAGAAAGGTTAATAAACAATAGACTAGTCAATTTCTTAGAAAACAATAATCTTTTATCCCCGTCGCAATTTGGTTTTCGATCAGGCAGATCTACTGCGGATGCGGTCCACGATCTAACTGATCATATAGTACATGGGCTTGACAATAAAAAGAAAATAATTGCTGTCTATCTCGATCTAGCTAAAGCCTTTGACACAGTGTCTGTCCCAATCTTGTTAAATAAATTAGAAAAATTAGGAGTTAGAAGTCTACCACTACAATTGTTTACGGATTACTTATCTGACAGGACTCAAAGCGTAAAGATAGATCACTGGCTTAGTAATGAACTACCAAATGAGTATGGAGTACCTCAAGGAAGTATTCTAGGGCCCACATTATTCCTTGTCTATATCAATGACTTATGCAAAATCAACCTGCAAAATGGTAAAATTATTACTTTTGCAGATGATACGGCTTTATTATTCGAAGGCGATTCATGGAATGAGGTTTATTCTCTCGCACAGACCGGATTCAATTTAGTTTACAGATGGCTCTATGATAATCTCTTAACCTTAAATGTAGACAAAACAAAATATATGACTTATTCATTAAGAAGTAATGAACAACCAAATCAAAACCTCTACGCACATTACTGTGACTTACATAGCTCATGTGCATGTCCTAAATTAACCAAAACAACTTGTATTAGATACCTTGGAGTTCTCATTGATGACCACCTGAATTTTCAACAACATATCGATGCACTAGTTAAAAGAATCCGCAAGCTTATTTTCATTTTCAAGACCCTACGCCATATCTCAGATACTGCAGTTATCAAGTCAGTATATTATGCACTTTGTCAATCGCTACTTATCTATTGCATTACTTCTTGGGGTGGTACAAGTAAGTCTATACTCATAAACTTGGAACGCGCACAAAGAGCTGTATTAAAAGTCAGTTGTTTTCTACCCATACTGCACCCTACCTTTGAACTGTATCAACATTGCAAAGTTTTGACTGTTAGACAACTCTTCATTCTAATGACAGTTCTCAAAAAACATTCTATGACACCCAATTCAATTATTAATTCCCAGAATAAAAGGATCCCCACTGTATGCACAATAAACAGGTACAACACCAGTTTCTCACATAATTTTTTTGGTTTTCTTGGGACATTCCTTTACAATAAAATAAACCAAAAAATAAATATCGTTACCAACACTAAATTACAATGTAAGAAGAAGTTGACTACATGGCTTCAAAACTTAGATTATGATTCAACAGAAAAATTATTAAAACCTATAAACTAAGCTAAATCAGTAATTATTTACAAGTTTGTAAAACAAAAAAAAAAAAAAAAAAAAAAAAAAAAAAACTTCACTATAAGACAAGAACTATAGATACCTAGGCAATTTATTACATAAGACAAAGAGTAAAATTATTGGAAAACTTAACAAAAAGAAACTACGTAATACATACCTACCGTATTAGATACCTACGTAATAAATATATTAAAAAAAAAAAAAAAAAAAAAAAAAACACTTCCATGCATAACCAGTCCAACTAAGACTAACTCACTACATACTAAAATACTTAGATATTATAATGTAAATAAAAAATAGACTTAACTAGCCTAACTAACAAAAAATAGATATAAAATTAAAAAGACATATTTAAAAACAAAACGTAAATTCAATATATAAAATAAAATTGATATTATCTAAAATATGAAAAAAAATAATAAAAAAAAAAAAAACAAAAAAACTAATAACATGGAATATGAAAATACTATTTAGTCTAACTACCTACCAAGATAAAAAAAAAAAAAAATTAAATAAAAAAAAAAAAAAAAGAGTACCCTACTAACTAGAAAACTTTCTAGGACTAATAATTCATCTGCCCTACCATAAATATTCTAATCTAGTCTTTAAGGCCAATTTTTAACTCTAGCAAGTAATTGAAATTTACATATGATCTCAAAATGACAACACTACTAATTAAGCTACTAATGTTACTATAGATTAGAAGTTCACCTTCATATGTAGTATGTGCATATTTGTGTTTGTAATTGTTCCCACAGAAAAGTGACTCTTAATATTAAGTTAATAAATGTGTGTTATTATTATTTATTCTTTGATAATGCGTATTTTTAAGTGGAAGAAACCATAATTATATGTTTTGTGTTATATATATCTAAATGTTTATGTGCAATAATAAGTGCAGAGACTTATGTTTGTTAACTTTTTTCCTATTTTATTTTAAATTATTTGTGATACAGGCATTATGATAATAGACATAGATGTAATTAGGACTTTTCTTTGCCTCTCTCCTTACAAAATGTGCTGTATAACATTCAAAAGGATAAATGGTGATCTGTAACACAGGGGTAACCTTAAACAGACACCATTCTCTTAAAAAAGCAACTTGTATTGTAATGTACTTAACACTGTAATTGAAGAGAAAATAAAGATTTTTTATTATTATTATTATTTTGTATGTCTCTACCAGACCTCGGGACTATAGAGTCCCGGATTTTTGGGAGGCGAACGTGGGGCCGAAGCCAACACGCTGAAGCCCTTTTGAGACAACTTTAATGAAATGGTGACACAAAACCGACGATTATCCCTGTATACACTATAGAAATGTACCCAAGGACAATCCCCGGTTCTGTGCTAAACTATTGCTAACTATGGATGAAAACTACTTGGGCTATTGTGATGGGATGCTAGTGGACTAGGAATGGGGAAACTACGGGAACTATGGCACCTGCCGATAACAATGTAATAAATACACGTAAAAATGGCAGGTGGAGACTCGCCAACTCACTTACTGGGCCCCCGGGAATCAGTCGCTAAATCGCAACAAGGGGGCAACAGGTACATGAGCGGCTGAAGGGTGAGGATACCTCGGCGGACTTTAAACGCAGATCACGCGCTCCCTGTGGGTCCAGCATCACCGGCCCACTCGCCACTTACCACGAGGCACCTACCCTCCGAGCAGAGCTGCTCTAGCGACTCCACTCTGACCGGCCGATGAAGGCGAGCCAAGAGGCGGGAGACCTATCCCCCGTCATGCTTCACTCCGGTAGGCCGGAGATGGGGGACAGTATACTCTCCCTGGAGCACTCGGATATATAGCCCCGCGGGGTCGCTACTCCCCGTCATCCGCCTCAGATGCCCTGCGGGGCTTATTATTATTATTATTTCTCGTTGCAGGGTATGAAAGAAGTTTACCGGATTTCGGTAAGTTTTTTTTTAATTAAGTGTTACAAACGACCGTTATTTCGATAAGTAAATAAATAAGATTTTGTCAATTCCATGATAAACATAGCCCAAAAATAAAGCCGTCATGAAAAAGAAAGCTGCTTTTGTCTCTTTCCTGAACCTTAGCTTTTCTGGTGGTGACCAAGATAATTGAGTAGTGTAATACCACCCCAGCTTTCTCGGGGAAGATTTTTCTTGAAATTTTCAGTAATTTACTTAAATAAATATCTAAAAACTTATAGATACCTTGATGTTTTTCCAGTGTATCACGCCGTGGATTGGAGTTCATACTCGCCTGAATTTAGCCACACTTCGCCATACAAAACGATACCTATGTACAAGAGTAATGACGTCATTGAACACGAAGATATCAATGAAGAATCTAAATCCCATAGTTAACATTTATACAGTTAATTATAATTATTATATTAGATTATTAGAATTATTATTGATATCGAGGAAAAAAACTGTAATGTCCGCACGCGACATTTTTTTAATAAAATAAATACATATAAAAGTCATTATCTGGGAAAAAACATCAAAATCGGCCTAGCTATTGTGGAGATTATCCATTACCAAAACTGAAATGTATTTTTTTATTTGACTTTACTGCTTTAATACTAATTAATAAATAAAGCATTAAAGTCAAATAAAAAAATACGTGCATAAGTGTAGTTACTACTAGATAATTCAGAATGATGCTGAATCCTAAGCTATCTAAAAAATTATTAAAAAATTGCTTTAGGTTGAACATCATTCCTATAGTTTAAATATTTGTATTAATTTAAGGAATCTAGACACACGGCAGTGTGTCCGCCAAGTTCGAGCAAAAAAAGCGACACACCGGCCGTGGGTTATATTACACGAACCATTTCGGGCCAAATTCGACCCCCCTGTAACTCAAAATCTATTTTATTTACGCATATCAAATTTCTAGTATCTGTTGAGACCCCCTCACTTATCTAAAATACAAAATTTCATTAAAATACCTATTGTAGGTCTTGAGATATTGACGTCAGAAAATCGCTATTTTTACTATACACTGATTCACTGATTCACTGATTCACTGATTCACTGACTCACTCATCAAAAACCTAGACCACTTCCAATGGTCGTATTGACTTGAAATTTGGCATGGAGGTAGGTCTTTATGTCAAGGTAAAGGAAAAAATCTGAAAATGGCCAAGTGTGAGTCGGTTTCAAAATAATGAAGGTGTTTTATACCAGGTGTAAATTTATACCCCTAAGGAACCAAAGCGACCTAAATTTATCTATATTTATATAATATATCTTCGAATGGTACAAAGGTTTGTATTTAGTCAAAGTAAAGTAAAAATCTGAAAACGGCCAAGTGTGTCACTTTCGAAAATAACGAATGTGTAACTTTGATCCACGAACATAATATATGATAACATGTCATGTCAGTCAGTTGGTAAATCTAGTCCATTTAGTTAATCTAGTAAAAAAAAAAAAGTCATGGTGGCCTACTGGGTAAAGGACCAACCTCTCAAGTACAAGGGCGCGGGTTCGATCCCAGGTCAGGCAAGTACTAATGCAACTTTTCTAAGTTTGTATGTACTTTCTAAGTATATCTTAGACACCATTGGCTGTGTTTCGGATGGCACGTTAAACTGTAGGTCCCGGCTGTCATTGAACATCCTTGGCAGTCGTTACGGGTAGTTAGAAGCCAGTAAGTCTGACACCAGTCTAACCAAGGGGTATCGGGTTGCCCGGGTAACTGGGTTGAGGAGGTCAGATAGGCAGTCGCTTCTTGTAAAGCACTGGTACTCAGCTGAATCCGGTTAGACTGGAAGCCGACCCCAACATTGTTGGGAAAAAGGCTCGGAGGATGATTAGTTAATCTAGTTCATTTCTTTGTAAGAAACATAGTGCATATTAAAAAATCTAAAAGATAGTATCTAGACACACGGCAGTGTGTCCGCCAAGTTCGAGCAAAAAAAGCGACACACCGGCCGTGGGTTATATTACACGAACCATTTCGGGCCAAATTCGACCCCCCTGTAACTCAAAATCTATTTTATTTACGCATATCAAATTTCTAGTATCTGTTGAGACCCCCTCACTTATCTAAAATACAAAATTTCATTAATATACCTATTGTAGGTCTTGAGATATTGACGTCAGAAAATCGCAATTTTTACTATACACTGATTCACTGATTCACTGATTCACTTATTCACTGACTCACTCATCAAAAACCTAGACCACTTCCAATGGTCGTATTGACTTGAAATTTGGCATGGAGGTAGGTCTTTATGTCAAGGTAAAGGAAAAAATCTGAAAATGGCCAAGTGTGAGTCGGTTTCAAAATAATGAAGGTGTTTTATACCAGGTGTAAATTTATACCCCTAAGGAACTAAAGCGACCTAAATTTATCTATATTTATATAATATATCTTCGAATGGTACAAAGGTTTGTATTTAGTCAAAGTAAAGTAAAAATCTGAAAACGGCCAAGTGTGTCACTTTCGAAAATAACGAATGTGTAACTTTGATCCACGAACATAATATATGATAACATGTCATGTCAGTCAGACTGTGTTTCGGATGGCACGTTAAACTGTAAGTCCCGGCTGTCATTGAACATCCTTGGCAGTCGTTACGGGTAGTCAGAAGCCAGTAAGTCTGACGCCAGTCTAACCAAGGGGTATCGGGTTGCCCGGGTAACTGGGTTGAGGAGGTCAGATAGGCAGTCGCTTCTTGTAAAGCACTGGTACTCAGCTGAATCCGGTTAGACTGGAAGCCGACCCCAACATGCTTGGGAAAAAAGGCTCGGAGGATGATGTCATGTCAGTCAGTTGGTAAATCTAGTCCATTTAGTTAATCTAGTAAAAAAAAAAAAGTCATGGTGGCCTACTGGGTAAAGGACCAACCTCTCAAGTACAAGGGCGCGGGTTCGATCCCAGGTCAGGCAAGTACTAATGCAACTTTTCTAAGTTTGTATGTACTTTCTAAGTATATCTTAGACACCATTGGCTGTGTTTCGGATGGCACGTTAAACTGTAGGTCCCGGCTATCATTGAACATCCTTGGCAGTCGTTACGGGTAGTTAGAAGCCAGTAAGTCTGACACCAGTCTAACCAAGGGGTATCGGGTTGCCCGGGTAACTGGGTTGAGGAGGTCAGATAGGCAGTCGCTTCTTGTAAAGCACTGGTACTCAGCTGAATCCGGTTAGACTGGAAGCCGACCCCAACATTGTTGGGAAAAAGGCTCGGAGGATGATTAGTTAATCTAGTTCATTTCTTTGTAAGAAACATAGTGCATATTAAAAAATCTAAAAGATAGTATAAATGAGACATTTCTTTAACTAACTTCATCATAAGAAAAAAATAAAATAAACAACCTTACAAAAATAAATGAAATCCCACCCAAAACAAAAATGTGAAAGACTGCCAAGTTCGATAATATGGGAATGCTTCGCCTATAAAAGAAGTGAGATCTGAATAAGTACCAAGTTCCATACACATACTTCAGTTAAAAATAGTTACTTTTTAATGATGTTACTTGGCAAGTTTTAATAGAAAATTAAATACTTGATTCATTGCGTTTAGTAGGTTTATAACAAGGTGTATGAAAACTTGCCAAGTGACATCATTAAAAAGTAACTATTTTTAACTGAAGTATGTGTATGGAACTTGGTACTTATTCAGATCTCACTTCTTTTATAGGCGAAGCATTCCCATATTATCGAACTTGGCAGTCTTTCACATTTTTGTTTTGGGTGGGATATACTTAACTATTAAGTAAAACTGCATTTATTAAATATAAGGTAACTTTTTTTATTTCAATAAAATATAATATCAAAAAAAAGGACGGATTTTCATTTCTTTTTTTCTTAAAATTTACATAAATATTTTCAATTTTTACAAAAATAAAGCTCATTTTGGAATGTAAACAGAGATTGATTTAAAAAATACAATTATTAAGTCTCTTAAAATAATATTATTTACACATCTTTTATACATATTTATAAATAAAGAATAAAGATAAAAAGTTTGTCAAAAAATATAAAAACATTAACTATTGTATAAAAAATAGTTTTTGAGCTCATTTCATCACATTATTGTTACAAAGTTAATTCACAAATCATTATACAATTTTATTTACATAAAAATATTTATTTTGTTATATCAAATAATTCATGCATAATTTAAGCGCCATTTTTTTTTCAAAAAAAACCCAATTCGGGGTGTGTTTAACTATAACGATAACCAAACCATAACCAGCCGTGTACTCGCCGCCCATTGGTCAAATCGGCGATTTGACAACTGAAAATGGTTCGGTTATCGTTATAGTTAATTGGTGCAACTCACCGTAATAATTGTTGGTAAGTATATTGTTTACAATACAAGTTTCACACATTATACTTATGAAAATAATTAAAGCTAAATAAAATTGTGATGGAAGATTTCTGTTAATTATAGTTTTCTGATATATTTTTTTATGTAATGAATATTGCCTTACTTTCATGGCTTTACAAGACGGTAACTTTCTTTTAAAAATATTTTTAAAACTTTTATTTTACTTAAATAGTCATTTTTAAACCATTTAAACGGGCAATTTAATATGTATGCTGAAAAAATTAAGGTATATAAAATCATTTTAAGATTTTTTATGTAAAACATATGACTATTCGAATATAAAAGTTTATACATGGCAGTGATAATACTTTGTCGTTTACATTTATATTTTTATCAAAATTTATAAAAAAAAAAATGTCAAAAATTCGATGTCAAGTTTCTTCAGCACAAAATCGAGTATTGCAAATAATAATTGGCAAATATTGTTCGTGGTAAATATGAGTCTCAAGACCTGTGTCTGCGCAAATGCTCGTGCACTATAATATGTCCTGCGCAGCTGGCTGATGTCCTTGCATGAGAACCGCCGCCGTGACCGACAATCGGCCAGGACTCTAATATTTAGGAGATTCTTTTGAATAACATTTTAAATTGTCTAGATTATAAAATTTAAATAACTCACAACTTTTAGTTTATGTAGCTTGCATTTAGTTAATATCTTAGTTCACAAAATATCAATACATAGTATAAAAAAAACATACCGGCCGAATTGAGAACCTCCTCCTTTTTGGGAAGTCGGTTAAAAACAAAGTCGCTTTCGCTGTATGTCCGTATGTATGCTTAGATCTTTAAAACTACGCAACGGATTTTGATGCGGTTTTTTTTAATAGATAGAGTGATTCTTAAGGAAGGTTTGTATGTATAATACATGTAAGTACCACGGGCGAAGCCGGGGCGGGCAGCTAGTATAGGTATAATTCAATCCATATTTTTGCCTGTCTACAAATTTTCACTCTTTTAAGCTGTCTTCCTTAACGGTAAACAATCTTGGTACTTTTTATTAATAAATAGCATTTGAAAACTTTCAGAACTACAATCACTTTGTTCATAGTAAGTATATAAGAATTTTTGCTTAGTCACATAGAACCCAATTTGATCAAAATTGCATAATAAATAATGTTTATAATACATTTAAATTACAAAACAATGTTTTTAAATGAACAATAATATCAAGATTAGTTCACCATTCAATACAAAAAAATCAAAAGTGTCGTCAAAAAAATAATAATACCATCATCTTTTCCAAAAAATTCACAAATCATCAGTAATTTTTAGACAAACACTCAAAAATATGCACAACGTAATCAGAATCGAATCACTAACCAGCCCTAACACACTGTTACCGAACCAACTATACTTAACTTTCTTCTTCGTCAACCTGCGTTTATCTACAACCAACTTAACTGGCCACGAATTAAAATCTTCCAAAACCTTTTGACACTGACTTGGGTGCCATTTTTTCGGCGTATTATTAGAATTTTTTGCTTGAATACATATTTCATGAGTATTTTTGTCCTGTAGAGATATTTTGAATGTGTCGTCTATAGGTATGGTTAAAGAACGCAAATTGTAGGCGACGTCGGATGAGTATAGTAGTTTATTTTGTGCATCGCGTATGTATAGTATGAAATCTCCGACATCCTCGTTGGTTGTTATGAACCAGTGGGCGTATATTGATGTTTGTGAACTGAAAATGTAAAATAAAATTATAGTAAAGGTTTTAGATAATTTATGAAGGTGGATGGTTTGTTTGAACAACAAATCTCAGAAACTACTAGTCCAGATTGAAGAAATCTTTTTGCATTTGATAGTCGAATTTTTGAAGTAGGTCCTGCTCAAGAAAATACGTGCAAAAACTTCCAAGTCCGATTTAATTAGTTCTCAGACGCTACTAAAAAAATTGCAAACTATAAAAAATTACATTTCCCATGCCATAGAATATTTTCAATAGCTTAAATTTAAATAAAATGTACATATAAAATGTTTATTGAAGACAAAAAGTATCTCTCCGGCGGGGAATCGAACCCCGGTCTCCCGCGTGACAGGCGGGGATACTTACCACTATACTACCGAAGACTTATTGGCAATGGCGAAATATAAGACCTAATATTGCAAATTATAATGGAATCATGTTCTCTCCAAATCATTTGGCTTATAATATGGCCGTGAAAGTTTTTGCACTTTGTTCTTGTCAAATAATTTTGTTCCTGTTCTTCTTCAGGGTATAGAACCTAGTATCTAACTCTGTACCAGATTTCAACACTATTGGTCCAGCCGATTTACATTAATCTAGAATGCTTGATGATTTTGTAACATTACTTACTTTCGCATTTATAATGCTGGTAGAAGGAGCCTGATAAAAATTATAAGCGAAAAATATTCCTTAAATATCGTTATGAATTACCTAAGTTATGGTTAATTTTCTTGCCTGTATTGGCCAAAAGGAATACAAAAACTTTCTCTCCGGCGGGGAATCGAACCCCGGTCTCCCGCGTGACAGGCGGGGATACTTACCACTATACTACCGAAGACTTGCTAAGCACCGCAAAAATAGTGACCAAATTGCTTGATTTAGGCTCATCTTTGTTCCTCTTTTACGCAAAAATTACCAAATAGATTTTGATGAAACTTGGCAGTAATATAACTTATATATCAGAACTAGCTTTTGCCCGCGACTTCGTTCGCGTGGAATAGTGATTTTTGGTTTGACCAATAGATGGCGCTATATGTCCGAAATAAATTTTATTTTTATTTTTATATTTTTTTGTAATAAAAACTATCCTATGTCCTTTCTCAAGTTCCAAACTATGTCTGTACCAAATTTCACACAAATCGGTTCAGTAGTATAGGCGTGAAGAAAAGACAGACAGACAGACAGAAAGACAGACAGACAGAAAGACAGACAGACAGAGTTACTTTCACATTTATAATATTAGTTAGGATAACATATAAGCAACTTTTTATCAATGTACGTCCTATAGTTCCCTTTAGGCGCTTAAAATTGCAAAAGGCTAGTAAAAATAAGAAGTAACGAAAAAATACTTACTATTGCACATCTCTGAAAGCCAAATCGGGTTCTGCAGTGAAATCAAAAGCGCTCTCTCCCTCAGTGTTGCTATGCTCCAAAATTTTCGCGTCAATCTCAGTGTTGCCACTGCACAATAATCTATCTTCGTCTATGGTCAAAATATTCTCGTTGACCAAAGTCACTGGTTCTGCACATGTTATATTTTGGTATTTTTCGTCGGTTTTTAATAATGATGGACGAATATGGTTTAAGTAGTGTTTCAGAGGGCGCGTGAAGCAGTCACATTTTAGACTGTTACCTGAAATAATAATAAATATTGATAGTTTTTTGATAATTATATGTATATGGGTTTAAAAAAGTCGTGGTGGCCTAGTGGGTAAAGAACCCACCTCTCAAGTACGAGTATGTGTGCGATTCCAGGTCAGGCAAGTACCAATGCAACTTTTCTAAATTTGTATGTACTTTCTAAGTATATCTTAGACACCAATGACTGTTTTTCGGATGGCACGTTAAACTGTAGGTCCCGGCTGTCATTGAACATCCTTGTCAGTCGAAGCCAGCCAGTAAGTCTGACACCAGTCTTACCAAGGGGTATCGGGTTGCCCGGGTAACTGTATTGAGAAGGTCAGATATGCTCCTTGTAATTTGCATTTGGTTAGACTGGTAGCCGACCCCAACATAGTTGAGTAGAGACTGGGTAGATGTTTAACAGAGATACAAACATCCGAATTGACAACTTATCTATGGAAAGTCGGTTAAATATGTAACGTTAGTAGCACTTATACTCCGTTTGAATAGGCACTTAAAAAAAGGTAGGTAAACAATCTTGATATAGTCGACGCGCGTTAATTCAAACCTGCGATAATTCGAACCTCTCTTTAATTCAAAGTTATCACGAGTTCCCTACAAAATCTCTTAATATTTCGAACTAAATCAATACATTTTTATACTCTTGGTAATTCAACCGAAAAAATCATTGCTATGTAATAAAACGACGCGTTAATTCGAATTCCTAGTCGTCCAACACTCGACAATTCAAAGTTGCAGAGTGAAAGATTGTAAGTCAGAATCAGAGTCAGAGAGCAGTCTGAGTAGCAGCAATCTGTTTTGAAGCAAACCAGTATGACGGAGTTATTTCGAAAGATTAATTAATTCACATTATGAATACATGTATGTACCTACACTTTATCTTTAAACTTGACGTTGTTATAGAATAGCAGTTAATAAAATATAATAATTGATCAACACTTAATAATTCGAAATTTTATTTATTTTCTCTCACAAATTTCGAACCATTTAATATTTCAAAAACTCGATAATTCGTAATATTTTGAGAGTCCCCCGAGTTTCGAATTAACGAGAGTCGACTGTATGACGAAAAATTTTATGTGACTAAAATTTAATGTTAATATAATAATGATTGCCACTTAATCAATTGAATCTTTGTTTCGAGCAGAAGTTTATTCGGCTTTAAACATGTATTTAAGTAAAAAAATATATTAAGATTGTTCACCTTTTTTAAGTACTTACTCAAGCGAAGTATATGTATATCAGGCGTGTCGTACCTAATCACATTACATCCTATCGCATATACTTTGTGACGTTCTATGGCGAATTGTAAAAAAAATAACCTAATCCATTCAGTGGTTTGGCCACAGGACTTATTTTTCGTTTTTATAATTTACAACATCATGTGTAAAGCAGAGATAAACTTAGGAGTAAAAACTTAAAAATATTTATTTTTAAAAATGGGTTTTTACTTGTCTTTAAAAATTGAATTTTATATCAAAAGACGTCGAAAATACTAAATACTCGTTTTAGTTACATTATTGTTCGCTAGATGGCGTTGTTAGATTGTGGTCGATTCCTGCATCGCGCTATGGTTTCGTTACATGGAAATACTTAAGATGCACAGTTCATAGATTTGAGGTAACTTAGAAAAGTTGTAATTATATTATTTTTGGAAATCGTTCTAAACCGCTTCGGCTGGTTTTTGAACGATTTGGTAATTATTATCATATACAAGGTGTTGATTTGCAATTGTGCCATACTTCAGGAGGAGGACATAAAATACGTAAATAATCGATTGGAATTACAGTAGATGGGAAATAGCTAATAAAATACACTGCTTTTTTTGTCATTATAATGTTGTAGTATTTCAGAATTAATCCAATTTTATGAATGAAAATGAATAATCGTTGCGTATGCTTTGTGTTTGCGTTTGTGTGAGGGCGCAGCACGGTTTTAAGGCCAGTAACACACGCGCCAAGTTTAAATACGGCTAGATGACATTGACGGAATTCCGAAAAAAAAAAAAAGTAGGTACAAATTTTTTTGTTGATTTGGGTCGAAAATCATTAGCATAATTACGTCCTTGAATATGGCACGGATGCAAATCAACAGCTTGTATTTGTAACGTATGTTTATATCAATCGGGTGTGTCGTACCTAATCACATTCACATATACTTTATAATATTCTATGGCGAATTGTAAATAAAAAAACATAAACCATTCAGTGGTTTAGCCACAGGAGTCATTTTTCGTTTTTATAATTTACAACATCATGTGTAAAGCAGAGATAAACTTAGGAGTAAAAACTTAAAAATATTTATTTTTAAAAATGGGTTTTTACTTGTCTTTAAAAATTGAATTTTATATCAAAAGACGTCGAAAATACTAAATACTCGTTTTAGTTACATTATTGTTCGCTAGATGGCGTTGTTAGATTGTGGTCGATTCCTGCATCGCGCTATGGTTTCGTTACATGGAAATACTTAAGATGCACAGTTCATAGATTTGATGTAACTTAGAAAAGTTGTAATTATATTATTTTTGGAAATCGTTCTAAACCGCTTCGGCTGGTTTTTGAACGATTTGATAATTACTATTATATACAAGGTGTTGATTTGCATCTGTGTCTTCAGGAGGAGGACATAAAATACGTAAATAATCGATTGGAATTACAGTAGATGGGAAATAGCTAATAAAATACACTGCTTTTTTTGTCATTATAATGTTGTAGTATTTCAGAATTAATCCAATTTTATGAATGAAAATGAATAATCGTTGCGTATGCTTTGTGTTTGCGTTTGTGTGAGGGCGCAGTACGGTTTTAAGGCCAGTAACACACGCGCCAAGTTTAAATACGGCTAGATGACATTGACGGAATTCCGAAAAAAAAAAATACGTACCAATTTTTTTGTTGATTTGGGTCGAAAATCATTAGCATAATTACGTCCTTGAATATGGCACGGATGCAAATCAACAGCTTGTATTTGTAACGTATGTTTATATCAATCGGGTGTGTCGTACCTAATCACATTCACATATATATACTTTATAATATTCTATGGCGAATTGTATATAAAAAAACATAAACCATTCAGTGGTTTAGCCACAGGAGTCATTTTTCGTTTTTATAATTTACAACATCATGTGTAAAGCAGAGATAAAGTTAGGAGTATCGAATGTTTTGATCAGTTGACAGCTGTCAGTTTTCAAGGGAGAAAATCAGTCGTTTGTAATGACTGACTTATGGAGTTCTAATTTTCACACATTTTTATTTTTGCGTATTTTTCTTTTTTCTATGTGTTAATCGACATATATTAACGCATTTAATTTAATATGATTAGGTACGACACACTCTGTATATTATGTATTTTTTAATATTCTACATACCTTGAAATAACACAACCAATCCTTCGTGTTTGACTTTCCTCACTAATTCAGGTTCGAAGCTAGTTAATTGATTATTTCTTATATCTAATAGTTTCAGGTATTTCGACGACATTATGTTTGGTGTCGGTAAAGAACCTAGAGAGTTGTTCTTTAGAATTAGTTCTGTAATGTTCTCTGGTAATGTGAATTTTATTTCAGCTGAAAATGTAAAAAAAACTAATTAAAATGATGTATCATTTTAGATAATCTTATAAACATTTTTTAATTGATTTTCACATAAATATTTAAATAATAAATAGTGGTCATGGTATGTATGTATGTATGAAATAGCAATGAATTGAGCACAACTTGTTGTGTTTAAATGTCAATCAATTTATTAAAAGTGTATTTGTCAAAAGTGAGTATTTTAAATTCAAAAAAATATTTAAAAGTACAAATGAATTTTTATAGCTTGTTTTTGTTAATCTGAATAATATATTGAATGGAAAAAAACTGGTATTGTATTAAATTAATATACTTACATGTTCTTGAAACCAAGTCTTTCAGATTATTATGAGACAAATCTAGTATTTCCAGCGATGTCAGATTACCTAGTACATCTGAAAACGTATAAAAAACAATTAATTACCACATAACCACATATATGTTTAAATCTAAAAAAAATATACAGAAAAAAAGTTGCGTAATGGCGTCCAAGGCCGATATCAGCCACGGCGGCTGTTCTCTCATATAAGATCAGCCAGCTGCGCAGGACATATTATAGTGCAGACACAGTTGCTTGGACTGCGGTGCACTCACTATTCCTTCACTCTCATGGCGCGATGGGACGACAATCCGACACCACCGGGGAGAGACGATGCACGGATGAATCAATCACCAACTTCCGGACTACGGGCTGCTTTGTGAAAGATTCTAAAGCCCACAAAGATATTTCGGTCCGACTCGGGAATCGAACCCGAGAACTCTAGATCAACGAGGTCATCGAGAGTCGGGTCGAGCCAAAGAAGCAAACGTAACATCTATACATATAATAAATCTGTAGAAAAGTAATTTTTGTACATTGAAGAAATTGACAAAAAAAATAGCCGGCATGTTAAAGGATAACTAACAGAACCCATTTCCATCATTTTTGTCTGTTTGTCTGTTTGTCTGTTTGTCTGTTTGTCTGTTTGTCTGTTTGTCTGTTTGTCTGTTTATCTGTTTGTTTGTTCGGGATTCACGTAAAATCTACAAATTCAATGCAGACAATGCTTATATACAAAAATTCTACGTAACTTGGGGTATTACTTAGTTTTTGTTTCATCGAAATCGATTCACTCTATCAAAAGATATGATTAATTTTGTGAATTCAAGATGTAAAATATTACGACACGCAATCTGTTTGTCAAAACTGTACATTTGAATGTTGTACTTATATTAGTTGTTCGGCCTATTACACAGAAAATCACACCTTTATAAGTAACTTCGGAAGAAAAAAAAATATGAAAATTTTGTTTAGCCAAGGTTAAAGTAGCTCCATCTGTGGTAAAAATACATCAAATTTGTCAAAAGAGCGAGGTGGTAAATGACAATTAATTACCATACATTCTTTATAGAGGATTATTATTTCAACAGATGGAGTTGTGTATTTTCCGTAATTCACCATATTTTAACACGTAGTGTAATTTTTCGATAGACATTTCAATAGTGTTTGTCAGTTTGCCGTACCACATCAAAATCCAACTATAATTATTACCTTGATGAAAGGAAAATTAATAGTTCTCAGCCAAATTTAAAACGGTGCCATGTAAATTATTTTTTGAACATTATGTCAAAAATGATGACTTTAGTGGAACAATTAATTATCATTTAAAGTTACAGATGGAGTTCATATCAGGATTTTTTCATAAACATAGTTTAGCTGTGTAATGTGGTGGCCTTAAAACAAATTACTTTGAGTGAGTAGTATTAAGTAGACCTTAATTATTTTTTCTGATGCAAAATATGTAAACTTAATCCTAGAAGAAAGGAAGATCTATCTCTCGCAAGCGCCTACCTCACGCTTAGCAAAGCGTGAGGTAGGTAATGTAGGCTTCTGTAGCTTTAAAAACAAGCCCAGATACAAAGTGCAGATAAGAAATGGGAGCTTTCTCGATTTAATACCATACACACGTAAAATGCTTTATGCGTCTGAAAACGTACAAATTACGCGTCGCATACCAGAGACATGCTTACTTTCAACTTCTGATCGCAAATACACTGTTCACGATTACGAACAGTCTCAGTAAGACCCGAGCCAAGTCTAAAAAAACACCTTTTATATAAAACTACGTTTGATGTCATTCAATTACAAAGACAGAATTGTTCTCTGCTGCAAATCCTATCCACCTATATCCTATCCTAATCCAGCATGCATTGCAGGTGTGCATTGCACAAAAACCAATGGTATCCTATTCGAGAAGTCAAAAGAGTCGGCCTGCCAACGTCAGCTTTTGCGCTAAGCAAGTGTTCTTAATAGTACCATCAGAATTACATTCATCGTTGAATGAGGTGAATACATTTTCAGAAACCACAATAACAGTAGGAGCCAAAGCGTATGATCGCTTCATAAAGCTCTGATTGGCCCCAGGTGACCAACTCAGGTCTGATTTGTTCGTTCATCAGATCTTTGAAAGTGTTTCGGTGGATACTTACTGTCGTCCTGTTTACGTGTGACACAAAATATGGTATATAAACGTCCTCCGCAAGAGCGAAATTTTCCCGGTGAGCGGTAGTGACGCACAGTATACAACACTTCTGTTTCTTTTGATTTGCTGGCTCCACCAAGAAATGACAAATTGCGAGCGTACATTTTGAAAATCTTGGCAAAACTGCAGGTTTCAAGTACGAACACATGAAGTTGACTCTCACAGATACGTACATTTTGCCTATTCGTGAACTAATGCAAACATTTCTGTGGAGTCCCTCCCGGTTTAGACCTAACCCCACATTAGGCGTGCGCGATCCTCGGGCGTGTGAGTAGCGCGTGCGTCGCGAGCACGCTGCATGAGCGTCGCGTTTTGCTGCCCTGCGGCATTTGCAGCGCGCTCGACTTGACGTTTAACTGCTAAGGCGTTTAGCGGGCGGTGGGGATAGCGGGCGTAGGGGTAAGAACGCAACTCGAGCGCGTCGCTTGCACTCTTCACACATGCCGCAGGGCAGCAAAACGCGACTTTCACGCAGCGTGCTCGCGACGCCCGCGCTACTCACACGCCCGAGGATCGCGCACGCCTAATGTGGGGTCAGCCTTACCATAGTGAGTAAGTGCACAGAAAATCCCCAATTCATACAAGTCAAGTCATACAAGTGTTTCTCTCCAGTAGTGAAACTATCCTACCCTATGCGCCTGCTGATGATGATGACTCATTTTATCATCCATCCAGCTATTCCCCAACTATGTTGGTGTTGGGCTTCCAGTCACCGAATCTGTTTGAGTACTAATATTTTGCTTGGAGCGACTACCTATCTATCTATCTTCAATCCAGTCAACTACACAAGACGATATCCATGGTAAGACTGACAGACTTTCTGGCTTCTGCTTAGTCGCAGCAGCTGCAGAAAATGTACAAATGACAGCTTTGTCAGACTCAAAGCATATAGACATAGATTATAGCTATTTCCTGTGAAAATTACTTACGCACCATACGTAATAATTAATTGACTATTCTATATTGCCCACGCAGACGAAGTTGCGGGCAACAGCTAGTATAAAATAAAACAAAAAATAAAACTTACTATTCCTAACATCATTAATATAATTGCCAGATAGATTCAGCTTTTTCACTTTCTTTGCTCCGAGTGTCAGATCGTGGGTCACGACCGGTATCTCGTTGTAGCTGAGGTCAATTTCCCGCAGTCGGTAAGGTATCCAAGGGTTTGAGGGGAACATTTTCTTTGTTAAAAACCCGATTTTGTTGTAGCTTAAGTTTACCTGAAAAATATATGGAATAGGTCAGTGAAAACATATATTTCTTTTATGAGGATTAGACAGGCATAGTAAGTAATTTTTAGGGTTCCGTACCCAAAGGGTAAAACGGGACCCTATTGTTTTCGCTCCTCTGTCCGTCCGTCCGTCTGTCACCAGGCTGTATCTCATGAACCCTGATAGTTAGAGAGCTGAAATTTTCACAGATGATGTATTTCTGTTGCCGCTATAACAACAAATACTGAAAACTAGAATAAAATAAATATTTTAGGGGGCTCCCATACAGCAAACGTGATTTTTTTTGCTCATTTTCGCTCTGGTACGGAACCCTTCGTACGCGAGTCCGACTCGCACTTGGCCGGTTTTTTTTATTATATTATCAAAGTACTTTCTTTTCGTATAAAATTCAAAAAATAATGATCGCCCTATGTACACTGATGTTGTACACAAAAATATAATGAGCACTGCGGTCCATTTATTTCTTTATTGACTACTAAAATGGCCCATGGCCTGTTACTTACTATACTCTATCCACGGAAGCAAGAGCTAAAAGCTAAACAAAGAATGACACTTTTTCAAGATGGCGGTTTAACCCGACCGATGACAAAATCACAGATACTGCGAACATTTTGTACAAAAATGTGACGTTTTGTCATAGGTCGGTTTATACCGCCATCTTGAAAAAGTGTCATTCTTTGTTTACCTTTTAGCTCTTGCTTCCGTGGATAGAGTATAATGTATGTCAATAAATACATTATTGAAAGGTTCTTCTAACCTACAGACAGACATGTGTTGCTGGGGAGTTAGTTCCACCACTTCTTCTTCCCAGCAATAACACATAGGAAGTGGTGAAGGGTGGGCGTTTTGGGGGCTGTCTTTTGTAAACTATGACGTTCAAAAAGAGCTGCTTTGCAGGCAAGTTTCAATAAATAATTTTGAGTTTGAGTTTACAATCTATATATATAAAAATGAAACCCGCTTTCCGTTGTCACGACATAACATTAAAAAGGCTTGACCGATTTGGCTGAAAATTAGAGGGGAGGTAACTTAGACCCGGGAGAAGGTTTAAGGATAGTTTTTGTCACCATCCGGCTACGGGACGCGGGTGAAACCGCGGGCGAAAGCTAGTCCTTACTAATATTATAAATGCGAAAGTAACTCTGTCTGTCTGTCTGTCTGTCTGTCTGTCTGTCTGTCTGTCTTTTCTTCACGCCTAAACTACTGAACCGATTTGTGTGAAATTTGGTACAGACATAGTTTGAAACTTGAGAAAGGACATAGGATAGTTTTTATTACAAAAAAAAAATAAAATAAAATTATTCCGGACATATAGCGCCATCTATTGGTCAAATCAAAAATCTGCTGGTAGTCACTATTCCACGCGAACGAAGTTGCGGGCAAAAGCTAGTTGTTTATAAAAATCAAATAATGCTTGCATGAAACTTACCTCCTCTAAAGATAAACAGTCGTCTAGCAAACCGTTGGTTTTATTGTCGATCTTTTCTAAGAAATTATGTGACAGATCCAACTTCCTGAAATAAAAGAAATAAAAATAGTTTCAATTCAGGTTCAATCGATACGATAGTGACCAATTTATTTAAATTATATTCTTCGTGACTTTGAATGTTATATTATTCAAAAAATAACTATCGAAAAATTGAATTTAGGTACAGTGTTATTACATAAAGTGAGACAAACGTTTGACATGTGTTTAAATTTAGGTACCTATCTATACTAATATTATAAAGAGGAAGAGTTTGTTTGTTTGTTTGTTTGAACGCGCTAATCTCAGGAACTACTGGTCCGATTTGAAAATTTCTTTTAGTGTTAGATAGCCCATTTATCGAGGAAGGCTATAGGCTACTTTTTATCCCGGTACGGGAAGTAGTTCCCGCGGGATGCGGATGAAACCGCTGGCAGAAGCTAGTATGAAAATAAAATTTTAATGTAATTAGCTTGTCCATGTGACTGTAGGTTATGGAGAACTCAATAAATGCAACACCTTTACAAGTACGTGTTTGCAAATATTAAATAACTTTGATTTTTTTTTACGACGTCAAAAATCATGAAATGACCCCTCCCGCTGTGGGTTAGCAGCGGAGAGGGAGTGTCAGACTCTTACTGACTAAACACCGTCGTGTTCCGTCGTAGGCCGCGTATGTACCAGCGCCGCGGTAACAATCCCGCAGCCCCGGCAGAACTTTGAATTTACTTGACTTTATATCGACGCTTGAAAGGCAAAAATAACTAAGCGACATTGAGTAAATTTTACAAAAATGCAATTTAAAGTTAATTTTTTTAGAAAAACAACTGTTTTTAAAAATGAATTCGGATTTAGATACTATAACAATGATGTTTATAAATTATTAAATGTATTTTTATTTTTATATTTAATATTTAAAAATGTAAAATATATGTTTAAAAATAAATAAATGAAAAATAAAATGTTAATAAAATATAAGTCAGACCATTTCGTAATTTTTTATGTTTTTTTTTTTATTATTCTTTTTTTCAATCACTCTTCTGTAAAGTTTACTCAATGTCGCTCTGTCATTTTTGCCTTTCAAGCGTCGAATGAAACGGGCATAAATATTAACTTACCTCAAAGCAACCAGCCCCTTAAAAGCCTCATTAGGCACACTCTCAAGCTTGTTCCCGCTCAGTGACAGATCAAGCAACTGTTGCAGCCCATTGAACGATCTCTGAGCAACGGTTGCTATTTGGTTGCGCGACAAATCTATTTTGAATGTGGTAGGTAGGTTACCGAAAGCTGATCTGCTTAGTTCCGTTATGTTGTTATCCTGGAATTAAGAAAAAAAAGTATTGGTAGATTTATTGGAATATTTATAAATATACATATTTTTATTTATTACAACAATTCCACAAATAGGTTGTGTTGTCCTATAACACGCTATTTTTATTTTTTCAAAATATTCAATGTACAAAAATGACTTCTCTATAGATTTATTATTTGTATAGATTTATAACTATAATTTTATCCAGTAGATAAGTTTGTATATAATAAAGTTAAACTTTTCACCATTTTGTTACAACAAATGTGATGAATGAAGAACCGCTTGATCGATTTTGTGCATACTTTACAATAACCACTTACTAAAACTAAATAGTTCGAACAAGCTTAAATATTTGGTTTTGTATATAAAATAGGTAAATAAGTAAATTCTCATCTTAAAATTCGTAAACAATAAGAGAAGAAATGTGTAATTTTGTTCAGTTTCCTTTTATGCATTTTGATACACTGTCGAGCCTTTTCCCAACTATGTTGGGGTCGGCTTCCAGTCTAACCGAATGCTGAATAGCTGAATACCAGTATTTTACATGGACTGCCTGTCTGACTTCTCAACCCGAGCAACCCGATACCCCTTGGTTAGACTGGTTGTCAGACTTATTGGCTTCTGACTGCCCGTAACGACTGTCAAGGATGTTCAATGACTGCCGGGACCTACAGTTTAACGTGCCATCCGAAACACGAATTTGTTATGACACGATGGTCATCCATCCACCGACCGCACCAAGCGTTGCTTAACCTTATGATCAACCGACTTGTGCGGTTGTTACTCGGCCACAAGCTCCTTCCATTATATAGTTTTTATTAAATTATAAAAATAACATTTACCTGTAAATACAAATACTGCAAACTAGTCAAACTACTCAGCGCTTCCCAAGGCGGTTTAGTTAACCCATTGGCTGATAAATCCAGAGCTTGAAGAGTTAGTAAACTGGAGAAGCTGTCTGATTGGAGCGAATCAGCCAGCTGGTTGGCTGATAGGTTCAGCCGGAGGAGAGCGTTCATCGTCGGCCAAGTGTTCGATTTTATTGAAGTTATGTTGTTGTAGGCTACGTTTAATTCGCTGAAAAGTAAGAAAACATATTGTTAAAAATATACTACTGAAATGATTAAACCCACTATCCTAACTAATATTATAAAATTGAGAAAGTAATTCATTCTGTCTGTCTTTTCTTCACGCCTAAACTACTGAACCGATTTGTGTGAAATTTGGTACAGACATAGTTTGGAACTTGAGAAAGGACATGGGATAGTTTTTATTCCGAAAAAATATTTAAAAAAAAAATTATTCCGGACATCATCCATCTATTGGTCAAACCAAAAATCTGCCGGAAGTCACTATTCCACGCGAACGAAGTCGCGGGCAAAAGCTAATCATTAATATACCTAAAATCTTCTCCTAATTCCGACAAATACTACGCTAAAATAGGTTCATTCAAACGTGAAATAATCGCGCACAAACGTACATACACATACAGTTCGAACTGAGAACCTCTTTTTTCAAGTCGGTTAAAATATATTAATTTTATCAACGTTATAAATTCGGCCGATATTATAAATGGTTTTTCTTTTTTACAATTCACCGTAGAATATCACAAAGTATAGGTGATTGTGATTAGGTAAGACACACCCGATCAATATAAACACGTTACAAATATAAATATCCTACTTATACCCTACTTATATTATAAATGTGAAAGTTTGTGAGAATGTTTAGATGTATGTTTGTTATTCAATCACGCAAAAACGGCTGGACCGATTTGATTGAAATTTGGTATGTAGATAGGTGATACCCTGGATTAACACAAAGGCTACTTTTTATCAACACACCACGCGGGCGAAGCCGCTGGCGGATGCTAGTATATTAATAATTATCGTTCAAAAAACCAGCCGAAGCGGTTTAGAACGATATCCAAAAATCCTAAAAGTTTCAAATTTTTAGTGTACCTAACTCAAAATCTATGAACTGTGCATCTTAAGTATTTCCATGTAACGAAACCATAGCGCGATGCAGGAATCGACCACAATCTAACAACGCCATCTAGCGAACAATAATGTAACTAATTCGAGGACTTAGTATTGTCGACGTCTTATATGACGAACCTTTTATATGTGCTTAAAAAAAAGAAATACGTCTTTTTTATAATTTCCGCCAGATATTAATTAGGTAAAAATTTTTGGTTATATAGATATTTACAGATTTACAAAAAAAAAATACAATAAAGATAAAAACTATCCTAGTAAAAAAAAATAAAACTAGAAGGTGAAAATTATTAATTCATATTATAAATCCTATAATCATCGGCACGGATATTGAGCCCTGACCTTCACCTGCGCAGAAGCGACTTATTGGTTTATTGCCTTATGTGTACAGTGCGCAAAGCGATCGCCACTCTTCCTCCGGGAGCTCAATATCCGTGCCGATTAGCGATGAGTCGTTGAAGGTTTTTCCATCAACGAAACGTTAACGTTGATTTCCGTTTGTCAACTAGTTGATCAACTAGTTAATTTCGTCAACGAGTTAACGTGTTACAAAGGTCAACTTGCATCATCGATACAAGCCAACGTCAACGATAAATGCCAAAACGTTTTTATTAACGTATTAAACGCAATTTTAATTTACGAACATTTTGTTGCAGTTTACTTAATGAAATTGCATATCATTTTTTGATAACTTTCTAGATGATCTTCCCTTCATAATTTTACAGGCTTAGGTCTGACTAAATAATTTGCTATTTAGAGCTGCTTATTTAGAGTTCAAATTATTATGTCATGACTATCGCGTCGTAGCGAGAGTTTACGTCGTAAACGTCGTTGACGGATTCAACGCGTTGATTTGTTAACGGTCAACGTTAATCCCGTTGAAGTGACATCAACGTTGATTCAACTAGTTCGTTGATTCAACGCCCATCACTAGTGCCGATAACTATACTAATATTATGACAACACAAGTCGTACAATACAACTAAAAAATCGTTCGAAAAACCAGCCGAAGCGGTTTAGAACGATATCCAAAAATACCATTAGGTTTCAAATTTCAAATTTCTAGTATGCTTAACACAAAATTTTTAACTGTGCATCTTAACTATTTCCATGTAACGAAACCATAGCGCGATGCAGGAATCGACCACAATCTTACAACGCCATCTAGCGAACAGTCATGCAACTAATTCAAGGATTTAATATTTTCGACGTCTTTTGAAATTTTTACTTTTAAAGACAAGAAAAACCCATTAGTAACAATTAATATTTTTACAAGCTTTTATTAATATTTTATGCACATATATGGCTGATAAAAAAATGAAGGAAAACATCTTGAGGAAACCTGAACTATAAAGTCTGAAATCAGCAACCCACGTTGAGTAAGCGTGGTGATTAACGCTCAGTCCTTCTCCATGTGAGAGGAGGCCGCAGCCCAGCAGTGGGACGATAAAAAGGCTGTAACAGTGCACATCAAATACAAAAAAAGAAAATCTTTTTATAATTTCCGCCAGATATTAGCTACTAATTTTTAGTTATACAGATAATTACAGATTTACAAAAAAAAATACATTAAAGATAAAAGCTATCCTAGTAAAAAAAAACTGGAAGGTAAACTAGAAGGTGAAAAGTATTAATTCTTCTAACATTATAATTGTTACCAATATTATAAATCCTACTAACATAAAACAAACTCATCAACTACAAAATACATACACATTATTGACGTGACAACGTCTTATAAATTGGTTTGCCGGGTGACACTTCAAGAAACTGCGTTACGCTCCGCTCACGTTATGCGCTCACAATGAGAGCGAGTGAGAGGCACGCGTCCCTTCCACTCGGGCATGGTTAGCCCGCCTAAGAGCAAGAGAGACAGACATAAAAAGTGAGAGGCACGCGTCCCTTCCACTCGGGCATGGTTAGCCCGCCTAAGAGCGAGAGAGACAGACATAAAAAGTGAGAGGCACGCGTCCCTTCCACTCGAGCACAGTTAGCCCGCCTAAGAGCGAGAGAGACAGAGCGAGAGAGACTCAAAGTCGTTGTCACGTAAAACTTTCGCCCGTATACCGACTTTACAGGCAACCAATTTTTTATATAATAAATAATACTTACAAAATGTTTATATAAAATCTAAATAAAAACACTAGGCACATAGGTATCATTTTTTCCGCGGGCTGCGGAACGAGATACCTATTAAAACCGACATAAAGTCGAGAAGGTGAAATCTACCAACTTACAACATAAATCGTACTAATATTGATAAAATATACCCATAGTCCCATACACAAAAATATGTTTATTCTTAGCATTCTCAATATTATTCTATAACTAGCTTTCGCCCGCGGTTTCACCCGCGTCCCGTAGCCGGATGGTGACAAAAACTATCCTAAAACCTTCTCCCGGGTCTAAGTTACCTCCCCTCTAATTTTCAGCCAAATCGGTCAAGCCGTTTTCATGTTATGTATGTCGTGACAACGGACGGAAAGCGAGTTTCACTGTTATATCCTAACTAATATTATAAATGTGAAAGTAACTCTGTCTGTCTGTCTGTCTGTCTTTTCTTCACGCCTATACTACTGAACCGATTTGTGTGAAATTTGGTACAGACATAGTTTGGAACTTGAGAAAGGACATAGGATAGTTTTTATTATAAAAAAATATAAAAATAAAAATAAAATTTATTTCGGACATATAGCGCCATCTATTGGTCAAACCAAAAATCACTATTCCACGCGAACGAAGTCGCGGGCAAAAGCTAGTATATATATAATAGTGATGGGCGTTGAATCAACCAACTAGTTGAATCAACGTTGATGTCACTTCAACGGGATTAACGTTGACCGGTAACAAATCAACGCGTTGAATCCGTCAACGCATTGAATTTTTCAACGAGTAAAAATGACAACGACGTTTACGAATTCAACTAGGTTGACGAACGAAACGAGAAACTGAACCCAAACGTTTTATTATTTTCAACGTAAACTCTCGCTATGACGCGATAGTCATGACATAATAATTTGAACTCTAAATAAGCAGCTCTAATTAGCAAATTATTTTGTCAGACCTAAGCCTGAAAAAAGTATGAAGGGAAGATCATCTAGAAACTTATCAAAAAATGATATCCAATTTCATTAAGTAAACTGCAACAAAATGTTCGTAAATTAACATGTACTTATCTACTTCTACTTATATCTACTTATATTATAAACTAGCTTCTGCCCGCGACTTCGTACGCGGATCCTGTCCCTTATGCCAGCGACTACGGGGTCAGCAAAATCAATGGTCTGAATCGTCTCATATTGAAGTTTAAGGGCCCGTTGACGGGAAAAAAACGGAATACGCATAACCATTAGAAACCTTCCATATATTTAATTTTTTGTACGTCAACGGCAAAAGCACAGATTCTAATTAGTCTAAGTTGTGTGTGGCAAATATTGCACGTATTATTACGTAAAAAAACATTAAATATTACTAAGATAACAAAGTAGTGGTGACCTAGTGGAAGTCGTTTTGGTTTAATGGGTAGAGAACCGATCTCTCAAGTATGACTTTGATTCCAGGTCTGGCAAGTACCTGCCAATGCAACTTTTCTAAGTTCGTATGTGCTTTCTATGTATATTTTGGATACCAATAGGGGACGTTAAACTGTAGGTTCCGGCTGTCATTGAACATTCTTGGCAGTCGTTATGAGTAGTCAGAAGCCAGTAAGTCTGACCAGTTTTACCAAGGGGTGTTGGGTTGAGCGGGTAACCGGTTGTAAAACACTGGTACTCAGTTGCATCGTGACTGGAAGTCGATCCTAACATAATTGGGACAAAGGCTCTTGAGATAATAACGACAATAATAATGAGATATAAGCCCCGCAGGACATCTGAGGCTGATGACGGGGAGTAGCAACCCCGCGGAGCTATATATACCGAGTGCTCCAGGGAGAGTATACTGTCCCCCATCTCCGGCCGGCCGGAGTGAACCATGACGGGGTTAGGTCTCACGCCTCTGGCTTGCTTTCATTGGCCGTCCAGAGTGGAGTCGCTAGAGCAGGGTTAGTAGCCCTGCTCGGAGGGTAGGTGCCTCGTGGTAAGTGGCAAGTGGGCCGGTGATCTGCGTTTAAAGTCCACCGAGGTATCCTCACTTCAGCCGCTCATGTCCTTGTTGCCCTCTGGTTTCTATTCAGTGACTGATTCCCGGGGGCCCAGTAAGTGAGGTGGCGAGTCTCCACCTGCCATTTTTACATGTATAAATAATGCATTGTCATCGGGAGGTGCCATAGTTCCCATAGTTTCCTATGTCCTAATCCACTAACATCCCATCACAATAGCCCAAGTAGTTTTCCTTCATAGTCAGCAATAGTTTATCACAGAACCGGGGACTGTCTTTTTTTTTTAACGACGTCTACCGGGGATTGTCTTTGGGTTCATTTCTATAGTGTATAAAGGGATAATCGTCGGTTTTGTGTCACCATGTCATTAAAGTTGATTCAGCGTGTTGGCTTCGGCCCCACGTTTGCCTCCCAAAAATTCGGGACTCTGTAGTCCCGAGGTCTGGAAGAGACATACATACAAAATAAAAATGAGATGTAAAATTTATACTAATAAGTGACTTAACACAAAATTCAAGCGTGTTGTATCTACGTTATTATTTGTATGTGAGAGAAAGAAAAGAAAAAATACGTGTTCATTATTTTAGGGTTATCTATGTAAAAGGCGGACTAATTACTTTTTTTGATTCACCATACCTATTTTGTAACATTCATTTCTATACATTTAAAGTAGTGGAGCTCTTGAAGTTTCACATCAGGTGTTCCAGATCTTCGATTTTTATACGTCAATAGAGAGTGCTTAACAGATTGAACAACTTTTACTAAAACGTCATACCTTTATATGCTGTAGTCTAGCTGGTCTCCTGGAATTCCACATCAGGTGTTTTAGATCTTCAATTTTTATAAGGCAATAGAAAGTGCTTATCAGATTGAACAACTTTTACTAAAACGTCATACCTTTATATGCTACAGTCTAGCTGGGCTCCTGGAATTCCACATCAGGTGTTTTAGATCTTCAATTTTTATAAGTCAGCAGAAAGTGCTTATCAGATTGATCAACTTTTGCTAAAACGTCATACCTGTATATGGTACAGAGTAGCTGGGCTCTTGGGGTTCCACATAAGGTGTTCCAGATCTTCAAATTTATTATCTCAGCAGAAAATGCTCATAACATGAAACAATTTTTGCCATGGCACCATTTTTGTATCCCTTATAGTTTTGTTTGTCTGTTGGAGTTCTGCATCAGGTCTTCAAGTTTCGAAGATAAATTATAGCCTATATGTTGACCCGGCTTAATACCAATACAACAAAGAAAAAATCATTGAAATCCGTTCAGTAGTTCGGAAGATTAGCGTGTACAAACAAACAGACATACAGATATACAGACATACAGACATACAGACATACAGACAAACAGACAGATTTTTTTTTTTGGATTTGTGTTCCATTGCAGTCTCGTACTAGCAGCGATTCGATGCAGTCGTGTGCTTACGCGTCTAATATTTTATAAAAAGTATTAGGTATAAGCGCGGCGCGAGCCGTCGCTAGAGATTATAGTCGCCATGAGTGAACAACTTGTGGCGAATGAGCTGCTGGCGTTCCTGCAGCAGAAGCTGGACGTGATGGACGAGGTGTCCGCTGTCCAGATCTGTGCGTCGAACTTCAGCGAGGATGACGTCGCTGCTGCAAAGCAGTTGTTGTACCGGTTGCTCAACAAGAGCGACCAGATGGTGTCCCGCCGGCGTGACGGGACAAAGAAGAGTATACAAGACATCATCACGCTACTTAAAGAGACCGACCCTGACGACGTGCCGACGTTTGTGGCGAAGGACCTGAGCAAGCTCCCTCCCGTGACATTCGACCACGTCGACGTTACGTGCCTGCTGAAAGACATAGTCTTTCTTAAGGCTAGGTTAGCGGATGTGCAGAAGCAGCTGAATGCATCCCAAACTACCGTCGCCAGTTTGCGCAGCGAAGTTAACGAGTTGCGTAAATCGGTAACGGTAACTAGGTCACCTGTGGATGCATCGTGCAACGTGAACACGCGGCGCGGAGCGTGCCTCGATGTATCGGGTGCAAGTTTCGCGTCAGCAGTTTTGTCGCCATCGCCGCTGTCACCGCCGAATGCTGAGTCGGCACAGTGCGCGCCTCGTGCGCCCCGCTGCCCCGCTCCCGTTCCTGCGGCTCCTCCGCTCGCCGCCGCGACACCGCACGATCAGCTGCTCGTTTCTGCAGCCTCGGCGAAACCTAAAGGTGTTCGTCGAGAATATGCCAGCGTCGCCGGAAGCACAATTGGTGCAAAAATGAAGCCCGTGCCCGTAAAGGGACCGGATCGGGCTGATGACGATGGGTTCGTGATGGTGCAAAGGAGGAAGCGCCGTCAGCGAACCAACAAGAACCGCTGTGGCGCGGCTCCTGTGGAGCCAAACACAAAAATCCGTGCCGCTAAGCCGAACACCCCGGTGTATATCTCCCGCCTACACTACACCACTAAGGCGGAGGACATCGTGGAGTACGTGCGTCAGAAGCTGAAGTACGCCCCGAGAGTGCAGCTGCTGGAGTCGCGCCATAACGCCAATTTCAAGGCGTTTGTGGTGCGAGTGCCAACGTGTTTCCTGCACCTCGTGTTGGACGAGAACTTCTGGCCACAGGACGTGGTGTTCCGTCGCTTCCGCGGACAAGTGCCACAGAACCGCACGGAGTGACATAGTGCAAAGTGAAGTGTTACTAACATAGATTTAAGTTTTTTTTTTTTTTTTTTTTTTTTTTTTTTTTTTTTTTTTTTTTTTTTTTTTTTTTTTTTTTTTTTTTTTTTTTTTTTCTTATATACTAACAGTGTTGTATAATATATTATGTATGTTAGTCTTTAAGGTATATATCTATGGGCCTATGCAGCCTGAGAATAAAGAGATTTGATTTGATTTGATTTGATTTGATTACTGTTTCTAAACCCCACCCAATTATTATTTTTTTAATATATTCAATGTACAGACACAGTTTTTTTACAGATTTATTATATGTATAGAAGATGTGAAAGTTTGTGAGAATGTATGGATGTATGTTTGTTATTCAATCACGCAAAAACGGCTGGACAGATTTGATTGAAATTTGGTATGTAGATAGGTGATAACCTGGATTAACACATAGGCTATTTTTTATCAACACTCCACGCGGGCGAAGCCGCTGGCGGAAGCTAGTACGTTAATAAAAACGTTTTGGCGTTTATCGTTGACGTTGGCGTGTATCGTTGATGCAAGTTAGAATAGAATAGATATATAATATTTTTTATTTGTAAAACATAGGTATTGACAAAATAAAGATCTTACGTATGTATAACTAGCTTCTGCCAGCGGTTTCACCCACATCCCGTGGGAACTACTTCCCGTACCGGGATAAAAAGTAGCCTATAGCCTTCCTCGATAAATGGGCTATCTAACACTGATAGAAATTTTCAAATCGGACCAGTAGTTCCTGAGATTAGCGCGTTCAAACAAACAAACAAACTCTTCAGCTTTATAATATTAGTATAGATTAGAACGCTATGTTTTGTCATTAAGACGTACAAATGTAGTAGAAAGAAAAAAACTTAACATTAAATTGACAAAAAAAAATAGTAATTAAATCATCAGAAAACATAATAAACAACAATAAATACAATTCACAGAGACATATCATTCAAATATTCATCCAAAGAGTAGTAACATTTTTCGGTCAATACTGCCTGAAGAGCCCTTTTGAATTTACTAAGAGGTAGATCTCGGATGAAAGTGGGAATTTTATTGTAAATTCTTGGAGCCAAACCAAAACAGCTCTTTTTGAGTAAAGCGGTCCTACAATTTACGTGACATAATTTATTTATGTATTGTGAACGCGTGGGCATTTGTAACACGTTAACTCGTTGACGAAATTAACTAGTTGATCAACTAGTTGGCAAACGGAAATCAACGTTAACGTTTCGTTGACGGAAGAACCTTCAACGACCCATCGCTAAAGATAAGAAATATTTAACAAATCGTTCGAAAAACCAGCCGAAGCGGTTTAGAACGATATCCAAAAATGAAAAAAATTCAACTATCTAACTTAGTTATCTCAAATCTATGAACTGTGCATGTTAACTGTTTCCATGTAACGAAACCATAGCGCGATGCAGGAATCGACCACAATGTGACAACGCCATCTAGCGAACAATAATGTAACTAATTGTTTGTATGAAATGTGCGTTTTTTGATACAAAAATTGTTCAATAAAGTAAATAAATAGATATAAATGAGTTATAAATAGATAAATAAAAAAAACATGTCATATTTAATAATTATATACTTACATATATAAATATTTCTGTTGTTATAGTACATGTAAGCACAATTAATAATAAACTGTATTGTTAAGCCGATTCTTCACTATGGTAATATATTACATCCTGAGATATAATATTTTATCGCTCATCATATATTTTGAAAAAATATTTATAGTTTAGGATGTAATATATATTATAGCACAGCAAGAAATGTGGCTTTTTCTTTATAAAATAAAGTAAAATTTACCGCATACAATTTGCTGCGCCGCTGCGCAGTCTAACCAGATTCAGCTGAGTACCAGTGCTTTACAAGGAGCGACTGCCTATCTGACCTCCTCAACCCAGTTACCCGGGCAACCCTATACCCCTTGGTTAGACTGGTGTCAGACTTACTGGCTTCTGACTACCCGTAACGACTGCCAAGGATGTTCAATGACAGCCGGGACCTACAGTTTAACGTGCCATCCGAAACACAGTCATTGGTGTCCAAGATATACTTAGAAAGTACATACAAACTAACAGAGTAATGTATAACTAGGATAAGGATGCATTTTTTAAACTTTACTTACTACTTACTTTTGTAAAATTTTGCAATAAAAAAATACAAAAACTACTCACCCCAAACTAATAGGTATTTGAAACAGCTTTTCCAGCACATTATAACTGATATCTATGAGGCGACAGCTGACCAACTTCGCAAGACTTCCTCGGGAGATCTCTCGCAGCCTGTTGTGAGACAAATTCAACTCTAGCACTGTGGGAATAGTGCCGAAAGTCGCTGGCTTTATCGTCTCTAGTGAATTGTAGCTTAGGTTTAAGAATCTGTAAGAAAATTGAATATTTTTAGTTGAAAATATTACATTTTATGTTATTGTTAGCTCCAAACTAGGAAGTCTGTATATTGGGCTCTTATTTAGAGAGGGTTTACCAATAATTTACTAAAAATACTAGTTTTGACGTCGTGGTGGCCTAGTGGGCAAAGAACCAACCTCTCGAGTATGAGGGCGCGGGTTCGAATCCAGGTCTGGCAAGTACCAATGCAACTTTTCTAAGTTTGTATGTACTTTCTAAGTATATCTTAGACACCAATGGCTGATAAAAAGGTGAAGGAAAACATCTTGAGGAAACCTGGACTATATAGTCTGAAATCACCAACCCGCATTGAGCAAGCGTGGTGATTAATGCTCAATCCTTCTCCGTGTGAGAGGAGGCCTGTGCCCAGCAGTGGGACGATAAAAAAGGCTGTAACTGTAACTAGTTTGGATGGATTTTAGTGAATGAATTTGAAATTAAAATATTTTAGTTGAAAAAAATCGCTCAAATATGGGCAAAGATGACATTTCATGTTGATGTTAGTTTTCTGCTCGTAATTTAACAGGCGTCTTGAGTACCCTCAAGAGTACTTCCCGCAATAGGGTAAAAAGTAGCATTAAGGCTTTATCGATTCATAGACTACCTAACACTGTAAGAATTTTTCAGATCGGTCAAGTAGTTTCAGAGATTAATGCGTTCAAACAAACATCCAAACTCTTCAGCTTTATTGTCTTTACTAAATATTAAAAAATGAGAATGTAACTATGTCTCTTTTATATAAAATTAATATTTACCTAATATTAATTTTGTATAGTTAAATTTGACCGTGTATAAATTGGAAAGATGCATGTGCACGTCTAAGCTACGAATTATACGCGAGCAGTACGCAAAATTCGTGTATACTTTGAAATCACAAATTAAAAAACAGCATTACAAAATATCAGCGAGCAGTTTCCTATAGATGCGTTTTGGCTATGTACACAATGTAAATACGCTCTCTCGCTAAAAAACTACACAACCAATTTAAATAAAATTTTATACACAGATAGTCTAATGTCTGAGAAAGTATTCAGGCAACTTTTTATCCAGATGCTGAAAGTAGTTCCCCCAAAACGTGACAACAGCTAGACATTAACAAAAATAACAACATACCTTATAGAAAACAGATTTTGGAAGACAGCATTGAATATTTCGCTCAAATTATTATGAGATATGTCAACTGTATGTAGTTCATATAATTTCGGAAATGCTAATTTTGGTATAGACTCTATTTTGTTGTGGGATACATTTAATATTTGGATGCCTGTCATATTTTGTATTGGTATCTGTAAAAATACAAAAATATAATTTAATTACTTCAGTATTATATTAGATGGTCGCCATGTTGTTTTTCTGAATGGGTAACATTTATCAAAAGATTAATTAATAAACATGAAAGATAAATTATGACTTTTATCAAAAGGGTAACACAATCAACATTAAAGGGTAACATTAACAAAAGTGTAAAAACATCACATGATAAGGTTATATTATCCAAAATTTAAATAACAATATTAAAATGCGAGTAACTTTATCAAAAGGGTAACAACATAAATATCAAAAGGGTATTTTACCCTTTTGATAATGTTAAGATTTTTATATTACCCATTTCATGCTTACGGTACCGTTTTGATAATATCAAAATGAGATGGTTATATTATCAAATGGGTAACATTACCAATGGGTAACCCACACCAAAATTAAAGGGTAAAACTAATCAAAAAGGGTAAAACAATCAAAAAAAGCTCACCTGCGAAAAATTCCTAAACTCATTATGTGAAACTTGCAATTCATACGCATAACTATTTTCATCGAACGCTCTAGGACTGATCATAGACAATTGGTTATGGCTAAAGTCTAGCAAAGTCATATTATTGCAGTTCACAAAAGCTCCTGTCTCTATGGTCGAGAGAGCGTTGTGAGAAATATTCACTACTGCTTGATATAAGTCTGTAAATGCTTGAGTTTCTATTATAGTAATGTTATTTTCTGCTAGGTTAATTATCTGTAAAAATAATAATTAAATCAATCATATTATAAAAGTTAGTAAAGTTATAATCTGCCTAGCCTTTTCCCAACTATGTTGGGGTCAGCTTCCAGTCTGCTGGATGTAGCTGAGTAACAGTGTTTTACAAGGAGCGGATGCCAATCTGAGTTCCTCAATCCAGTTACCCGGGCAACCCAATACACCTTGGTAAGACTGGTTGTAAAACTTTCTGGCTTCTGACTACCCGTAACATATTTATGTCCGTAGTTAGAAGTCAGAATATCTCTGTGTACCGGACTGAGTACCCATTTACAGCAACCTTGGTAGGCCCCATGGTTGTTGTAACTGGGTTGAGGAGATCAGATAGGCAGTCGCTCTATGTGGCACACTGGTACTCAGTTGCATCCAGTTAGACTGGAAGCCGACCCCAACAAAGTTGGGGAAAAGGCTCGGGAGGTGATGATGATGAGAGGTAGGCGTTAAATGTAAAATAGAACCCATATTATTCAAATCAAATCAAAAACCTTTATTTTCAGGCTGCATTAGCCCATTGATAGATATTAAATTAGTAAATAGCTTTCTTTATAGTGTATGAAGTATTAAGAATTTAGTTTAATCATATAGCAAGGTTGCAGGTCGCCTCCAACAGGTATCAGTGGAGATCTAAAGGGGAGGCCTGTGTTCAGCAGTGGACGTCCTATGGCTGAGATGATGATGATGATATTGCAAGCCGACCCCAACATAGGAATGACTGAGACACATACTTAAAATATTTGAGCACTCTTACCTCAGCATATTTGACTTGTTGGAACATTTGGAAGTCGATTTTCTTGATTTGATTTCTAGCGAGATCCACGGTACCTATTCTAGTGACCGCTGAAAACGTGCCTCGACCTATGTCTGATATTAAATTGTCTTGGAGGTAAAGACGTCTGAAAATGTTAGAAAAAAACATTGTATACATAAGTTTTGTTTTTAATAAATCGTGATATAAAATGGTGTATGGCTCGTATATGTCAGAACTGGATTTTACTGGATTTTTAATAAAGAATATTAAAGAATTACAAAGCTTGTTTATGCATTTCTTTAATTTTAGATCTCATCATGTATAAATTTTATATTATACATAAGTACATACAAAAAGTTTATTAAAAACTTAATTGTAAAAAAATATGTAATGTTTATTTTACAGCTTTGTTATGCAACTTTACAGCAGAATTTTACACCAATTATATTAGTGCATCCATATATTAATTTATATACCATAAAAAACAATAATTTATTCTAATATTTCACAAAAAAAAATACATATAAGTAACGTCCCCACTCAGAGACATTTAATGGTTACTTAAGCCATTCTTTAAGCTTTGGTTTCCTAGGAAAGCGGTGCCGTCATATAGCGGCCGTAATATTACGGACGCAAATAGACGGTCGTCTTTACGGTGAAGACATGTGGAAAGTTCCACGGCCGTTTTAACACACCGTAACACTGTAATGTAAAATGAAAATTAGATTATTATAAACTTTATTTAATATTTCTCCAATTTCACGCCACCAATTCTGTTTTAGTTGAATTTTTATATAATCTTTACTTTTTATATTGTATATTGCTTCGTGGTTACGAACGAAATCTATTAAAATTTCGTTGTCCTCGCTGCTCCAAGAGTTGGAACTCATCTTTTACGTTGTTCCGAAAAAAAATCACAAATACGTATTAAAAAAGCTTCACCGCTTTCAATAAAACGTTCACCAAACCATCTGACACCGACAAGACGGCCGTCATGCAAATGGCGGCACCGCTTTTTGAAGTTACGGTGTCAGTTACCGCTCTCTAGGAAACCACCCCCTTTCGTTTACATAGACAACGTTCTAGTGACGTCATACACCGCTGTATTACGGCCGATATATGACGGCACCGCTTTCCTAGGAAACCAAACCTTGAGTGAAGGATTTGTATGACATTCCGTCACTAAGGAGTGGCTTAAGTAACCATTAAATGTCTTTGAGTGGGGAGGTATGTGTGTAAACGCTTACCTCAAAAACCTCATTCCTCTAAAGCTGTTGGTATCCAGTTTCTTTATCTTATTGTGATCCAAATGTACTACTTTTATCACTGTGTTCCTTGCGAACATACCTCTGGAAGTACAGAATAATATATAAGTAAATTAAACTATAGGGCTGCCTAATTATATAAAGGATACGAAAGTTTTTATGTATGTATGTTTGTTTCTCTTTCACTCGACAACTTCCGAATCGATTTTGATGAAACTTGGTACAGTATGTAGTAACACAGCTTGTATATAAAGTGCGAGGAGTAGATCCCTAAGAAAGCGGATGAAGCATAAAATAACTCTTAAATACAGACCCGTTATTGAAAAACACAGGGTCGAATTGAGAACCAATCTCCTCCTTTTAAGTCGGTTAAAAATGTTTTCAGTCTGAAGGTGGGTACAGACTATGTAACATAACATGTTATACGACATTGCTATAACATGTTTCAGATAATGTGGACACTGAATGTTACTAACTATTTATTGTCGACATTGTGGATAGCACTGAAGAACGATAAACGACAATGGTTATATAACATTGTTATATTGCAATATTATTATGTGTACAGTATTGTTTTATGTTGCAAAGTTGAATAACAAGGTTACATAATGTGGACGTGTTATAAAACACAGGTTATATAACATGTTACATAGTCTGTACTCACCTTTAGATAGTTCATTTATCGAGAAAAGTTAAGGAAAGGTTTCTGTTTATCCAGGTGCGGGAAGTTGTTCCCACGAGAATAATATTAAATATTAACTTACCTCGGTATTTCTCCAATTTGATTATGACTTGCATTACACCAGCCTAGTTTAGTCAAATCTCCAATATGACTGCCATCCAACTTTGTAATGCTGTTATGACTGAAATTATTTGAAAACAATAATTATAGTAAATGCGAAGAGTATTCATTTTATCAGAGATTTTATTTTTTGTATTTAACCGAGTATATTAATTTAGTATAATATATTTTTTTTTTTAGTATAATATTACTTATACTATATGAAACAAAAATCCCCTTAGTTATATGGGATAATATATTTTACTCATTTTTTTTTGTGGCTCTAGTGACAGAGTATCGGAATCTTACTGATAGGGTCTCGTTGTTATATAAATTTACATTATTTAACATTCCATATTGATTTGCCTCACCTTTTCCAAACTATGTTGGGGTCAGCTTCCAGTCTAACCGAATGCAGCTGAGTACCAGTATGCCACATGGAGTGACTGCCTATCTGACCTCAACCCAGTTACCCGGATATCTCAACCAACACCCCTTGGTAAGACTGGTTATCAAACTTCATTCGATAATGCATTTCAAAAAAATACTTCAAGTAAATTATTTTTACTTCTTCAAGGATATTTCTATATTTGGAATCCTAAGACTATATGCAAAATGTTAAAAAACAAAGTTACCTCAAATCCAATAGCTCTGTGTCTCTCAATCCTTTGAACTGATTCCTCTTCAGCGTGACCAGTTTATTGCCGTGCAGATCTAGCTTCTTCAGTTTTTTTAACACCTGGAATTGTTGAACCATAACATATTACTTAGCCCCATAAAAAGAATTTTCTTCCAATGAAATAATGTTCTTTTGTAAACGACGAAAATGTTTAACTCTTTATTCATCAGTGTACTGAAACTTAAAGGTTCACATCGTACGATTTGTTTAACATTTCTGTCCGTTTGTGGCACCTTACCTCTTAAACGGTTCGGATGCGGTTGTTTTAGATGGATGCTGGTGTTCTAGCGGTAATTTTTAAATGTTATGTTTCATCAACACCAGCTCAGCCGTTTTAAAGTTACTGGCTATATTGGGTATTGGCATTTGTGTGATGAGCATGCTTGTTGGCCGTAGTCTGGCTGTTTTAATAAGTAGGTATTTATACATATACATTATCAGATGTGTTAGCACCCATAACACAAGTTGATTAATAACTTACCATGGGGCTAAATGACCGAGTGAAAAGGTGTCCCGACATTATTATTATAAAATTTGTCACAAACTTTACCTGAAAAGCCTCCGGCGGTATATCAGAAATGAGTCCATTAGATAGATGCAGCCTCTCCAACTTTCCCACCAGCTCACTGCCAGCGAATATGTCTTTAGCTAACTTAGTCATTTTGTGCCCATCTATAGATAACACTGATAGATTGCCCAGAATCTGAAATTGTGGATAAGTGAAGATTTTAACGGGGGAAAATTTTATATGCATACATATGAAAAGATGGATGGATTGCCTGAAAGATGACATGAATAGGAAGGGAGTGAGTGTCAGTATGACGAGTGACAGGAGAAAATGGAAGAGGATGACATATTGCGCCAATCCCAAATAAAATTGGGAAAAGGGCAGGAGGAAGAAGAAGACATATACAGATAGTGTGAAAACGTGACCCTTCTTGGCTGGTTAAAATAAGGGGCAATACAAAACATATATGTTATACCTACCAAATGTATTTTGAATGTACACAATAATCCCAAATAAAGGGTCTTGACAGACAGACAGACAGACAGACAGACAGACAGACAGACGGACAACAAAGTGATCCTATAAGGGTTCCGTTTTTTCCTTTTGAGGTACGGAACCCTAAAAAATGATGGTTTGCCATCAAAAACAGTTCTTTAGGTACAAAATTAATGTTTTTTTCCCATCCTATACTGTATTTCTGATGGACAAAAGACCTTCCTCTCCGATTACCTGGTATCATCATTTGCCTAGCCTATTCTCATGCTGTGATCAGTTTCCAGTCTTAAACGGATGCAGCTAACTTACAAAAACGTTCCACCAGAATCACTCCATCACTAGATGGTTAATGGTAACCCATCCACAACCATTGATCGTCCCATGTGGTTGTTATTTTGCCACAAGCGCGGCAGCTGAGCACGAGGTCTCGGGTTCGATCCCCGGGTCGGGCCGAAATCGCTTTGTGGGTTTTTGAAACCTTCACAAAGCAGCCTGGAGCCTGGAAGTTGGTGTTTGTTACCCCCCTGCATCGGAGAGCACGTAAATGTCGGTCCTGCGCCTGATCTCTCTCCGGTGTTGTCGGATTGCCGTCCCATCGCGCTATGAGAGTGAAGGAATAGGGAGTGCACCTGTGTCTGCGCAAATGCTCGTGCACTATAATATGTCCTGCGCAGCTGGCTGATCTCCTTACATGAGAACAGCCGCCGTAGCCGATAATCGGCAAGGAGGACATCATCATCATTTTGCCGCAAGCTCCTAAATTAATTTTCAATACATCTTACCATAAAAGCATCCTTCGGGAACACATCAATTTGAGTGTTAATCATGTACAACTCCTGCAGTGTCCTATTGACTCCCGCGAACGCGTACTGGTCTATCGTCCTGATGGGCGTGTCTTCTATCTGGAGTACCCTGATCGTGGACCGGTGGAATAGGGGGCCGAAGAGGTTTGCTGGAATTATAGCAGATATATGGTTATAATTGTGATAGATTATAATATATGAGCAGCTAATTTTTACATGTGGCTATAAAATGTGTGAGGCTCTAAGTTTAATACATTTGTGTCCATATAAAGTACTAATATACAAAATAATTGGATAGGTACGTATGTAGTTTATTTTCATTCAACAGTTAAAAGTATAATCCAGAGAAAAACAGTATAATACTATTTGTAACAGTACAGTAGGCAATTCTAATCGAGTCTTTGTCATATTTTAAGAAATAGTTAATTTTAAAGTAAAATAATTTATGCATATAAATAGATTAATTAAATGTTTTTTATGTCTGTTAATTTCACTGAAATATGTTTAGCAGTTTAACTATACTCCGGTAACAGACAGACTTAGTATGTTAATAAAGAACCAATTAAAAAGCCACTACAAAATAAGGCTGACACCATGTAACAAAAAAGTTGGTACTAAGCCATTGAATCATCATCATCATCATCATCTCAGCCATAGGACGTCCACTGCTGAACATAAGCCTCCCCTTTAGATCTCCACAACCATTGAATATTCAAGCTCAAATGAAAAAGAAAACCCATACTCACAAATCTTCAACTCCTTCAACAACAACCGTTCCACCGGCAACCCTAAGCCAGCTATATTCCCCAACCCAACACTCAACACTGCCAACCCAGTATTTTCACACCGTATATACAGCCCGGTGTCTGACCCCTTCTCGCAGACACACGGGTACAGTAACGTGGTCTTCGAGTCATTGGGACAAGGGTAGACTGGACCCGGAGGTATGTATTCAGCATTTGTGTAGGTGAGCAGTGTTGCCAGTGTCAATATAATTTTTGTTACCATTTTTGTGGGTGAGTTATCTGAAATGATATGGTAAATATTATTAGTGTATGAACTGTTCTGAACTATTAGTCTATCTATTCTATAGTATCCATAGTATTCTATAGTGGAACACTATCTAGTTTGTTTACTTAAACAGGCTAATCTCAGGAACTACTGATTCCATCTGAAAAATTCTTTCAATGCTAGACAACCCATTTATTGAGTTACTTTTATCCATCATTATGCAAAAAATCCCACAGAATGCGGGTGTAACAATAAATAAATAAAGGTAATATTATAAAGAAGAAACATTTTTGTTTAAATCCTTAAGGCTCCGAAACTACTGAACCGATATGTGAAAAATTGTTTCACTACATTTCATCCACGTGGGGGAAAAAGTTTGAAGACATGGGTAAAACTGCAGAAAACAGCTAGTCACTACATAGTATATAAACAAAGTTGCTTTTTCTGTCCCTATGTACCTTTGTATGCTTAAATTTTCAAAATTACGCAACGGATTTTGATGCGGTTTTTTTCAATAGATAGAGGGATTAAAGAGGAAGGTTTATATGTATAATAATATACATTAAATAGTGGGGAAATACTGTTATAACCGTGCGAAGCCGGGGCGGGTCACAATTTATTGATATAAGACAAAGTATTTATAGCTAGCAGCATGATGTAAACCACTCCAAAGTTACATGAAATTCCAAAAAAAAACAAAACTCCAAATATCTGATAAGAATTTGAAAAATTTCCAAAATGTTGGTGGTAATCTTTCAAAACTATTTTTTTTTATCTTTTTTTTTTAATAAGTTCTACTGTGAGTCAAATAAAAAGTGATAATTAATTTATTATAAATAATAAACAATTACATTCTGATAAGATATCTTGAACTTTTTATTGACTTTCAATGTAAATGCAATCTAGGTATATTAATATTATAAAACAAGAAAGTTTGTTTCCTGCATTAATGTGATAATCTCAGGAACTACTGGTCGGATTTGAAAAATTCTTTCAGTGATAGATAGCCCATTTATCGAGGAAGACTATAGGATATTTTTTATCTGGGTGTGCAACATACTCTTAAGAGGAAGCTTATAATACACACATGCTAGATATTTCCCACAGTTTTACAAACATCCAAGAAGTACTTGCATATTATTGAAGTTATAAATCTATACTAATATTATAAAGCTGAAGAGTTTATTTGTTTGTTTGAACGCGCTAATCTCAGGAACTACTAGTCAGATTTGAACAATTCTTTCGGTGTTAGATAGCCCATTTATCGAGGAAGGCCATAGGCTACTTTTTATCCGGGTCCATGCCGAGGTTCCCACGGGATGCGGGTGAAACCGCTGGCAGAAGCTAGTTAACAATAAACTTTTAAATACTTAAACGAGTATTGCATTAAAATAAATATTTCATAAACTACAAATTTGGAAACTTTATCAACAAATTTTGAACAAAAGAATATGTGAAATAGATGTTTCCCCGCGGTTTTACCAGCGTCCCGTAGAAACTACTGCCCGTACCGGAATAAAATATAGCCTGTATTACTCGTAAAGAGTGTGGCTTCCCAACAGTGAAAGAATTTTCAAAATCGGTCCAGTAGTTTTTGAGTTAATACATTACAAACCAAAATACAATTTATTTCTTCTTTATATAATAGATAATGTGTACACTCGAATCTACGGTATTAAATAAATATAGAATAACCTGTTACTAATTAAAGGACAGTGTGACGAATAAAAAACGCGCTTCAAGGCTGCAAAACAATACCAGAGGCACAATACTATATTATTCATAAAAGTTCACAACTTATAAGGTCATATAAAACCAGTTTTAACTAAAATACTAAGCGACAATACAGTGTTAGAACGAATAGATATTAATTAACACTATATATCCGTCCAATTAAGCGCAATTACTAGTAATAGATATCACAAATTCCTTTGAAAACTAAACTTTAATTACTTCGCGAACTATGACAAAACTTTCACTTATAATAAATCACTTTTAAACACAATACCTGCGCTCAATCCTTGATTCAACATGGATTACGCAAAATTTTGCAGTAGTTGTGAAGTTTCTAAGTCCGTAGCATTACAATTACGTTAAATAAACGTAATATTATTTTCTTAGAAAAACTGCGTAACTCCACCCCACCATGATAAACACGGAACTAACCATAGACAATGATAAGTGACAGTTTGTAGTGACAGTAATGACAACTGACTTGACCTGTCATGGAAGTTAAAAGACAAGGAGTTAATTTTTATTCACAAGGGTATAAAAGAAAAGGATATGGAGTTTCAAAGTCAAATTTATACAAAAATCTGTATTTTATGTCAATCAATCAATGCGTGACATAAACTTGTTTATTGTAGTTTTATTTCTAATTTATTTACACAAAACTGAGTCTCTGTATTATATATTACCAGAGATATCGCCAATTTGTAAAAAATACTAAGTACTTAGTGATATTTCTATTAATTTCAGTAAGTTCCACTGCGCAGAACCATACCACAATCCAGGTTGGTTTGATAAATTATATATTCAATTCCCTCCTTGGGCATTCTTTACTGAACGATTTTTTTATTCGAAAAATAATTCTTATAGCTTGCTCAAAGAACAACTGAAAAAAGAAATAACAAAATTTTCAATGAAATAGATCTATACTGGCAAGGCAAGCCTTATCATCAACAAACCCACTTACATCCTGGCAGATTTGATGAATTTAATTACGTTCATCGTTTTATCGTCTGCCGAGCCTTTTCCCTGGGTCAGCTTCCAGTGAAACCAAATGCGGCTGAGTACCAGTGTTTTATAAGGAGCGACTGCTTATATGACCTCCTGAATCTATTTACCCAGGCTATTATGGTTAAACTGTGTTATTTTTCTTTACAGTTCTTTACTATTCTTATGTTCTCCATACAGCATTATCCTAATCCTAATAGGGTTGTTTCCAATTTTCGAAAATCTATTCAAATAGCTTCTAAATAATTTAAAGATCACCCCTCCTATAATTTTGCCTCTTAAATCTCTTTACTTTTATGTATTCGATTTTTTTCTATTTTTCTTAAAACATTGCCCAGAAAACGCTCGATCACGTGACTGTGACGTCAACATGTACTATGTGTTCCTTTACACTTTAACGCACATCTAAAGAGAAGTAACTAGTTAGAAAGAACTCGTTGATTTTTAATTTTTAATGCTTTCTTATAATATAGATACAAAAACAAATATTTTAAACATTTAAATTGTTTTTAAACATTGGGCACAAAAGAAAATACCAGTAATGTTTTGAGTTGTGTACGCGGTAAAATAAAACTGTGCAAAGGAACGTAAAGTTTGTGTTTTTTATTGAGGTTATGTTTGTGTCATCTTGGTTATTAGCAAAGAATTGAGCGACAATAAAACTATCAGCTTTCATAAATCCTTTCTCCATAGTTATTTTCTAACTTTTTTTCGCTCAAATACAAATAAAAACTGAAGAAAACAACACATCAATTCTCAGGTTATACCTGTCATAGACTGTCACTGTCAAATACTTGTCATTGTCAATGTAAAGTGACGACATCGGACTCGATTCGCCGTTTTCAAGGGCGTGACGTAATAAACGATAACTTTAAAATTCATAAATTATTTAAAAATTATGTGGTCAGTTATAAATAATATAATATAGTTTATCGTGTTTCTAGTTTTGTGAACTTTCGGTGCATATACCTATTTTTAATTGTCTGAATACTAGGAAACAACCCTATTCCTAATTCCTAATCCTAATCCTAATTTCCTAATTTCCTAACTAATATTATAAATGTGAAAGTAACTCTGTCTGTCTGTCTGTCTGTCTTTCTGTCTGTCTGTCTGTCTTTCTGTCTGTCTGTCTGTCTTTTCTTCACGCCTATACTACTGAACCGATTTGTGTGAAATTTGGTACAGACATAGTTTGGAACTTGAGAAAGGACATAGGATAGTTTTTATTACAAAAAAATATAAAAATAAAAATAAAATTTATTTCGGACATATAGCGCCATCTATTGGTCAAACCAAAAATCACTATTCCACGCGAACGAAGTCGCGGGCAAAAGCTAGTTTCTAATAAAACTACCACTCATCTATTGTTTTTAACAGTGACAACACTTACCAAAGAATAATCTTGCAATTTTATGAAACGATTAGCTTCCAAAATGAAGAAAGACAAGAAGAAAAAGAAGAAGAGAAAAGAGCCAGATATGAAATGCGAAGACGTGGGAGCAGAGAGGTTCTACGTGCAGACTGACGATGCGGGCAGTTACAGCATATGGGAAATCTTATGTTTACCATACTCCATGTGCTCGAAGGTGTGGGACTTCTGTTCGACCATCTGCGCCGGCGCCAACCAATGCATGATCTGCCTAATGTGCATCCAGTACTGTTGTTGCAAACTCCAACGACTAACTACACCAGATCCCATCATATTCCCGTATTATTTCTACATGTATTGTCAAGTCATTGTCTTAACCGTTGGATTTCTTTTAATCTGGTTCTTCTTTGGTAAAAGTGTATTTTTGCCGTTTTTAAGAGCGGTTTATGAAGCATTCTTCCCACCGAAAGACTTGTTAAGAAATACTACAAGAGCGTCGTTTAGAAAGTATTGTTTTAGGAAAGGTGAAGTATTCAATACGCCTATAGCTCAAAACTCCGCGCCTTTGACAACCGGTTCATCTGTGATAACTTTTTTAATAGAAGTTTTTTTAAACCAAGTTTTTCAATAAAAATGTGCAAAGAAATATACTCTTTTATTTACTACTGCCCGTGTAGTCTGCGCTACTCAGGAAAAGTAGCTTTCTAACAGTGAAAGAATTCTTCAAATCGATCCAGTAATTTCAGAGCCTTTGTACAAACAAGAAATGGTCCCTCTGTATTATATTACTATAGATTAACACTCTTCAGATGTAAACTGGCTTGGCTTCACTGATTCTTCAAAAAAAACTTCATCTGTGCTCTGAGCGCTCACCATAAGCATACCAAGATAAATTACAAGCTAACTAATATATTTATTCCGCAGTTTCACTTGCCTGCCGAGGGAAATACATTATTCACCTGTAACCGTTTTCATTTCCAAACCTTATCTCATATTGGCCAGCTGTTTTGCAGTGAACATAGATGAAATCCGTACTTACATTACCTGTATCATAAAGTTTATGTTATGAACTTCTTGTTTGCAACTATTTAGAGATTTACGTGCAAATAATGTCACTAAGTTGTCAGTTAGTCAGTCAATAATGTACGACGTTAGGATAAGTTATGTTGCAGTCTAAAATTTTAATATTTTAGTTCTAAATACCAACAGCAAATGAATAAATATAAATTTATTCATTCCAAATTATGAGTTTGTACCCATAGCGAAGATAAATTTTAGTCTAAGGATCATCTGCGTAGCCTTTTTCCCAACTATGTTGGGGTCGGCTTCCAATCTAACCGGATGTAGCTGAGTATCAGTGTTTTACAAGGACTGAAATTTTAGTTCGAGGATAACTAACTTACCGGATGCAGCTGAGTACCAGTGCTTTGTAAGGACTGAAATTTTAGTTCGAGGATAAAATTCTAATATGGCGCCAAAGACGAGGCAACGTGTAGAGAGGTTTCGGTGTGATGATGAAACTCAATTACATGGCGAGCCGTTCCATGCGCAGACGGACGATGTATTCCGATATAACTGGTGGGAAGTGTTCTGCTTTCCTTACATATTATGCGCACGGCTATGGGACTGCTGTTGCTCCATCTGCGCGGGCGCAAACCAGTGCCTGGTCTACTGGATGATGATACAATGGGTTGTCTGCAAGATTACTCGCCTAACCACGCCGGATCCCATCATATTCCCATACTACTTCTATGTCTTCTGCCAAGTGTTTCTTCTAACTGCATTTTTTATTTTGCTTTGGCATTGGTTCGGAAGGACCGTCGTCATACCTTATTTTTACGCGTTTTACGAAGCGTTCGTAGAAGATATGCCAAACAAAGCCTCAGCGAAGAATAGAACGAGAATGTCTTTCAGGAAGTACTGTTTCAGGAAAGGGGAAATTTTTGATACTCCTGTTGATGGGTCGTTTTTGAGTTTACCAAGTCGGTCTGCTACAGTAATGACGTTGTTAATAGAAGTTCTTGTGAACGATATTCTTCGGTAATACACAATTTGTAACTTGTGAGCAGGCTTTTATTTTATACATGTCATTCAGAATTCAGAATAATTAATAAGTTAACTAGTTTAGCGTAGGTATCCTACTGAATTTAATAACTATCGATTTCTAGAAGACTAAAAAGTGAAGAAAAATCTTTTTTACATAACTTTGGAAGTTGGTGTGCCATGGACACACATCCGTAGTATTTATACATCCATGGTGCATACACAGTGGTGCAGGGCATAATTTCCATGTGTAGGGCGGTTGTCAACAAAAAGAAGCAAACCTTTTTTGCAATAATGGTAGAAATTACTAAAAACTATAGCAGCATTAGCTACTTTTGACATTGACAGTAAGGGAAGGGTAGAAAAAAGTGTTGCACCCAGAGGGATTACCAAATTATCGATATTTTTCTCGATACCGGCATCGTATCATTAGAATCGATACCTGAAGAGTATTGAATAAAAAATATCGCTTACTTTTTAATATAAATGTTGACATCAAAGTACTGTGTGATTTTATTTAAGATGTACTGCCGCGATCTCATGGTGGCCTGGAGGGAGCGACTGTCGCAACCCAGTGCAGGGCACGCCACCATAGTGGCGATAAGTCCCCTCTTTGAGGAGTGCCTCGGGAGGAGTCACGGCGCCCTCACGTATCGCATGACGCAGGTCCGCACCGGACACGGTTGTTTCGGGAGGTACCTGCATCGAATCTGTCGTGAGGAGGCCCCCGGGTGTCACCACTGTGTGGACAGCCCCGAGGACACGGTGGACCACACAGTCCAGGAGTGCCCGGCGCTATTCAACCGATAAAAAAAAAAACACGATTCAGAAGATTAAACGATAGTTTCTATACCTTCGTAAAATATCGATCCCTGATTAACGTCTGTACAAAAGTATCGATACCAGAACTACTTGGTTTCGGCCAAAACTATCGATACTGTTAAGGTATCGACAGTTCTTGCCTATCTCTATTTACGTCAGTCACCCCGAAAATGGCGAGAAGTGTGTTACGCTGACAATATTTTTATTTTTTAAATAAATCTGAGCTATAAATCAAAGCGAAAATCAATTGCTCAGACACCAAAAATCGTGAACAAAGTTTTAATAATTACCAGCTTAACAAAATACTCTACTGGTGAGTAAAAATATTTAATTTGATTATTACAAAAAAGTGAAATTTGAGAGGAAACTGGTTGTGTATTTATTCAATTAATTTGAATAATAAAGAGAGATCTCGACTGCGATATGTTCTGGTACTATTTACGTACGTTTATCAGTGTGTAGATGTAAGTATTCAGTTCTTTTTCACTCTGAAATGAATGAAAAATTACATTGTTCGATGGCAATGGTTTACATAAAAGATTGCGTGTGTGCGTCCGTTAATCAGTTCGTAGTGAACATGAGAAGGTTTTAACGTGCAGAAAAACAGTGTGTTCCGCCGGCAAATATTATCACGTAAGTTAATATTAACAGAAAATACGGTTTTTCGTTGTTGATAAATAGTGAACTAGGGTGACCTACTAACGTGCGGAAGTACTTGAATCTTGACACACTTTCTAGATCATAGACAATTTTGTTATTTATTTATTTTTATTTTGGCAAAGGAATCTTGAATAGAAAGTATATAGGAAATTATTAATGAGGTTTTGTCGAATATCTTGATATTGCCTACTAAAAATTAAATATTCGTTCAATCAGATTCCAATTAGAATTTAGCACAATTTTAAGAAAAACATTAAAAAGTAGAATATTTAGTTTGTTTTATAATTCAAATCAATAAAATAATAAGTAGGAATTTTCTATTATACCATTTTCCAGTTTTCTGATAACTGTTTTATAATTCAAATCAATAAAATAATAAGTAGGAATTTTCTATTATACCATTTTCCAGTTTTCTGATAACTGTTTTATAATTCAAATCAATAAAATAATAAGTAGGAATTTTCTATTAAACTATTTTCCAGTTTTCTGATAACTAAGTTTGACTATCAAGTCCGAAGTTACTGGTTAAGGATACTAGATAGAAAAATATTAAATATCATACAAAGGAATAGATAGTCCCGTTTCTGCGCAAATGCTTGTGCACTATAATATGTCCTGCGCAGCTGGCAGATCTCCTGCCATTTTTTTTTAAAGCTTTGATTGTACCTATAATCAAAATTATAGAATGTTATTTCATCATGTTCTTAGCTTTGTGTGTAACATATGAATCATTTTTAAAACATATTCTATAAAATAGCAAAAATTTTGTTAATGAAATGTTGGTGTGTTGCCATAAAATTTAGACTATGTAACTTGTAAACAAAGTTTCAGAGCTCTTCACGTAAATACAAACAATAGATATTTCACCTTTATCATATTAGTATAGAAGTATTGATTGGCTGTTGTGTAGTTAACACAATATTGCTTGTAGTTACTAATTGACATAAAATTGCGTTTTAACTGATTAGCACATAGGAGTTTGAGTCAGGACTATTTTTGTTTCAAGCTATACAAATATTCATTGCTAGCTTTTTCACACTGTTCAACCTTCGTCACAGGCGAACTTCTCCCTTTTTTTTTAACGACGCCAAAAATCATGAGCTGGTTAGCAGCGGTGAGGGAGTGTGAGACTCTTACTGACTAAACCGTTGTGTTACGTCGTAGGCCTTTTATGTTCCACGGCCGCGGTAACTCTTTCGAATAATCCCGCAGCCCAACTTCTTCCCTCACCTGGACATGATTCACAAAATTACTGGTTGGAAGTGGCCTGCATCCAGTGCTACCCACAATCTGTCTAGCCTTTTCCCACTCTTTTGTGGTTGGATATTACTTGTGAAATAATGGCAGATAAAATAGTATGGAAATAAAAAACATGCTGCACCGTCCACAAATAAAATTGGGATAGGAACAAGAGTATTTTGGGGTCGGCTTCCAGTCCTGGATGCAGCTGAGTACCAGTGTGCCACATGGAGCGACTGACTATCTGTCTCTCAACCCAGTTACCTAGGAAACATTTACTCACCTTTGTAAAAACAAACATAAGATCGCGGTTTTCCCCGAACCGAAATACATACATTGTCACGCCATACGCGGAAATCTGTACATTATAATAATCATAAATATCAAGTATATGTGATGTTTAAATTATTCATTTTACAACAATAAGTACCGACTCAATAAAAAAACTACGTGAATTTGTAATCAGATCTTTGCTTCAAGTATTTATAATTGCAAATGTACTTAATATAGGTAATATGTAGATGATTTGTTTTAACGAATAGTGATTTTTTAAGAAATTGTTTCTATGTGGTTGTTGCTAACATTATATACCTACTGCAAATAATAAGCAATTCCTGCGAATAATTTCGATTTTTTTTCTCGAAAAAAAAATCACTCCTGTCCGTTCATATTGAGTGGTCTGCAAGTTTAATCACCTAGCAAGCCCACGATCATAGTTTTCTCAAATCCGCCTGACGGCCATCCGCGTCCGGACCCACTTCCCGCATCTGGATAAAAAGTTTGTTCCAAACATTCAAAATATAAACAACAACAATATTTAGTAGGATTAAATGGTAATTAATTCATTCATTTAGCAAATGCGGGGTCAACATTTCTTAATTGACTACAAATGAGTTAAAATTTCGAAATTAACTGAATGAATAATGATTTATTGATTTGTAGACAATTACCAACTTTTACGATATTATTAAATCCGACAAGTTCACGCTACCTATTGAAATGTACCTATAGTTGTGCCTCTCTTAAAACAAAAGGACAATGAGCGTTTTGGTCTACCTCGCCTCTAGCATTAAGTGATATATCAATAGAAAGCTTGTGTTATGTAGAGTATTTTCTTGTATGGCGGCGATTGTCATTTGTTAGTATTTAGGGAGTTAGAACGTGTTAAGTGAAATTATAACTATGTCTAAAATCTGCCGTAGCTTCTAAAGTACTGACAATTTGTTAGAGGTATTTTAGTACGAAATGTTCTATTTAAAAAGGCCTTTCAAGTGATATATAATTCATTACTAGAGAAGAAATCTAAGAACTTAAACTAACTATCGATAAAAAAATCTTGAACATGTTCTAACATCTCAAGTACTAAGAATTGGTAAGTAGTATGTTAGTACAAAATGTAACGCTCGAAAAGACCTTTCAAATGATGTATGACTCATTACTAGAGGGGGAGTAGACCAACATCCAAACATTTCGCCCATTGTCCTTTGTAATATTGTCAAGCTGAAGAGTTTACTTATTTGAACACGTTAATCATGGAACTACTGGACCGATTTGAAAAATTATCTCAGTGTTAGATAGCCCATTTATTGCCGGAGCTGCGGAATTGTTTGCCGGGCCCGCGGGACACATAAAGGGCAAAAGAAACCCATAGAAACCCATGCCCATCAATAAAAAAAAAGAGATGCCTACCCCATTTATCAAAGCAGGCTATAGGCTACTATATTATAGACGCGGGTGAAATCGCTGGCGGAAGATAGTAGGCAAGTAACTACCATGCTTAAAGAAAAACGCCAAAAAACGTTCTGAGTACGAACGTAAAGATAAGAAGTTAGAAATTAAAAGTTACATAGATAAGTGTAAAAGAATGAAGTGTAAAGGAAAGATGAAATGGATGAAAATCTCCAACGGTTGCAGATAAAAAGATGAAGTCCCGATTAAAAGTTTGGAAGTTACAAAAAAACTTTGGTCATTTAGCGCTCTATAGATAAGAGTTATTATTGTACTTTTCCTAATTCAACTTTGATGACTTTTGAACAAGATAATGACAAGCCAGATGATGATAGTATTGCTACTTTCTTTTTTTTGTGTGAGAAAACAGTCGACTGCCTTATTTTTTGGGCAAGAAGTCGCTCCTTGTAAAACACTGGTATTCAGCTGCATCATAGTTGGGAAAAGGCTCTTAAGGTGTTGTGGTCGGCCTCCAGTCTAACCGGATGAGCTGAATACCAGTGCTAGGTACTCCAAGGTACAGTACAAGGAGCGACTGCCTATCTGACCTCAACCCAGTAACCCGGGCAACCCAATACCCTTTGGTAAGATTGGTGTCAGACTAACTGGCTTCTGTCAACCCGTGACGACTGCCACAGATATTAAATGACAACCTACACTTTAACGTGCCCCACGAATCGCAGTCTTTGGTGTCTAATACTTAGAACCCCAACCTACTTGGAAAAAGGCTAAGCAGATAGATGTTTAAAAATTTGCAATATCTCACACAGCAAATCTTAAACATACTTAAGCCACAAGATTTGTCTCATATTCAAATTTTATCAATGACTTTATCATATGCGCGTGATTCACATTAAAAGTGGGCCACTGATAATATTTGTTACGCATCACCAAAATTGTATTCCTATTTGATATTTGCGACGAATTTTCATAAAAAAGTTAAGTTTTATATCTATTAGATTTGTTTGCTTAAAGGCGCTACTCAGGATCGGCTAGAGCGATTTGATTCTTTCAGTGTTAGATAGCCTAAAAATCGATGAAAGCTTCCCTAATCCCAGTAATTTATATGTAAAGAGGAAACAATTGTATTTTCGTTTGTGTGTAATGGATAAATTAAAAAAAATTATTCACCATTACAAAGCTACATTATCTGCGAGTAACATGGGCTATATTTTATCCCGTTACGAGCAGTAGTTCCCACGGGACGCGGGGAAACCGCGGGAAAACGGCTCTCTCTCTATATAAAGAATTACTAACTGTGTATGCGTAAACCAGCTTCCGTCGAATTTGAATGACAATACATTATTGTTTGCACTGACGTTAAAAGAAAATTATCTCACTATCGAAGTCACTTGGATCTTATTAAACTATTTGTATGCACCTAAAAATAACTACAACACAGATTTAATCAAAGAGTAAAGCTTAAAAATAGATTTTTGAACGTCAAGGTTTAAGTCCCTTTTAACTTTCAACCTTGGAGTATTTCCTTGTTTTTGTTTGACAATATGGCTAAAGAATCAGCTCTCTACACTGTCATCCTCCGAGCCTTTTCCCAACTATGTTGGGGTCGACTTCCAGTCTAACCGGATTCAGCTGAGTACCAGTGCTTTACAAGAAGCGACTGCCTATCTGACCTCCTCAACCCAGTTACCCGGGCACCCGATACCTCTTGGCTAGACTGGTGGCAGACTTACTGGCTTCTGACTACCCGTAACGACTGCCAAAGATGTTCAGTGACAGCCGGGACCTACAGTTTAACGTGCCATCCGAAACACAGCAGCTCTCTACACTGTGTCTAGGTTTAAAATAAGTAGTGCTTATTTTAATTCTTTTAACGGCTTTGGGACTGGTAATCTGCTAGCGTCAGGATAAACTAACTACGAACTTATAGAAACAGGTGGGTTTCCATAAAATAAATCACTGTGGGTGTAGTATTTGGTCACTAAATCCAACCTCATCACAGCCTTCTACCGTCCCAGTGCTGGGAACAGGTCTCTTCTCATGCTGAGAAAGATTGAGCTTTAATCATCAGATGAGCTCAAAGCGGACTGACAATATCAGATTTTAGAGTCCTCAAGATATTGTCCTTCAGAATCACTCACTTATTGGTGTCCAATATTCTTAGTACGTATGTAAAACTTAGAAAATTTACATTGGTACTTGCCCGACCTGGGATAGAAGCAGCACACTCATACTTTAAAGCTTGCTCTAACTACATGTTCTTTCGATTATCCTTTGCAAATCCAAAATTTAGAAACACATAACTAGTTCTAAAACGAAGCCAGGATAACTGCGCATTCAGTCAAACTATGTTGTCAACTTTCTCCTATGGTATACACGTATGTCCTTACCATACATTTTCACCGTTACACGCCATATGACTTGACAGGGCAGGCTAGCAGCTATGGAAATGTTGACATATCATAGCAATAGGAACCTGATGGAAACCGCGAATGAGATCTAGTAGGAAGTTGAAAATGAATGGGCTTAAGATGGAAATAAATTGGAATTTGGAAGAGTGGATATTTTGTTACTGTTTCATGCAAAAACTACGTTTTGGTTTTGTATGGATATAGATTGTACCCAGGTGAAGGTAACTGGGTTGAGGAGGCCAGATAGGCAGTCGCTCCTTGTGGCACACTGGTACTCAGATGCATCCAGTTAGATTGGAAACCGACCTAAACATTGTTAAGAATAAGGTAGGTTAGAAGATGACATTTGTTTTTCTCTTTACAGCCATTTGAAAAAAATGCGTTTTGGCCCATTGATCGATGTAGGGAAAAATATATTGATAGTTTGTATGCAAGTGAATCAAGTAAATCTTTTACAACCAGAGTTAAGTCTCCGAAAACCGCTAATCACTACATAGTATTATACAAAGTCGGTTCTTCTGTCCCTATGTCCCTTTGTACGCTTAAGTCTTCAAAACTACGTAACCGATATTCATGCGGTTTTTTTAAATAGATAGATGATTAAAGAGGAAGGTTTATATGTATAATAACATACATTAAATAGTGCCGAAATACTGTTAACTCGTGCGAAGCCGGAGCGGGTCGCTAGTACTTAATAAAGGTCGACTTAGAAAAATTTACAAACTGTTGTTAGGCGGTCTATTTGAATACGGACCGGTTTGACCAGATTTTCACGTTTGGCTGAGACCGCTACAAGATATATAGCGGATTAGTCAAATTTTGTAATCATTGAGGCAATTTTCATCATCACTTGGACTTCGATCGCATTTCGAGAGGAACATGTCTTGCAGTTAAAATACCCTGTCTTCATCTGTTGGGTTAATTATCTCCATGCCTTGTTATAGTTAAAACATTATTTACTCATTTTTGCATTTGTAATGTTAGTAAGGATTACCCAAGTAACACAGTCATGCTGAATAACGTTTGAGTACTAGTGATCCGCGAAACTATAAGCTGTAACTATTGTCTGGATAATGTCTGAGTGAACGTCTATTCAACTGTTATTCAAGCAATTTGGGCACATTTTTAAATGCTTAAGTCTGTATAATATAGCTGTAAAGTTTGGGTAATAGCTTAATAATAACAGCCTTAGCTTAGTAACGTCTGAAAAAAAGCTGACATCACTTTAATACAGCTATTATTTCGTATTTATTCAGACAAATGCATATGGATTTTGTTATTCAAAAAATATTCAGGATTATGTTCATTTGCGTAATACTTTTCAAACATAATTAAAAGCTAAGTTGTGAATTAGAAAAAAAGTGGTGTTTAATCTTGTAGTGCGTGCTTTGTTTTGAAATTTCATAGTTTTGTTGCATTATTTGTTAAGTAAATGTTATTATGTATTATAACCATGATAAACGTAAAAAATTACTGCGCAAGTAATTTTATCGTGAATAGCATATAAATTATCTCAACATTTTTCACGCGTCGCTTTCATATTCATTTTTAGTGATAGTATAAGACATAAATAAAGACTTTTAGAAAATACAAAGTATTTTTGTCACTTCTTAAAGATGAAACAGCTCTATGCTAATCTTTCAAAAGTCATTAAGTTAATCAAAAAATGTATTTTTAACTGTAGTTAATTACTGAAATGGGGCATTTTATATACGTAATGTTTCAATAGTTTACTTAAAAATAAAATTAAATGGCGATTCATTATAAAAGTTCTCCACGCAGCTATTTTACAGTACAACTCTGATTTAAAAGTCACGCATTTCTAATTATTAAGCTTTTATTTGAGAAATAGTGATCAGGCACTACAAGTATCTGAATAACACTTGATAACGTTACTAAATGTGATTAATTATACAGCGAATCAGGGTTCAAAACATAATTCACTTACTACCCAGAAAAACTCTGTATAAGTTCTTTAAAAATGGTATTTTTACAAGTATTTGCGGAATAAAAATACATCATTCGACTTCCATCTGTGTTACGATAGCTATAAACTATGACTTTATTTCCCTTATACCAAAATAAGCTCTATTAAGAACTCAGAAAATGCTTTTATACAGTAGTTGAATAATTGATAAAATGTGGAACCTTATATGACTTGACGACAAAATAAAAGCCGTTATTCAAAATACAATGCTAATATTCCTTTTATTAGAAATTAATTACACCCTTATTCAGAAGACAGCTGCCGAGGACACAGTTTTACGGAGTATGGTGGTTTCATAAGCAATAAGCTGAGAAAAGTTTGTTTATTAGTATTAGATAATTACGTTTATTCAGCTACTTATACTACATAATATGTAAAGTAAATGTAAAGTAATATGTAATGTAAAGTAAAGTAAATGCTGACCCAGGCAATCTTTTTCAAATTAAAGTCATCTGTAATGCTTTAGGCTTAATAATATCTGTGTTCTTTGCTGTACAGAAGTTATTACTAAGCTTTAAAAATAATAGTCGACCTAATACAACTTTTATCAAGCATAAATGGATATAAAGGCCGAAAGAGAATATTATTCAGAATTTGGCTATTTCAATAGCCTTTTCACACACGTTATGGAGCTTATATCTGTAAATATTTTCGAATTACTTTTACTCAAACACTATTCAGCATGTCTGTGTTACTTGGGTAGCCCACAGCTGGGCGTATGCCTCCCCTATCGTATGCCCAAGCCCAGTCTTCAGAATGACATTTTTCTTTTTCATAAACCTTTGACTTTGCTGTTTGCTTGCAATTAATGTGTAATTATGGTTGTTCAAAAAACTTACTATTATTGGTCAGGATAACTTGAGGATACCTTAGAACCCCTTATACTTTTTCTGTTAACCAACCAAGCTTATACCCCTTGGGTTATCTAGGTAACTTAGTTGAGCTGGAATGAGCAAGCCAGATATGCAGTCGCCCCATGTGGCACACTGGTACTCAGATGAATTCGCTTAGACTGGAAGCTGACCCCAATATAATAGAGAAAAGGCTTGGCAGAAGATACCTCCTATATTATTTTCCATAACCTCAAAATCACAGAAAATATAGGTCTTAAGGTTATTCAAACAGAATTTTCTTTACCAACGTCTAGCAAGGTCACATATACATACATCCATTATGAAATACTGCGCATACATTATTCAATGGTACACTCAATTTTCGCCTTTAATACTTAGTACGTAAAGCCGAAAATGATTTGGGTATTAACTGTCTAGTTTTTATGGTATTGCTAATTTGGTTTCCAGAGAAACTATGTACCTATCGTATGTTTCTAATGGTGTAACTAGTTTTTTAAGTTCTGCTTTTTTGTGTGTGTGATCCAGATTTATACATAATGGCTCGTAGCTATGTATCTACAATGGATCGATCACAAAATTCAATAAAGCTTGGCGCAATCCGTCAGTGGATGGGACCATTTTGTAATGACGAGCTCATCTGGGTTTCGGAAGGCACTTTAAATTAGTGGGTCCGTCTCGGCTGTGAGCATCTTCATTCGTTAAGGGTAGTCAGAAGCCAGAAAATCTGACAACCAATCTTACCAAGGGGTATCGATTTGCCCGATTAACTGTTGAGGCTCCTCGCAAACACTGGTTCTCATCTGCATCCTGTTAGACTGAAAGCCGACCCCAAAATAGCTGGAAAAAGGATAGACGATAATCCACATAAAGAAGATGGATCAAAATTGCCCCACGTCCTATAATAATGTGACGTATCTCAAAAAAAAGATAAAAATGTTTAAAAAAATATGGCATACTCTCTAATTTATTTTTTTTACACCTTCATACGAAAAAAATGCTTTAAAAATTGTTCAGGCGCTGTAATGAAAACATCGTTCATAGGACTATTTATCGACTATTTCATTAAATTTTTTTTTTGTTTGATAGGGTATACCTCATAGGTGGTTCCATAATTATCAGGTCAGGATCTGATGATGGAAACCCTGAGAAATCCAGGGCAACTTTTGAAAGTTGTAGGCATGCGCAGGATAAAAACTTGACTGTAAGGTGTATGTCTTATAACAATATGCAATAGTGAAGGTTTGGAGCTGACCTGATGATGGAGACGAAAGAAGGTCGAGGGAACTCGACAACCGAATATGTAAACTATCTCGTGTTTGGGCTTATATTATTTGTATTGAATAGACCTTTGCAACAGTGAAGGTTTGAAGCTGACCCGATGATGGAGACCAGAGAAGGGCGAGGGAACTCGACAACTGAATATGTGAACTACCTACCTCGTGTTTGGGCTTATATTATTCGTATTGATGAGAACTTTCCACTTATGCGGATAGTGAAAACTGTGCTTGTCACAAAAAAACTTTTTACAATAAAATAAAACCAACTCCCAAAAACACTGAAAAGCAAAAAAAGCTATTCTTAGGCGCATCGGCTTAGAAGTCGGTGGGGAAATAAACTAGGTACATCCATTAGACACCGACTTCTGAGGTAGTTTTACATATTTTGTTGTTGAGTTCCCTCGACCTTCTCTGGTCTCCATCATCGGGTCAGCGCCAAACCTTCACTAATGCAAAGGTCTATTCAAAACAAATAATATAAGCCCAAACACGAGGTAGTTTACATATTCAGTTGTCGAGTTCCCTCGCCCTTCTCTGGTCTCCATCATCGGGTCAGCTTCAAACCTTCACTGTTGCAAAGGTCTATTCAATACAAATAATATAATAAACTTTCAAAAGTTGCCCTGGATTTCTCAGGGTTTCCATCATCAGACCCTTACCTGATGATTATGGGACCACCTATGAGGTATATCATATCAAACAAAAAAATAATTTAATGAAATAGTCCATAAATAGTCCTATGAACGATGTTTTCATTACAGCGCCTGAACAATTTTTAAAGCATTTTTTTCGTATGAAGGTGTAAAAAAAATAAAGTAGAGAGTATGCCATATTTTTTTAAACATTTTTATCTTTTTTTTGAGATACGTCACATTGTTATAGGACGTGGGGCAATTTTGTATGGATTGTGATCCGTCTTCTTTACATGGTCACTAGTACCTATAGTTCACTCTTCACATTTTATCAGAAATCATCAGCATTGTCTTATAAGTCTTGTACTCCTATTATCCAAACGCGCAGAATACCAATTCAATATTCGTAAGACCACAGTTCTACTGAATTCGATTAATATCATCGTCTCGGAGACTACGTGACTGGCATCCAATGAGGGTACTTCATGTTTTGTTGCTTGGTATTATAGTTTGCGTCTGCGCATATTATATTATAGTGGTTGATTTTCAAAAAGGTTCCTGTATTGACGTCAACTTGTTCTAGGTATTGGGCAAAATATAAAAAATCGAACAAAGAAAGATTGTTCAAATCGGTTTTTGAGATTTGAGCGTTCAAACAGACAAACTCCTTAACTAATATTATAAAGCTGAAGAGTTTGTTTGTTTGAACGCGCTAATCTCAGGAACTACTGGTCCGATTTGAAAATTTCTTTCAGTGTTAGATAGCCCATTTATCGAGGAAGGCTATAGGCTACTTTATATCCCGGTACGGGAAGTAGTTCCCACGGGATGCGGGTGAAACCGCTGGCAGAAGCTAGTGTATAATATTTGTACCTGTTTATTTAAGTATTGCAGTGTAGTTGGTTACACCTAATTTGGTAGAAATCATAATAAAAAAGTGTAACTGGGGTTTAATACATAAAAAAGGAGATAATAACCTGACCATCATACCACAAAAAACTTTTAAACGTCTGTTGTTTTGTTAGGCTGTTAAAGTCTGTCTCGCAACCTTTAACGTCCAAAAATTACGATTCCATAAACCTAAAAACAACATTTCCTATCACATCCCGGAAAAAGCATATCAAAAACAGATGTTTTAAAAACCCTTAAAAACAGAATATAACTTTCGTTTTTTTTTTTTTTAATAAAAATTCCTTTAAAATGTCATCGGTTTGTAGAAAGCTGTCACGGTCAGTCAGCTGTTGGTCGGAACCGGTTTCATTGGGTCACTCGGTCCGTTGATGGTCTTAAAACTGTGTATGTGGATCGTAGGGTAACTGTTTATTTGTATACTTTGTTTAGATCGCGGATTTACTCGCGTTTAGTTAGCCTATCAATTCATCCTACTATGTAATAATAATAACTAATATTATAAATGTGAAAGTAACTCTGTCTGTCTGTCTTTCTGTCCGTCCGTCTGTCTGTCTGTCTGTCTTTTCTTCACGCCTAAACTACTGAACCGATTTATGTGAAATTTGGTACAGACATAGTATGGAACTTGAGAAAGGATATAGGATAGTTTTTATTACAAAAAATATAAAAATAATAAAATTTAATCCGGACATATAGCGCCATCTATTGGTCAAACCAAAAATCTGCCGGAAGTCACTATTCCACGCGAACGAAGTCGCGGGCAAAAGCTAGTAATATTATAAACGCGAAAGTTGGTATGTGTGAATGTTTGGTCTTTCGCGCAAAAACTGCATTATTTTGATGAAACTTGACAGTAATGTAGCTTATACATCAGAATAACGTGTAGGCTTCTTTTAACTTGAAAGTAGTACCCTCAGCAAGTTGGTGAAACTGCTGGCGGATCACAATGCACATACTCTTTCACACCTCTGGCACCAAAAAACGTTGATTACACTATAAGGGCTTCAAGGTCCAATTTGCCACCAAACTTCATCTAAATCGGTTCAGTAGCTTCGTGAAAGCGTTGTAAACAAACAAACAAACTCACGCGCATTCATATTACTCAGAACTGATGTTTACAACCGTAACTGTTTAGCGGAATCAATGTTTAGACAAGTCTTATTTTAGCAAGTTCTGAATTACCTAGTTTCTATATTTAGATTGAAAACTTTCCGGTTTTCAAAAGATTGTCGTTCTAGCTAGAGAAATATTTTGCCATTCACAGCATATATTTGAATCCTACACTATTTTATTTGGCTGTGTGTAATTTTCTTCTAGAACTACTAGTAGTTACCTACTTATAATTTTTACAAATTCCATTTATTTCAAGGTTTGAATTTGAATTGAAAATTATGTTGTAGGTTCATCATTGGACCTTCTCGTGACTTGTTTCAAGGATACATTAATGTATTTTTTAATGTCTTGCAATTTATTTTAACTAGTCAAGTATCTTTAGGTAAAAATTCTGCAAAATGTATATTGTCCTAGGTTTTTGAATAACAAACATTAAAAAAAATTAATGATATTACCAAAATCTGAAATGAGCATTTTATACTTACAACATTCAAGTCTTACCGAGGGGTATTGGGTAGCCCGGGTAACTGGGTTGGTTGAGGAGGTCAGATAGGCAGCCGCTCCTTGTAAAGCACTGGGACTCAGCTGCACCCGATTAGACTGGAAGCCGACCCCAACATAGTTGGCTAATGATGATCTTTGATCTAACCACATTATTCTCTTTCCTTCCAGATATCAGCTGTCCAGCAGCTAAGCAGTAGAAATGAAAGTCTGGGGAGCTCACGGGGAGTTCTGCGCTCGTCATCAATGGGAGGTCATCGTGGCCACACTAGCCCTGCTGGCTTGCGCAGCCAGCGTCGAGAGGAATGGCCCCGGGAACAGGTCGGAACACTGCGCCGGCTGGGCCAGGGCCTGTCCCGGGCTAGAGGCGGAGTACCAAGCCGCTGACGCCGTAATAATGACCTTCGTACGCTGCGCAGCCCTCCTATATGCCTACTATCAAATCTCAAACCTTCACAAAATAGCCTCAAAGTATCTTCTCATCATTGCCGGGGTGTTTTCCACGTTCGCAAGCTTCATTTTCACTTCAGCTGTTGCCAGTTTGTTTTGGAGCGAACTGGCGAGTATTAAGGATGCCCCCTTTCTGTTTCTGTTAGTCGCTGATGTGGCTAGGGGGGCAAGAATGGCGAAGGCGGGATGGTCGGCTGGGGAAGACCAAGGAAAGAGAGTTGGAAGGGCGCTGGCTTTGCTTGGCCCAACAGCAACTCTCGATACTCTTCTCGCGGTGTTATTAGTGGGAGTTGGAGCCCTATCTGGGGTTCCCAGACTAGAACACATGTGCACTTTTGCCTGTCTAGCTTTATTAGTAGACTATCTGGTCTTCGTGACGTTCTACCCAGCCTGCCTCTCCTTAGTCGCAGATTTCGCTTCAGGACGCAAAGAAATGTCCCCAGACAGTCCGTTTTCTGAAGCCGATCTCAAACCAAACCCAGTAGTTCAGAGAGTGAAGATGATAATGGCGGCGGGGCTGCTGTGCGTTCATCTCACCAGCAGATGGCCTTGGAGCAGCGACAACGGGATCATCGAAGGTCCGATAGACACATTAACTCCTTCCACAAATGATAATATTTTATTACATTCGTATATCAAATGGTTTTCCGTTTCTGCGGATTACATAGTAATAGCGACACTGCTCTGTGCCTTGATTATAAAGTTTGTATTCTTTGAGGAGCAACGAAATTGGGTTATTGACATGAATGATATGACGGTGAAAGAAGTAGTACAAGAACAAGCTCGGAGTAAGCCTAAATTCTCAGTCGGAGATGACTCGAACTCTGAGGTTTCTACGCAAACAGAAGGAGTGTTGGAAGAAGAATGGCCTACGCTTTCGCCGAGCTCGTCCGCTGCAAAATTAAACTCCAAAAAGCGTCCAATGGCGGAGTGCCTCGAAATATATAGATCTGAGGGAGCCTGCAACTCTTTGAGTGATGAAGAAGTCGTGATGTTGGTTGAACAATCCCATATTCCTTTACACAGACTCGAAGCGGTCTTAGGAGATCCTTTACGCGGCGTAAGACTGCGTAGAAAAGTAGTCGGGTCTAGGTTCCAGACTGAATTAGCAATAAAACAACTGCCTTACTTAAATTATGATTATTCTAAAGTTTTGAACGCCTGCTGCGAAAATGTGATCGGATATATCGGTGTGCCAGTCGGGTATGCTGGGCCTTTGGTCGTTGATGGTAAGCCGTATATGATTCCAATGGCTACGACGGAAGGGGCTCTAGTGGCTTCTACAAACCGAGGAGCCAAAGCCATCGGTTCCCGAGGAGTTACAAGCGTAGTTGAAGATGTGGGCATGACAAGAGCACCAGCTATAAAACTACCTAACGTTGTGAGAGCTCACGAATGCCGACAATGGATAGACAATAAAGATAACTACACACTCATTAAAGAAGCATTCGATTCCACATCGCGATTCGCTCGACTACAAGAAATTCACATAGGAGTTGACGGCGCAACACTATACTTAAGATTCAGAGCTACTACAGGCGACGCAATGGGTATGAACATGGTCTCAAAAGGCGCTGAAAATGCCCTCAAACTCCTCAAAAACTACTTCCCAGACATGGAAGTTATAAGCTTGTCTGGTAACTACTGCTCGGACAAAAAAGCCGCAGCTATTAACTGGGTAAAAGGGAGAGGGAAACGAGTGGTTTGTGAAACGACGATATCCCACGATAGTTTAAGAACGATCTTCAAAACTGATGCCAAGACTCTGGCTCGGTGCAACAAGATAAAGAATCTCTCGGGATCTGCTTTAGCTGGTTCCATAGGCGGGAATAACGCCCACGCAGCTAATATGGTGACAGCTATTTATATAGCTACAGGCCAAGACCCGGCTCAGAACGTCACCAGCTCGAATTGTTCGACAAACATGGAGGTTTGTGGAGAAAATGGGGAAGATCTGTATGTGACTTGTACCATGCCTTCTCTAGAAGTTGGTACAGTCGGTGGAGGGACTATCCTAACAGGTCAGGGTGCTTGTTTGGACATTCTAGGAGTTAAAGGCGCGGGGGCACGGCCAGCAGAAAATTCTGCCAGATTAGCCTCCTTGATCTGCGCCACAGTTTTAGCGGGAGAGCTCAGTTTAATGGCTGCTCTCGTAAACTCGGATCTTGTAAAATCACATATGAGGCATAACAGATCGACGGTGAACGTGCAAGCGAGTTGCAACTTACAAACTGACAGCATCACCTTGAAAGTGCCGACGTTATAACATAGACTAAGTCCGGTTAATCAGACGCAAGTCCGACGGGGCTACATGGAATCTAGCATGGTTCATGGAGTAGGCAAAGTGCTTAAATCGGCTGGTTTTAAGATTTCCTAGTACATAATCCTGTCCTGCTTTATATAGGAAGCGAGAGCTTTAACTAACGAAACCTCAAGTGTTTGTTTCATGTTTTCTACATCGTAGAGATTTTATTTAGGTCTTAAATTGTTGTATGGACTTCAGTAGAGCTTGGTGAAAAATAGTTTCTGAAATATTGATCGGAATAAGGTAAAATAATAGATCGATAATAACATTTCATTTTAATATAAATAAATAATGAAAATTGTAACAATGACATTTCAAAAGCGATGTTGCCAGCAAAAGAGCAATTCCTACCATTTTTCACCGAGCTTTATTAAAAAAAACTAAGAAGCTATGTGTAATGTTGTGTGGCCTATTGTAAGCAAAGTATATCAAATGAAGTGTATTATTATAACGACAATATTATATTACTATATTTAGTTAAATGTCTGCTGAGCTGCAAACGTTAAGCGTGAACATTGTAACTAGTTGTTCAATAAATTCACTTTGTAATGTTTCTGTTGTTTCATTAATTGGCGTAAGCATTTTATGTATTGCACCAGTCTCTAAGTATAAGGGCGGTTTCTTATTCTTCAACAGTAATGGGTTCTTTCTTAATTCAGATGCATAAGTATAATATGCCTGCCTATTAAATTATCTGTCAACCTCAAAAATGTTTCTCCTCCTATCCAGATACACACCTCGAATTTCATTTAAAACATGAGAACAACATGAATCTCTATTGTCACCTAACTCCAAAACAGCTAAACCAACTAATAAGAAATTCATTATTAATGATCCTGTGTAGAGATGTAAAGTGACCGTCACGTTATATGTGACCGATTAATCTGACCGAGCATATTGGACATTTATCCAATTTGACCGGTCACTTATGGTCATTTATTGTCAGCAACGTCAGAATCGTTTTTTTTTGTATATAAATAGAATTTATTAGAAATAAACGTTTTTTCTTTCTTTATTTTATAAAACTTTAAAGTTTTAGAATCATCGAAGCTAACCAAATTTCATTCATCGATCTTTAAGATAAGATTTCGCCCGGCGAGAGATGTCGTGCGGTGTTCCGCAGGGGTCGGTTCTGGGGCGGCTCTTGTGGAACATCGGCTACGATTAGGTGCTGCGCGCCGACCTCCCTAGCGGCGTCAGCGTGGTCTGCTACGCTGACGACACGCTGGTTCTGGCACAAGGGAGGTCGCACCAGGAGGCGGGCGATATAATGACGCGCGGGGTTGCGACGATCATCGAGAGGATCTAGCTGCTGGGCCTGGAGGTGACCTTGCACAAATCCGAGGCCATGTGCTTTCATGGGCTTCGGAACGCGCCACCTTCAGGCTCCCAAGTCACGGTGGGGGGTGGGGGTTTCCATCGGCGTCGAGAGGGCGATGAAGTACCTAGGACTCGTCCTCGACAGCCGACAACTTCGTTGAGCATTTCCGACGTTTGGGCCCCAAACTGGAGAAGGCGAAGGAAGGTGCTGCCTTCAAACGGCTCCTGCCCAATCTGGGCCCCGATTCTCCTAAGTTAATAACGTCAAAATCGAATAGAAATCGAATCGCAATATGATCGTAATAGCAGTTTTAACCATATCGGGCATTCTGCTACTAATAAAAGACCAATCGTATTCGATTGACATTTGATTGGTGTGCGATTGGTCTGCTATTTTGATGATTTTGGTCTATACGGTAGTTTGCTGTACAATCATTTTGCAATCGTAAATCATTTGCAGACAAAATGATTCATTATTGAATGACAGAAAAGGATAAAAACGTTTATTTCAAAGAAAAAATAGCGGAATGCCACATACGCTTCAATCGTAATCGAGTCGGGATTGGGTCTCAGTCGAATCGAGTCGAACGTCAATCGAAGGTCACTAAGTAAAATTAGGAGAATCGGGCCCCTGGGAGGCCCAAGGGCTCCCTGCCGTAAACTCTACGCGGGGGTCATGCGGTCCATGGCCCTTTACGGGGCCCCGGTATGGGCACGTTCGGTACGGCCGCGGGCTGTACACTACCTGAACGTGCCCCAAAAGGTAATAGCCATTAGGCTAATCCGGGGGTACGATCTCCCGCGAAGCAGCTGGCCTACTTGCTGGACTGCCACCGTGGGATCTGGAGGCGAGAGTCTTCTTGCGCCTGTACGACTGGCGCGAGGAGACACTGCGCCGGGGGGAAACTCCGCTGCCGCGGCAAGTTGTCGCGCAGCGGGCGGAGCTCCGGCGCGATCTCATGGTGGCCTGAAGGGAGCGACTGTCGCAACCCAGTGCAGGGCACGCCACCATCGTGGCGGTAAGTCCCCTCTTTGAGGTGTGGCTCGGGAGGAGTCATGGCGCCCTCACGTACCGCATGACGCAGGTCCTCACCGGACACGGTTGTTTCGGGAGGTACCTGCACCGAATCGGTCGTGAGGAGGCGCGCGGGTGTCACCACTGTGCGGACAGCCCCGAGGACACGGTGGACCACACAGTCCAGGTGTGCCCCGCATGGGAAGGGCACCGCCGGGTCCTCGTCGAGGCTTTAGGCTGCGGCGACCTCTCGCGTCCGGCCCTGATCCAGGCCATGGTCCGGGGCGAGAGGGAATGGGATGCCGTCGCCTCCTTCTGCGAAGCAATCATGCTCGAGAAGGAGGAGGCGGAACGCCAGAGAGTTCGCACCTCTCATCCCAGCCGCCGTGCTGGACCAGGGGCCCGATTCTCCTAAGTTAATAATGTCAAAATCTAATAGAAATCGAATCGCAATATGATTGTAATAGCAGTTTTAACCATATCGGGCATTCTGCTACTAATAAAAGACCAATCGTATTCGATTGACATTTGATTGGTGTGCGATTGGTCTGCTATTTTGATGGTTTTGGTCTATACGGTAGTTTGATCTACATTCATTTTGCAATCGTAAATCATTTGCAGACAAAATGATTCATTATTGAATGACAGAAAAGGATAAAAATGTTTATTTCAAAGAAAAAATAGCGGAATGCCACATACGCTTCAATTGTAATCGAGTCGGGATTGGATCGCAGTCGAACGTGAATCGAATGGCGCTTAAGTAAAATTAGGAGAATCGGGCCCCAGGTAGACACCACGGGCGCCGGGTGTCGCGAGATGACTCCCGGCCACCGTAGGTGTGGGTCTATGGGCGGTGAGTTCGGGTGGCTCATCGTCCCTCTGTCTACTTAGACGACAGACCCGTGTCGACGGCGCGCGTTGCTCCACGCGCTCCTCAAAGAGATGTCAGCAACCCCAGAGGTGCCCAGTTGGGCCAAGGCCTGCCGGGGCTGCGGGTTGTTCGAAAGAGTTACCGCGGCTCTGGTACATAAAAGGCCTACGACGGAACACGACGGTTTTTAGTCAGTAAGAGTCTGACACTCCCTCACCGCTGCTAACCCACAGCGGGAGGGGCCCGCTGTGGGTTAGAAGCGGTGAGGGAGTGTCAGACTCTTACTGACTAAGTCATTTGATGATTTTTAACGTCGATAAAAAAAAAAAAGATTTCGCCGACACTCTATGATTAATGATTTGTCAGTATACATCAATAAAAATAAATACGTACTTGAGAGTCTATCTTTTTAAAAGGTTATCTATGCACTATGTTGGTTTAGAAAGGCAATAGGTATTATTTCACATGTTTTTAATTTGCTTGAGACGAAAATAATAACTGTACCAAGTAAAAAATACTTATTTAATATACCTGACCAGTCTGACAATAAGGGTCAATTCACACTGAAAGAGCAGCGGCCGGCAGCGGCCGTAAGAGCACGGAAAATGTAAGAGCGCGGCGCGATGCGGCGCCGCGCGGCCCGCCGCGCTCACGCTCAATCCCTTGCAATTACGGCCGCTGCTCTTTCAGTGTGAATTGACCCTAAATGTCCAATGTGACCGGTCATTTAATATTAAATGACGGTCACTTATCGTATGTGACCGTCAGTTTACAACACTAATCCTGTGAAATCCTGTCCATTCCATCCATTGGTAACAATCGAGTCCGATAGATGGCGTCGCAGTCGATGTAACACAAGGATGATCGAGTTTTATTTTTTAACACGCTTTTATGTTAGGTAGACCTAATGAAAGTAACTAATTTAACTATCATCCAATCGTAGAGTATCCTCGTTGGTCTAGTTATCTCATAGCTAGCGTAGGTAGTCGGGAATAAATAGTGCAACTGTATGTAGTTCAGGGGCCCGATTCTCCTAAGTTAATAATGTCAAAATCGTGTAATGATCGTAATAGCAGTTTTAACCATATCGGGCATTCTGCTACTAATAAAAGACCAATCGTATTCGATTGACATTTGATTGGTGAGCGATTGGTCTGCTACTTTGGTGATTTTGGTCTATACGGTAGTTTGCTGTACAATCATTTTGCAATCGTAAATCATATGCAGACAAAATGATTCATTATTGAATGATAGAAAAGGATAAAAAACGTTTATTTCAAAGAAAAAATAGCGGAATGCCACATACGCTTCAATCGTAATCGAGTCGGGATTGGATCGCAGTCGAACGTGAATCGAATGGCGCTTAAGTAAAATTAGGAGAATCGGGCCCCAGGATGACAATAGTCGATAATATGTTCTGACGCACTGATGGAGCCGGAAAATATGAACTGGAATGGAACTTCATGATGGAAGCATGGAACATCGTACCATAGTTGTTTGGACTTATTAGAAAGGTATTGTAATAAAATCATTTTAGATAGACATAGATATAATATCATTCCAGATCAGACCAGGAGAGTGCATTTATAAAAAGTGTTTTTAAACCGTCAATTTTACGATTTTATAGACTTCATGAATAAGTTACCTATATAGAAAAACTGTATAACTAAAACTATTTGTAACCATTGCAACTGGGTCTAAAGGTATTGTCTGCGGAAACCCAGCTATGTTAGGGTCGGCTGCAACAGCAGCAAAGGTTGTGGAATTATTACAATACAAATGAAAGTCAGGAATAATTTTATTATAAATATAATAAGTAAGTGTGTGGAGCGTGTGTTTGACGGCACTAGAACGTGTCGGCGCGGGCAGGTTGCGTCGCCAGCCAGGCGCGGAAGGCGTCGCGGCGGCGCGCGTGTAGTCGGGCATGTGATGCCCGGGCGGCGGCCAGGGCGCCGCGAGCGTACAGCTGCAGCGGCCGGAAGCCTAGCAACCGGGGTAACGCTGCCTCGGGCTTCCGGCGATGTACTCGAGCGGGTCCAACGGCAGCCGGTTGAGAATGCGCGTTATGTGTGTACCCGGGTGCTCTCGCTCGGGCATTTCTTAGTAAGAAGACTGGTTTCCGCGGCGCGGGTGTCCGTGGATAACGCCAGCGAGGCTCAGGTTCTCGTGGCTCTCCTGGTAGGAGTTCGAAGGTGACTCTGCAGGCGTCTCCGCCGTATAACTTGACGAGGAAGGCTGTGTGGTCTCGTCGCAGTAGCCTCGCCGCTCGTCTGACGTAGGCCGGTGGGCCTCTCATACCGCCTCTTGCTGCTAGCTCCGCGCATCGCACAGACCAGGGTTCTGACGCACAGTGCTGTAGTTGCCTGACGGCGCTGGCGACGAGTTTGTCGAGCGTGTAGGCGGGGTAGGCCTCGATGCCGAGCATCTCTCTGGCGGCGTCTTCGTATGCTGGAGGGTCCATATTGCCGTCTAGCACTGCTCGGACGAGTTCTAGCAGTACGTCGTAGTAGTGGCTGGGCTCCGCGGCGTCGGGGGGCAGGTTGGAGGGGCGCAGGCGGAGGGCGTGGGCGACTGGAGGCCGGGCGGGCCGCTCTCTGGCGCGGGCGGCGGAGAGGGCGGCGGCGGCGCGGCGGGCGGCGCCGAGGCGCTGGCAGAGGGCGCCGTGCACGCGCAGAAACAGGTACCAGGACGATGTGCATACGAAGCGGGCTTCCTGTAATTGTATAATAAACGTTAATCAATTATCACATTTTATGACGGTCAAGAATGTTGTAAAGGGATTAGAAAGCTTCTATATTTTTTTTCTACACAAAGAGTTTCTCACAGATTCACCAGAGTCGGTTAGCAGCAATCTCTCTACTATATTTTACTGCAAAAGTTCATCAAAAAATCATTCAATAGACTTTGATAGAGGCACTTAAGTATATTCAACTTTATTCTACAAATATTTCACAAAGTGTTAATTACTAAGTACAAAACTAGCAATACCCAAGACTTTTATATTATAATACGTATGTAATATAACTCACATTAGGCGGATGATCTCTGTAATCATCGTCGAGCTCGGGCTCCGCTTTAATCTCAGTCTTCATGGACATCTCCTCGTTACTGCTCGTTCGCTTCACGCTATTCGCTGATGCATTCGAACTTTCTGTAAAGACAAACATATAATATATAATGATAGTAATATAATGTTTGTAGTAAAGAAAATTATAACATAGAATTATGTAAAGTGGGAATATTTTGCAAAAGCAAATCGATTAAAATGAAACTTGGATTGGACCATTTTCATACTTAAGTTAACTTTTTATTTCATAAATAAGTAAAATTTATACCAATATGCCAAAGAATATAGACAATGCTTTTTTACTGATCCCAAGTATATACAAAGAAAAAAAATACAAATAACTAGATGTAGTTCTTGTGAATTTTATTGAATTGATGTTAGAGACATATCAGTAGGAAGGCAGCATGCGTGTATCACCACAGACAATCTGTTGATTGCACATCGCACGGTTTGTCATCATTGTCTCGATAAGAACTACATAATTATATCAGTTATTGTTATATGCTTACCTTTACTATCAGTATTATTATTGTTCTTAGGCTTGTTTTCCTTATTCTTATTATTTTTCCCACTCTTGTCCGACGCGTTATCAGATTCTGATGACTGTGGACAAAATAAATGCATATTAGTATTTTTTGAAATCTTGCAAACATATTTGAAACTGTACTCTCAATACACTATTGTTAACTTGTAACTTGTATTGATATTTTATACAATTTTGGAAAAGAATTTTTACATCTTTTGACTGAAGGAAGCTCTATAAGTTCAAGTTCTATTTTGTATTCTTCCGTGTTGAAGCTGTATTTGATTGCGCAGCCAGATGATCTACAATTATAGGAACTTCAAATACAATTTTTTGCTTAAACTTTTTAATTTTTCATTAGTATGTATTGATAATTAAAAATAAAGTCGCTTTGGGGGCGCGTTATAACAAAATTTAATTATGAGCGATCCACAATGCAACGTCTTTTTTTAATTATGAGGAAAAAATCTATTTTGCTTGCTGTTTTTAAGTAGCAAATCCTATATGTTTATGCTATCGAAGTGAAAATAACTATTATTTATTTATATAATGCTTACCTCCTGCTTCTCCTGTTTAACAGAATTGCTGGTGTTATCATTGGCGTCGGCGGGCGGGCTGCCGGGGCTGCCGGCCTCGTCCTTGTCGTCTGCGCAACCAAACAGATCTGTTTTTAATTATTATATAGTACCACTCTGTTGTGTGGGGACGGTGGATAATGTATGGGCAATATAGTTTTTGTTAAATATTATAATTAAGCATGTTACAGTGTAATTTGAGAGAAATACTTCACGCACTCTGATAAAATTAAGTTTTCACATTCACACAATGTAACTGAATTTTGAATAATTGTCATATGAATGGTTATATTTTTCCAATACTAGCTTCCCCGCAAGCGGTTTCACCCGTGTCCCGAGCTAACTGATTCCCATAGTCGGATGGAGACAAAAACTTCTAAATTCCTTATACCTTCTGCCGGGTCTAAGCTAGATCCCCTCTAATTTTCAGCTCAATCGATCCAGCCGTTCACGCGTAATGGCATGACCAAAGGATATAGGGATTCATTTTTTTTATTTTTTTGCACAGCGAAATGTCCAAATCATTTTGTAGGAAATATCTAGCCTTCCTAGATAAACGAGCTATCTAACACTGAAATAATTTTCAAAGCAGACCAAAACTACCTGAGATTATCGCATTTAAAAAACTTCAGCTTTACAATATGATTGCAGATCAAATATATCGCGTGATAATGAAAAACTTAGCATATCTTTATACATTCAAATCTAAATAGCAATAACAATTGTATCGAAACATAAATACATACTAATGTATTGTGTAACCTCGACCCACTTCGATTCAATGTTACATGTTTAACTAGGTGATCCGAAAATATTGGAATGACCTTGAATTACTTTTATAATGAGTAATAAATAGTATTGTGGTGAATAATGACTAGTGAAAGAGTAGGTCTGAATCCTCGAAAGTTTATTTTAATCACATTAATATTGTAAATATGTGTATTACCACAGATTACTATAATAGTTACTACGTAGTATTTCTCTATCCCCCGCACTCCTTAGTGACAGATTCTCATAGAAATTCTGCACTAAGGAACGGCTTAAGTAAGCATTAAATGTCTCCAAGAGTGTCCATAAAACAACTAAATGGATTTTCGATAAAATATAAATTCTACATAAGGATGGTATATGGGCTATTTTTTACCCTCGTGCGGGAAGTATTTATCTCGGGATGCGGATGAAAGCTGTGCACTAATTATGGGTTTATTGGAGACTTTCAGAAGGAAGGCAGCATGCGAGTATCACCACAGACAATCTGTTGATTGCACATCGCACGGTTTGTCATCATTGTCTCATCTATGTATTTAACTGCAAAGTGTGAATTTCTATAACCTAATCGTTATTCTACTTTAAAGATTGAAAGACATCATTTTTATGAACATACTATCAAATTAGAATATGTGGATCGGTTATAGAAATACGCATTTAAACAGCGTCTCTCGGACTATGGTGTCCACAATATGAAAAAAAAGGGAGTGATTAGGTTAGTGTGACGGCTGACAGAGAGGAATGGATTCGGAAAACATATTACTGACTACAAATAATTTGGGAGCAGGGCAGGAAGAAGAAGGAATTCGCCACCGCTAGTCGATTCTGACTAACATCTTTGAGGGTACAAGTGGATGTAGTGGATATCATCACATAGGCACATACCTTCATCCCTCTCGTCATCGGACAGCGGCTGTCGAGGATGCGCGAACAGGTCAGGCAGGAACTGACGCAGCAGCTGCTTGATGCGACGCTTCTCAGTCTTCTGGATCGCTGTCTGACGACGCGCGTGGTGGATTAGTAGCTCTGCTGTGTCGCGGAGGATTTTTATTGCTGAAATAAGAAGAAATGTTTAGTATATATAAATCATCAACCGACTCGAGCTGATAGAGTAGCTACAGGGTCCGGGCTCATGGCCTTTTCTTTACTATGTTGTGTTCCAGTCTAACTGGATGCAGCTGAGTACAAGTGTGCCACATCAAGCAACTGCCTATCTAACCTCCTCAAACCAGTTAAATAAGTAAGATTGATAATCATATTCTCTGGCTTCTGACTACCCGCCAAGATAAGACCTCCCATTGACCCCCATTGTCTGATAAGACCGCCCATTGTGTCACCGACTTCAAAATTTTTGTTTGTTCTTGTTGATTTTTAAGTGGTGTGCATTATAAAGAATATATCTATCTATCTACCCGTAACAACTGCCAAAGATGATCAAATGACAGCGTTATGACAAGATGACGACGGGTCTTCGTCGTCATCTTGTCATCCACCGTCCGACCGCGATGCTCGAGCGTATTAAATTATTCATGTCAGAGATATACATAGAAACTACCCCAATAGTCGCAAGCTATTAGGTCATTAAACTACAATTAAATCAAATATGTTTTCACTTCCAATTCTCATAATGTATAGAAACACAGTTACAAGGAAACGAATCATGTTTAATTAATTAATTGAATCGGAAGGAAGACGAACATTGCAACATTTAATAACCCCTGCTATGGAATGGAAATTATAACGCGTGTAGGCATTTCCTTAATTTTGAACAGTTTGTAACAGAAAGAAGTATAATATCTTACGCATTATTTCAAGCAATACTATAGTATTTTTTAAAGAAAGAAAATATCGCGAATAATTCGCGATTATGTAAAAATATGATGTGCACAGCTCGAAAGCTTATAAACCTTTGTCTTAATATGTAATAACAAAACAAAATATTAGTAGTAAAATATAAATAAGGAAAAACATTAATAGCGTAACGCGCAGTTTATATTACGTAATTCGCGCGAGATGTTTGTTCAAGGTCAGCGCTGTAGTAATGATAATTATACTACAATAATATTTATAACTGGTTTCTTTTCGATTTATGACACTAGCTGTTTCACGTGATTTCACCTGCGTCTATAATGTTCTTTCTCGAGCTCTACATTATCTCTACCATATTATTAAGAGTAGTTATAAAAAATCACACTTTATAATAAGATAGTAGCCTGTGTTTAATTTTGACTATCAAAAAGTGCTGATTAGTGGCCAAAGGACAATGCTCATGAAGTATGAGAAAAAAACCCAGGCCCGGCGCAAAAGAAATGTAACTCAAAATATAGGTAAAAATAAGTAATACAATATTACATAGGGGGCATTATCGAAATTAGTGGCTATATGTGTGAAATTGCTATTCGAATTTTAACATCTGCGCCACATTGCTACTCGATATTTTAGAGGTAACATAATGTATTAGTAAAAGGAACGGTAATCAGATACAGTTGGTGTTTAAGAGTGTACATAATGACATGTTTAGGGCAACTTCTCCACTATTCTACTTACTTTTACAAGATAATAGGATGATAGAACTAAAACACGATATGAATGTACTTTTCATTTTAATAATAACTTCTAAAAGTCATCGATTCTTTATTTCTAACACGACATGATCCAAAAATGTTGCGGGATGCGCGAACTGTTCCTCATGTCTAACCCACCCTAAGTACTTAATGTAAAACGCTCATGACGCGATGACGTGGGCGCTGCAGCCCAATGTCCTCCACCCATGAATACAGGAGCAGTAATATCCTGATATGCAATTCCTGCCATTTTCCCTTTTATAAAGAATGTAGGTGTAAAAGAACACTGCTAAAGTGAAGTTAACCCGGTTTGGACAAGGCTTGCGTCGCATCCCAAAATCCTGACCTGCACTTTGGTATTGATTTATCTTTTTGGAGAGGCTTATTACTTGCCATATTACTTGTTTGTTGTTTCAGATAGCACTTTAATTAAACTATAAGCCCCAGCTGCTCATGTTACCCCTTTAAAAAATCAAATAGCAATTTCACACATATAGCCATTGATTTCGATGATGCCTTCTATGCAGCATTTCATTACTTATTATTACCTATAATTTGAGTTACTTTTCGTTTGCGCCGGGCTTGGGTTTTTTTTGAGCATTGTCCTTTCAGTCGTTACGGGTAGTCAGAAGCCAGTAAGTCTGACACCAGTCTAACCTGGGTTGCCTGGGTAACTGGACTTTGCGGAGTGAATGCAGTGGCTCCTTGTAAATCACTGGTACTCAACTGCATCCGCGACTCCAACATAATTGAGAAAAAGGCTCGGGAGATGATGATGAAAGTATATTCCTCACCTTCCTGCCGACTCTGCATCTTATAATCAACAACAACATGCGGTCCGGGTCTTCGGGCAGCGTACGCGGCTTCGACTTCGTTGAACAGCGACTTCGAGCGCATGGCCTTCAAGTCGTTCTGTTTGAAGTTGATACCCTGATGGTCGAGAGACTTCAAGTAGTACTTCTCGTTTTGTTCGCGCCATTGCTTGTTGAAGCCCTGTGGGGTAAAAGGTTGAGTTAGTTTGTGTAGAATTGTTGGTATATTAAAATGTATGTTGTAAAATTATACCATACTTTTTAAACTAGAAATTACAACTTCTTATAGTTATCGGCACGGATATTGAGCTCTCGGCGGAAGAGTGGGGATCGCTTTGCGCACTGTACACACAAGGCAATAAACCAATAAATCGCTTCTGCGCAGGTGAAGGTCAGGGCTCAATATCCGTGCCGATAACTATATATTTGAAGAAATTTTTCAATTTAACTATGTAATTTTTTTTTCATCCCACCATCTCGGAAAGAGTAGTTTTACCCTTTGATATCTGAGCGCAAAAGCCGTTTTTATTCTCTAGAGCGGCAAAGTGATTTGAATTTAGAACATCGTGTGTAATACTTCATTTGTGACAATCTTGATAAGACTTTTCAAACAAATACATATTAAACAAATAAAATACTGCTTAAAATAATTATTCAATTAATTAAGTAATTTTTATTATTGTTTTTACATAGATTTTTAACCTCGTTTCATTTTTAAACTGAGTTTTCAAATAAATGAACTTTAATAGGTACTTTTTTTTAATTTGATAGGTATTCATATGTGCGCGCCATTTTGTTTCTCGATGAAGTGGGATGAAATTATTATTTTTTATTGTTTTGAGGTCGATTTTGGACCGCATTACATTTTTAAACTGAGTTTTTGTATAAATAAATTTTAATAGGTACATCTTTTTAATTTGCCATGTGTGACGTGCGTGCCATTTTCTTTTTTTGAGTTTAAAAATTTCCTCGATGAGGTGGAATGAAAAGTTACGTGTTGCACTCGAGTGCAAAGATTTTTCACCTTGTGCTCTTTTGATTCCCTCGCTATCGCTCAGGATTCTAATTATTGAAACACTCGCTACGCTCGTGTTTCAATTTTAGTATCCTTCGCTTGCTCGGTCATCAAAATTGAGCCCGCGGTTAAAAAGCAACTTTGCACTCTTGTATAACAAATAACTATTAATTTCAAACAAACTTTTTGTCAGGGGTACCTTTCTGAGAACAGATGGAACAAAAACATGATAATACGTCTTTATACACGTCTTAATTTTGAGAAAAAATGCATGGTATAATTAGTGATATTTTCAGAGACATATCAGTAGGAAGGCAGCATGCGTGTATCACCACAGACAATCTGTTGATTGCACATCGCACGGTTTGTCATCATTGTCTCAAATAACCATCTTTACATATACGGTGAATAAACTTTAAAAAATTAGCAATATTGTAGTATTTTTGCGTATCACTTTACCGAAGCTAGACAACAAAAACGACATCCATTATAACATTACAAAAAGCGCTGTTTTTCAGCCTTATTGTGTTTTTCTTCAATACATAGTATAAAACAAAGTCGCTTTCGCTGTATGTCCGTATGTATGCTTAGATCTTTAAAACTACGCAACGGATTTTGATGCGGTTTTTTTTAATAGATAGAGTGATTCTTAAGGAAGGTTTGTATGTATAATACATGTAAGTACCACGGGCGAAGCCGGGGCGGGCAGCTAGTTAAATATAATTGAAATACCATAAAATTCATGTAATAATGCAAAAAAAAACTCACTTTCTGCGCCTCCCGCCACTCGTCCTCCTTGGCTTTCAGTCTCCGCAGTACAACGGGCACGGCCACCACGGGGTTCTTCTTGAGACCAGCGATAATATCCACCGCCTGAAACAATGGCAAAACTTTGTTGTAGAATATGAAATATAGCTTGCTATAGATGTGGTGTTAATTGATAAAGAGCCTTTTATTTTTGCAAATACGTCGTAATCCACCATATTTTATTTAACCAACTTCACAACAAGGAATAGGTTCTCAATTTGTCAGAATATTTTGTATTTTTTTTTTAAACAAGCTCTTTCCCGAGTCCCGGGGGAAATTCCTGAACGTTAGTCAGGGATAATGTAGCTTACCAGTAGTGAAAGAATATTTCAAATTGGTTCAGGAGTTTCGGAACCTTTAGTACCCAAAACAAACAAAAAATTCTCTTCATTTCTTCTCTTTATTATACTGGTTTGGACAGTACAAAAGTAAATATCTGTTTTAGGAAAATGATATAAATTCTTTATCAATCAACACTATATCACAAAACTACTATATTTAAAACTCACTACTCAGCCATCCCTTGCTAATGCAAGCATCTAACTACATTTTACGTATCTCCATGCCTTCCTTGAGAGGGTTTTGGATTAACAATAACTTATTTATTCATGAAATTTTGACGTTTTCTGTGCATAGAAGTAACGAGCATTTTTCACCATACTCAAAATAGATTATCGTTTATGCTGTTTTATATTTCCTTCTTCACCATACCACTTCGTAAATGCCAGGATTCGAACCTGGTGCAAAATAATAAGCAAAAAATAATTTCTCACACCCCTCAAAAGGTTTCAGGCATAAAACTAGTGCATAAGTGCATTAAAAACTAAAAAATAAACATAATATACCATAACCAACTTAAAATTAACTAAAACTAAATATAAAGGAGCATAGACAAAGGCATGCAATGCTGTGTATAAATAAAAAAAAATGCGAAAAAAACAATATAGCAGACTGTGAAATTAATATTGTAAAATAGCAACTAAAGTATGCTTCGCTACCCCTCAATAACCAAATCAATTCTCACTAATACCCTACCCTGAATTGAAGTTATCTATACCTATGAAACTCATTATCTTCTTCCTATCCCAAATACCCCATTCTATAAACACGAAATACCTCATCATTTTATCCCCATATGCTTCATTTTATACCCCCATATAACCTATATTTAAGCCTACTTCTCTACTTTCATATTCTCGCATGTTTCCTTTTTTACCTCCATATACTGAATTTCTCTACCACCTAAATACTCCATACGTTAGCCTACTTTTATATTCCTAACCACTCGACATTTCTATGTTTAAATAGCTTGTATTTAAACCTACTTTTCTACCCCCATATACTCCATCTTTCTACTCAATTTTTACCCCCCATCCCATTTCCTTCCCTACTTTTTACCCCCTTCATTTCATTCTCCTGCCCTTAATCCAATCAATTAAGGGGGTCGGCGCAGCATTGTCTCCTTTTTTTTACCCCCTATTTTACCTAATTTCTACCCCATTCTACCATAGATGTTTGCACAGCATGCCTAGTAGTCCGTCTCGATCGTACCACCTTATCACCGTATATCCGGCGCAGCGCCCGCTGGTGTATGGTGGGCGAGTGGCCGCCGAGACACTCGTCCAGCCGGTACTTGGCGGCGTCTTCCGCCGTCATGCGGGACAGCTTCTTCTGTACGCCTTCCAGGACTCTGATTGTTGACGCGTTCGTTTCTATTACTACGTCCAGCTGAAATGGGAAGATTAGAATTTAGTATAAGAAACTTCTAAATTGAGCCAAGATATGTGATACTTAGAAAATTCTAAATTGAACTATATGTGTTATTAATAAAATTCTAAATCGAACTTTATTTATGACTAGCTTCTGCTAGCGGTTTCACCCGCATCCCGTGGGAACTACTTCCCGTACCGGGATAAAAAGTAGCCTATAGCCTTCCTCGATAAATGGGCTATCTAACACTGAAAGACGCGTTCAAACAAACAAACAATCAAACAAACAAACTCTTTAGCTTTATAATATTAGTATAGATACTTTTGGGTCACTAGTATAGTGTTTAGTGTGAATAGATGTGTATTTATATACAAAATTTCTAAAGGAAACCACTGGAAAATATTTTTGCAAGTGAACTTTGCAAGTACTGTTTGTATTGTTGTGTAATAATCACACAAATAAATTAGAGATCTTTGAACTTGAACATTTTGGTTGTGAGCCAAGTAGTCATTTAGAACTAGTTTTTCTAAACACAGTTTAAGTTTAGTAAATAACTGTCACAAGGTCAATGACCTTACTAGATTAATGGTGACAAGTCCTGCTATGAAGGTAATTTTTATGATACCCTTAAAAATATTTCTGTTGTAACAATTTACATAGGTAACTATGACAGAGATAGAATTATATTTGAGTTTTCTTAATCAAGTGATATTCCTGTATTTCTTTCTTCATAGATAACAAAGTGGTATTGTCATCAACAAAAAAGCGAGACTGACCTCAAAGCGCTCATCCTCGCAGCGGTAGATGTACTCCTCGTACATGGTCTTGCGCGAGGTGACGAAGGTGGAGTCCTCGCTCCAGGTGGGGAAGGAGACCCAGGTGTCGTTGAGCACGTCGCGGCACAGCGCCGTGCGGCCCGAGCAGCGCCGCGCCGCCGCCTCGCGCGGCAGGGCGCAGTACGACGTGCCCAGACGCTTGCATGTTGTTAGATCTGCGGGGAGAAGGTTGATGGTCAATCATTGTAAGGGAAAATTTGTTATTTTGTTAGGTTATTGTGTAATAGATAGACTTTCAGAAGGAAGGCAGCATGCGTGTATCACCACAGACAATCTGTTGATTGCACATCGCACGGTTTGTCATCATTGTCTCAATAAAATTAAAGCAATTTACAGTTCCCATTAAACTAACATCCCCTTTATTAAGTAGTAGATAGTAGGAATACTTTATTTTTTATTATTATTGGTATTTTATTTTAATATTAATGTTATTTATGGACTCAGATTGTTTTTTTATTATTATTATTTATGTTAATTAGTATTACCATGACCATTCCTGACAATATAATGTGTGTAATAATGTAATGTAATGTGTGTACCTACTAATTCTGCTACTACCTACATAATGACGAGGTTGTGTAATACCTGCCGATGTTTAGTCTTATAAGCGTTTTGGATGTATCATCTGTTAGCTTGTAAGATTAAATGAAATAAATAAATAAATACTAAGAAAGGATTTTTGAAAATCCAACACTTACATATGGCACACCAGTACTCTGCTGCTTAGATTAGACTGTAAATCGATCCCAACATAGTTGGGAAGGGTCTTTTTTCGTTCTTTGTAACGCCCGCTGTGGGTGCAGCGTGAGTAAGGTTGCCATCCGTCCGGGTTTCCCCGGATTTGTCCTAGTTTGGAGCCCGTCCGGGGGCCGTCCGGGCGGGTTTTGAAAAAGTGTCCGGGGAAAACCCGGACCATTGTGTGAAATTAAAAAAATAATATGAAAATGAGGTCTTGTTTTTTTACATATTATTTTCGGTCTCGTCCGGGGAAAAAATGCGATTTACGCCAAATGTCCGGGTTTTTTGAATCTATGCCCGGGTTTGGCGAAATTCGAGATGAAAGCCCTAAGCGTGAGGGAATGTCACACTCACACACTCTTACAGACTAAACTCCGCCATATTCCTTCTTAAGCCCGTACCTATATCCATGGCGGCGTCGCCCTGCGGCCGGTCGTGGCGCAGCTGTGCCCCGAGCTGGCCGATGGGCTCGTAGCGCTTGTCGTGCCGAGCTCGGTCGAACACGCCGCCGCCGGTAGACACTCCTAAACCCGAGTTGTTGTAGCCTGAGGAGATAAATCCATCATTATTATAACGTCCTCTAAGAAAGATTTCTTTAAGAAGATCAGCCAACGTGCATTTGCGCAGACACAGGTGCGCTCTCATAACCTGATGGGTCGGCAATCCGACACTCGCGGAAGAGATCAGGTGCATGCCCGACATTAACGTGCTCACTTATGCATGGGTGTATCAATCTTCAACTTTAGACCCGGGTTGCTTTGTAACAGAGTTTTAGTACTTATCAATCATAAACTTCCAGAATTCGGGCAGCTTTTATTCTTTATTATTAAGTTTTATTCGCCCAACCCGGGCATCGAACCCGATATCCTCGACATCCACTGTCGTTTCATGCGACTTTCAGAATAACGAAACATTAAGGACACGTAATATATTTGTATGAACATTTTCGGCACACTGCACGTCAGGGTGTGCTGTGCAATGCTTCCAATGCTAAGCTTGATATACCCCCTTGTACGCAGTTGTCAAACCTACTGAGGTTAGCAACGGGATGGGGGGGATTATAGGTCATCCCAAAATCTATTGAACAGATTTTGATATTTTTTACTATCAATTTATAAACGCGTTATATTTTGAGTGTCATGAGAGTGACTCTACTAGTCATGACTGCCAGCCGGGAACCCAACATTTTGACGTGCCGTCCGAAACACGTAGGAATTCGTTATGACACGATTATCACATCTACAGACCGTCCAAACCGGTTACTAATCCATGAGCTCCACATAATGGATAAATGGAATAAACATGTGTGTAAAAAGTTTTTACAATTTATTCAAATTTTTCGATGTCACATATTTTTATTTTATTTTTTACTGTTATTATTTTGTATGCATCATTTTGAGTTGAATAAACAGTTTTTCTGTCTTTGAAATAAATATAACTACGAACTTACCGCTATGCAAAGTATTGGTAGGCGTATGTGGCGGCGAGGGCGGCCCCAGGAAGTCCTGCAGCCACTTCTGTAACTCCGGATGTCGGCACAGGAACGGCGCCGTCACGCAGAGAAGCTCCGACGACGATATTATCTCGTTCGTGAACAGAAGGAGACATCTGTTGAAGAGTGGAGGATGTTAATATATGGGTTTATTGGAGGAGGTTGGTAAATAAAGATTCAGTAGAACATGATGTGGTTGCATCAAAACTTCGACTCGGTCAATTTTTGATATTGATGCCATTTCAGGATTCTGTTCCATACCTAGTGACATACATAATTAGACTGAAAGTTGAAGATAATTAAAGAAGAATGTTTCCTAGGAATGTAAAAAAAATACCCTAGACTAAAAATCATAAAAAAATTATCAAGAAAAGAGAAGAGGATTTTGATGCAACCAATTGTAAAAATGTTTGTTAGAGACATATCAGTAGGAAGGCAGCATGCGTGTATCACCACAGACAATCTGTTGATTGCACATCGCACGGTTTGTCATCATTGTCTCAATTACGGAGGAAGAGACGCCATAAGGCATATAGGTCAGCTTTTTTGTAGATCAAGTGAATACGGCAGGCGTAACCAAAACGTGAACTAACGAGGCTTTCGGATTGGCAAAGATTGGTCTTGATTTTTTTTTAATGGCCGGGTTTTAAAGGGGGTGGGTATTAAAGTTCATCGTCCTTCGAACTACCGCATTTTGGCGCGCATCTCCGCTAGTAATTTTGTTCTCCATGATCCGTACCTACGTTTTCAAAAAAAGTTATTTCTTACCTCAGGAAGTTATCATAGACGTGCTGCGAGCGCAGTGCCTTGCGAGCCCTGTCGAAGAAGTTGAAGTCGTGCACCGTGGCCAGCTTCGACGCCTCCGCGTACGACACGTCGCGGACCGTGGCGCCCGTCAGCCCCGACACGCGGGACTTCTTCGCCGGCGGGGCTCCTACTGCTGTACAAGGGAAGAAGATTAAGTCAGGGGTTTTCGAAAAATTAAGAGGTTTATCATCATCATATCAGCCATTAGCCGTCAATCAAACAAACATCCCTGGGATTAATCAATTAAAAACATTGTTTTTTTTTTGTTTATCACGATGTTCAAAATGAGCATGGTTTTAATGTTGATATTAATTAAAACATACAAGTGCAAATTGCTTACTTATTTGAACTCATAAGGATTCAGGACTTTAAACTTCTATTTATTGCTAAGCAACAATAAGTCAAGAAAATATTATGTATAAACATAACGTTCAAATACTCAAAATGTTACTTCCAAAAACGATTATAAACATAATTTTTATGCAAATCAACTCGAAAGTCCTCGAAAAATCTAAAGATAAGCTATGTGACCTAGTTATTTAAATATGTGTAATGTTTGTTAAGAGCTACTTCTTACCCATCTGACTGGAGGAAGTGAAACTGGGAGATCTCTTGAGATGCTGATGTGGCTGTGTCACTGTACTTGATGTCGAACTCGGGTGTTTTGGGAGCTGCTGCTGTGTGGGAAATGTAAACATGTTAGTATTACATTTTTTACACAGATTTATTTAAAAACAGAGAGCAAATATCCAAATCTTTTAAAACTTTATAATTAAACCTAAAAAAATGTAACATCTTACTCTCGAAAATATGTATGTTTCTGTTTTAACAGACTTAAAAAAGGAGGAGTTTCTCAGGTTCAGATATTTGTATACTATTTTTCAAGTTATATAAATAGTGGTAGAAAAATTAGTAAGTTTACATTTTGTTTTTATAATTGAGCATATCATTCTGGGAGATGTTGTACGATTCCATTTAATATGTAGTATTTAGCGCCACTTCAAATACTTTCCGTCTTACCACAAAAACTTCTAAACGTCAGTTTAAGACTTGTCTAAAAAAATGGCAAATTATGACGTTGACATATGGTTCATTTTGCAGCCACAATTTTTTTTAGACAAGTGTAAAACAGGTGGTTAAGTTTTTGTAGTAAGGCCATTTAACTTTATAACATACACTTCAAAAGACGACAATAATATCTAAAAACAACGTTATTATTTTAATTCTACTATCACCTACATAAACAACGTTATCAGTAGATGATGACAACTGAATCACGTTTAAATTGTTATCTGATAACTCGCGTGATATTTTGTCACATGTCGCCATGTTAATAGATTGTTTGCAATCTTTGGGAAATCCTGTACTTTTAAATTTCAACAAGTTTATGCTCTGAGTAGGCACTTAACAGAAGGTAAGCTATGTTGCTAGGACTTTTACACACTTCTGCATAAAATAATGATTCAATCGTATTACGTTTTTAAATAAGACGACACAAACTATCAACTGTTTTTTTTTTTTATAAATAAAATTACATCTTCAATACAATTAAATCTTTACATCGTGATTGTGACACAAAAAGTAGGTCAACTACGTTATTTTTAACAAAAACAATAAAACAGTAATGTATGTATTTAGTCTTTCATACTCTGTATTTTTTGTTGATGTTATTCATAAGTTAATTGAAATTAGTATTCAAAATGCAAATGTAGCCCAAAAGTAAAGTTTGTTTTATATTTTATGAGAATTATTTTGTGCAAATAAATGTTGTTTTTTCTTAATTTATTTCTGTGTAAATAAGTATTAACTTACAGGAGCGTGATGATGATGCGGCGGCGGCGAGGCGGCGGCCGGGAAGCGTTCCGGCTCGCTCTCCACTCGCGGGGGCTGCGGCAAACATTATACATATTTCATAAATCTATGACTCAAATAATCTCTCGATTTTTAAGGGACTTTCATTGGCAAATAATTGAAGTAAGAAGTAGGGCTACTATTTATCTATCCCCATGAAAATCCCCATTGTTTGCCGCAAAGTTTACAATTTTGGTAAATAAACATAATGTGCTTCAAAATCAAAAAGCAATTAAAAAGTAAGCTTTTCGAACAACAAATCATCAACATAAATCAATTATAAAGTATATTATGAATTGCATATTTTTGTATTATTATTAAGTTTTGTATCGAGTTTGTTGCGTCGCTTCTTCTTCCCAGCAAAAACACAGCAATGGTGAAAGGTGGAAAATTTTGGGGACTGTGATATGTAATTTGTGTTTATATATTTACTAGCTTCCGCCAGCGGCTTCGCCCACGTGGTGTATTGATAAAAAGTAGCCTAATCCAGGGTATCACCTATCTACATACCACATTTCAACCAAATCGGTTCAGCCGTTTTTGCGTGATTGAATAACAAACATACATCCATACATTCTCACAAACTTTCACGTTTATAATATAAGCAGGAAGTAGGATAATACCTGATGATGCTGTGGCGTCGGGTTGTCGCGTACATAGTGCCGCTCGCGCTCGGGCGGCTTGCTGACCGCCTTCGCGTCCGGCAGGAACTGACCGAACTCCGCTAACAGATCCTCTTGATTCTCAAATAATTTCGCCACCTACACATAAATATAATTAGAATATTTGTTGGTAAATAAATGTATGGAAAGTAAGGAGATTTGGGTTGTTAGAGACTTTCAGTAGGAAGGCAGCATGCGTGTATCACCACAGACAATCTGTTGATTGCACATCGCACGGTTTGTCATCATTGTCTCAACTATAACTCTATTTATATCTCTATATCTTGAAGTAAGCTATTTGATATGTATAGCTAACTTCGAATTAGCAAAGTTATTTAACATACACTGTACGGAAACAAAGTGAATCTCAAACTAGAATACTAGATAATATATACTTTTATTTAAAACTGATTGAGATGAAATTCAACTTTTTTATTTGGTCGCGGGATATAATTCCCTGGGGACGCAGTAGTTAAATAAGTTGTCAGAGGATACTGCCGAATTTAGACGAAAACAATTTTTATGACAACACTAGCTTCTGCCAGCGGTTTCCACCCGCATCCCGTGGGAACTACTTCCCGTACCGGGATAAAAAGTAGCCTATAGCCTTCCTCGATAAATGGGCTATCTAAACTGAAAGAAATTTTCAAATCGGACCAGTAGTTCCTGAGATTAGCGCGTTCAAACAACCAAACAAACTCTTCAGCTTTATAATATTAGTATAGATAGATAGATAGATATTTCATTTCCATTTTTCTTACAGGACCACAGCTACAAGGCCGCGAAAAATTTCGTTGAAATTGTTTATACGATGCCTTTTTAAAATGTTTCAGGCTGAAATTATGTAGTCTTTTTCTAAACTTTCCTTAAATATTATTAAGTTTAACAAACCTGAGAATAAACCTCCTGTTCAGTTTGCTGCTTGGCTTGAGGCTCCTTCATCTCCCTGTGTCCTCGCTGGTACGCGTGTAAAATCTCCAAGAACCTCTTGTACTTGTCCGGTTGCCGGGAAAAGCGGGACTGTAAGACAAATATATATAGGAAAATTAGTATTTGATGTTTGGTTGTGGGTGTTTAGGGGTTTTGGGAGGGATTGTAATCAGAACTCAAAAGAGCAGCCGCAAGTTTTTATCATTGGGTGTCAATCGGTAATTAATTTCATCATTTTAAGTGTAATACGGTATACTTAAGTGCAAATTGTTGAAATATTGTATCCAATTGAATATCAACTGATTATTTTGATTTAGTAGCAAAATAAAACCTTTTACAGAAATATGGCAGAGAATTATGTAGTTAAATTAAATTTCATTTTCAACTTAAACTAAAAATAACCTTAGCAGTCAATCATTGATACTGACTAACATTTTAGGTAATTTTGTTGAAATAAATACAAGTAGGTACTAGTCCAAATATAACATAGATAGTTTTTTGCCTTAATTATTATTTCAAGTTACTGGTAACTTATTCTATAATGTCCAAGATATAATAATGTCACTTTATTTAGTAACGCAATTCAGAAAAAAAATTGTGTAAGTACATTTGCAATATTTACATTAAATAAATCTCACCTTAATCTTATTAACATATTCAATAGCATGATTGAATTCAACCGGCTGACTGGGCGGCGCCGGGGCCACGTGCGGCGGGTTCGTCGCCGCAGACCCTGCAGGGTAAAAGGTAATTTGTATAGTAAAAGTAAATATAGGGTAAAAGGTAATAGGTAAGTTGTAGGTAAACAGTCAGAACTCCAAAGAGCAGCCGCTAGTTTTTATCATAAGATATCAATCGGTAATTAATTTCATCATTTTGGGTTTGTAAAATGTGATAGTGACATGAAATTATATTCGACAAGGAAAAACTTTGAATTTACATTTATATATTTTCATTCAATGTTGAGGGAAGTAATTGTTATTTATTATTTAGATAAATACCAAAACATTAAAATATAACCATTACTTAGATTTATTTACAAGAATCACGTAATATGTGTATGTTCGTAACTTCTCTACGCGCAAACAGCTGAGATGATTTTGATGAAATTTGGCAGTATTATAACTTATAGTTGTGTCAGAATATTATTTCAGTTACTTTTTATACGAGTACAGTGAGAAGTTCACGCTGAAGACACTAAAAATTCATAGTGATTAGTCGTTTCAAGAAAACTGACGTTTCTTTGGTAAACTTTGGACCCTAATTTATTTCCTTTCCTTTTTAAACTTACCAGGAGCAGCCGCGTGGTGTATGGCGGCGGCCTCGATCTGCTGATGCGCCTGAGAGATCTGGTGCAGCGTGTTGGTGGGCGCCGCGTTCACTGACAGATTGTGCACTATCGCGTTGTTTACTGACCTGGGAACGAGGAGATAAGGTTTATTGTGTTGTTTTTAAAGCTTGTGCTTGAAGGAATAAAGTAAAATATGGTATTGAAAAGGAGGATCTAAAGAGAAGCCGATTTCCAAGAGGGGATTGTCTTAATTAAGCTAGGTACTAATAAATAAAAAAATCATCAAAGATGCTGACTTAATCATACGCTCAGAGTCAAAATGTATTTATTGAAAATATGCTGAAAACCAGAACTTTGAGCAGACAGCCCTCAAAACTCCCACCCTTCAATTCTTTCTATTTATTTTTGTTGGGTAATATAAATGGTGCATCTTAATGATGCAAAATCTTGATAAAATTGACCTTTCCATATAAAACTCACAAACTTTCAAACTAATTTATATAAATCCCAGTTTAATTGATAAGTAGATATCAAACAGACAAACTTACATTTCCATGTTAGAGTAGTTAGCTCTACGAACTGCTTCTTTCTCAGCCTCCCTGTAAACAAAATATTACGCTATAGTCTGTATACTTCACCATATCTGAAACGGTCAAATATCCTATCTTAAAGTACGTAAAAATAAATAGTTTGATTCAGTGAAAGAATACCTATGTAGTCTAATAAATGCTTTCTTGAATTCAATTATTTGGTGTTGGTGCAATGTCATTTCCATTTCCTCTTATACACCTCATACTTATACCCATTAATTTACATAAAACACAAAGTAAAAAAATCACTTCATCCCAATTGTCAATTTCCTATGTTTAAAAAGTCCATTAAAACGAACTAAAGTCACTCTGCAAGAATAGATCAGATATTAACCAACTTCATACACAATATTGATTTTAAACTCACGAATTATAATCACACTTGACAAATCTAGCTACATACCTATAATTCCCTTCTAAACCTAACCAAACACAACCAGATCAAAAATAACTCGACAACAAAATAAATCAAGCTACATGGCAACAAAAATGGCGGCGAGGTCAACGAACTTGAACAGCTGTGTTGCGTCACTGCGAGTGGACGTCCTGATTTACATAATAGAAAGACGGTTATCAACAGTATATGAATTTACTTGTTCCTTGCTAGATATTGGGTTTGAGATTGTAAAGAAAACTAGGAAGTTATCATTTAAGAAATAATCTATTTGAATAGATGAAGAGAATTACATTTTAAAGGTGTATCACTACATAGTATAAAACAAAGTCGCTTTTTCTGTCCCTATGTCCCTTTGTACGCTTAAATTTTTAAAACTACGCAACCGATTTTCATGCGTTTTTTTTTAATAGATAGAGTGATTAAAGAGGAAGGTTTATATGTATAATAACATACATTAAATATTAGTTAAATACTGTTATCCCGTGCGAAGCGGGTCGCTAGTTACTAATATAATAAAGAATTTTTGTTTGTAATGTATAAACTCAAAAACTACTAGACCGATTTTAAAAATTCTTTCACTGTTGGAAAGCTGCACTCTTCTCGAGTAACATAGGCTATATTTTATCCCGGTACGGGCAGTAGCTCGCACGGCACGCGGGTTAAATATCTAGTCTATACTAATATTATATGTATAAGAGGTAAAATTTGAAGTTTGTATGTCGGGGTTAATCTTTGGAACTGCTTGTCGGATTTCCAAAATTATTTCACTGATAGATAGCAACAATGTTCCTGAGTTCCATAGGCTACATTTTATCCCGGTAGGGGCAGTAGTTCCCACGAGTCGCGGGTGAAGCCGCGGGAAAACAGCTAGTAATAAATTAATAATAGAGTAACATTTAGGTTATATTTTATCCCGGTACGGGCTGTAGTTTCCACGGGACCGGATACAACCTTGGAAAATAATCTATACTAATATTATAAAGCTAAAGAGTTTGTTTGTTTGTTTGTTTGTTTGAACGCGCTAATCTCAGGAACTACTGGTCCGATTTGAAAAATTCTTTCAGTGTTAGATAGCCCATTTATCGAGGAAGGCTATAGGCTACTTTTTATCCGGGTCCGTGCCGAGGTTCCCATGGGATGCGGGTGAATAAGTAATAAATAGATAATACTCACTGTGCAACCGGCAACAGATGAACCAACTGCGGCGGAGGAGGTGGTGGGTGTTGCACACCCAATACCACGCCGCCGCCGAACCCGGTCGGAGACGGCATCGACACTGATACCTGGTTAATAGAGCAAATATTTTAGGAAAACTGACTTTAAAACTAGGCTGAAATTAGTGTATAATAAGTATGGGGGATTTACGAGAGTAACTTCACAATGAACTGTCTATGTATTATCAAAACTCAATAATATAATTATTAATTTATTTTCAAAAATCGGATAACAAAAAATCCATAATGTTAGTAGCATATATATACCTTTTATCTAGTATTATATAACCTTATATAACTCCTAACTTAAACTTAATTTCCTATTATTTAAAACTCGGCGCAGAAGAAAATTAAGGCTGCTTATCCACAGACACAGAGCGGGGCTGCGGTGTGACGAAATGGAGCAATATAAGTGCACGGGCAGCCTAAAACTAACTCTAAACTCTTGCCTTCTTTCTAATGCACTTTTTCGTTACATAGCCTAACCAAAATACCAACCCAGCCCCGTTCTAACAAACTTTAAGCTATCGTTTTACCAATGCAAATTCAAGTAAGTTACTCAATATTTTCCAAGAACTCATTAACCATATCAAATGCACAACAGCAAAAAAAAAAACGAAATAAAAACTGCTGTTATCTTCAATAACCAACTCATAACTTGCTATGACTTGCATAATAATATGTTTTCGCAAGTTTTATGTTGAGATCTAAATGTTAAGATATGCTTAAATGTTTACTTGACTTCGACAAAGAGCTTTTATGTATCTGTTTAAAATAAAGTGAAATGGACAAATACAAAATTAGGTTTTACAAGTTTATATTATATTTTCAGAAATATATATTTATAAGAGCCGCGCCTCATTTTAGCCTGAACTGTTATATAGGAATTAAAAATATTTTTTATTCCCATATTTCTTCTAAATGTTTTTTAGTTACTTGTAACTCAAGAACAGCTGAATCGATTTGGCTGAAAATTGGTGAGGTACAATAGATTTTTTATTTATTTGTTATTTATTAGTTTCCCATCTGGATGCGGGAAGTAGTTTCTTCAAGACTTATAATCCCTACTAATATTATAAATGCGAAAGTAACTCTGTCTGTCTGTCTGTTACGCTTTTACGTCTAAACCACTGAACTGAATTTAATAAAATTTGGTACAGAGATAGAGTTGACCTTGAGAAAGAACATAGGATAGTTTTTATCCCGGACTTTTAAAGAATTCTCTTGGAAACGTGATATAACCGAACCCTACGCGGGCGAAGCCGCGGGCGGAAGCTAGTCAATCAAAAATATCTCACCTGTCCATTACTCTGCACTTCAATCTTATATCCCGGCGGCAAAAATGTGTTGAATCCCACAATCAGCTCCGGATGCCCTTTAAACAGGTTCGATACCCGGGTGATGACTCCCGGGGTGTCGATACTGGAATACGAACTAAAATTAAGATGGTGGATATTGTTGCAATGTGAATACTAAATTTAAATAGGTAAGTATTCAGATACAAATATTTTGCAGCCATTAGATTTTTCATTGTTTTCAAACGGTAATTGTTGTCATCATTTTGAGTTGTTAATTTAAACTTTTTGTACATAGACAAATGTCCAATTAATAAATTGATTAAAACTAATGCATATAACAAAAATACTTAAATATACATAAATCTGACACCATAATTACGTAAATCAAAAATATATATGTCGGATTTCATCCCCAAAAAAATATGTATATTCTGGATATGTTAAGTTCACATAGACTACATTATTTTTGTTTATTATTTTATAAGTTGTAAAGAAAATGCTCATTTAAATATACTATAAAGAAAAAGAACAAATTGAAAACCTTCTCCTTTTTGGGAAGTCGGTTAATCAGGTTGTTACGTAATCAGGATGAAAGAATACATTTAATCGAATGCATACAGATCGTGCTTATTAAAATATGTAAACTAAACTTTGAGCCTACATAATAAACTTTGAACTCTTTAAATGAAAAAAAAAAAAAATACACACCGGGTACAAAAATAGAACGGTACATGCATGGTAGCTTTTAACAAAACAGGAATCGAACCCTGAACTTCATGCTTAGCCAACGAGATGAAGAGAAGACAGTAATTGAAGAATACAAAATACATAAGTATACTTAAACATATAAACAACATTTAACATTGACGAAGATTTACGCCACAAAGATGCGAAACAACATTGAATTAAAAATTGAAATATATACCTTTTTTACACATATTATACAATAATAAGTATATAATACTTTATAGTGAAAAAAATAACTTCAGGATCTTTAACCACCTTCTAACTCTACTGTTCTCATAATGATGATATGTTACATACAATCGACTAATTCATAATAATTATATGTAAATAAATAGTTAGATAGTTTTTTGTCCTGTGGTTAAATAACTTAATGTCCAAATTCTATCTTTAACGACAGTTATATTTATGAATTTATATTTTAAAAGACTTGAGAACTTATGTTTATTGCGATTGTAAAAGATCTAGCGTGATTCTAATATAAGACGAATTTTAACCAAAATATGTATACACCAAAAAATAACTGAAAATATCACTTACGTCTGACTCTTGAACTCCTTCATGATATCCAAGAAGTCGTTATAGACTTGGGGTTGCGTATTGAACTTGTACTTGACTTGGTCAAGGTACGACAAGGCATCTTCCACTTTCAGACGTTGGAATTGACCGGCGGCCTGCTGCTGGGCCCCTGGGCCCACCCCTACGCCGGGGGGCGTCGCTAGGGGCGCGGGGGCCGGGGATTGGCGCTCTAGGGCCGCGGGTAAGGCCCCTAAGTTGGCCTGTTGTGGTGGTAATGCCTGTCGAAGGTGGGTTCTTGTTAAAATATGTTTTTGAAGTCTTTTGGTGTGGATATGACAATAATTTGTGGTAAAGGATCACTTCTAACTTCTTTGGTAGGACACTGATCTCTACTATACAAGGTGTTGATTTGCATTTGTGCCATATTTTAGGAGGTTGACATAAAATACGTAAATAATCGATTGGAATTACAGTAAACGGGAAATAGTTAATATGCGCTGCTTTTTTTGTCATTGTAATGTCATAGTATTTCAGAAATAACCCAATTTTATGAATGAAATTTATGAGTGATCGTTGCGTATGCTTTGTTTTTACGTTAGTGTAAGAGCGCAGCACGGTTTTGAGGCAGTAACACACGCGCCGAGTTTAAAAACGGGTAGGTGACATTAACGGATTTCCGAAAAAAAAAAATAAAATCAAAAATTTTCGGCAAAGCAAAAATATTGATCAATCAATACAGTAGCTCAAAAAACTAACATTTTAAGACTTTGTAACCATGATATTCACCACAAACCATGATATACTTTCAAAGTTACATTTGAAACAATTAGGTTACATTAGATTATTATTTAACGTCGGAAACCTACACATAACTATTTCAAAAGACTACTTACGCACTTAGTTTACAAATTGATTCTAAAACTGAATAACTTTCAATTCATTTTCAAAGAAGTAATTACTGCTTAACCTTAGCATGTACTATTACATAACTTCTACATTATAACAGTATGTATTACATAAACAAAACAAAGTAATAAACATATATTATTGATTACACATTGTTTATACTTGATAATGCAGGTCATGGATAAGATAATATCTAAATATTTCAGCCTATGTTGTCACGATGTACTTGTTCAATCCATCAATCAATATTAATTTATTAAGAATGTACTGACAATAGAATTATTTTATTTACTGGGCATAAAGGTCATAGTTCTCTTAAAAGACTGAAATTAAATGAAATCGTTTATTTTGCAAGTTGGACATTACATCACTTTTACACGTCATTTTAAGAACGCTGAGGTCGGCATTTCCTAACTGACTGATCTCTGCGAAGAAACGCCGAAACAAACTCAAGGGTCACTGCCCCTACCCGACAAAAAGTACTATTCAATTATGTTAAGTATTGGTATTTAGATATACTTTTTTGGTCCTAACCCTGAAATGACTGGACCGATTTTTGATGCAACTTTCACTGGCAGACCGCCGATATTAGAAGAAAGTAACTCAGGCTACAATTTTATCCGTATTCGAGAATCATCACGTCGATCTATCAATTCAGTCATCTTACCAGGAAAAGATCATAAAAATCTATTCGCAATTCCAATATGACTAAGCTAACCAATTAAGTAAATTACAACTTGTGTTTAAATAATCCTGTTGTACATAAAAGTCTTAAAATACACACAGGACCTACACCAACAGAGAATTTATAAACCAAGTGCGTAATACAATGTATAAGAATAATATAGGTACTGTACATATGTGTGGTACATACAAATTATGTTCTCACGACTCTATAAATAAAGACAGACTGGTTTTGTACGGTTTGATTGCCATTTTGGTAATGTTTGGTATGAACTTTTTGGGGGAAAAAGATTGAAAGGTCAACGGGAAGGTGTCAACAGCTAAAATGTGAAGAGTGTAAACCAAAGTAGTAAGTTCTGAATAATCATAATCATGCAGGCAAATGAATGTCCACTGCTTAACATAGGCCTCCACAGTCATTTTCAAAAGAACCCAAGCAGCCTGCGTCCAGCTAGCACCCACTATCTTTGTAGGATCTCTCGATCACTTCATTACTGGCCTATGCTGTACGTATGTTAATTCTTCACGCTATAAACGGAATTTGATGTAATTTGGTAGTAAGTAATACAATTTACACATCAGAATACCAAAGGTTTTTATTCGGATAGTCACTCGCGTGACACGAGTTAGAGATAGTGAGTGCACTTGTGTCTGCGCAATTGCTTGTGCACTATAATATGTCCTGCGCAGCTGGCTCCTTATATGAGAACAGCCGCCGTGGCCTTGGACGCCATTATAACTCCTTCTTGGCAGTCGGGTAAATAGCTCAGCTCAACCAACCTTAAGCCTCTGCGGGACCTGCTGCGGCGGCGGCTGTTTAGCAGCATACTGCACGGCTCCGGTCTTCAGGTAGTTGATGACGGGCCCCGCTGCCGGCCGCGCGGCCGTGCGGGCGAAGCTGCCGCCTCCAACCGAGAGCAGGGTCGTGGGGCCCGCGGGGGAACGGATGTCTGCGGGGGATGATGGAGGGTTATAGTTACGGAATATGAATCACCATAAACTACTAGTATTTCAGATAGAGTATATCCTACTAATATTATAAATGCGGAAGTTTGTTGCTTCTCTTTCACGCTAAAACTACGGGATTTTGATGAAACTTGACAGTAATATAGCTTATGTATGGGCTAACATAGGCTGATTTTATACGGTACAGGAAGTCATATTCTTAAGAAGCGGGTAAAACCGCTAGCAGTAGCTAGTTTTCAATTTTAGTTTTTCCTCGAAATATATTGTTATTTTCATTGACGTTATAGAATTAGTAATGCTTACCCAATATTTGAGGTTGAGCCGACTGGGCTAAAGTGTGCATGTTGCTTGAACCTGCTTGTTGAATCTGTAACAATAAATAATTTCACATGAATATGAGATACATCTCAGTGGCGTGCACTTGGAGAGGCCTATGTCCAGCAGTGGACTGCGATAGGCTGATGATGATGATGAGATACATTATAATTTTCACAAGAGTATTTGCGCAGTTCCTAGAATACTTTTCTTCTTTGTGTCCAATGATGACTTGTATCATAAAACTATGTAGGTACCTATGTAGATTTAATTACTCTTAGGCTAAGAACTCACGGAGCGATTTTTAACCGTGCCCGCCGCGGCTGCGGGCCCGTAGCTTCTGTAGAATGCAGATATACATGTAAAAAATTAAAGCACATTTCACGACGCGATTTACGCCCGCAGTCTGCGCGTTTGTTTGCGGGTCCCGCTGCACCGGCGGGCAACTAGTAGAATCGCGCGGGCCGCGGTCACCCGCAGCCTCGGCGGGTTGCGCCCGCGCGCTCTGCGGTCGATTGGCCGGCCGTCAACTGCCCGTCTTGCGTCTTGCGATCATCGCCCGCCACGTTTGCGGGCGATAATCTCAACCGCGACGGCTGTGTAACCGCGCAAATAAACGGTCTCGTGAGTTTGGAAATAAAACCGCAGTTCCGCCACCGCCGCGGGCACGGTTCAAAATCGCTCCGTGAGTTCTTAGCCTTACACTACGGTACAATCTAAAATCCGATTTGAAAGATTCTTTCTAACGAGACATAGGCCATTTATCGAGTATTCATATTGGCTACTTTTATCCATGTAATGTTTATGCTAAAACAGTTCGTAGTAGCTAGTTCAAAATAATACTAGACAAAAATCCAGTTATCACTTCCCAAAAACCTACAACATCTTCCCCACTACTACGCATATCACCTTACTTCGAAAATCATAAACAAACTCACAGAAAACGTGTAAAAACGAGCTCTGTTTACAGGTAGATATAGCCAAGGACAGTATCAGAATAACAACTATTTTTCAGCGTTGGCGTTTCGTTTATTTTTAACTCCGTGACTCATACATTTGTCGTGTTGCCAGAGATAAAATGAAAAACAAGCTTTTTTAAAAAAAATGGATTGTTATTTTTTGTAATACTAGCTAGATGGTTTAACGTGGTTTTACTTGTTTTCTGAAGGACTAATTCAGGCATAAGACAGCCTTTTATGGCAGTCGAGCAAACCAAATTGGTTGAATTTACTATAAATATTTACACTAAAAATATATTTTTTATATTAACCTTGTGTTTAACGAATTATATTGATAACAACAAACCATTAGTTAAGAATGAAATCTTTTGGCAGTTCTGTGTGTTTTTCTTAATAATAACAAATATAACTGTTTCTGTGCCAATTTAACCGAGGTATCTGGGTTACGTGGAGCAACGCCCATTTCTTTTGTGATTTGAATGCAAATCATGTTTGTGTTAGCACTTTATCGCCGAAACTGCTAGACCGAATTGAATGACATTTAGAAGGGGGTTATTTTGAACCCTAACAAAGAACATAGATTAGTTTGTTGTGCCACAAAAATTTACAAGAAGTGATCAAGGGATATAGGGTGTCCCGGTTAGGTTGAGGAGTTCAGATAGGGAGTCGCTCTGTGGTACATAGGTACCTACTCAGCTGCATTCAGTTAGACTGGAAGCCAACCCCGGGGTTAAAAAAAGCCTAGGAAGATGACCAAAGGTGCTCGTTATTTGGACTGCGGGATTGTTCGCGCGAGTTACCGCGGCTCTGGTACATAAAGGGCTTAAGAAGGAACATGGTGGGTTTTAGTCAGTAAGTCTGACACTCCCTCACGCTGCACCCACAGCGGGAGGCGTCATTTGATGATTTCCAATAAAAAAACAGATGCTCGTTATTTTGAAGTCTTTAAAGGAAGTCGGTAAAGTAGCTCCCTCAGGATGTAGTTGAGACTACAAATACGCGTATAGTTTCATAAGTACTACACAATAGAGCTCTCAACTATCGATAAGGCATAACAAACAAGATGTTTACACCTCTAGGTCGGTGTCGATAACCTCGGCTGTTTATATGCACAACACTATCTGTTGCAGTGTTGTACTATTTATATCTATGCATATATTTTAGAAATACCTAGTATGTGTTTTCACTGGAAGACGTACTCAGACTATGTCTTAGTACAGGATACATAATTGCATGTAAATAAGTTCAGTAGTTTAACAGAGAGAGCTACATTCAGAGCGTTAAAAACAAACACATTCATATACAATTAGTAAGATTTCGTAATGATGTGTCCGAAATTTCTACTAACACAAAAGGGGTGTGGCCTATTTTTTTAATTTACATCTGCCCCGATTAGAGTACCTACATTATATTTTCTCAATTTATAAGCACTAGGATTACTCTTCAGACCAAAGAGTTTAAATAATACCAGTAGTATTTGAACCTTACAAATACAGACTCATTTAACCTTAAAAATACAGACTCATTCAATATTTTTTATCATCCCGTGGGCGATATAATTTGACCGGATTAGGATCCCACGCTTTTATACAATGGTTGACTAACTTCAAAGCAATTTTCATAATAGGATTAATTACTTTCCCTGTTAGCAACGAAAATATACATATATTCTGCTGATAGATTAAAGCACTTTCAATAAACTATCTATCTATGGATTTGCTCACTAGGGATAGGATTTTGAAATCGGCTATTTTGGAACCGTGAAACTACTGTCTGACTTTTCATAAGACACTTTAAAATTCTACTTGAAATAAAAACGATTGCATTATCTATACTAATATTATAAAGCTGAAGAGTGTTTGTTTGTTTGAACGCGCTAATCTCAGGAACTACTGGCCCGATTTGAAAATTTCTTTCAGTGTTAGATAGCCCATTTATCGAGGAAGGCTATAGGCTACTTTTTATCCCGGTACGGGAAGTAGTTCCCACGGGATGCGGGTGAAACCGCTGGCAGAAGCTAGTATTATATATTCCTACACTAATATTATAAAAGATTTTAAATATTAAAAGTAATGTATTTGTATGAACATTTTCGGCACACTGCACGTCAGGGTATGCCGTGCAATGCTTCCAATGCTAAGCTTGATATACCCCCTTGTACGCAGTTGTCAAACCTATTGAGGTTAGCAACGGGATGGGGGGGATTACTCAAATTATTTCTTTGACATAACACAAAAATCTCGACTTTCTAAATAGTAATTGAGCCGAATTGTGTGCTTAAAGATCTGTCTGCAGGTTTTTTTCGCGTTAATTTCATAAATATAATTACGTATTTTACGTTCTCTTTCATTTCTATTCATCAAATCATATCTAATACGAATATCAAAAGAAACTAAATACAATGATGACTTCTATTAATGTTTAAAAAAACCTTTAATTCACAAAGAAACCCGAGTGGTTACAAGTTACATAAAACTGGCCACCTAAACGATTAGATTTCGTTTATTTAACAAAAAAACGCACGTCATGCTTATAAGAAAACGAAGTAGGTACGTACATAACTCTCTTATTACATAAAACTTTATGTACCTATAGGAATATCGGGTTACTTCTAGTATTTAATTATGGAGATTATTTAAGTAAGCAGATTAGGTGACACGACTTAGCTACTTTTTTTACAAGAAATTAGCAACAAACAATATTAGAATACTCTTCAGTATCTATCTATATTTTGTAACGTAGGAAATCCTTTCTTAATGCTCCCCTATGTAAAGCACTAAGAAAGGACTTATAAAAATTCGCCTCATAAGGGAGTACCTAAAGTTTTAAAATTCAGTATAAAGGTTCTTCATTGAATCATGAAACAAGAGCAAATTCTTCTTCATCCTGCCCTGTTCCCAAGTCATTTGGAGTCAGCGCAATATGTATTTTTCTTCCATCTCTCTGTCAGACGTCATACTAACATCCAACAACTTCTGCTTCATATCCTCTTTCAGGTAATCAATCCACCTTTTCCTCGGTCTACCTCTGCCTCTCCATCCTTCCACATTCATACTTAGCACACTCTTTACAGCATGCGTTTCACACCGTCTCATCACATGCCCATACCATGACAAACGCTGACCTCAATTTTTTCTTCAAACATGTAATTATTCATCATCTTCCTGCCCTGTTCCCAAGTCATTTGGTGTCGGCGCAATATGTATTTTTCTTCCATTGTCATACTAACATCCATTTCCTTCTGCTTCATGTCCTCTTTCAGGTAATCAATCCACCTTTTCCTCGGTCTACCTCTGCCTCTCCATCCTTCACATTCATACTTAGCACACTTTTTATAGCATGCGTTTCACACCGTCTCATCACATGCCCATACCATGACAAACGCTGACCACAATTTTTTCCGTCAAACAAATTATTTTTTTGAAACATCTTCCTATTATACCGATCGCGAGCGTAAATGTCAAAGTATGACTACTAAGCCACAGTTCAGTGATTCCCATTTCTACCACAAACACGTCATTGATACAAAAATGTGACAAAACTGCGAGTTCAAACGATTTGTATCTAAATTGGAAACGAACCAACGTTTGTATTCTATTCCAGCTGTATTAGTGCTATCCTTGGCGGACGCTCAACACAGTGCAATGACACTAACATATTATTGAGTGTACAGTCTTATTGTGGATTTCCATAACCGATCTTTGTGTGGACTTTACGTACTGGAGATAAGATTTTGCAAAATTGACAAATCAAAGCTGTCAAAAAGAGGGTAGTCTAAGTGAAAGTGGATGTTTCTTACTTTGTCACGCTACATCTACTGGACCGATTTTGATGAAACTTGACCTTAATATTGCTTACACCATAAAACGAATTTATTAAGCAAATTCAATATTCGATTATAGTTTTGAGGCATAGGGAACAACCCTCTGTAACGTCGCTATTGACAGTAACGTCCCCAGCACACCCGCGTGTATCATGGGAGTGTCACTAACGAATTTGCCAAAATAACTATATTTTTTCCACATGAATGTCTTTAAAAATACAGGTAAGTATGACAAGTTTCTCATAGCTTTGTATCAGATAACCTGATTATATTCAAAAGAGCATTCAACTTACAACGTTGATTATCATCATTAACGGCTTTAAACAGATAAAGTACACAACAGTAATATGAAAATATTATTAAAAAAATGTTTTGTTATCATAGTCACGATTATTGTATTTTTTTTTAATAAAACCGCTATCAACGATCAATGTAGATATCGAATTGAATTGTACCATTTCAGCATACTTTTTCACCGCTTATAGGTATTTTTTAGGTATTTTTTCTTCATATACTAATTGTGAATTGGACATAGTTATAACTTGTGAAAGGATTTTCCGAATATCATCGAATAATATAGGGCTCCATTTTATCCGGGTGCTGATATGCGAAATTGCGGGGAACAGCTGGTTTTAGATTAAAGAAGACGTTCTATAATTTCTGTCAAACTCCATGGAGGTAGGAATTCGTGCATGTATCTCTAAAGAAACCTTTGACCCGCAGTATTCATACCAAACTCACCGAAACTGATTTTATTTTAGGAGTCTAATTACTTTGCCTTTCTGAAGTCAGCCATTTGTAGCACGCATGCGCAATAGTGTTTTTAGCCGATTTCCCAAAAAGGAAGAATTCTCAGTTCGTCGGAATATATTCATTTGTACATTTTTTATTACTTAGAGCCAACTTCGGAGATGTATGGTTATTGAAACTGTAAATGATTTAGAAATCTTTTAGCAATAAATCATCAAAACATTTGTTCTCTATTTATGTTGACCTACTTTGCTGGTAGAACTGTTCATGTGTAAACCAAAATTTAACTGTCACGTAATAAATCATGGCAGACTTATCTTATTAATTTAATAATTTTTTGAAAATTAGCTCTAAACACAGATTTTTCAAGCTGTATAAATCTGTGAAATATCATCTAAAAGTTATTACAAACTCACATGTATATTTATTCAAATCAAATTCTTCATCTGTCATTCTTTTTCGTCATTCGTGAAATTATTTTATTTAAAACTACCTTCTGCCAGCGGTTTCACCCGCATCCCGTGGGAACTACTTCCCGTACCGGGATAAAAAGCCTATAGCCTATAGCCTTCCTCGATAAATGGGCTATCTAACACTGAAAGAAATTTTCAAATCGGACCAGTAGTTCCTGAGATTAGCGCGTTCAAACAAACAAACAAACTCTTCAGCTTTATAATATTAGTATAGATTAGTATAGACTAGATATTATTGCAGCATTTAATAGTAAAAAGATAGTAAGCTGCATAATCCCTTGTCCAATATGAAGCAAGTCTACAAATAAGTAACCAGTATTGTAATGAAGTTAACTGAAAAAAGTGGTCTGTACCGAGCATCCGCCATTTTGTTTTCCTATTGTATCTCCTCTAGAGAATGTCACCTGCTTTTTAAATTTTTTTTTTTATGATGTTAGGGAAAAACAATCAACTGTACAGTCAGCACCAAAAGTCGATGAACAGAATCAACATGATAAAACACCTGTTCACAATAAAATGCCATAAGTTATAGTCGCAACTAGGAAACAAAATAGCCTGTACACCAGAAATTTACAAAAGTCGTTAAACACGAGTATTTCAAAAATATCTGTGCACTAGTATTCCTAAAGTCGCTGTACACCATCAATCCAAATGTCGCTGAACATCATTGTATCAAAAGTCACTAAACAGCAGTAAATACAAAATTAGGTTAACAACGTATATTTTTAATGTTGCCGTGTGTTAATATACTTTTGACGCTTATGCTGTTCAGCTACTTTTGGGACAGTGCTTGCTTAACCATAATAATGTATGTTAACACGTTAGTATCTATTTAAATACTTATTTACAAAGCAATTATATTTTATTGTCAGTAATCTTACTAATGTATAATATGAAATAACATAAACATAACTGTCATGATCTACGAAGCGATTATTGTGATGGTACTTGTAATTTACTTTGCGCGAATCTTACAAAACCTACCTTCATTTAATTTTTAATTTATTATTTCTATTTACATGACTTGTGATAATTTTAGTCCAGCGTATGATTGTCATAGTCTGAACTAATTGAAATGTTGTGTAAGTGCATAGTTTTTAATTTAATACAAATAGTTTGCTGTCTAAGCAAAATAAAGCGATTATAATTAATTACATAACTGTACAATTTAATTACATTGTAAGACCACTGACATTTTAGTTTAGTACAGCCTGTATATGAATTTTGCGGTGAATTTTCAAATATCCTTATGGATCAATTTAAGTAATAGTACAAGAAAGCAATAATAAAGTAATAATAAAGGGCAAATATCCTACAACCTGTCTTTATCTTAAACATTGGACAGACATGCTTGGAAAAATTGTATGTTATTACAAGATGTTGCAATGGATTTATTTACAAGGCTAAACTTTATCAGGAAACGAGAAGTATTTTCCATGAGATGCGGATGGAACTGCATGAAAAACCTAGTAATAAATGAATTCTTACCTGAGCTTGACTCTGCGAAGGCATAGGCGAGGGCTCATCAGGCCCGAGCCGCGGTACACCTGTGCGTTTCATCATCTTGATGATCAGCGATTTCCCATCACACGATCACCTGGAATTACAAATAAACTTAATGTTAGTATTCGTTTCTACATGGCTTCTATAAGTATAGGTGTAATTATTTTAAATATTACAGTGTTAAAAAAACAGATAAACGTTTATATTAAATTAGTGTGACTTTATTTGTTACGCTTTCAGTCTACCACCGAAGTCAGGTGAATTATATCAAACACAGAGGTGGAGGTTAAGAAAAGCTAGCTAGTTTTAATCAGGAAGTTTTGCTTTTAATTTTCTAACTTGCTACTATTTATCTTTAAGTTAGACATTCCCTCGAGATGAAGACTAAGTTGCAAGTGAATCTAGTGTATTTCTCTTCATTGTACCCTAATCTTATATTTGTCAGTTGCATAGGGTCCCTTTGTGTCCTTCTACCGTAAATGATCAAGTGTTGGTATGCACTATTTATATTTTGTCATGTTTAAGGGGTCAAACCATTATCACTAATTTAATAGCAATTTATTTTAGTGGCACAATTGTATGAACATTTTCGGCACACTGCACGTCAGGGTGTGCTGTGCAATGCTTCCAATGCTAAGCTTGATATACCCCCTTGTACGCAGTTGTCAAACCTACTGAGGTTAGCAACGGGATGGGGGGGATGATTAAACTTTGATAAAATTAACTTACTCAGGCTTAAAATCATCTAGACATTTTAGGATTGTTTGAAAGCCAATTTTTTTTGAATTATTTGAATTTCATTTGAATCAGTTTATTTGAATTAATTATAATTTAAACTTGACTTTTTCTTGCACCCACCTACAGATCCTACAGTCTACTCTGAAACCATTGCTGGGCCAATTTATTCTTATATTCTTGGGCTAGATAATTTAGCTTGTTAAGTACCTAAGAACCCATTTGAGCTGGCAACGTGGGCGCGGCCATAAAATATAAGATAAAACAGACTTCAGGAGTCCCCTATTACATAGGTATTTATTTAATGCTCTTATAGCCTAACAAAATATCTCTCAGTACCTAGGTGCAAAATAGCAAAAAGTTCTTCTGGTCAAGGGTATTTTCTTTACATATAAAAGCAAATAACTTTTCTGTCATTTACCAAGGTTGTCAAGTATAAAATTAGGCACGAGTAACCTAAAAACGACGATAAACTAATGACATTGTGATAAACTTCCGTGCCTACTCCATTTTTAACCTAAACTGACTTATTGATTCGGAAAAACCTAATTTGGATAATACCATGGTAAATATGTGGTATCCTCGTGTTAATTTACGACGTTATCTCAGAATATTGAAGTATGAAACACTTGTGAAACTAGAAAACGTGGTCGATACTTTGAGCATGTGATAAACGAAACCGAAACCTTTTCACAAAAATATAGCTGTAATTTAGTGAATTATATATCACGATACTCACAAATAGACAGTAATCGACTTTTACAGTACGTTTTGACGTATCTAGTTCATCGATCCATGAGTTAGTTGAATAAATAACAAGTGATTTACCGTGCGCCCGCCATTTTCACATGCGGTCTTGTTTTGTTTTAATTTAACGTAGGTGTAACTTAATTGTCCACTATGAAAGTATTATGTAACCAGCTCACAAGATTTTCTAAACAGCAGAATATTTATTTACGCATTACGCCTACAGGCGATTATTTAAATTTTACTGCCGCACTCACACACACACGCCCAAAATCAAAGTTTTGTAAAATTTGATGACGTCATGTCCTGAATTTAAATTATTCCTACAACGTTCCACTTTCTCACAATCACAACTTGAGCATTTTTAGCATGCCGTTCAGGGTCGAAGTAATAAAAAGACTCAACATATTTCCATAATAAAATTAAATTATCGAATAACTGGATTGGAGTCAGCGAATGCCCGAAATATGTAACGTGACTAAGACAACGTACTACGGTGAATGTATAGCTTTTATAAACATATTACGCAACTAAAACACGAACATAAAGGTGCTCGAAAGCTAGGAGGCGAGGCGCATTCGATTTTGGAATTTCGAATCTCCGGTCACAGCACCCACACAGGTTTCGTTCACAAACCGGTCCGGCAGCTACGACGATGACACAAACTCGTACTTATTTATAGCGGAAAACGTACACAAATCGATAACACCCTAGCTAGCTGCACAACAGCGACCGGGCCGGCGCAAAATACCTACTCGCTCAAACTTTCAAGTCTGTAGCGCAGGCAACAAAACAAAGTACATGGTCGACACCGAGAATTACATTGCAATACGTCCCGCCTTTTTTACACGGTAGTGTTCTGTCTGAAATCTATTATTTGGATAAATAAGAATCGGACTTACTAGGTAGGTATGTCTTTCACGGTATAATCACTCACGAAATCGTTAGGTATTATTATTTCTACAATGAATCATAGCGAGCGGATCTCGCTTGAAGAAAAGTTAAAGGCGGTTAAGGATAATCATCTTTCGGAATAGAGCGGTAAAGTCCGGTTTGCATCGGGCCGGGGGAAACGAGGACGGCGCGGTGGTATTCGTCACCGACGTAGAAAATGGCGACTAAATACCAACAATTACACAGCGCGACTCACCGAACGTCAATGCGAATCAATGTTACACGAAGGAGAACAGAAGTCAACCCAGTTAACTGGATGACAAGATTTCAGCTCCTATCTATCTGTTGCAATTGAGATAACGATTGGCCTCGAACGCGTCGATGATCAAAAACCAACAAAATGAGTACATACCGTTGAATATTAAATGCCGACACGTCGATATCTTCGATTGCACGTAGAAACCCCCTTTTATAACTCAAAAAACAGTTTCGAGACAATGAATAAAGATAATAGCGCGTCACGGCTTGCTCCGAGCGAGCACATTCGTGCGCCTCCAAATAGCGCAACGGCGCAACTTTTTCGAGCGCGGCGTCAACACGGTCAGGTGGGCGAGGTTGCGACACTGCCATAGCGCTGTCTCGCTCACTCCGGCTGCTGTCTCTCTCGCACCCGCGACACTGGCGCAGGACACTGGGGGACGCGAGCGGAGCCCTGGCTCGGACGAACGTCGCGCACCGTGCTGCGCGGCCGACTGACTGCTCGCAGCGCCTCCAGCCGCGGCGGCCCGACCGAGAATCGAGCCCGAGCCACCAGACGGAACGGCAACGCCGCCATACAAATAGCGAGCGAAACGGACTTGCAACGATATGAAAATGCCACGAACCACCGTCGCGGCACTGGTGGACCAAAACAAAATCTCCTTTCTCTAAAATTATACAACAGTCGCTATCGCAGGGGTGACAATCTTAATAGTGGCAAACGAGAAAACGTATCATTATAGGTCTGCAAAATGAAGTGAGACAGTAAATACATTGAGGTCCTTACATGGAAGTGTCATTTTAATTTGGTAGTATTATAATGTAAGATATTAAAGAAACTGAAATATAGATGGCGTTATTTGTAATGACGATGATGCGCGATTGCGTAGTAGTTATGCTTAGGTGTGTAAGAGGGCGCTATCACATCTTTTATTGGTTCTACTCTTACCCTATCTTTTTTTTCAGCTAAAATAAAAAAATAAATAATAAAAATTTTGAGTTGCATATTGAAGCAATTACTAAAATTTAATGTTTATTATCAATTAGCCAGAAATAAAATAAAATTCAAGAATTTATTTTCTACTGGCAACATTAAATCCATTTTCTACATGCAACATTATGCAAAAATTGTCAATCAAACAAATTTGGCTGCCGGTTTGCGCTGAAGTGCTTTTCGGTGTCTTGTTTGTTTTTCCAGATTTTTATCCCTATTAGTGCTTTATCCACCTAAGTCCGTTAAGTTGAGCCTCTGCTCCTTCGGCCGTGTCGATTTTGTGCTTGAGGTGATCGAAATCTTGTGAATTTTGTGCTTGAGATAGGACTCGTTGACCCGTTTTGTGATAATTAATATTTATCATGTCTAATAGAAAGTGTTGTGTTCCCGGATGTACAAATGGCTTAGGTAAGCATTTATCAACATCCTTAAAACAAATAGTCGTCATTTTGTCACGACTCCACTGAATTCTAACTTGTTACCCTTTTTTTCAGACACTACGGGGTATTTACATAAATTCCCTAATCCAGATAAGGATAGGCAGCTATTTAATACATGGGTCTTTCATATTGGTGGTGACATTTTGCAACTTGAAAATAACCATATTTTCAAATACCGCCGCGTCTGTAATGATCATTTCGAACCAAAATATTGGTGCCGGAATAACCGACTTGCCAAAGGAGCTGTACCTACAAAAAACATGCCAGGTTAGTTTTAGTAAAATACCCAAATTAAGGTACCTGTTTACCTTAAAGAGTACCTAAGTCTCAAATTTCTAGAGTTGATGTTAGAAAGAAATAAACAGTCATGTTATTTGAGTTTAAAGTAAACTTTCCAAATCACAAAATGAAAAGCTGCAGTAAGTCTAAAACATCTGAATAGAGATTTCTTTGGAGCCACAATTTCTGTATGTACGCAGTATGTCATACAAGAGTTTCTATATTACATTTCAAAATTTACTATATTTATAATTCATATTATTTTATCGTTGTTTACAGGATTATCTTGCTCGAAATTCAGCATTGAAAAAAGAGCACTAAGACCTCTTCAGATTTCAGGACCGTCTACATCAAAAGGTATATTTTATCATATACATATAAACAAGCAATTCATTTTTATACATACATACATACATTTACATTACGTATGTACTAGCTTCCACTTGCGGCTTCGTCCGCATGGTGTATTGATAAAAAGTGGCCTATGTCTTAATCCAGGGTATCACCTATCTACATACCAAATTTCAACCAAATCGGTCCAGCCATTTTTGAGTGAAGTTATTTCAAAGATCATTTATTCCTACAAATTAGGCTGAAATTGAGTAACTTGAATGTCACATTTACCAAAAATCCTTTGCTATTTTTAATTTGTTGTAATACTTAAATAGCACTGCATTACACAATTTTGGTACCCTCTTGACTGAATGAATAGGTAATGAATCATAGATCAAATGTTCCAAACATAATATGTGGTATCCATAACGTCTAGTTTTCAAGGTACATGTCAATTATGATTTCTACTACTCTCACTTAGGCATACAAAAAACCATTACCATGTCTGAAATAATTTACTTTTGTATTACTTTGTTTTGTTTAATACTTGTTTCTTTTCAATAATGTCAACATATTTGTGCATAATATGCGGCACCCATGCGGACAGCATATAGTGTAATTGATAGATAGACACTAGCAATAAATGATGTAATAATAACATATACTAATCACTGAATATTATTATTTACAGAACCTGCGCATCTACATATACACTCACAAGGTTCAATTGAAGATGTACAAATGAAAGAGAATCTTGGTGAGTGATCCTACATACAAGCATTTAATCAGCAATTATTTTACACATATTCTGTCCTGGAACTCCTTCATGCGCCCGGATAAAATGTAGCCTCTCTCGATAAATGTGCTAATTTACCTTAAAATCATCTTAAATTGAATTATTTTTGTTGTTCCTGAGTTATAATTTTGCAAACAATTAAAGTAAACTAGCCTCTCTATAAACCTATCCCTTAAGACAAGAGTGATTGATGAAATACAGTTTGTTAAATTACATTTATATGTCATATGCATAAGTCCTAAAATGTTAACATCCTTATCACTACATAGTATAAAACAAAGTCGCTTTTTCTGTCATGTGTCATGTTGTATGTCCCTATGAACGCTCAAATCTTTAAAACTACGCAACGGATTTTGATGCGGTTTTTTGTAATAGGTAGAGTGATTCAAGAGGAAGGTTTTTATGTATAATAACATACATTAAATACTGGGGAAATACTGTTATCCCGTGCGAAGCCGGGGCGGGTCGCTAGTTGATATTATAAACTATATAAAAGAAAAAGTAACTTTGTCTAGTAGTGGGCTGGCTTTAATTAATTCAATATGATTCAAATAATGGTTACTCAATATGAACTGCTACATTCATGATGATGGTAATGATCATCAGCTTAATTGGTTTGTATATAATAGGCACACATTTCTTACCAAATATGTTAATGACCTTTCAGATCCTGTCACTTCAGAATCTCAGTCTGTACACAGTGATAGACAGCCTCATAGTGAAGAAGAAAATGTTGAGGTGGTGAAAGATCTTGGTAAGCAACACAATTGTAATCAAACTTAATAACTTCAAAGCTGAGTTTGCTTGTTACACTCACTATCATGGTTTATTAACTAGGTACTGATTTATAGATTTAATACATATTTCAATCATGGGATACTTTCACACACAACTAGCTTTGATGCTATCTCACTCATATGTACTCTTAAATTCTGCAATTTTTATTCATATGATTCTTATTATTTTTTCAGTGCATCGCAAAGTTAAATGTGTTAGTAAGAAGGCGGTAAAACAGGTTGCTGTTACGAAAACTGAGCGTGCTCTGTATCAGAAAATGCTGCAAGTTGGTGTGAAACTCAGCAAATGCCGTAGCAAGGTTAAAAAGCAGGCAATCAAGATCAAGGCCCTGCAAAATATTACTACAAACCCTCAATTTTTAGAAACTCTAGACAAAATGTCTAGCACATCAAAAATTTTAACTTTGCTGCAGTTCAGGGAGCACAAAAAGGAAAAAAAAGGCCGGCGTTTCACATTAGAGGAAAAAATTGTAGCTTTGACTATCCTCAAGCAAAGCCCAAAAGGATACAGATTCCTGAGGAAAATCTTTATCCTGCCATCACGCCAAATTTTAATAAAATTAATTAATATGGCAGATATAAATGCTGGTATCAATAAAAATTTGATGGCACAAATAAAAAAAGCCACACTTAAAATGAAACCAGAGCACAAATTATGTGTGGTTCTTTTTGACGAAATGTCACTAAAACCGAATGTGGCATACAATGAAAGGAAGGACAGAGTGAGTGGGTTTGTAACCAATGGGCAAGAGACACTGCCTGAGTATGCAGATCATGCGCAGGTATTTATGATAAGAGGACTTATAAAAAATTATAAGCAACCCGTTGCATACACATTTTCTCAGTCTGCCACAAAGGGACCAGAACTGGCAAAACAATTAAAGGCTGTCATCACAGAACTACAAAATGCTGGTCTTAATGTGGTAGCAACAGTGTGCGACCAAGGAACAAATAATGTTAACTGCATTAAATTCTTGTTACAAGAAACAAGAGGTATTCTGTTAAGAAAATCAGAAGAACCTGAGGGAAATATTATTTTAATAAATAAACAGGAAATCATTCCCTTGTATGACCCACCTCACTTAATGAAATGTATAAGAAATAATTTAATAACGAAAAATCTACTATATAAAAAAGACAACAAAATGCTAATGGCAAAGTGGGAACACATAACTGCACTGCACCAAGAAAACCCAGGCTACAAAGGCATAAGACTGGTGCCAAAATTAACAGACTCCCACTGCATTCCCAGTAAAATTCCACGGATGAAAGTTAAATTTGCTACGCAACTATTCAGCCAAACTGTAGCATCAAATATGGGCTACCTAGCAGGTAAATAAACTTTATTACATAATGTTTTCACATTGCATTATTTTATCGATACTTATATATTATAAAGCTGAAGATTTTTTTGTTTGTATGTTTTCTTAACCATGCTAATCTGAAGAACCAATCCAATCACCAAGGTCGATCAGGTCTAATTTGAAATAATCTTTCACCGTTAGATAGCTCATTTATTGAGGAAGACTAAAAGTGACTTTTAATCTGGGTGCGCGAAGTAGCTTTCACGGGATGCGGTAGAACCGCGGGCGGAAGATTGTATAGTAAAAGTTTTCACAAATTAAAAACTGCTCCCAGTTCAGATTTAATAATAACAAGTTTCTTATTGATGACTAGATGCCATAGTAGCCAGTGTATCTGCCTGCCACAGGAGGTCGCGGGTTCGATTCCCGCATAAGTCAAACATTTATGTGTGTGGGTGTTTCTACATATGTACACTATGTTATGTTATTTATAAAATATTTATATTTATATAAGTTCATTTATTGGTTGTCTGCTGTACCCAAATTACAAGCAAGCAATGCTTTGTTTGGGACTAGATTGCGTTGTAAGAACGTGTGAGGAATATTTATTAATATTTTTTTTCTTATTTTTTTGCAGAAAAAGGAATAATCTCTCAAGATGCGCAAAATACAGCGGACGTCATCTTGTTTTTTGACAAACTTTTTGACTCCATTAACGGAAGCTTCGGGAAAAGGAAGCACAGTAAACCACTGCTGGGACCTGCGACGCCGAACTCAATACATCACAAAACATGGATGGAGGCAAAAATATTTTTAAAAAATATGAAATTTGTGAATGTAAAAACCTCGAATGTGGAGTATGTTCCCACCTTAAGTAACTGGGTATGGACACTAGAAGGAATAGAACTGCTTTTAAAAAAAATTGCTGCGAAGTACGGAGTGACATCGGTTTGGTTGCGGCATCTGAATCAGGATCCAATAGAAAATTTTTTTGGATCGATAAGGAGTCAAGGATGCCGCAACGTAAACCCTACTCCAGATGGATTTGAAGCAGCATTTAGCAGCCTTTTAATAAACAGCCTATCTAGTGTCCATGCCCCAGGGACAAATTGTGAGGCAGATAATTGCCACGCTTTGCATGAAGTTCTCATCACAAGCGGGGCCTGCAAAGAACAAATAAATTGTGAGCTCTCTGAGATTCCGGACATTGAATTTACAGCCCTTGAAGACAAAAGCGACCCCCGTATAATTGGGGGGCTACAATATGTTAGCGGTTATTTTATTAAAACCGCTAAGAAGAAAGTCTTCAAGGGTTGTAGTGAATGTAAAAAAAATTTAATGTCCGATCAGGAACACGATTATTTAAAATATAGAGAGTATGCTAATAAAAAATGGCTTTGCAGTCCCAGCGACTCTCTCTTAAATTGTGTTTCGAATCTGCAGGATATAAATTACACAATAATTAAAAAATGTTTGGAAAAAAAATATTTAAAAGATTTCATCAAAACATTAATATTTATACATTTGAAATTCGATTTCATAAAATGTGAAATTCATAAAGAAAAATTAATAGACTTTTTAATCAATATATCCTGCAGATTCTTTATTTACAATTACTGTAAAGATATTAATAAAATATTAATAAATAGGAGAGAGTGTGATGATGATACGGATTCCTATAAGCTAAAAGCGAAAAAATTATACATGAAATGTTTTAAAAGAAAAAAATAAATTATATTAAAGGTTATCAGTGTTTTATTTATTGAAAAACATCTTATAAATATTAAACAAAAAGAAACAAAAATCTACCTAGACCCAGTAACCACTGCTTTATGTAGCTATATGTATATATATTGACAAATAGTTTCTTAAACCTGCGTTCAGAAGGCGCCACTTGTCTTACTTAGTTTGGTAGTCGAGTTGGACCTCTATTTCATAATATAAAAAGTACTCTGTGCGCTATCGAGAGCACAGCCGGGCCACTCAGTGTCTATTTCCCGCCAAAAACAATGCACTGATTGAACAAAAATAGTAAAAGGAAATGCAGAGGGGATTAGAGATTATCCGTGCCTAGTTTGTGATCATTTTTATAGGCTTAGCTTGAAGTATGGATTTTTGCAATCCTATCGACGTAGCTACTTATATGGATGCTTCAATATGTATGTACCGCCTTGACAACAGAAGGGGAATCATAAAATCGCTGCAGTGAATCAGTAAAATGGAGGCAAAGCGAGTGAATTAGATTCATTTGTAATGAAAAGACGTCCGTATCTCTTTACTGACACTAGACAAGTGAAGAATGAGGAAAGATTGATACTGTGAGATAGTGCACCGAATAGAGTGTAAATATTGACTAATAATTATGCAAATCAATTGATTATATTGTTATCAAGTAATGACACTTTTAGCAATGACTTTTCTCAATAAACCACAAAGCCTTAGGTAAATTGGCGAAATTTTCTAGTGTTTTGGGGTATAGTAGGTCAATCATAAAAGAAACAAATTCAAATATGTTGTGTTTTTATTTCGAAATATAAAATAATTTTAGCTGGGTGTCCTATGGTTCAGCATAACCTAAAACAATGTCTTTAGAAAGTTAATATTCAGCAAAAAAAGGGATCTACTTTCTACATAAGTAAATGTGATCCTTTTCAATCCTTACAAAGCCATTTGTTAAAAAAAACTTAATCTGGCTATTTAACGGATTGTCCCACTATTTTTTCTTACAGTAAGAGACAACACAATTAAAAGCGAAAATAAGTTCTTAAACAACGAGGCTTAATTAAGACAAAAGAGGTGTATTGTATCTAACTACAACTTATTATCTCAAAGCTACTGTAAAAAAAAACTAAAAAAGCAAATTTCTAAGTACTACAAAATAATAAATGTGAAATGACTTCTATCTAGAAATGCATATATTCCTAAAATCCTAAATATTAACATGACCTTTGGTAAGATGAAATATTCACAGAATGGATTAGAAATGTTGAAATAAAATAATTACAGGACATGTGTCCATCCATCATCATCAGGACATGTGTGTAAAAACTGAAAAAAGTCCTATAAGCGAAAACTATGATGTCCATAAGATCTTTGCACGTTACAATGAGGAAATAATGATGTAGATGAAGTGACTTAAGTAACTAAAACCCACCGAGCTACGTGTACTTTAAAAATACAACATCTACATAGAAAAACGATGATCGATGCAAGTTCTAGAGTAAACCAATGATAATTCCAGCTAAAAGCAATAAACACCCCTAAAGTGTAAATCCACCAATTTCGAACATACGAAAAACTCAGTGCGTTTAAGTCAAAATAACTACCAAATTTTGCACCTTTAAACACGAATTTGCTTCCATCCACTAACGTTCGTCTTTCCACATGTTTTGTGAAGTTTCCAAAATCACCATGACGGTGTAGCTACCCATTTTGCCAAGTCATGGCTTGCTGTTGTAATTAAACGACAAAAGTCATATTTCAAACAGAGAGAAAGGTCAGGAAGACCATTGCCAAGAAAATTGCAGGTGTTTTGGACATAAACAGATTAAAATAACACGAGGTAGAATATTGTTACAAAGCTTGGAGAAAATTTCAAAAGTTGTGATTGAGAGGTAATGGAATTACTTCATCATCATTCTCCTGCCCTTATCCCATATTTTTATTAGAGGTCGGCGCAGCATGTTTTCTTCTTCCATACTCTTCTGTCTGCCGTCATCTCACTAGTAACATTCTTTCTAACCATGTCGACTTTCACACAATCCATCCATCGTTTCTTTGGTCGTCCCCTACCATATCCATGCCATGCCAGCTAATGAAATTACTGGAGATGTAAATAAATGCTAGGAATATGAACTAATTGGAAATCTAACATAAACCGTTATGATTATGGCTACCAGTTCTGCTGCCTACAATAAGTAAATGCTTTCAAACTGGTTATAAACAGTCTTCAAAGTTGCAAACATGCTTAATCCTTTTACAGGTAAGATTTTGTTATAATGAAAAATAAAGTCCTGTATCAATCTTGGCAGTTATGAAGGCTAATCATACTACTTCCTGAGAACTACTTCTGATCATCATCCTCCTACCCTTATACCAATTTTTATTTGGGCCAAAGCAGCATGTCTCTGACATCCTCAGACATCCTTTCAACTATCCAATCATTTCTTTGATGTACTTATACTATAGTCATCATAATCTTAATCATTTATAGTTAATCTTTCCTATAATCATGCCATTTTGTGGGGCACTATTCAAATATTCTCTTTAGAAATATTTATATGAGCTTTTCAAACCTTATAACTAATAGTTCCATGTGTCATTCCGGAAGTATGTATCTTATCATGATTTTGGGCAAACAGAATTATCTTTTCAGTTTTCCCCTCTTTCCACGAAGTAACGCGATTCTAGTTTTTGATTTTCATACTTTCTGTGTCACTAAGATGAAGTATACACATGATTTTTACTGAAGGTAATCTTGATACTTCACCATCTTTAATAAAAATAATAATTAAAAACCCTATTCTTCTCCATTTAATAACAAAGCAGCTAAATCAGCATGATCTCCTTTTTAAAACTTCTTAAAGGTCCAAATTTTAACTATTGTCCATATATTAAACCTTAGCAGGGCTCATCCTACACTTAACAAAGGAGATTTTACTCCAAAAAAAGAGAGTATGCTATATTCCAATTGTTTTTTTGGAAACCTAACTGTTTTACAGTAAAAACAACAACATTTTAATGTAGATGATCTACATTAGCGTTCAGTTAGAAGTCGAAGACCTACATCAAGATCAGTCAGAGGAAAAAGAGGTGATTTTAAATGGAAATCGTGTTAAACAGGGCTTTACACGTCATGATCACCTTCAACAGTAGCCAAAGGGGAATGAATACACAATGAAACTCAAAAAGGTCAAGTAGGAAACAAAAAAAATATGTTTAAGTTAATTAACATTGTATAAATTATGTTTTTTTTTTCTTTTTGTAAATACATTAAAGGGCTATAAAGAAGCAAGAAGCAACAATAAGAACTTTTTCTTGTTGATGATTGGCCCATGCAACCTATGAAATGTCGTATCATGCCCTTTTCAAGACCTTCCCCAATATAAAAGGGGAAGAGATGGATCAATAACAACCTCATCCGTGCGGAACTATTTTTGTACGATCATTTATAAGTTCAGAATTCTATACATATTTCAAGGATTGGAAGAGAAGTTTTATTCGATATACGTTGTAAGTAGCAATCAACCAATTTGATGAAGAAAGGCCACGCAAAGCAAATAGAAATCTATGATTCTCAATTTATATAAAATCCTTCATGAATACGCAGTATTTATATTCAGTGGAAGCTCGCAGAGATGTACAGATTATGAGCGCACCATTATTCTATCTAAGGCTCTCGTCCACTCAATAACAACCCAGTTTGTTTGTTGGTTTATGCATGTGTGCGATAAACAGGTACACACAACCAACTCAGTATTAACCTCAATTAACTCGTCCATGTGTGTGTGCACACAAACTCGAGTTATTACTAAAATTTAATTACGACACCAATACGCTGGCATTAAGTATTAAACTCGTTTATCGTTTGTATTAAATTTATCCCATTGTTACGCGGAGGATACAAACGTATAGCCTTGAAACTTCTTATCGAACAAGTGAGTCGACACACAATTACGGCCTGTGGAGTGCGACGTTGCCAACATTCAGCGCGGTACTGCGTCTTAATTTTACAAGCCAGCCGCCATTTTGTTTCCATTTATCAGATGCAAGTCGCAAATGATGATACTCGATTTATTCTCTTTTTGTTACCTCTCAACAGATCATAGATAAAAACACATTCAAAGAAAGCTACTACCACACTTTCCCGCATATAAAAACACTAGTGTTACGTAACTTTAGGAAGTTGTCTAACGATGTAAAATGCATACGTTAACTGTGCAGGCGAGCACACGGCACGCTGAAACTTTGAGATATATCCCAATAGCGAATATCGGATATGCTGTACATGTCTAGATCATCGAGATTGCAAGCGTCCCCGATCATACCTAGGTATTCATGTATGGGGCAAAGTGTCGGCGCAATATGGTTGAGATACGTACTTTGATAGGTTCGTGAGCCAGTGCCGGATGCGGGGCCTTCGCCCCATGCTGCCAGGGTAGCCCACCGGCCGACTCACAACCAGATACATCACAAATACGGTCATTTTCAACGCAAATTCCGCGGTATCGATCACGCACAGACGCCATTTTGAACCGACACTGAGCGCGGACGAGCGCGCGACGTTGCCACGTCGCACGTTTCCAATCCGCACTTCTATTTCTGGCACCCTCCCCCCGCGCGCCGTGACGCCGGAGGTCGCCAAACAGCGCTCGACAAAACATTCACGATTTCAATTTATACATCAACTTCGCGGGTTCTTATTTGAAAACTCATGATCTAGTAGGCCTTCAGATCAAGCAGGCGCGGGCGGGGAGGGGCGGCGGGGCGCGGGGCGGGGAGGAGGGGGGAGCGTTATAACAGCGTTTCCAATGATAAGATAGTACTTATAGACATCGTATAGATGTACATGAATTGTAATATATCGTCCGAGCGCGGCTGGCTTTCACCAAAGAGCGGAGCGAGGCGCGGTCGCGCAGGACCGCGCCGACATGTGCCATTGGCCACCGCAGAGATCGATAGACAAACACCGACGAGGACGGCGACCTACATACGATAGTGAGCCTTACGGGTGCAATGATAGCCGCGGTATTCGCGCGGCACTGACTATAAACAAACTACCGCACGAGCACACTGACGTCGTCCACGTCGCTACGCACTCGCACAGCGTTGTGAAAACGACGCGAGCGGCCGCCGCGCTGCGCGACCTACCGATGTATACCATCATTGTATTATGGCACTTTTCTAGAGTCGAAATTCCTGTGCCGCGACGCGCCCAGCGCGCCCTACCGAAGGACAAAGGGACGATTTCACACGGAAAACAAAGGGAAACGCCGGTCCACGGATAATAACACATTTTTTGTTTAATAAATTAACTTTTTAACAAGTTTTTATCGGGTGGCAGCGCGTTGCCAAGTCGTCAGGTTGCGTCGATCGCGCGCTCTCTCATTATGAAATTGGGATTTTCTGACTGCACATGACGCGCTTCATTGATAACATGATTTTTGGAAAGGTTACATAAAATATGCAATACTACATTGCACTGAGCGAGTAGCGTATGGTAATGGCACAGGTGCGCCCGACAAGTCCTAACAGGCAATATGGCAAAAGCCATCCTGTCCCTATTTCACATCTACACGTATTTCACAAACGAAAGCAATTAAATAAACTAAAAAGACCAGATAATAAGCTCTGAATAGGAAAAGACGCAATCTGTCAACCAGTCACTTACCTGAATTTTTACACGAAACGTGCGTATTTCTTCACAATATTCACTGGAACGTCACTCCGAGACGATGCAATAGTAATATTCAAGGTATTTTGAGGTTTTTAAACAATTTAATGTGCATAAAAAAATTATACATTCCGTTGAGCAAACGTCCCGCGCGCATAGAGACCGAATGCGAACTGTTGGTAAGTTTGGTTTGGTTGGGTCGGTTGATAGGTGGGGGGCGGCGGGCGGAAAACCGGAGAACGGCCGATCGGGGAGTCAGAAAGGGCAAAATTTTAATAATTTTCAACTGAACAACCTGACGAGATTAACGACAAAAACCCTTTTGTAAATTATATCTTATTTTTTAGATTCGTTATACTTAATATTAGGGTCAACTCATGTGATAAAAATGTGATAAGTGATTGCATTGACATTGATGTTTTTCCTGTTTCATACGCACACAAAGGCAAATCCATAATGATTTATTGGTATTGTGTTGTCGGTCGAAAAAAATGTTAATGGTGTTTACAGGTGCTATACTTTTTTAATGATTTGTAATGAGTCTTTTTGTATGATTTGTGTAATAGTGACTCAAGTTTTCTGGTTTTTAACTGTAGCGAAAATGTGAACCTCTTATAAATGTTATGGAAGCCTGCCTTCATCACAACAACGTATAATATCAAGAAATATTGTTAAAAGAAGGTTTTATCAAAATCATACTTATTATAACCCTACAAAGTTAAGAAGCCTCAAACATAAACTGAGATATATTAATTTTTTTACCATCTTAAAAAATTGGCTTATCGCTGTCATTGATCAACCAATGAAAATTTTGGATTCTGTTTAAAAAAATATTGCCTTAATTCGACCAATCAGAAAAGAGATCGTGTATGACAGGAAAAAGATAAACTTCTTCACACGTCGAGGCACTTTTCCGACATTTATCTGATTTTTCTCGTAATTTAAAGACTCAATTGTGCTAGTAAGTTAAAATAAGGGTTCAAAAATGCGTCCAGCGACGTTTTTCTTTGCGTTCACTATTTTATTTGTAGCAGTTACTGCAAGAATTGATCCCAAAAACTTGAAGTGTTTAGGTGTGTACATTAATTCAAATGTTTATTAATTATTTTAAAATTCTATGGTTAATTGATATTATCTTATTATTCCAGTGTGTCGGACGACCTTCGAGGAGCTTAACGATGTGATAAAAAAAGTAGATAAATGGAAGAAAATCGACGTAAGTATAACATTTTATAGCCCGGTCAACTTCTTGTCAAAGTTTTATTACAATTGATTTTTGCAATTTCCTACTTATTATTCAATCAAAATTTGTTCTTTGATGTTGTAAAACTACTTCAGATGTCACAGTTACTTATACTTGTTATTGTTTCTCTTAGAAAATTACTTTTTAATTATAATAGATTTTAATTAGAAAATTCTTCTGTTATCAATCAAGTTAAGAATTAATGACGAAAAATCAGCTATATTATTACTACCTACCGTTATTTTTGTAGTCAATTAAAGTTAAACTATTAATTTTATTTAATGCTTATATTCTATTTAATTAACAAAATCAAACTTAATTGTATTAAGCATGGCATAATATAACACATTTATTATTTATTTATTTATTTATCTTATTTCACATAGTAATCAAATCATCTATATGCTAAGCCCCAAAAAACCTTTGCAATGGTTTGACTATGTGGGGTCAACGAGTATCTAAAACAACAAAACTTATAACTAAGAGGTAGATAATTTAACTTGCAATTATACAAAACTTAAATAATTTCTAAATAATGTAACTTTAATTTACGCTTAAACTTATTAGTATTTGTTTCACTCCTTATGTCTGCCAGTAGACTATTCATTCATAGACTATTAGTGTTAGGGTCTGATTCCAGTCTAACTGGATGTAACTGAGCACCAGTGTGCCACAAAGAGCGATTGCTTGTCTGACCTCCTCAACTGAGTTACCTGGGATACCCCATGCCTTGCTTGACTTGACTTGACTTTCTGGCTTTAGATTGCCCATTACAACTGCCAAAGATGTTCAAATGACAGCTGAAAGTAAAGACTCGTTGTAATTTATCCTAATAATGTTGGCTTTCAGTCTATCCAAGTACCTAAATACTTGTAGGTGTGTACAATTATGTATTACAACAAATTGGTCTCATTACAAGATTAACAACAGCTTATCTTTGTATAAGCTGTAAAAATATTGATTGTAGTAATTATCAAAGTTGTGGGTTTTTTATGAATGACTGGTGACTGGTGGTAAAAATATAATAATTTACACATGTGTTGCTATAAATATGACTTATGCATAATTATATAGGTACCTTTACTCAGAAACATTATAAAAATATGGATATTAGTGTTAGTTTCCAATGCAGCTGAGTAACAGTGTGCCACATATAGCCACTGCCTATCTGACCTTAACCCAGTTACATGGACAGCCAGATAATCCTCTGTAATACTTTCAGCTTCTGACTACACATAAAAACTGCAAAAGATGTTCAAATGGTACTCTGGAATCCACCAATTTATTTATTTATTGCAATAATGTATAATGTTACAGATATGCATCCTTATCCTATACGTCCATATATTTATTGTGCTTTATATAAAATATTTCAGGTTGGCAACTTCAGGATGGACGCGAGTGGCAACACTATGCAGGAGAAGGTGCCCGCCCACCGGTCAGCTGTGTACATCTCCGAAGTGATTGATGGCATTTGTAAGTACATATTAATAAGCTATTTTACTATATTACTATTGTAAACTTTACTCTAAATGTAATTGGCAGTTTTTGAGTAAAAGAGTAGCAAACATTTACATATCTATACAATCTTTCATGCTTACTATATATGCTGTTTAGTCTAGAATCTGAGAAATTACATATTGCATAGGTACTTATTTTTTATCAACTACTCGTTGTACTGCCTCGTTGGTCTAGTGGTCGCAAGTGCGGCTGCTGTGCTCGAGGTCTCGGGTTCGATTCCCGGGTCGGGCCGAAATCGCTTTGTGGGTTTTCTTAAGCTTTCACAAAGCAGCCCGTAGTCTGGAAGTTGGTGATTGATTCACCCGTGCATCGGAGAGCACGTAAATGTCGGTCCTGCGCCTGATCTCTCTCCGGTCGTGTCGGATTGTCGTCCCATCGGGTTATGAGAGTGAAGGAATAGGGAGTGTACCTGTGTCTGCGCAAATGCTTGTGCACTATAATATGTCCTGCGCAGCTGGCTGATCTCCTTAAATGAGAACAGCCGCCGTGGCCGAAATCGGCCGTGGACGCCATTATTATTTTTTATCAAAGTAAAATTTCATCAGCATCAGAAATCCATTCAGTAGTTTTTGCATCAAGAGCAACTCACAGCCACAAATCCATTCATGTGTACAAATTATTTATTTATTTAATATTTCTGCACATTTTGTACAAGGGCGGACTTAACGCCTTAGGCGTTTTCTACCAGTCTACCTTTGGGTGGTGGAGAAATAGCAGTGGTAGGTGCAAAGATTATATTATATTATGATATTTAGTGTAAAAAAAAATACTAATATATATTATACATAAACATACTATACATACATACTTAATACATACATATTACAATTGCCAAGAGAGACAAAATAAATTAAAAAAATTATGATGTGATTTCAGGCAAAAAGATGGATGACTATGTCCGAGTCTACTACAAAGCTACCAACAAGCTGGCCATCATGCAACTCATCACCAAGGACGGAAGCATGAACCCCGACTTCAGCAAGACCAAGTTTGTCACCGACGATGACCTCAACAAGAGCTTGGAGTACTATGTGAGTATCTGGCTAGCCACTACCCTAACCAGATGCAGCAGAATGCCACATGCAGTGACTGCCTATCCGACTTCAACTTAGTTATCAGGTTACACTATAGTCTTTATGATATACCAGCTTCTGCCAGCGGTTACACCCGCATCCCGTGGGAACCTCTGCACGGACCCGGATAAAAAGTAGCCTATAGCCTTCCTCGATAAATGGGCTATCTAACACTGAAAGAATTTTTCAAATCGGACCAGTAGTTCCTGAGATTAGCGCGTTCAAACAAACAAACAAACTCTTCAGCTTTATAATATTAGTATAGATGTAAATGGTAACCCATCCTCGGGCCGACTGAGCCAAGGGTTGTTTAATCTATGATCAGTCGATTGGTGCTTAGCCACGATTTTGTGAGTAAAATGAAGAAGATGTTTTAAACGCGGTAAGTGTGGACAGTTATAAAATAAACTTTATATGTAAAAGCATCATTTTCATTATTATAAGAAATTATTTTGTTGTAGTATGTTTCACCAATATTTTAATTCTAGCAGCCCGACCAGGCTGCGTTCTGAGTACATAAATATAAAATACAAAAACCTCTAGGACCACTATCAATTGATTAAATCCGAATGAAAATTCAGCAGTTCAGACACTTTTTTGTATAATATGTATTAACAATAAAATTCTATATATTTCAGTGCGAGCGCATGTTCGAGGAGAATGAGGATGAGATCACGACGCTGTACAAGGAGAGACCACACGACGATATCATGCCCGATGCTGAGAGAGAGGTAATGTCACACTATTTAAAAATAAAAGCACTAAATTTCCGCGCCTTACAGCCGCTTTTTAAGATATTTTCCTTCGCCATTTATCTTCGCATCTGCCTCATGTGGGAACTACCTCGACGCACCCGGATAATAAATTACCCAAGCTATCCAACACTGAAATATTTGTTCAAATTAGACCAGTATAGTTCCTAAGATTAGAGCATTCAAGCAAACTCTTCAGCTTTATAATATTAGTATAAAGCTAAAGCTTACAAAAATTGGATTCAGACACATAATTAAGGTCCGTTCAGACAGACTGGCTCCGAGAGAAGAGCAAATTCTTAACACGTTGAAAATCAAGTACTTAGTATTTGAAGTAAGGTTTATTTTTGCATGCGCACTGCTTTTGTCATTGAGAATGCTCGAATGCGCTCAGTGTGAAATAATAAGAGGAGCCGACCGGCTCCGATCGTGTATTTTTTCTTGACGTTTGGCTCCGTTTGCATGCTCTTTAATGCTCGCGCAGCCGATCGGCTCCGGTCTGTGTGAAAAGAAAAATGCGCGCCGATGCTCTCCGAGCCGGTCTGTTTGAACGGACCCTTAGTTAACATAAGCTTACCAGTTTTTTCTAAAGTGATTTTTTCACCAGAAATTTATTCGCACCCAGATAAGAAACGATATTATCATTATAATGAAAAGTTTCACAAAAGTTTATTTCATCCATTCTTCGAAACGCGGCATTAAGAAGTAACAAGCATACACTCACTTTCATCTCTATAATATTATTTTTATTAAATTTTCAGATCTGCTTCAACACCGCGCAATACTGCGAAGAATGGATGTTACCCAATGATGAAGACACCACATGGACGCAAGAAATGGAGAGAGAGTATGTCAAGGTAAGCTGATGTATCATCTGCCTAGCTTTTTCCCACCTATAAGGGTCGACTTCCAGTCTAAAGGTATGCAGCTGAGTACCAGTGTGTCACATGGAGTGACTGCCTATATGACTTCCTCAGTCCAGTTACTTGGGCAACGCAAATTCTACCCGCGGTTTACCCGCGTTCCATGGAAAGTACTGCCCTTACCCAGATAAAATATAGCCTAAATATATATATGTTACCCGGGAATAGTGTAGCTTCTTAATAGTGAAAGAAATTTTCAGATCAATAGTTTCGGAACAAAGAATTTTTGTCTTTATTATCTATACAAATATTATAAAGAGGAAAACTTTGTTTGTTTGGTTGTAATGGATAAACTCAAAAACTACTGGACCGATTTTAAATATTTTATCCCGGTGCGGGCAGTAGCTCCCATGGGACGCGGGTGAAACCGCGGGAAAACGGCTAGTAGTAGTATAGAAGTATAAACAAACTGTTTTTTCACTGGCGTCTCCTAGAAACTATTTCTCCTATCCTGGTAAAATATAGCCTTTTTGTCACCCAGGGATAGTCTAGCTTTCCAACTGTGAAATATTTTTTTAAATCAGTTCAGTAGTTTCAGAACCTTTTCCTATATCGTTTATTGCATTCCATAATGTATATAAAAAATATAAAATAATTGATTGATGATGGCACATCAAGTCTTAATTTAACCTATATAACCTATATAGATATAGATTTAAACTTTCTAATTTAATTTCCCAGGTCCACGGCCCCGACCCGTACGGTTTCGGCGGTCTCCCTCCTCAAAGCGAGATGCCGGACTTCAGCAAAGACTATGACGATACGGAGCAGCAAACCGACGAGATTGACGTGCAGGCTGAAAACGATAAGGATGAGCTGTAAATGTTATGTTGAAGATATGTAGTTGGTAATGTGGTTTATACAGGATAGTTAACTTTAAATTTGGTTTGTGTTAAATGACTTTGTTTGTCAGCCTTTAGCTAGCATTTAGAAAATTCGCCTATTCAAAGTCAAATCATTTTATTTTATTCAGGCCTTTACCCAAAAACGCCAAAAACATTAATAAGTTTGTTGAATATTGCCCATTCCAAAAGTAGCTTCCTATGGAGAAACGGGCAAGAAATTCCACAGCTTCTCTTTTTAAAAATAGTTGGTTAAATACATATTACAGTTAAATAAGTGTTTTCAACCGACTACCAAAACAAGATGTTTTCGACTTGAGGGTGTTTTTTTTGTATGTATGTTCGCGTTATTTTAAGATTATTAGAATCTTTACCAATAAGTGGCAACTATTCAAGGTTGGATCCATCTTGGTGCTAGGGTTCGAAGAAACAAAGTGATTTAACACGGATGGTAATTTTAATATATTGTGGGGAAGTGCACTGATGATTCCAGAATTAACTTTTACATGACTTAAAAAGTATTTATACAATATGTGTAAACGTTTCGCCATTCCTGTAAAATATGTACATAGTTATAAAAAACAATGTTTTTACATTCAAAATTAATGAGATCTTGATTCAAGTTTATAGAACTCCATAGATACTTTCTTCGTCATGGGAAACGGCATTAAAATCCCTAAAAACGCATTTAAAACGGTAGAAATACATATTCATGAACATTATGTAGTTTTACCTTTCACAAGTCTTCCCATTTTTTATGTATCAAATACATTTATTTGGCTAGTTATTTAAAACATTCAACATGTAGCCAAGCTATTTCATAAATAAATCTTTCAACAAAATGTTATTTACAATGTTATACGTTATATTATGTATTTTATAATAATTAAGATAGTGACCAATTAAAAGATAGACGTTATCAATAAAGCAAAATGTGTGAATTGTTAAGAATTTAGGAATAATTGTTTCTTTCTTTTTTTCAAAATTTTATTTTAAAAGTATTTATTTTTTTGGCATTTAGTACTTAAAATATACTATGAAAAGAAATTCAAGTTGGTTTATGACGTAAAAATACGATTTTTGAGAGCAGTTATCCATTTCCAAAATATGAAGTTATGGACAGACAAACCTAAACTTTATTACTATTATTTCTTTTGTATATCATCAACCTGTTTATTGTCCCACTGCTGGGCTGCGGCCTCCTCTCACACGGAGAAGAGATTTATCTTAGGTTGTAATATAAATATCTGTGCCTTTACTTTTAATTTTAATGTGCCTTATATTATAGTTAACTTTTACAACTCAAGATGTGTGGAGGTTAATAATTAGAACATGGTTTTAAAGAGTTGTGAATTTTCGTGTGTGTTATTATTTCAAAATTATATGAGACGTACTGTTATTTAAAATAAATTATACTATCTGAAAAGTAAATATGGCGGATTGACATTCCCCAGATAGAAATTAACTGATGATTGCAAAATCGACTCTCATTCGTTAAACTATATGAATAAATTGTAAAACGTATTTTTTATTGCATTTATTTCTATTTCACATGTAAGATAATATATATGTAATAATGTTCTAAGGGTACAGTTACCTACTGAGTTTGTTTTATTATTACGTCGTGTTTATTTGAGTGATTTTTAAATGGGTATTAAACATTTTGTTTGAATATAACTGTGTTTTATTCGTAACTTACCAAACCTCGCTGCCTCGTTGGTGTAGTGGTCGCATAGCGCGACTGCTGAGTGCCAGATCTTTGGTTCGATACCCGGTTCAAGCCGAGATCGCTTTGTGGGTTTTTTAAACTTTAAAAACCCGGAGCCTGGGAATTTTGCATGTCGGTCTTGCTTGTGATCTCTCTCCGGTGGTGTCGGATTGTCGTCCCATCGCGCTATGAGTGTCACAAAGAGTGCACCTGTGTCTGCGCAAATGCTTGTGCACTATAATATGTCCTGCGCAGCCGGCTGATCTCTTTATGTGAGAACAGTCGCCGTGACCGATTATATAAGGGGAGAAAGACATCATCATCATATTTATTTTCAAATTAAAAGAGGGGGGGGGGGGAGTAGTAGCAATAAAGAACAAATTAAACATTATTTATATATTGATTTGATAATAAACTTAATACAAAAGTGTACATAATAAATTCATTTGGCCCAACTTTACAATACGTAACTATGTTCATATCAAAAATATATAAAATATGTAATATAATTTATGTACTAATATATTTCTGTCTGTTTAACTATAACGATAACCGAACCATTTTCAGTTGTCAAATCGCCGATTTGACCAATGCGCGGCAAGTATTCGGCTGGTTATGGTTTGGTTATCGTTATAGTTAAATGTTACAACTTACTGTTACATTTTAACAATCCCTTGGTTTATTTTGTCCTGTTTTAAAGTTACCCTGTCTTATAAAATAACTATTTAAATTGAGCATTTATAAAATACGACCAATTTCTGAATTTTAAATGTTTCTTACTATTATTTTTTTGTAGTGAATTAGTAGTTTTTTTTTTTACTTTAATTTATTTTATTCACAATTCAGAAATGAGTCGTTCATTGGCAAGAATTGGATAGTTAAATGTGAAAGTGCAAAAATATTATAATCAAAATTATATTCTAACTAATTACATATTGTTATTAACTTTCATTATTACTTTAAATGTCTAAAATAGAATAAACTGTCACACACCAAATCGCAGTCAATTTATACCTTTCATATTTTTATAGTTTTCAATGTTACATTTTTGAAATTTCGTCAAAAATTAACGCACGTTGGTTTTATTAAAAAAATAAAGTATCTGAAATAAAAAAATAAAGAGTTAAATATTAATTGAGCTAAAAACCTAATAATATAGTTAAAAGTTAGCTAGTTAAACATAAAATCATTTTTCTTTCTTTCCTGCTTTTTTCATATTTTGTATCAATATTACATATCTAACCTCCCCGCTCAGAGACATTTAATGGTTACTTAAGTCACTCCTTAGTAGGGCATGCAATACCGGTTTACCGGTTTCGGTTTTACCGGTAAAACCGCCCATTTTCGCGATTTTTAATTTACCGGTAAAAATAATATGTAACCGGTAATTTACCGGTTTTTACGTTTTTGTGATAATATATAGCAATTGTTCATTTAACGTCAAATCTTCATTATGTAGCCTGAACATAGTGTAATATTGCATACATTACATATTGTAAGAGTGTTAAAGTTGCTGTTTTAGGAAAGTAAACTTATGTGGCTCCTTAACTATCTCTAGGTTAGATACAAATCTTAATTCTCATCTTAATTTATAATATCTAAACAAATTTTATACATTCGGTTAATCTGAATTTCCTCATAGCTGTCAGTTCCTATTAGGTAAAACTGTAGCTTATGCTTATTTTACTTACTCTATGACCTTATTGAGCAAGGGCTTTTACTTCACCACCATGCGGACAGCTCTGAGGATACGGTGGAGCACACAGTCTAGGTGTGTACTGTCTGGGAAGGGTACCGCGGCGTCGTCGTCGAGCCAATAGGCAGCGACGACCTCTCGCGTCCGGCCCTGGTTCAAGCCATGGTCCGAAGCGAGAGGGAATGGGAAGCCGTCGCTTCTTTCTGCGAAACAGTCATTCTCAGTCTCTCCCAGTCAGCTCGAGAAGGAGACGGTGGAGCGCCTGCGAGTTCGCACCTCTCATCCCAACCGCTGTAGTGGACCGAAGACACCACGGGCGCCGAGTGTCGAGAGACGACTCCCGGCCACCGTAGGCGTCGGTCTGTGGACGGTGAGTTCGGGTGGCTCATCGTTCCTCCGTCTGCATAGACAACAGACCCGTGTCAGCGGCCCGAGTTGTTCCACGCGCAGGGCCAAAACCTGCCGGGGCTGCGGGATTGTTCGAAAGAGTTACCGCGACCCTGGTCCATAAAATGCCCACGATTTACCATAAAAAAGTGCTTTCACTTCAATGAAAAAAATGATTTTTTTTTCACGGTAATTCTTAGCGTTTATCCGGTCTTGTGACGGGATCCGCTTTCCGTATCTTCTTCTTCCACTTCGCTCTATCCAGGACATCTCCCTCTTCGAGTTCGTAGATTTTCATGTCATTCATTACGACACTCAACCACCACCGTTTCGGAATGCCTCTGCGCCTTTGACCGGGTATATTGAGATTGAGTACACAACATTGGCGATGTATTCAGGTGGTCTCCTTTTTACATGGCCGAACCATCGCAGCCGTTTCTCTTGCATTTTGTCGACGACATCGCGTTCGGATGGTACTGACATGTTTTTTTTACGGCCCACGTCCCAAAAAATGTTTACCACCTTATACCTTGTATTTTTAATTACTTTTTGCTTTTGGACTAACCAATCTTATTGATATAATATCACATTAAAAAAAAAATACAAAAATTACCGTTTTACCGGTTTACCGGTAAAAATATTTTAATTACCGAATTTTTACCGGTAATTTTTATTTTACCGGAATTGCATGCCCTACTCCTTAGTGACGGAATGTCATACAAATCCTTCACTAAGGAATGGCTTAAGTAACCATTAAATGTCTCTGAGTGGGGAGGATAAGTAGTTAAAATAACCTAATATAATACAGACCTGTGTACTTAAACCTAGAAATAATAATTAGTCATAATGGAATGTTAAAAAATATATGTAAGTATGTTTAATACTAAAATATCCCCGCAGTTTCACTTGTGTCCTATTTTAACTTCATCATCCTCCAACCCTTTTTCCCAACTATGTTGGGGTCGGTTTCCAGTCTAACTGGATGTAGCTGAGTACCAGTGATTTACAAGGAGCGACTGCCCTATCTGACCCCCTCAACCCAGTTACCCGAGCAACCCAATACGCCAATACCCCTTGGTTAGACTGGTGTCAGACTTACTGGCTTCTGACTACCCGTAACGACTGCCAAGGGTGTGTGTCCTATTTTAAGTTAACTACCCTTTTCATGTACCTGGTAAATAAAGTTGAAATCTATAATCTACATACATTGAATTTTAAAATACTAGCCACCGCAAGCTGTTTGATATCCCTTGGGAACAACTTCGTGCTAGATAAAAAGTAGCCTTCATCGGTAAGTAGTACCTACCTAACTAAATCGGAATAGTAGTTTCTGAGATTAGCGCGTTCAAACAAACATTTCAACTAAAGACACAAGTGAAACCGTGGAAAACGGCTAGTTGAATAAATAACAGAAAATAAGAATAAAAAATATTACCCAATTGCAAGAATTTGTCATTTTTTTGGAATTATTCCAAAAAATAATCTTCCATAGTAAAGACTGTTACGGGAATATAAATCCGTCTAATTGTGAATCTTATAAGATTTAGTTTCATTTTTTTATTTATTTTTATTTTCTTATTTAATACAAAATTGTATTAAATGAATTATAATGGGTCACACATCACATGTTTTTGAAAACAAATTATTATTTTTATGATTTTTATTTTTACTTATAAAATATAAAAATTTACATCGAAATGACAGATTTTAGACATTGACAGAATGCCCAGTCGTTGGTTAGATCTTTTTATTTTTCTTATTTCATGAAATAAGGTTAAATAGTTTCCTCCTGTGCGACCATCAGCCACTTCTTTTGTATTTATCCACATGCTTTTTCGAGAATTCGGTCAGCTTCTGTCAGTGAATCAGTGGAATTCGCTGGAATGGGCGAGAATTCCAACGAATTCGAGCGTCGTGATGCTAAATGACTCTTTTATTCCATTTCATTCTGGTGTAAATTGAGTCAATTTATTCATGTCTTAACTGCTCTGTAGTATCAACTTCGGTTAAGCAAAAAAGAGTAACCATGGAGTTTCTTGCCCGTTCTTCTCCATAGGAAGCTACTTTTGGAATGGGCAACTAGGATCAAACTTAGTTATATTTTTGACATTCATAAGTGCTTGTAAAGGCCTAAATGAAATAAATGATTTGACTTTTTGAAACGTACTTGACGAGAACTATTACGGCAAGCGCAAGTATGCCATGCCTACTGCGCGAGTATGCATGTTTATAGCATATTCGCATACAAAGGTTGCCAGAGCAAGTACACCACGAAATACATTGGTATGTCTGCCACGTTGCCTCACACTGATGAAATCTCACTTTTAACTTTTTCACTATCACTTATAACACTTTTCACATCACATAAGTCCTCGTGCACCTGCCACCCATCCATGCAGTGGCCTCGTGCCTTGCCGGTCAGCAGCACATGTTCTTCTGAACGTCTCCATGTGCAATGCTGTCTATACTCCAAGCTGGGAGTTCCACTTTGCCTGTATGTGTAGCGTCTTCTTCTGTGGGAGAACCTGGGGTTAGAAAAGTCAATTATGGTTTTCTTTTATGGGGTATGTAAAACTGAGACAATTTTGAAAATTGGATTAGCTACTCGTGCTCAAAAAAAAATTAAACTCTTCTATGAATTTTATAACCTTTTAAATATATGAGCGTCACCGACGGCAGAACTATAATAAATAGGAAACATTAAATAAATAATTTGAGTTTTCTTATTCAAATAGATTTGTTTGCAGAACCATCATCTGTCTAGCTTTTTCCCAACTATGTTGGTGTTTTTTTTCCAGTCTAACTGGATGCAGCTGAGAACCAGTTTTTACATAGACTGCCTATTTAATCTCTTCAATACCAGTTCCTTTATTGCGAGAATAATTTCACCACTACATAGTATTAAATCGCTTTCTCTGTCCCTATATAAGATTTAAGCATACATAGGGAATGTATGCTTAAATCTTTAAAACTGTGCAACGGATTTTGATGCAGTTTTTTAATAGATAGAGTGATTGAAGAGGAAGGTTTACATGTATAAAAGTGCGAAGCCGTGCGAAACCGGGGCGGGTCCCTAGTTATGAAAAAAATAATGACTTAAAAAAAGTTTAAGTAGAATGGTTCAAGTGTCGGTCACTAATTACCAATCACTCTACATCTAATATTTAGTGCATACATACCTGTAGGTATTTTATCGTTATCAACGTCGGCGGAGTCGTATGACCGCAGCGAGGAGACCAGGTTGGAGCTGGACAGCTTCAGCAGAGCAGCCGCCGTGTTCAGGAACACCTCGTCTATTCCTTGCTGAGGACCAGAGATGAGGGTTTTTATTAAAGTTAAAAAAAAGGCCGTTGCAGGCTCTTATGAAACGTCACACTAGTTGCACGGTTCCAAAAAGTTGGTCTCATGGAGAAGAGCCGGCAAGAAAGAGACATTCTTATTATGAAAGTAATATGTTCATAAACTGATAACAGTTATATAATGCAAATGCAAGGCAAACTGCAACTAAATACAATGCTAAACAAGTATAAAAGACTCAACAGTGTCTCTTAAACTTAAATAATATTTTAGTATTAATGTTATGGAAATAAAAAGGGTGTAAGCTGTAAGGAGGTAAAACAGCATTGTCCTGCTCATATTGCCAACAACCTCCTTTTTTTTTTTTGTTTCAGCTGAGGAAAATGCCTGCCGCCACATATATACACACACCGCCCGGGGAGACGGTGAGGTTATGTGGGGCTTGCACCCACTAAAAACCTCAGCTTTTGTGCCTTCTTCTGCCTTTTAGAGAGGGGCCACGAGGACCAAAGACGACTTTCGTGACTTGCCAACAACCTCCTGCCCATGTGATCCTCCCTACATGTGACTAAACCCCATCATGTTCCTTCTTAAGCCCGGATAACTCGCGCGAATAATCCCGCAGCAGCAGTCTTTGTCTCTAGGACCCTATACCCTTCGGTAGGCAGCTATAACTACCTGGTCATGCAGCGCGGAGGTCTCGCAGTAGTGGGCGCCGATGGACTCGGCGAACTGTGCCGCCTCGCTCGCCTGCACGGCCCGCAGCTCTTCCAGGTCACTCTTATTGCCCACCACTGATAGCACCATCGCTTCGGGTACGTTACTGGAAGGAATGAAATTGGGGACTTTAAAAGTGAAAAAGACTACGAAGATGGGTGTGTCCAATGCTAGAAGTCCAAAATCAAAAGTTAGAAGAACAAGTCTGATTTACATGAAAAAATCTAGAGATTTGTTTCACAAACATAAGATCCGAAAATCCGTCCACAATTCTGAGAATAGGCAAAAACCCTGGAATGTCAGGACAATTCCTGAGATATGGTTCCAATATATGAAATACATATGTATAGCGAAAATACATATCAAATCAAATATCTTTATTTTCAGGCTGCATTCGTCCATACCTCTAAAGCATATGTTAATGTTACATACCTCTGCAACTCCTTGACCCATCCTTTGATAGCGACAAAGCTGTTAAAGTTGGTGATATCAAACACTAGAAGCGCGGCGTTCGCGTTGCGGTAATACATCGGAGCCATTGAGCGAAACCTTTCTTGTCCTGCTGTGTCCCATACCTGGAATATTGAGAATATAAGCTGTTAATATTATCGGCCTAGCCGATTGTCGGCCAAGGCGACTGTCTCGTGTATGAAGATCAGCCAGCTGCGCAGGACATATTATAGTGCACAAGCATTTGCGCAGACACAGGTGCACTCACTATTCCTTCACTCTCATAGCCCGATGGGACGGCAATCTGACATGACTGGATAGAGATCAGGCGCAGGACCGACATTAACGTGCTCTCCGATGCACGGGTGTATCAATTACCAACTTCCAGGCCTCGGGCTGCTTTATTAAAGTTTCGAAAATCCGCAAAGCGATTTCGGGCTAACCCGGCAATCGACCCTAGGCCACTTGCTGATTAGAAACCGATTAGAAAAATATTTCAGTGTTCCATTTATCGAAGAAGGCTTATATTTTTAGGATGCACGGAGTAGTTGCTATGGCATGATGTAAAACGGTACTTAGAAGGAAGCCAGTTCAAGTCATAAACTCGTATTTGACCCGCTCAGTGCAAGCGAACTTACCTACTTAAGAAGAGAGCATGACCTTTCTGTTTTGGTGTTTCCTTATCTAATAACGTCAAAACATTCGGCTTATAAATAAATACATATTAAGTAGGTAGGTTACTTACTAAAATTAGTATATTTTTGTGAGAAAAATATTGTCTAACCGGTGGTACCGGTAACCGAAAATCTATGTGGAAACCGGCTGTCATAGTATGGGCATGTGATGAGGAGAAATGAGAGTCATATTGTGAGGAAGGTGATGAGCATGAACGTGGACCAATTGTAGGAACGAAGGTATTCAAGAGAGAAATGATACCAATCGATGCTGGAATAATGCTCACTATATTTGGAATTTGATGCGATTATATAGGCTTGCTTACACATACATAAATATACGATAGTGGAAGAGGACGACCAAAGAAAAGATGGATGGATGGTGTGGTGGTAGGTACTTGTGAGATGACGTCAGATAGATAGAAGAGTACGGAAGAAGAAAACTTGTCATGCATGCTGTGCCGACCACAAATAATATTGAAATACAGTAGGATGATGATGAAGTATTATTATAAACGTTTCGAGCCGTCATTAAATTTAGCACGAACCCTAAAAGGGGTATATCATCATCATCAGCCTTTCAATCGTCCCACTGCTGGGCTGCGGCCTCCTCTCACACAGAAGCATTGAGCGTTAATCACCACGCTTGCTCAATAAATAAATCGTTTATTACTTCACTTTGTACAATTTTTTTACAATCATCATCATCATCTCAGCCATAGGACGTCCACTGCTGAACATAGGCCTCCCCCTTAGATCTCCACAGATACCTGTTGGAGGCGACCTGCATCCAGCGTCTTCCGGCGACCTTTATAAGGTCGTCTGTCCACCTCGTTGGTGGACGTCCTACGCTGCGCTTGCTAGTCCGTGGTCTCCACTCCAGCACTTTTCGGCCCCATCGGCCATCCGCTCTGCGAGCAATATGGCCTGCCCATTGCCACTTCAACTTGCTAATCCGGTGGGCTATATCGGTGACTTTGGTTCGTCTACGGATCTCCTCGTTAATAATACTTTTGCTTAATTCTAAATAAGTGCTGCTGATGCATGATTTGCCCGAACTGGTCCGATTGGAAAAAAACTTTCAATGTTAGATAGCCCGTTCATCGAGGAAGGTTATAGGCTTAACGCGGGTTAAACCGCTGGCAGTAGCTAGTTTTGGATATTTACCTGAAGTTTAACCCTAGCGTTGTCCAGGTTAATATTGCAGGTGAAGAAAGAAGCTCCTATCGTTGGAGATATGTGCTTGGAGAACATCTTGCCTATGTAGCGGACCACAAGGCTGGTCTTGCCGACACCTGGAATGGAAATAAAAATATATATATGTCAGTTATTATTTTGTATGTCTCTACTAGACCACGGGACTATAGAGTCCCGGATTTTTGAGAGGCGAACGAGGGACCGAAGCCAACACGCTGAAGCCCTTTTGAGACAACTTTGATGAAATACTGGCACAAAAATATCATCATCTATTTAGCCTTTTTCCCATCTATGTTGGGATCGGCTTCCAGTTTAACCGAATGCAGCTGAGTACCAGAGTACCACATGGAACAGTCACTGGCTTGGGGAGGTCAAATAGGCAGTCGTACCATGTGGCACATTGGCACATTGGCACTCAGCTGCATCGGGTTAGACTGGTATCCGACCCCAACATATTTGGGAAAAGGCTCGGGAGATGATGATGAATTATACCCCAGCTTAGCAATGTGGGTCATCATTATAAACGGCCAAAGTTTAAGCTCTATACTGTGTTAATAGTTCGAGTTTGGCTTATGAAAACAGGTATGGCGATGACCACAAAAAAGGAAACAGGTTTTATCTCATACATTTTGTTCGACTAACATAAAAATAATGACCCAGTGAATTTCGATTACGCAATATTTAGAAAAAAAGTCGTGGTGGCCTAGTGGGCAAAGAACCAACCTCTCGAGTATGAGGGCGCGGGTTCGAATCCAGGTCTGGCAAGTACCAATGCAACTTTTCTAAGTTTGTATGTACTTTCTAAGTATATCTTAGACACCAATGGCTGATAAAAAGGTGAAGGAAAACATCTTGAGGAAACCTGGACTATATATACAGTCTGAAATCACCAACCCGCATTGAGCAAGCGTGGTGATTAATGCTCAATCCTTCTCCGTGTGAGAGGAGGCCTGTGCCCAGCAGTGGGACGATAAAAAAAGGCTGTAACTGTAACTGTAACTGTAATATTTAGCAAAAAGGGTAAGCCAGAATGTCGGTAAATTTTCTTAAAAACAAGTTGATTTCAATGGTTTTGCCCGCGCTCCGGGGGGACTTCTTTATGTAACCGGTCAAAATATAGCCTGTTTTACTAGCTTTCTAACTGTGAAAGATTTTTTACAATAGTTTCGGAGCCTTTAGGTTGCAGACAAACGATATGTTTCTTTTTATTGTGTTAGTAGGTACAGAAGTACATCATCTCTCGAGCCCTTTCCCAACTATGTTTAGGTCAGCTTCCGGTCTAATCGGATGCAGCTAAGTATCAGTGTTTTTACACGGAACCGCCTATTTTACCTCCTCAACCCAGTTACCCAGGCAACCTTTTGGGTTGATAAGAATGGTTGTCAGATTTACTGGCTCCTGACTACCCGTAACGAATGCCAAAGATGTACAACAAAAAATATGAATAATAATTGAATAACGAACATATTAAACTTTTGAAAAAGTGCACGTACAAGAACGTTGGTTGCTTGGATTATATTATTATACTAGCTGTTGCCCGCAACTTCGTCTGCGTGGGCAATATAGAATAGTCAAAATACTACTTATCCCGTAGGTGCATTCTTTCACTTGACAGTATAATTAGGATTAGCACTTAGCAGTCGCACAGATTCATTGATCAAGGTTGTGTTGTGGATGTGACCATTTATCTAAACAAAAGAAGTAAAGTTTGTGACGTTGTGAATATCTCTCGATCTAGTCAGCCAATTTGGAAAATTATTACGTATGGTGCGTAAGTAATTTTCACAGGAAACAGCTATAATCTATGTCTATATGCTTTGAGCTGTCATTTGTACATTTTCTGCAGCGTCGCGAGCGCGCTGCGTGAACGTCGCGTTTTGCTGCCCTGCGGCATGTGTGAAGAATGCAAGCGACGCGCTCGCGGCGAGCACGCGGCGCTCGAGTTGCGTTCTTACCCCTTCGCCCGCTATCCCCGCCGCCCGCTAAACGCCCAGTTAAACGTCAAGGGCGCGTGCGCGCCGCGAGCGCGCTGCAAATGCCGCAGGGCAGCAAAACGCGACGCTCACGCAACGCGCTCGCGACGCACGCGCGGCGCCCGCGCTACTCACACGCCCGAGGATCGCGCACGCCTAATGTGGTGGCCTAAGCCGGGACTCCACCGAAATGTTTGCATTAGTTCACGAATAGGCAAAATGTACGTATCTGTGAGAGTCCACTTCATGTGTTCGTACTTGAAACCTGCAGTTTTGCCAAGATTTTCAAAATGTACGCTCGTAATTTGTCATTTCTTGGTGGAGCCAGCAAATCAAAAGAAACATAAGTGTTGTATACTGTGCGTCACTACCGCACACCGGGAAAATTTTGCGGAGGACGTTTATATACCATATTTTGTGTCACACGTAAACAGCATGCACCCATTGCAAGGATGACCTATAAATACAATATTGTTTCGAGTTCTTCGGGAGACATAGACATCTTTTCTAACAATCTTGCTAAATTCAAACGTTTAATTCGGGCACGATTTTCAGACCCTGTTTTGTGTTGACGTATCTACAGGTCACACACATTTACCAAATATTGTTAACTAGCTTTCCGCCCGCGGCTTCGCCCGCGTGGAATTCGGTTATATTGCGGTATAAATGTAGATGTAAAAAAAACAGTTAAGACGATAAAACAAACGACGTCATCCCTCGGGAATTCCTCATTTTCGAGGATTCATTATCGTATCATTTAGCTTCTAAATTTATATGTTCATATTCGTTTGCAATATATAAGTAGATGTAAAAAAAAAAACAGTTTAGACGATTAAACAAATTGTACATCATCCCTCGGGAATTCCTCATTTTCGGGGATTCATTATCGTATCATTTAGCTTCTAAATTTACATGTTTATATTGGTTTGCAATATATTACCTTGTTTTAAACGACACACAGCGCCATCTACAATCCATCCATCAAGCAAAACAATATTTTTGTTTTCCCTCGGGAATATCTATTTTTTTCGGGATAAAAAGTACCCTATTATTCAATCCGGACTTCTAACTTTACGTCTGCAAAATTTCAAAGCAATCGGTTCAGTAGTTACGGCGTGAAAGCGGAACAAACAAACAAACAAACAAACTCACTTTCTGATTTATAATATTAGTAAGGATAATTTTAATTTTAACTTTATTGATCTCTATAGTTCCTATTAATTGTTACCTTTTTCATTGTATTATTTGTGTTTTAGAATATTTTATTATTTTAATGTTTAATTTTTTTAAATGTTTCTCTTTAATGTTTAATTTACTAATTTACTATTTAATTTAATTTTTATTTTCAAATGTTTAATTTAATTTGTAAGTTCATGTGTTGTTTAATTTAATATTGTTTAACTTTCTTTGATTTTAACTTTGAAGATGATGTATGCATGATGTGTTCTCCTATAACTGAAGGAGCACAAATCTATAAATAACTTTTTTATAATTTTGCATGTAAGGTGTATCCTTTGTTGGAGTTCCTTTTGAATAAAATAAAATAAAAACAGGACGACAGTAAGTATCCACCGAAACACTTTCAAAGATCTGATGAACAAACAAATCAGACCTGACTTGGTCACCTGGGGCCAATCAGAGCTCTATGAAGCGATCATACGCTTTGGCCCCTACTGTTATTGTGGTTTCTGAAAATTTAATCACCTCATTCAACGATGAATGTAATTCTGATGGTACTATTATGAACACTTGCTTAGCGCAGAAGCTGACGTTGGCAGGTCAAGTCTTTTGACTTCTCGAATAGGATACCATTGGTTTTTGTGCAATGCATTCTGGATTAGGATAGGATATAGGTGGATAGGATTTGCAACAGAGAACAATTCTGTCTTTGTGATTAAATGACATCAAACGTAGTTTTATATAAAAGGTGTTTTTTTAGACTTGGCTCGGGTCTTACTGAGACTGTTCGTAATCGTGAACAGTGTATTTGCGATCAGAAGTTGAAAGTAAGCATGTCTCTGGTATGCGGCGCGTAATTTGTACGTTTTCAGACGCATAAAGCATTTTACGTGTGTATGGTATTAAATCGAGAAAGCTCCCATTTCTTATCTGCACTTTGTACCTGGGCTTGTTTTTAAAGCTACAGAATCCTACATTACCTACCTCACGCTTAGCAGCGCTTGCGAGAGATAGATCCTCATTTCTTCTAGGATTAAGTTTACATATTTTGCATCAGAAAAAATAATTAAGGTCTACTTAATACTTCTCACTCAAAGTAATTTGTTTTAAGGCCACCACATTAGTGGAAGATAAGCTAAACTATGTTTATGAAAAAATCCTGATATGAACTCCATCTGTAACTTTAAATGATAATTAATTGTTCCACTAAAGTTATCATTTTTGACATAATGTTCAAAAAATAATTTAGATGGCACCGTTTTAAATTTGGCTGAGAACTATTAATTTTCTTTTTATCAAGGTAATAATTATAGTTGGATTTTGATGTGGTACGGCAAACTGACAAACACTATTGAAATGTCTATCGAAAAATTACACTACGTGTTAAAATATGGTGAATTACGGAAAATACACAACTCCATCTGTTGAAATAATAATCCTCTATAAAGAATGTATGGTAATTAATTGTCATTTACCACCTCGCTCTTTTGACAAATTTGATGTATTTTTACCACAGATGGAGCTACTTTAACCTTGGCTAAACAAAATTTTCATTTTTTTTTTCTTCCGAAGTTACTTATAAAGGTGTGATTTTCTGTGTAAAGATTAATAATAGGCCGAACAACTAATATAAGTACAACATTCAAATGTACAGTTTTGACAAACAGATTGCGTGTCGTAATATTTTACATCTCGAATTCACAAAATTAATCATATCTTTTGATAGAGTGAATCGATTTCGATGAAACAAAAACTAAGTAATACCCCAAGTTACGTAGAATTTTTGTATATAAGCATTGTCTGCATTGAATTCGTAGATTTTACGTGAATCCCGAACAAACAAACAGATAAACAGACAAAAATGATGGAAATGGGTTCTGTTAGTTATCCTTTAACATGCCGGCTATTTTTTTTGTCAATTTCTTCAATGTACAAAAATTACTTTTCTACAGATTTATTATATGTATATAGACAAGACTAAACATAATAGACAAAGAACATTAGCTTATTGATACTTATAATAGTTAATAGTTAATCTAAAAAACTGGTTTAAAAAAACATTATGTAGTATGACATAACGCGGAAAGCACGTTATTTTATTTTATACTAGCTATTCCACGCGGTTTCACTCGCGTAGCCCGTGGAAACCACTGCCCGTACAGGGATAAAATATAGCCTATGTTACTCGGGAAGAGTGTAGCTTTCCAACAGTGGAAGAATTTTTCAAATCGGTCCAGTAGTTTCGGAGTTTTTAGGGTACAAACAAACACAAAATGTTTTCTCTTTATTATGTTAGTATAGATTAAAAATAACTAATAATAATTATACAACTTTTTTATAATCAGAATGCGTCATACATTTTAGACTGGGGAATTAGCATATTTTTTGAGAAGCTTGTCTGTATTTTTATTAATGAAATAAAACCTGTCGTTTAACTAAATTCCTGCATAAAAATGTTGTTAAAAAAATCCACGCGTAACCCTTACATTACACGACTAGTAAATAAATAAATAAATAAAATATTAAAAACACATTGAATTCATCATCCTCCGAGCCTCTTTGCCAACTATGTTGGGCTCGGCTTCCAGTCTAACAGGATTCAGCTGAGTACCAGTGCTTTACAAGAAGTGACTGCCTAACTGACCTCCTCAACCCAGTTACCCCGGGAATCCGATACCCCTTGGTTAGACTGGTGTCAGACTTACTGGTTTCTGACTACCCGAAACGACTGCCAATGATGTTCAATGACAGCCGGAACGTGCCATCATATAAAGTTGTATATATAACTCTTTACATAGTTTTTTCGTTCATAAAAATAAATACATATAATACATGTGTCCAGTCTTTTCTGATTAACCTGAGCCTGAGTTAATTTCTCATATACAAATGTATACTATAGGTGAAGTTTACTTAGAATTTATCGATTTCAATCGATATCCACAAAGCGTTCAGTAAACAATCGGGTGTTATTGTGATATATCAGTGAGTCATTTGTGCAGTGACTAGCGAATCTGATAACAGTTGCAATATAAAGTGTTAAAAAGATATCAATTTCTCAGTATTTCTATAATCAGATCCTGGACTTGATGACAATGGGACCATTTGGGAAGTAGGTATACCATTTGAAACATTTTCTTTTTCAAATCGGTTAGTAAACGACCGAGATATGGGCGAACTAATGTACAAAAAAAATACACTGTCGATGCCCGTTAAAGAGCTTAAAATAACTGTGCAAGAAGGCAGGAAGAAGAAGTAGGTACATAACAAAAGTAATATATAGTTATCGGCACGGATATTGAGCCCTGACCATCACCTGCGCAGAAGCGATTTATTGGTTTATTGCCTTATGTGTACAGTGCGCAAAGCGATCCCCTCTCTTCCGTCGAGAGCTCAATATCCGTGCCGATAACTATACCTATGCGTGAGATTTTTGTCAAAAAAGTAGGTACCATCCGTAAACTAAACATATGGTTTCTTGTATAAAGGAACCGTGTTCGAGAAAATGAACCTTCGTTAAACACCACAGAAGTATGAATGTTCACAAAAACCTTGTCTAAATGAAAGTCTGTTAACCAGTCTAGACTCAAAGCAACGCTAATCAATTGACCGCCGAGGTTAAGCGGCTTTCGTCACGGTCGCTCCACGGATGGGTGAACATTGGTTCAAATCTCTGCAAATCGGCTTTAACTTAAGTTATTTTTTGTGTAGTCGGCAAAAAATTGGTCTACCTGTTTTAAATGATTTCGTTTTTTTTTTTACTTTTTTTTAACGACGTCAAAAATCATCAAATGACCCCTCTCGCTGTGGGTTAGCAGCGGTGAGGGAGTGTCAGACTCTTACTGACTAAAAACCGTCGTGTTCCGTCGTAGGCCTTTTATGTACCAGGGCCGCGGTAACTCTTTCGAACAATCCCGCAGCCCCGGCAGACCTTGGCCCTGTTGGGCCCCGCTGGGGTTGCTGACATCTCTTTGAGGAGCGCGTGGAACAACGCGCGCCGCCGACACGGGTCTGTTGTCTAAAATAGACATGAGCGATGAGCCACCCGAACTCACCGCCCACAGACCCACGCCTACGGTGGCCGGGAGTCGTCTCGCGACACCCAGCGCCCGTGGTGTCTACCTGGTCCAGCGCGGCGGCCGGGATGAGAGGTGCGAACTTTCTTTCTAACCATATCAACTTTCACACAGTCTATCCATCGTTTCTTTGGTATTCCTCTTCCACTATAACCCTATACTATATTATAGTTTCAAGACGTCCAAATAAAACAGCGTGGTAGGCCACATTTTTGGCGTACAGAAGTTTTATACTACGAAAGCGGGAGGGCCTACTTGTGTATGTAAATGTACATGCGCATTGTGGCTCACCCGCTTTCGTGAAACATCTATCTTCATAAATATAAAAATGAATTGCTGTTCGTTAGTCTCATTAAAACTCGAGAATGGCTGAACCGATTTGGCTTATTTTGATTTTAAAATGTTTGTAGAGGTCCAGGGAAGGTTTAAACGATACGAAGTTTGTTGGGTCATCTATCTTCTAAAAATGAATTGCTGTTCGTTAGTTTCGCTAAAGCTCGAGAACGGCTGGGCCGATTGAGCTGATTTTAGTTTTAAAATGTTTGTCGTAGTCCAGGGTAGGTCTAAACGGTGAGCAAATAAGGAAAAAAAAAATTGCGAGTAAGATTCCCGGGACGGGAGTGATTAGACAAAAACCAACTTACGGAATGCCGCAGAACCACAAAAGTAAAGTACTAGGACAGCATAATTCACTTTAGTAAAGTATACCAATAACGAAATTTCGATGCAACTGCTCACCATGTACCAGGGTAGCATAACTTATCACCATGTACCAGAGCGGCAAAAAATACACCGGGCGCGGGTAATACCGCGGGGAACGGCTAGTAACAAATAAATAATCGTCGTTATTCACAATTTTTCATAACAACTGCTCCAAATATAAGCCAAGGAAAGTCAATCCCCTTTGACAAATAAGTATGAAAAGCATTACTTTTCACTTTCTGTTTTACTTCAAACAATCGAGCTAGCCAATCCGTCTCACCCAATACGAAGATAAGCTATTGACAATATAATCATGTTGGATTTATTGCATAGCTGACTACTGTGTGCTATCAGTCAGATTAGATAACGAAAAGAGGGTAGACAGAGGATCTGGTAAAACAAAGATGTATTTTTTTGCAATAGGGACTGAACATCATTAACTGCCTAGCCTTTTCCTAAGTATGTTGGGGTCGGCTTCCAGTCTAATTGGGCGCAGATGAGTACCAGTGTGCCACATGGAGCGACTGCATATCTGAGCTCCTCAACCCAGTTACCTGGCTACTCGATAGCCCTTGGTAAAACTGGTTGTTAGACTGTCTAGCCTAGATTCTGACTACTTGCAAGTAGGGCTGCCATCCGTCCGGGTTTCCCCGGATTTGTCCTCGTTTGGAGGCCGTCCGGGGGCCGTCCGGGCGGGGTTTCAAGAAGTGTCCGGGGAAAACGCGGACACGTTTCATGTAAGGAAGCACCTCATTGAATTTAAGTATATGTTAATAGATTACAAATTAGGTATTATTTGGTTTAAAAAAATCGTACTCATTCGGGGAAAAAATGCGATTCACGCCAAATGTCCGGGTTTTTTTAATGTTTGTCCGGGTTTGGCGAAATTCGAGATGGCAGCCCTACTTGCAAGGTATGCCAAAGATGTTCAAATGACAGACGAGACCCACCAGCTTATCGTTCTCGTTATGACAAGATGGTCACCTATCCAAGGACAGACCGCGCCAAGCTTTGCTTAACCTTATGGTTGATCGATCCTCGGCTTTGACTTAGTTTATATATATTTTATGTATTGTTATGAATGATATAAATGTATTTGTATTTCTATGGGCCCTAGTTGCCTGAAATAAAGGAATAAATAAATAAATAATAAAATTTGCCACGAGCTCTTCAACTTGCGGTCTACTTACGACCGAATATTTACGGTGAAATATTTTAATTATTGTAGTAATTGCTATTATAATTCCTACTAAGTATGTCTGTCTGTTGTCACGCTTTCACTGTGAAACCACTGCTGTTTTAGATGTTTGATATCCTATACCTACTTTCAACAAGCCCCACCATATCATGGCCTACTGCCTAGGTCGTTTAGTACTTTTGCTTGATCCCAAGCTTCCCCAACGCCACTCGCGAAGTTAACGAAGTTAAGCGAATACAAAAGTGTGAAGACACTTCGTCTTTTGGCACACGAAGTAGGTACTTCGTCCAACTTTACTTCGCTTCAAATGTCTTTCGGTTGTTGCCGTTCAAAATCATTTATTATTTGCAAACGCTTTTGCACCTGAGTCAAAAGGGCCCGAAGAGATCCTTGCGAAGTTGAACAAGAATGAAGTGTCGCACTTCAGACTTTGATCAATGTTCCCATGTACTTCATTAAGGAACTCTGTGAGAGTAGTAGAATAAAGAGAACAGAGTGTACCTACATAAACAGCTCAAGAGAGCGCTCAGTCACAGCTGACGGGTTTTCGGCGCTATCGTAAGATATAACATCTATCTTCTATCTCCTGCCCTGTTCCCATTTTTATTTGGGGTCGGCGCAATATGTCATCCTGTTCCATTTTTCCCTGTCACTCGTCATACTGACACTCACTCCCTTCCTATTCATGTCATCTTTCAGGCAATCCATACATCTTTTCTTAGGTCTTCCTCTTCATCCATCTACATTCATACTTAGCACACACTTTGTTGCATGCGTATCATCCCTCATTACATGCGCATACCATGACAATCTTCTACTTCTCATCTTTTCTGTAACTGGCGCTACTTTCAGACTTCCTCTAATGTAGTCATTCCTCACAAGATATAACAGCTATGCTAGACTAATATTAAAGTGGACACAGCAGGCTACGAGCTGGGCTAATTACAAGGTAAGAAGATAATACGTTTTCACTTGACACTGCATTATTAGTACTTTTGTAGTTCAAGGGCTGTTTTACGGAACTAAAACAAAAGAAGCCTTATCTAGTTTATCTCATATCAGCTGCCCGTGAAGGTCACGTAAAATCGTCCAGCCGTTTCGGAGATAACGCAAAACATGTAGAAGTACGACCCAACAGTTTTTTCCTTTCTCTTACGGTAAATTATATATTTTGAATTCATGTAATACTTTTATATGGTTCCTACCAGGATCTAGGTACTTCTACAATCCAAGCAAAAAGTAGCTTTCTTTCAATGAAGATAATGTAAAAAAGATACAAACATCCAAACTGAGAAGCTCCTCCTTTTTGGGAAGTCGGTCAATGACAAAAAATACAAAGTGGCTATTACTAGCTTCAACCCGCGGTTTCACCCACATTCTATAGGAACGATTTTTTTTATACCAGGATGTAATATAGTCTACTAGATATAACATGGCTTTCTATTAGTCAAAGAATTTTCAAAATCGAGTATATTAGTATTCATATTCAGAGATTAACCCCCTCCAAATAAACTCATAATTAACTTCTTTATAACATTAATACAGAAAACCAGGATTGCAACACCCTTGACCGACATAAGCAAAAGGTATCACATAGCTTGTAACGGTTCATGCTCTGTTGCACAGATTTCTAAGACTTATATGCAAGAAAGTTAATCTGTTTCCCTCTGTCTGGCTGTTATTTCCTAGAACAGGGATGGCAAACCTTTATTGACTTACGTGCCGAATTTCTAAAAAAATGCAATGATGTACTAGTGGCGTGCCTTTAAATGATGGCATTATTAGAAAACGAATTGGTCATTTTAAGAAAATATCACCATTAGAATGCTCGTGACGCGGTTAAATCTGGGCGAGACAACTAGTTGTAAATAGTTTCAATTGCAATAATTTAAGTGAAAATAACTGTTACTGTTACTGTTACAGCCTTTTTATCGTCCCACTGCTGGGCACAGGCCTCCTCTCACACGGAGAAGGATTAAGCGTTAATCACCACGCTTGCTCAATGCGGGTTGGTGATTTCAGACTTTATAGTCCAGGTTTCCTCAAGAGGTTTTCCTTCACCTCTTTATCAGCCATTGATGTCTAAGATTTACCTAGAAAGTACATACAAACTTAGAAAAGTTGCATTGGTATTTGCCTGACCTGGAATCGAACCCACACCCTCATACTCGAGAGGTTGGTTCTTTACCCACTAAGCCACCACGACTCAAAATAACGGCGTGCCCGAATTATTGACCTCCGTGCCACTACGGGCACGCGTGCCATTGGTTCGCCATCCCTGTCCTAGATTATACTTAGCAAAAGCACACAAGGAAGTGGTGAAGGGCAGGCACTTTGGGGGCTGTCTTCTGTTTTTGACGCTCGAAAATGCTGATTAATCAGCCTAATTTGAATAAACGCTTTTGAGTTCTGAGTATTGCTTCGAAAAACTCGTGGATAATTCAAAAGCCGTTTGGCGCAGTTGGATAGGTGGGTGACCATCTAGTCCTGATGAGTTCTTCCGTGTTTCGGAAGGTAAACTGGTGAGCCCCGGCTGTCACTTGACCATCTTTGGCAGTCGTTACGAGTGGTCAGAAGCCAGAACTTCTGACAACCATTTTTGCTAAAGGGTATCAGATAGCCCGGGTAACTGGGTTGAGGAGGTCAGATAAGCAGTCGCTCCATGTAAAACACTGGTACTCAACTGCATCCGGTAAGATTAGCAGCCGACACCAACATAGGTGGAAAAAGGATAGACATGTCAGTATGGTAGGATGAGTACAGTTTATACAGTATGCAACTGTCCATTTAATATTTAAATTAAAAAGATATACATTATTGTAACTCTCAAACAAATATTAATCACCTAGATTAAAATAAAAAAGTATGTAGGTACAACCTACTTTATCCCAGAGATTAGATAAGCAAATTAATTTTTGTGTGTACTGCATAAATTATAACATCAATACCTACAATATATCCTTCGATACCAAATTATCTTTTGGCAAAACAAGTGCAAAGTATCACTGAAAACTGCTGCATTGATTTTGATGGAATCATGATAAGTTTCAAAAATTAAGGATAGTTAGATTTATTCCATGAAATGTTAGAAAAAAAAACAGCAGCTAGAAAAAAAAAATGTTTAATTTCTACTCAGGATGGTAGTGGTTTTCAAAAAAATTGTATAATCCTACTAAAATTCAGAGATAACTTTTAAATAATTGTATGCATCCATCATTAAGATCTTATTTCCTTCCTTCCTGTATAAAAGGTAAAATGTTAGTAATAATTCCACAAAGAAGGAAGGAAGCTAGAAATTAAATATAAACATTAATAACAAAATGCTGATAGTTTAGTTCGCAGATAACATTTATTTATTTGATTAGGGAAAACAAACAGTAGTATATGATTGGTACACAAAATGTTCTTAAAACTGAACTTAAAAAAAAAATACTACCCACTACATTTTCCACAAATTACAAAAAAAAGTGATACTAAATCTGTACGCAGACATTTGCTGTCAAATCGTTATAATGTAAAATATATATTATACAATTAGGTATTAACTGTAGCTGAGTAAATATTAATGAAACGAAAGTAACAAATATAATACAACATACTAATATAAAAAAGAGAAAATTTTATTTTTCTTCGTACCTTTATGGCTCCAAAACTACTGAACCGATTTGAAAAATTCTTTCACTGTTGGAATGTTACACACTTCCTGAATAACATTAGCTATATTTGATCCCGGTATGTAGGACTGCGTAGGACATGTTATAGCGCGGGCACATTTGCTTGGACACAGGTGCACTCACTATTCCTTCACTCTGTGCGGCGATGGGACGACAATCTGACACCACCGGAGAGAGATCAGGCGCTGGATCAACATTATGCTTTCCGATGCACATTTACAATGTCAGCATTAATATAATAAGTACAGTGACTGTGTGATAACAATTGATTTTATTGATTTAAATCAGCAATGAATCATAATTGAAATAGGGACATGACATTCATCATGTAATTTTGTTATTACTAGCTGTTTCACCCGCGTCCTGTGGGAACTAGCGTACCGGAATAGTTACTTAGGGATACTGTAGATTTCCAGAATTTTTTCACCCGCGTCCCGTGGGAGCTACTGCACGCACCGGGATAAAATATAGCCTATGTTACTCGCAAATAATATAGCTTTCTATTGGTGAAAGAATATTTAAAATCGGTCCAGTAGTTTTTGAGTTTATCCATTACAACCAAACAAACAAAGTTTTCCTCTTTATAATATTAGTGTAGATTATAGATTATGTATGTTGCTAATAAGTTGTTTTATAGCTATGACTTTATTTACTGACACGATTTTATATGATAAAAGTTGATAAACTTATTTGAAAACAAATATATTTTTAGGGTTCCGTACCTCAAAAGGAAAAAACGGAACCCTTATAGGATCACTTTGTTGTCGGTCTGTCTGTCTGTCTGTCTGTCAAGACCCTTTATCTCAAGAACGCGTGGACGTATCAAGCTGAAATTCACATGAAATACTGAAGTCTATTGCCTCTTTAAGCTGTGAAAATATCAAACTTCTAAGCCAAGCCAATCAAAAGATACAGCCAATTATGTCGATATTTTCAACAAATTTTCGACACTCGCAAAGGAATCAAAACCTACAGGATACTTCCCGTAAACTCAGAATCTTGAAATTTGGCATGAAGCATTGTCATTTAATGCAAATATAGGAAAAATTGCGAAAATCACATTTTTTTAGTTATATAATATAATAAAAATATTTTAATAAAATGAAATTTACTACCTTATTTCTCACGAACGAATAAAGATATCAAATTGAAATTTATACCAAATACCTAGGTCTATTGTCCCTTTAAGCAGTGAAAAAATCAAACTTCTAAGTTAACGCGATCAAAAGATACAGCAGTTTATACCGACACCTTAACGAATTTCCGTCACACGCTAGGGAATCAAAACCTACAAGGTACTTCCCGTGAACTCAGAATCTTGAAATTCGGCACGAAGCAACGTTATATCCTAACTAATATTATAAATGTGAAAGTAACTCTGTCTGTCTGTCTGTCTGTCTGTCTGTCTGTCTTTTCTTCACGCCTAAACTACTGAACCGATTTGTGTGAAATTTGGTACAGACATAGTTTGGAACTTGAGAAAGGACATAGGATAGTTTTTATTTCAAAAAAAATATAAAAATAAAAAATAAAATTTATTCCGGACATATAGCGCCATCTATTGGTCAAACCAAAAATATGCCGGAAGTCACTATTCCATGCGAACGAAGTCGCGGGCAAAAGCTAGTAGTACAGATAAAGGGAAAATTGCGAAAATGACAAATTTGAAGTTCCATAAAATATTTAAATATTATTTTTGCTTACATGACATAAAATATTTTTTTAATAATTATAAACTTACTGCCTACGCTTTTTCACATAAACGCGTAGAGATGTTAAACTTGAAATTCATATAAAACACTTCTTAAATCTAATTGCCTCTAAACTATGAAAAATTCTAAATCATTCAAAGGTCATTGGGCACCTTAGTATGGACACCATACCAACGGCGGACACGAGCAAAATATAGCACAGTATAATGATATAAGGCTCTGATTTACTATGGCATTAGTCGCATCAATGTGAACCATGGGAATCTAAAGAAAATCAGGTTTAAACATCAAATATTTTCCTCATTTCAATGGGGAATTTAAACGACCAAGTTTGACGGATTTGAGAAATCATTTCTTTGTAGTGAAAGAGTATACTCGCCGTTTATTTCCATTGTCATCAGGTCAGGATCTGATGATGGAAATCCTGAGAAATCGAAGGCAACTATCAGAAATTGTAGGCATGCATAGGGTTAAAACTTGATTCTCAGATTTATGTCTGATGATACTATCAAACAGTGAAGATTTAGAGCTTACCTGATAATGGAGACGTGAGAAAGTCGAGAGAACTCCTCAACGGTATGTTTTAGTTACGTCGTGTTTGGGCTTATATTATTCGTATTGACGAGAACTTTTCACAAAAGTTAAAAATAAAGACTTTTTACAAAAAAAAAAACAAAAAAACTTCTAAAAACAACATGAAAACTGTTTATATGCATCGGTCTATGTACCTCTAGATCTCGGTGGTTAAATAAATATAAATGCAGACACCGACTTCTAGAACGATGCACCTAACATCTTCTTCCTTTCTTTCTTGTTTTTGATTTCTTGTTGCTTTTTTATACGTTTGAAGTTGGATTTTTTTGTAAAATGCTTTTTAAATTCATTTTGATAAAGACCATTATGACCATTACGACCCACCAGTACAAGTTACGACTGGGAATGTGGGTATTGAGATATATAAACTAAATGAGAACTATTTACAAAATAAAATTAAGCCGACTTTATAAAACAAAGAAAGGGACAGAATTAAACTTTTGTCAAAGCTCTACATAAAGCCAGCAGCCCCGAATCCTACTTTCTAGCAGTCGTTGTTACAATTCGACAGTTACAAGTCGTCAGGCGGTTTCGAAAAAATTTCTGCAATGGCTGCTTTAACCCAAGTTAGTAGTGAATTCTCATCACCTAAAATAAAATAAGCTTGTGTTGGACACAAGGTTACTGCTATAAATTGTAAAGGAGTTCCCATAACTATATCTGATCTTTGCTATCGATCCCGCAATGGCAGTCAAACCTATCTATGTGGAAAGTCTTCGCTGGTCTTCGCCAATACGAATTAAATAAGCCCAAACACGTGGTAGTTGCAACATACCGTTCAGGAGTTCCCTCGACTCTATGTGGTCTCCATAATCAAATCAGCTCCAAACCTTCACTGTTTACCAGTACCCTCAAAAATACACTCACATGTCTGGTTTTGACTTGATGCGTGCCTACAATATTCAAGAGTTGCCCTCGATTTATCGGGGTTTCCAGATCCTCATCAGATCCTGGTCATCCGAATTGGCATCTTCCTTCTTTATGAAAAGTCTTTAACAATAAAAACTAGCATTGCAACCTGTACAATCCTCTGAAACTGCTTGTCTTTTATATTTTTAAAACGATCCTGGACATTCGTCTGCATTGAATTTTAATAAAATAATTATTTATGTTCAAAGGAACGTCATACTATTCTCCACAATTTTAAACTACTTTGATTCATGTTCGCCACTTTTTGCAAAGCGGGTCAGATATGCCCAATGACCTTTAAGGCATAATTAGTTATTTTTAATCAGATTTCTGAATGATGACTATAAAATGTTGTAAATAAATAACTTTAATAAAAGAACTTTTACAAGGTACTGGCCTACTATTTTAGTTATATTATAAAATAAAATTTTTTAACTATTTTGACTCTCACGAAATTACCATAACTATGATTGTTCTAAACTGAACGGTTTGCGCGAGAGTCACTTTTTATCTATACAGGATTTGTACGGAACCCTTGGTGCGCGAGCCCGACTCGCACTTGGCCGGTTTTTTTATTGCTTATTTAATATCTTGGTCTGGACTTTATTTTGTAGGTATGCATTTGATAATGATTATAATTCAGGTTTTACTAAAATGAACTAAATATATAAGTATTTTAGTCATCTGTTGCTTGGATTTCTTTCGGACATTTAAGATAATAAATTGTGTGGAGTAACTGGGTTGAGGAGGTCAGATAGGCAGTCGCTCCATGTAAAATACTGGTACTCAGTTGCATCCGGTTGGACTGGAAGACGACTGCAACATAGTAGGGAAAATACTCTGCAGATGATAATGAAATTAAGTAAATCCAGTTTTAGAAAAAAACTTTAATTGAGACCTAAACGTACGAAGTTTTATACTTATTTTTTCAGCGGTCGGTAAATACTTTGTTCTAAATTGGAATAAGTAAAAAAAAGAAGGTCGTTCTCGCTAGATCGAGCATAAAAACTGGAAAACAAGGCAATTTTGAAACATAATTACAAGTTCTAAGATTTTTACAAGTTTTGACATTAATGTTATTATTTATGATGCTAGAAATTATGACGAAACCACTGATAGGACGATACCTAACCAAATTAATTTGATGTTTATTACGACACCGACTTTTAACTTGTAAGAAATGAAATAGCACTCGAACTTACCTTGCGATCCTAAAACTACAATCTTTGCTTCAATAACTTTCATTTTGTACACAAACACATAAACTTAACAATATCACGATTTATTTGTCACTTTACATTGTTTTCTTATTATTTAAATGAGTAAACAATGAAATAATTGACGCGAAACACGTTAGCCTCTCACTAACTTTTACGAAACTAAAAAAAGAAGTTTACAGATTATGTTGGTAAATCAAAAATACGTCAAAAACTAGTGGTGTAAAGTGATTTGTTTGTGAAGCAAACACAATTTAAATCGGTCGGATTACATTAGGTTCGTTTGTAGCGACATCTAGCGATACGATGGAAAAGTATTTTGTTGTATATGGTTGCTTTTGTTTCGGAGTTTCTAACTAGTTCCAGAAACAGTTAACAGATGGCGCAGCAGTATATTATTTTGGTAATTTACAGCAGGGGTCGGCAATATGCGGCCTGCCCACATTTTACTTGCGGTCCATGAACGTTTTGTAAATACATAAATATATAGAAAATATTAAGGAAAAGGAAACCTAAACGCAAGTTCTGAACTAAATTGGTGATTTTTTCTCTGTTTTCATGCTATATCCTACCCCCGGGCTATATTTTATTCGGCTATGGGAAGGAATATATAACAGCACATTTTTAAACTTCAATATTAATCATACATAGTTCATATTCAAACACATCACACACACACACAGAACATAAAACACTTACTTCAAATACACAGCACTGGGGCCCGATTCTCCTAAGTTAATAATGTCAAAATCGAATAGAAATTGAATCGCAATATGATTGCAATAGCAGTTTTAACCATATCGGGCATTCTGCTACTAATAAAAGACCAATCGTATTCGATTGACATTTGATTGGTGTGCGATTGGTCTGCTATTTTGGTGATTTTGGTCTAGATACGGTAGTTTGCTGTACAATCATCAGACAAAATGATTCATTATTGAATGATAGAAAAGGATAAAAACGTTTATTTCAAAGAAAATATAGCGGAATGCCACATACGCTTCAATCATAATCGAGTCGGGATTGGATCTCAGTCGAATCGAGTCGAACGTGAATCGTATGTCGCTTAAGTAAAATTAGGAGAATCGGGCCTCAAACCAATCGCATACCAATCGAATGTCTGATATGGTTAAAACTGCTATTGCGATCATATTGCGATCCAATTTCTATTCGATTTTGACTTTATTAACTTAGGAGAATCGGGCCCCTGGACTGGGAGTCCAGGGGCCTGATTCGGTGCAATTTTTAGACATAATGCACCGTTAATTTCTGTTTGTATTTTATGTTTCTCTGTTTACTTACCCTCTTTTTGTTTTGTTTTATTTCTTATTGTGTATATTTGTTCGTCCTGAATAAATGTTTTATCTATCTAAATAGGTCTTATTAATACGTAAAAGCTGTGATATCCAGCCATAATAGCTGAGTATTTATTGCAAACAAAATGGCGGTCGAGTTAATAGTTTATGACTTATATTTTATAGTGATTGCTATAAGATGGGGAAGGCCCTGAGATTATCGTCATAAAATGGCATTTTTATAGACTACAAGAGAATATGGGCGCAGTATTAAGTTTATGAGATGGTGCCAAATTGATCTTTAATCTATAACCAGAGACTAATTAAGGGAGGGCATTCACTAAGGCCGTTAAAAACACAAGAACGTAATACAGCATGCGCCTTTTCGCGCGCGAGTCGTGAAATGTACACATAATTATCGAAATAGTTGTTCTAAATCAAAATTAAAATAAACAACTTATTTTCTCCAACTAACAAGGAAACAATTACCAAACCAATGAAAATAATAACTTAACGAATTCAAATCAATACGAAAGAAGCGGGAAAAGCAATCCAATATGGCCGATTTGCGAGCGCTTTCGACCGCCATTAAAATATTTGAGAAAAATCGTTTACCAACTTTTATTTGCTCTCGACAATTAATAAATATTCCTGTCTGCGTTGATATAAGGTTCAATTTCGTTTACTTTAACGGTATATATAGGTTTGCTGTTTGTAAGTGCCTGCCACAAGTCAAGTTGGAAATCGGAAAACATTATACAGATTAAATTTGGTTAAGTATATAGAGTTGTTAAATGCTCTCGATACATAGATAACACTAATTCAGCACAAAATGAAACAGATAGAGACATATGAAAGAGTATCGTATGAACTTCCCCGGGTCTAGCCACTATTCAAGCAATTTTCAGCCAAATCGTAGCGTAGACAAGCCAAACACTGTAGGTAACTATTACGACTTTCTTCTATATGTATGTTTATACCTCTAGATAGGTAAAGATATCTTATTATTTCTGATGCAAAGAGAACTTTCACTATAAGAACTCATCCATGGGCCAAATCATAAAAAAAACTGTTGTATCAACTCTATAGAAATCCCAGCACATTGAATTTGAAATCCGTAACCTCCACCGCTCTGGTACAGTGGAGGGATTTACATAAAAACTCCATGCCATCTCCATATAGCTGGTTAAAAGTTTGTCAAATCGTCTGTGAACGTGACAGACGTTCTTACATTACATTAGCAATTAAAATAAATAAAGAGAAAAGATTTTTTTATTGTAGAGTTGTAGACCATAAGTCATGTTTCATTGAACATCGGTTATCATTGAACATCTTTGGCATGGCAGTCGTTACGGGTAGTCAAAAGTCTGACATCCAGTCTTACCTAGGGGTATTGGGTTGCCCGGGTTGGGTTGAGAAGCTCAGGGGCCCGTTTCTTCTAATTTTTCTTAAACGACATACGATTCACGTTCGACTCGGTTCGACTGAGATCCAATCCCGACTCGATTACGATTGAAGCGTATGTGGCATTCCGATATTTTTTCTTTGAAATAAACGTTTTTATCCTTTTCTGTCATTCAATAATGAATCATTTTGTCTGCAAATGATTTAGGATAGCAAAATGAATGTAGATCAAACTACCGTATAGACCAAAATCACCAAAATAGCAGACCAATCGCAAACCAATCGAATGTCGTTGGAATACGATTGGTCTTATATTAGTAGCAGACTGCCCGATATGGTTAAAACTGCTATTGCGATCATATTGCGACTCGATTTCTATTCGATTTTGACATTATTAACTTAGGAGAATCGGGCCCCAGGGGCACCCTGGTTGCGGGATTGTTCGTGGGAGTTACCGCGGCTCTATTACATAAAGGACCCAAGAAGGAACATGATGGGTCTTTGTCAGTAAGAGTCTGAGTGTCCCTCACGCTGCACCCACAGCGGAAGGAGTCATTTTGATGATTTCTCACCAAAAAATAGTAGGTATATCTGCGTCCCAAAATAACTATTTATTTGCAAAACAAAACGAAATTAACCTATAATAATAACGACAAATAGATTTAAAGTTCCCGTTCAGCTTATCCCCATACAATTTACGCGCCAAAATTATCAACTACACAACTACAACCATAAACAAATCGCATATTTTGTTCCGCATCGACAGGCAACGGTAACTGCCCACTCAGCCTAGTGAAACAGATGAAGCAAAAAGGTTTATGTTACATTAGCCAAATTACGACGGCAAATGTTATCTGTGCGATTTGTTTGTGTTTATCGAGGGTTTTTAAGATTTTAGCCGCTGTAGCGAGGATGTAGCGATGGCTTTATGCACAAAAATTATATTAAACTATTAGGAATAAAATGAAGAAACTATTACATCCAAGCTGAAAACTGCTATACCTAAGGATACAGTGAGCGTTCTGCGTGAATCGGATTGTCAATAATCAACAAAATAAAGGGTAGCTGTTTAATTAAACGCGTGCGTGAGCTCAACATCAAGACGAGACTGTCGACCATTTGTATGCGCAGGATACTGGAGTTTTTCGGACACATAGCCAGAAAGGAGGGTCACAACCTTGAACAGCTAATAGTCACTGGGAAGGTTGATGGCAAACGACCTAGGGGCCGCAGTCCAACAAGGTGGTCAGATCAGGTTCGCTCCGCTCTAGACACCCAACTACACAGCGCTCTGCATGATGCGAAGAACTGGGGCCCGATTCTCCTAAGTTAATAATGTCAAAATCGAATAGAAATCGAATTGCAATATGATCGCAATAGCAGTTTTAACCATATTGGGCATTCTGCTACTAATAAAAAACCAATCGTATTCGATTGACATTTGATTGGTGTGCGATTGGTCTGCTATTTTGGTGATTTTGATCTATACGGTAGTTTGCTGTACAATCATTTTACAATCGTAAATCATTTGCAGACAAAATGATTCATTATTGAATTATAGAAAAGGATAAAAACGTTTATTTCAAAGAAAAAATAGCGGAATGCCACATACGCTTCAATCGTAATCGAGTCGGGATTGGATCTCAGTCGAATCGAGTCGAACGTCGATCGATCGTCGCTTAAGTAAAATTAGGAGAATCGGGCCCCAGGCATAGATGGCGGGACACCGTCAGAGAGAAGTTTTAATCCTAAGAGGACTTCACGACCCTCAGCATTGAGGAATACGAAGCAAGGAGGAGGAGTCTAATTAAAATATCAAGACGACCAACACCCTTGTCTGCCCGAGACCATGGATGCTGTAAAGGATCCGAAACGTCGGGACTAAATAATATTAATGTAACCGCGATAAAATCCGTAAAAGTAGTTTTGTTTAAATGTCTAATATTCGCGTAAGTGTCAGAAATAAATAAATATTTTTTGTAAAATATTCTCACAGTTGTATTTAAGTTTGTGTAATAAGACAAGTGGCACGTTTTTCTTATACCTGAATTACCTACTGACGACAAAATGAGGTAAGTAAGTCAACTTTGCAAGCAAGTTTTCTTTTCAGCTAAACATTTCTAACAATATCTAGTAAAGTGAAGCGCTTGAATCGCCACAAACAACAAAAACAGCAATATGTTAACGTAGTATGTAAGTAATGAGACTAATTTAGCTAAAAGCCCGCGAAACGCGGCCAAAGTGGTCGTAACAATAAAAGTGGCGATAAATTTGTAACAGCGCCATCTAGCGGTGACCAGCTCATGTAATATTCATGAGACCCGTCGCTAGATGGCGTTAGTCGTGATTTAATTCTGTCCAGCCTTTAGAAGGAATTAATTTATTTATAGCTGTGTTTTATTTGGTTTTAGTGTCTGTTTATAGCTTTATTTATAAGAGTTTTGGTTTTAGGGCGTGGTTTGGAATGCGAATTGGCTTTAATTCCAGTAGGTATCAGTGAGTTCGCGTTATCGCGTATCAATGAGTTGAGATATTGAAACTTATGAACTTAATTAAATTAAATCTTATAATTCTTAGATAAGTGCTTCTATTTACACAATAGTTATCGACTATATATAGTTTTTACTTTTTTTTGGACCTCCATTCGAATACTCCATATTTATTACCTTTTTGATAATCCTGTAAATTACAGTAACCCTGCTTTCACATAATATCTATACCTAAGTTATTCTGTAGCCAACACGATCAGAAGCTATATTTCTGTACTACAAGTACACTACAAAAGAGTTTATATAGACTTACATACATAGACAGTGGTGAAACATACCATAGTTAAGTGAAGTGTGAATGTTGAATGCCGGGAACACTGGATACAGCCCGTTGTACGCACTCGACTTAGTGTGGACACGCCCTGTGGATTTTTGTCTAGGGAATAAATTAAATGGCACATCTTTCTGATATGCAGGATGATATAAATGCATTATTAGACAGTAACAGACGGGTTCATTATCATAAGGTTAAGCAATACAACTCTCAGAGTGAATTACATGACGAGTTCCACCGTGTTTTCGAAGGTACGTACGTTAAATTAAAAGCGTAATTTGTACTTTGACAGTCGTTACGGGTAGTCTGAATCCAGCATGTCTGATAGCCAGCATTGTACTATATCTGGTTGCCCGGATAACTGGGTTGACGAGGTATGATAGGCGGTCGATCCATGTAAACTATTGGTGCTCAGTTGCATACAGTCTGACTGGAAGCCGACTCATATATTGTTTGGGAAGAAGCTATAAAGATAAGTGAAACAAAACCTGTTTATTTTTCTTACTTAACCAAGACTAAAACTAGAACAAAATAATCCACTATTCGTAACAATAAGTCCATTCCACAATAAACTAGTCGCACCGCAAACGGGCAATCAGCGAGCGATCGCCAACACGACAATACCCCTCCCCCCACCCGCCCCGCTCCTTGATTCCAAATTCAATTTGCACCAATCAACGGCCGCCGTCTTCCCGCCTTCGAGCTACGTGACGAGCTGTTGTTTTTTTAAAAATATCGTCCGTATTGTCTTTGATTGTTTGCGGTTGGTGTAATGTCTTTTGTTTTTGTGACGGTTTTCGGTGTGAGGTAAATTATTTTGGGAGATGGTAAAATGATGTTTGGAGATAGTTGATGAATAAGCTGTTGTAGATTTAATATTAGGCGTATATCTCTATCTAAGTGTACTAGGAAGGATTTTTTTTGTTTGTATATGTTTGTACCAACCTTAAAAAAGCTTCGAAACTACTGAACCGATCAGTAAGTAAAAAATCTACAAGTATCTGACTTTTAGCACAATCATTCTCACATCAACTAAACTTGTCCAAAATCAAAAGATTTTTTTAGGCAAACAAAGCATTTATTGCGAAATGAAAATCTCATTCAGCAGCCGGTAATTTTCGTGAAAAATCCGCCATTTTCCTTCAGAGAAAAACTGATCGTGCGAGTTAATGATGTCCTTTTAAGCGTGAGGGCGGCAGGGAGATAGAGACCAAAGTGTTTGCAAATATCAAAGTTCTGTTAAAATATGGCCACGTTGCAAGTTAATGCTTTTTGTTGTGGATTTAGAGATTTTGATACCGCTACATAATGTTTATGGGTCGTAGGTAATTAAACTTAGCATAAAAAAACGAGCATAAATTCAAAGAAAAACAAAAACCGGCCAAGTGCGAGTCGGACTCGCGCACGAAGGGTTCCGTACCATTATTTAAAATGAGCAAAAAAATCACGTTTGTTGTATGGGAGCCCCCCAAAATACCTATTTATGTTATTCTGGTTTTTAGTATTTGTTGTTATAGCGGCAACAGAAATACATCATCTGTGAAAATTTCAACTCTCTAACTATTACGGTTCATGAGATACAGCCTGGTGACAGACGGACGGACGGACACAGGAGCGAAAACCCGTCCCGTCCCGTTTTACTCTTTGGGTACGGAACCCTTAAAACCAAAAATAAAAGCAATAATAACGGAATAAAATATAATAGCGGAAAAAAAATCTTCAAAAATAGTTAAACCTATGTAAGTTCGACAAATACTATGCTGAAAACCGTATTAAAATCGGTTCAACCAAAAGTGAGGTAATCGCGCAAAACATACTTAAAAACATACAAGTCAGACTGAGAACTTTCTTTGGGCTTTGGCTTACACGGCTCCTCTAGGCTAAAGAAGAGACAGGTAGAGTCTTTTGACTCTTATTTTGTACTTTTTGTTTACGTCACAAGAAAAAAATAACGTTCTGTCAAATAACACAAATGTCAGAAATGCGCGGGATTATTTACCCGAAAAAAACACAAACTGTCAAATAAGTCAATGTCAAAAATACGCGGCAACGGGAACCGAAATCGGCCATCGCCGGCGGGGTGTCGTTACAATACCAAATATCAAATATTGATATTCTCTCCATTTTGTATTCCGATTGAATTTGTTGATACTGTGAGTATTTGCGCTTCTACTTGCTACAGTTTTGCGACTGTCAGCATTGTTTGGTGTTGAAGATCTGTGGGTAACTGAGTACCATAGATTGTTTTAGATTTAAAGTATAGACATAGGTGCCTACTTAGAAATTCTGCAAGTAACAATACCTTCATAGTCTTAAAGGTACTTTACCATAATTATGGACTATGGGCCATTGTGGCCTGAAAAAGGTACTTACTTTGATTTGATTTTGGATTTCAGTATAGGATTTTTGATCCTCAATCACCTTTAACGGGTGAAAGGATTTTAATGTAATTTTGAAATAATAAGCTTATATATACCAGAATAAAATATAGTGTGAAATAATACTAACATAAGTATGAACATAACATAAGCATCAATTACTTTATTAGGCACTTTGTTTTAATAACAAAATAGGATTCCCAAATGAATAAATACTTGTCACCTGCCTAGCCAACTATCTTATCGTAATAGTGTTTTCAACCGATTTCCAAAAAAGAAGGAGGTTCTCAATTAACTTTTTAGTTAAGTATTGTATTGGACCTTCATAACAACTCTTGAGACTCTTTATCATCCATTATACTATCAAAACTTAAACACCAATATAACACCATTAATTATAAAATCTATAGTCTTTAAGCCAAGAATACCATAGACAATAAAAATGGCGTCTGAAGTTATCGACGCGGGTATCGGTGGCTGCAAACAGCGGTAAGTTGTTTAAACAAAAGTCATCAATCACTGCAGACACGCCCAGGAGACAAGCTTATAGTCTGGACACACAAGTTTCTATGAAAATATACTTACTATTACTAGCCGTTTTCCCGCGATTTCATCGGCGTCCCGTAGGAACTACTGCCCGCACCGGGATAAAATATAACCATACAATATAAAAAATAGCAATATACTTACAAGTTAATGTATGGCGTAGCATGTTGGTATGCTACGGTTCCGTGCTACGCACTACGGCGGACTACGTATATACAAGGTTACTTGTAAGTAGACCGCATCCTTTCATGAGGTGATAGTATAGGTCAATACGGACAAAGGACATTGCTCTGCGTCCATACATAGTTGGCCCTGGAGCCAAGAGCATCGGATAATTATGTATTGTATTCTCTATCATTAGTAGATTTCTAGAAGATCTTGTATTTACAGCGGACTAGCTGCAAAAAAGATATATTTCAAAAAAAGTATCAGATTTTGAGGTTATAATCTAACCATAACAACGAATATTAACCCTTAACAACCCACAAGTGTCTTGCGGGCACATTTTTGCGTTTATGTTTTCATAAAACGAAAGTATTTATTTTTATGAATCGGCCTTTTATCTAATTTATCACCAATGTTTTACGAATCTAAATGTGCAATGAAAATATTTGTAACATGAATAGTTTATTATTTTTGGTTAATAAACGAAAGTAGTACTTCATCAACCCATAAGTGTCCAACAGACACAGGAACATTTTGTTTGATTCGAGTGTGAAGGAAGATTGTTTTTTTATTTACATTTACTTATATAATCTTATGGTGTCGGGTGCCATGCAAGATGTGGCAGAGTCAAATCGGGAAGCTACTCAATCATCTGAACCTGCTGCGCAAAGGAAGAAGCGTTATTATATTTGCCCTTCGAAATTATCAAGGGCTTCTAAACAGTGTTGTGATAAATGCAATCGCAATGTCTGCTCTGAAAATTCTGAAAAAATATATTTGTAATATCTGTAAATGTACTGTCTTTTTAATTAAAAATAACTTTTTTTTGCTGTTGGACACTGCTGGTCAGTTACGTCACAAAAGCATGCTGGATAGTTAAGGGTTAAATGTAGATACAACCCGTGCCGATAAAGAATGGGATTTGAAATCGCGACAGCTGTATTCAACTCTCGCTCATGTGCTGTAGTGTATGAGCGAGAGGTAAATACAGCTGTCGCAATTTCTAAAATTCTATTAAAAGTTTATTTTGGAATACAGCTAGTCCGTGATACAAGAGTATTTGCAACTTACATAATAAAATAGGCGATTAATTATCGTATATTCTGATACTCTTTACTGCACAGGGCCAATTTGGACATTGTCCTTTGACCATGGGATACACTGGGCAAAAGTTAGATAAAAAATAAAGATAACTACAGTTTTATTTTTCTAGTTAGTTGTCCAGTTCTAGCAATGCTTATAAATACTATTAACAGATCTTTTTTTACTTAAAAAAAATATCTCACAAAATTCCCACACTATGAATTCTCTCCCGTATCCATAACAGGCACAGAGCGAGACGCCACTACCCCCCCTCAGACGAGCTCGGCATACAGAGAGGCTCAGTTTTTCCACACCAATTTATGCTGCCAACATCACTTCAGAATATAGGGGGAGTATGTGTTACGAGAGTGTGGGGATAGTCCTGGCTTTTTATTTTTAATTTTGGGTTAAGGTTTATACACTATTCTATGGTATCTTGAGTAGGTACCAAATGGCTCTTCATAAATTCTGAAGTACCTGCTCAAATATTTTTATTAAATATCGTAAATATTAAAAAAAAAACTTGTGTAGTGATTCATTTTTGACAAAAACTTAGTGTAATTTGACTAGAAAGCTGTTATATTTTTATACCGTGATGAAATAAAATTAAGGTTAATTAGGTAATTATAATATTTTTTACCCTCCTATTTTCCCCCTCAACATGGTAGAATTTTATGTAAGTAGCCTATATTTATTTCTATTGATAAAATATAAAACTGTAAAGTTTCTGTATACCCGGTTTACAATTTTATTTTTAGTTTATACTTCAATTACAGCATTTTTGACTTTTTGCCCACAAAATTCCCCTACAAAAATCCTTATTTTTTCCACCAATACCTAGTCACCCTACACCCCTCCCCCTTCCCCCGTCGGCTTAATTTACTGATGTAAGCGAACCGTTACCAGTCGCATGTTATTTAACTGTTTCTACTGGTGGCTGTAGTTTATTTGTTTATAGGTATAGCTGTTTGTAGGAACAGTGGATAGTGTCTTGATGGTATTTGTAGGTCAATCTAGGTTCTTGATTGAGGTGAGAATATTACATTATTTCATCATCATCATTCATCATCAGCCTATCGCAGTCCACTGCTGGACATAGGCCTCTTCAAGTGCACGCCACTGAGATCGATTTTCGGCTTACATTATTATTATTAGAAAAATAAAGGTTTCAAGATAGTTAAGTTTTTATTGAATTGGTATGTATCATTTGTTTAGCGTAATCAAATATGTTGGGGTCGACATCCTGTCTAACGGGACGCGGCTGAGTACCAGTGCGCCACACGTATCTGATCTCCTCAACCCAGTTATAGTTATCGGCACGGATATTGAGCTCTCGGCGGAAGAGTGGGGATTGCTTTGCGCACTGTACACATAAGGCAATAAACCAATAAATCGCTTCTGCGCAGGTGAAGGTTAGGGCTCAATATCCGTGCCGTTAACTATACCGGGATTTACGCTTAGGGAAACTGGTTGTTAGACTTTCTGGCGTCTGTCTACCAGTAGCGATTGACAACATATTCAAATAACAAAATACCTTCCGAAATGCGGAGGAACTCGCTATGTCATAGATAGGCACTACGGACTCGCCGCTCAAGTGTCGCTTAACCTTTGTTCAAGGCATGGCGTCCACGGCCGATTTCGGCCACGGTGGCTGTATCTGCCAGCTGCGCAGGACATATTATAGTGCACGAGCATTTGCGCAGACACAGGTGCACTCCCTATTCCTTCACTCTCATAACCCGATGGGACGGCAGTACGACACGACCGGAAAGAGATCAGGCGCAGGACCGACATTTACGTGCTCTCCGATGCACAAGGCAAGGTGTTCAAGGCATATAAAGTGCAGCACTCTAGTAGCTTGCTATGCATTATATATCATTTCATTTGTTTTCAGTAGTTTACCTTATCCATACAAACCAATACTGATGCTCCATAAAGTGGTGACGGATTCCATATTCTTTTGAATCGGTGGTGAAAAGTAATAGGAAGAGTTGACGGGTATAAATAAAAATATTGAGGGTGGGGTCTTATTAAACATCAACTGTCAGATCTTAAGCGTATTTCTTTTATCGACATATTGTCCCAAAGCGAAGCAATTATGTTACGACTAGCTTCTGCCAGCGGTTTCACCCGCATCCCGTGGGAACTACTTCCCGTACCGGGATAAAAAGTAGCCTATAGCTTTCCTCGATAAATGAGCTATCTAACACTGAAAGGAATTTTCAAATCGGACCAGTAGTTCCTGAGATTAGCGCGTTCAAACAAACAAACAAACAAACTCTTCAGCTTTATAATATTAGTATAGATTCTAATGAACGTACTTTCCTTTGAGGAATTTCATATAAGTACAAAGTGCAGCATACCTAAATGTACAATTTACCCACTTGCAGAGAGTAAAAAAAATAAAAATAAAGGTTTTATGAGATATTTCAGTTCTAATAGCAACGTTATCGGAACATTTGGGAAAGATCCACCAACATTGTGAAATATGGTCACACTAGCTTCCGCCAGCGGCTTCGCCCGCGTGGTGTGTTGATAAAAAGTAGCCTATGTGTTAATCCAGGGTATCACCTATCTACATACCAAATTTCAATCAAATCGATCCAGCCGTTTTTGCGTGATTGAATAACAAACATACATCCATACATTCTCACAAACTTTCACATTTATAATATAAGTAGGAAAGTAGGATAAGTAGGATATAAGTAGGATTAGTTGTTTTTATCTATTTCTTACTTTTCGGCTGTAGTTATTATAGAAATAAAACGTCATCTTCCAACATATCAACTATATCTTTATTTATAATTTGCATATATAATAATTTATTACGATTATCATTTTATTATGGTACACGACTCCATGTAGAAACGTAATTTACACCTTAACATTAATTATTATAATAATTAAATGCTATTCATGTCATTGGTTATAGTAATCTTAAGGCTAATTACAAGTTTAACTTAAATTATGTCGCTATGGTCATACTGTTTATAATTTTCAGTGTTTTTTTTCATAATTAAGCTATTTTTTTTGCAAAGTTTTATCTCAATCTGTGTTGGCTTTCGAGATAAACATAAACATTTGTGAAATATAAAAGTGACTAATAATAAAAAAACTAGCTGTTCAGTTCTACGGTAGGTGTTACCTGTACGGACCGTCTTCCCGTATAGTTATCGGCACGGATATTGAGCTCTCGGCGGAAGAGTGGGGATCGCTTTGCGCACTGTACACTTAAGGCAATAAACCAATAAATCGCTTCTGCGCAGGTGAAGGTCAGGGCTCAATATCCGTGCCGATAACTATACCGGGATAAAATAAAGTCTATGTTACCGGAAGAGTGTAGCTTTCCAAAAGTGAAATATTTTTTCGAATCGGTTCAGTAGCTTCAAAGGTGGTGACCAAAAACTATCCTAAAACCTTCTCCCGGGTCTAAGTTACCTCCCCTCTAATTTTCAGCCAAATCGGTCAAGCCGTTTTCATATTATGTCGTGACAACGGAAAACGGGTTTCATTTTTATATATATAGATATTAGTATAGATATTGTGTGTAGTATATTGCACTTTATTAGTATGACCATATTATATCTTATAATAAACTACAGCTATGTATGTAATTACATTTTTACAAAATGCAGTAAAAGTTAGTAACTTAAAACAATAATACTGGTTCGAAAGATGTCTCTTGTTTTGTTAGTCATACATATAAATAGTAAATTAAATTAAATTAAATAATAGCTACCTAAACTCAATACTGACTTGATTCTTATAATAAAAATATATATTACCATTACCAAATAAATCGTTCGTGTTGTCTTTTTTCTAATACTCGTATGAATAGTAGGAAACAAAAGTTTCTAGGACTCTAATCCAAGATATACTTCAATATGTTTATTGCAGAAATCTTTTTAACTTAATAAATAATATTTACCAATCATTAAATTGTATACTTTTGGCAAGCATCAGTCCATGTAATAATCATAAAAGTATATATATAAGCTGATCTAATAAATAAATCGTTAAATTGATTGTAATAACTTGACAATTATGAAATGTCAAATTGTTGACATAACGCTTGTATTAGGCGATTAACACACGGCACCGCGCACCGCCGCGGTAGGCGGTGAAGCGGATCTCATGTCGCATTGATCTGTATTAAATCCGTTGATGCCTAACACACGTACACCGCTTGACCGCGCGTTCGTGCGGTGCTCTTTTGTTCGAGCGCCACCGCCCTCCGTGGCGGTGCGCGGTGCCGTGTGTTAATCGCCTAAAGCTTGCTTGACGAATTCTGGCACCCACCGTGGGACATATTTTTGAAGCTTAGATATTTTTATTTAAATTAGAAATAACAATAGAATATAGAATAGTCATATATATATTCATGTATTGAACCTATATACGTAAAATAAAAGACTGACAAAAAACAGGAAGTCAAAAATAAATCCCTAATATGTTTATGTGCGCATAAAATTATTATTTACATGATTTATTCATTAATTTAACAATAAATGTAGAAATATACACTATTCTTGACTAGGAAATGTATGCTAACTTAGTTTTATTTAACTATAGTATACGTTTTTACCATTCTTGTGTTTAACTCGAAAAAATATCTGTCACTCTATTTTGAGCGAAAAACGTCATATTCTCTGTTGTATATTGAAGTTTTAAGTAAAAACCTATTATTATGTATAGATCTACCAAAGAAACTGTTTAGGTTAGGCCTGCTAGCTTTGATTTCATATTGCCAATTTAAGGCGAGTTGCAACTTTAACTATAACGATAACCAAACCATAATAAGCCGTATACTTGCCGCCCATCGGTCAAATCGGACATTGACAACTGAAAATGGTTCGCTTATTTTTCACCGTACGACTTTTATTAAGAAAAATGTGTGAATAAATGACTGTCAAACTTTAGATAGTACTCTGTAAACATTGACATATATCTGTAATTAAAATCAAAATAGAGTGACATTTAAAAAATCGCGTACAGCCTCTAGTATCAACTCCTTAACCTTACTGGTTTAGGAGACAATTTAAAACAAACAAAAATAAAAAACAAATTGTCGATTTGTCTTAGGAAACCTAACGAATAAAAAACCTAAAAGTTAATTTACTCTCATACTACGTAAGGCCTAAACATATCCATAGGACGAGCGCCATCTTGGTTCATAACAACCAAACCACGCCTATTTTCCAAATTCGAATTAAAATTAGCAGCAGCCATTGCTCTTTCTCGTTCTAGCGCGATAATTCTGTCCCTGTCCAACATAGGTTTGACAGCTGTCAAATCTCCCGCCATTGGCGTTTTTTCTTGTTCGTTTTGCAATTCTTTGGGTTTTTTATCCTCAGTCTGTGGTGGTTCTTTGTTTTTTGAATCCTGTTGAGCCTTTTTTGAACGTTTCCACTTCATTCTTCGGTTTTGGAACCAGATTTTTACCTGTGGACAAAAAAATTATGTTGTGAAAAATGAATGTTTGAGAAAGTACAGCATTTTGTTCTCAGAAGTATATTGAAGCCTAATGGTCTCCAAGGTCGATTTCGGCGAGATCAGCCAGCTGCGCAGGACCTATTAGAGTGCAAACGCATTTGCGCAGACTAGAGATTAGAGACATCAGTCGCAGGGCTGACATTAAAGTGCTCTTCGAAGTACAGGTGTAACAATCACCAACTTCCACGGTCTGCTTTGTGAAAGATTCTTAAACAAACAAATCGATTTCGGCCCGCTATATGCCAACGAGGCAGTCGTTAAAGGCTACAGATTTAAGACGAATCACATAAGTACTATAAAAAACGACATCTTTTTTTACACCCCACTTTACCGCCATATTTCTACCCCTTACACCATAAAACCATATAGCTTTACAAATCCAAACAGGTGTAAATATCGTATAAATGTCTAAGAGCCACCCCTTGGGTGCGAGATTAATCTTTAAACCTTTGCAAGCCGTACCGTTTACGATTCTACCCTTGTAATCTTGACATACATTTGTAAGCATAAAGCGGCCATGTTGACAGGTGTTCGCGCCAAAATAAATGTCAAAATTGGTGAGGTTGTGTGCGTTTGTAATGTTGTGAGTGTGTAGTTTTTATTTATTTATAGTGTTTGGTGGTTTTTTAAACTACATAGTTATAAATTATTATCTCATTTTGTAACTAGCTGACCATATGGACCATTTATACTTTTAACTACTGGGGCCATTTCATTTCTAAAGGTATATAAAAGCAGTCGGCTTTCATTGGAACCTGTAAAATGCTTTTCTTAAAATTCTGGGCACCTTATATCTTCATGGTAATTTTATCTCGATCGGTGTAGCATCACAAACTCACTTTCGCATCTGTATTGAATACAGAAAGTCTGTAGGTACATTTTTACAGCTGAAGAATTTGTTGGTTCAAACGCGCTTATCTCAAAAACCACTGACACAATATGAAAAATTTCTGGACTGCTAGACAGCCCATTTATCAAGCTAGGGCACAGGCTTCTTTCTAATCATATGCACGATATACTTCCCACGGGACACAGATAACAATCAAATTCATAATATTAGTAAAGATGAAGATAACCTCTCACCTGAGTTTCCGTGAGCATCAAACTAGTGGCCACCTCGAACCGCTTCGGCCTGGAGAGGTACTTGTTCATGCGGAACTGCTTCTCCAGCTCCAAGAGTTGCTGCGACGTGAAGGCTGTGCGTGGTCTCCGAGTCTTGCCGAGGAGAGCGTGAGGAGCACCTGTGGGAAGGGTGTAGTGGTTAATCTTTGCTAATATTGTAAAGGCTTCGTCTTATTGAGTGAGCTGCAGATTTAATCACTTATTAAGATACCACCACCCAAAGGTAGACTGGTAAAGAACGCTCAAGGCGTTAAGTCCACTATTGTAATTTGTAGCGCTATTAGTGTGATTACATAGAAAGTTTCAAATACAAAAGTGTCAAAGTCATAGGTATCATTAAAACTTGTAATAAACTTCGTGAATTAGTTATATCAGCTAAAACATATCCAATTAGACCAACTACAAACAGAAATAAAACAAATCAATTCAGCAACAATTTAATTAATCAAATGACAAACACCATTCCACTTAACGCTATTTATTTATCTAACGTTAATATAACTAATTTATCGCATCAAAGTCCGCCGCTAAGCTTATAAAAATGATAATTAACAATTACTGCGTGGAACGGAACATTTGGCGTTGTTTGTCCAACACGATAATGTCATGAACGCATCTGTCAAATTTTGGCGCGAATCGCCATGTTTTTTTTCTGTTTGACAATTGTATTATTTTTATTGTATGTTTGTTTTTGATGGTGGGGTAAGGATTAGTGGTGGTAGTCCCACTCTAACACTTAGTGGTATTAATAATATAGAATATTGGACAATATATTTAGCGTCTCTGCAATAAAAGTACATTGCATTGTGCATTTAGGTATACCTATGCGTGGAAATATTTCGTGCTTATTGTCCAGTCAAAGAATGTAAATGATAAAAATATTGAAATGGCTAAAGATTTGAAGAAAAATATATTCCCGACGGAAAATTATTATTTCTCCACCACCCAAACGTAGACTGGTGGAAAATGCATTAGGGGTTAAGTCCGCCATTGTACAATGTGCTAAATAAATGGATAAATAAATTGACCTATCGAAAAAAAGAGCAGTAAATCATAAGATATTCAGAAAACTATTTTATATCAATTTGAGTCCACTATCATATGTATTTAATACGCAGAGCCAAAAAGAACCCTTAAAAACTTTTTCTTCCACACAAAGGGCAAAAGTCAACACTCATATATCCAAAATTAAACCTTTCAATAACTTATAAATGCATTAAACTTACATGTAGGTACAGAAAATAAATAGAAAATCGTGCTCAAGTGACGATTTGATAAATAAATAAATACTTAGGCTTGTTGGCCGTACGTGACTTTCCTGTGCCCAGTTACGGCTTGAACTTTTAAAATATTGGTCCCATCCTGTCAAATATGTTTGTTTAAATAAATATAATAAAGATATAACGAGTTCGTTTATTTGTTATTTGTGTATAATTGGAATTGTAAATTGCCTTTAATTTATTGATTTGGTAACGGTGATTCTTTTCGTCATCTGTCGAGCCTATTCCCAACTATGTTTGGGCCGGCTTCCAGTCTAAATGCATGCAGCTGAGTATCTACCAGTGTTTTACAAAGTGAGTTGAGGAGATCAGATAGGCAGTCGCTCCTTGTAAAACAGTGGTACTCAGCCGCAGCCGGTTAAAGTGGAAGCCGACCCCAACATAGTTGGGAAAAGGCTCGGGAGATGATGATGATAAATTCCAAAGACAAGCTCGTTGTAAACAGTCTATTTTATAGAATAAGCTATTTTAACACCAATATCTTACTTTTATTTGTCTCAAAAACGGTGATTAATATCGAGCGACGCCACAGCAAGAGTCTAGTATTGAATGTATTAAATAAATCCGTATATTTTATCCCCCAGCTTCCCCTACGACTTGGGTTATTTATGTCAAAAGTTAGGTTAGTACGAACGGATAGTAGCTCTACTTTGTTTGTAGGTATTAGTAGCTAGTTGTTTCCTGTGGCTTCGTCTGCTTTCCGATGGAATTACTGCGTATACAGGTAGTTTATAGCTTGCTTGGTTAAATGGGGTAGCAATAGTGGTATGAAAATGGAAGATTTTTTTAACAGTGGAGTAGTTGTTACTGAAATTACCGCGTCCAAGCGAAATATTTAGCTTTATAATAAACTAGTGGGAACTACTTTACTGCTCGTACCAGGGTAAACTACAGCCTATGTTACTCGCAAATAATGAAGCTTTCTAAATGTGAAAGAATTTTTAAAATCGATCTAGTCGTTTTTAAGTTTATCCAGTACAAATAAATAAAAATGCAATTTTTTCCTCTTTATAATATTAGTATAGACTAACTTACTTCACCTTCTGCAGATAAAATGTAGCCTTTCTCTATAAATAGGTTATACAACAGATAAACAAACTCTTTAGCTTTATAAGTATAGATACCGCTTCTAGTTAAACAGGTATTTCGTCAAATGCACACAGATGGTTGAATAATACTTGCATATTTAATTAATGGTTGTCGATGACTATGCCAATATGGTAATTATCATGTAGGTTGACTTTAAGCTATGATAATAATTGGTTTTAGGTCAACGAACTTTGATTTTCAATGACATACTTAGGTAAATTATAAATTATTACTTGTGTCAATCTATAAAGCTGAAGAGTTTGTTAATTAGTATAAACGTTCTTATCTTAGGAACTAATGGGTCGTTTTGAAAAATAAATCTTTCAGTGTTAGATAGGCTATTTTTCATTCGGGCTATAGGATATTTAGGCAACTTTTTATCCGAGTGCACGGAGAAGTTTCCACGGGACGGGAGCAACCCTTGGCAGAAGTTACTTGTATAACACAATTGATATTCAAGATCTTTCATTATATATGTATTTTTATACAAAACACATTTTAATCTACATTGGCAAATGATCACAAGTTTTTAAAATCCATACATAAATATCGTAAGTAGAGCAACTTGCCGAGTGCATCGTACTCTATGGGAGATTTATAGAGGTTTTCCAACGAATACCGTGTTCCAATCTACGTAAGGAGGTTACATTTATTCTCTATGGTAAAATGGCTGTCGTTTGTAGGGAAAATTGTGTTTTTTGTAAGCAATTTGGGTGACTTTTTGATCGAAATGTGGTTACAAATTAAGGGAAATTATATCGAATGCTTATAATATTTACCTATATAAACAAATAATGTAATGATTTTGATCGAGATCATTCGGTACAGGAAGAAATTATTTTAGAAAGCTTTATTAAACCTAAACCAATAAAATAAAATATTTGTGAAGAAAACTTAGCGCCGATTTTTCTATCATTAGTTAACTTTTTGAGGAATTAATATAGCAGTTTGACATATTTTGCTTTGCTTATTTTGATAGAAAAGCTATCAAAACGTCAAATATATTCTGCAAAAATCGGCTCTTATATAGTATGAAATCTACAAAAATTACGTTTTTTTCTTTGAACACATCACGCAGACATTCCTAACCCAGACAAAGTCACAACCAAAACCATACTACACAAACATATACTATATTCACCAAATCCCATAGTGCAAGCTCAATTGTGAATCCTACACAATAGAGTTAAGTCGCTCTACAGAGCGTAAGATGCCAATCAACTAATTTAATTCTCGCCCTCCGAAACGGCTGAACACATATACATGTATATATAAGCTATATATCTCTTAGGTACCTATCTCTTAAGTCAACAGTTGTGATAAAAGGGGGCCTTGGTTTTTATATATTATCGTGTTTTTTTTAGCCGACTTGAGAAAAAAGAGTTTCTCAGTTTCATATGCAGATATACCTAGTATAGTTAGTTGTATATTTTATACTGTCGTTTTGAGTATAAAGTTGTAGAATTGCGGACTAAATCGTATGCAGTTTTGGGTCTATATCTTAATACCATTTATTTTTCCAAATCCCTTTTATTTTCTCACTATTTTATGGTATTCCTTGATACCTTTCCGTCAGATAAATTAAGGAAAAAAGAGCACTCAAAATCATAACCATTGTTTCAAAACCGGTAAAACTTTAACTACAATTTTGATTAAATCACCAAAAATTAACTTACCCAATAGACCACTTGTCACTTCGCACTCAAAACCCCATAACATATGAATGAAATGTACCACTTTATTTTTATGGGGCAACCCCATAGAAGCATGGGGTGAACATATCGACACGTGGATGGCTTGTACACCATAATTCGGCACTAAATTGATCCCATTATGGTGTTTTTTTGGCACTTTTGGCACGTAGGGTGTAAAAAGTGATGGTTGTTGATAGATATTTTTTTTTATTGGTGTTTGAAAGGTTGTGCAATTTTTTTTTTTTTTTAATTGTATAAGTACAGATTTCTTAATTCTTACTTTAAGATTATAAATGTGAAAGTAACTCTGTCTGTCTCTTCTACGTAAAAATTAATGAATCGATTTAAATTATTGTGATAGTCGGGCTAGAGCGAGAGAAAGAGGATAGGCTACTTTCGGGTGCGTGGAGTCGTTTGCTTGGGAAGTGAGTGGAACCCGAAGAAACAGCTAATCACCTATAGCTCCGTGTTTTTTTTATACACAATCAGTTTAAGTCCAAAAATAGAGTGCTTTTGTATTGTAATTAATATTTTTTCTTTACTTATTTATTAGCAGTTTTGTGCCCCAATCGAGAGGGAGGAATTAATGCACATTTTACTCCTAAATCTAATTACCCTTAACAGCCTCAATTAAAAATAAACGTAGCAATAAATAAAATTAATTGGTACAAACTATTCATATGTCACCACTTACTTAACATTCACACTTCTATTTATAATGACATAAGGTTCAAATTGGCTTAAACAAAATTTTCGTATCAAAATCCCCTAACATACATTAAGGAATTTTGACACTTATTCTGTATGAGTTAAGGTTGATTTTAAGTTAGCAAGTTTATAAAAAGGGTGTACATATAGGGTGATTATAAATGGTTATCAACAATAGTTAGTTTTATTTGTTTATTTTGTAACAAATGGTGATATTTAGATAGTTGTTAAGCTGGTGATTAGTGAATATGTATCGTGTTAAATTTTAAATTGTTGGGGCGATTTAATTTTTGGTTCCTCTACGGAAGGCATGTTGCGTCTGTCATTTGAACAGCTTTTGCAGTCGTTACGGGTAGTCAGAAGCCAGTAAGTCTGACAACCAGTTATTCCAATGAGTTGCTCATGCAACTGGATTGAGGAGATCAGTTAGGCATTTGCTCCTTGTAAAGCATTGGTACTCAGCTGCATTCAGTGAGATTGGAACCCAATCTCAACATAGCTGGGTGAAGGCTAGACAGATGATGTTGGGGCGATTGAATTAATTAATCTATACTAATATTTTAAAGCTGAAGAGTTTGTTTGTTTGTTTGTTTGAACGCGCTAATCTCAGGAACTACTGGTCCGATTTGAAAATTTCTTTCAGTGTTAGATAGGCCATTTATCGAGGAAGGCTATAGGCTACTTTTTATCCCGGTACGGGAAGTAGTTCCAACGGGATGCGGGTGAAACCGCTGGCATAACTAATAATTAGTGAGGAGCTCTTAACGGTAATTGTAGAGAGGTTTTTTTGTAATGAAGGCTCCGAAATGACTGAACCGGATTGAAAAAAAAAATCCCTGATGGGAAGGTATACTATCCCCGGCTAACTTTATCCGGGTACGAGAAGTAGTTCTTTACCACTGACTACTGAAACACCGGTAATAAACAGAGAATACAGCCTAGGCTAAGATTAATGACACAAAAAAACTAAATTAAAATAACACAAGAAATCAAAACTCAAACTCAAAAACAAAAGCCACCCTTTTAAAACCCCATTAAAACAAGAAACCCCATAAAACAATAAACGTACAGCCATGATTAGAAAATCAAGTGAAAACAAACGATTGTCTTCGCGAGTGTTCTACGCATGCGTGTACAGACCACGCCTGGAGACAGCCCCTTATGTTAAATCCTATGTGGTGAGCTCGTCTTAAATTAGGATAAGTAGGGGAAAAGGTTGGGGGTTGAAAGTATGGGATTAGTAATTTGTACAATTACAGATATAATAATATAAAGGAAAAAAATGATTAATTTGTATATTATTCTTACAAGGAATCTTAAATATTTTTTTTTATATTCGACAAACAACAAAATCTTTATGATCTCTCATAGTTCACGATGCTAATTGACGTATGTATATCTATGCAGACCATGTCCCACCTCATCGCATGTCCACTGTGCCCTGAAACTTACTCGCTCGAAGGACCTCATGAGCGCATCCGGCCGTGCTCTCGCTGTGGCGGTATTGGGCTGACAAAGTGTAGTCTCACTATAAGACATGTCATCGACACGAAAGAAGAAGAAGAAATAACGAAAGAATTTTAGGAATCTGCTCATAAAATCCAGAGGTAAATTACTAAGTATCTAGGTAGTTTATGCTTACAAACAAACTAGATATGATACGCATATACTGCAGGTTTACCTTATTTACGTATCTGTCTATTTGCCCTTCAAATACATCTGAAGAGTCACCTTCGCCACAAACAATCTCAAATAAAATCCTAACCAAAACTACTTTTAACTACCAGCCATTTAATCTAAATCAGTATAAAATCAAGTTAAATATGCAAGAGTAGCACCCTCACAGTATGGCGGTGATCAAAAGACCCGCCTAAATAGATTCTTTACTAAAACTGTGAATTTTACCCGAGTCCCGACGGGTTTGCATAGTGATGTACGCGTGTCGATATGTTGATAGATAAATCGTTTTTTGCGTACAGAAAAGGATTGTGAGACGAAGAATTAAGTGTCAAAAAATGGTCGATAGATTCGTCATCTACTTAGCCTTTTCCCAACTATGTGAGTACCAGTGTTTGACATAGAGAGACTGTCTATCTGACCTCCTCAACCCAGCTACCTGGGCAACCCCCGGTTTTTAGACTTTCCGGCTTGTAACTACCCGTAACGACTGCCAAAGATGTTTAAATTTTACAATCGTAATTTAGAAAATGACAAACCTGAGTTCTGCTACAATTGTTTGTTATGATTTTAGTGGAAAATACGATCTTACAACATAAATAGTGAACGTTTTACGGATGGTATGTATTAAAGATAACTTATTTATTAGTTTTTACTATTTCTAGCTTATACATGACATTTTTCATCTTGAGATTGATACACAAAACACCTTTTTATACAAGGCTTAAAAATTCGCAAAAAAATCTATCGACACCACACATCGATAAGTTCCCCTCCCTCGCACGGGGATCTAATTTGGCAAGGGCTGGCTTTGTTTGTGAGAACAAATTGCTGCCAGATAATTGGCTTAAAGCACCCCTCCCCCCTCCTCAGGGTGCGGGGGACGGGGGCCAGCGGCCGCTGTCATTATTTGTCACCTTTTGCAAAGAAGATGGTTATTTTTGTTGTTTCTTTTTAGTATATAAGTTTACATTTAGTGTACCTACAGTACATTTACTGAATTTGCGAACATAGTTTTGTTAAAAGTCTTTCTAGATACTATCTTTCACCTGTGGTTTCACCCTCATTCCGAGAGAGCTACTTACTGCATCTGGATATGCCCTCTCCCCATATGTTAGTACCGTTTTTAAAGTGTTCAAGTGCCATGAGCCATTTGGGTACAATTTTTATTCAAAATTAGTTTTTGTTAACCGTCTCAAAAAAATCCAGTTAGAACTACTTAACGCACCCAAATAAAAAGTAGCTAGTATATTTCTTGACAATAGTCCTATCTAACACTGAAAAAAATATTCAAATCGGTCCAGCAATTTTTGAAATTAAACAAATTCTTCAGCTTTATAACATTAGTACAGAAAAAATCGCCTTCACTGCGACCACACCCCTTTCGTTAACTCTGTTGATTTTTAACTGTACTCCTACCAGTTAAGATTTATTCAGTAATTATTTAAATACGCAGTTAATTAGACTATGTGTTTTGTACGGCTTTGCTTGCGTTTGTTTGTTTATTTATTTATTTGAAAAGGTTTTATGTGTGTTCTTTAAAGAAGTAGGTACGGAGGTTTTGAATTCAAAATGGTGTTTGAATCTGCTCTAATATTTTAATGAATGCGAAAATAGCTCTGTCTGTCCGTTTGTTACGCTTTCACGACAAAACTACTGAATCGATTTAAATTTTAGGTATATTACAGATAGCCTAGTCTAAAGCCTGCGAACGACTTAGTGTTTTTATCCTGGTGCTGGAAGTATGTTACCAGACCCTAATAGCAGTTGGGAAAAAGCTATGCAGAATATGTATGATATAGTTATAGGTATTATAATCCCGGTCGAAGATCGAGAGGGCGCCCGAAGACCAGATGGCGGGACGTAGTGTCGAAAGACATGAAAGAGTGTCAGGTGTCCGAGAGCGACGTCATGGATAGAGCGAAGTGGAGAAGAAAAATAAGGAAAGCTGACCCCACCACCATGTGGGATGCATAGCAGGAAAGAGAGAGAGTTATAGGTATTATAATTAATAAGAATAATCAATAATAATATCATTATCAAAAACTATTACAAATTGAACAATTTAAATTTAACAAAGTACACATGAAAATATCCAACCAAAAAAAATCTAACATCACACCTAAAAAGATTATCACCCATCTTAATTTATGTTTTCAACTAAAAAGGTTAAGCAGGGGTCGCCCCAACCATTCTAACTAAATAGGGGTGGTAAATATCAGTCCCATATGTCGACAAACGGCACCTGTTAGAGCAAACACTAGAAACTTTTAGTCGGCCGATAGTTGCTTTGAATATTCACATACCAGGTAAATTAGTTAGTTATTTACGCAAAATATGTATGATGATAAAATATTTTGATGCAATTTTTAATTGTACTTACATAATTTTACTATTTTTCAAATTCATGTAAATATTTCATTTAATTTTAAGGTGTCATTATTTCTTTAACGATGTTATCATCACCGAATGAAAATCTATATCTATTAATTTATATAAAGAGGTATAAAGATTAAAGGCCCTTCACACTGATAATATTTATGATTTGAGTATCGATATAATAATAAATCTTGACTTTAACTTTCAAAAAAAATAATGTTTCCCTACCACCGGCTTCCAGTCGGCCGACTAAAAAGTTTTCAGTGTGCGCGCTTGCTTACCAATCACATAATTGAATGATTTTTATTGCTGGGCTAAAGTTGGGATGCTGGGCTAATCTTGCGTGAAATTGGCGGGGTTGCCCAGTGGTGGGCTGGTGATTAAAGTGATTGGGGATCTGTTATGGTGGAGTAGATTTTAATTTTAGAGTGGTAAGTAAGTTTTGGCGGCGATTTTGATTTAATTGTTTTATCGTGTACTTAATACTAACTTATAATTACAAAATTGTAGATTCCTGCGATTTTATTGATATTCCGCATTCGGATAAAAAATGTATTATCACACTCAATAATAACATGGCTTTCTATATAAATACAGAATAAAAAAAATATATACGTTCTAAACAAACAAAACATCTTTATAATATTGGTATGGAGAACCTGTGTAGGTATTATTTGTTACGTTCCGACGGCAAAAACAATAGAAAATTGGTAGAAGAAAATATACTATGGTGTAATCTTCATGACAATCTGCATTTGTACATACATAGATAAGAATATCATCTACTTTACATTCTTAATATCTTTTAGATCACAGCTAAATTAGACGAAGCAGCCCTTTAAAAAAACATTTTCTTTACGCCTATCACAAACGTTATAAACGAACAAACAACTCAAAAACCAACAATAAAAAATTAAAACATTAATCCCCCTAGATTATCAACAGCTAATTTTTCAACCCTTTTTCAATCAGGAGTAGTTAAAAAGGGGTAGGTGTTAAGTTACAGGTAGTGTTGCGCAAATATGTAGTTAGTGCGAGCAAACAGGGGTTGATTCACTAGTGTAGTGACGGATTGCATTCTGATGGGATGTTTTTTTTTTAATTATTAGTGTGTATAGGTGAAATTGTATACTTAGTAAGTTGTTGTTTTGTAGTTTTCAAAAGGCAATGAAGTAATTCTTTGACTAAGGAGCGATATTTCAATCGAATAAATAGCGGGTTGACAGGTATTTTCTAGACAAAAGTCGTCAAAATGTATAAAATGTTATGCAGAGATAGTTATGTTTTGGGAGCTCCAATTTATTTTCATTATATGCAAAAAGCTCTTTCCATTTTCTGGTTTTGGATAAATGATCGTTTATTTTATTATATTTCCCTCTTATGTCTCAATTCCATGAAGCCGTCCCGTCGGTCTTGCATTTCATCTCTTAAGTCCTATCTTATTATGATATGCACCTGTCTGTCTGTTCCCAGAAATATTAACTTTTCTTTGTGACTTTATGCAATTAATAATATTTTGAAGAATAGTAAGTTGCCACATGTTAACTGCTAATTTCCAGAAAGCCTTATTAACATTTTACACTCACTTTCACAATTACCAACCCAACTAATAAATCAACAAATAAACACAAATTGTGCTCATAAAAATAAATGCCGGCTAATTTATTTAATTTTATTTACCCATGACTAAGTGACCCCCTGTCCGACCCCCTTTAACACTATTTACCCTAGGGGTCGTTAAATACTGCTAATCATATTTGACGCATATGTCAACGTTTTTGCCAACAAAATCGATAAGAATTAGATTATAGGGCGACATTTTTACGTGTTGTAGAGGTTAAAGAGCTCGTGGTTAAGTCAGAGCTGCGCTGGTAGATCGATCATAAGGTTAAGCATGGAGAATAAAATGACTAGCTGAGATGTCATAACGCAAAATCTCCTATGAAAGTAGCGTGACAACATGCGGGGCGAGGGAGACGAGGAACGTTACTAGCTCCGCCCTTATACACCTTCTTTAGAACTCGCCCATTGTTTTAAAAAGTAAATTACCAATCAGAAAAGGACAACTCATCTTTTCTTTTTCCGTGAGGTTAAGTAACTCTTGTCCGTGAATGTGTGACCATCTTGTTATAAACTTGCACGATAAATCATTGAACATCTTTGGCAGTCGTTAAGGGTAGTCCGTAAGACTGGTGAATCGGAATGCCTGGGTCACTGGGTTGAAGAGATCAGATAGACAGACTTGTAAAAGACTGGTACTCACCTGCATCCAGTTAGACTGGAAGCCGACCCCAACATAGTTGGGAGAAGGCTAGGCGGATTATAATAGAATGATTTATAAGCCATCTTTTGTTTGTTCAATATAAGTTTTTCTCAAACAATGATGGAGCCATATTGTTTCCGAGCGCTGATATCTATAATCTTAACGTTTTAAGATGAAAATAATATTCTTATCGATAATACTATCATGATTGACGTGTTATTTCTCATATTTGTCAAATAACGTCTCTGATTGTCGATAAGTGTATATTCTACTTAGTTGTAAATGTGGCAATATGATTAATAGCGATATGTACAATATGTACGTTTTAGGACGATTCTTTGCGTACTATTTACTCGACTGCTAAGAAAGGCTCATAAAGTACATGGTTCATTTTTGGGTCTAGGTATTCGTTTCTATAATAAACTTCCTCTGTCTATATTAGAACAGCCGTTTAATAAATTCAAAGAACAAATTAAGGCTATTCTTATTCAAAAGGCATATTATACAATTAATGATTATTTGAATGATAAAAATAGTTGGTCGCCATGTTGAACGCAAGACAGCTATATTATATTATAATTGTTTTTTTTTTTTTTGTAAATGACATCTAAATTTTACAATCAATTATTATTATTCATTTTTTTTTTTTTTTTACAATTTTTTTTTATTATTGACATTACTTGGTTTTACATTATTGACAGGATACATTTACTGTATTTATTATATTTTATTTTAATCATCTATTTATATTTTTTTACTTTGGATTACAGTAAATAAGGACCACTACTTAGCGATAATTGATCCTGATATTGAGTTGTGTAGCAGTGAGTACGTCATGCTCCCTTAGACGGCACTGCTTGCGGTAGCGTCGACGGTCGGGTTGCCTCCCTCCCTCAAAAATGTGCGAGGGGGGCGATGGCTGATCCTCGCGTTATGCTCGTGAACGGGTGCTGCTTGTGGTGCCAGGTCGTCTTACTGACTATATAAGTAGTATTATATAATTTTAAACTTTTTTCATATACTTCTTTTTTTTTCTGGCAGAGCGGTCCAATTTACTAGATTCATTACTTACCCATGTTGTACATTACATAGGGTTGCAATAGAATATCACATGAAGGTGGGCACTCCCTCGTAAACTATTATAAATAATTGGAGGCTATACAATTATTATTTTTTTCCACATCATATTTATTCAATGCTTGAGTTAGACAAGTTACGTAGGGTGAGTGCTAGCTAGCATGTGGTGGATTTTTATAAATCATTTTTAAATGTAATTTTATTTTATGACAATATTGCGTATTGCATACTGCAATATACTCATTGTACCTACTTTGTTGAAAGGTTCTTTTAACCTACAGACAGACATGTGTGCTGGGGAGTTTGTTGCGCCACTTCTTCTTCCCAGCAAAAACACATGGGAAGTGGTGAAGGGTGGGCGTTTTGGGGGCTGTCTTATGTAATTTTTTTTTGACGTTCGAAAAGTGCTGTTTTGCAGCCAAGTTTGAATAAATGAGTTTTGATTTTGATTTTGGTATTTCTGGATGATTTTTAGTTTTTAGTCTTTATTTATGAAAGTTATTTATTAAAATTTGGGTTTTAATTGACGAATTTGTGTAAAAATAGTCTAACTTCTCTATTTTTTTGTTCTACACCAAAAACTATTCTATCTACCTAGAATCCTAGCTGAGACTGACCTGTACTGCGATTCTATAAAACTCGATCAACAACTCGCATTTCACTTCGATTCGAAATGTCATTTCATACTTTAGGGGAGGTAGGGGAGGGATGGACACTTTTTCACAATTTATTGCATAAAAAATCAGATTTTACAGATCATTATCAACTTTTATTGCCATTTCTTATATTCGGCTAGATATAATGAAAGAGCTTTCCTAAAAATTACAATCAGTTTCAACATTACGAGATATTTAAACGGTTTTATTTAGCTCACCCCGTTTGTTTTATTATTTATTCTTGGATCAAATTTTGTAATTCAAATTTCACCCTCTTCCTGTCAACCGATTGGTCTGAAATTTTGTATACACCTTTAATTAAATCCAATATGGCCGCCGGCACAAAATGGCACAGCCCCCTCAATATGGGTATCAAATGAAAGGGCTACACAAGTAGAATACTGTCATTATGTACACTCTTAAACCACAACTGTATCTGTTTGCTGTTCCTTTTACTAATACATTATGTTACCTCTAAAATCTCGAGTAGCAATGTACCGCAGATGTTAAAATTCGAACAGCAATTTCACACATGTAGCCACTGATTTCAATAATGCCCCCTATGTAATATTTAATTACTTATTTTTACCTATATTTTGAGTTACATTTCTTTTGCGCCGGGCCTGGGTTTTTTTCTCATACTTCATGAGTATTGTCCTTTACAAATTATACATTACATGGTATGTCCAAGCCTCCCTACCATAGGGAGCATTGGACACTTGACTTAGTTTATGAAAAAAAAAAATCGGTAAAAAAACTTTTAAGTTAAACGGTTTTATCTTATGTGCACTGAAAACTAGAAAATAAAAAATAGTTACTTACCTGTCAACCTACGTAGGTGGTCCCGGTCATATTAGACTAAAATAAAAACGTGGGGCCCATTAACTATTGCTGTAGTACTCTCTTCTAAAGGTATAATAGGTGTGGATTGCATCGACTTACTATAATTGTAACTGGAGATTTTGACAATCAATAATTAATAATAGAAAATACACATACCTTTCATTAGTTTTCTCTTTATAACGATCCGAAACCGCAACAAAATATTTAAGTACTTTTACGAGTGTTTGTTCTTGACAACTCACAGAAATGACAGATAGTCTATGGATGAACACCGTTACCAGTCGGTAACGTAAACTACCCAATAAAAAAAAAACAAAACTATGATCAGAAATCAGAATAAAAGGACCCCCCTTTTATTCTGATTTGATCATGTCTCCCAACTGCCCATCTCTCCCCTACCTCCCCTATAGATAGACAGATTTTGACAGATCTGTCAAAATCTCGACTTTAATTTATTTCAACTTGTCAACACGCTCGATAGTGTAGCGCTAGTGTAGTTTGACAATGTCAATCACGAAACTTTAAGGTAGAATTCCGTGGGTCGCGATTGTCGCAGCCGCGCGCGACAAAAGTCCACTTATGAAAATGTATGGCACCGCTGCCGAGGGCCGCGACAGTCGCGCGCGGACGACGAATTTCGTGAGCCGCTCGCGGCCGTACGCTTCTCAACATGGTCTAGCGCTTAATAACATCTATAGAATTTTAGTAAAACCAGAATTAAATTGTTGACAATGCCGCGAGCAGCTTACGAAATTCGTCGGCCGCGCGCGACTGTCACGGGCCTCGGCAACGGTGCCATACATTTTCATAGGTTGACTATTGTCGCGTCCACGGAATTCTACCTTTAGAACGAAGTCGAAGTGAGAGTGATGTCGAAGTGAGTTGTGATATTTTATAGAATCGACATGCTGAGCTTTGTATGTGTTATTCTGATGTGTAAGCTACATTACTGCTTAGTTTAATCAAAATCTACCCAGTACACAATTTCAGTGTGAAAGAAAAACAAAATTTTTTTTTTATTCATGCGCGAGATGTAGTTCTTTCGAGAATCGGTGAAACCGTGCAATCTACTCCTTCTATATTCCTAAAATTATTTTCATCATGACGAAGTACCAATCCTACTTGATCACAAAACGTAAGTACTTACAGTTTGTTCACAAAAGATAAGATAATACGAAATAAAGATGAATGGCGTTGTTGCCCTATCTTTTATCTTTATAGTTAGAACACTATTTATAATATTTATGAGACATCTTTTAGGTGCGTCTTAGCAAAAAATATCAGTAAGACAGTGGTAATATTTATAGAAAAGTCTATTAGAAGTTATTTATTATAGTGCAGACACATTTGCTTTAACACAGGTGCACTCACTATTCCTTCACTCTCATGGCACGATGGGACGACAACAAGCAGGACAGACGGGTGTTTTTGTGTCGATATGTTAAGAAAATTGTCTCCTACTTATCATGGTTATTAACTATTGAGTTTAAGCTCCAAATCAGTTAAAAGTTAAAGTGAATAGGAAACTTTTTAGACCCTCTATGTGATTTCTAAATGGTGAAGTTGCTATACTAGAATCAAACTTAGTTATATTTTTGACATTCATAAGTGCTTGTAAAGGCCTAAATGAAATAAATGATTTGACTTTGACGACTTTGATTTTTGAGTACATATCTATAGATTTCACCTTTAGATACTTATTATTTTTTGCGTAGGTAAGCCGTGGGCAATTTTCCTGTTGATTTTTTTTTTTCACGAAAAATAATTCAGTGTTCATTTTAATTTAAGACCAATCAAATCAAATATAATCAGCAAGAGTAATTAGTTTCTTTTTCACGGCACTTACAATATAAATACAATAATATCACCTACCTCCAAGCTCTGGTATCCTATGATAAAACATTCCAGTCCTGGCCAACCACTCCAGCTGCATATGATGCAGCACCCTGTCTCCAGGGTGGTGGAAGGCCGACGGCATCGGGGCCCCGGGCGGCAGGCCCCCGGGCTGTGAGAGTTGAGGGTAGTTGAAGAGTGCGGCTGATTGGGCTGCCACGAGCGCTGGGTTTTGTGGGAGGAGACCTGGTTTTGGGATTATTCCTGTGGAAGAGAGAGTTGGTTTTATTTTTGAATCGGTTTCCAAAAAAGGTCCTCAATTAGAATAGAATAGGAACTTCTTTGTTTCGTCAACACTATAACTCATAACAGATGATAGGCCATGTTCTTTAACAACAACAAAATTAAGCATAATACTTGTAAAAAACCAAAAGCAAAGTTATAATTCTACCTGAAGCTTAATAAGATTTTTTTCTTTGAAAGTAATCTTTATTCTTATGTCAACATTTATCTACTATAATATGTAAAACTGAGCATTATGAGATAAAAAGAATGGAGTCAAAAGTTAAAAGAAACACAAATGTAAAATGATTGTACAAATTGGCAACCACTTTATGACCGACGGTATTATGTTCAAAGTACAAAATTGGTTATTCCGTTTACATTCCTAATATTATATGTATATTTTTCGAAAAAACTACTTTTGTACTTCTAACGAAACCAAATAGAAACCATCTCAAACAGTTTTCATAAACATAGAATAAAAACTACCAACTCACCCGGTCTATAACTCTCATACTCCTCATTGCCCCCCTCCACACCCGGAGAAATGGGGGGACTATAGCTCCCAGACCTGTTCCCATCATCAGACCCTGGACTCGCAGACCGGCTGCTCTGCCCAGACCTTGGGCTCCTCTGCCCAGACCTTGGGCTATCCCGACCCTCACACTTGCTTATCATATTCTGCTCAATCTGAGAATCATAATTCTCTTGATACCTTCCTATGTAATTCTTATTGTATATCAAATATTTCTGTTGCGCCATTTTGTCTTGCAAGCTACTTTCTGGCAACTGTCTTGACAATAACGCGTCAATACAAAATGATTTTTTCCCTTGATTTAAAATAGTTTTTTCTTCGTCTATTTGTTTGTAATATTTCATGTTTTTAGGGCTGTTGGATCGGCTGCGGTCCGGGTTCGATTCTGTGTCGATTTCTAGTGGCTTGTCTTGGATGTCGGTTGATTCTCGTCGGTAAGCGTGGGGGATTATTTGTGAAGACATTTTTTTGTGTGTTGTTCAGTTATTTACATTATGTTACCTGTTGGAGAAAAATGTTTGCTTAGTCACTGGATAACTTGCATAAAACAGCACATAAAAATGTATGAATCCTGTTTAAATGCAAAAGGTTGTATGGGTGTTTCTTACTCTCTTTCTAGTTAAAACTTCTTTTTATCAATATATTCACAAAAGTATTGCCCTACTAATTAAAAAGTTTTAATTAGAGTTAATTACAAATAAAGTCAATCAAAATGCTTCGTAGTCTCGTAGCACTACGCCGCTACGAGACTACGGTGCTACGCGGCTACGAGATTTCTTTCCGTAGTAAGTATACTTAGTTAATTTCTTTAAATTAATAGTTTGATCATTTTTATTTATTTTTAAAGTTTTAAAAATAACTATTATGTAACTGATTATTATATGATTTGGAAGATATGAAAATATATTTTATGTACAGAACGTAGTTTAGGCTAAAACGAGTATTTAATAAGTTTTTTTCGAGCGCCTGTTTAAAAAACTGTGCTATAATATCTAATAACCATTATTACAGGTACATTCTGTAAATATAATATGTACATAAAATACCTATCACAAAATATCAGCTAGGTGCTGTCAGCCAACGCAGTCAGATCAATGAATGTATAAATACTTCTCAGTCAGATCAAATTCAGCCCAAATATTTGACAAGAAATCTACAATCTGAGACAATATTGACATCTTCCGTCGTATTGTCACAAAACGGTAGCACCTTTGTCAAATTGAGCCACGGAGGAAGGAAGATATCGGAGATGCCACGAGGCAGGTAGGTCAGGCGCCTTCTTGTAGGTCAAATACGTACGGTGGGCGTGACCAAAACGATCAGTTACGAGTGAACTAAAAGTTTCACAAAAATAGAAATAGTTTAAAAAACTAAAGACACGCTTTTTGTAAGGTTTCATAGCTAATCGTGTATTGTCATCAGAACTCGGAGCGTGTGCAAAATTTCAACCTAATCGAAGACCGGGAAGTGGGTCAAATTGAGATTACAAAATTTTCTTACATACATAGTTACAAGTGAAGCTAATATAAGCGTGTTAAAAATGGGCGGGATCCAAAGAAGGCGTGTAAGGGCGGAGCTAGTAACGTTCCTCGTACCCCTCGCCCCGCATGTTGTCGCGTTACTTTCTTAGGAGGTTTTGCGTTATGACATCTCCGCTAGTCATTTTGTTCTCCGTGGTAGAACCTTTGTCAAATCGAACTTTATAGTTTGACTGGCTGTTTCACGCGATCTTACTTATGTCCCGAGGGAGGTACAGGCCGGATAAAATGCTTTAGGCAGAGTGAAAATACTGGTCATGGAATTCAAAATGTTATAGTAAGTTCAACTCAGTCGTGCGCGCGGCCTTATGTGTGGGTAACCCTTGTACATATACAGTGACTTTGTGTGCGTGACAAGAGGTACAGTCGGGTACAATACAGTTATTTAGGGGTTGTATACGGGTGTTTATAGAAAAACAGTTATTACGTTATTTAATGTTTATTTATCTTATATCTATATTTATAAAAGAAAGTCGTGTTAGTTACTCCACTTATAACTCAAGAACGGCTGAACCGATAAAGCTGAAAACTGGCAGGGAGGTAGTTTAGAGCCAGGAGAAGGACATAGGATAGTTTTTATTACAAGAAATAAAAATAAAAAATACAATTTATTCCGGACATACAGCGCCATCTATTGTTCAAACCAAAAATCTGCCGGATGCCACTATTCCACGCGAACGAAGTCGCGGGCAAAAGCTAGTCTATATATATAAAAGAAAGTCGTGTTAGTTACTCCACTTATAACTCAAGAACGGCTGAACCGATTTAGCTGAAAATTGGCAGGGAGGTAGTTTAGAGCCAGGAGAAGGACATAGGATAGTTTTTGTCACCATCCGGCTACGGGAAGCAGTTATCTCGGGATGCAGGTGAAACCGCGGGCGGAACGCTAGTTTATAATGATTATGAATCGCTACTTGAAAAATCAAATGATGAATTTTGGGATTCGCTACTCTCCAAGGTGAATTATAAATTCTGACTCCATGTCAAAATGTCTATAGTATTCTTCTTTTTTCTTTTGTACATGTCGACAAGTATTACCCCACATCCCTTCATCAATTTGACTTAAACGTTCATGTATGAGTTTCATTATTTCCGTCTTATTTTGGTCGACACTATGATGCGAAGCAATATAATTTTTTAAAATTCCCCACACATTTTGTTTACATTATTATACTCGATTATACCTCTTTTTACATTCTTAGTCCACACTTATTTATTGTCCGCATACCCCGAGCTAGAAAATATGTAAGGAGGTATTTAATTCTTAGATACTGTCAATGTCAATTTGAAAAGACGTATGAGAAAATAATTAAAAACTATAATAATAAAAAGCTTTGAACGTTGTTTCATTTTTTGAAACGCTTTACCTGACTCCTTAATAATTATAATTTCTCCGTGAATAACTAGTATTTTCGTAAACGACTGTACCCGTAACAAAAAGCGATAAGAACACGTCATGCTTAGGGTCAATTCCCACTGAAAGAGCAGCGGCCGGCAGCGGCCGGCAGCGGCCGTAAATGCAAGCGATTGAGCGTGTTAGATTATTGTATATTTCTTGATTTTAACTATCTTTGTAAACGAACTTTAAATGTCAAATATTGAATATTTTTACTGTCTCTGTAAACGCACATGAAAACGAGGGTACCTTTATGTAATTGTTTTATGTTCATTAAATTTTATATCTAAAATCTTACATGTTTAATGATAAAATAAATATTAAAATTATCGTTATAAGTTTTAAATAAGATTTGGTGTGTTTAAATTAGTTTATTTCAATTGTGAATTTAGTTATTTGTGTATAAAGCTTACTCGTCTGTGATTGGTCAATTGTGGCGGGATAGTATGACTGTTCGAAATAATGTTTTAAAATAGTCGTGGCACTTTTCTGGTGGACGTTGAGGTGTAGACAACACACGAAAGTTAAGTATTCTACCTGATTTATGTTTTCTTACTGTGATGAGATTATTGTGATTTTTATTGTAATTGTTGTTTTATGTATTATTGTGCTGATGTTTAAAATGTATAGTGATATATCGCTTTATACATGTCCTTAAGATATATTTATGCTGTACTGTGTACTTACATTGGGTACCATATGGAATTATTTCTTTATGATTTATATGATTTATGTTCTAATGGGTTATAACCATACAGACAAAATTGTGTTGCTGGGGAGTTTGTTCCACCACTTCTTCTTCCCAGCAAAAACACATAGGAAGTGGTGAAGGGAGGGCGTTTTGGGGGCTGTCTATTGTAAAATCCTGACGTTCTAAAAGTGCTGTTTTGCAGCCAAGTTTGAATAAATGATTTTTCATTTCGATTTGAATTTGATCATAGAAAATGTTTTATTTATTTTTTTTATACCTTTGTTTTATTCCTTGCTTTCTACACTTATTCTTGGGATTTCAATAATTAAATAATACATTAAATTGCTCTATTATGTATCTAAATCTAACATCAGAAGTGGGATAGCCCTGCCTCAATTATATTTTTTTAACATATGGCCATGTTTCAGGATGGATACTGAGACAATCGGTAAATCAAAATGATGATGTGGCGCTTCCAGTCTTTGATCTGAAAAAGCGACAACGGTGCTGCCAGGACAACGACATTGAAACGCTCGCCAAGGATCTCACCCGGAGTAGCATAAGAACAGTAGCTAAGGCAGACTGGCCAAGCGGTTTGTGGAAGGTTCAGCAGTCTAATAATACAACTGTTCAAAAATCAACAGGTTTAACTCCAATTCGATTACTTTTCTATAAATTCACTCGCCTTAATGATGTTAATGTTTCTGAACCTAGTATATTGATGTCGGTAGATCGAGAATTAGCACGACAGCGGTTGCAATCGAAGGCCATTAGGAAAATTTCAAAATCGTTTTGATGCTTGTAGGCGAAATACTATAAATTTTGAGATTGGAAATACGGTATATGTCAATGTGTTTTATGTTTATTTATATTTTGTATATAGTATTTTATTTTTAGTTTTTGTATGTTGTAAAGATAAGCAGTATAAGTTTGTACATATTTAGCTAAAATAATCTAAATAAAAATGTACTGTGTATATCAATCAAAATCATAGGCGTCATGACAAACTCGGTCCTAGATTAAGGGGTCCATATACTATAATTTGTATTCTTCCTAATGATAGGTAGTACTTTGAGGGGTCTAGGTAATTCACGAAATATTATTAGTGCTAAGAATAAATTAAGATTATAGACGTTGATGATAATAAGTCTGAATGATATACATTTATATATTATTGTAATGATTGTTGTTTATTTTGTTAGTTGCTTAAAAATAAATCGATTATATATAAAATCATTGTATTAACGACTAATGTGTGGCTGTGCCTGTGGCTGTGCCTGTGGCTGTGCCTGTGGCTGTGCCTGTGGCTGTGCCTGTGGCTGTGCCTGTGGCTGTGCCTGTGGCTGTGGCTGTGCCTGTGCCTGTGGCTGTGCCTGTGGCTGTGCCTGTGGCTGTGGCTGTGCCAATAATAATTTGTTTTATAAAGAGGTACTTCGAGAGCGAAGTACAGGTCAGTATGGCCGTGTTAGATTATTGTATATTTCTTGATTTTAACTATCTTTGTAAACGAACTTTAAATGTCAAATATTGAATATTTTTACTGTCTCTGTAAACGCACATGAAAACGAGGGTACCTTTATGTAATTGTTTTATGTTCATTAAATTTTATATCTAAAATCTTACATGTTTAATGATAAAATAAATATTAAAATTATCGTTATAAGTTTTAAATAAGATTTGGTGTGTTTAAATTAGTTTATTTCAATTGTGAATTTAGTTATTTGTGTATAAAGCTTACTCGTCTGTGATTGGTCAATTGTGGCGGGATAGTATGACTGTTCGAAATAATGTTTTAAAATAATCATGGCACTTTTCTGGTGGACGTTGAGGTGTAGACAACACACGAAAGTTAAGTATTCTACCTGATTTATGTTTTCTTACTGTGATGAGATTATTGTGATTTTTATTGTAATTGTTGTTTTATGTATTATTGTGCTGATGTTTAAAATGTATAGTGATATATCGCTTTATACATGTCCTTAAGATATATTTATGCTGTACTGTGTACTTACATTGGGTACCATATGGAATTATTTCTTTATGATTTATATGATTTATGTTCTAATGGGTTATAACCATACAGACAAAATTGTGTTGCTGGGGAGTTTGTTCCACCACTTCTTCTTCCCAGCAAAAACACATAGGAAGTGGTGAAGGGAGGGCGTTTTGGGGGCTGTCTATTGTAAAATCCTGACGTTCTAAAAGTGCTGTTTTGCAGCCAAGTTTGAATAAATGATTTTTCATTTCGATTTGAATTTGATCATAGAAAATGTTTTATTTATTTTTTTTATACCTTTGTTTTATTCCTTGCTTTCTACACTTATTCTTGGGATTTCAATAATTAAATAATACATTAAACTGCTCTATTATGTATCTAAATCTAACAAGCGCGAGCGCGGCGGGCCGCCTGGCGCCGCGCGGCGCCGCGCCACGCCGCGCTCTTACATTGTCCGTGCTCTTACGGCCGCTGCCGGCCGCTGCTCTTTCAGTGGGAATTGACCCTTAGACGACGTCACTGTCACACGAATGAAAGTTGTATATTTACAAGCCGACGCACACATAGGGCCGCGCGCAAATCTGAGTTGAACTATCTATACACAAAAGTAGCTGAAATGTTTCCATTTCAGTTCTTTTAGAAAAAAAATATTTGGCTTTTTTGAATATGTGATTGTTAAAAATGGTTGATAGATTTTATTTAGGTAAAGCATGTGTCTATTACGATAGTTTTTTAGGTCTAAATAATTCTGTATTTTTTTGTCAGAAGGTGGTGGAAGGTTGTAATTCTGACCTCAGACAGTTTGAGATCGTATGATGGTAGGTTTTTTCAAATAAAAAAAAAAGTTGAAAAGTTTATTTGTCTGCTCGAATTTGGAAAATTATTTCAGTGTTAGATACGTCCTATATCGATGCGCGGTATACGAAGTAATTCCCACGGAACGGGGGTGAAAAGGCTAGCAGTACCATGTTCTCCTATAAATCGTTAAATACTATTAGTAGATAAACATCATAGTTTATCAATTCAGTAGCCTTTTGCACCTATTGCATAGTTAGAACTACGTTTATCAACCTACAAAATGACAATTAATATTATGAAACACGCGCCTTAATCAAATAGGAACCCATAATAGATAATAACGTATTATTGATAATGATAATACAGTTTAATATTATTTGTTTTATTGAAATGAAGGTGTGTATTGACTGGCGATGGCGACGTGTGCTCGGCACGCGACTTTCCGATTAATTTTTGTGTCTGGTTTTTTATTAACAGTAGCTAACTACATCTAGGTATCTATATTTCTATATTCATGTTATAAAGCTGAAGGGTTTTTTGTAGGTTTTAATATAAGCTTAAAGTACGGTACGGTAAGTTATGGCTTACTTATAAGCGGTTATCGGAATGATGAAAACTTGGATTCAAAACACACCATTACACAAGGAACCAGCATTACTAAGGGATACCATTTCGCATAAAAATCACGCTTGATGGCACTCTTAAAATATTTATTTTATTCTAGTTTTCAGTCTATCTATATCTGTGAAAACTTTAATTGCCTTATTTCATGAGTTACAGCCTGGCGACAGACGGACAACGAATTCTTAGTAATAGGGTTCCGTTTTACCCTTTGGGTAGGTACGGAACCCCTTAAAAACCGTCGGACACCAGTCTATCAATTTATTAACGTGTTTTATTCTAGATTTACTGGGAAGTGCACACGTCTAGATAATCCAGGTAACTGATAGCCGCTAACTGGTAGATAACGATTTAATAATAACGATAATGTATTCAATTATAGATGAGTAGCTTTTAATATAGTTAATTAAGCACTTGAGCGTTATCGGTTCATTAATATCTATTTTTAGATGATTGAGAGGCTTTCTTGGGTTATTTTCCCTGAGCTAATATTATCATTAGTCTAAATGTATTTAATAACTAGCTTCTGTCAGTGGTTTCACCAGTTTCCCGAGGGAAATACATCCCGCATCAGAATGAAAAGTAGCCTAGGTATATGTTTTTCTGATTTATAAGCTTCCACGAGCGGTTTCATCCGCTTCGCGTAGCCGGATGGTGAGAAAAACTATCCTTTGTACTTCTGTCGATTCTAGCCATCTCGCCTCTAATTTTCAGCTTAAAAGGTCCAGCCGAAGGGGGTATCTACTAATGTATAGATTACGGGTAAGATAATAAAAATCCATTCAGTTGTTTTTGCAGAAAAATCTGAACAAATGACTATTAAAGTTACAATTGATTTAAATAAGCACAGTAGTTCGATAACGATTTCTTTTCCTTTTATTTTTTTTTAATTTGTCTTTTAGCATAAGCATACAGATTATCTTTCCATTTATTACATAGCAACTCTTTTCTCGAATACTCTATATTATAAATGATATTTCCGACTACTGCACTTTATCTAGAAAGTTCTATATTTTTACGACCAATACAAATTATTGGTTCTATATATCGGCCATAGGAACTGTTTCCGAAGTTGTGACCGCAATTCGGTTAGCTTAGCTCTCGGTTGCGGGTTCGTTCCCCGCAGAGGCAAATATTTGTTCAGTATACCTATTGGTTTGTTGGTAATGTTATAGCTTTTCTATATGTGAGGCAGCTGGTTATAAACTGTTGGTGTAGTTATAAAGAGCTATTGGAAAGAGGTTTTTGTTTTTTTGGGGCGTTTATCTTTTTTTTTGTGGAAAGAAAACCTTATTTTGTACTCCTTTGGTATCTACTTAATTATTGTTTTTGTGGATGTAATAAAAAGTTTAAATTTGTTGCGAAATATTTAAGTAGAAACGCAATTAAATATTAATTACGAAACGAACCGCGTTTTAAATCTTAATTTTGTGTGTTATGTTTTGTATTTTTATATCAAACTAGCTTCTGCCAGCGGTTTCACCCGCATCCCGTGGGAACCTCGGCACGGACCCGGATAAAAAGTAGCCTATAGCCTTCCTCGATATATGGGCTATCTAACACTGAAAGAATTTCTCAAATCGGACCAGTAGTTCCTGAGATTAGCGCGTTCAAACAAACAAACTCTTCAGCTTTATAATATTAGTATAGATATAAAATTTAATGTCGTCACTTTTCTTATAAGAATCTGATATTATACATTATTATACATTAAATAAACAAATTGTAGCTAAAAATACAATTTCGCAGATAAACACTGAAACTTCATTTTTATCGGCCCAATAGCGTTCATAGTAGGATATTTAAAAAAAACCACCTTGTTTTAAACGACATAACACTTACCTCGACCAACAAAAAAAAAGTTAACTAACCAACTACTAAAAAAACCAAAAAAAAAAATCCCCCACACGAAAAAAAAAAAGTTCACACTGCACTTTTTTTCAAAAAAACAGTCACACACAACAAACAGGCCGCGCAAAAATCGTTAAAAATAAAAACCGCGTTCGTAACCGACCAAGAGCCGAAGTTACTTACAACTGAATTATATTATTTGGACGACGAGCGCCGATTACAGTCATATCGTGTCGTGTATGGGCAAAACGTTTGGGCGTGGAAACCAAAATAACTTGACACTAGCATTTCTGTACCACGCACGTTACTTGCAACTCTGGAGCGGTCACTGCAAATTGGTTATTTCAACGCCCCACCTCTCTGGAGTATTCTATCTCGTTCTAGCATAGTGCTTCTCACTCTAACACAAAGGAATTCACGCTTGGATTGTTCTTCTTCTCGTCGTTTAACCAAACCGCAGCAGATTTTATGTTTGAACAACGAAATAATGTTCTTTAGCTCGCTTATTTTGTACTAACGACGTATTTTCAAGGTAGTTTTTTTGTGCTTTTCATAAGAGAAGGTTTTGAGCAACGGGTTTCATTTTGGAATGGTTTTAATGAGGATTTTCGTTTGTTATAAGAAAATGCTTACTTCGCTTATGATTATTTTTATATGCGTTTGGAGTTCTATTGATTCAGAAGCCCTAGATAGATAGATTTAGATTTAGAGTTTGTGTGCTTTTACCTCAGGAATATTGCTCTCATTTTGAGGCAGTTTTTACGAAGCTCCAATTTGGGTTTTGGATTGTCCGGGTAACTAGGTTGAGGAGGTCAGACAGGCAGTTGCTCAGCTGCATCCAGTTAGACTGGAAACCGTCCCCGACATAGTTGGGAAAAGTCTAGACAGATGAAGACTTTACGAAGCTCCAATATTACGTTAAGACTCTAGTTTTATATTAATTTACTACATCTTTAGATAAGTTTTAATCTTACCTATATACCTAATTATGTACAGGCTTCTAAAGCCTTATTTCTTAAATAAATAAAATATGTCCATTCATGATTTCATTGTTTCTTTATCTAAACTATCTAAACTAATATTATAAAGAGGAAAACTTTGTTTGTTTGTTTGTTTGGTTGTAATGGATAAACTCGAAAACTACTGGACCGATTTTAAATATTCTTTCACCATTAGAAAGCTATAATATCTGCGAGTAACATAGGCTATATTTTATCCCGGTGTGGGCAGTAGCTCCCACGGGACGTGGGTGAAACCGCGGGAAAACGGCTAGTACGGTATAAGATAAAAAAACGTCATTGATAGATCGATCTGACGATAAAATGGATCAAGATCGTTTCTCAATATGTTATTGATGTATTTTTTCTGGTTTTTCCTATTAATGTACAATGGGATATCGTGGTTTTCAACAATTTATCTTATGGCTTATCATTGTCGAGAGCAGTCTTATTTTATTTTGTGTGTCACGTTTTGTTGGCAATTATTGAAGTTAGGTGTAGATTGGGACTTTCAAATTGTTATATTAGTGTTTTTCTAACCAACTTAAAAAAGGAGGTTTTCAGTTTGAACTGTATGAGTTCTTATGTTTGTGTGCGATTATCTCATGTTTGTTTAAAATGATTTTGATGCAGTTTTTCAGTATAGTATTTGTCAGACTTAGAAGAAAGTTTTTACTAATACTTAACTTGAAATTCAAATCGTTTTACATGGGTCTACTGTCGCTTACTCAAGAAGACCTTATTTCTTTTGAATTAAAAAAAATATAAATTTCGCCATTTAATCATCGGACTTTCGTTTTCTATTCAGTGTGAACGGTATATAGATATTTTATGTATTTGTTTCATAATCCATTTTCAGAATTTAGGGCCATAATCAGTCCATAAAGTAAGCAAGCACAACGATTAAAAAGTTATTTTCTTATAAGTAGTAAAGGGACTTTAGTTATTTGCAGTTTCTCATGACACACTTTGTGATTCATTTCTAGTTTTTAAGAGTTCGTGATTCATAAGACCTTGAGACTTGAATTTTATCAATGGAATTTCTTACATGTTATCTATACTAATATTATAAAGCTGAAGAGTTTGTTTGTTTGTTTGTTTGTTTGAACGCGCTAATCTCAGGAACTACTGGTCCGATTTGAAAATTTCTTTCAGTGTTAGATAGGCCATTTATCGAGGAAGGCTATAGGCTACTTTTTATCCCGATACGGGAAGTAGTTCCCACGGGATGCGGGTGAAACCGCTGGCAGAAGCTAGTTATTCATAAGTTTATGAAATAACCCAGTAAACCCAGTTAGGTATAGGTACCTGATAAATGATGATGTGCTTAGTCTATCTTTCTTACATTTGTGAGAGCAAGTCTTGTGTAAATGTATGCTTGAAACGATTGTGATGAAATGTTTATTCAGAAATAATTTTGCTGTTTAACCGACTTCTAAAAGAAGGAGGTTCTCAATTAGGATGTTTGTATATTTTTAAAGTTTATCTTGATGGTTGTTAGTAATGCTATTCATCATCCTCATCCTCTTGACCTTATCCCAATTTTACTTGTGGTCGGCGCAGCATATTTTCTTCTACCATACCTACTCTTCTATCTGCCGCCATCTCACAAGTAACATTTTTATAAGAATTTTAACGTTAATATGGCATTTAATTTATCATTCGCTAATTATTACAAAACAAAAGACGATCTGTCTAAACAGGTCTCATGGTTTTTTACATTGTAACTTAATCGTCATGTCCCCATGGGTTAGGTACAGGGTCCCCAACGAGAATGAATGACCCCTCGGGGTCCTGTCATCTTACGTATTTATCCACTGTTCTATTTGTCACTCGGGGGCCCTCGTTTACTCACGTAACAAGCGCTAGTGTCAGAGTTTTGTCAAATTCACCTGACGGCCTCTGAATTGTCACAATGACTGCTGTAAAAAAGGTGAGAAGACTGTTTATAATCTTTTGAATACAGCCAATCTAAGCTGTGTGAATTGTGAAAAGATGGTTTGGTAGCTTAGGGGATGATTTAAAAATCCTGAACATGAATATCTAAACTAATAATATGTCAAGGAAACATTTTATGTTTGTTTGCACCTTGAAAGCTTTGAAACTAATCAAAAACTTAACCGAAACAAAAAAAAATTTTGCCTGTCGGGACGCTACACCCCGGGTGACATTTTGTTCCCCTATTACAATCTGTTTGAAAACAATAAGCTACTAATTTGGCTGGATCTACATGTCCTGATAAACCTACTATTATAATTATCATCGAGAGCTACTCAATTACTAAACTTTCTAGTAGACACTACTTGACTCAGTCAACAAATCTTCTGCGAGTGTGGTGTAATAGACTTAAAGTATTTTAACGGTGCAGGACGTGGACGAAACCGCGGGAAGCAAGCTAGTTAACTATAACCGAACGCTGTGAACCAAACCTGGCGCTTACATTTGATAAGCGACAACAAACAGCAAATATTGACTTAGATATAAACATATTAAGTACCAATAATGTCATATTTCTATTTGTACATTAAAGTGGTAATCACATTTTACTTTTACGTTTTGAATGGCTCGTTGTAAATCGGTTAAGTGATCAATTTGAAAACGGCAAAATGTCACGAACACTTATTTAAGTAAGTATACTAGTTACAAAGATAACGCACGAAAATGTGCATAAATGTACTTAGGGGTAAAGCTTTGGTTTCCTAGGAAAGCGGTGCCGTCAAATAGCGGCCGTAATACAGCGGTGAACGTTATTTTATTGAAAGCGGTGAAGCTTTTTTAATACGTATTTGTGTTTTTTTTTCGAAACAACGTCAAAAATGAGTTCCAACTCTTGGAGCAGCGAGGACGACGAAATTTTAATAGATTTCGTTCGTAACCACGAAGCAATAAATAATAAAAAAAGTAAAGATTATAGAAAAAGTCAACTAAAACATTATTGGTGTCGTGAAATTTGAGAAATATTAAATAAAACAGGTTAGTAAGTATAATACAACTAACAAAAGTTTATGACGGTGTGTTAAAACGGCCGTGGAACTTTCCACATGTCATCACCGTAAAGACGACCGTCTATTTGCGTCCGTAATATTACGGCCGCTATATGACGGCACCGCTTTCCTAGGAAACCCACATGTAGATAGTGTTTCAGTTTTTTAAGCACAGGGAAATCAAAGTTAAGGGTCTAAAAATAACTTAGGATGCAATTTTCAGTCCAACTACTCATCTAAATTAGTGTTTTTTTATAACGGTTAAAGTACAAAGAAGGTACACTTATTACCCTACTCCGCCCATTTTTATTAAAAATACTTATTTAGGTAAAGATAGACTTGACAGCAGCTCTATTATAAACTAATGATATAAAAAAAATATATATAAAAATCTAAGTAGCAATACCTAACGACAGCAAACCTTAATTATCTTTACTCCTACGAACCACAAATAAAAGTTATTTAAACAAAATAAAATCACTCTGTAATGTACTTACAGACTACCATTAAAAAGTCAACAAGACAACAGACGTACAAAATTATTCTCAGTCTTACGGCCGTTTCTATATTCTATCCGTTGTTACTTACTAGAGACAGGAAATTGAGATTGATAGAAAATTGACTTGTATGGGGCTAATGTCAAAATTCGGTATTTGACAAGGTCACAAATATAATCCTTTATCATATTTATTTGGTAAAGCAACTAAAAATAATGACACTTTCATTTATCGTTTTCATAGAAAAGACATTTTCATTTTTCTATCGTTTTTGTAAGCAAAATAAGTACGCATCTTGATGTAAAAATCTATACCGTCATCGTTCGTATTTACATACAAATTGCATAGAGAGTAACCGTTTTTGAGAGTACATTAAAGGTATTGAATATAACGTTATATCTCTAGTCACTAAAAGGACAGATAGTTAGCTTATTGGGACCGAACGCAGTGCGAAAGAGACGCTAACTTTTTTTCACTACATCCATTGTTTTTGACGCAAGGCGGGAACTTTTCTAGCCAATCATTGTACGCGAGAGAGAGAGAAGGTTATACACTTTTATTTGAGTTAAAGAAAGAGTAAGATGATATTCTTGAAGTCGATTTTGAAATTAGTAAGTATGGCGTTTGGTTTTAAACGCGGGGTAAAATGTTTGACATTTGTTTTTGTGAATCAGTAATGAAAGTGTGATGAGTCATTTTTGTGGTATTATCATAAAAAAGCTTGAAGCTGGGTACTTTCTAGTGTAGTTTTTATAGGTATTATGATGCATGTTCTTAGCAAGAGTTTTAATATCGTGAACGTTTTATGCACATCAACATTTGAATAGATTTAGAACATGAAAGTAATGCCACAAATCTAAGTATATTTTAGACTTCTAGACTAAAACTCATAATTTTTTCACATCGTGTTTTTTTGTCACCAATTGAGTATTTAAGTCGTAGTCGTAAGTAAGTACAAGATTTACTAGGTAATTAGTAACCTAATTGTAAGACTCTAGGTCAAAACAATCAAAATGAAATAATGGGAACGATACATAGCAAATAGAAAGTAAATTAGAAAATAAATTACACTTTTCTTAGTTAAAATGTTAATATAAAGGACAAACAACCAAGGAGTTCCATCAAAAGAAAGAAAAAAGAACATCTCAAATTATCATTGCCATAAAAAAAAACAATCACCAAAACAAAATGGCGTAACTTTCAAAAGTCGTTTCGCGCGCAAATCGCAATCTACATAAAATATATAATGTCGCCGAAATTAGTCTGCTCGGGTATAATTAATAAATGGCTGTTACCGAGGCATGAGGGATGCAGAGGGATGGAGGGGGATGAGAAATATGCACGGAGGGAGGAAAGATGAGCGGAGATGCCATAAGGGTGGTAGGTCAGGCGCCTTCTTGTAGGTCAAGCAACGTACGGTAGGTGATCCGGAGCTTGATTCTGCTATGTTAATAATGTGAAAAGATGACAATTGAATATCATAGCAGTTTTAGCGGGCATTTTGCTACTAATATTAGAATATCGTACTCCAATGACATTTCATTGGTTTGCCATTGGTCTGCAATTTTTAAGAAAATTAGCAGAATCAAGCCATACTTATTGCAATGAACGAAGAGTTTGAGTTTCTTGTCAAATCTAGACGAATATGACAAAAAAATATTTTTTATTTATAGGTGATTTTATTTTGGAAATAGTTGCGGATTCTAAAGAAGGCGTGTAAAGGCGGAGCTAGTAACGTTCCTCGTCCCCCTCACACCCGCATGTTGTCGCGCTACTTTCTTATATAGGAGATTTTACGTTATGACATCTCCGCTAGTCATTCTGTTCTCGGTGGCAACATGGATGAAATTCATTTGAACTTAAATTGGCGCCATTAGGGAGGATTGCCATAGAGAATAGCTCGTTATTGAAGTGGGGTAAGGAGGTTGGTTGTTAATTGTATTTATGTATTTGAATTTTGATGTTTGTTTATGCTTGTGTTTTTTTTTTGATAAAAAGATTAGTGATTAAGATAAAAAAATTGAAAAGGTGACAAAATTATATACCTAGTTAAGTATTTGAGTTGGTCATATCGGTTTTGTATAGAGAGCTGATAAGTGTTTAATTTGTAAACAAAAATACTTAGTCAAAAGTTCGTCTTTTCTCAGATTCTTTGCCTATTTAAGTTCCCTGTCCTATGAGTCATATGTGATTCATACTGATTGTGTCTGCATCGTAGACATAGAAGTGGTTTTTATAAGTCAAAAAAATATTGCTCAACTATATAGTCTAAAATAATAAAAATGTACCTTCTGTGTAGCACTTCTTAATAATACAGCATCCACCACCAAGCTATACCAGATACCTATAAAAAATAACATCTTAACAAGTCAAACAGCTTCAAAATCTCAAATATTTTCCATCATGTTCAGACATCAATTTATTTATTGAACAAACAAGTTTAGCCTATTTAAACATGTTAAAGAGATGTTGCAATCTCCGATATATTATCGTTATCTTAGATAAACTCATCTGGATTGTCACGAGAAATGAATCACATTGTAATTTCCGAACCATTTTTGGGTTTTCTTGAGATTATTGGTGTTGCTAGGTTTGCGGTTGATGTTTTACCCCAATATTAGTAAAAAATCAGCTGGGTTGAGGAAGTCAGATAGGCAGTCGCTCCCTGTAAAACCTTGTATCATTTTAGACTGGAAGAAAAGGATAGATAGATAAAATTAGTAACGACTCAACGGATCAGTCTATCAAATCATAAGGTTAAGGAACTCTTAGAGGAGTCGGTCCGTAGATGGGTGATTATCTTGTCATTACAGTGGCGGCGTAGCATCGGGTGGCACCCGGGGCGGACTACCTATTGAGCGCCCTCAAAAAAAAAGACAATATATAATCACGGACTAAAATTGTAAATTAAAGTATCTACCTTAAAATCGTGTAGAAATCATTCATGGTGCTTTTTGTTAGGTTTCACATAAAGAAACCGGAGACAGATCACTGCAAACTTATAAAGCGCTAGCGAAGCGAGTCCGTAATTTTTGAGTTTTGAAATAGTATAAAGTTAAAAAAAGAGCGCGAAATTTTTTAGTTTTGGGACACAAATGTACCCAAACAAGTGTAAAAAAAACGACTGCAAGGAGAAGAAGCCGCGAGCGTAGCGAGCGCGAATTTTTTGATTTTTGGGACGCAATGATACCTAAAGAAAAAAGAAAAAAGGTAATATTAAGTGAAAGGCGCGAGCGCAGCGAGCGCGCAATTTTTGAGTCTTGGAACACAAAAATACTCAAACAAGTTTGAAAAAAACCAGCGGAAAGTCAAAAAGCTGCGAGCGCGAAATTTTTCGAGTTTTGGGACACCAAAAGTCCTCCACCTCCTAAACAGCTTAAAAATGGCAGCGTAGAGCGTCAGTTGTTTTTGCTACTTCAGTGATTTAACTTTTTGTAAGATTGAGGACTTAAAGAGCAGAGAATATATCAGAAATGTTGAAAACCGCGAGCGAAGCGAGCGGATTTTTTTTTATAACTTTGAGGAATTTATTTAAGAAATCAGGTAAAAACAAAAATAAACAAGAAAGAGAGGGGTGACAATTGGACTGGCACTCCTCTCAGTGCTGCCTCGACGTCTTGCGCATGCACTATTGTAGTGTCGTTTAAAATTTGAATAGCGTGCAGTGACTGGTAGTGAACCTAGGCTTTGCAGATTAGAATGGCACCCTCAGTGACTTGTCCCTTCTGCCCGTGCCATCCTGGTCGTGCAGATATGTGCCGACCGAGATGGCACCCCCCGAGACGTGGTACCCGGGGCGGACCGCCCCCTCCGCCCCCCCCTTACGCCGCTACTGTGTCATTACAAGTTCTTCCGTGTTTTGAAAGGTAATTTGGTGGGTTCCGGCTATCATTGTCTTGAACATCTTTGGCAGTCATTGCGGAGGGGCCAAAGATTTTTCCGGTAAAGGGTTGTGGAGGTCAGATAGGCAGTCGCTCCATGTACCACACTGGTACTTAGCTGTAACCTGTTAATCTGGATACCGACCTCAACATTGTTTGGGATAAGGTCATGCAGTTGATGATGTGGCCAGAAAGCTTAGTTTAATCCTATAAACTATAATTATCAACTAAAAACACAATAACAGGTGTTCATCATTGACCCACAATTACGGTAAAGGTCCTTCTACTAGCAACACCGGCTCCCGTCAGTTATGGCGGGCAAATTGACAGCTGTCACAGATAATGTCAGGCTAAGTATGAATTATTTACTTTTTAATGTCCGTTTTTTATCTATAGGCACGATTTGTTGACGAAATGATGAAATGTATGATCGATAAACTGTTTTTTTTTTGTATGTAGGAGATTATTATCGTCGTGTGAAGATCTTGTTGGATTTTGGATGATTTTTAGGCTGTTAAATCTTGTCTGGGATCTATAGATTTGACCTAGAGTTAGGGAAACTTGAGGAAAATTATACTTTAAAGTCCGAAATCGCCAATCCGCCTTGAGCGAGCGTGGTGATTAACGCTCATTCCTTCTCTTTATGAGAAGAAGCCTGTGCCCAGTGGGATAATACAAAAGGTTATGGTAGTGTGGTTATTCCTCGCTGTCTTTAACTTTAGAGAATTAAGACACAATCAAGAGAATGTATTATGTTTCTGAAATAATGTTTTTCTCAGACTTCTGTTATACAGTTAATTCTCTTCAAATTACTTTGCCTCTCCTCTGAAATCAGCCATTTGATGCCTTGGATATATGCGTAGTTATGGTTTTTCATACATTTGGCCATTGCAAAGTTAGTATTTAGTTGCCGTTCGGATTTTGCCAACATTTCTGACGCTAGCTCAATCATTGTGCTTATGTAAGTAGTTTTTAGAGCTCTCTAACTAACCCCACAATATTATTGATTACTCAAAAAATCTAACTTAGGTAAACCATACTTATCACCAAAAACACTCAATAATCTCCCACGGCCCGATTCCCATAATCATATTTTAATACTTACCTCTACATATCTCTAAAACATCGTGTGACCGGCTTATCTACGCGAATCGGACAAACAAACACACAAACAGACTGAACACACATATTACGTGCTGTGGGAAGATAATTATGTGTATGTGGTCTAAAATACTGGCGTGGTAAGCGTATGAATGGCCTATCTATGGTGTTTACTTTTTGTACTGTTTTAGCTGTGTGTAGTGTTTTTTCATGTGCCCTGAGAGCTATGGCACATATTAGGTATATTTCTCCAGTTTTCTTTCTATGTTCACACTTTTCATCATCAAAATTGGTTACACTTTTATTTTGTGAAGATGAACTGGCAGACCCTTTTGCTTAGCTTCTAATGAACAGTGGTCATTTTCTTAAAAACTACCTTTCCTAACACCAATACCTACAAATTACAATACATAATTTAGAATGTTAGTTAGCTTTCATCTAATTCAATGGTTTTAATATAAGTAAAATTTCTGAAATTTGTATATTTAGTATTCCTAGCATTATAGGCGCTTTGGTTTAATGAGTAGGTCATCCTCCGAGCCTTTTTTCCCAACTATGTTGGGAAATGAGTAGGTAAGTACCTAATATTAAAATATCACGCATCAAAAAGTCCTCCAATTAAACTCTTCTCTCTTCCACTGTTATCAAAAGCCAGGTAAACCATTAAGTAGGTAGGTGCTTAATGGTTTACTAGCATAAACAAACATTCATATACACAGTGTATACTATACAGTGTATATTATACAGTAGCACTTGTTTGCCATCACTCGCCGTCACTTAGTGTCAATTAGTGCTGAGCTGATAATAGCGATAACGATAAAACATTGAAAGCTGGGTGTTAGGGGTAAGTGACGATTTCATGCAGGTGTAATGTTAGCCTGCTTTTTAAGTAGTTGAAAAAATATAGTTATCGGCACGGATATTGAGCTCTCGGCGGAAGAGTGGGGATCGCTTTGCGCACTGTATACTTAAGGCAATAAACCAATAAATCGCTTCTGCGCAGGTGAAGGTCAGGGCTCAATATCTGTGCCGATAACTATACTATAGATGTTTTGTCTCACTAAGGCACATGTTCATTATTTCAGCCGGAAGACGGTCTATTGCTACAAGGTTTCTTCAGCAACCCGCATCCTGGTGAGCGTAGCGATTTTCACTGACAGCGTTAATGTCTGTTTTTCATAAAACCGTTTAGGTATTTTGAAAATAAAACGTGAAAGTTCAACAAAAATGAAGTTGTGTTTAGAAAACTGACGTATATGTGAAAGCGGGTGAGCCAAACTTGCTTGACATGAACAACATTATTAACCTTTATTTTTGTCTCACTAAAGGGCTGCGGCCTCTTCTCTTCTTTCAGAGAACGAAAGATTCATGATTCATGATTCATGTTCTAAAATGCAGATTTCCTCAAAATGTTTTCCTTCACATTTACTCAGTCATTGGTGTCCAAGATACAGTTAGAAAGTACGTTTACGTAAAAAAACAATTTGTAATAGAAAATATTCTTCCTTCATATAAAATTACCTCTAGTTAGCTACGGAACCACCACCATAAAACCCAGTTCGCGGCGCCCACATTGTTATTTAAACAACTTTGATCCGCAGTGGACGAATATTTGTCGAAAAGCAAAGCTTTTTATGTTACCAATCGAGATAAAATAATAATAATATACACGAGAAATACTTCGATAGGAAAACAATGGACTTTACTGACTACTCTATGAAATATTGCTGTAATCAATACTTATAGACTACTGGTTGTGTCTTGCGGTTTCACCCGCTTTCTGAAGGAATTCCTTCCAGTAATCGGATAGAATATAGCCTATATGTTACCTCGGGAATCATCATCATCATCATCATCTCAGCCACAGGACGTCCACTGCTGAACATAGGCCTCCCCCTTAGATCTCCACAGATACCTGGATTAAAGGGAATAAAGAAGCTTTAAATTACATATTTTAAATCGCTTTAGTTTAGGTATTTTCGGAACCAACTACTTAGTGTTGCTTATGGGTGCAAAATACTCAGCTGGAGTCCTCACATGTAATACTGTGACGATAATGATTAAGTTTTATCTAAATTGCAATATTAAGGCGACGAATTGGTCGACAATAATTCCATAACCGGCACGCGCATCTAAGGCGCCAACAGGGGTCGGAGCGTCTGAGCGGGGCGAGGATAACAATACGCGCGCTAGCTTATAACTAAAAGTCGTAAGCGACAAAATGGTTTTGTAATTTTATTATTTAGAAATGATAATTTGATAAAAATTCCTTCTACAATTTTAAAGAGTATGTATATACTCAACTACTAAAAAAGTTAAGAAGCTTAAATCGGTCCCGTTTGCCCATAATATGTGAATCTCTTTTTAAAAAGAGGTATGTTTGATATATTTTTCTCTGTTATAAAAGTTACCTAATCATGTTTCTACGTCTAACAAAATAAGGCTTATATCATGAACTTTCAGGTAACCAAGTTGTACTTTGATCCGTTTTGTATTTACTGAGAAAAATTGACATCCTTGGCGCCAAAAATTCCAATTCGTCCTCTTAAGTAGTTATAATAAAGTTTGTAATTTAACGAGAGGTTTACTGTTGAAACATCTCTTCCTTGTTAATATTAGGTATAAATGCCAAAGTCACACTTTCATACTTTAAAAAATATCTAAAACCTGTGAAAGGCTTCGTTTTATGCAGGTGCTGTAAGTAGTTACCCGCTTTTCTCCTTTGATGAAGTGGTTTAAAATACAATACTGGGTTCGATTTTATTTCTTTTCTTCACAAAGAGTATCTTGTCTTACATAAAACTATAGATTTAGAATAGATAGTACATTACGATTAGCTATATTCTTTCTCTCTTTATACATACATGTAGTATACATATGTATACAGTGGCTATGTATATATGTATACAGTGGCTACATAGCAGTAGTCGTATATAACGGTAGGTGAGTGCGATTAAAACAATTAACAGCGAATGAAACGTACAGCGTTCGTGCGCTGGTGCATGGCATGAGCGGGAGCGATTTAATGAAGTTATATTGTTCTAAAAGTTTTATCTAAAAATTGTCTAAAAGAATTGCTAAATACTTACTAATAATTATACAAATGCATAAATAACTTTGTTTGTTTTTTTTTATGCGTCAAAGCTACTGTACCTACCTCTAAAATGAACACTGATAAATTGATTGACTGGAACACGGATATTATAGAGTCTGAAAAAGGTCATAGGCTACTTTTATTCAGGCCCGGGAAATGGTTTCTGCCGCTAGTTGAGGTAAGTGCTGTTAGTTTAGGTAAATGCAGCATGTTTTCTTCTTCCATACTCTTTTATCAGACGAATCAAAAGGCATATTTTTTGCCATGTCGTGTTTCATACAATCCATTCATCGTCCCTTTCCACTATCCATATACACCACATTCGTGCTCATCACCTTCCTTACAACATGATCTTCATTCATCCGCATCACATGCCTATACCATAACCGCTAGTTTCAAAATTTAAAATGTTATTCTGATCTATAATTATGAGTATTTTACTGTCAAGTTTCATCAAAATAAGCTTTTGCACGGAACGGGAACAAACATCCGTACTTAGGTGCTTAATTTCGTGTTCGTATTAAGAGGACGAATTGGAATTTTTGGCGCCAAGGATCTCAATTTTTCTCAGTAAATACAAAACGGATCAAAATACAACTTGGTTACCTGAAAGTTCATGATATAAACCTTATTTTGTTAGACGTAGAAACATGATTAGGTAACTTTTATAACAGAGAAAAATATATCAAACATACCTCTTTTTAAAAAGAGATTCACATATTATGGGCAAACGGGACCGATTTAAGCCTCATAACTTTTTTGGTAGTTGAGTATGTACATACTCTTTAAAATTGTAGAAGGATTTTTTATCAAAGTATCATTTCTAAATAATAAAATTACAAAACCATTTTGTCGCTTACGACTTTTAGTTATAAGCTAGCGCGCGTATTGTTATCCTCGCCCCGCTCAGACGCTCCGACCCCTTTTGACGCCTTAGATGCGCGTGCCGGTTATGGAATTATTGTTGACCAATTCCTTCGCCTTAATAGGATTACTTATATGAACTATCCATTTTAGTAACACCACATTACTTAATAGTTAGTAACACGAAACAGACCTACAGATTTTCCCATCAAAATGCATTACCAAATAATTCCAACCCCGCTCTCGCTTGTCCCCCGTCCCCTACGGGCGGGGGAGTGCCGGGCGGCAGTTCCACCGTCGAGAGGTAATTTGTTAGGTAATAGCTCCCCCGGCATATCTTTAATCTCATCGCTAATTGGATGGCGACCAGGGACGGACTGTGAGGGGATGAAATATATTCAATGTGGTGGTGAATTGTTTTTACTTGATTGTGAAGAAGGGTGGTGTTTAGCTGTAGGTTTTATGAAAGTAACTTGAGTACCTAATAGTGGTTGTAGTAATGTTGGTTTAACAGATTAATTGTGTCCTTATTTATGAAACTTATGTATGATTCAGAATGTCGACAAAATAAATTACCTACTCAGTTCTTTTATAAATGTTTGTAGATCGTAACACACATACTTAATGAATTATGATGGACTCATTTAATGGATCATAGAGGCTATATTTGTATATTAGTATCTCGCCTACAGTATATTGGCAACATAGCTAATTTCCAATAAATTATAGAAACACGACTTACTACGAATAATAGTTGTTATTAATAATAACAAATTAATGATAAAAACTATCACCATTTAATTTAAAAATAAGCCTCTCACTTGCCAAATCCCAGGCTAGCACAACCGCACAGATCTAGCGATTGTGCTCACAATAACTTTATATAATGTGACATTATTGCCTGACTACCCCCTCCCTACCCCTGGGGGACAGGGGAGCGGGGGGAGGGGCAATGAGAGAACATTTGCAGTAATTGTCGCAATTAGAGAACTTGCGATGTGCTCGGGAAAGCCGGGAGTGGGGAGTTCAGTATTTTTTTTTTACATTTATGTATGTAGTTTATTTTTGACTGGAAAATCAAATTTTGATCAGGAGTTTTTTAGTTGTTGTGTTAAATGATTAGTTTACTTGCTGTTTCTCGTGATTTCACCATCGTCCCGTGAAAACTACTCGCACCCCGTTTAAATATAATCTATAGCCTCTCTCGATAAATGGTATGGTCTATTCTTCGTATCTTTCCAGTAGGTAATATTAAAACAAATTCAAATGGTTTCAGCAGTTGCGGACGCTTCAGATATCAAACCATGAAACAAACGGTTATTTTCCTCATCAGTTTAACTTTCTACTTTAGATGTCCTGAAAATCAAAGCATAACAAAGGACGTCCTTACGTCCTTTGTTATGCATGTAAGGACATGCATTTAATAATAATTTATTTATATTTTCAAAGTTATGACCAAAAACTTATATTCAAATCAATCAGCTCAACGTGGTACCAAGCTCCCGGTCTACGCAGTGTAGTCGGCTGACAGAAACGAACAAATTAAAGATGAGAGCAGACGAAACAGACAAACTGTAGCCACCAGCGCTATAGCTCAGAGGTTAGGAGTGTGCTTGAGGTGAAGGTTCAATTATTGACTAGTGTTTTTTTTGTTCCAAATAATTTGGCAATAATATCTAGATTCTAGACTACTACTACTAGATTTGGCGTAATACGTAGTACAAAACTAAATAACTAAATTAGTAAATAATAACTACGTATTACTTACTTATCTAGATTGTAGATTATTTAAATATTATTTTAATCCATACTTATAATAAATCTGTAGAGAGGTCAATTCTGTACATTAAATATATTTCCAAAATAACTATCAGGGGGTGATTAGTGATCGATACTGATGCCAAAAATGTAATCAGTACCTACATTTTTGTCTGTCCGTCTGTCTGTCTGTATGTTCGTTATAGAAACAAGAACTACTAGACGGATTTTAACGAAACTTGGTACAATTATTCTTCAAGCTCCTGGGCAGGTTATAGGATACTTTTCATCACGCTACGATCAATAGGAAAATGTTCGGAAAACGGGAGAAGTTTCTCTATTTTTAAGCTTCTGTCGGGTGTGCATTTTACATTTTATTTCTCTTTAGGTGAAGTAGTAATACTTAGTTATGCATAGATTTAGATAATTGGATTGGCTGGTGTTTATTATTTCTTCTTCTCTTTGCACAAAGTCCGAATCTAACGCGGACGAAGTCGCTGGCAGAAGATAATTTTTATAATATTATTTAAATCGGTTTAGTATGTGGGAATTTTTTTTTCAAATTTACCAATTTGCTTGTTAAAGTTATTTTGGCCTGAAAAACAGACAGACCGAGTCACTTTCGCATTTAAAATATAAGTAATTTTCGCAAGAAAAAAAAACTAGTCAAAATGTCTGGTAAAAAGCGCAATTAAAAGATTCGAGTAAAGCTACCACAGTCAGACAGAGACAGAGCACCAACCGTGTATGAGAGTGAGCGAGACAGCTGCAGTGGTAGCGTTAATCAACTGGCTGTTGTTGTGAGCGAGACCGGACGGACTTAGGAGTGAGGATATTAGCCAAGAGAGAAGAGAGAGGTTGTATATTTTAAGGGGATTCGATTTAGGTGCTACCTACTAGTTAAATTAAAGAATGATGACAATTCAAATATTTTGCATTAAAAATGAGAGAAACATTTACAACTTTCGGAGTTAACATTCGGACAAAGACAGTTTGGGACTTAGATAAAATATGAAATTAATATTGTTAATTTTTTCCAGTCATGTCCTGACACTACCGTGGGTATGTATGTCCTAGGTACAGAGAGCCATTCCCAGTGTCATTCCTAGTGTCAGTCATTTAGGTAGTCAACTAAGGCGATTATCACACTGCCCCGCATGATGCAGCGTAGTGCGTGGATGCGTTTTTTTCCGTTGTATGGAAATATCTCCGTTTGTATGGAAAACACGCATAGTCCAACACACTGAAAATGCATCCACGCGCGTTCATGCGGATCACGCACATACATGCGGAGAAAAACGCACCCCCGCGCGTAGGTGCGGGGCGAGACGCAAGGTATGGCACACTGAATCCCGCAGTGACGCGCGTGATTTTGAATGGGCGTGACGTGTATGTTTGAAAATGGAACTCGATGAGGGGATCTTCACACTGCCCCGCATCACGCTGCATCTTGCGTGTCGACGCACCTACGCGCGTTCCTGCGGGAGTGCAGATCTGCATCATCGTGCGGGTTTTTCGCGCACTCACGCGCGTAGTTGCGTTTTGTTAATTCACGCACGGCGGCTCTCATCGAGTTCCATTTTCAAACATACACGTCACGCCCATTCAAAATCACGCGCGTCACTGCGGGATTCAGTGTGCCATACCTTGCGTCTCGCCCCGCACCTACGCGCGGGGGTGCGTTTTTCTCCGCATGTATGTGCGTGATCCGCATGAACGCGCGTGGATGCATTTTCAGTGTGTTGGACTATGCGTGTTTTCCATACAAACGGAGATATTTCCATACAACGGAAAAAAACGCATCCACGCACTACGCTGCATCATGCGGGGCAGTGTGATAATCGCCTTAGGGCTGGTGATCATTTAGTAATTATGGGATCTTCACACTGCCCCGCATCACGCTGCATCTTGCGTGTCGACGCACCTACGCGCGTTCCTGCGGGAGTGCAGATCTGCATCATCGTGCGGGTTTTTCGCACACTCACGCGCGTATTTGCGTTTTGTTAATTCACGCACGGCGGCTCGGCGATTATCACACTGCCCCGCATGATGCAGCGTAGTGCGTGGATGCGTTTTTTTCCGTTGTATGGAAATATCTCCGTTTGTATGGAAAACACGCATAGTCCAACACACTGAAAATGCATCCACGCGCGTTCATGCGGATCACGCACATACATGCGGAGAAAAACGCACCCCCGCGCGTAGGTGCGGGGCGAGACGCAAAGTATGGCACACTGAATCCCGCAGTGACGCGCGTGATTTTGAATGGGCGTGACGTGTATGTTTGAAAATGGAACTCGATGAGAGCCGCCGTGCGTGAATTAACAAAACGCAACTACGCGCGTGAGTGCGCGAAAAACCCGCACGATGATGCAGATCTGCACTCCCGCAGGAACGCGCGTAGGTGCGTCGACACGCAAGATGCAGCGTGATGCGGGGCAGTGTGAAGATCCCCTAACCGTGTGACGAGTCTTCAGCCGTAATCAACCGGACATTTATTCAGACTGACAGCTAGGCTGTTACTGAAAATATCGTGGTTAACCATCACCGAAGTAGCTTTTTTATTTTTTTACTATTAGACCCTAAGATGAGATCCTAATTTCGAGTTCTGAAAAAGAAATGCAATTCGTAATTTTCAACTGAAAAACTGGTAACGCCATCTGTTGATGATTTTTAGGACTATTTCCAAACACGGTCTTAGTATAGCTATTCGTCAATAGATGGCAGTACATAAAAGTTTCCATTAGGTGCTGCCAGATGTCACTATTAGCAGTTCTAATTGTAGTTTTACGCTAATAGATGGCGCTGTTTTTGGCAATTTTTGTCTTTATCTTTTCAAAATCATTATTCTACATTTGTGCGTAAAATCCTCTCTTCAGTATTTCTAGGTACTATCAATTCAAATCGGTTGAGTCTATATTCATAACTAATCATGACGCTATCAGTTTTAGGATATACTAAGGTTGAAATAAAACTCAATAATATATAGGCTAAAATCTTTATTATTAACAATAATATACTCTACATGTTACAATAAACTTTCTTATAAATAGCGTCCTACTGTCCGCGACGTTTGAGACAAACCGTCTCTATGGTATCCGTAGATGACGTTACAATTTTTATGCACAGATTATCAATGATATTTCAATCAAAATCATGTTCATTTAGTAGCAAGTTTTAATAATTCTGTACTTAATGAGAATGAAATAATTTTGGTTACAGTTAAATCATATTAATTGATATTAATCAATCAATATATAATTTTATGTTGTCATGCAGTTATAAGGCCCGGTAGACTATTGACACTTTAGGTCAAGGCAACAGAAACCTTATAAGTATCGAAATAAAGTTGAAATTTAAATTTTATTTCTATACCATTAAGTTTACAGATATTATCAGTGGCCGGAGACGAGAGTTTGAAGAAAAAAAAACATTGAAATTGGTTGTTTAAAAACTTATCCGCTCCGGACCTCATATTACAAGAAGTAAAAAAATTATAACCAAAGTTATAAAATTATTAAAAATCGCTACAAAATCACAGTAATTTCCATCAATCAAAGTGTGTTTATTTTTTGTCAAATACCAAATATTCATGTGAATACGAATTTTATGTATTTTTTTATTTAGTCGAAACATTTCTAAACATTTTATTAGACTGGAAGCCGACCCCAACATAGTTGGGAAAAGGCTCGGCAGATTATGATGTTTTATAGACATATTGCAGTTTCGATTTTTTGACAAAATACCATCCATCTATTAAGTCGGTTAATAGTGTGCCTCTAAACATGTTCAATACATTTTTGTGAAACTTTAGTTCAGTAAGCAGAGTAGAACGTCCGTTTTCCATAAAACAACTGCATACTTTGAAAATTGAACGTGAAAATTCATATTAGACAGTTGTTTTAAGAAAACTGGCGTTTATATTGTCGGTTAACTCGGGTTTTAGTGTTGTTTTTGAACAATTATTTTGTTTATTTCACAAAAGTCAGTTTTCCATTACTCTGATAATTTCAATTAGTTTTTAAAAATAAACTAGCGCAATTTTGCTATTGTCTCCATTTAATAATGTTTACCAAATAAACACTTTTAGTTCTCGCCAAATTACTCTGCCAGTCTGAAGTTAGCTACTTATTTGTTGTTTTAAGAATAGTAGCTAAGTTCAGATTGTCAAAGTTATGTGAAAACTGTGAAGTCGGATATTTATGTTCTTAACGGTTACTTAAAAACTATTATTACATTGAATGATGTGGAATTGAATTTCATGAATTAGAATATGAATATGAATTTCATGAATTAGAATTTCAAGCTTGTTAAATAGTACGAAAAGAAATTAGATTCTCATCAAATAACTATGCCATTCTGCCTTTTTTGACATCTTACGCCTCATGCTTGCTCAGTATTTTTAAACCCGGACGCTAATAAGATTGTTATAAGCTTGAGAGCTATTATTTGTTTATCTGAGGCACCATAGCTCATGACCGAATAAACCGATTTGGATGCGAGTTTTTTAGATGCCAGCGGTGTTTCATCAAAATCGGAATATTATTTTACGTTATTACTTATTTTTCATACATTTTGACCAGTTTGAAGGCACTAGTAACCCAACTTCAGAACGGTAGAACTATTTGATGAGAAGTATATTTTTTCTTTTGACATGTTTTATAGTTATCGGCACGGATATTGAGCCCTGACCTTCACCTGCGCAGAAGCGATTTATTGGTTTATTGCCTTATGTGTACAGTGCGCAAAGCGATCCCCACTCTTCCGCCGAGAGCCCAATATCTGTGCCGATAACTATATCTTGAATAAATATTTTTTCACAAAACCCAATCCCACACAGGTATAAACTAAAAAAAAAAAACAGAGAGAGAAAGGTAGTTTTTAAACTAAAAGATAGAACTTAAAACAAATTAAGCCTTACTTAGTCAAAGGATATTGCGCAGTTTTTACAAAAAAACTTCAAAAAAAAACAAAGGTCTATAACGATTAATCTATGATTGTTTTTAATTAAAAAAATGACTAGATCCGGTTTGTGTGAGATCTTCCGACTACGTAAGATTCCTTTGACTTTTTTGGGGGGTAGGCAGAAATGTAGTGTATACATGGTGTTGTTTTTGTAACTCGTATATTCTTTCAAATGGTATATTATCTATTAATTTACTATTAGATTGCTCTTTGTAAAACACTGGTACTCAGCTGCAGCCGGTTAGACTGGAAGCCGACCCGAACATAGTTGAGAAAAGGCTCGGGAGATGATGATGTTACTGAATTGTTTAGTTCATCTTTTAAACAGGGAACAATTTCTTAGCAAAAAAATGTTTTTTTTTTTTTTTTTTTCTAATATTTTATATTGATGTAAATGCAATTATTAAGTTTAAAAAAAGCCAAGTAAATAACACAAAAATATACGTCAGCGTTGACATATACATTTATATTATTTACTTTGAATTATATTTTCAATTATTTTAAAGTTTATTTACAAAATGGTGAACATCAAGATGTTTTCTTACAGCCTAAAATATTTAGATGTTAACACTCACAGGATGTTAAACTCTTTCTCTATCTATGGTATAAGCACAACCATGTATTTATTAATGTTTATTTTTTATTTATTTAAAAAATACCACAACCTTTATGTGAGCGTAAATTTTTACCATCGTTTATGATGTTCAACCATTTTGTAAACACCTTTTATAAAGTTACTATTATTATTGTAACAGCTTGTACATAAAATACTATTATTGTAACGACCTGTACTTGATTTTTTTGTGGAATATTTTCGTGAAATCTTTTTTGTAGCACGCTGTACCTATTGTTCTATAATTTTTTCAACACCATGTATAGAGTAAAATTATGATTATTTTTACTTTCCATTATCAATCGATTACAGTGAATTGTAAATTCTGGGCTATTTAATAACTTACATTTTTGCAACACCTTGTATATTATACAGCATGTTCAAAAAATTACAACTGCCTATTTTGCGAACACCATGTACACAAACTTTTATTTAAAAAGAAAATCTACAATTCTGCCCCCCCACATGACTATACGATGTATGTATAATGGTATATACATGAATGTATATGTATATTATTGCTTGTAAGTCTGTGTCTAACGACGTTGGTTCCGATTATCCGGGTGTGGGCGCCGCGGGTTATTTAAAACTGGAAATTTAGTAAAAATCACTATTACTATCTTCACGCACAAACTGCTGAACGGATTTCGATGAAACCTGGCCGTAATATAGCTCAAAGTAAACATTATATAGGCGAAAGTTTGTCAGTGTGTATGTTTGTCACTTCTTCACACGAAATCGCATGAACGGATTTCAATGAAACTTTGTCAGTAATAAAGCTCATACATCAGATTGTAAGTTGATTGATTTGATTATACGTCTTAACAGCTTGAAAAGTTTTATGTCAAAACTTCAGGTAAGTTATCTGGCGATTGAAAAATCGGCCGTAAATGAGGCTTATTTACCTGGATGTACTGGTCCTGGGGAACGTCGGCACCACGTTCCTGGTGACACCTGATGATAAGAACAAACTCTTTAGTTATATAATATTAGTATTTATTTTTTTTTATGCGGAGGAATACTTCGACGCCCGATCGATGTTCTTTTATATATGTTTTATGTTTATATATATTTTATATGTATATAGTATTTTATTTTTAGTTTTGTATAGGTAAGATAAGTAGTTATAGTGTGTATCTATACTAATATTATAAAGAGGAAAACTTTGTTTGTTTGGTTGTAATGGATAAACTCAAAAACTACTGGACCGATTTTAAATATTCTTTCACTATTAGAAATTTATATATTATCTGCGAGTAACATAGGCTATATTTTATCCCGGTTCGATCAGTAGCTCCGGCAGGACGCGGGTGAAACCGCTGGAAACGCTAATATTGTATAAAATATTAGTATGCATTAATCAAGATTTTTTTTGGTGTTGAAACTATTGGCGCGGTCGATCTGTGGATGTGTGACTGACCATCTTGTCACGACGAGTTCCTCCGTGTTGTGGCAGGCACGATAAATTAGTGAATCCTGAATGTCATTTGAATATCTTTGGCAGTCGGTACGGGTAAAGTGTATGTAATGAGTGGCCTAGTGGGTAAAGGACCAGACTCTCAAGTATGAGGGCGCGGGTTCGATCCCAGGTCAGGCAAGTGCCAATGCAACTTTTCTAAGTTTGTATGTACTTTCTAAGTATATCTTAGACACCGTTGACTGTGTTTCGGATTGTAGGTCCCGGCTGTCATTGAACATCCTTGGCAGTCGTTACGGGTAGTCAGAAGCCAGTAAGTCTGACACCAGTCTAACCAAGGGGTATCGGGTTGCCCGGGTAACTGGGTTGAGGAGGTCAGATAGGCAGTCGCTTCTTGCAAAGCACTGGTACTCAGCTGAATCCGGTTAGACTGGAAGCCGACCCCTACATGGTTGGGAAAAAGGCTATGAGAATGATGATGGCAGTCGGTACGGGTAGTCAGAGGCCAGAAAGTCTTACCAAGGAGTTGCTCAGGTAACTGGGTTGAGGAGGTCAGATAGACAGTCGCTCCATATGGCACACTGGTACTCAGCTGCATCCGATTAGACTGAATGCCAAATCCAACGTAGTTGAGAAAACGATAGGCAGTTTCAATAAAAGTTGTTGGGAGTATGTTCCACCATACCTATTTCTTCCCAACGAAACCACAGTAAGTGGTGAAGGGTGGGCGTTTTGGAGCTCTCTTTTGTAAATTTGACCTTCAAAAAGTGCTGATTTTCAGCCTTCTTTGAATAAATGACTTTTTATCTAATATATCTACCTCTATATATATAAAAATGAAACCCGTTTTCCGTTGTCACGACATAACATGAAAACGGCTTGACCGATTTGGCTGTAAATTAGAGGGAAGGTAACTTAGACCCGGGAGAAGGTTTTAGGATAGTTTTTGGTCACCATCCGGCTACGGGACGCGGGTGAAACCGCGGGCGAAAGCAAGTAATTAGATAAAACTAATCACCTGTCTAAACAAATAAGGCTGTCTATAAGCTGGCACATTGACCCGGATACTCACGTCGAACCGCTCCGGCTGATGATCAGCCGGCAGGAATCTATTATTTATTACAAAAATCTCCACTCACCTGTCTAAACAAATAAGGCTGTCGATAAACGGGGACATTGACCCGGTTCCTCGCGTCGAACCGCTCCGGCTGATGATCGGCCGGCCGGTTGTCCTTGTCGGGCTTGTTGTCGTCGCGGTCGCGGCGCCGGTAGTCGGGTCTGTCCGGTTTGTGGTCCGCGCGGGGGTAGTCGCGACGGTTGTCTTGATCTGCAACAAAAGTAAAGCCACATGGCAAGTTACAAACAAAAACAAAAGTAACATACTCAAGGAAAATGTTAGTAAAATTAAAAATGAAAATGGTGAAACAATCTCAAAGCCGAATGAAATAGTTCAATTATTCAATAATTTCTTTTTAAATGTAGCTAACTGTGAACAAATTACAAACACAATACCACATTTAAGGGGTAAGAGTCAACCCAACTCTATATTTATAAGACCTGTTACTCCTAATGATATCTTTAAAATAATTAATTCTTTGAAAAATGTAAGCAGCACTGGCTTCGATGAGGTTGCAGTTAGAATTTTGAAAGATGTATCCCATATAATTTCTTTTGTTTTAAGCTATACTATTAACCTGAGTATAGAACACGGAGTTTTTCCAGATAAACTTAAGTATACCATTATAAAACCTATGTTTAAGAAGGGTGATGTTGAAGATCTTAATTGTTACAGACCCATAGCATTAATACCTATCTTCTCAAAAATTTATGAAAAAGTTATATACACATCTTTATACTCTTTTCTTGAAAGTAATAACCTTCTTGCCAGTGAACAATACGGCTTTCGTAAAAATAAATCGGTAAATAATGCTATTTATAACTTTATTCATACAGTAATAACCAATCTGGATGAAAGCAAACCAGCTGTAGCCATGTACTTAGACATGTCAAAAGCTTTCGACCACGTTCGCTTGGTCCAAAAATTAAATCATTATGGTATTAGGGGTAATATAAATAATCTTGTAAAATCCTATTTAACTGATAGACACCAAGCTACTCAAATAAATAGAGTATGCTCAATATCGAAAGAGGAAAAAAAATATGAATCTCAGTTCTCTTATGTCCGTTTTGGGGTACCACAAGGTAGTGTTTTGGGACCATTACTCTTTAATGTATATGTTAATGATTTACCATCCATAACGCAACATCAAATGACGCTTTTTGCTGACGACAGCACAGTTCTGTTTAGTGGCCACAATATGCACTCTAGTATTAATGTGGAGATAGATACATTCTTAACTACAGCAACTGAATGGCTATCATCTAATAATTTAAATATAAATCTGTCAAAAACAAAAATAATGAAATTTAGGCAGAGTTTTATAGCATCTGCAAATTTAAACATAACATTCAAAGATACAAATATTGAAGAAATTGATGAAATTAAGTTTTTGGGGCTACATATTGACAGGAGACTTAACTGGAAAAATCACATAGACTATGTTTGCAAGCGCTTGAATCAGCAGTCATATGCCCTCTACAAACTGAATAAAATAGCAGATAGATCTGCTGTTCTTAGTGCGTATCATGGCTATGTTTCTTCCATTTTAAGATATGGGCTTATTTTCTGGGGTAATTCAACCAACAAAGACCTGGCTTTTAAAGCGCAAAAGCGATGCATCCGATCAATTGTAAATATAGATTCAACTGACTCCTGTGTTCCACATTTTAAGAAATTGAAAATACTACCACTTCCTTGTATGTTTATCTACGAATGTGCCATCTTCGCTAAATTAAATATCCACCATTCTAAATTTAGTAATAGAACCAGACGTAAAGACAAAATGACACGTGAACCCCACAAAACTGCTCTTTTCCACAAAAGTGTTTTTTATCTTATACCCGACATTTATAATAAATTGCCAAAAACAATGAGAGATTTAGAGTTACATAATTTTAAAAAGAAATTATTTAAATTGTTAATAGACAAATGTTACTATACTCTAAAAGATTATTTGGATGATGTTATTTAATTTTGATTGAGTTTATAATTTATGTTTATAATTTATACTTATAATTTTAATTGCAGCCTTGATATTATTATGTGAATTAATCTATAATCTAATTGAAAGTTTATAAAATGTTACCTTAAAATTATTGTATGCCATTATGGCGGGTCATAGCTGTGTACAATTTAAAAACCATGTAACAACTCACTGTTTACCTATGTACCACAATAAAGAATATTTGTATTTGTATTTGTATTCTGTAAGAAAAATCATTACTTTTGTAAATTCTTTGTTTACTATCGCCTTTCTTAATATTTTTTTTGTAAAAATTACGAATCAACAAATTACGAATTAACGAATCGTATATAAATAAAAAATAATTAAAATGAAAACTTTTAACATTGAAATACAAGCCGTTTACCCGCGATCTCCCATGTTACGAAGAGTGTAGCTTTGCAACAAGGAAATATTTTTTCAAAGCGGTTCGGTAGTTTGGCTTACCGGCTTAGCTTTGGTTCACAGGCTTCGGCATTACTAAAGAGTGTTATACAAGGTGTTGATTTGCATTTGTGCCATATTTCAGGAGGAGGACATAAAATACGTAAATAATCGATTGGAATTACAGTAGACGGGAAAAAGCTAATATGCACTGCTTTTTTCGTCATACTACGACATTACATGTCGTAGTATGCAGAAGTAATCTAATTTTATGAATGAAATTTATGAATGATCGTTACGTATGCTTTGTGTTTGCGTTTGTGTGAGGGCGCAGCACGGTTTTAAGGCCAGTAACACACGCGCCAAGTTTTAATACGGCGAGATGACATTTACGGAATTCCGAAAAAAAAATACGTACCAATTTTTTTGTTGATTTGGGTCGAGAATCATTAGCATAATTACGTCCTTGAATATGGCACGGATGCAAATCAACAGCTTGTATATAAGTACAGATTTTTTTTATGTAACCTATCTGTGTCCGAACAGGGTTCATAACTGTGCAAAGTTTTAAGCTTTTAACATCTATTGTAATACGCTGGCATGCAAATAAATATATAAGTATGAACAATATGTAATAATTATTTTATAAGTATAGAACTTACATGTATTCTTCGCCTGCATACTCCGGATGGAGTCGACGATGGCACGCGCCGCTGACGTCAGGTGCCGGTCGTCGTTTGTGCTGCGACTGAACAAAATAATTATAATTTTAATATTGTACTTTTACAATAATTATGGTTTATAAAATGTGTGTGTCTACAAGTCGTGGTGACCTGGTGGGTATATGGTAATACCAGCCTCTTTTTTAGTGGGAACATTAATGAGATATTAATAACTGTTTAAAGCTGAAGGCAAACATCTTGAGGAAATCTGGAATATTTATATAATGTGTGTGAATTTGGCGCATTTCATAATATGACGTCACAAGCCCTGCTAGAATGCTGGGCTTTATTTCAGAACTGTGGGTACAATGTATCTTATTGGTACGAAGTAGTTTTATATGGACACAAATAGTCCCCTTTGTAACAGCTACCTGCAGATATATGCACACACACACACACACAAACACACCCTCACACATGTACAGACACATATACACCCACAAGCGTGCAGTTTAAATCTAAGTTATTTATTTATGGTATATTGATGTAGAAGAGCGGAGTGTCCTAATACAGGCATTTTTTGCCTAAAAGGAGGCTCCTATCACCAACTTATGTTAAACCTTTAAAACATAAATAAAGATTTGATTTGATATGCTGTTGAAGTGCAATATATCTTAGTGTTGGTACTTAGTAGTTCTATATGGAAAGAGGTACTCTCCTACGTTATAGCTACGTGTAGGTACATGCAATAGCAGTACAATATATTTCAGTGCTGGTACAAAGTAGTTCTATACGGAAACAAGTAGTCCCCTACCTTATATAAGATGCTTTAATATTACCTGCCAGGACTTGAATGGGGGGTAGTATTGCGGTTATAGATTACAATAGTGAAGAAATTTCGTTCCCCGGAACAGTCAATTCAATTTGAGACATTAAACAAGTTAAATTAACATTGGCTGTACTCTGCATAACGTGGTTCACAAATTAGGCGCGTAGTGTCGCTTCGTCAATGAAAACAACTGCTATCTCTTTCTATCTGTTCTGCAAGAGTGGCAACGCGCAACTCTACTGGATGGTTTTAAACTAATAAATTAAGTCAAAATACGTATTTTTTGTATGAAAAAAAAAAATGAAAAATAATCAATTATATATCTTTACTATTGTAATCTATAAATGCAATACTACCCCCCATTCAAGTCCTGGCAGGTAATATTAAAGCACCTTATAGTAATTTGTAAATAAATGCTATTGAAGTGTAGTATATTTTAGTGCTGGTACAAAGAAGTTCTATATGGCAACAAGTAGTCCCCTATGTTATAGCTACCTAATTAATATAAATTATCATAATTTGTATCTATGTTGTATCTATGGTAAATAATAGAATACAGTACACGTACCCCATAACCCTCGCACTAAAGCTGTTAACGGGACAGTTCCCGAGCAGGCCGCTGCCGCTGTTGCGTCGGCGCCACTCGTCGCGTCGCTTGTCTCTGTCGCGGGTGTTCATTTGGGCCATTTGTGTTTTTATTTGTTGTATCTGTGGGAAATACATGTCGGAGGGGCGAACATCAGGATGGCACTATTGTCCGACATCAACTAGGGTAATCGTACGAAGAGATAACTCAAAAGGAACTCTAAACTCAAAAACGTTTATTCAAATTAGTCAGAACAAAAGACAGCCCCCAAAACGCCCGCCCTTCACCACTTCCTATGTGTTTTGGCTGGGGAGAAGAAGTGGCGGAACAAACTCCCCAGCAACACATGTCTGTCTGTTAGGTTAGAAGAACCTTACCATACGATAGACGTTACAATAATCTTTACACTTTACAATATGGATCTACAACGGTACTACAACACTAGGTAATAACACTAGGTACACTAGACGTGACGTAGGGCAGTTTCGAGATGTGTTCCACACGACGACTCAACGAAGACTGAGCTCCGCCGACGCCACGCTGACCACCACGACTCTGCCAAGCGCGCCAAAATGTTGTTTCACCGGAAATGCCACCAGATGGCGCGCTTGCGTCTCGTTTAGTGTCCGTACTATTGACCGTCTCCGACACGGCCATCCTGCATATACCCACGTCCTCGTGGGTTTAATCTGCAACAACAAAACACAGCACAGTACGTTTGCCTCGGCCACTCCTGACCACAACAGTAACTCTCGATCTTTGTTTTACTCTCTTATATACGCTCGTCCATCACTGATCATTTTACAACTCTTTATACCCCATTAATTCAACTCCTATCACTTGGGCCCGGATAATTGAAAGAGGCGTCCCTTCGACCAGATATCTCTCTAGATAACGTGGACCGGACAACCGTTCTACACCATAGGCGTCCCTTCGACCAGTTATCTCTCCAGACAACATGGACCGGACAACTCTACAGCGTCCCTACAAAAGAGCTGACCCGGACAACTGAAAAGGCGTCCCTTCGACCAGTTATCTTTCCAGACAACATGGACCGGACAACCCTACAGCGTCCCTACGATCACTCTTAAGTCTCGTCTAATCTCAGTCCACGCCGCCACGCGGCCAAGTCAAATAGTCAAGTCCCACTGGACTGTGCTAAGCGACATGGTTAGAGTCACCAGAACCTACGACCAGTTAAGGCCAGCTCTTAATATGACCCCCATGCCGTGCTACAGCGTCCCAGCGAGCACACACGAAAGTCAGTCACAGTTAAAATACGTCGTGGAACATCGACCCTGAGGGCCAGTCCCTGTCATTCAATCAGTCACACTAGTCACGTGTCTTGGGACATCAGCCCTGCGAGCCAGTCCCCAAGATCTGTCACATGTCATGGAACATCGGCCCTACGAGTCAGTCCCCACAGTCCACCTAACCCGTAACGGTCAAGTTAGTCGCCAATCAGTTTTGTCAACGTAAATGTCATCACATGATACTTTCTAAATTCCATGGTCGTGAACCACCCTCTCGGTCTCCTAAGCCCTTAGTTCCTAGTTACATTAGAAGTCGCAGTAGTAAAGTAAACCCACAAGTTCTCAAGTTTAAAAAATGTCGTAAGACAAATAACCTCAACATAAAGCAAAAACGGATCGGTCTCACCGGGTTTCCACTCAACGCGCATGATGATGCGCACATCGCTATGGCGCGCAGTACAGCAAGGCTTTCGCGGACGTGAAGCCACGGAGATGCACGAGCACCAACACTCCATCCTCACGATGTCACGTTGGGCTCCTGGTAGGCAGCTGAGATGCTCCGCAGTAATTTTGTCGCCATTTTGCACAATAACCACCGTCATTGTTGAAACATGAAAATGAGAAGATAAATCGATTAATTTTCCAGCGTACCTTCAATAACTAGTTTGACATGTCACAATGGAAATCGATACCATTACCATAACCGTGGTTACCATACTTGTACCTTCGCTGAAGTTCTTAATCAATTTTCTACCATCAAAATTCTGATGTTTCCTTATTTTGTTTTCTGCCTACTGGAAAACATGGTTATCAGCATGTGCCTATCGTGCACTCAGAAATCCAGAAAGTTTGTCTTCACGTGGCGAATTCTTAACACATGTGGGCATTCGGATTACATCCCACTTCTGATGTCGGCGTCAGGATCCGACATCGTTAAATAAAACAAAGAGGTCTTCACACAGTCACTTGGTTTATTCCAACTAACACAATATTAGTCACTACAATTAATATTAACGAAATAAATTATCACGTGGGAGGTGTGCACTCCGCAACGGTCGGTGAACGAATGACCCGAGTCGTGCGCGCGCGCCGCTTTATATAAGGTCCACCGTTGACAGATCGACGGTTGACACATCGACGGTGGCGCCGTCATACATTAAAAATATGGTTAAAAAAAATAATATTTAAGTCTTTTATGTTCGGAAAAATAAGCTTTCGCTAGTAGTTTCACTCGCACCTCGCAATGATCTAACTAGTTTCGGTACCAAGATAACGAAGTAGCTTATAATTTCCTTGATAAATGGTCTATCTATCACTGAGACAATTTTTCAAGTTGTGCCTGTAGTTCGAAAGAGATGATCGCGTTCTAAATAAAATAACATGCTTCAGATATATAAATAGTATTAGTATTTCAAGTATTTTTAGATTATGTAGACCAATTTATATGTATTATAAAAACGAACTTAAAGTTAGGATAAAGGGGACATATTAAGCGGTCTTATTGGGTCTATTTGGCACACACATTAATATTTTTACCGTATTTATGTATTTTGCGAGACCATAGAAATATTTATTTATTTATTTGCTTATACTGTTGGTAATTACATAAAATGTTACAATTTATTTTTCTTCCTATTTGAAATCAAATCGTTGTAGCTACTTAAAAAAAGTTCTAAAAACCCACCTTAGCAGCAATATCATTATGCTGTCTATTCTCCTCGAACCTCTCATCATGAGGAGTGTTCCTTGAGGAGCTGGACACAGAGTTCCTCTTGGAAGGTCGGCTCGACAGGTTCGAGGGTCGCTGGTCTACTGGCTTCTCGATCACAGGGTAGACCGGCTGGCATACTTGGTAGGGCTGTTGGATTACCTGCAGAAATATTATTGGAATATGATTTTTTTTTTGTTAAAAGCTATGATACTTTTTCTGGGGTTATATTATATAGATCCGTTTTAGATAAGTACCGAGGGCACTTATTTATGGCATTAGGCTGAAAACTATGATGCTTTTAAGTGCCTTCTATCTCCAAAATCAATTTAAACCGTATTTACAGTATGAATATTTAAGTGCTGGTTCGAAGTAGTCTCTATAGACACATGTAATACCTCCACATTAAACTTACCTGTTGGTTCATGCAATTTTAGTATTGGTACGAAGTAGCTCCCAATGGAAACAAGTAGTCCTCTACATAAACAAGTAGTCCCCTACATACACAAGTAGTCCTGTACAGTTACCTGTGGGTAGACGATATTGTAGTGCTGGTAGGAGGGCTGCGGGTACTGCACGATGGGGTACAAGTCCGGTAACATCAGCTTGTGTGACACGCCGTGGGTTGGCATCGCCCAGGGAACTTGCTCTTGGTATTGCTACGGAAAAAATAAACATTTGTTAGTAAAAAAATATCAATAAGGTAAGGTAAATACGTTGAAATGCCACTTTTATAGTTCTTTTTGTTGTTAAGTTTTCTTGTTAGTTTATAACTGATAGTTATAGTGATGTAAAAAAACGAAAATTAATCGATTGTTGTGTAGTGTCGAATCGGTTGGCAAAGAAAATGGAATCGGAATTGTCGATTTAAAGATGGATTTGGTATACTTTTATAATTTTTTGACATCCGTTACACTTTCTATTTATTTAGTTTATTAACAATTAATAACGTAGTACATTATACATAAATTAACATAAACGATGAGGCAGTATTAATAATAACTTTATTTTTGGTGTAAAGTATTAAATTAGGTACCGGGTAGGGCTGTAGATGAGGTTGCGGCATCATAACGTTAGGTATTGCGTAGGGTGGCATAACCGGTTGTGGTACTTCCACTGGCCCGTATGGTACGCTGTAGCTAAAACAAATACATTAAAATTAGTAGTCAAGTGACCGACATCATAAACATCATGTTTTCTTAAAACCACTGTTTACTGTGAAAAGACTTATTTGAATCCCTAATCCGTCTTAGGCGATTACCACACGGCACCGCGCACCGTCGCGGTAGGCGGTGAAGCGGATCTCATGTCGCATTGACCGATAAATCCGTTGATGCCTAACACACGTACACCGCCTGACCGCGCGTTCGAGCGGTGCTCTGAGTGCCACCGCCCTCCGCAGCGGTGCGTGGTGCCGTGTGTTAATCGCCTTAGGGCCAATTTTACAATCATCAAACATTTTTTTTATCTGAGAAATAGATATGGCGGTTTGACATATTTTCTATGCAAAAACTGTTAAACATATTCTTCAGTTAAAAGTTTTCTAGAAAACTTTGTGCAAAACCTATTCAGCAAATAAATATTCCAATGCTAATTCTTACTCCATTTCTTTCTAGACCATAAAAATGTTAGAAGTACTTTTTGACGCTAAGAGTATGTGTTGTTTAAGGGTACGTTCAGATAGACCGGGTCGGAGAGCATCGACGCGCATTTTTCTTTTCACACAGACCGGAGCCAATCGGCTGCGCGAGCATTAAAGAGCATGCAAACGGAGACAAACGTCAAGAAAAAATACACGATCGGAGCCGGTCGCCTCCTCTTATTATTTCACACCGAGCGCTTTCGAGCATTCTCAATGACAAAAGCAGTGTGCATGCAAAAATAAACCTTACTTCAAATACTAAGTACTCAATTTTCAACGTGTTAAGAATTTACCCTGCTCTCCGAGCCGGTCTGTCTGAACGGACCCTAATTTAAATATATTTTTTATGTTATAATCTAGTAAATAAATCAGTGTAAAAATTATTAAATAAGTAAGCAATACCTTCGTTGTTGATGCTGCATCGTGTTGGTATCGACACAGGCGCCGCAAGCCGCCGCGGTATAGTCTACCGCCGCGTACGGGTAGCTCGGGTCTAAAACAAATGTACACAATATTTATATACGCTATTTGAGTAGGGTTTAAAATAAAATGGGACTAAAAATCTATATGAATACAAGGTGTTGATTTGCATCCGTGCCATATTCAAGGACGTAATTATGCTAATGATTCTCGACCCAAATCAACAAAAAATTGGTACGTAATTTTTTTTTTTCGGCATTTCGTCAATGTCATCTAGCCGTATTTAAACTTGGCGCGTGTGTTACTCGCCTTAAAACCGTGCTGCGTCCTCACACTTCTGAAATACTACGACATTACAATGACAAAAAAACCAGTGCATATTAGCTATTTCCCGTCTACTGTAATTCCAATCGATTATTTACGTATTTTATGACCTCCTCCTAAAATATGGCACAAATGCAAATCAACACCTTGTATAATAATGACAATCAATTGAATCATTTTTGAAGCAGTGATCATCAGTTTTACGTATTTATATTTTTAATATGGTGGTTTGACATTTGTGGTGGTTTAATCTATACTAATATTATAAAGAGGAAAACTTTGTTTGTTTGTTTGTTTGGTTGTAATGGGTAAACTCAAAAACTACTGGACCGATTTTAAATATTCTTTCACCATTTGAAAGCTATATTATCTACGAGTAACATAGGCTATATTTTATCCCGGTGCGGGCGGTAGCTCCCACGGGACGCGGGTGAAACCGCGGGAAAACGGCTAGTTTTTAATACAAAAGCTGTCAAACGGTCAGGCATCAAGTTCAGATAAAAGTTATCTATTGAAAAATCAGCTCTATTCAGTGTTAAAGTGTAAGTATAAAAAAACCTAATTAACAAGTTGTTTTCCTCTAGATAAGAGCTTACTCAAATAAACATAACTACCTTAAGAAAACTCTCAACACCAACTTACACTGGAAGTCGACCCTAATATATGTAGTAGGGAAAGTCAAACTCAAAAATATGTATAATCATCGGCAGGGATATTGAGCTCTGACCTTCACCTGCGCAGAAGTGATTCATTGGTTTATTGCCTTATGTGTACAGTGCGCAAAGCGATCCCCACTCTTCCGCCGAGAGCTCAATATCCGTGCCGATAACTATACTTTATTTCGTTTACGCCTTCAGAAGCACTTATAAATTAATTAATAAATATCAAAAATATACAAGTTTGATTCTAGTTGCCCATTCTAAAAGTAGTATTCTATGGAAATGGCTAGCCAGATGGTACTCACCGATCCTGAAGCTGGTATCGTTGGGCTGGGGGGAGGGGGTGAGCTTGTGCTCCTCGGTCGGTAGCACCGGCGGCACCGGCGGGTACATGTGTAGGGAAATGGCTAGCCAGATGGTACTCACCGATCCTGAAGCCGGTATCGTTGGGCTGGGGGGAGGGGGTGAGCTTGTGCTCCTCGGTCGGTAGCACCGGCGGCACCGGCGGGTACATGTGTAGGGAAATGGCTAGCCAGATGGTACTCACCGATCCTGAAGCCGGTATCGTTGGGCTGGGGGGAGGGGGTGAGCTTGTGCTCCTCGGTCGGTAGCACCGGCGGCACCGGCGGGTACATGTGTAGGGAAATGGCTAGCCAGATGGTACTCACCGATCCTGAAGCCGGTATCGTTGGGCTGGGGGGAGGGGGTGAGCTTGTGCTCCTCGGTCGGTAGCACCGGCGGCACCGGCCCGTACATGTGTAGAGATGGCTCCTGTTTACAATGCAATATTAATTAAAAGTTGTACCCCGAGGTTTTAAATATGTATTAGTACATGGTTTTATGTATTTCTCTTGTCAGGATACAAATAAAGAAATAAAAAATCCACGTGTTTTGAAAACTCTTATCAGTTCTTAAGTATAAGAGCTCTGCCTCACTAAGACGCCATGGCGACGTAGGACTGGCTACTTCTGGCATCCGAGGGTCGCCAAGTCGAGTAGCCACGGCTTCTCGACAGTCAGTTCGTTTACGGCATTATTGACAACATCAATCAAATAAGTAGGTACTATATTTCGAGCAAGCGTCCAAAATGGCGGCTGACTGGCGACCACACTGGCGACTGAGTGAGGGACGTGTACTTTACCGCGTATATTATAGTGGCCACTCTGGCAGCTTGGCGACGTTGGCGCGGTTGCCACTATAATGTACGCGGTAAAGTGCACCTCCCTCACTCAGTCGCCAGTGTGGTCGCCAGTCAGCGTGCAATTTCTTCAGCGACGACGTAAACAATTGACTGCCGAGACGCCATGGCCACTCGAATTGGCGACCTTTAGATGCTAAAAGTAGCCAGGGCTGCGCCGCTGGCGACGTCGCCATGGCGTCTTAGTGAGGCAGGGCTCTAAGTAAGTAACTGGCCTATGACACCCAGAAATAAGTCTCTTTAGAAGATCAACATACACCAATCCGATTTAAGGTTATAGCCCCCATAAATATACGGGGTTTTGCTTTTTAGATATAATTTGTATTGGCAACATGGCAGTCTGAATTTGGTAATCTGCAAAGAGTACTTAAAGCCCATATTGTAATAATATTTTTTTGTCGGGTAGGGGCGGAGGTGATATGTATGTATATATAGTATCTTTGATACCTTTAAATAAACAATGATGCAAGGAGAAGGATTATAATTAAATATTTAAATGACGATTACAATATTAAAAAAGTTATACTCACGACTCTGCACTGATAAGGATATCCTTGTGCCATGGGAGCTTGATAAACCACATTTGTCATGCTGGGCATAGGCATCGGTCCTGTGAAATTGTATGGAATAAAATATGAAATGTGTGGTGGTCAAATTATATCGAAGAAGCGACTTGTGATATGTAAAGTGAACGTTACTTTATTGAGAGCAAAAAAAATAAATCGTTTCAGTTTTAATTCGAAATTTTTTTATCTTCAAAATTAAGTACAATCGTGCCTTTATTCAATTATTTGCTGTTTATTTAGTAAGTTAACTGCCCATCAATTATTTAAGTTATGTGAAGATGACAAATTGATAAAATTGCCAAACCGGTAGTGGGCATTTATTTGCTTTTTGGGAGAAGAAAAATGTTGCAAATGCATTAAAAAAAGGAAAAATAAAGGAACATCTGTCTGAAATATTTTGCACTTAAAAAAAAAAAACAAAATATGTTATAACGTAAGTGAATCCTCCGTTCTTAGAAGTCGGTTCATCATCATCATCATCTCAGCCATAGGACGTCCACTGCTGAACATAGGCCTCCCCCTAAGATCTCCACAGATACCTGTTGGAGGCGACCTGCATCCAGCGTCTTCCGGCGAAGTCGGTTAACAACAAGCAATACTCACGTAAATTAGGATCGGGTATCGGCAACGGCGCCACTTTGGGCATCACCTGCATCGACACGTCGTGTGGCACGAACTGCTGAGCCAACTGCGGTGGGGATGTTACCTACGGATAGATTTATTTATTAGGAAAGGTTTAAAAACCACTTTTGTATATAGACGCCAGCATATTATAAATGTGAGATAAATTACCTGTATAACAACAAATGTAAGCATTATGGTACGCATTAAAGTATTGATTATGGGGCTACTACAATCTGTAAAATGTATTTATAGGCTGACCGTTTAACTCTTGTATCGCCTGCGCGGTAAGAAGGGAGCGAGGGGAGATGTTAGCGGGTGGGTGAAAGGGGTGCGCGGAGCAGACAGCTTACGTCAAGTGCAACAGTGCGCTGGCTGTGCTTGCAGCGCGCGGTTGTCATTTTTGTTACGGACGCTTGGACATAAACGCACAAGGTATACGACTTGCCAAGATAAATCTCAAGATGAATCGCTCTTGCAGTTTTGCGAATAAAATTAACAAGCAAGCTAAACAATTAGCATACAATGTATATTCCTATTTTAAAGCCAGAAAACAAGATCATAATTCTACAGAGTATCTTGAAGACGTAAACCTAAACAAACTTGTTGCTAAAGCTACAGGACTCTCGGTGACTACCATATGTAAAATAATAAAAGAAGGAAATGAACTAAAAGATGAACAAAATAATGTAAATTTTAAATCACCAAAAAAAATACACAGATCCGAAAGAAAAAAATTGAAGTTGACAGTTTTACAGAGGGCGTTGTTAGAAGAAAAATAACTCAATTTTATACGGTTTATAAGAAGGTTCCTACATTAAAAACTTTGAATGCGAAACTCAGAGAAGAAGGAATTTTAAATTGTGGCCGAGAATATTTGAGAACATTGATTCATAAACTTGGCTTTCGATTTAAGAAATGTCAATCAAAAAGAAAATTACTGATTGAACAACCAAACATCGTATCGTGGCGGTGGCGTTATCTTAATGCGATAAAGAAGCACAGAAGAGCTCAAAGAAACATTGTTTACCTCGATGAAACATATGTCAATTCGTCATTAAATGTACCGGCGTGTTGGCAATCCAATGAAGAACGAGGGGTGCTGTCGCATATTGGCAAAGGGCCACGTTTAATTATCGTACATGCTGGTGGAAAAGCCGGATTTATCGATGGAGCTCTTTTAATTTTTAAATCCAAAAGCAAAACCGGAGATTATCACAGCGATATGAATTTTGTAAACTTCAGCAAATGGACTAGAGAAAAGCTGTTGCCAAATTTACCGCCAAGATCAGTTATTGTTATGGATAATGCCGCATACCACTCGGTACAAGAGGACAAAAAGCCTACAATGACATCCACAAAAGCCGTCATGCAGACCTGGCTGCAAAGACACAATGTCGAATTTGATACGTCTTTAAGAAAATGTGATTTATTGAATTTAATTAAACAATACGCGACAGAAAATATTTATAAAATAGATGAAATTTTAAAGGCGGCAGGTCATGAAGTCTTACGACTGCCTCCATATCACCCAGACTTGAACCCAATCGAATTGGTTTGGGGGGATATCAAAGGACAGCTCGCAAAAATTGAAATTGATTCTAATTTAGACAAAAAGAAAAATACACTAGAACAGTTATTTGCCGAATACTCTGTAGAAAAATGGGTTAATTCCGATAAACATGTACAAACTATTGAAAATGAATATTGTCTGCACGATCGTATCGTTGATGAAGAGATGGACCGATTTATTATTAATTTGCAAGATTCTGACTCCTCAAGCTACACAGACAGTGATGATGATTCAAGCGATATGGATATTAGTGATGAATAGTCCTATATAACTTTTATCCGTGGTTCAATATTTCTTAAACGGAGTTAATTATTTTTTTTTTATGATTTTGTACCTAAAAAGCTATTAATAAAATATTTGTAAAACTTAAAAATAAATACTTAAAAAAAAGGATACCAACAATGTCTATCTCGAGATAAATCTTTGGATTATTGACTCCGTGTCTAGCGTTACCCGCCCCCGCCCCCTTCTTACCGCGCAGGCGATACGCGAGTTAAATGGTCGGCCTATAATAGATTATCAGATGTATTTCTAAAGTTTAAAGGTCCAATATTGATTGGAGAAACTTTACAGATGAATAAAAATCAAATGAATGAAAAGAAAGTAAATAAAACACAATAAAACTCAAAGTTATTAAAGGATCACTAGATTGAAGTATGATATCATGATTATTAATTTATTCAACCTGTATTTTTCTTCTCAGTAGTTTTTTTTTGGTTTTAATGTAAATACCCCTTTTAAAACAGTCCCGTATTATATTTTCGCTATAATTGAAATACCTTTAAAAAAGTTAAAAATTTCGTACCTCTTCCGTCCTATATCCTTGATTATATTGTTGATAACCCAACTCTTGTCCCTCATTGGTCACTTTACCCGCTCTGTTACCCAAACCATTATTTCCAGCGCTCTGATTGGTCGATTCAAACGTCCTCGTCTCAAACGGCTTGTGATTGGCTGGCGGCTCGTAAGCTGGCGTCTGATTGGTCGGCTCGTATTGTTCCGGTGTCTGATTGGGTGGTTCGAATTCTGGTTGTGTTTCTTGTGTTTCGGTTGGTTTCGTTTCGAAGGGGCTTTGTGGTTTTGTATTTGTTTCCTATTAAATAAATATATAATATAGATTATTATAACTCAGTTATACTTAAACCAGCAACTGAGTATAAAAATAACTTATGTCTTTTTTCAGGCTCTAGACTAAATGTGGAATCTTCATTTTATTTGGTTAACTTTGGTATGAGAGCCGGTCAGACCAGAAAAGGTTGTTGCTTTTTAATAAAATAAAGATTATGACATGTTAGATGCAGTTTTATCAATAGTTCAGCAACGCTTAGCACCATCTTATCATGACGAGTTAAACAGTGTTGCGACTCGGCTGTCATTTAAAGATCTTTGACAGTCGTTAAGAGCAGACAGAATCCAGAAAGTCTGACAACAAGTTTTACTAAAGCCCCCAGTACTCATTGGCCTGTGTTGGGCCAAGCTTTGCAATGCACAAATGTAGGCCACGATCAAATGGTGTTTACACATTGGCGCATGGCTCATTGTTGCCTGGCAAACCACTTGCGATGGACGTCGAAGTAACTAAGGCTGCGGCTATTTATGTGTATAATACACTACTATATTTATATTATACTAGCCGTTTTTCCGCGGTTTCACCCGCGTCCCGTGGGAGCTACTGCCCGCACCGGGATAAAATATAGCCTATGTTACTCGCAGATAATATAGCTTTCTAATGGTGAAAGAATATTTAAAATCGGTCCAGTAGTTTTTGAGTTTATCCATTACAACCAAACAAACAAACAAAGTTTTCCTCTTTAAAATATAATAGTAGTATAGACTACCACTACTATATTTATTTTTACACGCAATACAAAAGTGTACTATCCTCAGCGGCCGGTGACGAACTAAACATTGGCTGAATGTGTAAACACCATAGGTAGGCCACGCTGGGCCACGATTCCTTTGATGTGTGCCCAAAAAACCGACAACTCGCCGAATGCGCGCCAACCTTGACAAATATCCGCCAACATGCACCAATACCCCGTGTACATATTGGTGATGGCGTGTATTGGCCACGCTTGGGCCAATGTGTACTGGGGGCTTAAGGGGTATCGAGTGAAGTGGGTGATAGGATGATGATGTACAGGCAAGTTACCTTGTCATTATTATTATTCTTGAGATGGCAGGCGTCGTGTCTCCGACACTCGCAGCAACACTTGTTGCGACACTCCTCGCTTGGTTGACACTCGCACTCTGACACAATAAACAAATTAACATTACTTCGATCGAGGCCTTCTGAAGGTAGCCACCATGAAAATTATCCATGCATGGAAAGTTTTTATTCGTTGTTGATATTTCTGAGTACTGTGAAGTCAAGTTCAAGGAAATAGGGTATCTTCGGAATTGCAAAATGTTTTTTGACGGGATATGAACAAATATGTTGTCCCTTTCGCATGTAGTTGTAACTTAGGTGCCAAACCATACATCACGAGAAAATATAAAATCGAATTTCAGAACCAAGTATTCAATATTATGAGTATTTTTAGTATGATTGAGTATGAGCAATTTTTTTATATTGGTCTAGTGATGTGTAGAAATAAACTCACCGTTGTCGATAAACGAGTGCTGTTTCTCCAATCTGCCGCGACGCTTCTCGATATTCGGATCCAACTGTGGAGATGTAAATACACAATGTAAAATGTAATAAAACTAATAAAAGTATTTTAGATAAAATTTTACATAACCCTTATCTAAACTTAAATAACCCTTATCTAAACTTAAATAACCCTTATGTAAAGTTTTGTTTGTGTGAAGTTTCCCTACTTGAAGTTGTGTTAAAGGGGCAAATAAGCTTGCAACAAGGTAGTTTTTTGCTTACTCTTTGGGACCTTGCTCGAGGGTAAAACTGAGGCATTCAGTAGGTAATAAAAGGGTCATTTAAAACACAAAATTAAAAAAAAAAACTTTTTAATATTAAGATAAATAAATGGAATACTTACTTGTTGTTGTTGCTCATCATTTTGTACGGCAGCCGGGTCGTATAACACCGGCGGATTCGCCGGGTCGAACTGGTATACGGTACCATCCGGGTTTGTTAGCGGACGTCCCGTCTGAAAGCAAACCATATTCATTTGAGTAAATGTGTCCTGGAAGGGTGGAAGGGTAAAAAAAGTCGTGGTGGCCTAGTGGGCAAAGAACCAACCTCTCGAGTATGAGGGCGCGGATTCGATTCCAGGCCAGGCAAGTACCAATGCAACTTTTCTAAGTTTGTATGTACTTTCTAAGTATATATTGGACACCAATGACTGTGTTTCGGATGGCACGTTAAACTGTAGGTCCCGGCTGTCATTGAACATCCTTGGCAGTCGTTACGGGTAGTCAGAAGCCAGTAAGTCTGACACCAGTCTAACCAAGGGGTACCGGTTTGCCCGGGTTACTGGGTTGAGGAGGTCAGATAGGCAGTCGCTGCTTGTGGCACACGGGTACTCAGCTGCATCCAGTTAGACTGGAAGCCGACCCCTCATTGAACATCTTTGCCAGTTGTTACTAGTAGTCAGCAGCCAGTAAGCTTGACAACCAATCTAACCTATTCTGTTGGGTTGTCCAGCTTGAGGAGGTCAGATAGGCACTCAGCTGCAATATATTTACCATGGGGTGTATGAGCAGCGCCCCGGCCGGCACGGCGGCCATGTCCGTGACGCACCACACGACGCCCGTGTCCGCCACTCCGGCGGGGATGCTGGATGCTGTGCTGCAAGCTGGCTCTGGACTTGCACCTCCTGGCAATAGGTCATCATCGTCAGCCTTTTGATAATCCCACCACAGGGCACAGGCCTCCTCTTACATAGAGAAGGATTGAGCTACATAGTACAAAACAAAGTCAATTTGTCTGTCCCTATGTCCCTTTGTACGTTTAAATCTTTAAAACTACGTAACCGATTTTTATGCGTGTTTTTTATAGATGTAGTGATTAAAGAGGACATTATAACATACATTAAATAGTGGGGAAATACTGTTATCCCGTGCAAAGCCGGAGCGGGTCGCTAGTATAATATAAACGCATAATTTTGTATGTAAATAATAAGGGCGACCTAGCCGATTTTTGTCACCGGCGTCCAAATCTGCCACGGCAGCTGTTCTCTTATAAGGAGATCAGCCAGCTGCGCAGGACATATTATACTGCACGCACAGTTGCTTGGACTGCGGTGCACTCACTATTCCTTCACTCTCATAGCGCGATGCGACGACAATCCAACACCACCGGAGATCACAAGCACGACCAACATTTACGTGCTCTCCGATGTAAGGGTGTATCAATCACGAACTTGAAGACTACGGACTGCTTTGTGAAAGTTTCGAAAACGTACAAAACGATTGCGGCCCGATCCAGGAATCGAACCCAAGACCTCATGAATAGACAAGTGTTCAACAGATGTTTAAGTTTTTGTAGTAAGGGCAAAATAGTCTATAGACAAAATGCTTTAAGTTTAACTCACCAGTGGGTGAAGGTGTGATGGAGTCAGTGCTGCGAAGACTGAGGGTCTTGTACCCTGAGCTGGATGGCGAGAGACGCCAACTGCTAGATGCTAGGTCACCTGGATAAAGGTAGGACAAAATAACTAGATTATACTGTTTGATATATTTTATGCAGATTGAATTAACAAAAATGATGATTTGATTTAAATACCATAACTCTTAAGGTCATCAACACATACCCTGCCTGCTCAACAGCCTCGGCGGCTGCGGTTCAGCAGCAGCATAGCCGCCGAAGCTGTGACTCTTGGACACCGGACCCCTCGGTCCTCGCCAGCCGGTACCAGGACCGGTACCTTCTAGAGATTGTACCTGGGAAGTATTGTAGCATGTTATTATCCTCCCCTTTATTCCCTTCATGTACTACTCTTATGTACTCCCCTTATGTACTACCTTTATTTACTACTAGCCGTTTTCCCGCGGTTTCACCCGCGTCCCGTGGGAGCTACTGCCCGCACCGGGATAAAATATAGCCTATGTTACTCGCAGATAACATAGCTTTCTAATGGTGAAAGAATATTTAAAATCGGTCCAGTAGTTTTTGAGTTTATCCATTACAACCAAACAAACAAAGTTTTCCTCTTTATAATATTAGTATAGACTCTAATTTAAAGGTTCCTGAGACTAACATTATGTATGTGAAATGTATACCTTTAATAGTTTATTTCGGCCTCCTTCAGGAGTTAACAGTTTGATAGGTCCTCCCGAAGTCAACCACGGCCATTGAGCTTCGTCTTGCTGCAACAAAATTAAATGAATAAATAATAGTGTACTAGCCATTTTGTGGTTGCTAAAAGAGAGTTAATGTAATTTTTAAGATTGCGAATATTGAACTCTATTACATAAGAGATAAGGTTAAAAATAAATAGTTTAAAAGGGTCATGTAGTATTGTTTCGAAAGGCAAGTTAAACTGTAGGTCCCGGCTGTCATTAAACATCCTTGGCAGTCGTTACGGGTAGTCAGAAGCCAGTAAGTCTGACACCAGTCTAACCAAGGGGTATTGGGTTGCCCGGGTAGCTGGGTTGAGGAGGTCAGGCAGGGGAGTCGCTTCTTGTAAAGCACTGGTACTCAGCTACATCCGGTTAGATTGGAAGCCGACCCGAGTTGGGAAAAAGGCTCGGAGGATGATGACCAGTCGAATATAAAACCGAACTCACTGAGCTGAATATCCTGCGTCGTACCCGCTCGTAGTCCCTCTCCCTCTGTTCCAGGGACTTGCTCCTGTTGCTGGCGAGGGAGCCTGTGCCCGGCTCGTCCAACGAGTGGGTGTCGCGTTTTAGTATAGACCTGGAAATGATAGACTTAATTAATAATAATAATAATAAGCCCCGCAGGGCATCTGAGGCGGATGACGGGGAGTAGCGACCCCGCGGGGCTATATATATCCGAGTGCTCCAGGGAGAGTATACTGTCCCCCATCTCCGGCTTGCCGGAGTGAAGCATGACGGGGGATAGGTCTCCCGCCTCTTGGCTTGCCTTCATCGGCCGGTCAGAGTGGAGTCGCTAGAGCAGGGTTAGCAGCCCACTCGGAGGGTAGGTGCCTCGTGGTAAGTGGCGAGTGGGCCGGTGATGCTGGACCCACAGGGAGCGCGTGATCTGCGTTTAAAGTCCGCCGAGGTATCCTCACCCTTCAGCCCCTCATGTACCTGTTGCCCCCTTGTTGCGATTTAGCGACTGATTCCCGGGGGCCCAGTAAGTGAGGTGGCGAGTCTCCACCTGCCATTTTTACATGTATTTAATACATTGTCATCGGCAGGTGCCATAGTTCCCGTAGTTTCCCCATTCCTAGTCCACTAACATCCCATCACAATAGCCCAAGTAGTTTTCATCCATAGTTAGCAATAGTTTAGCACAGAACCGGGGATTGTCCTTGGGTACATTTCTATAGTGTATACAGGGATAATCGTCGGTTTTGTGTCACCATTTCATTAAAGTTGTCTCAAAAGGGCTTCAGCGTGTTGGCTTCGGCCCCACGTTCGCCTCCCAAAAATCCGGGACTCTATAGTCCCGAGGTCTGGAAGAGACATACAGGTATAATAATAATAATAATGTCTTTCCAGGTTTCCAGTATAATCGGTTGGTACTGTAAACATTGACACAGTTACAGAAAGGAAAAAATACGGCACAGCTGCAAACGCTGGACTCTAGAGTGATGTACCCCAAAAGAATGGAAAAATATTTTTTTTTTTTGACGTTCGTTTTATTTTCAAGGAAATTTATACAGAATGCCATCTTCCACCCGCGGTTTCATCCTCGATCCGGCTTCCCCGCCAATGTTCTGCCAAATAGAGTTACTAACACATATTTTTTTATTAAATTTTGAGTAGATAAATAATACTAACTTGGCATGCGTATGATCTGGCTGGTGGCGCTGAGGACTGGGCGGGAACGTGGTGGTACACCACTCCTTGAAGCTCGTGCATGGTATGCGACCACCTGAGGTGCCTGTGACGAACAAATATCATGTATAAAGTCATATTCATTATTAAGCTCTAGGAGTTGCTCTTCTTTGGTATGAAATAGACGTATTGAGAAGGTTGAAGAACAAAATCAAAAATAATTTATTCAAACTTGGCTGCAAGACAGCACTTTTTGAACATCAGGAATTTACATAAGACAGCCCCCAAAACGCCCACCCTTCACCACTTTCTATGTGTTTTTGCTGGGAAGAAGAAGTGGTGGAACAAACTCCCCAGCAACACATGTCTGTCTGTAGGTTAGAAGAACCTTAAACATTGTTTGTTATAAAAAGTTTTATACGTGTTTCTAACTTGTCTATCTTTAAGATAAATACAACAATATTGCAAAATTATTTTTTATTTCAACAAATCTGTATTATTTAGGCGTGCCTGTGGAGCTCTCACTATTCAATTATATTGTATTTAATTATCGAATATTTTATATTAATTTATTAAAACAAATCTAATTAGCCACTGGCCGTATTTGTTGTTAAGTATATAAAATAAAATTTTATTTGTTTACTTTAAATGTTTTGTATCAAATCATTTAAAACAATACGAGCCCTATATTTTTTCCAAATCTAAAAGACAGACTCATTAAAATTACTATTACCTATTTTACCCTGTCATCACGCCCATTTTAGTATCCACCATATAATCATATTTCTTGAAAGACTTACCACTTTTGGACACCATGACCGAGGTCTTGTTGGTCATGTCAAGATGATGCGAGAGCTGGAACAGCGCTGCACAGCGGTGCACCAGCATGCGGCCGTATGACGTCATCACCGGGAACCGCACTATGCAGCGGCTGGAAGGCACAATAAAATTATCAAAAACTAAAAAAATAATCAAAATCTTTTATATTCATCACTGGAAACTATGAAGCGGCTGGAACACTAGTGGGCGAAATTAAAAGAAAATAATTTAGAAAAATCGAAACCGTTTATTTTCATAACTAGGTATGTACAAAACATTCATGGGAACCAATTAATTTAAGCATCAAAATAAAATCCTAAATGAAATACGTCTACCACTATACTTTTTCTTGAAATAAAACTTTTGAAGATTAAAGGGACAGTCCTAAACAATCCCAAAATAGACTCATGTCTACGCAAATGCTCGTGCACTATAATATGTCCTGCGCAGCTGGCTGATCTCCTTACATGAGAACGGCCGCCGTAACCGATGATCGGCTAGGAGGACATCATCATCATCAGCACCTGGTATTGGATCGACTCACCCGGTATCATTGACCAACGCGTGCAGCTCTCTCTCGATCTTCAGCAGCGCCATTCTATCGCGAACGTTCTTGTTCAGCGTATCTTTGATAAACGCCACCAGTTCAGGACCTGTTGGCTCGTAGCGGTCATCTGAAAAGTATATTATTAAAACTCAAACTGACAAATAAGCACTTTCGAACGTTAATACAAAAGAAAGATAAAGATAAAAAGTCATTTATTCAAGAAGAAGGTCAAATTTACAAAAGACTGCCCCTAAAACACCCGCCCTTCACGACTTTCTATGTGTTTTTGCTGGTCAGACAAGTACCAATGCAACTTCTATAAGGTACATGTTGTTTCTAACTTGGACAACAATGTCTGAGTGAAGGTGAAGGAAAACATCTTGAGAAAACCTGAACTTTATGCCTCATTTACATTCAGCCCCTATCGCTGCTCCTCACGCTGCCGGCAATAATTCCCTAAATACTGCTGTAGCAGGATCGAGGGATATTCCTCTCACTTCGCTTTCAAGTTCCGGCAATGGCAGACGTTTAAATTTTTGCAGGGTCCGCGCTGTGTCTTTTAGCGATACACATTATGTGCGTCAGTTAAAAATATATCAAATGAAAAAAAAGAAAAGACGTCGTAGAAGATGGTGGATGACATCTATTCATCGTAATATAACTTTTTAAGTACCTACCAATTTGCTTAAGATAATATTTTATTGAGCTTGAGCAGAATGTAAGCACGCCCTACCGCTCGCGCTGCCGGTGCTTTGAAGTTCGCACTAAAAACCGCTCTTTTGGGGAGCGTCTGTCGTGACAAAATGCCCTAAGTACTTAAATTGTTTCACCCAGTCTAGGGGAACACCATTAAGGAAAACTGGTGGTATTCTATGCGGGCATTTTGCATTACTCGACTCAAAGACCATGCACTGGCTTTTGGTTACATTATATTTCAGGCCGTGTCCACTCACGTACTCCTCACAGATCTGTATTAGCTTTCTCAAGCCACAAACCGATGCGCTCAGCAGCACCATATCGTCAGCATAACTAAGGTTATTGACGCAAATATCATCAATATGGCAGCCGATATGGGAGCCGCTGAGCGCACCGATAAGCGCATCCATGTAGAGGTTGAACAGGGTCGGTGATGACAATCCACCTTGCCTCACACCGCACTCTTAACTTATATGACTCAGACATAGCCCCGACCCATCTTACACTGTTAACCTGGTTCGTATACCAATACTTAAAAATCGACACAAGTTCGTGTGGTAAGTTAATGTCCTCAAGCTTTTTCCATAGAACGTCGTAAGCGACCAGATCGAAGGCCTTGGACAGGTCGAGGAAACACGAGTACACCGGTGTTTTACGATCAACATAGTATCTGACGGTATGCTTAAGACTCAGTATCGCACTATCCGTAGACAATTGGGGTCTGAAACCAAACTGATTATCATGAAGCGCTACGAATTTCTTTAACTGTGTATCAAGCAAACCGTCAAACACCTTTGCTATGATTGTGGCTAGTGAAATAGGCCTATAATTACTTTTATCTGAAAGGTCACCGGTTTTATTTTTCACTATGGGCACTACAACCGTTCTCATTAAATCGGATGGCAGGTAAGAGTGGCTCACGCACAGCGAATAGAACATTGCCAATACTCTAGGTATGTGAGGCCCAGCGTGCTGCAAGTGTTCGATGCTGAGACCATCATGGCCTGGTGACTTGCCCCTTGTCATATCTTTAACAATTTTTCTGACCTCATTAGCAGTGAAACGAACTCCCAACGTCTTATTTGATGTCTCAGCATGGGACACCCCACACGCCGGACCTAGTAGTGATTGCACAGAAAAATTATTTTTAAAGGTATTTGCAATGTCACCATGGTCACTCACCCCGTCGACGCTCACCGGAAGACCAGGTTTTACATTTACTTTGTTTGTAGCCTTCCAAAACGCATGAAAGTCACCCTGCGAATGTAACCGAGCAAGAGCGTCCATTTTCATTTGCTCTTGATGGTCTTGGCAACATTTCAATTTTGACTTAAATAGTCTCCGACTCTCACACATTTCATTGTACATTAAACCAGTTCTAGGCCTACCACAGGATACCCATTCAATAAACTTCATCCTGGCCGCCCGGTGAGCCTCCCTGACGTGCGCATTCCAGCCCACTAAGCGCGGCCCACTCCGACCCGCCCTCGTGCACTCTCGACCGGCCACAGATGCGTCGCGCAAGGCAGCTAGCATTAAGCAGCGGCATGAGAACTATACGTTTACATACTCGTCCTGCCAACTTCACTGTTCACTACAGCTGAATGTAAATGAGGCATTAAAGTCTGAAATCCCCATTCCGCCTTGAGCAAGCGTGGTGAGGAAAGCTAATTTCTTGTTTTTTGATTGAGGCAAAAATGCACAAACAAAGTTATTTTGATCTTAATTGACAAATGAAATCTCCTATTATGTTGAGTTTTTGTGTGATGAACTGAGATACGATGACTGATAGACTTTGAATGGACTTATTTTTAATGTTAACATACCGGAATCATTTCTAGTCAGCGGTGTATTCTTTGGTCTCTCTTTACGCTCTGGGCATCTGAAAATGGGTTTGATTATTATTATTTCTTCTGTGCTACACCACAAAAAATAACAATTGATTAATAATGCCTATGTAGTTCAACTTACCTACAATAATAAGTTTGGTCGTCAACATCGAGACTGCTCGATTTTCTTATCGTATCATTGTTAGATGCACCTGAAAAATTATTTATTATTGTTTGTACATTATATTTGAATTGTAGTAGTAAATAGTCTTAACGGGATATTTGGCTTTTAGCCAACTTCAAAAAAAGGAGGTTCTCAATTTGCCCTGTTGACCATGTTTGATTGATATGATCTCAAATTTTGGCTGGACCGATTTTGATGCGGTTTTCGTCATAGTACAATACAATAAAAGGTTTAAGATATATTTACTCGCGACTTAGCGAGCCGCTCCGGCTTTGTTCGGGATAACAGTATTTCCCCATTATTTAATGTACGCTATTATACATACACATAAACGTTCCTCTTTAATCACTCTATCTATTAAATAAAACCGCATGAACGTCGCTTGCGTAGTTTTGAAGATTTAAGCGTACAAAGGGACATAGAGATATAGGGACATAGGGACAGAAAAAGCGACTTTGTTTTACACTATGTATCGAAAATCGATCTCAGTGGCGTGCACTTGGAGAGGCCTATGTCCAGCAGTGGACTGCGATAGGCTGATGATGATGATGATGATGATGTATCGAAGTCGGTTTTATTTTTTCTCACCATTATCATCAGAGCAGTCGGGACAGTCATCCGGGCACACGATGCCGGAGTCCTGCTTCGACGCGCAGTAATGGCGCCGACGACGACCCCTGTCATATTAAAAAAGACTATTTAATACAAAAACCAAGCGCAAAATTTTACGCATATGAATATTATACAGTATTAATTATGTACGTATTGTTTATGTAGGTATAATATACAGAATACAGCTATTTTCTGTCATTTTAATTTCTGTTTCCATTTCTTTTTACAAACTGTCTACATCTCATTTTCCTTTCGCAGGTATGCAAGAAGAGATTTCCTTAGAAATAAGAATTACCTTTGTAAATTCTTGCTTTGCTTTCGACTTTCTTCATTATGTGTAAGTACAAAATGTTGACAATAAATAGAAAAATTTTGCGCAAATGAAAAAACGTTTGCGCAAATTAAGCACAGCTTTGCGCAACACAAAAAAATTTTGCACAAGCGTAGTATAGGTAGACTTGCGCAATGTCAAAATTTTTTGGGCAACATTAGCGCACTGACCTGCAGTGTGCACAAGCAGCACAGGATCCGCAGACGCAGCTGACGCGCGGGTTGTTGGAAAGCAGGTCGCGCGGAGCGTCCGAGTGCCAGCGTCGCGTGCGCTGCCGCTCGTGGTGGTTGTCGTCCCAGCTGCCTGATGTTATCTGACAATAGATAGCATTTAATTTTAAATTAGCGTCTCTTATAGGTAGAGCCGACGTCGTAAAATTTCAAGGACCAAGGAATCGAGTTCCCTCATAATATTAACTGTCAGTTAGAGTTGCATAATAATCTCAACGTTAAAAAAAACATTCAAAAATTCAAAGAAGGCTTGCGAGTTTTAGCATTCCAATACCTTGCCATTTTGTAAAAATTATAGATTTAATAAACTACATATAGGTTTATGTACTCCTTTGATTAAACAGTCTGAAATGGGCACGCATGGATTAAAACGTAGATATGTTTCCTTTACATTTTAAATTATGTAAGTATATAGAAACTGCACTCACCTGAATCTCAACTGGCAATTTCTTCTTAAAATCATCACTATCACTATTTTTCACATCACTACTGTTAACCACATCACTACACCTAACACTAACATGACTAGAATCCCCACTCACGCTCACAGTTCTATCATCACTATTTTCTGCGCTAGGACTTTTGTTTCCGACGCTAGGAATTTTATTTCCGACGCTAGGCGACGAGATTCCTGCGCTAGGCAGCGCGTTGTTGCCATTTTCGACGGGTTTTTCGACGCTAGGGGAGCCGTTGAGTTCTGCGCTTGAGTTTGTGACGCTAGGCGAGGTATTGCCTACGTTATTATTGATGTTATTGGAGTTTGTGATTGTAGGTTGCGCTGGTGATAATGCTCGGGGCGGAGAGTGCGTTTCGCGTAGCGCTTGACTGCGCACTAGTTGTTTTGATTTGAAGCTCTGGAAATAAAGGAAAAAGATAAATTATGCTTGTGTTTACTTTGTTTAATTCAATATAACATTTATATAACAAGTGATATCTAATGACAAGAAAGTTAATCAGACGTTCGTCCCGTTTTTAAGAAAAGAAATGTATGGAGAATTTCCCTTAAACGCGTCTCGAATGCCTGTTTAACTTTTTTTTAGTTATATCAATATTTTTTTATAAATTAAACGGTTTGATTTCTTCTCGTAGGTGCATGAAACTACGAGAAAAACCTAGTACATAATGATTAGGTTATATATACCCACAATAAAGGTACTATATATCTACGTAGTCTAGTTTAATTACCAGCAAGACTTAGAAGCTCATTAACTAGATGTTACGTATAACAACCTTGCGAGATAGCGGCAACCATTAATATAGCAACCTTGTGATGTCTTGGCCTTCGCCTTGGTAATGCAAGGGGTTTTATATGGTAAAAGAATAGAGGTAGTTTGTTTTTATGGTGCAAGCTAACCATGTATAAGTTTTTGAAATCAAGTACATGGGTAAAAAGTAAAAAACTTCATGGCATACCAATAGATACTAACAGCCTTACTACACAAACTTAAACATCTGTTGAACACTTATCTAAAAAAAGTTTGGCTGCAAAACAGACGACAGATTTCAACGTCATAATCTGTCATTTTTTTAGACAAGTGTTCAACAGACGTTTAAAAGTTTTTGTGGTAAGACGGTAACAATTTATGAATTTAAGTCAGATATCATATTCTACATGTTTTCCGAGGTTTCAAGGCATTCCGGGTAATATTCGGCGCAACTGAATAAAAACTAGCCCTCCAAGAGAAATGGGCCATTTGCAACTAAAAAATAAATAAATTGGATCAGTCTTTCTAGATTAGCAAGTTTATCTTCTTAATCATTATTTATAACTAGCTGTTTGCAGTGATTTCTTCTCATAACTTCTCGGAACCGCGTAAAAATAGCCTAAGTCCAGTCTCAGGCTCCAGACTATCTGTGCGCCCTTTCAATCGGTTCAGTAGTTCTAGCGGGAAAGCGCGACATACAGAGAAAATAACTTCGCACAAATAATATTAGTATGGATTTTTCTATAGGTTCCACTTACCCTATTTCTGTTCAGTTGGTTAGTATCCTCAGCGCCCGCGCTCTTTTCTACTTCAGTGGTCTCCATTGCTTATGTGTTCACACTGAAATTATAAAAACAAAACCTTAAAGCTTCAAGTTAATTTGTTTCTACAAAAAGATCAGGGGAAAACCATTATTTCCTTTATTTACATAAACTATTAAGGTGCACTTTGGACACAGACGCGTGGCTGTCGGCTGTTTATCTGACAGCTGCGCTCAGCTAAAGCTACAATGGTCTATGTATGGGAATGTATGAGACCGCTTCAGAGGCACGCACACACAACACACAGCACGACAGTACGACAGTTGCTTGTGTCCGAAGTGTAGCTTAGGACTGATTTTATTGAGACTAGCAATGTAGATAAAGGAGATGTTTCAAATCCCACTATAATGTGCAGTACCTCGAAAAATCAAGAGAAATCTAAGGAATTCGGCAAAAATACAGATAAATTGCTTAAATTCGTAGTTTTCTTGTAATCTTGTTATTTATCAATGAGTTTTATTGACTTTGTTGATTTATTCTGGCGATAGTTTTAGTATTTAAATTAATTAAATTATGATAACTTACTAACCTTCAATCACACGTTTAAATATAACACCTCTAAAACACAGGTTTTTATATATATAAAGGGGGAAAATTATTACTTATTTATTTATTAGAGATTGGACCAACACTGTCTACTACTAAAGAAGGCAACTATTTAACATTACATCCATAAACTACAGAGTTAAAGCCTTTTTAGTCAAAAAACTTTTTTTTAAACGAAAAATTCGCGCGCTCGCGTTGGTAACTATAGTTTGGAACACAGTATTTTTATTTTTATGTTGGTAAGCTCGTATTTCTTTTTTATTTTTAGTTTTTTAGTGACTTTTGATGGGTGTGCACGTGGACGGCAATTGACGGAGCGCATTTTTTTTGAAAATTCGTTATTGCAAAATGGCGGAAAAGTGAGGGGGGAGTTGTGTGTTTATTTGGTGTTTCTTCTGTTCCAAGGTCGCCATGTATCTGTAACAAAACAAAGGGAAAAATTAGGAAAATTGTATTTTCAGTTTCTGCGAAAAAAAAACAGCTGTGTGCGAGTCGGGTTCCGAGCCTCATAAGAACACGTTTCTTGCATGAGAGCCCTAATGATAATTTTATTTCGATTTAAAGTAAATAATGTACTCAATATTCCGTGAATATTTCAATCGTCAACTAAAAATATATATTCTTCATAGCTAAGTAGGTACCTGTGATGGCTGATGAGATTATCAGTAAAAAAATAACTGTTACTAGGATAATTTTCATCAATAATTAGTAAGTGCGTCAGACAGAAGCCAAATAACAGTTTTGTTTAGCGACTTAGGGATTAAAGCTTATTAATAACTTTTTTCACGATATTAGCCTTATTTTTTCCTGCCACGTGATAATTTCCGAAATATCTTGTGTACCTATTATCTTACTCTCTTATTACTTACTAGCTTCTGCCAGCGGTTTCACCCGCATCCCGTGGGAACTACTTCCCGTACCGGGATAAAAACTAGCCTATAGCCTTCCTCGATAAATGGGCTATCTAACACTGAAAGAAATTTTCAAATCGGACCAGTAGTTCCTGAGATTAGCGCGTTCAAACAAACAAACAAACAAACTCTTCAGCTTTATAATATTAGTATAGATTATTATCCTTCTCGCCTATTTCTAACTAGGCTCTAAAGGGCTCTAAAGTCTAACGTGATGTAGCGGAGTGCCAGTGTGCCATTTGGAGCGACTGCTTATCTGACGTCCACAACCCAGTTACTTGGGCAACCCGATACCTTTTGGTCAGACTGGCGAACATCCTTTCTGGCTTCTTCTGGCTAGTTAGAACTAAAAGTCAATGAATAATCTATATATATAAAAATGAAACCCGTTTTCCGTTTTCACGACATAACATGAAAACGGCTTGACCGATTTGGCTGTAAATTAGAGGGAAGGTAACTTAGACCCGGGAGAAGGTTTTAGGATAGTTTTGGTCACCATTCGGCTACGGGACGCGGGTGAAACCGCGGGCGAAAGCTAGTATAAGATATATGTGTATGTACCCATATTCGCAGACATAAATGAATTTGAATTTAAGTAGCGACGAAACGACGGCATACTGTAGTGTTAGCAGGCACCGATCACATAAACGGCAGTCATCTTAAAACTACTTTAACACGTAAAATTTTCAAAAAGAACAGTTGCTTTAAGAAAAACTAACGTTTGTTTTGTCGGTGAACTTGGACCTAACTCGGATAGGAACCACTATCGTGCTTATGTAAGCCGGAACGAAACGCGGCAATCACTCACTGGTATCGAACAATCTTTGTGTAAGTGTCCAGTGTTTGACGATACGACAATTTTGTACGGGATGTTTTATTCAAGAAATTGTAAAATTGTATAATGAATGAAGAATAATAAAGAACGTTTGGTCGCCTGAATGGCGACAGCGACGAATGGCTTTTTTTGGTGAAATTCTGTGCCCAAAAGAATTAGCCGGACTCCAAAGGTGGGTAAAATAAGAAACATTCTAACACTCTCTCGCTACACCTATGTGTCATCGGATGATTTCTCAGATCAAAATAAAAACTGGGCTTGAGAAAACTCAGACACTAGACTTTGTTAGTTGATTAAAGCTCGATAAAAAAAAGAAATCTTTACTTGAACCATATGGTATAGATAGTAAGAGTTTGTTGTGGAAAGCTATATGCTACTTTTTACTATTACCTAATATTACTTATTAGGTATTGTTTAGGTAATAAAACATTTTTGTTATCTAATAAATACCGTGCCGTATAACAATGGAGCCGCAGCCACGAGGAAATAGCCGTGACCTAATGCCGCGGCAAGTTCAGACGTACGTCACTGACTCACCTGACTTGCTTCTACATACACTGTAAGTATACATACATACTTAGTTATTTATTGAGGCTTCTAACATTTATTTACTTGAACTTTACGAAGAGCTCGTGGTTAAGTTAAAGCCGCGAAGTCCGTACGTGGATGGGTGACCATCTATTCATGGCGAGTTCTTCCGTGTTTCGGAAGGCGACCACAAGGCCTCCTTTGGCAGTTGGTATGGGTACTATGGGTAGTCAGAACGCAAACTTGGTGACTTCTTCTTCTTTCGTGTCGATGACATGTCTTATAGTGAGACTACACTTTGTCAGCCCAATATGCCGCCACAGCGAGAGCACGGCCGGATGCGCTCATGAGGTCCTGCCGCGAGCAAGTTTCAGGGCACAGCGGACATGCGATGAGGTGGGACATGGTCTGCACGGCAGCCCCGCACTCGCACCCAAGATCCGCCCCGCCCGTGAAACCCCACCTGGACCGATTGTCTTTGCTTCGGCCGAGCTGCGTTCGGAGTCTGTTTAAGGACTGCCAAACTCTTCTCGGGAGATCTTGTCCAGGAGAGAGACTTTCCAAGAGCGGTAACTGGAATGAGGAGGTCAGATAGACAGTCGCTCTATTTAAAGCACTGGTACTCAGCTACCTAACATAGTTGGTAAAAGGCTAGGCAGATGCTGACATGCAAGCAGAACCAGTGGAAAATGTAGTGAAACACAGCAACATCGAGTGAAATCATAAAAAAAAAACGAAATTCATAACAAACAACAAAAAACTTTACTTATTTGTTTGATGAAACTCAACAATGAGTCACCAAGCTACGGGCTACGAACCCCAACTTGCTACGGTCATTACTACGGCGTAGCAGAGCCTACGTAGCGTCACAAATTGTCTACCATATGTCATTACTAGTCATCTATACTAATCTATACGAATATTATAAAGCTGAAGAGTTTGTTTGTTTGTTTGTTTGAACGCGCTAATCTCAGGAACTACTGGTCCGATTTGAAAATTTCTTTCAGTGTTAAATAGCCCATTTATCGAGGAAGGCTATAGGCTACTTTTTATCCCGGTAAGGGAAATAGTTCCCACGGGATGCGGGTGAAACCGCTGGCAGAAGCTAGTCTATACTAATATTATAAAGCTGAAGAGTTTGTTTGTTTGAACGCGCTAATCTCAGGAACTACTGGTCCGATTTGAAAAATTCTTTCAGTGTTAGATAGCCCATTTATCGAGGAAGGCTATAGTACTTTTTATCCGGGTCCGTGCTGAGGTTCCCACGGGATGCGGGTGAAACCGCTGGCAGAAGCTAGTTAGGTTATAATGAATATTTCAATTAATACATTGACTTAATTAAAAAGTCTGATTGTCTTTTGTTAGAGGTATAAGACAGACAGACATTTGTTGCTGGGGAGTTTGTTGCGCCACTTCTTCTTCTCAGCAATAACACATAGGAAGTGGTGAAGGGCGGGCGTTTTGGGGGCTGTCTTTTGTTAATTTCTGACGTTCAAAAAGTGCTGTTTTGCAGTAAGTATGTAAATGATTATTATTTTTCCACATACTGTGTAAAAAGCATGAAAATTATGTAACATTTCTACCACTACCAGCATGATTAGCACTATACCTAGCAAAATTTAGGATTACGAAATCTGACCTTCATACACCATGAGTCACCATAGTTTTATAGGGCACAGAAAATATTTTGATACAGCCTGATTTTTCCTATAACAGCCCATGAATAATACGGGCTTTGAAATTCGTGGAAATAGTTACTTTATTGCGTGGCAATTCTATAGAAATTATTAGGTATAGGATTTTTGTTTCTGATTTAGTGGCTTTTTTGATGGGGTTAACTAGGTCAGGTAGGTCTAGGTTATAGGTATGTATTTTTATTTGATGACTGCCTCGTTGGTCTAGTGGTCGCAAGCGCGGCTGCTGTGCTCGAGGTCTCGGGTTCGATTCCTGGGTCGGGCCGAAATCGCTGTGTGGGTTTTCTTAAACTTTCACAAAGCAGCCCGTAGTCTGGAAGTTAGTGATTGATTCACCCGTGCATCGGAGAGCACGTAAATGTCGGTCCTGCGCCTGATCTCCTTACGGTCGTGTCGGATTGCCGTCCCATCGGGTTATGAGAGTGAAGGAATAGTGAGTGCACCTGTGTCTGCGCAAATGCTCGTGCACTATAATATGTCCTGCGCAGCTGGCTGATCTGAACAGCCGCCGTGGCCGAAATCGGCCGTGGACGCCATAATTATTTTTATTTGATAATATTTTTTAATCTGATAGATTTGTTTGTTTGTTTTTTGAACGTGGTAATTTCAGGAACTGCTCATGTCCCATTTTCATTTTTTTTTTCAGTGTTAGATAACGATATATTGGCTATGTGCAAAGCGAGTAGTGGCGGACAGATAACAACCGCAGCGCACAACACGGCAGAAATTGGAAACAAATGCGGATGTTTCAAACCCGGTTTTTATTATTATTATATTCATTTTACAGTAAAACTATTCAATAAACAACGTGAACAAGACTATTTTAATCTTTGGTTTTATTTATATTTGCAAAGAAAATTATAATGTTTACATTATTATTTGACAGCTTCCGCAAATGTTGTACACGCTACGCGTCGCCACCATCGCGCACATAGCCAATAGCTGAAGGATATATTCAAGGGTTTTTATCCGGGTGAAGATGAATGTCTGTGAGAGTGTATGTTACTTTTCACGGGCAAACGGATTGTTTTGGAAATAATATAGTTTACAACATCAGAATAAAATATTAACTACTTTAATGCGAGTCCGGAAAGTAGTTTACGGGCGAAACCACTGACGATTCAGACAAAGACAGTTCAAGATTAGCACATTCACACAAATTAACAATAGATAGTATTGATTTCATCATCATCATTATCATCTCAGCCATAGGACGTCCACTGCTGAACATAGGCCTCCACCTTAGATCTCCACAGATACCTGTTGGAGGCGACCTGCATCCAGCGTCTTCCGGCGACCTTTATAAGGTCGTCTGTCCACCTTGATGATGGACGTCCTACGCTGCGCTTGCTAGTCCGTGGTCTCCACTCCAGCACTTTTCGACCCCATCGGCCATCTACTCTGCGAGCAATATGGCCTGCCCATTGCCACTTCAACTTGCTAATCCGGTGGGCTATATCGGTGACTTTAGTTCGTCTACGGATCTCCTCATTTCGGATTCGATCACGTAAAGAAACCCCGAGCATAGCCCTCTCCATAGCTCGTCATTGATTTATGTTACCAATTTTACAAAACAAACAGACCAACTTTTATTTATTTATGCACCAACAGCAATTCTTATAACCAAATATTAAATTAATACAATACCACAACATCCGACATATAATCTCAAAATCAATTAACACAAAAAAAAAATTCAATGTCAAAACAAAAAAAAAACCAGCCCACAGAATAACGATCAGACCCAGTACCCCAGTTCGCGTATCCCGGGCGGGGTGAACGACCTCGCAAATAGGTCGGCCGCTCCAGCGAGATGCAATACTAGGCATGACCCGGTTGCAGGACTTAGTATATCGGTCATATGGTGTAGGGATACTAAGATTTAGATACTGTTTTATGAATAATTATGGTGTTTACAAATTAAAGAACTATAACAATATAAAATGATGTCCAAAATGGATATTGGAAACGGCGTCTGTTCTCATATAAGGAGGTCAGCCAGCTGCGCAGGACATATTATAGTGCACAAGCATTTGCGCGGACACAGGTACACTCACTAGTCCTTCACTCTCATAATCCGATGGGATGGAAAATTCGACACCACCGGAGGGAGATGAAAAGCAGGACCGATATTTATGTGCTCTCCGATGCACGGATGTATCATTATTTCCAGACTACGGGCTGCTTTTGTGAAAGTTTCTTTTCTAAGAACCTACAAAGCGACTTTGGTCCGACCCGAGAATAACCCAAGATCTCGTGCACAGGAGTCGCACGAGCGACCACTAAACCAACGAGGCTGTCAAGATGTAGCTTATATGTAGCACTTGTGCAAACTTATGCCTTGTAGGATGTAAGGCAACAGCATCCTGCCCTAATTGCCAAGTAGTTTTGTCGTAAAAGCTGGACAGTCACACAGTTACTTTCGCATTTATAATATTAGTTTACTAAGGATTATGTACCTATTCAATATTGTTTCAATATAGCATAGGACTCACCGGGTATCCCAGTCGATGCGAGGGGACGGGGGCGACACAGGTGACCTATTTGCCGCTATCCAAGGCATCTATCCAATCTAGGCTACACAGACCTATCTATCGTTTGTGCAGGATATTTTATGGCAAATTGACTGGTTTAATGTAAAGTTAGTTGTGATTTTTCTGGTTGGAATAGTTTTTTTTTAATGTAATATTTATCCACACACACGGTCGGTTAGTCCCATGGTAAGTTATTAATTATCTTGTGTTATGGGTGCTAACACAACTGATAAACTACATACAGCTACTTATATACATATTATTAAATACATATTGTAACACCCAGACCACGGCCGACAAGCATGCTCATCACACAAATGTCGACCGAACTAGGAATCAAACCCGGGACCTCAGGTTTTGAGCAAAACATCTATTTAAAATTGTACTTTTGCAACAATAGAACCTAAAACAGCGGTTTCACTCACGCCCCGTGGGAATTACTTCTCGCAACCGAATAAAATCTAGTCTAAAGCCTTTCTCAGTAAATCTAACATTGAAAGATTTTTTCAAAGCGGTACCCAAAATGGTTCCTCAGATTAGAACAGTAGACTTCTCCTGCGTACCCGGCGAACTTTTTGCTGTACACGAATAAAATATAGCCTATGTCACCCGCGGATAGCGTAAGTTCATTCATATCAAGATTGTTTATATTTACTTAAATACCTAACCAAATAGAGAATACATAAAATCCATCAAACTAACAACTACCAAACCTTTACTTGAACTTCAACCCCTGAAGCTTGTCAGCCTTGAGGAGCTGACTCACGCGACCTTGACTCCCACACGGCCGGTAATCAGCCAAGAATTACTGGCTTCAGGTATTACTCACTATGTACAGTCACGACTGGTTATATGGAAACACAATTAAAAATTTCATGTTGCACCAATATTGTAATGCTGAAGTTTGTTTGAAAGAGCTTATTTCAGGAGCATCAGGTAAATAATGCTTAGAAAAAATATGTATTTAAATGTTAGATGGCACAGCTGCGGAAGGTAGTGCCCACAGTGTGTACAGTCACGACTAGTTATATAGAAACACTATTACAAACAACATGTTCCTCATGATAAACTCTTGAACTTCAACCCCTGAAGCTTGTCAGCCTTGAGGAGCTGACTCACGCGACCTAGACTCCCACACGGCCGGTAATCAGCCGTGAGTCTCACTCACGATGTACAGTCACCACTACTTATATAGAAACACTATTAAAATTCTATTAAATGAATAAAATATAAAGTGGTACAAAAACACATGCTTTTTGTAACGTTTCTTAGCTAGTCATGTATTGTCATCAGAACTCAGAGCGTGTGCAAAATGTTATCCTAATCGAAGGCCGGGAAGTGGGTCACATTAAGATTCCAAGATTTTCTTACAAACACAATTACAAGTGAAGCTAATATAAGCGTATTAATAATTTAAGAAGCTGAAGATTTCGTTAATTTTAGGAATTTTTATCCAGTTATTAAATTTTTCATATATATATCCAGTAGGATATATATTTGAAAAATTATTTCGGTTTTCGATATCCCGTTTATAGAGGAAGGCTATAGGCTATTTTTTATCCGGGTGCGCGGTATAGGTACAACGAGTTGAGAGTGAATCTGCCCTCTAAGGTTAATATGGTCGGGATATATAGTCGGGACACCTTTTTCTCACACGGTCGGTTAATCCCATGGTAAGTTATTAATTTACTTGTGTTATGGGTGCTAACACAACTGATAAACTACATATAGCTACATATATACATATTATAACACCTAGACCACGGCCAACAAGCATGCTCATCACACAGGTGTCGATCGAACCCGGGACCTCAGGTTCGGCAGTCATGGTTAACGCAAAAGTTTTGATAGTAACTTAACGAAAAAATTACGTTAATTTTAACCGACTACGACTCCTGGTTTTTATTGAATCACACATGTTTTACAGCCAGTTTCTTCATTAAAAGTAAATGCCAAAGTAATGTCATAAAGTAAAAGTAACGGTCAAATTCGTTTTTTTCCGATTTTAACTATTCGTTTTGCTGTTACTTTAGCTTAGCCTTGAAAAAACGAATTTGACCGTTACTTTTACTTTGACATTACTTTGGCTTTTACTTTTGATGAAGAAACTGGCTGTTAGAAGTTAGAGATACTTTGGGAAATGTTACCGGGGCCTTTTGTGCAAAATCTAAAAACTTGCAAAGCTTAACAATGCATCTACTTATTTCTTAAGAACACAAAAAAAATAACTTCATTTTGGTAGTACATTTAGTCATAACTATACTATGGTATTAGTGTTTCGAGAAAAAGGGTTTTTAGGGCATTCGAATATATGGTAATGTTATAAAACTGTGTAGATTTAGATTTTTGATAACGTTTTTAGGGTAGAGTGGGTGGATGTATGAGTTGACTTTTAGCTGTGGTTTTACCTGGGGCCCGATTTTCCTAAGTTAATAATGTCAAAATCGAATAGAAATTGAATCGCAATATGATCGCAATAGCAGTTTTAACAATATCGGGCATTCTGCTACTAATATAAGACCAATCGTATTCCAACGACATTCGATTGGTTTGCGATTGGTCTGCTATTTTGGTGATTTTGGTCTATACGGTAGTTTGCTCTACAATCATAATTGTAAATCATTTGCAGACAAAATGATTCATTAGGTATTGAATGACAGAAAAGGATAAAAACGTTTATTTCAAAGAAAAAATAGCGGAATGCCACATACGCTTCAATCGTAATTGAGTCGGGATTAGATCTCAGTCGAACGTGAATCGTATAAGTAAAATTAGGAGAATCGGGCCCCTGGACTTGGACTGTGAATATCTTATATCAGTTAGTGAAAGTATATATTAATGATGATAAAAAAACCCCCGACCCAAAAAAGTACGCAATTATTGTGACAAAATGTTAAAAACGATAAACCCTATAAAAAGCAAAAAATAACTTTTAACACTACGTAAGTACCAACTAAAGCATGTCAGACTAAACTAAATTTTGACGTGTCGGGGGACCGCTCTAATTTATTAGCCTAACGTTAGAAGTAATTATATACTACTACATTATATACATATACTTCTTATAACTTTTTATATAATTTTGTTTAATACGTGTTTTTTTATACGAATGTTGTAATTAGGTAGTTATCATTTGATTTATGTAAGTATTTTTGAGGGTAAAAAGCGGTCCCCCGACACGTCAAAATTTAGTTTAGTCTGACATGCTTTAGTTGGTACTTACGTAGTGTTAAAAGTTATTTTTTGCTTTTTATAGGGTTTATCGTTTTTAACATTTTGTCACAATAATTGCGTACTTTTTTGGGTCGGGGGTTTTTTTAAATTTATAATTTAATTTTATTTCATGGTTTTTAAAGGAGCTCCCTAATTCTACCTCCTTTTTATGATGGGGTCGCTATATGCGATCTCGGCCAAAGGAAGCTGTTTAACAATCCTCATGACAAACTGGCTCTGGGAGAATTGCACAAATTCAGAAACAATAAAGATTAACCTTTGGTGATCCAGGGTTATATACCATTCCAGGGTTTCATCCGCCACATCCCATCCCATTTCCAGCATCAGGTTCTCGTCAATTAGAAACATGAAGAGAACCAGTCAAGACAAATTCAACGAGCCCAAACTTGATGGGTTTATTAAAAGGCAGTTCAGGGTTATGTCTCCTATCTTCGTGTCCTAACAGCAGACCAGCTCAGTGGTTCCAGAAGACATTAGTATTTCAAATTTCAGATCCCACATATGCTTGCAAGTAAACTGAGCGTGTAACATTCCTATCACACCTAACAAACGAGCTGATGACCTTGAAGACCTGAACCGATTTCCACCAAACATAGCTAAGAACACTCCCGAATGACATTCCTTTCAAACAAAAAAAACCGCATTACAATCGGATCATCCGTTTGGGAGCTACGATGCCACATACACACACACACACACATACACACACACACACAGACACGTCAAACTTATAACACCCCGTCGTTTTTGCGTCGGGGGTTAAAAATGTTCCAGTTATCTGCGAAATATAATTACTCCTTTTCTATTCCGTTTCTATTAATTTCCGGTGCCCTGCAGTAGGATGATAAAAAGGCTTATGTCAATGATATAATCTGCCAATTCTGGCCGAACCAAGTAGTTATTATGCATGAACGTGCAATAATCAGTTATTTATTTGGACTGGGTTATTTCTGACAATGAAGTTTCTTGTTCTGACATGAAATACCCCTCAATACAGTATTTTAAAAGATTTTTGAACAAAAAAAAAATACTTTTCCTCTCTGGATTATACTTTTTTATGGACTCACCTTTCATCTACAAGTTTATGCTTATTTTCTAAAGTACCTTCATCCCTGTACCCTTGCATAAAAACTGCATAGACAGGACAAAGGGCTGTAAGAAGGGTACGCGCGTGTGCGATGCCCCATTGACCTGATAACCGGATAGAACCGGATCGCACCGGATCGTTCGGCTCTCCCGAGCGCGCCCGAACTCTCCCGAACGCAGAGGGCCACTTATTGGCTGCAAATTAGCGGGATTTTAGTAACGGAACGTTTTTATAGTTTTGCTAATATTTGTCAGGTGTTAATTAATTAGGACATGCAATACCGGTTTACCGGTTTCGGTTTTACCGGTAAAACCGACCATTTTCGCGATTTTTAATTTACCGGTAAAAATAATATGTAACCGGTAATTTACCGGTTTTTACGTTTTTGTGATAATATATAGCAATTGTTCATTTAACGTTAAATCTTCATTATGTAGCCTGAACATAATGTAATATTACAGACATTACATATTGTAAGAGTGTTAAAGTTGCTATTTTTTAGGAAAGTAAACTTATGTGGCTCCTTAACTATCTCTAGGTGAGATACAAATCTTCATTCTCATCTTAATTTATAACATCTAAACAAATTTTATTCATTCGGTTAATCTGAATTTCCTCATAGCTGTCAGTTCCTATTAGGTAAAAATGTAGCTTATGCTTATTTTACCTACTCTATGACCTTATTAAGCAAGGGCTTTTACTTCACCACCATGCGGACAGCTCTGAGGACACGGCGGAGCACACAGTCTAGGTGTGCACTGCGTGGGAAGGGTACCGCCGTGTCGTCGTCGAGCCAATAGGCAGCGACGACCTCTCGCGTCCGGCCCTGGTTCAAGCCATAGTCCGAAGCGAGAGGGAATGGGAAGCCGTCGCCTCCTTCTGCGAAACAGTCATTCTCAGTCTCTCCCAGTCAGCTCGAGAAGGAGACGGTGGAGCGCCTGCGAGTTCGCACCTCTCATCCCAACCGCTGTAGTGGACCGAAGACACCACGGGCGCCGAGTGTCGAGAGACGACTCCCGGCCACCGTAGGCGTCGGTCTGTGGACGGTGAGTTCGGGTGGCTCATCGTTCCTCCATCTGCATAGACAACAGACCCGTGTCGGCGGCCCGAGTTGTTCCACGCGCAGGGCCAAAACCTGCCGGGGCTGCGGGATTGTTCGAAAGCGTTACCGCGAACCTGGTCCATAAAATTCCCACGATTTACCATAAAAAAGGGCTTTAACTTCAATGAAAAAAATGTTTTTTTTTTCACGATAATTCTTAGCGTTTATCCCGTCTTGTGACGGGGTCCGCTTTCCGTATCTTCTTCTTCCACTTCGCTCTATCCAGGACATCTTCCTCTTCAAGTTCGTAGATTTTCATTTCATTCATTACGACACTCAACCACCACCGTTTCGGCCTACCTCTGCGCCTTTGACCGGGTATATTGAGATTGAGTAGACAACATTGGCGATGTATTCAGGTGGTCTCCTTTTTACATGGCCGAACCATCGCAGCCGTTTCTCTTGCATTTTGTCGACGACATCGCGTTCGGATGGTACGGACATGTTTTTTTTTACGGCCCACGTTCCAAAAAATGTTTACCACCTTATACCTTGTATTTTTAATTATTTTTTGCTTTTAGACTACCCAATCTTATTGATATAATATCACATTTTTTAAAAATACAAAAATTACCGTTTTACCGGTTTACCGGTAAAAATATTTTAATTACCGAATTTTTACCGGTAATTTTTATTTTCCCGGAATTGCATGCCCTATAATTAATGGCTTTTTATGTGATTGCGGATATATACCTAAAAGAGCTAGATTAGGTTGGGGAAGGTCATTGATATTTCTGCACAGATATGACAGAATTGGGTGTAACTTTATTAAATGCTATTTGGCATTCTTAAAGTTTCTGTTTACTTTCGGGTTTGTTTGTTTGTTTGAACGCGCTAATCTCAGGAACTACTGGTCCGATTTGAAAATTTCTTTCAGTGTTAGATAGCCCATTTATCGAGGAAGGCTATAGGCTACTTTTTATCCCGGTACGGGAAGTAGTTCCCACGGGATGCGGGTGAAACCGCTGGCAGAAGCTAGTCTTATTATAAAAACACAACAATATTTTTCTCACATACTTAAGTAGGTACATAATGAACGAAAAGACACCAACTTCAACATCAGAATTTTAAGCCACAACTTTAAGCACATAAAAATGACTAGAAGTGTAAAGGGCACTCGGGGTGGCTGTGACGCACACACTTTTATTTTTAGTGTCAAGGGTGAAGGGTGAAATAACGTCGATAGGGTGAACACATGCTTATTGAGAACATGGCGAGCCGATGTACGGATAAAATCTCATGGTTAAAAGCATTTGCCTAGCCTTTTCCCAATGATGGAGTCGGCTTCCTGTCTTAGAAGGATGCAGCAATCAGCATGCATTCGTTTGAATAATCAGCTGCCTAGGCTTTTTCCAATGACGACCTCGATGGCGCAATGGTCACCATGCCGGACTGTCGAACCTGAGGTCCCGGTCGATTCTCGGTTCGGTCGACATTTGTGTGATGAGCATGCTTGTTGGCCGTGGTCTGGGTGTTACAATATGTTTTTATAAATATGTATATGTGTAGCTATATGTAGTTTATCAGTTGTGCTAGCACCCATAACACAAGTTAATTAATAACTTAGCATGGGGCTAACCGACCGTGTGTGAAAAGATGTCCCGACATTAACTATATTGGGGCGGCTTATAGTCTAACTGGATGCAGCTGAGTACCAGTGTTTTACAAGGAGCGACTGCCTATCTGACCTCCTCAACCCAGTTACCTGGGCAACCCAGTACCAGTGTCATGGAGTGAGATATCCCATCCAACAGATTTAGTCAGATGATATGTTACTCGACCATAATGCAACTTCCCAACAGTAAAATAATTTTGTTTTTCATATAGGTTCTATAGTTTTGGACCCTTGAGGGTAAAAACCAAAAGAAGAAGAAGAAAAAAAATACTCAATTATATCTGTAGATAACCAACATTGATAATGACATCAACAGAATTGAACCCATTATAAAGTCCCCTCTTTTTGCAAATGGTCAACCGTTTATAACCTACTAGCTTCTGCCAGCGGTTTCACCCGCATCCCGTGGGAACTACTTCCCGTTCCGGGATAAAAATCGGACCAGTAGTTCCTGAGATTAGCGCGTTCAAACAAACAAACAAACTCTTCAGCTTTATAATATTAGTATAGATGAATAAAGACCGACAGCAAAAAAAAAATATCTAGATACCCTTTGAAAAGCAGTAACCGTTATTTAGATCTACCCTCCTAACACATGTATTTGAACCAGAAAGGGGGATCCAATACAGACAGACAGATGTTCTAACTGGTTTTCATTGTTTTGGAAACATAGAGGTATAGGTGACTGTAACGGTTGTAAAAACCGTTGGCAAATCCAAGGATTTCTTGTTCTGAAGAATCAGGTAAGATCATAATCATAAAGTACTAACAAGTTTAAAGAAGGTGGAACCTGAGTGGTACCCAGACTCGAAAGTATAGCGTCTCGTAACGTCTTTTACTTTTTAAGCGACTTCCCAAAAAGGAGGAGGTTAATTCGGATGTTTTTATTTGCGATGGGGTTTTCTAAACTTTTATTTGAACAGGTTTAATTAAACAATAAATGGGACAGGAAACAATTACGACATTAACATTCTGCTATCTTGTGTCCGAGATCCGAAATAGCGAATAACTTGAAAATTGAAACTGATTTTGATGGAGCAAGTCTAATCACTAGTTTTCAACTGATCACCAAATCGGTTCATCCGTTTAAGAGCTACAGTCCCACAGAAGGAAAGGCAAACATGACTGTAAAACTCACCCCTCTTTTTGCGACCGGGGATTAAAATACAAAAAAAAAGAAAATCTTGACCCCACCCATTTTCTTCTAAAACCGCAACAATAGAAAACAGACGCCGACAGGAAATGCCTACGTATTACATGCAGACACCCACACACTCACAAGGTCAGCACAACACGTCAGACAGTACGCACACATGTGAAGTGAATACGTCATAGAACGCACACATTTGAAGAGCATATCATTTGTATTGCGGGTGATATGGGTGCTACTATACTCGGTTTTGAAAACGCAGATTACCATAGTTTTAGAGTATTTTATTTGAGATTGTTGGTTTTTCTCCATGAGACCCACTCCTTGGAACCGCGTACGTATGTATTGACGTTTTGAAAAAAAAAAAAACCTTTGGTTTGGACTATTGTAGGTGGGTTATCCTACAAAGGGAGGAGGAGAGGGTCTCAGATTGTTAATGACTAAAACCCACCATGTGCATTATATTGCTTACGAACCGACAGCCATTGCAGTCATGAAATGCCTAGTCTTTTCTCAACTATGCTCAGTTCAGGTTCGTAAGTATTATGTTGCCCGGGTAACTGATGTGGAGGGTGAGGAGGTCAGATATGCAGTCGCTTCATGAAAAATACAGAAACTCATATACAATATTGGAAACATGTACCAAAAACCTACAATATAGGCGAAAAATGTTAGGGTCAATCTTCAGAGTTTGCACGCTTCAGAAAGGTGACAATATAAAATGGATATTTGGGAAATATTTCAGCAACTTTTACTTCAAGATCCATGCAGTAGTTTCTCAAGATAAACAACTAATTTTCCATTGTACGTTACCCACGCATCCAGAGCCCGCCAAATGTTGAATACCCGTACGTCATTTAATGAATGAACTTCTCTTTGAGTTGCTAATTCGCCTTTTGATCTACTATTATTAATAACATTATAATATTTGGCGTATTTACATCATCTCTGTAAACATTGTCGGAATATTTCAGTAGTTTCTTTCAAACCTGATGTTTGTGTTTCGCGTTTAGAATAAAACATAATAAAAGATTCGTTTTTGCTGTTTGTTGTGTCAAACGTTTGCGTCAGGTTTAGAAACAGTGGTTTATTGAAATAATAATGTTTATTTTGGTCTACGTTTTCTCCAATCTTGGTTACACGATACTTTGGAAAGTTTTTGTGTTGGTATTAAACTTGCAATATTAGTTTGGGTGTTTTTTTACAGTTAAATTCGTTCAGTTCCAAATATATGTTCCATTGTTTATATCCTAAACGCTCTGACATTACTGAACCGATTTAAAAAATCTTTCACTGCTGGGAAGCTACACCATCCGGAGTGACAAAGGCGGGCGGGGGGCTTACTCGGGTGAGGGAAGTAGTACCCTCAGGAGACGAAGAAAACCACGAGAAACAGCTAGTAACTAATATTTCAAACAACTCCTGATTAAACAAACAAGACCTGCCCATATAAAGGAACTCTTCAATTGGCGACAGCACAGAGATGCAAAAATTGGATCACACATAAAATTTTACTTGATACATAATACTATATTATTTTTGCAGCATCCCAGCTCGAGTCAGGTTAAAATCGATACGGATCCTAAGAATAGACTATCGAAAAGTCTACCAGAGCGATCCGAAATAAAAAGGTTACTAACGAGACCGGTGTTAATAAAAAATTAGGGGCTCTATCTATGCCCACATTATCACAGTCTGATGAGGACCTCCCCATCCAAAAATACTTAGAAGAATCCATGTAGAGTGCTGACAAATTCGCATGTGTTTTGGTACTTTAGGTAAATCTTCCAATTTAAAAAACGGCCAAGTGCAAATCGGACTTGCGCACGAAAACTTTCGAAAGACATTATATGTACAAAATTTCAACTGTCTAACTATCACAGTTCAAGAGATATAGCAGAGTGATAGATGAACAGAAACGTCTTATCAATAAAGTTCAGTTTTACCCATTGGGTGCGAAATCCTATGAAAAGGAACAGTATGAAAACAGTAGTCCAGTCTGATACAAAAAAATCGGAGGTATTTCATAGATTCCAGTAGAAGAAAATAACATCTAAAGACTTGAATTTCAGTGCAGAAATAGTGTTACAATTTACAAGAATGAATGAGATACTGAGTTATTACAATGTTATTTGTGAGATGACGTCAGTCAGAGAAGTATGGAAGAAGACGATGCTGCGCAGACACCAAATAAATATTGGTATACTTATAGGAGAATGGTGATGATAATGAGTAAGCTTTGAGAGTTTGGATATGAATGAATTTGGGATAAGACAAAAACCAAAAGAAACTTTACAAGACAGCGTGGGTGGCACGGAAAAAAATAACTAACAAACAACAGATCAAAAAACCCAAAATATTCCTACAAAAGACCAAAATTTAACAATCTTAACTTCCAAAATAACCATCCAGTTACCCATCTTCCGATAGCAAAAACCTGGTATTTGTAAACACTTATACACATACATAGTTGGCACGCGAGCCGGGCCGCTGAACGGGGTATATTAATAGAACACCAAATGTAATGTGACGTCACGAGCGTTTGCGCATAGTGAGTTACAAGACGGTTTACGACGGGTAATTAGCTCGGCGGTATGAGCTGTTCTACTGGGAACTTCTGATTTGAGGCTTAGGATCATGTCATTTGAGATGCCTAACCTTTTTGCTGAATATGTTGGAGTCGGCTTAAAGTCTAACTGGTTGCAGCTGAGAACCAGTGTTCTACAAAGAGCGATCGCCTATCTGATTTCCTCAACCCAGAGGTATCGGGTTGCCCAGTTTTTCAACTTGGGCAACCCGATACCTCATGCACAGGCTGGTTGTCACTTTCTGGCTTCTGACTACCTGTAAAGACTGCCAAAGATGTTCAAATGACACTCGGGATCGACCAATTTAACGTGGCTTGCGAAACATGAAGAGATTCATCAGTTTATCAAAAACTAGCAATTATTGCCCAATTTTATAAACTACGTGGACAATTCTGGTTAGTTTGTCATCCTAAGGTATTACCAATAAATAAATAGAAGGAAACATTTACATAGAAATTAGTCATAACACGGGCTTACTGCCAGGGAACTGTCACTAGACTGCGTTACAAAAATTTTTGAAAACATCACTTTGAAACACGTGCCTGTCATTCGTTACACATGCTGAAAACTAAGAGATTTCAAAGTCAATGAAAATATTGAAGCCACAAATGACCTATCCGTGGATTGTGTGAAAGTCGACATAGCATACATAGATAGTCACACAGTGACATAGTGCATAGTGAAGTACTTACATAGATTTAAGTTCATATATACTTAAAACTAGCTTCTGTCAGCGGTTTCACCCGCATCCCGTGGGAACTACTTCCCGTACCGGGATAAAAAGTAGCCTATAGCCTTCCACGATAAATGGGCTATCTAACATTCAAAGAAATTTTCAAATCAGACCAGTACTTCCTGAGATTAGCGCGTTCAAACAAACAAACAAACTCTTCAGCTTTATAATATTAGTATAGATTTTGTATGTTATTCTTTAAGGTCTATGGGCCAATGCAGCCTGAAAATAAAGGTATTTGAGTTGATTTGATAGCTAGAAAGAATGTTACTTATGAGATGATGGCAGTCAAGAGTAGACAGACAGAGGCAGGAGGATGATGATGAAATGACCCTTACTGCTATGGGTGCAGAGGGAGTATAAGACTTTTACTGACAAAAGTCCACCTCCATTCCTTTTAGAGCCCTTTGTGTATCTGGGGCCCGATTCTCCTAATTTTACTTAAGCGACATACGATTCACATTCGACTGCGATCCAATCACGACTGAAGCGTATGTGGCATTCTGCTATTTTTTCTTTGAAATAAACGTTTTTATCCTTTTCTGTCATTCAATAATTAATCATTTTGTCTGCAAATGATTTACGATTGCAATATGATTGTAGAGCAAACTACCGTATAGCCTATAGCCTTCCTCGATAAATGGGCTATCTTACACTGAAAGAAATTTTCAAATCGGACCAGTAGTTCCTGAGATTAGCGCGTTCAAACGAACAAACAAACAAACAAACTCTTTAGCTTTATAATATTACTATAGATTCCCAGCAAAAACACATAGAGGGACCTCATGGAAGCTGTCTTTTTTACATTGACCTTCAAAAGGTCTGATTTTCTATCTACTTTGGTTAAATAAACCTACTACTTAAGTCCGTAATCTAGTTCAAAAGGCGGGCGAAAGAAAATAGCTAAGAAATCAAACTACACACAAATTAAAATCATAACCGTTCTTTTCAGTCCGGTAAAAACTTAGCCTTCAACCAGGCAAGCGTGAAAAACATCAGCATTGTAGTCCATTAGCGACTGAATATCGTTACAGTTACATCACTAGCTGGAATGGGAGCATCACTAACGGTCAATGCCGAGGTATACATAGTGAGGGGGAAGTGTCGATGGATTTTTGTCGATGTTTGATGGATGTATTGTAGTATTTGTGCTTGGATTTTTATTGTTAAGAAATTTTTTTTTAGTTATCATTTAAATTTACAAACCCCAAAAAAATAGAGAACCATACATATAAATCTATCATATTAAACCATATAGACAGCATTGTGTTGCTGGGGAGTTTGTTCCACCACTTCATCTTCCCAGCAAAAACACGTAGGAAGTGGTGAAGGGCGGGCGTTTTGGTGGCTGTCTTTTGTAAATTTGACCTTCAAAAAGTGCTGATTTTCAGCCTACTTTGAATAAATGACTTTTGTTTTTTTTTTATTAACTGACGTGGTACTACTTAGTAACTTGACTGCCTCGTTGGTCTAGTGGTCGCAAGCGCGGCTGCTGTGCTCGAGATCTCGGGTTCGATTCCCGGGTCGGGCCGAAATCGCTTTGTGGGTTTTCTTAAAACTTTCACAAAGCAGCCCGTAGTCTGGAAGTTGGTGATTGATTCACCCGTGCATCGGAGAGCACGTAAATGTCGGTCCTGCGCCTGATCTCTTTCCGGTCGTGTCGGATTGCCGTCCCATCGGGTTATGAGAGTGAAGGAATAGGGAGTGCACTTGTGTCTGCGCAAATGCTCGTGCACTATAATATGTCCTGCGCAGCTGGCTGATCTCCTTAAATGAGAACAGCCGCCGTGGCCGAAATCGGCCGTGGACGCCATTACTACTTAGTAAATACATACTCTGCAAAATAGATTTAAATGACAATATATAAACTTAAACCACTACTATTAACAGTGTCATATAGTCATATTAAACTTAATCAACAAACTATTCCACACAACATCGATAAATCAAATCTATCGATAAACCAAAGCACAACACTACGCCATAAACGCCGGAAATATCGCGTAAAAGCAATCTATCAACATATGCCAGTGAGTTGCGAGATTTTCGCCAGCATACGATATTAAAATTATGTCTGTTTTTCTATTAAAACAGAATAACGTCAAATATACATTCTTGATAAAAAAAAAACTTTTATCACCATCTGCCTAGGCTTTTCCCAACTATAGGGTCGGCTTCCAGTCTAACTGGATGCAGCTAAGTACCAGAGCCACATGGAGCGACTGCCTATCTGGCCTCCTCAATCCAGTTACATGGGCAACCCAATACTCATTAGTAAGACTGGTTATCAGACTTTTCAATCCAGGTTTCCTTAAGATCGGGGCTGCGGGATTGTTCCAAAGAGTTACCGCGGCCCTGGTACATAAAAGGCCTACGAGGGGAACACGAGGGGTTTTTAGTCAGTAAAAGTCTGACACTCCCTCACCGCTGCTAACCCACAGCGGGATCACCTATGCTCAGCCATTGGTGTCCAAGATACATTTAGAAAGTACACACAATTTTGACAAGTTAAATTGGCCCTTGCCTGACTTGGAATCGAATCCGCACTCATACTTGAAAGGCTGGCTGGCTCTTTACCCACTAGACCACCACGACTTTTTTGACCTGTCCATATGACCTTTATTGTTTACAGGTCAATAATGTTTCAGTAACTAATAATGAATATTATAAACAATAGTTTATGTATGTGTTTATAATTATAAACTTTTGGCATAAACTTTTAGTACCAACAACATTTATATTATGACTTGCTTGCATAAAAATGAGATCTGAAACTATTAGTCATGGTGTTTGTCTTGTTAGAGCCCCCGGGACTGCAAACTTTTAGTCGGCCGATAGTTAAATCAAGCTTATAAATCAGTATAGTTAGCGGCACGGATATTGAGCTCTCGGCGGAGGAGTGGGGATCGCTTTGCGCACTATACACATAAGGCAATAAACCAATAAATCGCTTCTGCGCAGGTGAAGGTCAGGGCTCAATATCCGTGCCGATGATTATATGTATTATGACATTACAGTGATCAGGTTTCGCCAATCTGCCTCTCGCACATGCGATGATTAACGTTTATTCCTTCTCTGTATGAGAAGAAGCATGTGCCCAGCAGTAGGACAATAAAAAGCTGATCATGATGATAGGAGCAGTACCTACTCCTTTAAGTTGTTAAGGGTAGTCAGGATCCGGAAAGTTTGACAACCACTATAAGGGGTATCGGGTTGCCCGAGTAATTGGGATGAGGAAGTAAGATAGGCAGTCTCTCCATGTGGCACACTGGTACTCAGCTGCATCCAGTTAGACTGGAAGCCGACCCCAACATATTTGGGAATAGGCTACGCAGATGATGAAGGTTTCCCCCCAAATATCGACTCGAATGTTTCTACGGTCATAAATCAGTTCCCCAATCAGAGTTAATACAAAACATAAGAAGGTAAATCCTCATACTACAATCAATCCAACTCGTAAACATTATACCTGTACAACATGGATCCAAATTTAGCGCTGACGTCATCACTCCCGGATCTTTAATCCTAAGATGTAAACTAACTAGTGTTTTGTAAAAGTTCATTGGTGTGGTTCTCGTCAAATATTGTGGCGGGTGTGAACATCGTGCGAGTTGGTGTCCAGAAACGGTTTTTAGATATCAGCGGGCGGGTGGGAGAGCGTGAGGGGTAGGAAAGCACCTATTCGGGTCCACCAGATCCAAAGGCTGCCGGATCTGCGGAATTGTTTGAAAGAGTCACCGCAGCCCTGGCACATAAAAGGATAAAGAAGGAACATGGTAGGTTTTAGTCAGTAAGAGTCTGACTCTCCCACGCAGGAGTCATTTAAGTATTTCAGATAAAAAATAGCGATATTTATACATGTTTTTGTCCAGAGAGCTGCAGGTTTAATCACCTAAAAAGCCACGGTGTCATAATCTTTCAAATCTTCCTGACAGCCACTGCATTGTAACAACTATCACTACTGTATAGCATTCGGGCACGCCGGCTTTACGCTCCCTGACTCCCAGACGGCATATTTCTCCTTCTATACTCTTCTATCTACTATCCAAGTCGTCTTTCACACAATCCATCCATCGTTTCTTTGATCGTGCCCTAATAGATCATTATCTAGCTAGCCCATAAAACATCAACACAACTGGTCCTCCGTTAATGTCAGGGTCGTTTGACTCACTGCAACTGTTTCAACCGACCCCCACAGGGGGTGGGAACACCCTTCGTAGAACTATGACTGTAAAGGTTAAAGATTAGATTGATTAAAGTTAGTTTTTGAGTTATTGTGTAGGCTGTTGTAATGCTGTGTTTCAGAACTAGGTTTTCTAGGAAACGCGATAACTTTGATAGATGAGGCCTACGTTTGGCAGTGGACGGTACATCCTCCGAGCCTTTTCCCCAACCACGTTGGAGTCGGCTTCCAGTCTAACCGGATTCAGCTGAGTACCAGTGCTTTACAAGAAGCGAATGCCTATCTGAACTCCTCAACCCAGTTACCCGGGCAACCCGATACCCCTTGGTTAGACTGGTGTCAGACTCACTGGCTTCTGACTACCCGTAACGACTGCCAAGGATGTTCAATGACAGCCGGGACCTACAGTTTAACGTGCCATCCGAAACACAGTCAATGGTGTCTAAGATATACTTAGAAAGTACATACAAACTTAGAAAAGTTGCATTGGTACTTGCCTGACCTGGGATCGAACGAGTGGCAAACCATCGGCAGTGGACGGTAATTCTACTAATATTATAAATGCGAAAGTTGTTACTCTTTCACGTAAAACTAGTGGATGGATTTTGATTAAACTTGGCAGTTATATAGCCTGTATATCAGAATGACATTTATGCTTCTTTTTATGTGTGTGCGAGAAGTAGTTCTCTCAGGACGTGGGTGAAACCACGCGAAACAGCTAGTAGGATGATATAATGATTGGGAATCTGGTTTTATTATAATATCCTAGTACTAGCTTCTGCCAGCGGTTTTACCCGCATCCCGTGGGAACTACTTCCCGTACCGGGATAAAAAGTAGCCTATAGCCTTCCTCGATAAATGGGCTATCTAACACTGAAAGAAATTTTCAAATCGGACCAGTAGTTCCTGAGATTAGCGCGTTCAAACAAACAAACAAGCAAACAAACTCTTCAGCTTTATAATATTAGTATAGATAATCATCGGCAAGGATATTGAGCCCTGACCTTCACCTGCGCAGAAGTGATTTATTGGTTTATTGCCTTAAGTGTACAGTGCGCAAAGCGATCCCCACTCTTCCGCCGAGAGCTCAATATTCGTGCCGATAACTGTACCATAATATATGGGATTTAGATTCAACTGACTATTTTGTGAAAGCTTAGGTACTGTTTCAATATAAGTAGTAGGAAAACAAAGCAATTTTATTTTTTATAAAATATATGTATCTAAATCAGTACAGGAAAACCCATAGTTAATAGTACTTATCAATCTGCAATGTACTATATGAAGGTCACAATAATTATTTTTGAACTATTTATACAAGTTTACAGTTCAATGATGTTCATATAATAACTGTAGTTTATTAATTAGTAATTTAATTAACAACATTTCAACATAGTAGTGATTAGTGATCCGATTTCAGTATTAAATGGAGGAAATTCTAAATATAGTGTAGAAGTAAGTAGTTGGTACATGTTTTCAATACCTAGTTCTAACTATATAGCAATTTGCTTCCTAACTATATTTCTAGAAACTGAAAGGGAGGTGATTATCATCTGCATAGCCTGTTCCCAACTATGTAGGGTTCGGCTTCCAGTCTAACTAGATGCTGATGAGTACCAGTATGCCACATGGAGCAATAACTTATATAACTCAACAAAGTTATCCGGGCAACCCAATAGTCTCAAAGGGAGGTGACGAGAGAAGAATTTTATTTACTTTTTTTTTGTTTCCAGTTCTCCTAATCCAATTTTATGTTTTTCTTCATCGAAGTACAACATTATTATTAACTGCGAACTTTTTGGGCTTATTTAAGTAACAAAAATTAATATCCGTTTTCTTAAAACAACTATCTATATATATAAAAATGAAACCCGTTTTCCGTTGTCACGACATAACATGAAAACGGCTTGACCGATTTGGCTGTAAATTAGAGGGAAGGTAACTTAGACCCGGGAGAAGGTTTTAGGACAGTTTTTGGTCACCATCCGACTACGGGACGCGGGTGAAACCGCGGGCGAAAGCTAGTTAACAATAAATATTCAGATTCAAGATTCAAAGTAAATGTCAACTTGAGCCATATAGGTAATTGTAAAAAATTGGTTTTCTACTTCATTACAATAAAGGCAACACTTTACAGCATACAGAATATAAACAATGCTGATCTAAGCAGAAAACTATGACATGTCAGTATTACTTTGCCAAAAAGAGCTCGTAAAAAAACCATCACATCTGTTTTTCCAAAACTTTGGCATGTGCCAAACACACCCACATTTTTGTCATAAAAGTATTTACATACAAACTGTTTCCCACGGGTCCACCAGTGTGCCGAGGTAACTACTCCCCGCATATGAATAAAAAGTAGCCTTTGTTCTATCTTGGCCTCTGGACAGTGTACCAAATTGTATTTAAATCAGTTTTTTTACTTTATTTATTAGGGATGAAAAAGAGCTACAAAATAAGAATAACACACAGAAATAACAATTACGATATAGAGGAATATTGCAATCCACAATATTATTCACAGATTAACAAAATGCAACTGCTTATAAATGAATTAATTAAAATTAAAGATCAATAAACTGGTTATAAAGTATTTAAGTGGTTTTGATATATAAGAAAATTGGTTACAATTTGTTAAAAGAATAGACACTAACAAAATATAACAATTGGATTGCATGGATGATGTAAAATCAGAAATTCATTCATTCATCATTTTTTGAACTGTAGCTAACAGCCACTTAACTGGATTGAGGAGGTCAGATAGGCAGTTGCTCCATGTGACACCAGCTGAATCCAGTTAGACTGGAAGCCGACCCCAACATAGTAGGAAAAAAGCTAGGCAGATGAATAAATCATTTAGTTTACAAGCTGGGATTTGTTTTGTGTATGTTTGATCTGTGATATTTTTTGAAAAAATCCCCCATTATAATCAGCAAACATAATATTTTCTTATTAGACTCTGCATAGCCAACTAGAATTCTTAAAATGGTTGTTCATACCAGTATGTTATTAAGTAAGAAATTATTAACTAAGGTAAAATAATTGTATTCAGTAGGTACTTAAATTACATTATTTTTAATTTTGATGAAAAAACTAGTATTATTTGTGTTTATTTTTAGAATAAATCTGCTAAAACGTTTGTAGCTCCAATCAAAATTATTTAAATTATGCAACCTTTTTTACTGCTTACAAAAAAAAACATTGCTATGTACCAAAACATAGCTGAAAGTCATTCATTGTCTTTGTGTATACACTTTGTATGTAAACAGAGTAATAAGTCGTTTTTAAGCGTCAAATAATTATCTATTTCTTTTGTAAATAAAGCCAAACAATCAAACTATCATCCGCATGCTAAATTATAAAAAACAAGTGAAGAACTTACGCAATTTGCTCGTGTTCATAGAAGTTATTCATTAAAACCGTATCACTCCCGATAAATATAGATCGAAAACGCAGTCAAAAATAGATAATAAGTTATCCACTACACACACGAGTCGTAATACCGTCACATCATCTTCGGAATGTTAAACTAAACAAGAAATTCAGTGAACAGGACACTCCACACGGAAATTCAGAGGGAAACTGCGAAAGAGTCGATTTTCCTTTCAGGATTTAACCACCATGTTAAACTCCCGTTTTGTAGTCCACTAATACATTGTCCAGGGTATTTGATTGAACACAATCGTTCGTTTGTAAACGGCATTCATGCCCGAAGACACCACGTCTTTATATTTCCACAAATTCAACTCGTTTTTACGATATCACTAAATAAAATGATGTGTGAATGACATGAAATTTTGACATGCGTACTCCGTCCATTTGTTTAGCTGGCGCCATCTAGTTACGAAGTTACGCGAAATTTAGTACGCGTCTTTTCTTAGCTTTGCAGCAGTACTACTACTCGACAACAGATGTCGCTAATAAAACTGTTTACACCTATATATCACTAGATGGCGCTAAAAACTCTGAAAACATTTTAGTACCGTTACTTGGCATTCAAATCTTAAAATCATTAACGACTCGTAACAAAATTAATTATCTTAAGTAATAATATGTTAATCTCGGCTCAATGTTAATCTCTTAGTTACATCACACCTTGTATCAATCAGTATTCAAGGAATATATTTACATTTATTTTATGACAACATGGTAATTAAATTGTAGCCAATTCTATTATTACTAGTGCCAACATTATAGTCGGTTTACAACATTTTGTTCGCTTCTAAGTTTTGTTTTAAGTTATTTCTTTTAGGTTGTTTCTTGTGTGACAAAGCTACGGTCAGAGATATCAATATGGCGGATCAAAGTCGCATATTTGTCCCAAAAATACGAATGACCCAAGAACGCGTGATCGGACATTGGAGCATAAAAAATGGATGTGGCACTAACCAAACTGTGAGGAAATTTACGTACCGTAAGCTGCCAAAAAGAGTCATTTAGGTATGGCTTAACTATGTAGGTAGGCATAATATATTAGTGTTATTTTATAAAAGTACCTAAACATTTTAAGCCCAGATCTATAGTTGGACATGCAACGACAAAAAATCATCTGAAACGAATGACAAGACGTAGGTAGGCACCTAAACACTCAATTTCACAGTTTAGTATTCTTCTGATCGAGTGACCTGCAGGTTTAATCACCTAACAAGTCCTAGTGTCAGAGTTTTCTCAAATCCGCCTGACGGCCTCTGACGTTGAATTGTAACAACGACTACTACTGACATATCGGGTGTGTCGTACCTAATCACATTAAATTAAATACTTTGATATACTGGTTAATATAATTATGTTGGTTAGCACAAAGAAAGATATAACATACGCAAAAAAAAAAGTTTTTTTCAAAGAAAGTAAATATGTAGTACAAAAATGTGCGAGAATGCGAGAATTAGAAGACCATGTAAAAATCAGTCATTACAAACAACAGAAATTCTCCCTTGAAAACTGACAGCTGTCAACTGGTCAAAACATTCGATAGGTACTCCTAACTTTATCTCTGCTTGACACATAATGTTGTAAATTATGAAAACGAAAAATGACTCTTGTGGCCAAACCTCTGAATGGATTAGGTTATTGTTTTTACAATTCGCCATAGAATATCATAAAGTAAATGTGATTAGGTACGACACATCCGATATAACGTCGTAGGCGTCTACAAAGCCTATCAAAATCTTCCTACCTCCTTGAAGGTCTAACTCGTTAGTTCTTAGAACGTGTTCAGGTATAATGACGTCATGTCACACACACACACACACACACACAAACACACACATATGTTGAGAATGCAGTATTATTAGTATCAGTTCACTAAGGGTTAACTCTTGATGGTTTAGCGAGCTCAAGGTCGATACCTATGTCTTGGGTGTTGGACCTGCATTTTATTCTTTCAAAGACTTACCAAATGAAAAGGTAAAATGTATGTATGCCGAAACATTCCCAAGGGATGTGGTGAAACCGCGTGCAGAAGCTATTCTCTTATATTGATCCATGTAAATAAGTTCTTAAATACCTATGTTCTTACGTGAAATAGGATCTTCCTCAGTGAAACCTAAGATAAGCTTCATGGAATTCGGAAAATATATACTTATGTTTTGATTCGATCAAATAGAACTTTTTTGTAATAAATAAAAAATAAAAAAACTACAGCTAATTTATAAATAAATATATAAAATAATTAATAACGATAAATACATAATATAGAATATTTATAATATAAATTAATAATATATAAATAAACGAATATAAATTTAATTAATAATAAATAAGTAAAATGTTAATAAATCTACACAGAAATAATACCTACTCCAATATCTAAATACAATATTTTCTACATCTATTTCAATATTATTATGTTTAAAAAGCGCTCTTCATCCTCTCCTCTAAAAACTAACTTTGCTGTGCCCGACAGGGTCCATAATTGTTTCTTTTAATTTTACCCACCAGCCTGTACACATTATGGTCTTTTTTTTTTTTTTTTTTTTTTTTTTTTTTTTTTAACGACGTAAAAAATCATCAAATGACCCCTCCCGCTGTGGGTTAGCAGCGGTGAGGGAGTGTCAGACTCTTACTGACTAAAAGCCGTCGTGTTCCGTCGTAGGCCTTCTTATGTGCTAGGGCCGCGGTACCTCTTTCGAACAACCCGCAGCCCCGGCAGGCCTTGGCCCTGCTGGGCCCCGCTAGGGTTGCTGACATCTCTTTGAGGAGCGCGTGGAACAACGCGCGCCGCCGACAACACATTATGGTCTGCAATAAAGTTATTGAGTATTGAACCTATATTATATTTACCACATACCTACTTATGGTACCTAAGTAAGTCGATTAAATACAATCTTATAGGCTTCTATTTAAGCCTTAATCTATACTTCTATACTAATATTATAAAGCTAAAGAGTTTGTTTGTTTGATTGTTTGTTTGTTTGTTTGTTTGAACGCGCTAATCTCAGGAACTACTGGTCCGATTTGAAAAATTCTTTCAGTGTTAGATAGCCCATTTATCGAGGAAGGCTATAGGCTACTTTTTATCCCGGTACGGGAAGTAGTTCCCACGGGATGCGGGTGAAACCGCTGGCAGAAGCTAGTTTCATCATAACCAACATATCTGTCATCCCACTACATAGAACATACTAGTCATATGTAGTGTATGTATCAATATTCAGTCGGCTTCTCGGCAAGGTTTGGCGATCTAACAACTGAAGCTAACATGTATTATGGATGAGATGACCCGGATGTTATAGTCTAAGAGTTAGCCTGCTTAGATGTGGAGTTACTTGAGATTGAGATTAAGGCTTCAATTTCATGTCATTTTGACGTGTGTAAATTCAAGGAAAAGTGCTGTTTTTTCAACCTAACTTTGTATTTAGGTATAAACTTCTGTAGGTACAACTATAATATCTATATACTAACTAGCTTTCGCCCGCGGTTTCACCCGCGTCCCGTAGCCGGATGGTGACCAAAAACTATCCTAAAACCTTCTCCCGGGTCTAAGTTATCTCCCCTCTAATTTACAGCCAAATCGGTCAAGCCGTTTTCATGTTATGTCGTGACAACGGAAAACGGGTTTCATTTTTATATACATATATAGATACAATAAAAAGGAATCATTGATAGGTCTGTTTGCAATCTAAAGGCTCCGAAACTACTAAATGGATTTAGAAGATTCTTTCACGGTTGGATAGTTAGGTATACTAACCGCCATAACACAATGACATAGGCTATATTTTATCCCGGTACGGGAAGAAATTCCCCCGGGACGTGGCTAAAACCACGGGAAAGGCAGTCGTAAATAAAACAAGGAATTATCTGTCTAGCTCTTAAACCATTTCGCATTTGATGACAACGGCGTCTCTCGGCGCGATTAAACTCCTGCGCAGCGTCATACTACTAACTTGGTATTCTAAGGATTTTTAACGAATTTGTCTTGTAACTGTTCATAGTACCTAAGTTTATTTGTCATCAAATAACTCTGCTTTGAAGTCAGTCATTTAACCCTTTGACATGCGCAGTAGTGTTCTATTTGTGTACATTTTGACTGTCGTGTGGTTACTAGTATCACATATTACAGAATACATACTTCGTAAATAGCCCTAACAAGATTATGCTGTAATTACCGATTACCCTGTAAATAAGAGGCTTCTGCCAAATGTGTCACCCTTGCCTTACCTAGTGGAAACTCTTTCGCGCACCGGGATAAAAAGTAGCCTACAGCCTTCTTTGATAAATGGGCTATCTAACACTGAAACAATTTTTAAATCGGTCCAGCAGTTTCTAAGATTAGCGCCTTCATAAGTACAAAGTCTTCAGTTTTATAATACATATGTAAGTATCCATAAGCGTGGCACATTAAATTTTGGCCCATAATGTTATATCTACTTAGTCTTATTTTATGCATATTGTTGGCCCATTAAAATACCGGAGTTTCTTGATATACGTATACCAAAAAATATAGCAAGAGCGATCGTAACAAAACCAGATGGATTCCTTACAATATACAGTGACTTGGCCATTTATGTCATGACGAGTTCCTCCGTGTTTCGGAAGGTTCGTTAAATTGTCTGCGTCAGGACCGCCGTCACAAATCACCGATCCTCTCGAAATACATATAGAGAGTTGCTACCCAATTGCTACCAGCTACCATTAGTTGCTACCAATTGCTACCCTCGTGGTTTTAAAGATATTTAGCATCCAAAGGTGACAGCCATTCTGATATCAGGATGGCTGTCACTTTTCCCAGTGTGAAGAAACGGCGCAAAAGTATTGAGTTTTTTTTTCACCCAGAGTTGCTACCTAATTGCTACCCTCCAGAATTAAATTTTAGACCACATCGATTCCGTGGATAAAAAGATATTTAAAAAAATAGTTTTTGCGCTTAACAAAAATAGATTAGCAAGTTAGCATACACGAGTTAATATGACAGGTAGACTATAAATAGCGCCTAACTCAAAAGTACTGTTTTGTATTGAACTGTCAACTTGCTAATCTATTTTTGTTAGGCGCAAAAACTCATTTTTTGGTAGCTGGTAGCAATTGGGTAGCAACTCTCTATATGTATTTCGAGAGGATCGGTGATTTGTGACGGCGGTCCTGATGCAGACGTTAAATTGGCTGTCATGTGAACATCTTTGGCAGTCGTTACGATAAAAAGCTAGCTTTACCCACACCCAGGGTTATCGGGTTGCCCGGGTAAGTATGAGAAGGTATGCCAACTTTAACCAGGAGTATCCCGGGCTTTCCCGGGAAGGTTTTAGGATGTCAGATAGGCAGTCGCTCCATGTAGCACACGGTACTCAGCTAATCGCTAGAAGCCGACTACAATAATAGCTGGAAAAAGGCTAGGTAAATGATGATGCGCAGATAATTTTTATTACATACTGTTACTGTTACAGCCTTTTTATCGTCCCACTGCTGGGCTGCGGTCTCCTCTCACACGGAGAAGGATTGAGCATTAATCACCACGCTTGCTCAATGCGGGTTGGTGATTTCAGACTTTATAGTCCAGGTTTCCTCAAGATGTTTTCCTTCACCTTTTTATCAGCCATTGGTGTCCAAGATATACTTAGAAAGTACATACAAACTTAGAAAAGTTGCATTGGTACTTGCCTGACCTGGAATCGAACCCGCGCCCTCATACTCGAGATGTTGGTTCTTACCCACTAGGCCACCACGTCTTACTTATTACATCATGACTATAAATTAGAAACTTTACAGTATCCTTGGCATATTCATGTCATGTGTAACTCCCATATTAATTGTGTGAAAGTCGATATAGCTACAAAGAATGTTACTTGTGAGATGACGGCAGATAGAAGAGTATGGAAGGAGAAAACATGCTGCGCCGACCACAAATAAAGATTGAGATAAGGGCATGATGAAGGGACGATGATCAGATTTTTTTTTGTTTATATATTCATTCACCATTGACTGTGTTTCAGATGGCACGTTAAACTGTAGGTCCAGGCTGTCATTGAACATCCTTGGCAGTCGTTACGGGTAGTCAGAAGCCAGTAAGTCTGACACCAGTCTAACCAAGGGGTATTGGGTTGCCCGGGTAACTGGGTTGAGGAGGTCAGATAGGTAGTCGCTTCTTGTAAAGCACTGGTACTCAGCTGAATCCGGTTAGACTGGAAGCCGACCCCAACATAGTTGGGAAAAAGGCTCGGAGGATGATGATATAGGTATTCATTCATGTAAACTATACAGTTATGAGGTTAACTCCCGTATAGTGCATATTAGTATAGTATAGTACATTGAAGCTATTCCTATAATTGAGTTTTACTACAGTTCTTAAGGAACCCTATTTTGTGTTGTCTGATACCTAATGGTATTCTAACACATCCGGCCCGCGATACATTTTGAATATCAAACGATAATTACCTACGATTTTTTGACCGTTTTAGAAGATTCCTGGGAATAAGAATTTCCGTAACACAGTAATTTTTTTTTCATTCAAAAAATATATGTATATGTATATATTTTTTCAAAAATATTTTATGAATTGTGATTTTTTTTATCTCCTAGATGTTTCTTGCAGTTGTACCTGAATCCCGAGGGGACTTCCCATTGCACCTGGATAAGAAGCAGCCTATATCCTTTCTCAGGCTCTCTAGATTATCTTGACGAAATTTCATTGAAATCAGTCCAGCAGTTTTGACGAAAAAGCGCCACAGAAAGACATCTGAGTTATTTCACAATTAGAAGTATTTGGAGTTATAATTTGTGTAAGTAACCTATTTTTTTGCATAAGCCAAACCCGCAGATAAAATAATAACAAATCAATCAATCAATATATATAATCGTTAACAGATATTATCAAACTAATATTACTTCTTAATGTTTCCCGAACAAGTTGCTCACATTTTGTATCTTTTTGTACAAAACGACTGACTTTTGAATGTCAATTTTGTTTAAATCCAGTGTTATTTATAAATTAATCAATTATATGTATTTTGTTTGACATTCATCTGTCACTTTATAATGTCAAACGTTGTTTTATTGATATTTTTAATCAAGGATGACACCGAATTACATAATCTAAGAAACTGGATAAGCAGTCGCATAGTGCAACTCTGTGCAAGTGATGTGCAGAATCTCGGGTTCGATTCCTGAGTCGAGCATTAATCAAACGAAGGGTTTTAAAACACTTTCATAAAACATGTATCGGAGAGCACCTTATTTTATTATTTACCTACTAGCCGTTTTCCCGCGGTTCTAGCCACGTCCCGTCGGAGCTACTGCCCGCACCGGGATAAAAAGTAGCCTATAGCCTTCCTCGATAAATGGGCTATCTAACGCTGAAAGAAAATTTTCAAATCGGACCAGTAGTTCCTGAGATTAGCGCGTTCAAACAAACAAACAAACTCTTCAGCTTTATAATATTAGTATAGATAGTTAAAAGAGATGTAGCTAAGTATCAGTCTTTTACATGGATTAACTGTCTGTATGACCTCCTTAACTCAGCAAAGCGAGCAAACATCCCTAGGAAATTCCTTGGTAATACAGAAATAACTAGTACAGAAATAATAATGGCGTCCACGCCCGATTTCGGCCACGGCGGCTGTTCTCATTTAAGGAGATCAGCCAGCTGCGCAGGACATATTATAGTGCACGAGCATTTGCTTGGACACAGGTGCACTCCCTATTCCTTCACTCTCATAACCCGATGGGACGGCAATCCGACACGATCGGAAAGAGATCAGGTGCAGGACCGACATTTACGTGCTCTCCGATGCACGGGTGAATCAATCACCAACTACCAGACTACGGGCTGCTTTGTGAAGTTCAAGTAAACCCACAGAGCGATTTCGGCCCGACCCGGGAATCGAACCCGAGACCTCGAGAACAGCAGCCGCGCTTGCGACCACTAGACCAACGAGGCAACGAGGTAATACAGTAATACTAGTCTAACTCCTAACTACCCGGAGCGACTGCCAAAGATCAAATGACAGCCGGGACCCACACTCGGTCCTTTGTGATGGTTATACCGCCACCAGTCGGCCGCCGGAGCCTCGTCCGTTGTTCAGCAGAGTGCACCACGGGCAGGTGAGGTTGGAAAATTGGAGCAGCATAATATTGGTTTAACTCCTTAAGACGGTACCCTGAGCAAATGACCTTGAGCCTCTGCGCCATACAAACTCGGTGCAAGAAATACGTAGCGAGAACGCTCATATTTTGGATTAAAACGTTTATAAAATAAAACGTTCGTGTTTTTTAAAAAATAAAACTACCATAATGTTCGTTATTAAATTACCTATATCTATTAGTTTAGGTAGCAAATAAAAATAATAGTTACTTTACGAAGAGATGCATCTTATTAGTGATTATTTCTCATTTCTGTGGTTTTGTTGTGACCCTATAATTAGACATTATTCTGCTTAAAACTAAAAAAAATCTACCATTCAAGAGTCAAGAATGTCTACAAATTTTATGTATTTTTTATTAGTTCTTTGGTATTTGTTTTAGACAAAGAGAAGTTGACTTCAAAAAACAGTACAATAAACGGCTTCCGCCGCGTTTTGCTCGGGGACGCGCCTTAAATCAATATGTTCAATAATCATCAAATTACGTTCCTGACTGTGTTATGTCTTAGTCCATTTATCAAAGTAGGTTTAAGCTACTGATTCAGATTTTTTAATATTAGTTTCCTAAGAATGCAGGTGTAACCGTAGAAATCAACTAGTTCAATACGATCTAGACTCTAGATCGTATTGAACTAGTTGATTTCTAATATACCTAACTAGTATACCTCTAGATTCTAGAGGTATACTAAATAATACTAATATACATGAGAGAAAATATTTGTTTGTTTGTTTGTAACCTAAAATCTCCAAAACTATTGAACCGATTTGAAAAATTCTTTCACTGTTTTAATGCTACACTCTTCCCGAATAACATAGGCTATATTTTATCCCCATACGGGCAGTAGTTCCCACGCGACGCGGGTGAAACCGTAAGAATCAACTAGTCCAATACAATCTCTGAGAAATGAATTAGCTTAGCAGTCCTGCCCACATTGTATGACCTAGACTATAACAAGTGACCTTTACACAACGTCTGTAGTCTAGACTTTACACTGACGGACTGGGTTTTGACTTATGATCATAACGTTGAGAATAATATACCTACAACTATTTTTTTACGATTTCAGCCTGTGATTTTGTAGAGGGGAACAACTCCACGCACCTGGATAAAAGTACCTAATAGACTTATTCGATAAACGGGCTATCTAACACTGAAACAATTTTCCAAATCAGCCCAGTAATTCCCGAGATAAGCGAGTTCAAACAAAAAAACTCTTCAGCATTACGTCTTATGACTATAGATACTTACTTACACATGTTTTTTCTCCTAAAAAATAAAGCACAAAACATACACACATCCTACCAGACATATATTAAAATATTCCGTGTCAGGCATAACCTTGCATTCCTTTGCCGTTTGATTATATAAAAAAAAACAATATCTAACATGGCGGACCGGTAACAGCTGATTTCTGATATTATTATTTGCTCGTGAGAAAGGATGGACGTTTCTTGTAGTTTTTATTGGGGTTTTTAATGTGAATTCTAGTTTCTACAATATTCTAAGCGAATTTTGCGTAGTTTTAAGCTTTGATGGGGGTCGAAATCGTCCTAAATAATGGGTGAGTAGGATCCACATTGTGATTTTTTTGTCATTTATAAATAGAGACCGCTGCCTGCTTGTCATAATCTTCCATACTCATCATCATTATCTCCTGAGCCTGTTCTCAAACTATGTTGGGGTCGGCTTCCAGTCTAACCGTATGCAGTTGAGTACCAGTGTTTTACAAGAGCGACTGCCTATCTAACCTCCTCAACCTTTACCAATAAATAGTAACCTATCAATCCTCATTATTTACCCAAGAAAAAAAACTGCATTTATCAATATTTCTTCATCCACAGACAATTGAAGGCAAAGCCATAGACACAATAATAAAATTAATTAGTTTTTCAATTATAACCAGCCTTGTTTTTTGCATTACATTGATAGATCTAGTTGTTGATAATTACGGAACTATTATCGTGAGGAGATCAGGAAAATTATCGACCTCTAGATGGTACTTAGACACGAAGTAAGGAAAGATGAGCGGAGATGTCATAATGCAGGTAGGTCAGGCGCCTTCTTCTAGCTCAAATTCGTACGGGGGGCATGACCAAAACGACCAGTGACGAGTGAACCAACGAGGCGTTCGGGTTCTTTGAGACATCTGTCAACGATTTTTGGTAGTACAAAAAATGGGCGGGTTCAAAACAGGCCTAAAAGGGCGGAGACAGTAACGTTCCTCGTACCCCGCAAGTTGTCGCGCTACTTTCTTCGGAGATTTTCCGTTATGGCACCTCCGCTAGTCATTTTGTTCTCCATGTACTTAGATGAGGAAGACTTTGAAAACAAGCTTCTGTTCACGGTTTCACTCGTTTGAAAGGTCTAGAATAAAAAAGCATCAACGCCAATGTATTTTTTAATCGGATTTAAGATGAAGCGTAGCCACGCTCGTTCCTTCTCAGAGAGAGGAGGCCTGTGCCCAGCAGTGTGACGATAAAAAGGTTGGTGATGAATAAGATGCAGTTATTTTAAGTCCATTAAAAACGGGTTTGGTTTCTTATACCGGATACGTATTTTAGGGGATTCCAGACAGTACAAAATAATAATGCAAGAATGACCAACTACCAAACGTTTGTGATATACCTAACAGGTCATAAAATCCTCTAAAGGCGAGATTACACTTGGGCCACGATAAGTGTTTCTTCTGGTGTACTTGTTCTAGCAAACAGTAACACATTGCATGCGAACATTACTAAAATGTCCGCGAAACTACAACCGCCGTACGGCGAACACATGCTAGCTGTGAACCGGATTCACAGACACTTTTAAATTTTTTGGCGGAATTTCGCCTTAAAAAATCCTACTTTATCATACTTTTTTACGAGAATTAACTTCATAAAATTCTGGTTTCGTCTATAAATAATTAAGTAATAGGCAGTTTTAGTTAATTCGCGGCCGATGACGGTTACATTAGGCATACAACACAAGAGTCTGACATCATCGGACAACCGGTAACTTTAACCGGTTGCGCGCCAAAAAAGTTGGCACAAAAAATGGCGCCGGCGCTAACAGCCTCTATGGAGGTTTTGGGCTTAGTCTATGGTATAATTTTAAAACTAAAACTTCTGCCGTAGGCCTGCGATGAAAATAAATGTTTGTAAAGCAGGATTTTTCTGTCTATGTGAGCGACTGCCCAACTTACTACCAACTCAATTACAACGATAATCCGATACCCCTTGGTAAGACTGGTCGTCAGACTTGTCTAGCTTCTGACTACTCGTAACGTCTGCCATAGATGTTCAATTGACAACCTCAAACTCAAAATATTGATTTACTTGTTAATTAAGGCAGTCGGGATCACAGAACACCCTACCGTGACCCACTAGTTAAACGTGCGTCCTGAAACATGGAGAAACTCGTCATTACAAGAGGACTAAACTTCTGATCGGTCGAGAGCAATCCTATACTCACTTACATTCACAAGAAGAGCTTATCTGTTAACAAAATCTCCTATACCCATACCATACAGCTGTAGATACCAAAATACGGGTTTGAACGACATTTTCCTTCTGACAATTCCTACACAAATCAAGTGGTGTAATCACATTCGAATATATTTAGAAAACCCATCTGACGTGAAGGTCAAATAACTGGCTTCAGAGTCGTGTTAAATTGTCTTAATTATTCGTTACTGGAAAACTTTTAAAACAATTTAATAAATGTAAGTACTTAAAATCTGCTTAAACTGGCTTGTCCTAGACTTGTGAGGCGTTCAATTTTAAACACGACATAAACGTAAAGTAGGCGTCGTTACGGGTAGTCAGAAATAAGCCAGTAAGTCTGACACCAGTCTAACCAAGGGGTATTGGGTTGCCCGGGTGACTGGGTTGAGGAGGTCAGACAGACCGTCGCATTTTGTAAAGCACTGGTAGGTACTCAGCTGCATCCGGTTAGACTGGAAGCCGACCCCAACGTAGTTGGGGAAAAAGGCTCGGGAGATGATAATGATACTCTTAAACTTATATTTTAGACAACAAAAGTATAACCGTCTACATCTAATACTATTCACATAATAATAAATACATTGACATTTCGTCTCGTCTGTCCTTGAACATCGACATTTAAGAGAATGCCTGGCGATCCGTGGGCGGATCACTGAATCGACACGTGTAATATTTGACTAGATTTGTGAATTCAAAATTGTAGTTTTTAGGTATATTAAGGGTATTTTGCATTTCATTTATTAAGTGCGTTAGCTGTTTTTCAGGGTTTTGCTCGCGTCCTGTGAGAGCGGACGCGTACGCGAATAAAATACAAGCGATGTCATTCGGGAATAACACAGACCAACAGTGAAAGAATTTTTCAAATTATTTTCGAGTCTTTACCAGCCAAACAAACAAAGAAATACTTTTCATTATTATATTAGTTAAGAATAGATCGGCTGTAAGCACTATACGAGTGTGAAAGTATTTGATTTTAACTAGGTACTTATAATACATACATACATGTATTATTTTGGGAAATAAGTTACATAACTGAACCTAAAATAAACCTACAGAACCCATCAAAAAATACCTCAGATAAAAAAGCAAAAACAAATTTTAAAAAAAAACGCTCCCGTCCCCGAATCCGCGCCATATTTTTCTGAAGTTACGTTTTGAAATCCGCCAGTCTTCTACCAGTCTCATCTTAAGAATACCCGCACACTGCAGACTAAACAGTTGACCGATAGTTGACCGATAGTTGGCAAAATTATTTTACGTAAATCGTGAATTCAATCAAAGTTTTCAGCCAGTCTGATACCGGCCAAATACCTGGTCTATGTAATGTGAATACTACTATCATCTTCATATGATTTATGAGCTCTTATTTATATCAGAAGCCAGTAAATCTGACACCAGTCTTACCAAGGGGTATTGGGTTGCCCGGGTAACTGGGTTGAGGAGGTCAGATAGGCAGTCGCTCCTTGTAAAACACTCAGCTGCATGCGGTTAGGCTGAAAGCCGACCCCAACATAGTTGAAATTCCTAACATTGACATTTCTAATGAAATAATGGTCTCTGCACACAGCGGGCGCGGCGCGACGGGACGGGACGGCGACGTGACACAATGTACTAGATCGTCGCGTCGCGTCGCGCCGAGCGGGACGGCTCTGTGTGATGTCGTCCGTAATATCTAGTACATTACAACTGCTCAGCGTCGCGTCGCCGTCCCGTCCCGTCGCGCCGCGCCCGCTGTGTGCAGAGACCATAAGCTGTGACTTTGTACTATCTGTTCTATTTTTCTTCTTGTCTGTATTCTGTGTGTGTAACTGTGTATATAAACTGTTAAATAAATAAATAGTTGGGAAAAGGCTCGAAAAATGATGACGGAATCAAAGTTTTTTATTGTATAGCGGCCAAATACCTGATCATTGTATTGTATCTACTGCCATTCATTTAAATACTGATTTATAAGCTCAAGCTGTCGGCCGACTGTAAGTTTGCAGTGTGGTGCCACTCTAATGGCTCATGATTAAACTACAACCAGTTTTGTCGATATTTTGAATCGATTCTCATATCGATAACTCGGTTCGTCGCGATTATTGTTCAGTTGCGTTTGTGTGTCTGAGTGTGCGGACGTATTTGAGAGCTGAAGGAATATTTTTTTTCTCTAAAGTATTTTATTTTTTATTTGGTGTTGCCTTTTCAAAAATATGTGGGTGATATGGTAAGTATTTCTGAAATTTGTGTTTCTTAAAAATATCGTTTTACAATTACTTTTAACATTTGACCGTTTTATTACCATAATAAAGTAATTTACAAAATGTAAATGTAATGTTTAATAGTTTACCTTGAATTAAACAATAATTAAGAGTCGATTTAAATCTAATTATAGCTCGTAATCATCTCTTGTACAATCTTAGAACTAATAATTCCTTGAGTTTGTTATTAAAATTGTGAAACAAGTTATGTATCTTACGCCAATAATTGATCATTAATTAATAATCTATACTCATATAATATAGAGGAAAAATGTTGTTTGCTTGTTTTGTACCGTGAAGACTACGAAACTACTGAACCGATTTGAAAAATTCATTCACTGTTACAAAACTACACTATTACCGAGTAACATAGGCTATATTTTATCCCGGTACGGGCAGTTTTTCCCGCGGGACGCGGGTGAAACCGCGGGAAAACAGCTAGTATTAAAATTCCTTTGCTTATCTCGTGGCTCGATGATAATTTGTTTTATAATTTACGAACAATATTAATTGCTACACAGATTTGCAATTAGCATCTACACTGTTTTTATATGGGTATTTTATAATCCCACCCAAAACAAAAATGTGAAAGGCTGCCAAGTTCGATAATATGGAAATCCTTCGCCTATAAAAGAAGTGAGATCTGAATAAGTACCAAGTTCCATACACATACCTCAGTTAAAATAGTTACTTTTTAATGATGTTACTTGGCAAGTTTTCACACACCTTGTTATAAACCTACTAAACGCAATGAATCAAGTATTTAATTTTCTATTAAAACTTGCCAAGTAACATTATTAAAAAGTAACTATTTTTAACTGAGGTATGTGTATGGAACTTGGTACTTATTCAGATCTCACTTCTTTTATAGGCGAAGGATTTCCATATTATCGAACTTGGCAGCCTTTCACATTTTTGTTTTGGGTGGGATTTCATTTATTTTTGTAAAGTTGTTTATTTTATTTTTTTTATGATTAAGTTAGTTAAGGAAATGTCTCATATACTATCTTTCAGATTTTTGAATATGCACTATGCTTCTTACAAAGAAATTAACTAGATTAACTAAATGGACTAGATTTACCAACTGACTGACATGACATGTTATCATATATTATGTTCGTGGATCAAAGTTACACATTCGTTATTTTCGAAAGTGACTCACACTTGGCCGTTTTCAGATTTTTACTTTGACTAAATACAAACCTTTGTAACGAATTTCAGATTGGTACGACCATTCGAAGATATATTATATAAATATAGATAAATTCAGTTCGTTTTAGTTCCTTAGAGGTATAAATTTAAACTGAGTATTTTACACCTTCATTATTTTGAAACCGACTCACACTTGGCCATTTTCAGATTTTTCCCTTTACCTTGACATAATGACCTACCTCCATGCCAAATTTCAAGTCAATACGACCATTGGAAGTGGTCTAGGTTTTTGATGAGTGAGTCAGTCAGTCAGTCAGTGAGTGTATAGTAAAAATAGCGATTTTCTGACGTCAATATCTCAAGACCTACAATAGGTATATTAATGAAATTTTGTATTTTAGATAAGTGAGGGGGTCTCAACAGATACTAGAAATTTGATACGCGTAAATAAAATAGATTTTGAGTTATAGGGGGGTCGAATTTGGCCCGAAATGGTTCGTGTAATATAACCCACGGCCGGTGTGTCGCTTTTTTTGCTCGAACTTGGCGGACACACTGCCGTGTGTCTAGATATAATGTATGTAGCTTTTTTTACCTCGTACAAGTCCCTCCTCCGAGCCTTTTTCCCAACTATGTTGGGGTCGGCTTCCAGTCTAACCGGATGTAGCTGAGTACCAGTGCTTTACAAGGAGCGACTGCCTATCTGACCTCCTCAACCCAGTTACCCGGCCAACCCAATACCCCTTGGTTAGACTGTGTGTACCTTGTACAAGTGTTCCTACTAAAAAAAATATACATAATCTGTGTCCTTCCCAATTCTACTAAAACACTTGATAGTTTGTTCGGATCGGTATGTATATATGTGTGTTACTCTTTTACACGAAAACTGCCGAATTTTGACGAAACTTGTCGGTAATGTAGCTCACAATCAGAATGAAACATATGGCTAATTTTAATCCATGTGCTGGAAGTTGTTCGTTCAGGACGGGGTGAAACCACTGGTGGTTACTAGTTTTTACTATATTTAGTTTCGGACAAAAAACTGTAGGTCCCGGCTGTCATTGAACATCCTTGGCAGTCGTTACGGGTAGTCAGAAGCCAGTAAGTCTGACGCCAGTCTAACCAAGGGGTATCGGGTTGCCCGGGTAACTGGGTTGAGGAGGTCAGATAGGCAGACGCTCTTTGTAAAGCGCTGGTATTCAGCTGAATCCGGTTAGACTGAAAGCCGACCCCAACATAGTTGGGAAAAGGCTCGGGAGATGAGATGACAAAAAATCACTGAAGTCATCTTTCTTATAAGAATGTCAGGCTGGTCAATGTTCAAGTTTTAATCTAAGTTGAAATCATTCAAATTCAAATTCAAATTCAAATCTTTATTTGCGTTCCATATGTAATACAGGTGGTATTTTTATAAAGTTTAAACAATATATTAGAAACAATATGGACCCGGTAGGGCACAGCATAAAGTGGTAGGAGAGGTTTGCAGTACTTATCATAATTACCTAGTTTAGTTTTATTAAATCTATACTTATTACTAAAAAAAAAACTGAAATATATTAACATGTTACATTCTTATCTTATTATGTGTGTGTGTGTGTGTGTGTGTGTGTTTGTTGTGTATGTGTGTGTGCGTGAGAGTGTGTTGTAAAGTTGTATGTAAAGCCTTTTTTTTTTTTTTTTTGTTTGTTATATTTGTTTTATATTATTGTTTGTATTGGTGTTTATTATTTTTTTATTGACTTATCGTCCATGTACTCTTTTATTGTATAGTAGCATTTAGAGTGTAAAAATTTCTTTAATTTACTTATAAACATAGTCGTTTTCGTTTCATCTTTGATCGTTTTAGGTAAGTTATTATATATTTTTATTGACATTATTAGCGGACCGGAAGAATGTATTTTAAGGTGGGATGTAGGTAGGTTTAATCTATTCTTGTGTCGTAGGCTATATTTACTTTGAATATCTTGTCGGGTAGTATAGAATTCAGGGTGATGACGGACGAATTTGCATACTTCTAGGATGTATAAACAGGTGAGTGTGAGAATTTTATGCTTTTGGAAATGTGGTTTGCAGCTGTCTGTTTGTTCTATATTGGTTATTATCCGGATGAGTTTCTTTTGCAAGGTAAAAATGGTGTGCGAATCTGTACTATTACCCCATAATATGATGCCATAACTAAGCCACGCTTGGGCGTAGGCATAATATGTGGCAAGTGTTGTTTGTAGGTTGGTAGTTTTTTTAATTTCGCGTAAGGCGTATAAGAATTTTGATAGTTTTGCTCGAATTTTTTGTATGTGTGCTTTCCAATTTACATGTGTATCTATTACTAAACCAAGGAGTGTGAATTCATTGACTTGTTCTAGTTTTGTGTTATTGTAGGAGTAGTTTAACTTTATCGTTGCTTTTTGATGGGGGTGGAAGGTAATTAATTTAGTTTTTGAGAAGTTTATTTCTAAATTATGGTTTTCCATCCAGCTAAAGGTTGAAGTAAGAAGAGAGTTTAGTTTTTCATTTATATTATCAACTTTTTGACACGAGGTGAGTATGGAGACATCATCTGCAAATAACACGCATGGTCCGTTGATTGTTTTGGGAAGGTCGTTAATATAGAGGAGAAATAGAAGGCATCCTATAACGCTCCCTTGTGGGATAGAGGCGTTCACTGCTTTACGGCTTGATCTGATATGTTGTATTTCGTTATTGCTTTCGTTATAATATTCTATTTCTACAATTTGTTCTCTATCTTTTAAGTAGGACTCGAACCATTTTAAAGCATTTCCCCGTATCCCGATCCCGTGTAGTTTATTTAGAAGTATTTTAAACTGCACCTTATCATAGGCTTTAGTCATGTCAAGTAGTATTCCTATTGCATAATCTTTATTATTTATCATATTTAGGGCTTCTTGTACATATTTGTACACAGCTAAGGTTGTGGATCTATTTCTTCGGAAACCGTTTTGGCAATCGTCTAATATTTTATATTTTTCACAAAAGGAGTATACACGGTTGCACATTGCCTTCTCAAAAATTTTTGATGCCGTAGGTAATAACGCTATAGGGCGGTAGTTACTGGGGTCTGTTTTTTCATTCTTTTTGTGGATAGGTTTTGTTAAAGCTATTTTTAATTCTTTAGGAAATATTCCTTCTTCAAATGATTGATTGATTAAAAGGTAAAAGGGTATAGTTAGTTCGTCGGCACAATGTTTAATTAGCAATGGGGGTAGTTCGTCAATACCATGACTTTTTTTATTTTGTAGGTTTTTAATAATTCGGTTCACTTCGTATCCGTCCACTGGTCTGAGAAACATAGTATTTTCTGTAGGGCAAACTACCGGAGCACCCATTGGTTCAAGTCCAGAAGGGTTGCTATTTTCACCTATAGATACAAAGTACACCTATAGAAACAAACCTATAGATCATTTGCGGTTTAGCCGTTTCTGAGAAAAACGCAAACGTCTAACAAAGGCGGACATTTTTTGCTCGTTTTCTTGAAACTAATACCTAACTGTTTCGAATATAAAGTGCCAATTAATGTCTTGAAGACCTTTGTTTTGTAACAGGATTGTATGTCTAGACTAATATTATAAAAATAAAGAGTTAGTGTGTTTGAACGTGATAATCTTAGGAATTACTGGACCGATTTGAAAATTGCTTTCAGTGTTAGATAGCCCATTTATAGAGGAAGGCTACAGGATACTTTTTATTCAGGTTCGCAGAGTAGTTACCACTTTAGAATATCCACTAATCTTGGTAAATTAACGTAGTTATTTTACAGTCTAAATGTATATTTTTTTCTGATTAATAAGATAAGTCTTGGCGCTACTGACTAGTGAAAGAAACCATCTTGAAGAAACCTTGACATTTAACATCTATCTATATACATACATATATCTAAATAAATTAAATATATAATAGGTTTACCTAATCCACCTTGAGAGGAACTTGTCGCTTAGTAACCGCACGAGTCGATCGATCATAAGGTTAAGCAACGCTTGGCGCGGTCTGTCCGTGGATGGGTGACCATTTTATCATGACGAGTTCCTCCGCTTTTTGGAAGGCACGATAAATTGGTGAGTCCCGGCTGTCATTTGAACATCTTTGGCAGTCGTTACGGGTAGTCAGAAGCCAGAAAGACTGATAATCTCTCTTAGCAAGGAGTTGGGTTTGCCCAAGTCTGCCCAATCTGACCTCCTCAACCCAGTTGGGTTGAGGAGGTCAGATAGGCAGTCGCTCCATGTGGTACACTGGTACTCAGCTGCATCCAGTTAGATTTTAAGCCGACCTTGACTTAGGATTAGTTGGGAATAGACTAGGCAAAGACAATATCGGGTGTGTCGTTCACAATCACATTAAATGAAATGCGTTAATATACTGGTTAATATATGTCGATTAACACAAAGATAAAAAAAGAAAAATACGTAAAAATAAAAAAATGAATTTTTCAAACAAAGTAAATAAAATAAAAATGTGCGAAAATTAGAACACCATATAAAAGTCAGTCATTACAAACAACTGAAATTCTCCCTTGAAAACTGACAGCTGTCAACTGATCAAAACATTCGATACTCCTAACTTTATCTCTGCTTTACACATGATGTTGTAAATTATAAAAACGAAAAATGACTCCTGTGGTTAAACCACTGAGTGGATTAGGTTATTTTTTTTACAATTCGCCATAGAATATCATAAAGTATATGCGATAGGATTTGATGTGATTGTGAACGACACACCCTGTGTGGTGCGCGATTGAGTGACCATCTTGTCATGACGATTCGAGTTCATCCAAGTTTGAACATCTTTTCCAGTCGTTACGGGTAGTCAGAAGCCTAAAATTCTGACAAACAGTCTTACCCTATGAGTTGTCTGACTTTCTGGATTTATATACATATACACTAGATGTTGCCCGCGACTTCGTCTGCGTGGGCAATATAGAATCGTCAAAATATGTAATACTTATTCCGTAGGTGCATTTATTCACGTGACAATATAATTATGATTACTACTTAGCAGCCGCACAGATTCATCGATCAAGGTTGTGTTGTGGATGTGTGACCATTTATCTAAACAAAAGAAGTACCTAAAGTTTTGTGACGTTGTAGAAATCTCTGGATCTAGTTATATATACATTTTGACTAACGTAAAGTCAGTAATAGTCAAAGTTAGTTCACATTGTGAATTACCAAAACGTTTGGAAACAGTGCTAATTTGTGATATTACTTCACGATAGTTCATTAGAGTTAGTGATAATATACTGTGTATACAACTAGTAGACATCTTAAATGTGATAATCACTATACCTGTATATAGCAGTTTATAAGTCGTGGTGGCCTAGTGGGTAAAGAGCCAACCTCTCAAGTATGAGGGTGTGGGTTCGATTCCAGGTCAGGCAAGTACCAATGCAACTTTTCTAAGTTTGTATGTACTTTCTAAGTATATCTTGGACACCAATGGCTGATTAAAAGGTGAAGGAAAACATCTTGAGGAAACCTGGACTATATAGTCTGAAATCACCAACCCGCATTGAGCAAGCGTGGTGATTAATGCTCAATCCTTCTCCACGTGAGAGGAGGCCTGTGCCCAGCAGTGGGACGATACAAAGGCTGTAACAGTAACAGTAACAGTAGCAGTTTGCCAATTTTACTGACATTCGACAAGAAAATCGTGAAAATTGTCAACGTAAAGGTACAGAAAAACGGAGTTTTTGATACAAGTTGGAATTGTAGATCAATTAAGTGACAAATATTACTTACTAGCTTCCGCCAGCGGCTTCGCCCGCGTGGTGTGTTGATAAAAAGTAGCCTATGTGTTAATCCAGGGTATCACCTATCTACATACCAAATTTCAATCAAATTGGTTCAGCCGTTTTTGCGTGATTGAATAACAAACATACATCCATACATTCTCACAAACTTTCACATTTATAATATAAGTAGGATTAAGGAAACTGTAATGAGTTACTGAATGAGAGTAATATGAGAGTTCAATCATATATTTTTACTTACATTTCATTGAAAACACTGAAATGCCCTTTTTACAGTCCCTACCTAGCGCCTTCTACACTTGGTGCCTGTAAACAAAACTATCAACTTCCACACTACATATTACACCCGCTTTCCATGAAAACTACGCCACGTACCCATATAAAAAGTACTCAATAGCATTTCTCAATAAACAGCTTATCTAACAGTAAAACGATTTGTCAAATCAGACCAGACAATCATGAGATTAGCTTGTACAAACGAACTTATCATATCCACAATGTTTCTTATAGTTTGAAAATCAAGTTCTAGCGCATTATCCTTGGTCGGGAGAGTGGTATGTCCTTGTTGTAAAAAGCCAGTATAATGTGTTTGACCTGCAGTCTCGTTGACTTTGAGACGATCTTCCTACGTGCCTTATGATGTCATAGACTAGCCGGATTTGAAGCTCAGGTATTAATGTTATAGTGATTTTGTTTTGATCGATTCTTGATTCGTATTTTTTAGGCTTTTAATTCTTCATTTTGTGTATAATTTTTAATATTTTTGAGTGCGTTTAGTTTTATTGATAAATAATGCAATTAAATGGGATGAAAAGACATAATAAAAATTACATATAACGTTCAAGACCTGTAGTTCAAAATTTTTCACTTTTATGACTAAAATTATTGTATTGGTATTGAGTGGTCCAGATAACTGGGTCAGATAGTCAATTGTTCCATGTGAAAAATTGGTACTAAGCTGCATACTGTTTAACTGGTACTAAGCTGCATACTGTTTAACTGGTACTAAGCTGCATACTGTTTAACTGGTAGCAGATCCGAACATAGTCGGGAAAATACATTGAATATAAATGAAACTTATAACTTATACTTATATAACTTATACTAGCTTCTGCCAGCGGTTTCACCCGCATCCCGTGGGAACTACTTCCCGTACCGGGATAAAAAGACCTATAGCCTTCCTCGATAAATGGGCTATCTAACACTGAAAGAAATGTTCAAATCGGACCAGTAGTTCCTGAGATTAGCGCGTTCAAACAAACAAACTCTTCAGCTTTATAATATTAGTATAGGTTACCTCGGGCACTCTGATAAAAGTAGCGTATAGCCTAGCTCAATAAGTGTGCTATCAAACATTGATTTTTTTCAAATCGGACCAGAGTAGTTCCTGAAATTAGCGCCTTCAAAAAAACAAACTTTTCAGCTTTGTAATATTTGTATTTTATATGTTAAAGATAAAATAACTGTCTAATATATGCATTCTTTGCACAGCGTGTAACTATGAGAAGGATTGTCTAATAGACTTCTGAGTATTGAAATCCATTATTTATAACTACTAATCAGGTTTTCTCAGTTACTTAGTATTTTATGGTATTTTCCCATAATAGAAAAATGAAGACTTCTTTAAATAAACGTATGCTTAGAAAAGAAAATAGCATCATCCTCCGAGCCTTTTTTCCCAACTATGTTGGGGTCGGCTTCCAGTTTAACCGGATGTAGCTGAGTACCAGTGCTTTACAAAGAGCGACTGCCCTATCTGACCCCCTCAACCCAGGTATCTGGGCAACCGAATACCCTTTGGTTAGACTGGTGTCAGACTTACTGGCTTCTGACTACCCGTAACGACTGCCAAGGATGTTCAATGACAGCATGCTTAGAAAATAGAACGATACTTACTTTATATAAAACTTTAATATACTATAAATATATATAAATCCCAACAATTCTCCCAACTCCCAACTACAACTTATTATCATACATTAATAATTACCACTTTACTACGACATTTGTTCTAGCCGGCTTCCCCCCGCGGGGTTCCTAGTTTGTTCGCCTAGAGGGGGGAGGGGTACGGCTAGAAGAACTGGTTATTTCTGATAGCAACGACTCAAGGTTATCTAGTATTTTTCCATGTAAACGGAGGTTTTTTTTTCCTTCATATTATTTCTTGAATAGAAGTTATTTTTTTTACTTGTGGATGTTTTGTTTTATAAGTTATAGGAGTTGAAGAGATGATTTTTCTGAGTATTGTTGGTAAAAAATCTTGGTCTGTTAGAATAATGTCAGTAATGTGATGATATAGCTGTTCCCCACAGTTCTATGTCCTACACCCAGATAAAATGTAACTTATTCCATGTCCTTTCTTAGGTTCTAGTCTTGAATCCATTGAGTAATTTTGGAGTGAAAGGGCGACGGACAGAGGTACTTTTGCATTGAATTTTAGTTTATGGCAAGGATCTACGTTGTATCACTAAGTTGATTTAGAGCAGTTTGTCTATGTAGAGCTATTTGAAGTTTTAGGACTCATTGTCAATTATTTTTCGATACACTAGTACTCAGCTACATCCGATTAGACTGGAAGCCGACCCCAACATAGTTGGGAAAAAGGCTCGGAGGATCATGAGGACTCATTTTCGATATGTGAATCAAACCACAGCGCTAGAATAATATATGTCTCTAAATAAGAAACCCTACTATAATATTTAGAAGCAATAACTTATTCTCTACCTATATTTAACCGTTTGTCAGCTATGTAGCAACGAATTGTTGGCTCAAGTGGCTAATAATATGTTCAAACAAGTTTCAACCGTGTGTGAATATATTTCGTAATATTGTACTGATATACCTGTTGGTCTAGTAGTCCTAGGTGCTATATTATTCTACTACTCTGAAGAGTCTTCTTGTTTGACCGCTCTGAAGTTGACTATAGTAACTTCACGATAATCAAAATGTATGAGCGAAAAAAAAAAACTACAGTTCTCGAAAAAAAATAACTTTGCCGGTCCGACGTCTGACGAATAAAAGTCATTTATACAAAGTAGAATTCTTCTCGCTCGTCTTGCTCGGAGATGGCTTATTCATACATTTTGAATAATTCGGTCTCTAATTTCCAACTTCCAAATGGCAAAGGTATTTAATATACACTATCGGGAAGTTCTATACGATCGTGTTTGATTGATCAGTGGTGAAAGAAAACAGTGATGTAAATCCCGGATTTTCACGACATACCTACAAATATTTTTAGTTGTGTGCAGTTATGCAAAAAGTTCGTGCATGTAAAAGTGCTAAAGAAATTAAATATCATAGATATCAATAAAAAGAAGAATTAACTGACTTAAAATTTAAAAAATACAGGGTAGTCAAAATGACCACGTCTACACGAACCAGCGAACTCAACAGTAGCGCGCGTTGATATCTTTACTAAGAAAATTTTCCTACTTGCTCAAGTTTTAATATTCGGCAAAATAAATTAATGTGGGGTCTCTGAAATTGTCAAATTGCAAACATTTTTCTATAAAACTTTTTGTCATCTTGCAGTTTATACTTATACAAAGTTGCTTATAGTCACATACAGAGCCTTTTTTATAAAATAAATCTTTCAAGTCAAATTAATACAATTCAGCTGACAAAGTTTGCTTGCCTGTGTCTCATTGTTGGACGATATGTTGGGATTCGTATTGTTTGTTTAACCACATTAATTTTACAAACTACTGTGCCGATTTGATAACCGCTTTTAGCTTATTTATCTAGTTATCTATGTTCAACATCAGCAGCTGCATACTACTATACTACCAACATCAACAACGCTCAATGCAGGTTCATCACCAACTCGTCACGAACTCGTCACAAACTCGTCACAAATTCGTCACCGGGATGTTGACCTAGCCTCTCCTTGGCTTTGTCTGTATCTTAGAGATGTTTCAGACATAGCCTGATAGAGGTTACGTTTTACCCCTTTGTTACTGCGATGGATTTCAAGAAGATACAGAAGATTTAAGAAGACAGAAGATTATTGCAGAAGAATTGTTTTTATTTTGTGTTGAAACTGTGTGTGTACTGTTTTTATTGTATGTGTAAAAATTATGTTTTTTATGTAACTTTTGTGTGTTAAGTGTAGTCTGTACGTAATGTAAGGTTTTCGCAGTTTTCCTAAAGATTAAGTTTATTTACTACTGAATTAATAAATGTAACTAAAGCATATGTAGGTTTATATTTGTGTAATTTATTAGGACGTCACGTATTAACATATTTTAGTTATTTTTTATACTAGCGGTTACCCATCGTTAAGAGTATAGAGATTAAGAGGAGACTATTTTCCATACCTGGGTAACAAGCCTATGTCCTTCCTCAGGTTATAGACTGTCTGTGTGCTTAAATTGTGAATCGGTTCTGTAGTTTTGACATGACAAACAGACATACACAGAACTACTTCATAATATTAATTACGATGTTATTTAAAATGTTGTTCATTATTTACATAGATATTTACATTTAACAATATATTACAGCATTATATCATCATCATCATCATCTCAGCCATAGGACGTCCAATGCTGAACATAGGCCTCCCCCTTAGATCTCCACAGATACCTGTTGGAGGCGACCTGCATCCAGCGTCTTCCGGCGACCTTTATAAGGTCGTCTGTCCACCTTGTTGGTGGACGTCCTACGTTGCGCTTGCTAGTCCGTGGTCTCCACTCCAGCACTTTTCGGCCCCATCGGCCATCTGCTCTGCGAGCAATATGGCCTGCCCATTATATAATTAGGATAAAATTAAATAAATAGGATGTCCTAATCTAAAAGATGTTTTGAGACACAAAAATCAAAACCAAAGATTTCCCACCAAAAAAACTTAAACAAACACTCCCAATATAAATTAACCTTTAATTCACATACAAAACCTTTTTATTTGAACATTAAATATTATTCTCAAACGTCTAAACAGTCGGTAAGACTAGGTGACGTCACGAATCTCGTCGCCCTTGATATGAACATCAAGGCGTATTTAAAAGTCAAACGGTTTACCTGCTTTAGAAGTTATTTTTGTTAGGTTTGTTTTAAAATGTAGCTCTAATATATGTGTTTTTCTGTGAGTGGTTTGTTGAATAGGATCTCCTCTAATTTGGGAGTTGGTTACATGTCATGTTTGTGCCTAAATGCCTCCTTTTTAGGGAAATATAGCTATGTACTGATTTCAGGGTCCCCTCTGGCTCTAAACTCGTTTAGTTACCCAGTAATTATCTATACTAATATTATAAAGCTGAAGAGTTTCTTTGTTTGTTTGTTTGTTTGAACGCGCTAATCTCAGGAACTACTGGTCCGATTTGAAAATTTCTTTCAGTGTTAGATAGCCCATTTATCGAGGAAGGCTATAGGCTACTTTTTATCCGGGTCCGTGCCGAGGTTCCCACGGGATGCGGGTGAAACCGCTGGCAGAAGCTAGTTTAATGATATGTAGCCAAAGTCTATATAAGTAAGATGACGAGTGTATTTGAGTGAACGTGCTAATTTCAATAATTACTGGATCTCCTTTGAGAAAATATTTAAGTATTACGTACATGGGCCATTTATCGAAGGACATTTCCCCTAAACCGCATGCAGAAACCATCATCATCTTCCGAGCCTTTTTCCCAACTATGTTGGGGTCGGCTTCCAGTCTAACCGGATTCAGCTGAGTACCAGTGCTTTACAAGAAGCGACTGCCTATCTGACCTCCTCAACCCAGTTACCCGGGCAACCCGATACCCCTTGGTTAGACTGGTGTCAGATTTACTGGCTTCTGACTACCCGTAACGACTGCCAAGGATGTTCAATGACAGCCGAGACCTACAGTTTAACGTGCCATCCGAAACACAGTCAATGGTGTCTAAGATATACTTAGAAAGTACATACAAACTTAGAAAAGTTGCATTGGTACTTGCCTGACCTGGGATCGAACCCGCGCCCTCATACTTGAGAGGCTGGTCCTTTACCCACTAGGCCACCACGACTTAAGTATTCCGTACATGGGCCATTTATCGAAGGAGAACCATGCGCGATGGTTAAAAAACAGCTCAGATTAGGACACATTTCGACTTTAGTTTCAACATACAAAACCTTTAAATTTTTCCTCACAACTTCTAAACAAAGAACAAATGTTTGTCGCGTAGGCGTTCATCTGTGTCTGTGTGTATGTCATATATCTTAGCACGATCAGGGTTAAGACAACATCCTTCTTCCATTTTGGGTACACCTTGAACATATAACATATTACCAAATTCTGTCCAAAACTTATCTATTCGATTAGGAGCTCAAAATATATGTAAGTATTATAACGATTTGTTTGTTTGAACACGATAATCTCAGGAACTACTGGGCTGATTTGAAAAATTCAGTGCTAGACAGTTTTATCGAGGAAGACTACTGTTATCAAGGTGCGTATGTTTTTCCCGCGGGTCACGGGTAAATCTAAGTATCAAGAGATTTCGCAAAAAAATGGTGGAATTTTTGAGACACTGATGCAATTTTTACATCTATATTCCATAATCGACCTTGACCAATGTACATATTCACTGAGGCTCCATTCATCAGTAAAAAAAAACACTTAATCTTCATTTCCTAAAACTATCAAACAACCAAAGAATGACGACACTGAGTGGGTGAAATCACACTACTAACTAGCTAGCCAAAGATTGTCAGTATGGCGTCATACCTGAGGTCATTGTTTCCGAGAAAATGTGACACATGCGTGCTGAGAAAACTTTTACATAATGTTGGAATATACTTACCTAAGACAGTACTGTAAACCTTTAGTCGGATGATAGTTTGTTTGGGCTCGTAAATTACAACACATTTACAGTACATTACAACTATCTTGACTTCTTCTTCTTCTTTCGTGTCGATGACATGTCTTATAGTGAGACTACACTTTGTCAGCCCACAGCGAGAGCACGGCCGGATGCGCTCATTAGGTCCTGCCGCGAGCAAGTTTCAGGGCACAGTGGACACGCGATGCGGTGGGACTTGAGACTACAAGATTGATTGGATCCACAACTACCTTCAAAAATAAATATAAGCTGCCAGCTAAATATAGGGATCACTGTCAGCCAGGTAATACGGTTGACGTGGTCAAGCAGGCTCTGTGTGGCACACTGGTACTCAGCTGCATCTGGTTAGACTGGAAGCCGACACAGACATATGTAGTTGGGAAAAGGCTCGGCAGATGAAGGTGGTTTGATGATGAATTATGGAAGAAAATTAATGAAAATTATCATCATAATTTTCATCCGTAATGTATTTCTTTACAGATCGACTCCATCCAAAGGTTGTCTGGAAGAGATCACATTTAGTGATAAGGCCGCCTATTGTACTCGTTTACTATTTGTTTGTTATGTCCTTATGTGTGTTATTAGTGTACAATAAAGAATATTCTATCTATTCTATCTATCATCATCGTCCCACTGCTGGGCTCCGGCCTCCTCCCACACAGCGAAGGAAAGAGCGTTGTTTATCACGTGCAAGAGATGCCAGGGGCCCGATTTTCCTAATTTTACTTAAGCGATATACGATTCACGTTCGACTCGATTCGACTGTGATCCAATCCCGACTCGATTACGATTGAAGCGTATGTGGCATTCCGCTATTTTATCTTTGAAATAAACGTTTTTATCCTTTTCTGTCATTCAATAATGAATCATTTTGTCTGCAAATGATTTACAATTGCAAAATGATTGTACAGCAAACTACCGTATAGACCAAAATCACCGAAATAGCAGACCAATCGCAAACCAATCAAATGTCAATCGAATACGATTGGTCTTTTATTAGTAGCAGAATGCCCGATATGGTTAAAACTGCTATTGCGATCATATTGCGATTCGATTTCTATTCGATTTTGACATTATTAACTTAGGAGAATCGGGCCCCTGTTTGTTTTATGATATTAGTTATTACGTTATTTGTATATCTTCGCCTAAAGATAAAACATGAGACTGAAAATCCAAAAAATATCCTTTGAACTTGTATATATGTATAACATTACCTATATGGAATTATTTTATGTTACAATATATCCAACTCAAAAATCCACAAGCCATCTATACTAATATTATAAAGAGGAAAATTTTGTTTGTTTGTTTGTTTAGTTGTAATGGATAAACTCAAAAACTACTGGACCGATTTTAAATATTCTTTCACCATTATAAAGCTATATTATCTGCGAGTAACATAGGCTATATTTTATCCCGGTGCGGACAGTAGCTCCCACGGGACACGGGTGAAACCGCGGGAAAACGGCTTGTACTAAATAAAACTAAATCTAACAGGCCAGTCGTAAAGTGTTAATATACCAGTCTCGGAGTTCTAACATTTTGAGCGAGCCAAGGTCGCGTGTCAAGGGTAGCCACTAGCGCACTCTATTGGTATTCTAACGCTTTGGAGCTCAAAGTTTTGTGGCATACTTCTTTGGTATTTTATTGCTTTGCTCGCCGTCTGCCTTTGGTAAGACTGGTTGTCAGACGTCCTGGCTTCTGACTACCCGTAACGACTGCCAAAGATGTTCAAATGTGCCAAGACCCGCCAGTTTACAGTGCTTAAACCAGGAGGCGGATTCAGCCCATCATCATCATCATCCCAGCCATAGGACGTCCACAGCTGAACATAGGCCTGCCCCTTAGATCTCCACAGATTCAGCCCATAAAAAGGTTAAAACCTCACCCATTCCATATAGGTGATTGATATATGTATAGACATTCGCATTCATTCAAGAGAGTACATATATAGAGGGAGTATTATGTACTCCCTTATAGAGGAGAATACAAAGAAGATTCATGGACGGTTTATGAGTATGTATATATAGGGGGAATGAATACATTAGGGAATCCACGCCATCTACGGACTGACTGCGCCAAGCGTTGCTTAACATTATGACGATTCAAACTGCATACTTACTTAAAATATAAAACTGAAAAGTTTTTAAGAACACGCTAATCTCGGGAATGTATGGTCTGATTTGCAAAATTCTTCAGTATTGGATAGCCCGTACCAGCCCATTTATTAAAGAAGCCTATGCTAACAGAGGCTGCTTATGGTAACAGAGAATTGAATCATGTTATACCTTAATATTTAAAAAGTCGTGGTGGCCTAGTGCCATCCATGCCAGTAAAGAACCATCCTCTCGAGTATGAGGGCGCGGATTCGATTCCAGGTCAGGCAAGTGCCAATGCAACTTTTCTAAGTTTGTATGTACTTTCTAAGTATATCTTGGACACCAATGGCTGATAAAAAGGTGAAGGAAAACATCTTGAGGAAACCTGGACTATAAAGTCTGAAATCACCAACCCGCATTGAGCAAGCGTGGTGATTAATGCTCTGTCCTTCTCCGTGTGAGAGGAGGCCTGTGCCCAGCAGTGGGACGATAAAAAAAAGGCTGTAACAACAGTAATACCTTAATATTCACTGTTCGGTCTACTCGACGTCCCTACGTTATTGTAGGGATCCATCAGAATACCAGCGTCAGGTATTCTACTTGACACATGCTAAGCTGGACTCCCATTCGATGCAAACTTCAGAAACACTGCACTGCCCTGTCAAATTTTACTTTTGTTCACTTTTTACCGTATTATTAGCAAATATATCATTTTATGAAATAACTAAAAACTAATTTCGTAAACCTACTTAAACTTTGACAAACATACAACTGAAAATGTGATCTAAGTTCTAAGTTTAACGCTTTTTTTGTAAATAGGTACTGTTAGATTTTTTTATTTGTCTATCTGTATATTTAATTCCTAGCTAAATAAACATTATGTATACGTTGGTAACAATGTTTAAAAGTTTGAGAATCAGTGTCGTAAAGCTTACGATATAAAATTTGTATTATGAGATAACCGTCACTAGTTCTTAACGAATAGAATAGAATTGATGCTTGTGGATTTATTTAGCTATTACTATTATTTAATTACCTCTAAAAAAGATTGTCATTTACTCTTACTTACTATACTCTATCCACGGAAGCAAGAGCTAAAAGGTAAACAAAGAATGACACTTTTTCAAGATGGCGGTATAAACCGACCTATGACAAAACGTCACATTTTTGTGCAAAATGTTCGCAGTATCTGTGATTTTGTCATCGGTCGGGTTTTCACCGCCATCTTGAAAAAGTGTCATTCTTTGTTTACCTTTTAGCTCTTGCTTCCGTGGATAGAGTATAGAAGGATTGCTGCGCCACTTCTTCCTTACTAGAACAGCAACAGCAAGTCATTCACATCATTCAGTCTGACGTCTGATCATAGTTTAATGACGTCATTATCAGGCTTTGAATCATGTCTATGTATAAATAAAATAAAGTTTTTAAAAGTATTGAATTGTGTTTTAATATTTTACCCAATTTTGCGTAACGATGAGGTGACATCATTTTTTTAGGAGTTTGTTTCATCATTTATTTCTGGTTAGTAGATAAATGAAAATGGCGTTCTGGAGGCCAATGTTAATTTTTTTTTAAGTGATAATTTTTCAGCCATGTTTCAGTAAATTATTTTTTCAGACCATCTCTTTAATTCATAATTACTTAAAGATAAATCCTATTGAATAAAAACAAATTATTTTTATACCAAAATAAAAGAGCCCAAGTAAATTAGAAATAATTTAATACACTTAAAATTATTTACGTTCACAATCATACACATAAATAAATATTACACCTTACGTTCTACATTAATTAAATACTACCATTACAAACATATATTATATTTCCTGGTAACATTAAAATCAAAGCCTCACTATCCTGGATAGTCACTTCCAGAAGAAATATTTCTAATAAGTTGCACCATTTAACTATAACGATAACCAAACCATAACCAGCCGCATACTTGCCACCCATTGGTCAAATCGGCGATTTGACAACTGAAAATGGTTCGGTGATCGTTATAGTTAAATGGTGAAACTCACTGTTAGCTTATTCTTGGGCAAAAATGAACTCTCAAGTTTTTGCCAACTTAAACCATACTTAACTAAGTAAAATGAAATTGCAAAAGTATTTCCAAAATCAAGCGAAAACGGTTGACAATAGAAATTACACACAATCTAACATTTACAGCAGATTTCTTCAAATAACTTTGCAATTCTGAACTTAGATAGATAGATATACTTTAATAGCTACACCAATTTTACATTTTTGATCTAAATCTAGTTAAAGTAGGTGACATAATGGGCGGTCTTATCGCTAAGAGCGATCTCTTCCAGACAACCTTAGGATGGATTGAGACGAGAAGGAAAAGATTATACGGTAGGCAGTTAAGCAAAGTGTACACTTGCTCCTGCAATTTGCGCACCTATTAACAATATTATTATCATAAATACTTAATCTATAAACTTAGAACTTAGTGAGTCTGCCTTGTGCCAACTATGTTGGGTTCGGTTTCCAGTCTAACCGGATGCAGTTGAGTACCAGTGTTTTATAGGAAGCGACTGCCCTCCTCAACCCAGTTACTCAGGCAACCCGATACCCCCAGGCATGACTGGTTATCAGACACCCGTTACAACTGCTGAAGATTTTCAAATGACAGCAAGAAGTCAAATGTCATCATCATCATCTTAGCCATAGGACGTCCACTGCTGAACATAGGCCTCCCCCTTAGATCTCCACAGATACCTGTTGGAGGCGACCTGCATCCAGCGTCTTCCGGCGACCTTTATAAGATCGTCGTTTGTCAATTCAAATGTCTAACTTCAAAATTGCAAAGTTTTGTAACGCAAACTGTACTTAATACCTTCATTATAATTCTGCACATTCCTTCTGCCATTTATAAAACTTAATAAATTGCTAAACAAATGCTCATTGAAATGAGGAAATGCTAGCAATCTATTAAGTTGAATAAATAACTACATATTAATGAGGAAAACGAATTCTTTACATATCCAGCTTGATAGAACGTGGAAGCAGAACTTCTCAGAAGCAAAGGTCTGAATCTGTATATAATTACACTTCTTGATGGTTAATCAGAACTAGTCGGAACACCGTTAAGCCTTTGCTTATGCTCTTACAAAAACGTTTCTTGTGCATGAGAAAACTGTGGATTATGAGAAATATCCAATCGAAGATACCTACCACCACATTTTAAAGGACTTTTTTATCTCATCATTTCTAATTAAAATTCCATCACCTTGAAATGATTCATTGTTTTAATTTCTATGAAATCCACTCAATCCTTTCCCAAGAAGCCTGTCCGCGCGGAGGAATATTAAATACATAATCCGCGGCAGGACGCGGTGTTACGCGCGCGGTGTTAAGTTACGATTTATCTAAATAGGTACCATTTTCACCGACAACATAGCTAACCGTTTTTCTTAAATCAACTGTTAACTTTGTAAATTGAACGTGGCAATTCATAGTTAAGATTAGTGACGTTACCTAATGTTGTCAGTGAACTTGGGCTAAGTACTAAGACTCGATAAAGATGACAATGACGACAAAGCGTTAGGAGAGTCAACCCTCACATAGTTTCCATACGGCGTGCTAATGGTTTGTGGTCCAGCAACCGCAGCGTAAGGGTTAATTACTAAATTAATGTTCTTGTCTGAAGCCGCTGCCGTTCCTGTGCTGTCTCTGTTCCAAGCCGCTGTAAAAGAAAGAGATGTTACAACGCCTTCTAGTGGGGAGTAGCCAAAGTTTTTGAAGTCATGCCACCTAGTTGTGAATGGTATATATTTGAAGTAGTGTCATCTAGCAGTAAAATTGTGCACTAAAAATAATAATTTAGATCTAAGGTGATCTTCACACTGCCCCGCATCACGCTGCATCTTGCGTGTCGACGCACCTACGCGCGTTCCTGCGGGAGTGCAAATCTGCATCATCGTGCGGGTTTTTCGCGCACTCACGCGCGTAGTTGCGTTTTGTTAATTCACGCACGGAGGCTCTCATCGAGTTCCATTTTCAAACATACACGTCACGCCCATTCAAAATCACGCGCGTCACTGCGGGATTCAGTGTGCCATACCTTGCGTCTCGCCCCGCACCTACGCGCGGGGGTGCGTTTTTCTCCGCATGTATGTGCGTGATCCGCATGAACGCGCGTGGATGCATTTTCAGTGTGTTGGACTATGCGTGTTTTCCATACAAACTGAGATATTTCCATACAACGGAAAAAAACGCATCCACGCACTACGCTGCATCATGCGGGGCAGTGTGATAATCGCCTAAGGAACAGGGAAATTAAAGTGAGTAGGTAATAAGTAAGTGGATTGCAAATAAAATTCTTAAGAAAACTTAAAATTTGTTCACGCTGGTTTGAGGGGATCTTCACACTGCCCCGCATCACGCTGCATCTTGCGTGTCGACGCACCTACGCGCGTTCCTGCGGGAGTGCAGATCTGCATCATCGTGCGGGTTTTTCGCGCACTCACGCGCGTAGTTGCGTTTTGTTAATTCACGCACAGCGGCTCTCATCGAGTTCCATTTTCAAACATACACGTCACGCCCATTCAAAATCACGCGCGTCACTGCGGGATTCAGTGTGCCATACCTTGCGTCTCGCCCCGCACCTACGCGCGGGGGTGCGTTTTTCTCCGCATGTATGTGCGTGATCCGCATGAACGCACGTGGATGCATTTTCAGTGTGTTGGACTATGCGTGTTTTCCATACAAACGGAGATATTTCCATACAACGGAAAAAAACGCATCCACGCACTACGCTGCATCATGCGGGGCAGTGTGATAATCGCCTTAAACTGGAGTTTGTTAATTTTTATTCTCTTTTCAAAGCTGCGTCTAGCGCTATCTATTTTTTTTATAAACACTGTTGACGTCATAGTACCTAAATAGAAGTTTAAGTAATACTGCTACTCGATCAGAGATGTCGCTGTCTACGACTTCTAGTATTTTTATTCAAAGTTATTATTTCTAGCAGATTTTATTCAAAAATGTTAATAACTTAAATAAATATCTATTCCATAACACAGATTAAGTTATACTAACTGAGGTGTAGTTTGCTAAACCATTTGTTAAAATATCAACCACGCCTACCTATACATATTTCTAAATAATAAACAGTTATAAACCGTAGGTACAATATTTATATAACAAAAAAATATCTAATATGTCTCAAAGGCCAAACGTAATCTTATCAAGCAAAACTTTCACTCATTGATGTCGTGCTTTGGCATCGGCACCTCTTGGACATGCGTCATCGAGGGACCTACTTTTGGGGATCACTTTCACGTGTTAAGTATTGTTAAAAATGCCTTTGCGAAGTAGGCAGGAATCTTAAGGCCGTATGTACTATGGAATAATATAAGTTAAATACTTCTCGCGGTTAAACGCGTGTCCGGGTAAAACCGGGTATAGACTATGTTAGTTACAAAAAATATCGCCGTTTCTTGCCAGTTCTGCTCCATAAGACCCATTTCTTGGAACAGTGCATCTAACTATATTGACGTTTCGTTTTACATTTCTTTGTGAAATAAACACTTTTGACATCGGTTATCTAAAGTATTTTCATAATCCTTTCAGTAGTAGCAGTTGGCAGCTCACTTAAAAATAGATAGCACCTTATTTTTATTTTCATTTATAAGAATTATAACCACCAATGGATAGAAGGAAGACCAAGAAAGTCGTGTGTCTAAAATCAAGAAACAAATTTTTTTACAAAGTAAATAAGAAAAACCCAAAAAAAGTCTTGAAAAGACAAGAATTTCACAGGGTGAGTTGAGAGGGAGAGACAAACAAAGCATTCCGTGGTTACAAGATACCACTTACATTACAAACATCGAATGTTCTAGACTTTAATATTAATGATTCTTCTGGTCGCTAAAGGTGGTGGTACTCCAAGCAAGTAGCCATTCTCTGGTCTTAGCCCAGCAGTGGGCTGTGGGCTCTGGGCTTGAGGATACGCCTGGTATGGCGTATTCTTCCAACCAGATGCGGAAACTGGGTTAAATAAATTCTTAGTACATATTTTGATAGTTAATAATGGCGTCAGTATTTAGGCCACGGCGGCTGTTCTCATATGAGGAGATCAGCCAGCTGCGCAGGACATATTATAGTGCACGAGCATTTGCGCAGACACAGGTGCACTCCCTATTCCTTCACTCTAATAGCGCGAAGTTATATCTTAGACAGTATCTTATTTGGTTCCTATGTTGATACATATGTAATTGAATGCTTTTTGTTATGTCAATTCAGAAAAAAATGCCTAAAACCTAAATATTTTGATGTAACTTTTTTATACCTATCGTTCACAATTATTTTAAGGAAGGACAGATTGTTAATGTACGCCGAAATAAATGATTATCTTATCCACTGTAACTGTACTAATTATGTATGGAGCACCTGCCTATTTAACGAATAAACCCAAAGTCTACCAACAACACAAACGACAGTTTTCTTAAAACAACTGTTAACTACGAATAAAGTGGCGCCGGTATCAGAAAAACTGCGTGGAAACCGGCTGTCATAGTATGGGCATGTGATGCGGAGGAATGAGAATCATGTTGTGAGGAAGATGATGAGTATGAATGTGGACGGATATAGTGGAAGAGGAAGACCAAAGAAACCATGGATGGATTGTGTGAAAGTAGATATGGTAAGAAAGAATGTTACTTGTAAGATGACGGCAGATAGAAGAGTGTGGAAGGAGAAAACATGCTGCGCCGACCACAAATAAAAATTGGGATAAGGGCAGGAGGATGATGAGGATGAACTGTTTACTACGAATTCTCACGAACTTTCAGGGTAAACATAAGTCGTTTTAAGATAAACAGACTTTTTAGTTGTTGGTGAATTTGGGCCTAAGAAGGGCCTATATGTTAGTACCAAAAAATATATGAATTAGTTTCTTACAAATAGCGCCATGCTCGTCATGTATCTCAGGATGTGCTCCGTTGTGTATGTGCAGGTGTATCTCCTTCTGCGCCGGCGCCTCCCAGCCGTGACCGTGGTGCGTCTTCTGACCGAATAGGGCTCCCACCTGGAATTGAGAGGAAAAACCATTATATTTAAGTATAGTACGAACTGTTTTCGTGGTGTCATGAGCATTTATAGAAATGAAACTCAAACTCAAATATTTATATTCGCTTGTTAAGGTATTTACTACAGATGTTGATCATAATGTTAAAGTCCAGCTTAAAGGCCTTTTTCAGGCGCTGCAAATATGAGGGCCTATAATATGTATATGTCGGAGACTGTCATTAGTACGGACACTAAACGTCACGCAAGCGCGCCCTCTAGCGGCGTTTCCGGTGAAACAACATTTTGGCGCGCTTGGCAGAGTGGTGGCGGTCAGCGTGGCGTCCGCGGAGCTCAGTCTTGGTCGAAGCTTCATCGAGTCTTCATGGAGTTGTCGCGTTACTGCCTTTCGTTACGTGTAGTGTACCTGGTGTTATTGCCTAGCGTTGTAGTACCTAAACTTATTGTAAGTCTTGTGATTGTAATGGTTCTTCTATGGTATGGTATGGTATGGTATGGTATGGTATTATGGTCTATGGTATGGTTCTTGTGGTATTTCTATGTTTGGTAATGGTTGGTATGTGTTGCTGGGGAGTTTGTTCCGCCACTTCTTCTCCCCAGCTAGAACACGTAGGAAGTGGCGAAGGGTGGGCGTTTTGGGGGCTGTCTTTGTTCTGACTAATTTGAATAAACGTTTGAGTTTTGAGTTTGTTTGACTTTTGAGTTTCTTTGAGTTATCTCTTTGCTTGATTACCCTAACTGATGTCGGACGATAGTGCCATCTTAACGCCGCCTCCGACATCAGAAGTGGGATGCAATCCGAATGCCCACATGCGTTTCGAATTCGCCATGCGAAGATAAATTTCTACCCACTAAAAAAAAAAAAAAAAAAAAAAAAAAAAATGTAACGTCGAGCGAAGGTACAAGTATGGTAACACGGTTATGGTAATGGTATCGGTTTCCATTGTTACATGTCAAGCTAGTTATTGAAGGTATGCTAGAAAATTAACCGAATTTGTCTTTTTTTCATGTTTCAACAATGACGGTCGTTATTGTGCAATATGGCGACAAAATTACTGCGGAGCATCCCAGCTGCCAGGAGCCTGACGTGTCATCGTGAGTTCGGAGTATTGGTGCTCGTGCATCTCCGTGGCTTCACGTCCGCGAAAGCCTTGCTGTACTGCGCGCCATAGCGATGTGCGCATCGTCACGCGCGTTGAGTGGAAACCCGGTGAGACCGATCCATTTTTGCTTAAGTTGAGGTTATTTGTCTTACGACATTTTTAAACTTCAGAAAAAGAGTGAATGTGAACATTGTGGGTTTAATTTACTACTGTGACTTCTAATGTAACTAAGGACTTAGGAGGCCGAGACGGCTGTTCACGACCATTGAATTTAGAAAGTATCATGTGATAACATTTACGTTGACAAAACTGATTGGCGACTAACTTGACCGTTACGGGTTAGGTGGACTGCGGGGACTGACTCGCAGGGCCGATGTCCCATGACATGACTAGTGTGACTGGTGAATGACTGATTGAATGACAGGGACTGGCCCTCAGGGTCGATGTTCCACGACGTATTTTAACTGTGACTGACTTTCGTGTGTGCTCACTGGGACGCTGTAGCACGGCACGGTGGTCATGTTAAGAGCTGGCCTCACTGGGTCGTAGGTTCTGGTGACTCTAACCATGTCGCTTAGCACAGTCCAGTGGGACTTGACTATTTGACTTGGCCGCGAGGCGGCGTGTGGAGCCATGTGAGTTGGCGTTGTGTGTTGGCCACGAGGTGGCGTGTGGAGCCATGTGAGTTGGCATTGTGACTTGGCCGCGTGGCGGCGTGGACAGAGATTGACGACTGAGAATAAGAGACAGACTTTGACGATAGGGTGACAAAGGACATGTGGTTCGAGTGTGATGACAAAGGACATGTGGTCCGAGAGTGATCACGAAGGACAAAAGGTTGTTATGAAAATATTGTGATAAAATTAACCGATTTCCGATTTCTTTTGCATGTGGTAATCCCGTGAGCCTCTACTGCTTCGAGTGAAAGGAGTCTAGTCTGCTAGTTCGTCGCTGTGGTGTCCGCGAAGCGCGACGCCTGGATTCTACTGCGCGCCGGATTTCAGCATGAACATACACGAGGCGCTATGCACAGAGATGTTAAGAGACGCCTGAATGATAAACCTGGTGAGATCAATCCAATTTTATTGTAGCTTGTCATTGTACATTGTACTGTTTGACTAACTTGTTGGCCTAGTGGTCGTAAGCGTGACTGCGTGTCTTGGGTTCGATTCCCGGGTCGCGACGAAATCGCTTTGTGGATTTTAGAAACTTTCACAAAGCAGCCCTTAGTCTGGAAGTTGGTGATCAATTAACTCGTGCATTGGAGAGCACGTAAATGTCGGTTCTGACGTTAACGCAATGTCAGTGACGGCAAGAAGATCTTTTAATTTGCAGGTGTTGGGACACATTAGGGGTGTAACGCGACTACTCGTTGTTACTCGAGTTCACCTTTTTCTTGACATTCTCGCAGTTGGTGTTATACGTCAGTGCCCTATCCAGGTTTACGCCCAGGGACCTTGGGCAGTTCATGTGCGTGACACGTACGCCTTTCCAAGCGACATTTAGCTCCTGGTTAGCCACGCGGTTGCGTAGATGGTAGGCACAAGACGTGAGTTTTGGCAGGATTGGGTGTTAGGGTGTTTTCCTTGTAGCAGCAGTCTCGTTCCTTCAGAGCCGCAGAGAGCCCGGTCTCAACCTCTTCAGACGATTTAGCCAGCATAGATATAGCGGGTGGTATTAGGTGGTTTCGGCTGATCGTTTGGTTATATTTGGTCTCAAACCATATAGTGCTTGATGGAGGCACTGTGTAGAATCGCGATATGTATTGGGATGTTGATGTGTGATTAATGATGGTAGTTTCTTTTTAATTAATGAAATCGTAGATGATGAAAGCTAGGTTCACAGGGTTGACATGTGTGTATGCTTGTGTGTTGCGCTTCAATCACAGGGTTGATTGACTGTTAAGTTGGAAGTCGCAGAGATGACTGCCGTTGAACACTTGTCACAGGGATGGCTGAAGTGTGTATCTTATGTTTGGTCACAGGGATTACCTGGTTTCTGTTTATTAACTAAAACTTCAAATTAGAATATTTCAGTTTTGCGACATTTGATTGAATTGTGCATCAGACTATAGATTTTTGGTAAGGTGTTACGTTCACCTACTCAGTAATTTCATTGTGTTAATTTGTACTGATTTGTGCCAATGGTGGATACCGGGGTGACTTGGAAAAGACCCGTTGGCCTGTGTGATGGCATCGGGGTGACCAAGAAGAGACCCGTATACATCAGTGGTACAGTTGGTGTCATATCACTGTGGTTGTGGTTGTGGTCCCTAGGAGGCCAGAATGGGCTGAGAGCTCGGCTAAGGGACAACGGTCACGTGAAGCCTAGCGATTTAGTAATTTACAAATTGAGTCTGATTAGCAATTCGATCTTTCTTTGATTACGTGCTTAGCTTTTAAGGTAGGTATCTAGTTTCTTCATTTGAATAGTGATTGCTATTCTTTAAATTTGTAACATGTGTGTAGGTCTTACTATCTTACTTGCTATTCTTTAAATTTGTAACATGTGTGTAGGTCTTACTATCTTACGAAACGAGAAGGTTTGTTGCTGACCCATATGTTGTCAATATTTGATGCCTAAGCACTTTCTATTTCTGGCTTAACAGATATCATCTAAGGTGAACCGAGCCTGGAGAACAGGACGAGGTCTACTAGTCAAGCGGCGGGCGAGGTGCGCTGCAGTTGCTGTTTGCAGCGTCGTCCTCCCCCAGATTCTTCGTGGAGGCCGTGTGAGTTGCGGCAGGCCAGGACATCGCATGTCATCGCACAAGGTGAAAGCATTCTATTTCATTGAAAATGTTTAGATTGATCAGACGTATGCCAAGTGGTCAGGTAGCAAATGAAGTTAATGAGGATGAGTCAAATTGTGAGATTTAATCTGTTCCAAGCTAGATACTCCAGTTGCAGACCGGGTCAAGTGTGACCGTATGTGTTGACCGCACCAGTAGTGTCATTGTAGCCGTAGTTCGTTGAAATCGGTATGTACGCTCAGCCTCTGGGTAGTACACCGTGAGCCCGCGGTATTGCAATGAACACTGGCGGGGGTCGGGTCTAAAAGGTTAGACCGTAGAGTCATGGGAAGACTCGGTGATCCTGGTAGATGGATTGCATAACGTAGAGTCATGGGAAGACTCGGTGATCCTGGTAGATGGATTGCATAAGCATGAGTTGCTGGGCTAGCAGAGCCGTATAGGTCTAATTGGTGTGTGTGCTTAGATACAGATTACCTAAAAGTTTGTTGTGTTACGATACTGGCCTTTGTTACCTGATCAATTGGGTTTTACATGAACTGAACTGGTATTTGATTGATTTTTAGAAAATAATATAGAGCCGGTACTCAATTCTATGTCTTTATGATGAAATGTAATTTTGTGTAGACTCGGCGTTCCTATGTGAGGTTCGCAGTAAAGAGTAACTGGAGGTTACTGGGCTAAGTGTAGCCATGGTCACATGTAGAGCTTAAATGTTTTGTTTTAATTTATCAGTTTAGAGTTTATTGTCTCTTATAAGAGGCAGTGATCAGTTTTACTTTGAAATTCCTAATTTTGATTCTGAATTAATTGTAACAAAACGATTATTTTCTTTCTTTTCATTGATCATTTCCCAATTAAATGTAGAGTTTGTTTTGTTGCTTGTGAGAGTTTAGTACTCGGTTGCTCAGGGTATAGCTTTTGAGAACTACTTGTCACCTAAATTGTTTGTTAAAGACCTAATTGAGGCTATTTGAAGTTTTTTTAATTTCCTTGAGAGAAGTAAGAGAGTAAAACGAAGATCGAGAGTTACTGTTGTGGTCAGGAGTGGCCGAGGCTGTATTGTGTATACTGTGCTGTGTTTGTGTTGTTGCAGATTAACACACGAGGACGTGTGTCCTGTCAGAATGGCCGTGTCGGAGACTGTCATTAGTACGGACACTAAACGTCACGCAAGCGCGCCCTCTAGCGGCGTTTCCGGTGAAACAACATTTTGGCGCGCTTGGCAGAGTGGTGGCGGTCAGCGTGGCGTCCGTGGAGCTCAGTCTTGGTCGAAGCTTCATCGAGTCTTCATGGAGTTGTCGCGTTACTGCCTTTCGTTACGTGTAGTGTACCTGGTGTTATTGCCTAGCGTTGTAGTACCTAAACTTATTGTAAGTCTTGTGATTGTAATGGTTCTTCTATGGTATGGTATGGTATGGTATTATGGTCTATGGTATGGTTCTTGTGGTATTTCTATGTTTGGTAATGGTTGGTATGTGTTGCTGGGGAGTTTGTTCCGCCACTTCTTCTCCCCAGCTAGAACACGTAGGAAGTGGCGAAGGGTGGGCGTTTTGGGGGCTGTCTTTGTTCTGACTAATTTGAATAAACGTTTGAGTTTTGAGTTTGTTTGACTTTTGAGTTTCTTTGAGTTATCTCTTTGCTTGATTACCCTAACTGATGTCGGACGATAGTGCCATCTTAACGCCGCCTCCGACATATATTATCTTAATGATACATTTCATATACGAAACAAAACTTCGCTCAACTGGTAAAAAAAGCTAAACTTTGTCTGAATCTCGTCATAAATTTTTACTCGATGCGTGCCTACAATTTTGCAAGAGTTGCTCTTTATTTCTCTAGGTTTCCATCGTCAGACCATGACGTGATAATGGCTTTCCAATAAAAAACATATTATTTAAATCGGTCCAGGTGTCATCGAGAAATCGACGAACAGCTTCTTTTCAGGTGTAATTTGATCCAATGTGTTTGCTTAATTTGGCACTTACACCCTAGAAAATATATTCTAAAGCATTCTATTTAAATGTTCATAAATAATAATAATAAGAGTAACTACTCTATTATTAACAAATACCAGTTTATAAACAGCTTCCCAAAATGACAAAGGGCCCGAGGCGTAGGCCATATAATGATACATTTGGATATTCAATTACACTTTCGTTTTTCTAAGACGAAGAAAGTTTAAAATGACTACAAGTGATTGGAAAAGAAATAAAAAGCAACTTCAAATATGTATCAGTTTACTTTTTAAAAATTTTGGTCCGATATGTTACATAATCAAGCTTTTTCAACGCTTTTTTTTCAAGTGATTAACGCTCAGTGCGACAATTCGCACTGAGCGTTAATCACCGCGTACACGAGAGGCGGATTGGCGATTTGAAACCTTTAAAATGCAAGTTTTCCATCACCATTCATCTACCTAGTCTTTTCCGAAGCATGTGGGGGTCGGCTTCCGGTCTTACTGGACGCAGCTGACCAGTGTGCCACATAGATCGCTGCCTATCTGACCTCCCTCAACACAGTTACCCCAGCCACCCAATACTCCGTAGTAAGACTGGTTCTCAGACTTTCTGGCTTCTGACTACCTGTAACATCAGAGTGCCTAGTGCGAGTTTTGCAAGTTAATTTTTTCGATGCGAAGATTATCATGCCATTGAATCACGTAGCACTTATCTTAGAATTGTGTATTTATTAAAGACTGTCATCAGTACTTGGTCGTATTACACTTGAGCTCACTTTTGCGAGTGTAATCATTATTAACCGGCAAAATGAAAGAAGAAGTAATGCCTAAATCATGTGACGTAGCATACGACTCTTTATTTCAATAGACTTATAATTACGTATCGAGTTGCGAATGCTGTCAAAACTCGGAATCAGCACTCTGAACGGAATACTTCGTTCGCGAGCTCAACTCACTCATACTTGACCGGTTTTTATTTCATAATTTGACGTTCTAAAAAAGGTCAAATTACTTCAACATATTCTACCTAGCATCAATAAATTATCGAGGACAGAAACTTTAGAAGAATCACGTTTTAAATATCATGGACATTGAATTGAAAGACACTTCACATGACTCACTGACTTAAAGAACTACAAAACTCACTTTCATTTAGAAATCCTTAATTAACACTAAATAAAACAACATCATGGAGAACAAAATGACTAGCGGAGATGTCATAACGCAAAATCTCCTCAGGGTCCGTTCAGACAGACCGGCTCGGAGAGCAGACGTTGGAAATTGAGTACTTAGTATTTGAAGTAAGGTTTATTTTTGCATGCGCACTGCTTTTGTTATTGAGTATGCTCGAATGCGCTCGGTGTGAAATAATAAGAGGAGCCGACCCGCTCCGATCGTGTATTTTTTTCTTGACGTTTGGCCCCGTTTGCATGCTCTTTAATGCTCGCGCAGCCGATTGGCTCCGGTCTGTGTAAAAAGAAAAATGCGCGCCGATGCTCTCCGACCCGGTCTATCTGAACGGACCCTGAGGAGATTTTGCGTTATGACATCTCCGCTAGTAATTTTGTACCCTAAGAAAGTAGAGCGACAACATGCGGGTGTTCGGGGGACGAGGAACTATTATTATTTTATTTTTTATTATTTTCAAAATAAAATCACCAATCAATCAAGACCAATATTTGACAGATTGGTTTTCATTTGACAAGGAGCCCGAACGTCTCGTTAGTTCTAGTAACTGATCACGCCTACCGTAAGTTGCTTGACCTACAAGAAGGCGCCTGACCTACCTTCCTTATGGCATCTCCGCTATATTTCCTTCCTCCGTGAACGGCATCAATCGAATTGTTTCTTGCTCTATCTATCTCTTTTCATCTCCTCTTAATCCTATATGTCTGCCCCTTTCAATACAGTAATTTAAGCTAACTTTCTCTAAGCTAGAATGAGCTAAGTTTATTTATTTTTGTTAATTCTAACAGTGGACAGTTATTGACCTTGAAACGTCTAAACTACGTGACTTTGACTCAGGTGGGTAAAGAGCAATGACCTTGTATTGGATAGTCCGTTAGGTGTTATGCAGTAGGTGTAGGGCTGCCATTTCGAATTTCGCCAAACCCGGACAAACATTAAAAAAATCCCGGACACTTGGCGTAAATAGCATTTTTTCCCCGGACGAGTCCAATTTTTTTTAAAAAACAAAACAAGATCTAATTTTTACCAAATATACTAATACCAATTACCATATACTTAAATTCAATGAGGTGCTTCCTTACATGAAAAGTCAGGGCCGTCTCTAGCTCATGTACCTAGTAGAAGTATTGAAAGATTGTGACTTAATGTATTTCAAATGTCATAAATAAGAAAGCTCATATGGAAACTAGGAGTTATCTTCTTGTTTGTATTAGGACTTTAAAACGGCGCTACCTTTTTGATAGGTTAGACAAAAAAATGTTGGAAATTACAAAAAACTGAAAAGTAAAGTTGCCGCGAGCGTAGCGAGCGCGAAAATTTTTGAATTTTGGGTCACTAAAGCACCTAAACTTGTATAATAAAGAAACCTGTAAAGTGAAGAAGCCGCGAGCGAAGCGAGCGCGAAAATTTTTGAGTTTTGGGTCACTAAAGCACCTAAACTTGTATAATAAAAAAACCCGTGAAGTGAAGAAGCCGCGAGCGAAGCGAGCGCGAAAATTTTTGAGTTTTGGGACACTTCGACGTCGGCAGCAAATGCTTGTCTATTTGTAATTTTAAAAGGTTCAACTTCCATACAAGGCAAGCAATCTCATGTATATTATGTTTTCAACTCGTAGTTGATGAAGGCGAGGCAGGCTAGGAATTGGCTTGGTTGGTGGATTTAACGATTCTTATTGAAAAACCTGTTTGACTTCTTATCTTCTCAAATCGAGTGATCGTCCTCTGAAATCTGCTGGCCCTAGGCCTGTATGGCGGTGGCGTGGGCGCTCTGCGGCGCCTCTGAGCCCGCGGCGCCCGGGTTATTCGCATACCCTGCACCATAGGTTAAGACGGCCCTGTGAAAAATGTCCAGGTTTTCCCCGGACACTTCTTGAAACCCCGCCCGGACGGCCCCCGGACGGCCTCCAAACGAGGACAAATCCGGGGAAACCCGGACGGATGGCAGCCCTAAGTAGGTGTGTTTATATTTTGTTTCGTCATCTGCCTAGCCCAATTCTGATGATGGAATACCACTTGGAAGATTAGAAGCTTCTCATTTAAAAACACAATTGCTCCCGTCAGCAATTTTGCTCACGTCCTATGGCAACTACTCCGAGCACACACGGATAAAAACCCAGCCTAATAACTTCCTCAGTAAATGGGCTATCTAACACTGAAAGATTTTTTCAAATCGATTGTAGTTCCTAAGATCAGCGATCAGATTTATAATAGGTAATTCGTTTGGAAGTACCTATAAATTGTTATTTTCGTTGGTCTATTTACTGCCATAGGTTGTTTTTCATACAGAGAAGGAAGGCATGACAATTGATGACCACGCTTGACAAAGGTGGATTCGTGATCGGGTTTATTAAGTTCAGGTTGCTGCACGATGTTTTCTTTCACGGTTATTATGGCACCAAGATATAGGTACTTAAAATCGACTTATTTTGTCACGTTGGCAGACAATCCATCTACCTCTATTGAGGTCAGCTTCCAGTCGAAGTGGATGCAGCTGAGAACCAGCGTGCCATAAGTATGGTGCAACTGCCTACCTGACCTCCTCAACCCAGCTAGCCGGGAAACTTGATACCCTTATGTAACACTGGCTATCTGGTTTCTGACTACCCAAACTATAACGTGCCTTGCGAAGCACGAAGTAGCTCGCCATAATGATGTACAGTTACATCTTCCGCCACTTTATGGTCGATCACGACCCTTGCGATTGCTACTTAGTCACGATTATATCTATATATCTATGCTGCACACATGAATTCTAGAAATCAGCCGGGACTTTAACGTGTCAATCACCACTTTAACGTATCTAATCATATAGATAGATAGATAGATAGGTCGGTACGGAACGACCTGAACTTACTACTGTACATAGTTGTAGTTCATCATCCTCCGAGCCTTTTTCCCAACTATGTTGGGGTCGGCTTCCAGTCTAACCGGATGCAGCTGAGTACCAGTATTTTACAAGAAGCGACTGCCTATCTGACCTCCTCAACCCAGTTACCCGGGCAACCTAATACCCCTTGGTTAGACTGGTGTCAGACTTACTGGCTTCTGACTAGCCGTAACGACTGTCAAGGATGTTCAATGACAGCCGGGACCTACAGTTTAACGTGCCATCCGAAACACAGTCATTGGTGCATAGTTGTAGTTAAACTTCATCAATTTGAAATTATATTCCCAGCTACACCCTACCTTAGCAGCGCCAGCCATCAGCAACAACTTCAGTATAACAAGCGCGACCAGCAACGTCTTGATACCCACAATAGCAGCGACCACTGCCCATGTGGATGCTGCTCCGATTTGGAAAGCCAGCGGGATGAGTGCTTGCATCATCTTCTTGAGAGGACGCCCGAATGTACGCCCTGGAACAGAGAAAGGTGGTTCGTTGTAATACGGTATGTATTTAGTAGATATATGAAGTATTAATAACGATGTCTTTCTGTCGCGGATACACGTGCTGTAAGGAATTTCCAAAATTATTTTAAGAGACGTAGTTGTTTTAGATACACATATGTTAAGTGATCGATCTTTCGTCCGTTAAGGTCTATTCTTGATAATAAATTTGAAATCAAAGATTTTCGTGAACGTCGAACAACCGAAGTGTTCTTATAAGGCTTAATTTTTAAACGACTTCCCAAAAGGTAGGAGTTTGTATTTTCTTTACATATATTTTTATAGATATTCTTACATATACATAAATGTGCGGAACCCCATATATGAAGAACATGGAATAAAAATGTTTACAAATATATAATTAGACCTGGCTATTTATTATCAAATCGATATTATTGATATTTCACAACATTTTTTCATAATTCACGCGGATAGAAGCTTCTTTTAATAAAAAAGCAACCTATAGTGATTATACTTGACAGACATCCTTCGTTATTTCCTTTACACAAACGGTAAATCACCGAAATCTAAGGAATGAACGAGTTAACCAGCGTTAACATAATAAAGTTAATAGAGTCATGCTCTATTATTTCAGAAGATAAGGAGAAAACATAGCGGGATACTACACACGTAGGTGTTTACTTTCAACTATTCAAATTACAGTTTCGGGCACCCATTCACTGAAGATTTTCGGTTGCATAGTAAAATACGTACTATGTGTACCAGCTACTGAATAAGTTCTTAAAGTTGTGTTCAAATAATTATTATATCATATCATATCATTTATTGCATTCCATAATGTACATTTGGTGGAAAATATAAAATAATAGAGGTAGTCACAATTATGGACCCTGATGGGCACAGCAAAATAGTTAGAAGAGAGGAAGGCGTTTAATGTAATATAGTAGTATGTAGTATGTTATTTAAGTATAAAGCTGAAGAGTTTGTTTGTTTGTAAGTATGTTTGAACGCGCTAATCTCAGGAACTACTGGTCCGATTTGAAAAATTCTTTCAGTGTTAGATAGCCCATTTATCGAGGAAGGCTATAGGCAAGATAAATTGTATGTAGTATGTTATTAAGTATTTATTTATATTATAATATTATGCTACACAAAAATATACGTAATATTATAATATAAATAAACTAGCTTCTGCCAGCGGTTTCACCCGCATCCCGTGGGAACTACTTCCCGTACCGGGATAAAAAGGAGCCTATAGCCTTCCTCGATAAATGGGCTATCTAACACTGAAAGAATTTTTCAAATCGGACCAGTAGTTCCTGAGATTAGCGCGTTCAAACATACTTACAAACAAACAAACTCTTCAGCTTTATAATATTAAGTAGTATAGATTAATAGCTAGAATTGAATCTATAGCTAATAATATACCCTATTTAACATGTCCTTACCAACCATGTACCATGGTTGCGCGCCAGGCTTGGGATGAAAGTGGTCCAGCTGTGAGGCTGCGTGTTGTAACAGATTGCAACCGGTTTGTTATATATAAGTTGTACATATCGACGGTAAAAAGGCAAAAGGGGTCAAGCGCCACATTTTGCGATTTTAACTTTTTTATTGACCCCAACTCCACTATTTTTTCTCTTTCGAATGGTCGTAGTATCGTTTTCCTAGCATGAAAAAAAGTCGCTTGCACCAAAGAATTATTTGTACTGAAGTGCCAAATCGATACTTACCAAAAGTGCTCAAGCGACACCAACTTTACGTTTTTGTATCGCCTTGTCATTTGGCATAATTTTAAAAACAATATTAGAAGTAAATATGTCGTTTATATCCATTTTTCTTTTATTTGTTTAATAACTATAACGTCGCTTACACCAATAGTAAAAATTGTCAACGAAACATAAATTGGCGCTTGGCCCCTTTCTTAAATAATTTTATTTTCATTACGTTGCATTTGATCCACTCCGCACGCGCGACAGCGCCCTTGCAAATGGGTGTATGTCTCGTGTAGGTACGTGAAAGCAAGTTCACGCGTGTTTGAAACGCGATCGCAGTTGTTAACACAGATTAAAATTTTATATAAAACATGTCTGCAACTCCCGAAAACGTGAAATTGCGAAGTGTTTTAGGCCGAAAAAGACTTGCTAGTACCAAGAAGGTTAGGTATTTGATTATAATGATAGCAATAGAGGGGTCGAAGAAATTTAAGATGCCGTGATTCCCCTACTATCATCGGTAAATTCAACCTCATTTTATTTATTTTATAAAAATAAATTTAACGTTTCTTAGGATAGTTTTTAGGGTTCCGTATCCAAAGGGTAAAACGGGACCCTAATGTTTTTGCTCCTCTGTCCGTCCGTCCGTCCGTCTGTCATCAGGCTGTATCTCATGAGCCGTGATAGTTAGAGAGTTGAAATTTTCACAGATGGTGTATTTCTGTTGCCGCTATAACAACAAATACTGAAAACTAGAATCAAATAAATATTTTGGGGGGCTCCCATACAAAAAACGTTATTTTTTTAAGAACTGGTAATAGGTAGTAGGTACGCGTTTCATAGGTACATGTTGGATAATTTTATTACGAGAGCAACTTGAAAATGTGTTTATTGAGATATCTTAACGATATTGGTGTAATTATTGGTATTATTAATTTTTGTATAACCATTTTATCCGTTTTTGAATCATGTAAATCGGTTCACGCGTTTAGGAAATCATTAAAAATGTAAACAATCATAATTTTTACCAAGTTATATTGAATGACCAGATCAGGACACTGACCGGCAGAGTGAGAAAACTCATAGCAATGTTTAAAAACCTGCGTTTTAGTGCTGATGTTGATACAGTGCGGATGGTGTATTTCGCAATTTGCCAGTCAGTACTAAGTTTTGGTATCACGGTCTGGGGTGGTGCTCCTAAAACGCGATTTTTACAGTTGGAAAGATCACAAAGGGCTGTCTTAAAAGTCATGACTTTTAAACACTATCGCTATAATACAACTCAATTGTATAACGACTGCCAAGTATTGACTGTGCGACAGCTCTTTGTGTTAAACACTATATTGCGTAAGCATGCGTTACTGCTATATGACCCTGGTTTTTCCAACAAGCGCAGATATGCCTATGTCTGCCCAAGAGAAGCTCACAGAACCAAATTAGCAGAACGTCATTTTAGGGTCTTAGGGAGTCGCTTGTATAATATTGTTAATAAGAAATGTAATATATATAAAACTAATAAATTTAAATGCAAAAGTTTAGTGAGTACCTGGCTTAAGTCACTTACCTATGAGGAAACTGAAAAACTACTACATTGAACATGCCATTTCTCTTTCACGCACTTTCTCTCTCTCTCGCTCACACAGTCACACCCACACACATAAAAAACACACACACACACACACAAATAAAACACACACACACACACATACAGGCGCGCGCGCGCGCGATTAAACACGCACACGCACACAAAGCAGCATTTCGTTCAAGTTTATCGTCCCACTGCTGGGCACAGGCCTCCTCTCACACGGAGAAGGATTGAGCATTAATCCCAGCAGTGGGACGATAAAAAAGCTGATGACTTTTAGGCTAGTTTTTATCCAGATTCGTGAAGCAGTTCCCACGGGACACGAATATAAGACCGCTGGCAGAAGCTAGCTAGTGTTTTTGCATTTCTTGACTCTTGACTGGTATTTACAAAATGTTAGAGGTAACATGACATCATTATAACAAGGTGAAGATCATAACTCATAGAATTCGAAGGAGAACAAATATTATCCGACTTTATTGGCATTTTAGCGAGCTTTTTACCTTGGAGTGGAGTTTTAGAGCTATTTGTCATTAAATAAATCGACAGTCTAGCGGAAATTCGTAAGATTCTAAAGTGTGTTAAAGTACATTATTTATTTATTTATTATTCCATGTCAGAGGCTGTGAGTCGGATTCAAATTCAGTGTATAGTGGGCTTGCTAGTAAGCTCAATCGATAAAAAGATGAAGATGGCATGTTTAATATTAGCTTCCTTTAGCTGTTTCACCCAGTCGGCTGGGTCGGCTTCCAGTCTTACCGGATGCAGCTGAGTACCAGTGTTTTATAAGAAGCGACTGCCTATCTGACCTCCTCAACCCAGTTAACCGGGCAACCCAATACCCCTTGGTAAGACTGGTGATTCATATGCAGGGCAATTTTTCTGCGGTGTTTTTTAGACATTTTTCATCAAAATCTTGTTATCCGTTTCGAAGGTATTGCGATGGGGCTTTTTTCCCCCATTAATTCTTATAAGAAATACCTATATCTAAACGGCTAGACTTTCAAACATACCATCACATACAATATAATTCTAAAACGACCAGGAAACTCGAGTCTATTAGCCTTAATGTGTTAAATACTATATTACAAGTAAAAAACTCATAGTTCCGTCTGAATTCAGGGTAATCGCTTTAGATATCGTCAACTGTTTTTGCTGTTTTTTGTTCATGTCATTTTGTTGACAGTTTGTACGAGTAATTGAAGGGAAACTGAGAGAATTACCTTCCTACTTACATCCTATATTATTGTGGGTTAGATGAAAGTTTATTCGAGTGCGGATGAAATAAATAAGATGGTTTTAAAAAAGTGTGAAGGGAGAAAGATCTGTTTTGTTTGAGACTAGATAGAAAAAAATGCTGAGTTGATTTCTTTTAGCTTTTTAAATACTAAAATACACGGAATATAATATGACGGAAACAATTTTTTATATGTTTGCCCTGAAGGCTCTTAAATTACTTTCTTTCTTTCTCTGTTGGGAAGCTACATCATTCTATACTTTTGGACTCTCCGGGACTACCCGGATTAAATATATCCTAATATACCCTTTCACTAGAAACCGCAGGAAAACGGGTAGTAGACTACCCGTTTAATTATTATGATAATTTATTTGTTTGCATCCTAAAGATTTCGAAGCTACTGAAGCATCATCCTCCGAGCCTTTTCCCAACTATGTTGGGGTCGGCTTCCAGTCTAACCGGATTCAGCTGAGTACCAGTGCTTTACAAGGAGCGACTGCCCTATCTGACCACCTCAACCCAGTTACCTGGGCAACCCGATACCCCTTGGTTAGACTGGTGTCAGACTTACTGGCTTCTGACTGCCCGTAACGACTGCCAAGGACGTTCAATGACAAACGGGACCTACAGTTTAACGTGCCATCCGAAACACAATTAATGGTGTCTAAGATATACTTAGAAAGTACATACATACTTAGAAAAGTTGCATTGGTACTTGCCTGACCTGGAATCGAACCCGCGCCCTCATACTCGAGAGGTTGATTCTTTGCCCACTAGGCCACCACGACTTTTTCGAAGCTACTGAAGCAATTTGAAAAATTCTTTCACTCTTGAGAAGCTGTCCTACCCCTGGGTAACACAGGCTATATTTTAACCAGATACGGGGAGATGCGGGTAAAACCGTGGTATTATTGATTTCACAGTAATTCTTCTTTTCAGTCTTCAATATTTTAATTACCTACGTATGAAAACTTACTTATTTTACTTTTAAAGCAATTAAAATCGGTTTCGTTTTCAACTTGTCGCTTTCTACACATTAAAAACATCATGTTATTAATATCACACGCAAGTTAGATATATAAGATAACAAGTATAATAAGTTAAATAATACTTATTAAATATTTTCATTGATAGATAGGAAAAGTATGTGCAAATGCGCGGAAAATTATGAAAAACAAGCGAAACGAAGTTATGTAGGTATGTACTTTCTAAGTATATCTTGGACACCAATGACTGTGTTTCGGAGGGCACGTTAAACTGTAGGTCCCGGCTGTCATTGAACGTCCTTGGCAGTCGTTACGGGTAGTCAGAAGCCAGTAAGTCTGACACCAGTCTAACCAAGGGGTATTGGGTTGCCCGGGTAGCTGGGTTGAGGGGGTCGGATAGGCAGTCGCTCCTTGTTAAACACTGGAAGCCGACCCCAATATAGTTGGGAAAAGGCTCGGAAGATGGAAGCGAAACGAAGCTTCAAAGATCGTAGATAGATATAATTCTTTACTAATACTCATAATAAAGAGAAAGAAATAAATTGAAAAAAATAAATTTTCTGTATCGGGAAGCTCCTAAAATAATGTTTTTTTACACACACTGGCTAACCATCATGGTTCGTGAGATATAGCCAGGTGACAGACGAATGGACAGAGGGACCGCGAAGTCTTAGTAACAGGGTCCCGCTTTACCCTTTGGATACCTGCGGAGCCCTAAAAATGTGCCAACAAAACATTACTGCGCATGCGTGAAGCGTCAATTAGCTAACTAAGTTAACTGGTACGAACTGTATTTCGTAATAATTTTTAGCAAGACTGTAATAGTTTCCCTTTGATTAAATGAAAATAATTGGTTTGTCGCATTTCCGCTCTCCCTAGATCGATTTAGTTGGAGAAATCTTTAAATTAAACAACCTTACGTAATTTAGAATATCATACTTTCTTTTTTTGTATTTTGTTTTTACTGCATATAAGTTGTGTATAAAATAAAACCGGCCAAGTGCGAGTCGGAGTTCGTACGAAGGGTTCCGTACCAGTATTTAAAATGAGCAAAAAAATCACGTTTGTTGTATGGGAGCCCCCCAAAATATTTATGTTATTCTAGTTTTCAGTATTTGTTGTTATAGCAGCAACAGAAATACATCATCTGTGAAAATTTCAACTCTCTAACTATCGCGGTTCATGAGATATAGCCTGGTGACAGACGGACGGACGGACGGAAGGACAGAGGAGCGAAAACAATAAGGTCCCGTTTTACCCTTTGGGTACGGAACCCTAAAAATGCACTTTTTTATTCAGCTTCTAGCACAAAAATAAACCAGATATTAATAGAGTTGTATCTGTTACAAAAAAATAAAGCTTACCCGTTGACAAATCCAGACTTCTCCCTTCATTTCTATCCAATTTAACATCATAAACATCACTTTGGTTATATTTACGGTCTAAATAACTATTAACTACATTTTTGGTATCAATATTATCACTAACTAGGTTCGCGTTCGCGCCACAACCGGGTCGCCATATAAAAAGTAAAAACAATACCACATACGTCAAACGCCCGAACATTTTCACTTTTTTTAATAGCAATATATGAAAACACGGTATAAACCACTTAATAATTTCTTTTAAATCCATTTTTGTGTTTATTTGTTGTTTTAATTACGTTTTGAACGCGGTAAATTAAAAAGTGCGGCAGTCATTTCGCGCCAAACGCTCCGTTCGAACTAAGCGCGCGGAGGTCGCTCACCCATTTCTTCTTTCACTCCACGGAGTAAGGAAAGATGAGCGGAGATACCATAATGCAGGTAAGTCCGACCTTCTAGGTCAAATACGTACGGTAGGCAAGATCAAAATGATCAGTTACGAGTGAACTAACAAAGCGTTGGGGTTCTTTGAGACATCTGTTAACGATTTTTTTGAGCATTGAGCGTAAGAGCTAAGACAGTAACGTTGCTCGTAATCCGCTCACTCGCATTTCGGCGCTCTACTTTCCTAGGAGATTTTCCGTTATGGCACCTCCGCTAGTCATTTTGTTCTCCATGTTTCACTCTGATAAAGACATTTGCACATTGGCCGTTTGAAAAAAAAAACTTTGGACTAAACTTTCGCTTTTCCACATTAAAATTCATGTCCTGTCCGATTTTTACTTAAAATGGACTGTCAAAAACCGATTTTACGGAAACGGAAAAGGCGAGAAAGTTTCTTTTTTATTTTTTAGGTCGCGTTCGCTTTAGGCATTGTTTTTTTTACGTTTGTCGGAAGTATTTTGGCTTAGTGTCAGGAAAATTGCGTATTATGAATTGTTTAGGCAATTAGTGGATACATTAACATAGCTAGGTACTTACTTTCTAAGAGGAAAAAGTTTCGGTTGACGAGTTTCTAAGAACCTTGATAGTGTCGTAATTTTTTTAAGGTATTTTTTTTCTGAACTTATATGCTACAGTCGATTGTGGAAAAACCATATAATATGCAGTTGGCAATAATTTCCTCCCTTCATAAAATGGCTCTAATTACCATGCATATTATAACCTAGTATTTTTGAGTTTCTATACGTTTTCATTTAAATTTTTATTGTTAGATTTGTTATAAAACGTGTTTTTTGTTATTTAATCTATACTAATATTATAAAGCTAAAGAGTTTGTTTGTTTGTTTGTAAGTTTGTTTGACCGCTCTAATCTCAGGAACTACTGATCCGATTTGAAAAATTCTTTCAGTGTTAGATAGCCCATTTATCGAGGAAGGCTATAGGCTACTTTTTATCCCGGTACGGGAAGTAGTTCCCACGGGATGCGGGTGAAACCGCTGGCAGAAGCTAGTTTAATTATATGTCTAATGCCTAATACCTAAATTAAAACATACGTAGATGATAAATAAATTCCACACCAGTCTAAAGCTCTACATTTTAATAACACGTGGTGAATGGAGTCCGTATAGCTGACTTTTTAATCACAATGAACGCAGCTTAACTCGCTCGGAGATTGTAATACTGTTCAGTGAAAGATATTCAGAATTCGTTCAGTTAAAATGTAGATGAAGCTGTTTTTATTACTTGTTTTTACAGTCAAGTTTATACGTGGATTAGCGTTATTTTAAATATGATGATTTTAATTACGAGCTGTATCATTTGTTATTTAGGCAATAAAAATGAATTACTGTTCGTTAGTCTCATTAAAACTCGAGAATGGCTGAACCGATTTGGCTTATTTTGATTTTAAAATGTTTGTAGAGGTCCAGGGAAGGTTTAAACGATACGAAGTTTGTTGGGTCAGCTAGTCTAAAATAAATAAATAGCAGGCCTTAAGTTTCATAAGTTTCTCTCCTCTCATAAGTTTCAGTCTTCAGGTAACCTACTAAAGGAAAGGTTCCGTTCGCGGTTTCACCTGAATTATTTCCGTCACCCAAGTAAATCATCATCATCGGATTATCTCATCTCAATCGGTTCAGCTACTTACTCAGTCATCATCAGCCTGTCCAATGTTGCAACATGTTTTCTTCTTCCACACTCTTCCATCTGCCGTCATCTCACAAGTAACATTTAGGTACCTATTCAAATAACTCACAGATTAAATCATTACAAAGAAGAATGGCGAAAATGGACCCACATGATTTAAAGATCATTCATTTGCAAATCTATATGAATTTAAATAAAAAGTTTGGTAGAGGATTATATAAAAAATATTGAGTTTTTAGCTCATGGGAATTAAAAGTTAGAAATAAACTAAATCTATTAAAAATTAGATAACATGCAGTTTGCGAACGCATCGTGTGTCACTGATTACGTTCCTATCTTCATAGTTAATTATTAAGTAGATTCATCGCCGTACACTTGTGAACGTCTACGTTTGGCAGTTATTATTTTCTTGTATTTTTTACTTAAAAAGTAAAATAGAAACAGCAACAATGAATAAGCAAAGTACACATTTAGTAAATATAATAATAATTACAACGCTAGCATGTTGTATTGCTAACCTTTTTTGTGCGAACGCAAATAGGAACGTTTGTGGCTAGAGGCTGCTGTCAGTGCTGGGGCCCGATTCTCCTAAGTTAATAATGTCAAAATCGAATAGAAATCGAATCGCAATATGATTGCAATAGCAGTTTTAACATATCGGGCAGTCTGCTACTAATATAAGACCAATCGTATTCCAACGACATTCGATTGGTTTGCGATTGGTCTGCTATTTTGGTGATTTTGGTCTATACGGTAGTTTGATCTACATTCATTTTGCAATCGTAAATCATTTGCAGACAAAATGATTCATTATTGAATGACAGAAAAGGATAAAAACGTTTATTTCAAAGAAAAAATAGTGGAATGCCACATACGCTTCAATCGTAATCGAGTCGGGATTGGATCTCAGTCGAATGTGAATCGTAGGTCGCTTAAGTAAAATTAGGAGAATCGGGCCCCTGTGTTCTGTCATTCCCATTGACTTCTAAGCTCGATGGTCATTCCATGTTTGGTTTTGTTTTCAACGGCTAACTTGGGATTTGAATGCGATTTTGTGGATTACTTCTTGACGACTTGGCTTTCTATTTGGACTGACTATTCTGCATAACGACTACCGTATTTATCTTTGGATTCCGATTTGCAAGTGATTTGGACTTATTTACCGTGCAAAATGCGTTGTGTCAATTGCCAATTACGCATTGCACGATTACGAAGACATCGTGTATTGGATGAAAATGCTCAGATAATTGAGAAAGTGCATGGTACATGGGTCATGCCAGACACCAGAACTATGTTTCTGCGCCAGCTTCATTCTTGGACAATCTTTTAATTAGGTAAATAATATGTTGAAAGGTTGTCTAAAAATGCAGCTAGTTCAGAAACAGTGATGGTAGGTATGTAAAAAAACATAAATAGTTGTATTAATAAATACATTATCCTCTTCCTTCTATGTTGTGATAAAAAGTAAATAAAAGATGTTTTTTTAATAATGAGTATATTGTTTCATTTAGTAAACATGTTTTTATGTAATAGTTTAACACCTATATGTTTTTACCCACACTGCTGCTGAGCTACAACGTGACGCCTGCGCTACGTTGTTGCGGCACGCTGCGTTAACGTAACGTAACGTAATAAAATTGTGCGACTTCTCCACTGCGGCGCAGAAGTCGCACAATTGTACATAACTGCAGTAACGCGGTGCATGCGACGGGCACCTGCAGGGCTAATGCTGCGTATACATTAACCTTCAAGAGTCAAGGGTGACAAATCAACATCGAGCTTTGCTAGGCTGTGCTATGTTTGGTCAACTAAACAGAGCTTGCCTCGCACAGAGCTGCACAGCATGGTTTGTTTGTATCCTCATTAAAATATTAGAGACGGCCAAGTTAAAAAAACAGCACAGTCCAGCACAGCTCGATGTTGATTTGTCACCCTTCACTGATGCCGTGACAACGCGACGCCTGCACAACGTAGGTAGTCGCGGCGTCTGCGCTGCCCACACTTTTATCCGATGCCTACGCTGAACAAACAGTGAAGGCGATCTTTAAGACATCGTTCATCTATAGTTTAAACCAGGTCACCAAGTGCCTAGTTCACAAATATTCTTTTCGTTTTGAGATTTTTAGGTTATAATCTTCTACCTCGCATAACTTTTTTCTTCCAACTTTTGCAACTCATTATCCATTTGCTTTTTTGTTAGTTTTGTATAGATCTACAAGTAGTACTAAGTTTCAATTATGTACGAATCTTATATCAATGGGTCCCAGTTTACATACAAGTTCGCCATTCTTCTTTTAACATTTTAAATCATTACAAATTTTAACATTTCCATCTTTGTATATTTTAGAAACAGCTTTATTTGTTAAAAATAATCCAAATTTATTTCAGAAATTGTCAGAAACTAGAAAAAATCCAACACGATCTCAGTATGTCGATAAATTATGTCAACCGAAATGTAAAACTGCACTCATGAAAAAAAGCTTTTTTGGAATTGCCCCACGCATTTATAATAAAATACCTAATGCTATAAAACAATTACCTGTATTAAAATTTAAAAAGATGTTAAAAAATATTCTGCTTGAAAAATGTTACTACACAATTGACGACTTCCTGAATGATAAATCATTGACTAATTAACGTTACCTATATATTGACATTTAATTCCATTTCACATTATAGTTTGTAATTATTTCTCTTTTTATTATTATTTCTGCATTATGTTGTCAATTATTTATCACTATTAATTTTTATTATTACTTTATTGGAATGATACGTTTCTATCTTTTTTTCTATTAATTCTGAAACTGTTTTATATAATTTGCATGCCCATGTGATGGTAGAATATGGAGAACTTTTATAAACCTAACACCTGTACCTGTACCCATGTTTGCAAATAATAAATGACTTTGACTTTGACTTTGATTAACTTTCGAATCTATACTAATCTATACTAATATGATAAAGCTAAAGAGTTTGTTTGTTTGTTTGTTTGTTTGAACACGCTAATCTCAGGAACTACTGGTCCGATTTGAAAATTTCTTTCAGTGTTAGATAGCCCATTTATCGAGGAAGGCTATAGGCTACTATTTTTATCCCGGTACGGGAAGTAGTTCCCACGGGATGCAGGTGAAACCGCTGGCAGAAGCTAGTATTAAGTATAAGATGGTATTTATTATAGGCTGGCTTCTAAATATACCTAAGTACGGTAAATAAGTACCGCTATATAACTGCACCGCGAAGGGCCGATGTTGCCTTGTTTACAATGCCGCCATACCTTTCAAACCGCATTACATCAAATATATTGCCTTGTCGAAATTACCTAAGTAGTGGGTACAGTTAGTTCCGTTAACTAAAAGATAAGGTCGGTACCTAATCGGTAGAGCGTTAAGGTTTCCTTAACTTTTCTAAACCATACTGGTTTTGAGCTGGGAGGTCATCATCATCAATTTAAGAGCTCAGCTCTTGTCGGTGCAGCTCCTTTTTTTTTTTTTTTTTTTTTTTGGCAGGGGGAAAATCCTCATGGACTTCCCTCCACCTGGGGTCGGTGGAGGGGGTGTGCCGGACTCTTACCGGCTAAAAACCCACCCAGTGTTGCCTTCTACCTTACCTATTGTCGAGGGCACGGGTATCGCCAAAGCATTCTTCCGCACCCCCGACAGGTATTGGCCCGCCAGATGTTCAAAGGCGGGCACCGTCAACCTCTGTGGCCGTCACCCAGCGGCCACAGCAAACTCCACTAAGAGAGGCGCGCGCAACACAACGCCACCGTCTCGAGGCCTGTTTCTGATCGGACGACAGACGCCCCTAGTCTGTCGCCCGCAGGCCGCGCCCTATGGTGGCCGGAGATCAGCCACCCTGCGACGCCCACCACGTCTGCTGCGGGCGGGGAGAGAGGAAGCAGTTTCTCTCTCCCTTTCCGCCGCCTCCTTTAAAACCATCACATCCTCACAAAAGGAGGCGACGGCGTTCCACCCTTCTTCGCTGCCGACCATGCAGGACACAACAGCCGGCAGCGAAAGACTTCCCGCAGCATTTACTGCTGCCGCGAGGTCACGGCGCTGCGTTGCCCATGCTGGGCACTCCACCAACGTGTGCAGCGCCGAGTCTTCGCTGCAGATCCCACAGTGGTGGCATTCGGGCGTGGGCTCCCGGCCTATGCGACACAGGAACTTTCCGAAACACCCATGTCCGGTAAGAACCTGTGTCAGGCGGAAGCTGAGGGCGCCGTGGCTTCTCTCCAGCCACTCCTTCATAACGGGCCTGACCGCCGCGACAACGGTGTGCCCTGCCGTGGGTCGTGCAAGTCGCTGCTCCCATTCCACCATTAACACCTGGCGGAGCTCTGCCCTGCGCGCCTCAACTTGTCGAGGCATGAGGCACTCACCCCGCTGCACTGCTTCCTCGCGCCATGTATAGAATGACGCGAGGACTTTCCCGTCTAGGTCCCATGGTGGGGATCCGGCTAGGAGGCATGCCGCTTCAAAGGATATCGTACGGTATCCCCTTATGACCCTGATGGCCATCGCTCGCTGAGGTCTTCGCAGCACTGCAAGATTGCGGGCCATCAGCGTGTTCGCCCACACTGGCGCTGCGTAGAGCGCCATCGCCCGCACGACCCCCATATAGAGCCTCCGGCAGGAGGTATTGGGTCCCCTGAGGTTGGGCAGCAGGCGTGAGAGCGCAGAAGCTGCGGCCAACAATCGGGGAGCGAGACGTTGGAAATGCGGCTCGAAGTCCCACCAACTGTCGAGAACGAGACCGAGGTATTTCATCGTCGATTCGACAGCGATGGTGACCCCTCCTACTACGATGCTAGACCCCGGAGGTGGCTTCTTCCTCGGCCCATGGAAGCAGAGGGCCTCAGACTTGTGCAAGGCCACCTCCAGACCAAGACGCCGGATCCTACCCACGACCTGCGCGACACTGGCTGTGGCCCGAATGGCCGCCTGTCGGTACGTCTTCCCACGTGCTGTTACTAGCGTGTCGTCAGCGTAGCATATCACGCTGACGCCGTGGAGAAGCGCACCGCGCAGGACCCAATCGTATCCAATGTTCCACAGGAGAGGGCCGAGAACCGACCCCTGAGGAACACCGCACGTCATCTCACGACGACCCCATCCTTCTCGACCCGGGTACACGATAGCCCTTTCGGACAAATAGGCCCCGATTATGCGACGGAGGTACCCTGGCACTCCGTGATAACGGAGCGCCTCCTTTATGGTATTCCAGGGCAGGGTGTTGAACGCGTTGGCGATGTCGAGCGACACCGCCAAGACCACCTCGCCCCGGGCGACTGCTTCCTCCGCCAGGACTCTCACGCGCATGATCGCGTCAACTGTTGAACGCCCCTTGCGGAAACCATACTGGTTGTTGGCCAGGTCCGGCCCCTCTCCGGTTATGTGCTGAATAAGGCGGTCGGCGATGATTCGCTCAAAGATTTCGGTGCAGCTCCTTCCATTTACGCCTATCTAGCGACAATATAGCAAATCCTGGGGCCCGATTCTCCTAAGTTAATATTGTCGAAATCGAAATTGAATCGCAATATGATCGCAATAGCAGTTTTAACCTTATCGGGCATTCTGCTACTAATATAAGACCAATCGTATTCCAATGACATTCGATTGGTTTGCGATTGGTCTGCTATTTTGGTGATTTTGGTCTATACGGTAGTTTGATCTATCTACATTCATTTTGCAATCGTAAATCATTTGCAGACAAAATGATTCATTATTGAATGACAGAAAAGGATAAAAACGTTTATTTCAAAGAAAAAATAGCGGAATGCCACATACGTTTCAATCGTAATCGAGTCGGGATTGGATCTCAGTCGAACCGAGTCGAACGTGAATCGTATGTCGCGTAAGTAAAATTAGGAGAATCGGGCCCCTGAACTTGCTTATTCGTCACAACATTCACCGAACTTGGAGGTATAGGTAAGTAAGTAAAACAAGTACATACTAGTTACTTCTTATTCTTGGTCTCATTACCTTCATTCAAGTAACATTTGAATAAATAGTTCCGGACTCTCCCTCAGTTTAGAAGTTAAAATAATCTTGTCATGTAGCCAGGAGAAATGGAGGCGAGGAGAGAAAGTGTCACTCACTTAGCATTTATACTTAGCTATTGATTTATTTATTTACTTTAAAGTTTATTAGAATTACTAGCCTCCGCCAGCGGTTTTACCCGCGTCTCGAGAACTACCAACATCTCGCACGCGCTAATCTTAGGGACTACTGGCACGGATTATCAAATAAGTAGTTTCTATGCATTGACTCCGTAACTGCTAGCTCGATTTGAAACATTCATCATCATCATCCTCCGAGCCTTTTTCCCAATCCTGTTGGGGTCGGCTTCCAGTCTAACCGGACTCAGCTGAGTACCAGTGCTTTACAACAAGCGACTGCCTATCTGACCTCCTCAACCCAGTTCCCCGGGCAACCCGATACCCCTTGGTTAGACTGGTGTCAGACTCACTGGCTTCTGACTACCCGAACCGACTGTCAAGGATGTTCAATGACAGCCGGGACCTACAGTTTAACGTGCCATCCGAAACACAGTCAATGGTGTCTAAGATATACTTAGAAAGTACATACAAACTTAGAAAAGTTGCATTGGTACTAGCCTGACCTGGGATCGAACCCGCGCCCTCATACTTGAAAGGTTGGTCCTTTACCCACTAGGCCACCACGACTTCATCACATTCATGTAGGCCCTTTATTGAGAACGGCTATACATAACTAGCCGTTTTCTCGCGGTTTCAGCCGCGTTCCGTGGAAACTACTGACCGTACCGGGATAAAATATGGACTACGTTACTCGGGAAGAGCGTAGCTTTTAAACAATTAAATAATTTTTCAGATCGGTTCAATAGTCGGAGCCTTTACAAACAAAAAAATGGTTTCCTCTTTATTACTATAGATAGGCTACTATTCATATTTTTTTTATGCTAGCTACTTAGTAAATAACTGCATGCAAGAGGAAAGCGTAAGTAATGTACAAGTCTACACAAAGGTATATAAATTCGTCACAAGTCAGCGACATGTTGCGTGTTCGTGTGTTCACGGTCGAATGCTGAACGAGAGTGTTGCTCTGATGCACAGATACACGGCCAGAGGCTCGTCACGAGGTTTTACTTGTTAAATTAAAGAAATCTATACTAATATTATAAAGCTGAAGAGTTTTTTTGTTTGTTTGTTTGAACGCGCTAATCTCAGGAACTACTGGTCCGATTTGAAAATTTATTTTAGTGTTAGATAGCCCATTTATCGAGGAAGGCTATAGGCTACTTTTTATCCCGGTACGGGAAGTAGTTCCCACGGGATGCGGGTGAAACCACTGGCAGAAGCTAGTTAATCAAATAAAGGTCTTAGCCTCATGTTAAATAATATGAACATCTTACATCTGTGCAACTGATGACCACAGATTAAAGAGCTTTTACTAACTACTCTACTACTATTAGTCATAAATAAAAATAAAATATATCATAGGCAAGTGAAAGCTCTTTGGTGGTTCACATGATAAAAAGTAGGTTGGCTTTCATAGTTGCCAATTACAGGTGAACCAACATTTACGATAGAGGGTGTGATGAATCTATCTGACACTGAAATAAATTTTAACGTCATTCAGGGGCGCGATTCTCCTAATTTTACTATGATTTTACTTAAGCGACATACGATTTGCGTTCGACTGAGATCCAATCACGACTCAATTACGATTGAAGCGTATGTGGCATTCCGCTATTTTCTCATTTAAATAAACGTTTTTATCCGTTTCTGTGATTCAATAATGAATGTCTGCAAATTATTTACGATTGCAATATGATTGTAGAGCAATCTACTGTATAGACCAAATGGCAGATCAATCGCAAACCAATCGAATGTCATTGGAATACGATTGGTCTTATATTAGTAGTAGAACGCCCGGGCCCAGGGGCCCGATTCTCCTAATTTTACTTAAGCAACATACGATTCACATTCGACTGCGATCCAATCCCGACTCGATTACGATTGAAGCGTATGTGGCATTCCGCTATTTTGTCTTTGAAATAAATGTTTTTATCCTTTTCTGTCATTCAATAATGAATCATTTTGTATGCAAATGATTTACGATTGCAATATGATTGTAGAGCAAACTACCGTATAGACCAAAACAAAATCACCAAAATAGCAGACCAATCGCAAACCAATCGAATGTCATTCATTGGAATACGATTGGTCTTATGGTATATGTAGCAGAATGCCCGATATGGTTAAAACTGCTATTGCGATTCGATTTCTATTCAATTTTGACATTATTAACTTAGGAGAATCGGGCCCCTGAGCGCTCTCAAGCAAACAAACACTCTTCATCTTTATGACATTAGTACATAGATGTGAACGTCTGCTATGAGTGAATGCTCAGCTGTCTGTTACTCAATAATTAATAGAATCTGTCGGTTCATTAGCTTCAAGAGTAAGGTTGATGAAATCATTATCTTCACGCTATTGAAACACGTGGTTTCTCCCGCGCGTTTTAGGCCCATAAGTTCATAGTTTTAAAAACCTCTTCCTTTTTGGGAAGTCGGTTAAAAAGTGACGTTTATGATGTCGGTGAATTAAAGCCAGAGTACTCACGGTACCTTCCGCTCGTTAAAACTGGCTTCATCTGTCTAGCCAGAACCTTTTTGCGACTTTGTTGGTTATAGCTTCAAGTCTAATCGGCTGCAGCTGAGTACCAGTGTATTTCATGGAGTGACTGTCTATTTGATCTCCTCAACCCTGTTACCCGGGCAACCCAATACCCCTTAAAGTTGGTTGCCATAACATGGCTTCTTACTACCCGTAGCGACTGCCAAAGATGTTCAAATGACAGCCGAGGTCAAAGACATGAAGGAATCTTCATCTTCATCATCATCAACTCAGCCATAGGACGTCCACTGCTGAACATAGGCCTCCTCCTTAGATCTCCACAGATACCTGTTGGAGGCGACCTGCATCCAGCGTCTTCCGGCGACTTTTATAAGGTCGTCTGTCCATCTTGATGGTGGACGTCCTACGCTGCGTTTGCTAGTCCGTGGTGTCCACTCCAGCACTTTTCGACCCCATCGGCCATCCGCTCTGCGACCAATATGGCCAGCCCATTGCCATATTGAAGGAATCTTGGTATGACATTATTACATACCTAGATGGTCACCCATCCACGGAGTGACCGCGTCAAGTACAACCTAATATTTTTAAAGAAAATAAAATTACTGAATTCACAGTTAGGTACTTACGCAACTAATTACTGTTATTGTTTTTCACAGTAATTGACAGAACTTTCAAAACGCAAAGTATTTAGTCGTTTGAATGCATTGTAGTCACGATATCGATATTAATCTTACTTACGAGTGAGATGACATTTGAAATTATGAATTTAAAATCACTTTACGTTTGACTTTTTTCCTATTGCATTTGAATAAATACTTTGGTTGGTGTAGTCGACTGTCAAATTTTTTGTGAAATATTTTTTATTTTTAAAGCCCCTTTGCCAAGATAAGTTAGGGAACTAGTGTATCAGCGGTTATTCTAGACATGTTTCATCATTTTGTCAAAAGAGATGATGAGATATCATTTTGGACTAGATACCTATAAATGGGGTAGGGAAAAAAACAAATAAAAGAAAATAAAACAAGCTAACTGTGGGTATTCAACAAATATTTATTTGAAATATAAATTACAACGAAAATTTGATAATAGTTCATAACTAATCTAGAAAACCTATTTATTTTTAGTATTGACACATTCAATGTGGCATAGACAAAACTAGAATTCGAAATTTGAAAATGACGACGCCATCTTGGATTTACTGGCGCGAAAATGTCAAACGGTTTAAAAAGGTTGTATGCCACACTGAATTTGTCAACACTTTCCATGAATTTATTCACTCCGAAACATAATTAGTAACATAAATAATAAAAGAATTATCCCGTTTTTCGTAGCTGAAAACAAAATGAAGGAAAATTTTAGTTTTCCAACAGTTTTTTTTACTTATTTTTTTTGGGAACTCCGAAAATTGTGTAAATTTTTATTTTCATTTCAAACATTGGTCAATATATACATAGAAAATATTTATACATTTAGTTTTGATAGTAATATTAAAGACAAGAAATGATATTATATTTCGCTTAATTGTCAAAAATTGTATTCTACGGTAGGTAATAATCATTAAACTTCATTCACTGGTATTTTATGTTTAAATTAAGTTTATTTTGAGAATAATATTATTATGAGCTTATGTGATATGATGCAGAGATAACGTACACGATGAAAAACCACAGTTTTATTAATTATTGACAGTTGTTCAACGCAATGGCAGGTCAATGACATTGACACATGCTTCCATTTGACAGCTGTCAATGTCAATTGGACATCAGTTGGATTTTTAATCATAGCATTGAACAACTGCACAATTTTAAGATATTATAAGAGAAACTGTGACACGAATATTTATTTACTAGAAAAATAATTGCAGTCGAAAATCTTAAGAAGCATAATCTAAACACTCGTGTGTTGCTATGCAAATTAATTAAATCACTTTTAAGTAACACTGCAGAGTTGTAGTCAGTCTGCAGAGTTTTTAGTAAGTCTGCAGAGTTTCTGCTAAGAACTTTAAACCGTAATGCAATTCAATGTATTTTATTATTATTTATTTTTAATAAGGTATACTTGCATAATATCATTCAAAAATATGGCGAATTTGACCTGATACTATAATTTTAGCATTCATTTTTTTTCCAATTTTTATTTCCTTTCAAATACTCATATAGCACCATTTAAAACCATAAAATGTATTCTTACAACCCTTAGATGGTTATTATGAATGCTAAAATATATAATATACGTGAAAGATTTTATTGATTCCAAAATTCGTATAATAGCCAGTCCCTACATTCTATTAATTCGCTTACTAGACATAAAATTTTGACATTACCTCCATACACGTAATGTCAAATTCCTCCTTTTTGTAAGCAAATGAATTGATACACAGATTATTGGGAATGGCTTTAAGACTGTACATAGAATTAGAAAGGTTTAGACAAGCTTTCAAAACAAATGCTAGATTATAGAATTATAAATGTATAGAGCTGACATTAGCTGCTTCCTATAGAAGCTACCAAACTGTGCTTTGTCCGTTTCTGTCAAAAGTAATTGTAAGTTTCACAGAAAGAGACGAAACCATTTCATAGCTGAAATAGGATATATGATATTTATGTAGATAATGTCAGTTCCTTTCATTTATAATTCTATTATTTTCAATATTTTTCAAAATGCCACTTGTCTAAACCTAAGACATTTGTCGGACTTTAAGAAATATCTACGCGAGTTATTAACGATTTTAAATCGCGATTTTTTGTCGTAAGTGTGCAGTCAAACTTACACAAAATATGTAGTGCTAAGAACATAGATGGGAACACTAATCAATGAGTCAGTGTTGCCGCACTAGGACATATTTACAGTGTTGCCACAAAATGGCAAATTAGAAGGAATGGTACAATTATAAATATGGGTGATGTTTAACACCCGAAATAACGTCAAGTTCGTAATTATTACGTCATATTCGTAAGAATTAATTTTGAAATAATTATATGACGCAGTGCGAACTATCGCCCAAAGGGCACTTGCAAAGTTACTGAATACATTTGAAGATTAATGTGTTTGAAATATCATGTTGCTTTGGTAAAATTTTAATACAATTTATTACCGGCGTAGATTTCACAATCTATAAGTTACAAATGGTTGTTCCGATTTTTATGATATTTATTTATATGCAGATATTAAAACATCGATAAAATTCGCCAGCACTATTAACTAATCGACACTCGATTCAACAATCAAATCGATTAATCATCTGATACATGAAATCCCAAACACAACCAACTTCAAATTCCTCAGTATTTTCACAGGCAACCCTAAAATAATATTTTTAACATGGCAACATTACATTTGTTGTGTAGAGTTACCGTTCCATGTATTGTTGTCATCATCGGGGGCTCGGTCGCTGGGCAGGCGGTGTATGTTGCCGCGGCGCCGGGCCCCGGGGGCCGAGGGAGCGGAGGGGGCCGACGGGGCCCCGGACTGGGGGCTGACGGCACGGGGCGCGGGGGGAGGGAATAAACGGGTACGCAGCCAAATGAATAGTTGTTGCGATGGCTCTAGGATCATGGTTGTGAAGAGTTGCGTGAAGAATGCTGTGGGAGAGAAATTTTTAGTTTTATTATGCGTTTTTCGTTATTTTATATTTACATACATAGCTGTGGAACCAAAAATTATAGGCACATAAAAAAACGTTTTTATAAAAAATGGAAATCGACTTCACAAAACACTGAAAGAGACATTAAAACATTTCATAGGTCTCAAGAAATGGATGTAGATCTGCAAGTTTGTTGACTGTGTGAACTCGGTGACTCATGTTGCCACTGAGTTCTAGAGCGTTTTCAAAAGTTTTATTCCCTGTCTCCATGTTTCTGTGAGTTACTTACTGATGAGTACAAGGGTGACGGCCTGGCCACTACGGGTGACTATACCGTAATGACACCACTAGACGTTATTTACCGCAGGTGACACCAAGTAACACTTCCTAATAAGATTAGACATGGATGACGGCCTGGCTACCACGGGTGACACTAAGTAACATTTACCAATATGGTTAGACACGGGTGACGGCCTGACCACCACGGGTGACATACACCTTAATAACACCTTTAAGGTTAGTTACCACGGGTCACACTCAGTAACACTTACTAATAAGATTAGACACGGATGGCGACCTTGACACTACGGGTGACACTGCGTAACACTTACTGATAAGATTAGACACGGGTGAAGGCCTGGCCACGACGGGTGACATGCGTCGCGGCAGCACGAGCAGGGCGGCGGAGGGCGCCAGCTGTAGCCCGCGCAGGCTGGACTCCGCTTCCGTCAGCTCGCGACGAGGGAATGCCGTCCATAGGGCGAAGGATGATGTTGATAACTGTGGAAGGAAAACAGTTATTACTTATTAATTAATGGACATATTGTTTTAATTCTAATTAAAATAGTTTTTTTAAAAAAACAAGCTTTTATTTAAATGCGCTAAAAAGAAAAAAATAAACTTTTACTATTACTTTACTGTCAACTTATAACGACATTTCAAATCTAACATTTGACACAATTTATATGTTTTAAAAGCTTGTCGCAAGATTTAAGTACTTATCTACTCGTAATTTTAAACTAAGAAAGTAAATACGAGTACTTAAATCTCGCATTTGTATGTAATACGAGATAATATATGCATATCTCAAAGCAATTTTTGATGTCTTTGTTTTACAGCGAAAATTCTTACCCCACCCTCAGGACTAACCAACCCAGGCCAGGGTTAGTTCAGGATTAGCCCTGGGGTCCATCCAAAAATAGTAACCATAAATGCTATTTGTATTATCTTAGAAACAATCCAGAATACTTTTAGACCGCAGATTTTAACTTTTATCAGCAACGTGTATGACAAACAGACACGGATAGAGATAGATAGAACGTTAAGGCCTTTAATCAGCAGTTGGACAGCTGAATAAAAAAAATCATTATATGTATATGTGTCTTACCGACAGATTATCCGCCACATATCTCTGCACCTCGGCGAGAGTACCGTCGGCATCGAAGTGTGCCGTGTGCGAGGTGCCGTCGGGTAACTTGAACTGTATGCGGGCGCGGGAACCACCGTCACCGGCAGCTGGAAGTTAAATATAATTTTACATATACAGAAATAAAAAATAATGGTAGTTTGTTGTAATAGAAAAAAGCCAAAAACCTTAAAAATATTGCTAAAAACCACAGACTTAATATGGACTAGACAGGGCAAATATATGCACTTCGTATGTGGAAATCTTTGTGTAGAACGTTGTATTCAACAAGTCGGCAAATGCCGTTGTTCAGTCAAAGCTGTTTGATTAATGTCGGCTATTTCAATCGCTGGCTGTTTATCTAGGGTTATTTATTACTAAAACTTTTAAAAATTCGTCATATTTTATTTTAGTTCAGATTTTTATTCAAAAATAGTTCAACGAGACACGAGGAGGAAATGTATAGATAGGTACAGCAAAACACGAGTTAGAATGTGTTAAGATAAGAATTTTTTTTTTTTTTTTTTGGTAAATGAACTTATTTACTTACGATTTTTTGTCCACACAATAAAGAAAGATATTTATGAAAATAAAAATTGACGTTTATGGTAGTAGACATACAAGGTCACCGGTGTATTGTGGAGTGTGAGGTGTGTATACTCACTAGGTGTAGCTTGAAGGGAAGGCTGTGCCTGTGTGGGCGTCACGTCTCGTGCTCTTCTCTCGAGGCGGTCCTGGGCAATTTGTTCTAAAATACGTTGCCTGGCTAAGTTGTTTTCCATCTTTTCGCGGCGACGCTCTTCCTGTTGGTAGAAGTAAAGGATATTTCAAAATTAAAAATTATACAGAGTCTATAGAAGTATGGGTCAAAAGTTGTGGTGTGTAGGTATTATATAGATAGGTATATCTGTCTGTACCCATGACATATATTTTACTAACAGGTATGTATGACTGTGTTGTAAAAGGTGTCTCTAAATTATATTAAATCAGTATTTACTCAACAACTGAGCCCTTATCATTTCTACGCCTTCTTCTTTCTCCTGCCCTGTTCCCAATTTTACTCGGGGTCGGCGCAATATGTCATTCTCTTCCATTTTCCCCTGTCACTCGTCATACTGACACTCACTCCCTTCCTATTCATGTTCTTATCATTTCTACGCCATAGACACAATTTTGCATCATACTCAAAGAAAAAAAAATCATGAATAAAGCACAAACTAACATTGTTTAAAATATGTAAAAATTGCAATAATTTGGGCCCTTTAAAAATCCGAAATCTAAAAGTTAGTAAATGATAGAAAGATATACAATAAGCATTACTTTTGTAAATTCTTTTTATTCTGTCCTTTATTTGTAAGTATGTGTAAGCAAAAATTTGAAAATAAATAAAAAGAGGTAAACTTAATCCATCTTAAGTCTTAACCAATCCATCCTAAGATTGTCTGAAAGAGATCGCTCTTAGCCATAAGACCGCCCATTATATCACCTACTTTAACTAGATCTAAGATCAAAAATGATGCAAGGCATTCTCTACTAGTCAACCATCGGGTTAAAGGGAGATAATAATTAGGTACAAAAAAGTAAACTAAGAAAAAAAAAATTAAAGAAATCATGATGTATGATTCAAAACATAATAGAATACATAAATACTCAATATCCATCCATCCATCTTAGAAATAAGACTAATAATAAAATTATAACCTGTATTTGCTTGAGTTCCTGATCGGCTTGCCACCTCTTGAGTTCGGCGACTCCCTTGCCGGCCGCGCGACGCTCCATCTCCTTCTCTTTCTCCAGCTGAGAGAGTGTGTGTTAACTTATTATTAGGGTCCGTTCAGATAGACCGGGTCGGAGAGCATCGGCGCGCATTTTTCTTTTCACACAGACCGGAGCCGATCAGCTGCGCGAGCATTAAAGAGCATGCAAACGGAGCCAAACGTCAAGAAAAAATACACGATCGGAGCCGGTCGGCTCCTCTTATTATTTCACACCGAGCGCATTCGAGCATTCTCAATGACAAAAACAGTGCGCATGCAAAAATAAACCTTACTTCAAATACTAAGTACTCAATTTTAAACGTGTTAAGAATTTGCTCTGCTCTCCGACCCGGTCTGTCTGAACAGACCCTTATTTGGTGATGTTAATGTGAATGAAATGCTAACTTACTCAATCTGATTACATAATTTAGGCTAATATTGTGGCCTGTATGTAAGTATACACATGTTTATGGCAAATTAATGATTCTATTCTATTACATAATACTAGCTTCCGCCAGCGGCTTCGCCCGCGTGGTGTGTTGATAAAAAGTAGCCTATGTGTTAATCCAGGGTATCACCTATCTACATACCAAATTTCAACTAAATCGGTCCAGCCGTTTTTGCGTGATTGAATAACAAACATACATCCATACATTCTCACAAACTTTCACATTTATAATATTAGTAGGATTGTAAAGAGGAAGAGTTTGTTTGTTTTGAACGATCTAATCTCAGAAACTAAACATGGTTCTTTTATTCAATTCGGCCTATTTATCGAGGAACACTTAAGGATAGTTTATATTTGGGTGCGCAGAGTAGATTCCACGGGACGCGGGTGAAACTGCTGGTGGAAGATACCTATATTATAATTGTTAATATATAAACAAGTAAGTCTGACACCAGTCTAACCAAGGGGTATCGGGTTGCCCGGGTAACTGGGTTGAGGAGGTCAGATAGGCAGTCGCTTCTTGTAAAGCACTGGTACTCAGCTGAATTCGGTTAGACTGGAAGCCGACCCCAACAGGATTGGGAAAAGGCTCGGAGGATGATGAATGTAACATACCTCCTTCTCCTTATCAGCCTTCTCCCGTCTCCTGGCTTCGATGAGCTCCTTGGCTCTCTCCATCTTCTCCTCAATGCTGCCCCCGCTCTCTGAGCTGGGGATCTCCTGCTAAACAGAGCAAAATATAGGTATTTGTATCTAGTAAGGTTATCGGCACGGATATTGAGCCCTGACCTTCACCTGCGCAGAAGCGATTTATTGGTTTATTGCCTTACTAGCTTCTGCCCGCGACTTCGTTCGCGTGGGAAAGTGGCATCCGGCAGATTTTTGGTTTGACCAATAGATGGCGCTATATGTCCGGAATAAATTTTATTTTTATATTTCTTTGTAATAAAAACTATCCTATGTCCTTTCTTAAGTTCCAAACTATGTCTGTACCAAATTTCACACAAATCGGTTCAGTAGTTTAGGCGTGAAGAAAAGACAGACAGACAGACAGACAGAAAGACAGACAGACAGACAGACAGAGTTACTTTCACATTTATAATATTAGTTAGGATGTGTACAGTGCGCAAAGCGATCCCCACTCTTCCGCCGAGAGCTCAATATCTGTGCCGATAACATGATATTGCAAAGAGCTGACCATGCTTGTTTTATACTTCAAAATCAAAATAAAAAATCGTTTATCCAAACTAGGCTGCAAAACAGCACTTTTTGAACGTCAGCAATTTACAAAAGACAGCCCCCAAAACGCCCGCCCTTCACCACTTCCTATGTGTTTTTGCTGGGAAGAAGTGGTGGAACAAACTCCCCAGCAACACATGTCTGTCTGTAAGTTAGAAGAACCTTTCAACATTGTTTGATAAGAAAGAAAGAAAGAAAGAAAGAAAGAAAGAAAGAAAGAAAAATTATTTATGGCAGTCTGACAACCAGTCTTACCAAGGGGTATTGGGTTGCCCGGGTAACTGGGTTGAGGAGGTCAGATAGGCAGTCGCTCCATGTAGCACACTGGTACTCAGCTGCATACCGTTTAACTGGAGGCCGACCCCAACATAGTTGGGAAAAGGCTAGACTTTTCCTCGGCGGGTGCATGGGGCAGGCTGGGCGTGGGGGCCTGGCTGGGCCCCGGCTCCTGGGCCGCACACATGGCCGTCACACACTATATACTCTGGAGCCTACAGCTAGCCTACCTTATTCTCGGCGGGTGCATGAGGCAGGCTGGGCGTGGGGGCCTGGCTGGGCCCCGGCTCGTCGGGCTTATTCCTAGGCCGCCGCACACACACATCGCCATCACACACTATCTCGTGTTCTGGAGTCTTAGGCCTTGGTTCTGAATCAATCTTCTGGATTTTCGCACGAGGTGAACCTGATAGAGGAGGAAAAACATGAGGGGTCTTACTAAAAAAAAACTTGAACATCTGTTGAACACTAGTCTATTAAAAGTGTGGCTGCAAAACGGACCTTATTTCAACATCATAATCTGACATTTTTTTAGACAAGTGTTCAACAGACGTTTAAAAGTTCTTGTGGTACGACGGTAAAAATCTTTATTGAGTACTTACTACAATAGGCATAGCGAATTAAAAAAAAAGTAATTAGTCCGCCTTTTAGGTAACCCTTAAAATAATGGACACGTATTTTTTTTTCTTCCACAAACAAAATATAACAACGAAGATACGACACGAAAAATACTTAAACGTGACGTCTCAAGCCCCACTACCAAACTTTAATGCCTTAAAAAAACACGTGTCCAATATTTTTTGGTAATTTAAAAGGCGGTCTAATTAGAATCATTTTTTTTTTTACTTTGTAACACGCTTATATTAGTTTCACTTGTAACTATGTATGTAAGAAAATCTTGGAATCAATTTGACCCACTTCCCGGTCTTCGATTAGGATGAAATTTTGCACACGCTCTGAGTTCTGATGACAATACATAACTAGCTGAGAAACGAAGGGTGTTTTTTAGTTTTTTAAACTATATTTTTTAATTAGGATCATTATTTTTCTGTCATCGAACATGCTTGGCGTTATGGGTAGTCAGAAGCCAGTAAGTGTGACACCAGTCTAAGGGGTATTGGGTTGCCCGGGTAACTGGGTTGAGGTGGTCAGATAGGCAGTCGCTTATTGTAAAGTACTGGTACTCAGCTACATCCGGTTAGACTGGAAGCCGACACCAACATAGTTGGGAAAAAGGCTCGGAGGATGATGATGATGATTATTTTTCAGTAGTTTATACTAACCTGAATCAGATTCCTTCGGCTTCTCCGCCTGCCGGGACAAAGCAGCACTTTCAGTCTGCACAAAGCTGACAGTCTGCTCCCTGATATTGGGGGAAGTTAGTTCCCTCACTGGGGGGAACCCGGGCTCCCTGTCGGAGGACAGATCCTCGATTGAGGAGTCGTCGAGGATGTTGGAAGACGATGTTGAAGGCGCGGGGACGGTTGCTGGGGATGCTTGCTTGTCTTTGACTGGGGACAATGTGTTATAAATTAGTAAGGATATATAAATAAATATATGTAGCTATCTTTCAGCCTCCATGGTCTAGTGGTCACAAAGCAGGACTACTGGATCCATCACAAAAACCGTAGCTTTTAATAAATTATTCATAGGTTTTTTTTTTTAATTTATTGATTTGCTTAGGCAATGTCACATTCCTATCTCCAGTAAGCAAAGCAATAGATAGATAGAATGTTGGGAAAGGGCGTAAAAGGGCTTCATAGGTAGTCGTTCCATGTGGTACACTGGTACTCAGCTGTGTCCTACACTGGAAGCCAACCCTAACATAGATGGGAAGCTGCTGGTATGTTCTACTTACAATGCTCTTCCAGGATCCTGTCTATCCTGGTGGCAAGGTTGCTGGGCTGCAGGCCCGCGCACACCACCTCCAGTGGTGTGCCGTTCCTGCCTATGAAGAATAGCGAGGGAACTGCCTAGCCAGATGGTATGTTCTACTTACAATGCTCTTCCAGGATCCTGTCTATCCTGGTCGCCAGGTTGCTGGGCTGCACCCCCGCGCACACCACCTCCAGCGGCGTGCCGTTCCTGCCTATGAAGAATAGCGAGGAAACTGCCTAGCCAGATGGTATGTTCTACTTACAATGCTCTTCCAGGATCCTGTCTATCCTGGTGGCCAGGTTGCTGGGCTGCAGGCCCGCGCACACCACCTCCAGTGGCGTGCCGTTCCTGCCTATGAAGAATAGCGAGGGTACTGCCTAGCCAGATGGTATGTTCTACTTACAATGCTCTTCCAGGATCCTGTCTATCCTGGTGGCCAGGTTGCTGGGCTGCACGCCTGCGCACACCACCTCCAGCGGCGTGCCGTTCCTGCCTATGAAGAATAGCGAGGGAACTGGCACGAATTGGTCTGGTTGCTGGTGTTAAGAAAATTCAAGTCACAATAGAAATGTTGGTACTCTGCTGCATCCGGCTAGACTGGAAGTGTAGATTGAGATCATAGATAATACCGCAGGGCATCTGAGGCGGATGACGGGGAGTAGCGACCCCGCGGGGCTATATATCCGAGTGCTCCAGGGAGAGTATACTGTCCCCCATCTCCGGCTTGCCGGAGTGAAGCATGATGGGGGATTGGTCTCCCGCCTCTTGGCTTGCCTTCATCGGCCGGTCAGAGTGGAGTCGCTAGAGCAGGGTTAGCAGCCCACTCGGAGGGTAGGTGCCTCGTGGTAAGTGGCGAGTGGGCCGGTGATGCTGGACCCACAGGGAGCGCGTGATCTGCGTTTAAAGTCCGCCGAGGTATCCTCACCCTTCAGCCCCTCATGTACCTGTTGCCCCCTTGTTGCGATTTAGCGACTGATTCCCGGGGGCCCAGTAAGTGAGGTGGCGAGTCTCCACCTGCCATTTTTACATGTATTTAATACATTGTCATCGGCAGGTGCCATAGTTCCCGTAGTTTCCCCATTCCTAGTCCATTAGCATCCCATCACAATAGCCCAAGTAGTTTTCATCCACAGTTAGCAATAGTTTAGCACAGAACCGGGGATTGTCCTTGGGTACATTTCTATAGTGTATACAGGGATAATCGTCGGTTTTGTGTCGCCATTTCATTAAAGTTGTCTCAAAAGGGCTTCAGCGTGTTGGCTTCGGCCCCACGTTCGCCTTCCAAAAATCCGGGACTCTGTAGTCCCGAGTGCATGGCAGAGACATACATAATAATAATAATATAATAAATCATTTATTTGCTTGAAATATGGTTTTACATAAGGTGTTAACAATTATGTAAGTTGTAGTGTACAAAACATCGGAAGATTAGATGTGATTAGGCACTGGGAAGGTTTTTGAGTGTTTATCTGTGTGTTTGTGTGTCTATGCTTGTTATTTCTTCACAAGCAAACTGCTTAGAGAATTTTGATGAAACTTAAGTAGCAGTATAAGCAGTAGTGTGGCTTATACATTATGATGATACATAGGCTAATTTTTATCCAAGTGCAGAAAAACTTCCCTCGGGACGCGAGTGAAGCCGCTGGCGGTAGCTTGGTAAATAAAGAAAGTGATATTATAAGGACACTTCCTAAATAAAAGTTAAGAATTTACTTTTCTAATCTGCCATTGAATGGTAATTTATGAATCTATTTGGTACTAATTATTATGTGAATTGCTAATAGGCGAATCACTATTGCTTAAAATACACCTATTTATTTATTGTATGTATATGAGTCGATATATTTAATGAAATATCCAGAATTGAACATAAATTATGTAGTACGCATTTAAGTTTTACATTATTGTTTCAATTTCTATATTTCTGAAAAAAGTGCTATAGTGAAATTTAAATTGAAAAAAAAAAATACTTTGTACACAGCAAAATAAAGTCTTCAGGATGTTGAAAAAAATCTTTAATTGTTATTGATACGAATTGTTATCTAAAAAATGCTAAAAAGTTTAACAACAAAAGATTGTTGTAACTCTCCTATAGTAGGCCTGCTGGAAGAGATTTGATCTATACTAATATTCTGCCCTGCTAAGCCGAAAGGCGCTATCTCTGAGATACGCCCTTTTAGTTTTTTTTATACCATTCAATAGCTAGAATAATTTCGCATCTAATGGTATAAGCCAAATAGCGATATCTGATTTAAAACATTAAAATAAACCACTAAGAATTTTTTTTATATCTCAATTTTTCCTTAATTTACGAAGAGATTTGACCGCATGTCGTTTTTATGAAGCCAAATAGCCTTATACCGACATAGGCTAGGAACGCTTCAAAGTTAGCGCTTTTACGCTAAGTAAATGTGGGTATTATTAGTTCGCTAAGGTTTGAGATATGGCTATACCTAAGTATAGTAGGTAATTAAAATTGACTTTTATATCTTTAGCAATAAGGATTACACTCACTTACATTTCACAATAAAGCGTGTTGTGACATGAAGATAAACATAATAAACTATCGTTTCTTAGTTTGTTTTGTTTGCGGAAGGAAGCAAATTCGTTTTATGGTGTGTTTAAAATAAGGAAAACTTTAATAAATACAGTATGTAAATATCAAAAAAATGACAATACATGATTTTTATGAGTGGCAAGACTATACGACCCAATACAAACTTTCCCGGTTGTCACCACGACCTTACATTAGTGACATTGTAAAAGTGGAAGTTAACAGAGGCAGTTTTGACATTAGGTACAGAACTGGTTTCGATAATGAACCCATTAAGGCTATAGTAAGTTCAACTCAGTCTTGCGCGCGGCCTTATGTGTGGGTAACCCTTGTACATATACAGTGACTTTGTGTGCGTGACAAGAGGTACAGTCGGGTACAAATACAGTTATTTAGGGGTTACGGCTGTTTAAAGAAAAACAGTTATTACGTAATTTAATGTTTATTTATTTATTACTAGCTTTTGCCCGCGACTTCGTTCGCGTGGAATAGTGACTTCCGGCAGATTTTTGGTTTTACCCACATAGTTCCCGATCTCGCGGGATTTTTGAGACGTTCCCGCTCCCGCAGGATTTTTGGGATAAAAACTATCCTATGTCCTTTCTCGAGTTCCAAACTATGTCTGTACCAAATCGACAAATACAACGGAACCAAATTAGAATTTACGAATCCACATAAACGACCATACAACCGACAATACAATTTTTCCACGACGGTACCGAAGCGCTCGGCCGATACCCAACCAAATGCGTGTAACGAAACCATAGCGCGATCTATTTCGATCCCAACGCCATCTATCGAGCATAGTGACAACTCTGATTATTTATCTATACTCCGTTCGGGCATTTTCTTTGTACTAAAAGTAGTATTATATTGTTATTATTTTTTTCATACCTTTTTACTATTTATTTACTTTTTTCCGATGAATTAAAACAACATGAACCGAACTCGTGTAACGATCGACACAATTGCGCGTAGTACTAATAGAATTATCTATACTCCGTTAGAGCATTTTCTTTGTAGTAAAACTTTTATTATATTAATATTAATTTTTTTACACCTTTTTACTGTTTATTTACATTTTTCTGATGGATTTTCCGATGAATTAAAACAATAACATGAACCGAACACGTGTAATGACACCATTGCGCGATTAACGCCATCTATCTACGGAGTCCGTAATAAATTTTATTTTTTATTTTTATTTTTTGTAATAAAAACTATCCTATGTCCTTTCTCAAGTTTCAAACTATGTCTGTACCAAATTTCACACAAATCGGTTCAGTAGTTTAGGCGTGAAGAAAAGACAGACAGACAGACAGAGTTACTTTCGCATTTATATTAGTTTGGATGATTCTGAATCGCTACTTGAAAAATCAAATGATGAATTTTGCATTCTTAGTCCACACTTTTATTTATTGTCCTCGTACCCCGAGCTAGAAAATATGTAAGGACTAAGGAGTATTTAATTCATCTTAGATATTTCACCTCATTTATTTCTTAGACTAGCTTCTGCCAGCGACTTCGTCCGCGTTAGATTCGGACTTTGTGCAAAAAAAGAGGAAGAAATACCTAATAAACACCAGCCTATCCAATATCTAAATCTATGCTTATCTACTACTACTTTACCTAAATAGAAATAAAATATAAACTATTAATAATTCGAATTTGAACGAATTTTTAAACCATACCAAAATAACTAATATTTACCTATTTTATAAAATAACAACAAAAGATAAGTAAAAATAAATTATTTAAAGTCGTCAATAAGGTTGAACACTCCGAACGTCTGTTCGCATCTATCGCATCAACAGCCAAATATTGTATGAAGCTCGCGCAGCAACCGCGCCGCGAGCCGCGTCGAGCGCAGCGACCGTTGCACAAAAATGATCCTTATAGCATGATTCAGTTTCACTCGCGATGGCTACCGTATTTTATGTATAACTTTGGTATTTCTTGACCGATTTATATTATTCTTTCTTTATTGAATACGTAATAATGTCAACTTTTTTTAGTTAGTGTGAGTGAGAGTATTATACGTAATAGTAGACAAATATAATCAGAAAGCTCCGAACTGCTAAGCTACCGTGAGTTAAACGTGTTATTGTGAGCCAACCATAAAAGATGGACATATACTGTCAAGGTATATTTTTTACATAATTTTAAGGAGAACATTTCCGACCTACATGGTTTCTGTGTAGCTTTCACCATTAAGGCTGCACACGCGACGGAAGCAAAAAAAATGGAGTAACTTCTCCCGTTTTCCCTACATTTACCTTCACTGCTCTGCTCCTATTGATCGTAGCGTGATGAAAAGTATCCTATAACCTGCCCAGGAGTATGAAGAATCATTGTACCAAGTTTCGTTGAAATCCGTCAAGTAGTTTTTGTTTCCATAACGAACATACAGACAGACAGACAGACAAAAATTTTACTGATTGCATTTTTGGCATCAGTATCGATCACTAATCACCCCCCAATAGTTATTTTGGAAAAATATTCAATGTACAGAATTGACCTCTCTACAGATTTATTATAAGTATAGATAATCAATCAATCAAGTCAATGTCAATTTGAAAAAACGTATGAGAAAATAATGACAAACTGTAAAATGTAATAATAAAAAGCTTTGAATGTTGTTTCATTTTTTGAAACGCTACCTGACTCCTTAAACATTTTCTCCGTGAAGAACTAGACATTTTTGTAAACGATTGTACCCATAACAAAAAGCGATAAGAACACGTCATGCTCGGAGGACGTCACTGTCACACGAATGAAAGTTGTATATTTACAAGCCGACGCACACATAGGGCCGCGCGCAAATCTGAGTTGAACTATCTATAGCATTGTAGGTACAAAGTTCTTAAAATTAGAAAAACTTCCATCCCCAACTAAAAAAACAGTACCAACAGGAATATCTCAAAAGTCTCTTTCCAGTTTAATACCTGCTAATAGAATGTCTTTCTCGCGGGGACTACCAACTTTTGATTAATTTTAATTCATAGAAAGCAAATAAATTGCTTTAACTTTTTTTTGTAATATGCTGCTACATTTAATAAAGTTTTTAAAAAAAATATTAAATGAAGTTTTATTACAAATTTATTGGGTATTTTCATCAAAAATGAAAATACGTCATTTTGTATGGAACTTTCTATGAGCAGAATAAGACTAAAAGCACTATCTCAATTTTTGAAGCCTTTATTTTTAATCAAAATAGCGGTATCTCACGAAATAGGTATAATGGTGCCATTTATGGATAATTTAGGTATGTCAGTTATATCTAGGGTCAAAAATACGTTTATATAGGTTTTAACAGTTTTAAAAATATTCGTTTTTACCCCCGTTTCAAGGTGGGAAAAATCCATTCACAAAAAGTCGTTTTTCTCAAAACTTACTCTGATTGAGTTAACGCTTTTCGGCTTATCAGGGCAGTATTATAAAGCTGAAGAGTTTGTTTGTTTGTTTGAATGCGCTAATCTCAGGAACTACTGTCCGATTTGAAAATTTCTTTCAGTGTTAGATAGCCCATTTATCGAGGAAGGCTATAGGCTACTTTTTATCCCGGTACGGGAAGTAGTTCCCACGGGATGCGGGTGAAACCGCTGGCAGAAGCTAGTATATATTAAAGTCAATCTTTTAAAGTTTAGTAATATTAAAGTATTGCCCTTGTACTTGACTGTTAAATAAACAAGATTAAAATTGTATTAAGTCGTGGTGGCCTAGTGGGTAAAGAACCATCCTCTCGAGTATGAGGGCGTGGGTTCGATTCCAGTTCAGGCAAGTACCAATGCAACTTTTCTAAGTTTGTATGTACTTTCTAAGTATATCTTGGACACCAATGGCTGATAAAAAGGTGAAGGAAAACATCTTGAGGAAACCTGGACTATTTAGTCTGAAATCACCAACCCGCATTGAGCAAGCGTGGTGATTAATGCTCAATCCTTCTCCGTGTGAGAGGAGGCCTGTGCCCAGCAGTGGGATGATAAAAAAGGCTGTAACAGTAACAACAGTAACAGTAAAATTTTATTTCCAAACCACCATCCACAAAACGCCTTCTCCAATTATGCTTAAACAATTCATCAAAAAGGATACAGATCTGCGCGAAATGCGTATAGTTAGCGGAGCCGCTCTTCAGCTTGACCGCTAAGAAGTTGGCGGGGTCCGACAGCCGCGCGAGGACCACGCTGTCGTCTATTGTGGCTGCCATCTCCGCTGAGAGGTCGTTGTCACCTGGTGAGGGAAATTTGAACCTTATTAGTTGAGAAAATAAGGTCTTATTTGGGTAAGTATAAATGTGTAGGAAGTCTCTGTCACCTGGTGAGGGGTATCTTAGTTTAAACTTTATTATGACTGAAATAAGGATTATTTTGCTAAGTGATATACTTGCCACCTAATGAAGGACATTTTGAACTTAATTTATGATACAGTAAGGTTTAAATGTAACTTGATATTAAAAACGTGAAGTTTATATGTATGGCTGTTTGTTCATCTTTCACGCAAAACCTATCGAATAGATTTTGATGAAACTTGGCAGTAATATAGCTAAAAGATTAGAATGACACGTAGGCTTTTTATTATCCGGGAGCGGGAGTAGTTCTCTCAAGACCCGCTGGCAGAAGCTAGATATAATTGAAACTAAGATTTTAATTTTGTAATCGTAAGGGGTTTTCAAAGTAGCCACAACTGCATAACATTTCCCGCACAGCTGGCTGATTTCCTTCAAGAACTGCAGTCGTGGCCGAAAATCAGCCAGAACGCTATTATTATTATGAACTAAAGTCCATAAGAAGGCAAACCAAAATAAAACAAGACCAGATTAACACAAAATTAACTTAATATGTAACACTGCCAGCGGTCTCACCCGCATCCCGTGGGAACTACTTCCCGTACCGGGATAAAAAGTAGCCTATAGCCTTCCTCGATAAATGGGCTATCTAACACTGAAAGAAATTTTCAAATCGGACCAGTAGTTACTGAGATTAGCGCGTTCAAACAAACAAACAAACAAACTCTTGAGCTTTATAATATTAGTATAGACTAGCTTCTGCCAGCGGTTTCACCCGCATCCCGTGGGAACCTCGGCACGGACCCGGATAAAAAGTAGCCTATAGCCTTCCTCGATAAATGGGCTATCTAACACTGAAAGAATTTTTCAAATCGGACCAGTAGTTCCTGAGCTTAGCGCGTTCAAACAAACAAACAAACAAACAATCAAACAAACAAACTCTTTAGCTTTATAATATTAGTATAGATGACACATTATTTGTATGACATACAAAGTTATTTTAGTGCAGTGGGTGGGGTGACATCATTTAGTAACAGGTAGCGTTTAATATTATTATCAAGGGTTTTAGATAATTATCTAAATTGAGTGATTTATAAGTATTTAAATTATAGAACCTAGTAGCTACACACCATTCAAGTCACCAATTTAATATTTAGCTAAACTCAAACTCGAAAATATTTATTCGCTTAGATATTTTATCTTTTGAGATTTAATTGGTAAAATCATGCCATAATGACATAATTTCTAAAAGTTTTCTGTGTAGAATAATAATATAGTTATCGGCACGGATATTGAGCCCTGACCTTCACCTGCGCAGAAGCGATTTATTGGTTTATTGCCTTATGTGTACAGTGCGCAAAGCGATCCCCACTCTTCCGCCGAGAGCTCAATATCCGTGCCGATAACTATAATAGAGGCCAGTGGTTTTTCAGAATATCTAGGGCACAACCTAAGAGTTAAATATTTTTTTGTACTGCAAACTTTAAATACCTACAATTCTATCAGACAAGTATATGAGAAGCCGAAAATCGATCTCAGTGGCGTGCACTTGGAGAGGCCTATGTCCAGCAGTGGACTGCGATAGGCTGATGATGATGATGATATTTTGTATCAAGCTGCATAATGGCTTTGTAACCTTTCATATTTTTAGAACCAGAGTGCTGGCCCACAAAAGCGACGAATGAAAGACAATTGCATGCGGCAGAGATGAGAATGTTAAGAGGTATGTGTGGCGTTACGCGAATGGATAGAGACTCATTCCTCTGAGTATATAAGAGGAAGTTTGAAAGTAGCGCCGGTATCAGAAAAACTGCGTGGAAACCGGCTGTCATGGTATGGGCATGTGATGCGGAGGAGTGAGAATCATGTTGTGAGGAAGATGATGAGTATGAATGTGGACGGATATAGTGGAAGAGGAAGACCAAAGAAACGATGGATGGATTGTGTGAAAGTAGATATGGTAAGAAAGAATGTTACTTGTGAGATGACGGCAGATAGAAGAGTTGGAAGGAGAAAACATGCTGCGCCGACCCCAAATAAAATTGGGATAAGGGAAGGAGGATGATGATGATGATGTCAGTGCCACCAACCTCATAAAACCTCTAAATTGAGAGCAACCCAAAATAAACCAAAAACAACATTCCCAAAAATAACCAAAGTTAATTTTAACAAACTAACTGCAAGTTTGAACCAATAAAAATGTTTTTTGTCACGGCCAAAGGTGCCAATTGCCAATTTTCTTACAATGATGCTGCAGTGGCAATTTGCCAAACACTTAGATCATTTAAACAACCGGAATCGCTATGAGTGTAATTCATCATCACCATCCTCCTGCTCTTATCTCAATTAAATTTTTGGTTGGCTCATCATGTTTTCTAATTCCATATACTTCTATCTGCTGTCATGACATCACTAACTTTGACATACAAGTTCTGTCCTATCTATACTAATATTATAAAGCTAAAGAGTTTGTTTGTTTGTTTGTTTGAACGCGCTAATCTCAGGAACTACTGGTCCGATTTGAAAAATTCTTATAGTATTAGATAGCCCATTTATCGAGGAAGGCTATAGGCTACTTTTTATCCCGGTACGGGAAGTAGTTCCCACGGGATGCGGGTGAAACCGCTGGCAGAAGCTAGTCTCTAATAAACAAAACAACAGATAGATAGGCTATTGAATTGCACCATAAATCACTATGCAATTAATTAGGGTGGAACAAATAGTATTATACCTCGTTCATGCAGTTTCGATCACATGAGCTTTATGCACATGCAACAAAATTGACAAACACTTGCTTAACTTGATACACACAGAAAAGTGTTCATAGTTAAGCTTTATAATACTTTATATTCAGAGTCAATAGAACCAGTAGTGTTTAGGCAATGTGTAACACTACAGGATTATGAAGGTACCTATGGACGTTGCTAGATCATTAACATCCACAACTGTTCGTAAGAGTGCTCTTGTACCATTGGCAGAAGAAGCACAGCAATGGCATATCCAGTTGGTTATATAATCTAAGTACAAACGTGAACAGTTGGCAATGTAGCATGCAAGCAGTGTAGTGTTGACTCATCGGCTGGGTAATGTGGGTATTTGTGAACTTGTTAAGTTTTGTTTTGGTTGTTGCACTTTTATGGGTGTACGTTTGTTTTGATAGTAATAATGATTTGTTTGATTCCCACAAAAATAAAGCATTTATAAGATAGCTTTGAAATGAAGTATTTAGAATATCTCTAAGATGGAATTTGGTATAAATATACTTACACCAATACTATAAAACTGACGAGTTTTAAGCACTGGTGCTCAGCTGCATCTGGTGAGACTGGAAGCCAATGACAAATTCAAAAAGGCTAGGTAAATGATAATTGTAAAGCTAAAGAATTTGTTTATTTATTTGCTTGAATGCACTAAACTGTGGAGTTACCCATCTGATTTTAAGAATTATTTCAGTGTTAGCTAGCCCATTTACCGAGAAAGGCTCTTATAGGTTTATGTATGTTCTGACTGGATGTAAATAAAACTACTGGCAGTACCTAGTGTGTCCTATAGATTTTTATAGGATACTTTTAGTCCTGTTACTAGGAATTCCCTGGGGAGGGAGGTTCAGATGTAGAAAACAATACACCTAATACATGTCATTTTGAGGATGACAACATTCTGTTATCCTTTATCAGGGTCATAGCATTTGCAGAAGGTGTTCCCACTCTTTCAATCTTGAGCAACAAGTTTAAAAGAGTTGAACAGGTAATCTAATTAGAAATTACCAAATTCTATTGTTTGCCTATGTGATTACCATTGTTTTAAATTCCAGACACTGTTATATGATTCAATTTCAAGTAGCTAATTAGGTGTAAAACATTCTAGTAAACTGGCACACTTGAAATAGAGATTTTTAAGTGAAACAATTTATTTTCCAATTTCAATATTCTTTGGAAGAATATTGGATTATTTTAATATTCCATTGGTTTTTATTAAGAGATGAACAACAGAATAAGAAAATATAACTGTTTATTTACAATTGTAACATAGAAATTAAGAATAAATTACAGGAAAAAATTAAGCGGCTGGTATTGCTGAATATTTTCATGACAAAAAGAAACCAACAACAATAGGGAAATATTTCAGCATGTTTCACATAATAGTAAACGTAAAGTACAAATCTATACTAATACATATTATAAAGCTGAAGAGTTTGTTCATTTGTTAGAACGAGCTAATCTCGGAGTCAGGTCTGATTTGAAAAAAAACTTCAGTGCCTGTTTATTAAGGAAGGCTGCAATTTAGTAAAAGTTTATAGAGTGAAATAGCTGGCGGAAGCTGGTTAAATATGTACATACATAAACATTCATCAATATACTAAAACTACCTCATCATTGACAAACAAAGAATACTTGAAAGGTACTTATTTTGCTTGGTCGAGTTTTAAGTACCTACTCGTATATATGACCGATCGTTTTCGCTAACATTTGTGGTAAATATATAGGAATATACATTTCAATAATATCCTCTTCAGTATGACGTCAAAATTTTACCTTTTAACCTCCTAAACTTGACATACGATTGACCTACATTTTTACAGAAAAAATAGCTGAAAATACAGCTGTTTTCTTAATAATTACGTTCGGAATACGTTTTTGTAGATATTTTAATGAGAAATAAAAGATTTACCTTCGACAAAAACCACGAAAATTGCATTTCTTTGCTTCGATAATGTCACCGCTTCCGCGATGCTGCCCCCGTACCAATGCATGGTGGTTGAACCTCGCGGTAGTTTTCTAGTTCAGTTATAAACTATGGGCGTTATTTATTCTATTTGAGACAAATTCACAGTGTTTGGTTTTCTACAAAAATATTACAACGACATGACACAACAAATTTTGACAGCTGACGTGTTTATTTTTGTTCTTTTTTCTTGAAACTGCAGAGGTGCGTTTTGAACTATCAATATTACTGTCGAGTGTGATATATTTTCAACCAAAACATAATTTTGAAAAATATACTCCTCAATTTTTTTCTCCAAAAATATAGTCAAATATCTTGCTAAAGCAGTTTACAAAACAACTTTTAAGTTTATCATGAAATGCTTTTTGAATGAAGGTTTTGAACGTGACCTTAAAATTCAAACTACGCAACTAAATTCGAAATACGTGTACGCAGCAGTATTGTCAAAATGAATGGGGCAATATAAATGGGCCGGGTTATACTCATGGCGAGTTGAATGATTTATGAAATTGTCTATGATTCGTTCCATGTGACCTTGGAAAATTCTACTCGATACTAGATGTCGCTACGTGTAATGAATTTTCTTTAAAATAATAATGGAACTAAATAATGACTATTGGACAATAGATGGCACAGCCACTAACACAGGCCTATGTTTGTGTTCTTTTGCTACAATACTAAGTCCACGACAATAATGTATTTATTCTTCATAAAAACAATTTTAAATAAAACCTGATTTGTATTATTTATGAATGCCCATTTTCTATTTTATTTTCATCATTAAGTTTTCGCTTAGACATTAATTCAGTTCCCAGAAGAAAAACTTGATGCTAGTTTAAATTAAAACGGACCTTATGACTGATATATTAATATGCTACCTTTTACTTATTATGATAATCCTCATTAGCTGCCGACCCATTATAAATGCTACCCACTCTATTACTTTTATTAAACCTATACTTATTCGTTTTACTTAGTTGCCGCGATACATGCCTATTGTAAATAGTTTATCGCAGTTTAAAGGAAAGATTATAATTATTACCAACCAAACTATATATATATCTATACTAATATTATAAAGCTGAAGAGTTTGTTTGTTTGTTTGAACGCGCTAATCTCAGGAACTACTGGTCCGATTTGAAAATTTCTTCAATGTTAGATAGCCCATTTATCGAGGAAGGCTATAGGCTACTTTTTATCCCGGTACGGGAAGTAGTTCCCACGGGATGCGGGTGAAACTGCTGGCAGAAGCTAGTACTAAAATAATAAACTATAATTATTGCCTATCAAAGTAATAACTGTTTTATTAGAAAAGCTTTGAAAACTTGAACGCCATGATTTCATAAGACATTTTAACACGCCGAATGATAATTTTCTAATTCCCCAAAAAGGTCGTCCTAGACCACAGAAGAAGGAAAAATTGATCTAGAATTAAGTGTTTGTTATAATCAGTCTTTTTGCTTCACAATTCCTTGTCATCACTACAAATTACATTCATCCGCTGTATCCACAGTTCCCGAAACACATTGGAAACATCAAGACAGTCACAGTTGTCAAAAGAATTCAAATTAACATGCCTTGGCAGCCATCAGTCCACGGTCTTTAGCGTTCGTGACAATCTAATTCTGTGGCAGTTCACAATTAACGGAGCTATCTATGCTTAACGAGCGATTGTCGGTTGTTTAGGGATGGCTTTAGAAAGGATATTTAATAATTATTACATTACTAGCCGTTTTCCCGCGGTTTCACCCGCGTCCCGTGGGAGCTACTGCCCGCACCGGAATAAAATATAGCCTATGTTACTCGCAGATAATATGGCTTTCTAATGGCGAAAGAATATTTAAAATCGGTCCAGTAGTTTTTGAGTTTATCCATTACAACCAAACAAACAAAGTTTTCCTCTTTATAATATTATTAGTATTAGTATAGATAGATAATGTATACCTACCTACTTGTATATGTATCCAGAAAGTCGTGTTGGATTTGACAGAAAATTGTTAATGTGGTAGGTAACTTAGAACCTAGAGATGGAAAAAGGAAGGAAAGGACTTTTATTTCAGGGTTAGATGGCCCATCTATCGAGGAAGTTTATATTATGAGTGCGTGGAGTAGCTCCCACGGGACGCCACTGAACCCTCTGGAAAGAGATAAGTAGTAAATGTTATTCAGCATCCAGTTCAAGATTTTGAACCTACCACATCTATGTAGGTATATATCGAAATTCAAAGTGAATACAAACTTTTTAAAGAAAATCTGTCAATAAATTGGGTCTCTGCATCTACACTGGAAGCCGACCCCAACATAGTTGGGAAAAGGCTCGGGAGATGATGACTTTAGAAAGAGGTTCTTTCATAATTAAAGGTGGTTCTACGACGGCGTCGTTAAAATCTACAAATTATTTTTATAGCCGCGATTTTAAATTTTAATTAGCCATAAGTGTGAATTTATTACTTTTTGAATCGTTAATTGACAGCCCTAACGTCTAGCTGTCAAAGTGATTGATACGAATGGGCGGGAATTTTGACGTTTGTTTTGGCGCGAACAGATCAAGATGTGAGTATTTAGTACAATCGATGGCTACTTAATTTATTTTTAGGAGTTTTAAAACGTGTGTCACGGTACTGATTTGTTTAAATTGTCGATCTGTTTAAAGTGTTAATTTAATTTGGTTTCTTGTTCACGTCATGTATTAATGTGTACTTACGCCCCTCATCTATACTAATATTATAAAGCTAAAGAGTTTGTTTGTTTGTTTGTTTGAACGCGCTAATCTCAGGAACTACTGGTCCGATTTGAAAATTTCTTTCAGTGTTAGATAGCCCATTTATCGAGGAAGGCTATAGGCTACTTTTTATCCCGGTACGGGAAGTAATTCCCACGGGATGCGGGTGAAACCGCTGGCAGAAGCTAGTACATTACATACTCCTTTATGTAGGTACTATTAACCTATGTACTCTCCCTGTATACTCCCTTATCTTGTTTCATTGTTCTATGTTTTCAGTGTTTCTCATGGCACGATAAACTGTAGGTCCCGAGTCCCGATTATCATTTGAACATCTTTGGCAGTCGTTACGGGTAATCAGAAGCCAGTAGGTACGTGTGACACCAGTCTTACCAAGGGTTTGCCCGGGTTAAGGAGGCCAGATAGGCAGACACTCCTTGTGGTACACTGGTAGTCAGCTGCATCTGGGGCCCGATTCTCCTAAGTTAATAATGTCAAAATCGAATAGAAATCGAATCGCAATATGATCGCAATAGCAGTTTTAACCATATCGGGCATTCTGCTACTAATAAAAGACCAATCGTATTCGATTGACATTTGATTGGTGTGCGATTGGTCTGCTATTTTGGTGATTTTGGTCTTTACGGTAGTTTGCTGTACAATCATTTTGCAATCGTAAATCATTTGCAGACAAAATGATTCATTATTGAATGATAGAAAAGGATAAAAACGTTTATTTCAAAGAAAAAATTGCGGAATGCCACATACGCTTCAATCGTAATCGAGTCGGGATTGGATCTCAGTCGAATCGAGTCGAACGTGAATCGTATGTCGCTTAAGTAAAATTAGGAGAATCGGGCCCCTGGAAGCCGACCCAACATAGTTGGAAAAAGGCTAGACAGAGAATGAAATAAATAAAATCCTGTAAGCTTCAAATAACTAGGTATCCTTAGCAAGTCAAACAGAAGTAATAAAACATTGTCGAGTGAACCTCAAACACAGCTGTCATCCATTTTTAGATTCAAAGACGCGAAAACACTCCATTTCACGACTCATCGCCATTTTAAAACGTTATTCACACTTGCAAGTAAAATGTTGCCACAGCAATAAACTGTATTCAGCCATGCGTGTTGCCAGACTTGAAAACAAATTGTTTAATTGCCACGTTTAAATATAGAACTGAGGATTTCTAATTAGGGCTGTTGACAAAATGACTTGACGGGCTTTTAATTATGTTAGTTTTTTTTGGATGCGTTCCTTGTTATGAAGTTTATTTTTGAGGTGTGAGCAGAGTTGTAAGTTTTCATGCATCTTTAGCTTACAATATTAATTTGACATAATTACTCTGCATTATTAAATCTCATCCAAACTGCCACTAAACCAACAATCTTGCCCTACATAAAACAACTACAATAATCCGTCGAGATTTATAACAGACTAGCTTCTGCCAGCGGTTTCACCCGCATCCCGTGGGAACTACTTCCCGTACCGGGATAAAAAGTAGCCTACAGCCTTCCTCGATAAATGGGCTATCTAACACTGAAAGAAATTTTCAAATCGGACCAGTAGTTCCTGAGATTAGCGCGTTCAAACAAACAAACAAATAAACAAACAAACAAACTCTTCAGCTTTATAATATTATAATATAGATTAAGAATTGAAGCCCTGTAAATTTTCAACATTAGGTACAGTAGACTGAAAAGAAAAATCTGGTAAAAATGTATGTAAATGTAAATTCTCTTTTTATGCCATATTTTTTTTTTAGACAGAATGAAAATAGCTCAGAAAAAATGCTCTTGTTTTAGTTTTAGTAGATCAGCCATTCCTTCACTCTCATGGCGCGATAGGACGGGAATCCGACACCACCGGAGAGAGATCACAAGCAGGCACGAGAAACTGTAGAACGATTTCGACCCGATAGTCGAACCCAGAGTAGGGCTAGCTAAACTGCTTACTAGACCAACAGGGCAGACGACGCAACATGTGTAAATAGTTATTACTTAAAACTAACGTTTTCACCGCCCATACACATGAAATTGTTGTCTTTGAACCTAAAATAATATGTACCAACATATATCAAAGGACACCATTTGCATCGAAGACTAGTAAACCATGCACCCTGGTTTTGTACAATAGCAAATCTATTTTAAAAGTGAAGTTTTAAGCGCTATTCAGTAATTTTAACTTAAAGAATAACCTATCCATTAGTATAATATCACCCCTCACTGCCAACCCTTGTATTTTAATATTACACTTATTGTTTAATAAGCCCCGTTGTAATGATCGATTGAATATAAACTGTAAGTACAAAGGGTGAAGCCAACTATTGTCGACCCTCTTAATTTGTAATGTTAGTTGTCAATTTGTGACACAATTGATTACATTTTTAGTTTGAATATTGAATACATTGACATATATTCTAGCGATAGACAAGAACATCCATACAAATAATTTACCCGCTTATGTCGTCTTTTGACATCTTGTTGACGTATTGTGACATCTAGTCATCCTCATTGATGTTAATCGCAGAAGTGACATAATATGTTCACTCGTATTTTGCCTACATTTTTCATTACTCAAAAAGTTTATATCTAAGTGAATTCAAAATCATGTAATATATCAAAAAGTTTATTTATATCTAAGTGAATGCAAAATCATGTAATGTATTAAAACCAGGAACTTATTTTTAGGGTTTTTTAATATTAATTACGATGTTTTTTTTCTTAAGAGGGCTTTCACAAATTTTCGTGAATTTAAACGCGCTGATATATTTTGTAGTGTTTTTACAGTAGCGAAATACATACGAGGTCATATTATTTTTTCTTGAAAGTAAGAACATACCATGACAAAGTGAAGTCTGTTTTCATTGATATTTTACCTACTGCCAGTTTTATGGCACATCTGTTTCTGCACAATTTTCTTAATCCATAATTTAAGATGGCGGGCGGGAACAAATTAATGCATATTTGTAAAATTGAATTATAAATGAAAAGTATGATATACAAGCGTTGTAATAGCATGAACAGCGTGTAATTTTACTAACTTGACTATCGAATAGTTAATATGTGTAAGTTTATACCTTAATATGTTTTTTCTATTTTATAATTGTCGTTTCATAGACATCCATCTGACGCGGGTGTCAAAATCGCTCTGATTTGCCATTTTGGGCAGTGCAAAGTCTGCAATGCACTTCAGTGTGGTAAGCTTTTTGTTCGGAACGTTCTATCTAGTACGTAGTACATATATATCGATGATTGAATATATTTTTTGTTGTGTCAGCAATCAGCCACTAAGCTTATCTGATGAATTGAGTGTGAGGACATGCGAGGCGAGATCACCGTCAAGACATTTCATTTAGCATATCAAGACCGACACATTTACCCGTCGTAGGTGTAAGCCGTAGCTTCTGAAGCCCTTTAGTGTTTTTTTTTTTGTAATTTTAGCAAGAGTCAGAAGTCTAGTCTCCAGACTATTTGATTGATGTTGGTTGTGTGACGAATTTCAGCAGTTTCAGCATATTTATTTTCGTCATCTGAGCCTGGACCAGTAGATTACCGTTCCACTGGAGTTGGTAAATCCTCTCAGTTTTACAGTATCAGGGAGCTCTTGAAATGGCGGGTTATTTAATGCATGATTATCCCTATTCTAACGAAACAATTAAGTATTCAGCTTTAGGTAAGTCGGTATAGATTGAGTTAAAAAATGGACATGGAGATGAATAGTTCACTGGAGCCGGAGATAGGATATTTTGTTCGGATGCGGGACGTAGCATCTTTGTGTTGCAGACGAAATATATTAACCTACAGTTTCAGAACTATTTTCGGATACATTGTTTTAAATAAATCAATAAATGGATATAGTCAGACATATTTAAACATTACAAATAGCGTGACAGGCATTGTCGTGACAATAAATCGATGCTCAAGCGCAAGTCACACCCTAACATTATCAAATTATATATTGATTACACAAATGAGCGCGTAGAGCTATGAACTTTTAGTCATGGCAACGAAATCATTTTAAGGTCCAGGTGTACACCGTCAACATAGACGTCCGCTGTTCTTAAAACAACTGTTCAATATAAAAACTGAACGTCAAAATTCATAGTAAACAGACATAGTAAAAATACATATAAATTTTGATTCTTTATGTTAAATCTTATGGGAAAAATTGTCTTGATAAATATTTTTTTCAAGATTGCCTAACATCTGCACTTCAGTTGCTCAATGTGGCACATTGGAACTCAGCTACACCCAGTTAGACAGCACACTTAGGAAAAGCCTAGGCAGATGAGCTGCCGAGTCATCGACTCATACAAAGACAATGTGCACATACCTGCATAAACACACGTAAGTAGAACTGGCTTTCGTGAAGTAAAACAGCTGTAAAATCGGCAAACTTTTTTGTCAAAAACCTACATACAAGATTCCTACCAGAATACCTACTAAATGCAAAAATGCCACTTCTGTCACATTGCGCAGTCTACATAACAAAACAAACAATTTGAAGCAATACCCCATCGTTTGCGGCACAAATAACACATATTGAGCTGTGAGCTGTAGGTAGCCTTCAATTACGCCTTCTAAGTACCTGTGTACTCGCCAATATGGTAATTTGCTTACATGCTCGTTGGTCTGGCGACCAACAAGCATGAATATACTGCCGGTTTGATTCCCAGGCCGGGCCAAAATCGCTTTGTGGGTTTTATATTACCGTCGTAAAGCAACCCGGACTGTGGACAGTAGGGCTCACCAGGGCCAAAGCCTACCGGGTTTGTTCGAAAGACTTACTGCTACCCTGGTACATCAAGGGCTTAAGAAGGAATATCTTGGGTTTTCGTCAATAAGAATCTGACACTTCCTCACGCTATACCTACATCGGGACGGCCATTTGATTTTCCCATCCCATCGAAAAAAGCCCGGAGTTTGGAAATTGGAGATTGATAATGTTGCACGTATATGTTGGTCCTGCTTGTGATCTCTCTCCGGTGGTGTCGGATTGTCGTCCCATCGCGCTATGAGTGTGCAGGAATAGTGAGTGCACCTGTGTCCAAGCAAATTAGAGGTAATGCTCGTGCACTATGATATGTTCTCAAAGTTGAGTGATCTCCTTAGGCCTTAGAAGAAATAGCCATCGTGGCCGACTCTATGTAAAATTACATTTAGTTGCATCCATTTACACTGACGCCATTATTATTATTACTCAGCTGCATCAATTGAGACTAGAAGCCTACCCCAAACAAAGTTAAGTCTAAGCCGATGACAAAACTTAATTCAAAAACATATGTAAGTATGTCACAAACAGCCCTAAATAGCTCAAACATCGTTCTCATAATAACAGATCAATATTAATTCGATAATGAGCTACAATTTGTTCGGACGGTAATTGGTACGTACACCCCACAGTTGCGAGGTAGCCATTACTTCAATTGTGGGTTTCATTTGTTTGCTTTTTCAATGACCATGTTTGCTTTAGAAATGTTTAGTTTCTTTTGATGGAAAAATCGTAGATAGCAGATTATATTCGTAGAAAACATACTTAACTACAATACTGAAGTACTTTGCATAGGAAACCAAAACGTAATTATTTTGGACGAGGTTTTTTTTTTGTTTCAGCTGAGGAAAATGCCTGACGCATACACACACCACCGCCCGGGGAGACGGTGAGGTTATGTGGGGCTTGCACCCACTAAAAACCTCAGCGTTTGTGCCGTCTTCTGCCTTTTAGAGAGGGGCCACGAGAACCAAAGACGCAATTAGGCAGGTACCTACCTACTTACAATGCCTATAAAAACGGCATAGATTTCTATGGCATAGTTATGTTACTTAAATTAATACACTTCCGGCTTAGACTTTTTTTATTTCATATCCTCGTTAAGAACTGTAAAAACAAATACATATTTAGACCAAGAAAACATCGTGTATTTAAGAACATTGGGCATTAAATTTCACACTTGACAACATTAAATTACCGTAAAACTAACTCGACCGCATCGCCAATAATTTGTTAACTTAACTCATCTTCAAAGTCTTGGAACATATAATTAACTGGATATGCCTTTGCTTCGCCTTTCCCTTTACCGTCGTCGTTACTAGAGAGCTCATCTATTTTTAGGGTTCCGTACCCAAAGGGTAAAACGGGACCCTATTGTTTTCGCTCCTCCGTCCGTCCGTCCGTCTGTCACCAGGCTGTATCTCATGAACCGTGATAGTTAGAGAGCTGAAATTTTCACAGATGATGTATTATTGTTGCCGCTATAACAACAAATACTGAAAACTAGAATAAAATAAATATTTTGGGGGGCTCCCATACAACAAACGTGATTTTTTTGTCCGTTTTATAAATCGGTACGGAACCCTTCGTGCGCGAGTCCGACTCGGCCGGTTTTTTTTTAAAGAAGAAACATTTTTTTGTCTGTTTGCAGGCTCTAAAATACTGAACTGATTCGAAAAATTCTTTCACTGTTGTGAAGCTAGACTATCTTCGCGTACCTATTAATAATATGTATATTTTCTCCAAGTTACATATTATTATACTATTTTGTCCGGGTATGGAAAGAAGTTCCCTCGGGCGGGATGCGGGTGAAACCGCAAGAAACAGCTAGTACAGTAGGTATTTGAGCTGAAATCACGCTCCTCACAACCACATTGACGCACACAAGCTTTATAATATGAGCACTTTCGGTAGTGGTAGTAAGCATCATTTTAGCTTAGACGAGCTCTACACGCATGCTTATGCTTAGGTACTTTTGTAATTTTTTTTATGTGCATGTAACGATATCATCGAAAATGGATGAGTGAGCCATCACTATTTATTACGTTGCCTCGTCCCCCGCACTTGAATTGGCAGACTCTTTACGTAGAGTTTTGTTCTGGCGATTCCGGTTGGTTCTGTGATCTAAGTAGTAAACACATCTCCAAAAAATATTTCAATTATTTATTTTCTTTTGGTTGTCATGATGGCGGCGCGTCGTTCCGTTCTGCGCGATATATCTTGACATTATTAATTATCCCATTAGGAAATATGGCCGGTTTTGTAAGAGCTTTGCGATGTATTGTTGAATATTATTTATAGGAGACCACCCTTAATGGTGGCTGTATTTGGAGATAATTGAGGGATTTGGAGGGATTCGGATTGAGGATTGCATTAGTTTTGTGTGTGTCATAAATGGCGTCTCAGTTATTGAAGACGGGTTACTTTAACTTTTCATTCAAAGCTACGTTCCTTATATTTTAGCACTTGATACCTGTATCGATCTTTTCTAATTATGTAATAAGTAACACAAAAATTATATTTTAAATAACTTTTACTAGTTTGGACCTGAAAGAAACAAACCTAATGTGGAGCCTGCTAAGTGCAATGATGACATCCTGATGAACAATGTCATCAATGATGACATTATTCCTCATCCATCAGGGATATAGGGCTCACAGAAGGCTTTTTCAGTGCCTTGTAACTACATTGGCAACTTAAATTAGATCCAGAAACTACAAAAATCACTAGACTCATCAGAACTTCTAAAAAATATAAAATCTAAATAAAAATATTAAAAGAATTATGTCGCGAACGTAATCGGATAACAATCCATAATATCAAAGTTGGCAAACCACTTGAATATTGTCAACAGTTAAGATCAAAGCGAAACCGAGGGTAGTCCAAACAACGCTGGTCGATTTTAATGGCTCGTGTCATTTTGCGAGCGCACGTTAAGTAAAACGGAACGCGGCCGGAAGCCACGCCCCTTCCGCCGAGCTGTCATCGTGACAGCGCGCCAAATTACATGCCACAGATTATGTTGTGGTTTTGAGATGGATGTAAAGAGGTTTTAGATTCATGTGCCTATATCCTAAGTCGTAATGTGATATTGTGATTCTTAATTTATGTTATCAGTTAATTAATTCCGGTAAGCCAAAATTACATGGTTATGATAGCGAACATCCTATGTTTATATAGGTACTTCATATTGTAACTGAAATATTTTTTAAGAACATATCTCATAGGAGATAAAGAAAATAAACAGGGAACTTAAATAAAATAAAGACTACAAAGTTCATTTCTTAAATTCTTGTTAACTAATGTCATGGATCAAGACCATCATCCTCCGAGCCTTTTTCCCAACTATGTTGGGGTCGGCTTCCAGTCTAACCGGATTCAGCTGAGTACCGGTGCTTTACAAGAAGCGACTGCCTATCTGACCTCCTCAACCCAGTTATCTGGGCAACCCGATACCCCTTGGTTAGACTGGTGTCAGACTTACTGGCTTCTGACTACCCGTAACGACTGCCAAGGATGTTCAATGACAGCCGGGACCTACAGTTTGACGTGCCATCCGAAACACAGTCATTGGTGTCTAAGATATACTTAGAAAGTACATACAAACTTAGAAAAATTTGCATTGGTACTTGCCTGACCTGGAATCGAACCCGCGCCCTCATACTTGAGAGGTTGGTTCTTTGCCCACTAGGCCACCACGACTTACCCACTAGGCCACCACGACTTACCATGGATCAAGACCAACAGCTTAATAATTGTAATCACTGCACCATACTTAGTCAAACATTCTAACCTTAGCTCCTTACTTTGAAAAAGGATGACCAAAATAGTGGACATTTGTTACCAACTGTCATATTAATGGTTAAAACATTTTCCTGGGGCCCGATTCTCCTAATTTTACTTAAGCGACATACGTATCACATTCGACTGAGATTCAATCCCGACTCAATTACGATTAAAGCGTATGTGGCATTCTGCATTCTTTTTTTAAATAAACGTTTTTATCCTTTTTTGTCATTCAATAATGAATCATTTTGTCTGCAAATGATTTACGATTGCAATATGATGGTAGAGTAAACTACCGTATAGACCGAAATCACCAAAATAGCAGACCAATCGCAAACCAATCAAATGTCGTTGGAATACGATTGGTCTTATATTAGTAGCAGAATGCCCGATATGGTTAAAACTGCTATTGCGATCATATTGCGATTCAATTTCTATTCGATTTTGACATTATTAACTTAGGAGAATCAGGCCCCTGTATGGTCATCTCTTCTATTTGTAAACTATTAGCGAATAAATATATTGCTCCATAAAGTTTTGCTAATGTCCTCTATAAAGGTTATGTCACACTAGGGCTGTAGGGTTTCATGAAAAAAATATCTTCTTGAAAAGATTTTTTCCTCACTACTCGAGCCTGAGTTTTCAGGAAGGAGTCCCTTGGTTATGGCTAAGTAATAAACTAGATAGTTACCAGTCTATAAACTGACCTAAGCAACGAATAATTTTGCTACGAGCCCATTAGTCTAGATAAAGATACAGAAAACGCGTTAAACTTAATTGGCCTTACTACAAAAACTTAACCACCTGTTTTACACTTGTCAAAAAAAATTGTAGCTGCAAAATGAACCATATGTCAACGTCATAATTTGAAATTTTTTTAGACAAGTCTTAAACTGACGTTTAAAAGTTTTTGTGGTAAGACGGAATAAGTTTTATAGAAGTAGGTACTTACTTTTCGCTCCGATAAAAACTACCTCCCCCGTATGTTGGTTTCATGTATAAGCTTCGCTACAGCAACATTTCGATAAAATCTGTTAAATATTTTTTGCCTGAAAGATTAACAAACATCAACAGGATATATCACGTAACATTTTACTTTAAATATGAAATAGAACATCTTACATTTTTCTTACACTATACATAAAGAAAACGCTTCAGTGTGACACTGGCTTTACAGAAGTTCCCCCAACATTTCCCCCACGGTTCCCCGGCGACACACAAGCATTGTGGTAGCGGGGACTCGCACTAAGTGGCGAGACGGCCGTGTATAAATCAATAAACTGTTATGATCTGTTTATACTTCTGCTAACTTTTATTTGTTGAACATGCTGTAGATACTATTTTTCGTGGATTTTGTAAAAAAAAATTTAGACTGACTTATGTAGAGTGGATCGTCAGTAACGTCATTAGACCCGTGGTGGCCTAGTGAGTAAAGCAGTAAGTTTCTATGTACCTATCTTAAGTATATCTTGAACAAAAATGACTGATTAAAGGTGAAGGAAAACGTCTCGAGGAAACCTGGACTATAATGTCTGAAAACAGCAACACACACTGAGCAAGCGTGGTGATAAACGTTCATTCCACATACAGAGAGTGTGAGAGGAGGCTGTAGCGCGGCAGTGGGACGATAAAACGGCTGATGATGAGACCAGGGGCCCGATTCTCCTAATTTTATTGAGTCGTGATCCAATCACGACTCAATTACGATTGAAGCGTATGTGGCATTCCGCTATTTTTTTCCTTTAAATAAACGTTTTTATCCGTTTCTGTAATTCAATAATGAATCATATTGTCTGCAAATTATTTACGATTGCAATTATGATTGTAGAGCAAACTACCGTAGAGCAAATGGCAGACCAATCGCAAACCAATCGAATGTCATTGGAATACGATTGGTCTTAAGGTGTGTATAGACTACAACATCTACTTGTATCAGAACAACGAGCCTCTCCATGATATGTTCTAGTGTATCATTCTTTTACGAACTAAACGTCGAGCACGCTCGCCTCTTTGTTACAAACCAACGAGTATATTGGTATAACATTTCGTCGAGCGTGTTGGTGTAACATTTCGTCGAGCCACGACACTAAACGCAGCACGCGCAACTGTAGGTCCAACATTTCAAAAAAGAATGAACACAGCAAGGTACATTCACACTCGCTGTGAGCATACCCGTAACATAACTCCGAGCATTCGCAAGAACGTTACATTACTTGTAAATGCTTTGGAAACCGAGCTTTTGTCTGTATTGTACCATTCGCAAGAACGTTACATTACACAGAAATGCTCCAGAAAATGTTGTAGTCTATACTCACCTTTATATTAGTAGTAGCAGAATTCCCGCTAAAGTTAAAACTGCTATTGCGATTCAGTTTCTATTAAATGTTGACATTATTTTAGCAGAATCGGGCCCCAGTGTAAGTCGTTCAATTGCTTTATAATAAAAAAATAATAATTGGGTAACTAACGAGCGCTTACATAACTAACTATAGGTATAGGTACCTACATTATCCAAACTAATATTATAAATGCGAAAGTAACTCTGTCTGTCTGTCTGTCTGTCTGTCTGTCTTTCTGTCTGTCTGTCTGTCTTTTCTTCACGCCTAAACTACTGAACCGATTTGTGTGGAATTTGGTACAGACATAGTTTGAAACTTGAGAAAGGACATAGGATAGTTTTTATTACAAAAAATAAAAATAAAATTTATTACGGACATACAGTGCCATCTATTGGTCAAATATCGAGCTGTTCCTATGCTCCGTAGATAGATGGCGTTAACCTTTAAGTATGGACGTATTTTTTTCTTAACACTACTGCGGACGTGGAGTCTCACAGGCTCCTATATGCACACACTCTTTTTTTGAGAATTTGATATAAGGTTGCTTTAAAACTGATTGGATATTGAAGTTAAGGGATTTAGCAATAAAATAACGTGCTTATGTAATCAACTTTTATTAAAAAAATATAGAAATGTGAAAAATAAAAAATTATGGCACTTTTAAGTCTAAATTTACTTAGGCTACATTTTTAGATATTAAAAACAGCCAAACTTATTACTATAACAAAATGAGTATTTTTTTCTTAAAATATAATACATAAGGAACCAAAAACACAAAACACCTACTTCAGGTAACTAATACAAAAAATATTGACAACAGTCTAATAACGCAAATTTATTGACAGTCAGTGCACAAAGGTCTAGAACATTGGAGACACACAGGTTTCTTGCACCCAACACAAACATAGGTATATCGATCTTGGTCCTGATCTTCATCACTGTCACTCTCATGATTTTGTATTAGTTCGGACTCCACTATAAACAAACCTTCAATATTCTCTTCATTGTCAGACTGATCCGTAGCTATCAACTCACTCACTTCTTGTTCGAAAATTGGATTTGCGACACGAAATTTTTTTCGCGCAGGGCTTTGAACAGAACCCGTAGACGGTCGTTTTGATTTAGAATTACCAGCATTATTTATTTTAGACATTTTGCACTACAAAATCTGTAATAAACATAATCGCCCTTATAAAATATGTTATATGACAACAATGGACGTGTAGCCTGACAGGCTCCAGTCAATTTTTTTATGGTTATTACTCACGTGATATTCACCGGACGACACAACCTCCTCCCTCGTTGGTAGTTTGGCAACCAAAACAAAAGCTACTGAGCCGCTCAATCGCGGGGAGCGAGGGGAAATAGGCGAAACTATGAAAACGTAAACATTAAGTAGCCTGTGAGACTCCACGTCCATACTTAAAGGTTAATCGCGCAATGGTGTCATTACACGTGTTCGGTTCATGTTATTGTTTTAATTCATCGGAAAATCCATCAGAAAAATGTAAATAAACAGTAAAAAGGTGTAAAAAAATTAATATTAATATAATAAAAGTTTTACTACAAAGAAAATACTCTAACGGAGTATAGATAATTCTATTAGTACTACGCGCAATGGTGTCGATCGTTACACGAGTTCGGTTCATGTTGTTTTAATTCATCGGAAAAAAGTAAATAAATAGTAAAAAGGTATGAAAAAAATAATAACAATATAATACTACTTTTAGTACAAAGAAAATGCCCGAACGGAGTATAGATAAATAAGGCTTATGTTTAACTGACCACCAGATATAGTAACAAATAGCGGACAAAAATAGTAAATGATCACCAAAACGAAACTCGCATTTTAATGCAAAATGATAACCAAAGTTTTAACACTTTGCTATCCTATTTAAGTAAAATTACTCCAAGTAAATCATGTGTAAGCCAAAAATAGTAAATGATCACCAAAATTAAACCAACATTTTAATGCAAAATGATAACCAAAGTTTTAACACTTTGCTATCCTATTTAAGTAAAATTACTCCAAGTAAATCATAAGTAAGCCAAAAATAGTAAATGATCACCAAAATTAAATTCTGCTATCCTATTTTAGCAAAATGAGTCCAAATAAATCATTTTTATCCCAAACTTGATATACGTATATGTTAGCAAGCATGCAGCATGGAAGCAAACATGCAACATGCAGCAAGCATGGCTTCTGTCACGGCTCCGGCGCTGCGGGGCTCCGGCGGTCCCATGCGAGCTTATCGTCGCAGATAGTTTTCACGCTCACCACCGCAGCTTCGGCTTGCTGGCCGCCTCGCCCCTCCGCGCCTACGCGGTTTTGAATTGCACTCTAGGGGTAGGGCAAACAAGACTACCTACGTGGAGTCTATATACACATAACTCAATATGGCATCATAATACTTTATTTAATAATAAGCCTACATTTTAAGGCAACCACAGTGATTTATTTAGGAAAAATAATACATTATTTTGGTCGTCAAGATTTGGTGATCATTTACTAAATTTGGTGGTCGAATACAAATTAAAGTGGAGTCGTGACTAAAATAGCTGGTACTATTATATTTTTAGACTTTATTTTTCTGGTGTTTAGTAGATATTTTTGGTTACAAAACTAAGGGTATCAAAGCATTTTATGGTGGTCAAAATATTTATTCCCGATAAATAATCCGAGTTGTCGTTACGCTCGATAGATGGCGTTGGGATCGAAATAGATCGCGCTATGGTTTCGTTACACGCATTTGGTTGGGTATCGGCCGAGCGCTTCGGTACCATCGTGGAAAAATTGTACTGTCGGTAATTGAATGGTCGTTTATTTGGATTGGTCCTGTTTCGTAAATTCTAAATTGGATCCGTTGTATTTGTCGATTAAAAGGTTTATTTGTTGGGTAGAATTATCTCTTATTTTTAAAAAGGAAATGGACAAATATTATTTGTGTGATTGATACAATCATGAGTTTTAATAGATTTTGAATATTTTAAATATTAAAAATTTGCTTTCAAATATTTATTTACGAATAATCTGCAGTGTTTATTATAGGTACTTTAATATAAACAAAATGAAGGAACTTAGCTATATTAGTTAAACTATATTCTAAAATTATTTGATGGATCAAAATTTTGTATAGGTCATATAAATAGAAATAATATTTTTTTATATATAAATGAAAATACGTGGTAGTTCAAAAAGCGCATGACAATGAGAGCAGTAGTTTTTGAGGTTATCGCAAAGAGACAGATTTGCGTTTTCTGAACCACCCTGTATACGTATACAATTATTAGCCTTACAAAAATCTCAGTTTTTTACTATTTAGTAGAACAATATTCATTTAGAACTATAATTTGTGGAATGATTGTTCAATCAGGAGAGAGGAGGAGAGAAAGTCCATGACTACAACCAAAATGATAAAATTATTAAATACTTAAGGTAAACGTCCCAGTAACCGTTAAGTTTTGAACTTCACCAACTTTGCTGGTATGCTATGCTAACACTAGAAGTCTTACAAAAAAAATAATTACATGACTAGAGAGACAATTTAAGCTAGTTTTATTGTAATATACTTTTTTAATTTTATTTTGAATTTTCTTTAACAAAGATAGAAAAATAATAAAAAAAAGGCTAGTTGTACCAGTACCCGGTAGATTTGTACTAGTAAACGTTAAATTGTCCCAGAATCCGGTAATTTTCAACGCAAATTTGAACTCTACTGGCTTACGATAAGGTTCACAGAAATACGATTTTTGCGTTTCTGTGTAAAATATATAAAGAAGGGCAAAGAAAAAAACTTCTTTCTTTTTTTATGTAATTAGATAAATAAAATTATAAGTAATAGTTGACATCACGAATTTGTTTCTATTTGAAGAAAACAATAATTTTGGTTTCACCTTTAGATGTAACCGTTACAATGGAGCAGTCTATAGAATAGCGGCCGCGTAATTTATCATCTAACGACGACCGTGGGATACCGTACTGCCTGATTGTCGCTGAAATGGAGGCACTGCCTCCGTGGTAAAGGCCACGAAGATATGGTCTTCTGCCTATCAGTTATGGCTGTCTGAAAAAAAAAACTTCTAAATTCATATCAAAAGGAAATCCCACTGTGGAGTAGCAGCGGCGAGGGAGTGTCTGACTTTTCCTTCGCAGGCCTTTTATGTACCAGGGCCGCGGTAACTCTTTCGAACAATCAGCCCCGGCAGGCCTTGGACCTGCTGGGCCCCGCTTGGGGTTTGCTGACGTCAGGTACTTCATCACTCGCTGAACGCCGATGGGAACCCCTTCCACCGTGACGACAGTGAAGGGGAAGGTGGCCCATCCCGAGACCCATGAAAGCATATGGCCTCGGACTTGTGCAAGGTCACCTCCAGTCCCAGCAGCTGGATCCTTTCGATGGCTGTCGCAAGCCCGCGCATCATTTTGTCGACCGCCTCCTGGTGCGACCTCTTTTGTGCCAGTACCAACGTGTCGTCACCGTCAGCATACTACACTGACGCTGCTTGGGAGGTCGGCGCGCAGCACCCAGTCGTAGCCGATGTTCCACAAGAGCGGCCCCAGAACCGATCCCTGGATCCCGCCAAGACGACCATCCCCCCCCTCCCGGGAAACAGCGTCCCCCGTCGTAAGAGCGCTCACGTGCATGATGGCGTCCATCGTTGAGAGACCCTTGCGGAAACCATGTTGGTGGACCACTAACATGGTTGGTGGACACCAGCAAGGTTCAGCCCTGTCCCCCCAAGAAGTTTTACGAGGCGAATTGCAACGACTCTGTCAAATAGCTTGCCCATCTCGTCGAGCAGCACAATGGGCCGGTATGCGGACGGAGAGTCCGCAGGGCGCCCCGGCTTCCGAATGAAGACCAATTTCCCTGTCTTCCAACTAAGTGGGAACTGGCCCCTCTCCAAACATGCGCTGACCAGGCAAGCCATCAGGCCTTGGGGCGATATTTTTGATTTTCAGCCTGGCTACCGCCACTCTCAGGTCCACCCCAGTCACCTCGGGGATATCGTCGTCTTCGGGTGTGTGGTCCAGTGTTCCCCGCATGATGGGAACAGAGCGCTAACCTCCTGCTCCACCATCTAAGGCCGAAGACTCTAAGTCGGCGGGGGGCCCATGGGTGGAGCTTGCCCCGCACCATTTTGTATGGGCGCCCCACGGATCTCTGTCCAGAATACCCAGCAACTCCGCATTGGCCAACTCCTTAGCCTGGATGATGGCCAGTTGGAGGGCGGTGTTCGCAGCTCTACATCCCTCGTACAGCTCTATATCACTCGTACAGCTCTACTTCCCTGGCCTCCGCATCCGGAGGGCGGATGCGAACGACGAACGCCTCTCGAAGAGACGCCAGCTCGCTAGACCACCAGTGCATCTGGCGTCGGGCGCGTCCTGGCAGGACTCGGGGCATGGCCATGTCGCAGATCGGCCATCGGCCATCCGCTGTGCGAGCAATATGGCCTGCCCATTGCCACTTCAACTTGCTAATCCGGTGGGCTATATCGGTGACTTTCGTTCGTCTACTGATCCCCTCATTTCGGATTCGATCACGTAGAGAAACCCCGAGCATAGCCCTCTCCATAGCTCGTTGAGCGACTTTGAGCTTTGAGATGAGACCGATAGTGAGAGACCACGTTTCGGTGCCGTAAGTCATCACTGGTAACACACACTGATTGAAGACTTTCGTCTTGAGGCACTGAGGTATGTCGGACGAAAAGATATTGCGTAGTTTCCGAACGCTGCCCAGCCAAGTTGGATTCGGCGGTTGACCTCTTTCTCGAAGTTGGGCCTACCTAATTGGACTACTTGTCCTAAATAGATATATGAGTCAACAACTTCAAGTACCGAACTTCCAACAGAGACTGGGGTGGGCTCATCATGGACATTTGACAATTTTCGTCTTGTCCATGTTCATTTTCAGGCCCACCCGTTGTGAAACTCGGTCGAGGCCATCGAGCATCATACTGAGTTCCTCCATCGACTTTGCCATGACTACGATGTCATCGGCAAACCGAAGGCTTTCCATTCCAGGAGCTTGAAGGCGTCTTCCATTGCGGCGGTAAACAGTTTCGGGGAGATAACGTCCCCCTGTCTTACGCCTCTTCTCAATGGAATCGGCTTCGTGCTATGCTCCTGTACTTGGACCGACATGGTGGCGTTATTATACAAACACTTCAACACCTCGATGTACCGATAGTCAATATGGCATCGTTGGAGTGACTCAAGTACCGCCCATGTTTCCACAGAATCGAAGGCTTTCTCATAGTCCACAAACGCTAAGCATAATGGCAAGTTATACTCCTCGGTCTTCTGTATAACTTCCGCAGCGTATGGATGTGGTCTATGGTACTATAGCCTCTTCGGAAACCGCCTTGTTCGGGAGGCTGGAAGTCATCAAGCCTGTGTTCGAGACGGTTCGTGATAACCCTTGACAACAGCTTATAAACATGGCTTAGAAGTGTGATGGGTCTGTAGTTCTTCAATAGGCTGTCATATAAATACTTACTTTAAAAATATTTCTTGTGACTGCAACCGGTGAAATATGTAATTAATAAATAAAATATAATACTTAAATTTGTATACATATATGTATAATATTTACACAATACACAAGATACTTACTATAGAATTACAAGTGTGAAAGAAACTGACAACTTTCGATTTCAATGTTTTGTCGCCTGAAACCTGAAGAAACGTGAGGTATGCCATGGATTTCTGACTCTGAGGGTCCGTTAGGGCAGTATAATTAAAAATAATGCCTCAAATGTCGGAACCACGGTGATAAATTACTAAATCAAGAGTTTATATGATAGAAATTACACATACAAACAAAATTGTAGTGAATCGAAGGAAAAGAGAACTTAACAAAAGGCAATAAGGACGATATCGGGTTTTGCATGCAACTTATAATGCAAGTCCCAATATCCGGCATTATATTCGACGGTTCCAAAGGAAAATGAGACTTATTTCAAGGTATTAAGTACACAATAACGGGTTTCGGTACAACGTCTGCTACCGGGTTCATCGTGTACCAATAACCGGTAAAAAAACTACGATTTTAACGGGTATTGGGTCAAGTAGGGGTTTGTTGGTACCAATAGATGTGAACGGCAAAAAAAAATATTTCTCAGTTAGATTCAGCACAATTTAAAGGTTACATCGAAAAATAATATATTCAAATATTTGCAAAAATTAACACTCTTACTTTAAAGTTATCCGTCTCAGAATGGCTAGCTCATCAATGCGACGTGGTAGCTTCGGAGTTCACTGTCTGAACTTTAGTTTTTCACATAACAAACTTTTGTCACCGTATATATTCGAAGATATTAAACTTATTGGACAATATTGCGTTTATAATAGTACAAAACATTACTGAAAAGGTAGTGCCATACGCAAACTTTACTTAATTGTTGGTAGAAAAATGCAATAAGCAAAAAACTGACTTTTAACGGGTACTGGTACCTTAACGGAAATAGGTGCTTTTCCCTTACAGAACAAAATAACCTGGGGATTGTAAAATTACAAAAAAAATCCTGAACACATCTTGCAGTTGAGATTTTTTTTGTAATTTTGATAGTAATTTGACTTTTGTTGCTGGCAGTATCTTTAGTATTTTCAAGTTTATATGGGCTATAAGCATATAATGTATTGTCTATCCTACTAATATTATAAACGCGAAAGTTTGTATGTATGGATGTATGGATGTTTGTTACTCTTTCACGCAAAAACTACTGAATGGATTTTAATGAAACTTTACAATAATATAGCTTATACATCAGAATAACACATAGGCTACAATTTGTAAACATATTGTTCGAAATACTAAACCTGCGCAGACGAAGTCGCGGGCACCAGCTAGTGTATTATTAAAACGATTTAATGAGCTCTCATTAGCGGAGCTGTTGATGTATTTCTACTTGATTGGTTTATTTTTAACGTTGGCGATATCTATTTTTCTATGAAGACGGTCATATACCTACTTAAAGGTTTATCAAATTCCTGTGTGGTTAAAGAACTCGATTTGAACCATTGATATACCTACATGTAGGTAGGATTTGAACCCTTCCCCTTAATCCTACCCCCCTAGGAATAAGTGTTGATTTCGTCACAAACTGTGACTTTCCTAAGCAACTGTCAAAAATGTCAAAAGACAGCCATTTTCGGGAAAACGAGCGCGCCAAATCGCATTGCTTTACAAAATTAATATTGCTGTAAATAAAATAATATTTAGTCGATTGTGAACTCTATTTCAAAGCAATAAAATATAAAAGACATTTTCGTAAATCAAAATTTTTAAGTTGGTAATTTCCCGTTTAATGTCTACTAATTTTCATTCTAAAACACATCTTATAGGGTAAGAAATAAAGTTAAAATTCTATTACACAATGGGCAAAAATTTTCATTTATTTTTATATTTCTCCATTAAATAACAACTTACATTTGCGCATGATATAACTCTTATGCTCTAAATATTAAAGTTGAAATTCTCTAAGCACATATGTAGATGAAAGTTGGTGGATATGTGGCATTAGTAACGGTTTTTAAGAGCACTCAAATAGTGATGGGAAATGACGTTCGGATACGCGGAACAAATGTCATAATATGATTTTGTAAAATATCCGCGGGGATTCCAAAAGTGTTTGTTGTAGACATTTGCAATTCATATTTTGTATAATGCTTTGAATATTTTATTGGTGTCAATGATTTTTGGGGTGAGTGCGATGTGTGATCTTTGTTTTTGATACTACGGTGGATAAAAGAGTATCTAGGTAGGTAATATAAGATGTAGAGCTTGGTGATAGGTTTTAAACCTAGTTGGAAATGAAAAGTACCTAAGTAAAAATAACAATTTCAGGCTGTCACATTTAGACTACAGATCTTCCCGGACCCTGTTAACAAGGTTTTGAAGATCAAATACGCTTTACTTATGTTACTGGGAGGTACTTATGTTAAAATATATAGGTAGGCAATAACAAGAATATAAATAAGTATTTAATTAGAAAAAGTCAGAGAGTGAGAGTTGTACTAATGAGGGTAAACCTACCTCTTAGAAACAACTAGATAGGAAAGTAGGTAAGTACTTAATTTATATTTTAGCCTTGGTACTCTAAAATTATTTTATAATAAAATGTTGCTGAAAAGTCAAATGAAAATTCATAACTGAGCGCCATGCTTTTACGAATTGCTTGAAATGAAAATATTTATCTAAACAATGGATTGCATTGCTTTGGTGGGCAGGTCCCTTTAGGTCTATTTTACATCGCATGTTTGTCAGATCCAAGATCTTCTAATGTTAGGTACAGGCTCGCTAGATATTTTTTTTGTGCCTAAACGTGGGTAACTTAAACTCTACCTATGTATAAACTGATGTTATTTCAAATTTTGAATTAGAACCTGTTACCAACTATTGCGTTTGCGACCTCTGGACCACCGAGCTAGAATATTACTTATAAAAACATTCCCACATCCAATAAAAAAGTAAACTAAATCACCATAATAAAATTAGTTACCCCACAACAACAAAATGCTAAACAAATTAAATAAACCGAAAACTCTAACGAGATTAAATATTAACGTTTCAAGCGTCAAACGGCTCGCGTCATTAACACACAGATAATGAATGGAACGGAACGCAAAATTACACAGAAAAAAAACAAATTTCAAACTTCGAACCCTATTAAACGACCAATCATGGCTCCCGGATTTGATTGCGGGGCGTGACCGTGCTCATTACTTATAAAACGAAGCTAGAGAAATACTGTTATCTCTGTCTTTTGTATGTGTGGTAAAAAGAGATAGGTAGACTTGTGGAGTAATTTCGGTGACTGTACAGCGTGTTTTATTATTTAATTTTATAGCCATATTAAGTTTGTTATGAATTTTATTATATTATGGTGGATTTATGTGTGGGGCGCGGTAATGGCGGGAGTTTGTCTCGTGTTAATGCTGGAGATGTGATTTGTTTGAATTAGACGTAAGATGTGACTCGATTAGAGGTCGAATGTCATTTAGGGTTATGTGTGTCTAGTGGGAATTTTGTTTGGGAATTAGTTGCAGCTACGCTTGCGGATTTAATGTTGGTTTTGATTTTGTGATATTGATATGCGTGGTCTGTTTCTGTTAACAAATTTTATAGTCTTCAAGAGTAGGTATTCTTGGTTGTTTTCAGGTCAAGAAGCATTAGGTATACATATTAAGTTGGTTCTCAATATCTATTTAATGCTAGGTATATTTCCCTATTCGAAAATGTTCTTTGGAATATGGTTTTCCAAAAATTGTTTACTGTAACATAAACATTTTTTTCGGATCGCACAGAAAAACCACGTTATTTTTTTTTTTCATAATAACTAGGTAGCTTCTCGCATCCAGCTCCTGCCAGCCGTCTTGCGCAAGTCATCACTCCACCGTGCCTGAGGACGTCCTACACTACGTTTGCCGATGCGTGGTCTCCACTCTAGAACTCGTTTAACCCAACAGTTATCGGTTCTTCGGCTAATATGGCCAGCCCACTGCCACTTCAGCTTGCTGATTCGGTGGGCTATGTCGATGACCTTATGGCAGGAGCTGGATGCGAGAAGCCGAAAATCGATCTCAGTGGCGTGCTCTTGGAGAGGCCTATGTCCAGCAGTGGACTGCGATAGGCTGATGATGATGATGATGATGAGGTAGCTTGTGCCTGCCGTTTTATCCGCGTCCTAAAGGGAACTACTTCCTTACTTGGATAGGGACAGAAAGTATCCTATGTCCTCCTGCTGATTTTAAACCATCTCGCCACCAATCTTCAACCAAATCGGTTCAGCCTTTCTTGTGTTAATAGTATACCTAACACAATTTTCTTCTCTTTTTATGGTTCCGTACCCAAAGGGTAAAACGGGAAACTATTGTTTTCTCTATCTGTCCGTCCGTCCGTCCGTCCGTCTGTCACCAGGCTGTATCTCATGAACCGTGATCTTAGTTAGAAAGTTGAAATTTTCACAGATGATGTATTTCTGTTACCGCTATAACAACAAATACCCTTAACCCAAGTACCCCGTAACCCTTCGTGCGCGATTCCGACTCGCACTTGGCCGGTTTTTTGTTAATATGTGTAGGTATGTAAGTAAGTAGTATGGTTAGGTATAGATGTTATTAACAACGTTCAGAATGCTAGGTATCCTACACATAAGTTTGCTACTATAAATTCAACAGCAGTTTCACTACCAAGTAACGATCCTTTGTGATCTATTCAGAAGCTAAACAATAGCCAAGCTATAAATATAAGTATATACTAGACAGATGTTATCGCTAATGAGTAATCGCATTAATTAGCATAGCAAAGTACCGGCTTGTGTGATGCAAAATGTATGTAAATTGTATGACGGCTAGACGGTTTAAAAGGCATGAAAGGTTTCCCCTATAAAGGAATGTTCTTAGTGGTTCATATACTATTACATTATCTCCCTCATATACTATTACAAATAAGTAATTGGAGGCTATAATTTTCTTTTCACGTCAAATTTATTCAATGCTTGAGTAAGACAAGTTAGGATGAGTGCTAACTAGCATGTGGTGGATTTTATAAATCATTTTTAAATGTAATTTTATTTTATGACAATATTGCGTATTGCATACTGCAATATACTCACTGTACTTTGTTGAAAGGTCCTTTTAACCTACTGTTGCTGGGGAGTTTGTTGCGCCACTTCTTCTTCCCAGCAAAAACACATAGGAAGTGGTGAAGGGTGGGCGTTTTGGGGGCTGTCTTTTTTAAGTGCTGTTTTGCAGCCAAGTTTGAATAAATGAGTTTTGATTTTGATTTTTGATTATGGTTTTATTGGAGAGCTCGTGACTAAGTAACTGCCTCCCGGGACGTTCAGGCAAAATATTTAGTAATGCATGACACGGTCCGAGGATGAGTGTCCATTTTGATACAACTAGTTTATTCCTGTTTCGGTGGGTCCTGCTGGTTGACATTGGAACAGATTAGGCTGTCGGTTTACAACCAGACTTAACAGAGGGTTGCGCGGGTAATTAAGTTGAGGAGATCAGATCGTCAATTTTTTTTTTTTGGTATGGTATCTCGCAGTTCAGCCTAGGAGGCCGTGTACTGCTTAACCGGACTTTTCCCTGTGTATGCCTAGAATTTAAGGCCTCCAGCCAGGGGCGTAACAGATCGTCAATCGCTTCATGTGATACTTATAGTGAACCGGTGGACCCCAATATAGTTAGGAAAAGGTAAGGCACAAAATGTTGACGGACGTCATTTGTAGACATTTTATGCAAAATTATGGCAAAATCGAACACAGTTGTTTTAAGAAAACTTGGGCCTAAATTGAAGATAAAAAAAATGTATTAACCATAATTATATCTATTCGTACCTGATACAACATTTTTTGTAGCTCGTGAATGAGTTTAGTTCCGTCCTCAATCGCAGACAGGACCGTTGCGGCCGCGTCACCGACATTTAATATGACAGTCTGCGCCTCACTTTATGATCTAAACGCAATAAATGATTTCCCTCACGATGATACCATCGGCACCGTCTCGATATCCCGTCTGTATTGATATAATTTGCCGTCTGTCTGTTTGCTGAGCTTTTGGGGTAAAAAGCTACGTCAATTTAGGTGAAAATTCGTTTGAAGGATAAGTGGAACTTAGAGTACGAGCTAGAATATTATATACTTATGTAGATTTGGTAAGTTAGTCTTGGTACCTACAATGGCAGGAAACAGAGAATTTATAAATAACTAGCTCCCGCCAGCCAGCGATTTCAGCCCCAATTACTTCATGGCCCCGGTTAAAGAGTTATATTTTCATACTTACACAGAAAGATAAGATTTTTCTCAGTAATCGGTTTGAATGACACACATGAGGTGTTCCAGAGAGAATCGCCTTCAAGCAAAATATCTCTTCAGCTTTTACAAGCAATAAATTAGCCAAAAGGAAATCTGGGTTAATTTATTGCCTTTTCGTCAAAATTTTGTTTTTGTTAAAGTTCTTCCAAATATTGAGAAAAATGAAAAAAAAAAATTAAATAAAGCGTGAAGTCCTATTGGTTAAAAATACCTATAGTCACAGACAAAGTCGCAGCTAACCTCTAGCTAATAAATATGACTGAATAGTCTATTGTTCTAGATTAATAGCCGCTGCAATAACGCATTCAGACCGCGAAGACATTTGGGAAGCTAATTTACCACACTTTTGTGAGAACTACAGACGAGACGAGACTCGCTATTTCTGTTCTCTAAGTTATTGATTAGACGTTTTTAAGGCTTTGCTTTAGTGAGGATATCCTGTTTTCGTGAAAAAAATCGGGGCAAATTGCTTTTAAAACAACTTTGACTAGGTACTTAGGTACTTATATATAATAAAACAAAGTTGTTGATGTGTCCGTGTACTCTAAATTACCGAAATTTTGAGTTCTTATAAACAAAATATTCAGCATTAAGTATTATCAATAGTTAATAGAAACTTACAAACAAGCAAGTCCTTATCTGATGAATTCTTGTGGCGAAAGCTGACAAGCCGAAGTAACAGAGTTAGAGAAGAAAACATCGACTCAGTTTAAAATAAAGGCCAATCCTTATCTTAGGAAACCATCTGTTCACCTTGGTCAAGACTTGACCATGTATGTGAAGCCTTGACGGCTGCTGTATGCATTGAATTAGTATTAAAGTGGATGATATAGAGGTAATTTACAAACCTACCATTTAGCGCATTAATATGTTAACTTTAACGAAGGTCCAAACCAGACCGGGGCTGCGGGTTGTTCCGGGGCTGCGGGTTGTTCGAAAGAGATACCGCGGCCCTGGTACATAAAAGGCCTATGACGGAACACGACGGTTTTTAGTCAGTAAGAGTCTGACACTCCCTCACCGCTGCTAACCCACAGCGGGAGGGGTCATTTGATGATTTTTAACGTCGGAAAAAAAAAAAAAAAAAAAAAGGTCCAAACCAGAAATTTTTTAAATTTTAAGCATACGTAATGTATTAGGTGTAACTATTAGTCTAACTATCCTTCTACATAGATTATCGAGCGATTTATCATATCGTACAATCTTCTTTATATACCTACAGTATCCAAGATTTTTCCCATGTCTCACAAATAGGTATCAGACACAAAATCATCAACCTAAAAATAAAACCAACTTATCATCAACAAACACCACTTAGTTCATAAATTACTCCATACACATCGGTGTAGCAAATAGCTACAATCAATTTAGAGGGGGTGCGGGGTGGGGGGAGGACAAATTGCTCGCTAATGACCAGCGGTGAGTGGCAGTGCTGGGTTTAGACTGGGGGAGTAGAGCGAGTGGAGTCTTGTTGTGGGATAGTAGAGTTATAAAATAAGAACAGAAGGAAATGATATGTTGTATGTGAAGTGGCGAATAAAAATTACATTAAATTAAAGATAATATTATTAAGTAGGAAGATAATTAAGTATCCTATGCAAGATCCACAATCAATTTAGAGGGGGTACGGTGGGGGCAGGACAAATTGCTCGCTAATGACCAGCGGTGAGTGGCGGTGCTGGGTTTAGACTGGGGGAGTAGAGTGAGTGGAGTCTAGTTGTTGGAGAGTTAAGTTTTGAAAAAGGAACAGATAGAGATGATATTTTGTGTGAAATGATGATAATGATTTGACTTCTGATGCTTGAACCACACCATAGAATCTTTATTCTTATGTTACTTACGGGGCACAATTTTAATAAAATTCTAAGTAACCTAAAGCTAATATACAGCCAGTTTCTTCATCAATAGTTAAAGCCAAAGTAAAAGTCAAAGTAATGTCTAAAGTAAAAGTAACGGTCAAATTCAATTTTTCTATTAGTTTTTCTGTCACTTTAGCCTTGAAAAAACGTATTTGACCGTTACTTTTACTTTAGACATTACTTTAACTTTAACTTTTGATGAAGAAACTGGCCGATAAAAAGACAAATCTCTGCCAATTTCAAAATCAAAACACCGGCACATTAACCACAGCACAACCAAAACTCCCTTAAGAATTCAGATTGCGAGCATATTCCCTAGACATTTTCACCATAAGCGTAATATATACGCAAATATCAGTTGACAGTGACAGACAAACTGACAGACATGCAATTAAGTGCGGTGCTTACACCCTAGGGAAGGCGTAAATGTGTTTAAATTATTTTGAGCATTTCAAAATGAATTTGTTTTGTTTAGGCGAATATGTGATAAAATGTGGTTTAATATGATATAGGTACGTGTGATGGGTACTCTTAAAGGTGAGAGTTATAAATTAATACTTTTCAGAGGTCTATAAAGTTAAGATTTTGTAATAATCTATATTATAAAAGAAAGTCGTGTTAGTTACTCCACTTATAACTCAAGAACGGCTGAACCGATTTAGCTGAAAATTGACAGGGAGGTAGTTTAGAGCCAGGAGAAGGACATAGGATAGTTTTTGTCACCATCCGGCTACGGGAAGCAGCTATCTCGGGACGCGGGTGAAACCGCGGGCGGAAGCTAGTAATGTATAAAACTAAGGAGTCTGTTTGCTTTAACGCGCTATTTTCAGGAGTTACTGGTCTAATTAGAAAAAGTCACAGGGTGGCTGATCTCTATTGAGAACTGCAATGCTGTTCCTGGAGATCAGAAATAGGACGTATAATAGGCATAGGCGCAGATTATGTACATTCTTTATTTCCTTTAGCCCGATAGGACGGCAACCCGACACCAATAAAGAAATCAGTCGAAGGACCGACAGCTTATCGGGAAGTGTGTGTGATAGAGATTTCTATATTTTTACAAATAGCACTCACAACGAAAGTCAATTAGAAAAACCGTTACAGTACAACATAACCAAAAGACATTAAAAAATAACACCTAAAAATAAAAATCTTCAAAAATCACCAGTCCAAGTAAGTAAAATACCAAAACCCAACGGAGCACGAAACGATGAAATTTATTCTCCTTGCTGACACCAGCAAAACATTTTGATCACCACCAATTACCACTGTACTGCCTCCGCAAAGATCACTAGCTCTATCCCCCTCTAACACACGAACACTCCCATATCTATCCCTTTCAGTCTTCACACAAAAGTGTTCTTAATCATTTGTGCAGCGTCACTATAAGGGCTTAAGTCCTTTGAAGTATTTTCGTTGATAGATTCTGTGGTGAGTAGAAATAGGGTTCAAATTGCAATGGTAATTGGTTAAGTTCTATCTTGAGCAGTGTTACGGAAAATTGAGTTGTAATGCGAAGAAGTTAGGGATGATTTTTTGTGTGTTAAGATTTTCTTAATAGGCTCGTTAGTAATAATGTTTGTCGATAATGACAGTAGTATTATGATGGTAGCAATAAAGCTTAGATTCCCTCGTTGCTTGGTTAGTGGTAATAAAATAAAATAACGTTTTGACTACACCCCGTATGTAGGCGTGGCGACTGAGTTTACGCGCGGCTGTCGCGGCGAACGGACGTTTGGACATACGTTACGTTTTACGCAATAATAAAATAAATTAATATAGTGATTGTTTAAATTAAGATAAAAACGAACGTTTTACGAAGACTTGAAATAGATTGGTGTTATTTTTTTTGGGAATCCAGTTAAAAGTGATTTGACAGTTAAATAGTTTTTTTTTAATGTTGTGTTTTTAACTAATGAGTACCTACTTACGGTAATAATTTTTTTTATTTTGGCCAGTGAAAATTCAAGTTCAAGAAACGAATACTTTATAATTCATAGACGAACTAGTTAAAAGAAATAACGTAAATGCACTAAAAAGACTGTATTCTTGTGATTTGAAAGTGTGTGATAATGGACTCAAAAGTCGAAATGGGTGAAACCCAAACCCAAAAAAAAGTCCCCAAACCATTTTCCATAGAATCCTTAATTGGGGACAGAAAATCACCAGAAATAGACATAGAAAATAATATTTCGGAAAGTTCTAGAAACTCGGAAGACGATGAAAGTGAAAGATTAGAAGGATTTAATCAGATGCGTTACTACGCGCCATTTTTGCAACAAAATGGTTTCCCGTTTTTACTAGGGTACCCTGAGCCGTGGCTGTCAAGGGTCCTAGGTGCTGTACCGACTTCTGTGAGAGAAAATAGAGAGGAAGAGAAGAGAGAGAGTCCTGTTAGTGTTGGCAGTGAAGCAGAGAGTGATGGTGGGGAGGAGACTAATCAAGGTTTGTTCTTTATTGTAGATTAGAAAGAAATAAGTATTGATACGACACAAGATAAAAACTACTAAGTAGGAGAAAAAAACACAAAATTGAAAAGAAGTGTGTGTTAAAGATTCAGTTCAGCATTATGCCTATCATCTTATACCTATAAGTATAAAAAATAATTGCTGTTCGTTAGTCTCATTAAAACTCGAGAATGGCTGAACCGATTTGGCTTATTTTGGTTTTAAAATGTTTGTAGAGGTCCAGGGAAGGTTTAAACGATACGAAGTTTGTTGGGTCAGCTAGTTAATTATATAATAGTATATAACGATGGTTTACCACTAGACCTGAAGGTTAGGTACTAAGTGTTCCCCACGGGTCCTCACACGTCCCTAGAGAAATACTTCACGCAACCGTTTAGTAGGGATTTATTTATTTGCGATTAGGGATTTAGAGATTAAGCTGAAAGCCGGCGCCGATGACCAGGGGCCCGATTCTCCTAAGTTAATAATGTCAAAATCGAATAGAAATTGAATCGCAATAGCAGTTTTGACCATATCGGGCATTCTGCTACTAATGTAAGACCAATCGTATTCCAACGACATTCGATTGGTTTGCGATTGGTCTGCTATTTTGGCGATTTTGGTCTATAACTACGGTAGTTTGCTCTACAATCATATTGTAATCGTAAATCATTTGCAGACAAAATGATTCATTACTGAATGACAGAAAAGGATAAAAACGTTTATTTTAAAGAAAAAATAGCGGAATGCCACATACGCTTCAATCGTAATTGAGTCGGGATTGGATCTCAGTCGAACCGAGTCGAACGTGAATCGTATGTCGCTTAAGTAAAATTAGGAGAATCGGGCGCTGATCCATTATGTACCTATCAGTCAAGTACATTTGTTGCACATTGCTTCCATCTGCTTGCTTTATGTAACTTACCAGAATAGACCTTCCCAGAATAGACCAATAAACTTTTTTCTGTATAAGATCTTAGATATCGAGGAAGCCTGCAGGCTAGGTAGACCACGCTTTAAACGAGTAAACGAGTACACGGAGTTAAAACAGATGACGAAGGCTAGTTTCAGCAAAATTAGTTCAGGCGTTTCATTAAACAATTCAATAGAAACAAATTATTGTTCATGACGATGTACAGTACTTTCTTACTTATTCGGACCCATTCCAATTAAGTACTTACTGAGTTTTTTGATACTTACATACTTAGTTCATATTTTTCCTTTTTTTTTATTATTGTTGTCAATATGCAGGTTAGACAGGATATGTAAGTAGATATATAGAATACCTATGTGTTGTAGATCCAAGACATGATTTTGACAGGTGTGGTTTTTTTGTTTGGTCAAATTATTAAGTAGGTAGGTACTGAAAACTGTTAAACTTACGTATTTCATACCATAACTTCTCATCCGATAAGAGCCTACCTAAGAACTATCACAGACCTACAATATGCCGTCGGCGACTGTCCCGCTGTAATTTGTACTTTAACTGAGGAGCTTCCACAAAGTTGGTATGTTTATCATACATAGGTAAATCTTCATGTTTTATGTAGGTAGGTTTCTAAGTACCTATATCTTGGACATGGACACCAATAACTATTTAAAGGTGAACGAAAACATGTTAAGGAAACCTAGACTTTAAAATCTCAAATCGAAAATCCGTCTTGAGAAAGTGTATTCGTCAACGCCCATTCCTTCTTTGTTAGAGAAAATCCCCGCCTTGCGGTGGGACAGTAAAAAGGCTTATAGCTCGCTCTTAAATTATGATTTTCTTTCATTTCAACTGCTGTGCAATATTTTCACGACATTTTGAAACAATTTCCCAAAACGGTAATACTTATTGTTTCGTCTAGTCCCCCGGGGAAGAGCATAGACCAGCGACCGTCCGACAATTTATCAAGTGGGACATGACAGATAGGCTCACTTCTCCTTGATAATAGGCCATTACGAACACACCTCATTCTGCACCTCAGAAATGGAGTCTGTGTGTTGTGTGTTACTGCAATAAGTAGTCCTTAGGTGTTTTTAATAGTTTTAGAAATAGAGGTATAACTAATAACTAATTTGGGCAAAAGCTCGGGAGATGATGGAGTTAGTTATTTCAGAAAGCGAACAAGATTTTGTGAAATTGTTTTCTTTTATTAATCATTACCGTCGATAAAAACCCTAAGCATAGATTCATTCCAATAAGCACTTTATTAAGGCTCAGACTGTTTATTTAGAACTATAATCTAATAACTAGAAAAATGTCTCATCTATACTAATATTATAAAGCTGAAGAGTTTGTTTGTTTGTTTGTTTGAACGCGCTAATGTCAGGAACTACTGGTCCGATTTGAAAATTTCTTTCAGTGCAGTGTAGGGCGTAGTTAACTACTATTTTGTAATCAGATTACTGATTACGATTAAAAGTAGTTAACTACATGTAGTTACGATTACATTAAACTTAACTAAAGTAATCAAACTACATGAAGTAGTTACTAATTTGATTGCTGTAGTTAGTTAGTAGTTATAACTACTGATTATTTGACTTCTAAGAACTTGTATTTTGCATTTAAATAAAATATAATGTGTTGGAATTATAGGTGGATTTTGAAAAACGGAATCGGGCACTAAAATTTAATGAAAAAAAAAATTGAATCTGACTGTACAAAAAAAAACTTTACAACAGTTTATTTCACGTATGTTTTTCTTGGATCATTTATTTATTTTCCAACATATAAATTACATTTTTAAATATTAAATATAAAAATAAAAAACATTTAAAAAAAATATAAAAAATAGGTTGCCACCGATATCGGGCACAGAGTCCAAGGTACCGGTGGTTAGGGTCCCAGAGACAGAAACCTCCTCACAATACGCGCCGTATCAAGGAGTACTGCCTTCTGAATCAGTCCCTTGATCCAGCCACCTAACGAGAGCCTCATGAGGTGTTGGTCGAGGCTCTTGGCCGCTCACGTATGTTTATTTTTATGAATAACTGAATACAAAGCTTGAAGCTGTAAATGTGTTTATATTTATTCAATATTATTATTGATCTGATTGACAAGTAAATCAAAAGTAACTAGTTAACTAGCAAACGACAAGTCGGTACATGAACGCGCGATTGATTATTTAAAATGTGTAGGTAGTTATAAAAAGTAATCTCGTAATCGTGATTGCAACTACAATTTGTAGTTAGTAATCAAAATGTTTAACTACTTTTTACGATTATTTAATGTAATCTGTAGTTTTGATTACTAACTACAATATGTAGTTGTAGTTAGTAATCAGTAGTTAGATTTCATTTTGCCCAACACTGTTTCAGTGTTAGATAGCCCATTTATCGAGGAAGGCTATAGGCTACTTTTTATCCCGGTACGGGAAGTAGTTCCCACGGGATGCGGGTGAAACTGCTGGCAGAAGCTAGTAAATGATATTTATGATGCTGCAATGGCGATAAAACTGAGAAACCTTTATACAAAACAAGGCATTCATGAATTGGATCGGTAATCATTTAAATCCGACGGTTAAATTGAAGAATATTTTCTCCGTCAAAGATGTTCAAATGACAGAGTATTGTACATTTACCTATTTATGGTAATAGGTAAGCAAATTAGCTCCTACTAGCAGTCATCAGTCTACCCGTGACCATCATGGTCGGTGCAATTTGGCCGAAAATTCGGGTTACTATTAAGGTATGGTGCCTTTCCTCAAAGAGATGTCAGCAACCCCAGCGGGGCCCAGCAGGGTCAAGGCCTGCCGGGGCTGCGGGTTGTTCGAAAGAGATACCGCGGCCCTGGTACATAAAAGGCCTATGACGGAACACGACGGTTTTTAGTCAGTAAGAGTCTGACACTCCCTCACCGCTGCTAACCCACAGCGGGAGGGGTCATTTGATGATTTTTGACGTCGTTAAAAAAAAAAAAGGTATGGTGCCTTTGTAGTAATTTCCCTAAGTATTGCGTTTAGGTTCGATTGTATAAAAATATCGGACCCACCAATTTAGCAATTTAACGTGCCGTAGAAAATCTTAGTTTATATCTCCTTATCTGGCTTTAGCTGTTAACTGAGCAGATGTTTGAAAGCCGGTGCATCAATTAATTAGCCATGCTAATGTAATTGATTGTGATTATCTAGCTTTAGAGTACGCACGTGCTATGTATATCTATACTATCTATACTAATATTATAAAGCTGAAGAGTTTGTTTGTTTGTTTGAACGCGCTAATCTCAGGAACTACTGGTCCGATTTGAAAATTTCTTTCAGTGTTAGATAGCCCATTTATCGAGGAAGGCTATAGGCTACTTTTTATCCCGGTACGGGAAGTAGTTCCCACGGGATGCGGGTGAAACCGCTGGCAGAAGCTAGTGCATGATATCCTGGGTTTAATTGCTAGGCTTGGTAAATCATCTTTCACAGTGGCAGATTTTCCGCTCTTCTTAGCCGCGTGTAGCAAAACCGAGCGAATACATAGATTATTCCGAGCGGCAAAAATCTATTCTTCGGTTTTTCACGTTACTTTTAGCGGTTGTTGTCAATTTGTTTGCTGTTGGGCGTATGACAAGCATTGCCCATACGTGTCCATGGTTATCGTTCGAAAAAACCGAGTGGAAAATTCGCCAGTGTGGAAGCGCTGTAATAGGAATTCATGAGTACCTAGATCTTCATCATCATCTTCCGAGCCTTTCTCCCAACTTTGTTAGTTTCGGCTTTCCGTCTAACCGGATGCAGCTGAGTACCAGGGTTTTACAAAGAGCGACTGCCTATCTGACCTATCCTGAGTACCTAGATAATAACATGAATAGAACAAAATTGGGATCTTCATAGAACTTTCAACATAGAGCAAGATTTCCTAACCCTTCAGAGAAAAAACGATAGATATAGAACTTAACGTTATATTATATCATCAATTATAAAATAGAAGTGACCTATCGCTCGATAAAATCACAATTCCAAATTCAAAATTAGGTGTAACTAATTGTCCTAACTGCCATTCTCATAGCGAACCATAGAGACCCACTCCAAATAGTTCACATGCATCCCCTAACGTACAAAATCAACAAATAACCCAATTAGAAATGGCTGCTTGACATTTAAAAGATTATTTCACGCCACTAGAACGCATCTGTAGCGTGAAATTCCAAATTCGAACTGTTTGTGTGATTTTGGCGCGAATTCTTCATGTGACATCTGTCAGATTTTTTGTTTATTTGTTTGTAGCTGCGGAATTACTGAACCGATTTGAAAAATTATTTCACTGTTGGAAAGCTATTATATACTCTTCCCGAGTAACATAGGCTGTTTTAACCCGGAGTGACTGTAGATACCTACCGCGGAAAAATGACTAGTGTTGCAGAAACTACCATTATTTGGGCAATAATTGATGAAATTCTTCGCTTCGGCTTAATGAAGCTTAGAGTATTTTGGTGCTCTATAATTAGTTACAGGTTTTTGACGTGTGTTTGTTTTATTTCCTCGTTTATTCGTAGAAGCTCTGCAAAATATTTGAACAATTTGTCATTTTGTATCTATTGAAAAAATACAGGATGTACTGCTAGTATGAATCAAATCGAATACATGGACAGGATTTTCCAACGTACAAGTTCTTTTGATCGAAAAAACTGGGGAAAATTGTTACGGTTTTTTTTTTGTATTTTCCATTAATCTGACGTGCTCGAAGAAAAATCTTTTCTTAGATACGTAAAAAAAATAGTGCAAACATCGGAATTGAGAACATATTTTGAAGTTGATTAGACTATCAATATTATATTTTTTCGTTTTAGTTCGGTATAATACTTTTACAAAGTTAAAAAAAAATGCTCAAAGTATCTATTACATAACCCAAAAAAAAGAACATGCATTTAAAGGCATACTGCATGTTCTGACAATACAATACTTAAGTAGAAACCAATAATACATGAACACCCATTTAAGTTAAAATAAGCAACTAAACAAATACATCAAGAGTTTTACACCACACTGATTCCCAATTCATCATTCATTCGAGGAAAACTTCCAAAGTGACAGAGTGAAAATTTAAACTGAAATAAAACGTGACCGCCATTTTGAAAAGCAGTTTATCGTAATCGATACATCTGATTCGAGTAAAATGCATTCGACTTCACAATCGATTTAACTCACCGCTCGTACGATATATTTGAAATTCGTAAAGCGAACGCGCGGGGACTTTATGCGTCTACAAAGTTTGCTTATGCAGTCGTATTGTCTATTCCCCGATCGAATTTTGATTTTTTGACGGTAAATCTAAGATGGCGGCGTTTACAATTCATTTGGCGCTCTCGATAACTGTCAATCGTTGTTCGGTTGTGAGGAATAAATGTATTTATTTGCTAAAGGGATCGTTTATCGTGGTTTTCATGGAAACTGTTGGTGTTTTAAAGAAATGTCGACGTGTGAGTGAGCACGTATTTCGTGTCGGGTATTTGAAAGACTTATTACCTACTTCTTAGTAGGAGCTCGTGTTGGTTATGTTAACAGACAAGCAGACGACGGTTTACTGAATCATTTAGCGTCTTTATCTTTCTAAATAAACTATTTTTAAATTGACTTTTAGTCTAACTGGGATGCAGTTGAATGTCAATACCCATAGTTTAGAGTGACCACTCCCATTTGACTTGCACAACTCAATATTCACAACTGCCACAATTTTCCAAGCCCGCATTGATCTTTAACCTGTAAAAAAGATAAAAACCTAATGTCGGGCTTCATATTCTAGGGTATCGACATGAACATTATAGAACTAATGCTGCAGGGATCGTAGACCCGTAGGTAGTGGCTAGGGATTGCGGAAAAGGACCACTTCTTGAAGTTTAAACCTTTTGGTTTATTTTAAAGACCGGCTGCCGGAGAACTAATAATAATCATCATCATCATCCTCTGAGCCTTTTTCTCAACTATGTTGGGGTCGGCTTCCAGTCTAACGGGATTCAGCTGAGTACCAGTGCTTTACAAGAAGCGACTGCCTATCTGACCTCCTCAACCCAGTTACCCGGGCAACCCAATACCTCATGGTTAGACTGGTGTCAGACTTACTGGCTTCTGACTACCCGTAACGACTGTCAAGGATGTTCAATGACAGCCGGGACCTACAGTTTAACGTATAAAGAACGGCGAACTAATAATCGCAACACCAAAAGCTATCTATTCCTATTCAATAATTATGAATGCGTTAGTTTGTATGAATGTGTTGATTTTTGTAAAAAACTACTGAATGGCTCTTTATGAAACATGGCAATAATGTACCTACCTTATATATATCAGAATAACATATTTTAACCCCCACGATTACCGGTGTGGGAAGTAGGTAGGTACTCTAGGTTAAATCGCTGGAGGAAGGCCAGATATGATTCCAACACAATCCTTCACACTGAACTACCCAAATCTCCCAAGATCCAGGCCAACTGACGATTGCTCAGAAAATCTCAAAACACTTCTCCACCCTCCACCCCAATCTAATGATTAGATTTAGTCCACAAGGGGCGTGGCGCTGACTCGGCCGACGGACGACGGACGACTTTTTATCGTCCATTCGACCCTCGGGTTATGACTGCGCAAAAACTAAACGAGATTGACATGGAAGAGGAATAAGTTGTGGCGTGCGGCTCGAGGGTGTTTATTTTGTAGGATTTTAGTTATTTCAACATTGGTAAATAAAATATATGGAAACCAAAATTGCTCTTATTGGGTGAAAATCGCGGCGATTTCTCGACCAAACTTGAATAACTAAAAATAAACTTGCATGTAAGTAAAACTTCATGGACTTAGCTGTTTTGTATTTGTAGCTGTGAAACTACTCAAATCGGGTTATGAAAAGTTCTAAACGGAATGTGAAAACACTTAAATTATCCTTACTAATATTCTCTTGTAATTATGTAAATGTGTGTTTTTTGTTTCTTACACTTTTATGCTTAAACGGCTAAGCCGCTGAGATGAGAAGCATGAAGGACTGAAATTTCCCTTAGGATTTGACCAAAGTCCTGGGTTTAATCTAGTTTTAAATACAGACCTCACTGAAGCGGCGTTAAGAAACTGCCATTGCACCAAATAGAGTCTACTCACAATAACAAAAATCATAATCATCTAAAACTAAATGACAAACAATAAAGTCGTCTAAACGACCGGCTATAAACGGCCGCCATTGCGACATAAATAAAACGCGGGAAATGGGGTGGCCATAGACTAATAGTTCTTTTGACAGCTACAGACGTATTAGTTTTTAATAGATTCTCGGTTTTTTTTTATTGATTCTATAAATTATGTCTGGGGAATAAAGGTTATGAATGTCCAGACCAGTAAATAAGTTTTGATGTTCATTTTTTTTTTTTTTAAATACCTCTGAAAGTTATTTTTCATGCTCTACCTGTTGTATTACTCGACTGAATAAAGGAATTTGATTCTCTCATCAATATCTCAATTGTAATCGGTACTCATAAAATATTATATGGATAAATCGAGCCTAGGGAATGGGAGCCTAGAAGAATATAGGACATTTTCATTCCGCCGCAACGCTAGCGCAAGTGTTTGCTTATATGTATCTGAAATTGCTGAACTTTCATCACTAGGTATCATATAACTGACTAGCTTCTGCCAGCGGTTTCACCCGCATCCCGTGGGAACTACTTCACGTACCGGGATAAAAAGTAGCCTATAGCCTTCCTCGATAAATGGGCTATCTAACACTGACAGAAATTTTCAAATCGGACCATTAGTTCCTGAGATTAGCGCGTTCAAACAAACAAACAAACAAACAAACTCTTTAGCTTTATAATATTAGTACAGATGAAACAAGGGTTACCCCTTGTTGGACTAAATTTTATTTTGGTGCTAGTAACTTTATGAAGCTAAAGAGTTTAAGTATTTGAACACACTAATATTAGAAATCACTGAACGATTTTAAAATCTAAATTCTTTCAGTGTTTAGTCCATTTGCCGCAAACCATAGTATAGGTAGCTCCCACAAGACGCAAACAAAGTCACGAGCTTAAATTAGCTCCAAAATAAAAGCCAATATCATCGGCAGGGATATTGATCCCTGACCTTCGCCTGCGCAGAAGCGATTTATTGGTTTATTGCCTTATGTGTACAGTGCGCAAAGCGATCCCCACTCTTCCGCCGAGAGCTCAATATCCGTGCCGATATCTATACCACCACTTGATCTCTTCTTTCCCCCAGGTAACGACTCAGAGCCAGACCAAGAGGACTCGAGCACGGACGCGGCCCGGGAGAGTAAGGCGCGCCGACGTCGCACCGCCTTCACGTCAGAACAACTCTTGGAGCTGGAGAGAGAGTTCCACGCCAAGAAGTACCTGAGTCTCACCGAGAGGTCACAGATAGCGTCTGCTTTGAAGCTTAGTGAGGTGCAGGTGAGTTATATCGATATAAATGTAAAGAAATATAATTTACTAGCTTTCGCCCGCGGTTTCACCCGCGTCCCGTAGCCGAATGGTGACAAAAACTATCCTAAAACCTTCTCCCGGGTCTAAGTTACCTCCCCTCTAATTTTCAGCCAAATCGGTCAAGCTGTTTTCATGTTATGTCGTGACAACAGAAAGCGGGTTTCATTTTTATATATATAGATTATGTAAAGAGTTATATAGAAAAAGTTTGCAAATTTTTGAATTATGGACTCTGTCGAGCACAGCAAGTTAGTTTTTAGAGGAGAGCTTTTTTTTTAAATAAGTAGATGTTTTCGTGTGCTTTTGTGCTTACCCCAAGGGAGTGAAAACTTTACTGATTTTGGAGGCCAGTCCTTTTTTACTTAGAACGACTTTATTAGACATAGAACTAGTAAGGCGTATGACATAACTATGTACTATCTACTTAATACATGTAGGTAGTCTTTTCCTTGCACAAATGTCATCACAACAACACATAATAAAATGTTTCACTAAAAAATTGGTGTCCTCATTTCACAATCCTATCACAAGAACAGAACATGATTTTAATCTTTTCTTTTAAGGTAATAAACATCCTTTAAAATGTAAATTCCTCTTCCCCAGGTAAAAATATGGTTCCAAAATCGTCGAGCGAAGTGGAAACGCGTGAAAGCTGGCCTCGCGTCCGGCAGCCACTCCAGCAAAAACGGATCCGGCACCAAAATTGTCGTTCCGATACCTGTCCACGTCAACCGATTCGCCATACGAACACAACACCATCAAATGGAGAAACAGAACTTACAATATCGATTAGAAAGACAGCAGCCGCTACCAGGAAGCTTGCTACAATCTCAAACTTCAGCTTTTCTAAGTGCAACTAAAATCGATTCAAATAATCGACTCGATAGGGAACCGATTGTGAATGGTCGCAGCCCTATGTTTGACGTTTCAATGACAGGCCGAATGGCGGCAATGAGTCCGAATATGAGACATTTTCAAAATGGCCGGCCGAGCTAATTTTTGGTTGGTTATTGTATTTGTGGACCATGGTTTCTTGGAGTGAGACTTTTGAGATATATTGAGGTATTTCAATGACCCAATTTTATAATTGAATGCTGTCCGTTTTGTCTAATCCCCAAAAAATACATAGGTATACCTAATCTTAAAAATGGGGTACCAAGTTAGGACATGAATATACCTACCAATTAAGGAACTGAAATGTGATCAGATAAATTCCTTTAGTTTAATTCTCTCTATATAATGGTCTCTGCACACAGCGGGCGCGGCGCGACGGGACGGGACGGCGACGCGACACAATGTACTAGATCGTCGCGTCGCGTCGCGTCGAGCGGGACGGCTCTGTGTGGCGGCCTCCGTAATATCTAGTACATTACAACTGCTCAGCGTCGCGTCGCCGTCCCGTCCCGCCGCGCCGCGCCCGCTGTGTGCAGAGACCATAAAAATATTGAAAACTAATTTTAAAAGTTTCAATTCACCCCGTGTTCCTATGGGTCATTTTATTGTAAAAGGTAACATCGTTTGTATTGTTGAAAATGCCATCTTATTGCAACCTAGAGTCAGTCGCCTAGCAATTAAAGGGTTCGATTCCAGCTCAAGCAAGCACATCTACATTATTTTAAGCAATACTTTTGTAAACAGTACTTTTCAAGCAATTAATATCATAGTAACATCCCTAAAGTCAAACTTCCAAGATCCAAGTAATTCTAGTTGTAGGTACTTAATTTAACTTGTATTATAATCCTAACTAATATTATAAATGTGAAAGTAACTCTGTCTGTCTGTCTGTCTGTCTTTCTGTCTGTCTGTCTGTCTTTCTGTCTGTCTGTCTGTCTTTTCTTCACGCCTATACTACTGAACCAATTTGTGTGAAATTTGGTACAGACATAGTTTGGAACTTGAGAAAGGACATAGGATAGTTTTTATTATAAAAAAATATAAAAATAAAAATAAAATTTATTTCGGACATATAGCGCCATCTATTGGTCAAACCAAAAATCACTATTCCACGCGAACGAAGTCGCGGGCAAAAGCTAGTTAAAGTATAAAAGCAATGCCTATTATGTCAAATTATTATCGATATTAAACAATGCGTGATCTATGCTCTGTGATTTTATTTATCACCCTGTAAGAAAGTGCTAGACAGAATAAGAAGAAAAGTAACTATTGCATAACATAGAGCACAGGAGAGAAAAAATGTTGGGACACCTTATACGTCACGATGATTTTATCAAAAAACGTCGTGGAAGGGAAAGTTGAAGGAAAGAAGGGAAGGGGTCGTCCAAGATATAGCTACATCAAGCAAATTAAAGAAAAGGTGAAGGTTGTGACGTAGGTAGGTACTTATAAGGAAGTTCAGGAGTTGGCGCTAGATAGGTGTAAATCGAAGGAGCTGCACCAACAAGAGCTGGGCTCTTAAATTAAAAACTGTCATTAACACAAAATCTTAAACACATAATAGAACATGAAAAGCCTAAAAACACTATTTTTTATCACTTTGGGAATGATATCTAAAAAAGCATAAAATAAACACCCTATACTGTTGTATCTGAAGGGGCGTGTCTAGCAAATATTTCTTCAATTCTTTAACATGTACAAACCAAATTCAACCTTATTTACCTACAATAAAGTACATAAACGCTTATATCACAAGAAGTAGGCTCATCATTTTCACAATGCGATCTTGATAAGACCTAACATTGAAAAGGCATTGTATATTCAACTCTATTTCTTACTGTTTATAATTCAATTTGCTTTAAGTCATAGTATCTAGGACCAGGATATTCGAGTGATGTATATTAAAGTAACCTTGATATAGCAAGAATGTTTACAGATGTGGTATAATAACGGATTCATTCATGTATAGTCAAGAATTTTTACTTGCTCTCTGAATGAGTTCGCAAAAATCACAATGATGGTAGTTTGCCAATGAATATATTATAATTTTGTACCACACTATTGAATTAGGGAAACCTGTAATGATAGTGATGATGTTGTTGTATAAATAAATAAAAATAAATAAATTTAATTCAACTGCCTCTTCTTTGAGTTGTCTTGGCAAAAGCTTTTTTCCGGATTAAAAGCCTTGAATATAAGTACCTAGACCACAGAGTCTTCTCCTCTTAATGTTTTACGGCCAGTTTCTTCATCAAAAGTTAAAGTTAAAGTTATGGCTAAAGTAATGTCTAAAGTAAAAGTAACGGTTAAATTAAATTTTTCTATGAATTTTGCTGTCAGTTTAGCCTTGAAAAAACGAATTTGACCGTTACTTTTACTTTAGACATTACTTTAACTTTAACTTTTGATGAAGAAACTGGCCGTTAGAGTCACAAAATACATACAATTAACTGTCGGTCGATAGTTGGCATGATGGTTCACTGACAGTTTATTTTGAAAGTAGAAATCTAAATGTATAGCTTTTCTTTCCTTCCTTTCATCTGTTTCCAATTTTTCATAAGTTTTCTTATGGCAAAGAAGAGAGATAGGTAACTACAAAATGGCAAAAAAGACTAAAACGAAAGAAAAAGTTTTGACATGGCTCTAGAAGTCAGTGTCTACCATTTGCTGCTATTTTTATTGTCCCTCCTCTTTCTTATGGAAGCCGGTTGAAAACCCACAACGGACATATAAAAATTACGCATCTATACTAATATTATAAAGCTGAAGAGTTTGTTTGTTTGTTTGTTTGTTTGTTTGAACGCGCTAATCTCAGGAACTACGGGTCCGATTTGAAAATTTCTTTCAGTGTTAGATAGCCCATTTATCGAGGAAGGCTATAGGCTACTTTTTATCCCGGTACGGGAAGTAGTTCCCACGGGATGCGGGTGAAACCGCTGGCAGAAGCTAGTTTATAATATCAGTATAAATGACCAAAAAGCGCAGCTGCCAACAATACCATTTGACTTTATAAAGTGACGATTATAAGCATTACAGTTGACTATTGTGCTCACTCCTGCGCAGACACGCCCACAGATTTGCGACATATACCCAGTGAGATGCACATCTGTCGGCTAATTGTTATTTTGCTGGTCCTTTTTGATGTAAAAATATTGAGAATTCATTGCTAATTTGGGGTTATATAAAATATCAGACGACATAAGTAGGTATCCACTTAATTTTTATACTCATTATCATCTCTCGAGCCCTTTCCCAACTACATTATGTTGGGGTCGGCTTGAGATTTTATACCCGCTATACTAATTTAGTAAAGAGTTTTATTGTACCCTGAAGGCTCTGAAACTACTGAACCGATTTGAAAAATTCGTTCACTGTTGGAAAGCTACACTCTGCCCGAGTAACATAGCCTATATCTGTGGCCCTAGTGAAAAGGGGTATAAGTCCAATTTTGTCGAAAATGAGTTAAGTATACCAAAATGATCAGAAAAAAATGCTCTATCGTTTGATGTAAAGAGATCTAAGTTATCTTTAAAGGCAAAGAAGTTACTTGGTGCATATGGATCTAACTGACACAAAAAATACTACACAATTCGGATTCAAGTACTTTTGTATTGTTTTAAACTGAAAAATAAAAAATATTTTTTGTGTTTTTTAATCTAAATTAATATAAGATACCCACGTTTTGATTTAATTGGTGTTTAGCAATACAACAAGAGTTGGTCCTTAAAAATGGCTCAGTGAAGAATAATATTACTAGACATGAATCTGTTTTCACCAAAATAAAGGCCAAGTGTCTTGTATAACTCTATTGAGATCAGTACTCACATAATGCTGTATTGAAATTATTAAAGTTTGCTTTCAATTTACGTGAGAAACGATATAACTCGTCGATGCGGGTAGGGCATGCAATACCGGTTTTCATTTTTACCGGTAAACCGCTCATTTTTGTGATTATTAAATTACCGGTAAAAATAATATATTACCGGTATTTTACCGGTTTTTATGTTTTTCTAATATTTAGCAACATTATCCATTTAACGTCAAATCTTACATTATGTAGCCTTATCCTCATCCTCATCATCCTCCGAGCCTTTTCCCAGCTATATTGAGGTCGGCTTCCAGTCTATCCGGATTCAGCTGAGTACCAGTTTTTACAAGGAGCGACTGCCTATCTGACCTCCTCAACTCAGTTACCCGGACAACCCAGTTACATGGCAAAAAACATCAAATGACCCCAACTGCTAACCCCTCCCACTGTGGGTTAGCAGCGGTGAGGGAGTGTCAGACTTTTACTGACTAAAAATCCATCATGTTCCGTTGTAGGTCTTTTATGTACCAGGGCCGCGGTAACTCTTTCGAACAATCCCGCAGCCCCGGCTTTGGCCCTGTTGGGCCCCGCTGGGGTGGCTGACATCTCTTTGAGAAGCGCGTAGAACAGCGTGCGTCGCCAACACGGGTCCATTGTCACCGGTCACAGACCCACGTCTATGGTGGCCGGACGTCATCTCGTGACAACCGGCGCCCGTGGTGACTACCAAGTCCAGCGTGGCGGCTGGGATGAGAGGTGCGGATTCTGTCCGCCATCACCTTCTCGAGCATGACTGCTTCGCAGAAGGAGGCGACGGCATCCCATTCCCTCTCGCCTCGGACCGTTTCCTGAACCAGGGCCGGACGCGAGAGGTCGCCGCCGCCAATTGCCTCGACGAGGACACAGCGGTGCCCTTTCCACGCTGGACACACCTGGACTGTGTGGTTCACCGTATCCTCAGGGCTGTCCGCACAGTGGTGACACCCGGGCGCCTCCTCACGACCGATTCAATGCAGGTACCTGATAAGCGGGCGACAGGCGCGGAGGCGCCACCACCTGCATCACAAGGATCAACCCCTGCGCTCCGGCCATTATAAGGACCCTTCCCCACTGGGGGGAGGTATGAGAGGCCTGCCGTAAGACGGGCAATCGCCGGTGGGGGACTGGACGCCATAGATTCCCAGACCCCCTCCACTCACGCGAGGTCGGAGTGCCGCTGGGCCATTTTAGTGGGTATACTGGAAACGACTTTACCGGGGAGTCACACATACCCCTCTCCCGTCCCCCGACGGGAAGGGGATGCGTAATAGCATTTTTAGCCCAGCGACAAAAAAAAAAGGTGACCGGTGAGGACCTGCGTCATGCGGTAGGTGAGGGCGCCGCGCCGTGACTCCTCCCGAGCCACACCTCAAAGAGGGGACTTACCGCCACTGTGGTGGCTGGTAGTTTTAAGAATATTTTTTTTAAATTTATAATGTTTTTTTTAACTGTTTTCTTATTTTGAAGTCGCATGAAAGATTCTTTGTTGTTGTCTTTACCAAACAATAAGAAATACTCAAATATTTTCAGGATTTTTTTTTTAACTCAATTCGTGATTTTTATGCAGATTAAGATGTGAGTTTCTCTTATTTTTTATATTGTTCATACACAAAAAAAATTAAACATTTTTATTAATAAAAAAATGTGTTTTTGTTTTACTTTTATTAAAATATAGGGTACAAGTTGCTCAAAGTAGTTAGTATAAGTCTACATGTACCACATGACACATACAAAATCTTTGTGAAAAAGACGCCAAGATATTTATTTTCAGAGTTTTCAATTTTTTTTAACGTTGAATTAAAGTACACAGCTTATCACTATATTTTTGTAAAGAGAGCCTATAATATTACTTGAAATTACTTGATTATCATAAAAGTCAATCCAAATGCGTATTCTTTTTCACATAAGAGAATTCACAATTTACTTATGGGAGAAAGGGTATAAGTTATTTTGTACCGTCAAAGAATTTATTTTGTGGTGGGTATAAGTTACTATCTTAAAAACTATAAACATTACATAAAAAACAACTCAATAATAATAAACATCATAGTCTGTTTAGCTATAAAAAATATCACATGTATTTCTTTTCCTAGCGGTTTAAATGTAACACGAAGACAAGCACGAAATTTAAGCGCGCCGTGTGTTTTTCGCCTCTCCTGTAAAGTTGAATTTTTGGACTTAAATCCCTTTTCACTAGGGCCACAGATATTTTATCCCGATACGGGCAATACCTATTAAATACCAAAACAAATAAGTAGTCATTTAATTAGATCTTCTATAATATATGTACCTACGTACTATCTTTCGTTCTTTTATTTAGACTCTGCAGCATCAAAGAATGATTAGTTTGGATAGGATAGAATACTTCTATAAAGCGACTGTAGGTACTTACAAATTAGGTTTTAGCTAAGCATTTGTGATTTTATCACAGACTTAAATGAGTCTTAATAGGTAGGTATACACCAATTACAATCCTCTATTCTGTCTTAATTGTCGTTAAATCTGAAGATAGACGAATAGGACTTTATTTTGGTATACCTAACAGAAAATAGTTCATAATTAGCGTAGGTCATAGATTATTACTCATTAATTCGAACAATCCCAGGAGAAGTTACCAATATACCAAATAGATCTTAACCCTCAAAAAATCGACAAGCGTAAACTCATCAAACAAAAAACTGTCAATTTGACAGCCAACCGTTAATTTGACAAGGGTTTCACTACAGCATCACTGAACCCTAAAATACGGACAATTAATAAGGTCACAAAAGATGAATTAAAAGGCTACGCCCCTAACAGTTAGTTTTCTGCCGCGTATGTCAGTTTAAGAGGGCGTGAACATAATGTTGGCAGTATTGATCATTTTTATGTTGGGATTATGGTATTTTTGGGTGGTTTTCGACAGCTGTTGTAAGATGCAACATGAATTAAATGCGTTGTTGGTGGTTACTGAAGATTGCGGTTTTAAGATATCGATCTTCCAAGCCCCGTAGGGGCTAATTAACGCTCTCGGGTAAAAAGTAACGGACTTGGAAATCGGACTTGCATTTAGTGAGATTAGGTACTGTGCTCTGACTATTATGAGCATCCTAGTAATGAGATATCGTAAGTAAGCATAGTTTGCTATAGAGTAGTTCAAGTTTGTTTACCAAAACCCAAGTTTACCGACAACAATTACCTCAGTAGCCTTATTCGCTAACTCCACTGACAGCTCGCAGATATCATCATTTGGTAAAGTGTACATCAGTAAATTGTCAAACAGCTATTTTCTTATTCGCTAACGCCAGTTACCAACTGAGATGACGTCATGAGCATCGACACAGGCTGATATCCACCATGACTCAATTTGACAGCTGTTTCTGTATCGATAAACGTTAGATTGCTATTCCATAAGCCCAGTGGACATCACATTAATAGCCACTGTCATTTTTTTAAATACACTACAAATATCAGTGTTTTATGCCTCATCACTGGGATGTCTATACTATATTGTTGCATCAGACATATTAGATTTTTCTAATTTTGCGAATCCAATAGAAATACAAACCCTGAGTAGTTTCCTTTATTTTTTGATGGTGTTATTTTTAATTGTATTATTTTAATTTGTTTTATCTTTTTTTTGTGTGGAATAAAAATGACGCGTGTATTTTTGCTGGCATTTGTGGAATAAGAGACAAAACGAAGTTTATCCAGAATCCAGAAACGTCGTCTGCGGGATTGCAATAATTCTCTGGATTTACGGAAGAATTCATGGCAAATTTCCTTATCAACAAATCAGGGTTTCAGCAAGTTTTGGCAGAGTAACGTCCGTTTCTGCAACGTGCTTAACAAAACACTGCTGTTGCAATTGAGCAAAAAGTAAGAATTTATAACGTAAAAAGTTAAATAGGTAAATACCAATATTACATAAATCAATGTTACTCATAAACACTCTGAAATGATGATGGAGTAATACTAATAATAATATGATGATAAACTTTGTAACATCAAATGTTGTTATGTGTAGATATTGGCAGTCCTAAGCTTTTATGCAAACGAATCATACCAACGGAACTCCTCATTCATTTGCAACATGTCTCAACCTTCATTTAGTAAGTGCCTACATGAAGTAACCGATGCTCTCAGTGTATGGGACGAGCTACTCAAGTACATAAAGTTTCCTTCCTCTCAAAATCCATCATGAAAGTGTATGTTAGCATTTTAAACCTAAATAATAATAATATAGTATACCAATTTTTATTTTGCATGCAAAACGTAGGAATCTACGTATCAAAATATTATTTACGTTGTTAAATTTATAATAACTACAATACTCACAATATTCTCAGTTAAAATATTGTTCATCCACACGGAACTTTAGACACCAAGTTCACACACAATAGAAAGCAAATACTGAATTTTACCGCCACAGATTGTTTTTAAATGTATAACACGCTGAAAATAAAGCGTTCTCTCAAACGTAGTAATGTAATGCTAATAGGGTATTTCCTACTTAGCAGTTTAATAGTCGATAAAAAAAATAGAGTTGTCAAGTTGTCATCGTAGTTTTGGCGTCAGCAACCGTGTAACGATATCCACTTCATGCGATATAGAATACCAATGTTTTGAACTTATCGGTTGACATCAAAGTTCGGATGACAACTGAGGCCAGTTGACATCTGAGAATTCGAAAGTTAGCGAATAAGCCAGCAGATATGTGAAGGAGATGAGTAGTGCAGAGCTGCATCAAGCACCCAGACAGACGCAGGCAGACAGAGAGTCTGAAAGTGGTAGGTATTATAAAACATGGAAATGCTTGACGACAGAAATGCATGAAGTTCAATGGCCCAAGTTCACCGAAAATATAAAAGTCAGTCTTCTTAACACAACTTGTGAAACTTCTACGCCAATACTTACCTATTCATTGTCACTACGCAGCTACTTAGTAAATATGTAGTTTTTTTAAGAAAACTGACGTTTATATTGACAGTGAACCTGGGGCCCGATTCTCCTAAGTTAATAATGTCAAAATCGAATAGAAATATGATCGCAATAGCAGTTTTAACCAAATCGGGCATTCTGCTACTGATATAGGTAAGACCAATCATATTCCAACGACATTCGATTGGTTTGCGATTGGTCTGCTATTTTGGTGATTTTGGTCTATCTATCTTTGGTATATTTTGCAATCGTAAATCATGTGCAGACAAAATGATTCATTATTGAATGATAGAAAAGGATAAAAACGTTTATTTCAAAGAAAAAATTGCGGAATGCCACATACGCTTCAATCGTAATCGAGTCGGGATTGGAGCTCAGTCGAATCGAGTCGAACGTGAATCGTATGTCGCTTAAGTAAAATTAGGAGAATCGGGCCCCTGGACCCAAGTAAACAGACGTGAGCTAGGTACTCTGTAACAAACTAAAGTAACTTACGACATATTACAACTGTGTAGTTAAGTACATCGCACCCCTATGTTACCCGACCACGCCCCCCGTCTGTGCATCAATTTTGTGACATAACTAATTGTTCCGCACTACTCTATTATACTAATGCGATTATCCGATTTTACGGCTGTTAATCTTTCACGGGTGTGTTACCTACTGAATTGTTTTTGTATGATATTTGGTAAGTATATAAGTCTGGGAAAGATTTTTATTCGCTTGTAAATGGTACAGAATAGTTACTGAAGGATTATGAAACCGATAATAATAGTACATACGTGTAAGTAGAGTAATTGCAGAAAGACTGAAACTGTGAATAATTAGATATCATCATCATCCTCCGAGCCTTTTTCCCAACTATGTTGGGGTCGGCTTCCAGTCTAACCGGATTCAGCTTAGTACCAGTGCTTTACAAGAAGCGACTGCCTATCTCACCTCCTCAACCCAGTTACCCGGGCAACCCGATACCCCTTGGTTAGACTGGTGTCAGACTTACTGGCATCTGCCCACAGATAGATAGATAGATTATATTTTATTGTACACCAAGAAAATTAACAACACAGAATTAGTTTATGTTTGTGTGGATCGTTTAATTTTTTTCACAGATAATTTGAGTCGTTATCTATCAAACGAACTATAGGTATCTTACTAAATATGATCGGTCAAAGGATCAGCATGGCCATCCAACGAGGTAATGCTGCCAGCCTCTTGGGCACGCTCCCAGTCGATGGGGACGAATTTTTTGACGCGTTTTAGTTATAGGTAGTGTTTTTTTTTTGTTTGTTTGTTTTACTAGGATAGTTTTTTATATGTATTGTAAATATATTCGAAATTAATCTGAACAAGTTCTCACAGTTATTTATTTACATTATTTCAAAGTCAACTAAATCTGTTTTGACATAAAAATATTTTTTTTTTTTCAAATATTTTTATCAGTAAAGAAAGACTACTTAGCGTTAATCCAGTAAGTCTTTACTAACTCGCTTCCCCACAAGAGTAACAAAGTTAAATTATTTCCAAGCACTTCCCCACTAGGCAGGCACCCTCCACGCGGCTTTTAAATCAATTTCCATGTTTTATTTGTTATGCAGATGCCCGATTGTGTAAACGATACCCCTCGTAGTGCGGGGCGAAGTGACGATAGTCGACTTGTAGATTTGTCGATAGGTTTTGTTATTAGTTGTTAAGATAAGGCCAGATTTGAGGAAAACGTCCATGGTTACACTTACATTTGCTACGATCTATGTGAAAGCTCATTGTGGACAACAACTTTCTTAATGTAGACTTTTGTCTACAAGGGCTACGAAATAATTTCGTCATGAAAAGATCATAACTACGTTGGATGTCCATCATCATAATAATTAACGGCATTTTCCGTTAGTGAAACCTCTGCATGTTTAAGTTCTAGAAAACTTGTGGCTCTGTGTAATTTAACTAGGTACGAATAAATATTTAATCAAACCATAAAAATACATTTGAAAATCTTAAAACATACGTAACAAAAAAAAAGTAGAAATCTAAAAAGACTGCCGCAAAAATCCAATGTTAGTAATATTTCTTTAATTCCATGCTAACCAGTTACACAATCACCTTAAAAAGGTTTTCTTGAACTACAACTAATTAAAGCACCTTATTAAAGTACTCTTATAAACGGCAAAGCTCCAGACTATCGATGTCGGTAACATCGACAGGACCACACCACTACGCAGCAAGCGAGCAGGCGATGCATAAAATTCATACTCGTGTTCCCCCGCCAACAGACGAGCTCTGAAATGCCCTGTTAAGTCACTTACGAGAAGAATATATTATCCAAGCTGATATTTATAGGATTACACTCTTCTGGTTTTGAGAAGGGACGCTAATCGTGACAATTTGTCACTTTTTATCGATGTTAGTGATGTTCCTTCATCATATTGTTACTTCTTCACGCTCAAACGGCATAGTTCAGCCACTAATAAGTAATTCAGTAAATTTTCCCTCTTATTGGAAAAGTGTACTGAAAACTGTAGAATCGTTATTTTTTGCGATGTTCCATGCCGCCGTCAGTAGTACCTAAAGTTTTCCAAAATAGGACGCTACTATAAAGTCATAATCTTTCAATACAGCAGCAGGATAGAATTAAAAATCGATAAGGCGTAGTCGAATCCGTTCTCAATATGGACAAATGTTTTTTTCAAGAAAATTACCGATTCTTGCATTGTAATATTATTCTCACGATTTTCTAGCATACATCCAAATATTGAAATACCTTTTGGCGCCATCTATTATCCTACTTGAATACTAAACAGCGGAACCATAGCCTATATAAATCATAATACATTTTTTATCTGTATTGTTCGACTTTTTTAACGCTGTTGGCGGGAAAAGGCGCCGTCTTATTTTTTGTTACAAAAATTAATATTAATAATCTTATTGTAACAGTTTTTTGTAAATCCGGCGGGATTAAAAAAGCTTCTCTTAGAAATTTTGACAAAAAACAATGGCGCCGGGTGTACGTGATTTGAATGGAAATAAAATTAGGTTTATTGAATCATCCTATTGTTCTAATGGTATTCATCTGCATAATTTGGCTGTTATATTAACCATTAATAGTCTGCTCTTATGGTTACTTGGAAAATTACCGATTATTAATTTATCCAAAATGATTCCTATAAGACATCTTTAGGCTACCAAGTCACTATGTTGGATTCGACTTACAATTTAGCTGGATACATGTAACCAGCATTTTACATGAAGAGGCTGCTTAGTTGAATTCTTAAAACATTGTCTTGTCGAGACTGGCTGCCAGATTTTGGTTTCTGACTCTCATGAAATTAATTATTGTCAAAGTTCTTCAGATTTTCTTTGAACAACGGGGACCTAGAGTTACGCATTTTCCATATGCGATAGAAAATGAATGCTATACCTAGATATGATGTTTCGATATACGATTTTGATTTGGCAGTTTCGTCCGCGTTCCGTAGTAATTGGTAAACAATTTCGCGCACGCGAGTAAAAGTAGCGTAGTATACCTACTTATAGTTAGGTCGGTAGTAGGTATATAGTTAGGTCATGTGTTTTTTTTATTTTATTTTTGTAAGTAGTGAGTATTTTTATTTTATTTTTGTAAGTGCCTCACTGTTACAGTCTTTTTATCGTCCCACTGCTGGGCTGCGGCCTCCTCTCACACGGAGAAGGATTGAGCATTAATCACCACGCTTGCTCAATGCGGGTTGGTGATTTCAGACTTGAGTCCAGGTTTCCTCAAGATGTTCTCCTTCACCTTTTTTATCAGCCTTTAGTGGCCAAGATATACTTAGAAAGTACATACAAACTTAGAAAAGTTACATTGGTACTTGCCTGAACTGGAATCGAACCCACACCTTCATACTCGAGAGGTTGGTTCTTTACCCACTAGGCCACCACGACTTTTTTTTGAATAAGTGCCTCACTAGCGCATTGGATTGTTATCTGTAGGTAATGTTAGTGATAAGGTTGATTAATAAATAAATAAATAGGCTACTTTTAATATGCGTGCTATACAGCCTTCCTCGCTCACTGACTTTTCAATTATACTGACTGTACGAATGTACGCCGTGTAACATGTTACACCTTTGTATTTGGTGGTAGATAATGCGCTTGTCCTCAAACCTTTAAAAAAGCAATTCAGTAGCAGCTCACTTAAATATTTTCGACGCAACCTCCAATTGACTTAAAATTCAAACAATTACTGTTTCAAATAATCAAAAGCGGCCATCTTGTCACGCGTAATAAACTATACTTTAATCAATTCATTAGAAATTCTGTGTTGCAACGAGCCTCCTTTGAGGCGCCGCCATAGACAATGCGGTGTTGTCTATGGCCCTATTTCTTTTTAATTTCTTTAAAGCGCCGCCGATCATGCGTTCGGTGAATATTGTGAATAATCAACAAATGATCGTGAGGTGCATTGTGATCGATTCGGCTTATAAGCAGGGAAATCGGCCATGTTGGATTTTTCGATTATCCATCAATCGTGATGGCACGGAGGCAGAAGCTCGGTTGGAACGCGAGAAGGTACCAGTTACCTACGTACACTTGGACTTGCATACGGCGGAAAAGATTTGGCTGAAACTAGACAGTAACATAGCTCATCCATCAGAATAACAGGCTATTTTTTATTCGGGTTTACGAAATAGGATCCTTAGAAAGCAGATGAAATCGCTGGCTGAAGCTACTACCTATAGTAATTAAACTCCTGATAACATTAGTAAGTATATATTTTGCTAGGAAAAAAAAATTACGCCGCCCTTCCTTCCATTTCTTCTAAACGCAGAAATCCCCAACCGCATACTTCCAAGGCAATATAGAAATCGTTAAAACAAAACAAAACCATTTAAAAAGGGCTACCAACCTCTTTAGTATTTCATGCGCGTGCGTCTGATAGCATCCGTCTTTGATGCTCATACAAAGTTAAGTGCAACGTCAAACAACTGACAGCTGTGGAATAACAACCTTATGCCCTTTGCCTTGGACGTTAAAAAGTGACCGCTTATTGTCTATGGTTTTCGCGTTTTGTTGCAAGTGAACATAGCCAGTTTATGTTGAGCCTTTAGATGTGGAAAATAAGCTGAGGAGAGAAATCTTAATGGACCTATTAAATTGAAATAAAAAACATGTCTAGAAAATCCTCCTAAAAATAAAAAAATACAATTTAGATGAATAGGTAACGAAGTCGAATTGCTACTTTTGTTCAACCAAAATAGGCGCTTCAAACCTTAAAAATAAAGCTATCTTTTCACTCACTGTTATATGAACACCAAAAACAATTTCCATCTAAAACGCGCCAAAACTGACAGCTCAATAAAAGATGGCGCACTTAAAATGGCCGCCGCGCGCGTATTTATGTTATGGTAATTGATTAATTGGAATCGAGCGGCCGGCGGCGCGACAAAGTGCAGTTTTGTGCCGATCAAATAAAACGTACGCTGATTTAATTTAATTTTCACATCACTTCACGTTCCAGGAATCGTCTTGGGAAGCCGTTTTTGTGAGGTTTCCCGCCGAATTGAGCTGTCAAACTTTACGATTGAAATCTGCGGTTTTTGGCGGTATTCGAGTGTTTGTTGGTGAGAAAAGCGTTTTGTTTGAATAAAATCTGTTTACTGTTTTTATTTTACCGTAAATACTTCGTTAATTTAGGATTTAGGAGAGGAGAAAGAAGAGCTCTCAAGAACTAATTGCAAAACATGAACTCTACGAATGGGGCCCGTGTGGATTCCTAAATAAAACTGACATTACCTACTTTTAGAATAACACGGTATCTATGGAAAAGCTTAGGTTTGTAAACCTGGGGCCCGATTCTCCTAAGTTAATAATGTCAAAATCGAATAGAAATCGAATTGCAATATGATCGCAATAGCAGTTTTAACCATATCGGGCTTAAGTAAAATTAGGAGAATCGGGCCCCTGTAGCCAATCATCGTGCTGTATTTGTTTAGCCACGGCTGAGTAGTATGAAGCAGTTTTATACCTGACACTTCTAAACTATAGGAGGAATTATGATCTTGTTGTGAATTAGATGTTGAGCATGAGTGTCAATGGATATAGAGGAAGGAGGCCAAAGAAACGAGAGATGAATTGTGTAAAACAGTATGACAGTAAAAACTCTTAGTTGTGCGATGAAGTCAGATAAAAAAAGAATAAGGTAGGATAAGGGCAGGGGAACGACAGACAACTTCTTAACTCTGAGCTGCCAATCATTTTTGTCAACACTTTTCAAATACAAAACAGCAGTCGACATTAACAAAAAATACAATTACAATTCACACAAATACAATTCTGACGTCACAATACAAAATTGATAAGCATTGCCAACATGACGGGCGCGTACAAATCAATTAGGCGCGTTCATTTCAAGTGCATTACGAATGCACCGCGTCGCATCGTCTTTATACTGCCGACGGACGCGCGACGCATAATACTCAGTGTAGGCCGCAATTAAAAACTCGTTGCTTGGTGGTTGGTTTCACTGTTAAAAATATAGACAAAAATGAAGCTCCTATTATAATAATAAAATCCTGGATAAATAAATAAATCGTTTATTAAATTCAATTTTAATTTTTGCAATAATTTGAAAATAAAACATGGTTGCAGTAAAATCTTGAGTCAAAAAGATAATTATATGTCTTAAGAATTATTTGAAAATTTGCCACACGGAACAGCAAAACATGCAAAATAACATTAATTAAATATCTGAATATCAGAAAGTAACTTGATGGTAGCGTAGCTAACGAGGTTTCTTTCAAGCTACAGCAATGCCTAGAAGTTATTATGACTGTGGTGAATTTGGCATAACAGTGACAACTCTAAGTAATGGAAACATTAGGTATTGTAACTTACGAAACTCCAAAGGTATGCCATAAAAGAAATCCATTTCATTACGATTTGTTCAATATGAGGCATACGACACGGCGCAGTGAGACCAACCCTTAAAATTCAGGATGTTGACCATAAAAATAGATTTTGTAAAAAGGCTATCTATTTTTATAGCTTTAAACAGGTGTAGACATAAAAGTCAGAGCTTTTTATTAAATTATTTATAGCCGGAATATAAATCAGTTTATTAAGCAATCAAATGTGACAACTGTTGTCTTTGGTTCATGAGTCATGCATCCATTTCCTGTAGGATCCAGCCAGACAAAGTGAGACATTGAGTCATCCATCAGATTGAGGAGCTAGACAGACAAGCCGACAGTAAAAAAAGTCCACCTCCATATTTGGAACCGTCACAGGTCACCTTTTTTGAAGTTGGTTAGATACAGCAACTTATTGATCTCTCTCCAGTGGTGTCAGGTTGCCGTCCCATCGCGCTATAACAGCGAGGGAATAGTGAGTGCACCTGTGTCCAAGCAAATGTGCCTGCACTATAATATGTTCTGCGCAGCTGAAAAAAAATCATCGTGATGATGATTCTAGCCGATTTCTCATCTATTTTAATCTATCTTTGTCTATGGCAAACTTTATCGTTGCCAATGAAAAATGAGAAGCAATCAGCCCAGGTCTTTTGTTATTGTTTTGAGGTCTTTCAGCTCCAGTGGGTACCCTGGCCATAGCCTGCAGGGTTGCGGGGTTGTTCGCGCGAGTTACCGCGGCTTCAGAAGGAACATGGTGGATTTTAGCCAGTAAAAGTCTGTCACTTCCTCACGCTGCGCCTACAGCCGGAGTCATTTGATGATTTCCCCCCCAAAAAAGGTTCCTTAGCTCCATAGCTCAGACTTTTGATAGATTTAATTATGACAGCACTCCTAACTGTCAAATGTCACTGTCACATACCACATCTAACACAATATATCTGTACAGTTCACACATTATCACAGAATTCCTTCACGAAATATATACGGACAGCAGATAAACTTGACGATTTATCGATTTTTTCATTTTATTGCCAAATTGTTATTGGAATTCGTTTTTAATGTGATAATAAATTATTGTTGAGAATTTTGTGAGGAGGTTTATAAAATTCCAATGTTAAAGTGACGAGTTATTTTTTATGTACCTACATTGCATAAAAAACCTATTTATATTTAATTCGTTGTATTGAACACTGCTGACTTTTAGTCGACCGATAAAACTGATCGGACTCTCATAAAACAATATGATGATGAATGATAGTGAACACGTTACATCTTGTTTCCTTTTTTACATAATAAGTAATTTATAATTGGCTTTCCAATTGATAACCCATACTTTGAAAACAAAATACTTGTTATTTTTTCCTGCTGGATACAATTTCTTGGCTTTATTTGACGTCCAAATTACTTTTCCTTCTGAGTACTCTATTTCGGAGAACCTTAATGTAACTCAGCACGATGCCATTTAGCATATTATTTAGATTCATCTTTTAAGTTATTCTCTGATACATAAATAAAATATTAATTTGTCTCTATAATCTACTTTACTATACCCATTATAATTAATAATCGCTCATTTCTCATCATGTATTACAATTTTAATTTAACAACACAAAGTTTGCTTGCTAACGCTCCTCTAAGTTAAGCGTCCGGTAGTCGCGGCCGCGGACAAATGTCTTTATTATGTTAATAGCCGAACATTCTGCTTCTAAACGGATATTATGGACGGATTTATTAACGAATTATTGATTATTAATGTGCTATCGTTATTTTTAATGCGTTTTGTGTTGGTAATTTGTGGTTGCACTGTTAAGTATAAGTATAGTGTACGCGTTTTTGGATTTGCGTTGCTATTTGAGTGTCAATATGTAAAACCATTGGAGGTCATTCTAATATATCAAATTCTAAATTCTTTCCAAAGCAAATATTAGATAGCTTATATTGAGATCATATTCTGTTATTAGATTTTAAAAGGAATAATTGTTTCTCGCGGTTTCACCCTCATCTCGAGCTAACTTTTTCTCGATGAAATACAGGCCTATGTTAATCTATACTTGTATATACTAATACATATAATAAAGAAGAATATTTTTTTTATTTGACCCCAAAGGCTCCGAAACTACTTACTGGACCGATTTGGAAAATTTTCACATTGTTGGGAAGCTATAAAATTCCTGTGTAACATGAGCCATTTTATCCGGGTACGGGAAGAAGTTCCCCAGGGACGCGGGTGAAACTGCAACTAGTTTATTAGTTCCAGCTTTGACCTAAATATTTACCGTGCAAAAACAGTGACGTCACCCACATATTACGTCATCACTCAGAAATGATTAGAGAACGGTGCGAACAATTGTCATTCAGCGGCAGTACGCAATTTGTGCTTATTATCATAATCATAAGTAGGACTACATATTAAATGTACAGGTATGTATGTATACAGAATGATCTCAGACTGGCTATTTACTTAGGTTTGACACCTGAAGAAACGTCATCCTCATCTGTCTAGGCTTTTCCTAAATCTGTTGGGGTCGGCTTTAAACTACCAGTCAAGATTCCATAGAGCGAAATCTCTTGACGATGCGAGCCATGTCTAGAAGTACCTACAGCTTTCTGCATCAAGTGCTTGATCTAAGAGTCTCTTTAGGTGTGTTGTTCCACGAGCTCCTCAGAGAAAATCATTAAAACCAGCGGCACTCTGCTGAGAGCTAATGACTGCTGGGGCTGCGGAAATGTTCGCGTGAGTTATATACCACGGCCCTGGTACACTGTGAGCAAGAAGGAATATGGTGGGTTTTAGTCAGTAAGAGTATGACACTCCCTCACGCTGCACACACAGCCGGAGCCGTCATTTGATGAATTTCTACAAAAAAAGAACCTGCTAAAAAGGGTATAAAATCAATAAAATCAACTTTATTATTAACTAGCTTCCGCCAGCGGCTTCGCCCGCGTAGTGTGTTGATAAAAAGTAGCCTATGTGTTAATCCAGGGTATCACCTATCTACATACCAAATTTCAATCAAATCGGTCCAGCCGTTTTTGCGTGATTGAATAACAAACATACATCCATACATTCTCACAAACTTTCACATTTATAATATAAGTAGGATTATTTTTTTGTTTCTAGGAGTCGAACCATTAGGTACTCGATAGTGATGTCAACACTTCTGCCATTGACATTTTATTTGACCTTCATTTCCTAACGTCACACAATACAAATTATTCCTAACCCAAAAACAAATCACAATTAGACTACCACAAAACAATTACACATAATAAAAAACATCAAACAATTAAATGTCGTCATTAATTAATATTAAATTAATTGCATCTATTGTTACAAATTAGTCACAATGGCGACTGTTGGCGCGAAATGTATCCAATATGGCGGACAATTATGAGTCGATTGCGCGCCAAATAAGTACCGAAACGATTGTATGCAAAATTTTGTGATGCATGCGCCTGATTGATAATAATGTTCTGTGCTTGCCAAAGTTTAGGTTATGTTACACTGTTGGGTTTAAAATTGGGGCACGTAAGCAGGGGAAAACTGGGTTTCTATTACGCTTAAAATGATTTTTTGAATTTTCAAGATATTTTTGGGTGCTGGAGTAGGTGAGCTACATACAACTAAAGAAAAATGACCTGGATCACAAACTTTCAGACTAAAGATAGATCTTTATAAATAGGTAATGTAGTCAACGTTGAGACTGACTTACCTAGAGCTTACCTAGGGGTATTAGGATACCTACCCGGGTAACTGGGATGAGGAGGTCAGATAGGCAGTCGGAAACTCAAACTGAAACTCAAACTCAAAAACTTTTATTCAAATTAGGCTGATAAATCAGCACTTTTCGAACGTCAACAAACTCCCCAGCAACACAAGTCTGTCTGTTATGTTTGAAGGCTCCTTGCGAAATACTGGTCCTCATCTGCAACCGGTTAAACTGAGAGCTGATCCCAAACATAGTGGAGAAAAGACTAGGCAGATGAGATGATGACTCGACAAAACACATAAATAAAGTCTAGCACTAAAAAGGTTGACAACCACTTCCAGTCATTCGACAGCATACAAATACCTCGATTATCGATTAGAAACCGATTTTCGAGAATCGATTTTACGATATAAGGATATAGATTCAATAATAGTGCTTAATTAAATTATTAGGTATTTTTATAGCATTTTTATGAACAGTCTATTGTGTGGGGTATTTAAGATTCTGATACAGTGCGAAACCAGACTGATGTTGTATTTTTAATTTCTGGACGCCATTTTCCTTGTCTGAAGTCTCTTAAGGCCCAGCGCACACCGCTGGAAGCGCGTCGGAGCGCGACAACAATTTAATATAAACCTTAACTACCTTGACATACGGTCTATGTGCTCTCTTATGTACTCTCTTTATACTTCCCTTATGTACTCCTTTTATGTAGTACCCTTATGTCCTCGCTTATGTACTCTCTTGTGTACTCTCTTGTGTACTCTCTTATGTACTCTCTTATGTACTCCTCTTATGTACTCCCCATGTGTACTCCTCTTATGTACTCTGTAATGTACTCTTATGTACTCTCTTATGTACTCTCTTATGTACTCTCTTATGTACTCTCTAATGTACTCTCTTATGAATTCTCTTGTGGACTCTCTTATGTACTCTCTTATATACTTCCTCATGTACTCCTTTTATGTACTACCCTTGTGCACTCTCTTATGCACTCTCTTATGTAGGTACTCTCTTATGTACTATCTTATGAACTCTCTTATGGACTCTCTTACACCCACCCACAGACCTACAGTTTTGGTAGTGTTACTTAGCCACGGACTCCTCAAGAAACTGTTACTGTAACAGCTTTTTTATCGTCCCACTGCTGGGCTGCGGCCTCCTCTCACACGGAGAAGGATTGAGCATTGATCACCACGCTTCCTCAAGAAAAGCTAATTTTCATAAAAATATCGAGGTCACATTACATTCTCAATCAATGAAACATTCTACCATGACTCATAGAGCCGTCAATAAAATATGCTAACCGTAGACAAGGATATTAATACTCAGCCAGGTGTCTATGGCAGCGGTTAACAGTCATAAACTCTATGATTGCTTCCGAATTAACTGTGGTTTGAATATTAATCGGTTTATAGTTTCTTGTAACCGAATTGTTATGGTTAAGTGGCCATTCAGTTAGGTTTAACGTGCAGTGTTCTTAGAAGTTAAACGTTCGTTCTTACCTAAATAGGTATGTAGCTAGATAATTCAGGCCTATTTTTACTGGGACCTCTTATGACATTATTACTCGTAAAGTAGTAAAACTTCGAATATTCTTATGTAACTTTCATATACATATATAACGTCGTAATGTAATTAAAATTATGTTTATTAATCACATTCAGAAATATTTACAATTTTAAAAAGTATCCTAGTAAAAAAACAAAAACTTAAAAAACTTTTTGGAATACCTACATTATTTTTGGTTTACATGGCGTATTTAATTTTATCCACATACTGTAACCCTCTACGTGATCGAATCCGAAACGAGGAGATCCGTAGACGAACCAAAGTCACCGATATAGCCCACCGGATTAGCTAGTTGAAGTGGCATTGGGCAGGCCACATTGCTCGCAGAGCAGATCATAGAGTATAGTAATTACGAAAAGGGAGCAGATGGCCGATGGGGCCGAAAAGTGCTGGAGTGGAGACCACGGACTAGCAAGCGCAGCGTAGGACGTCCACCAACAAGGTGGACAGACGACCTTATAAAGGTCGCCGGAAGACGCTGGATGCAGGTCGCCTCCAACAGGTATCTGTGGATCTGTGTGTCTCTAAGGGGGAGGCCTATGTTCAGCAGTGTACGTCCTATGGCTGAGATGATGATGACGATGATGACTGTAACCCCGAAGTTGACCGTTCTGAATTTAATTTCCTTGAAAACCCAGCAGGTCTAGAATCATTATGCAAATTAAACTAAACCAAAGTCTAAAATACTTTTTAACCACCACAGACAAACAGGAACCAGTCCGCCATATTGGGTATCATTCGCGCCAAAACTCACAGAAACGTCAATGGCGCCCAAATTGACCCAACGGGGTTGATTTATCGTCGATTCATTAGAAATGAGGTGTAATGCGAGCTTTGAATGTTAATTCATTATTGTTGCAGTTGCTTGGAGTGCTTGGGTAGTTAGTTTTAGAATACTGCAGTCTCAACAGGGGCCCGATTCTCCTAAGTTTACTTAAGCGACATACGATTCACGTTCGACTCGGTTCGACTGAGATCCAATCCCGACTCGATTACGATTGAAGCGTATGTGGCATTCCGCTATTTTTTCTTTGAAATAAACGTTTTTATCCTTTTCTGTCATTCAATAATGAATCATTTTGTCTGCAAATAATTTACGATTGCAAAATGATTGTACAGCAAACTACCATCACTCGTATAGACCAAAATCACCAAAATAGCAGACCAATCGCACACCAATCAAATGTCAATCGAATACGATTGGTCTTTTATTAGTAGCAGAATGCCCGATATGGTTAAAACTGCTATTGCGATCATATTGCGATTCGATTTCTATTCGATTTTGACATTATTAACTTAGGAGAATCGGGCCCCAGTTGGCCGGAAAGTTGTCCGGAAAGTTGTTTTTTTTTTATTCCAGTCAAAGTTTTTTGTGGTTCTGATACTGATCTAAATACCTGATACTTGTTATGTGGGTAGGTACATTCTGCCATTCATCTTCATACTGATTTATGAACCCAAACAAACTATTGGCCGACTTAAAGTTTGGTATGAATGTACTGTCTAAATCCCACAGTGCCTAAAGACAAAAGTCTTCAATCAGTGCGTCCTACCTGTCATGACTTACGGAGCCGAAACGTGGACACTATCGGTACGGCTGGTTCACAAGTTTAAAGTCGCTCAGCGGGCTATGGAAAGGGCTATGCTCGGCATTTCTCTGAGGGATCGCATCAGAAATGAGGTAATCCGTCAGAGAACCAAGGTCATCGACATAGCCCACCGAATCAGCAAGCTGAAGTGGCAGTGGGCTGGCCATATTAGCCGAAGAACCGATAACCGTTGGGGTAAACGAGTTCTAGAGTGGAGACCGCGCCTCGGCAAGCGTAGTGTAGGACGTCCTCAGGCACGGTGGAGTGATGACTTGCGCAAGACGGCTGGCAGGAGCTGGATGCGAGAAGCCGAAAATCGATCTCAGTGGCGTGCACTTGGAGAGGCCTATGTCCAGCAGTGGACTGCGATAGGCTGATGATGATGATGAATGTACTGTACAAACATTATACAGGAACCTATAAATGACGTCAAATCATATTTACAACCTATTGTCTCACAAATAGACTGAGCCAGTACTAAGAAGAAGCCTGGGGCCCGATTCTCCTAATTTTACTTAAGCGACATACAATTCACATTCGACTGCGATCCAATTACGATTGAAGCGTATGTGGCATTCCGCTATTTTTTCTTTAAAATAACGTTTTTATCCTTTTCTGTCATTCAATAATGAATCGTTTGGTCTGCAAATGATTTACGATTGCAATATGATTGTAGAGCAAACTATCGTATAGACCAAAATCACCAAAATAGCAGACCAATCGCAAACCAATCCAATGTCGTTGGAATACGATTGGTCTTATATTAGTAGCAGAATGCCCGATATGGTTAAAACTGCTATTGTGATCATATTGCGATTCAATTTCTATTCGATTTTGACATTATTAACTTAGGAGAATCGGGCCCCTGGCCGAATTTCAGTAAGGTGATTAGCTGCATGAGACGTACAGTCTACTTATTACAGTGCACTTCAGCACTTAAGCAGACACAGGTGCACTCACTATTCCTTTACTCTCATAGCCCGATGAGACGAAAATCTGACACCACCGGAGAGAGATCACAAGCAGGACCGGTATTAGCGTACTCTCCCAGTCACCAACTTCTGACATTTCAATTTCAGGCCGTGAAAGTTTCTAAAAATTTTTAGACCCCCAAATAAAGTCAAATTCAAAGCTTGTATACAGTTTTGTAATAATATGTTTCAAAGACAGGCATATAATATTAGTATTTTCCTCAGCTGAAACAAAAAAAAGGCATATAATATTAGGAATCACTATGCCTTGCTCGAAAAGCGTAGGTACAGACAAACGGTGCAGTCAGCCTATAGATACAATAAATAACACCTTTAACTCGTAATCTATTAAAACCTATTATGTAAAACACATATAATAATTTGAATAGTGTAATCTTATCTGACCGGATGTTACAAGTGTGAACAGATCAATTTCAAACTCAATGAAACTCGATGACTTTTGAAAAAAACGAAACAATAGACCATAGACAATCCCGCCAAAATTACCAAACAAACGCTCTATGGTTGTGATATTATCTGTTGGGTAGGGATACGTGAGAGATGATTTTTTGGGAAATGGTTCTGTAGATTGTGGTTTTAATGGCCTGACTAAAGATTTATCACTTAGGTATCTAATATATAAGTATATATAAAGTATAGGTATATAAATAAATAAGGATGAAAATGAACATATGAATATTTCAAAATTATCCAGACATATTTACATTTATCTATATAACATAATCAAACGGAAGAGTTTGATAGTCATTTTAAACGTGGAAATCTCAGGAATTACTAAACCAATTTGAAAAACCTCAAGCGGCGGAAATATAGTGGCCTTGTCGGCAACTATATTTTCGAACCGATTGGGGTTGAAACCCTCGGGTCGTGGGGTCCGAATGCGCACACCCTATTTAAAGATCTGTCTAGGCGGCTGGTTGACGCTTCTCGTGACCAAAAGGCTGGCTATTACCTCGGACAAAGGATCAGCATGGCCATCCAACGAGGTAATGCTGCCAGCCTCTTGGGTACGCTCCCAGTTGACAGCGATGGGGATGAATTTTTTGACGCCTTTTAGACATAGTGTATTTTTTTTTAATTGTTTTACTAGGATAGTTTTTTTTTGTGTTGTAAATATCTGTGTATATAACTATTTGAAAAATATTTCAGTGTTAGGTAGCTCATTTATTTTTATTTAAGGAAGGCTTTAGACGCGGAATGGTTGCCACACAATGGTAAGCCAGAAATATATCTTGATTAACTTGACTAACTCAAATTAAAAAGGATCTATATTAAGTACATACATACAAGTACCTAACTTACCTACATAAGATTTTTTTTATAACAATACTTAAATGCAGGATCTCCAAAGCAACATATTAAATAATAAAGTGTTCTCAAAAAGTGACAGTACAATATGTAAATAAGATTATTTAGCGTAGTGCCGCGTCACGCAACCAATTTGTGGGGCCCGCCATCTTTGTATTGATTGTGGCACGAGAGAATACGTGGAGACGATTTATATGATTTTAATTTTATGCTAGTTTCTAACAGAGATTTCACCTGCGTCTTGTGCGAGCTACTCCGCGCTCCTGGATAACTGATCGTCCTTAGACTTCTCCGGTAAATGGTCTTTCTGATGCTGAAGGATTTTTTACATCAGTCCAGTGGTGTCGGATATTAAATAAACAAAAGTAACTCTTCAGCTTTATTAAGATATTAAGTAAGTAGTATTACTGTTACTGTTCAGTAACAATAGAGGTTCTTGAAACGGCTTTCCCTGTGTGTAGCTAGTCTCCCACATGCTTTTGGATACCTATACAAATAAAACAAAATAGCTACTTAAATTTTCGCAAAGTTAACTTATGAAATATTGGTAGGAAAAGAAAATGAGTAGGTAATTTTATGACAATTAATTTACTTAGTACCAAAGGGCTTTTTTCACAAAACAATTCGACTCTACATCCCTTGCTCCGATCACCATATTGAAATTGGAACGCTCAGCCATAGACAATAACGATGGTATCGATGGCCGCTTAGCATACTACACCGTTTAGTTTGGCAAACGCACAGTTTAGCTATATTCTCTTGGAAACAGTTGTGAAGCTACGTACTAACGTTCTTAACAATGTCAGTCACACTCGCATGTGCTCGCTGCACGACACTCAGTGCTGACAGCACCGAGAGAAGTACATCAAACTCGTCGATGCACGTGCGTGTGTGAGTGACATTTTAACGAACGTTAGTACGTAGCTTCACAACTGTTTACAAAAGAATATATCTAAACTGTGAGCAAAGGCATCGGTCATACAGCCGCAAACCATTTTGGTTAAACAATTAATAATAATCGTATTCCGTTTATGTAAGGAACTTGGTTTAATGGCGCCCTGAATTGTATGGGTTTCCGTTGGTTATGACGGTTTTAATTAGCAATTAGACCGTAGTGCGGTTAGGACTTCTAACTTATAACTAACGTCTATCGGTCCTAACTGTTTCTTGCGGTTTCTTTCGCTGTTAGAAGCAAGATGGTTTACACACCAAAAAAATTTAAATCTATACTAATATTATAAAGCTGAAGAGTTTGTTTGTTTGTTTGTTTGAACGCGCTAATCTCAGGAACTACTGGTCCGATTTGAAATTTTTTTTCAGTGTTAGATAGCCCATTTATCGAGGAAGGCTATAGGCTACTTTTTATCCCGGTACGGAAAGAAGTTCCCACGGGATGCGGGTGAAACCGCTGGCAGAAGCTAGTCTATACTAATATTATAAAGCTGAAGAGTTTGTTTGTTTGTTTGAACGCGCTAATCTCAGGAACTACTGGTCCGATTTGAAAATTTCTTTCAGTGTTACATGGCCCATTTATCGAGGAAGGCTATAGGCTACTTTTTATCCCGGTACGGAAAGTAGTTCCCACGGGATGCGGGTGAAACCACTGGCAGAAGCTAGTAAATCATAAAAGACAATAGAATCATGCATGTGCAAAGTCATATTCAAAAGTTTCATTTACTTTTTTATCTGGTTAAATATCCCAAATAGGATACCTATCGAAGCGCCTAATAAAGATAACATTATTCGCTATTTTAAGTTTTCTTTATTAACTGTGTTTCGGTGGACTCTTAAGAAAAGTTAAACACTAAGTACTTACTTGCACAGTTGCAAGGAGAAAGTCCGACTTCGAAAATATAACCCTTAACTATAGTTTAGGAAGATTGAAAGAAACCCTTAAGTCGGTATATTCAGGGGCCCGATTCTCCTAATTTTACTTATGCGACATACGATTCACATTCAACTGAGATCCAATCACGACTCAATTACGATTGAAGCGATTATGAGATGTGGCATTCCGGTATTTTTTCTTTGAAATAAACTTTTTTATCCTTTTCTGTCATTCAATAATGAATCATTTTGTCTGCAAATGATTTACGATTGCAATATGATTGTAGAGCAAACTACCGTATAGACCAAAATCACTAAAATAGCAGACCAATCGCAAACCAATCGAATGTCGTTGGAATACGATTGGTCTTATATTAGTAGCAGAATGCCCGATATGGTTAAAACTGCTAATGCGATCATATTGCGATTCAATTTTGACATTATTAACTCAGGAGAATCGGGCCCCAGACTGCAGGTTCAACGCGGTCGAACCGAAACAAACCTAACTATGTAGGTAGGTACGAGTAGCTAGTTTGGCTATCATTAAATATCTCAAGCTTAATTAATTTAGCTCATTAAATGTTCTAACAACATACCAATCAGCTCTGCAGTGATCCGAATCTTTAATTAGAAAGATCATTCATTAATTACAACGTATGTTAATGGTCTAGCCATTTGGCTGAAGTTAAGCTGTAAGGCTGTGATTACCAAGCATAATAAGCTCTCAAGTATGAGGGCGCGGGTTCGATCCCAGGTCAGGCAAGTACCAATGCAACTTTTCTAAGTTTGTATGTACTTTCAAGTATATCTTAGACACCATTGACTGTGTTTCGGATGGCACGTTAAACTGTAGGTCCCGGCTGTCATTGAACATCCTTGGCAGTCGTTACGGGTAGTTAGAAGCCAGTAAGTCTGACACCAGTCTAACCAAGGGGTATCGGGTTGCCCGGGTAACTGGGTTGAGGAGGTCAGATAGGCAGTCGCTTCTTGTAAAGCACTGGTACTCAGCTGAATCCGGTTAGACTGGAAGCCGACCCCAACATAGTTGGGAAAAAGGCTCGGAGGATGATGATGTTCAGTTGGCATTCAATTCAAAGAGAGGAAAACGGTAAGGTGAATACACATTTTTGTTGTAGGAACCTTTGATGATATTTATTTATTTATACTTTTTACACATTGTGCAACGGCGTACTTTAGGCGTTCTCTACCAGTCTAACTTAAAGTAGTGATGAGATAGAAGATAAGTAAGTAAGCTGCAGTCATTTACTGTTTCTGGCTTTTAACGAATTTTAACAGAAATTCATTCCTATTGCTAGCATCTTAAACTAAGGCGCTCGTTAGACGATCAAAATGAGCTTGTTGGCCTTTTAGAGTTAATACTGAACTGACGACGATGTTTAGCGACAAAAATTTTACTGTAAAATTGCACAATATTACTGTACGGCAAGGAGATCTAAGTCATTAAAATCCTTGCTGAACATGATCAATGTGAAAAGAAGGAAAAAGGAAGATAAATGATTTTGTTTTCAATACCTAGCCAGTAGATAAAGTCTATAAAATTAAATAATTTTCGTATTTTTTTTTTTTTTGACGACTAGAAGCCGTTAATTAAATAATTAATTTCGTAACGGTATTCAGGTATTATATAGGTACATTTATTGCTGACAAAAAATATACCTATAAACTTATAAATCATGCTTATCTACTTATCTTTTGGTATCTTTTACCGAATAAATAAACGTCATAATAGTTATGACGTCTTTAAACTGCGTGCGTCTATTGTTTAGAATGCGGCGTCGTCACAATGATCAAAATTAATTTATATTATGGTGAGTAATGCTGATAATTAAGTACCTATTGCTGCGATGCGTTTCATTTTAGTACCTATTATTTGTCTACTCAACTACCTCAAGACTCGTTAAATAAGTTTTTATGAGTCTTATTTTTACTGGTTTGATAAACACTACAATATCTATAAATTAAAAATGAGTTGAAAAGCGTAGCAATTAAAACAACATATTTTTTCACAAGAAATCAAAAAGAAAAATCTAAATGCCAATTTCCACTAGAACATATAAATCCTGCTAGCGCCATCTGTTATCGAGTAGCGCAACTAAAATTCTGAAATTCTATTTATAAAACATAACCTTGTCTATGGCACTTGGCACAAGTACCCGAATGAAGTTCAGTTTTGACAGTTGTAATGTAACAGTGGTCATCCTAGTTTTTTTATACCTCCTTGCATTTTGATACCAAAATATTAGATATTCGTAAAGTGGTATTACGTGAACAAGATGAAAATGAGAACCCACGCATATCGGGAAAGGTGGAATGCGACCCGCTAGCGACGGTGAGTACAACACGAGTTCCTTACTATAATGCTAGTGCCTGTATTTTTAACTGATTAAAAAAAACCGTAGTCAATTGGCTGTTAACCTTTTAACTAAAAGCGGGAGACGCGTAATTCGACGCTATGCCATGTATAATTTTATTACTATTCGCTCGACGGCGCATACATTAGCGGGAGGACGGTCGCCCACATTCGTTTTTCGGTGTATAGCATTAAAACGCCTAACTGTAATCGTTACTTATCAAACGTAATTGTTTCTTTATCTATATTAGTACAAATTTCATATTTAAACCCTTGATTGGGCGTAAACTGCTTGATATAATACATGTTAACTATATGCAAAGTTTATTATCATTGTTATATTAATCAGTGATTGTGGTTTTAATAATTGTGCGAAAAAGTATATTTGTTGGCTGAACGCGAAATATCATAACGCATATTTAGTGCGAAAAAAAATATGCAAGGATTTTTAAGAGGTAAGTTATGGTGTTTATATTTTTTTTTACATATTGCAAGCTAAATATTTAATTGTTTATTTACAGTTAATTTATCTATATGAGCAATTGTTTTCTTCAAGTGCATTTATAAATAATATGCTAGTATGTTATTTATATTTATCTGGTTAAACTGGAACAACAATGCTGAAGAATTTAAGACATAAATAGCTGCCCTTGTAAACAACCCAATGCAACCTTTTTTTATTTTTTTTTTACTCCATTATTATTTTGAATCAGAATTTGGTCAAATCATTAAGTATTAAGGTTTTATTTAACATCAATAATGTATGTTCTGAGCTTACAGTTTTTAAATAATAAATTATAGATTAGTGTTCTGGGAAACAAACACTGGTAGTCAGCTGAATCTGGTTACACTGGAAGTTGACCCCAAAATAGTTGGGAAAAGGTTAGGAAGATGAAACAAACATCACATTGAGTCTAATAAGCTTGTTCATAATTATTATTTAGAATAGAACATTGATTTATACAGAATATTTTTAAAGCCTACTGTTTATTCTACCTATAAATAATCCTTATTTATCTTATCTATGCAAATATTGTTTTAATGGTGGCTTGCAAAATTGGGCGCAATATTTATAATATTATTGCATTTTTAAAAACTATAGGGACCTTATACTCTGTTTGAGTAGGCACTTAAAAAAACTCAAATTAAAAATGAAATATGGCTAAAATTCAATGTTAAAACAATAATGATTGAATCCCCTTAATCAGTTGAATCGTTGTATTTTTAAATGTATTTGTGTAAAAAGTCCTATCAAGATTGTTCACCTTTTTTTAACTACCTCAACTAATAAGGTATAATATAAAAATTAATCGCATCATTGTTTTTTACTATTCTTTATGTAGAAAAACAAAGTCTACTGGTCATTTTGACAATCTACAACTGATAACCGTTCCATATCTTTCGAAATAGTTAATTCTTAATCTAACCATGTAACAATGATTGGAAATATTTAAAATATACCTCAGTATTATCTTATAGATGACTATCAGTTACTTTATCTTGTTAAAACTGTTTTTGAATTGTAATTATCTATGATTATACTTAGTTCATGTAACTTTTTAATCTTGGATTGTAAAAACTGCTACTGCACGCGTTAGGTGCGCACGTACAACATGTTTTTGGAAATCATCGTAGGTACTTATTTTGTAAAAAATATACCATGATTGATTTCCCTGAGAGGTTAAGCTGCAATCTCGCGGTCATGAAATGGATGGGTGAGCTATGTCAAACGACGAACGCGCGAAGCTACTGAACTGATTCAAAAAAAATAATTCATTGTTGAAAGCTAAATACTTCTTGTGTAATATAGGCTATATTTCATCCCGGTAAGGGCAGTAGTTCCCACGGGACGCGTATGAAAGCAATACTAAATGAACAGAAATAAAATTAACACTTTTGGTCAGGCTAAAATAGAGTGGTAAACTTAGTTTAGGTACCAATATTAGCCAGCATTTTGAGGTCAGTTAGAAGTCGCCCGATATCGATAAAATGCATCTTGATATAACTGGTAACTACCTACGGAGTGACAAAACCACTTTTTTTATAATAATATGACTAAATATCTAAGCGGCATCCATTAAGGTGCGTTTTGGAAGCTTACTATCGACTGCAACTGCTGATCGCACATGCAGCGACTGCATTAAATTGGTCGATATCTGAGTTCGACTGCACGTGCTGCTGCAAGGTCTACCTATCTGACCTCCTCAACCCAGTTACCGTGGCAACCCAATACCCCTGCAGCAAAACGGAGCGGAGCGAAGATTTTTTTCCAACCATTAGAATTTCTCCATACATGGATACTTACTACTCAATGGGTGGACACGAGGTGTAATGACACGATTAGAAAATTCTATTAGTTGTTTAAAAACTTTCCTTCTCCGTTTCCCTTTTGTGGAGTTCAGCGTTTAAATAAGCTGCGTGTTTCGGAAAGCACCTCAAGACAGGAGTCGGGAGATGTGACCAAATTATATGTATACACACATAGTAGCAACTGTCATACGCTGTGTTCGACTTCATATATGGGAACGCTTAGCCTGAACTCAGACATCATTGGCCCTTTTTATATTTTTTCAATAATCGATAAATAATAGAATAGAATAGAATATAATCATTTATTTGCCATAAACATGTGTATACATACATACACACGCAGGTGCATGTGTGTAAGATGGTACAATTGAATATGTGCTTAAAAACATAAGTATGTGCATTTGCCATGGCATGCAAATATTTGTAAAATTATTTATGAACTAAAAAATAAACAATAAACATTTCCTACTTAAAATCTAATATTTTTTCATCGAGAAACTCTTTAAAATTGTAGTGGCGTCCAGAGTAATTTTTAGTCACGGTAGCTTCTCTCTGAGATCAGCCATCGGCGCAGGACATGCAGACACAGGTGCGCTCTCTATTTCTTCACTCTGATAGCCCGAAGAGATGAATCAGCATATTGTTCCTGTGGTTATAATTTTCGCCATATACTTAGCGTAAAAAATCTGATTAGCACAAAGTTCAATTAATCGTATTCGACAAATAAACCAATGAACAAATTAGAAAGGTAATGGAAAATATCTCGAGAAAACCTGGCCTTTCCAGTCTGAAGCGACTTCCTATAAGCCCTCCTCCACCCAGTTACCTGGACAACACTTCAGACGTCAGTTCTTCAGTTTTTCTGGCTTCTGAAAACGAAACGCAGAAGAATTCGTCTTGACATTGGTCACCAGAAACCAACCGCTTCAAGCCTTGCTGATCCTTATAATCTATTTATCGAAATTTCCCGGATAAACTATATGACCCATGGCTCATGTTACGCGTCACCCATAGTGCAGTTTTCGAACAGTGAAAGAGAGTAGTTTCGAGGTCTATACAGTACAAAGAAACAAAAAAATCCTCTCTATAATTAGTAATTTAGATATAGAAAAACGAGTATATATATAACTAGCTTCTGCAGCGGTTTCACCCGCATCCCGTGGGAACTACTTCCCGTACCGCGATAAAAAGTAGCCTATAGCCTTCCTCGATAAATGGGCTATCTAACACTGAAAGAAATTTTCAAATCGGACCAGTAGTTCCTGAGATTAGCGCGTTCAAACAAACAAACATACAAACTCTTCAGCTTTATAATATTAGTATAGGGTAAGTCCGGGGGAGATGGCCCTACTAACTTAAAGACTCTATTGTGAAAGAATTATGATGAATAAAACATTGAATTAGTAAAGAACTTAAACTTTATTTATTAATCTTCTAAAACATAAATGATAAATGACTTTAAAGAACGTAAACAATTTAAATTTAAAAAAAAAACTAGGACTGGCCATCTCTCCCAGAGTGTCCGGGGGTGGTGGCCATAGTGGTCGGGGAGAGATGGCCAGTACTCTTTTTGCCTTTTCCTTTCCCCTTGAAATGTTTTCCTTTCTTTTCTTTCTCCTTTTTTCCATATTGGCGCAGAAGGAACACATGTCCTCAAATTCGGTGCAATTTTCGTGCGCCCAGAACATGCAAATACGGCATTGAATCCAGTCTTCGACTAGTTGTGTCCTGTAATAATTATCACCACAACTTCTGCGTTTATCTTTCTCTCTATCTTCAGATTCACTTTTAGACGTATCATTGAAAACGATGGGAACTTCTTCGCAACTGCTATCAGACAATCTACGAATTGCCTTTCATTTCTTAACAGTGTTTTTTTTCTTGGTCTATCAGTCTCAGTTTCTTTTTTTACTATTTTTGTTTTTTTTTTTAACTTTTTTTCTTTTTCATTTTCTTTTAATTTTCGTTTTTCAATATGCTCTTCAGATCATTCGTTTAGTTTTACAGGCAGTGGAGATATTTCGTTCAGTAATCTAGTCGGTGTTGATTAGTCCACACCTTTTAACCTTCTTTGTAAGGTTTTCCTTGAAATATAATATAAATTAAAGAGGCCCTATATACGGTCATCCCTCCACTTTGCACTTCTGCCATAGCATTTTTTAAGTCTTTCTCGATCCAGGCACCTCGTCCAGCATCCACCTTTCGTAAATATTGATTAGGCATCTGTAGAAAATATTTAATTTTTTAAATAAATTTAAATTAGCACATTAAATTTTATGGCTATCTCTCCCGTAAGTTCTATGGCTATCTCTCCCGATTGTCCGGGTGAGATGGCCACATAACTTAATAAAAGCAACGTCTCGATTTTGTAGTTGATTTTAAGGTTAGAACACGAGAAAGTATCTTACTTTCCAAAAAAAGTTCGAAAACGGACACAACTTTGAAAGCTTTTTTGTGACCATCTAATACGTCAACCCCTTAGCTTAAATCAAACGCGTCATTAAAAAACAAAGTCAAATTACTCACCTTTCCATAATTTATTCGCAAAAAAATTCACTCACACTTGTTGCGCGTGCCAAAACGACTCCGAACTAAACGAAATTAGTGCCATCTATGAATTATTACTTGAACTGTTTTCAATTGGCCATCTCTCCCATACGGCCATCTCCCCCGGAATTACCCTAGATTAGTATAGATAGGTATGACCCGCCCCGTTATACGCTTCGCCCAAAATGCAGTTTAGCATAAACTGAACAGGTATTCATAGTTCATTTATATGCAAAAATAAAACTAAATAAGTAGTAGGTACACTAGGAATTAATAACTAAATTGTCTGTATTTACTCACCTTACAAAATAAGTACAGTTTGTAACTACAACCTGCTATTGTGACGACATATATTTATTACTAGCGACCCGCTCCGGCTTCGCACGGGATAACAGTATTCCCCTACTATTTAATGTATGTTATTATGCATATAAACCTTCCTCTTTAATCACTCTATCTATTAAAAAAAACCGCATGAAAATCGGTTGCGTTGTTTTAAAAATTTAAGCGTACAAAGGGACATAGGGACAGAAAAAGCGACTTTGTTTTATACTATGTAGTGATATCTAACTCCTTTCATCGGTTTCACGCGTGTTCTGAAGGAATTACTACGCACATGGATATAGAAAGTAGCCTACAGCCTTCCTCGATAAATGGGCTATCTAACACTGAAAGAATTTTTCAAATCGGACCAGTAGTTTCTAAGTTAGGAAGATTTTTTTTGTCTCTCTGTGTTGTTGTAATATTGCTGAACCTATATAAGTGAATGATGTGGAAATATGGAAAGCAGGTAAGTAAACAATATTACTAGTTTTTACTCGCGACTTTGTCCAGATAAAGTTCATCAAGGGAATCGGAAAGCGGAATAACTATTCAGGTGTGTAGTGATCGACCTCTTTCTCTATGTATTTTGAAGTCGACCAAAAATCATCTGCCAAGCCTTTTCCCAACTATTTTGGGGTCGTGTTCCAGTCTAATAGGATGCTGCTGAGTACCAGTGTTTTATATGAAGCGGATGCCTATCGGACCTTCTCAACCCAGTTACCAGAGCCACCCGATACCCTTGTAGGTCAATCAAAACAAAAAAAATTATGCTCACATGCTTGCCAAGGTTTTCCAAATTTCCGTAATGTTGTGACCTATACAAAAATACAAAAACCTTATTACATTACATTTCCTGCATTTGAGTAAGATCTTAAAAAATTCATTCGTCATAATTTTTTGACTTTACAAATCTTTGAACAGATGTGAGTTGAAACTGACTTTGAAAAGTTAAACTTTGTACCGCAGTGTACGAAAACAATTTTGTTCACATTCAATACATTTTTTTTTGCAAAATATGATACCCATAAAAACTATATTAGGTATAGAAGTTGTGGCTAAGCGACAGCCGCAAGTCCGAACAAAGGTTGTCTGCGTCTAGTGCTATCGGCCTATAGATTATTTGGCCTAATGAGTTTCTCCAAACCTCGGACAACTCGTAAAAGGTGAACGCCCATTCATAAGGCCCGAAAGCGTCGAATTTTAGAACTCTAAATAACATTCATACAATTCTTACGTAGACCTGGATGAAAGAGTGAAATCGCTGACTGATATGATGATTCATGCTTCCGTCTTCCGTCCATTACTGCATACTCTTGCTTTCCAAAAAAACAGTAATAATCTGACTGCGTCCAGAGCTTACTCGCGAGCTTCGTCAGGTCGTCCGACCACCCCTTTAGTAGCCGTCCTACGAAGCACAAAGGAATACTAGCATTGTAAAATCCTCGCCAAACTTTTTTTCCTCACGGAACGTTCAATACTCAATACTCAATAACTTTATTGCAGACCATAATGTGTACAGGCTGGTGGGTAAAATTAAAAGAAACAATTATGGACCCTGTCGGGCACAGCAAAGTTAGTTTTTAGAGGAGAGGATGAAGAGCGCTTTTTAAACATAATAATATTGAAATAAATGTAGAAAATATTGTATTTAGATATTGGAGTAGGTATTATTTCTGTGTAGATTTTGATTGTGTAGATTTGTGTAGATTTTAGACGTTGCTCGAATCCCGCAGAGGGTGATAGAGGCGTACTTCTACTTGGAATTCAGTTGTGGACCGCCATTGAATTGGCGAGAATTGTGTCGATTTTCCAGCGTAACAATGTAAAGGTGAAGGCAAACGTCTTCAGGAAACCAGTCCTGGCGTCTAGCATTCTACTGGTTATAGGTAAACAAAGCTAAATCTAATAATCTAATAAATAGAACTAACTAGTCGTTTTCCCGCGGTTTCACCCGCGTCCCGTGGGAGCTACTGCCCGCACCGGGATAAAATATAGCCTAAGTTACTCGCAGATAATACAGCTTTCTAATGGTGAATGAATATTTAAAATCGGTCCAGTAGTTTTTGAGTTTATCCATTACAACCAAACAAACAAAGTTTTCCTCTTTATAATATTAGTATAGACGAATACCTATGTCATCAGGACCAGCAGTCTATAGTTTTAAAACATTTCAATAAAAAATAAAAACTGCCAGGGAGAGCCCAGCGAAAGAAGTATTTAATCAAATTCTTGCACAGCTTGACATAATCTACTGCACTACTTTCCGCCCGCAATTTCACTCGTTTCCCGAGATAACTACTTACCAGACCCAAATACAAAGAAGCCCATATCTCATACCAATATTCATCTACATTGCTGCCAAGTTTCTTCAAAATCAGATGAGCAGTTTTTGCGTGAGTAACAAACATAGCCACCAAACTTTCACGTTTACAATATATAATGTGATGTGTGATGATAGTAAAGATTCAGTTTACCCGATTATCATATTTCTATTATCTCCGAATCAGCGCTTTGTCCCACTGATGAAATTAAAGTAAAGACGTCATATAGATAGATAGGAAAAACATTGATCTTGACGGATTTTCCGTTTCAAACTTAAGTTTCCCCATGTTGTTTTCCTTCAAAGTCAAAGTCAAATCATTTATTTCATTTAGGCCTGTACAAGCACTTATGAATGTCAAAAATTATAAATAGGTTTGATTCTAGTTGCCCAATCCAAAAGTATCTTCCTATGGAGAAGAACGGGCAAGAAACTCCAAATAGGTATCTCCTTCATAGGTATCTCTGTCTAGCCTTTGCATAACTATGTTGGGATCGGCTTCCAGTCTAACTTGATGCAGCTGACTACTAGTGTGCCACATGGAGCGACTGCCTCCTCAACCCAGTTACCTGATCAACCCAACACCTCTATAGTAAGACTGGTTTTCAGACTTACTGGCTTCTGACTACCAGTAACGACTGCCAAATATGTTCAAAAGACAGCCGGGAACCAACAATGAAACGTGCCTTCCGATGGAAGAATTCGTCATGACAAGATAGTCACATATCCACGGACCGATGCCAAGCATTGCTTTTTACATTTCTTTTTTGACAAGACTGTATAGTGTATATGGAGTTTCTTGCCGGTTTTTCTCCGTAAGACTCACTTTTCGGAACCGTACGTACACAACAGCTATTGACGTTTTTTAAGCACCAGTAATAGATCTATCTATACTAATATTATAAAGCTGAAGAGTTTGTTTATCTGTTTGAACGCGCTAATCTCAGGAACTACTGGTCCGATTTGAAAATTTATTTCAGTGTTAGATAGCCCATGTATCGAGGAAGGCTATAGGCTACTTTTTATCCCGGTGCGGGAATTAGTTCCCACGGGATGCGGGTGAAACCGCTGGCAGAAGCTAGTATGAAATAAAAACCTTTGAATTTGCTTGACTTTTTTGGCTGTTAACTTAGCCACGAGCTTTTTTAACCAAGTTAACTACTCAATTCATATTTTTCATGCAGGTGCTTCTAACAGTTAGATTGAACCTACAATTTAACGTATGACGTCAATACATACGTAAATGCTAATTCGCTTAACCAGTCTAGTTTAGTTCCTACAATCAAATTGTAAGATGCAGCATCCTTTAGTGCACGCGTTCCGTTTTACGTGGGCAGTTAGAACTCAAATCGTTTGAAAACTACAGTTGTATAACTGTTTGTCTGTCTGTCTGTGGTAAAATCAGAAAGTACTGTACTGATTTTTTTTGCAGTTTTAACCAATAGATATACTGATTAATGATGAAGGCTTTTTAAGATCCCTGCATTTACCCAAGTATTTGCTCACGGGTTGAAATGGTCAATGATAACCAAAAATTTAATTTTCAATTTGTGGTTTAATTAATGTCCTCCATTTAACTGTAGCATATCACGTTTTATGTCATAAATATATGTCAATAAAAAAAATCTCAAAATTTTTGCACGCTAAAATTAACTAAGTATTACTCAAAGTTCGTGTTCTATTGTTCAATATACTTCGAGGTACCTCTAAAACAAAGTAGTTCAGCTACATGACACACATATCAGTGTTAACCTCTTCAATTAGGCTGAATAACCACGATGTCTGTGCCGCTAGCGAGCTATTAATAAGAACATGGTAATGTCGCCATTTTGAATAAAACATATTCTAGCTTTACTATGATGTGATGACCAAAGACTGTCTCGTTGCTTTAGTGGTCGCAAGCGCGACTGCTATGACTGAGGTCTCGGCTTTGATTCCCGCTGTGTGGGTTTTATGAACTTTCACTAAGCAGCCCGTAGTCTGAAAGTTGGTGATTGATTCACCCGTGCACCGGAGAGCACGTTAATGTCGGTCCTGCGCCTGATCTCTCTCCGGTCGTGATTGCCGTCCCATTGGGTAATGAGAGTGAAGGAATAGTGAGTGCACCTGTGTCTGCGGAAATGCTTGTGCACTATATGCCCTGCGCAGTTGGCTGATCTCCTTATATGAGAACAGCCGCCGTAGCCGATAATCGGCGAGGAGAACATCATCATCTTAATTAAATTAGTAGAAATAATTTATTAAATGAAGTTCCGTTGAATACGTGTTATTATCCGTTATTCGACGTCATACGAAATTAAATAAGGCTATCTCTATAAAAACTGGTCAAGTGCGAGTGGGACGCGTTCGCGAAGGATTCCGTACTGTCATTAAAATTTGAGTAAAGAAATCGCGTTTGTTGTTTGGGAGCGCCTCTTAAATATTAATTTTATTTATTGTTAGAAAGAAATACATAATTTGTGAAACAACGAACGGTTCATGAAATACACCCTGGTGATATAAATACAGCCTAATAAGGTAACTACCGCGTTTTTACGTCATGGGTACAGAACCCTAAAAATCACGACCTAAATAAAATGCCATGGGTGTTTATTTATTTGTGCTCTGCTGGCTATCAAACCTATTAGCCATCAAAAGTATTAAAAAAAAACTTGTTATTTTTTTATTTCAATTACACTTCTGAGAATAATTCTACGAGCTTTTTTTATGGGAAATCATCAAATGACGCCTCCCGCTGTGGATGCAGCGTGAGGGGGTGTCAGACTTACTGACTAAACCCCGCCTTCTTAAGCCCTTTATGTACCAGCGCCGCGGTAACTCGCGCGAACAATACCGCAGCTTACCCAAAGTTATGTATGGTCTTTGTTGAAAAGGCCTGATTTTGAGAAGAACCAGTTTATTAAAATTAAGTAATTAAAATTATTTGCTGTTCCGGATTTTGAAGCCATTTATCAATGACATAACGATATCAGGAAATATGCCATTTCCATGTCATTAGAATCTCATAAACAGGATTAGGCGTAAAAACAATTTATAATTTAACTAATTATTTTACTCTCTTATCATTTATGGTTTGAACTAAATGTTTCCCGCCGTTTCACTCGCGTCCCGAGGTGGGAACTACTGCCCGTACCGGGATAAAATATAGCCTGTGTTACTATGTTGTGCCCAACAGATAAATATTTTCTTCAGATCGCTTCAGTAGTTTCATAGAAATATAACCTTATTATCCTTTCGAGTAATTTTTTATTTTTGATTTGAAAACTATTCTTAGAAGTATGGCAGGAATTCAAAAAGCTGTACTCGGTCTCCATTGTCGATTCTGCAATGGCTGTCAAAACCCAATATAAAGATCTCGTCAATACGAATAAAATAAGCCCAAACACTAGGTAGTTACCACATACCGTTGAGGAGTTCCCTCGACTCTCTGTCGTCTCCATCATCAGGTCATCTCTAAACCTACCCTGTTTTGTAGGGTCTTCAATCATACACCTGAATGTTAAGTTTTTACCTGATGCGTGCCTCCCACTTTTGAGAGTTGACCTCAAGGTCTCTTCAAGGTCATTTTATCATCCGACCTTGGCCTGGAGGCTATGGGACAACTTCGGAAGTATACCCTTTTACAGAAAAAATATGTTCCGAATCAAAAACATGTAGACCTATTGAGAATCTACAACTTTTTCGGAAGTGGTTTAAAAAGCGGGAGTAACTAATTTATCCGTATACTTTTACCACAATACAATTTACTACAACTTTAAGTAAAAAAAAAAATAACTACATGAACAGCAAACCATAACCCTCATTTTTACAGTCAGTTAAAAACTCGCCAAAAATACAACATCCTGTACATAGCACGTGTAACCGCCAGTCAGCACAAGGTAACTCGCCAAAAGATTTAACGACATTAACCATTTAAATAAACCGTATTATTATTAATTATTAACGCAAATAACATGATAATTTATTTATTTATTCGTACTGATATTTATTATTTGCATAGTTGTTTTGCACGTGGCGTTGCCCGACTTTTTGGAGGTTAACCGTCTTTGGAATAATTTTTTTCGCGACCATTTCCTAAAGCAACCTTGGTTAGCTTATATTGGAGTAAGTTCTTCATAGCGCTATGAGAGTGGGTCTGCGCCTGATCTCTCTCCGGTGGTGTCGGATTATCGTCCCATCGCGCTATGAGGGTGAAGGAATAGTGAGTGCACCGCAGTCCAAGCAAATGGTTGTGTACTATAATATGACCTGCTCAGTTGGCTGATCTCCTTATATGAGAACAGCCGTGACCAAAATCGGCTTCTAAATATACCGAATTTTATGTGATTATCGATTAAAAAATCTTCTTGATAAGATATCGAATGCATCATTTTGATGAATCCTATTACTTAATACTCAAATAAAGAAATAAAAATTGATTAGTTTATATTTAAAGCATAAAGTCCGGAACTACTGGACCGATTACGAAACATCTTTCACACATTGAAAGTTACGTTAACCTTGAATCTAATCGTTTGTTTTGTTTGACAAGACTAGCGGATTCTCGCAGTTTCTCTCGAGTCCGGAAGTTTTCGTACCCAAATAAGATAATAAGCTTATGACAGTAACAAATAACTGGTTTTACTTTAGAAGAGCTCCTGGCTAAGTTAAAAGTGCGTGTCGATCGATCATAAAGCAACGCTTGGCGCAGTCAGTCCGGTGACCATCTTGTCATAACGAGTTCTTCCGTGTTTCGGAAAGCACGATAAACTGTAGGTCCCGGCTGTCATTGGAACGTCTTTGGCAGTCGTTACGGGTATTAAAAAGCCAGAAAGTCTGACAACCAGAATTACTAAGGGGTATTGGGTTGTCCGGGTATAGTAAGTTCAACTCAATCGTGCGCGCGGCCTTATGTGTGGGTAACCCTTGTACATATACAGTGACTTTGTGTGCGTGACAAGAGGTACAGTCGGGTACAATACAGTTATTTAGGGGTTGTACACGGGTGTTTAAAGAAAAACAGTTATTACCTAATTTAATGTTTATCTATACTAATATTATAAAGCTGAAGAGTTTGTTTGTTTGTTTGTTTGAACGCGCTAATCTCAGGAACTATTGGTCCGATTTGAAAATTTATTTCAGTGTCAGATAGCCCATTTATCGAGAAAGGCTATAGGCTACTTTTTATCCCGGTACGGGAAGTAGTTCCCACGGGATGCGGGTGAAACCGCTTGCAGAAGCTAGTTTATTTATAATGATGATGAATCGCTACTTGAAAAATCAAATGATGAATTTTCGGATTCGCTACTCTCCAAGGTGGATTATAAATTCTGACTCCATGTCAAAATGTCTATAGTATTCTTCTTTTTTCTTTTGTACATGTCGACAAGTACTTACCTATTACCCCACATCCCTTCATCAATTTGACTTAAACGTTCATTTATGAGTTTCATTATTTCCGTCTTATTTTGGTCGACATTATGCGAAGCAATATAAGTTTTTAAAATTCCCCACACATTTTGTTTACATTATTATACTAGATTATACCTCTTTTTACATTCTTAGTCCACACTTTTATTTATTGTTCGCGTACCCCGAGCTAGAAAATATGTAAGAAGTATTTAATTCATCTTAGATATTTCACCTTATTTATCTCTTAGATACTGTCAATGTCAATTTGAAAAGACGTATGAGAAAATAATTAAAAACTATATTTAATAACCAGCTTCTGCCAGCGGTTTCACCCGCATCCCGTGGGAACTACTTCCCGTACCGGGATAAAAAGTAGCCTATAGCCTTCCTCGATAAATGGGCTATCTAACACTGAAAGAAATTTTCAAATCGGACCAGTAGTTCCTGAGATAAGCGCGTTCAAACAAACAAACAAACAAACTCTTCAGCTTTATAATATTAGTATAGATAAAAAGCTTTGATTGCGATGTTGTTTCATTTTTTGAAACGCTTTACCTGACTCCTTAATAATTTCTCCGTGATTAACTAGTATTTTCGTAAACGACTGTACCCATAACAAAAAGCGATAAGAACACGTCATGCTCGGACGACGTCACTGTCACACGAATGAAAGTTGTATATTTACAAGCCGACGCACACATAGGGCCGCGCGCATATCTGAGTTGAACTATCTATAACTGGGTTGAGGAGGTCAGATAGGCAGTCGCTTCTTGTAAAGCACTGGTACTCAGCTACATCCGGTTAGACCTGGAAGCCGATCCTAACATAGTTGGATAAAGGCTAGGTAAATATATACTTTTGAAAAAAAAAAACGTATTCAGTAGATCTATAAAGATCACAAAATAATATTTTACATACAGTTGTTAGTTTAATATGTTATTTTCTTTGTGAAAAAATATACATTTTTATATTTAAAACTGCTATTGTTTTGGCTATCATTTACAAAGAACAGTGGAAATTGTTGTGTTTCAATGTGTCGCTATCTTTGAGAAAAAAACTTGCCTTGTCTTACATTATCTGATAATAAACTAGTAATTACAACTACAGGCTGCTTTTATTTACAAAAAAAAAAAAACTTTTTCAAATATTTTTTTATCTCTTTATCAGTTTAAATAACAATTATGAGTTACTGGCTCCTGCCAGCGGTTTTACCTGCCTCCTTTAGAAACTTATTTTTGTATCCGGATAAAAACTAGTCTATAGCCTTCCTCGATGAATGGTGTCAACACTGTAATAATTTGTTAAGTCGGTCCAGTTCCTGAGATTAACGTACTCAACCAACCCTTCAGCTTTTTAACATAAGTAGATACTCCATGTAACAAAACAATTATAAGTCACAAAAGTTATATCCATTTTTTTTTTCTTTATTTGTTATTATCGATCTCATGGTAATACTTTTTTTCTTTTTTTTTCTTTAAGTAGTCCTGAACATTTAAAATAGCGTTATACATACATACACACGTAACTATATATTGTTTAAAACATTAATAACAATAAGGAATGTGTAGATCGCATATTCTTCAATGCCAATTTGTATCAATTTCAGTATTTGCGTCTCAAATGTCTAACTGACTCCTATTACACTGTTATGCGTTGTACAAAACTTAACCTTCTTTCTGTGAGAATGTTCTAGATGTTTTTATTAACTAAAACTATAGCTGTTTTCCGGTGTTTTTTTTTAACGACGCCAAAAATAATCAAATGACCCCTCCCGCTGTGGGTTAGCAGCGGTGAAGGAGTGTCAGACTCTTACTGACTAAAACCCGTCGTAAGCTTTTTATGTACCAGGGCCGCGATAACTCTTTCGAACAATCCCGCAGCCCTGGAGGGTCTAGGCTACCTCGACTTTAATGTTCAGCTTTATCGGTCCATTTTAATATCAATGATTAACTCTATAGCTGTTTTCTCGCGGTTTTACCGACGAACTTCTGCCCGTACCGGGATAAAATATAGCCTACTAGCTGGTGCCCGCGACTTCGTCTGCGCAGGTTTAGTATTTCGAACAATATGTTTACAAATTGTAGCCTATGTGTTATTTTGATGTATAAGCTATATTATTGTAAAGTTTCATTAAAATCCATTCAGTAGTTTTTGCGTGAAAGAGTAACAAACATCCATACATCCATACATACAAACTTTCGCGTTTATAATATTAGTTAGTAGGATGTCCCTCGGGAGTAGTGTAGCTTTCTACCAGTGAAAGAATTTTTCAAATCGGTTCAGTAGTTTTGGAGGCTTTTGCATGCAAAAAAATGTTTTACAGATAATTACCTATAGTGTTTATAGTGTTCTAGATTATTTAATGTCACGACATTCCTTAACAGTTATTCAACCGTATCCTAAACAAAACAATCCGAAAAAATATAAGTATTTAACAGAAAACGGCGTGATGAGTAAGCCAGTTAATTTAATTCACAGATTAAAGAAAAACCAATAAAAAAGGCAAACGTCTTAACTATTCTGACGTAAATCCATTGAAAACGACGCAAAAATAACTTGTTAAGTTTTTAAAAAAACAACAACCTGTATATAGCACGTGTAAGTATTTGAACCTGAACATTTAAATCTATCGTGTTGGACTTAACCTTAATTATTATTAATAAAAACTGAGAATACAAGATTGCACTAGAAATAAGAAGAATGAATTGGTATCAAGTTTCGTGTTTGTTTATATCACTTTCACTGTGAAACGGTTGGATCAATTCTGATGAAATTTTATGTGGCTTATAACAGGCCACTATATTTGGGAACTTGGAGTAGAGTTCCTTTCAGGTTATAAACTCGTATGTTCACAATCTGGGAAAATGAAGGATGTGGTTAAGCTCTTATCTCATGTCTGTTTGTTCACTACCTCTCTAAATACAAAAACTACTAAACAGTTTTTTATGTGACAGATTTTTTTGAAACATTTTTTATTCAGTATTTTTATCTTTAGAAAGAGGGAATCATTACGTTTTAAAGTACATATTAATTAATATTTTTGCAAAGCCCACAGCTGAAGTATAATTTAAAAAAATAGTTACCTCAGATTCCATTACGTAATCATGCAGGTCGACCTAATAAAAGCGTGTTAACAAAACATCCTAAACTATTGTGACGAAAACATTTTATTCCAAAAAAACAACAGCCTGTACATAACACGTGTAACAATTTGAACCTGATTATTTAAATCTAGACAGACTTGAATTTAACCTTAGTTTTATTTATAAAGTCAAAATGTATCGCGTTAGGGGAAGCCGAGACGTGAGAATTAGCATCGCATATGTATAAGTTTTTTTTTAGTTCTAACTTATGCTAGAAGTAACTGGTGCTACTAAATTTTTGAGTAACTGTATTTTGTTTGAAAAGTGTTTTTTTGCGGGAAACTGCTGGAGGGAATGCGGTGTAATTTTGTTTGGGGATAGATTGATACCTTGGGATAATGTAGGGTAGGTAATTTTTAGGTCATTGAACCTTACAGCTAAGACTTCACTGTCCGACTATGACAAGGCTGTGCCACTTTTTTAGGGTACCGTACCTCAAAAGGAAAAAAACGGAACCAGTATAGGATCACTTTGTTGTCCGTCTGTCTGTCTGTCTGTCAAGACCCTTTATTTTTAACTAGCTCAGGGGCGTAGCCAGACTGGGGCAAGCTGGGGCACTTGCCCCACCCTGGGCCCTGGCTTTGACCTATACCTATAAGGTGTCTGATTAAACAATGCTTTTTTTACTAACTCTAACTAACAACATCAACAATCACATGTACAATCCGTAAGTTATTGCACAAAAAAATTGTTAACTTTGAAAAGAGTGCGATCAAAACAATATACACGCTCGAGTTCCCGAACGTGCGCGGTGCGCGCGTCATTTGAAAGCGAGCCGTATTCCCTAAAAGAATAGTTGCTATGTGGCGTTGCGAGCCGAGCCGTCCATCTAATCCAAAAAAATAATGCATTGAAGGAGATGGAACTGGTAGATGTGATCAAAATTTCGGAAGTGCAATTTTATCCTAGTGTGAAAACCGCGCTCGCTATTTTGCTTGCCCAGCCACGTACGACCTGTACAATAGAACGATCGTTTAGCACAGTGGTTCTTAACCGGTGGTCCGCGGACCACTGGTGGTCCCTGGAGGCATTCCGAGTGTCCGCGAAACTTAGCTGCGCGACGTTGCTATACGTTAAGGCGGGTCTACGCTAGACGAACCGAGCACGAGCGAAGCAGAAGCGGAGGCGTCGTTCGCGGCATCAAGTGTGGACGTACAACGAACCTACAACGATCACTGTTCTCGAACGTAGTTTTTCGCAGTGAGTTCGCGGCTCTTGGCGAATATGGATGATATTAATAATATTGCAGTAGCCGCTGCTGTTGCAGCCAGCCAAGCCCTTTTTATAAAGGGCGTCACAAGGGCAAAACCGACAAGAGGCGGAACGCAGCCGAGCACGAACGAAATGCTCGCAGCGCGCTCGTTAGAAGCTTGTAATTTGGTCCAGACTAAACGAATTGTGTTCGGCTCGTGCTCCGCTCGTGCTCGGCTCTTCTAGCGTAGACGCAGCTTTAGGTATCTAACTTTATTTTTATCGACTTATCTATGCGAGCGAGGGGGTTTTCGTATGGACGTAAATCGGGTGTGTCGTTCCTAGTCCCCCCATTCATGAAAATGTCTATTTGGGCGACATTTTACGTAGTTTTTGGTTTTGAGTCTTAAAAATAATTAAAATTTCGCGCTCGCTTCGCTCGCGTATTCAGAAACTATATTATTTTTGTATTTGTCAAGAAACAAAAAGTTAAGTACGTTTGGGCTAAATTTTACGTAATATTTGGTTTAAGTCTGATAAAAATTTCGCGCTCGCTTCGCTCGCGTATTCAGAAACTATATGCCCTTATTTTTGCATTTGTCAACAAACAAAAAGTTAAGTACGTTTGGGCTAAATACGTAATATTTGGTTTAAGTCCGATAAAAATTTCGCGCTCGCTTCACTCGCGTATTCAGAAACTATATGCCCTTATTTTTGCATTTGTCAACAAACAAAAAGTTAAGTACGTTTGGGCTAAATACGTAATATTTGGTTTAAGTCCGATAAAAATTTCGCACTCGCTTCGCTCGCGTATTCAGAAACTATATGCCCTTACTTTTGGCTTTTGTCCTGTGTGTGATTGTTTATTTTCTGTACCTGAATATATAAACCTCTCAAATTAAGAGATTAACAAGTTTGAGATTAACGGCTCAAGATACAAAAAATCGGAGGGCCCCCGCCCCCCCCCCCCGGGGGATAGGTTGACTGCTGCCCCACCCTGAACCCAAAGCTGGCTACGCCCATGAACTAGCTTCTGCCAGTGGTTTCACCCGCATCCCGTGGGAACTGCTTCCCGTACCGGGATAAAAAGTAGCCTATAGCCTTCCTCGATAAATGGGCTATCAAACACTGAAATAAATTTTCAAATCGGACCAGTAGTTCCTGAGATTAGCGCGTTCAAACAAACAAACTCTTCAGCTTTATAATATTAGTATAGATAAATAAAGGTTCTGAACCATTTGTGCTCGAGTGTGACTCGCTCCTGACCGTTTTTTGTTTTTGATAGGTTGGAAATCAGTATGCCACTAGTGACTTTGGCTTCCTTTTTGCCCAGCGACAACATCAAGACCGTTTTTCGTAAAAATAATTGTTTACTATGAATTTCCATGTACAAGTTTCATAAGCAAATGACTATATATACTAATATTATAAAGCTGAAGAGTTTGTTTGTTTGTTTGAACGCGCTAATCTCAGGAACTACTGGTCCGATTTGAAAATTTCTTTCAGTGTTAGATAGCCCATTTATCGAGGAAGGCTATAGGCTACTTTTTTATCCCGGTACGGGAAGTAGTTCCCACGGGATACGGGTGAAACCGCTGGCAGAAGCTAGTTTATTAAGAAAACTGAGCCCAACAATTCTAAGCACACGACTGCGCATTCGCAAGTTGTCAATTGGCTAATTTCTGGTCTATGATCGAGGGTGTGGCACAATGTTATTGAAATTAACGGGTTTCATTCTAATTGTCTTTGATTCGCAGTCTTGATGTGTTGTGACGTCACAATGCTTCGTCCGATCTATACAAATCCTAGTAGATCCAGCAAACTTCGTATCGTTTAAACCTTCCCTGGACCTCTACAAACATTTTAAAACCAAAATAAGCTATAACTCGAAAATAGCCATTCTTGAGTTTTAGTAAGACTAACGAACAGCAACTCCTTTTTATATATAAGATTACTAGCTTTCGCCCGCGGTTTCACCCGCGTCCCGTAGCCGGATGGTGACAAAAACTATCCTAAAACCTTCTCCCGGGTCTAATTTACCTCCCCCCTAATTTTCAGCCAAATCGCTTACGCCGTTTTCATGATATGTCGTGACAACGGAAAGCGGGTTTCATTTTTATACATATAGATAGATTATAAAGCTAGAAGCAAGAGACGTACAGATGATAGTAACTTATTAAATTGTTATTTATTGATTTTTGAGTAGTGACAAAACTTAGGCATATCGAGTAGTATGATAATGATATACCGTCGGAACCACACATGTATAAAACATAGTACCTACTTTATACTACTTATATGTTTTTCTGATAGGTATATAAGCTATATAACTGCCAGGTTTCATCAAAATCCGCCCAGTAGTTTTTGCGTGAATGTTGAACAAAAATCCATACATATATCCTAAGTACTAGCTTCTGCCAGCGGTTTCACCCGCATCCCGTAGGAACTACTTCCCGTACCGGGATAAAAATTAGCCTATAGCCTTCCTCGATAAATGGGCTATCTAACACTGAAAGAAATTTTCAAATCGGACCAGTAGTTCCTGAGATTAGCGCGTTCAAACAAATAAACTCTTCAGCTTTATAATATTAGTATAGATTAATATTAGTAGGTAGGATTATGGTTATTGTACTAATACTTATTTTATACCACTATTAGTATCAAAAGACTCGGAGGATGATGATATTAGTATCATCATCTCCCGAGCCTTTTCCCAACTATGTTGGGGTCGGCTTCCTTCCAGTCTAACCGGATTCAGCTGAGTACCAGTGTTTTTACAAGGAGCGACTGCCTATCTGACCTCCTCAACCCAGTTACCCGGGCAACCCGGTACCCCTTGGTTAGACTGGCGTCAGATTTACTGGCTTCTGACTACCCGTAACGACTGCCAAAAATGTTCAATGACAATCGGGACCTACAGTTTAATGTGCCATCCGAAACACAGTCATTGATGTCTAAGATATACTTAGAAAGTACATACAAACTTAGAAAAGTTGCATTGGTACTTGCCTGACCTGGAATCGAACCCACACCCTCATACTCGAGGTTGGTTCTTTACCCACTAGGCCACCACGACTTTTTTTATATTTACCACTATTAGTATACAGGGTGTTAGTGTGAACACCGTTATCCTTGAAACCATAGGTAGTTGACTTGATTCTAATTTTATTTATCTGAATTCAAAAATAAATGAACGTTTCTTTCATTTAAAATTTTTAATAAGTTTCTTTCCGACACTGTCCGTAAAATTATGGATACTATGCGCGCGAGTTAAAGGGCGGTGACCTGCAGCACTCCGTTTAAAACACATACAAATAACCTGTGATGTAACTTCCCTTCATACTTTTCCTGGCTTAGGACTGGCAAAAATACCTACTACTGTAGCTTGACGAGTGAAAATTTAAGTTTTTTTTTTTTCCTTAGTTTAAGTTAATTTATCACCAACAATCACCAATCACTACAATCACCAACCCGCATTGAGCAAGCGTGGTGATTAATGCTCAATCCTTCTCCGTGTGAGAGGAGGCCTGTGCCCAGCAGTGGGACGATAAAAAGGCTGTAACAGTAACAGTAAGTTAATTTACGTTCTATAAGTGAAACCAACTTCTGGTTTCAAGGATAACGATGTTCACACTAACACCCTGTATTTTATATTATCTAACAAGCCAGACTGTATACTAGACGATGCATTACTAAGCACTAATAAACGGAAGACAATTGATTTCGTGTCAATTCTATGTTAATTTACGTAAATAAATTAATTAATTACAATATTTACTTTTATTTTACACTGTAGTGAATTTATTTCGGTGACAAAATTTTACGTTAAATAAAATAGTTACCATTGTTAATAATTATTATTATAGCCGTGTTTCGGAAAGCACGTTATATTGGTGGGTCCCGGCTGTCATTTGAACAGCTTTGGCAGTCGTTACGGGTAGTCAGAAGCCAGTAAGTCTGACAACCAACGAGCCTTGCTTCTTGTGGCATACTGGTACTCAGCTGCATCCAGTTAGACTGGAAGTCAAGGGGTCAGGCCCTGATATAGTTGGGAAAAGGCTCGGCAGATGATGATTTTAAAATATTACAACTAGAGCGCTGACCTGTCATTTCTTATTTCCTCCAAGCTCAACCGCTCAAAATCCCTGCTTAGATGTAAATTAGTAAGGCGATTGTTTTGAGAAATTGATTAACAAGACGAAAGTATCCCAAAAAAAAACAATATAAAAAAACATGTTTGAAAAAAAATCACTGACTTCAATTATAGTAGGTATACCTATAACCTTCTCCTAAGTCTGACAAATACTATGCTGAAAACCGCATCCAGATGTGTTCAGCTAAACGTGAGATGCATACGAGTCAAAATCCTCCTCTATTTGAAGTTGGTTGAAAAGCTGATGTCAATCAGAAATTGGTCCTTTGATACGCGTAGTAGAAGGACCAAAATCGCCATACTAACTCATCTTGACCTCTCTAAAAAAGGTGAAACAATAACCCCTCTAGTAAATACTCAAGGATATCTAGACACACGGCAGTGTGTCCGCCAAGTTCGAGCAAAAAAAGCGACACACCGGCCGTGGGTTATATTACACGAACCATTTCGGGCCAAATTCGACCCCCCTGTAACTCAAAATCTATTTTATTTACGCATATCAAATTTCTAGTATCTGTTGAGACCCCCTAACTTATCTAAAATACAAAATTTCATTAATATACCCATTGTGGGTCTTGAGATATTGACGTCAGAAAATCGCTATTTTTACTATACACTCACTGACTGATTCACTGACTCACTCATCAAAAACCTAGACCACTTCCAATGGTCGTATTGACTTGAAATTTGGCATGGAGGTAGGTCTTTATGTCAAGGTAAAGGGAAAAATCTGAAAATGGCCAAGTGTGAGTCGGTTTCAAAATAATGAAGGTGTTTTATACCCGGTGTAAATTTATACCCCTAAGGAACTAAAACGAACTAAAGGTCATGGCCCATAATCCGACCCGGTTCAAAAATGTTTGTGTACAAAAACGAAAATGGTTGTAAATAATGCAAGCATAACCCACTTTTCATTGTGTGTAAAAAGAAAAAAATAATTCGTTGGAGAAATCTTGCAGCAGACCAATAAAAATTGGATAATAATTGGCGGTTTCGCCTGTCAGTAAATTATTTTATCCATGGAAACATGTCACTTGGGTAAAAAGTATGCTATGTCCGACTCCAAATTAAAAAATATATCTATACACGGCAATTTAATCAAAATCGGTTCAGTATTTTAGACTTGAAAATGAAATAAACAAACTTATTTTGCCATTGTTTTGTTAAATAAAAATATCATCACACATAAGTACTTTTTATCCTGGGCCAGACATCAAGAAAATATTGAAACACCTGCGGCTTTCTTGCATAATGTTTTAGACATTGATGGGGTTGAATAAACATTAAAAAAAATGTATTTTATTTTCTCCTCCCTAAAACCACAAATTATAAGTTAAGTTTTCATTCTAGGTAGATTACATTTTTTTATTATTATTCTTTCATGATCCCCATGAGCCACAGCAATGCGCCACTTATCATTGAAAAGTATTATCATTTGTCATTAATTCCCGCCATATTTTATTTCTGTACGCCGTGGGTATATTTTTCACACTAAATGGGCCATTACCTTTATCTATATTTATATAATATATCTTCGAATGGTACAAAGGTTTGTATTTAGTCAAAGTAAAGTAAAAATCTGAAAACGGCCAAGTGTGAGTCACTTTCGAAAATAACGAATGTGTAACTTTGATCCACGAACATAATATATGATAACATGTCATGTCAGTCAGTTGGTAAATCTAGTCCATTTAGTTAATCTAGTTCATTTCTTTGTAAGAAACATAGTGCATATTAAAAAATCTAAAAGATAGTATAAATGAGACATTTCTTTAACTAACTTCATCATAAGAAAAAAATAAAATAAACAACCTTACAAAAATAAATGAAATCCCACCCAAAACAAAAATGTGAAAGACTGCCAAGTTCGATAATATGGGAATGCTTCGCCTATAAAAGAAGTGAGATCTGAATAAGTACCAAGTTCCATACACATACCTCAGTTAAAAATAGTTACTTTTTAATGATGTTACTTGGCAAGTTTTAATAGAAAATTAAATACTTGATTCATTGCGTTTAGTAGGTTTATAACAAGGTGTATGAAAACTTGCCAAGTGACATCATTAAAAAGTAGCTATTTTTAACTGAGGTATGTGTATGGAACTTGGTACTTATTCAGATCTCACTTCTTTTATAGGCGAAGCATTCCCATATTATCGAACTTGGCAGTCTTTCACATTTTTGTTTTGGGTGGTTCATATATACTCAAGGATATCATGGAACTTCTCCCAAGTCTGACAAATACTATGCTGAAAACCGCATCAAAATTGGGTCAGCCAAACGTGACAACATTGTTAAATACATAAATACAGGTCAAACTGAGAACCCCCTTTTTTGAAGTCGGTTAAAGAAGAATTGAAATTGGTCCTTTGATTCGCACGGTAGAAGGACCAAAACCGCCATACCGACTCACGATATGGCGATTTTGGCGATTCTTGACTTGACCTTCCTAAAAAAGCTGAAACAATAAACGACTGCTAATTAGGAGATCGTAGGCCCCCCTCTAGTAAATACTCAAGGATAGGGGTATCATGGCTACCCAAATAACTCTTGATAGATAGTGGACCGGTGACGAGTGTGACAGCTGAGTGAAAGTGAAGTTTTGAGAGGAACGTCAAACGCGTTTTTCGCGGTTTTTTTACTAAAAAGTTGTTTAAAAAAGATGTGAAATAGGATTTTTGTGTTTTTGTTTTTTTTTTCTCTCGTGTCTAAATGGTCGGTTAAATAAATTGTTAAGTTAGGTTCAGTTTTGGAAAACTCGAAAATTAAATAGAATTTTAACTTTTTGTGATAAAAATCGTTCTTGTAATATATAGCGGGCTTTCATATAAATATAAACATCCAATTGCTTGGCTTTTTTCTAGGTATTAAGTAGAATTAATTTATTCTCTTAAAAATATTTTTGAGAGAGTAAAATAATTTGGGTGCTGCGGCTGGTTTTTCAAAACGAATCGAGTGTTCAAAACATATATTTTCGTTTCAAATAAATACAAATAAATTGTTTATTCCGAGTATAACATAAATGTGTGACAAGTTTTTTTTTATATTTACGATGTCTCTAACTCTATGATAATTTGATATTCTCACTTCGAAAATATCAGCTTAATTTTTGGTCATTTGAAAAGTTTGTCTGTTGGAGTATCAGATTTCGATGTTATGGAGTTTCGACCATTTACGTGGTTTAGAGGTCACTGTGTTTATAGAAATAATGGATACCCATATCTTCCGTACGTAAGTTTTTCTTTGATTCTATTTTTTTATTATTTTTTATTTATTACTAGCTGTTTCAAGCAGTTTCAGCCGAATCCTGGGGGAACTACTGCCCGTAACGGGATAAAATATAGCCTATGTTACTCGGGGATAGAGTAGCTTTCCAACAGTGAAATAATTTTTCAAATCGGTTCAGTAATTTCGGAGAAACAGTAAAAATAAAGAATAATCCTCTTTATAAACGAATATTCGTTTTGAAATCAACATATGCATAGCTTCCAGTCTAACTGGATGCAGCTGACTACCAGTATGCCACTGACTGTCAGACTTTCTGGCTTCTGACATCCCGTAACGTCTGCCAAAAGACTGTTCATAAGACAGATCCACCATTTTCTTAGCTTTTGTGATCCAGTTTTTTTTTTATAAATACTTGATATTTTTTTGTGACAATGTAGTGTTTTTTTATTATTCATTTAAACTCCACTGCCGACATTTTTACATAATCATACAAATAAAGATTATAAACCGACTTATGTATTTTAATATAATTATTATTGTTCAGGGTTAGAGAGAAAGAATCTTCTAACTTCGATCTCACGATACTTAGTCCATTTCTAGAAATACTGGTTTAAGCAATAAGATCTGACAGGTTTTTTTTTTTGTGTATTTTTAAATATTTTTGGGTACATTATAGTGGTACTGAAGAAAAATACAAACATATTTTATAAGGGTCCCGATTTTTTTATGCAACTAACAGCTGTCAATTTTCGAGGGAAAATTTCATTTATTTGAACTAACTGACAGTAATGTCAACTGGAGTAAAAAACGCCCAGACCATAAATATATGTTCCGAATTTGTTTTTTTTCTCTTAAAGACCATTAGAATTGGTTCTATTAGAATAGGTTGGAACCCCGGGAAACAGCTTAATATTATGTATATAAAAACATACCAATTAGAAAAAATCTTAAAGATTCTTATCAACGCCCCAATAAACTTTATAAAATCGTAAAACTGATATAATCAATAAATATAAAACAACATTAATAATTCAACATACTCGTAATTGTGACTCCGTGGTGTTTTCTTGAATTTTATCTAAAAATATTATCATAATTTTAAGTTGAGGGCGTATTTCGCGATTATTCGATACTTTTCTGTAATCGAAGGCTTTAATAAATAAAATATACTAGCCGTTTCCCTAAACGGCGGTTCTTAGCGTTTTCTAAGTATATCTTGGACACCAATGGCTGATAAAAAGGTGAAGGAAAACATTTTGAGGAAACATGGACTATATAGTCTGAAATCAGCAACCCGCATTGAGCAAGCGTAGTGATTAATGCTCAATCCTTCTCCGTGTGAGAGGACCCCTGTGCCCAGCAGTGGGACGATAAAAAGGCTGTAACAGTAACAGCAGTTTTCCAGTTTCTTCTTCACCCGAGTCACACGGAAACAACTGCCCGTACCAGGCAGTATAAAATACTGCCTATGTTAATGGGTAATAGTGAAGCTTTTCAACAGTGAAATAATTTTTTAAATGGGTTCAGAAGCTTCGGAGTCTTTAGGGTACAAAATAAATGTTTCCTCTGTATTATATTAGTATAGATAAATACAAAAAAAATATATATAATTATTTTCTTAAAGAAACATCACGCTGTATATAACTGACAGTTATGTTAAACGCGGATGAAATCGTTGCAATAAAATATAAGCTCAAACTGAATGAAGGTGAAACTGATTGTGCACTAATCATCAAATTTATTGCAAGTTTTATTGATCCTTTGCAACTGTTACTGCAATCTTTTGATTATATATTTTTTCAAATAAATTTTATATTTTCTTTTTTTTTACAAATAATAATAAATGAATAAAGTATCTTTTCATTTAACTAAAAACAAAAAACACAAACAACCGTATTGAGAACCTCCTCATTTTTGGGAAGCCGGTTAAAAACTAAATCTTATTAACATAAAAAAAAACTAATTTAGCAAAGTAACTTAGAACTCCATAGCAAAATTATTAAGTTAAACATTAGGTACCTAGGTAGTACGATTTCGAGAAGTCAACATAAATAAATAAACTTTCATTCAACCTTGTGACAAGGGGATGTATTTTTACAGATTTTTTTTAAGAAATCAAATCATAATATTATCAAGAAATAAAAATCCTGGTTGAAATTATTGAAAAGATTTTATATACAATATTATATATGTCACCGTAAGATTACAAACATCGTTAGATTACAATCTATCTCGAGAGATTGTAAACTGTCGAATTATTGTGAACCGTAACATCTGATTGCAATTTAACGCATTATTTTTCGCTATATTATAATCTATCGATGAGAAATTGTCAAATTGTCAACTGTCCGAAAGCTCTCCCTGATTTGTCAGTCTTTTTGTAAGATCGACCAATCACGACCAGCCGTTCTGTTCCCATGGAGTTCCCGTAGAGTTAGGAATGAAATAGAGGTGTCAGTTAAATAAAATAAATGCTCTTCAAAAATTCTTCAAGTATTTATTATTTAGTACGAGTATGTAATTAATATTCCTGACATATGGAGGGAACAAATTGTAACGAAATATTTATTCTTCAGACACAAATTGAAATTGGAATATTATAAGAAACTTTTATAAAAAAAAAACAAAACAATTAGGTAGTTTGTCTTCAAACACAAACAAATATTTAAAAAAAATAAAAGCCCACTGTAATATTTTTGTAGCTCTATGGTAAATTCGTTCGGATTAACAATATACTTTTTTTCTGAGTTATTTTGTTGACCAGGCTCAATATCCGACATGGCTAATATTATTTAATGAGAACACGTAAGTTTCCACGCATATACAAATATTAAAACACGAAAAATTGATGTAATTTAGGTTATTTTCGGAAACTAACACTAATTTGTTGGTTTATCGTTCAAACTGCTTTTCTTTGGTTAATCACAGATAAATTTTACATCCTCAACACTTTTATATAACTAAGGGCCTCTTTCACCACCCTCGAGTAAAGTATTGAGTAGACTAATCGCCGGTTAAAGTCACCCGTAACTGCACGTGTCAATTTCACGATGTTCGAGTAGCGCTAATCAATGATTAAACTGACTCGTAACTTACTTGCCGCGTCTTCTACTGATTAGCGTGTTTACTTGACAGTTAAATATCGCAGCGTTTAGATTATTGAAATTTTGTATATTTGTTGTTTGAAAATGGATTTATTTGATTTAATTGATCATCAATCGGATGAATTTGATTATTTAACTTTGCAACGGATACCGAGGATTCGTGTATTTAAAATCCGTGTTGATTATTTTACGGACTTAGATGAAACTGATTTTTTGGCTAGATTTCGTCTGTCGAAGCTTGCAGTGAACCAAGTGCATAACGTAATAAAACATAAAATAGTTTCTAAAACGCAAAGGTGAGTATCATTTTTTTCATAAAAATAAAATAAGTTAAATGATTTTACTAACAGATAACCTATCAAATCGTAATTATTAATTCTACACCTTACATATAAAAATTTAATACGATGTTCTCTCAATAACCTACATTAGTAGGTACCTAAGTACTTTTCTAACAAACAAGTCTTGTTTACAAGAATCAAGCAGTTTCAACAAAAACAAGCATACTGTTAACATTGAGGTATCTCGCAACTGGATCCTACTTAAGAAGTGACAAACCAAAAAAACACAACAAAAACACCACACGAAATGAAATGACAAATGACAGCTAACCTGTCAATGACGTTTGACGAGTAACTTTGACGTAATTTTGAACGAATGTAACGTATAATTTGTTATGTCATTCACTTAACCGGCAAGTAGTTACTCGAAGCTTTATTTTCGCTTGTGAAATTGATAGAAGATACTCGTAAGTTTTACTTGCCAGTTAACGTTAATTGGCAAGTAACTAATCAACGCTTTACTTTGAGATGGTGAAAGAGGCCCTAATTCTAAAGATATAAGTTATTTTCAACAGGAAATCAATTTATAATCACGAAAACACAGTTGTTTACACAATCGACAACAAACGAAATAAACAAACAAAATGGCGAATGCCGGAGCGGCGGGGGCACATTACGTTCTACCAATCAGCGCGCAAGATGCATTCCGTTCTACGCCAGTTGACAATTTGACCGCTTTACATTGATAGATTATAATATAGCGAAAAATAATACGTTAAATTGCAATCAGATGTTACGGTTCACAATAATTCGACAGTTTACAATCTCTCGAGATAGATTGTAATCTAACGATGTTTGTAATCTTACGGTGACATATACAAATCAAATCAATACAAAATGACAAAAAAATCTTAAGCCGCCCTAAAAACAAAAACTAATAAAAAACGTTGTTACATAACATAAACAGTTAATAAGCCATTCCCACAAACAACAGGTTCCAACAGAATTAACATTTACTGATAGTTTGACAAAAAAAAGCTACGAAAAAACTAGATTCAAATTGATACAACTCGAGTAGTAGGTACAGGTTTTGTTTGGCCTGTTCGCTTACACGTGCCAAATTTTTAGTCAACGCTAGTATGTCAAAGTCGCAAGGTAGTAACGATTAATCGACTGTCTTGGCTTTTGGTTCGCGCCTTTGCGAAATATTTGGATTTTTTTTAGTTTTTTTATTTTTTTTTTTTTAATTTAAATTTCATTTGTAAAATTATTATATTTTTTTATTTGAATTTTTTGAGTGGCTTACTAGGTAATTCTTGGCATATCTGTATGTAATGTTCTTAATGAAAAAAATAATTTAAAAATTTTGAAATGTATTTTAAAGGCATTTAATGATACATTTAAAACGTTTTAAGATATTTTAAAAGCTTTAAGAAATAACAAGGATTTTTGCTACACATTTGAATTTAGACACAAAATTAAAATCTTAATTGATGCTATTATTGAATTCAACTAGTTTTCATTCAACTATTTGCTCAGTGATAAAAGCCTTGAAATCACAGTTCCTTCACATATTACTCCGTTTTTTTTAACATCTCTTACCAATACTATATCTGACAGATACTAACTTTTAAAATATTTATTTAATACTACTTCCTGTACGTCGATAAAATACAACCTAGAACACAACATGAATGACTTTCTATTGGAAAAATCGTTTTCAATATGATTTAAATAGATCCAGAGATTATTTACTATAAGGCCAAAAACAGACAATCTTTTTGAGTAGGATAAATACAATGTGTTCCCTAATGTATTGCCTAAATAGCATATCATATATTTTTTAGTAGTTATACTAGGTACATTTTGAAGTCCACAGATACCTTGACCATTTTATGCCAAAACATATTGGAGTATGTTAAGGTCCGAATATATTATGAATAGAAAAATATGGAAGGAGAAAACATGCTGCGCCGACCCCAAATAAAATTGGGATAAGGGCAGGAGGATGATGATGAGATACCTTGACCATTTTATAGTTTAAAACTATCTATGCCAACAAGTCTACAAAACGCGCATAAAGTAGACCCACCACCATTAAACAGCTCATTACATAACCAGCAACCTTTAAGCCTATGAAAATGATCAATAATTAATGTAAAATGCTGATTTTATCTTAACCTAGCTGTTTAAAGTTTTTTCACCCGTGTCCTGTGGCAAATACTGACCGTACCGGGATAGAATATAGCCTATGTTACTCGGGAAGAGTGTAGCTTTCCAACAGTGAAAGAATTTTTCATATCAGTTCTGTTTTTTGGAGGCTTTTAGGGTACAAAAAAAAAAAGAAATAATACTTTCCTCTTTATAATATTAGTATAGAGTAGATATTAGTTGGTACATATTCCAACTCGTCGGTCTTGGGATAAAGGACCAGCAATTTTTGTGAATCATGTCCTTCAGAGTGGTAGGACCACTTTTCACTGGTTTTAATTTTTCTTTTTTTTTTCGTGTTTTCTACTGATTTTTTATTCATTTTAATTTTTTGAGATTTTTAGGGTTCCGTACCCAAAGGGTAAAACGAGACCCTATTGTTTTCGCTCCTCTGTCCGTCCGTCCGTCCGTCCGTCTGTCACCAGGCTGTATCTCATGAACCGTGATAGTTAGAGAGTTGAAATTTTCACAGATGATTTATTTCTGTTGCCGCTAGAACAACAAATACTGAAAACTAGAATAAAATAAATATTTCGGGGGCTCCCATACAACTAACGTGATTTTTTTGCTCAGTTTTGCTCGATATCCATAAATATATATATATAGAATATTAGTTTGGATGGTACGGAACCCTACGTGCGCGAGTCCGACTCGCACTTTGCCGGTTTTTTTATCCTATCAAGAGTTGATTTTCTGATTTTCTTTTTTTTTTTTTCAGTATAAGAAGATAAAATTAAATCATGAACTTATACCTATTACAAATGCAGTCGCAAGCATGCAACTGTCCTAAATTATTTATTTCTTGCATAACCACCAGTATAAATGTTATTTTAATGTCAAATAACCACGATATAATAATACCTGTATGTATAATAATAGGTGCAATATTACTGGACTATACATAAAGATAGATAGATATAAATTATATTTTACTAGCTTCTGCCAGCGGTTTCACCCGCTTACCGTGACAAAAATTAGCCTATTATAGGCTTTCTCGATAAATGAGCTATCTTACACTGCTGAAAGATTTTTTAAAATTCAATCCAGTGGTTGATAAGATCAAAAATCGTTTATTGAAACTTGGCTGCAAAACAGCACTTTTTAAATGTCACAAATTTACAAAAGACAGTCCCCAAAACGCCCGCCCTTCACCACTTCCTATGTGTTTTTGCTGGGAAGAAGAAGTGGCGCAACAAACTCCCCAGCAACACATGTCTGTCTGTAGGTTAGAAGAACCTTTCAATATTTTTTTTTTAGTCTTCTGCATCGGTTTTGGGTGTTATTTTTAATTAAAAAAAATACCGCAACATAAGCGATTTCAAAAATCCTTTTAATTTATTAATGACTTAGTTAATTTAAGTTTTCCATTTGGAAACATATTTAAAATTCCTAATTAATTCTAAAAAAACAGCCGTATTTTTATATTTTTCTTAATCGGATATTTGTTTAGGCTTTAGATCCTACACAAACAAGTTATAAAAAATAGCTTTTTTTTTTCTTCAATATTTTAATCAGATTTCAGCTAGACACAAAGTCTAAAAAATTTAAATTGTGCCCAAAATAAAAAAAAATATTCGATATTAATATAGTTAACTTATTCTTCAATTATATTTGTCTCATAATTTATTGTGAATCCATTTAAATTTAAAATACTACTTTAAAATAGATAACTCGATCATGATACTAAATGCTAAAGCATTTAATATTATGTAGCATCGTAGCTTTTTCCCAACTATGTTGGGGTCGGCTTCCAATCTAACCGCATGAAGCTGAGTTGTGTGCTTTACAAGGATCGACTGTCTATATAGCCTCCTCAACCCAGTTACCCGGGCAACCCGATACTTCTTAGAAAGACTGATCGTCAGGCTTTCTGGCTCCTGGCTACCCGTAACGACTGCCAAAGATGTTCAAAATGACAGCTGGGACCTACCAGTTTATCGTGCCTTCCGAATCACGAAAAGCATTTCATGTAAATAACTCCAGCCGTTTTGACGTGAAACCTTTACAGACAGACATAGGGTCCGTTCAGACAGACCGGCTCGGAGAGAAGAGCAAATTCTTAACACGTTGAAAATCGAGTATTTTTGGATGTGCACTGCTTTTGTCATTAAGAATACTCGAAGGCGCTCGGTGTGAAATACTAAGAGGAGCCGACCGGCTCCGATCGCGTATCTTTATTTGACGTTTGGCTCCGATTGCATGCTCTTTAATGCTCGCGCAGGCGATCGGCTCCGGTCTGTGTGAAAAGAAAAATGCGCACCGATGCTCTCCGAGCCGGTCTGTTTGAACAGATCCATACAGTCTGTGACAAATCCGGATCCTATCGGACTCATAGTACGAGTATGTATGTATAAATATGTAGATTACCGAAACCTCACCTGAGCGGTATATATAGTACTAGCTTTTGCCCGCGACTTCGTTCGCGTGGAATAGTGTCATCCGGCAGATTTTTGGTTTGAATAATAGATGGCGCTGTATGTCCGGAATAAATTGTATTTTTTATTTTTATTTTTTGTAATAAAAACTATCCTATGTCCTTCTCCTGGCTCTAAACTACCTCCCTGTCTGTTTTCAGCTAAATCGGTTCAGCCGTTCTTGAGTTATAAGTGGAGTAACTAACACGACTTTCTTTTATATATATAGATTTAAATTTTATTTTCAGCGTCTTTAGATCCGTGAGCACACAGGTATTTTAATGCATCGATCCTACAGCTGGGACCTACCAGTTTATCGTGCCTTCCGAATCACGAAAAGCATTTCATGTAAATAACTCCAGCCGTTTTGACGTGAAACCTTTACAGACAGACATAGGGTCCGTTCAGACTGTAGCTGCAATACATTAAACATGCGCGCGCCGCGACGGCGGGCGCCCCACTGATGTCTCGCGCGCCAAGCTACCCATATTTATAAGGTGCGTTTCGAGCGCTCTCATTGGCCAGCGCGGATCGTGATTGATTCGCGCCGTACACTACGGAATCATTGTAATAGCATTTAAGTAGGCAGGCATTTTAGTAAAATATATTCATTTTTACCTCGACTGTGGAGTTTAATTTGTCTAACCCTATCTGCGCTACAGTGGTGACCCCGACGTGATTCCGCCTGCCTAACCAGTGTTGTCTGACTACTCCATAACAAAGAAGACATCCTTCATCATGGCGAGCAGCGGTGACCAAGCTCAAGCTCCGGCCACAGTCTCCGGGCTATCAACGGCTCAGCGCATCCCACTAATTTGGCGCGACCGGATTCGTCTGTGGTTTGCTCAATTCGAAGCCATCATGTCGCCGCAGAAGAAGGGCGATCAAGGCATGTACGAGGTCCTCGTCGGGCAACTCGAGAGACAAGACCTTGACGAGATCAGCGACATCATCCTGCGTCCACCCGAGAAGAACCGGTATGAAACGCTGAAGAGCCGGCTGCTGCAGGTATATGATGAGTCCGAGCAGAGGCAAGTTCAGCGGCTTCTGTCTGAAATGGAGCTCGGCGACCTGAAGCCATCACAGTTACTACGTCGCATGAAAAATCTCGCCGCCGACAACATCTCCGACTCCACGCTGCGTGTCATGTGGACGAACCACCTGCCACAGTCCATACGCGCAGTCCTCGCCGTCAGTGACAATATCGCGAAGCATTCTGACCTCCACGAGCTCGCGGTGATGGCGGATAAAATCCTGGAACAAACTCAACCACCTGGAGCAGTTGCCGCAATTTCGGCCCCACCACCTCCCCACGCATCCACATCAACGTCATCATCCATCGAAGCCAAGATCGAGATGCTCATCGAAGAAATCGCCGAACTCAAAGCATCGCAATCGAGTCGCCGCGATCGCAGATCGTTCGACAAATATCAATCAAGGTCACGTTCGCCTAGCCGCTCACGCCACAAGCGCGCGCCGCGCATGCGTAGCAACACTCCGCGCCGACTTCAAGGACAAGCAAACGTCTGTTACTACCATCGTCGCTTCGGCGCAGACGCGCAGCGCTGCACGCGTCCCTGCGAGTTTGAAAACGGCGTCAAAACTACTTCGATGGCGGGAAACTAACCCGTGCGTTGGACGAGGCGGGAACCGGCGCAAGAAATACTTCGTACCGCCTATTTATAACAGACAGAAACTCCCGTCTGTCATTTCTCATCGATACCGGCGCAAATGTCTCCGTGATTCCAAGAAAAAAAGGCGGCAAACAAAAACCGAGCGACTTCTGTTTGTACGCAGCGAACAACACACTCATCTCTACCTACGGTGAAAAAACGCTGCAACTCGACTTCAACCTACGAAGACCGTACAGCTGGAAGTTTATCATCGCAGAAGTCAGCAAACCCATCATCGGTGCAGATTTCCTGAAGCATCACCAGTTGCTTGTTGACATAGCCGGACAATGTCTAGTCGACAAAGTAACGAAACTCACCGTGAAGGCGCCAATCTCGTACACATCTGAGCCGACCGTGAGAAGTATCGACGTTGACCAACCATATCACCAGTTACTCAGCAAGTTTCCCGACATACTCCGACCATCGTGCATGAAGGAAATACCAAAACATCGTGTAGAACATCACATCGAAACTACTGGTCCGCCTATTCACAGCAAGACCAGGCCATTACCACCACATCGATACCTCGCCGTGAAGAAGGAATTTGAGACGATGATGCAGCAAGGAATTTGCCGTCCAAGCAAAAGCCCATGGTCCAGTCCACTGCACGTCGTACCTAAAAAGAACGGCGATATCCGCGTGTGTGGCGACTACAGAAGGCTGAATGACGTCACGAAACCAGACCGTTACCCCGTGCCACGACTCAAAGACTTCACCTACCTACTGCACGGCAAGAAGATCTTCAGCACGTTAGACCTAAATCGTGCTTATCAACAATTACCAGTCTATGAACCCGACATCGAGAAAACAGCCATCACTACACCATACGGCTTGTTCGAGTTCCCGAGAATGTGTCCCGGTCTAAAAAACGCCGGACAGACGTTCCAACGGTTCATACATCAAGTACTCAACGGATTAGACTTCGCATTCCCATTTATTGATGACGTCATCATAGGCTCCGAGAACGAAGCTCGCCACATGCAAGATCTACAGGAAGTTCTACACAGACTGAACGAGTACGGTATCACCATCAACCCGTCTAAATGTGTCTTCGGTCAAGAAAGCGTCAAGTTCCTCGGGTACGAAGTGACAAGCGAAGGGATCAAGCCACCTTTAGACAAGGTCAACGCCATCACTGCTTACCCCAGACCCGAGACAGTGCACGACTTACGTCGATTTATCGGCATGGTGAACTTCTATCGGGACAGCATACCTAACGCTGCCCGCATACAAGCACCACTCAACGCGTACCTACGAAATTCCAAGAAACGCGATAAGACGAAAATCGACTGGAATAATGAAGCATTGCAAGCGTTCGAGTTATGTAAAGCCAGCATACAAAACGCAGCTTTACTCGCGCATCCGTCTCCTTCTCCCGCCGATGCTATCTCCCTCATGTGCGACGCATCGAACACCTGTGCCGGCGCCGTGCTACAACAACGTGTAAACAACAAGTGGATACCTCTCGGCTATTTTTCGAAGAAATTCACAGATACGCAACAGAGATATAGCACATTCGACCGAGAACTGCTATCCATCTACATGTCGATCAAACACTTTAGAAAAATGTTCGAAGGCAGAGAACTGGTTGTTTACACGGACCATAAACCGCTCACCTACGCCATTCGCAAGCCACCGTCCGACAATGATACGCAGCGACGCACGCGTCAGCTGTTATTTATCAGCGAGTTCACGACGGACATTCGACATGTGAGCGGAGTAAACAACGTTGTCGCCGACGCACTTTCACGCATCGAAACCGTCGACCTGCCATCGCCAATCAACTACGACGACTTATCTCAAGCGCAAGAAAGAGACAGCAATATACCCGATTTATTGAAGCAAACAAATATTCAACTCAAGAAAATCGTCATGCCCGGTACAAACAAGCCAATATTCTGCGAAACATCTACGTCACACGTTCGACCGTACCTACCAACCGACTTTCGTCGCATCGCATTCAACGCCGTGCACAATACAAGTCATCCCGGGGTACGAGCTACACGCAAACTCATGCAGCAACGCTTCTTCTGGCCCGCAATGAATACCGACATCGGCGAGTGGGCGAAAACGTGCGCATCGTGTCAACGCTCGAAAGTATTACGGCACAGCCGAGCCGAACCCGCAGCGTTCCCGCCAAGCGAACGTTTTCAACACGTACACATCGACATCGTTGGTCCGCTACCTACTTCTTCGGCTGGACATCGCTACCTACTGACGATGATCGATCGCTGCACACGTTGGCCCGAAGCAGTACCATTGCGAGAAATCACCGCTGACGTCATCGCCAACAAGCTGTATGCGACGTGGATAACACGCTACGGGTGTCCAGCTAGAATAACGACTGACCAAGGACGACAGTTTGAAAGTCAGCTGTTCCGTGACCTCGCACATCTCTTGGGCGCCGAACGTACCCGTACCACTGCCTACCACCCGCAGAGTAACGGCATCGTCGAACGCTGGCACCGAACCCTGAAGACTGCACTTATGGCTCGCTTAGAAAGTGCTAACAACTGGATTGCCGAGCTACCTACTGTGCTAATGGGTTTACGAGCCGCCGTGCGCACAGATACCGGCACCAGCGCCGCGCAGCTCACCTACGGCCAAGTATTGCGCTTACCTGGCGATTTCATATCACCATCACCAGCAGCGAAGGCAATGGATTATAACTTCGTCGATCACCTACATGACGTCATCACGAAGTTAACACCTACATACAAACCACATTCAAACAATCGTTGTATGTTCGTGCACAACGACTTAAAAACATGTAGTCACGTGCTACTACGCGACGACGCCGTCCGCAAACCGCTGCAACAACCATACAAAGGTCCGTACAAGGTCATCGAACGCAACGACAAGTACTTCACCATCCAGCTACCAGGAAGATCCAGCACTATCTCGATCGACCGACTAAAACCGGCGTATACGCTCAACATGGATGAAGATGACCAGCATGCATCCGCTCCAGCTCCACCGGCATCAGACGTCGCCATCAGCCGATCTCCGAGTCCTTCTCCGAGCAACGACGCCACTGCTATACGTCGCACGAGATCGGGCCGAGCTGTGAAATTGCCGGTACGCTTCGCTAGGGGGGGAGTACTGTAGCTGCAATACATTAAACATGCGCGCGCCGCGACGGCGGGCGCCCCACTGATGTCTCGCGCGCCAAGCTACCCATATTTATAAGGTGCGTTTCGAGCGCTCTCATTGGCCAGCGCGGATCGTGATTGATTCGCGCCGTACACTACGGAATCATTGTAATAGCATTTAAGTAGGCAGGCATTTTAGTAAAATATATTCATTTTTACCTCGACTGTGGAGTTTAATTTGTCTAACCCTATCTGCGCTACAAGACAGACCGGCTCGGAGAGAAGAGCAAATTCTTAACACGTTGAAAATCGAGTATTTTTGGATGTGCACTGCTTTTGTCATTAAGAATACTCGAAGGCGCTCGGTGTGAAATACTAAGAGGAGCCGACCGGCTCCGATCGCGTACCTTTTCTTGACGTTTGGCTCCGATTGCATGCTCTTTAATGCTCGCGCAGGCGATCGGCTCCGGTCTGTGTGAAAAGAAAAATGCGCACCGATGCTCTCCGAGCCGGTCTGTTTGAACAGATCCATACAGTCTGTGACAAATCCGGATCCTATCGGACTCATAGTACGAGTATGTATGTATAAATATGTAGATTACCGAAACCTCACCTGAGCGGTATATATAGTACTAGCTTTTGCCCGCGACTTCGTTCGCGTGGAATAGTGTCATCCGGCAGATTTTTGGTTTGAATAATAGATGGCGCTGTATGTCCGGAATAAATTGTATTTTTTATTTTTATTTTTTGTAATAAAAACTATCCTATGTCCTTCTCCTGGCTCTAAACTACCTCCCTGTCTGTTTTCAGCTAAATCGGTTCAGCCGTTCTTGAGTTATAAGTGGAGTAACTAACACGACTTTCTTTTATATAAGTATATAGATTTAAATTTTATTTTCAGCGTCTTTAGATCCGTGAGCACACAGGTATTTTAATGCATCGATCCTACTCCACAGGTGTAGATGAAACAATCAATTAGAAGCTTAATTTATTAATGCTTTAACAAACATTTATTCCAAGAGATTTAATGAGACATGTCATGTGTTTAGTCGTGGTGGCCTAGTGGGTAAAGAACCAACCTCTCATGTATGAGTGGTTTCGATACCAGGTCAGGCAAGTACCCATGCAACTTTTCTAAGTTTGTATGTACTTTCTAAGTATATCTTAGACACCAATGGCTGATAAAAAGGTGAAGGAACACATCTTGAGGAAACCTAGACTCAAAAGTCTGAAATCACCAACCCGCATTGGGCAAGCGTGGTGATTAATGCTCAATCCTTCTCCGTGTGAGAAGTGGCCTGTGCCCAACAGTAGGACGATAAAAAGGCTGTAACTATGTCAGAATCTTTGGCAGGACGAAAATATATTTTGTTCTGGGGTCGTATTTTATCAATGAGGCTAATAGTTATTTTTTGGCTTGGTAACATAATATTAAAAGGCTAACGGCCAGTTTCTTCATCAAAAGTAAAAGTTAAAGTAATGTCTAAAGTAAAAGTAACGGTCAAATTCGCTTTTTCTACTAGTTTTGCTGTCACTTTAGCCTTGAAAAAACGAATTTGACCGTTACTTTTACTTTAGACATTACTTTGACTTTTATGTTTGATGAAGAAACCGGCCGTACCTAAGTAACAACCATGCGGATCGATCAATCGAATGCACGTTAAATTGGTATGTCAAGATGCTCAATTTTTTGGGCAGTCGTTACTGGTAGTCAGAAGCTAGAAAGTCTGACTATCAGTCTTACTAAGGGGCATTGAGTGGTCTGGGTAACTAGGTTGAGGAAATCAGGTAAGCAGTAGCAATAGGTTGCTTTTATTTGAAAATATTCATAAACATTTAAATCGACACAGGCCGACGAAAATACATTATTTTAGCATTTTCTAGATTTATTTCCGTAAAATACCTACTCGTAAATAGTTTTAAATGCTGCCTATCTAACCTTAATAAGAATATATATATCTTTTATTCATCTATTTTTAGTATTCAGTGCCAAAATTATTTATATAAGACTCGAATTCAAAGTATTTTTTTTCTAAATTTTGACGTCACATACACGTGTTTTAAGCATTTATCTTTTAATTGTCTTCTTTATGTAATATTCTATATCTTTAGTATTTTAGCTTGTCATTCTGATATCTTTTTTACCGTGATATTTTATATCTATGTGTTAAGTAGGTAGGTACTGTTTTTATTAAAAACGTGTATTGTTAGTTTATTAATTGATTGATTGACTTGTTTTTGGATTTAATACACACTCGTTGTAGTAATTTTTTTTGTCACCATGCAGAAATGTTAACTGTCAAGCGTAGGCTTGCGGTTTCACCCGCAGCCCGTTAGAACTAGAGGTATATCAGGTGTGTCATACCTAATCACATTAAATTAAATACGTTAATATACTGGTTAACGTAAGTAAAAAAATAGAATATGCCAGAATTAAAACACCATATAAGAGTCAGTCACTGAAATTCTCCCTTGAAAACTGATAGCTGTCAACTGGTCAAAACATTCGATATGAAACGCGCCTTTGCGTCCATATTGAAGTGACTAAGGCCTCATTTACGGAGACGCGGGGCGTCGCACAGTGGTCCGGATTTTCAAAAAGGTGGACATAGGATCGAAAATGCATATTTAACTCAACTAAAAATTGTTCCGTATAGGAAATTTAGCACTGATTAATACTTATTACTACAACTTTTCAAAAAAACTGCTCCTTCACCTAAAAAAAAAATATCGAAAATAAAAATGTATGGGAGAAAATCTATTTTATTTTTTTTCTCCGTTCAGTATCAAAGTATAGCAACCAAATCGTATATTCTGGTAAGTACCTATTGCTCTTAATACGACAAAATATAAATTGCTTGCGTATCCCTGCGGCCTTGGCGCCTACGATGCTTCAAAGTTTACAATTTTAAAGTTGAATTGTCTTAACATTATTAACGAGTTTTTCCGAGTTTTTCTACTGAAATTAATACAAAATATCATTTTTAATAAAAAAAGCCCCCCGCGTGCACCAACTTTGTATTAGGCTCGCCCCTACTACTTGGAACTTAAATATACTACTGGCGAAATGACAGTATACTTTTGTGTAGTATACAACTTTGCCGAACCCTTCGGGGAATACCTATAAAGCGTGATATTATGACAAAATAACATATTTATTATATTACAAGAAATATATTACATTTTTATATAACAATCATCAGCCTTTTCCCAACTATGTTGGGGTCGGCTTCCAGTCTAAACGGATATAGCACAGTACCAGTGTTTGTTTATAAGGAGCGACTGCCCCAATTGACCTCCTCAACCCAGTTACCCGGGCAACACAATATCCCTTGGTAAGACTGGTGTCAGACTTACTGGCTTCTGACTACCCGTAACGAAGTTCACAAAGGAGTGAAGATGTAGACTTCAGTGATTCATCGGTTTTCATGTCAAGTCTTGTCCCTCTTAAATTAGTTTCTAATAATAGCACCATATGGAAAAACCCAGTACCTTCTTCAACACATTATTCCAGGCCCAATAAGTCCGAGTTTTGTAAAGAGACAGCAGAATACATCAAGCAAGAAGAAGCTGCATTGGAGAAAGAAATAATTAAAACCGGCCAAGTGCGTGTACCATCCAAACTAATATACGTTTGTTGTATGAGAGTCCCCCAAAATATTTATTTGATTCTAGGTTTCATATTTGTTGTTATAGCGGCAACAGAAGTACATCATCTGTGAGAATGTCAACTCTCCAACTATCACGGTTCATGAGATACAGCCTGGTGATAGACGGACGGACGGACAGAGTAGCGAAAACAATAGGGTCCCGTTTTACTCTTTGGGTACGGAACTACGGAACCCTAAAAACATCGATTCTACAAAATGGGCAGGGCTAGAGATTAGTCACGAGCTTCATCTGACAATGATCTACGGAAAAGTGGCCACTATTATAACGGATACTTCGTCTGCATCTGCCTGCAATATTTGCCAAGCTGTCAGAAGTATATTCAAGACCTGTTCGAGTAGATGTTTATAAATATGGACTTTCTACTCTTCATATGTGGATTCGTTGTATGGGGTGTATTCTACACATATCTTACAACATGGACTTTGGGTTGTGGACTGCACGAGGTGCTAACAAGCAACTAAAAGCTGCGAAGAAACATTTGACACAAGAAGAATTCGAACAGCAAATGGGAATACTTATGGATTTTCTGAAGCAAGGCTTTGGAACCACAAACGACGGAAACACAGCCAGAAGGTTTTTAAGAGATTATGATAAATTTGCCGAAATAACTAAAATTGACAAAGGCCTACTAAAGCATATTGCGGTTATTCTTCAAACAGCTGAGATCTTTGTGCATTTACACAAGCTACTCATACACGGTGCAGACATTTGTCATCACTTTGGCCTCCTACCAATTAGCATTCTTTCCGAAGAAGCGGGCGAAGCAAGAAATAAAGAATTTCGAAGAGTTCGTGAATATCATACAAGCAATATCAATCATGCAAGCACGTTAAACTGTAGGTCGCAGCTGTTATTGAACATCTTTGGCAGTCGTTACGGGTAGTCAGAAGCCAGTAAGTCTGACACCAGTCTTACCAAGGGGTATTGTGTTGCCCGGGTAACTGGGTTGAGGAGGTCAATTAGGGCAGTCACGCTTTATAGGTATTCCCCGAAGGGTTCTGTGATGTACTCTATGGTAATAGCGGTCTGTGGATTTTGATAGTTGTATTGTCATTCTGGTTTTTCAATAAAAGCCGCATAGCTGGATATCTTGGACCTTTTATTCGCAAACACTTCAGTGGCGACGAGGATAAACCTATTAAACAAAATAGCATAATACTCTGGAAGTCATCATGTCGATCGGGAAAATTTCCGAATTTAATGTGAGGTCAGGCAATTTCACCTCATACGTAGAACGTCTGGAAATGTTTTTTAAGGTAAATAAGATAAAGGAAGAATTATGGCTACCTACTTTAATAGCAGTAATGGGCGATGAAGCGTATGATTTGCTTAGTAATTTGACGAGCCCGGAGAAGCCGTGTGAAAAAACATATATGTCAGTGGTAAAAATTTTGACAGATCACCTTCAACCGAGTCCATCGTTCATGGCGGAAAGATTTCGTTTCCGCCAAAGACGGCAACATGAAGGTGAATCTGTTTTACAATACATATCGGAATTAAAAAAACTTTCGAAATATTGCGAATTTAAGGCCGTGTTAGAAGAAAATTTACGGGACCAGCTTGTTTGCGGGCTAAGAAATGAGTCGATAAGGCAAAGATTGTTTACGGAAGTGGACTTGCATTACAGTAACGCCGTAAAAATTTCATGCGCTATGGAAGCGGCGGAACGTGATGCAGCAGCCGTGGAACAAACAGTCGAGAGCAGCAGCGGAGCTAGCGGCGGCGGTGAGGGAACTACGAGCGCGCTGCATGCGGTGACGTGGTCCGGGCGAGGGCGCCGGGGCCGGGGCGGTCAGCGCAGGCAGGCACGCGTCTCGGAACGTACGTTCAAGACTACTGCCGACGAGGCGAGCGGGAAATGTTCGGTATGCGGAGCGACGGATCACCAGAGCGAAGATTGTAGATACAAGCGTTTTATCTGCGGCAGGTGTAGACGTAGAGGACACCTACGCAGAGTTTGTCCGACGCGTTCAGGAGATGAACGGTCGGGAGTGCGACGGGACACCAACAACGTGGTGGCGTACTTGGAAAAAGGTCAACAGTTACGTCCAGGAGAGTCGGGAGAGGATGAACCCCCGTCGTCAGATGAAGAAAGCTGGGGAGTAGAGGAGTTGCATCAACTCAGCTTGAACGATTATAGACCGGTGAGTTTAACCATATGGGTGGATGCTACCCCATTACGGATGGAAATTGATACTGGGTCGTCGGTATCGTGTATAAGCGAAAATATGTATACGAAATTGTTTACTCATAGGTCGCTAAGAAAGTCTAACTTAGAGTTTAGATTTTATAACGGTACGGTTATTAAACCTATAGGGGTAATTAAGCCACTTGTGAAGTATGGAGTTAATTGCAAATACTTAGAGTTGTTTGTAATACGGGGTGGGACTACATCTCTTTTAGGCCGACAATGGCTAGTAGAACTGGATATTAAAATACCGTTGTACCGCAATGATCTGTTCACCATAAAAACAGACTACGGTATGTTCGATAATAATCGACTGACGCAATTACTTTGCAGATATAAGGTTTTGTTTGCGGATGGCTTGGGCCGGTTCACGGGAGGCAAGGCACGGCTACGGTTACGCGAAGGTGCGATGCCGGTGTTCTGCCGCGCACGACCAATTCCGTACGCACTGAGGGAGCGCGTGGAGGCGGAGTTGGATGGTATGTTGCGCGCCGGCGTCATCGAACCTGTAGACAGCTCAGACTGGGCTACCCCGCTGGTACCGGTACGTAAGGCTGATGGTGGACTCCGTATTTGTGCTGACTACAAATTAACTTTAAATCCAGTTTTAGTAGTTGACAAATATCCTTTACCGCGTATAAACGACTTACTGGTTAAGTTAACCGGTGCAAAGATATTCACAAAGTTAGATTTGACACAAGCCTATAATCAAATTGAATTAGAGGATCCTGATAACTACACTGTTATTAATACGCACAGGGGCCTTTTTAAGTATAAAAGGTTAGTTTTTGGCTTGTCCTCGAGTCCAGGAATATTCCAAAGGATTATGGCGAATCTTTTTAATGATATTCCTAATGTAGAGGTTTTCCTTGATGATATAATTATTGGATCGCCTAACGTCAGCGAGCATTTAGTTACTTTAGAGAAGGTATTAGAAAGGTTACTTAAGAACGGAATGAAACTTAAGGAAAGTAAGTGTTTGTTCATGGCGAGCGAGGTTAAATATTTAGGCTATATAATTTCCGCCGAGGGAATTAAAGTTGACCCGGAAAAAGTAGAAGGTATACTAAACATACCACGTCCGCAAAATATCACAGATTTGAGAGCCTTTTTGGGTACAATAAATTACTATGCCAAGTTCGTCAAAAATTTGAGTACAATACTGGCGCCTCTGTATAATTTGCTTAAGAAAGACGTGATCTGGGAATGGAATAGAGAGTGTGAGACCGCTTTTAAAAAAATTAAATCGATTTTGATTAGTGCCGATGTCTTAGCTCATTACGAACCCGATAAACCGTTGTTTTTAACGTGTGATGCGAGTGCCAGAGGCATAGGTGGCGTACTAACGCAGATGTGCGACGTGGTGGAGGATGGCGTGGCCGCAGCGCGGGAGCGACCCGTCGTATATATTTCGCGTGCACTTAACGACGCCGAGAAACATTACTCACAGATTGAGCGTGAGGCTTTGGCTATTGTGTTTTGCTTTGAAAAATTACATCAATACTTATATGGTAGGCGTTTTACTTTACGTACGGATCACAAGCCTTTAGTCACAATTTTTGGGCCCAAACAGGGCATACCATCGATGACTGCCAGTAGAATCCAAAGGTGGGCAATCAAGTTATCAGCCTACACATATGACATTGAATATGTTACGTCAAAGCAGAACGGGGCTGATGGGCTATCGCGACTGCCCGCTCTTATTGCGTCTAAAAATAATAACAGAATTCCGGAACAAACACACTTGCATTTTGCTCAAAATTCCATGCTATTAGATTACAATGAAATTAAAAAACAAACCAGTAGGGATCAGTTCTTAAGCCGAATTTTAAGTTATTTACGAGATGTTTGGCCTGTTAATATGGAAATATTATCACTAAAACCATATTTTAATCGCAAAGCAGAGCTGTATGAGGAGTTAGGTTGTGTGATGTGGGGACATAGAGTTGTCATACCGTCAGCCTGCCGATATAAAGTTTTATTGGACTTGCATGAGGCGCACATGGGCATTGTGAAAACTAAAGCCTTCGCCCGAAGCTACGTTTGGTGGCCTGGCATGGACGAAGAGATTGAGAAGATGTGCCAGAGCTGTCGAGTCTGTGCCGCGGAAGGGGAGGCGCCAGCTCGACACACACCTTGTCCTTGGCCGTGGCCTGACAAACCGTGGGCCCGCGTGCATGTTGATTTCTTAGGGCCTATCAAGGGACGAATATTTTTGGTACTAGTTGATGCTCGTACTAAGTGGCTTGAAGTTAGTCAAGTACCTAGTACAGCGGCCAGAAACACTATCGGCGTGTTGAGCGATGTCTTTGCTCGTTTCGGCCTACCAAGACAAATCGTTTCAGATAATGGTCCGCCCTTCACGAGTTATGAATTTTCTCAATTTCTGCGTAGTAACGGCATAAAACATATTTTTACAGCTCCTTATCATCCTGCTTCAAACGGAGCAGCAGAAAATGCTGTTCGTACGATTAAAAGGGTTATTAAAAAAGCAATTAGAGAAAATTTGAGCATTCAGTTATTCTTAAACACGTTTTTATTGCATTATAGAAACACCGAACACTGTTCGACAGGTGAAACACCCGCATCACTTATGTTAGGGCGTAGGTTACGCACAAAATTAGACGCTTTACGGCCGAATAGGGAAAATAAGGTTAGGGATGCTCAGGAACGCCAAAAAGATCAGGGAGCAAGTGGGGGTCGTAAACTTAGTCCGGGGGATGAGGTCTGGCTGCGCCAGTTTACAGGACAGGATAGATGGCTGCCGGGGAGAGTGGTAGATAGAATGGGAGCCACGGATTATAAGATAATGGATACTTCTGGCAGGGTATTACATAGACATGTAGATCAGTTGAAGAAAAGATTACGGAGTCCACTAATCTGTCCTTACAGCCCGCTAGGCGAAGGGTCTAATGCGGCCGACGCAGTTCAGGATCGGAGAGACATCAGTTCAGCTCCGGCCGGGGATAGTGATCATGATCATTTCGAAGATTGCCTTGATCAGCCCATTCAGGGAGAAACATTACCCGCCATGCCTTCTCCTGAGCCGACCCAATCTCGTCCGGTTCGCCAATGCCGAGTCCAGAACCCGGTCAATTATAAAATTTAATTTAAGTCATTATTTCCTTATTTATTATTTGTTATTTGTATAGTTATTTAGTTAGATGTTCTTAGCCGCACCGGAGTTATTGACTAAGGGTGAGGGTGTGATGTACTCTATGGTAATAGCGGTCTGTGGATTTTGATAGTTGTATTGTCATTCTGGTTTTTCAATAAAAGCCGCATAGCTGGATATCTTGGACCTTTTATTCGCAAACACTTCAGGTTCGGCAAAGTTGTATACTACACATAAGTATACTGTCATTTCACCAGTAGTATATTTAAGTCCCAAGTAGTAGGGGCGAGCCTAAAACACGGTTGGTGCGCGCGGGGGACTATTTTTATTAAAAATGATATTCTGTATTAATTTCAATAGAAAAATTCAGAAAAACTCGTTAATAATGTTAAGATAATTCAACTTTAAAATTGTAAACTTTGAAGCATCGTAGGCGCCAAGGCCGCAGGGATACGCAAGCAATTTATATTTTGTCGTATTAAGAACAATAGGTACTTACCAGAATATAAGATTTGGTTGCTATACTTTGATACTGAACGGAGAAAAAAAATAAAATAGATTTTCTCCCATACATTTTTATTTTCAATAATTTTTTTTTAGGTGAAGGAGCAGTTTTTTTGAAAAGTTGTAGTAATAAGTATTAATCAGTGTTAAATTTCCTATACGAAACAATTTTTAGTTGAGTTAAATATGCATTTTCGATCCTATGTCCACCTTTTTGGAAATCCGGACCACTGTGCGTCGGGCGTTGCGTTGAGCGGCGCGGCCCGCACTGAATTCAAATATATGGTGTTGTATGAGTGCGTTTAAGTCGTGGTGGCCTAGTGGGTAAAGGACCAACCTCTCAAGTATGAGGGCGCGGGTTCGATCCCAGGGCAGGCAAGTACCAATGCAACTTTTCTAAGTTTGTATGTACTTTCTAAGTATATCTTAGACACCATTGGCTGTGTTTCGGATGGCACGTTAAACTGTAGGTCCCGGCTGTCATTGAACATCCTTGGCAGTCGTTACGGGTAGTCAGAAGCCAGTAAGTCTGACACCAGTCTAACCAAGGGGTATCGGGTTGCCCGGGTAACTGGGTTGAGGAGGTCAGATAGGCAGTCGCTTCTTGTAAAGCACTGGTACTCAGCTGAATCCGGTTAGACTGGAAGCCGACCCCAACATGATTGGGAAAAAGGCTCGGAGGATGATGTATGAGTGCGTTTACGGAGAAGCGATTTTAGACGCGTTTGTTTGAATTAGGGCGTTTTTTGCTGCCGAGCCCGCGGATGGCACCGACGCGTCCCACGCGGCGTTTATCGCGGCGGCGCACGCAGCAGCAATTATAATATGGCTCCCATCTCTCGCCAACATAAAACCAGTCGATTTGATCGAGGCGAGCGTGCGCCGCCGCGATGCCCGCCGCGTGCTTCGCTACACGCTAGAGGATTCGCCGCGGGCGCCGCGGCGGGCACCGCCACGCTTCCCGTCTCGCTTCTATATGAACATGGTCGTATATTGCTATAAGTTTGTGTTTACGCGTGCGATGATGCGTGCCGCTTCACGCGCCGCCCCACCGTAAACAGAAAAAACGTCCGACGCGCCGCGAGACGCCACGCAACACGCGACGTGAGACGCCCCGCGTCTCCGTAAATGAGGCCTAAGGCGGAAGCCTAGTGCGATGGGACTGAGCGACACAGCGAGCGTAAGTTTCAAACGCTTCTATCCTCGCGTTCTGGCCACACTACGGGCCTAGTCATCGAGCGACCCAATGCGCCAAAACCAGTTTTGGCGTTTAGTATTCAATACCTCCCATCTCAGGATCGGACTGTCTAGTAAAAATAGCAAATCCTCGTCCATAGTTCAGTACGTCCACGTAACTACAAGGTGTTGCACTCCTGATGTACGTCACACCGCTACAAGCGCTCGCGCCTTCACTGTGGCCACCAAACGCCAAGGCTCGCCGCGCCCGCCTAGGCTCCAGTCACCGCGCGTGCAGTGTGGACCCACACTGAAAGATTTTTTCAAATCGGACCAGTGGTTACTTACATAGATTAGCGCATTCTAACAAACTAATATAGGTATTATGTAGATTTGCACCCGTGCCATACTGACGGCTCAATTATGGGAGAACAGCCATTTTTATCACATCAAAATTGACAAAACATAATACACATTTGTGTAAATATATAAGCGTTATAATATTCTTTCGCGTCACACTTTTGACAACATAGCTAATAGTAGCCGCCATATTGCATTTTGCAAATGTCATATTGTGTGACAGTTTGTAAGTAGAATATTAAATGCCTTGGAGATGGGCAGCAGCATCTCCGAAGCTCAACATATCCCACATTGCGTTCACCAACACGCATGCCCCAAGCTGTGAGCATGGGTAAATCCCTCAGCTTGGAGTAGGCAGCAGTCCAGCAGTAGAACTAGGGAATGCAATCCCGACTCGAGATTGCAAATTCGGGATCCCGCGGGATTAGAAATGTCAATCCCACGGGATCCCGGAATGTTCGGGATCCCGTCTAATTTAAAAAAAAATGAATCCAAATGCCTGAAAAAGCTAATAACTGCTTTTTTGTGATAGTGAGGTTAATTAAAATAACATATTACTCGAAAGAAAATAAAAACCTTTATTCTTTAATCTTACCAACTAAATAATAATCAGGTTGTAAGGAAATTAACGTAGGTAAATTAGGTAATCAAAACAATAAGCTTATTTCAAGGGAATTAGGAAAAAGAGTGATTTTTAAAAATGACTCCCCGCCCCGCGCCCCGAGTGGTTGTGTGTGTGTTGCGTCGCTGACCACTGCCGCCCAATCCCGTCAATCTCGAACGGGATCTCGTCATATGATGCGTCGGGATTGATCCGACAATTACACGAGATCTCGCGAGATCGGGATCCCGCGGGATCGGGATTGCATTCCCTAAGTAGAACGGTTTTAAACGATGACAGACTACCCAAATGCACACTATTTCTACCCTAGCGACCCGCTCCGGCTTCGCACGGGATAACAGTATTTCCCCACTGTTTAATGTATGTCATTATACATATAAACCTTCCTCTTTAATCACTCTATCTATTTAAAAAAGACGCATGAAAATCGGTTGCGTTGTTTTAACGATTTAAGCGTACAAAGGGTCATAGGGACCGAAAAAGCGACTATGTTTTATATAATGTAGTGATAATAAATACAATAAAATAAATGAATAAAATTTATTCACGGAAAACTTTTACATAGAATTTTCTATTTAAAAGAAAGTTAGTACATACTATATTCTTATATAATGGTTAAATTACAGCGAATAAATTAATACATTTGTAGGTATGACTAATTTAAATAGGTTACAGGTCTAAGATGTTTATAGTATGATTTCAAATCATACGAGTATGTTGCGACCTGCCTGAAGGAGCTGTATACAAACCTGTATCTATACTAATATTATAAAGCTGAAGAGTTTGTTTGTTTGTTTGAACGCGCTAATCTCAGGAACTACTGGTCCGATTTGAAAATTTCTTTCAATGTTAGATAGCCCATTTATCGAGGAAGGCTATAGGCTACTTTTTATCCCGGTACGGGAAGTAGATCCCACGGGATGCGGGTGAAACCGCTGGCAGAAGCTAGTAAGATGATATAATGAAGTAACAACAACCAAATTTTCTTCCCCAGAGTGATATGTCAACACGCAGTACAGCCACATCTTTCCGCGCCCGCCGCGGCCACAAGGAGCGCTCCAAAAACTTCACGGAGCTGGAGAAGCGAACAGTCCTCGAGCTGATAGCGCGCCACCGCGACGTGCTGCGTCAGGGGCGCTCCAACAACGCTACCAATAGGAGCAAGCAGGTAACCAGCCGCCTAGCCCAAACCCAAGTATGCCAGGTGTACCAGTGTGCCACGAGGAGCGATGGTTTACCTATCTGACCTCAACACAGTTATTTAGGGTCGATAACCCTTTATAAGATGTGTTGTCAAACTTCTGTCGTCAAAATGTGGCTTCTGATTACTGTTAACGGCTGCCAATGATTTTCAAATGACTGCCGTTACCCACCAATTTGTCGAGCCTTCCGGAACACGAGACAACTCGTTATGTCAATATGGTCATCCTCAGATCGACTGCGCCAAGCATAGCTAAACCTTACAATCTATCGGTGACGTGCGTCTTTTACAAACACAGTCCTCGCAGAAGTAACTATATCATTTAATTAATTGGTCGTTTAAAACTTTAGCAACATATTTTACGAATAAAAACAACATACAAGTTAACAATGTCAATTCAATTACATTAATCCTACCATCAGAAAAAAATAACCCTTTCTTATCTTAACCGCTGGGCTAATTGAATTCCTAACTGTGAACATATCTATTGTTTATAAGATAACTCCGATATATTTGATAGCGATAATCTATTTATCGTCGTGGTTACGTAAACTTTATCCTTATCGTTACACTTACTGGTTAATGACGAGTGATTTTATCGTTAAGGTCAATTGCTTCCGTAGGAATGCGGTTGAAACTTCAGTGGCTAAAATTTCATCATTTTCATCAGACTTTTTATTGACACACTGCAGAGCACAGGCCTCTTCTCATACAGAGAGAAGGAAAGAGCATTATACAGCATTGTTTAGCTGTAAGTCCTCCATAGTTTATTAAATAAATATAAATTACTAGCTTCCGCCAGCGGCTTCGCCCGCGTGGTGTGTTGATAAAAAGTAGCCTATGTGTTAATCTATAAATGGGCCTTATAGATATAGCCTTCCTCGATAAATATGGGTAATATAGCCTTCCTCGATAAATGGGCTATCTAACACTGAAAGAATTGTTCAAATCGGACCAGTAGTTCCTGAGATTAGCGCGTTCAAACAAACAAACAAACTCTTCAGCTTTATAATATTACTAGCTTTTGCCCGCAACTTCGTTCGCGTGGAATAGTGACTTCCGGCAGATTTTTGGTTTGACCAATAGATGGCGCTATATGTCCGGATTAAATTTTATTATTTTTATATTTTTTGTAATAAAAACTATCCTATATCCTTTCTCAAGTTCCATACTATGTCTGTACCAAATTTCACAAAAATCGGTTCAGTAGTTTAGGCGTGAAGAAAAGACAGACAGACAGACAGACAGAAAGACAGACAGACAGAGTTACTTTCACATTTATAATATTAGTTTGGATAGTATAGATTCGTTTGATCTAAAGCTCCCTTAAATCACACTTTATATTAAGCTAATGTCAAAATTCTATCTAAAATCGCAAAGAATGGATGGATCGGTTACTGCAAGCCGTAGTAAAAAGTTTTATTGGATTAACGATTGATTACTTTAAAAAAGCCCCGCTTTTGTGTAACTATCTTCCGACAGTTTAGTCTGCAATGAGACTTCTAGAAGAAGATAGTCCACCATCATCTCCCGAGCCTTTTCCCTACTATGTTGGGGTCGGCTTCCAGTCTAACCGGATGCAGCTGAGTACCAGTGCTTTACAAGGAGCGACTGCCCTATCTGACCACAACCCAGTTACCCGGGCAACCCAATACCTCTTGGTTAGACTGGCGTCAGATTTACTGGCTTCTAGAAGAAGATCAGTTTTAAAAGATTTTCTGTAATTCTAATATAAATATAATTCCTTGCTATTTATGTCAAGGCCGTTTGTTCAAATAATATGAATTAGCAATAATTTAATAAACAACGTCGACACGAGGCAGCCATGTCTACTCAGCAAGTATGAAGTATAAACTATGCAGTGTTGGGTTACTTGAATATGAGTGTCATGTTCTGATGCGCAATTAGATAGACTATAATATAACCTGGATTGGCCTGCAGTTTTTAGGGATTTAAATGACCTTTAGTTTTCACATAGATTTTCAGAAAGGGATGGTTGATTGATTCACTTTAAGGAAATCTTATCATCATCTGGCGGTCTAGCCTTTAGTCAACTATGTTGCGGTCGGCTTTTACTTCCCCACTCAGAGACATTTAATGGTTACTTAAGCCATTCCTTAGTGAAGGACTTGTATGACATTCCGTCACTAAGGAGTGACTTAAGTAATCATCAACCGTCTTACCACAAAAACTTTTAAACGTCAGTTTAAGACTTGTCTAAAAAAATGTCAAATTATGACGTTGACATATGGTTCATTTTGCAGCCACAATTTTTTTAGACAAGTGTAAAACAGGTGGTTAAGTTTTTGTAGTAAGGCCATAAATGTCTCTGAGTGGGGAGGTTAGTCTAATAGGTACCAGTGTACTACATGGAGCGACTGATCTCGATCTGCGATCTTACCTCAAACTATTCGGCACTTGGGCAATCCGATAAGACCGGGCGACTTTCATGTTTCTGACATCATGTAACGACTGGAACAAAAATTCAAATGACACGGGAGCAATAATTTTAATGTGCCGTCCGAAACAAAGAGGGACTTATAACTTAGAATATTTAGATGATCACCATACACAGGCTGGTCCCGCCAAGCTTTAGGTACTCAACCTTATGATCGATGGACCCGTGCGGAATGTTACTTAGCTATCACCCCCTACATAGCAATTACTTCTTCAGTAGATACTGTCCTTAACAAACAAACATCCAACATTATTATCACTTAAGTCTAGATTACTTATAAATACTGTTATTTTAATCAGTTTCAGCAATTCCATTATTACCTATATTATTCAAACTTAGCAGAATATAAGTTTTGTAATTTGATAGCTGGCTCTATATCAACATATTTATTACCTTTGTCTTATAAAAAGCTATTTTAAAAAGTGTAGTTGTCAAAAAGTTACCATAGAGTTCACCATAGAATCAGTCTTTTGCTGCATAGAGGTTCAATATATTTTTAGTGCCCGCATAAAATACTTTGAATCAAAATTATTAATCATCATAAAATGGATCAACAAAACCAGTTATATAATTACGTGAGTTACTTTTTAAATATTTTTCAGGATAATTTTCTCTATAAACATTTTTCATTTAGTTTTTTGGATCATACTGGCAGTGTCGTGTATATACTTATGAGTGACAACAAACAATATACGCATATGCGCTTTATTTCAATGGTGTTAAAGTTTATTTCCTAGTGTCTTATATTCATACTAGCTTCTGCCAGCGGTTTCACCCGCATCCCGTGGGAACTACTTCCCGTACCGGGATAAAAAGTAGCCTATAGCCTTCCTCGATAAATGGGCTATCTAACACTGAAAGAAATTTTCAAATCGGACCAGTAGTTCCTGAGATTAGCGCGTTCAAACAAACAAACAATCTCTTCAGCTTTATAATATTAGTATAGATTCGAATTGTGAACCTTCTTGGGAAGTTGGTTAATACCTCCACTGCGTGCTCCTCTCTGCACTGGCGCTATAGACAACAAGAAAAACATATTTATTATTATTGTGTTTGAACTGATTTCCAGTTGGTGTGGTCTACGATATGCGAGGAGGTGAACAAGCGGTGCGGGGGCGAGCGGCCGCGCACTCCGGCGCAAGTCAAGATGTGGTACGAGAACTACAAGAAGAAGTGCAAGATGCGCGCGCATGACACACAGGTACGTGTCGTTTTACCTTTATTTTTAGTAAAACTGGGTAAAACTAGGTTCAAAGTAACGCTTGAAGGATTGTTCCCGCGAGTTACCGCGGCCCTGAAACACTATGGGCTCCAAAAAGAACGTAATCTACCTTGTTATAAAACGTGGTTTTAAGTAGTACTCGCTTTAGTTATAGGTTTAGTCCACTAACTTTGTTTAAGACGGTGGTTTAAACGTGGTACAAAAACTGGTTACTGTACTGCTACAGCCTTTTTTTTTTTATCGTCCCACTGCTGGGCACAGGCCTCCTCTCACACGGAGAAGGATTAAGCATTAATCACCACGCTTGCTCAATGCGGGTTGGTGATTTCAGACTTTATAGTCCAGGTTTCCTCAAGATGTTTTCCTTCACCTTTTTATCAGCCATTGGTGTCCGAGATATACTTAGAAAGTACATACAAACTTAGAAAAGTTGCATTGGTACTTGCCTGACCTGGAATCGAACCCGCGCCCTCATACTCGAGAGGATGGTTCTTTACCCACTAGGCCACCACGACTTTTTTGACACAAAAACTGGTACTTTTTTAAAACCACGTTTTAGGGTCCGTTCAGATAGACCGGGTCGGAGAGCATCGGCGCGCATTTTTCTTTTCACACAGACCGGAGCCGATCGGCTGCGCGAGCATTAAAGAGCATGCAAACGGAGCCAAACGTCAAGAAAAAATACACGATCGGAGCCGGTCGGCTACTCTTATTATTTCACACCGAGCGCCTTCGAGCAATCTCAATGACAAAAGCAGTGCGCATGCAAAAATAAACCTTACTTCAAATACTAAATACTCAATTTTCAACGTGTTACGAATTTGCTCTGCTCTCCGAGCCGGTCTGTCTGAACGGACCCTTATAATAAGGTGGATTGGGTTTCAGTCTGAAACTCCTTCACGCTGCACACACAACAGGAGCCGATATTTGATGGTTTCCAGACAAGGCCGCGGTATCTTGACATAAGGACATTGACTGTTACTTTATTAAAGAACCTACAAATCATCTAACACTACTGTTACAGCCTTTTTATCGTCCCACTGCTGGGCACAGGCCTCCTCTCACACGGAGAAGGATTGAGCATTGATCACCACGCTTGCTCAATGCGGGTTGGTGATTTTAGACTATATATAGTCCAGGTTTCCTCAAGATGTTTTCCTTCACCTTTTTATCAGCCATTGGTGTCCGAGATATACTTAGAAAGTACATACAAACTTAGAAAAGTTGCATTGGTACTTGCCTGAACTGGAATCGAACCCGCGCCCTCATACTCGAGAGGTTGGTTTTTTACCCACTAGGCCACCACGACTAATCTAATCTAACATTACAATACTTATATTGCAAATGGAAATAATCATATGATGTACATTTATCAGATCGGTTCAACAATGTCGCAGCCTATAAAATAGAAACAAACAAAATATTATTCTGATACTTGATACCAAGTTTCATCAAAATCTATCCAGTAGTTTAAGCGTTAACGAGTAATAACAACATTTAAACACACGTACAACCTTACGAACTTTCGCATTTATTAGTAGCATGTTATTTTAGACATTTGTAACACAGTATATACAGGGTGTTAGTGTGAACACCGTTATCCTTGAAACCATAGGTAGTTGACTTGATTATAATTTTATTTATCTGAATTCAAAAATAAATGAACGTTTCTTTCATTTAAAATTTTTAATAAGTTTCTTTCCGACACTGTCCGTAAATTTATGGATACTATGCGCGCGAGTTAAAGGGCGGTGACCTGCAGCACTCCGTTTAAAACACATACAAATAACCTGTGATGTAACTTCCCTTCATACTTTTCCTGGCTTAGGACAGGCAAAAATACCTACTACTGTAGCTTGACGAGTGAAAATTTTGTTTTTTTTTTGCCTTAATTTAAGTTTATTTACGTTCTATAAGTGAAACCAAACCTAAGGTTTCAAGGATAACGGTGTTCACACTAACACCCTGTATTAATCTTATTGTGATTACAATCAAATCGCCATCCTCTTCGGATTACACATTATCTAGTACAGATTCATAGCGTATGTTGGTTAACCTGTAATTGGCTACTGTGTAAGTCCTAGTAATAACAGAAATTGTACTCTAAGCTTTATCTACACAGAAGCTGTTGGTAAACCCTTTAATTAATAAATAAATAAATTCATATTTTTAATTTAATTAATAATGTAATGTATTATATTTTCAGCAAACCCAATCGGAGCCGCCCGGCCTGCTAGACGGCATGCTCTGGCAGAATATACACCCTCTAGATGTTAAAGGTAAACAACATGATGTACATTACTTGTTACCGTCTCGCTGCTGAAAAAAAATTACATTTCTGGACTAATATTCTAAAGCTGAAGAGTTTGTTTGTTTGTTTGTTTGAACGCGCATTTGTTTGAAAATCTCAGGAACTACTGGTCCGATTTGAAAATTTCTTTCAGTGTTAGATAACCCATTTATCGAGGAAGGCTATAGGCTACTTTTTATCCCGGTACGGGAAGTAGTTCCCACGGGATGCGGGTGAAACCGCTGGCAGAAGCTAGTTTCTGGATAAGGAGTCATTTTTCTCACAGCTCATTGAGCTTTTAGGTCATTTTAAATAGTACAAATTAGTTCAGCAGCCTCATGGTACGAACAATGAACATACAAACACAATATTACTCGCGGTTTCACCTGATAAAAAGGTGAAGGAAAACATCTTGAAGAAACCTGGACTATAAAGTCCGAAATCACCAACCCGCATTGAGCAAGCGTGGTGATTAATGCTCAATCCTTCTCCGTGTGAGAAGAGGCCGCAGCCCAGCAGTGGGACGATAAAAAGGCTGTAACAAACAGATGTCACCCGAGGGCAGTGTACCAACAGTGAAATAAATTGTCAATACGTTCAGTGGTTCGATCCACTTCCTTCTCCTCCCTGCCTTCAGGATTCGTACAAAAATCCTTTTTATGTTATTTGAGATGAGTTTCTTTCTCGTATTTCCGCACATAAATATTTTTCATTTTGATAATTTATTCACACCAAAAATATACCTATACAGATCAGACTTGTTTACAAGATTTTTTTTTTTTAATCTCTTATAGAGACTCTTTTATAATATACTAGCTTCAATATGAGTAGGATTAGTAGAATGAAAACCGTATACATGTATGAAAACATGCTCGTTTTATTATATTTACTAATAATATTGTACGTTATACATTTCAGACGAGGACGGCGACCCAACGACGAGCGCGGACGGAGGCCACAGCGTGAAGGATGACGACTGCGTACCGGTCAACGTGAGTCCTGAATACTATGTATACCTTCACTCCAAATTATATATTATATACTTACTATACTGTAACTTGTCTATTTTGTGCCTATTTCATTGATAAAATGCCTTGGAAAATTTCTACCATAAAATTCTACAACGTAAGCACTATGTACACCTTCATTACAATTATATATACATATATACTATACTGTAATATGCGTATACTGTGTGTAATTATAGCTAAAATATGTTGGAAAAGTTTGGGGAATTCTACCATTTCTACCGTAGAATTTTTTGCTATGGCAGTTTCTACCCATATGAATTTCCACTGCTAAAGTTAGGGTTATTTTATATGAATTTCAAATTGTAGTAAAAATCAGTGGGACAATATTTTCTACTGTAGAAATTTTAGTTATCAATCAGTCACTTACTTTAAATTAATGTCGGCTATAACATGTATGCATGTAGGTAATTTAAAGCTTTTATTAGCCGTTTTTGTGCTAACTAAAAAAATCTTTCCAAGTCATAATGACTCAGCAATTATTCAAATAATAATAAAAACACGTCTTAGAACTCCAAAAATAAACACTAATCCATTATTCATACATATGTATTAACACCAATTAAATTCTAATGGCCTTACTACAAAAACTTAACCACCTGTTTTACACTTGTCTAAAAAAATTGTGTCTGCAAAATGAACCATATGTCAACGTCATAATTTGAAATTTTTTTAGACAAGTCTTAAACTGACGTTTAAAAGTTTTTGTGGTAAGACGGTAAATCCTCACTTGCAGATGTCAAACGGCCGACTATCAAGTACGAACGAAAGCGAAGATACGATGCCAAACGTCCTCGAGCCACAAGTACAAATAATTCCCCAATCTTCCCCGACTCCCCCTCCCCACAAACCACTTCCCCTGACTCCTCTTCCCCTCCCCATCCTCACCAATCCCCTCCAAGCGATCGAACAGGCGAGAATACAGCAGAATTTTCTACAGAAATTGAACGAGCTATCAAATACGCCATTAAATTTAAGCAATTTGGACGATATTAAGAGAAAAAATGGACACGATAGGCAGGAGAAAATAGATGATCAGATCAAGCATGATTGCGGAACTGCTACCGAGGAAGAAAGGTAGGTAAAATGAATCGAGGCATCAAAGTCAAACGTTTTTATTTCAAATAGACCTTTGCAGGCTCCTATGAAACGTCACACTAGTTGCACGGTTCCAAAAAGTTGGTCTCATGGAGAAAGCCAGCGTTGCCAGCAGCAAGAAACTCCACTATTGTCCGTCCTAGGATAAAATATAGGTTATGTTGCTCGCAGATAATTAAGCTTTTTAATAGTGAAAGAATTTTCAAAATCGGTCCAGTAGTTTTTGAGTTTATCCATTACTAACAAAGTTTTCCTCTTTATAATATTAGTATTAATTATTACCGGTTCTTCAAACTATTCAGACAGACATGTGTTGCTGGGGAGTTTGTTGCGCCACTTCTTCTTCCCAGCAATAAGGAAGTGGTGAAGGGCGGGCGTTTTGGGGGCTGTCTTTTGTAAATTTTACTTTCAAAAAGTGCTGTTTTTTTTTTTTTTAAGGTTGTATTTCACGGCTAAAAGACAACATGCTATTTGGGAGCACGAAGCTAAGATGAAAATATTAAATATGGAGTTGCGACAGAAGGAAGAAATATTCTCGCTGCAGAAGCAACTGTTTCTGATCGAGCTACGGTTGAAGATGGATTTCTTGGAAAAGGCTAGCGCTAAGTGATGGGGTAAGTTCTTTAAGTACCTTCCTGAAATCTGAAAAATTATAAACTGGCTTCACCAGCGGTTTCGCCCTCGTCCTACAGGTTCTACCTCGCATGTTAATATAAAAAAAATGCCTATTATAGCCTTGATAAATGGGCTATATAATACTGGATATTTTTTTTATCGGACCAGTATTTCCAGAGATTAGCGCGGTTAAACAAACAAACTCTTCAGCTTTATACAGGGTGTGTCGTTCACAATCACATTAAATCCTATCGCAGATACTTCATGATATTCTATGGCGAATTGTAAAATAAAATCCATTCAGTGGTTTAAGATGAGTCCTGGTAACAAACAAGTAACTTTCCTCGATAGAAAAAAAATCAGAACTTATCTCTAAAAATAACATTTTATGAATTTTATGTCGTAGTCATGTACTTTCTGTCACATTAAAATAATAAAGAATGTAGATAATATCTTATTAAACATTAATCAGAAATCAGTTTTTAAAGAAACATAAAATTGAATTTTTAATACATTTTTATTTAGTATGGCGCTTACGTTATTTTTTTTCGAGCAGGTTGCATGTTTCCTCTCTCTATCTATTTACGTTGCTATCGCATAGTTCTATCACTCTCAACCATTTACCCAGTTCGCCCGTGAACATCGCAACAAAGTATCGTCTTAACCACAGCAGTCATTTTTCGTTTTTATAATTTACAACATCATGTGTAAAGCAGAGATAAAGTTAGAAGTATCAAATGTTTTGATCAGTTGACAGCTGTCAGTTTTCAAGGGAGAATTTCAGTTGTTTGTAATGACTGACGTTTGGTGTTCTAATTTTCGCACATTTTTATTCTATTTACTTTGTTTGAAAAATGCATTTTTTTTTATTTTTACGTATTTTTCTTTGTGTTAATCGACATATATTAACCAGTATATTAACGCATTTCATTTAATGTGATTGTGAACGACACACCGGATATATCCTACTAATATTATAAAGTAGCCTTCGCTAGAGGTTTCAATTTCATCCTGAATTATGGGAGAGATAAGTGGGAACTATTCAGATGTCATGTAGCAGATATTTTTTAGATAATCTTGTTGTAAATTATATTTAAATTTTTTAAATTATTTTCGCCGGAAGACGCTGGATGCAGGTCGCCTCCAACAGGTATCTGTGGAGATCTAAGGGGGAGGCCTATGTTCAGCAGTGGACGTCCTAAGCCATGATGATGATGATGAAATTATATTTTGTTTTTCTTGAACACTTTTTCCCAATATTCCGCAGATAGCGCCGCATAAGGAAATGACGTCATCAGACCGTTTGTTTTTCCCAAAACCAACGAGCAAATGAATCAAGCCGCACAGCCGAGTGTAATCTAGTTTTAAAAAGTGCCATCTACCGTGTAGTTACCGAACTAATTCCTCTTTGGTTGAGTTCCAGTAGTCAAACTACGGAACGCTACAGAAAAAAGATAACTTTTGTTATTTTTTTAAACGTTTTTTTTTTGCAATAATACTTAAAAGGGGCGCAATTAATTTTTGTCGAGGACGTAAATTGATTTGCCCTAGTTTTTTTTTTATTGTCATAGCTGTGACATTTGAGGCCACGGGCTAGAGTTACGCTAAATACAACGATAAAAAGCAATATTATGATAGATGCCGCCTTAAATATTATTTAATGAAGTGCCCTTGTAGCCTTAAATGAAATTACTTATGAAAACCTAAGGCCGAAATAGCCAGTTTTAGTCAAAAATGGCTAAGGCCTTTTCAGTAGGCTAAATAGGCTTTTGACTCTAAGCCGTGGCCTCAAAAGGCCTTTCATTGTGATTATGAAGTTATTTTTGTATACATTTTGTCTATATATAGCTTATTTTTTATGTTTTTTTTTTCGTTAAGAAGTGCTTAAGTTGGACAACACAGCTGCGAAGTTTTTATAGTATTATCTATGGCAGCTCTTTAAAGTAAATTGTATCAAATATTGAATTTAACACAAGATAAACACACATTGCTAAGACTATAGAACAATCTAGAACAAATATTTTTATTAATACCTAGTTCGTAAAAGAATTTATTTGGAAATCCATTCCCAAAAATTCAATATTTGACACAGATTATTAAAAATATTAAAACAAAATACTGCCATATAGGTATTGCAATATATTCGTAAAAATTAGTACTTAGAGGGCCGAAGGAAATTTTAGTCGCCTAACTGTATTAACTACATACTTAATTATTTAAGCATAAAATACATAACATTTGTATTTTAACGGGCACGTTAAACTGTAGGTCCCGGCTGTCATTGAACATCTCTGGCAGTCGTTACGGGTAGTCAGAAACCAGTAAGTCTGACAACCAGACTTGGGTTGAGGAGGTCAGACAGGCAGTCGCTCCTTGTAAAACACTGGTACTCAGCTGCATGCGGTTAGACTGGAAGCCGACCCCAACATAGTTGGGAAAAGGCTAGACAGAATAATCTTTTCGCGGGCTTTTGTGACAGTTATAGTGATGTGCAAGTCATGTCATAAAAACTATTTTAGTCGATATTTTTGTTCGATTTTCTAATTATGCTGTAATTAAATATGTAGTTAATACAGTTGTTGTTCGAGGACGTTTCAAGCGTCGTATCAATAAAAGATGGCCGTTCTGCTTATAGACTTTATTTTTAATTCAGTTATGCGTATATTTTATGTAGCTTTTTTTTAAATTGGACATATTAATGGTAATTTACAATACATATTTGCGTATTAATGTGTAAGTCAAGGCACTTTTGTGATTCTTAGTTTTTCTTGCCTCCTGCTCAATTTTTTAAAATAAAGTTTATAAGCAAAACGAAGGTAATCAACCTAGTCTTAAAAATTGTATTCTTTGTATGGAACAGTTATTGTGCAAAAGGGGTAGTTTTTTTTTTTCAGTATTCGCAGTGAACCGTGTATTCTGCATATATTTTCACATATTTTTATAGATATTTATTTTATTTTTTTATTATAAATACACAGATTTGGTATTGTTTCTTCTGCCGTAAAGTTAGTATTAAAGTATCTGTATTTTTCAGCTGCCTCTCTGTATTTACCGCATCGTAATTGGTCAAGTAATAAGTATGTGATATTAAAAGGATATTGGTTTGATAATAAGAGGAAGCTTTAGCCTTTATATCTTTAGATATAAATTCCCTAAACGCTTTTGAGAGGCCATTTCCGATGCGGTCGTGACCGTTCCATACAATTATTATTTCGAGTCAATGACGTGCCAATAATCGAAAACCATTGTTAATAATAAATAATAATAATAGTTATTACATATATAAGATATTGTTATAATAGATTTTTAGATACGTAAAGAAAGTTAGACAAAACAATTATTGGACAGTATGATGATATTATTAATATTAATAATTTAGACAGGAAATAATAATACAGTACAAAGACTTGGAATAGAAGTCGTTACCTCAGTGCAGTGTATTGTAAATAAATAAATAAACTAGGTTTAGATGTAAAAATAAAGTTTTAGAAATTTTTTATACGAGGGCGACTTACACCTTCAAATTTTCATAGATTCGCGTTGAAGCAATTTAAGTTGCCAGATTACAACATTATTAATAAAACCCACTGTCTGGCAATACTAAATTAAATGTGTAAATATAATTATTATTTTATTATTAATTCGAACCTTGTCCGATGTGGCAAATTATGGTGTAAGCACCTCAAAACATGGCAATACTTTTTAAAATATTTTAAAATGGCAATGTAACATTGTGATGTATTTTACGATCTCAATACAGATAAAAAATGATATTTTTTTTACTTCCAACAAAATTCTGTGTGAAATTTTAGAGAACAAAACTTGCAAATGTATAAAATACACTTTTTTTTTAATTACTCAAAGCGACTACGTTAATCTGATAAAATTGGATATTATTAAAATAAAGAATTTATTTTCTGTTCCGATGATTTTTATTAATAACTCCTTACCACTCCAGGGCAGGGGCCCGATTCTCCTAATTTTACTTAAGCTACATACGATTCACATTCGACTGCGATCCAATCACGACTCAATTACGATTGAAGCGTATGTGGCATTCCGCTATTTTTTCTTTGAAATAAACGTTTTTATCCTTTTCTATCATTCAATAATGAATCATTTTGTCTGCAAATGATTTACGATTGCAAAATGATTGTACAGCAAACTACCGTATAGACCAAAATCACCAAAATAGCAAACCAATCGCACACCAATCAAATGTCAATCGAATACGATTGGTCTTTTATTAGTAGCAGAATGCCCGATATGGTAAAAACTGCTATTACGATCATATTGCGATTCGATTTTGACATTATTAACTTAGGAGAATCGGACCCCAGACTACGGGCTGCTTTGTGAAAGTTTTAAGAAAACTCACAAAGCGATTTCGGCCCGACCCGGGAATCGAACCCGAGACCTCGTGCACATTATTAACTTAGCAGAATCGGGCTCCAGTAGTTTCAGAGCCTGTAAGATGTATTACATTAGTACCTATAGCACAGAAGTAAATGGTATAAAAGTATAGACTACATAAAATATACCTATTGATTTTAAAATTTATATAGACTGCATTGGTTCTGTTGAGAAGAGAATACTGTTTGAATTAGGTACCTGTGGATCTACCTGTTAGACATGCTTACGACCTGGATCCGACTCTAAGAAATTCAGTGAGCGGAATATAAGAAACATATTTTAAAAGGTGGCTCTTCTTAATAGTAGGCAATCTAAAGATATTAGTACAGTGAACGTTTTAAATATTGCTATTATATTAATCAATTATAATTTAATAATAATCTTCGTTCCATCGTTTAAAGCTTATATTTATAGAAAATAAGAGGCTTATGCCCGTTTTCACCAACGAATACCTAAATTTAGGGAGCATTTACGGAACACTTAATAAGAATTTCATTTTCACCAAAGCCTAGGTGTCAATTTTAACCTAAAAATTTCACTTAAACTTGGGAGCCCGATTGATGCCTGCTTAAACAACTCCTATCATTATCATTACAGAATACAAACATATTTTGAACCGTTTCTGGCGATGGATAGTGAAATGTACCTTTATATGTTATGTAACACCAAAAATACCATGTTTAAAAAGCAAAAAAAAAATGAAACGTAAACTTTTAAAAAGTTTAGAAGCTGTGGAGGTTGTGGATATGTAAAATAATAATCATTAGAAGACCACGTACCTATCTTACGTGAAAGAGCAGATGTCTGAGAAAAAAGTACGATGATCATGACTTTTTTATAAGATTATAGGTTATCACTTGCTATGAATGCACTTGCTAGGTCGTGATGTCGCTGAATTATTCAAAAATAGCAAGTCCTGCATGTCCATAAATATACAGACCATAACAGATGCAAATCTGGTAATCACTGATGTAGTTTCGCGGTGGCCGGGACAACTATAGGCCTATTCAGACCTAAGAGGTATTCGCTACCGTCTACGGCAGAGAAAACCCTGTGGGTATGCGGTAATATGACTGTTCAGACCTAAGCGGTATTCGCTACCACCTGCGACAGAGAAAACCCAGTGGGTATGCGTTAATATTACTGTTGATGTTCGGGATGCATGCCGCTGCTGCCGCGTGGTATGTACTTCTACCCACAGCGGCAGTGGATATCGCTCAGGTCGCTCTAGCCGCGGTATAGTTATCGGCACGGATATTGAGCCCTGACCTTCACCTGCGCAGAAGCCATTTATTGGTTTATTGCCTTGTGTACAGTGCGCAAAGCGATCCCCACTCTTCCGCCGAGAGCTCAATATCCGTGCCGGTAACTATACTTGATACTAAATACCTGAGCGAAACCGGCGCGGTATCTACCTCTACCCACAGCGGCAGCGAATATCACTCAGGTTTGAATAGGCCTTAAATACCAAAACTGCAGTAGATACCAATGATTCGAAAATGGTGAATATGGAGGAGCCTATCTCCTAGGTGATAGGGGATACCCTCTGGAGGTAAGAAGTAGGCTAACATTGAACATAATAAATTATGTAAATTAAAACAAAGATAGTAAACAAATATTTTAATATTAGTCCTCATATGATGTACCAAACATTATCATCATCCTCCTGCACCAATTCAATTTGAGGTGGGCTGGGCGCAGCATGTTTTTACACGTCTTTCCAATTTCTCGCACCACCTGAAACTAAATAAATATATAATTTTAACCCCATACTTAAATCCATCAACTCATGGAGAACAAAAATACAATGAAGCCGACAGTAAAACAAGGAACACAGTTGTACGGCAATATCTTAATACACTATATTATTATACACAGATATTATTCACATTTACCTGTAAAGGGTTCCTGTCGCATTAAAACTATTTGTGACTGCATCCAAGCTTTGTTTTTGGCTTCGTTCGTGGTCCCATCCGTTTTTTGTTTAATATTGTGTCTCTATAAGACGTCAGCAATTTCACTAGCTTGTCTTTTTCTTCTGCAAGAAAGGTTTATCCTCGTTTTCTCTTCTCTGCCAAAATAAACTTATCTATTCAACAATAATAAACCCAAAATTAACCTCACTCTATGTACACATACACATCAGTCAATTTGACAAACGCGCGAATGACATAGGTAAAAATTCACCTATAGAAAACCTCTTTACTGTTTTATTGCATAAAACATAGCGTAATGTAGTTTAAGTTAAATTAAAATAACATCACAAGAAAAAAAAACTCACAGGCTTTAGTAATATATACTCGATAGACGTTTATTTCTTAAGAAGTACAGAAAAATCATTTTATCGATAAAATATCGACTTTGCATTATCGTTTGTAGAACTAGTAATCTGTCACTTACTTAAGGGATCCATGTACAAGTGTGGTGAAAATGAATTTAGGTAGGTGTCAAATTGGGAGGGATCCTTACTAAAAGTAGCATTTAGATAGGGAAACGGTGTCCTCGTCGAGGCTTTGGGCGGCGGCGACCTCTCGCGTCCGGCCCTGGTTCAGGCCATGGTCCGGGGCGAGAGGGAATGGGATGCCGTCGCCTCCTTCTGCGAAGCGGTCATGCTCGAGAAGGAGGAGGCGGAACGCCAGAGAGTGCGCACCTCTCATCCCGGCCGCCGCGCTGGACCAGGTAGACACCATGGGCGCCGGGTGTCGCGAGATGACTCCCGGCCACCGTAGGCGTGGGTCTGTGGGCGGTGAGTTCGGGTGGCTCATCGACCCTCTGTCTTTCTAGACGACAGACCCGTGTCGACGGCGCGCGTTGTTCCACGCGCTCCTCAAAGAGATGTCAGCAACCCCAGCGGGGCCCAGCAGGGCCAAGGCCTGCCGGGGCTGCGGGTTGTTCGAAAGAGATACCGCGGCCCTGGTACATAAAAGGCCTATGACGGAACACGACGATTTTAGTCAGTAAGAGTCTGACACTCCCTCACCGCTGCTAACCCACAGCGGGAGGGGTCATTTGATGATTTTACGTCGATAAAAAAAAAAAAAAAAAAAAAAAAAAAAAAAAGATAGGGAAACGGTAAGAGGTTGTTGGTGAAAACGGGCATTAGTTCTTCTTCTTCTTTTTGTTTATGGCTCCTTCGTTGGTATCGAAGATTTTGCCAACGTCAAGGTAGGAAATGACACTGATCGGTTTTTTAATTTTTTTAAAACAATAATTATCTAGTGACTACAGTGATAAGAGGCTTTTTTTTTTTTTTTTTTTTTTTTTTTTTTTATGGCAATCTGCCGTATTTGACGGCAATTTCTGCCAGACTCGCGTAGCTAGTGACGACACATGGGAAAATATGAAACAGAAAAAGAAAAATATATAGAAATTAATGTAAGAAAATAATTCCAACTTTTCTGGTGGAGGATATCGAGCCTGCAACAAAATACATACACTATAATTAATGAATTTGCTAAAACTAACTTAGTACACAAGTAATTATATACACATTACATATTACCATTATGAAAGATATAAACACTGTTACAATTTAACATTATTAGAAGAAATAAATCTAACAAAAGCATTTACCATTAGAGGGTTAGGAAAGAATGAAAGAAGATGACGAACATTTACCGGATATTGAAGTTTTAGTTTAGCAATGACACGATCAAAAGAGAAAGCATCATTCAGGGGGCAATTAAGAAAGATATGGTCAAGCGTGCCTTCATCTAGACCACATTCACAGAGTGAGGAGTCCCGAACTCTTATTTTGTTTAAGAAAACTGGGGAGCAACAGTGACCAATACGTATTCTGCAGATAACGGAAATAACGGTCTTTGATACTTTTTTATGTTTATAGAACCAAGGCTTCGCAGGAATGGATGGTTGAATAGAGGCAAACAGACCACCTTTCAGCTTACTGGACTCGGACCAGTCAGTTTGCCAGGACTGGAATAGGTCTGATTTAGCTTTGTGGGCCAGGTCATAGATCTGCACCGAGTAGTGTTTTTTATCAGCCATGCTGCTACTAATCGCACCTTTGGCTGATACATCCGCAATTTCATTACCTCTAATACCAACATGACTAGGAATCCATACCAATACAATCTCCACGCCCTTTGTAGAGCACAAAAGCAATACTGATTTAATTTCAACGATAATTGGGCTACGGAGATGGTCCTTAAACGAATTTTTAACAATCGCATCCAGGGGCCCAATTCTCCTAAGTTAATAATGTCAAAATCGAATAGAAATCGAATCGCAATATGATCGTAATAGCAGTTTTAACCATATCGGGCATTCTGCTACTAATAAAAGACCAATCGTATTCGATTGACATTTGATTGGTGTGCGATTGGTCTGCTATTTTGGTGATTTTGGTCTATACGGTAGTTTGCTCTACAATCATTTTGCAATCGTAAATCATTTGCAGACAAAATGATTCATTATTGAATGATAGAAAAGGATAAAAACGTTTATTTCAAAGAAAAAATAGCGGAATGCCACATACGCTTCAATCGTAATCGAGTCGGGATTGGATCTCAGTCGAACGTGAATCGAATGGCGCTTAAGTAAAATTAGGAGAATCGGGCCCCAGGGCACTTTTGGAATCAGTGAAAACCACTGCTTTTTTAATAGCAGGGTGAGAGGAAATAAATAAACATGCCTCGAGGATCCCAATGCACTCTCCCGTGAACACTGATGACTCAGGAGGACATTGAAATTGGAGAAATATCTGAGAGTTAGAGTTGTATACGGCAACACCAGTCTTTCCATCAGTGGTTAATTTTGAAGCATCTGTATAGAATTTATAATAATCAGGCCACTTGTCATTTATAGTGCAGAGAAAATGGGCATTTGCGTTTGCAGTATCTTTCCTAATGTTAATATACGAGACATTTGGCACAAAGTTACACGTGTCAAAGGAGCAGGAATACAAGGGAAGTTTATCTTGCTGAGAGATTAAGGAATTATCCTTAATTTCAAGGATTTTTCGAAAGGAATTAACTAAAAGAGGAGGGGCTTTATGTCTCCAGTAATCACTCTGCTTGCATAGGCTTTCAAGAGTTGACAGCCTAGGCAGAAGCAGGTGCTCACTGAGGAAATAAGTCTTGTAAAGAAACTTGTCGGCTAAATACTGTCTACGGATGAGAAGAGGGGAGTCGCCACTCTCTACTTGCAAGGTGTTTTTAGGGGTGGACCTCATGCACCCTAAAACGATTCTAAGAGATTTAGCCTGAATGGCCTCCAGCTTAGCAATAGCAACTTTATTGCAGGGTTCAAACAAGAAGGAGCCGTAATCAAGCAAGCTTCTTATTGTAGCATTGTATACCAGTTTTAGGGTGAAGGGGTGAGCACCCCACCAGACTCCTGCTAGCGCACGAAGCATATTAAGTTTCTTCTCGCACTTACAGGGTCGGACTGGGCCGGAAGGGCCCGGGTGGCTGATCACAATCCCGGGGCCCGAGACTAGACCATGGTGAAGGGATACTATCGAAAAATACTGAGATACACAAATTGAGATAAACAAACTATAAAAAAAATTATTACTATACTAAAATACAATACAATAGTAAGTAGGTATTTACTTAGAACAAATTATATAAAGCTAGCCAATCAACATTTTTTTTAAAAGAGGAGAACTTTCAGCTAAGCAGTTAATGACTCGATCGTAAACGCTGTTGTTTTCGTCATCCTTGATTAGATCTGATTCTGTATTTAATATAATCAACGAATCCAACAGTTCTTGCCCCAGTAAAGAACGAAGTCTCGTTTTAATGCGCTTCAATGCTGAAAATCGTCTGTGTTCTTTGGTCTTTAGGATTCCTAAAGACACAAACACAAAAGGCAAATGAATGTGCTTCTAATCCTAATTTAGGATTAGAAACACATTCATTTGCCCCTTGTGGTGCTGTGTCTTGCGTGATTATTATGGGTAGAGTCGCCGCTGCTATGTTCTCTTCTGAATTACTTGCATACGAAAGTGAATCCAATTTTTCGTCTAACATTGATGATGATGATGAGGGTCCTATAAAAATAAAATATTGTATAAATATTTAATAGCTATACACATTCAAAAAATATCATTGAAATCGGTTGAGGGGTTTCAGAAATTTTAAAAGTCCGTTTTTCGTCTGCAATATGCGTACAGGGATTTCATTTCATTACAAAAATCATCTATCTACGTTCAAGGGTATGGCCGGGGCACTAATGAGTTAATCAGCCAAGACTCTTGTTTATAATAACATTAAGATTTCTAAAAATGTAGCATTCCCTACAATATTCCGTACCTATCTGTAGCTTAAAATTTATACATCAAAGTCAATATATAAAAAGACGTAATTTTGGCTTAGAACAGATAAATTTGTCAAATTTGTAGATTATAATGAAGCATAGAATTATAACACCCAGAAGCCGTCTCTGCGCCCTGCAATCACATCCAGTCAAATCACACCACCATCCCCCGTGGTGTGATACGCTCGACAGCCCCGTAGTGTCAAAAGTCAACCGACCCTGTGCGCATATCATGTACATTTTGGTTAACTAAAAACAAGTTTGTGTTAATAAGCCTTATTAAAATTGTACAGAAGTATATATCCATTTCCCATATTTTTGGGGAAATGTCATTTGACTGGTAACATTATTTTACGTTTGTGTTGCGTGCGACTACCAAGCAAAACGATGTGTGCGTTTTGTGCCTCAAATTTTACGCAGCGGCCAGTAGTAAGGCTATCCTTCTGGAAGCCAATTCTCAGTCAAATAGAGATAGAAATATGCTTATGTCGAAAAAAAATGGCCGATGTCGTGTGTTCCCCATACAATTTCATCCGACATTCCTCAATTTTTTCGGCATATTTCTATCTCTATTTGACTAAGAATTGGCCTCCTAGGCGTTATAATTCTATGTAAAGACGCAATTAAAAAGCGAAACTACAGGTAAAACTAGCTAACAAATATGTAAAGATTTGTTAAATTAGAAAAAAAAACTGTATTAAATTAAATCTATTTACCTGGTTGCGATTCGCTCCGATTTTGAGGATCTTCAAGCTCTTGAGATGTAGACGTGAAGGAAAGCCTGGATTGCTTTGGGTTCGAAGCCGCTGTTTGTAATTCTATCTTTCTTTTATTTTTCCCTTTCTCCGAACCAGATTTAGGTTTATATGCCGCTGAACGTGACTGAAACCGTGGAGTATATATCAATTTGAGTAATACTTAGGTACCTATATAACATTAGATTACAAATGCTCCAAAGTGACTTTTTTTTCAGAAAGCAATAAAAATAATTACCTTTTCCATTGTAACAGTTTCTCGATGTAACGTAAGTCAGTATAATATTTAAAAACAACGTAATTGAACTAGAGTACCTATCGGCGGTAAGGGCAATACAAACCGACTAAACAATGGAATGCGATTCAAGGAGCAGCGAACGCACGCGTCGGGGATTCCCCAAACCACAGACTCTTTACTTGCGTAATGCGTTCCGTTTCATCAAAATTATGAGATGAGAGTGAATAAATACGTTACGTTTCTTAATTGTTATTTATAAATGTTGCAGTTCCGAATTCATCGAGTTTTTAACCTCTATAGCCCTAGTGTATGCTTGGCGCCCTGCTAGCTAGATCTAGAAAACCGCGTAAATTGCGAATTTTACGCGTTTTTGCCGCGACCTTACAACAGCAAAAATGTCTCAGTCCTTCGAAATCATGACCGATTCCTGTAGGGTTTCTTGCTTTAGTTTATTTTATAAACGGCGGAATAAACACTATTATTATTGATAATAATAATAACCACTATAATACTTACACAAAAGAAAGCGAAATAAAACTCCCATAATTTTCCGGCAATTTTAGCCCATTGAAATGTTACCTACAATTTAAGGACAGAGTATTGCATTTATTACAGGATGCAATTTTATTTTTGGGACATGTGTGGGGGGTCAATAGAAGCTTAATCTCACGTTTGTGGGGTCGCCACCCAGGTCCCCCGGCCGCCACCTTGAAAAAAGGGGTGAAAACACTTTTTTCGCGATATCTCGTAAACTATGCATCTTACAAAAAATTCATAGTCATAATTTGTAGCAAATTGTTTTGTCTTTCAAATTTTTTGTAAGACGCATAGTTTACGAGACATGCACGCGGGCAACTGCTCAACTGCCTCTCAACCCAGGCCTGTGGGGGGGCCCGTGCAGGCTGGGGCCCGGCTGGCAAATGCCACCTCGACTGTATGGCCAGTCCGACGCTGCGCACTTAAGGATAATGTAATTGAGATGAAACACCCCTGACAATTTAGAGTCCAATAAAACCCCAAGAAATTTCACATTATTAACAACTTCAATGGGAGATCCTTCAATTTTAAGGTTGACATTAGGAACAGTACGCTTACGTGAAAAAACAACCGTAGAACTTTTTGGGGCAGACAGTACAAGGCCATGGTCAATTAACCACTGATTTAAGGAATTGAGTGATATTTGCATGGACTCACTAGCTCTTTCAATAGATGAAGTAGGGATGTACAAACACAGATCATCCGCATATTGAAGAATCTGACAATCCAAGTTGAGGGAAGCATGAAGATCCGAGGTGTAAATATTATAAAGTAGCGGACTAAGAACGGACCCCTGAGGAAGCCCACGCCATACCGTTCTACAGTCAGAATCTTCTCCAGGGATACGAATCTTGACCCTACGACCAGAAAGCAGGTTACATACACAATGTAGCATCCGTTCCGAAACACCCAGCTTCCGTAGTTTTTCCCTGAGAACCGAAAGAAGGACATTATCATAAGCCGCTGTTATGTCTAGGAAGACTGCTAAAACCGATTCATTTCTACTGAATGCTATCCGGATATCAGTTGTCAGGATGCTAACACTGTCCATGGTACCTGCCCCCTTTCGGAAGCCAAACTGCGACTTAGATAACACACCTCGGCTCTCCACAAACCATTCCAATCGGTTTTTAATAAGGTGCTCCATAATTTTACCTATGACCGGAGAAAGGGCAATAGGACGAAAGTGATCTGGACTATCCGGGGATTTTCCTGGTTTCAATATGGGGATGATCAATTGTGTTTTCCAGCTATCAGGGATATATGACAGAGTGAAGCAAGTATTCATGATGTCCAACAAGTATTGGCGTCCGCAGGCACCCAACTTCTTATAAAAAGAATATGGATGACCGTCGATACCAGGTGCAGAATCTTTGACATGCTGGAGCACGGCATTGAGTTCAATAATGGAAAAGGGGGCCTCCAACGGGTCTACAGACATGACCTCACTACTGGGAGCAGAAGGGCATTCTGTTACAAAAGGGACAGACGAAGGGGCTAACTTGTAAAGAAAAGAATCTGCTAGGTCAATGGGGATAGTTGAAGAATTTTGAACAGCACAACCACGTTTAAATCTTCTAAAGTTTTGCCAAATCATGGAAGAAGGAGTGGAAGGGGAAAGCGAAGAACAGAATTTTTTCCAACCTTCGTATTTCTTTTTCTTAAATAGGCGTCTGGATCTCGCAACAATCCGGTTATATTCCACCAGGTTTTCAATAGCCATGTTAAGAGCATAGCTCTGTTCAGCTTCATTGCGGAGTTTGATGATGCTGGTGCATTCGCGGTCCCACCAGGGCGGGGATGATATTTTTCCAGAAGCCGAATTCTTAAGAGGTATGCTCTCATCAGCGGCTGATGAAATGGCATCAGAAAGTTGCGAAATACAGACGTCAAGGTTGTCAAAAGACACCTGGGGCAAGGTAGGGATTGCGTCCTCAAGGATCTGAGAGTACAGGTCCCACCTAGCACCAGAGAGCCTGTACTTTAAAAGAGGGGGGCTTTCCTTTTGCGGAAGGCACCTAGTGGTGAGAGTAGTACATATAGGATAGTGGTCACTACCATGTGTTAGGTTAAGCCTTTTCCACACCATATCAGCGGCCAAACGGGCTGAACACAGTGTTAGATCCAAACAACTTATCGATTGTCCAGGTCTAGGAAGGCGCGTGAAAGATCCATCATTGATAACACATAACCCCAAGTCATCCAGCAGATTCACTAATTCATTACCCGCACTATCACAATGGTCAGATCCCCACAGAGAGTGGTGGCAGTTGAAATCACCTAGAAAAATTACAGGATAAAATAAAGAGCAAATAGAACGTATATACTGGAAACAAGAGGAATCAGGAGAGGGTATATAGACAGAAATAACATTAACACCGACAATATTAACACCTACGGCATTAATCTCATCTCCGTGTGGGGGAAGGGATAAGGGGGAAAATGGGAGAACATTATTAACCAGTATAGCCGCTCCGCCATAACCGTCAAGACGGTCATCCCGGAGCACGCTATACCCAGCCACATTAAACACGAGATGTGGCTTTAGCCATGTTTCAGAAATTGCAAACAATGCAGGTTTGTACTGATTAATTAAATGAGCAATTTCATTTTTTTTTGGGATCAGACTTCTGGTATTCCACTGTAGAAGATGGAATGTGCTGAGATTTAATGGAGCTGATTAAATTTGTGGCAACGTGGTCAGGTAACGGAAAGTTAACAAGTAAAGAGGATAGTAAACGTATAATAGATTGGATGGTCTGTACATGATCATTTTCAGAAGGAGGAGAATCCATAAGAGCACAACCATTAGGCGAAGGGGAGAACGAGAAACTATTAATAATATCCTGGTGAGCCCTTCGGTCATAGCCAGGCTGCAGCGAGGGGTGAGGTTTAGGGCGGGTCACAATAGTTTTTTTGTAGGATGAAGAAGTGGAGGGTTGGGAGTGAGAAATGTAATTAGGGGAAGGGGGACGTGGGGAGCGAGGTTCCTGCGTGAGAATCTGATGAATAGTCTGAGTGATAGGGGATGATGCCGTAACATCTGCAAAGGAACGGAAGGAAGGGGCATGAATTTTGGCAGCTTCAGAGTAGGAAATGTTGTCTTTGGCCATGGACGCTTTGATATTTTTCTGACGGATAAATTCTGGGCAGTGTCTGCTATTAGCGGGATGAGAGCCAGAGCAATATAAACATTTGGGATCCTCAACAGAGCAACCATCCCCAAGGTGATCCCCACCACAACGGAAGCATCGTGGCTTAGACCTGCAATTGGGTCTAGTGTGCCCGTATTTGCAGCATGCATAACATTGAACAGTAGGGTAGTTATATGTCTCCACAGGGAGCGAATTATAAAAACAAAAGACGCGATCCGGGAGGACCTGACCATCAAATGTGACGACCACGCTTGATGTAGGGACCCACTCCGACTTACCTTCATTGACAACCCTCCTATTTAAGCGTCTCACCTTCAACATTTTAGCATGGGGGGACTTAAGATTATCGATGACCTCTAATTCTGACCAATCAGTTGGTACACCCTTCACTACCCCCATCCTTGTGATGTTGAAGGTGGGAATAGTAGAAACAAAACCTTTGAGCTTAATAGCTGGGCTTTCAATAAAGATATTAGCATCCTCATGGCTTTCAAACTCCACTGAGATCTTATTTCTGCCAATTCTCTTAATACCGCCTAATTTAATATTCTTAATATTTAATTTTTGCATTAATTGTCCAAATCGTATGGGGTGAAGGGTGGATCCAGAAGTAGAGTCTGAATCCGTGAAGGAAACATATACCAGATATGGCTCCCTATCCAAGTTGGTATATTTGGAACGTGACACCAATGATGGAGGGGTGACACGGTCGCGTTTTGTAGCATTAACATTATTAAAATCAGTAACATCCTCGTCCTGACTAGGATGCTTTCTCTTATGAGATGAAGTTTCCGCTTCCATTGCCTCGAATTCAGACAATGGGACGGTCATTACTGTTTCAATTGCAGAAGTACGTGAGGGGTCGGGAGGGCGTCCCGGCGGCCCCTGTTTGTCCGCCATGTTTATTTATTGGCATACGCCGACGTCGCACAAAATTAATTAAAATACAAGACTACTTACATATGAAATGATGAAATGATGAATAATGAAACACAAATCTACATATAAAACACACTCAAAACTAAGCAGGCACCACAGAAAACACCAAAAAAGCACAAATATAGCTCGAAATTTGCGTTGAGAAGAAAACCACATGTGAACACCACCAACTCAAAATTCGAATCGATAAGAGGCTTAGTTGACTAAATAACAAATCTACATTATTTAGTCGACTATTTATTTGACATACTGACATTAATCAAAATTGATTGATAGTTTGACAGCAGGCAGGACTCAAGCGCGTCATTTTGTAAATTATTGTTGTCCTTTGTCAGTTGATCCGTGTAAAATCAACAAAAATAATTGTGTTCCTAATTGAATATAATATGGAAATAAGTGTGGAGACGTTCGACAAAATATGCCGCGTCTGTTTAATAGAATGTGCCGATATGAAATCCTTATTTAGGAAAATGGACGATGGGGATCGCAATTTGTTTGAACTTTTAGCATTTACCGCTAATATTCATGTTAAATTAGAAGATGCTCTGCCCAAACAGGTTTGTGGTGAATGTGAGTCTGTCATGTGCAAGGCTGATGCTTTTAAACGACGATGTACCTACTCAAACACGATCTTAAACAATATTTACCAAAATTCCATTACCAACAGCAGTGCGACGATTATCGACGAAAAATGTTCAATAAAAGACGAAAATGATGATTTGACGGAAAAATTAAGCAGCTACGTTAGTTTTCAGCCTTGTGATGATCGAAATAATAGTTCAGAAAACGGTTTTGATAAGAAAAGTAATTTAGCACATGACTCCTCTATTTATGAAGGAGCTGACTCTAGTTTTTTCAATTTAAATAATTCTAAGGCACCCGAGAGTACTGAAACCACGGTCAAACAAGAACTAACGTTAAATTTCAATGATGAAATAGATTTTACAGATCATTTTGATGAAGCAACTGAATCTGAGACTCTACCGATAGAATCTAAAGAGGAACCATTGAATAATGAAGAAAAAACCTACACTTGTATCTGTGGACAAACGTTTAACTTAAAAGACAAATATAAAAGTCATTTAAAGCTAAAAAGCTGTAACAAGTACAAGAAAATATTTAAGAACGTTAATAAAAATAAATTAAATAATATTCAAAATGAGATTGAATGCATTGATTGCAATCGTAAGTTTAAGAGTATGAATGCTTGGAGAATACACCAACAAGTACACAAAAACAAACACTCGGGTGAAAAAAAAACACCATTTTTCACTTGCAAATTCTGTTTATGGGAGTTCAAATCGGAGGCGACTCTAGCTACCCATATGCAAAAACATGAGAAAACATTTGACGGTAAAACAGAGACATACCAATGCTCGTTCTGTTTACGTAAATTTAAGAATAAAACGTCATTAGCAGCTCACGTACAAAGACACGAACAGACGGACAACATAAAACACGTTTGCAAAATATGTAAAAGAGAATTTAAGTACAAAGCGTACTTAGAAAATCACGTATTAACTATGCATTCGAAGAAAAATGGTTTAAGTTGCGAAGTGTGTAGTCAGAATTTTGCAAACGAAGAGAGCTTGGAGTTACATAAGGATAGTCATAAGAATGAGAAGAAGCATCAGTGTACGGTGTGTAATAAGGCGTTTGTTATGTCCTGTACGTTAAAAGAACATATGCGGACGCATACCGGTGAGAAACCGTTCCTCTGCTCGCAGTGCGGACGAGGGTTTAGTCAGAAAACTAATTTGGCTCAACATATGAGAAGACATCAGGGATTGAAACCGTTTAAATGTGAAATTTGTGAAAAGAGGTATATATTTTGTATCAATTACTTTTTAGAAAACTAGATTTTTTGTAGTTATTGTACTTGTGCCTTATTCTGTTTAAATCAGCATGAATAATAATAAACTAAATTCCATAAGGCTATAAGAGTCCCAAAGGTGCCTGTTGGCGTAGGCCTCAATAACAATGCTAATAACAACTTTGCTCACTTGTAACACAAAAAATTATCTTCAGTTTTTGATGACTCTATTGTAAATTCTTATTACAGATTCGTATCAAAAGGCGAGCTAGACGCCCACAACCGTAAACACAGCGGTGCCCACCCCTTCGTCTGTGACGACTGTGGGAATGGGTTCACCACGTCCAGCGCTCTAGTCAAACACAGACGTATACACACCGGAGAGAAACCTTACCAATGTGACCTCTGTCCCATGAGGTTTGCAGCCTCAGGAACACTGAAGAACCACCGTAGAACCCACACCGGTGAACGTCCCTTCCAATGCTCTTACTGTGAAAAAGCATTTGTGCAACGCAATGACTTGATTTCACATATCCGTTGTCATACGGGTGAGAAGCCTTATATATGTACTCAATGTGGGCAGTCATTCAGAAAGGCTTCAGGATTGAAGAGTCATGTGAAAATGCATGTAAAGGAGCCGGGGAGTATGTTGCAAGGGGTAATGTTGAATGGTATGCAGTGTACTGAACAGTGATAGTTGTGTACAAATTATATTATAGGTGTGCTCTATTTGAGTAGACACTTATGTATACTAAACAGTTGGCCCGATGGTTGTTGTATTTTTTACGAAAATCTATACTTATAATAAATCTGTAGAGAGGTCAATTCTGTACATTAAACATATTTCCAAAATATCTATCAGGGGGTGATTAGTGATCGATACTGATGCCAAAAATGCAATCAGTAAATTTTTTGTCTGTCTGTCTGTCTGTCTGTCTTTCTGTCTGTCTGTCTGTCTGTCTGTCTGTATGTTCGTTATGGAAACAAAAACTACTCGACGGATTTTAATAAAACTTGGCACAAATATTTTGCATACTCCTGGGCAGGTTATAGGATACTTTTCATCACGCTACGATCAATAGGAGCAGAGCAGTGATGGGAAATGTTGGGAAATCGGGAGAAGTTACTCCATTTTTTAAGCTTCCGTCGCGTGTGCAGCCTTAGTGGTTAAAGCTAAGTAGTAATAGGCTGGTGATTATTATTTCTTCCTTTCTTTGCACAAAGTCCGAATCTAACGCGGACGAAGTCGCTGGCAGAAGCTAGTCGTGAATAAAATCGAAAGTTTTTAGTCGTTCAGATACCTACCGGCTGAATGCCCGGGGCTCCTCCCGTTGTGGGTTAGCAGCGAGAGGGAGTGTCAGGCTCTTACTGACTAAAACCCATCATGTTCCGTCGTAGGCCTTTTATGTACCAGGGCCGCGGTAACTCGCGCGAACAATCCCGCAGCCCCGGCGGGCCTTGGCCCTTCTGGGCCCCGCTGAGTGTTGAGTACCTACTCAAATGGAGTATTAGTCTGCATAGTTAGGTTCTGAATAATACAAATGTTGCCTAAAAGTAATAGTAGATTTTAGTTTTAGAACTTTATTTAAGCAGCCTGAAATTATGATGAATGATAATGAAAATAATAATCGAATGTTTCATCATCATCATCATCATCATCATCATCAGCCTATCGCAGTCCACTGCTGGACATAGGCCTCTCCAAGTGCACGCCACTGAGATCGATTTTCGGCTTCGAATGTTTAGTTCTCGCCAATCTGTTTGGCGGCTCGGAAATTAGATGCGAGACGCTATAAAGTTTGCGAAAACTGTTATATTATTATATATTACCGATATTGGGACCAATTTAATTCTAATGCATTGTATGTGCTAAATTAATAATAAATATTAATCTTACGAATACTCAGTTTTATTTTGATTTTACATAAAAAAAATGTAAGAACATCTGTATAATAAACAGGAAAGATTTTTTGTCCGTTTGTGCCGGCTCTAGGCTCCGAAACTATTGAACCAATTTGAAAAATTCACTGTATAGATTAGGATATATGGATAAGGAAAATACAATAAAATGGGTCTGAAGGAATAGTGAGTGCACCGCAGTCCAAGCTAATGCTCGTGCACTGTAATATGTCCTGCGCAGTTGGCTGATCCCCTCACATGAGAACAGCTGCCGTAGCTGATCATCGGCTAGGAGGACATCAATCAACTTCTTTCATGAGTTTACTGTGTATATAAATGGTTAAACAAATAAAGAAATAAAACAGCAAGTTACAATAAATAAATAAATAATAATTTATTTGTTTATTTGCAAGTCGGTGAGTTGTTTCTTGATAGCCAGCAGTTTGTTAACTTCGGGTTGCCACACGCTCTTGTCCTTTGTCGAAGCTTTCAGTTTCCGGACTTTGTCGGCCTGAGAGAGAAAAAGAAAGGTTTTAAGACTTCCCGTGTTTTTCAATTTTAGTGAGAAAGTGTGTTAAATCAAAAGTTTAGTCTAAAGTTATATATCGAACATTTTTTCTCAAATTTTAAATCGGCTGTTTTCTTTTCAGTTTACAGTTATCTTGCTCCTAATACAATGTTGCGTTTTTATAGGTAACCAAAACTACACATTTTTGGTATTATGATCTACACATTTCTGGACACCAATGACTGTTTCGGAGGGCACGTTAAACTGAATGTCCCGGCTGTCATTAAACATTCTTGGTGGTCGTTACGGGTAGTCAGAAGCCTGTAAGTCTGACACCAGTCTATCCAAGGGGTATCGGATTGCCCGGGTAACTGGGTTAAGGGGGTCAGATAGGGCAGTCGCTCCTTGTGGCACACTGGTACTCTGCTACATCCAGTTAGACTGGAAGCCGATCCCAACATAGTTGGGAAAAGGCTCGGAAGATGATGATATTAATTAACACATTACCTGTTCAGCAAGCTCTTTCTCTAACGCCGATAAATCAGCATTATTTGCCGATGCCGACTGCGTGACCGGAGATGCGGATTGCGCGGCCGACAACTGTTTCTTCAGGTCCAAGAGTTTATTGACTTCGGGCTGCCACACCGTCTTGTCTTTTGTCGACGCTTTGAGTTGACGTACTTTATCGGCCTTAAGAAATTTAAGAATAAGAAATTTTATTTAAAAAAAAGTACACTCTGTTATCAATGACTACAACTGACTAAATAAAAATAATAGTTTAAAAGCGTGGAGCGTTTATATAATCTTCACTCTTTTTGTACGCTTTCTTTCATCAAACTAAATGTCTGAAATATTTAGTAATTTTAAAAGCGTGTTGTTTAGTTTTTTGAACTATTATTTTTGTTTAATACTTTTTGAATTTAAGTCACGTGACTATTTTTTCGTATTCCTGATAGGAAACCCATTCATCTGATACCCATATCATGGGGGGATTTGTGACAGCCAGTCCGCCATATTGGATTTGTAATGACGTTTATTAGCTATTCACGTATTGTCATCAGAACTAAGAGCGTGTGCAAAATTTCAACCTGATCGAAGACCGGGAAGGTGGTCTAATGAAGGACCAAAATTTTCTTACATACATAAAAAATAAGCGTGTTAAAAAGTATTGGTTCCTTACCTGTTCAGCAACAGCTTTCTCCAAGCTACTAACATCTCCCTGTGTTTGTGCACTCTGCTTCTGTGCAGCTTGTGTCTGTGCAGCTTGTGTTTTCTGTGCAACTTCGAGCTGTTTCTTGAGTTCTAATAGTTTGGTCACTTCGGGCTGCCATACAGTCTTGTCTTTTGTCGACGCTTTTAACTGACGGACTTTTTCACCCTGAAAGAATTTTAGTAAAAAAAAATAGTTTAAAAACTAAAAAACACGCTAGTCGTGTATTGTCATCAGAGCTCAGAGCGTGCGCAAAATTTCATCCTAATCGAAGACCGGGAAGTGGGTCAAATTAAGATTCCAAGATTTTCTTACATAAGTGAAGCTAATATATGCGTGTTAATTATAAAATTGTATATTTATTTCAATAGGTCAAACATGAAGTCTTATGAGTAAATATCGATTGACAGTTAATAAGTATGGTCAGGCTTTGAATCCCTCAACTCGCTCAGGATTGTACCTCTATACTAGAATCACTCACTTCGCTCGTACAAAATCGAAAATCGCTGCAAACAACGACTTTTTCTGACTTGTAACCACGAATTATAGGCCTACCCAATGATTTGGCATATGAATATAAATACTAATTATACTAAGCATTGCACCATTTTAACTATAACGATAACCAAACCATAACCAGCTGTGAAATTGTCGCCCATTGGTCAAAACGACGATTTGACATAACTAACCTGTTGTTTGACAGCTTCTTCTAATTCTGCTACAGATCCTGGTGCTGTGCCGTTTTCCTGTAAAAAGTAATGTTTTTTTTTTAAATAAAATCAAAAATTGATGTATACACCTATAGTAGGCATAGCAAAGAAGAATTTTATAAGACTTCATGTTCTTTTATATATTTATTTACTATCTGTAATGCTTTTGGTGCGCCAATGATAACTAAATTATGGTTGACTGGAAGAGATCACTCTTGGTATATAAAATATATTATTTTCATAAATCCTAATGGAAAAACAAATATCATAAATCTCTCTCTTACCTTGCTCGCTCTCTCGCTCTGTGTACCAGCGTACTTCGCTCGTAACTTGTCGAGTACTTCGGCTTCGATCTTCGCAAACAAAGGCTCGGGCTTACCGATTACATGCCCTGATGGCAAGTATTGCAGTAGTGATGGATTTCTGACGAAAAAAACACAATTAAAAAGGTAAAAAACACGATAAAGAAAGCGTGGAGCGTTTTGTCCTAAAAGAGTAAAGATTACATAAGCGCTCTACGCTTTGTTTCAAGCGTGTTTATTGTTTTTTAACCTATTATTTGTATTCCTGACAGCAAATCCTTTCATCTGTTACTCTTACCACGGGGGTGGATTTCAAACAGCCAGTCCGCCATCTTAGGGATGCCGCCATATTGGATTTGTAATGACGTTTCTTAGCTAGTTGTATATTGTCATCAGAACTCGGAGCGTGTGCAAAATTTCATCCTAATCGAAGACCGGGAAGTGGGTCACATTAAGATTCCAAGATTTTCTTACATACATAGTTACAAGTGAAGTTAATATAAGCGTGTTAAAACAAGATATGACCGTTAATCACCACACTCATTCAAGCCGTACAAATGATTGTTACTTACTCTGGATTAATCCTCAATGCTTCTTGTTTCAAGTTGAGCTGTTCTCTCAGTTTCCTCACAGTCTCGGGCAGGTACGGCGACAGCAGAGCACATAGTAACGCCACCAGCTGACAGCATAGACCGATCGCTGTGCCGCCACGTTTCCTTAGAAAAGGAACATTAATAAATAATATTTACTTATTTAACACACAAATGTTAATAATAAACGACATTTGCAAATGTCTGCAGATTCAAAATCGTACCCTAATTATTACACTAATCACCAGATACTTCAATACTGAATACTTGATGTAAAATCAAACTAACTATCAAATACAGTAGAATCCGTTTATTATGACTCCGCCTATATTGATCAACCGTTTATTGTGTGTGACGTAATTACACAACGAAGTTTGGTTTTTATATAAAACTAGCTTTTCCCCGCGGTTTCACCCGCGTCACGAGGGATAGTGACAAAAACTATCCTATGTCCTTCTCCCGGGTCTAAGCTGCCCCCCCTCTAATTTTTAGCTCAAACGACTCAGCCATTCTCGAGTTATAAAATGTGTAAGAAGCACGACTTTCTTTTACATATATGTATATGTCACCGGAAAATAACAAGACTCGTAAGGTGATAAATTTTCTAGGTAGTTGATCAACTCTCGGAAAATAATAAACGGCAGTTGAAATGTACCATTAAACGCATTGAATTTTAGCTAATTGGTCAACTTACGGTACCTAGCCGTAATTTAATAATTAACTATATTACTACAAGTAAAATCATCCACAAATGGGCCAATCGTTGCCCAGTGTACTATTTGATGGTACACTATTATCCGTCACTTAATACACTTTACTCTGATTGGTCGACAGCATTCAATATAAGTATTTAGCAAGTGAAAGCACGTGAGTCTTGACCAATCAACGTACACCTCGCCTTTGACGGATGATTTAACGGCAAGGCGCCGTAAATTAATCAACTTACTAAAATACATACGTTAAATAGTCCATTCCAAATGCCGTTTATTATTTTCCGAGAGTTGATCAACTATCTACCTAGAAAATTGATTAACTGACGAGTTTTGTTATTTTCCGGTGACATATACATTCTTTATAAAGAAGTGGGATATAATGACTTCGCCTACAGTGATATGTCGCTTATTGTATAATAATAGACTGTCCTGCATCCTACCCTCAACAATAAACTCCACCCACAAAATACCATTTTCACAAATCACCATACTCACTTGTCATCATCAGATCCTTTCAACAGCACCCATGGTTGCTGCGACTGCATGTGCTGGTTGCCGAGCCGGGAGACTGACAGCACGTGACGTAACGCCTCTCGGAGACGGCCCTTTTCCATGTGCTGGACGTAGGCTGCGAAATAATTGTTAGATTTAAAGATTTGATAGCAGACAGAAGTCGTGGTGGCCTAGTGGGTAAAGAACCAACCTCTCAAGTATAAGGGCGTATGTTCGATTCCAGATCAGGCATGTACCAATGCAACTTTATTAAGTTTGTATGTACTTTCTAAGTATATCTTGGAATCAATCATTGAACATTTTTAGCAGTCGTTACGAGTAGTCAGAAGCCAGTAAGTCTGACGTCAGTCTAACCAAGGGGTATTGGAATTGCCCGGGTAACTGGGTTGAGGAGGTCAGGCAGGCAGTCGCTCCACTGGAAGCCGACCCCACCATAGTTGGGAAAAGGCTTAGGATATGATGATGATGAGATTTAATGTAAGTAATTACATAATTAGATATTAAAATTTTTCTTGTGCTATAATTCGATTCGGTATCTGGGCCAAAATCTACTAAACTATGTAACCGATGTTTATCAATAGACGTCACCAACAAATAATGCCAATAAATGTTTACTTACCAATAACTTCTCTATTAACCAGCGCAATAAGTTCGTAGTCGGCCTGAGTCAACTCAAGGTCGGGCACTTTCCCCTTGTACGAGTTTGCGCAAAAACTGAGCGAACGATGGCAGAAATTGCCTAAGTTGTTCAGGAGCTCTGAATTATTCCTGTAATTTCAGACATATTTACTTACCTTTAAACATAGGTTGTACACATATCTATACTAATATTATAAAAGCTGAAGAGTTTGTTTGTTTGTTTGTTTGAACGCGCTAATCTCAGGAACTACTGGTCCGATTTGAAAATTTCTTTCAGTGTTAAATAGCCCATTTATCGAGGAAGGCTATAGGCTACTTTTTATCCCGGTACGGGAAGTAGTTCCCACGGGATGCGGGTGAAACCGCTGGCAGAAGCTAGTATAACATAAAACATGTATAAAGGTATCTTTTATAAGTATAAAGCTTGTAACGGGCAAAAAAATGGTGAACAATTATTGCCCACTCTACTATAAAATTTTAATTAATGCCAAACAAAATTAAAAAGTAGATTGTTACCATATCGGAAGCGTGATTCGCAAATATAAGATCATTTATTTAAATTTTGAACATCTATATAAATAAAAATGAATTGTTGTTCGTTAGTCTGATTAAAACTCGAGAACGGCTGGGCCGATTGAGCTGATTTTGGTTTTAAAATGTTTGTCGTAGTCCAGGGTAGGTCTAAACGGTGAGCAAATAAGGAAAAGGCGGTACGAAGTTCGCCGGGTCAGCTAGTTAGTAATACGATATATATTACCTGGTACCAAGTTCGGTCCAACTAAAACTGGAGTCAGAAGTCTCTGGTCTGATGCTAGCGAGGTAGAACCGCCACACGTCTGACGGTATGCCTGTGTCCTACAACATAAACAATATAGATGTTATATCTCAGGATAGCGGATGAGTCATAGTTGTGTGTGTGAATGTACGTGCACATTGTGCATAGTGTGAGTCGCACGCTTTCGTTAAATAAATTATTATAAAATTGAATGAATTTATCAAATAGCAAGCTTTTTAATCACACCGAATAAGCGTTTTCAGTGCAAAATAAGAGAAAGAAAGAAAAACGCATATATTACACTCAAGTCTCATCATCCTCCGAGCCTTTTCCCAACTATGTTGGGGTCGGCTTCCAGTCTAACCGGATTCACCTGAGTACCAGTGCTTTACAAGAAGCGACTGCCTATCTGACCTCCTCAACCCAGTTACCCGGGCAACCCGATACCCCTTGGTTAGACTGGTGTCAGACTTACTGGCTTCTGACTACCCGTAACGACTGCCAAGGATGTTCAATGACAGCCGGGACCTACAGTTTAACGTGCCATCCGAAACACAGTCATTGGTGTCTAAGATATACTTAGAAAGTACATACAAACTTAGAAAAGTTGCATTGGTACTTGCCTGACCTGGAATCGAACCCGCGCCCTCATACTCGAGAGGTTGGTTCTTTGCCCACTAGGCCACCACGACTTTTTTAATATTACACTCAAGTAACGTTTATAAATTAGCATAAACGAGTATGTTGCAAGCTGACTCGGTCCCACGTTGGGCGCCATCAAAAAAAAATAAATTACCTGAGCATCTGTACCGAAAACACCAACACCTCGAGATTTCGAGAATTTTCCATCTTCATAGTTCAGATATTCTGTAAAAAAAACACAACAGTAACATTAAAACATAAATAAAAAAAATATTCCCAAAAATTGCGATTTGTTTCTAAAAAAGTACGTAGTATTCTCATCAAATTACTTTGCTTTCTTAAATAAGCCACTTGCCCTAATGTGCATACGTAGTAATGGAAGAAGTTCAGAACGGCACAGTTATTTAACGAAGACTTAGCAGCATCATCCGCCTAGCCATTTCCCTACATACCTGTGGCATACAGATGGCTGACGAGCACGTGTCCCTCGTTGACCCCCATCAGCGTCGCCGGGAACATGATGCAGTGGAACGGCACGTTGTCTTTGGCCATAAACTGGTATAGTTTCACCTGTGTGGAGAAATATAAAGGGTTCTTAACCGACTTCCAAAAACGAGGTTGTCAATTCATTGCTAGGTACATCTTTTACATTTATTCACAATAGTATTCTATCCCTACTTATATTATAAATGCGAAAGTAGCTCTGTCTGTCTGTTAAGCTTTCACGTCTAAACCACTGAACTGATTTTAATAAAATTTGGTACAGAGATAGAGTTGACCCTGAGAAAGAACATAGGATAGTTTTTTTCCGGACTTTTGAAGATTTCTCTCGGAAACGCGACAAAACCAAACTCGACACGGCCGAAGCCGCGGACGGAAGCTAGTTTAAAATAAAGTTGAAATTCATGTTTCAACGATAATGAATGAATAATTATCAACACTAGATTTGCTAACAAAAAGTTACTGTATACTAAAGTCAGAAGAAATCTAGATTTTTAAAGGTATAAATTTGAAAGTTTCTTACATCATACTCCTTGTCAGGTTTCCACCATTTCTCGAACTCCTTGGTGGCGTTTTGTGTGATGCTCAGATAGCCAATAGGAGCGTCGAACCATACGTAGAACACCTGCATTTAATATTAAATTGCTTGTAATTGAGGTCAAGGTCAAATCAATATTTTGAAGGTCAAGGTCAAAATATTTTGAAGGTCAATGTCAAATAATATTTGGTATCAAAGAAAGAATTGAACATAATGCTACGACTGCTAGCGTGAGATTCGAAATAAAAATGATAGTTTACTTAAGTTCACATGATTTTGAAAGTCAAGGTCAAAAATACATATTTAGCATCAAATAAAAAATAGTAACATTAAAACTCAATAAAGATTTAATATAAAGAAATAAACTTTAATTAGAAAATCGGTCAGAGCAGCATATCTTTGATACATCTGTGTGACATCTTTCACTCTGTCATTTCCATACTGACAAATTACGCAATGGTCGCGTGCGACCAGCGACAAACGACAGCCATGCGCGACCATAACATCATTTTTGCGACAGTCCCATTCTTTCGCGCTTATCCAAGCATTATTTCGATTGGCGCAGCATTTCTCTTTCTTTCATGCTTCTGTCTGAGATGCATATACAAGTAACATTCTTTTCAGCTCCGCTGGATGGATTATGTGGAAAATATTATGTTATCCATCCAGCGGTCTCCACCAACCATTTCATCCTCTCATTCCTGCTTATTACTTTACATACAATCTTTAACATATTTTTGCCATAATCTAACCTTATTAGTGAAACCTTCGACGGGGACAGGCACTCCCCACTTGAGGTCCCTGGTGACGGCTCTAGAGCGCAGCGGCTCTCGCATCCAGGCTCTAGACACGGCCCGCGCCGGCGGCGACCACAGCTTCTCTGTGCTGCTGATCCACGTGCGGAGTGACGGCTCTAGCTGTGAGAGACACAGAGAACATAATCACTAGCGGAGATGTCATAGCGCAAAATCTCCTAAGAAAGTAGCGCGACAACATGCGGGTGTTTGGGGGACGAGGAACGTTACTAACTTCGCCGTCATAAGCCTTCTTTAGAACCCTCTCTTTTAGAAAAAAATCACCAATCAATAAAGACAAGACAAAGAACCCGAACGCTTTGTTAGTTCTAGTAACTGATCACGCCTACCGTACGTCACTTGACCTACAAGAAGGCACCTGACGTACATGCTTTATGACATCTCTGATCATCTTTCCTTCCTCCATGCTGTAGCCACATTCAGTCAACCGCGACCACTGTATGACTCGTGCTAATGTGTATGGTTTGAAGTGTGGTCCTAGTTCACCGTTTACATTGATTATGCTGTAGATGTATTTCTACAAAAACTGTTTCAAATGTCGATGTTCAGGCTCTAAAACTATACCTATCTTTACTGAATGGAGACATTCTGAGCTTTTGTTCTTTAAAAAAAAACTTCTCTGTACCTGCTTGAGTTTTTTGTAATACAATTTTATGTATCCAATTTTATAATTTGGATAATGATATTTTCATTTTTTTTATATCACCGGTTCTTCAAACCATTCGTACAGAATTGAGTTGCTGGGGAGTTCGGCCCACCACTTCTTCTTACCCGCAAAAACATATAGGAAGTGATAAAGGGCGGGCGTTTTGGGGGCTGTCTTTTGAAAATTTGACCTTCAAAAAGTGCTGATTTTCAGCCTACTCTGAATAAGTGACTTTTATCTTTTTACCTGTCCAAGTTCTATGAAGAGCTGCTGACTGGGCCGCACGGTGGGGGTGTGTCCGCAGACCTTGCACCGCGGCTGCAGCAGCTCCGTGGCCGTGATGAGCTTCCCGCACTTGTCGCACTGGTCCCCGCGGGCACCCTCGTACCCGCAGCCCGGGTACGGACAGGTGCCTTCTACGAATCTAGGGGAATTAAGTGAAGATTGTGCTGAATTTCTGTTTTAGGATGTTCAAAATGGCCGTACCTGAAGAGCACTCGTAATAAGCACTTTGACTTTAGACTTTTAACTTTGAATTTAGACTTTGTATTTTAACTTTTGACTTAGACTTTGGCTTAGACTTTATTATACTTTAACTTTGACTATACTTTAACTTTAGATCTCGGCTTAACACTTTGCTCGAGACCTTGACCTTTGACCTTAAACTTTGACTTTAACCTTCTTTAGAATTTAACCTGAAAAATTACCTCTACACTGGTACTTATATTTAGAATACTTTTAGAATTTTTGTGTTGTTTCATTCCTAGAACCTCTTATGTTCTAAAAACGTTTAAAACTCACCTATCAGCCAGAAACCGGTCACAATTAGTACATAACAGCTGATCGACAGATTGTGAGCTGACAAACCCGTTGTCGCGTAGTTTCAGGAACATACGCTGTGCTATCCTGTGGACGAAACATTCATTATAATAGAACTGACACGATTTTAACCAATTGTCCTTTAAAACATTTAAAAACTAGATTTTTTTTTAATAATTGATAGGATATTATGATAACTCCGTCGTTAACCGACCTATTTGAACAATTCGAATTAAGTGGCTAGACAACTTTGCAAAGGTATGTTTACTTAGTGTTTAGGTTTATATTTTTGGATTGTCGAGAACTGTACATGTAGAAAATGGACTAGTAGTAGTTGTGACGTTTCTGAAAATAGTAAACCAGAATACATTGGACACATAACTGCCTGCCTATCTTTTGCCCGGCAGCCGGTTTCCTGTTGAGGAGTTATGGCCAGCAGTGGGCTAGCTAGTGTTCCCACTCACTCGGTCTGCTGCGGGGTGCTGGTGCGGCCGAAGTAGTCGAAGCCGATGTTGAACCAGCGGTACACGGAGTTGTGGATGTCGAAGTATTTGTCGCATATCTCGCGGGGCGTTATACCTTCTTCCAGCGCCTGGGTAATATAAAAATTATATTAGGTAAAAATATATTAACGTGTTAAAAAAGATACAAAATTGACCTTGAGGTCAAGGTCAAATTCTCAAAGGTCAAGGACGTCACTATGTTTGACCTTGAAGTCAAAATGCAGCTCGGTACTAGTTTTTCACAAGGAGCGACTGAAATTTTACTAGTAGGTACGTAATATGTTATTTATTTTCATTTTATTATTTATGTGGATAAAAATATGTATTTCTCACCTTAGTTTCTGTAGCAGTACCATATTCATCAGTACCCGATATGTATAGCGTGTTGTAGTCACATAACCGACAATACCTAGGAATAAAAATATTATGTTATTTATTATTTACCTTTAATTTAAAACTATTATTAAATTAGCTGTCTGTAAGTCTGTAATGATTCTACTCTTACACCGCTGAGCAAATTGAGATGTCATTGGTATGAGCTTAGGATGCCACGGAGCAAGTTACGTTGTACCCGAGAAGATAGTATTTAAATATTAAAATGCGGATGTTTTCATATTATTAACGGGCACGACTTATTTTTTTGAATACATATGTGTTTCAGACTTCATAAATAGTTTATGAAACATTAAAATAAATAACATTATCATCATCATCCTCCGAGCGTTTTTCCCAAGCTACGTTGGGGTCGGCTTCCAGTCTAACCGGATTCAGCTGAGTACCAGTGCTTTACAAGAAGAGACTGCCTATCTGACCTCCTCAACCCAGTTACCCGGGCAACCGATACCCCTTGGTTAGACTGGTGTCAGACTTACTGGCTTCTGACTACCCGTAACGACTGCCAAGGATGTTCAATGACAGCCGGGACCTACAGTTTAACGTGCCATCCGACAACAAATAACATTATCCTTACCTCGCAAATATATCAGCAGAGAGTACACATCCGATAATATTACCCAAGTGCGGGACGTTGTTCACGTACGGCAGAGCTGACGTGATCAGTATGTTCTTACGGCCTTTTACTGGTAACCTGCAACGAAATATATTTAAATTTTTTACTGACTTCTAAAAATGTATGGATCTTAGTTATCTGAATAAAAGAAGTTTATTTGGGGGAAAACATTGTTGTTTCTTAGCTTTTAGCTAGTTTTTGCAACATTTACGGGCTGGTGCCAAGTAAATGAAGCATGTGTGGTGTGTTACGTGTGATGTGGGGCTATTTCGTTTTCTTCCAATTGCATGAACTTTCTTACTATTCTGCAGGTATTCAAAATTGCGGCTTTTTGGAGAAGGATGTATGTGGAGTCTTTTAAATCTATCAGTTTTAGGCTATGGTGGAGATGGTTAGGTATAACACCTGTGGTGGAGACGACTATGGGAACTACGTAAACTTTATCTTGCCGCCAGATTCTGGTTACTAAAGAAGTTTATTATTATTATATTATTATTAAAAAAGGAGGTTAGGTTATTACATATTTCAGATGTTTCTTTTGAAGCTATCGGTTTTAAAACCAAAATATCAGTTTGACTTTGTCTTCCTTCACGAACCTCACAGAATAAACATGGAAATGATTGAAAATAACAATTATTATTATTGCGATATGGTTGCCCAGGTGGCCTACTGGCTTGTGGAGATCAGACAGGCAGCCGCGTATTTTTTTTTTTAAGTTTTCTTACATACATATTTTGAATCCTTGTTCATTCACATTGCATTGTTTGTTTGAACGCGCTAAACGCAGGAATTACTAGTCCGATTTGAAAAAAAAAACAGTGTTAGATAGCCCATTTATCGAGGACGTTTTTTTATTCGGGTTCGTGCAGAGGTTCCCTCGGGATGCGGGTGAAACCGCTGGCAGAAGCTATTAAAAAGAAATAAATAGTAACGTACACTAATTTGCCGGGTATGAGCGGTGCTTGCAGTTTCTTCAGTCCGTTGAGCCAGTTGTCCTTAGCGGCTTCTATCTCTTCGGGAGTCGGACCTAACTCTGCTGCAGCGCCCTCGTCCGGTGACCTGAGGAAGTTATTTTATTTGCTAAATCGGCTAATTGTTGAAATAAATTCAGCAGTGTATTTGTTAAAAAAACCTTAATCTACATATTGTATAGTTTTTGTAGGCACATAAAATATGTATAACGGTGGACTCCTTCGACGACGACGGCGAGACGGTGGGTGCCTTAGGTGTTCATATCATATAGTTTATTGTATCCCACGATGTACATTAGGTGGAAAATATAAAATTATAGTTGCCTTCTAGTGTTTGAGAGAAAACATTGGTAGGAAATGGAAAAGAAATAACGGAATTTTGTGCCCAGAAAACATTAAATAACAAGGAATCAAATAAAAATAATCTTCTTCTTGGCGAGTCGATGTCAACTTAAATTTTGGAGGTCCAATATTTCGCTACGCATACGGCATTGTCAGTAGCGTTATAAAGAATGTACGTTGGTACTTTGTTGTGAACGGACGTCTCGAATATTTATAAAATTAATAAATAAAAACGCGCTGAATCGTGACCTAGTTAGTTTTTACATACTGACCGAATCACTCTGTGAAACGTAATCAATACTTTTGCTTATTATTGTCAAGCAAAATAAAATGTGTAAAGTGTTACCAAGCCAATAACTGACACAATGGCGAGCAGCCCCTTTAGCCGGGGTGACCGGTGTGCCCGGAGTCCGCCTCCTACACCCGTGGCCGCAGCGCGACCTACACCCGTGCCTGCACATGCACCACCTCAGACGCCTACGCAAAAAAACGAGGTGGAGGTGATCTCGACGCCAGAAATCCAAAACTGGATGAAGATTATCGACCAGTGTCTAGGTGAAGTGTGCACTATTGCTACAGAGGGCAAATTAAACTCAGACCAAAAAATGCGCATAAGTAGTTTATGCATGAAAATTAGCCACGGCACATCTCAAATGGCTGTTCAGTACCAGTCCATCAAGATGAAAGCAGTTATGGCTACCTCTACCGTTGAAAGACTGGAAGAACAAATGGAAGAACAACTTAATTTGTCGGAGCAACTACAACAATTGAAGTTGACAATTGGAGCATCTAATAAGCCAAACACCGGAACTTCTTTTGCTGATATGGTTAAAAAAAGTACCAACAAATTTATACAGCCCTTAAATCTAAGCTCAGTGGCCATCTATCCTAACGACAAATTAAAATCCAGTGAGGAGACAAAGTCACTTGTACAAAAAATCATATGCCCAGAACAGATGAAACTGCAAGTCAGAGGACTACGCAAGACTAGAAACGGCGGTGTAATCATCAGCACTGAAACCAAAGACGACATTGAGAAAGTAAAGAAATCGATGCAGTCAACAAATACAGGCCTAATAGTCGGCGAACCCCACAAAAGAAAACCTAGAGTTGTAATTGTCGGAGTGCCATCATCGATGCAAGATAAGGAAGTTTTTACGTGTTTGTACAACCAAAACCTAGCCGATAAACTACAGGATTGTAGCCTAGAGACGTTTTTGTCCTCTGTTAAGCTGAGCCACAAATCAGGTAAGAAGGATGCTGATACCTGTAACTTTATAATAGAAGTATCTGCACAAATACGTAAAGCCCTCATGTGCAAAGACCGAGCATTCATTAACTGGTCATCCTGCCCTGTAAGAGACTTCACTCTAGTGACACGATGTTACAAATGTCAGCAGTACGGACATGCGGCTAAATCATGTCGGGAGACCACCTACATATGTGGGCACTGTGGTGAATTGGGTCATTCCATCAAAGAATGCACCAAGAAAGAAGAGGAACCAAAATGCGCCACTTGCTTGCACTTCAAAAAGCCAAGCAATCATAAGACAGGTGCTGCGGACTGTCCGGCGAAAATTATGGCAGAAAATAGGTACATAAATACAATAGATTATGGAGGCGCCTGAGAGCGCCGTAAATTACGATTCTTCAGGCCTTATTTGTTATTTTTATACTATTTTAAGTATGTTTCATAATATTATTAGTGACATAGATAATTTCTCTGTATCTCAATCGGGAGTGTGTGATGTTGAACACTGCAAACAATATCTGTCCTCTTACACTAGTCCACTAACCATACTAACCCAAAACATTCGCAGTGTTTTTAAGAATTTTGATAACTTAAGCATTTTTCTAAAACGTTTGGACATAAATTGTGACATCATTGTCCTAACCGAATGTTGGCTTGCTAAACAATTTAACATACCGCAAATACCGGGATATTGCATGTACAAGAGTAACTCAACTACCAATCAGAACGATGGCGTGATAGTTTATGCTAGAGATCATCTAAATGTGTCTATCATTGAACCACAAATGAACGACTGCAGCAGATTGTTGGTTAAAATTGGAGCTGATTTTGCGATATTGGCTGTGTATAGATCTCCGTCCTTTACAAATGTAAACAATTTCACGTACTCTTTAAACGACACCTTGCAAAGTCTATCATCCTTTAAAAATATAATTTTAACTGGAGATATTAATATCAATATTCTTCCGGGAAAAACAGATGCTTCGGCGGAGGAATATATGAACCTATGCGCCTTCCATGGGTTGCTACCCGCTCACACGCACCCTACACATCAAAGTGGCTCCTGCTTGGATCACATAATGCTTAAAACCAATTTCCCTGCACTTACCCTTGTAACTAATTCCACAATAACAGATCACAGCGCTACCCTGCTTATTCTTAACTGTAAATTTCCTAAGGTCGCCCCTCGCACAGTGTCTAAATTAAAGTTACATAAACTTGAAGAAGACTTAGGCAATATTGATTTTGACCCTGTGTACAATTCCGCTGATCCGCAGTTTTGTATGTTGTACCTAATAAAAAAAGTGCAACATGCAATTCAAAAAAACACAGTCATATCTAGATTAAATAACAAAAACTACAACATTAAGCCTTGGATCACGACTGGTCTTATACGTTGTATGAAAAATAGAGATAAACTGCTACAAAGGCTAAAGCTAATCCGAATAATTTAATATTGCAAGTGTCATATAAGAGATATCGTAACTTTTGTAACGACCTCCTAAAAAAAGTAAAACGCAATTATGAAAATACTGCACTGAAAGAGGCTGGCGGAGATAACAAAAAGATCTGGAAAATTGTTAAAAATGTGACGTACAATACAAAACAGAATCAGTCTTCTTCAGGTTTATTAAATGCACATTCATCACAGTTAACAGCGGCGAATATTGCAAATAATTTCTTTGTTAACGTGGGCAAGCGCTTAGCTGAAAAAAATCGGGTACAATCGCAGTGCCTAACAAGCTCATTGCATGCACCCAACACTACCTTATCATCTTTTGTGTTACTAGATACTGACGAAGCGGAAATTGAAAGGATTATTATGGGTCTAAAAGTCGACTCTGCAGTAGGCTGGGATAACATATCTAACAAAATTCTAAAGCAATTTAAAGACCTTTTAGTACCGCCCTTAACGGTCATCTTTAATAAATGTTTAAATACAGGAGTGTTCCCTAAGTGTTTAAAAAAAGCTGTTGTTGTCCCAGTTTACAAATCGGGGAGTAAAGACCAAGTGACAAATTATAGACCTATTTCCTTACTGCCCTCTATGTCCAAAATATTGGAAAAGATTATAAACAATAGGCTTTATAAATATCTGGAGGATAAATCTATTCTCTCTACGCAGCAGTTTGGATTTAGACCTAAAATGTCCACTGACGATGCCGTACACCATCTAACCGCCTATCTAGCACAAGAACTTGATAAAGGTAACCACACAGTAGGTATATTCCTCGACCTAGCAAAAGCTTTTGACACGGTTTCTATTCCCATCCTGTTGCGCAAGCTTGAAGCCATAGGTATCAGAGATATTCAGCTGAAACTTTTTAAAAGCTACTTAGAAGAACGAACGCAATGTGTCAAGATTGGAAATGTTGTTAGCGATGATGAAAAAAGCACCGATTTCGGTATTCCCCAAGGAAGTATTTTGGGCCCTTCACTCTTCCTAATATACATAAACGATCTCTGCAATCTAAATTTAGATCACGGCCATATCGTTTGTTATGCAGACGATACTGCTCTTTTGTTTTCAGCTAACTCAGTAGAAAATGTCTACAAGTATGCGCAAAATGGATTCAATGTTATTAATACATGGCTTCAAAATAACTCACTAACTTTAAATGCTGACAAGACAAACTACGTCAAGTTTTCGATGCGCAAGCAAAAACTAATTGGCACTAACACAACATTATATGCACATTATCATAACTGCACATCTTGCACAAATAACCAGTGCGCTTGTCCCAGTATTAAAATGTCACGTACAGTAAAGTACCTTGGAATTATTATAGATGACACACTTTCGTTTAAAGATCACATTGAAACTGTAAATAATAGGATTCGTAAATTGATATTTGTTTTCAAAAAATTACGTTACATTGCAGACCCAAAAATAATTAGACAAGTCTACTTTGCTCTATGTCAATCGATAGTAACATACTGTATTACCACATGGGGTGGAGCGAGTAAAACATTGTTGTTAGTTATTGAGAGAGCCCAGAGAGCAATTCTCAAGGTGTCTACTTTCCGGCCTTTCCTTTTTCCCACTAACCTGCTATACAAAAAGTGTGAAGTACTAACCGTCCGTCAGTTATTTATAATGGGTATTGTATTAAAACAGCACTCAGAGCTAACATATAGCACGGAAGTTACTAACAAAAGACGTAAAGATATAGTCTGTCCTCAAAATCACACCAAACATGCTTTCACATCAAAATTTTACCTGTTTCTTGGTCCTCTACTTTACAATAGATTGAACGCGAAAGCAAACATTTATGACTTGAATCAAGTAAACTGTAAAAAAGTACTGAAAGAAACTCTTCAACAAATGTCCTACGATGATACAGAGAATTTATTGACTGTGCTAAAGTGACTTTGTTTATTGTTTATTTTGTTTTTATACAAGTTTTGACTAATAATATATATTATTATGTGGTTTATAAAATTGATTTTGTTAATATTTTATTTTTATACAATTTTTGATAAATATTATTTATTTTTAATGACTTGTTAATTAAGAAACTAGATGTTAAGATATGGTAATACTGTAGTAGTAAATTTATACAACTTGTCCACAATACAGATAGTTTACACATTTTAATGTACTTTAGAATCCTTTTGATTATTTGTTAATTTTAAATTATTTTAGCTCTTCTCGCCTGAAACACAGGATATCCTAGTTCAGGCACGTAAGACTCGGATATAAGCTTATATTTAAGACTCAATGTAATTCATGCTGTAATGTAATTTAAATAAAAATATTATTATTATAATATTATTATTATATAAAGGTCATCCACTGTGCAGCTGTCGGGGCATAGTGGGCAGCAGAGAAGGTGCCGCATACCACAAAGGTATGGCACCACACCCGCAGCTATTGTCGTCAGTATGTGCATAAAAATAATAACATCATCAGAAAACAAATTGTCTACAAAACAATATTATACATTTGTTTTACAAGTAGAGATACACATAGACAGAATCAACGATAGTTTTAACAAAACTTACCCGACAGGTGAAGATAAGCTAGGCACTTGAGGAATGCCCAACGCTGATGCGGCTCCAAATGGACCTGTTGCCGAGCCTCCCCACTGTTTCACTGCTTCCTAAAACAAATTCATCTCTTTACTCATGTTATAAAGAAGAAATTATTTGATTATTAAGACAAACTTTTTACATCAAAATGTTCACAATAACAGCCCAAAAAAACTCTTAACCACTTCCTCGTTTCAGTCTTTCATTCAGTCAGGCAAGCAGTCAGTCGGTCAGGCGACCAGTCAATCAATCAAAGATTACAAAAAAAAATACATTAAAATTACTATATGAATATTCACATGAACAGCCTACCTTTCACCCCCTTTGTCGTTATAGTCAGTCGGTCAGTCAGAAAGACACTCTGTCAGTCAGTCAGTCACTCATTACCTGCACAGCCTTAGCACTGGCTAGGTCTTGGAACCACCGCAGTATGTGAGCGCAGTCGGCTATGTAGGCTTGCTTCAACTCGTCTTTATGCAACAGCGGGTATAATGTAGTTAGTCACTCTGTCAGTCGGTCAGTCACTCATTACCTGCACAGCCTTAGCACTGGGTAGGTCTTGGAACCACTGCAGTATGTGAGCGCAGTCGGCTATGTACGCTTGCTTCAACTCGTCTTTATGCAACAGCGGGTATAACGTAGTTAGTCACTCTGTCAGTCAGTCAGTCACTCATTACCTGCACAGCCTTAGCACTGGCTAGGTCTTGGAACCACCGCAGTATGTGAGCGCAGTCGGCTATGTACGCTTGCTTCAACTCGTCTTTATGCAACAGCGGGTATAATGTAGTTAGTCACTCTGTCAGTCAGTCAGTCACTCATTACCTGCACAGCCTTAGCACTGGCTAGGTCTTGGAACCACCGCAGTATGTGAGCGCAGTCGGCTATGTACGCTTGCTTCAACTCGTCTTTATGCAACCGCGGGTATAATGTAGTTAGTCACTCTGTCAGTCAGTCAGTCACTCATTACCTGCACAGCCTTAGCACTGACTAGGTCTTGGAACCACCGCAGTATGTGAGCGCAGTCGGCTATGAACGCTTGCTTTAACTCGTCTTTATGCAACAGCGGGTATAACGTAGTTAGTCACTCTGTCAGTCAGTCAGTCACTCATTACCTGCACAGCCTTAGCACTGGCTAGGTCTTGGAACCACGGCAGTATGTGAGCGCAGTCGGCTATGTACGCTTGCTTCAACTCGTCTTTATGCAACAGCGGGTATAATGTGCTCCATATTGAAATATCCGCTGGTGACAGTTTATCCTGGAAATAAAGAGATTTTTTACGTTAATTTTAAAACTAATTTTAGTTTTTTTTTTCCAGGTATATACTAATATCATAAAGAGGACATTTTTGTGGCTATAAAAAATTACAAAATATAGTCGTCTGTCAAAAAAAAAAGGTTCCGAAGCTACTGAAGCTTCACTATCCCCGAGGAATATTATTTATATTTTGGCTACAGGAAGAAGTTTTCTCCCGGACGCGGGTGAAACCGCGGAAAACAGGTGGTTCATCATAAAGGCGAGATTCCAGGTTTTGTCGCTCTAGCAGTTACAAATTGCGTGCGAACATTTTTGTTGGAATCTGGCCATAAGAAGAAATAAGAGCAAGCTTTCATTGGTTATCAGAGAAAATTATTCGATACAAGTTGGTGTCAAAAGCATATGAATTGAAATCCTCCTTATTTGGGGGTTAAGTGGGTTAAAAATATATACTTTTTTATTTGAAAACTTACCCCTAATATATACTTGTGTTTCTCCAGTGTACCGTTGACAGTCGAGAGCAAAGCTTGGAGCACTTGCTTGAGATCGGACGCAACGGTCTTGGAAGTCAGTACAGCACTCACTGCGGGGTGGAGGCGGGTCGCTTCCCATTCTTGCGTTTGTTGGCTGTTAATCAAATATTAAGGCATTTTTATACTTAAAATACACTTCTACCACCTAATATTGTAATGCCGAAAAGTTTGTTTGTTTGAAAGCGCAAAGGACAATGCTCAAAAAAAAACCCAAGCCCCTATGTAATACTTAATTACTTATTTTTACCTATATTTTGCGTTACATTTCTTTTGCGCTGGGCCTGGGTTTTATTCTCATACTTCATGAGCATTGTCCTTTCAAGAATGACTACTGATTTGAAAAATTCAGATTTTGAGCTGGATAGCCCATTTATCGAAGAAGGCTATAGGCTACTATTTACCCAGGTGCGCGGATTACTCCCGGTAGAAAGCTGGCGAAAGCTAGTACTTTTTAAACGGCTGGTTCTTTGCTACCACAGAGTTAATTAGTTCATCATCCTCCGAGCCTTTTTCCCAATCCTGTTGGGGTCGGCTTCCAGTCTAACCGGATTCAGCTGAGTACCAGTGCTTTACAAGAAGCGACTGCCTATCTGACCTCCTCAACCCAGTTCCCCGGGCAACCCGATACCCCTTGGTTAGACTGGTGTCAGACTTACTGGCTTCTGACTACCCGTAACGACTGTCAAGGATGTTCAATGACAGCCGGGACCTACAGTTTAACGTGCCATCCGAAACACAGTCAATGATGTCTAAGATATACTTAGAAAGTACATACAAACTTAGAAAAGTTGCATTGGTACTTGCCTGACCTGGGATCGAACCCGCGCCCTCATACTTGAGAGGTTGGTCCTTTACCCACTAGGCCACCACGACTTTTTAGTTATCAAGGCTAAATTCATGTGGGCATTTCCTCACAAATTGGGTGTTTAGTATTCAACCAAAGCTTGAAAGAAGGAATGCAGTCACATAAATGCATGCGTGACATGCATGCGTAATTAAACAATCACTTTGAATACGCATCCTCTCTCATGCAATCTTGCATTGTAAATTAGTTGCATTTCGATTTTTTTTAATACCGTTTTCAGTTTTTAAATTAATTAATGAAATTTTTTTAGGGGTATAGTGTTGCCCGGGTACCTAACTGGATTGAGGAGGTCAGTTAGTCATTCACTCCATGTAGCATAATAGTATGCTGATGTATCTTCTAAGACCCGAAACCCACCCCAGCATAGTTGGCGAATGATGATATACCAAGAAATAGAGCAGTTACTTTCGTCCTTGAAATATAACTGAGTTAGTTTAGAAACTAATAACTTTCACAGTTCTGCTAAAAAAAAAAACAACTGCTTTCATCTAAAAAACACATCCACATCCATAAATCCGTTTATGATTTACGGTGCAACACTCACAGTTCAAACACCCTTATTTTAGCAAACAAAAATATCATCAACTCACCATTCACCATGATCAGTGACATCAACCACGGGGAACAGATACTGTGCAGCCGCATTGCTGGAGAAGAAGCTGAGGTTGTCATCCACCTCCAGCAGAGGCAGCTGTCGGGGCCCTGCGAATGTGTCCTCTGCAATCACAGCAACACGCTCAGTTACCCAGGGTTAGTTGCATGCGGAGTAGGGCTGAAGGATTATGTGATAGTTCCCACCACCAAAATTTTGTTGAAATTGGAGTTTTATGTTGCAAATAGAGGCCTATCTTTAGGATAGATAGTCCAACTTATGTACTAATCTATACTAAACATAATAAAGAGGATTGTTTTTTGTTTGTTGCACCCTAAACCCTCATCAATGATTATAAACGCAAATGTAACTTTGTCTGTTTGTTGTACTTTCAAGCCAGAACAACCAAATAAATGTAATATTTTGATACACAGAGAATCTGGAGCGATAGAAACGATATTAGATTGCTTTTTATCCAGGGGCAGGAAGTGGTTCCTTTATAATATTATAAACTTTATTACTGCACTCTTTTAGATTATAATAGGGGATAGATGTTGCAAAGCCCCAGCATGGACTGGCATATAATGTTAGAAAACAATGTTTATTTGAAATTATGTTGTAATTTGTTTATCAATGATTATACAATGTAAGCACAGATAGTCAGTAGCGGCGTAAGGGGGGGGCGGAGGGGGCGGTCCGCCCCGGGTACCACGTCTCGGGGGGTGCCATCTCGGTCGGCACATATCTGCACGACCAGGATGGCACGGGCAGAAGGGATAAGCCACCGAGGGTGCCATTCTAATCTGCAAAGCCTAGGTTCACTACTAGTCACTGTACGCTATTAAAATTTTAAACAAAACTACGACAGTGCATGCGCAAGACGTCGAGGCAGCACTGAGAGGGGTGCCAGTTCGGCTGTCACCCCTCTCTTTCTTGTTTATATTAGTTTTTAACTGATTCCATAAATTAATTCCTCAAAGTTACAAAAAAAAAATCCGCTCGCTTCGCTCGCGGTTTTTTCTTAATTTCTGATTTATTCTGCGCTCTTTGAGTCCTCAATCTAATAAAAAGTTAAAGCACCGAAGTAGCAAAAACAACTGACGCTCTACGCCGCCGACTTTTAAGCTGTTTGGAGGTGGAGGACTTTTGTGTCCTGAAACTGAAAAAATTTCGCGCTCGCTGCGCTCGCAGCTTTTTGATTTTCCACTGGTTTCTTTCAAACTTGTTTGAGTATTTTTGTGTTCCAAACTCAAAAATTTCGCACTCGCTGCGCTCGCGCCTTTCACGTGACAGTGTGTTTCTTCTAAATTCTTTAGGTACCATTGCGTCTCAAAAATAAAAAATTTCGCGCTCGCTTCGCTCGCGGCTTCTTCTCTTTGCTGTGGTTTTTTTTCACACTTGTTTGGGTACTTTTGTGTCCCAAAACTAAAGAATTTCGCGCTCACTACGCTCGCGACTATTTCACTTTACGCCGTTTTTTTTAACTTATTTTGGTACTTTAATGTTCCAAAACTAAAAAATTTCGCGCTCGCTACACTCGCGACTATTTCACTTTACGGCGGTTTTTTTAAACTTGTTTTGGTACTTTACTGTTCAAAAATTCAAAAATTTCGCGCTCGCTGCGCTCGCGGCTTTTCACTTGGCCCTGCCTTTTATGCATGAACATGTATGGGTTCTTTTATGTACCAAAACTCAAAAATTACGGGCTCGCTTCGTTAGCGCTTTATAAGTTTGCAGTGATCTGTCTCCGATTTCTTTATGTTAAACCTAGCAAAAAACACCATAAACGCTTTTACTTTAATTTAAAATTTTAGTAAGTGATTATATTTTGTCGTTTTTTTTTTGGGGGGCGCTCAATAGGTAGTCCGCCCCGGGTACCACCCGATGCTACGCCGCCACTGCAGATAGTAGGTATTTTTTAGGTTGCATAAAATTATATTTATAAACAAAGATGATAGTTTTAACTTTTTCATATCACTATTAAAAGTTGATAAGTTTGTTATGAAAAACTGACCACAAATGTGAATGCAAGGACATAGAATATTTTGAATGACTTTACTCGTTCAGTGGTTGTTAAAAATAATGAGAATTAAGCTTGTTTCTTGCAGTAATACTGTCTCGGAAGAACTTCTTAGTGTACTGGACAAAATATAGCCCACAAATAATAAAAAACATTTTTTAAAATAAATTAATTAAATAGATCCAAAGAGTACACCTACATAGACACAAACTTTATATTATAATATTAGTATACCTACTTGGATAAGAATCCTATAAGAAAAAAATACCACACAGAAGAACTTAAATATTTGTTTAGAACCATAAGAATGTTGGTAGGTCACAGCTAAGTTTCTGATGCAATATGAACAAAAATATATGACATACATATCTACTGACTGCACAAAATAATTAGAAAATCAACTATTTCTATTTTAATGTATTAGTAAACAATGCAGTTTTTTTTTTAAGACGACCTCTCTGACCTTTTTTAAATATGGAACGAGGTACAAATGGGGTTCGCAAGCAGTAAGCATGGTGACTAACTCGAGATAAAGCAAACTTAAGCAGGACTTGAATATTAAAAAACTTTTCTCAATTTAGAGTGAATGTTTTGAAAATGTTAAAGAAATAAGTATTCTAGGTGCCGGAAAAAAGTGCATGCAAGTAAAGTCGGGGTTATTGGTGAGAGAAGATAAAAGGAGCACATTTAATAAGTTTCTAATGACTAAGAGGAAAATGCACCTACCTTCGAACGAAGCACTGACAAGATCAACTTTCTTTCCCGCTAAGTTAGCCGCAATAAGCAGCTTTAACGTGGAAGTGTTGTTTTGGTTTGTATAAATCTTCATTTTAATACAATTTTCAGTCTTAAATGTAGTTTTAAAATCAATAACAATTTTCCATAACCTCTACGAGGTACACAGCTGGCAGAAAATGTTTCCCAATGCAGTTACAGGCACTTGTCGTTTGTCTCGTTCTATAACATGGTTTTTGAAAGAAACAGCAACCTACTTGACGCTAGATATTTGTATGTGTAACAATACTGGAACGCGTTATCCACGCAAAAAGTGACAGGTATTAACCGACTAAATTAAAATTCCCCAGATAAAGGTTTGTCACTATTGCTTTCATGGCTTATATCACATGGTAAAGTAGTAAACCCTTTTTTTTAGTTTGTTCGCTTTCATGTCCATCTCGCTAATACGGGACTTCATCAATTTAAACTGAAGGAATAATTTAACAACGTACCAAATGTTTTAAACTGGTGTCTTCAACGGGGTCATATCTAGTTTGATAATGTGTATAATGTTCTATACGGTTCTTTTATTAAAAACATTAGACCTTAATTTTTAAGATGTAGGAAATCGTCATGAATGATTAATGGAATGTGAACAACTAAGTTCCCTGGGGATCACATTGTTTCATTTCGATTATTATGACATTTCGGAGGGAGGCAATGACCATCCATCGTTGCTAGACATGTGTTTGGAGAGCTTTAGGTAAGCTGAGTAGGGTAGGGTGGTAGCCAATGAACCGCGTGTACAGTATGAACCATAGTACCTACCGGCCATACCTAACGTTGCTAGCTCGCGCAAAAATTCTGTCGAGACTCCCTTGCCACGTCATGAAGTTTGGTCTATTCGCCGTGGGTCTGTCGCGATATACGCATTCGTGAGCCGCGTCTTCGTGTTTACTCAAGCAAAAACGACAAGAAAAAGGTGAGTTTCTTTTTTTTGTTTCTTTAATAATCTAACTCTTACTTAACTATGTGTGAATTGTATGTGTAATGTAGGTCTTTAGGCTTGTGTGAGACTATTTTTTGGAATTAATTCTCAACGGTTTTTGTATAAAACATGACCTAACACTTCCTAAGAGAGGGTGGGTACGCTGTGAGCCATTTATCCTGGGTAAGCAATGAACCACGGTTCATTGTGTATTGTGTACCACATCTGCTTTGTATTATGCTATATGAACAGGTGGTAAGTATTATTCCAGTTAATCTCTAAATGTTAATGTGAGTATAATTAATATAACCATTATTCGTCTATTTCAGCATGGGACGGAACACGGTAGGGAGGAAAGGACGTAAAAAAGGGTATCACACAGCGGAATCTATACAAAGAGGTATAGAAAAAACACTTGTCGGGACTAAGCATTCGAAAAGCAGCAAAAACTGCAACCTTCTCTATCCAGTATTGCGACAGACGAAGTGTTTGTGCGAAGATACGTCACAAGGTACAGGAACAATCCGTGTCGTGTAGACTAGAGCCCCTTTATGATGCGAGTAATTTTTTTATATAGCATAAAGAAATGTTGATTGTTACAATTTGTGTTTTAGACAATAAAAAAAAACATAAGTCTGAATGTGATAAAAACACGTCGACTTTATAATGCTATGAGCATTTTAATTAATAGAAGTATGCAAGTACAAAATGTTTTTTCTTTTTTCCCGGATAGAGTTTGTGCGTAACTTTTAAGATGTTCATAATTATTGTTCAAAATTAAGTTTTAAGGCTGATTTGTTGGTTCTTATATAACCCGAAACTTAATTATTATGAAAAGTTATAAATGGTGTTTTTATTTTTCATTTGAAACAAATAATAATGGTTTTTTTATATTACTGTGATTCATTGTGTACAACATGGTTCATTTAATACCACCCCCCCGGTTCTTTGTGTACCCCTAGGAGTACGCTATGAACCATTTCTCTTGTTTTAAAAAAACATGTATAAATTAGGCAACAGCAAATGTTTTCCACTTATTTCAACACAATTTGGCAGCTTATTAAATAACCTATCATCTGAGATAAAAATATTTTCTTAGACTGTAAAAACGAGCGCGCTAGAGATCTTCAAACTTTTGGTGGTTCATTGGCTACCACCCTACCCTACATCATCAACCAGCCGTTGGCCGGGAGTAGGATCGCGGCTCGCGACATTGTTTCGGATCGTCTTATGGAAGTGGCTAGACGGTGGATTGGCCTCATTCAATTCAGTTGGATTAGATAGATATTGGGCTAGCTAGGCCATTCCAGTTGAAATAAAATAATATCTCTATGGGAGGAACTAGTCTTATGATGAGATGTCAGGAAAAATAATAAAAACACAATTACTATTTGATAAAAGTTTATTTTAGTAAAAATTAAATATTTTTTCTTCACTAAATTTCATCTCTAAATTATTTAATCACTAGGTATATTATTTAAATTACACAATATCGATTTTGGAATAAAACTTATATGTATAAGAAAGAGTAAAATGCAAATGAGTAATAATATATTTTTACAATACCGCCAGGTACTAAATGTGTAGATGTAATAATTAGGCATAGTTTTCAAAAATATTTGCATAATAAATTATAATTTATAAAAACCAACTAAAAATCTGTTGCATCAAGTTTTCGTATATATCATACTTATTATATAATTATCATACTTATTATATAATTATTCTTACAAAAATATTTTTATATATTGTATTTTGTGTATATATTTGCTGGTTTTCCAGTATATTTTGTGGGAGACGTAAGATTATATTGCTTCTAAAATTGTATGTATAGCTATTTTAGTAATCAAGAGTCACCATGCGATTGTTTTGTGGATATTTATTTAATATTTAAAATGTATTGTAGACAATATTATCTACAAAGCATTTCGTACACCTATTTATACTACAGTAAGTGTATGTATATTTTTATGCTTAAAACCTATTAAAGGCTTAGGAATCATCGTGCAATTATATACATTTAAGATTAACTAAATAAAGAAAAATAACTTGATTTCAACACATCATGAAACACAAGATTTTCTTTGTAGTAAAAGTTGTTAAAAATCGAAATCGGAAATAGGCGACTTATATCTCTAATGTCAAAATATTGTATATATTATGTAGTCTGTTTTATTGCTATACTTTTCAATATAATCACATGAATCGTTCAGAAAACATTCAACAAACAACATTTGTTAATAATTGTACTTGAAAGTGCTATTGATAGAAATTATTTGATCGCTAGAGTTACAGCGTAAACCAGATATGCTATAGAAAATAATTATTTAAATTAAACATGCCTAATGAACTGATCAACACAAAAATACGCTACTTTTAATGATGTTTCAATCTTAATATTAGTTCCCGGTTTTTTAACTCACGACATTTTACATTCCCATAACTACACCACTACTCTTAGGTCCACCGTGTTTTTATTTAGCTAATTTATTTTTATTAAATATAAGTTTTCTATTTCGAAAGAAATAATTTTAATATTTGACACAAAACAATTTTGTTTAACTACGTTAATTTGTCTAATTCGTATTAATTATAGTGACATACAAAAAGTTGAACGAGATCTCATACATAGCAAACATCGAGATTGATTATTTTATTTATAAATAGATACCAAAATTCCAATGAAATTTTTAAAAAAAGTAATTCGCAACTTAATTTGACATTGTTGATCAATTTTACACTAACACAAACAAACCTTTTGAAGACTGTATACAAAAAAAAAACTAAAAATTGCAAAAGTTTTTAAAGTCTACAAAAAACAAGATACTTATTTATAATTAAAAGTATCAAACTCCCTCTCAGTCATACTGTCTTAATCTAATTCTATTCTATGATATCTTTCCTAAATCTAATACATTAATAGAGTGATTTGAATATCTTTCTCATTACTGAACTTTGATGTTCCACGATTTTGTTAGAAAAAACTCTTTTCGAAACCATTCTTGTCAAAAAAGAAACGTACTTTCCCGCCTTAAGTGCATTTGACAGCTGTCAATTATAAAGGAGCGATAGCATTTTTAACCGACTTCTCAAAACTGTCAACTGCAGACGATATTTGTTTAAAAATTAAAAGAGAATTTATTATTATTGTAAAATCGTAGAACATCATAAGAGCTCATAATATCAGTCCATTTGCGAGCCCAAAAACAATACCTAACTTTATGCCGAGTATCACAAAAATAAATATAGAAAACAATTGTACACTTCTCTTTAATGGCAATTTTTCATATGTTCAATTATAGCCAGATTTAGTGCTTTTTATTAATTTTATTTGGTATTCAACTCAAAAACTCGATGTTTTAAAAAAATAATATAGCGGAAAAAAAAACTGCTACTGTGATTTTTTAAAATAAATAAATCGTCAAATGTTGGATTAATAAGTAGATTTATTAAATACGTTAATGTATTTATCGAAACAAATTAAACGTCTTCGTTAATAGGTCAAAGAAAAATTATATCATCTTTGGAGTTTCGTCATAATTTCGTTCAGAAACCGTCTTTTTCGCGACCCAATCATTTTTAACCGACTTCCCAAAAAGGAGGAGGTTCTCAATTCGTCGGGATCTTTTTTTTTTTTTTTTTTTTTTTTTATTTTTTATGTATGTTCACCGATTACTCGAAGACGCCTGGACCGATTTGCAAAATTTTTTTTTTGTTGGATAGGGTATACCTTCCAGGTGGTCCCATAATCACCAGGTCAGGATCTGATGGTGGAAACCCTGAGAAATCGAGGGCAACTTTCGAAAATTGTATTCGTGCATAGGTTAAAAACTTAACAATGAGGTGTATGTCTGATAACACTATGCAACAGTGAAGGTTTGGAGCTGACCTGATGATGGAGACGAGAGAAGGTCGAGGGAACTCGACAACTGAATATGTAAACTACACCGTGTTTGGGCTTATATTATTTGTATTGACGAGACCTTTGCAACTGTGAAGGTTTGGAGCTGACCTGATGATGGAGACTGGTGAAGGTCGAGGGAACTCGACAACTGAATATGTAAAGTACCTCGTGTTTGGGCTTATATTATTCGTATTGATGAGAACTTTCCACTAATGCGGATAGTGACAACAGTATGCTTGTCACTGAAAAACCAAAAATAAAAAACTTTTTACAAAAAAATAAAACCGACTCCCAAAAACACTGAAAAGCAAAAAAAAACTATTCTTAGGTGCATCGGCCTAGAAGTCGGTGGCGTATAAACTCTGTAACGTCCATTAGACACTGACTTCTAGGCCGATGCACCGAAGAATAGTTTTTTTTTGCTTTTCAGTGTTTTTGGGAGTCGGTTTTATTTTTTTGTAAAAAGTTTTTTATTGACTTACAATAAAACGAAATTATTTCTACAGAGTTAAAAAGCACTGGATTTCTTAATTTCTATAATATCCTGCCATTAAAACTGATGACATATTTATTACAGCTTGTATTTAATTTAAACTTGGGTAATTTTCAGCAATTTTAGATTACGACAAAAAATCAAGCATACATATCTATGTTTTTGTCAGTGTTGTCATTAGCAATACATTTGTCAAAAAAGTCCCGCTTTTTTTACTACCATTCTATAACAAAACCACTTTTTATTGTTTCCCATTAATTTTAAACAAGATTATGTTTTAAATCAATAACTAAAGCGGCTTTATCAATTTCAATAGCTTAAAAATACACAGCAATGTTTTCACACTGTGTAGTGCAAAAAAAAAATTGCAACTAAAAGTGTTTTTTTTTTTATTCTGTCGTAATCTAACCCCGCCAAAAAATTCCCAAGCTCGAATTTTCAAAACAGGAGTGACAATTTCACTCCTCGGTCGTAGACTATAGACTGTTAGAGACAGGAGCAGAGAGGGGAGATACCTTCTCCCGGTTCTTACACTGGGAATTGCTGGCGGTGTTCAGGGAACCTGACCAGTCGGCCAGTTGGGGTACTGGTCGGTAGAACTTCGTTGATGTCCGGTTGAAAACCGGGAGTAATTCGTTCGCTTCGTTTGTTAAAGCCTGTGGATAAAAGAAAATGGTTAAAGATATATTCTGAAATTTTGAGGTAGATACTTATACCTAGTTCACGCCAAACTTTATTAAGATCTAGTTGTTTTCCTGCGGTTTTACTCGCATCCCGTGATAGCTACTGCCTTTACCGGGAAAACTTATTTGCTTTAAAACAGTGAAAGAATTTTTATAATCGGTTCAGTGGTTTTGGAGCCTATATGGTACTAACCAAACAAAAAAATATCCTCTTTATAACATTAGTATATTGGGCTATATCAAGCAAATTAAAGAGAAGGTGAAGGTTGTGACGTATAGGGAACTTCAGGATTCGGCACTCGATATGCGAAAGTGGAAGGAGCTGCAGAGACAAGAACTAGGCTCCTATATTGAAGACTAGCTTCTGCCAACGGTTTCACCCGCATCCCGTGGGAACTACTTGCCGTACCGGGATAAAAAGCCTATAGCCTTCCTCGATAAATGGGCTATCTGACACAGAAAGAAATTTTCAAATCGGACCAGTAGTTCCTGAGATTAGCGCGTTCAAACAAACAAACAAACTCTTCAGCTTTATAATATTAGTATAGAAGAAGAGATTATTAGCCACAAAATTATAAAGCTAAGCTAATAAAGACTTACTTTTAAATAAATGATGGCGTCGGTGCCGTACCCCTCGCAGGAGACCAGCATGAGGTCGCCGTGGAAGTAGCGCGCGTACAGCCGCGAGATCGGCAGCCCGTACCCGTAACCTGACGGAATGAAGTAGATATATGTACAATTAAGTATATAAAAGTGTGTTAATCATAGTCTACTGATGTGTGAACCCCTAGGTCTTATCAGTCATTTGATGATATCCCCTCATAAAAAAATACCTAGGTCTGGACTCTATCAAAAACGAACGGAGAAGTGGGCGGAGACGATATGGTTCAATAAGGATATTCTTTTGATTGTTTTAAACCTTCTCCGTACTGCTTCGGTGGAGTTTAAGCCATTTAATTAGTATACCTGACTAAGATAAAGTACAATAACCAAATCATAAGTCGTTAAATCGCCGATTTTACCAACTGAAGTTTCGTAGTGCAACTAGGGCTGCCATCTCGAATTTCGCCAAACCCGGACAAACATTAAAAAAACCCGGACATTTGTCGTAAATCGCATTTTTTCCCCGAACGAGTACGATTTTTTTAAAACAAAATAATAGGTACCTAATTTGTAATCCATTTACTATTAACATAGGTATACTTAAATTCAATGAGGTGCTTCCTTACATGAAAAGTGTCCGGGTTTTCCCCGGACACTTCTTGAAACCCCGCCCGGACGGCCCCCGGACGGCCTCCAAACGAGGACAAATCCGGGGAAACCCGGACGGATGGCAGCCCTAAGTGCAACCCACCATTACAGAAAGGTAACTGAACTCAAACCTTCTTGACTACGGACCAACTACTGACTGACTTCTGGTAATTTAGAAAGTACCTATTCACTATACTTTGTTCTTTATAATTGCCATATTTAATAGCCTCATATTTTCTCAAGCAAGATAATTTCTTCAATAGTTTTGTGTATGTACAAAATCTCGAGTGCAATCTTATTTTAGGACCCTGAGATTTGTACCTACCAATTAAAATATAATTTACCGTCCGTTAGCGCAGGACCCACTGCACCAACCGTGCCGTCGTAAATACAAAAGAATATATTAAATTTACCATTTAGTAGTTTTTTTTAACGTTAGCAACACTAAATCAGGAAATACTCGTAGCCAATTTCTAAGCGGTTGATATGTTGGATGGAAATGATTTGTGATTGATGATAGTTACGAGTAAGCAAAGCTTCTGAAACCGTAACACGAGTTTATATTTTGGTTTTATCATCTGAATATCGTAGTTGATTAATTTTTCCTAGCTAAATCTCGTATTAGGGTCTTAATGACTGGGTAAAAAAAGCTTGCCAGAATTGACCTACTCTTTGTACACCTAAATATACATACCTACATATAAAAGTTATCCGATTATAAACCTCCTTCTTTTTGGGGGAAGTCGATTAATAATGTCAAACTCACCAGCCAAAGGAACGGTGTGGGCATCAGACTTGGAGGGCTGAGGCGCGGTGCTGTACATGTACTTGAAGAGCAGGTCGGAGACGCTGCGCGGGATGCCACCGCCGCGGTCTGATAGCTGCAGGAAAGAATGGAAGGAAATACTTAGTAAAGAAAAGTTAAGCGGAAAATAATAATATACATTTGTATTTCTTGTTTGTATATTTAATATTTAAAAAATTATATGTATAAAAATGAATAAACGGAATAAAAATATAAATAGTTAAGTATTGGCCATCTATTTTTACTGTGTATACTATTTTAAGATGGGGAAATAAACATTTCAGTTACTTTTGATACGATGTCAAAAGACACGTAGCTTTCTTCATCTTCAATCATTCACTCCTCCTTAATTGCTCACTCAGTCCCTAACTAGTTCACATACTCACTAATACTCTTTCTATAACTCACTCATTATCCAACTCACCTTAACAGAGACATCTTCCTGTCCCCGCACGATGTTGACAGTGATGGGAGGGGGGCTGCTCTCGTGCGTCTCCATCACAGCGCGCATGGAGTTCTTGAACAGCTCGAACAGCATATGGTACAAGTGCGATGGCACGTACACTATGGGGATGGGTTGTTTTGATGGCACTGGAATGCGAAAAGAGTAAATTAGTCGTGTGGTTTGGAGAAATTATAATATTAAGTAGAAATAGTAATTTGACACAGACTAAATATTTTCATAGACCTTCTAATTTACCCAGGTAACTGTATTGAGGAAGTCAGATATGCAGTCACTGTATGTAAAACACTGATATCTATCTGTATACGGTAAAGACTGGAAGCCGACCCCAACACAGCTTCGGAAAAGGCTATATGCGGATACGTACAATAACCAGAAACAATCAAAGTTAAATGTTTTTTTTATATTTCATAAAGACCTATTACGGGTGTTTTTATTGTATCGACCCTACCATAATGTACCAAGGTATATTCTAGCAAATAAATAAATTTCATGAAGAGAACTGGCAAGAAACTCACAATAAAACACTTTTTGATCCTGTGTTTTTGGGGAATAACATTAGAGTTTTAAAGATATTTTTCTTTTTTTCTCACCTCCTTCTTGCAACAGCTGCAATTCAGGTGACGCCAGGTAATACCTGTCACACAGGAACCTGGCATTCTCGTATGCATCCCTAACGACCGCTGCCACATCACACGCGGGGTCAATAGACCCGATGTGACGGCCGCCATTGCCGATCCCTGTCACTGAGGCTTGACGAGGACCTATTTGATCGCCGAAGAGAAGTGCTGCGGAAAAAAAATTGAAATTAGAGTAAGGTAAAATATGAATGAGGATCGTAGATGGAGTATACACTATTGTGGATGAATAGAGAGGGAAAGGAAGACCGAAGAAAAGATGGATGGATTTTAAGAGAGAAGATAGAATAAGAAATGAGTGAATGTAGGTATGACGAATGACATAGAGGAATGGAAGCAGAGGAATAGATAAAATATATACTACGTACCATTATGTCAGTGGCAGAGAACAAATTGATCCGATCATAAATAACTAGGCAACAGGGAAGGAAGAAGGGGAAGTTAGATTTGGAACAATGTTTAATTAGTAATGTATTATGTTTATCATATGAAGACAGTTTCTGAGGGTCATGATCTAATGCATGTAATGTACAGCCCTGACAAGAGTACCGATGTAGCAAATAATGAAGTTTAATCAGTTTTTAAAATTAATTGATATTTCAGCATTGACCAGGACCACACAATACACATTTTAGAATACCACACTCTGATCAATCATCTCCCAAAAAAAATAGAAATCAAGAAACTTACTGTGCTGATTAATAAGCATCCTGATAGATATCCGACTCATATAGAACCGGTCGAGGAAGTACTGGATAGAGTTCTCCGTGCTCGGGTCCACCTCGTGTGACTCCTTCAGCTCTAAGACTCCTTGCGCCATGGTTTGTACCACGTCCGCGTGACGGTTGCGAATGTGGGCTAGGCGTTCGCAGAAGCTGTGGGGATGAAGAGAAATTAGAAGTTAAATTGCGTTGTGGGAAATAATTTGTAACTGAAATATTTACAGGGTCGTCGAGTTCCTTATTATTATTATACTTTACTGCACACACAATTTATAAATTAGTACCTACAATACATTTTGAAAACACGATATACATAGGCGAGCTAAAACCAGAATTGGGTTTACTAGAGTAAGAGAGAGAGTCTATACATGGTCAGGTAGTCACACAGGCCCTATCGCTGTCGACTGAGATTCTGCTCAAGATGATGGTAGAAATGCCAAGGTATATGGCAATGCTTATCCTTTTGTTAGTATTACATACCATCTATTTACCTCATATTTATCAGACTACATAGGTTTGATAAGAGAGAATAGAAACACTGTGTATTTTTCGCAAACCCTCAGGGCTGGAGAATCGTCATCATCGTCACAGACGAAAAACATCCACTACTGGACAAAGGCCTCTCCCAAGCTGGGGCATGCTTGTTAGTGAGTATATACATAGTAACATTACTAAGCAGAACTACTGTGAAATGGATTCCCATAGTTGGCTTAGTTTCAACAGCCAGGTATGCACCTCGTGTTGGCACTCAAGTGACCGCATGTCGAGATATTAATATTGCACGCTTTTGCACTAACAATAGGACTCGTGGCTAAGTTACTGCGTGTGTTTATCTGTTTATAAGGGGCTCGACTTATATGACCATGGTCAACTTTTATTTCATTTAGCAACAACAGCTGTGTCTGTCCACTGACGTTGTGGAAAATTGGAGAAATATGTTTGGTGGAAATTATTTCATTATTTTAATTGGTATATCTCATTAAAAATAGAGGCGTTCAATTAAGCAATAGGCTACCGCAATAATTGCTGTCGACTGGAAGGATATCGAACTTACCGCTCAACATCGAAAGGAATGGAAAAGCCCTATGTCCCTATGTTTCTGTCATCATCATATCTTCCTTGATAAGATTCTTTTTACAAAAATATTTAACCGACTTCAATAATGTATGTGTACCTAAAACTTTCTCCTAATTTTGTCAAACAGTATAACGAAAACCATACTTGCAAGCACAACATACAGGTAAACTGGGAGCCTTCTTTTTTTAAGTCGGTCAAAAAACAAAGAATATTCCAGAATATTACTTACGAGCTCAAAATAGGTGGTTCCGGATCCATCTGCTCAAATTGTATGATTTCCTCAAAAGACCTCTCATACCACTGGTTCACCAGCCCCACTGATGGCATCCGCAGTAGGTTCTCTGGGAGCAGCGCTATCTCTTTCATTATGTTCGCCAACCTGCAAGAGAGAAAGAGGAAGGTATAGTTTTCGTTGTTCAGCTTTTTGGTTTTGATAGAAGTTTGGAGGGAAGAGCTTTTGATTTAGATGTTTTAGTAGTTTTGTTTTTATATGATACTAGCTGTTTTCCCGTAGTTTCCTCGTGCCCAATAGGAACTACTGCCCGTACCCGGATAAAATATAGCCTATGTTACTTACTCGGGGATAGTTTAGCTTCCTAGCAATGAAAGTAATTTTAAAATCGGTTCAGTAGTTACAGACCTTTCACGGAACAAACAAACAAAAATGTCCTCTTCATTATATATTTATTAGTAGGTATAGATAAAGATTAGTATAGGTAGTCTTAATTATGGTTTATTATAATAATTTTGCTGCAGATGAAGATAATTCAATAAAAACCGAGTTAACTAGGTAAGTACTAGCAAATGATCTCATACCCTGTAATTACAAAGGAAAAACACAAAAGGTACATAATAATAATTGAAATCTACAGCGTAGATCTTCATAATGAGAATTAAATTAACTTTAAGATGTCTAGATACGTTAGTTCTAGAATTTATTACAGACTAGCGAAATAACTTTGTGCTGTAAGAGTTCAATTCTCTTCAAACTTATCATGATGAGTTTCTCCGTGTTTCAGAAGGTTCCTCAAATTTGTAAGTCCCGGCTGCCATTTGAAGATCTTTGACAGTCGTTATGGGTAGACAGAAGCCAGAAAGTCTGACAACCAGTAAGAGGTATCAATTTTCCCTGGTAACTGGGTTGTGGAGGTCATATAGGCAGTCGCTCCTTGTAAAGCACTGGTACTCAGCTGCATCCGGTTAGACTGGAAGCCGAATCCAGCATAGTTGGGAAAAGGTGATGTTTGTTTGTTTTATATGTAACTTTGTGTAAAAAATAATTATATGATGTTATTCAGATAACAGTTTCCTTGTTAACATCAGGATGTTCCAATTATAAGCGCACGCGAATGCAAGGTGAAATTATATGTGTTTTGCTGCCATAAATATTCACTGTACTTTGTACCTCACTGCAGTTATAAATATAAGTAATGTCAGAAATAGTTTATGCTATCTCATAAAACTAAAGCAGTGACGTGAAAATGAATAATCTGCCTAGCCTTCTCTGAACTATGCTGGGGTTGGCTTCCAGTCTATAGTTATCGGCACGGATATTGAGCCCTGACCTTCACCTGCGCAGAAGTGATTTATTGGTTTATTGCCTTATGTGTACAGTGCGCAAAGCGATCCCCACCCTTCCGCCGATAGCTCAATATCCGTGCCGATACTATAACCGTATGCAGCTGAGTATCAGTGCTTTACATGGAGCGACTGCCAATCTGCTCTTTGCAACTCAGTTACCCGATCCAATACCTCTTGGTAAGGCTGGCTGTCAGACTTACTGGCTTTTGATGACTTGTAAAGACTGCCATAGATATTCAAATGACAGCGGGGACTTATTAAACGTGCCTTCCGAAACACGGAGGAACTCATCATGACAATATGGTCACCTTGCCATGAGGTCAAGTAATAAAGTGTTGTTATTATACACTAGCTTCTGCCAGCGGTTTCACCCGCATCCCGTGGGAACTACTTCCCGTACCGGGATAAAAAGTAGCCTATAGCCTTCCTCGATAAATGGGCTATCTAACACTGAAAGAAATTTTCAAATCGGACCAGTAGTTCCTGAGATTAGCGCGTTCAAACAAACAAACAAACTCTTCAGTTTTATAATATTAAGTATAGATTATGTTAATTGTTATTAATATTAATTGGCAATTAATACAAATTGTTAGAAATTAGTATTTTACAATTACAGATTTATACAGTTTATTTATCAATAACTTTACAATAAACAATTTATAGTTAGTTTGTTATTTTATAGATTTTAAAACAATCGCCAATATAACATTGTGGGTTATTGTTTTACATTCTGTTAATAAATTATTTTGCTCGTTGTCTTAGAAGTTGCTAGCGTAACAGAAATCATAAAGGTCGTACATAAATCTATCTTTAATATATCTATAAAAGTAATAGGTGTATAGCAGTGGTTCTTAACCGGTGGTCCGCGGCAGTGGCGTAACGTGGGGGGGGCAGGGGGGGCAAATTCCCCGGGCGGCAGCTTTTAGGGGGCGGCAAAAAACACCCAATTAAAAAAAAAAATTGTTCGCAACTAGTATCTGTGCCGCTACATAAAACTGTCTAACAATAACAAAACATTAAAGAAGAAAGTTGAAACTTTTTAAACTTAAAATTAATTATTGTTAAAATTTGGTCCTTAAAACATACGTGACACTACATTTTACGTAATTTTGGTTTTGAGTCTTAAATAAAAAATAATTAAAATTTCGCGCTCGCTTCGCTCGCGTATTCAGAAACTGTATGCGCTTAATTTTGCATTTGTCAACAAACAAAAAGTTAAGTACGTTTGGGTAAAATTTTACGTAATATTTGGTCTAACTCCGATAAAAATTTCGCGCGTGCTTCGCTCGCGTATTCAGAACCTATATTATGGCCCTTATTTTGCATCTGTCAACAAACAAAAAGTTAAGTGCGTTTGGGCTAAATTTTACGTAATATTTGGTTTAAGTACGATAAAAATTTCGCGCTCGCTTCGCTCGCGTATTTAGAAACTGTATTATGGCCCTTATTTTTGCATTTGTCAACAAACAACACGTTAAGTACGTTTGGCAAAATTTTACGTAATTTTTGTTTTAATCCGATAAAAATTTCGCGCTCGCTTCGCTCGCATATTCAAAAACGATATGCCCTTATTTTACATCTGTCAACAAACAAAAAGTTAAGTGCGTTTGGGCTAAATTTTAACGTAATATTTGGTTTAAGTACCATAAAAATTTCGCGCTCGCTTCGCTCGCGCATTTGGAAACTACATAGGCAAGATTTTCTTTATTTGCATTTGCTTACCTACACAACTGCCGACATGCGTTTAGCAGAGTGCTAATTTAGGTAAACCTTTGAGGTGGTCCCCGGCAAGACAAACTTTAGTTAAAGTGGTCCCTCATGACTAAAACGTTAAGAATCACTGGGTTAGATAAACTTGACTGCTATAGCGCTTTTAAAATATTTCAATTTCATATATACTTATAGGTACCTACTTCGCTAGGCTGCGTACCTAAAAGAATTTTAAAACCTTCAAGAAATCAAGTAACAAAGATATAAAAGAAAAGTCTACTTGAAAACCTCCCCCTTCTGCCGGGGCTGCGGGTTGTTCGAAAGAGTTACCGCGGCTCTGGAACATAAAAGGCCTTCGACGGAACACGACGGTTTTTAGTCAAAAAGAGTCTGACACTCCCTCACCGCTACTAAGCCACAGCGGGAAGGGTCATTTGATGATTTTTAACGTCGATACAAAAAAAAACCTTTTTTTGAAGTCGGTTAAAAATGACAAACGGCCTGTAACACTTGTTAAAAAAAATACACGGGAAGGGGCGGCAAAATCGACAACTGCCCCGGGCGGCAGATACCCACGCTACGCCACTGGTCCGCGGACCACTGGTGGTCCCTGGAGGCATTCTAAGTGGTCCGCGAAGCATTGCTTCGCGACGTTGCTATACCTACGTTGTCTAACTTTATTTTTAACGACTTATCTATGCGAACAGGGGTTTTCGAATGGACGTATATAAGATATCCATCTTACTTGTCTAACAGAAAAAAAAATATGTTTGGGCTACATTTTAAGTAATTTTTGGTTTGAGTCCGAAAAAAATTTCGCGCTTTTGGAAACTAATATACACAATTATTTATCACAAAAATCTCATTACCTACATTAAAATCTGTAAATTTTTGTTTTTAACTAAATAATAAAGAAATGAGTGCTAATTATAAAGTGTGCTTGTATTCTTTATCAAAGAGCCCTCAATTTAGGTAAACCAATGTGGTGGTCCCTGGCAAGACAAACTTTTGGTAAAGTGGTCCCTCATGCCAAAAAGGTTAAGAACCACTGGTGTATAGAAATCTTTATAGTTTTCGTCAATGACTTTCAAGACGTTTCAAGTATGTTCTGTCGTTATGCTGTACTTCCGATAGTCAGTTATCTTTAGCACTTGTGAGATGACTTCTATACTAAATATGTATTATACGTATATAATGACGTGACGATAGATACTTAACACAAATTGGCATAAAGGGTATGATGATGATGATTTACGTTTTAGTCATTCATATCCCTAACTAGCGCACTCCGTTAAATTGAACCTGTAATGGTAATTTAGTGTAAAAAAAATGAAAAAAAAAAACGTGTTTTTTTCGGAATTTTTGTTTTCCATTCTGGCGAGAAAATTGCAAAAATATTACCGAATCAAAGTCAAAAGTCTTAATCAAATTATCTTATCTTTATACGCACATTTCAACCGACTTTAATAAAAGAGTAACTTGTTATTATAAACAAGACGTGTGGCGATCTAAGGCCTGTTATCGTAACATTACTTTATCTGATAGTGCGACAACGACGGACAAGGCCTCCATTTGCACGTAAACAATGAGTTGCGCGGACTGAGAGTAGCGGAGCGGTAGCGGGAGCGATTCGAAAATCAAACAAATGACAACAGACAAATTGTCATTGAGAAGTTGAATAAATATGGGCCCATTTTGACATTTCATGAAATCTAGTCTAGAGTAAGAGTGGTTAGAGCTTGGTTTTTTAGAAAGCGATTTCCAATCAATTTTTTTTTGTGATAAGTTTTTCTGTTTGACCTGCGGCCTGAAGGTACTACTTTCCGTACCATATAGGCTACTAGCCATAGCTGTTACCCGCGGCTCCACCCAATTCCCTAGTAGAGCAATCTTATCGCGGGTACAAAAATCGCTGGCGATTAACACACGGCACCGCGCACCGCCGCGGAGGGCGGTGGCGCTCGAACAAAAGAGCACCGCTCGAACGCGCGGTCAAGCGGTGTACGTGTGTTAGGCATCAACGGATTTAGTACAGGTCAATGCGACATGAGATCCGCTTCACCGCCTACCGCGGCGGTGCGCGGTGCTGTGTGTTAATCGCCTAACCACTATAACTCCTACCTAACATATAAGTGATATCTCAAGGCTTAACTCGGAACCTTCCAGATACCCCACGTAGTGACAGATAGACACGGAGATAGGTATCTAGCCGCGCTATGAATTGATATTATTTCTTAGATTTTAACGATAAATATGAAAAGTAGGTCATCTTTTGATAGAGACATTATTAAGGAATATTTTTGTTTTCAATGTTAATAAATTTAATTCCACTGATAATATAATAAATATACACGAATCAACATTAATTAAGATAACGATAATTTTTCCTCACTCGCAAAAACGACTGCATCGATTTAGATGAAACTTGGCATTAAAATAACATTTACGTCATCAACACATAGTATAAAATAAAGTCGCTTTTTCTGTCCCTATGTCCCTTTGTACGCTTAAATCTTCAAAACTACGCAACCGATTTTCATGCGGTTTTTTTTAATAGATATAGTGATTAAAGAGGAAGGTTTATATGTATAATAACATACATTAAATAGTGGGGAAATACTGTTATCCCGTGCGGAGCCGGAGCAGGTCGCTAGTAAGGGTCCGTTCAGACAGACCGGCTCGGAGAGCAGAGCAAATTCTTAACACGTTGAAAATTGAGTACTTAGTATTTGAAGTAAGGTTTATTTTTTCATGCGCACTGCTTTTGTCATTGAGAATGCGCTCGGTGTGAAATAATAAGAGGACCCGACCGGCTCCGATCGTGTATTTTTTCTTGACGTTTGGTTCCATTTGCATGCTCTTTAATGCTCGCGCAGCCGATCGGCTCCGGTCTGTGTGAAAAGAAAAATGCGCGCCGATGCTCTCCGACCCGGTCTATCTGAACGGACCCTAATAACATATAGGCTAATTTTTATCCATGTTTGAGAAGATAATTACCTCGAGACGCGGGTGAAGCGGCGAGGAGAGCTTTACGTATTTAAATCTCTTTAAATAATGAAATAAGCATAATAAGTTATTAACTTACCGAACAGGTAGCTCCTTCCGTAGAAAAAGAAATGATTTACTCTCGCACGCATTTAAACCTGAAACAATAAAAAAATAATGTCAATATTTCGTCGAGCAATGCTTATTCGTCAGTTAGAAGAATTGTGTAATCAACCTTGTTTATGTCATTTACTTTTGCGAAAACCCAAATAAATGACGTTATGATAATGTACAATTATTGACTTCTGGTTTAGGCAAATTAAATAGCCTGCTATCTTTACAATTAGTGTGAAAACAGCAACTGAATTACGTAATACATCCACAATTAAAATATTAAATTTTCTTTAATTTTTGTTTTACTGAAATGTTTTGAATTTATCAAGTAAGTACCATTGATACAGAATGTAACAGTAGATAAGTACCTCAGTCCCTGTTATTTATAAGACAATATTTACTAAGAAAAAATAATTTGATGACTTGTCTAAATGTTAGTTAATATGAAACTACTTTCCAGGTACGCACACCTGATTTGATTTCCATGTAAAATGTACCTAGATATCTTGTAAATATCCCGGCCTATCTTCCAGAAGTTTAAAACTACATAATATTATACTCAAATTAATTCTTCTACAATTCTTCATATTGTCTATCAATTCCCTAACAATATGACTTTCATTCGTCAAAACTGCACTCTATGCAAATAATTGCAAGATAGCAAACAGGTTACGTCATTCATATGTTTATTCAATATCTGTGACTTGAACAAACAACTATCTGAAACACGCGGGTTGAGAAAGTTCATCGACTTTTCGCATTTTCAGTTTTAAAACAAAAGATTACTTGCACTATTTTTTTTTTTTTTATTTCTACCATATACGAGTATCGAATTATTTCAGATATTAATTCCACCTACAAAACTGAAAACTATGCTAAAAACCCATTAATATAACCTCCTTGGCGTTACGGTTAGTCTGAAGCCAGTAAGTTTGACACCAGTCTAACTAAGGGGTATTGGGTTGCCCGGGTAACTGGGTTGAGGAGGTCAGATAAACTCAAACTCTCAAACTCAAACTCAAAATCGTTTATTCAAATTAGGCTGATAAATCAGCACTTTTCGAACGTCAAAAACAAAAGACAGCCCCCAAAACGCCCGCCCTTCACCACTTCCTATGTGTTTTTGCTGGGAAGAAGAAGTGGCGCAACAAACTCCCCAGCAACACATGTCTGTCTGTAAGGTTTGAAGAACCAGAATGTATACAAAACAAGTCCAATAAAAATATCATTATCACATGATAACTATTATATAAAATTAAGAAAGAAAAAAAAAACAAACTGAACACAAGTAGGCTAGCACACAGATTTACACCTATAAAGACTAAGTACTCAAGCATTACTTATAAATAATACAATATAAATACAATATCTAAAGCCTCCTGTTAATAAAATAAAAAATTATTTTTAATATAAGCATAAAATCGGCGTGCCCACCTACATGCGCAGATGTTTATGTTGTAGCTGTACAACACAAACAAGGTGTACCTGCTAGGACTACAGTATTATTATTTTCTTCAAAAAAAAAAAAAGCTAATAGAAAATCATACTAAAATTTATAAAGCGTCAATAGCCATCAACACGACCTGGTACCGCCAGCAGTACCCGTTCACGAGTATAACGCGAGGATCAGCCATCGCCCCCTTCGCACATTTTTGAGGGAAGGGGACAACCCGACCCCCAACGCTACCGCTGGCCATACCGTCTAAGGGAGCATGACGTGCTTGCTGCTATTCAACAAAAGTAGAACATGTAAGAAGTGCTGCAGTCACTAGCAAGCCATAAAGAAACAATGCTAAGCAAAGTTTAACAAAAGTTCCCAAAGTAAATAAAAATAAACTCAATTATAATTCAGAATTAATGTCTGAAGTAATGTCAATCAATGTAAACAATAATAATAAGTTAAAAATTTAACTATAGTGATAACAAGAATGAGCTGCCTCGCATTCAACTTAGCGACCAACTATTCCTATCATTTAAATAGTCATTAATGCTATAATAAGCCTTCTTTGAAAGAATTGACTTTACTTGTAATTTAAATGCATTAAACGGTAATTGTAGTAAAGTTAGAGGTAGTTGATTATAAAAGCGAATACCGAGCCCCAAAAATGATCCATGAACCTTATGAAGTCTGTGAGTGGGTACACACAGTTTGTGCTTGTTTCTAGTGTTAATACTGTGAACATCGCTTTTTTTGGTATACAAATGAATATTTTGCCTAATGTAAAGTATATTGGCATAGATAAATTGTGATGCCACAGTAAGAATGCCTATTTCTTTAAAGAGCTCTCTTAGCGAATGTCTACTGCCTAACCGGTATATGGCACGAACAGCTCGTTTTTGTAATACAAATATGTTTTGAATATCAGCAGCTTTGCCCCACAGAAGAATACCGTAGGACATAACGCTGTGAAAGTAGCTAAAATAGACTACTCGAGCTGTTTCTACGTCAGTGAATTGTCTTACTTTTCTGACGGCGTAAGCAGCTGAGCTAAGCTTTCCCGCGAGGCTAGCTATATGCGAGCCCCACTGAAGTCTGCTATCGACTGATATGCCAAGAAATACTGTGGATTTGACAGTTTCTAGAACCTCGTTACTTAATATAATATTCGGGCCTAGGTTTTTCACGTTCGGTAGAGTAAATTTAAGGCATTTAGTTTTCTTCGCATTTAAGACCAAGTTATTAGTACTAAACCAGTGTGTAACCAACGAAAGTGCACTATTTACGTCGTTAAATTGATCCCTATTTCTGTCGACTTTAAAAATAAGTGAAGTGTCATCTGCAAACAGTACAACGTCACAGATATTCTTCAGATGGTATGGTAGATCATTAATATATACCAGGAATAAGAACGGACCTAATATTGAGCCCTGTGGCACACCTAATTGGACTGATAAACCTGATGATTTGACGCCATTGACATCTACGCATTGCACTCTGTTATTTAAATAGGATTCTATTACGCTAAGAGCTTCATTTTGGACTCCGTAATAACGTAATTTACGTAGAAGCGTATCGTGGTGCACACAATCGAATGCTTTGGAGAGATCACAGAATACTCCAATAGCATTCTGAGAGTTTTCCCACGCATTAAAAATGTGTTTTAAAAGAGCTACGCCAGCATCTGTTGTCGAACGACCTTTTGTAAAGCCATATTGTTCCCTATGAAGGAGGCTATTAACATTGAAATATCTTTGTAACTGCTTGAGTACTAATTTTTCGAATATTTTACTAAAAGCGGGTAAGATGGATATGGGTCTAAAATTATTTACATCCTTCTTATCGCCTGATTTAAATAAAGGAATGATTTTACTTAGTTTCATTAGGTCGGGAAAAATTCCGGTTTCAATACATCTATTAAATGTGATAGCAAGATAGGGGGCAACAATGTCGATAATATTCTTTAATAGTTTAATGGAAATGCCCCAATAGTCACCACTGTTTTTTAAGTTCAGCGAATTAAAGACATTAATAACATCAATTGGCGTTATTTGCTCAAAACTAAAGATAGCGTCACACTTAGGGACACTATTATGAAGGAGAATCTCAGCGTCCGTAGCAGAAGAACTCAAGGAGCGAGTCGTAGTTAAAGGTATGCTAGCAAAGTACTCATTAAATGCTACGGCTACGTCAGCCGCATTCACAGATAGGCAGTCGCTCTTTGTAAAACACTGGTACTCAGCCGCATCCGGTTAGCTTGGAGGCCGACCCCAATATAGTTGGGAAAAGGCTCGGGAGATGATGAAAGAAGACACGCTATTTGAAGTCACAATATATTGAAACTAGCTTCTGCCAGCGGTTTCACCCGCATCCCGTGGGAACTACTTCCCGTACCGGGATAAAAAGTAGCCTATAGCCTTCCTCGATAAATGGGCTATCTAACACTGAAAGAATTTTTCAAATCGGACCAGTAGTTCCTGAGATTAGCGCGTTCAAACAAACAAACAAACTCTTCAGCTTTATAATATTAGTATAGATAAGCTCGTGATTTGATAATCATACCTAAATCAATATATTATCAATCAATATAAATTTTACAGTTAATAAATTATGTTAATAACCTTGAAAAGCAAGGGCAATCAAATACTATTATGCCTGTCATACAAAGAACTGAAATTACACAGCTGTCACCACTTATCGATTTACTAATATTATAAAGAAGAACAATTTGTATATTTGTTTATTTGTAATAGATAAACACAAAAACTACTGGACCTATTTTAAAAAATCCTAAACTGTTGGAAAGCTACACTCTTCCAGAGTAACATAGGCTATATTTTATCCCGGTATGGGCAGTAGTTCCCACGGATCGTGGGTGAAACCGCGGGAAAACGGCTAGTCGATTTATAAATTGGAAAAGCGTATCAGTCATGAAACTCAATTTAGCCGATAGAACCTCATTTTCACGTCCATTCTTCTTGTTTAATGATATATTTATCGGGACCTAGAAAATTGCTATTACACCCAACAGTGGTTAACAATTTTCTGAATCGACGGATTGGAAAACTGGTGTTGCTAGATGTGGTGAAAATAGTGGCGACACTGATACAGGCTTTCAATTTAACGTCGAATTAAAATTATTCAAGAAAATAGATTTTGAGTTCAGTATATCTGGAGAAGTTTTTAAAATAGATCAACTGTTGAGTTGATTAAGTTTTGTAAGGAGATAAAAATTGCTATGTCAGGTGTCTTACAAGAGATGGTCAAATTCTTTATTGTATAGAAAATATTTTTTACATATGATCATAAAAACCTTTATATCAAAGAGCGAAAAGTCTGAGGAAGAGTCTGCGGTTGCCAGGTATCCTACAGACCAAATTATTTGGGCATCAAAAGAAAACTAAAATACTGCTCGTGTTGTCTTTTATTTGTTTGTTCTGAATCATAAATAAAATAGATTTCTACTATCTGAAAGCCTCAGAATATAAACACGGAAATTAATTCCCGCCAATTACATAACACTATAACATAACACTACCTATTACAATGTACAATGATTAATCATCTGAAACCCTACAGGAACGTAGGCGAAACCTCTACGAAAACGTCATTTCCATAAATAGCTATTAATTCCGTAAACGTCAACTATTTCCTTCACAATGACGCCATAGATACTCAAATGACGTTTGTCTATCTCTATGGGGTTGTATACGTCGGTTGAGAGGAAAATTGCCAAAAATCTCATGTGGTGGCGCTTTGGCAGATTTCCTGTTAATTAAATCTCTAAATATGGTTAAATGTAGATATTTTTAGAATCATATTTTATGCATAGCTTTGGCGATTACGTTAACTATCATCACTCCAAATTCTTGACTATACCTACCTATCTGTAGGAATAGTTGTAACCCAATAAAATAACATGTTTTTAATATTTTAATAGCTTTAATTAATTTTCTTTTCTAACGAGGTGTGGGAAATCATTGTAGCTCACAAAATAAAATAAATCACGGAGAGAATTTTGTGATCTGACGTTTCAAAGATCAAGATATTTCGATTAGTTAATTACAGCAACGTTGCGGGAATTTCTAAGAACCAGTTTCAACATTAAACTATAACGATAACCAAACCATAACCAGCCGTATACTTGCCGCCAATTGGTCAAATCGACGATTTGACAACTGAAAATGTTTCGGCCCGGGTATCGTTATAGTTAAATGGTGCAACCCGTGCAACTCACCGTATTTTTTTATATTTTTGTAAGTTGACATCGTAACATTCTGGATTCGACTATAATATAGAGACGAGCCTCTTTGATGATAAAATAGCTATCAATGAAAATCATTGTTTTAATGACTGAATCGTTAAATACCGATTAAAGATGAGAGGTGTGTCAAACTGTCAACCACTAAGTTATGTGAACAAGGCACGACTTGTTTTTTTTAATTACTCTCTTTATCTGTGTTCTGATAAAGTTGTGATGTTGTTATGATACTCCTTATATCATTAGTTAACTTATTTAAAAAGAAAGGACCAGAATGATCTAACAAAGAAATCCATAGACAAGACAAATCGTTCGCCAAACTATTGCAATAAACAAATAATATTTTTATTGTCATGTACAAAAATAGTATATTGGAGAACATAATACCCCAAGGCATTCACTACCAGTCAACCATCGGGTGTAAGATAATATTTTGTTTAAATAAATAAATCGTCATTAAATACACTAAACCTCTCTTTTTCTGTTTGTTTATCACAAAAACAATAGGATTTAACATATCAGTTACAGCCATTGTCTGAAAAATCTGTGTCCACCAAAACCAATGGATTCGACATATCCAAATTTAAAACTTAATCGATTAATATAACAAAAACCAAACCAAAGCGGTTGTTAAACATGAAAAATTTCCACGATTTCGTTATGGCCTAGATTTTCTAGTGTCCACTCGTCCAGCACGACACCTGACAAGACATGACGATCCCTTTCTGAACTGATATGCCTGCTACATTTTTACAAGCTTTTATTTAACTTGCAATGTATGTATGTATGTATGTACAGCTTGGCAAAAAAGAGTCTGACGCGGTGACAGTTGGAACTAAAAATCAAAATCAAATAAAAATTGTTAACATCGTTAATACTGGACATTGAAGTGTCCAAGGGACATCGCCTACTTAGGATTGAATATCTCCAAAAATAACAAATATCAAAATCTGTGTAGTCGTAGTATTCCGGGTTGCCACAGTGCGATAGTGCTGACCTCATTTATTCCACACTCTTTTTTGCCAAGCTGTATGTAACTATGTGTGTTCGGGTGAAATTTTACAACTCAATTTTAAGGCACTTGCCCTCAACCGATTGAGTTGAAATTTTGCATACATGTTTAGTTTGGATGACAATGCATGTTAAGCTATGTGACGTCATCCTAAATCCAACATGGCTAAATATACAAGATGGCGGACTAGTTATTTTTAAGGTACCTATACAATATGGGTATCAAATGAAAGGGATTGACAAGTAGAACACATTGCACTTTACGAAATAAAAATCCAAGATGGCCGCCGCTACAAAATGGTGAATAACCTATTTTTTTTCAATCCCATCCATATGGGTATCCAATGACAGGGCTTGACAAGTAGAATAAAGTGCACTTTACCAAATCAAAATTTAAGATGACCGCCGCTACAGAATTTAGACTTAGGAACTTACCAGGTGAAAACCTCAAAATAAGTAATATAAATAAAAAGGAAAGGGAGGATCCTCCGACTAGACAAGTGTGAGCTTTTGAAAAATCCCACAGACCCCCTTAACCTACAGCTTTTTTGTGGGAAATCGTCAAATGACTCTTCCCGCTGTGAGTGCAGCGTGAGGGAGTGGGAGACTAACTGGAGTGTAGAGACTAACTGACTATAAATAACCCACCATGTTCCTTCTATAGCGCTTTATGTACCAGGGCCCCTAAGGGTCCGTTCAGACAGACCGGCTCGGAGAGCAGAGCAAATTCTTAACACATTGAAAATTGAGTACTTTGTATTTGAAATAAGGTTTGTTTTTGCATGCGCACTGCTTTTGTCATTGAGAATGCTCGAATGCGCTCGGTGTGAAATAATAAGAGGAGCCGACCGGCTCCGATCGTGTATTTTTTCTTGACGTTTGGCTCTGTTTGCATGCTCTTTAATGCTCGTGCACCCGATCGGCTCCGGTCTGTGTGAAAAGAAAAATGCGCGCCGATGCTCTCCGACCCGGTCTATCTGAACGGACCCTAAACCTACACCTGACTTGTAAACTTCATTCGCAGTTCAACCGGTTAACTGTCAAGTCATGAATGTTTACGTCAGTCGTCGCTAGCACAAGTACCTACATGTTGTGAATGAACCCGGCTTCTCAAGGTGATCAAGTGGTCCAGTACTGATAATATTTAGTTATGTAATGAGAAACCTGTGTGAAGCTGGTAATTAAATCTTAATTCATGAATTCAGTGTGAATGTGAATATTTTAGTTACCGAATTGATTGATTTGTTAGTTAAATATTGATAATCGTTTCATTCTATATTAAACAAAGAATGTTAGTTCTCATTTCACAAGTCATTGTAAAAGGGGGCGTGACTGATGACGTCATTGTGACACAAAAACAAACACATTTATTTTATGTAAATATATGCCTACATACTATAGTTATGTAGCAGCCACCTAGTAAATTAACCATTCAATCAAACAGCTAGCTCGTTGTTTTCAATTACACTTTTTTTTTTGTTTAGGTACTTTTTGGGTGATGAAAATTGAAAAATAGAGCTAGCTGTTTCATTGAAAGTGTATATCAATTCTTCCAGTTGGCTATGATAAATACATATGTAGTAGGTACACTGAATCTAAATAGTGAGTCGATGACTCAACGGAATAATAAACAAAAAAAGTTTGTACCTAGGTATGTCAATTTTAAATAGCTGAATAGGTAAACGTAAATCAGTAACAATTTGACTTATTGTAATTTGTAGGTCAACTTTATCTCGAAAACAAAAGTTCTTGTTTTGAATAATGGATTTATTACGATTTAATTTGAATTTGTAAAATAGAAAAGAATTCATTGAAATAACATGTTGTGTTTTACTCGTAACTTCTATTTTAACAAACTTTTTTTAGAAAACTCATTAAAACAAACAACAAAGTTGTGTTGCTAGGGAGTTTGTTGCGCCACTTCTTCTTCCCGGCAATACACATAGAAATAAATATAGTTAATAAAATAAACGATTTTACAGCAACTGTTTCTATTTTTTTTTTCTCGCAAAATACATGACATTCAAACCACATATCCCGTCTCTGACATACGATTCTACGAATTGGCAAACATTCTTGTCCCTTTCTAACACAGCTACAAATACTATTTCCATCTCGTTCTGTCATAAACTAATCGGACAACGGCCTTTGTACCGGCACAGTTTATAAACAAAACGTGTCCTCCAAAATTAAATAGGGTCAGTTCGCCTGTTCGCGTCCATCGCCCAGTTCGCGTCCATTTTGACGATCTCCTTTTAAAAAACTTCGAAAACAAGATAATTAACACACCAATCAAACGAAAGATCATTACCGCTAATGGGTGTTTTTCAGAAAACTTGACTCTGTGACGCACAGGAAATATTTTTTTTTTATTTCGTGAATTCTATTATATTTACTCTAATATTAAAGAATATATTGTTAACTAGCTAAATCTGCATTTTAAATTAAAATTATAATATGATTTTAAGAAATATTAAAGTTTTTCTGTCAGCGTATGATGCATAGTATTCCTGAACGTCACAAAATATAATTAATTAGAAATAAAACAAACAAGTATTAAAACAAAATCAACTTATGGTGGCATAAAGATATACTTAAAATCTTTTAAAAACAAACAAAACGATAGCATAATTCTATAAGATTATTAAATAATCAGCTAACTAATTTCACTTTCGTCACTTCTTGGACACATCTCACTAGAAAAGTTGTCATTACTAATGATACCCGCTACAATTTCCAAAATCAAGCCTAGTGAGAAATTTTAGATACTAAAAAAAAACTATGATGCCAAAATAAACGCTATAAAATGAAAAATATATATTTTAAAACCATTTTTGTAACATCCAGAATATGGGACAGTGACTATTATGAAAATTTCGTGATGGATAAGAATAATTTGAGCAATGTCCACACTGCCGATTTCAAAACACAATTACAAAGAATAAAGTATTAACTCACTAAAATTTTAGATATAAACCTTTACACACACATATATAAACAAAACCGATTAAATGTAAGCCTTTTCGTTTGATACCTACCACACGCGCGGACAGGACGCTACCATAAATTATTTAATTGTACACTAAGCTTTACAATTCAAGATCGTTACGATTTTGTTCCGGTAGTATGTAACATGACGCACAGGAGGTGACGTTTTCATCTCACGAGACTTTTAAAATTGAAAATAACTAATATTTATTTAAACTACCTTGTTTTTAGCCTTACTAATCTAATAATGATGAGTTGTTTATGTTATATACAGTGTTATAGAGTTAAGAAAACAATTTATTAGCCTTTTAAATACTGCCACTAACCGGAACAAAAATTTTGCGTGCCGATGACACCAACATTGTCGTCACAGTTTTAGCCTTAACCGACTTTAAAACGGCAATGGCGGAATCCTAATACGATCATAAAGTTGCCAAGAAGGTAGAAAAAACACAAATTAGTAGATTTTGTCTTCAGTACGATATCAAATTCACCGTGACGAAACCGGATTTTCCGGAACAATGATTTTCGTAGGACAACATTAAAATAATGATATTTCTTAAAATAACAATTAATTTATGGCATAAAAATTTAAAATACGTTTTTAGAAATACAGAGACTAAGTTCAAAAACTTAAACATACCTAAAAACGAATATTTTAGAAGTAAGATGTATTTGAAATCTCCAAGAGCGCCATGGGACACACGATATTTATACGTCCTCTTTAGGTTTATTTTAAATATAAAAATAACTATCCACTTTTTATGCTACATATTGATTTAATTGTACATTAAAATATATACCTAAATTAATCAAAAACTCACTTTCACACGTGCGATATAAAAAAATCAAAATAAAAATGTTTGAAGGTGTGGGACAGGCCGATTTTGCTAGGGTCAAGTTTTCTGAAAAACACCCTAATACATTAATGTAAAAGTTCTGTGCGTCCAACCAATTCTTTTAGAAAAAATAATTAGTCTAGGCTCTTCAACAAGAAAGCCCAAACACGCTGAATTTTAGATAAAAAATAGTGTGCAGCGGCGTGTTGGATGGTAAGTTTTATATTGTTTTATGTGAATTTTAGGATAGATAGCTATTTCTACAGTTTAATGATGAATAAAGGTATAATGTTTTTTATGAATTTGGTAATGTTTTTTATATTTAACGAGTAAAATATGGTGGACGCGAATTACTACATCGAATTTTACAAAACTTCCACTTTGCGTCCACAATGGACGCGAACTAAAACTATCCTCTATAATAATAAACCAAATTGCGTCCACTGTTTTCGTTAAATACTTGCTTATAAAAATAATTAAAACATAGGTACTGTTTAATATATTAAGATTAAACAGTACATTTTTTTATTATTTTAAATTAAAAATCAACATTATCATCATTTAAAATTCACTTTAAAAATAAAAATAATTCTTCTCAACATTGGTTTAAGTAACTTAAAATTAGGCAATTAATTTTGCAACTTGAAAAATAAACAGTAATCAGTTTTGTTAATTTTACCCTAAAATCACAGGGAAAGACCCGCGTTGATTATAGTAAGTTTTTGGCCATATTAAATTAACAAAACAATATAACAATTTTGTCTAAACATACAACTAAAAGAATTGTTGAGTCAATAAATTATCAGACAAGGTAGCATATTCTTTGCATATTTTTTTTATCGATTTATTCTTCTCTCGAATATCATTTAATGCTTTCTTTAAATCTTCTTCTGTGTATGTTGTCTTTTCCTTATTTTTTCCTGTATCCGAAGAACTTATCTTAAATGAAATTACTTAATATATTAAGATTAAACAGTACATTTTATTAAGATACTAGCTTCTGCCAGCGACTTCGTCCGCGTTAGATTCGGACTTTGTGCAAAGAGAGGAAGAAATAATAATCACCAGCCTATCCATTTATCGAAATCTGTGCGTACCTAGCCTATTATTACTTAGCTTTAACCAATAAGGCTGCACACGCGACGGAAGCTTAAAAAATGGAGTAACTTCTCCCGTTTTTTCAACATTTCCCATTACTGCTCTGCTCCTATTGATCATAGCGTGATGAAAAGTATCCTATAACCTGCCCAGAAGTATGAAGAATATTTGTGCCAAGTTTCATGAAAATCCGTCGAGTAGTTTTTGTATCCATAACGAACATACAGACAGACAGACAGACAGACAGACAGACAAAAATTTTACTGATTGCATTTTTGGCATCAGTATCGATCACTTATAACCCCCTGATAGATATTTTGGAAATATATTTAATGTACAGAATTGACCTCTCTACAGATTTATTATAAGTATAGATAGATAGATATACGTGGTTATAATTAAATTATAATTAAATATTTAAATTATATATATAATTAAATTATATTTAAATTATAATAAAAATTAAATTATAATTTAATTATAACCACATAAGTATATCTCTTAATAAAAAAATGTACTGTTTAATCTTATTTTAAGTTACTTAAACCAATGTTGAGAAGAATTTTTTTTATTTTTTAAAGTGAATTTTAAATGATGATAATGTTGATTTTTAATAATTAAGTTCATTGTTAAATAAAGAAATTGATCAAATACAATCTTTCTTTATTAATTCTTAAAAATTTCACCCCTATATTCCTTTTCTAAGCTACTGGACGCGAACTGGACCATGGGTGGACGCGATGTGGATTTTGTGGACGCAAACTGGGTAAAACGCATAATTCTGAGGTTTACCTATTTAAATAGAAAACGAAAGATATTTCTAATACAACTGAAAGTTAATCTTAAAATAGAGTATATAATGAATACATTACACAAATTTGTCATAGAAATGAGTGCTGGGGCATTTTTATTATCGCCGTCAAACTTGCCAACTGCACTAAATGGACGCGAACAGGCGAAATGACCCTACAATATGGCGGACAAAGTCCACAGCTGATTTTGGCGCGAACAGTAAAAGTTGGCACACTCACTGAGAAAATTAGTTTTATTACTTACTGCTTTTTAGCTAATATTTATTTTTAAAAAGTCGTAGTGGGTAAAGAACCATCCTCTCAAGTATGAGTGTGTAGGTTCTATTCCAGATCAGTTAAGTACCAATGCAACTTTTCTAAGTTTGTACGTACTTTCTAAGTATATCTTGGACAAAAATGCCTGTGTTTCGGAGGGCACGTTAAACTGTATGTCCTGGCAGTCGTTGAACATATTTGCAGTATTTACAGGTAGTCAGAAGCCAGTAAGCGTGACACCCGTCATACCAAGGGGTAACTGGGTTGAGGAGGTTAGATAGGCAGCCTCTCCTTGTAAAACACTGGTACTCAGCTGCATGCGGTTAGACTGAAAGCCGACCCCAAGGCTCGAAGATGATGATGAGCTGGTATTTATATTTAGTCACGTTCTAACGTTATTACCTGTATACACAGCTGTTTATTTTAGTCTACTAGTTTGACTCACACAACCTTGGATCTAGTTAGTTATGCTCAATTAAATTCTGAGCTTACTGAATTATGGTGAATTGCACCATATAACTACAACGATAACCGAACCTTTTTCAGTTGTCAAATCGCCGATTTGACCTAGGCGGCAAGTACCTATACGTCTGGTTATAGTTTGGTTATCATTACAGTTAAATGGTGCAATTCACTCATAGTAGGTTCTAATTACTCTACAGGGCTCTATTGTAAATAAATGAAAAATCGATATGGTAATATAAATAATTGAATGTATTTAACATTACCTATGGATAATATTACAAATCGTAATAAATCTTCAGAAACATTTGCGTTTGTAGAATAAATAATAGAAGATGATTCACCATTATTGTGCCTGAATTTCTTCCAGTAACAACAGCACTTTTATCCTAAACTTCCTCATTTGCTCCTCAGTCAAACTTTCTACGTCTGGTACCAAACTTAACAAAAACATCTTCCTAGCTCTGTCAGACTTTAACTCTTTTTGTCTCATCCACTCTTCATATGCTTTATCAACCTCATTGGTGACTTTTCTTATTTTTCTTTTCCTAACGTACGGATCCACTACCGAAAATGGCGTATTTAGACTTGTACTTGCATATTCAGGAACATCATCTGTAGTAGAATTTAATTCTGTATTTTCTTCCACCTCTGTCTTTACAATTGTTTCAACTTGCTCGTTGGTTTGAATAGTTTCAACGCAAGGCAAAGCAAATTGTAATTCTTCATCATCAGTTAAGGAATTAGATTCATTATTTTCAGCATCTACCTCAGCAGATGTATGCATATTCCCTGCATCACCTGTGTTGATAATTGCTTTGACAAATGGCACGACAAACTGTAGTTCTTCGTGTAGGTAGTATAATTTCTTTTGCTTTGTGTTCGGTTTGAGACTGCGGACGAACCCATTCCTTATATTTCTCCATCGAGTTTGACAGTCAGCCACTGGAATGAAACTTTTGACTTTAATTTTCGGAATTGTGTTACAGAAATTGGTTTGTAAACATAGTTTTGAAAGATTGTGGTTAAATTCAAAATATGTTTCCATAGTAACTGAAGAACGATGAGTAAATTCGTTGTGAAGTTAGTTCATCTTGAGAAGTGGAATTTTCAAATTTCAACGCAACAACAGCTAACATATCAATACAATCGAATCCGTCAAATTTTGCCAATCGAACATTAACCTTCTACTATTGTGATAAGGTTTAAAATCTATCTAGAGAGATTGAGGTAAGTTGTTGTGCTGTCTGTACATTGTATGGGTGTAAATGCATTTAATGTAGAGCTACACGTACATAAGCATGAAGGAATTCAGTACACAATCAGTGCACAATGCCTTCTATACTTTTGTTATCAAATGATTGCTTTTAACCTTACATACTATCTTTTGCCAATAAAATGACCGTGTTAATAGTGAATTTAATAAAAAACTCAAACTTACCCGATGTGTTTGTTTTCTGTGCAACCTCACTCCAAGCTCTATCCGTAACATCCTTCCTTAGATATTCAGGTAACTTATTATTGTACAAACAAGGATACTGTTGAACAACGTGAACAAAATTCGATGCTGACGCCGCCATTTTGAAATAAAATTACGTGTTTGCGTCTCGCAAGTTGCCTGAGCAGTGAAACTGCATGACGAATGCATGACGCGAGCCAAATGCGACGTTGCCGCTCTGCGGGCTAGTATCGATTGTTTCCGAGAGATACAGGCAATTAGGGATGTGACATTTAACATAAAAAATCGATTTTTTATTAATCGATTAATTTATCACTATGAAAAATCGATTTATTAACAATCGATTTTTCATAAGAAAATAATCGATTTTTTTATATTAATCGATTTTTTTCCTAATTTATCAATTATTTTCACAATGAGTCCCATAAATAGTATATCAATTGATTTATAAATTGAAAATAATTTAGTTTTGTTAATTTTTGTGAAAAGCATTTTAATTTGAACTCGATGGGTACGAATTTTTATTTTTTTTTAATATTTGAAAAATTAAATTTCGTTGATTTATGTGAAAAACATTTAAATTTGAATTCGTTGGTTACGGATTTTTTTTTTAATATGTGTTAAATTTAATTTTGTTTTTATTTTTAGGCAGAGACATTGTTGACCAGACTTTTAATAACACTCAAAACTTTTAGTCGCGAAAAGCTTTCGTTTTACGGAGTTTCACTAACGAATAATGAATGACATATCAACCAAATGTCGGTAAAATAGTATAGTTCATTGACTTCATCTAGTGAATGTTTGATTAAATAAATCAACTAAACTGTCTTAAAGTTACAGAAGGATTGCCGTCATAGATGCATAGATGGCGTTAATATAACATCATAGAGAGTATTCTTTGGTAGTTTGCGTTCCGGGCCAGAAGACCAAACTTAATGTTGGGGGTTGCAGATGAAAAATCGGTAATAATAGACTGAATTATTAAAAAAAAATCGATTATTAATCGATTATTCATATAAATAAAATTACACATAAAAATCGATTTTTACTTAAAAAAAATCGATTTTAAATCGATTATTTCCATAATCGATTATTTTTTCACATCCCTACAGGCAATCGTCACACGACGATAGCGTGTGTATGACGTGCGGTTTGCGTGCATATCAGTTTTAAATTACATAATTAGGAGTTATCAATCGATTTCCGTAATCTGAATTTTCTTCTTCACAAATTAAACCTTAATGCTCTTAAATGCTTCTTTATAACTAGCTGCTTCCCCGCGGTTTCACCCACGTCCTGTAGGAACTTCTTCCCGTACCGAGATAAAATAGGCTATGTTACTCAGGGCTAGTTCACTTTCTCAACAGTGAAAAAACTTTACAAATCGGTTCAGTAGTTCAAACAGAGAGACCTACAAAACAAAATAGATAAATGGGACTAACAGCTGAACTCAGTCTACTATTATGTAAACAAAACAATTTAAAACGGCGTATTCAACAAAATTAACTAGAATAAAGACATGCCACTAACAGCTTAATTATTGTTAATAAAGTACCTAACTAATACGTGTTTTTCTCAGTGTAAACAACTCTATTGTTAAAACAGTCTAGACCGTTTCTATCGATAATCTAATCTATGTAATAGTTTAAAATTGATTGTTTCATTCAACGAGTTCCGCACAGCTGCAATCTACATATTAACATCGCTTTAAATGATAAAAAGTCTTTCATACTTCAAGCCTATTTCAAGGCTGAAAATCAGCACTTTTTGAAGGTCAAGTTTACGATAGATAGCACCTAAAACGCCCACCTTTTACCACTTTCTATGTGTTTTTGCTGGGAAAAAGAAATGGTGGAACCAACTCCTCAGCAACTATTCGATAGATCTAATTACTTTTCGATCTTGGATGTCAAAGCCTTTATTATTCTGTCATGGACGACCATCGTCATCAAGATCATCATCATACCAGCCTCTGGCCATATCCACTACGGCTTCTCTCAATATTGTCACAAAATTTAAAAATCTTAAGATTTGAAGTAAATATAAAACAATCATAATAACATGTCCGAATTCCACCAAATTCTAGCGAGCAGAAGTTAGGATTCAATCAATAGGAAGTTCTGCCACCTAAAGTTGGTTTTGCCGACGGTATATCTGCATAACTTCACTGTCAAGCTTCACGTCTGTATTCTGTAATCTCAGACTCCACCAAATCGGAGAGGAGGTTCTAAGCAACCAATTTTTTTTTTGTTAGCCTGCATTGTCCCACTGCTGGGCAAAGGCCTCCCCCATAGCCTTCCATTTGTCCCTATCGGTCACCATTTGTGACCAGTCCTTGTTGTTAGGTTAGGTTAGGAAGTTGTCTAGGTCCTCTCTCCAGCGTTTTCTTGGTCCAACCAACAAAGCAACCAATAGAATTTCTTTATTCAAGGATCTCGTCACCCCCCACCCAGTAGTATCCCCTGACTGGAGAAATTCTATTGGCAGTTTAAAATCTTGCACCGACAAATCTTGTCCGACCAAAAAGCTTTACTTTGGTGGAATCAGAGCCCACTTATCCAACATATTCCCAAAACCATTTGTCATTTGTTTGAATGAATGGAGTCTTTACCTTCCTGTTTACCATTCATCGTTCTAGAATACCGGCCTAATATTCTAGAGACATTAATTTAGTAATCGTTTGTCGTCTACTTAATAAACACGAAGTTTAAACGATCAACTGAGCGTTGTGCCAATAGTTTCAGGTCTTTTGGCGACATGCCGAAGACAAAACACTAACGTTTAGATTTCCGTAATGATCCAAAATGGCTCGGTATATTTTCAAGAACAATTTAATATACAGGTTATATTTAAAAATCAAAACAAAAGACGGAAAGATTCTTTGCTGAGCCAGGGAAACAGGGAACCGTGTGTTTTCATCAGAATAAGTTACTTCATCATTATATATATAACTGTGAGTATAGTAACTTAAAAAAAAAACAAAGTTATCTGGATTCCTAAAAAATGTAGTAACGCAAGTATCATTTGAAGGGGAGAAACTTTGAAACAAACAAAATATGACATTTATCAGCCATGCATCTGATGCATCCCACAGTGGAAAAACATTTGTTCTATCTCAAAACCTTCCTACTTAAAACCTCCAGGTATAAAACAAAACAACCTAACCACAGTTGATGAGTAAACTACTTAGAAAAAACTCTGTTTACTTAGTCATCATGAAGGTCAAGATCAAAGCAGATCGTTGACTTTTGCCGCGAGGAAAAAATAAGGATGATAAAAGAAAAATAACTCCATCATTATCGAGCTGGTCAATCTGAAGTATAAATCTGATAAAACCTTAAACCAGGCTCCAAAAAAATAGGCCCTGAGGATGCAAAACCTCCTTGCTTAATTAAGAAAAAAATTACGATTTTAGTCTACAGAATATTTTTGATGGAAGGAATCATTTTACTTGACTAGAAACTAGTGGAAACCTTATCTACAATTTCACCCGCATCCCGTGGGAACTACTTCCCGTACCCGGGATAAAAAGTAGCCTATAGCCTTCCTCGATAATTGGGCTATCTAACACTGAAAGAAATGATCAAATCGGACCAGTAGTTCCTGAGATTAGCGCGTTCAAACAAACAAACAAACTCTTCAGCTTTATAATATTAGTATAGACTAGCTTCTGCCAGCGGTTTCACCCGCATCCCGTGGGAACCTCGGCACGGACCCGGATAAAAAGTAGCCTGTAGCCTTCCTCGATAAATGGGCTATCTAACACTGAAAGAATTTTTCAAATCGGACCAGTAGTTCCTGAGATTAGCGCGTTCAAACAAACAAACAAACAAACTCTTCAGCTTTATTATATTAGTATAGATTAGTTAGACTGGAATATTTTCAATATTTAGCTAAATGTGCCAAAAATGAATGAATAAAACAGAATTACCATATTATAAAGTTACTAAATGAAAACCTCTTATCGATGATATTTTTGTTTACTCTATAATTTATAGTATCCTATTAGGCTAGGGGTCATCTTCTCGTTGCTAAGCTGAAGTTACATAATAAATTCACAGTTCGTATTTCAATCAGAAATTGTACGTCCCAGAAATGACAAATTTCGAATTAACGTACACGCTATATCTGTGCCTATTCTTCAAAAAAATATACTTCTACTTTCCCAACTTCTCTAATGTCAAGAGTAATATTCCACAATATTGTTCTATCTGGGCTATTTGCTCCAAAACGCCATCCTTAACCCCAAGGAATTATTGAAGATTCCAATATCCTGACGTTGCAAGATTATGTGACCTCACTAACCTAGTTACTAGGTCATGCGATTGAACTTGACCTTTCAAACCATAGATAAAAAATAACTCATCCTTCAAATGAGTCAGAGAATCAGACACATGTCTGCCCACAGATAGAAAATTGGCAAGAGCGCGGGAAACGTACTGGGAATGACCTACATGGACTTTGAACTTTTAAAACGTGCGCGAGTTTTTATTTTAAAAGCATTAGGACGCTTTTTATAGTTTCACCTTTGTACTACGTTATATAGATATACTTATAGCAGATATGCTGTCATATTGCTTAGAATATGATGGTCTTACTACAAAAACTTAAACATGTGTCAAACATTTGTCTAAAAAAAGTGTGGCTGCAAAATGGACCTTATTTCAACGTCATAATCTGACATTTTTTTAGACAAGTCTTAAACTGACGTTTAAAAGTTTTTGTGGTAAGACGGTGAATGTTTTCAAAGTATGTTCTAAGAAATGTTTGACCAATTGCAACAGTATATTGTCACACGTGGCCATGTAAGAAGGAAACAGGTGACCGAAAATCTTGGTGATCTTATAACCGTTCTCCGGGTCGTTAGCAGAACTGAAATGTACACTAATATCACGGTAAAGATATGGACAGTATGGAAACTAAGCCTGTTTGCGGACATAACTACCTACGCTCCGTTAAAGCAATAGGGTTGTCACTTTTAATGATATTGGTGTTGTTTTTTTTTTTACTTTTAGTGATCAACATCGAATTAAATTAACTACCTAACTAGCTTACAATACAATTTAAATAGGTAATTTCATGATTTTGGTTAATCTCAGCAAAAAACGATAGTTTGAACACGAAAAACATTATAATATTTACACAACAACTTGTTATTACTAAATTATAGCTTTATATAGTTATCGGCACGGATATTGAGCCCTGACCTTCACCTGCGCAGAAGCGATTTATTGGTTTATTGCCTAATGTGTACAGTGCGCAAAGCGATCCCCACTCTTCCGCCGAGAGCTCAATATCCGTGCCGGTAACTACATTAGATCTGTAACTTTTATAATTACGGTGGCGAAACCTTTGCAAGTTTTGGCGGGAGTAAGCGAGCCGAGTTTGGACGAAAATGTTTCGGGCGTTAGTTGGAGCGGGCGCGCGGTTGTCGCCGCACCACCTCGCGCGCGATGGCGCGCAGACAAGGCTCAAGGACTTTTTACACAAATACATAATTATCAAACAAATAAACTACTGCTTAAAATAATCTTCCAATTGATTAAGTAATTGTTGTTATTGTATTTACACTTATTTTTAGCTGTTCTTTATTCATAAACTGAGTTTTTAAAATTAAAAGTCTTTAGATAACTACCTAAACAGCTGGAGTAGGTATAATAATTAAAAACCCATTACATAAAAAATACCTATTGTTCATTTATATCTACAAATTATTAACAGAAAAATATTTTCGTCTGCTACGGCACTTTCGAAATTCTTTGTTTATTTATTATTAAATTTTGACTGCACTATCGTTTTAAACACCCTCAAATACCATGAATATGACACCCCTGACGAAAAAAATGATACCTGTTGCAGCCGCCATCTTGGATTCACGTTTCGACTGCACTATCGTTTTTAGCACCCTCAAATACCATGAAAATGACACCCATGACGAAAAAAATGATACCTGTTGCAGCCGCCATCTTGGATTCACGTTTCGACTGCACTATCGTTTTTAGCACCCTCAAATACCATGAATATGACACCCACGACGAAAAAAATGATACCTGTTGCAGCCGCCATCTTGGATTCACGTTTCGACTGCACTATCGTTTTTAGCACCCTCAAATACCAAGAAAATGACACCCATGACGAAAAAAATGATACCTGATGCAGCCGCCATCTTGGATTCACGTTTTGACTGCACTATCGTTTAAATCACCCTCAAATACCATGAAAATGACACCCATGACGAAAAAAATGATACCTGTTACAGGCGCCATCTTGGATTTACGTTTTGATTGCACTATCGTTTTTAGCACCCTCGAATATCTTGAAAATGGGTGATGGGTGTCCTATGACGAAAAAAATTATACGTATTTCGGCCGCCATCTTTGATTTACATTTTCTACAACTATTACACTATCTATCGGCTTTAAATATCCTCATAACCGCCGCATCACAGTTAAAATATAATTAATTATGATCGCGGCCTTAAATCGAATAATAACGATGATAAGTATAACAATAAATAAATCGTTCGCTCGCGGCATTTTCGGAAAAAAAAAAAATTAAACGCGACCACTCGTCTTGACACGCGTTACTGAGAGCACCGCGAGATCCCCCCGGAGCCTCGTCGGTGTGCATGTTTGTGTGAGTGAGCCGTTTCGAACGTTTTGTTCGTAGTTTCCGAACTGCTCTATATATATTTAAACTGTGCTAATATATCATAATAACTTCTGCCAGCGGTTTCACCCGCATCCTGTGGGAACCTCGGCACGAACCCGGATAAAGCCTATAGTCTTCCTCGATAAATGGGCTATCTAACACTGAAAGAATTTTTCAAATCGGACCAGTAGTTCCTGAGATTAGCGCGTTCAAGCAAACAAACTCTTCAGCTTTATAATATTAGTATAGACTAGCTTCTGCCAGCGACTTCGTCCGCGTTAGATTCGGACTTTGTGCAAAGAGAGGAAGAAATAATAATCACCAGCCTATCCATTTATCGAAATCTGTGCGTACCTAGCCTATTATTACTTAACCAATAGCTTTAACCAATAAGGCTGCACACGCGACGGAAGCTTAAAAAATGGAGTAACTTCTCCCGTTTTTCCAACATTTCCCATTACTGCTCTGCTCCTATTGATCATGTTACTGTTACTGTTACAGCCTTTTTATCGTCCCACTGCTGGGCACAGGCCTCCTCTCACACGGAGAAGGATTGAGCATTAATCACCACGCTTGCTCAATGCGGGTTGGTGATTTCAGACTATATAGTCCAGGTTTCCTCAAGATGTTTTCCTTCACCTTTTTATCAGCCATTGGTGTCCAAGATATACTTAGAAAGTACATACAAACTTAGAAAAGTTGCATTGGTACTTGCCTAAACTGGAATCGAACCCACACCCTCCTACTCGAGAGGTTGGTTCTTTACCCACTAGGCCACCACGACTTTTTACTTTTTATTGATCATAGCGTGATGAAAAGTATCCTATAACCTGCCCAGGAGTATGAAGAATATTTGTGCCAAGTTTCATGAAAATCGGTCGAGTAGTTTTTGTATCCATAACGAACATACAGACAGACAGACAGACAAAAATTTTACTGATTGCATTTTTGGCATCAGTATCGATCACTTATAACCCCCTGATAGATATTTTGGAAATATATTTAATGTACAGAATTGACCTCTCTACAGATTTATTATAAGTATAGATTTTCAAAGTTAAAAACAGCTAGTAATAACCAGAGTAAATAAACGTCATAAATATATGCCAACAGAGTTTGTATATGTACTAACAATGTCGGCCACAGATAACAAATTATACCTAAGTTTGTACACAGACGTCAGCTGATGTATCCGGAGCTAAAAATAAAACGTTTAATAAATAAAATGTGAAAATATTTTAAATAGATCACGAATTCTTTCATAGCGGATGAGAATACTGAATGATGACTGAATTCCTAGTCTATATTAAACTCCAGAACTTTGCCAATGGAGGCAGTGAGTCCAAAGTAAAAAATCCACTTTTCAGTATTTTAAAACGTAATGCAGCTGTTGCCAATTGCATTGCTTTTTATATAACTGTAAATGAGGTCGTGCTGACGAAACTTTTTGCAGAATTGGTGTAATTTTACAGGGAACTCGCCAGCACGGAATTTTCCCGCTAAATTAAAGGTTTCTTTTCATTTTTTTCATGATGAACTCACTCGACTTCTGTGTTTTTAATTGGGCTTTAAAAAAGGAGAAGGTTCTCAATTCAAAAAAACTGACTTAATAAAATTATAGTTAAATTACATTAAAATCCAGAAAAAAAAACCTTTTAAACTCATCTCTAGATGAATGAAGTAGCTAAACAACTAATACCAATGAGCAATACTGATAACCTCCTTGAAGACCTCTTAACGTAAAGATAAACCATTTCCTGATTATTTCTATCAAAACATCGGAACAGTAAACAGAACAAACGACAACTGATGTTGTCATCAAATAGAGACGATGCTAGAATGTACGCTAAATATTGATAAAGGAGAAAATTAGGCCGACTATCGCAGCTTCGAGAAAAATCTGGCGAAACGTTTGACGACTTAATAGATAGTTATAAAGATGTTTTCAATTGTTATCATCAACATTGTCAGTTTGATAACAGGTCAATAAGCGTAAGTCTTTCTAAATAGACAGTCTATTGTTTTTTTGCATATTCGTTCCTAACTTCTAGAATTATGCAGACTAAGTAAATATCTATGTAAATCAATTGTTTTTTGAATTTTTTATCCTTAGGTACTCCTAGAATTATGCAGGCTACGTAAATATCTATGTAAATCAATAAACTTGCAGATTATCCTACTAATATCATAGGTATAGTTAAATAAGCGAAAATTTCTACGTATGGATATAATTATGTCCCTCTTTCACGCTAAAACTATTGAATGGATTTCGACGCAACTTGGCAGTAGCTACATTTCTGCGTATACATCAAATAACATACCTATAGACTTCTTTTTATTCATATGCAGAAGGTACTTCTTTCGGGATACGGGTGAAAACACAGGCAGAAGCTAGTATTTAAATAAAAGAACAGCTGACGAAACTTTTGCAAGCATTTCTAGTAACAACAATAAATAGTTTCCGAACGTTTCCACGGAGACGCGTCTTAACTACGTAGGCTCAAACGTCTGTTGAGTTCATGCCAAAATTCCCGCCGCTTTCACATCTCCGGTATGTGACGTCACAATGCATGTAACGGCTGTCATTGTTACGCTGAAGGTTATGGAAGAAATGTCATCATCTTGTCACTGCTTTGTTTGAAGAAAAGAAAAGGCATTTGTGTGATAAGGGAGAAAGACTGATCTAACTTAGCGAAAAACAAAGACTCCCAGACAAATAGATTCTGATAGTCTTCTGGGGTCTTTGCTAAAATTTCGAACGATGACGAGTTTTCCCATAGAAAAAGGAACGGTAGATATCAACAGCTGCCACAAGACAACCTCCTTAAGATTTGTTTTTTTTTTTTTTTTTCATTTTGTATCTGCATTTAGCTTTACATTGTCACTTAGAGGACGATTTCTGCAAATTCCCTCAAGTGTGATAAAACAAATCATTTCACACCTCAAAACCCAGAGACCTGACACCCATTGCAAGTGACACCAACACAAACAACGACAGCTGCGGTTTGTAATGTCCCCCACTGACATTTGATAGTTTTAATGGAAACCTGGGTCTTAAATCATGTGCTTATATCAATTACACAATGCATTAAGAGAAAGAGCTGATCAGAAGTATGAGAATTACCGAAGGCCAGGAACACAATGCTCCAGAAGTAATATGGGTGGATTTTAGTCAATTAGTCTGACTCTTTTCAGCATTAACCATAACAGGGCAGGTCATTTTAATGAGTTCACATCCACCAAAGTAAAACATTCGAAGGACCCTTTCTCTCTCTTCAGGATCTACAGCTTCAATAATATTGTGCTGGCCCAGAAAACAAAGACAAAGATCATTATTTGCCTCGTCTTTTCTCAACTAGATTGGGATCGGCTTCCACTCTAACCGAATGCAGCTGAGTACCAGTGGTTTCCATCGAGCGACTGCCTGTCTGACCTCTACGCAGTTATTAGGGCAAAGTCCAATACGTTTTGCAAAAATAAATTCTGTCAGCAGTGGGTGGTACAGCGGGACACGTTTATTTATAATGCAGGAAAAAACATTAAACTACGGAGAGGTTAAAGTCCGGCCCACCTTTAAATAGAACGACCTGTCTCCGCTTTTTATTTATTTACATTATGTTATGACGTTAGTCTCTTTTCTGGAAAATCATGAAATGACGGCTCCCGCTGTGGTTGCAGCGTCAGGGAGTGTCAGACTCTTACTGACTAAAGCCCATCATGTTCATTCTTAAGCCTATGTGTACCAGGGCCGCGGTAACTCACGCGAACAATCCCGAAGCCTCTATGACGTTAGTCTGTGACCGGCATTTGACAGTTCGACTGACGCGAAGCTAGAATAAAATAGTATGAAAAGAGGATGCTGTCTCATATCTATGTCTGCCGGAAAAGCATTGTTGCTCTAGTTTAAAGTTATTAGCTTATAGTACATGCTAACATGCTAGGAGCTGGATGCGAGAAGCCGAAAATCGATCTCAGTGGCGTGCACTTGGAGAGGCCTATGTCCAGCAGTGGACTGCGATAGGCTGATGATGACATGCTAACATACTAAAGTTCCTGACGCGTGGGAACTATTTTTGGTAAGCGGATAAAAAGCCCTCAGGCTGCCCGCCCACCTCTGATAATATAATCGGGGATCGATTTTTTGCAGGAGAAAAATAATACACACTAATAACAACGCACTCGTCCTACAAAAAATCGGTCATAAAAAGTTACAAAAAATCTTAGGCAGCAGCTTAGCTTAGCTTAGCTTCCTTCGATAAATTGGATGTCAACACTGAATTATTTTTTTTCTAATCGGACGAGAAGTTCTTAGATTAGCGCGTTCAACCAAACAAACAAAAGTATGTCTTCCAGTCTCAACCTCGTAATTTGGACTAACGTGGAATAGGTCAGGGTTACCTATTACCTACACATCTGGTATAGAGGTCATCCCAAAAATGTCTATAGGACGGCAGAACGTTTACATTGCCAATTGCCAAACGAAAATGTGTCATTTGTGTGCTTAATGCTACCAGTAGCCAATTACCCTTCAAAATGACACATTGCCATACTGTAGTAATAAGAACGACCTGCTTCAAAAGTAGGTATAATTCTATCTACTTCTAGCTTCTTGTCCTATACATAATTTTGTTTGGGAACAGCGCAATATGTTTTACGATTCCATTCTTCTCTGTTGCCAATTATACTAGCATTCATTCTTTTGTTTTTTCTATATATTCTGCTAGCTCTGAAATTCCGTTCTATAGTATGTGATCCCTTTCAGATAAACAGTGGACTTCAATAAGTTTTCTGTTGATTTGATTAACCGAGAGACATTTATGTTCTCGTATGGAGTTCATGTCAAAATTTTATCTTTTGTAAGCGAATCCAAAGATAGATCGATTATTGAAATTCGCTGTAAGTGACATTTGATAAATACGACGCTACTTCATAACCCAGCATCAACAAACAAAGTGATATTTATTTACTATTCCATCCATTATAAACTACGTCACAACTGGAGGATGGGCAAGCTCTAAACGTTTGTTTCAATATTTATCAAAACTCTTGTCTTCTACGTCATAAACGCTAAAAAGATTAACAAATAAATTCTCTGTGGTTATTTTGATGCCTTTACTAAGAATATTCAAGGTGTTAAAGTATCATTGTGAAGATAAAAACATAAATAGGACAGATTTAAAATAGACAACCACGATTTATGGGTATATGTTGGGTTTCCCAATATTAATGCAAAATTAATGGTCAGCATTGAATTTCCCGCGATCAAAATGATGTTTAGTTACAACAGGAAACAAATGAGTATCTAATTCGTTTTTAAAAATGGAATTCATTTAACTGACATGCGTCTAAATCGTCCCGTGGGGACTACTGCCAGTACCGGGATAAAATGTCGCTTATGTAACTCGGGAATAATTAAGCTTTGAAAGATTTTTCCAGATCGGTTCAGTAATTTTGAAGCCTTTAGTTAGGGTACGAACAAAACAAAGAAATATTCCCTCTTTAATAATATAAGTATACTGGGACTCTATGGGATGGCTCTATATTATAATATAGATAGAGGCTATTACTTCTTCAATCCCTACTAATATTATAAATGCGAAAGTAACTGTCTGCCTGTCTGTTACGCTTTCACGTCTAAACCACTGAACTGATTTTAGTAAAATTTGGTACAGAGATAGAGTTGACCTTGAGAAAGAACATAGGATAGTTTTCATCCCGGACTTTTGAAGAATTCGTTTGGAAACGGGATATAACTGAACTCTACGCGGGCGAAGCCGTGGGCGAAAGCTAGTAGTGGGTATTTCATAAAAACAATGACATATCTATCTCCAGTATCATCCAGCCAGCTTATCGTCTACGTTTGTTTATTACTCTTAAGTGTTTGTTACAAGGCGTATCAAGTAGCATTGTCTCATTTGAGGTTAAGCTGATAAACGGATAACAATACTTCTCTGAAGGATGAATGACAACCTGTTTTTATTCAATTTACATAAATGGGTAACTATGTGATATCTTATTCTGTCCACCATCCCAAAAGACGTCCACTGTTGGACAAAGGCACCCCCGAAGGTGCGCAAACTTTGCGCAGTTTTCAGCAACCCGCAACCACTACTCTTTGGAGAATTTGACGAGATCTGGTGGGGGTCTTTCGGGTCGTGGTCGTCATTCTATAACTATTCTGCTATCAGTTTTGATAGCTTTGTGTCCTTATCCCGCAAGAAATAAATTGCAGAGAGCTAGAGTAGCTTTTGTTTCTCAAGTTTGCCCATGTCTCTCTCTCTGTAAATTGTTAAGTCAACTAAGTTTCATTAGTCAAATAATAATATGTTTATGTTTCACTACAAATTAAGACGACAAATATTCGACACATCTGTGTAATGAATATGAGTCAATGAAGATCTTAAACCTAATTACTTATTTATAAACAGCTGAACAATTCAGAACCAGTACACCAAAATTAAAGTTTTACAACCCCACTAATCTACAACGTCAAGACTTGCGGACAAGATCGTCAAGACATTATTCATTCATATAACGTTCTTTTGTAACTAGATTGCGTGCAACGATTTGCCAGCTTTTACAAAGCCCTGAATGTATGTAACTATCCATTAAACGCTCCATTACAGGAAAAACTATCACTATTATAGTAGGTATGTAGTTCTATGTAATTGCTAGTATCAGACTTAATTGACTTGATACACGATACATACAACTTATACTACATTTGAGTGGGCTCTTATCACTTAACTTTAAGTTACACTTAACTGGTTAGGTAGGACTTTTAACAGACTTCCCAAAAAGGAGTAGGTTCAAAAGTTGGGATTTTTATTTTTTGTGTAAATATAAATGAACTTTAAACAAATAGACTACCACTTAAAATAATGATTTAGTTGGCCAAGAAATTGTTATTAATGTAGATTGCACATTGAATTTTACGATGCGTTTTAAATGGAAACTCATATCAAGATTGTTTAGTTAACTACTGGCCTCAAATGGAGTATTATAAATCAATATCGTTGCCTTGAGGTCCAATTACGTGACGCTATAAAATCCTTCATTTCAATTTCTTTCATTTTGACAGTACCTACAATATGGAAATTAATTAAGTATATTTATCAGTCAAGTTAACACAAAATTACAGGTAATATGTGTCAGTTCGCGGTAAAAGGTACCTTATGGGTGTTGGCACTTACGACATTATGCTTTTTTAGTCTAAGCAAGATTGTAGAATTTGTATCTCCAAATGACTTAAGCGCCAAAGTCCATAAGGTACCTTTTACCGCGAACTGACACATATGTACTTACTGCTTGGAATAATGTTACCTTGATATAAGGGCCATGCCATTTTAAGGATTTTTAAGTTTTGCTAATAATGAATAACTAGCTTCTGCCAGCGGTTTCACCCGCATCCCGTGGGAACCTCTGCACGAACCCGGATAAAAAGTAGCCTATAGCCTTCCTCGATAAATGGGCTATCTAACACTGAAAGAAATTTTCAAATCGGACCAGTAGTTCCTGAGATTAGCGCGTTCAAACAAACAAACAAACAAACTCTACAGCTTTATAATATTAGTATAGATACAGTGAAGTGTCGTGGTGGCCTAGTGGGTAAAGAACCGACCTCTCAAGCATGAGAGCGTGGGTTCGATTACAGGTTGAGGCAACTTTTCTAAGTTTGTATGTACTTTCTAAGTATATCTTAGACACCGATGACTGTGTTTCGGATGGCACGTTAAACGTCCCGGCTGTCATTGAACATCCTTGGCAGTCGTTACGAGTAGTCCGAAGCCAGTAAGTCTGACACCAGTCTAGCCAAGGTGTATTGGGTTGCCCGGGTAACTGGGTTGAGGGGGTCAGATAGGCAGTCGCTCCTTGTAAAGCGCTGGTACTCAGCTGAATCCGGGTAGACTGGAAGCCGACACCAAGATAGTTGGGAAAAAGGCTCGGGAGATGACGAAGTTTTGCTAATGATAATTTTATAAAAATTATCAAATTAAAATTTTTATAAAATTATCATTACTTTTGTTTTCTAGCGCATTATCTTGTCGTGACAAAATGTATTCGACTGGTCTCAATAATTACTGACTACGTAATTTGCCAAACTTCCTGTCAAAAATGGGGAAATAAAGTGGATAAATCACGAAAGTTCGTGAAAAAATCATTGACAAACACAACCTCCTTACAAAGTCGCTAACTCGCGTCTTCACATGCGTAAGCGCATGGTGTATGCATGTTAGACGCCTCGTGATCGTGAGGTCAACTAGTGTCAATGTGGACTGTGAAAATCAGTATAACATATGTATTTATTTATGTGTGCTAGTCATACCGATTGATTAAGTTAATTGTAATATGTTACTAACTTCACACAGGTCAAAACAGGCCGACTTATTTTTATCCCAAATTTCATATTTCATCTTCATAAATAACCTTTTTTTTAATTTTCAAGGGTGCTTGCAAAGGCCTAAGTGAAATCTGCTGACTTTAAACTTAAAAGTGACATCAAATTAAGGTAAAATTACTGCTGTAACATGGCTCGGTAGTTTTCAAAATGACTGTTACAGAATTCGTTTTTAACTCTTAATAATACTTACTAGAAGTTTCAGCCTACCAAACAGCATAATATTTAATTTAATCATTGCTATTTCCATTTACATATTCCGCTATCTTAAACTGATAATTTACTGTACAAAAGAAAATAAAATTATGGGCTGTAATCAGTATGGATAACCTTGAAAAATGTTACATAACATGTTAACAGTTGCTATCGGGGCACGTTCATACATGTTTTCAAAACGTTCGTTACATATCCATAATGTTACATGACCTTGCGTAACGTAAAATTATTGAATAACTATTCCAAAATGTAAGCCGACCTCAACATAGTTGGGAAAAGGCTCGGAGGATGATATTCTAAAATGGTTATACGTAACTCACAAATTCTTTGCCTTTTCGCAAAAACATTGTGTGTGAATAGCGTAAAGTATGTATTTTCATGTCAGAAATAAACATTATATATAAAAAAAAACATAGAAAATATGTTTTGATACCATTAAAATTTTCTAATTTAAATTGTCATATATTTTTGCAGATCTCGAGTATAACTTGATATCTACGTGATGTAGAAAAGAAGTAAAGTTAACTCACAATACTTATTTATTTTTAAGTAAAACGTCATTAAAATATCAACTGATATTTCCAGATTTCTTTTATTATAATTCACAGCCGCTAAATTATTTTGGCTGAGAGAACAATATATTTTAATTAATGATAGATTAAAGTCACTGAATATCAGCGCTATAGTGGTCAAAATATACCAGTCGACACTACTGTAACAATAATATTGACATTAAAATACGTCAGTACACACTATCTAAATAAAACAAATGTTAAGTAGCAATAACTGTGTGCTCAAGACAAACCAACAATGATAAAATGATAACATGTAGGCAAATACAGACAGAAATAACAACGATCGCAATTAAACATAATATAATCCTTAATGAGTTTCCCAACGACGATATCATGTCAACTAAACGCAAAAGTGCAACTACGTATGACAGTTTTTGACAGATGTTTTATAGAGTTCCGTACCTAAAGTGTACAATTAACAATTACTGATTACGGATCCTATTACTGACTTTGCTGTCCCTCTGTCGCCAGGCTGAGTTTTGTGAACCGTGACAGTTAAAATTTACATAGATGATGTATTTGTGTTGCCGTTATAACGACAAATACTAAAAATCTGAATATAAATTATTTGGGATTTAGGCATTGAACTGTCAATATTATTGGAATTATATTATTGTCAATAGGAATTCAAATCGAAGGATACTCTATATTATAACGTAATAAGGGGGCCGTCCCGAGACCAATTAAAATATGCATGAGTCTATAAGTCTAGAATTATTTGCCATTATAATAACATTGTCTCTTTCTATGCCTACCAAGAAAGTGCAACATCTACATACATACCTATAGTCACATGATCTGAATATACATTTCAATTTGCATTCTCTTTCACGCATTCGTATGCTAATGACCGTGACTTTTGTTGCGTAAACATTAACAAGATGACCTCGAGACCACCTCATTCATAAATATTTATGTTCTCATTGCGAAAAATCAAAAACAAAACGCGGATTCGTGTTATCTAATTTTTGTTTACAAACAGACTGCATTAATTGCAAACAAAAAGTTTAAATTGTCTGTAAAAGTAATTAAAACTTCGGCCATGTTTTTGCATGAATTGGCGGCAAAATTGACGTTGACATATCTGTAATGTCAAAACCATTTTTTTTTAAAGAAGTGCTACCTTCAAAGCTTTGCCTTTTTAGCAAAAATCACGAGCTTGTTTATGATTTCAATTTCTAAATGTTTTACAATTCACTTTTACTATTTTTCATTAGTTAAATCACTTTACCACAGACTAATCAGAAACAATTAAGCAGTTAGGACTTTATTCAAATTATACTTACTCTAGTTTGGTTTAACCTCAAAACTAAGTTGTCATTAAATTATGTATCCGTAACGGAATTTGCATACATGATGAGCATAAATTGAGGCCTTACAGATACGAGTAAAAGAAATAACATGTGTGATATGATAATGAAGCAAAATGAAATTGCTATATTATCATCTGCCTAGCCTTCTCTACCTTAGTTGGGATCGGCTTCCAGGGGCCCGATTCTCCGAAGTTAATAATGTCAAAATCGAATAGAAATCGAATCCCAATATGATCGCAATAGCAGTTTTAACCATATCGGGCATTCTGCTACTAATATAAGACCAATCGTATTCCAACGACATTCGATTGGTTTACGATTGGTCTGCTATTTTGGTGATTTTGGTCTATACGGTAGTTTGCTCTACAATCATATTGCAATCGTAAATCATTTGCAGACAAAATGATTCATTATTGAATGACAGAAAAGGATAAAAACGTTTATTTCAAAGAAAAAATAGCGGAATGCCACATACGCTTCAATCGTAATCGAGTCGGGATAGGATCGCAGTCGAACGTGAATCGAATGGCGCTTAAGTAAAATTAGGAGAATCGGGTCCCTGTTTTGACCAGATGGAGCGGAGTCCAACCTATCTGCCCTCAAACCCAGTACTCCTTGGTAAGACTGGTCGCCAGGCTTTCTGGCTTCTGGGTGTTCAAATGACAGCCGGGACCCGCCAATTTAACGAGCGCTCCGAAACGGAGATAAGATGTCTTTAGATAGATCCATTCTTTCAACAAATTATTATATTTGTGTATTTCATAATTGGCGTAATGTTTGGTATGATGATTTAATGTATTGTACTGTACATAAATAAATAGATCCGTGCGGTTGTTATTGAAGGAATTGTCAAACTATTATCAGTTATATTGCCGATATGAGTTAAAGCGCTTTATGTTCAAGAAAGAAACTTCTAAAGCGATAACTCTTTCAAACAATGCCTAACTTAAACGTCAAGTTACATCGATAAACAAACAAACGACAGACAATAGCTTACGTAATTACAATGCACGTGTATCAACGCATGCACACACCCACACCGCAGTGTAGGCGCATGTATGTTATCTACGAATGAATTACCTAATTGTTTTATCACTTTTCAATTTAATTGTGTAAAGAAATTGGGTAATTGTGGAGCCTCGTTGCTTGGGGAGTTGGGCAGAGCTTCTAATTTTATGAAGGTGAAGAGTTTATTTGCTTGAACGAACTATTGGTCCAATTTCAAAAGTTCTTTCAGTGATAGACAGCCTATTTATTGAGGTAAGCTATTAGCCTATTTATAAATATGTAAAACCTGTATAACACAGAGCGTTCAGGTACGCGATTTAGGTGGCCTGGGTAGTTCCCACGAGACGAGTGTTAAAAAATTGTCATTTGTTGCCAAAAATGACTTATGATTAGTGTATTAGAAGCAAAACACATATTATGTGTGAATGGCATACTAAACAGATGTTCAATAAACAACTTAAAAACAGAATAAATTGTTTTATTTCTTTATGACCGATGATCTCATAATCTAATCGTAAACATATTTATTTGCGAGTACATATCAGTATATCAGTGTAGTCACAAATGGCAGAATAAACTGTGAAACAATATGGTTGTTTTATCGCAAATATTTATCTTTTGAATGATAAACATCCAAGGATATTGAACTTTAGACCCCAAACAATGAATTGTTTTTTGTTTTTCAGGGATCTGTAGTCCGTACTTGAATGCACTTAGAACCTTCGTTGCCAAGCCTATATTTATTCTATCCATACGTCAAAGGGCAAGACAGCAAAGGAAACATAGAATTCAATTCGATTCTCATGCGAATAAAGATCATGTTGTGAGCAAGATCTTGAGCATGAACGTGGATGGTTAGGTAAGGGGGAAGGGGACGACCAAGGAAACGGTGGATTTATTGTGTCAAAATTATATGATTTGAGAGAATGTTACTTGACGACTTCAGTTATAGAAGAATGTAGAAGCATGGAAGACGGAGACAAAACGAAAAAAACCGGCCAAGTGCGAGTCGGACTCGTGCACGAAGGGTTCCGTAAATTACAGTTAAATCAACCTATCTCAAAAACTATAAGAGATACTTTGATCAAACCAAAAATCGTTGAAAGAGTTAATTAGCATGCATCACCTCTATTTTTTTTAGAATTTTATACCCCGTAGTTATAAAAATAGAGGGGGGGGGACATACTTTTTACGACTTTGAGAGCTGATATCTCAAAAACCGTTCACTTTAAGAAAAATGTTTTTTAGAAAACTTTATATCATTTTAAAAGACCTTTCCATTGATACCCCACACGGGTATGTACATCGAAAAAAAAAATTTCATCCCTCAGTTACATGTATGGGGGGCCCCACCCCCAATTCTTTTTTTTACTATTTAGTGTCATATTTTTGTAGCGGTTCATACAACACATATTCCCATCAAATTTCATCACTGTAGTACTTATAGTTTCCGAGTAAATCGGCTGTGACAGACGGACAGACGGACAGACGGACAGACGGACATGACGAAACTATAAGGGTTCCGTTTTTGCCATTTTGGCTACGGAACCCTAAAAATGGACGACCACTAATAATGACAAGGAATAAACAGGAATTAGTACGGAACTCTCCAAGCAGAACTCCAAATCACGCTTGTCCAGTGTCTTTTCAATGTTATTATCCCTATCAGTTATCGCAAATCTTTAAGCTCGGTTATCTCAATGACATGGTATCTAATATAATATAGTGCGTATTGGTGTTCAAGTGTATCTCGATAGCGATTTGACGGGTCTTTTCAAGTGTTTTTAAATAGTTACCAAATTGATTATAGGTAAGTACTTGATGATGGGGGGCTTAGAAACAGCAAGTTTGTACACAAAACAGGTGTTTTCGCATGCGGGATCCAAATGTTTTCTGAACAGTCTTTTTTAAGTTTTTAAGTCAAAGTATTTTATTTATTTGGGTTTAACAATTAACAAATAACTTTTTACAATATCTTAATAATCAAAATATATACAACTAACTTATTACCTAATATATACACTTACTATTTTAAAAAATTGCATCAAAAAACTCCTCCTCATCGCTGCCCACCGGGAGTGTACCCAAGAGGCTGGCAGCATTGCCACGTTGGATGGCAATGCTTACTTTTACTTACTTACATAGGTAGTAAATATGATTCGGATTAAAATAACTTTCGGAAGTTATTGAGGTACTTATAAAAAAAAAGTCAAAGTTAAAGCTCTTTAAGTAATCTGTGGTCATAGTCTTGTTAGGTATGATTTCAAGTCGTTGAATTTTTTGATTCTCTTTAATAAAGTGCATCTCAGACCGAAACGTCTCGATAAAATGAATCCCAGTGCCTTTAGATATCATTTATTTTTCATAAATGAAAGCTATGGTATAAGATCGGACTTCGGACTTACTTGCATACTTGCTAATTTGTACCCAGACGACCAATTCACAGATAACATCTGAATAAACAAACTAAAGACAGAAAATACCTATAAATGACAAGTTTTCTTGTTAATAAAATCGTCGCAATACAGCAGAAAAATATACTTACAGCGCGCCGGAAGGAAACAGTCTACGGTCAAGGAGATTGGTCACGAGACAAGTTATCTTTTACGAACTTAGGTACTCGATTCGAGAAACTCAATACACATCATCTGCCGAGCCTTTTCCCGACTATGTTGGGGTCAGCTTCCAGTCTAACAAGATGCAGCTGAGTACCAGTGCTTAACACGGAGCGACTGCCTATCTGACCTCCTCAACCCAGTTGCCCCGGCAACCCAATACCCCTTGATAAGACTGACTGGGTGTCAGACTTACAGGCTTCTTTCTGTCAAAGATGTTTTGATGACAGCCGGAGAGATTTGGGAGTACTGTATACTGTATATTAAAATCGGCGAAAGTTCGAAATCACCATCAGTCTTTTGTTTTTCAAGCTTCCAAAGCATAGACGAGTACAAACAGTTTCCAAGGATACTAGGTTCAGGTTATATTGCGACTAATATTAGATCATATGACGCAGGAACTGCATTGTAAACAAGAGCATTAATGGAAATGCATACACATTAATGGTATTGCATGGGATGACTCATATAGCACAATAGATTATTAAATTATTATTACTATGGTACATTGTTTTAACCCTGAGGAGCGTTTATAATGTCGACCTTCTCTTTTTACGACTGGAAGGTGGTTGCTAACCACTTCATTGATGGATTGTGTTAATGGTAAAAATGTTACTTGTGAGATGACGGCAGATAGAAGAGTATGGAAGGCGACAACACGCTAATCAATTAAAATTGATATTTAATTGATGGATAACGATAGGAAGGTGATAATAGGAGGTTACCAGTATTTTCTACAAAAGTTACTAGGTGATAGATGGGTCACGGGACGCGGGTGAAACCACCAGAAGCAGCTATAGTTATGAAACAACTTCAATTTAGTCTGAATTGAAAGTTTGGCAAAGAAAAGGTGGAAATGAGAAATTTTCTGGACTCACACAAAACCCTGGCTTTTACGAGTGTTTAGCATCACAACACCTTCCATCAATAGCAGTTATTATTGATTCATAAATAGTTTTTATTATACATTTAAGTAGTAGCTTCGTTATTCCGATGCGCAATTAGATCTCATTTTTCATATTCTCGGCTCACAACGCCATCAATCAGATCTAGAATCTTCGTACACACAACTACACAACTCTAGGTTTATCCTGTTCATACATTTTAGCAGTAACTACATAAGTACATGTTCTATCGCTTATGTATTTAGTATTGCAAACGTGATGTGTAAACAAACTGACGAGGCCGCCTGCTAATCAGAGGAAGGGCCTAGTTTATCAGCGTCTATTTCTAGAATATCCTGGTAGGAATGCGTGTTAAGGTTTGCAAAATTAGCCCTTTAAGTAGGTCTACAGTCTTCGTCAAATATTTGCTGGTTTCCAAAGTCGATCATTTTTGTAATTTTGGTCAACATGTGGAACTACTACAGTTCGCGTCAAATATATTTACAATTCTGAAGTTTGAATTCCTAATTTTGATTTGATTCCTTGTTGAGGAGCTTTGCTTGTCCAAAGCTCGCAATAGTCTGCATGCGTATAGCATCAAACGGCTAACTTCAGTATTGCAAAGCTATTTGGCTTCACATGGAGCTATCAGGCTTCTGAGGTTTCAACTATCCCCAACTAAAGCATTTAGTATGTATGTGTGTAAACTACAAATTAAAAGAACTATTTTCGCGTTGTTTCGCAATACCATGGACAACAACGGCTGACATCGGCTCGCAGAGATAAACCTTTATCGATGAAATCGTGTATCACTTAGCACTCATAAACAAGATTAGCCCACAAGAGCAGAGTAATCAGCTGTGTCGTGAGTTCAAGGTCCGTAATAACGAGCCGTTGTATACAGACAAGACCATAATGTTGGTGTTACGTGACTCGCGAAGTGTCGGCCATTTGAGCTTATTATGTTGGTAGTGTTATAATGGCATATGTCATTTGTTTGAGGTGTTGATACGCCCCTTTTTGGATTGGAGATGGTGTTTTGATAATTCGATTTGGTGTCCTTCAATTAATCCAGACTGGACTGTAGATCTGACAATCACTCCAGTTTTATTTCTCCTTTAGGATGCAGTGAATGACAATGAGGACAAGACCAGATAGTAAATAGAACAAAACGGATCCCAATCGGTCCATCCCTTTACAAGCTACGGTGCCATATATAGGCACATAGCCAAACTTACAAGATCTCTCTTTTCGCTTAGTGGGTTAAAAGAGCTTTGCATTTTTTGCGCTTCCAATTGTGGTCTTTGATGATTAGTGCTAAGTTGTAAGATCTCTATCCATCCATTTATCCACAGGTCTGATCCAGATCGGAGTTCCAGGACAGGTGCAATAAAGGCCAGTCTTTTGCCCAACACGATCGTAAAGACGGCTACCTATCATGTACTGTCCTCTTTGCTTGTGGTCCACGCTATACAATACATGCACTTTACAACCGGACATGAGAACCAGGAAGCAGTCAGTAACAATCATGGCGTCTATTTCTAGATCAGTTTATGTAACTGGCGACATTTATTGGCCTGCAAGCGAGTTTTTTATGCTGACAATTTAAAATGGCCATGGACGCTGATTTTGTTTGTGGAAAATGCCGAAATAATGATGGCGGTGGCAATTTGGGTGTAGAGTCTATGGTGTATAAAGTTCATATCTACTTTTGATAAGCTAGTAAATAAGTATCATTTAAAAAGACATTTTTGTAAATGTACATAGGTAAGAGAGGCCTTCAAAGATTATTTCACCTATTTTCACAATTTATTTTGGCTAAATAGTTACGATTCCATAGGAACAAAGTCACTAAACAAATCGCGATGGCAACAAAAACAAATATACTCAAAAAACTCTTTAGAAATGAATCATTCGCTACACGGAATCTGGAAACTCATACTATGTTTACAAACACTGATTTTAAAACAGCTGGCGAAGTTTCAAACCCTGTCAACATGACTATGAAGTAAGATTTGAGATCTTTGTTGAGAACTAGGCATTTTTCGAGTCGTTCAATCTGACGAGAAATAGAACAAATGTTAATTGCCAAAACTCATTATTATCGAGCCATTTATTTAGGTACTGTGTCGTTGCTAGGGACAAGTTTTTTGTTAACTTGACATAGAAAGAACACTTGTTTGAGGAAGATTTTAGACTTTCAAAGTCGAAGCTTGTCTTAAGCATAAGTCTGCCTAGCCTTTCTCTAACTACATAATATGTTGGGGTCGGCTTCCAGTCTAACCGAATGCAGCTGAGTACTAGTTTACTACATGGAGCGATTGCCTACCTGTCCTTCTGGGCACTCCGAGGAATCATACCTATCGATAACCCCTAGTAAGACTTGTTATTAGACTTTCTGGCTTCTGACTACACGTCAACGATTGCCAAAGATGTTCAAATTACAGACGGGATCGTCTCTTCCGAAACATGGAAGAATTCGTCATGACCAGATGGTCCATCTACAGACCGAGCGCACCAAGCCTTGCTAAACCTTATGATCTATCAATCCGTTTGGACTTAGCAACAATCTCTTCACATTGCAAGCCTATTTATTAGAAAGTCATGAATCCTGAAACCACGCCTTTGTCGTTTCGTGATTATGGTTAGACATATCTTGGATATTAAGCGGAAATGTGTCATTGTTAGCCATACTGCTGGCAATATAACAATGCTGTGTTATATCCATTTGAATTAACACAAAGATTATGTTCGAACAATTAATGAAAGACATAGTTCCTGAAACAATGCAGCTTTGTTGCTGCGTTTGGCGACATTGCAAGCGAAACTAGGAATTGACAGAATGTATGACACCAATATTTATAAACGTGAAAAAAATACGTTTATTTCCGATACTAAAATACGTTTATTGTTTGTTTTTCTTTTTGAAAATGATATGTTGAATGCACAATTTCTTCACTGGCAATCTTTTTTTATTAATAAAAGTCAACCAAGAACTTAAAAAAAATTGAAAGATACATGAAAATATTTCATTTATCACTCTTATTGCTTCCTTAAAGCGTAAGAAAACATGTTGATTTCAAATCTTATGTTTACAAACATTACGATCATGAGTCATAGCCGTCCATGCCCAAAAAATCTGCAAGGCTTCTCAACGCAACATTTCTCAGAACTTCTACCTGTTAAATGTCACGTAGTCGACTTAAAGTCAAAGTGACTTTTGTTAAGTTTGGCAAGGTCAAAAACCTAAAAACAGTTTCCGAATTATTTTTTACTGTATAAAATAAACCAAGTTTAGTCATTCATTAATATAATTAAACAAGTTCATCCATCATGTGAATTAGTGATGCGATTTTTTTTATCGATTTAAAGCGATTGGACTGGTTAGTCGATTTTTTGTTAAGTCTTAGTATGTAGGTGCAACTTGATTTTACTTGACACACTTATACGTAATGAGCAAGTTCAATGACCTAACTAAACGTTAGGTTAAAGACAAATAAGTATGTACAATCAGTGACTTTCTTTTTTTTTGTTTTTATTTACTTTTAGATACGTGCGTATTTTTTGCTATCGAGCCAGTGACGTATTTAGACAAGTTGTCATTTCGATAACAATAATATTTATTAGGTATATCAAATTGACTTAAAATATGAACCTGCTTGAAAAATATAATTTCAACAACTGAAAACATTAAGTACCTAGGTACTTGTGTACATGTGACCTATTTTTTTATATATAAAAATCCACTTGTTTCTCTATGATGCCATAAAACACGTGAGCTTATCGTCTTCACGGTGTTAGAAAATTCGGTACGCTTTGCTTTCAAGGCTATATTAATCAAAACAAATCTTGAAAAAATTAAAAAACGAGATGAGCATTTTTTAAAAATGAAAACAAAAAGCAGTCCCCAAAACGCCCACTTTTATTACTGCCTATGTGTTTTTGCTGAAAATTGGTGCAATAAACCTCCCAGAACAAGAACTTTTTACTACAAAATTTGATTTTGAGCATCCCACACCAACTGGTGCGCAAAAAAAGTTGATTAATAAAGAAAAAGGCATATCATCATGATTTTCTCAAGAAAATCTCTGTTCAATCTTACTGATCGCCATTTGACTATATGACCACCACATACTAATCTTTTAATTATCAGTTAAGTTGGACCCAGAAACAAGGAAAAACGTTCTATTCAACCAAAAGATACTTTCTTTGTACTATCACACTGAAAAACTCGTAAAAAGAAATAATATCCGCCTGCCCAAGGAGTTTCTGTTAACAATCTCATTTAGACAAAAGACTTTGAAATTTTTAATGGTCTTCCATAAAAATATCACAGTTAATAATAAAAATTAAAATTACGGCTTTATCAAATTAGTTTCAAGATTAGTCCTTCGATAAATTCATGATACAGGAAGCGCCCGTTCCTATTTATAGTTCGATGCAGTGGCAACATTGACCTAGAGATGACATGGCAACACGCCAAGATGGCGGAATCCCGCCAAAATATAGCTCAGTATAAAGATATAGGACGTTCTCATATTCTTTGTTCTTTTATTTGTGCTTAAAAACCTTTGTTTGGTTCCAACAGGAAAAATACTTATAAGATAATGCTTTCGATTAATCACCAGTCTTACCAATCAGATTCAGGTTACCCAGGTAACTGGGTTTACGAGGACAGATAGGCAGTCGCTCCTTGTAAATCACTGGTACTCATCTGCATTCGGTTAGACTGGAAGTAGACGTAGTTGGAAAAAGGTATAAGCAAAAGCTTTTAATTAATACTTTATTATTGATCTGAGTATAGGCAAAGGATGAAAAAAACCTTCATCAAAAGATATTCAAAATATTTTCGAATTCGTTGCGAACTTCTGACCTTTGTTACAACCATGAGTATCCAAAACAGTATTATATTACAAAAGAGTTGAACTTGGATAAATCTATACTAATAAAATATTATAAAGCTGAAGAGTTTGTTTGGGGTATTGAAGGTCTGACTTGAAAAAATATTTCAGTGTTAGACAGCCCATCTATCGAGGAAGGTTAAGGCTAGTACTTTTTATCCGGGTTAGTTAGGATAGGTTCCTACGGAATGTGGGCGAAACCGCTGGCAGAAGCTAGTCGCATAATAAGTAGGTATAACCACAACAGGAAAACAATGAATGCAAATAAATATAATACTTCCGTAAAGATATTAAGATGACATCTACGGAAGAGGTTTTATGTGCCCTGACTATAGACAATGCATTGTAAATAAAATATTTATTATTTTTTTGATTGCATTGATAAATGCAGGTATAATACATATAAACAAGCTTTGTTTATTTGCCATAGTAATATTCAACTGTTTTATCTTTACTAGTACATATAATAACGAGGAATTATTTATTTATTTATTTGTACATACAGGATCCGAAACTACTGGTCCGATTTAAAAGATTCTTTCACTGCTGGAAAGCTACACTCTTCCCGACTAACATGGGCTTTATTTTATCCCGGTGTGGGCAGTAGTTCCCACGGGACGCGGGTAAAATCCAGGGCAAACGGCTAGTAATCAACAAAATATTAAAATGCTAAAGAAACCCATTTCTACGTTCAATTTCTTCATTGACAAGACTTCGACGTCAACAGTTTATGAATAATGTAGAGGTTTAGAGGTACGCCCACCACCTATCGGAAAAACGCCGTCATACTGGCTTGTCGTAATATAATCATTTTCATAAAACCCAAACACAAATGAAAAGGCTTTATTTTAATGTTTTTATTCATTCTTCGTTCAGGTCTGAATGATTATCATTTTTGAGTTTCTTGTGCAGCGAAACCAACAAGAAGTTATTTTTGAAAAATAAAAAACTTTATCTTCAGTTAGTTTGACATTACATTCACCGACTTCCCAAAAAGGAGAAGGTTCTTCATACGTCGGAATCTTTCGTGTTTTTAAATCGACAAGTCTAATATCAGTCTATATCGATGAAGACGTTTACTTAACACCTGGCAAATAAGTCGGCCATTTTAATCGGTCATCCGACCCCCAAGTTATCCACAGGGCAACCTATATTCTGACTGTCTTAATGACCTTCGCCGAAGGTCAGAGTCGGCTGTATTTTACGATGAACTTTGGCCAAAGCCTCGAAATGACCTCCAGCGTAAAAGCTTTCTTGTTGCTTCATAGTGACAAAGTGGTAGTATAATGTTGTGAAAGAAATCGTAAAATTGTATTTAGGTTATTATCTAAGTTAGAAAAGCTGCTTTGAGTTTTCTCGCCGGGGAGTTTATTTCACAATTTATTGTCCTCAGTGAAATTACGTACGAAGTGTACCGTACTTTGACATTCATAAAATGCAGATTTTTCAGTCTGGGTACTATGAATAAATGACTTTATCTGCTTATTAAATTCATTGAAAACAATACTTTGTAGATAATGGAATTCAATATAAATACTTATGCAATCTAATTGGATTATAGCGATCGTTCAGTGTTATGAAGACGTCAAGATTAAAATGTGATGTCATCAACATATAATAAATTAATTCATCATTAAATGCCTGCATAATTGGCGCATAAAACCTGACCTTCCTCGTGAGGTTGTCGAGGTAATATAAAGAGAAAAATGCAAAAATTTATTATTAGATCCAGATAAAAAAAAAGATTTTACCAAAACCACGTCAGAATTAAAGACTAGTACCTTTTACTCTTAATAATTCCTGATGATAGCAAAACATTTTTGAACCTAAACTACTTACATCGAAACGAATACATGATTCCAACTCGATTTGGCACACCAAAATACAAGTACCTACAGCCTTCACATTCACTACCCTAATACACATAACATTCTTTGCAGATTACATTGATGGCAAACTTACGTAATAATATTAGCAGCCATTATACTGGGATTGCCCTTCAAACATGACATAGTGGTTTGCCATCCTTTCAGGCGCGGCAATGAAGAGTATTGACAAACCACTCGTGAAAATTAATGGCAGTGCAACGCAGATATAATTGAAGTAGGTATTGTATGAGGAAAGTAGGTTAATGCATCCTTTAGTGTGAAGACTGTGTTACGGAGGGCACGTTCTGTAGGTCCTGTCTGTCATTTAACATCCTTGGCAATCGTTACGTGTAGTCAAAAGACAGGAAGTCTGACACCAGTCTTGCAAAGGGGTATTGGGTTGTCCGGGTATAGTTATCGGCACGGATATTGAGCTCTCGGCGGAAGAGTGGGGATCGCTTTGCGCACTGTACACATAAGGCAATAAACCAAAAAATCGCTTCTGCGCAGGTGAAGGTCAGGGCTCAAAATCTCTGCCGATGATTATAACTGGGTTGAGGAGGTCAGATAGGCAGTCGCTCCTTGTAAAACACTGGTACTCAGCTGCATCAGGTTAGATTGGAAGCCGACCCCAACATAGTTGGGAAAAGGGAGATGAGATGACTCTTCAAACATGACATAGTGGTTTGCCATCCTTTCAGGCGTGGCAATGGAGTGTATTGACAAACCACTCCTGATAATTAATGGTTTGATGGTAAAGTTAATTGATGTATTATATCGGGAAAGTAGGTTAATGCAACCATTATTGTGAAGTGATTTTGATGTAATGTTACATTAGGTACTTCAGTCTCATTATAGCGTATGTAGGCCCGTAGAAGAAGTCGCCTCGTTAGAAATGTTTAACATTTCTTATTAAGGTACTGTAAACTGTTTTATTTTTACAACTATGTTAATTACAATGTAACGCAAGATTTTAATCTTGAATAACGTGGACCACAGGTAATTTCTTCTTATCGAGTGAGCTGCAGGTTTTAATTACCTAACATAACAAGGCCTGGTGTCAGTTTTAGTGGATTTAAAACTACGACTGCTACTAAGTGGCATTTGTTTCACAACTTAATATGTATTCGAAAAGTCCTTACTCCAATATAGACTCCAATTCAAAGTATTGAGAATAACGAGAAAAGTTTAAGTGTGCCTACGTGACAAGCTCACGACTTTCAAGTCACATTTCCCAAATATTCTAAGAAGACCGTCATCAATGTATTACGCTCAGATGATCACGTAAGCAAACCAGATATCAATTGACGAAATACGTGCAAAATAATTTGGCACATATGCAGTGTGATTATATGACGGGTTCTTAGAAAAGGAAAAGTGTGAGAAAGAAAGCGTGATCTAATTATAATGGTGCAATGAGAAAGGTATGTTAGAATGAGAAATTGGGCAGACCAAAACAGAGGAGTTCGTGGCTAATTTACAGCCTCAGGGATCGATAACGTAGATGGGTGACCATCCGAGTCCGGAAAGCACGTTAAGTTGTGGGTACGAAAAATCAGAAGTAGGAAAGGCTGATAAAATCAGTGAAAGGGTCAGCGGGTAGCCTAGACAATGAAGTTAGGTAAAGGCTACAGGCATCCAGATTCATCTAAAGAAGTTTTTGCATTTTTTAGAGCTGAAACTAAAAGGCCCGAATTTCCCAGCGACAATGTCGCCAGAGAAACCTAATTTGTAATAGAGTTAATAGCTATCATTAGCTAACTAGAACACAATGTACAGTCATTTAAAGTCCTGTAATTTGTCTTCACAATGAAATCTCTGAATTACGAAGCTGAATTTGAAACAATTTTCCCGCCGTCCTTCAACCTCCTCCTCTCAATATTTCAAAGTCATAACCAAGGCTGAGCTTTAACGATTCTTAAACAACAATAACGAAGAAAATAAACTTCCTTTAATACTTAATGGAGAGTTCTTCCAGCACCCCTGTGTAGTACTAATATTATAAACGCGAAAGTTCGTATGGTTGGATGTTTGTTCCTCTTCCATGTAAAAACTACTGGATGGTTTTTTTTGTAACTTGGCAGTGGTACAGCTTATATATCAGAATAACATATATTAGGCTCTTTTTATCAAATTGTGGGAAGTAATTTCACCAAGCAGCGGGTGAAACCGGGCTCGAAAGCTATACCACAGATTACGCTATACTAAAATCTTTATTACAGTACAGTAGTACAATTTGTACTTATACGGTCTGTGGGTTACGTAATACAACCTTTAGACTTCCCCAGCACAGAGTTACGTAATATCTAGATAGGGTAGTGGATTATAGAAGCATCATTTATTTAGTTCAAGCGGTTCTCCAGTCAATCCGTAGTTTATGTGGTTGTAAATCTACTTGAATTGCTTCCATTTTTGGTTTTCACATGACTGGCAGAAGAATTAAGGATATTTTAACTATTCTCCTACAATGTATGTCCACTATTGATATAATAAAGAGGAACATGTGTTTTTTGCTTACTTGTACCCTAAAAACTCCGCGACTACTGAACCGATTTGGAAAATTCTTTCACTGTTGGAAGGCTACACTCTCCCCGAGTAACATAGGCTATATTTTATCCCGGTACGGGCAGTAGTTCCCACGGGACGCAGGTGACACCGCGGGAAAGTGACTACTATGAGAATAACTATGCATAAAACAGTTTTTTGAATGAGGTCAAACAAGCAACTCCTAATAAATAACCTAACAATCACCGAATCTACATAGATGGGCATATAAGTGTTATCCTTGATCCCAAAACAGTCGTAAAAAGGTAAAACCAAAATAGATTTTATTTTACATTCACCACACTCAGTTTCAGCCCAACAAGTCATTCCATACAAACCAATTTCGTACAGGATCTCTTCCGCATTTCTATCCTTGTTTTACAGTATGTCCTTCTATTGAAACCTAATACATATTGGGTATATCTATACTAATATTATAAAGCTGTAGAGTTTGTTTGTTTGTTTGAACGCGCTAATCTCAGGAACTACTGGTCCGATTTGAAAATTTCTTTCAGTGTTAGATAGCCCATTTATCGAGGAAGGCTATAGGCTACTTTTTATCCCGGTACGAGAAGTAGTTCCCACGGGATGCGGGTGAAACCGCTGGCAGAAGCTAGTGTTGGATATCTATCGGAACTTTCTAGAATAGTGGTTCGATGTTATTTGAGGAACGTCGATCGAAAATATTGGAAATAGATACCTATTTGTCCTCGAGCAGATATTTTAGATACCTATGGAAACTCATTTTCATTTGGAAATATTTTTATGTCGTCCATTTTTTTTTCTTATGTTACATTGACAAAATAACTTACGAAATCCCAAAATGATTTCTGGGTTTAATTAAAACTTGGAACACTGACTATTAATACCTAGAGGTTTCAGGGTACATAGGGTATAAAATAGTTATATTTTTTTAGCGAGAATTAGTTGCAACCATAACTATGCTAATTCATAATGAACATCTCTCTCAAAAATGTGCACGATATTTCTATAAATATTCGCGTGCAAAAAAATACCACAGAAAATAATAAATAGCGCTGGAAAACCATAAGTAAATTGACTAGGTATCAACAATAAACCAATATTTATTTATATGACGATAATAATGTTTATTTGTGTGAATAAAGAGTTCGGATTGTATGAGTATGTAACACGCAGATGCAATATGATACGGGACTTAAGCCCGCATTTTGTAACAATAGTGAACACGTAATTTTATACTCTGGCGACCATAAACAGGCCGGGCTGGTGGTCTGGTTATTGTTTTAATTCTGACACGCTTTTCTAGGAACAAAAAATTGCATAGGTATAACAACAACAAGTAAAAACATCCAAATTGAGGACCTACTTTTTTCATTTTTAAATAACAAGTACCTTGTTTATATTATCTACATATTATATAGCTTTATAGTATTACTCTGCACGAACCTGGATAAAAAGTAGCCTATTGCCTTGCTCGATAAATGGGCTATCTAACACCGAAAGAATTGTTCAAATAGGACCAGTAGTTCCTGAGATTAGTGCGTTCAAACAAACAAACAAACTCTTCAGCTTTATAATATTAGTATAGATTTTAAAGCGGCAAGTTTGGTTAAGCACCATTTACAATTAAAATGGATAAATTACTTTTTTATGCATTGTCCAAAACTCTAAGATCCACTCTGGCTATTGAGCTGTTCAGATCAATGGTACTAAACTAACCATACAACAGATTCTATTTGACCTACTTTTGCTTATCAGAAATACAACCTACATATTAATATTTAATAAAAATTCGGCTTCCAGTCTAACCGGATGCAGCTGAGTACCAGTGTTTAACAAGGAGCGACTGCCTATCTGACCTCCTCAACCCAGTCAAATGGGCAATCCAATAACCCTAGGTAAGACTGGTAAAACCTTATCAAAAATATTTCTGGCAGCCCTGATGACCTACATAATGCAGTTCAACACAATGCATACATTGTAATGAGTCACAGACCCAATTACTCACATTTCAATAAACATACTTTTTAAAACAATGTGGCCTATATTTTGTTATTTTCAGTTTTATAATCACTTGATGACAAATGTTTAATGTTTTGCCCTTCAGGAAGGATAATTGTTTTATTTTTATGTAGTTCATGAGTGGCAATCAACTTAATGAGTCAGTTTAATTGAAAAAACGGTAGATAGAAGAGTATGAAAGAAGAAAACATTCTGCATCTACCACAAATAACATTTGCGGTAGGATGATTATGACATGAAAGTGAATATTTTTATTTTAAAGAATTAAATAGTTTTCTGATAAGTTTGGTTCACATCTTTAGTTATTTTTTTTAACATATATTTAATTTCAGATATCAATTTTTTATCTACTAATTTTTTTTTAGGTACCAAATGTGTAAACTGTAACAGCAATGTTTTTAAATAAAGTTGTTTTTCTATTCCATATTTAATCACTCTAAACACACTTTTAGTCATAAAATCAGTTCATTATTATTTTTTACTTCATCAACAATCTTCACAAATATGTATTTTTGTTCTTCAGATCAGTGTTATCACCCTGAGAACATTTAAAAATAAAATAAATAAGTAAACCAATGTAAGTAACTACTTCACAACTAACTGAGTTGCACCATTTAACTATAACAATAACCAAATCAATTTTCAGATGTCAAATAGCTGATTTGACTGATGGGTAAAAAGTGTGAGGCTGGTTGTGGTTTGGTTATCGTCATAGTTAAATAGTGTAACTGGGTCTCAGTATGCAAGTTACAACTTCACAATTTTGTGTTTTTTTTATTTCTACTTTACTTAAAGATTTTGAGTAATATGAAAGTGCTTTAAGTGGTACTACTACTACGATCTATGACAAATAGGACTTACATGGTATACTGTAGTTTAAAAAAAATTGAAGAGAACATTTTTCAAACTACTGAAACTTTATTTACTTTCGATTCTAACATGAATTTGATAAATACTTTGGCACCTGGTAGATAGGTTGAATAAAAAAAATATTAAGTAAAACAGCTTTTTTTTTGTATTAAATCCTATTAAAAAATAAAAAGCATCACCAAATAGGTTCATAGATTTCCTCGTAGAAAAGATCAATAAATTGTTTGTCATAACTCAGTCTACATTCAATTTGACTTTAGTACCAATAATAAATAAATAGCCTATTATCAAGAAATATTCACAGTTATTGCTTTTTTATCACTGATAATCACTGATAAATAAATAACTACGTATTCAACTTTAACTTGATGCTAATACTTTTGCGAAATGCTACACCAGTTGCAGTGTATGCCAAGGTCAAAAAACATAAATATTAAAAAAAAAAACTAAAACTTGTCTGTGTGGCAAAACTGATGTAATGTACGCTTAATACAAATAAACACTCGTTGTTTAACACTTCCCGGAAATTCAAAGAAGCCCTAAAAGGACGTGTATCCGAGTATAGAGCCGAAAATTAAAAAAGGTAATAGGTACCTAGATACGTAAGGTCAGGTGAAAATTAATAACACCGGCCTTGACATAACATCGAACTAATTACGAAATCACTAAAGAATAAGTAACAAATTAATATTATCACTTACCAAAATCTATAAACTGTTTTATAGACAGCGGCGAAGGATTGAATTGCGAGTAAAAGTCCAACATTTTCGTAACATTTGAGAAAATTGCCCCCGCTAACCTCATCTTGAATAACTTTTATCAACGTTTACAAACTGAACAACTGTTATAAATTCACGTGAGAACAATTTCACAGTCACAGATGATTAGAACACATGTTTTCAACAATTATATTATTTTATTTTCCACCGGCGGCATAGACTTTCCGCGAATGCGTCAAATTTTCAACTGACACTGAAATAGTGTTGCTCCAATATTGTAATCGTATGTTTATATATCTCACAGGTTCACTGCGAGCTGGACTTTGAACTTTAGTGTTGCTTGCGATAAACAAACAAACGATGCAACATAACTCAGTGGAAATTCGATTTTTATACAAGAATTTTTAATTGTTTTCAATTCAAGTATACATATACATTCAATATGATTTTATCAGAGTTTTGTAGTTTCACATCTGATAATTTAAAATGGTAGTAATTTTATTTTTTTATACAAGTGTCATCACTAGAGAGAGCCTGTTGGTTTTAGCGACCATATTGTCAATGCATTGGCTTATTTATAAAGGGAATGTAATGAATGTTATTTAATGTAATGGTTCCTTTTTTCCTGATCAGCTATTGTTATTTATTATGCCGTAAAAACATAATTATTTATAAGGCGTTGTCCTACGAGAGGTCATGAAAAAGAAGATATGTACCAATAAAAGTTTGACGACTGTATTTATAATCTGTGGCTTGACACTGACATTGACTTTTCCAAAAATATATAAAAAAAAAGTTTTTTTGTAGCCGTCGATATTTTCACTGGCGCAGTTTTTAAAATTCCAGCAAAGGATTATTAAATCTTTCGAAATTTTAATTTAAAATGTCAGTATAAATATCGCTATAATCATGTTTCAGTTTTCCTTATTATGTGCTCCCAGAGCCGTCCGCTTACATACGATAAGAACCGTTAGTCCTTGCGTTTTTTTTTCTTTTAATCAAGTAGCTTGTTTCTTATTTCAGATAATGAGTCTATAATATATAGTAGTCTTATCTATGATAGATGTTATTGGTCTTAATACTTACATCTTATCAGTTGCTAAGGCAGTAATCAGTATTGTTAGTCAAAGTAAGTGTGAAGTTAGTATATTTGCTCCGTTGATTATTACTACTAAACTTGATAGTAGGTACCTATCTACTCTAGTTTCTTCGTAGTTCGTTTAGTTTAATAGTAGGTAAAGATTTGTAACAAGTAAGTTACTACTTAAAAACTGTTCAAAGTAGATTGTGCAGTTTAGAATTGTCTAGAGTTTCTGAATAAAACTTTTTGAGCAATATTTTATTAAGAAATACTTGTAAAATACACTATTTCTTGAATATGATCTCTTCTCACTATTTTAGAAACTCAATTCATTGCTATACTTTCAACCATACATAATCATTCTAGTTCACAGATATAAATGTTATTAAAAAAGTATCTTGTGAAATAAATTAATGGCTCTAATTTTTGTAATACAACCAAACTAAAATATATAGCTAAAGTTCTTTAATTTTAATATTTCAGATAATGCACAAAGTCTTCGTCTACGGTACTCTTAAACGAGATGAACCAAACCACTATTGGTTGACAGATGAAAACAATGGTGTTGGTAACTACCTGACGGACGGCCACACCAAAACACAATACCCGCTTATAATTGCCACAAAGTATAACATACCTTTCCTGCTGTTCAGTCCCGGAGATGGCCACTTAGTAAAAGGTACACTTTGATTTATTTTATACTAGTTGCTGTCTACAGTTTCGCCAAATAAATGAACTGAGAAGAAATAAGGGAATCATGCATGTGGATGAATATTATAAACTTATAAACTATCTCCTACCACCAAAAGAATCGTATTCCAGCTCCAGTTGTCATACTCTGTCCCAAAAAAATCCAGAATGTCTTTTTAACCGACTCCCAAAAAGGAGGAAGTTCTCGGTTTGGATGTATTGTGTTTATTTGCACCTTCCCTGTCAATTTGTTGTGTTTTTAAGTCTGTCTTCTTTTGTTGTAAAAACTTTTTACTCTAAAAAAAATAACTGACTTGTTTAATTTGTTTCCAGGTGAAATATATGAAGTGGATGACAATATGTTACATAAACTAGACATGTTAGAGGACCACCCTAACTATTATATCAGGGAGAAAGATAAAATTGTCATTAGTACCCAGTAAGGACTTTGTATCTTGCCTGCAAGTACATTTAGAGCTCTGCCTCATTAAGACGCCATGGCACCGTCGCTAGCGACGCAGGTCTAAGTACTTCTGGCATCCGAAGGTCGCCAAGTCAAGTAGCCATGGCGTCTCGACAGTCAGTTCGTTTAAAATCAAAATTTGGAGCGAGCGTCCAAAATAGCGGCTGACTGGCGACCACACTGGCGACTGAGTGAGGGAGTTGCACTTTACCGTGTACATTTTAGTGGCAACCGTGGCAACGTCGCCAAGCTGCCAGTGTAGCCAGAAGCCACGTAAGGAACTGTAGCTCGTGGCCACGCTTCCAATTTGGCGACGTTGCCAAACCGTCGCCAAGTGAGTTAGGTTCCATACATTTCAATATTAACTGCTTGGAAACGTAGATCGACGTCGCCATTGGCGTCTTAATAAGGCAGAGCTCTTACACACAAGTTTGATTCACACGCTATCATAGATAAGACATCTATGCTAATTTTATCCCAGTCAGTTCAATAGAACCGTAGACAAATATATGCATTTCCTTTATTTGCTTTCAATGCTTTCAACAAGTTTTTACAAGTTACCTACTAATTACATAAGACTTAAAACTATGAACAATTGTGGACCCTGTTAGGGCACAGCAACATTAGGGATTTAATGTCAACACTAATCTTTTTATACAACTTACAGGGTATCAGAAGACACAGAAACAGAAACGACAGTACAATGCTGGGTGTACTTCCTCAAGAACTTTAAACCGGAACTCCTGGATCGACCTCACTTGGAAAGCTACAGTTCGAAGGGACCCCACGGCTTGCCGTATATGGACAGGTCTAAAAGAGATCCCTTGTATAACCATAAGTCTGAAATTAGACCTGACATTCAGCCTGTTCATAATCCTGACAATAAAAAGCCTGATACTGAGCCCACCCCGTAATACAGGAGAAGGTCAGTAGATTTTTAACTGATATAAGAAAACACTTTGCAAAAAAAACTGGCTTTTGAAAACACTTAACAAAAGACTGTTAGGTGCATCTGTCTAGAAATTTGTGGTGGAATACACATAGCTGCATTTTCTAGACACCAAATTCTAAGCTGTACATGCACCTAACAGTTTTTTGTAGCTTCTGTGTATTTTTATTAGAAGTTGTTTTTATTTTTTTTTGTGATTATTTAAAATTTAATTCAATTTTTTGTAGTAGTTTTCGTAGTTTTAGCATAATATAAATATCCAGATTCAGTCAAGTCAATCTACTAATCTTTTTCTGTATGCTGGTGAGGCAAGATTAATTGTTGGAGAATTTTACATATTTACAATATTCGGGTTTTATAAAAAAAAAAACTGTATTTATTGTCTAATTTTGGTGCAGCGATTTTATTCGGCAGTAGTCAAAAGGTTAAATTATTAATTTAATTTCTTTATTCGGTTTGAAATACTCTGGTTTTCTATAATATAGTAAATATTTTTTTTTTGTTTGTTTGCACCCTAAAAGCTCCGAAACTTCGGAGCCGATTTGAATAATTCCTTCAATGTTAGAAACAGCGGGAAAACGGCTAGTACAGAACGTGTTCAGTGACGGTAGCTACTTATTTTTCAGCCGAAGTGTTAGTCAGGAGGAAATGTACGACTTATTATTAAATAAAATCCGAAAATAATAATTGGTATTTTTGGTGGTAAAACATATAACCCTTATTGGCAGTCGGGTAATAAATTACTTTTGATGAAGTTTTCGAATTCCGTCGTAAGTAGACAAAACACCGCGTTATGATAACTCTATTTATTTATTTCTTTTCAGCAACAACGAGTCTGAGATCGATGATCTGAATGAGGTGTTACCGAAAAATCCATAATTTAATAATTTATTTAAGTAGAGAAAGATGTGCTTATTTATAAAATAATTTAAGCATTCCAATGTGTATTAATATAATGGTAGATGCCATGTTAATATTACACACTTGTTATGTATTGAATAAATATTATAGCACGGTTAAACTTGAGTTTTTGTTTCTATCTTTATGGTACGTGAATGCAGGTTTGTATTTATTATATGTAATGAATAAGTTTCCTTAGCAATCAGATGAAACCGGATGAAAAATATATGCTGTTCTCGGCGATTCCAAGCACTGGGCGACCTACTTGCCGCATCCGGATAAAAAGCCTGTGTCCTTTCTCTGGCCCTAGCACAGAAAATATATACCCTAAAGAGGGGGCCCTAGCTACGATTATACATATAGCGACTATACACGTGTGTAGTTTCAGTAGTTTTGCCATAAAGGCTGATCAGACGGACGGATCATAAAATTCGACAGATTTTATTACAAAACGAAACATTAGATTAATTTTTATAAAATGCTTCTTTCTTGCTGAAAAGACTTGTATTTGCACAGGTTTGTCAAAATATGATTGACATTTTGTTAACTGTCAGGTTATCAGCTGTCCACATTGACATATAACTATAGCTGTCCACGACACGAGTCGCGCATGTTTTATTTTGTCTTCATAGGTTATATTTTGTTTTAGTTTTGCTTTTCTGTTAGTGTTTTCATCAGTTTTCCTACTGTTTATGTAAAATGGGTAAAACAAATGTATAAACAGTCGTTCAGTTAACTTTATCATGGACTTCGCGCGCAGACAACTTGAGAAATACGGCTGGGCCGATGGTTAGTATTATTTCCTATTAACTGCGTTTTATTACCATATTTTACAGTTTTACTAAGAAATATAACTTAAAACATTACTTAAGAACAATAAAGAAACTTAGAAACATTACTTAACTTAAGAAATATAACTTAAGACACAACAACACAAAACAAGACCTTCAAGAAGTCAATGGCAGTAAAAACACATTAATATTTTTTTATATATTCTCGAAGTTATTGAAAAACCTAACTGCGTAGTATAAACATTGATAACAACTGTTGTCGACTGAAATCACCCATTTATTTCCTATTATATGACTATAACCCATAAAATATTGTAAATAGGTTTTTTTTTAAAGAGTTTCTATAGAGTTTCTTGTCAGTTCTTCTACATAAGGCCTACTCTTTGGAATAAAAACTTTTGCATTTGACTATGATATCTCTATTTACAGGTAAAGGACTTGGTAAGCATGAGAATGGTATATCAGAGGCGTTGAAACCTAAATTGAAGCGCAGTGTAGCCGGCGTTGGTCATGATGCTGCTGCAGAATTCAATGAACACTGGTGGACTACGCTCTATGATAAGGCTGCTGCTAATGTTGAGGTTGGTATTTGTTGTCTATGGGTTGAGATAGCTTGGTCTATGTAGAAATATAATTTTTTTCACATTTAGCTAAAGACAACACAAAAAGTTAGGAAAAATAATATTTACTTCACCAACTTCACAGAAAAATCACTCTCTATGGAAAAATAACATAGAATTCTATTATTTCTATGTATCTTCCCAGGTCAAAGAAAAAGACGGTGTAACAAAGAAAATAAAAACAAAGGACGAACAGGAATTCGTAATCACAAACAGTACTTGGAAACTGAACAAGAAGCAAAAAGACCAGGACAATGACGAGCAGTATTCAGACTACTTTGTCAGAACTGCGGTTCTGACTAACGGTGCTAGTAACGTGGAGCGAGTACGGGAGTCTGACTCGGAAGATGAAGAGAAGAAAGATGTGTTTAAGATGACAGATGAAGAATTATTTGCTAAGTGCGAAGGAAGGACTGCCCATAAGTTTGTATTTTAGTCAGAAAGTTATTTCAAATAGGCCTTTGTATGCCCTTATGAAATGTCAGAACCTTGCAAAAAAAAATCTCTTAGTTATGGAAAGAGACTCAAGTACCTACAGAGCCTATATTAATTAGTATGCAGCTGTAAAGATATTTTTTTTCATAATAATTATATTTTATTGGTGATAGTAGAGATAAAAAAGTTTTCTTTAAATAATATAAATCCTTGAAAATAATAGTCGTAATCTTTAATTTATTTATTTTATATCTTTCAGAGGAGCTCGCCACGGTTTAAAGGCTACAGGAAAACTAGCAAGGATAGCCCAACAAGAAGCATTGTTACTCTCTCAATCAAAATACAGTGGATACTCTCACGCCAAGAAATTAAAGGAACAAGTCGAAGATATTAACTTAAACAGTGATTCAGATACCAATGATCGCAAAAAGAAGAAAAAGAAACGAAAACGCTGTAACAGTAACGAAAAACCTGAATTACATACAACCTTGGCTGAATCTGAAGAAATGCCTTTGCCTGATAATAATGTGACGGATGACGACAATGTTGCCAGTGTTCTAAAAGAAGAGAATGTTAGTAGAAAGTCTAAGAAATCGAAGAAGAAAAAAATCCGTGATATTGAAGTTATACCTGAAGAAGATGAGGATGTTTGTAAACCTAAGAAAAAGAAAAAAGGAACTGAGAATACTGAAGTACCTGAAATTATGGAAACAAATACTGTGGAAGACATGACTACTGCTGAAGAGAATTTAATGAAAAAAAGCAAAAAGAAAAAAAAGAAAGCTATTGAGTCATAGTCTTCCTTTAATTTTTAAGTAAAATGAGCATTAAATTATGTACTAAGTTCATGTTCGTTTTATTTTACATCTCGAGTCCTTAACTTACCTACATGAAAACAGCAAGAAAGACAATTTCATCAATACATATTTAATTTAACACAATCCGGTTAACTTAGGTTACGAGTCTTGTACGCCTCCTATAAGATTTCATCATAGACAATAGATTTTTCCGATCTTCAGCAGTATGTTAAGCCCCCAGTACACGTTGGCCTGTGTTGGGCCAAGCTTTGCAATGCACAAATGTAGGCCACGATCAAATGATGTTTACACATTAGCGCATGGCTCATTGCTGCCTGGCAAACCACTTGCGATGGACGTCGAGGTAGTTACGGCTGCGGCTGTTTATTTGTATACTACACTACTAAATTTATACTATACTGTACTACTCTATTTATATTATACTATACTACTATATTTACTACTTTAAGCGGCCGGTGACGAACTAAACATTGGCCGAATGTGTAAACACCACACGCCAAGCTGGGCCACGATTCCTTTGATGTGTGCCCAAAAAACCGACAACTCGCCGAATGCGCGCCAACCTTGTCAAATGTCCGCCGACCTGCACCAATACCCCGTGTACACATTGGTGATGGCGTGTATTGGCCGCACTTGGGCCAAACGTGTACTGGGGCCTTTAAATCCTCCTTTGTCGGATTAGGTAGAATTTGGAATATATTACTCTAGGCACACCAATTATTCGTCAAAGTTGTCAATATTTTTGACGAAATACGAGATCGAAATTTTAATAAAAAATGTCTTTAGCTAAGATATTAGCGCTTGACAAACTTGCTAACTTCTTCACTATAATCCGCCAGAACGGTGGAATAAGAGGATCTTTGTATAAACTGTACAGGTAAGGAATAATTTGGTTTATTATGTAATTTGCTTTAGGTTATGTTTATCCTAATTTTTATTGATGAAACTTATTTAAATATTTTATTTTCTTATATATTCAGGTGTATACTCTAAATATTAATAAAAGGATTCTAACTACATGTTTTTAAACTCAAGTATTGATCTCTTTGTCATAAATAACAAATACCTGTTACTACGTTGTTTATGAAGAACTTTCAAATCTTGCAAATGTCATAGTGTATCTAAAATTATCTCTCTTCTTAATATTCTACAGAGAATACGTCACGCTATATAAAATTTGTAGGTATTGAAAACGGTTTAAAAAGTACACAGATACTTCAGGCTTATTATTCTATTGAAAATTAACATTCATTTGAATCAGAATTATCTGACAAGATAAACAGATTTATACCATACTAGCTTCCGCCTGCGGCTTCTCCTGCATGGTTTCTGTTCAACCGAATAACATCCACACATTCTCACAAATTTTCATTTATAAAGTTAGTAGGAAGTTGGATTATAGTATTAGTAGGATTAGCCTTAAATTTCATCCTTCCAGTTTTACCTGCTTCTAGAGGGCACTTCTTCCCACACATGGATAAATAACTACATTACTGCTACTTACCAAGTTTTATCAAAACATTTACTAGTTATTGTGTGTAAGAACAAGATGAAGACATCCATACATACAAACTTTCATGTTTATAATAAGATTCATATACATATATTATTACAGACAAGATGAGCTGAAAGACGGCAAGCTGGTGGGAGAAGATAAATATGGCAACAAATACTATGAGAACCCTCGGTTCTTCTACGGCAGGAACCGATGGGTGGAGTACAGCGATAAGGTTAACATGAACTATGATGGTAGCCAGGTGAGAACATAGATGTTATATTTTTGCTAACAATATGAGTAACTTGAGTAAAAAAAAAAAAGGCTGTAACAGTAACAATAACATGAGTAACTTCCTTGTCCTAGGGTGATACACACTGATTGTTTAACTATTGTCTGTCTGCATCGTGGATAGTTAAAATTATTAAAATCATTTATTTAAGTTAGCTGAAAAACAGCACTGTTTTAGAAGAAAAATATATAATTTTAATACAAAAGACTGTCTTCAAAACAGCATCCCTAAGTTTCATCCAAAGTAAGATTTATTTTCTGTGGAAATTATTAATGCCTGACTCTGGATAAGAACTGACCAGTAACCTTCCTGACGGTTTAAGCAGTGTCTAGTTAGTTTAATTCAAATAGGTTTAGGTAGACAAACTCTTTTTTTTTATTCTTGGTTGTAAATTTTATTTTCAATAATGTTCCAGGTCCCCGCTGAGTGGTTTGGCTGGCTGCACTACAAAACTGACCTTCCTCCACACCAGGTAAGCTTTGCAGCAAGTTTGAATCTACTAAACCAGTTGTTAAAATTCTATTACCAATATAAAGTTTTACCAATAGAAAGCCAAGTTTTTACATGTTATCCTGGTATGGATAAAAAGCGTGGTTTAATCAGGGGGAAATTACTAGTAGCACAAATAAAGTAAATACTCATAATGTCTTCTGCCAGTTCTTCACCAGTGTTCTATGGGAACTGTTTCACAGACCCAGACATAAAGTAGCCTACAGTCTCCCTTGATATAAAAATGGGCTAAACAACACTGCATGCAATATATGTATGTCTTTCCAAATTAGCCCAGAGCTTCCTGCGATTAATGTATTCAAATAAATAAACTATATACTAGATGTAATCATCTATAATAGGTAATATCATACAGCTGAAAAGTACTACACTAGAGATAAGCTGTGATTAGCAGTTTGAACCCATTAACACCAACAAAATTTACCCTCAGGACCCCAGCAGACCCAAATACAAGTGGATGGCAGATTTCACAGAGAACTTATCCGGCACCACTGGCCAGTACGTCCCATACAGCACTACTAGGCCAAAAGTGGAGCCCTGGGACCCCAAAAGCAAGAGCGCTTAAGTGTACAGGACTTGAGGAATATATGAACATCTTTGGAAATATATTTATGATTTAGTTGTAAGTAGAAAATGGAATAAATCATATTTTGAGTTGCTGTTGTTGTTTATTTTTGGTCCTGTTTACCATTCTCTTTCTAAGGAATTTGTGGCTATAAGGTACTAGATTGTGCAGGTCAGATAGGCAGTCCCTCCGTGTAGAACACTGATACCCTGCTGCATCGACGCCAACATAGTTGGAAAAGGGCCAGGCAGATGTCAACCCTTCCAAGTAAGCAAGATGTACCTATGTTATAAGTAAATACATGACCTTTCAATCGGTAAACGCCTTCACTATTGGGCTATTGGGGCTTTAACTGAGTCTGATCATGCAATCGCAAACGCGACTGCTGTGCACGGAGTCTCAGGTTAGATTCCCCAGGTAGGCCGCAATCGCTTTGTGTGAAATAGGCGATTCTCACACTACCCCACATGATGCAGCGTAGCGCGTGGATGCGTGTTCTTCCGTTGCTTGTAAGTATCTCCGTTTGTATGGAAAACACGCACAGTCTAACACACAGAAAATGCATTCACGCGCGTTCATGCGGATCACGCACATACATGCGGAGAAACATGCACCCCCGCGCGTAGGTGCGGGGCGAGACGCAAGGTATGGCACACCGAATCCCGAAGTGCCGCGCGTGATTTTGAATGATGCTCAGTACTGCACGGCCACCACAGAGAACGGCGAATAAATGAGAGCCGCCGTGAATCTACAAAACGCACCTACGCGCATGAGTACGCAAAAAACCCGCACGATGATGCAGATCTGCACTCCCGCAGGAACGCGCGTAGGTGCGTCGACACGCAATATGCAGCATGATGCGGGGCAATGTGAAAATCGCCTTATTTGAATAATTCAGACATGGATAATATTTAGTTATGTATGCTAAATGTTAGTTATGTATATTATGCGTAGGTGTTCTGCAAAAGCTACCAAGTTAACACGTAGGTAACTTAGCGATAATAACTTTAAGTTAATACATTACAATAGCTCATTACTTGACAACCGGTTGTCACCTCATCGTGTAGCCGTCTTTCGAGTTCAACTGAAAATGTAATTAGCACATTGAGACAAGTTTTTGTCATTTCACTAATTGGGTAAATTCGCAAGCAACGCCTTATGTGTTTGAGGTAGTTTTTTTATATCTCACTAGCTGTTGCGGTTCTACCCGCGTCTCGAAGGTGCTACTCTCCGCACATGGATAAAAAGTACTTACCTACATATTTTTTTAAAGTCACCTACCTACGTGTTTTGTTTCAATGGCTAAGTCATAGCTACGCATATCGTTCAAAAGGTTAAGACCGCTTGGCGCGGTCTGTTTGGTTATGAGTGACCATCTTCTCATGACGAGTTCTCCCGTGTGTAAGGCATGATACATTGGTGGGTCCCGACTTCGAATAACAGCCGGTACAACCATATCTTTGGTAGTCGTAACGCGTAGCCAGAAAGTCTGATACCAATCTAAAGGGGTTGCGGGAGGCTCTAAACTGGGTAGAGTAGGTGAGGTGGTCAGAAGGGTAGTCGCTCCATGTAGCACACTGGTACTCAGCTGCATCAGGTTAGACTGGAAGCCGTCCCCATCATACAGGCAGGCTAGGCTAGGCAGATTAATGACTTTCGGAGCCTATAGGCCACCTAAAAATGAATTAACAATTATTGATCTTTAAAATATCAGCTTAAATTAGCTACTAACCAACTAACCTTATCACCTAAACTCATATTCGCGGTAATTCTAAGCAGCTGACGTTTCAGCCATGATCACCGCTCAGTAGATAGCATTGGGAACGGTTTAATTCGTATCACACTGCCAGTTATTATTTCTACTTAAAACCTGTTTGCTCTGCCACGGGTCCTGGCGGGAGGTTCTCAAAGTTTGTTAGTCTGTGGTGCTGTTTTTTAACCGAGTTAAGGTGGTTTTTAATTGGATCGAGTATTTTTATCTGTTGTTCCGGGTAGTTTCGTCATTTACCGTATTGGAGAATTATTTAGAAAAAATATGCTGCCGATAATATTCACACGTACCTATATAATAGGGGATATAAAAGAGGAATCAATAAATACTGACTAGGTACCTACTTATTGCAAGTAAAAACCTTTTGTTCAATTTCAATGTGTTTTTGAAGTTTTTTCTAGTTATCCGAATAGGTAGGTAGTTATTCGAGTTAGTTTGTTTGCTCCTAATCAAACGTATCTAGAGGTTTAATTTGAAAAGGCTTATGTTTAACTGACCACCAGATATAGTAACAAATAGCGGACAAAAATAGTAAATGATCACCAAAATGAGACTCGCATTTTAATGTAAAATTATCACCAAAGTTTTAACACTTTGCTATCCTATTTAAGTGAAATTACTCCAAAATAAATCATGCGTAAGCCAAAAATAGTAAATGATCACCAACATTAGACCACCATTTTAAAGTAAAATTATAACCAAAGTTTCAACACTTTGCTATCCTATTTAAGTAAAATTACTCCAAGTAAATCATAAGTAAGCCAAAAATAGTAAATGATCACCAAAATTAAATTCTGCTATCCTATTTTAGCAAAATGAGTCCAAATAAATCATTTTTATCCCAAACTTGATATACATAGATGTTAGCAGGCATGCAGCATGGAAGCAAACATGCAACATGCAGCAAGCATGGCTTCTGTCACGGCTCCGGCGCTGCGGGGCTCCGGCGGTCCCATGCGAGCTTATCGTCGCAGATGGTTTTCACGCTCACCACCGCAGCTTCGGCTTGCCGGCCGGCTCCGCCGGCCAGCCTCAGCCGCGGCGGCGAGCCTTAAAACTACCTGCGCCTCAGCTCGCAGGCCGCCTCGCCCCTCCGCGCCTACGCGGTTTTGAATTGCACTCTAGGGGTAGGGCAAACAAGACTACCTACGTGGAGTCTATATACACATAACTTAATATGGCATCATAATACTTTATTTGGTAATAAGCCTACATTTTATGGCAATCACAGTGACTTATTTAGGCAAAAATAATACATTAATTTGGTCGTCAAGAGTTGGTGATCATTTACTAAATTTGGTGGTCGAATACAATTTAAAGTGAAGTCGTGACTAAAATAGCTGGTACTATTACATTTTTAGACTTTATTTTTCTGGTGTTCAGTAGATATTTCTGGTTACAAAACTAAGGGTATCAAAGCATTTTATGGTGGTCAAAATATTTATTCCCATTTGAAAATATTTAAAGTGAAGTCTCCTTAGACGCAGTAAAGATTCTTCTAAAGATAATTTGGGGGTGTGAAAGAATGACACATATCTACTAGTATCAATATCACCAAACAAACTATTCCTATCCTAAATTAGCACAAAAGTTACCATTCTCCATTTCAACCCACCATTAATATCAACCACAGCGGGAGATCCGTCCCATATAACACGACATAGATTGATGGCTTCTGCTATTTTTAACACAAAACTGCGGATGTTCGGCAATGCGTTGTTATTACAATTATATAAAAAGAGATACAATGGAATCTTTATTTTTATTTATTTATCTGTGTATTTAAGTGTTTTGAACGCGCTAATCTCAGGAACTACTGGTCCGATTTGAAAATTTCTTTCAGTGTTAGATAGCCCATTTATCGAGGAAGGCTATAGGCTACTTTTTATCCCGGTACGGGAAGTAGTTCCCACGGGATGCGGGTGAAACCGCTGGCAGAAGCTAGTGTAAGTATACGTGTGGTGATCGTGTCCTGCCTTCTCTGTGCGAGGAGGCTTTTGTCCCGCTATGGGAAAGTGTATATCGGTAATAATAGTGGTTTTCTTAAAGGAACAGGTAGGTGGATTTATTTGTAAGAAAGGTAATAATGTAAGGTAGGAAGGTAGTAGCTAGGTACACACATATGGTCTTATATTGAAATCTCAAGTAATTATGCGATGTGCCATATTCATGAATGCCATAAAGTGGTTAAAAACATAAGTTTTACTTAACACTTGATTATTTGGATACTTATTGCAAACTTTTTCACAGTAATCGTCTTCAACAAATGTGAAATAAATTACTTAACTTTAATGTTTACATTACCTACGTCTAACTACTTCAAGTTTTTAACTATTAACTTAATCAAAGCGTAGAACTTTTAAAAACTCAAAAAAACCCTAAGGGTCGGTTCATATCTGACGGAAAATGCGTCGAGCGTATCGTAAATGTATGATCGACGCACTAACGCATCATCGGTTAGGTGTGAATGATTGAATGTTTTACCTTATATTTGTCAGTCCTGGCGTTACGCGACCGATGATACGCGACGCATATTCCGTTAGATATGAACCGACCCTAACAGTCTCTCCTAATGACATGATTGGAACTATTGTCCGTCCGAAGTTAATGAAAGAATTAAATTTCAAGATGGCCGTAAAAAACTTTTAGAAACTTAGTTACGAACCAACTGCCCACCATATATCTACAAGCATACGATTCAAGACGAAGCTTTTGGAATTCAAACCAGGCAAAAATCAACTTTAAGTCTACGAAATACGATTGAAATTTGAGTGTTGGATTCTACAACTATGGTCACACTAATGCAATTTATTACCCGCAAGTGGAAGTAGATTGTAAGTTGTACGAGTAAGGTTGAATGTTGCTTGTGTAAATCAATTAAGCTCCGCGTACGAACAAAACTTTTTTTGCCATCACAGGTAAAAATATCTTTAACTCGAGTCAAATCCAGTGAAAACGCGACGCGGCGCGGTCCGTACGCGTCTTAATAAATACTTTTATATAGTTTTGTAACTTAAATAGTTAGTTTTCAATGAAAAATGCACAAATAAATGTTTATCTTTGTGAAATAAGTCAGTGAGTGTACGCTCGTGGCCCGTTTGACATGTGTTCTAGATAAAAATCAGTTTCGAAATTCAAAATTGTTGTGTGCAGTGCAAAAGGTGTGTTGAGAACACGGACTAGTAAAAAAGTCCGTGGTTGAGAACAGGATTTTGTGATTTCAAAACTTTTATGGTAAGTTTTGAGTTAACAATTTGTTTGTAAAACATCGTTTTTGAAGCTGGGCGTGTGATTTTGTATGACCGGTGAAGAACAAAGAACAACGTAAACTAGTTTTGAAAGTAAGCGGCATAAAATTTCGTTAGTTGTTAGGCGGACCGGTAACGAGGATGTTAAGTGTTGGGATCTTTGCCTCATTTTTTTTTGTTGAAAAAAAAAATCGAGTGAGCGCTAAAATGCCATGCATTTTTTTGACACGATGGAATTTCTTGTTGATCTAACTTCATTATTGAATAAGAATTAAGATTTTCATAAATAAAACTATTCTTAACAATACAATTAACGTAATTTATTAAAGTAGAAGTTAGCTAACGGACAGAATGTCAACAGAACAACGGTTTATTCTGAAATAACAATTGACCCTTGCGAGATAACCATTGACCTCTCGTGTTAAGTCTTAGGCACCGTTTATGCTTGCTTGCAATTTAGACCGCTACTTGTCCGTGTTAGCTATAAATTAAGTCTCAAATAGACGTTAGGGGACTGACTGGCAGTGCCGTAACCAGCCTTTTATGCACCCGGTGCGAGCTTTCAAAACTGCGCCCTTGAAAAATGCTCTAACCAGGCTCTGACAATAAAGTGGACAAATGTGCATAAAAATAAATCTATCTATTTTTTGTTTACGAAAGTATAGGTACTTAGTAGATTTCTTTAAGATAAAAATTGTTTTTCAAAATCTATCTCTCGCACGCTAGTGCGTCAGTAACGCCGCACGCGATGTTAATGAATATAAAAATCAAAGATAAAGGGAGGACCAATGAATGTGGCTGACAGCAATGATAGCGTAACGTGAACTATATGTACATCTCCTCAGCTAGATTGACAGATTTGCTTAGAACTTCTAAGTTAGAAGTGGCGCCCTCCAAATGAATATAGACAGAAATTGTCTCATAGTTACGGTATAGGTACTTTTGTTTGTGTATGTAATATTGCGAGCAAGACAAGGTGGATTTATATTTGTCTGATGTGTCGTGACGTGACACGTCAGAACTGTATCGGTTCCATACATAAGCCATCACAACACAACACGTTACGCACTAGTGTGAACGTTACCATCCTACTAATATTACAAACGCGAAAGTTTGTATACATGGATGGATGGATATTTGTTACTCTTTCACGCAAAAACTACTGAATGGATTTTAATGAAACTTTACAATAATATAGCTTATACATCAGAATAACACATAGGCTACAATCAGTGCCGGCTTTAATTCTACTAGCGCCCTGGGCGAGATTTCTACGGCGCCCCCAATTGCAATTCAAACCCATACGAAAAACAGAGACATAATATATGTAGTTACCGATTGCGCGAGCGACGCGAGCGCGAATTTTTTTTTCATAGTTCACAAGTCCAAGCAAAAATTACCTAAAATGTAGCCCAATCGTACATAAGTTATTGCTGGTTGGTGAATGCAAAAACACGGGAACACAGGTTCTGATTGCGCGAGCGAAGCGAGCGCGAAATTTTTTGTTATATTTTAGAACTCAAAACAAAAATGACTTAAAATGTTGCCCAAACGTAGATAACTCTTTGTTGGTGTTGGCGCCTATGAATTAAAATTTTGGGACTTAAAGTAGTACCATAAATATAAACTAGAAGTTACTTTCTAATTAATAAAAGGACTTAAAAACGACGCTACCTTTTTGCTAGGGTAGACAAAAAAATGTTGAAAAATAAAAACAACTATAAAGTGAAGCAAGCCCGAAAAAACTTTTTTGAGATTTGGATCACTAAAAGTCCTTAACATATATAATAAAAGGCGACTGTGAAGTGAAGAAGGCGCGAGCGAAGGGAGCGCGAATTTTTTTGAGTATTGGGACATTAAATTCAAAGTAGCTATATGTGAAAAAAACGTAAGTGTAAAGAAACCGCGAGCGAAGCGAGCGCGAAAATTTTTGAGTTTTGGGACATAAAAGTAGTGTATCTAACGCGCCCGGCATTGTATGACAATACATTAATTTAATTGAAATTTCTTGGTCCAGGAGCGTACCGCGGCGCCCCTGAGCCCGCGGCGCCCGGGTTATTCGCACACCATGCACCATAGGTTAAGGCGGCCCTGATGCTATCCATACATTTGGATACAGTTCTTGTAAGCTGCGATCTTTGGTGAAAATTAAAACAAAAATAGGAGTAAAATTCTGATCAAGGATTGGTTGGGGGCGCCTGCGGCGCCCCTTATGTCCGGCGCTCTAGGCCGTCGCCCAACCGCGCCCTACCCTAAAGCCGCTACTGGTTACAATTTATAAACATATTGTTCGAAATACTAATCCTGCGCAGACGAAGTCGCGGGCACCAGCTAGTACTAAATGTATGAAACCGATACCGTTCTGACGCGTCACGTCACGACACATCAGACAAATATAAAACCACCTTTACAAGTGTTGTTGTTTCAAGATCGCTTGAAAAATGCCATATAGATAGTACAGAGAGCGCGTCTACACCATATTCGCAATAAAACAAAATGTACCTACTAACTACCATGCATGAAACAAAACTAGATACTGGTCTGGTCATTTCTGCGCCCCTCCAGGGTCTGCGCCCTGTGCCTGGGCACCGCTGGCACCGCCCTAGTTACGGCACTGCTGACTGGGTTTATTTATTAGCATGAACCGTCGTGTTTTTTCTTATTGCTGGAAGTTGGTAGGTGTAATGTTTACGTGAATAAAAATATTAAACCTTGTAAAAGGTTTAAGCCAGGTTATCCGATCCTGCGAGATCTTGTGCTTTTTTTCGAGATCAATTGTGGTGGCCTAGTGGTTAAAGAACCAGCCTCTAAAGAAAGAGTTTGCGAGATCGATTTCAGATCAGGCGAATACCTACCTATGTAACTTTTCTTAGTTAGGTACATTATGTACTTTCTTAGTTTATCTTGATGAAGATATCTACTGATGAAGGAAACCTTTTGCGGAAACCTGGACTTGAAAAGTCTGAAATTGCCAATCCACCTCGAGCACGCGTGGAGATTAACGCTTAGGTACCTACTATCCCTTCTCTGTATGAGAGGAGGTCTGTGCCCTACAGAGGGACAATAAAAAAATACAGATGATGAAATATTAAATGCGTTGTATGGATATGAGGCTTTTCTAAAGATGATTGCTACAATAAAACACAATCGTATTCAAAAATCGATAAACACCATGAAACGATAATGGCTACAAACAAGCTTTTTCTTAAAAGCCGTGAAGAATTATGTCTATAAAGTATTAAAACGGAGAAGTTTCTAATGGCTCCTGTTAATCTTCTATATACCTAAATATATAAAAATGAAACCCGCTTTCCGTTGTCACGACATAACATGAAAACGGCTTGACCGATCTGGCTAAAAATTAGAGGGGAGGTAACTTAGACCCGGGAGAAGGTTTTAGGATAGGATAGTTTTTGTCACCATCCGGCTACGGGACGCGGGTGAAACCGCGGGCGAAAACTAGTTTATTATCGATAGTTTGATGCATTGTTAACTTTGTCTTCTTCCTGGCATTAGTCTGTTTTCGTGACGGGGTCCGCTTTCAGTAGGTATCTTTTTCGTCAAGTCAATAATTCGTATGTTTGCAAAAAAACTACCTAGCTTCTACCTGCATATTTTCAGAAATCTCGCTGATTTCCAAAGATTTGATGCTTTATATGTATTATGTAAGAGTAAATGGGTTATTCTTTCACTGTATGAGAAGAGGCCTGTGCCTTGTAGTGGGACAATAAAAATACCGATAAAAATGAACGAAAAAACTAGTTGGTCCAAACATAGTTCCGTGAGGTATCCCCGAACGTTACTCAAAAAGTGGCCTGTTGCCTTCCTCAGTGAATGGGTCAAGTAATAGTCAAGTATAGATAAAGATTTATATTTTAATCGGGCCGTTGTTCCCGAATTTATCCTGTATCAAACAAACAAAGTTTTCACCTTTATAATGTTAGTATAGGTACATTCTTCAACTTCAGTACCTTTCAGTACCTCCTGTAGGTGTAATAGTTCTCTTTTTCTTCCGCATGCACCCAGCTGCTAAGCCCATATTAACCATAGTACAATCCTTTACAATAACCCGTTTGTTAACTATAAGGTTTTTATAAACAATTCTGTATAATTTTATAAGAAGTCACGGAATGTATCATCTGTCAAGCAAGCTGCAACCCGCATTGGTGCACGCATGCCGAAGAGATGTGGAGCAGGTATGAACGTCGATCCCGATAATCAATCCATCTTCTGTTTGCTTGCTAGAGAGATATGTGGTGCAGGTATGAATGCTGTTTTCTAGAGATTGGAATTTGAAATTATATGGGGTTCGTGTCAAAATTCTAGCTTTGGTAAGCGAAGTAAAAAGATTGATATAGTTATCGGCACGGATATTGAGCTCTCGGCGGAAGAGTGGGGATCGCTTTGCGCACTGTACACTTAAGGCAATAAACCAATAAATCGCTTCTGCGCAGGTGAAGGTCAGGGCTCAATATCCGTGCCGATAACTATAGAATTTGGGAATGGACGTTAGGTTGCATTGCTCTCATCCTCATCCTCCGAGCCTTTTTTTCCCAAGCATGTTGGGGTCGGCTTCCAGTCTAACCGGATTCAGCTGAGTACCAGTGCTTTACAAGAAGCGACTGCCTATCTGACCTCCTCAACCCAGTTACCCGGGCAACCCGATACCCCTTGGTTAGACTGGCGTCAGACTTACTGGCTTCTGACTACCCGTAACGACTGCCAAGGATGTTCAATGACAGCCGGGACCTACAGTTTAACGTGCCATCCGAAACACAGTCAATGGTGTCTAAGACAGCGGTTCCCGAATTCTTTTGGCTTCGGAACCCTTTTCGTTTTACCATTTTTCGGCGGAACCTTAGCTTAAGTAAGAAGTAAACTAAAGACGTAAATACACTTAGGTACGGCTCGTAGCGTGTGGTAGCGCACCAAATGGTTATATGGTTAGAGACATATTCAGTGTACTCAGGCATAGCATGGCTATCTGCCACACGGGCCAGAAAACAATTTAGCCGCCCTTGACTTTGTGTATTATGTGAATAGTTTTCAGTTTGAAAACTGACAAAGTAAACGCAAAAAGAAATAGATTGGGTTTGTACAGGTGCGAGGCGAGCGAGCGCGATTTTTTTTAACTAAAAGAAGAAGTTCCAAACACCCGCTCGCATTGAAAGACATTCAGTGGTAGCCGAATCGCGAGCGAAGCGAGCGCGATTTTTTTTTAGTTTAAGTACCTACACAAAATAAACAAAACCACTGTAAATTAATAAGGTCTCAAAAAGTACAATATCCACACAAAAAAGCAAATGCAAATGAATAAGAAGCAGCTAGCGAAGAAAGCGCTATTGCTTTTTCTGATCCAAAACAAGAGGAATAAAAAATAAACATCAAAGGAAACCCCGACGGAAGAGCGCGAAATTTTGTCGGTGTTGGATACCTGAGCAATTAAACGAACATAAAAGCATCACAGGTAACATGGAGTCGCGAGCGAAGCGAGCGCGAAATTTTCGGATTCGCGGAGGTGCAAAAATTGGAAATAATGTCACTTTTTGATTCATGGTAAAAATAGCCACTGGAAATACTCGTATGCCGTGTCATTTCACGTCCTGTCAAATGTATGAAAACGTATAATCCTGGTGATGAAATAAGCCTAAAAAATGCGGTGATTTTTGGCCGACTCGCTACCTATTTTTGCCGATTGCCGAAGACCTGAAGTTATTAAGTTAATCTACAATTTGTAAAAAACGGAATTAAATTATCTGCTGCCGTGGCCTTCCCCCGCCACTTGTCGCGAACTCGTACTTACACTCCCGAGTGGGACCCACCTACATGGTGCCTAAATGGAATTTTGGAATGCAATATTTAAAACAATTTAATTGAAAATGAATAATAATTTAATATTGTCAAAAGTGAAACGATTTACCATATGGAAATCTTGAATTTTCCACGGAACCCCTGAGGGCCTGTCACGGAACCTCAGGGTTCCGCGGAACCCCATTTGGGAACCGCTGGTCTAAGATATACTTAGAAAGTACATACAATCTTAGAAAATTTGCATTGGTACTTGCCTGACCTGGGATCGAACCCGCGCCCTCATACTTGAGAGGTTGGTCCTTTACCCACTAGGCCACCACCACTACACTAGCTAGGTTGCATTGCTCTATGCAATGAAAAATGCAGGTCAAGATCTCTTTCTCGAAATGAAACCATTTTGGGTTTAAATATTGTTGCGCTTAGGCCTACTATTAGCACTTTAACGATGACTTATTGTCGAAATCGTGAAGGTTACATAGATGTATCGCATCTCACGAAGGACCCTACCCTGCTTAGGATTTTACGTTGATTCAAGGCAAAATACAAGGAATCTATATCCTAACTAATATTATAAATGCGAAAGTAACTCTGTCTGTCTGTCTGTCTGTCTGTCGTTTCTTCACGCTTAAACTACTGAACCGATTTGTGTGTAATTTGGTACAGACATAGTTTGGAGCTTGAGAAAGGACATAGGATAGTTTTTATTACAAAAAAAAATTGAAAATAAAATGTATTCCGGACATATAGCGCCATCTATTGGTCAAACCGAAAATCTGCCGGAAGTCACTATTCCACGCGAACGAAGTCGCGGGCAAAAGCTAGTATATTTATAAAAGAAAGTCGTGTTAGTTACTCCACTTATAACTCAAGAACGGCTGAACCGATTTAGCTGAAAAGTTTTTGTCACCATCCGGCTACGGGAAGCAGATATCTCGGGACGCGGGTGAAACCGAGGGCGGAAAGCTAGTTTTATAATAATAGCGCACTACATGACTTGCAGATAATGGATTATAGTAATTGCTGTCCAAATTCAACGAAGTTAGTTGAAGTCTGAAATCGCCAAACCGCATTGTGAAGGCGTAATTTGGTGATCAAAACCTATGCTTACATCAGGTTATTTTTTAATACACTTCGTTCACATTGGTTATGGAAGTAGCAGACTGACCTTTACTACCTACTCTTGAATTCTCATCATATAACGTTCCCAATTTCATTTCATTTAAATGTATCATCCCTATTTTGAATGGACCAAACCATCCCTTGCTTCATCAGGTAACAATTTTTTTCCAAAAAGGTCCCATAATTCCATGGGATGCTGGTCCAAATTCCTATTAACTTTTTTTTAAAGAGATACCTACTTATGTTGTGGGCGATTTTTTTTCTAGTCGTATGAATTTTAGAATGGGCTCTTGTCGAGATATTGTTCTTTATACAATTTGCAGTTTTGTGGAAACCGTCATGGTTTAATGCTTGTCACAATTGATTTTAATATAGAAGAATTTAGTGTGCTTCTGCATTTTGCTAGTAACTATTATATAATCTGTGATTTTGCGACCGAAAACTGTGATATACCTATCTTCTTTGTTGTGTTATATTGTTTTCTCAATTTATTTTTCATTTTCGTGTTGTTGGTGATAAAGACTTCCTGTCTTTCTGTTTGTAGTTAAAAGTATGAATAATTGTTTTTAATGTGCCTGTTTAATGTTGTTCGTTCATGTATGTACCTATGTATTTCTATGAAATTACCTCCGTAGTTAGCGACACGAAGCTAGCGACGCGTCGGTAGGTAATTTCATAGAAATACATAGAAACCAGTAGTGTCGCTGCGACACGTCGTCCGCTGCTGCCTCATGTCGTCCGCTATCAACTTGCACCCTTAAGCTTCATTCACAACCTTTGTAGAATTGCAGATCATCATCATGTCCCGAGCCTTTCCCAACTTTCTGTCCTCCTCAATCCGAGCAACCCAATACCATTTGGTAAGACTGGTTGTCAGCCTTATAGAATAATAGAATTGCAGCAGATATACCGAACTCGAAACAGACCAACGACACCCCATGCACTATTACACCCCTGTGCCACAACGGCTTAAAAGCCGCAGGAGTTTTTATAAAACCGTTGCTCCTGTCGATGGTGAGGCCTCTTGAGCCAGACGGGATCTTTGGCGGTCGAGGAGTTCACTGCCCTCCCCGTTTGTCCCGCTCTTGAAAAGTCTCCCTCCTGGACACGATCTCCCTAAAGAGTCTGGCAGTCTTTAAACAGACTCCGAACACAGGTCGGCCGGAGCAAAGACAATCGATCCAGGTGGGGTTTCACGGGCGGGGTAGACCTTGGGTGCGAGTGCGGGGCTGCCGTGCAGACGATGTCCCACATAATCGCATGTCCACTGTGCCCTGAAACTTGCTCGCGGGAGGACTTAATATTGGGCTGACATAGTGTAGTCTCAATATATGACATGTTATCGACACGAAAGAAGAAGCAGATATACCTACGTACTAAAAAGCCTTAAAATCAAGTTACTCAGCTAAGTAGCTCATCAGTTATTTGCCAAATATAACACAACACACACGAAAACTATAAACTTAATAATGTAATTATGTCTAAATAATGTGGGAGCTCATTCACGTCATATTTTCCCATGCGCTCCAAAACTCACGACAATATTACTTAAAGTACCTTTGATTTAATGTAAGTAGCAATGGACAGATATTTTCTCAGAACATTTTGGAGCCCATGGGAATATGACATTGGTATTTTATGCGGTAGTTGTAATGAGATGAAAGAGAAAGGGTTTTAAAATATCGCGGGGTTTATGAATAAATGTACAAGAAATAACTGAGTAAATAGGTTTTTATTTGTTCAATGACGCAAGCCTTTACATACCAATGTACATTATGTAGGTATTCAAAATCTGTATGGCATAGTAAGTAACTCCATGGATACTCTTCTCAAGCTTTCTCTACTATCTATACTTCTATACTAATATTATAAAGCTGAAGAGTTTGTTTGTTTGTTTGAACGCGCTAATCTCAGGAACTACTGGTCCGATTTGAAAATTTCTTTCAGTGTTAGATAGCCCATTTATCGAGGAAGGCTATAGGCTACTTTTTATCCCGGTACGGGAAGTAGTTCCCATGGGATGCGGGTGAAACCGCTGGCAGAAGCTAGATCTATATAAGTTTCTTTTTGCTTCTTAGTTTGTACCCGAAAGGCTCCGAAACTACTGAATGGATTTGAAACATTCTTACGCTGTTGGAAAGCACACTCTTCCCGAGTAACATCCTAACTAATACCTATTATAAATGTGAAAGTAACTCTGTCTGTCTGTCTGTCTTTTCTTCACGCCTAAACTACTGAACCGATTTGTGTGAAATTTGGTACAGACATAGTTTGGGACTTGAGAAAGGACATAGGATAGTTTTTATTACAAACAAATAAAAAAATAAAATTTATTCCGGACATATAGCGCCATCTATTGGTCAAACCAAAAATCTGCTGGAAGTCACTATTCCACGCGAACGAAGTCGCGGGCAAAAGCTAGTAGATTATATTTTATCCCGGTACGAGCAGTAGTTCTCACGGGACGCTGGTGGAACCACTAGTAGGCTATATAATAGCCTAGTAAACAGCCAATATAACCTAAAACATACTTAGTATCAAAATCATATGACATTGCAATTTCCGCGCCAACCCGCCTAGAACATTCCCCACGCATTCCATTATTGTAAGCAACAGAAGCCAACGGCCTATGGCGGCGTTCGTAACCCAACACTTTACTTTGATGATTGTGAGAACGCGACCGTAAACGATGTTATGTCAATTGAAATGGCGATGACACGGACGCCATTGTTTTTTGTTTTTGAGTAATAGAATATTGAGATTGTTTTTGTAATTAATTTTTCTAGTTATTTTTCTTCTTTTATAGGTTCCTGTAACCTTACTTAACCCATTGTCAAAAATTTTGCAGGAACTACCTTCAGAAATCGAACATAAAGTACCCTATATACATATATAGGGTACTTTTATCCTATATTTATAGGGTATCTCTGAAATGATAGGTAAAGATATAGGCTATATCTATACCTATCATTTTCCAGCGACTCCTCATCCCAAGCTGTTAAGTCGTTTTAGCGAAAGTATAACAAACATACTAACTTATTTTCGCATTTATAGTAAGGATTTAATTTATTATCAATTATAATCCAACCCAAGGCAAGTCCTCGCACTATAAAAAATGGTTGGACACTCCGTCTTCAATATAAACTTAATATAAATAATAATTTTGATCTAAATATCCATCACACGGGGTATCGGGTTGCCCGGGTAACTGGGTTGAGGAGGTCAGATAGGCAGTCGCTTCTTGTAAAACACTGGTACTCAGCTGAATCCGATTAGACTGGAAGCCGACCCCAACATGATTGGGAAAAGGCTCGGAGGATGATGATGATCCATCACACAACATCGTGTTATTATAATACTCTAATTAGTTCAGCATGATTGTCAGACAGGCAGCGATAGTAGGTATGCAATGTACTGAGAAATAAATTAAATACAAAGAAAGATGATTCAACTGACCTATATTAGAATTGACAAGCGTTCTGTTGAGTTTGAATCACCATCGCCTATATTTTGTGAGATAAGACTTCCAAGTAAAGATGGTAAAAGAACCGTTAATTTTTTAATGGAAATTTCTTTAATGAAGCCACTTCGGTTGTATGTCACAGTTAATTGATATAGAAACTACCAAAATAGACTTTTTCTGATGGGCAACCAACAATGGGCTACCTAACGCAGAAAGAATTTTTCAAATCGGACCTGTAGTAGGTACCTTCAACTCTTTAACTTTATAATATTACTAGCTTCTGCCAGCGGTTTCACCCGCATCTCGTGGGAACTACTTCCCGTACCGGGATAAAAAGTAGCCTATAGCCTTCCTCGATAAATGGGCTATATAACACTGAAAGAAATTTTCAAATCGGACCAGTAGTTCCTGAGATTAGCGCGTTCAAACAAACAAACAAACAATCAAACAAACAAACAAACTCTACAGCTTTATAATATTAGTATAGATTATTAGTACAAAATAAATAAAGTCACCATGTCCTTTATACCTCCCAAAATACTGAACCAAATACTTTAAAAGGTGTTTATCCTTGAACGATAACATTCCCTAACGATTCAGACAGGAATTTAGCGGACATTTTCCCACAAATTCATTTTGTTTTGTTGAAAACTGTAAAGAAACTTGATATTGTTTGTAACAATAGAATCTAGGCGCGATAGTTCTACTATATCAATTTTATATCTATTTGATACTTGCCGACAGAAAAACCGGCCAAGTGCGAGTCGGACTCGCGCACGAAGGGTTCCGTACCATTATTTATAAAACGGACAAAAAAATCACATTTGTTGTATGGGGCCCCCCAAAATATTTATTTTATTCTAGTTTTCAGTATTTGTTGTTGTAGCGGCAACAGAAATACATCACCTGTGAAAATTTCAACTCTCTAACTATCACGGTTCATGAGATACAGCCTGGTGACAGACAGCTTATTTAAAAATTTAATTTCTAGTCGCAGATCTTCGGATACGTTATAGAAATCCATAGTTAGTCGCCCGATGATTTGATCGGGGTTGTATATGGGACAAAAATACGGCTGACGATGATGTTGATATAAATAAATAAAAAGCTGTTATGTTTCCTCTCATACCATTAACGTCAGTTGCACAAATCACCATTAAAATTAAAGCTTCATTAAATCTTAACACTTTTTATCTTGTTAACAAAGAAAGAGCCAGCAATAGATTTAAAGAAGCTTTAAATTTAATGGAGCTTTGTGCAACTGACGGTTAGTCTACCCCCACTTCACATAAGAGCTAACTTAAGATAGGTACATTTTAAAAAGTTTGCAATTTACCAGTAAATGACCAAGGTATCCTGTGTGCTGTACAAAGCTCGATTGTTAAGCGATATTTGATCTTATAGGCCGTTCATGACGTCGTTCTGATATCAAATTAAATTTGGTACATTGCGATGTCTTTTATATGAGGTATTATTAATTTTATATATGTATTTTTAATATTATGAAGCTGAAAAGTTGGCTTGGACGCGCTAAGCTTAGGTACTATGGAATCTATTTAAAAAATATCTCAGTGTTAGATAGCCCGTTTACAGAGGTAGTCTATACGCTATTTATTATCTGGGTGTTTTGGTAAAAATAGGTACATATCGATTGGTCAAAAAGACTTTTGAGGTTTTCAAGTTATAGACTGTAAACTGTAGCCGTCTTACCACAAAAGCTTTTAAACGTCAGTTTATCACTTGTCTAAAAAATGTTAGATTATGACGTTGAAATAAGGTCCATTTTGCAGCCATACTTTTTTTAGACAAGTGTTTGGCACATGTTTAAGTTTTTGTAGTAAGACCGTAGGAGTTTTATTGAAAACAGTTTTCTTATTTAACTTGGCACGATCACCCACTTTATTTGAGCAAACATGGCGATTTTTACCCTTTTGTAACATCAAACAATAGAGTTACAAAATATTTCAGTAACGCTGCCATTTTGGATAAGCGTCGGATAATCGTCCATTGTTTGTACAAAATTAAGTGACTGTGTGTGGTTTATTTACTTGCCTAACTTTTTATGGATAATACTAAAATAATAGGTACTCAATGACGTTAGAAGTAGCATGAACATCAATCAACACTTTTTGAAGATAAGTAAAAAAGCCAGTCCTCAAAACACCCGCCCTTTGTGCTTTGCTAGGAGGAAGATATAAATTCAAACATTCGTTTGTTTTCAAAACTATTATTGTAATTATTACCTTACAGGATCATTAATTTTTCGTAAATCAAATCAGTTGTCCGATTCAAAGCAGACTAAAAAATCTGGCAAAAGTTGGTACTCTAAAATATTTACATAATTTCTGACCAAAACTAAATTATTCAAAAAACGTTGCTCCAAATAATTGCCAGTGTAAAGTGACAGTTCTTAATAAGAGTGACATAATTTTGCCAATTGTCTCGCCCGCGTTAATTGACCCGCGCTACAGGCCACTGGCCTCACACAACTCCCCCCGACTCTATGGTCTTTATTAAAGACTCCTTGGTGGCAAACTATAGACAATTTAAAGTGGACATGACGTGTACACAATAGTTTGCATTTTGTTAGAATACACTGGTTGTAATAGACCAACCAGGAATGCTCTACATTGATTAGATGTTGCTTTTTTAAGATAACCAAAAAATGAGAGCTGAGGTTAAAAGTTAAGGGTATCTAAGGGTAAAATTTAGGGGACTGCCCTTCAAAAGATCTCTTCAATTAAAAAACAATACAATGCTAATGTTATGGCAAATGTTTCGTTAAAGTATTTTTAGTTAAAATTGCTTAAATTTTTCTGCCACGAAACAGGCTTATAGTAAGATTAACTATCGCAAAAATGCCCTTTCATGTTAAAAATAGGTTCTCACATTGCTTCAAAAGTTAATAACTTAAATATTAACTTCCCCAGTGAAAGTATAAGTTATAAGTCTGTCTATATGTTATTAACTCTGAAATTGCAGAGCCACAATGGCGGTTTAGTTCGCATGTCAGGGGTCAGAGAAAGTGGAGCTTATAGTGTATGACTTTATGGACGCCATCTTGCTTATTTTGAGTTTATTGTGGGATTAACATGTTACAGTTTGTTTTAAGGTGAGTTTGAAAGGGTCTCAGGTTGCCCGGGTAACTTGAGTTGAGGAAGTCAGATAGGCAGTCGCTCCCTGCGGCTGACTAGTATTCAGTTGCAGCCTGTTAGATTAGAAGCCGAACCCAACATATAGGTGGAATGATATAATTTTGCATTAAAATTCTTCATATTTAGGCGGACGGACATGTGTTGCTGGCGAGTTTGTTGCGCCACTTCTTCTTCCCAGCAAAAACACATAGGAAGTGGTGAAAGACTTGGGCTGCCTCATGTAATTTTGACGTTTTTCTGTTTTACAACTAGCTTTGAATTAAATTCTTTTTTTTGTTTTGATGATGTCATCGCTTTTCGAACTCAAACTTCTAAACCTGCATTTGACCACAAGACGCGAAAGTGTGATCCTATTACCTTCCAGTTACACAATAATGATAATTTAACAACTTCCTGAGCAATTCTGAAGATACCACGTTGCGGTTGTCGTGATGGTTGTAAATAAATTATTGAGATGTAGTTACTTTATACTGAGTACCAGTAAATTGGTGCGGTTTTCTCAGGCTTGGGAAAACTACTTTTTTCGACTAGTTAGGTACTTGTTTATCATTTATAATGATGACGTCAAGATTGTTAGCAATGTTCGAAGGAGATTAACCATTAAGTTTCAACTCTTAGCAGACGCTTAAGTTACATCTAGCTATATCTGTTACAGCCGTTTTTTTATCGTCCCACTGCTGGGCTGCGTCCTCCTCTCACACGGAGAAGGATTGAGCATTAATCACCACGCTTGCCATCTATATCTAGGTATATCTATTGCATATCTATATATATTGCTATATCTATATATATTGCAGCTATAACCATTTTCCAATTATCTAAATACATATGTAGTAGATTTAGGTAAGTTTAACTTCTATAAAGTCTGTTCACGAAATCACTAGGTAACTTTCAACAAGTTTACTGCCCCTTTTAGCTACAGTGGCCTCGACAAGGAATTTGTCGGTTCCTGAGATGCGCGGAAATTGTTTTGTGGGTTTTGGAAACCTAAATGAAACAGCCCAGCCAGTCTAGAAGTTGGCGTTGTTACAATTCCCCGTCACAAGCCGTCAGGCGAATTTGAGAAAACACTGACACGGCTTGTTATGTGATTAAACCTGCAGCTCACGCGATATAAGAAGATAGTATAAGACTCTATTATCTACACAAAAAAGGTTTCCACCTTATATTTGAGGAAGAATAAAAACAGGTCGTTGCCTCTAACAAGCTAATAAAAAAAACTAAACCAAAGTTTACCTGCTCAAACAATTATTTTTTTATAAACGGTCCTTTTGCGATTAATCTCAGCCTTTTGCGGCGTTTCTTCACAGTTAGTTATTGTTATTATTATGAATAGCGGCATAGTTAAAAAGGTTTAAAAATTACTATAGTATACACTGTACATAGGAACTTTTGCAATTTTGGTACGGTGTTTTGAAAGGGAAAGCGTCATTTATTTATATACGCACATACATGATATTAAGTTGTAAGTACCTAATAATCTTCTGAGGAAACCATGACTTTTTATCCAGTCGTTTTTCAAGCAAAATCTAAAGACCTATTAGTTATTATTGGATTTAAAAGTTCAAAAGCGTATCAAATACATTAACGTTTGCTTAGGTATATAAAATTATTGTCCTGATAATTCCTACCCTTCTAATTTGTATTGTTATATGGATCAAATTGACGTTGTTTGGATTTCCCAGAAAACGTTCATTACCATAAAATCTTTGTTGCCAGCATTCTATTTATAATCAAACCTTATAACACCAACCCAGGCCGTTCACAGAAGCCATAAAATATCCAAAAAAGGAATACAACTTGTAATGACACCTGTCAACTTGTCAATTATATTCTGGGACGACTGTACTTACACTACCTTTCACCGGAGATTGACAACTGTAAAACTGTTTATTGAAAAGTGCAATTTTAACTCAAATAAATGAAAAGTTTTCCTTGAAAACTGCATAATGATGGAAGATTATAGAAACAAATCTAAATGGTAGTTCATTTAGATTTGTTTCTACATGAGTGTACATACATTATTTGACCTGGTTTAAGTAAATGCTAAAATTACTATCTAAAATATCAAAATCTAGGTTATACTCAGCCAAAAATCTTACTTTTATAACAGCCAAACAACTAGGCATAATCGTAACTTCCCACGCGTTAAACAACAGAAAAAAGACCCACAAATTGTTGACAAACCACTCCGGCCGAGGTCAGTGACCGCGCGTAATCGTTCAATCATTCATTCAGTCATCACTGAATGATCTGTCGATGGTCGTTCGAGGCGCTTTGATTCGCTCGTTTTGAGATTTTGCGAATTAATTTCTGTTTTGAAATCGTGATTTAGACTTTATGTAATGTTTTTTGACGGTCGTTTATTTTGTTACGATGAAATTCAGAAAAGAAAGGCATACTTTATTTATTAATAACTAGATTCTGTCAGCGGTTTTATCGTCAGCACTTCTTTGCGAAACCTGATAAAATGTAGCTTATAGCCTGCCTCGATTCGCTGGGCTATCTAACACCGATAGATTTTTTCAAATCGGTTCAGTATCTAGTTCCTGAGATTATCTATGCTAAAATAAAGGCTCCGAAACAACAGAACCGATTACATTTTTTTTTTCACTTTTGGAAAGCTACCCCCTTCTCGAATGACAGGTTATGTTTTTTTCTAGTTCAGCTAGTTTTTAGGGTTCCGTACCTCAAAAGGAAAAAACGGAACCCTTATAGGATCACTTTGTTGTCCGTCTGTCTGTCTGTCTGAAATGAAATGAAATGAAATCGTTTATTTTGCAAGTTGGACATTACATCACTTTTACACGTCATTATAAGAACGCTGAGGTCGGCATTTCCTAACTGACTGATCCCTGAGAAGAAACGCCGAAACAAACTCAAGGGTCATCGTCTCTTTTAAAGTCCAAACATGTTATAAATCAAATAATATTATGTATGAGTGTCACCATGTACGCGGTCTGGAATGGCCTTTTGAGGAAAGAGCCACATCAGGCTGGAGCTGACCAGTCCCAACAGACGGCACGCATGCATCAGTCGTCGTGTAGCTCAAACCATATCTTAGGGAGCTCAACGACCTGTCGCACGACGATACCAGATCTGCAGAACATTTGCGTAGGCCATTCAAAAATACTCAAACCCGCCAGACAGTATTTATGTTATAAGAATATATAATGTTGCTCGCATACACGATAATCACATTCACAATAATAATAATAAAAAATACAATTATAATATATAAATGTCATTAAAAAAATGTCATTAATAAAATGTTATCTAATGATAATATATATTTAAATGTCAAAAGTAACAATACACAGGCATTTGAAAAGATATCACTCACTAAGCGAGCAGCTCATTCCCAAGCTTTTTTATCATTTAAATAATCAGATATTTTGTAATATCCTTTTTTCAAAAGTTTGGATTTTATATGATTTTTAAATTTCTTGATAGGCAAATCACGAACCGCTTTGGGAAGTTTATTGTAAAAGCGTATACATTGACCCATGAACGAGTTGCTTACTCTGTGGAGGCGAGTAGCATGTACAGCAAGATTATGTTTATTCCTAGTATTTATGCTATGAACATCAGACATTTGAACAAAGTCAGATATGTTTTTACGAACGTACATTAAATTTTCAAAAATGTATTGAGAGGCAACAGTTAGAATATTTATTTCTTTGAATTTCTCTCTGAGAGAAACTTTTGGACCCAGATTATAAATGGCTCGAACAGCTCTTTTCTGTAAAATAAATATAGTCTCAACATCCGCACAGTTTCCCCAAAGGAGGATCCCATACGTCATTGAACTATGAAAGTAACTAAAATAAACTATTCTGGCTGTGTCCACATCGGTGATTAGACGGATCTTTTTAATAGCATAGGCAGCTGAACTAAGTTTTCCTGACAGTTTAACAATATGTGGGCCCCATTGGAGTTTGGAATCAACGGTCAAACCAAGAAATACCGTTGACTCAACAGGCTTCAACTCTACTCCATTTAGTTGTACATTAGTTTGTAACTGCCTTACGTTGGGCGTTGAAAATTTAATTAACTTCGTTTTAGACTCATTTAAAAGAAGATTATTGACATTAAACCAATGAACAACCTTAGAGAGTGCATTGTTAACTTCGTCAAAATTATCGAGTTGGCGCTTGATTTTAAAAACGAGTGAAGTATCATCGGCAAACAACACAATCTTGTGATTATCCCTTATGTGATAAGGGAGGTCATTAATATAAATAAGGAACAAAAAAGGGCCTAGAATTGAACCCTGTGGAACTCCCATGGTGACCGTAGATCCAGAAGACCTCTTACCGTTGACATCCACCCTCTGAATTCTATTATGCAAATAAGAAGTCAGAAGGTCAAGAGCCTTATTTTTGATACCATAGTGGTGAAGTTTCCTGATGAGTATATCATGGTGCACGCAATCAAAAGCCTTGGACAAGTCGCAGAAAATACCGAGCGCATCCTGCGAATCCTCCCAGGCCTCGAATATATTTTTAAGCAATTCCACGCCCGCATCCGTAGTAGAACGACCCTTGGTAAATCCAAATTGTTTAGTGTGCAACAAGTTGTTTCTATTAAAATGGCTCAACAATTGACGTAATATTAACTTCTCAAAAATTTTACTCAAAGTGGGTAAAATTGAAATTGGCCGAAAATTTGATGGATCGGTTGTACTACCAGATTTAAACAATGGAATTACTTTACTAAGTTTCATCAAGTCAGGAAAAACACCAGATGCAACACAAGAGTTAAACACAGTTGCTAAATAAGGTGAAATTATTTCAATTATCGATGAGATTACCTGAACTGACAATCCCCAAAGGTCAGCAGTCTTTTTTACATCGAGATCTTTATACGCTTGAATAATATCCTTAGAGCTAACAACTGAGAATTCAAAACCTTTGTCACATTCCGCAACACAATTTTTTAATATTGTAAAAGCCGAACTGGAAGACGACATCAGAGTTCTGGTTGTTAAAATAGGGATATTGGTGAAAAAATTTTCAAACTCAGATGCTACCTCCAAGTCCGACTTAACGTCTACATTGTTTATTTTTAAGTGGAAGTCTCGATTCCGTACAGTGGATCGGCCTATTTCTGAATTAATTATATTCCACGTAGTTTTTATTTTATTACCAGAAGCTTTTATTTTCTGTTTTATGTGTATTGATTTAGCGGAGGTACAGGCTCTTTTAAATATTTTTGAATAGTTCTTAACATACTGTTTAAATGTTTCATCATGATTGAATGATCTTTCATAGTATAATTCAAATAACTTCTGTCTACTTTTGTAAATACCCGGTGTTGCCCAATCACTAAATGTTACCTGATCACAAACAGATATGGACTTAGTGGTAAAAACTTTTTTAAATTCACAATTAATTAAGTTGAATAAAAGGGTGTAAGCTTGATCAGGATTATCATGATAGGGCAATTCAGGCAGTTTTTCAATCAAGTTATTTTTAAAATGTTCCAACCGATGTTTGTTTACAGGAATAAAACTTACATTTTTTCTCTGAGCTCTGATAGTTTTCATGGGAAAGGTAACTAATTGACCAGAGTGATCAGAATCCAACACATTTAAAATGTGTTTGTTTAAAGGTTTTAAGTTTGTAAAAATGTTATCTATACATGTAGCACTAGTGCTAGTTATTCTAGTCGGCTCGAGAAATGTACTGTACAAGTTGTATGATTTAAACAGAGTTATAAAATTATTAACAATAGCAGTATTTTCCAGTATATTAATATTAAAGTCTCCACAGACGACAACTGTTTTATTATTGTTAGAAATTTTTAATAATACATCTTCCAGATGCTTCTCAAAAATTGTATATGTTGCACATGGGGGCCTGTATACACTCATTACAATGAACTGCTCAAGCTCAACGCATGATATCTCAATTACTCGCTCAACAGAAAGGTTCACAATATCCTTCCGTTCTTTGAATTTAATAGTATTGCGAAGAATTATTAGAGAACCACCACGTATTATATTTACTCTGCTGTACGAGCTGCCTACACAATGGTTCTTGAAGCTAAACATGAACTGATGCTCTTTAAGCCAATGCTCAGTTAAACATAAAATATCTATATTATTACAGTTCATGAACAACTCCAATTCCAATTCTTTACCAATCAAACCTTGAATATTTTGATGGAATATATTCAGATTGTGTTTGTTTCTAGTATTTATACTCAAAGGGTTTGATGGATTAGAAGTAACAACATTATTTGTGGTATTTACATTTGAATATATAATTGCATTTATGTCACAATTGAAAATAATTGATTGACTGCTAGAGATTGGCTCTATTGTCTGGTGGTGGAGTTTAAATCACTTGGAACTAATTCCAAGTTCTGTGAAAAAAATAAACTAGACTGCTCAATAGGAGCAGTATCGTTAGCCAAGCATTTGGCTTTGTTAAAAATACAATAAAATAGCGATTTTGCTATTTGTCCTTTATAAAAATTACAAATATAATAATTATCATTTGTCATAAAATAATTATTACTAATGAATGCATTAGAGTCAATAAAATTGAATTTTTCATTATACAATGTCATAGTTTGTAATTTAAGATTGCATTTATGTCTATGGTTATTTTCTGTCTGCGACAAGCCCTTGCCATAGGGAAAAGCATATAAAACTATTTTATTTACATTTAATTGCGATAAACACTCAAAGTATTTAATTACTGTTTTTACAGTGGCATTTCCTCTTCTCCCAATTAGTACAACTAGAGTAGTAGTTGGACAGTAACTACTGCTTAATATTTTGTCTAATATTTGTTTGTAAGTAGCCTCAGGCATGCAATAGTTTATTACCTGGTCACCTAAATATTGATGTAATTTGTGACACATGTTTTGTCCAATTTCATCACTATACATTACTATTTTGTTGCAATTATTATTTTCATTTTGTATTAATTTTATTGTTTTTTGTGTGTCAAAGGAAGTACTTTTTTTACAACCATCTAATTTAATACAATGAGAAGATTGATGAGAATCATCTAACCCTGAACAGCCTGGCAGATCTTGTTCACAACCTGGTGTTTGATTGTTTGCCAATGAATTAAACATTTTCTCATTCTCACTACACAGATCCACCAAGCCGTTCATTGCCAGTATGTACTCACCCATTTCTCTTTGAGAGGTTTGATATTTGCATGTAACTGCCATCAATGATTCTTGTAAATGGAGAATCCTTGACTGCAGATCCTGGATATCAACCTCATATTCTTTTTTACTATTGTTGAAATTTAATTGTAATTTTTTACAAGTGTTAAATGATTTGTGGTTTTTGGTGAAGTTATTTTTGTTACTTTTTATTAATTTTTGAGTCCTTTTAATAAATTTATTTATTTTGACATATTTCTTTACTTTGTTTTTGCTGCCAATGATTTGCTTTACCTTAGATATTGATGCAAAGCTATTGTCAGTAGTCAGGTCAATGGTTACAATTTGAGAACTATTATTCAAGAGTGAGTCAGCAGACCGCACCGGAGTGGTACCAACCAGTTCCTCAAACAGTGCATTGGTTTGCTCTGTCTGGAGTTTCTGGCTGGTACTCTCCATCCTGATAATAGTATCCTGGGCTTCACTCAACCTACACTTCAGTTCAGCGTTGTGTTTGAGAGTTGTGTCAAACTCATCGCTGCACCGGTCAAACTGGTCAACAATGTGTTGGAGCTTATCCCGTTCTTCTGTGATGTTTACTAATTGACAATGTAGTTCTGCCATCTCACTCTTGAGTTTACTATTATTGTTTAAAATTTGAAGTACTTCCTTCTCATTGTCATCCTGTTCCCTCTGTAGATCCCCACACAAATCCTTATATTCCTCCGTCTGTCTGTCAAGACCCTTTATCTCAAGAACGCGTGGACGTATCAAGCTGAAATTTACATGAAATACTCAGGTCTATTGTCCCTTTAAGCTGTGAAAATATCAAACTTCTAAGCCAAGCCAATCAAAAGATACAGCCGATTATGTCGATATTTTCAACAAATTTTCGACACTCGCAAAGGAATCAAAACCTACAGGATACTTCCCGGAAACTCAGAGTCTTGAAATTTGGCATGAAGCATTGTCATATAATGCAAATATAGGAAAAATTACGAAAATCACATTTTTTTAGTTATATAATATAATAAAAATATTTTAATAAAATGAAACTTACTACCTTATTTCTCACGAACGAATAAAGGTATCAAATTGAAATTTATACCAAATACCAAGATCTATTGTCCCTTTAAGCAGTGAAAAAATCAAACTTCTAAGTTAACGCGATCAAAAGATACAGCAGTTTATACCGACACCATAGACGAATTTCCGTCACACGTTAGGGAATCAAAACCTACAAGGTACTTCCCGTGAACTCAGAATCTTGAAATTCGGCACGAAGCAACGTTATATAGTACATATAAAGGAAAAATTGCGAAAATGATAAATTTGAAGTAACATAAATAATTAAAATATTATTTTTGCTTACATGACGTAAAATATTTTTTTAATAATTATAAACTTACTACCTACGCTTTTTCACATGAACGCGAAGAGATATTAAAGTTGAAATTCATATCAAACACTTCTTTAATCTAATTGCCTCTAAATTGTGAAAAATTCTAAATCATTCAAAGGTCATTGGGCACTTTAGTATGGAAACCATACCCACGGCTGACACGAACGAAATATAGCATAGTATAATGATATAAGGCTCTGATTTACTATGGCGTTAGTCGCATCAACGTAAGTCATGGGAATCTAGAGAAAATCAGGTTTAAACATCAAATATTTTCCCCACTTCAATGGTGAATTTAAACGACCAAATGGGATGGATTCGAATAATTATTTCTTTATAGTAAAAGAGTATACTCGCCGTTTATGCCATTGTCATCAGGTCAGGATCTGATGATAGAAACCTTGAGAAATCGAGGGCAACTTTCTGAAATTGTAGGCACGCATAGGGTTAAAACTCTCGTTTGATTCTCAGATTTATGTCTGATTACAATGTCGAACAGTGATGGTTTAGAGCTGACCTGCTTTTGGAGATGAGATAAAGTCGAGGAAACTCCTCAACGGTATGTTTTAGCTACGTCGTGTTTGGGCTTATATTATTCGTATTGACAAGTAATTTTCACTGGAAAGTTAAAAATTAAGACTTTTTACAACAAAAAAAAAAGAACTTCCCAAACCTCAATTCTCTCTAAACCTCAATACGACTGCTACTACGGGTATAACTGTGGTGTTATTTTTATGTATACTGGGTGTGGATGGACCCAAACACTGAAAAGAATAAAAAAAAAATACTATTTACAAAAAAATAAACCGACTTCATGAAACAGTGAAAGGGACAAAATACAACTTTTGGCAAGGCTCTAAGAACGTAAAGCCAGCGTCCCCGAATCCTTCTTTGTAGCAGTCGTTGTTACAAGTCAATGTAAGTGGCCGTCAGGTGGATTTGGCGAGTGGAAAAAAACCTGAAATTAGGGCTTGTGAGATGATTAAACCACTCAATAAGAAAAGATCTCATTCCCGCAATGGCTGCTATAACCCAAGTTAGAAGGGGATTCGCATCACCTCCTATAAAATAAGCTAAAATATAAATAGTAAAGGAGTTCCCTGAACTATATCTTATCTCTATAATAGATCCCGCAATGCCAATCAAACCTATCCATGTGGAAAGTCCTTGTCAATACAAATAAAATAAGCCTAAACACGTGGTAGTTGCAGCATACTGTTCAGGAGTTCCCTCGATTCTCTTTGGTCTCCATAATCAAATCAGCTCCAAAACTTCATTGTTTCGCAATTCCCTCAAAAATACACCCGCATGTCTGGTTTTGACTTGACGCGTGCCTGCAATATTCGAGAGCTGCCCTCGATTTCTCGAGGTTTCCAGATCCTCATGACATCCTGGTCATTCGAAATGAGATCTTCCTTCTTTTTGAAAAGTATTTTAACAATAAAAACTGTCACTATGACCTGTACAATAAAAAAAACTGCTTGTTTATTTATGTTCTTCAAACGATCCTGTACATTCTTCTCCATGAAATTTTAATAAAATATTTATAATTAATGAAACGTCATACTATTCCCCATAATTTAAAACTACTTTCATTCGTGTCCGCCACTTTTTGCAAAGCGGGTCAGATATGCCCATTGCCCAATAACCTTTAAGACATACTTAATTAGTTATTTTCAATTAGATTTCTGAATGATGACTTTAAAATGTTGTAAATAAATAACTTTAATAAAAGAACTTTTACAAGGTACTGGCCTACTATTTAATTGTATAGTAAGTTCAACTCAGTCTTGCGCGCGGCCTTATGTGTGGGTAATCCTTGTACATATATAGTGACTTCGTGTGCGTGACAAGAGGTACAGTCGGATACAAATACAGTTATTTAGGGGTTGTATACGGTGTGTATACGTTGTATACGGGGGTGTTTAAAGAAAAACAGTTATTACGTAATTTAATGTTTATTTATTTATAATGATTCTGAATCGCCGCTACTTGAAAAATCAAATGATGAATTTTCGGATTCGCTACTCTCAACAAGGTTAATTATAAATTCTGACTCCATGTCAAAATGTCTATAGTATTCTTCTTTTTTTTTGTACGTGTCGACAAGTATTACCCAACATCCCTTCATCAATTTGACTTAAACGTTCATTTATGAGTTTCTTTATTTCCGTCTTATTTTGGTCAACATTATGCGAAGAAATATATTTTTTTTTAATTCCCCACACATTTTGTTTACATTATTATACTAGATTATACGTCTTTTTACATTCTTAGTCCACACTTTTATTTATTGTCCGCGTACCCCGAGCTAGAAAATATGTAAGGAGTATTTAATTCATCTTAGATATTTCACCTCATTTATTTCTTAGATACCTACTGTCAATGTCAATTTGAAAAGACCTATGAGAAAATAATGAAAAACTGTAAAATGTAATAATAAAAAGCTTTGAATGTTGTTTCATTTTTTGAAACACTACCTGACTCCTTAAACATTTTCTCCGTGAAGAACTAGACATTTTAGTAAACGACTGTACCCATAACAAAAAGCGATAAGAACACGTCATGCTCGGACGACGTCACTGTCACACGAATGAAAGTTGTATATTTACAAGCCGACGCACACATAGGGCCGCGCGCAAATCTGAGTTGAACTATCTATAGTTATACTAGCTTTCGCCCGCGGTTTCACCCGCGTCCCGTAGTCGGATGGTGACAAAAAATAGATGTTGGCCGATTCTCAGACCTATTCAATACGCTCACAAAATTTCATGAGAATCGGTCAAGCCGTTTCGGAGGAGTATGGGAACGAAAACTGTGACACGAGAATTTTATATATTAGATTATAAAATAAAAAATATTAACTATTTTGACTCTCACGAAATTACCATAACTATGATTGTTCTAAACTGAACGGTTTGCGCGAGAGTCACTTTTTATCTATACAGGATTTGTACGGAACCCTCGGTGCGTGAGTCCGACTCGCACTTGGCCGGTTTTTTATATTAGTGGATGTGGGATGGGTAAAATAGGCAGTTGGTCCAGGCTATCATTAGGACACGATTGGATGCACTAAGCGAAGTAGCAGTTAGGTTCAAAGTTCAATGCACTAATCGTTCAAGTCGTAACTTGTCTACTGACCGTAAACAAGAGCGCCTGTATGCTATAACAATTTGCAATGTATGAACTATAATACATACATAAATATACATACAAGTCGTGGTGGCCTAGTGGGTAAAGGACCAAGCTCTCAAGTATGAGGGCGCGGGTTCGATCCCAGGTCAGGCAACTACCAATGCAACTTTTCTAAGTTTGTATGTACTTTCTAAGTATATCTTACTTAGACACCATTGGCTGTGTTTCAGATGGCAAGTTAAACTGTAGGTCCCGGCTGTCATTGAACATCCTTGGCAGTCGTTACGGGTAGTCAGAAGCCAGTAAGTCTGACACCAGTCTAACCAAGGGGTATCGGGTTGCCCGGGTAACTGGGTTGAGGAGGTCAGATAGGCAGTCGCTTCTTGTAAAGCACTGGTACTCAGCTGAATCCGGTTAGACTGGAAGCCGACCCCAACATGATTGGGAAAAGGCTTGGAGGATGAGGATATACATACACGTATTATTATGTATATTTGTATCTGCATACTGCCTTATAGTCTTCGACAAGTAGGCTATCTTTTATTTGGTGCGAAGTAATCAAATGATCCCTCCCGCTGTGGGTGCAGCGTGAGGGAGTGTCAGAATCTTACTGACTAAAACCCATCATGTTCCTTCTTAAGCCCTTTATGTACCAGGGCCGCGGTAACTCGCGCGAACAATCCTGCAGCCTACAAGTTGGCTAGCTGCCGCCGACAGAACTTATTAAATCGGACCAATAGGTAGTGACTAGTGCCTGATATTAGCCCGTCCCAACGTATGTGTTTAAAATAATGTTTTTGGCGCGTCCAAACTCTTCAGCTTTATTAGATAGGTAGGTATATACATTTTGCAACTGACCCGGATTGAATGCTCTCAACTCTCAAGTGTAAGAGAGAGCTACAATAAAGGGAAGGCGACCTTCGACGTAGCTATATTGTACGTATCTACGTACAAATACTCAATGACATTTACTCTGTATGGCAGGACAATGAGTTTATTAGATCGACGATAGCTTGACCTGATTTAAACTGAGGTTTAAATACCATCTCAGATCAGTTTAGAGAATTTAGCCAACCGGACACGATTATCCGAAGCTTCTTTAAATCTATTGCTATATTCTAAAAAGTTTTAGTAATAGATTTAATGGATCTTTCTGCAAATGACGGATTGCCGTGTCTCTCCTCTGCTAAAGGTATGAGCGAGTTCACTATCAACCAATGGCATTTATGATATTATCTACATTATGTAAATTTTCGTAACGACAATCAAATAAAATAAGGACTTTCAAAGGATTTCTGGAACGACTTTCGTCGAAGTAGGTCATACATACATTGACTTCAATACATGTCATTGGTCGATAGTACCTCTACATAATGACATGTGTATGTTAAAATTTGAAAATTAACAGCTAAATATTGTAGATGGAGCAAAAAAAATTGATTGGCTATAGACAAAATTCAAAATTAAGCAATACTTTTATCAATATAAACCTCCTCCTTTTTGGGACGTTGGTTTAAAATTAAACCAATCGTGCTTGCCCATTGAACTCTAAATAACAAATTCCATTTATTTTTACTCACCATTCATTAAAATACAGCTGTAAACACGATCCTCTGTCGTCAACGGGTCCAATGCAACAGCTGTTCGCGACGGATGTGACCATAGAGACCGGATGTAGATGGATTAACAGTTGTTTTTGCCGCCATAGTGCGCCATTAGGAGTTTTTGCGCGCCATTCTCGTTGATATGGCAGAGGTATTTATGGTAGAAGTAGGGGTATTATGGTCATTTGATCGCGGTATTTGTTTTTGTTGTAAGGGGTTTTGAATTTATTAGCACAATTAACATTGCAATACTTATTTAATTTGATGCGATAGTGGCATTGTTATTTATTGGTACATATATAACACCGGTACATGGTGCATAATACATAGGAATGAATCTTGCAGACAGGTGCTAAAATGTTTTATTTTATACTAGCTTCTGCCAGCGGTTTCACCCGCATCTCGTGGGAACTACTTCCCGCACCGGGATAAAAAGTAGCCTATAGCCTTCCTCGATAAATGGGCTATCTAACACTGAAAAAAAATTTTCAAATCGGACCAGTAGTTCCTGAGATTAGCGCGTTCAAACAAACAAACAAACTCTTCAGCTTTATAATATTAGTATAGATTTCACGCGTTGTTTCATTCTCATGATCCCAAAATCTTTAACTACCCTTCAAAGCTCACTTAAACATTATTTGCCGTTAAGGTACAGTTGTCCGTAGGTGACAATCGGGGCTACGGGCAACTGTACTCCCTGAAGATATCAGCTCTTTGGTGCACGGTTGTATCAGACACTTACCTACTGCCAGACTCCGGTCTGCTTTGTATTCTTAAAAGCTGAACTCGGTATTCGAACCCCTAACTCCTGCACAACTCCTAGACATTATTTCAACTATGTCCTTTTCCTTTTCAGCATCAGAGGAGCGAGCAATGTCGCTGGGAGACGTGACGTCAGCGCGCAGCTCTCCGGCGCCAGAAGCGTGTCCCGAGTGCGACACCAGCGCTTCTGTCACTTCTGATCTGCATAAGGTACAGAAGAACTGAGTTTTTATAGGGATTTTGCTTCCCAAACCTTTGAAATACTTTTTGGGGTGCTAGGTATCCCATTTATTGTGTTATACCTAAGAGTAATTATTGTTATCCCTTTTAAAGAGAAGCTAGACATACCACTTTTAAGTTTCCTCAAGAACTTGGTCTATTTTTTAATGAGTTATAAGAATACCAATCAATCTGAGTAGTACTTGTGGGGAGGCATCACACCATTCATGGCCCAGACACATTAGCCATATACATAGTTGCTTATAAAGGGCAATAAGCAGGATCTCAAATCTAACCTCACCAAACACATTACTCACACACTCTCTTCTCAATTCCAGTACCAAGTAGCATGCACGTGCAAACCAGCATCGGCGCAGTACGCATGCGCGGACGACCCCGGGCCCCCTCCCCCCGCGAAGACCGACACACCCCCCGCGCTGCCCCCTCGCCCGCCTACCAGCGTGCTCGCTGCTACTAATAGGAGGAATAATGGTGAGTAGCCTTCGAAAAGTCTGATGGTCCTAGTTGCACCTCTTTTGGCCCTACTTCTTTGACAAATAGACGTCAGTTTTTCTTAAAAACACTGTTTACTATGAACTTTTGCTTTCGATTTTCTATGTTAACAGTAGTTTTATGTAAAACGGATGTTTTCAAAAAAATGGGCCTTATTAGAATGCATCGAGATGTTTGTCTGTCACACGGTCCAGACACCTCGCTGTGTCTGTGTCTATCATATTTAAGTACCTATGTAAATTGCGGAGATAGAAATACTTTTAAGTTAGATATAAGGTGCGATTTGAAAGCTAGCCGCCGACCGCACTTGCAGCAACTAGTACCTTTTTCTCGCAAATTCATAATCTCCGTCTCGTCCTAAAGTCTATTTAAAAAAATGCACAGGACGCTGTGGAGAATCGACAGAGATTTGTATCTACTTTTAGAAATCGACATACATTTTTTTATTTAAGATTCAATTTCTATGTCTGGCAAAAAGATACCAGATTTCTTCTCAATTCTCTTCATAATTTAAGTAGGTACGGTAGACTGCACATCAGTGGTAACTTTTTTTTTTTTTTTTTTAACGACGTCAAAAATCATTCATCAAATGACCCCTTCCGCTGTGGGTTAGCAGCGGAGAGGGAGTGTCAGACTCTTACTGACTAAAAACCGTCGTGTTCCGTCATGGGCCTTTTATGTACCAGGGCCGCGGTATCTCTTTCGAACAACCCGCAGCCCCGGCAGGCCTTGGTCCTGCTGAGCCCCGCTGGGGTTGCTGACATCTCTTTGAGGAGCGCGTGGAACAACGCGCGCCGTCGACACGGGTCTGTCGTCTAGAAAGACAGAGGGTCGATGAGCCACCCGAACTCACCGCCCACAGACCCACGCCTACGGTGGCCGGGAGTCATCTCGCGACACCCGGCGCCCATGGTGTCTACCTGGTCCAGCGCGGCGGCCGGGATGAGAGGTGCGAACTCTCTGGCGTTCCGCCTCCTCCTTCTCGAGCATGACCGCTTCGCAGAAGGAGGCGACGGCATCCCATTCCCTCTCGCCCCGGACCATGGCCTGAACCAGGGCCGGACGCGAGAGGTCGCCGCCGCCCAAAGCCTCGACGAGGACCCGGCGGTGCCCCTCCCATGCTGGGCACACCTGGACTGTGTGGTCCACCGTGTCCTCGGGGCTGTCCGCACAATGGTGACACCCGGGCGCCTCCTCACGACCGATTCGGGGTCAGTGGGTCGTCTTAAGTTCGGTGCAGGTATCTCCCGAAACAACCGTGTCCGGTGAGGACCTGCGTCATGCGGTACGTGAGGGCGCCATGACTCCTCCCGAGCCACTCCTCAAAGAGGGGACTCACCGCCACGATGGTGGCGTGCCCTACATCAGTGGTAACTGTCATGCACCTTAACTCAACAGTAATAAGTACGATTTACCTATAAAACTGTTACCACTGACCTGAAGTTGACTGTACCTGTAGCAACATATAGCCATTGAACCATATCCTATCTGTTAAAAACAAAAAATGTCACATTTTTTCTCTCGCTATTTGAAAAGCGTTACAAAACTTACAGCCCGAATTCAATTGTTAAGTATCTCGAAATTTATGTTTTCCGGACATCAATCTGAAGTTTTTGCTGTCCAATAAATAATGGTGTAAACCTTATTGTTGAATAAAAGTAAGAAACCATAAAATGTGTGGGTGAAATCGTTTCCCACCAAAATCAAGGCAAAATGTCATTCATTCATGTCAAAGAGAAAAAAGTTTACATGCAACCTTTTTGCACAAAACTACCTGTTCTACTTTTGAAAAATATAGGTACCTATCAATGTAATTCTGTAGGTAGGTGTACAGTGTACACAAAATCCATAAGTCACATTCCCATACATTCAATTTAAGACCTTTCTACCTGAGCCACATAAAGAACCCATTGCTTCTGCGCGAAACGGCCATTGTCAAATCACATAACCTTACAACGTAAACTCAATAATGCAACGAGAAAGTGTTTGTTGTGAATATAAACTGAAATAATATATCCAGTTGTACATTTTCACATTAATAACCTGTAAAATCATATAAAGTAAACATCGTTTGTGTTATTAAAGTGACAAAAATATCAGAAACGAGGGAAAAAAATAAAAAACAGAAAAACGGAATTAAAATTAAAGGAATTGAAACATTTACAATTATTAGTGAAAAGTGTCGAAATAAATCCAGCCAGTGCTTGTAAATACGATTGTTTTTATACGCAAAGAGGTCATTGTTCTTTACGCACGGTTGGCGTGGGTGTAAATATCGATTTTATAGAAAAGGCGCGAGATTTGAAAGTTCACGGTGGAATTCTATAAAAAAAATAAAAGTGTCATGGCGGGAGTTAGAACGATTTGAATTTTTAGTGGAAAAGTTTGGTGTTTAGTGAATATTTGCTAGTTAAACGTGTGTTTTTGTAGTAAAAATGTGTGAATGTTCAGTTTGTTTGTGATGCAAGCCTGTGGTGTTATGCAAGTGGTACAATACCAGGTGTCGACGCCGAGGTCCGCGATAGCAGCTGAGGTTCCACAACATTATGTACCACCACCACCGTATTTTGGTAATTTTTTTAGTTTTTTTTTTCACGCGTCAAATGTTATCTGTAGGGACTACACTAGAGATGTAAAGTGACCGTCACGTTATATGTGACCGATTAATCTGACCGAGCATATTGGACATTTATCCAATTTGACCGGTCACTTATTGTCATTTATTGTCAGCAACGTCAGAATCGTTTTTTTTTGTATATAAATAGAATTTATTAGAAATAAACGTTTTTTCTTTCTTTATTTTATAAAACTACGGAAGTTTTAGAATCATCGAAGCTAACCAAATGTCATTCATCGATCTTTAAGATAAGATTTCGCCCGGCGAGAGATGTCGTGCGGTGTTCCGCAGGGGTCGGTTCTGGGGCGGCTCTTGTGGAACATCGGCTACGATTAGGTGCTGCGCGCCGACCTCCCTAGCGGCGTCAGCGTGGTCTGCTACGCTGACGACACGCTGGTTCTGGCACAAGGGAGGTCGCACCAGGAGGCGGGCGATATAATGACGCGCGGGGTTGCGACGATCATCGAGAGGATCTAGCTGCTGGGCCTGGAGGTGACCTTGCACAAATCCGAGGCCATGTGCTTTCATGGGCTTCGGAACGCGCCACCTTCAGGCTCCCAAGTCACGGTGGGGGGTGGGGGTTCCCATCGGCGTCGAGAGGGCGATGAAGTATCTAGGACTCGTCCTCGACAGCCGACAACTTCGTTGAGCATTTCCGACGTTTGGGCCCCAAACTGGAGAAGGCGAAGGAGGGTACTGCCTTCAAACGGCTCCTGCCCAATCTGGGAGGCCCAAAGGCTCCCTGCCGTAAACTCTACGCGGGGGTCATGCGGTCCATGGCCCTTTACGGGGCCCCGGTATGGGCACGTTCGGCACGGCCGCGGGCTGTACACTACCTAAACGTGCCCCAAAAGGTGATAGCTATTAGGCTAATCCGGGGGTACGATCTCCCGCGAAGCAGCTGGCCTACTTGCTGGACTGCCACCGTGGGATCTGGAGGCGAGAGTTTTCTTGCGCCTGTACGACTGGCGCGAGGAGACACTGCGCCGGGGGGAAACTCCGCTGCCGCGGCAAGTTGTCGCGCAGCGGGCGGAGCTCCGGCGCGATCTCATGGTGGCCTGGAGGGAGTGACTGTCGCAACCCAGTGCAGGGCACGCCACCATCATGGCGGTAAGTCCCCTCTTTGAGGAGTGGCTCGGGAGGAGTCATGGCGCCCTCACGTACCGCATGACGCAGGTCCTCACCGGACACGGTTGTTTCGGGAGGTACCTGCACCGAATCGGTCGTGAGGAGGCGCGCGGGTGTCACCACTGTGCGGACAGCCCCGAGGACACGGTGGACCACACAGTCCAGGTGTGCCCTGCATGGGAAGGGCACCGCCGGGTCCTCGTCGAGGCTTTAGGCGGCGGCGACCTTTCGCGTCCGGCCCTGATCCAGGCCATGGTCCGGGGCGAGAGGGAATGGGATGCCGTCGCCTCCTTCTGCGAAGCAATCATGCTCGAGAAGGAGGAGGCGGGACGCCAGAGAGTTCGCACCTCTCATCCCAGCCGCCGTGCTGGACCAGGTAGACACCACGGGCGCCGGGTGTCGCGAGATGACTCCCGGCCACCGTAGGTGTGGGTCTATGGGCGGTGAGTTCGGGTGGCTCATCGTCCCTCTGTCTACTTAGACGACAGACCCGTGTCGACGGCGCGCGTTGCTCCACGCGCTCCTCAAAGAGATGTCAGCAACCCCAGAGGTGCCCAGTTGGGCCAAGGCCTGCCGGGGCTGCGGGTTGTTCGAAAGAGTTACCGCGGCTCTGGTACATAAAAGGCCTACGACGGAACACGACGGTTTTTAGTCAGTAAGAGTCTGACACTCCCTCACCGCTGCTAACCCACAGCGGGAGGGGTCATTTGATGATTTTTAACGTCGATAAAAAAAAAAAAAGATTTCGCCGACACTATGATTAATGATTTGTCAGTATACATCAATAAAAATAAATACGTACTTGAGAGTCTATCTTTTTAAAAGGTTATCTATGCACTATGTTGGTTTAGAAAGGCAATAGGTATTATTTCACATGTTTTTAATTTGCTTGAGACGAAAATAATAACTGTACCAAGTAAAAAATACTTATTTAATATACCTGACCAGTCTGACAATAAAATGTCCAATGTGACCGTCATTTAATATTAAATGACGGTCACTTATCGTATGTGACCGTCAGTTTACAACACTAGACTACACGTCAGAAACGTGTAGCGAGTATTTTTTTTTCAAATACCTTCATATCTTTACATTATCAGAATTAGGTACTTATGTACAAACAGCGCAAATAGTCCTATGAAAATATATAAATAGGTAGACGCAGCTGAATTGACAAGGTCCTTTTTTGAAATTGGTAAAGAATAACGAATAAAGAATTCCAATTAGTTCTGTTAACTATAACTAAGTACCTATTTAATTATATTCGTGATTTGGCTTGGTTATAAATAAAAAAAAAAAAACTTCAGAAACCCTTACCTACCTATATAAAAAGTGTAAACTGTCGTTTTGAAATCGATCGTGTTCAAAATCCAAAAAGTTCAAAGGACAAAGGTTTTTTTACTAATGTAAACTAACGTACCTAAGTTAACAAAAAGTTTTGCTTCGGATCACGGAAGACGCTACTTTTTATTAAAAAAGTCTTGAAGATCGTGCTTGAAACATCATATCGTGACCGATAGTTCGATAGTGAAATTTTCAAACTACTGTGTCACGGCAAGTTAACTACCTATTACAAAAAACCGGGCAAGAGCGAGTCAGACTCTGAAACGAAGGGTTCCATACCGAATAAAAACACGTTTATTGTATGGGAATATGGGAACCTCCCTAAAATTATTGTTTCTGTTCTACATATGGTGTATTAATTTGTTGTTATAGCGGCAATGGAAAATCACCTTCTATGAAAATGTCTGACTATCACCTGTGCTATCATCACTGTTCATGAGATACCTGGTTGATGGACGGAAACCGAAGTCTCTGTAATAGGGTCCCGTTTTACCCTTTGTGTACGGAATTCTAAAAAGCAATTCATAGTAGGTACTATTTGTAGCTATAAAAAGATTTAACTAACGTTGTAATTTGTAAAGGAATGATAGTTTATGATGTGAGATGATCGATTTTGTGTACTTTATTACTCGATCGATTAAAGTTTAAAAGACCATGACGTCTGAGTTTGTTGATATGAGAAACTGGTGATTTCTTAAAAAATAATTAGGTTATATCTACCGTATATGAAAATTGCTTCGAATATTTACTTCAACTCTATTTACTTACTAGTTCGTCTGCCTGCGGCTCATTTCGTGTCCCGCATCCCGCCTGTCTGAACATCGTGCACATTATCTAAAATATCATCTGCTCAGTCGTTGTAACAAACGAATAAATTGACTTTTGCATTAAAAAAACTCTTCACAAACTTCTTAATTTAAAAACACATAAAAGTTACCTTTGAGCTTAGGTACTTAACTTTTATTCAGATTAATAAAGGTGCATCCAAAGCGTAACATAATTTCGTCACTATTCATAAACCTATCTATATCTACCCTTTACTTCAAACCTTCCTCTTACATTCCAGCATCAGTGGGCTGCAACGGCAACGATGGGACCTGCCGCCGCCGCAAGTACGCGTGGTGGTGCGTCGGTTGCGGGGCCCTGGCTGCAGCCCTGGGCGGCTTGTTGGCGGCCCAGCATATTCTGCTGCGAGCTTACACTGCGTCCCCACAGCATTTGGAGACGGTGCCTGCTGCTGTGCCGGCGGCTATGGTAAGATTTATACATAATACATATATATATATATGTATACATACATAGCTGAAACCTCTGTATACTTTATGTATAGTCTGGTTATACAACCTTATTTTTTGTTAATGCGAAACTTGATACACCTGTCTAGTATTTTTGTGTAAAGAATCTATTTACATTTCACGACTGTATCATAAAAAAACACAAAGTTATAAGCTTGTAAAGTCAGCAAAAATTCAAGGTCACCGGGTCTTCAAGGGGACTGAAGGGTTTTTTTTTGCACTTGCTACTAGTTGTTTACTGTTTCCTAATACTCGATATGACCTGCCATGACCTGTGTTGTACTTAATGGCGGCGATGTCCAACTTTAAACTTTTTTAAATAGTTTTTGAAAAAAATATAACTTGGTGTAAAAACTATTGGAATCGATTCAGTTACTGATTCTGAACAAACTATATTCAGGTTTCGCATATACTAAAAATAACGTTGTATACAAGGTGTTGATTTGCATTTGTGCAATATTTCATGAGGTTGACATAAAATACGTAAATAATCGATTGGAATTACAGTAGAATGGAAATAGCTAATATGCGCTGTTTTTTTTTGCATTGTAATGTTATAGAATTTCAGAAGTAACCCAATTTTATGATTGAAATTTATGAATGATCGTTGCGTATGCTTTGTGTTTGCGTTTGTGTGAGGGCGCAGCACGGTTTTAAGGCCTGTAAAGGCCCCAGTACACGTTGGCCCAAGTGCGGCCAATACACGCCATCACCAATGTGTACACGGGGTATTGGTGCAGGTTGGCGGACATTTGTCAAGGTTGGCGCGCATTCGGCGAGTTGTCGGTTTTTTGGGCACACATCAAAGGAATCGTGGCCCAGCTTGGCGTGTGGTGTTTACACATTCGGCCAATGTTTAGTTCGTCACCGGCCGCTGGGGATAGTACACTTTTGTGTTGCGTATAACAATAAATAAAGTAGTAAATATAGTAGTGTAGTATAATATAAATATACTAGTACAGTATAGTATAAATATAGTAGTGTAGTATACAAATAAGCAGCCGCAGCCGTAACTACCTCGACGTCCATCGCAAGTGGTTTACCAGGCAGCAATGAGCCATGCGCCAATGTGTAAACACCATTTGATCGTGGCCTACATTTGTGCATTGCAAAGCTTGGCCCAACACAGGCCAACGTGTACTGGGGGCTTAACACACGCGCCGAGTTCAAATAAGGCTAGGAAACATTGAGGGATTTTCGAAAAAAAAAATTTCGTACCAATTTTTTTGTTGATTTGGGTTGAGAATAATTAGCATAATTACGTCCATGAATATTGCACAAATGCAAATCAACACCTTGTATAGTACAGCGATATGGTTGCATAGCCTAGCCTTTTCCAACTCGCTGCGGCTGTGTTACAGTACATAATTATGGAGCATGTTCCTATGTGATCGTCATTGATCCCTTGCCTACACAACGATGTACCTACCCTTCTTTTGGAATGAGAAATCATCAAATCTTTTGATTACCAAAGCCCCAGTAACTCTTTGAACGATCCCACAGCCTAATTTTTCAGCCCTTTCTATGGATATATTGCACGGAGCGACTGCCTATCTGTCCTCCTCAACTCAGTTACCCTTAATAACGACCCGAAACCCCTCGGTTAGACTGGTCTGCCCGTAACGACTTCTATTATCAAAATTATATACCTATTGTCCAATAAAAACTAGCCCGTATCTTGGGCTCTAATATATCCCCGAAAAGAGGGTCTAAAGTTCTTAAATAACGTATTTTTGTTTCAGTTGGTGCTAACAGGCGTCTGCATCATGAGCCTGGCGCGGCGCCGCAACCGTTACAGCTATATGGTAAGAAAAGTATGTTCCATCTTCATCATTATATCGCACGCTTGCTAAGATTACATGCTTTGGTTTGAACTGCATGAAGTTTTGTTATGGGCATTCTATGAGTGAGGATGCTTGCTTCCCAAAAGTGATAGAATTTTTCAAATTGGTTCAGTAGGTTCGGAGCCTCTAGGGTACAAAGAAATAAACAAAAAATGTTTTCTCATCATATTAGTAGCAAAAACTGGATGGAAGTAGCCTATGGCTTGCCTCGACGATCTAATACTGAAAAATAATTTTCATCGGTCCAGTGGTTCCTAAGATTAGCGCTTTCAAACAAAGAAACAAACTCTTCTTCGATGATACTTCTTTTTTTTCCTCATGCGGTTAATCAAATACTTTCTCTAACAGCATGTTTTTTTTCGTTCCCCCCTATTTACCATAAATATTCCATGGATAGTAAAATTAGCTTGATTGAGTCATATAACTTGCAAAGATCGCGTGTCTGATGCACATTATTGTATCAATCGCTTTATTTCATTCATTCATTTTATGTTTGAGTAGTTACAATGTTGGGTTTGCATGATTGAATGTCTTGATTGGTATTATTTGGTTGTTTAATAAAGATTTTTTTAAAATATAATATAGCTTACTAGTTTCTGTTCCATGGAAGCTATTTCATACCACCGTGTTAAAAGTAATCTATATCTGTTTTTGACGCTCTAAACTAGATTATCTATGCATGTACCAAGTTTCATTTAAATCGGTACAGCAAGTTATGGCGTGAATGCCAGACCAACAGATAAAACAAGTTCGCCGACAGCATAAACATCAGTTTTCTTAAACACCAATTCTTAAATTTCTCAATTTTAACGTCGTCGAATACTCTTTTTGGAGATTGACAAGTACAGTAAAGTGTAACAACAAAACTATACATATATCTATTAATTTTATCACACTTCATTTATTTCCAGTGTAGGATATATTATAACTTGCATCTCCCCTGAACAGATAAAAGTGGTGGGCGCGTGCTGCCTGGTGTGCGCTCTCACGTGTGTGCTCGTCACCATCACCACCACCGTCATACATATGAACAAGTAAGTGCATATTTAAAATAGCTCATACAATTTGTGAATTAATTTTAAGCAGATTTTCTTGAACGTCCGAACTCCAAACTGATTTACAACCAATAGGATTTCGTTATATACAGACATCTCGTCTTCACCTACTCAGTAGTTCGCAAGCGCGGCCGCTGTACCCGAGGTCTCGGGTTCGATTCCCGGGTCGGGCCGAAATCGCTTTGTGGGTTTTCTTAAACTTTCACAAAGCAGCCCGTAGTCTGGAAGTTGGTGATTGATTCACCCGTGCATCGGAGAGCACGTAAATGTCGGTCCTGCGCCTGATCTCTTTCCGGTCGTGTCGGATTGCCGTCCCATCGGGTTATGAGAGTGAAGGAATAGGGAGTGCACCTGTGTCTGTGCTTGTGCACTATAATATGTCCTGCGCAGCTGGCTGATCTCCTTAAATGAGAACAGCCGCCGTGGCCGAAATCGGCCGTGGACGCTATTATTATTAGTGTAGTACCTATCCCTGAGCGCCGTCACTGCCCGATTTGGTAGAACTTGAGTCTCGTCTCGCACTTGCTTTTCTATTCACTTAGCTTTTTCAATGGCATTAACTATGTACCTGTGATAAGTCTTTGTTGTTGACGAAGCCCATGCCTTCAATGTCTGTAGCTGTAGTAAGTTTTCACAATCCTAAAGAGTTAGTAGAAGCTGCCGATGCCTTTCTGTCCACACTATTGTCAGACACTATTTTATCATTTTAATTTAATCGTTCTGCTATACCCTGGTTTTTCAAAAATTCGGTCATAAAAACTACATTCCAAAAAATAATTTTGATGTTAATTAACTCGTTCTTACAGTTTTCGTTATAAAACCCGAATATCGTGACTAGTAAAATATGTTTTATGTTTAGCTCGTCGTTTACAAAATTACACCCTTTATACACAGTTTTCACAAAGGTCAAATAGTAATATAAAAATGTTATCTATATCTACGCAATGGCTCGCACAATGTTCTATAACGACAAAAAGATTGGCTAGTCCTCACTCACCTTTAATACTTTTGTTCCAGACTCCAAACTCTAAAGTTCTGTGAATACACAAAGCTGACGCGCACTTGTACGTGCTTCTCCATGCCGCCTGATACTCAACACAGTGCTGCTGATGATGAAGGTAGGTTAGAAGTTAGAAGTATGCCTGGTTTTCCATAAGGAAACGCTTCTACCACCACTTCAAAGTCCTATGTGGGTATGAAACCACAAATAATATATAAGCCCTATAGGAAGTAAATAATATAGGTACAATCTTACATTAAATGCCTTCCTCTCTTCTATTTCGCTGTGCCCATCAGGGTCCATAATTGTGACAATCATTTTATATTCTCCACCACATAAAATAGGAAAAACTTTTTGCTGTCGAAAAATGTGGCGGAATAAACTTCCTAGCTGTCTATGTATCAGGGCTTCAAGCTTTGCAAATACCAAAGTGACACAATCATTTGTCCAGCCTTTCCGAACTACACTGGGGTTGGCTTCCAGTCTTACCAGTGTGCCACATGCAGTGACTGCCAATCTGATTAACTTATCTCAGTTATCTCAAGCAAGAAGTCAGGAGGTTAAATCTCTTATGGAGCCCCGACCGGTAGCTTGAACCATGTTTCCGATACCGGGACACAATTTTCTCTACCAATAATTCCCTTTTACCATATACCAGTCTTGCCAAGGGGTATCGTGTAGCCCAGGTAAGTGGGTTGAGGAGTTGAGATAAGTCAGCATGCAGTCGCTCCATGTGGCACACTGCTACTCAGCTGCCTCCAGTTAGACTGGATGCCGCCTCCAACATAGTTGGCAAGGACTAGGCAGATGATGACCTGCATTTAAATGACAACCTCCGATTGGTCAACGAACCTAGACGCCCCGCTCACACGCATTCTCTAGCGACCACTAGTAGCGACGCTGTACGACCCACGATTCCGAATATGCCGCCTTAGATTGGAAGACGTTGGGGTTGTCTTAATAAGACATAGTAAACAAATAACTAGATGATGATGTCATCTTCCCAGCCTTTTCCCTGCTGCTTTTCCGAGCCTTTTTTTGCAGATTATGATGATGAAAAAACTTATATATATATCTCTTGTCGCAGGAGTCCGCTGCGTGTTCGAGGGAGTGTCGGAGTGCGGCGTGGTGCACGGCGCGCTGTACTGGTGCCTGCGCGGCGTGTTCGCGCTCTCCGTCAGCGCCGTGCTCGTCTGCATCTTCAGCTGCATGCTGGCCTATCAGCTGCTCAGGTGACTGACTGGTCCTTAAATAGACTCCGAACGCAGGTCGGCCGGAACAAAGACAATAGGTCCAGGTGGGGTTTCACGGGCGGGGCGGACCTTGGGTGCGAGTGCGGGGCTGCTGTGCAGACCATGTCCCACCTCATCGCATGTCCACTGTGACAAGACATGTCATCGATACGAAAGAAGAAGAAGCTGACTGATTAGCTTGTAGTCCGCCGCGTGTTGTCGTTTCCGCCCGCGGCTGTCAGTGGTGACGTGAGGCTGCTCGCGATATCGCGGGCAAACGTAGAAACTAGACTAGTCAAGAATCCAGGCTCGCGGGGTCTGAAGATCGCGCAAGGCCGCTGCCATTTCATGACTCGGCCCTTAGATGAACTTAATTCTTCACATAAGTAATCCATACCTCTGCCCCACTTTAGCGACCCGTGTAATTTTTGACGTTTATAAGTGCTTGTGAAGGCCTCGCTAAATAAGATGTTTGACGAGGACTACAACAACTATTGCAGGGCAAGAGTTGAAATGATCAATAAATTCAAATACAATATTCAAACCAATATTTAATCAGGAATTATTAATAACAATTATTAAAAAAAACCTTTTAATTATTAAAATATAATTCAACAATGCTCACGTTACAAGATAAATATTTTTTTCATTATGATTTATTTAAAGAATCACAAAAAATAAATTATCTAATAATTGCAATATATTAACTAAGAACTTGATTAAATAATTATCTATGTAATAATTGAAATAAATAAAATATCTAGCAACATGATTACCTACCTTTTTTACACATTTCATACTTTTTCGAGAGAAAACTAAGTTACGGACTTACCTTTCTCAAAGTGTAAATTCTTTTGATTTTACATGGCTAAATCCAGACCCGATCCAATCTTAATATATTCAATCTTACTTTTATCTGTTAGAATCTCATCATAATGAGTATTATAATATTTTTATAGTAAATTGTTTCCTTTATCATCATCAAGACTAGATCGGAACTGACCTCAGACATTAAAAATATATAATTTCGTACACCTGTTTCATTTCCAACGTTTTCTCCCTATCCAGGTATTATCTTTGTGCTATTCTTTTTTATAACTCGTCTCGCTTTTAGCAGCTATATCACTCTTAGCATTAGCAGCAATCGTACTCATTGTCTGCAGTTTCCGATTAATAGATGTCAAAGCTATTTGCTGTATATGCTTTCTATTGTCCAACATTTTTATCGCATGCTTCAAGTCTGTCACCACCCATTTCACTTTAACATAATCCATTACATTCGGCACTTGATATTTCATTCTAACTTTGCGTATCTCATTCAGTCTTTGAGCCAGAATGTCCGCTTGTATTTGTATTAAATCTCTTTCGTTGTCCAACTCCACTGTCTGGTCTTCCTTATTCTTGATTGTCGATTGTACTTTTGCTAAATAAGAGTTCTGCTCCATCATCGCCTTCTTGTGTATTGTTAAGTTCAAATTAGCATCACCCGTCATTTTCTTCAACTCTCCCAGCTGTTGTAACTTGTGATCTATCAGTTTCAAACATTGACTGTTCTCTATTTTCAATTTCTCAAAGTCCACAGGTCTAAGACTCTCACTTAACTCTGCTTTCACCTTGATCTGACCCTTGAGTTTGCTGTACTGTGTGTTTAGAGTACTGGTCCTCAGTCGCAGCTTCCCTATCTGGCTGTCAGAGATCTTCACCCATTCCGTCATGAATCTGATCCATATTTCTGCGGGGATCCTTTGAGCTATCTTATCCCAGCCTTCAACTAACACCTCTTGATGAAACATCTTGTTAGCCTTTTCGATATCTGACACTCTCATACCGATTTCTTCTAATTGAGCTTTCAATAGGGCATGTTGCTTCGCCCCTTTGTTCCTGATTTTATTCAAGTTGGCGACAAGCACATCCATTTCTACAGACACTAATTCAGCTCTCTCTAGAACGTTGATCCTTGGTCCGGATCCGAAGACTACGGTACCACCAAGTTTGGGAGCAGAGTCTACTCTTTTCGTAGATACTCTAGAAGGACTCGTTAGCATTCTAGAAGGGCTTATAAACGTGTCTATAAGGCCGAATTTGGACGCTTGATTTTTGATAAAACTGCCCACTTGCAAAGATGTGTTGGAACTCATCCTCGTTGCGTATTCAAAAGCTTGATACACACCATGCATTAACGAAGGCTCCAGTCTCATGATAGTTTTCTCTAAGATCTCGTTTTCAATGCCTAGGATGTTGATTTGTTCTTTGAGATCGTTCACTAACTTCACGAGTTCAGCATCAGTCAGTATATCGAGTTCAGGCCCACCGAAACCGCTTATGGACCGAGAATTTTGACTCATTATACTGCTCCTAACATTTGTATGTATCAATCCCGACATTTCACTCAGAAATTATAATATTACAACAAATATAAAATAGTTCAAAAGCTTCTGTCTGTGTTTTGGCGGATTGTCATCTGCCATATGTGGCGAATATTTATCCATATGTGGTATCTTAGCAACGGTTGCTATGGTTACGTGTTTGGAATCACCTATCACTTTCGAGCTGTTTATTTTTGGCCTGTTACAAACTATTTGACCTTCTAAAAAGGTTTTATTTAGAGTAAACACGGAAAGTGATCGTTTTGGTTCGTTTCGTGACTGAAATTGATGTTTCTCTACACTTTATTGGGTTTATTGGGTTCGTTTCATGGTTTTGTTGTCTCGCCGTTTCGAATAAAGGTATTTTATCGAGAATAGGTTCTCATACATTGTTATGGGCAAAGGTCGTGACCAACTTTGGTAGTTCTTTGTTCTGCAATGTTGGTTTTAGGTTTATTTATTTTTATTAATGATTCCATTGATTAATGATTGTCATTGCTATTCAGTGTTGATAAATATTTTTTCGGGATTAAAAATAGTGTGGGTGAATTTTCCCTCAGAGCTCTGAATCACATGTATGAGAGGAGGATAAATAAAACAAAAAGAAACACTTAAATTCACATTTATTCCTTCCATAAAATAAAAACTAATTTCTCATTAATTAAACAGCTAAACATAAATTAAGATAAATAACACAAACTTAAGGATTAAACACCCTTATAAAATACTTGTTGAAACAATAAACTAATTGCACTTCCAAGTAGACTAACATAATTAACAATCATTATTGAACTAAAACAGAACACGTAAATTAAAAATAAAGACTAAATTAACTAACCAAAAATATGGAAAATAGTATGGCATCCATAATTATAGAAGATCAAGACAAGCAAAAAAGAATTAAAAATCTTTTACAAACAAAATCAAACCGACTTCAATAAAAACCTAAAACCTTTTCCTAACTCTGACAAATCATATGTTGAAAACCGCATCAAAATTGACTCAGCTAAACGTGAGATATTCGCGCAAAAAACAACATACATATCCAACTGAGAACCACCTACTTTTAAGTCGGTTTATGACACAATAATATCTTTTAGCTTGTGAATACATGATTATTTTCAATCTGTAAATGCATAATAAATATTTACAAACGAAAAAAAAACAATCAGCAAGATGACGATGATATTTTTGCGAAAGAAGAATGCTCTACAATTCTGAATTTTCATCAAATTTCGCTGTTTTCGATGATTTACCCTCAGTTATATTTTCTGATTTACCATCAGTTATATTTTCGTCTATTGAACTATCAAAACTTTTCTTACTGTATAATACCCTCAACTTCTGACTAGCGGCATGGGCAGCAGTCTTCTTAATATGAAGTTTGGTTTCCAACCTTTTGATAGCATAGTTCAGCTCAGCAGTCTTCTCTTTCACGTCGACGTAGTCACTCGTATTAGGAATATGGTACGCCATTCGCATTTTCCTGATCTCTTTCAGTTTCTGTTTCAAAATCTTCGCTTGTATTTGTATCAGATCTGTCTCCTTTTCCAACTGTACTGTTTGCTGTTCCCTCCGAGCCTTAAGTTTCTCCACTTTACCTAAATAAGTATTCATAAATTGCATTATCTTCTTATGTATTGTTAAGTTCAAATTCGCGTCCCCTGTCATTGTTTTCAACTCGTCCAGTTGCAAGTTTTTGTTTTCTAGTATTTTCATGCATTCTTCGTTCTCTATTTTTATCTTGTCAAAGTCTACAGGAGTTAGATTTTGGCTCAAATCTCTCTTGGTTTCGGCTTCCTCTTTGAACTTTCTGTATTGTATATTTAGTGTGCTTGTTCTTAAACGTAGTCTTCCGATCTGTTTATCAGTTGTCTTCTGCCAATCTGCCATGAATTTGAGCCAAGCTTCAGCCGGAATCCGCAGCGTGATCGGGTCCCAGCTATCCTTCACAACTACTTTATTGAAATCTACGATAGATGCTTCTATATCAATAGTTCTAAGTTGTGTTTCTTCCAGCTGAGCTTTCAAATAAGCATGTTTTCTTGCAGCGTTCCGCTTACATTTCTCTAAATCATTTTTCGTACATTCTATGGTAATAGCCAACAGTTCGAGCCGTTCGTTGATGTTGATGCGAGGTCCGCCACCGCTCATGACAGAGCCGCAGATCTTTCCAGACGAGTCGACTCTACGGAACAGTCTAGATTGGCTGGCGAACATTCTGGAAGGGCCTGATAGCATGGACTCGATCAAGCCGAACTTTGACTGCGTAGGAGTTTTGACGAAACTGCCCAAAGAATTTGTAGTGAAGTCGCCACCGTGCTGTTGCCATTTCGTCGCAAACTCTAAAGCCTGGTACACTCCATTCATTAAGGCGGGATCTAGTCTTATAATACTCTTTTCAAGTACTTCGTTTTCCAGTTTTAGTATTCGTATGTCCTTTCGAAGAGTTTCCACTAGTCTTACCAACTCATCATTTTCTAACACTTCAACGGCAAAACCGCTGAGCGAATTGGAATCGTTGCTTAAACCCATTTTTTATTTATTTTATACTTATTTACTCTAGTGCAAAATTAAAATTATACAATTTTTATTTTCATAAAACTCTTGACGTTTACTGTCAGAAAAATTCTTCGGGTTGTAAACTTTTTCTTTTTATTTTAAAGAAGTTTCTATTTAGTTTCTGTGACCAGTTAAAAGTTGTTTGCATAATATTGGTTTGAGTACAAATATAAATGTAGGTATTTAACTTTTCGTTTCATGTTTTCGTCTGTTTAAGTTCTACGCTAAAAGTACCTACTATCTAAATCTGAAAAAAAAAATTAATAGGTTTAGTTCTTGTTCAAGCAAAATTACATAAAAACTCTTAAGCTTTATATATTTAGCTTTATAATTTACAGTAGGTTTAAAATATTACTAGCTATTTTCAGCGTTCCGGGGGACTTCTTCCAGTTGGGGATAGTTTGCTTCCCAGCAGTGGAAGAATTGTCAGTTCAGTATTGTCGGAGCCTATTCGATTCAAACAAATAAGCAATCAAATCCTTCCTATTTATTAATGCAGATAATACTAGTATACCTAGATTATAATTATTATATTGCATTTCAGCCATGAACGCAAGAAGATGTACTGGGAACAGCTGGAACTTCGCTGCAGGTCTCTGTACCGACCCTCGGCAGGTCAGGCCGCGCCCACTGCTGGCAGACAAGTACAGGTGAACGTTTATTGATGCATCTGACGAACTTGAGTTTTTAGAGGAATAATTAGAAACTAATATAGCGAGATTGTTCCATTTATGTGGTGAAAATTGTTTGGTCTTTTTAACCGACTTCCCAAAAAGGAGGAGGTTCTCAATTCGTCGGGATCTTTTTATTTTGATCTACAATTTTAAAATTAACTTCGTTTTTGCAGAGTAACTGCAGTTGCTGTGCGCAGTGTCATCCCACACAACCTGCTTGGGATATCAGCCTACAGCACAGATTCTGGGCACCAGGTAACTTACCATTTAATCATATTTTTTGACAACACCAACTCCAACAGAGTTGGGAAGACGTTAGGCAGATGGGAAGTCATGAACACCACACCTATTGTATGTATAGTGGATTATAGTAGACTGCCTCGTTGGTCTAGTGGTTGCAAGTGCGGCTGCTGTTCTCGAGGTCTCGGGTTCGATTCCCGGGTCGGGCCAAAATCGCTTTGTGGGTTTTCTTGAACTTTCACAAAGCAGCCCGTAGTCTGGAAGTTGGTGATTGATTCACCCGTGCATCGGAGAGCGCGTAAATGTCGGTTCTGCGCCTGATCTCTTTCCGGTCGTGTCGGATTGCCGTCCCATCGGGCTATGAGAGTGAAGGAATAGTGAGTGCACCTGTGTCTGCGCAAATGCTTGTGCACTATAATATGTCCTGCGCAGTTGGCTGATCTCCTTAAATGAGAACAGCCGCCGTGGCCGAAATCGGCCGTGGACGCCATTATTATAGTGGCCAGCTCAACTGACCCTCATTTACAGTGCGTCCTAAGTAATCGATCTGAATGGGAAAACAAAGCGCCTCAGCGCGACACGAAAATTAACAAGTTAAACAGTCTATTTCTTACGAAGTTTCTTGCCCGTTCTTCTCCATAAGAAGTTACTTTGGAATGTCAAATAGAATCAAACTTATTTATATTTTGGACGTGTTTGTAAAACCTTGAATTTTGAATTTGAAATTATCCTATGTGACGTGGGGTGACGATGAAGCACGGAGTCCACATTTGAATTCACTCCGACGCTCCCTTACTAACTAAATACTTGATGCTGTATTGTTTGCAGGTCGTATAGGCAACCTGTACTCTCCCAACCCTGGTACCGGCAGGAAGACTTCTGCTTGGAGCTGGTTCCCCTGGCCCAGGAGTAACAGTCAGAAGTAAGCTGTAGTACATTAGTGTTTTAGGCGAAGATTAGAGTATATTTTGAAAGCTGGAGGCTCTTCTATTTGTTCTGGTTATTCTTTTGTGCTATCTGGATATTTAGAGGACATGCAGTGTTGTATAGACAGGCAAAATGTTTAATATCTCGATTTTTTTATAAAATCACATGTAAAACGATCATAATTCACCACTGAACATTTTTTAAGACATTTTATTAGTACCCTGGTATACAAGATTGTATATATCAAGATTTATCCACTTTTTCTACGCTTCGCGTGTAGAAAAAATGCCTTTCATTAAGTCATCGTATTATTTCTAAAGTGTAATTCAAGCAAAGATAAAAAATACATTAGAGAACATGTCTTATTTGTATAAGATGCTTATGCGCGTGTGAACCACTAAATGATAAATTATTATGTAATTAATGTGTAATGATAAATTATTATATTTCCCTACTACATTTTTACCCCCCATCCCCCAGTTCCCGCTGCCGCCCCCCGGCTCCCCAATCGGGGGACAGTGCGTACGGGTTCTGCGACAGCGACGTGCCGGCGCAGGCGTACGACGAGCGCTACCCGCACGCAGCACAGGCTCCCTTCACGCGGGGACAGGCGGCTAACTTCGCGCAGGGGAGCGCTAGCTTTGCGCAGGGGAGCGGGCACTTTGCGCAGGGGAGTGGGAGTTTTGTGCAGGTGAGTTTGTTAATTAATTAAAAAGGAATCAAAAACCCAAAATGTTTTTGTAAGTTTTTATTCAAAGACATTTTAACCTATATACATTTTTACTCAAATCAATATATTTATATATTGCACAGATTTAAATGTGTGTTGCGCAGAATGTAATATGTGTTGCGCAAATCCAAATATGTGATACGTAGATCCAAATATGAGTTGCGCAGATCTAAATATGTTTTGCGCAGACCTAAATATGTTATGTGCAAATCCAAATATGTTTTGTCCAGATAAATAATTCATAATAATATCTACCTTGAATACATACTCCATATTTCCACAAATTAAATACTTCATGATATTGGTGCCGAGTTCTATTTTTGTACCGATTTATATAGACGACTAGGTGAAGTTGAAGAATAGCATTGACTGCATTTTAAATCAATCTAAACCACCACCTTCTCCCCCCAGGGACAAGGCAGCTTCCCCCAGGGTAATTTCACAACGGAAGGTTTCGTCGAATCTCGCGGCACCGTGGACGTCGCCACCGGAGTGTGGGGGCCGCCCCCGCCGTACAGCCCCCAGGGACGGAGCACTACTAGGTATGTATGTTTAATATAAGGATATACAATAATAAAAATAGAATATAACTCGAAAAAGGTTGGAGGAATTATATTTGCAAAAAAATATAAAAAGTATAACTACACTTAGTAGTTTTTACCGCGATTCCACTCGCATGCAAACAAAATGAGCCCATTCCATTACCGTTTTGAGAGTACCACCATCCTAATTTCATCTCAATCGATTCAGCTGTCACAATAACAATAATATACCAATTCTCTTAAGCATTTACCAGTGTAATACATACATTCGAATTGTATTTACTTATTGTATACTCTCTTTTCAGACACCACCTTCACCACCAAGACCCAGCAGCGGCCACTCTTCTCCACCACCACCACATAGAACACCGCACCACCATCCACGAACCTACACCCATTCACACCACTCAACCCCACTCCCACACTTGCAGAAACAGTTACCTCATACAAAACCCAGACATACGACACAACGACAGAATCAACCCGGACTTAACGCGTATAAACCCGGAATTACAACGCATAAACCCAGAATTACAACGCATAAACCCGGAATTAACGCGTATAAACCCAGAATTAGCAAGAATGAACCCAGAATTGACGAGAGTGAATCCGGATTTAGCGGAATTCGCGCGTTTAAACCCGGAATTGGCGCGTTTAAACCCGGAGTTGGCACACATGGGTTTGTACCCTACGGATGTGGCGGAAATGGCGCGTTTACAAGCGGAATTGGCACACATGCCACCGGAAGCAAGGTTTAATACGTTAAGGGGACATTTAGTTCCGTATAGATGCCAGAGATTGGGTATGAGTGCGAGTAACTTGCACAGAGATTGTAGGATCGATGATAATGTCACTATTGAGTGTTTGCATCAGAAAACTGGCAGTAAAGGTTAGTAATAATTTTAATTAGTGGCATGCTTTTTTATGGTACAGTTTGGCCTTAATTAATTGAAAGAGACGACTGCATTGCGATAGTTTTTTAAAATATGATATAATAATATTTTTCAATTATTTTTGTAGTTATGCCATTTAACCTTAAGGAGATGAATTACACACGAAGATTTTGTGTCGACTTATTTATTTAAACGGGCGGCGCCCTATTTATATGTGCACGCCTGCGACAACGAAAATCGGCTTTTGAAAATATAAAATTTTGAATTTGACATTTGTATTTTTCTTCATGACTATTGAAGGTTGCGAGTCGAAAAGGTTGTATGAGTTTCATGTCGCTACATCACTCCCCCCTAAGCGAAGCGAACGTTTGGTTTAACTGTGCGGCCGGAACGAGTGACGATTGTGTCACGCTGTGGTTTTGCCGCTGCTGCTGGTTGTGGCACTATGCTCGGGAAGCGTGATGGCGACGCTTGTTGCTTATTCTGCGTGCTTGAGGAAGTGGGAGTGATTTCCTCTTCGTTAAGTAAGTATGCCGGTTTCAATCTGTCGATAGAGACGACTGCTGTACGCAAAGGCATCTGGATGGTAAATTGTTTTTCTCCTCGATGTATGACTTCGAATGGACCGTCGTATGGCGGGGTCAATGGACTCTTCACCATGTCGTTGCGCACGAAAACATGAGTACACGTTGCTAAATCTTTATACACGAATGTGTTTCTGTTGTTGCTATGTGACTTGTTACTCGGTGAAAGATTTGCCATTGATTCGCTCAGACAGCGAACAAACTCTGCGTCTTCAATTTCCGGCGGTGAAGGCTCGAAAAAATCCGACGGTATTCTGAGTGTTGATCCGTAAGTCATCAGAGCTGGACTGACTTGGGAGTCCTCACGTAAGGCGGAACGCAGTCCAAGCAAAACGGTTGCAAGTTCCTCGCTCCAGTGAGTGCCTGCACTTCTCGCCATGAGTGCGGCTTTTAAAGTTCGATGCCAGCGTTCGACTTTCCCATTTGCTTGTGGGTGGAAAGCGGTGGTTCGAATTCTAGTGATGCCGAACTTCTTCATAAGTGCCTTGAATAATGCAGATTCGAATTGTCTTCCTTGGTCCGTTGTTACACGTAGTGGGCAGCCAAATCGTGATATCCATCCTTCGTACATCGCTTTAGCAACGGTGTCGGCAGTGATGTCACGCATAGGAATTGCTTCGGGCCATCTTGTGCAGCGGTCGATCATCGTAAGAAGGTATCTGTAGTCGTTTGAAGGAGGCAGCGGTCCCACGATGTCTACGTGAACGTGTTCGAAGCGAGAGGATTTTTGGAAATTGCCTAGCGGACTGACAACGTGACGTTGAATCTTGCTGCGCTGGCAACCGATGCAGGCTTTTGCCCATAGGCCAACTTCTTTGTTCATACCCGGCCAGAAAAACTTTGCAGACATTATTTTTCGAGATGTTCGTACTCCCGGATGACTTAGTTCGTGTTGTGCTTTGAAGGCTGCAAAACGATAAGCCACTGGTAGGTAGGGACGAATGTTGCCGGTAGATGTCTCGCATACGACGGGTCGTTGACCTCCTGGCCATCGGATGCGTGAAAATTTGAGTTTTGGGTTGGCCATGTAGGATTTCAGTTGGTCGTCCTTTTCCTGGTCTTGGGCGAGTTGATTGTAATCAATGGTAGCGTGTGAGAAATCTATCTCTTCTATGCGTGATAAAGCGTCGGCAGCTTCGTTGTTATCACCGTGCACGTATTGAATTTTTGTGCAAAACTGGCTAATGAAGTGGAGTTGGCGTTCTCGTCTTGGAGTATCACTGCTGCTAGGCGTTCTTGTTAGCGCGAAAGTTAATGGTTTGTGGTCGGTGAATATTGTGAGGTGATTGCCCTCTATCAATCTTCTAAGATGTTGAACAGCGGTGTACATGGCTAATAATTCGCGATCGTACACGCTGTATCTTCGTTGAGTTTCGCTCATGGATTTTGAGAAAAATGCCAGTGGTTTCCAAACGTTGTCGACCTTTTGTTGAAGGACGGCGCCGATGCTAGTATTCGATGCGTCAGTGTATAAACTTAGCGGCGCGTTGGGAATCGGGTGCGTTAGCGTTGTTGCTTCGAGTATGCTTTGTCGGCATTTCTCAAAAGCTTGTTCTGCCTCTTGTGACCATTTAATCGGAGTTTTGTCGCTTTTCTTGCTGTTATGTAGATATTTGTTCAATTCGTGTTGACTTTCAGCTTGATGAGGTAAACAACTGCGATAGAAGTTCATCATTCCAAGAAATCTTCGCAGTTCTTGAACTGTTTGAGGTTTCGGATAGTTAACGATTGCTTGTATTCGATTCTGAGTAGGTTTAATTCCTTCTGACGAGACTTCGTATCCGAGAAATTCGATGGTTTCCCTGTCGAATTCACATTTTCCAATGTTTAGACTGACGCCGAAGGAATCTAGGCGTTCGAGTACCATTTGTAAGTGCTGGCGATGTTCTTCCTTGTTTCTCGAGAATACCAGCATATCATCAACGAAACAAAATACGATGTCGTCTAATCCTCGAAGGACTTCATGCATGAAGCGTTGGAAGGTTTGACCAGAATTTCTTAAGCCGAAAGTCATGCAGTTGAATTCAAAAAGGCCAAATGGTGTTATTATTGCCGTTTTCTGTGCATCTTCTTTTGCGATAGGAATCCAATAATATGCCATTTTCAGATCGAGTTTTGAGAATATTTTCTTGCCGTGAAGTTGGTATGTAAAATCTTGAATTCTCGGTATGGGGTATCGGTCGGGAACGGTGACTGCGTTGAGTCTTCTATAATCTCCGCATACTCGTAGTGAACCATCTTTTTTCTTGACAACATGGAGTGGACTCGCCCACGGACTACATGATGGTTTGCATATTCCCATCTCTATCATGCGTTCGAACTCGAGTTTCGCAGCTTTGTACTTGTCGGGAGGAAGAGGGCGCGGTCGAGAGAATATTGGAGGGCCGGTTGTCTCTATATGGTGTGTGACGTTATGTTTGGCTGGCGTCTTTAGTGACATAGGTCGCAGTACATCCGGATATTTTTTTAGAAGGTCGTGGTAGGCGTGGTCGTGATTGATCGTGAAGACGGTTTCCTCGCAGTTGTTTATTCTTATTGTACTTATACTGAGATCGGTCACTCGGTCTATGAGTTTTCTTTGGTGAAGATCGACTAGTAATTTGTGGTGAACTAAGAAATCTGCGCCTAGTATTGAAGTCTTCACCTTGGCGACGACGAAAGTCCACCTGAAGCTTCTTCGTAAGCCTAGGTTGAGCTCTAGAGTGCGCTCTCCATAGGTACGAATTTCTGTGCCGTTGGCAGCGAATAATTTGTAGGCCGTTTTTGCGGGCTTTGAGTTTTTTGCATTGCGAGCGGCCAATATTGATATGTCCGCTCCTGTGTCGATGAGGAATTTCTCTCTGCTGACGATGTCGGTCACACATAAGCGGCGGCTAGTTTGGTTTACATCGACCTCCGCCGCGGTCGATGTATTATTTAGTTTTCCGGCTTAGATCTGGAACAGGGTGATTCACATTTGCGCGCATCGTTGCCGAATCTGAAGTGATAGTAGCATAACCCATTATCGTCGCTCGGCTTGCCAGATGTTCGATTTTGGCGGGAAACGCTGCGTTGACGCGACGATGAGCGATAGCGAGAACGGGAGGGAGGGTGGCGGCGGTATGTCGCGCGCCGATGGCTTGAACGTAGCTCGGCGACTTCGAGTGTTAACTTCTCGATTTGCTTCGAAAGTATGTTTATCTGTAGGTTGGTTATGACGTTTTGTTGAGCACCGTCGGCTGAAGTGGATGGATCGTTTGTAGTGACGGCGGCGATTGAAGCAGGTTCATATTGTTCGAGCATCTTGTCGGCCATCGCAGCTATGGTTTCAAGCGATGATTCCGTGTTGATGGAAAGTACGGAGCGCACATATGCGGGTAACTGCTTCAGCCACATAACCTTAAGTGCTTCTTGGGACAATAATTTTCCGCCGAGATCACGCATTCTCCGAAGAAGGTGGCTTGGTTTTTGATCGCCGAGTTCGAGGCCACTCAACAGCTTCTGCAGTTGGCGATCGTCAGACTCTTGAAAAGTCGCTATCAGCCTTTCCTTCAAAGTCTGGTACTTGCCGGTAGCCGGAGGCTCCAGTATTAGATCCGTAATTAATTCCAGGTTGTTGCAACCCAGTAGTGGAACGACAAGATTAAATTTCTGTTCATCTCCTAGTTTGCTGGCGGCGACAGCTGCTTCAAATTGCGCGAACCACAGCCGAGGATTCTGTCGCCAGAACGGTGGAAGTCTTGCCGGCAGGGATATCGTGGCCACGTCATTGCTGGCCGTGATACCGCCCTGAGCGTCGACGAATTCTTCATTTGGTCTCGACGTCATGGTGCCGATGGCTCTACTCACGGAGCGTCTTCACGATCAATCACGTCGGGGTCACCAATTAAGGAGATGAATTACACACGAAGATTTTGTGTCGACTTATTTATTTAAACGGGCGGCGCCCTATTTATATGTGCACGCCTGCGACAACGAAAATCGGCTTTTGAAAATATAAAATTTTGAATTTGACATTTGTATTTTTCTTCATGACTATTGAAGGTTGCGAGTCGAAAAGGTTGTATGAGTTTCATGTCGCTACAAACCAATAATTAAAAGTCAGTTTTGTTAGTTCTCCATTCTAATGATTATATTGAACAGTTTCAGATCAGAGTTCGGATTCTTGTCAGAAGCAAGGCAAAGAGAACTTGGGCTTCCAGAACGACAAGCATTCTCCTATCAGGTATGTAGTTTTTATTTATTTATGAATTTATATCTCAGTAAGGGATATAGGCCATTTTTATATAAGTAAGCAGAACTACTGCCCGTACTGGAATAGCCTATTTTGGTCGGGAAGAATTAACTATGAAACTATTTTAGTTCACTAGATTCGGAGCCTTCAGGGCACAAACAAAACTGTGTTCTCTTAATTATTATAAGTACAGATATAGACAATGTTGGATACATATTTTTGTGTTAACTAAATTTAAATTATTACTTTATTAGTTTACGCACGTTTCTAACCAAGTCGTAGTCGTGGTGGCCTAGTGGGCAAAGAACCAACCTCTCAAGTATGAGGGCGCGGGTTCGAATCCAGGTCAGGCAAGTACCAATGCAACTTTTCTAAGTTTGTATGTACTTTCTAAGTAAATCTTAGACATCAATGACTGTGTTTCGGATGGCACGTTAAACTGTAGGTCCCGGCTGTCATTGAACATCCTTGGCAGTCTTTACGGTAGTTTTTGGGTAGTCAGAAGCCAGTAAGTCTGACACCAGTCTAACCAAGGGGTATCGGGTTGCCCGGGTAACTGGGTTGAGGAGGTCAGATAGGGCAGTCGCTTCTTGTAAAGCGACATACGAAGTGCTCAGTTGAATCCGGTTAGACTGGAAGCCGACCCCAACATAGTTGGTAAAAAAGGCTCGGAGGATGGCACGTTTCTAACCAAAATAAATACCAGCTGTTTCCTGCGTTAATACAACTATTAACTTATCTACTTACTATTATGTTATTATTTCAGATCGTCAATGCAAGATTGTCGCACGGCCAATCAGAACGCCGAGTCTGAAGTGTACTTCGCAGACGTTTCTAGCTGTTGTAATGTGTCTGTTAAGGTATACCTCTTTAATTAGTTGTATAGATAGAATAGGCCTCCCCCTTAGATCTCCACAGATACCTGTTGGAGGCGACCTGCATCCAGCGTCTTCCGGCGACCTTTATAAGGTCGTCTGTCCACCTTGTTGGTGGACGTCCTACGCTGCGCTTGCTAGTCCGTGATCTCCACTCCAGCACTTTTCGACCCCATCGGCCATCTACTCTGCGAGCAATATGGCCTGCCCATTGCCACGTGGCCTATGTTCAGCAGTGGACGTCCTATGGCTGAAATGATGATGATGATAGATAGAATATAAATAAATAATATTTTTTTCGATTAATTAGCAATTAAATAAAAATTAAACACACACCCATAATTACTGAGATCAAGAACCAAATTAATTTACTAAAATATACCTAATGTTCTTCAAATAAAATAAAGAGCCTTAGTCAAACGTATAAAGACTTTTAGTTTTTTTTTTACGTTTGTTAAACTTACTGTATAAACTTAATTAGCTTTTCCATCAAAATAAAATCAAATTAATTAAAGTTAGCTATATCAAAATATGTTTTCCTTATCCACAGGCGGACTGCTGCATGAACGCAAACGTATCAGCTCTAGTTGGTACCATAGAGAATCATCCCGAATCCACTTCAGAGTCTGACACAGGCTCCTTCACTCTAACAAGACAACAACGGCCGCAGCCGCAAGTCGGCTCGAAACGACGGCCGAGACAAACAGACAAACATGCAAAAAACCAAGACAAAATACGGCAAGTATTAAATAACTCTATACGCCTAACAGAACATCAGATCGAACAGCTCAACAATTCCATGAGAATGAACGAAAGAATAGAACGAGAACGAATGAGTGAACGAATGGATTCAAGAGACAGGTTGAATGATAGGATGGAACGAATGAATGATGTTAGAATCAGTGATAGGATGAATGAGACGAGGTTGAGTGAGAGAATGAATGATTCGAGGGATCGGTTGAATGAAGGGAGGGAGCGAATGGAGAGGTTGAATGATTCTCGTATCAGTGATAGAATGAATGAGACTAGAATGTGTGAGCGGATGAATGATTCTAGAGACAGATTGAACGATTCAAGGAGTTGTGAGGTAATGGACCCGAGGATAGAACGAATGAATGACTCCAGAATCAGTGACAGAATGAACGAGACTAGACTAAGTGAACGTTTGAACGACTCGCGTGTTTGCGAGCGTATGACAGAAGCTAGAATAGAAAGAATAAACGATTCCAAACTTAGTGACAGGAGCGACACACGTCACAGTGACCGAATGAACGACACTCGTCACAGCGACCGAATGAACGACACTCGTCACAGCGACCGAATGAACGATTCCCGTCTTGAAAGACTAAACGATTCACGCCTCGAACGAATGAGTGAACTAAACTCAAGCATTCGTATCGACGGCAGTCCAAAAATGCGAGCACATATGAGCCCTTTGCGAATTGCTAGATCTAGCCCTAAGAATCTACCTAAAGACCATCCGAGACAATCAAGTTCTGACTCGAATAAGGCAGATTTTAGGCAAATATCGCCTCTATCTCCTAACACTGAAGAATCATTATTATCTGACGATGAAAGACCTCAGGATCAAGTATATTCTAATGACCCCGAGACCTCTAAATGCTTAGGACCTGACTCTCAATATGAACCGGTAAGAGATGGTAAAGAAGAAATTTTGAAAACCAACCACCATCACTGTTATAGTGATACTAATACCATGGATTCGGGATGGCAAAGTGGGTCTGAAAAACAGGTTACAGACTAATTTGGTCAGAATTCAGACTTTTTATTGCAGAAAAGTTTTGAGTCAAGTTTTCTGACTGGTTGCAAAAATATAAGAAGTGATGAGACGTGTAAATGTGTTCTGGTGCTCGTATGTATGTGTGAGGTAATCTATGGAATTGCTGAAACTATAAAAAAAGTTCTTTATTGCATATAAAACGACGCACTATAAGACGCACAAGTTTACCAATGAAAATCTGTTTTGCAGTATGTTTATAAAATCACACTAAAATACTGTAATACGGTTTTTTCTTTAAAATATTTAGCGAGACAATGAAAACTAAATATTACATTGTACGCACAACCAATAACAACAAAGATTTTGAAAATAGGAACACTCAAAATATAAAAATTCAACATTTATTTAAGTAACTTGTCTAGTACTCTCGGTCATGTGTTCTATGTGCTGTGCTAAAAACTATGGAGTATTTGTAAATGATAGACGTATTACTAGATGTTAAAATTATTCCTAATATCCTGTACTTTGTCATATAATTATGTTGATTATAATTATTTTCTTAAAAATATTCCTTAGCTATCTTATTTATTGATTGTGCATTTAATTCACATTAAACGTTCATTCATTTTCATTACCATTCATTCGTTGCTCACCATTCATTCACCCTAATTTTTATTGAACATCCATTCATTAACCGCTCATTCATTCATTCACAATCCATTACTCATTCGTTCAATCAATAAATTAGTTTGTGAAGGAATAAACAACGAGAATTGATAAATACATGGTGTTGTATTTTTGCTTTTATAAAAACTTGTGAAAAACTTGCCGTTTCTCGAATTTAAAGTTATAAAAATATTTTTTAATCATAAAAATGTACCTATACCTAATTATGCAAAAATTGTAAGTGTGTTAATAACGCTCTCTAAAAGTAAAATAAATGTACCTATTGAGATTATCGTTTTGTATTTAAAACACTCGAATTTTTAGATCGCGTAGTAAAAGTTTTTAAAATATGTATTTTTATTTCAATGATAGATGTTATTAACTTTATCCTGAATAAAAACTTTGGGACAACGTAAAGGAAAATAAATTCTGACTAGATTTGTAGCTGAATATTTAGTAAAAAACTGAAAAAAAAAGAAAAGATTTGTCAAAATTATGTCCAAAAACAAATTATTTTTTCTCTGTAACAATAATGTTTCTGCCATTTTTTCGTTTTCTTGCCAAAATGAGTCATGTATTGTTTCTAAATGGTTCAAGCAAGCATTTATGGTTTCTTTTCTTCAGATTTGTTTATAACTAACTATAATATTTTATTTAAGCTTAGGACTGTATATACCTACGTGCAAGTGAGAACATTGTTGATTTTCGTATTTTGAATAAGAAAATACTCCATAAACATCGTGCCAAGTAGAATAAATTAATTCTGAATATTACGCAAATATTTTGTTTTGAAATTAATTTTGAAAAGCCTTCACATAAAAAAACTGAAATGACTTACCACAGTATAGATTCTATCTGCATTTGCCGAATAAAAACAAAACAAAAGCACGATTTTTACTGATTTTCTACTGCTAAAAGTTAAAACAGCTGCTAAGTAGGTATGCTCGTTAACACGAAAACGCTTTATAAAACTAGTTTCAATCAAAATATAAAAAGTTTTATTACACCAATAAAATGACCAAACTACGATAACTATGATTGACATTTTTACCCAACTGTCCAAGATGGGTAAAGGTTCTAACTATTTGTGAGGTACCAATGATTCTGTTGAGAAATGAATTACCTTCTAAAAACATACCTTGGTATATTTTGTAGAAGTGGCTCATTTCAATCTATATTTTTATTGTTAATGTCTCTTTTTGCATTTTTGTATTCATCCGTCCACTCATTCGTTCATTCATTCGTTTATTTCTTAATCACTCTTACATTCACACCTTCAATCATTCATTCATATTTAATAAAAAAAAACAATAAAAAATCAAGTACCTCATATTAAAATAGCCACAAGGCTATTTCCCTAATAGCCTATTTAAACATCAGTTTGCAAAAAAAGTTATTTTTATTGAACAAACAAGTGTTGCCATAATGGTTGTTTTCTTCCATTTAAATTAAAGCAATAAGTTGTACATATTTTATAATAATTATAATTATGTGTAGTGTAATTTTTTGTCTATTATTGTGAATTATGCAGTAATATTTTAGTAAATAAATTTTAAATTGAATACTTACCTAATTTTCAATTATTTTAATTTTTTTATAAAATATGTTCAAAAATTATATTTTTTTCTTTATTATAATATTACTGCATATAAACTTCGTAGAAGCTAGAAAATTTGTCACTGTAATGCTAATATGGAATTGTTTTTTATTATTATACACGTATACAGGGGGTGGACACGATTTTCTACCAAAATTGTATGTAGTAAAGCCAGCCTTCCATGAAGTGATTTTCATAGAAATATTGCTGATACTGATTAAATAAATAATAAAAAACGGTTTTTAACGGTTCTCGTTTTTAATCGCCCTGTATACATGTTGTCTACAATTGAACATTTTGTGTATATTCGTTATACTCGTATTCTAGTGTGTTAGCGTAAACATAAGTTTTTAATGTTAATCTATATATTTGTTTACCTTGTTCCAACTTTTATGAGAAAAAAAACAACTTTCCTAAAAATTATGTCAAAAAATCCAACTTATTTCCAAACTAAAAATGAGTCCTCAATTTTATTACGATTATTAACTATTTTTAATAACTCGACGAATTATGATAAAAAATAATAATTATTAAAAAATATTGTATTGTATTGATTATAGTTGTGATTTTTCATTTACTATTAGATTTTAAAGTTAAGGTTATTTTACTTGCTGTGTACCTATATTGTTAGATCGATTTATTGATAACGGTTCTATTAAAAGACTGAAATCTTAGTTATTTTCTTTTATTAATACTTTAATTCCTGTTTTTGACACCAATCACTAAGGATTTTTAATAAAACTACAAAATAATTTCGAAAATATTCTTTATTTATTTAATTTTTATTCCTAATCAATTTCTAATCTTACAGTTAGGCGTAGGACCCTTTTTACAAATTTTCATGACGCGATGTTGTTATGAAAAACCCTGTCCACCTGGATGAATCAATGGATTTTATAAAACCCCAAAACCATGATGTATGAAAATGATAAAAATCCTATAAATAAACTAGCAACTTTGTAAACCTTCGTTGGTCACTTCTAGTTTCTTCCTAAACCCTGATCATTAAATAGGTAACGAGATAATTTTACCCCTAATAGGCGACTCCAAAAAGTACTTAAAATCCAAAAAAGAACATTATACATAAAAGTACTTATCGAAGTGAAGCCAAAAATACGTTATTTCTAAAAAGGGTCCAAAAAGCTTATTCGAAATTGGAATCACGAAACGTGTCAGTATTGCAAGCACCAAAAATATTAAATTATTTAGTAAAAAATATGGCCGAGGATAGAGTTTTTTAAATCTTTATTTATTTTTGTGATGAATTGTAGTCATATTTTGTGATTTCAGTAACTTCTTTGATGAGAGGTATATTACTTATTTTCAAAAGTGTATCAATTTATATTTATACAAAGCAAAGAAATAAAAAATACCTTTTGGTAGATGTTGCCAGTTAAATCGATAATTATATTTGTATTTCTTCAAGATAAAAAAAATATATATGAAGCTTTTACAAAAACACACAGAGATCTTATCGTAAGTGCTATGTTAAAATATTCACAAATATTGGACGGAGGCTATCTATGGAACAGTTATCATAAGACTAGTGGGCTTAATGCGGCTGCATTACGATTTAGATGAACGCACATTATTTACAAAACTATTGTAGGTAAATATTTATATGCAGAAATATCATTGTTATTATTAAAACCCACAATGTATACAGGTAAAGACTTGTGGGAGGTAGAAGTCCAGCATTTTTAGATTGTGACGAGGCAGCGAGATATTTAAAAAATACAAAAAAAACGGTACAGTTAAAGTATCGCGATAAAGTCACCTTAAGACTTAGTGGAAAAAAATGGCCTACTTTACGTACAGGCCTAGGTCTTTTTGAGTGATTATTTTGCGTCTTTTTAAGAAAATAAATATAATGTGCGTGTAAATAATAATAATGTGCGCTCACCTTTACACTGGTATTAAAATCATTAAAATCTAAACTAAATTAATTACGTTAGAATAACTTTGCTATAGTTAAATCACTTTATTTTATTCTAAATTCAATGTTAAGTGTCTACGGAATGGTTCAGAGCAATTATTAATCACATAATTAATTATTTAATTAATATGTACTTGATTTTATTAGTTTTTTTTTTGCTAAAATATTAAGTTTTTATGTACTTTAAAACAACAGTTTTATGAATTTGTAAATATGGTATAAAAACTCAATTTATAAATCTAATCAAATTGTAGTTAGTTCCAAAATTCACCACAACCAATGGCGCTAGCATCGACTGTCAATCTTCAAACTTTTAAAAAAGAATTGCCAGTTGAAAAATTTCGTAACTTTTAGTTATTTATTTTGCCATGTTTTTACAGGTATTTTACTTGAACAAAAGAAGCAAACTAACTAAGATTACTAGACTGCTAGTTAGATAACTAGCTTTGCTTTCAGTGAATGTTTCTTGTTCGTAAATGAGAACGTTTTTGGAAGTCTGCTCGGCAACCGTCGCCGGAGTGCCGTCCATGTCTCCTAGACGCTGGTTCGCTACTTTCAAATTCTTCAAGAGGGCTAGTACGTTTTCTGTAAAAGATATAAGAAATAATATTAGTCAAGTCACAATTATAATGCAACGCCATCGTATTAAAGTACTGATTAAAGTATACACCAACAAGAATAAAAAAGAAGTACCAATACATTGTCATCGGTTTAACTTTACTCTGTGTTTATTTATAAGAGCCTTTCGCTGTCAAGTTTTAATCGGCCGATAGTTCGATATGGCTTATCAATCAGTGAAAAAGAAAGATTGATCGGATTCACGATTACTTTCAAAATAAACTGCCTTAGGTTAAGAATCAGCTCATTTCTTCTCTGTATGAGAAGACGACAAAAATAAATTACAAGTATAATATAATTAGCTGAATGACCATTAAGCTAATATAAACAACCTATTTTTAGTTATCAAACAAATAAATGCAAATGCTGAGAGACTTTTAAAAGCCATCCATTTTAATTTAAAGCGAATAATTTTGTGCTCTACTGTAATAAATTTTAATCTACGTAGATAAGAGCTTTGAGTCATATATCATGCGAGCTTTTTGCGGTCATGCTTTCATTTGTGACATACTAGCGAATTTAAATATGAATTTGTTGTCTGGTTGGAATGTAACAAATTAGGTAAACTGTACCACACGACAAAACATAGTGATTTTGTATACCTACTTTCTTTCAAAAAATATTTTGCTAATAAGCTATAACTTTATGCATACAAATTTTGAGAAAAAACTTTATTTACGATGATCTCAATGTACCCGAATTATTCACGATTGCCAGTTTGCTCAATGACGATTGAGTGTCCAATGCTTGTTAGTCACCAACTTCCGGATTCCGGGTTGCTATGTAAAAGCTTCTTAAAGCGATTTCGGGCTTAATATTAACGAGGCAGTTTATTCACAGAAACTATAAGAAGATAACCAACCTGCTTCCCTCTGTCCATCCTCAAAGTCGACTTTAATGAATGTGGTGAGCGAGACTTCGTACACCTTGTTGCTGTCTGCGCCCGCGCTGATGGAGCGTCGTCTGCGACCGTACGCTATCTGGCCGTTACTGCATTGTACCTGGGGATGTAGGGGGAAGAATGTTACATTTTGTGGGAGATGTGATGGTTTCTTTGAGGCTATAAATAAAAAGAACAAGTCTATAGGTTGATAAAGAATGCGTAAAGGAAAATAAAACATATAAAATTCATTATATCATTAAAACTCTTGGTATGGTATGAATGACAGCTCCTACCATCATCGACCTGAGAGTCCACTACAATTCGATTACGAATCAATTACGACTCAGCCTAAGTATTTGCGGAATGCCCCATGTGCTTCAATCGTAATTGAGTCGTGATTGAATCTTAGTAGGATATCAATCGCATGTCACTTAAGTAAAATTAGCTGAATCGAGCCTCCGGTATAACCTACATTGGACACCGGTCTAATATTGATACACAAATTATTTTAATGTATATAATATGATATGAAATAATATAGACCGTTTAACCTACTCACCCCTTGACACTTATCGAGGCACACAGTAACAGTTCCCTTGAACTGTACGTACGTGGTGTCGGGGAACTTGAACGCCTTGAACTTGGCCGTCAGCGTGTCACCGTCAGCCGTCACGAAGTTCTCGAACAGGTACGTGTCTACTGAGCAGCTGGAGAAAAAAGAAAAATAGTAAGAAAGGTCTTAGAAAATAATTATAAGTTACAACGCTGACTCTCTCTCAAACTCATCGTCTTTCTCAAACTCAGCCTCGGTATCTCACTCACTCACTCTTTGCCTCTCTTACTCTCACTCACTCGATCTGTCAATCTTATTCTCTCTTTCGCACTATTTTTCTCTCAAACTCAGTTTGTGTCTAACTAACTTGACTTTACAAGAACCTGTTAAGTTATAAATTAATAAATAAAGTTTTATAACTTTTTTTTTATTTGTTAGGAATAACAAACTTCGGTATATTACACAGTAGGCACACAATGTAGAGCTTATATTAAAAGTAACAAATATGTTACTGTTAGCTGCCAGTGGTTACATAGAGGGCACTAGAAACGAGCGACCATAGACACCCCGCCATTCAGCCGTGCAACTCTGCTTGGAGGATTCTTTTTTGAACGTCATTGTGACAAGACATGTTATAGTTTGATAGGAATACGATTTTGCCGCGCTTTTGTCTTAGTTGATTTTCATGTTAAAACTATTTCTTGTTATTTTCTCGACCAGACATTACAATCAAAACCAGCTTCCTCGTAACCACTTACCCATTCAATATGATAGTCTCCTGCTGTTTCCCAGTATCAGTGACGTGCATGTAGTTCACCAGTAGACCGTAGATCGGAGCTGACTTGTCGTTGAGGAATATCTCCATCGTCAGCGGCGTGCCAGGGGTTACTGAGATCTCGCCTGATACCCTGGAAAGTATAGAAATAGATTCTTAGTTATAATGTTATACATATATAGGTTTAAAAAATATAGGCATTGGTGAAAAAAAAATATACTTGATTCTTCTAGATAATATATTTTTGTTTGTTTTCTGGACGGAACTTTACCTACCCACTCTAACGTCCGGGCCGCGCGACCGTTTGTCTCTCTAACGTCCAGCCGCGCGCGGCACCCGAACCGCGCGCGACTCGCAACTTTGTCGTAACAAAAAAGGTTTATAGCTAATGAACCGTAATGGCTAGAATAAAGAAAAAAATACGAAAAAAAAGGTTGAAGAGTACAGATCAAAGTTAATGATATTTTAAAATCGTTAGTTATAATCTTTGATACTAAAATCCGGGTTAAACATGATTTTAAGAAGAAAAAACACATTTATTTCTACCATTTTAAAATATAAGACACAACTGTTGCATATTTTATCAAAAAAATAATTTTAGAACAAACTAGGCTTATTACCCTTTCGTTTGATGTATATATGATTATATTCGGTTAACTCTAAGTATTTTAATTAAATGGAAACAAAACACTACTCCTCGTAATTTTACCGCGTTGTCTCCCGCGCTCGAGAAGGCTATTACGAAATTTTCAATGAATTTAGTATATTTCTCTTTGAAAAATGTATTATTTTGCTTATTACGATATTAGATATAATATTTTAATGCAAAGTATGTAAAATATGTATAAACAAAACTAGGATTGGCCTACGACCTTGACTGGCCATTTTTTCGAAACAACAATCGTTTGAAGTTAAAATTAGACTACATTTATCAGCTAAAACTGTGATATTTAAACATCATCGTAAAGCCCAAATCTTCTAGTTTATTTTGATGTATAACACTTGTAAAATAACTAAAACAAAACGACATAATAGTTGACACTTATAAAAACACTTAACGAAACGAACGTCAAACGCGTGAACTGAATTTAAAAAAAAAATATTTTTTTTGTCAAAGCTTATTACACTACCATCTCTTATTTTTTCGTCTAACTATTTCATCAGCTGTATAGATAATCTGTCAAAACTCAACAAATAATACCGAATTTTAAATTAGATGGAGTTAAACACAATTCGACGCTTTGGATACTATAGTATCCATGGGCGTATGACGCTACTTTTTTCTTGGATACCGTACTATCCACGGACGTCAGAGTGGCTATATAAGTATTTTTGTGCAAATATCGGAAACTAGCTGTTCCTCACAGTTCCAACTGCGTTCCGAGGTAACTTCTTCTCGCACTAGGATGAAAAATCGCCTGTATCTTTTCCCAGGGTTATGTGTATAGGTACTTACTGTATTTCGGTTCAGTATTTTTGGCGTGAAGCGCTACCAGCAGACGGACAAATAATCAAATAGAGAAACTTTCGTATTTATAACATATAATTATGTAAGTAAGGAGTACCTAAGGATTTATAAATAACGTAAATATTAAAAAATAACCAACGAATTCAAAGTCTCAACTACTCACTGTTTGCCATTCTGCTTGACGATGGCTCCAAGAACTGGTTCGGGAGCTTTTCCTTCTTCATACCTCGTGATGTTCAGCACACTGAAAACGAGAATATTAATTAAAGCATGGCTCTAAGTATATCTTGGACACCAATAACAGTGTTTCGGAGGCCACGATAAACTTTAGGTCTCGGCTTTCATTGAACATCTTTGACAGTCGTTACGGGTAGTCAGAAGCTAGTACGTCTGACAACCAGTCTGACCATGGGTTATCAGGTTGCCCGGGTAACAGGGATGAGGGAGGAGGTTAGATAGGGCAGTCGCTCCTTGTAAAACATTGGTAGGTACTCAGCTGCATCCAGTCAAACTGGAAGCCGACCCCTATATAGTTGGGAGAAGGCTAGGGGATGCTGATACAGTGGTTACACTTACTCGGGCTCATTGAAGTCGAGCGGGAAGGGCGGCACGTCGCGCTTGGTGAGCGCGCGCAGGCGTCCCTCCAGCACGCAGCGCGCGCGCACAGTCTCCACCTCACCCACTGAGTTCTCTATCACGATCGTGCTGTAGAAACTGCGTTTGCCCTGGAAATGGAGAAGAAGATTTAATTAAGCTACTTCACTACATAGTATAAAACAAAGTCGCTGTCTGACCCTGTATCACCATGTATACCAAAATTTAAAACTACACAACGGATTTAGATGCGGTTTTTTTTAAAGATTGAGCAATTGAAGAGGATGGCATCCGCGCGAAGCCGGGATGGGTCGCTACTTTATAAGAATACATACATATGTTTGGATGTTTGTTCATCTTCCACGTAAAAATACTGGATGAATTTTGAGGAAACTTGCCAGTTATGTAGCTTTCATTAATATTTTAGAAAAACATTTCGTTTCTAGTATTTTTTTTGTTTTTACTAAGATAGTTGTTTTATCATTATTGTAAATAAGTCAATATCTTCGCTTAAATAAATCTCGCACCAATTGTAATATACGTAATAATTAGGAAGGAGTAAACAAGGAGAAAATTTTTGCCTCCTTTTGCCTCCACGAAGTATAGACGTAACGCGTTCTTCTCACGTAGTGCACGTAGTTTTAATTCACTACCGCGGGATCTCGACATAGACCTTTTTTGCACAAATTCTAACGTAGTAAGGCGACGTTTGGCAAAACTGTTCTTTTGCGAATGATTTTAAATAAAATTGTAAAAAATGTAACTGGCTAGCAATTTACTGTAATCAAACTGAAGGTATCTAGGGTATAAAGACTGTAACATTATGTTAAATTGTTAATATGTTAAATTATGTTATAAAGACTGTAACATATTGTTGTAAATATCGATAGGTTGAAATTATCTGTGGAGGCTTGTTGTTGGCAATTTAGTTATATAATATGTTACTTATAATATTGTGATTAGTCCGTAAGCCTTCTCTAAGAATAAATAAATAAAAAATAAATAAAATCCTGGGTATTATAAATCTACATCTTGTGATAGGCAGGATTTTTGAATGCAAATCAAGGACATACATAGGTACTATATCTTAGGAAAACAAAGACTAGAGTATTCCAATCTTACCCAATACTTTGTGCAACGTTGAAGATTAGATCCTACATGCTACCAAACACTATTATATAAATACAAAATGTATCATAGCATATTATGCTTGTTGCTACAAAATTGCTTATACATCTAAATATACATATTTACATATGTAGAATATCTATATTTAAATAGGTATTGCTTGGCCAGCGGAAATACATTAGGGCTTACGTTACGGTTTATAAGTTTTGCAATGTTAGCAAAATTATTACCAAGAAAATAATGACTGGGCAGATTGGTTTTTGCTGAGTTTCTCTACGGAAATACTTAGTGTAGAATAATATTTTACATTATAAACGTTATAGCCCACCGGATTAGCAAGCTGAAGTGGCAATAGGCAGGACATATTGCACGCAGAGCAGATGGCCGATGGGGTCGAAAAGTGTTAGAGTGGAGACCACGGACTACCAAGCGCAGCGTAGGACGTCCACCAACAAGGTGGACATACGACCTTATAAAGGTCGCCGGAAGACGCTGGATGTAGGTTGCTTCCAACAGGTGTCTGTGGAGATCTAAGGGGGAGCCCTATGTTCAGCAGTGATCGTCCTATGGCTGAGATGAGGAATACTCACAGTGTTGGTCTCCAGCACCCTCATGACAGCGCAACGGTGAGGATCCTGCAGGTCCAGCACGAACATGGCGGTGTTGCCATCCATTTCTGGCTGACATGGCTTGTAATCTGAAAGAACAAGGAAACTTATAAGGTCTATCTTTTTCGTTATTTACACAAACTGTACATTAGATTTTCATTTTTCCAAAAAAAGAAGGCAATGCCGCCATTTGGTACACTGCCGAGTGACAGCGATGACGACCAATTTTTCGAAAAAAATTAGTTTTAAGTATTTTTTACCCGGTTCCAGTTACCCGGGTAACCCAATACCCCTTGGTGAAACTGGTTTCAGACTTACAGTGCTGCGAACTCCCCGTAGAAACTGCCAAATGTCAATGACAGCATGTTGCTTAGACAAAGAAAACAATATATAACTTCTATCCCACTCTATATTTTAGAACAATTTCCTCAAAAACCGTTACATAATGCTAAAATACAATATGTTATAAAATTCCCTATTCCACGACACTATTTGCGATTCCCGTCACGTCCTGTTATAATTGAGTCGGGTCCCGGCGCACGAACTCACCAGGTTGTGTACATATTAATCAAGACATTGTTAGCTAGGACCTATGCTGATTGTCTCATGTGTATAGGTCTTTATATAGCTGTGATGTGAAAGTCCCTTAGGATTTTTGTGTGTTTAATTAATTGTGACAAACAACTAGGTATCTTAAGGAAGCAGACCCTTGGGGAAGGCCGTTGTCCAGCAATGTACATCTTAAAGCTGTGACGATGACGTTATTAAGTAGATATAGACAGTATTTCTTAACCCCCGTCGAAAAAAGGGGTGTTATGTTTGAACGCTATTTGTGTCTGTCTATCAGCCTGTTTTTGGCAAGTGCTGGTGTGGGGCGGTTCTTGGACAAATTTCATCAAAATAGGTCCAACATATTAGCTTTTAAACACCAGTGTATCCCAACTAAATAGTTTACTTTTTAGTGCAGTTCACTTAGCGAGAAACTTTCTGAATTCCCACATTATGTCTTAATCGTAATCCTTTATTTCCTACTAACTTTCCCGAAGTCATCAATCGCAACAATTCAATATATTGAGTGTCTATCAAAATTCAGCCATATTGATTTATCTGCTGTCTGTGCAATCCTATTGAGATGTCTATGAACGTCCAAAATGGCAGAGACGGTTGATTACACAACTATTTTGAAAAATAAGTTAGAACGTGGAAATATTATAATTGGAAGTTCGGAACATTCATTAAAAAATAAATAGAAATTCTGGTTTATTTTGCTTTAGCTAAGTATGTATTTAATAATATCAGCTTTCGTCAGCGGTTTTATGAACTGCTCTACACAACCGGATAGCCTCATGGTTCTCCAGGTAATGACCTTTCAAATCGGTCAAGTTTTAGCCCGTTTAATCAAACAAAACTTTTCAGCTTTATAATATTAGTTCTTATGATACACCTTTTTTTAAAAAAAAAAACACACTTTCTAAACTGTTGTTGTTTAACAGTCGGTAAATAGTGACACAAAATAGAATACAACAAAAAACAAAAAATAAGCTACTTCAAAACCAAGTTCAAGAAACAAGTGAATTCACGGAAACAGCCAGTATAGCTACAATATGTAAATGTTTGACACGAAAATTATTACCCCATTGTCCTAACAAGAAGAGCTCTCATATTTTCACAAAATTTCACACAATTTCTACTTCAGAATACAATATGGCTGACAATGCTAATTAGTATGCGAAAGAGTGGCTTTCACTTTTCCTAAGAGTGGGTAATCCACACGGCAAACTTTTAGTCGGCCGATAGTTGGTTTGGGCTCATAAATCAGTATGAAGATGAATGGTAGTACGCACATTACAAAGATCAGGTATTTAGCCGGTATCAGACCGACTGAAAACTTTGCTTGGATTTAAGCAACGATTTTGACTGTTTAGTCTACAGTGTGTGAGTACTCCTGCGTAATATATGAACAAAGGATTTAGTGTAAGACTAGTTGAAGCACGCGGTTTTACTTGATGAATTTATAAGTAAGGATTTGAAAGTGGATAAGGAGTGTGAAAATTCATCATCCTCCGAGCCTTTTTCCCAAAAGAGTCGTGTGTTACAATTCTGTTGTAATAATGTAATGGCGTCAGGGCGAGTCCACAAAGGCAGTTTCGGGGACACATTTTAGAAACGTTCGCACGCAATTATAAGTAGAGTAGACCAAAAGAAACATTTGTGTGTTTCTAAGTGCTGGACACCGATGGCATCTCGCTCATGAAGTATTTAAAAAAATATACCACAGAGACACGAAAAAGTAAGACTTATTTAAGCTCAGGTATATCCTTGCCAGTCGTTACAGGTAGTCAGAAGCCAGTAAGTCTGATACCAGTCTAACCAAGGGGTATTGGGTAGCCCGGGTAACTGGGTTGAGGAGGTCAGATAGGCAGTCGCTCCTTGTAAAACGCTGGTACGCGAAATTGCGGTTTGACTGGAAGTCCCAACGTAGTTGAGAAAATGCTCGGGAAATGATTTAAACTCAGGTTAGGTTATACGCTATGAGCAAGAAGTACTCCTATATAATTGTGATATCGTTGAGGCTTACCTTTAAGTTGTTCCAGGTACGTGATGCTCCTGTCTCCATCCATAGGGATCGTCACCTTCATCACTTCGGGAGTACACTCCACCTTCGACCTGGACCCTGAAACAAAAGACAAAGTTTATTAGGTTTTATTATACTTTCTGCATTCATTTTTCATTTGGCCATAATTATTTGATTCCTAATTAATTAAGTTTCTATAATTATTTTGGAATGGTACAAACAATTCTTTACAATAAATGTTATCTTAGGGTATTCCTTTTTGGCTACGGGATTGTTCGTAAGAGTTACCGCGGTCCAGGAAGAAAGAGTTCAAGAAGGAATATGTTGGGGTTTAGTCAGTAAGTCTGACACTCCCTCACGCTGTACCAACAGCGGGATTCAGAACATTTGATGATTTCCCATAGAAAAAAGATACTTTTTTTGCGATTTACCTAACGACTTCTTACGTGACAGATTCGTTATATAAGTAGAAGATCGAAATAGTTACGTCGCATGTTTACATACACAGATGCGATGTGCATGTGTATTACTGCGTTTACCCGTATCCCACATCGCGCACATCCTAATCCTAATCCTAACTAATATTATAAATGTGAAAGTAACTCTGTCTGTCTGTCTGTCTGTCTGTCTGTCTTTCTGTCTGTCTGTCTGTCTTTTCTTCACGCCTATACTACTGAACCGATTTGTGTGAAATTTGGTACAGACATAGTTTGGAACTTGAGAAAGGACATAGGATAGTTTTTATTTCAAAAAAATATAAAAATAAAAATAAAATCTATTTCGGACATATAGCGCCATCTATTGGTCAAACCAAAAATCACTATTCCACGCGAACGAAGTCGCGGGCAAAAGCTATCCTAATCCTAACTAATATTATAAATGTGAAAGTAACTCTGTCTGTCTGTCTGTCTGTCTGTCTGTCTGTCTTTCTGTCTGTCTGTCTGTCTTTTCTTCACGCCTATACTACTGAACCGATTTGTGTGAAATTTGGTACAGACATAGTTTGGAACTTGAGAAAGGACATAGGATAGTTTTTATTTCAAAAAAATATAAAAATAAAAATAAAATCTATTTCGGACATATAGCGCCATCTATTGGTCAAACCAAAAATCACTATTCCACGCGAACGAAGTCGCGGGCAAAAGCTAGTCCTCAATAAATGAGTTATCTAACACTGAAGAATTTATCAAATCGGTCCAGTAGTTCAAGAAATTAATACGTTCAAGCAAACAAACTTATTATACCATGAAAGTAGTTCATTGTTTTCTCATTCTCATAGTCAGCTGAAAGTCTGCATTGTTTCGCAAACTTAAAACTTATCAAGCAGACGTTTCATAACTTCGAAAATATATTCAAAATATCACAAAGAACCAGGTTCAAGATGCAGCATTCCACAAAACAGATAAAATTCTCCCAATTTCAATTCGATTCAAAACACTCGTATTTAGGAAAGTCCAAAAATGTTGACCGTAGACCGGTTCGACTGGCGACTGGTTCTTTGTTTCTGAGGTCATTTCAATGCAAGTGTTATGTCATGCATTGTACAAGGTGAAGTTTTACTGACGAGGTATTTGTCGTTAAATACCTACGTAATTTTGCAGTTTTTGCTTTGTTGGCGTTTGTTTATGAATATTATGATGATGTTGATGTCTTCCTAGCTGATTATCGGCTATAGTGTCCTCATGTAAGGATGTAAGGACATATACATCCTTACTACAAAAACTTAAACATCTGTTGAACACTTGTGTAAAAAAACTTTTTTATAAAAAAATTAAACCGACTTCCCAAAACACTAAAAGTTTTTGTGGTACGACGCATAGTGATTTTGGTATTAGGTTTTTAACTAACGATCCATAACGCTTTTATGATGGTGACATCAGACTGACCTCTCTAGAGTGTCTCGCTAGTGTCTGTGTTTCTGTCTAGATCATGCATACATAAACGATACTTCGTGTGCATTCGTTTTAAGAATATTTGTTATATCTTTATGTATGTTTAAGTTTTTTATAGATATACATATAGTATTGTATACTATATTGATATGAATAATTTTATGTAGTAGTTTAAAAGTATTGTATTTGTATAGGCCCTAGTTGCCTGAAATAAATAAATTAAAAAAAATTAAGCATATTTAACAGTCTTTTGCTGGCATGGAACAATAGCTTTTAAACGGCAGAACAAATTCAGTTTGGATATAAATGTGACCTCCGAGATGCTTATAGGTTTTTTTCCGGTGCGTGCTGATTCAGAATCTAAATGAGCATAAGTCCTCGTCGACACAGCCGAAAAACGTCCTCTGCTGGACAGCTGTCTCCAACAAGTTTGGGAGTTTTGCCGGTGCGTTGGAGAGCGCAGTGTGGGATATGTTTAAGTTACGGAGATGCTGAAAAAACATCATCAACATGGGAGTCGTGGTGGCCTAGTGGGTAAAGGACCAACCTCTCAAGTATGAGGGCGCGGGTTCGATCCCAGGTTAGGCAAGTACCAATGCAACTTTTCTAAGTTTGTATATACTTTCTAAGTATATCTTAGACACCATTTACTGTGTTTCGGATGGCACGTTAAACTGTAGGTCCTGGCTGTCATTGAACATCCTTGGCAGTCGTTACGGGTAGTCAAAAGCCAGTAAGTCTGACACCAGTCTAACCAAGGGGTATCGGGTTGCCCGGTTAACTGGGTTGAGGAGATCAGATAGGCAGTCGCTTCTTGTAAAGCACTGGTACTCAGCTGTATCCGGTTAGACTGGAAGCCGACCCCAACATGATTGGGAAAAAGGCTCGGAGGATGATGCTGAGAAAACATAAGTGATCTATGTCGGAACTAATATATAAAGAGGAAAGTTTGGATTGTTTGTTTGCATGCATCGAATAGGTTCCGGATCTACTGAACCGATTTCTTTCGTAATTGACTTCTTGTAGTCGTCTAAATCAAGCAAGAAAATAAATACATTTAACTGTTAGGAAGCTAAACTATTTGCGCTATATTTTATCATGATACGGGAAAAAGTTTTCTCGGGAAAAACCGTGTGGAATATTTAGTTGTTAATAACTATTCTACCAATCTACTTGCAACCTAAGCCATTGCTAAACCACAAGCCGTGAACCTAATCCCACAAGGTGTGCGCAAGGGCAGCTAAACGCCATTATTTAGATAATATAAAGCGAGTTCACACGCGAGGTGCGCCGTCCGGAACGAGCGACGAACTGGCATCGCGATGGACCGTGTGGAGTGACCATTAGTTTTGGTGTTTTGAAATTTTTTTTGGAAATTGTGTGGTTGGCAAAAATATGCGTTAATTAGATATAGCTCGTTTTAGGGTCTGGGTTATAATCATTGTCTAACTAGCTGAGACTATAGGAGATTGGCTAGAATTTGTCTACTATCATTAACTGGGAGCCATAATGTTTAACACACTTTTCTTCTACCCTGTTCCCAAGTTATCTGCTTCCATACCTCTCTGTCAGCTGTCATATGAAAACATTACTCCCTTCTTATTCATGATACCTTTCAGGTAAAACAATTCATCTTTTCCTTGGTCCATCTCTTCTCCTTCACGCATCCAAATTAATATTTAACACACTCTATGTATCATTCGATTCACACGTTCTTATAACAAACCTTTACTATGATAGAGACTGACTTCAAACTCTTCGATCACGAAGATACTATTTAAAAAAAAATTAAAAAGGCATTTTAAAGTTTAATTAATGAAGATCAATCCTCTAAAACTCCTAAATCATGGTCACCCGACATAATCCAAAGAATGTAGCGATTCGACAAGCGATTCATTGCAAATCATTTAGGCTTCCGCGCTCATGTCCGACTTAATATAATATAGTGTGACCAGTTTTTGTGTTTCCAGACCCCTGCTGAGGTTAGCTTAGCTTTTATAGTTGTTTTTTTTTTTACTCTGGCAAGAGGTTAGAGTACCCGCATACTGCAAACTTTTAGTCGGCCGATAGATCGTTTAGGCTCATTTTCTGATCTCTCGCCGGTCGTGTCGGATTGCCGTACCATCGGGCTATGACAGTAAAGGAATAGTGAGTGCTCCTGTGTCTGCGCAAATGCTTGTGCTCTATAATATGTTCTGCGCAGCTGGCTGATCTCCTTATATGAGAACAGCCACTGCTGCCGAAATAGGCCTTGGACGCCATTAGGCGCCATTATAATCAGTATGAAGATGAATGGTAGTACGCACATTACAAAGCTCACGTATTTAGCCGGTATTAGGCCGACTGAAAACTTTTATTGGAATCAAGATTTTCTTAAAAAAAAAATTGCCAACCATCGGGTCAACTGTCGGCCGAATGTTTAGTCTACAGTGTGAGGGTATTCTTAGAGCCCTGCCTCACTAGGACGCCAATGGCGACGTCGCCGGCTACGTATCCAAGCAGTTAGTATTGAAATGTATGGAACCTAACTCACTTGGCGACGGTTTGGCAACGTCGCCAAATTGGATGCGTGGCCACGATATACATTTTGCTACGTGGCTTCTGGCTACTCTGGCAGCTTGGCGACGTTGGCGCGGTTGCCACTATAATGTACGTGGTAAAGTACACCTCCCTCACTCAGTCGCCAATGTGGTCGCCAGTCAGCGTGCAATTTCTTCAGCGACGATGTAAACAATTGACTGCCGAGACGCCATGGCCACTCGAATTGGCGACCTTTGGATGCCAAAAGTAGCCAGGCCTGCGTCGCTGGCGACGTCGCCATGGCGTCTTAGTGAGGCAGGGCTCTTACTCTACAAGGGGGGACCGTGAAGCGTAAAGCCCTAGGTGTAGGTTACAAGGTAAGAAAAAAAATATTAGTTTTTTTTTTCTGAGGTTTTTATGTAAGATTTATGGGAATCTGGTGCTGTGGGTGTGAAGAGAAATTCTTTCGTTTTATTTTTTTAGTTGTAATTACTTTATTGGCTGATGCGTAGACGTACTTAAGTACGTTTTTATCAATTTATGCCTACTGATATTTACCAGAAAAACCTCTACCTCTGGAGGTTACCTCTTTCTGTTAATCTTTCATGTTAGGCTAAATAGAACAGAATTTGGAGAATGCCTAGCATAAGTTTTCATTGATTTTTTTACCTCTAGTTCGTTGTTCGAATTTGCAAGCGAAACCGCGGGAAACAGCTAGTTAATTATGTAGACAAATTATTTACCGGCTCGTATTTTCCTTCACACCATTTTCACAACAAAAATGTGAAGGGAACTTCAAAAATATTTATAACAAAGTTCGCGGAAATTCCTGATTCATGGTCACAGCAATCTAACCAAAGAATTCTAACTTCATAGTTAGACATAACATTAATGTTTAATTGGAAATCATTAAATTTCAAATTCTATGCTTCCGTGTTTAGCTCACTTTTTATAGACTAGCTTTTGTACCTGGCTTTTGCTGTATTCTGGAACTGTGTATATTTCTATTTTTGAGGATTCATGATTCAGATCTCGTCGTCTGCCAAGCTTTTTTTCAACCAAATATGTATGTTGGGGTCGGCTTCTAGTGTAATTGATGCAGCTGAGTACTAGTGTGCCACATGGAGCGACTGCCTGACTGACCTCGTCAACCCAGTTATCAGACAACTCGATAGCTCTTGGTAAGACTGGTCGTCAGACTTCTTGGTTTAGAATGACTACCGAATCTGTTGAAATGAAAATTGAGAAATACTCTTCACGATAAGATGGCCACCCATCCGCGGACTGACCTTGCTTAACGTTGCTTACTCGTCCGTCTTGCCGTCCGAGCGTCGCCCAAAGGTTGAATTAAAACTTTGTTGAAAAAATATAAGTCGTCCAAAGATTGGTTGAAAAAATATTATTCAGTCTTCATTACGAAGTCCTCAGTGAATATTGCAAGATTAATCGCGCCATTAAATACTCTTAATGACCCTGTATTTCAAAACTTCTTTTTTCATTTGACGTTTGTTACTTCGGCTTAAAACGGTAACTTTTACGCGTAAACCCGAGGGAGTTAAGTAGTTTATTATGAACTATAAATTATTCACACATAGTGAGCTTTTGTGAACGTGTAAAAACTTTTTGAAATTGGTCCTTTTTTCGATCTAGAGGTAATATGGCGGATATCGTCAGGCCTCATAAATGTTGGCAAACGAGCCCTGACGGATAATCTTGAAAGTTTTTCACCCTTTTAAAGAAGAATTTATGCGAGGCCTTCGGTTATGACCTCGTACGAGGCGTTCGCGAAACTTTGAGAAGATTTTAGTCAGTCCTATTGAGGGGTGTTGTAAGTTTGATATATGTCCGTCGGTTGAAAAGCTTTTTTTATACGGATGAATCGATATGAAAGTTAGTGTAATCGAGGTAGTTCTTAGAAGTGATTAATAATGAAAATCCTTCTACTATTGTATTTCGACGATCCTAAAAGTTTCTATGTTATAGATGGATGTTTGTTCCTATTTCACGCAAAAACCACTGGATGGATTTTGACGAAACTTGGCAGTAAAGTAGCTAATATCTCATATACCTATATCAAAAGCATATATAGGCTTTTAACTAACTGCGGGAAGTTAGAAGTTGCTTCTATTTATCGAGTAAGCTGCAGGTTTAATCACCTAACAAGCCCTAGTGTCAGAGTTTTCTCAAATTCGCCTGACGGACTCTGACGTGACTAGCAGTAATAACACCCCTTCCAGATTAAAAACGTAGTAACTTAAAAAGTATAGCAGTGATACTAAGATAGTGAAACTGATGTGTACGGAAGTGTACTAGACGTTGCGGTTCACGTAATATGAAGCGCTTTACATGCTAAAGAAATACGGAAAACTGAGCTGATATAAGCATTATTTTTATATTTAGCTGTTTTTCTAGCCCATCAATGTTACTTTTCTAAGATATTACGTAACTACTCCCTAGTATTTCCCGTGGACTCGCATATTACTTCTTCCAGATAAAAAGTAAAGGTGAATTTAATTTAAATCAGTTGTTTGTAGTACTTTTGGCCCGGCAGAGATAGACAGGACAGCGTTAGTTTCGCATTTATAATATAGGAGACGTAAATGACTGTTAACTGGTCATCGCGATGAAAATTGGACTTAAAAAGTCTAAAACCCGCACTGTGCATGTAAATATATGTATTTGTGTTTGGAATTTAGTTACGGACCGCCATCGAGTTTTGCAAAAACTGTACCTCTTGTCTTCTTGTGTGCATCTTGATTTTTACACTTATTTTCAGTTATTTCGCGTCAAAAATCCCACAGAACCTGTCCCGATGGCCTTGTTGATAATACTTTCATGTCTCAGCTATCAGCCGAATCCGGGCGGTTATCAGCCGAATCCAGACAGTTATCAGCCGAATCCGGCTGGTTATCTGCCGCGGTAGACCGTCAGGTTTACCCATTCTGGGTAGCCGCGGTCAGTTGTATTGTTTCCGCGTTGTTTGGTGTGGGGCATAAGCGGTAGCGGGAGTGTGAATATCTTTAACCTGTCTTCTACATATCTGCCTATATGTCGTTTCGTTTAGTGGAGATAAGAATTTGACGTAGGTAATCCCCATACAAGTAATGTCAAAGGCTTATCTCTAGTAATCATATCAACAGATCGTTGTGTTATTGAATTCATTGTTAGTGCAAGATTTTAAGTGTTTTTTATCTTGCAGTGAATACCTAATAAGTAGTGTCTGACAGTTGATGAGATACCAAATAAAGTTTGGTTCATTTATTCACTGGTAGTGAAATTGACTTGGATTGTATTCTATGTTAGTTTAGCTAAGATTCACTTCATTAAGATTAGTTCTGCAAACGGACAGTGTGGATTATTTGCTCATTTGGAGACAATTCAATATGCGATATCTACAGGACTTAAATCGATGCAGGAAGAAACAAGGGATGTTAAGGCAAAACGGAATACGTCAAGCTGTGATGTAGCCGGATGTTGTTGTTTTTTCAACCCTCATACGAGGAATACCCGATTCATGATTAAAATAATTGAAGTATAATACGAGTTAACCCGCTACCGCTCACACTTTACGCCGCACCCACAGTTAACATTTAACCCGTCGGACGCACAGATAAGGCGCGTCTCCGTATTTATGTGAGACTCAGGCTACGGCCGTAAATCCTTTCGCGACCCTTATGTGGCCGAATAAATTACTACTTATTCTTCCAACTATTATTATATTACTTATTTCTTCAAAAACTTAAATGGTGTTTGTGTGTTTGTATTAAGTTTATGGGATTGGTTTATTGAAAAGAATAGGTTTAAAGTGTCGTTGGTAGTTAGTTGAGTTTTCTGTGGGAATTTTCAGTTTGGTGGTGATTTTGGTGACCCTTTTATTTAGTTAGATAAATTCCGAATTACTTTTTGTTTATCGTTTTGACGGATTTCTTTTTCAATACTTTATTGATATTATGTAAGTATGTTTGATGTGAAAAATCTATGATTTCAAAGTTCGCATTTTAATAAAAACTGTATAGAAAATACTTAACCGATTTTTGTCAGTTCAACAAAAGTATTCAATTTGTCTACTTGTCAACTACCTATTTAAATATTTACTATTCATTAAGTGTCAAGTAACACAAAATTCGTGGCGGTTACATCAAAGCTCTATGACGTCACGGCCAGACGACAGTAATGTAATTCTACTCACGTAAGATGTCGCTTTTGCGCACCGCCGGATGCGCGCGCGCACCGACCGACTCCATTATAGAGCGCCGACCTATTTTATTGACTTTTTCTGTTTTAATTTATGAAAAGGGCTATTTTTTTTTTAGAATATTTTATGCTTGCTGTTTCACCCGGTTTCTGGGAGACCTTCTACCCGCTTTATAATGGTGAAAGATTTTTTAAAATTGGTTAAGTAGTTTAATTGTGCCCTTGCGGTACAAAATAATCTGTGGGATTTTATCGAAAGAGATACCTACCTTGCGAAGGAATGATGGGTTTAATTGGACATGATAGGTTTTAGTCAGTAAGAGTCTGACACTCCCTCACGCTGCAACCACAGCGGGAGGGGTCATTAGATGATGTCGCATAAGAAATGGTATAGTTCCCGGCACGTAACTTGGCAAGAATCGTGAGATGAAAAGAAGTCTTATTTTTTTCAAGCAGACATAATCGCCAATAAATTATGTCAATAACCATAGAATAATGCACAAGCAATAACAAGGACCACCTTTTTGTATAATTTAGTGCACTATGTGCGAGCTCACACTTATTAAAGGTCCCAAATCCTTGCCAAGTTATATGCCGGCTACTGTACAATTCGATCCACGCGACGAGCTCTTCCTTAAACCTCGATCTTCTAAACTAGATTACATAGAATTCCGCAAAACCCACTTTCGAAGTCAAGTTATAGAAAACTATGTCAAAAAACCATAGCTTCCCGGACGAGTGTCATCCAGAGCACGAAGGGTTCCGTAGCAATATCTATAAAACGGTCAAATAAAGTGGTTTGTAGTTTCATTTTGTGGTGTGACAGCCCCTGACATTCTAATATTTTATTCTAAATTTCAGTATTTGTTGTTATAGCGGCAACAATAATACAATCATTTGTGAATTTTCAACTGTCTAACTATACCGCTTAAGGCGACGAATTGGTAAACAATAATTCCATGACCGGCACGCGCACCTAAGGCGCCAAAAGGGGTCGGAGCGTCTGAGCGGGGCGAGGATAACAATACGCGCGCTAGCTTATAACTAAAAGTCGTAAGCGACAAAATGGTTTTGTAATTTTATTATTTAGAAATGATAATTTGATAAAAATTCCTTCTACAATTTTAAAGATTATGTATATACTCAACTACTAAAAAAGTTAAGAGGCTTAAATCGGTCCCGTTTGCCCATAATATGTGAATCTCTTTTTAAAAAGAGGTATGTTTGATATATTTTTCTCTGTTATAAAAGTTACCTAATCATGTTTTGAAGTCTAACAAAATAAGGTTTTTATCATGAACTTTCAGGTAACCAAGTTGTATTTTGATCCGTTTTGTATTTACTGAGAAAAATTGAGATCCTTGGCGCCAAAATTTCCAATTCGTCCTCTTAAGAAGATATAAGCCCGGTTTCGCTGGTTACCGATAAAGTGTCAGTTAGTTATCTGATAGTTAATGCTATCTGCAATATAATAATAACATTATAAAATAAAATAGATTGCTTGTAATTTATGCCAGGTATTGCTATCGTAGACCTGTGAAACCAAAAGTAGAGTTTAATTGTCAGATGAGTTGATCTGATCAGATCTGAACAGTCTGATGACGGACGGACAGACGGACAGCGAAGTCTAAGTAATAGGGCCCCGTTTTACCCATTGGGTATACGGAACCCTAAAGACCATAGGTTCCCAGACGAGTGTCATCTAGCACATGTATGCAGGTGACCAGTGCATGAGACAAACTGGTCCGACTCCATCCTACTAGGCTAATTGGAAATGCAGTTTTTTGCATACATTTTTTTAATGGTGTTCATTTGCATAGATATTGGATGGGTATACTTTGTATGGAGAGATAAAATATTTATTTCTGTTAGTTTTTGTTTGTTTGTTGTGGATTTGTTAACAGATGGCAGCCATTTTTTTGTGGGTGTGTAAATAAAGTATGTTTCACTAAGTGAGGATGTAATTTATACTGTGTTTGATTAATTGTTTTGTTTCAATTTTATTTAATTTATTTGTGTAAATATTTCAGAGATTATCAGATTACATCTAAACTACAACACTATCTCCAATAACAGATTATATATTTTATCCCATGTTTTTAACAAAATAAATTATCTTTTATCCGGGTCCGAAAAGTAGTGTCCACGACACGCGGGTGAAACCGCGAGACACAAGCTACTATAGAATATGGAAACTTGGAGACAAAAAGTAGATAGAAACATTATCATATGCCTGAGTAAAATAGTGTTGTAAATTACAATATTTTGTATATAGAGCGGTTGTTTATGTCAAAGGAAAAGGCTCAGCTGTAACGCCACTTTGGCGGTAGTGATGCGAAAAGTATCGATAGTTTTATGTGTCGATAAATTGGAGTTTTTAGATATACAATTAACATTTTTGACAAAATTATAAAATGCCCTTCATGAAGTCTGAAGGTTCAGTATTCGATGGTATTTTTGGTGTAAATTAATGGATACAGACATACCTACCTCATTTATATCGAAGGTTAAGGGTTGACAACAGGTTGAAAATATGTATGAACTTAATTTTCGTATGCTCTTAATCGTCATGCTTTATAAAAAACGTATTTTATAAAGCATGACGATTACCGATAGATTTTTTTTAAGAATGTCCCATCACTACCAATCCTTTCAAGACCGCTTTTATAACGTTACTTATCAACTAAGACTTTGTATATCACCTATATATTATAAGTATATATTTAATTGCTTAATATTTCTGGATTCTATCACGTCAGTTATCAAGAAAAGTAGTTTCAGTAAATGGGCTTAAATACTTTCTCTTTTCCTTACTTAATCAAAGTAAACCGTCTTTTACTATCATGGTTTAATAGAGAAGGTTGACCATGTTAACTTATCGTGTTGTAATTTTATAGTCAAGAGACTCAAAAAACATTTTCATTAGGTTTTTTTAACCCATATATGCCCAGAAGTTTTTTCAACACCAATTTTTTTTATTTTTACATATGTTAAGTATAAATGATCGCCGTGCATTTAGAGTATCAGCATAATTTGGGTCGTTATCGACCCTATGGGCATATATGGGTAATATATATATATATATATACGTAAGATATATACGTAAGATCGCCATTAAATAAAGTTTTTACAAAAATGTAACACAAAAAAAACACACGCCATTTTCAAAAAGTGACAGCTCAAAAATGTTGCCTCTAACAAAAAGAATAACAGTACCAACGAGGCCGTATGCCTTACCTTACGTATAAGGGAGTCCCGGGTCATAAAAATGCTTATGACTCAGGTGTAGGCTGCTATTAAAAAGAATAAATTAATTATACAGTATGTAGTTTATAATTAAAGTTATCTATACAGGTGGTTGGTTTATAGGTATGTAGGTTATGGGAACTCGTTGCTCTATGGAGTGACCACAGACTAGTAACTGGTTATTTTTATAAGCAAGGAGATCGCACCTGTATTTTGCTTAGAGTAAAGGTGTTTTATATATGTGTTGCATATACTGTGTATGTGTGCAGAAATAATAGTAGTTTTATTTAGATAAGGTTTAGGTTATTTTGTTTTAACAGGTCGACTTGTATGTAACTATGTATGTAATGGAATCTAAGATAACTAAATTAACCATCTACCAAGGATTGTAGCGTCGTGAAAATTGGCAGCTGTGTGTAGTTCTGATGACAATACAGTAATATGGGACTGTCGAAGTGGTCTGATGATGGAGCCGGAAGATAGGAACAGGAACTTCATGATGGAACATCGTATCATAGCTGTGTTTGGATTTGTCTTGTTTTCTGGTCTGATTATTGAACAGATATGCATTATAATCCAAACATTGAAATCAAGAATTATTTTTTTAATTATTTGAAACCTACATAGGTACGTAGGTACTTAAGCCAGAATTGTTTTAAGACCACGTTTTATAATAATGTGGTGTAAGTTTAATTCAAGAAACTTAGCTAGGTCTTACCAGCAACACTAAATAGGTGAAAGCTACCCAGCTTAACATAATTATTAACCTAACAGGTATATCTGAGACAGCTGTTGCTATTAGCCAGCATTATAACCTGCGAGCAAGGAAACTGGGACAACTATAACCGTCGTACCACATAAACTTTTAAAGCTAAGTTTAACACTTGTTTAAAAAAATGTCAGATGATGACGTTCAAATAAGGTCCATTTTGCAGCCACACTTTTTTTAGACAAGTGTTCGACACATGTTTAAGTTTTTGTAGTAAGACCATTAATGTCTTACCTTACTTACTTCTACTTGAACCTTTGACAAGTTTCCTAATATTTTTAGGTAAGAATTTAGTAGCACAGATTTAGGGACTAACTCTTTTAGTCCAAGCTTTTGGAACAGATATCCCAAAATTAAGGGATCTATTGATGATTTTAAGTTTCAATTTACGCTAAAAATATTTTTTCTTTATTTGCACATTTGGTGAAAATAGGTTTTAATACTCGATTCGAGATACTAAGCTATGTCTAAGTACACTAAATAGGAATAATTATATAATATTCTAATAATAATATACCTATAGTTTCTGTCTCTGGGACCCTAACCACCGGTACCTTGGACCCTGTGCCCGATATCGGTGGCAACCTATTTTTTATATTTTTAAATGGTTTTTATTTTTATATTCAATATTTAAAAATGTAATTAATAATAATAAATAATAAATAAATAAATTTCTTTATTTCAGACCATGGTGTCCATTTTGTTAGTAACAATATTCTTATACACTAGTGTTAGTAATGCTTACAAACTACCAGAAAACCAAAATCAAATTAAAATGTTTAAAAATAAATAAATGAAAAAATATACCTAGTAATAACAACATGATTATTAAGCTAACAGCTATATCTGAGAATAAGTGAGACAGCTGTGGCTAATAGCCAGCATTATGACCAGAGTACACTGCGAGCAAGGAAACTGGGACAGCTATGAATGTCTTAATTCCGTTGGTTAATCATGCGGTAGTCGTAAATATGAATAATATATATTATCCTACTAATACACTAATTACTTATATAATTACTAATCTTTTCTATAATATAACATAGAGGAAATATATTTTGTTTCTTTGTTGTAAGAGCTCCAAAACTACTGAATTGATTTGAAAAATCCTTGCACTATTGGAAAGCTGCTTTATTCGCGAATAATATTATGATACTAGCTTCTGCCAGCGACTTCGTCCGCGTTAGATTCGGACTTTGTGCAAAGAAAGGAAGAAATAATAATCACCAGCTTACTACTTAGCTTTAACCACTAAGGCTGCACACGCGACGGAAGCTTAAAAAATGGAGTAACTTCTCCCGATTTCCCAACATTTCCCATCACTGCTCTGCTCCTATTGATCGTAGCGTGATGAAAAGTATCCTATAACCTGCCCAGGAGTATGCAGAATATTTGTGCCAAGTTTTATTAAAATCCGTCGAGTAGTTTTTGTTTCCATAACGAACATACAGACAGACAGACAGACAGACAGACAGAAAGACAGACAGACAGACAGACAAAAAATTTACTGATTGCATTTTTGGCATCAGTATCGATCACTAATCACCCCCTGATAGATATTTTGGAAATATATTTAATGTACAGAATTGACCTCTCTACAGATTTATTATAAGTATAGATATTTAATCTGGACTTTCCAACAGTTAAAGATTGGTTTAGGGTTCAAACAAACTAATAAAAAAAGTTTCAATTTTTTGTATTAAAATGGATATAAGGAGTCAACTATCCATCATATATAAGTAAAAAAAAAACACAACTTAAAAAATCTATAAATAGAGGAAAATGAAGATTACAAATAACTACTTACATATATATACTTAGATATAAATGAGCTAACACCGTTGTAATCGTAAAACTACGAACAATTAACGAACGAACAGAACAAATCATAATAAAATAACACATCAAAATTCCATATTCTATAGATATCGGTGTCAATGTGAAGTAATCACGGAGCAAGGAAAGATGAACGGAGATGCCATTATGAAGGTAGGTCAGACGTCTTCTTCTAGCTCAAATACGTACGGTGGACATAACCAAAAGGATCAGTTACGAGTGAACCAACGCAGCGTTCGGGTTTCTTGAGACATCTATCGAGGATTATTGGTGTTACAAAAACCTGTAAGGGGTCCAAAATAAACGTGTAAGGGCGAAGACAGTAACATTCCTCGTCCCACGCATTTGAGCGCGCTATTTTCTTAAGAGATTTTCGGTTATGGCACCTCTGCTTGTCATTTTGTTCTCCATGGAAGTAATCAACACTAAAATCGATATTACATTCTAAAGTTTCTACATCACTAGTGTCGATAGTAAAACGAATCGTGGCACATCACTATGATTATAAAGGTTATTAAGTACCTATGTAAGTTATGATGTTAGAATCCAGGCTCAATTATTTATCGATTGCTCATCAGTTTTATCGACAGTAAAATAATTCCAAATACAGCAGTTTAATTAGTATCTATAGAATCCAATTGGACTTATGAAATTAAGGCTCGATTAGAACGTCACTAATATCGATAGTAAAACAAATCGTGGTGCATCACTATAGGTACCTATGTGGTAACTAGGGCCCAAGTTCCGCAACAATATAAACACCAGTTTTCTATACATTTTTATCTTTGCTATGATGTATTTAATTTTAATTTTAATTTAAATTACAAAATCTCCCTTAATTAATTCTAATCACCTAATGTTTATGTTGTCTTAAATTTTTAAGGTTGATACTAACCAAATATGTTAATACTACTCTATATGAGCTGTAATGTGTAGTTTTGTTTTGTTGTATAATTGTTATTGTCGATCGTTTTAATTTTGCCAATTTTTTGTAATGAGCAACAAACAACATTTTGTAAAACTGATGAAAAATTGTGCATGTGGTCATGTAGCCTTTAAGTAATTGTTACACTCATAAATGTTAAGAAGAAAGAAAGAAAGAAACATTTATTTGCTTAAAACATAGGTGGTACCCGGTTATTTTAAATCAAATTGTAAACGAACTGTGTAATCAATTGTTGGCTAACCAAAATAAATAAAAAAAAATCTTCGATTTTCATTCTAGATAGTTGTTTTCAGAAAAATAGACTTTTATGTTGTCGGTGAAAATGAGCTTAAGCATGTTGGCTCAACAAGCACATCACTAGTATCGATAATATAACAAATCGTGGCACGTCACTATAATTATAGTGCGTACTAAGTATGTTAGCCTGGAAGTGTGGAATCCAGGCTAGTAAGGTCCTAGGGCACGCCACCATAGTGGCGGTAAGTCCCCTCTTTGAGGAGTGGCTCGGGAGGAGTCACGGCGCCCTCACGTACCGCATGACGCAGGTCCTCACCGGACACGGTTGTTTCGGGAGGTATCTGCATCAAATCGGTCGTGAGGTGGCGCCCGGATGTCACCACTGTGCGGATAGCCCCGAGGACACGGTGGACCACACAGTCCAGGAGTGCCCTGCGTGGGAAGGGCACCGCCGGGTCCTCGTCGAGGCTTTAGGCGGCGGCGACCTCTCGCGTCCGGCCCTGGTTCAAGCCATGGTCCGGGGCGAGAGGGAATGGGATGCCGTCGCCTCCTTCTGCGAAGCAGTCATGCTCGAGAAGGAGGCGGCGGAACGTCAGAGAGTTCGCACCTCTCATCCCGGCCGCCGCGCTGGAGCAGGTAGACACCACGGGCGCCGGGTGTCGCGAGACGACTCCCGGCCACCGTAGGCGTGGGTCTGTGGGCGGTGAGTTCGGGTGGCTCATCGCTCATGTCTGTTTTTAGACAACAGACCCGTGTCGGCGGCGCGCGTTGTTCCACGCGCTCCTCAAAGAGATGTCAGCAACCCCAGCGGGGCCCAGCAGGGCCAAGGCCTGCCGGGGCTGCGGGTTGTTCGAAAGAGGTACCGCGGCCCTAGCACATAAGAAGGCCTACGACGGAACACGACGGCTTTTAGTCAGTAAGAGTCTGACACTCCCTCACCGCTGCTAACCCACAGCGGGAGGGGTCATTTGATGATTTTTTACGTCGTTAAAAAAAAAAAAAAAAAAAAAGGCTAGTAAGGTCCATTGAGTTCAACTGACCTCTACGAAATAAACTCATACATATGTGTATGGTATTTCTCGGGTTACTAGGTAAATAATATTGAAAGTTTCTATAAAATATAATATGCTTTCGCTTAAGGTTCTCGAGGGAACTATTTCTCGCATATGGATAAAAAGTACCCTCTATAATGTTATTTTGATACACCTATCATACGCAGTTAATTACGCAGAGAATGTGTATGCTAGAACTACCTACTTATTTTTTATAGCTATAGTTAAGTATCAAAATAAAATATAGGTGCTACCGAGAAGCAATGATATTTATGATCTAACTCAAGCCGATTTTTGTGGAGATCAAATATAGTAAGGTCGATATTAGGCACGCAATGTGAAGGAGATAATCTTTATTGTTTTGACATTTCCAACAAATTTTTGGACAAAATGGATCGATCATACAGTATGTAATTTGTCGATAGTACCTACAAACTTTGTTCAGGTATGTAATCAATATTATACCAGAAAATACCAGAATCGGTTAGAAGCCTGCAACCTGCAGAAATAACACAAAATACGCAAAATATTCCTCTCAAAATACATACAAAACCATATTACTCAGCTAGTTCATTTAACTTCTTCTTCTTGGCGAGTCGATGGCAACTTAAATTTTGGAGGCCCAATATTTCGCTGCGCATACGGCATTGTCAGTAGCGTTATAAAGGTCATCCACTATGCAGCTGTCGGGGCATAGTGGGCAGCATAGAAGGTGGCGCATGGTTTGTGGTATGGCACCACACCCGCAGCTATTGTCGTCAGTGTAGCTCCACTTACATAGGTTTTCCCTGCACCTGCCTACCTGTGGACTTCCATACAGGCCACGGTCGTTCATTTAACACAAACAATTATAGAAGGTTTGTCTCTAATTTCCATTCACATGTAATATAATTTCGTAACTGGTACCATAGTGCGGGTATGTCTGCGTTATGGTTTCAAATTAGGCCCTCGGGCCAGTCGTGGTAGACTAATATTGTTGATAAGGCTTGTTATATGCTGGCGACTGGGAGTTTTGGATTTTTTTGTGTGAATTTGGATGATTTTCGAATTAGACGTGGTTATAATATGAGGGGATTTATAACTATAGATTTGTTGTTAAAAAAATAAAGGATATATACTAGGAACTAGGACAAGTAGTAGCAGCCATTTATGTTTAAGTAGGTATACCAATGTCATCAGAGACACCTTTGAACTGATATAAAACATTTATTTGGTTTTAAAATAATTTTACCTGTGTGCTTACAAATAATATTATTTACATTTAACTAACAGTACCTAGCTTGATTTAAGTAGGTATATTGTTGGCCTAGTGGGCAAAGAACCGACCTCTCGAGTATGAGGGCGCGGGTTCGATTCCAGTTCAGGCAAGTACCAATGCAACTTTTCTAAGTTTGTATGTACTTTCTAAGTATATCTTAGACACCAATGACTGTGTTTCGGATGGCACGTTAAACTGTAGGTTCCGGCTGTCATTGAACATCCTTGGCGGTCGTTACGGGTAGTCAGAAGCCAGTAAGTCTGACACCAGTCTAACCAAGGGGTATCGGGTTGCCCGGGTAACTGGGTTGAGGAGGTCAGATAGGCAGTCGCTTCTTGTAAAGCACTGGTACTCAGCTGAATCCGGTTAGACTGGAAGCCGACCCCAACATAGTTGGGAAAAGGCTCGGAGGATGACCTAGCTTGATTTTGACCTAGTAAAAGAATCGACCAATCAATCGCATCTATACACAAAACGAAATAACATCCGCTTACTAATTCCAGTTTTTCTTTCACAAATAACCTATTAACACATACCTACATTATCTACCAAATATAAAACTGTTTTTTCAAGACATTATTTTATAAGACTCCAAAACGGCTCACTATTTACCAATCCAACCCGCCTTGAAAGACAACACAACCGGCCAGTCGCAACTACACGACCACTTGAAAAATCCGTTTAGAAAGTCGTCGGTATGCAGGCGACCTAACCTAGCCCTATGACCTAGGCCCTATCTAGTACACTGGCCAGTGATTGCACATGTCGGCTGTATGTGATTGATGACCTAGTGCCATGGTAAACCTAGGTTTCAGAACTAGGTTTCGAGTAGAGAGGAGAGAAAGGGCTTTTGAAGTTGTTGAAAATGTTTGTTTTTTTTTTGTTTTTGTTCATAAGCCTTGAAATAGGTTGCAATGTTTTTTTGTTGAATGCTAATGTTACTATAAGCAGCAGAGTTTTACAAGGAGCGACTGCCTATCTGACCTCCTCAACTCAGTCACCCGGGCAACCCAATACCTATTTTACTACCTTCTGACTACCCGTAAAGTCTGCCAAAGATGTTCAAATGACGGCCGAGACCTACAGTTTAACGTACCCTTCGAAAAATGGTCATTAGTGTCCAAGATCTTGGTATTAATACTTACTTGACCTGGAATCGAAACCACACTCATACTAGAGAGATTGGTTTTTTACTTAGGCCATTACGACTTACCTTCCTCACAACATGGTTCCCATGAAATAACCACCTAACTATACTTAACATAAAAATCTAAACTGCCATCTAAGTGTAACTAATTGTCACCTTTACAACTTACCATTATCTTGATAATATCTTCAGAAAGCATGTTCCCATACAAATAACTTCGCACAATTATTAAGATGAACCCTAGAGATAACATCTCAAAACTAGATTAGATTTTAATACTGTAATTTTAAAAATAAGAGTCTCACGGAGTTTTCTTGTGCATCGAAAGAGGTTATGTTATTTGAGTTAGTCTGAGAATTACGAAGAAAACAAAGAAATGTTTCCTTTTACGGATTTGTCATGAAAAATCATTTTGCAAAAAGCCGAAATTGGCTACTTTATTATCTACAAAACCGGAAAATGTGAAAATAAAATCTTTACCAATACCTACTATAAACCTAAAGTTTGTTTATCTGGTCAAGCTGTCCTTAAGGTACCTATGCTAGTACAACCCTTATTTTGACATTTGCACGCCATGTTATGGCAGGATGCTTAAACAAAATTGTAACACCTTATGTACCATATTCTAGCAAATAAATATTTGAATTGAATTGAATTGAATAGTATGCTACTGGTCTGATTTAAAAAAATATTATTAAAGGGTTACTTTTAATATTTATTGGATAAGTGTCGTTTCAAAACCAAAACAACCGTATCATTACATTATCTCGCAATCATTATACAACTATATTTTGATATAATAATTTTATGGCAACCCAAATAAAAAACTTAACGAGAATAAAAAGGCGCCAAAGTTGACAGCTTTATTGTCAGTGAAAACGTAATTTCCGGTAAATATAATAATATTTCCGAGATGTTACAAACATTTCTTTATTATCTACTTTATGTTACTTTTTGCAATATATTCTTACAGTTTAACCTACTTTACTCGAACTTTACATACGCCATATTCCTTTGTGTATATAAAATATATTTTTAGGGTTCCGTACCCAAACGGTAAAACGGAACCCTATTGTTTTCGCTCCTCTGTCCGTCCGTCCGTCCGTCTGTCACCAGGCTGTATCTCATGAACCGTGATAGTTAGAGAGTTGAAATTTTGCACAGATGATGTATTTTTGTTGCCGCTATAACAACAAATACTGAACATTAGATTTAAATAAATATTTTGGGGGACACCCATACAACAAACGTGATTTTATTTGTCCGTTTTATAGATAATGGTACGGAACCCTTCGTGCGCGAATCCGACTCGCACTTGGCCGGTTTTTATTTATGTTAATAGGACAAAATGATCCCTTGACTTTTGTATACGTTAGAAAATAACACAAAGAAACAAGAGCGGAAGTCTTATATTTTATGTATATTTTCTTTCGTCTTGATTTATTACTGATTCTCTTTGATATATTGTTATCTACCGATATAATCATAATCCAATAGAATATAATTGCAGTATCATAATGTGTCGACTTTTTTTTATTTTATGGTGTACTAGCTGATTTCCCACGGTTTCACTCCCGACTACTGTCCGTACCGGGATAAAATATAGCCTATGTTACTCGGGAATAGTGTAGCTATCCAACAGTGAAAGAATTTTTCAAATCGATTCAGTAGTTTCGGAGCTTTGGTACAATCCAACAGAAAATGTTTCCTCTTTTTTATATTAGCGTAGAAGCACAGTAGATTTTTTCTTAGACTTGATTTATTACTGAATCCCTTTGATATATGATTATTACTAGCTTCCGCCCGCGGCTTCGCCCGCGTAGAGTTCGGTTACATCGCTTTTCCAAGAGAATTCTTCAAAGGTCCGGGATCTATGTTCTTTCTCAAGGTCAACTCTATCTCTGTACCAAATTTAATTAAAATCAGTTCAGTGGTTTAGACGTGAAAGCGTAACAGACAGACAGACAGACGGAGTTACTTTTGCATTTATAATATTGGCGTCCACAGCCGATTTCGGCCACGGCGGCTGTTCTCATTTAAGGAGATCAGCCAGCTGCGCAGGACATATTATAGTGCATTAAGCATTTGCGCAGACACAGGTGCACTCCCTATTCCTTCACTCTCATAATCCGATGGGACGGCAATCCGACACGACCGGAAAGAGATCAGGCGCAGGACCGACATTTACGTGCTTTCCGATGCACGGGTGAATCAATCACCAACTTCCAGATTACGGGCTGCTTTGTGAAAGCTTAAGAAAACCCACAAAGCGATTTCGGCCCGACCCGGGAATCGAACCCGAGACCTCGAGCACAGCAGCCGCACTTGCGACCACTAGACCAACGAGGCAGTCATTTATTATATCATACCTATATAATAGTCGTTTATAATATTAGCAGGGATGGAAATACCTAATCATCGCATAGAATAGCAGGATACCACCTATTACTATGACTATTTCTATTTTATGGCGTAAAGCAGTAATTTTTAAAAAGAAATACAACTTATTACACATTTCCATTTTTAAGTTGACAGCTCAAGCGGTAAGTCAGGCAAGTAGGTATAGACAACTGTTGTCTATGACCGTTTCTTTACCGGTCAAACTGTATAGTGACCATTAAAATGATCCTGATACCAGAATAGAAAGATAATAATGTTAATTCCTGTTAAATTCCACCTTTTTTGTATATTGAAATATTTTTTTTGTGATAGTACAATATTACGTCGATTTTTCAATCGCCATAAGTTTTATCTCATGAATATGTTTAACGTTTTAAAAGTTCTTGTATAAAAAATACATATTATCAAACATTATTCAGGTAAAAGCTAACTGATGATTGAAAAATCGGCCGGTAGAATGAGAAAACTTAAATTCACTCCCTTATTATTTTTACGGAACTGTCATTCTCGTAATTAAACATAACCTTTATAATTTATTATTATTGCAAAATAATTACAAAAATACTATACCAACAAAATTTTCTCACCCATAAAACATCAATAAAGTACGAAAGAAAGCCATAATATATAGATTTAAAGGAAAAAAGACACTTAAAAATGTAATTAGAAGTTGACATCCCGCCATAAAAGACACAGATAATAAACCGTGACTATAGATTGATATCGTTTTCACACGATCTGCTTACGACCTTCTTGGATGGCATAGAACCTCTTTTAACTATATTAATTAAGAACATGAGAAAGTTATTAACAATGACTGATGTAAAAGGTGATTTATTAAAATAAGACTAGTTGGTAGAGGCGTGGGGCTGATTGCTTGTTTTTTTCTTTATTTATGAAGACGTGTAGTTGGTAATGACGTTTGTTGAAAATGACTAGCTATTTCTCTTCTTTCTTCAAGTAATTAGGTACACCTTGTACCTCAAATCGATAGAATCAAATATTTATGAAGAATACTAGCTGTTGCCCGCAACTTCGTTCGCGTGGAATAGTGACTTCCGGCAGATTTTTGGTTTGACCAATAGATGGCGCTATATGTCCGGAATACATTTTATTTTTTATTTTCAATTTTTTTGTAATAAAACTATCCTATGTCCTTTCTCAAGCTCCAAACTATGTCTGTACCAAATTTCACACAAATCGGTTCAGTAGTTTAAGCGTGAAGAAAAGACAGACAGACAGACAGACAGACAGACAGACAGACAGACAGAGTTACTTTCGCATTTATAATATTAGTAGGGATTTTTTTGATAGTAATTAACATGTCTTCGGTTTGATTGATTAAAACCTAGCGTTCGCTAGCGGTTTCACGCGCGTCTCGAGGGCGCTACATCTTTAACCCTATTTCACGCTCCCGTAGAACTTCACATGAGCGCGTTCAAATAAACAAACTCTACAGCATTATTATTTGTTGAAAAAAGTCTTTTTATCTATCGTTTGAGAGTTAAAGCCCCATCAATTTCCCAAGCACTCTCAATAAATAAACAACTCCATAACATCACACCTACACATCTAAAAACCAGTTAAAATGTTTAGAAAATAAATGCACAGGATATGCAAACAGGGAATCTGATAAATCAACGGCTACCATTAAATTCCCATACATTTCAATGACAAACAAAAAAAAAGAAACGCATCTAAAAATGGCGCCCACAGGTGCAAAAACGAGTTCTGTAAAAAGGCCAGCTTTCAAACGTAAACTTGCGAATTTAAGGTCCACTATTAAAGAAATAAAACTCAAAAAATCCCGCCATACTTGTAATAAGTCAGGGAACAAATTGCTGTGATGCTTTCATGATGTGCAAAGACACTGAACATTAAACCTTTTTTTTAAAGTAACAATGTAAAAAGACTTGGCTCCGGAGAAAATATTAATGTCGTTTTAAAAAACAACAACAATGGCGGCGGGAACGCGTTCTATTTTTAAACCGGTGTCAATTTTACTTTTTTCCCGCGCTGCCGTGCGGGTTTGCTAGTTTTAGGGTCATAATGTTACAACGCCTTGAGTAGCAGCTATTGTATTCCTAAGAAATGTTTGATGCCTAAGTTTTTTATTTTTATTTTCATTGAGCTACTCTGCAGGCGTTTGTAAAATAAAATGGTTTAGTTCTTTATAAATATTGTTCCATTTCGAAAATAAACTGTGCTCAAAGAAAATTCTGTCTACTTAATTAAAGAATTTATGCCCATCAAACTGAATAAACAGAATACCCTTGTCATGTCATATCATAAAGTAAAACAGCTAACGTTTGTTTTTAATTCACGCTTAATTAATTGCACATAAAATATTAAAAATGTCATTCCTATTCGTGCTATTTTCTAAGGCCATTTTATTTAATTACTTTACAAGAGTAGTCACGCGATGCTTCCATAGATTTTGTTTGACATTGGCGAGCCGAATTTCATTCTTATTTGACGATTTATTAGTCAATGAAGTCATTTTTTTTCTAAGTAATTCTATTTTATTATACTTACAGACAATCTTCATAAGGTTTTTACTAATCAAATACTTACATACTTAAAGTATATTTTTTACACTAAAACAAGTTGTGAATAGCTAAAAAAGTTGCATATAAATTACAAAAAAAAAAAATATATAAGTACTTCGACGTTTCACAAACGTCAAATGTCAAACTGACAGTAATTTAGGCGCCAAGATTCTTTTTCTTAGCAATTGTCTTGTCTGTTGTCTGTCAAAACTACAGTTAGGAGTTAACGTTATTAGTTGAGACAGTTTTCATACGGCGATTGTGCATAAATAATGAATGGTTGTTAGTCTATGCAGATGGAACGACGTAATAACATAATGTAGCAAGTCAACCATCTTATGTTGAGAACATTTTTTGCGTGAACTGTAACTGTCTTTCTTTCAACGTGAAAAAGGAAAGATGCCACTAATCTTTCCTTTTTCACGTTGAAAGAAAGATAGTTACAGTAGAGCTTTCAAATAAAGAGAAATTATCGATACTAATTAAGTTTACGCTACGATCTGTATCAATATTTTTTGATAACTAAATAAAAAAAAATCAATAAAAAAATAAACTGACGTAAATAATACACCTAAAACTTTCTCCTAAGACTGTCAAAGATAATGCTGATAATCGCATCAACATCGGTTCAGCCAAACATGAGATAATCACACACAAACATCCATACAGGTCAAACCATGAATCTCCTTTTTCTAAAATTGGTTAAAAAGGTCAAAATAAATTTTAAAACTAAACCTTTTTACTGAAATACGCATAAATTATTTGGTAACACTACTCGCTAGGGAGGCGAAACAGCAGTAAATCGATTGGAATATCGATACAATTCCTGTCGATAGGTTCATATTGATATTATTGGTTGTTATCGCATTCCTTATTCAAGTTAGTAGTGTTGTAGGATAATATTTCAGGGCCATATAGAAAATTGTTATTATTTCAAAAGATATTCTTCGCTGTACACTTTTTTTTGTTTTTTTTTTTTTGTGAATATACCAACTAAAATTATAAAATAGAAGTCGTGGTGGCCTAATGGGTAAAGAACCACCCTCTGAAGTATGAGTACATAAGATATACGGTAGAGTGTAGTTTTACAACAGTGATAGACGTTTTTTAATCAAGTACCAATGCAACTTTTCTAAGTTTGTATGTACTTTCTAAGTATATCTTAGACGCCAATGACAGTGTTTCGGATGGCACGTTAAACTGTAGGTCCCGGCTGTCATTGAACATCCTTGGCAGTCGTTGCTGGTAGTCAGAAGCCTGTAAGTCTGACACCAGTCTAACCAAAGGGTATTGGGTTACTCGGGACTCGGGTAACTAGGTTGAGGAGGTCAGATAGGGCAGTCGCTCCTTGTAAAGCACTGGTACTTAACTACACCCGGTTAGACTGGAAGCCGACCCCAACATAGTTGGGAAAAAGGCTCGGAAGATGATGATAGACTTTTTTTAATCAGTTCAGTAGTTTCGGAGCATTTAGGGTCCAAAGAAACAAACATTTTTTTTCTCTACATCTATACTAATATTATAAAGCTGAAGAGTTTGTTTGTTTGTTTGTTTGAACGTGCTAATCTCAGGAACTACTGGTCCGATTTGAAAATTTCTTTCAGTGTTACATAGCCCATTTATCGAGGAAGGCTATAGGCTACTTTTTATCCCAGTACGGGAAGTAGCTCCCACGGGATGCGGGTGAAACCGCTGGCAGAAGCTAGTTATACATATTAGTATAGCCAGTATGGACAGGATAAAGTTATTAATCAACAAAGTAAGTACATAATATTGCAATCTTGTGCAGTTTGCATATGGTCGGAATGTAACAGAAATAACTGAGATAAAATAAAAGATATTTAAATACATCCAAGTAGGTCGCTGGGATACAACGATTTCCTTCGAGATAATATTATTAAATAGAGGATGGTTTTTCCAATTTTTTTATAAGTTCAAGAATTGCCAATTCATTGTTTTTGGGTATTATCTTATTGGAGGTATGGTATTTAAAAATAAATAGTTTTATATAGTATTTTTGTACAATTTGCTAAGTTCTTGAAGCTATGACATAATTTTATGAGGAGTTATTTATGTATTCGTCTTCAAATGTTTATTTAAAATTAAATACAGATTAAGTGATTTACATGATTAAGACCGAAAAATTTTAATAACGTGAGAAAATCAATTAGCGAGTCATGAATTTAAACGGTTTATAATGAAAAATATCAAAGTAACTCCAAAAAAATAAAAATTCCGAAACCAAACACCCTGTATTCAGATACGATCATAGATACAAGCCTGATCAAGTTATACGAAGTTAACTAGCCAGTAAGTAAATAGGTTACTGAGGTACCAACGTCCAGTCACTTTTATCTAGTTATTTACGAGCGCTTTGAAGGTGCCGACTCTTACATTTTGTACCCACGCGAATAAAACCCGCATACTGACGACTACAAAACAGTCGGCAGGGGAAACAGTCGGCCGACAGTTGACAGAAAATATATTTTATTTAATAAGATAAGCTGTACATTATTTAAAAATAAACTAAATGTAAAAAGAAACTTAAACTAATAAAGTGCGTCGAAAAATTGGTCCTCATCTCTATCACCCAAAAGGCTGGCTGCATTGCCATTGAATAAAAAATTAGTTATTTTTAGCAAAAACGAGAATTCAAGCGAAGTTTTTAATCAGTCTGATCTAGGCTAAATACCTGATCTTTGTACATTAGGGTAAAGGCGGGATAGATGCCCCACTTATTGAAATATGCTTATAATTTAATAAATATTGGTTCTACATTAATAACACCTATGAATGTAACTAGTTTAATCCTTTATGTTTATTTGTGATTTACCTTTTTGGACCTATATACTACACGTTTTGCAGATTTTAGCTTTTCGTAGACCTCCATTTTTGGGGATAGATGCCTACCCCTATGGATAGTTGCCCCACCTTGAAAATACTAGCGAGGATAGATGCCTACGGTGCGGGATAGATGCCCTTCATACTGTTTAAGTATATTATATTAATAATATTTATAAAGCGCTTTCCTGGAGTACGTTGCAGTCGTAAGGGCCACAAAGGAGGTAAACCTTAGAACTTGCAACAAGATCATGCTGACCTTCCGTCGAGAAAATGAGGGTCTGCTCCGGGTATTGCTCAAGGAAGCAGAGGCGGCGGTGTACGACAACGCCAACTCCCAAGTCATTGCGGGGGAAATGACGGGGTCTTACATGGCTGCCTACAGCGCAAAGAGCGGTTTCGTGGCCCTGGACGAAGAAGCAACGGAGCGAACTGGCAAAATAAAATTCCAGACGCCACACGATGACCCGATAGTGGTTACCGCCAAATGTACCAAAATCATGCTGGAGGATAGTATCCTTGAAATGGCACAGACCGTTTCTGGGACCTCAGACACCTCAGCATCGACGGAACCTTGGGCGGTACCCAATATCAGATGGGTAAATGGGGTGCCGGGGTGCGGCAAAACTACCTGGGTGGTGAAACACTTCGACGAGAGGAGGGACGTCGTAGCCACCACGACAACTGAAGCGGCCAAAGATCTAAGAGGAAAGCTTGCGCACCAATTGGGCGATAGGGCGAAGACAAAGGTGCGCACTATGGCCTCAATTTTAGCCAACGGGTTCAAGCCAAATGAGAAATGTCACCGCTTGACGGTAGACGAAGCTCTCATGAACCACTTCGGGGCCATAGTCATGGCAGCAAAGTTGTCTGGTGCAAGCGAGGTGGTCCTCATCGGAGACGTGAATCAGCTACCATATTTGGACAGGGATAACCTTTTTCCATTAAAGTATACCCGTCCATATCTGGTGGCTGGTATCACACAGGAGCTGCTCTGCACCCACCGTAACCCGATGGATGTGGCCTTCGCACTCAGCGAGATATACTCAGGTATATACTCCTCTAAAACGTCGCTGTCTCATGTTCGTTCCCTGAGCTTGAAGGGTTTTACGGGAGCGCAAATACCGACCACCGCCCAGAACACCCTATTCTTGGTTCATACGCAAGAAGAGAAATCTTCTCTTATTAGCCAGGGATACGGGTCCGGTGAAGGGTCGCGTACCTTAACCATTCACGAGGCTCAGGGACTGACATACGACAGCGTCGTCATCATAAACACTAAGTCCAGGAAGCTCCAAATTCATGACAGCGTCTCCCACGCGGTAGTGGCAGTGTCGAGACATACGGCTAGCTGCGTCTACTACACAGATGACGCCGACGATGCCACTGGCCGTTTCATAAAGCGAGCGATGGACGCGCCAATAAAAACGGTCGTCGAATACAACCTCAAGACGGTCATGCAACATCGAGACTCCACTGTCATGTTAGCCCTACTAGCACTTGCAAAGTCCCTAGTCGCTAGCGGGAAATGAGACCAATCCCCAATCCGTTCCTGTCCCAAAATCGTGTTTAACTAAGTAGCCAAAGTCCATGAATATAGTGTTAAGTATTGTGTAAGTAATAAAAAAAATTTCTGTATACATATATATATATAAATATTAAAATAAAAACGTAAATACGCGGTGGACTCACATAGTCTTAAGACTAGACATAAGTTTGTGAGGCCAAGACGGCAAAAAATTATAATTAAGTAAAAAAAAAAAAATGTAAATAAAAGCGCGGACCCCCAAGTCTGCGGTAAGGCTTTATTATAAAAAAAAAAAAATAAATAAATAATATTTATATATTTTTTACTTTAATTTATTTGAAATGAAAAGTGCTTTGCAGATTTTAAAATCTTTTTATATTCATTATCAGATTAATTAAAATTAACACAATAAAATTCTAAAAGTCTTTGTTCAACAAAAATAATGTATTTTATATTTTAAACCCTTATTACAAAATATTAATTATTTAGTTTCAACATGCAAAATCATAAAAATCATTCTTTCTTAAAAACCAAAATAACACATAGCATCATAATATTTAACCGGACAGTGCTTTAAGTTTTCTACATCTCGAGCAAACATTTCTGAAAAGTGTACAGGTTTCATGTAACCAGCACTGACACATTACACATTGAATCCAGTCGGATTTAGACTTTGTTTGTTCATAGTTTTCAAAGCATTCTATGCAGTTATTTTTATTTGTATCTTTAGGCTCATCCTGTCCATCTCTTTTAGTCTTCTTCACCGGCAAACCTTTAGTTTTCTATTCCTTAACTTTGTTCTTAGGTGAATTGTCTTCATCTTCACTGTTTGAGCTGTAAATCATTCGTAATCAATAAAAAGTGTAAATACCTATACATAAACACATGAAAAATATATATTCAAAGCACTTATAATACATTCAGGGTACACGTGGTGTATGGAGGGATAGATGCCCCTAGGGGCACCTATACCGTAAAAAATCAGGGCAACTATCCTTTTTGACAGGGTTAGATGCCCTAATATTTTTTTAAATAAATAAATACAATAGAGCAACTATTTACATCAAAATGTATACTTCATGAAACAATATACATACGTAATAAAAAATTTGATGGAATTAATATCTACTTATAAAGTTATACAACAGCAAATACTCACCTTTAAAAATTTTACGCTCGCCGTAAGTTCGCCGCGGAGATGAATTCACACACGAGCGAAACGCGACCTCACCCCTCGATGGCGCGTGGCTAATTTAGGTGCGGGGTGCTTGTGGCTTCTAGTTAAACGGTTGTTTCTTAATCGCGAGCATGGGAAGTTAGGTTTTTTAAAAATGGGGCATCTATCCCACTGCGGCATCTATCCCGCCTTTACCCTATAGGAATTTTAAAATAAACTAAATCTATATTTACATAAAAAGAAACTTAAAACTTATAAAGTGCGTCGAAAAATTGGTCCTCCCGGCAGTGTACTCAAAAGGCTGGCTGGCTGCATTGCCACGTTGAATGGCAATGCTTAAACGTTGGGCGAAATAAAAGCCGGCAATGTACCCAAAAGGCTGGCTGCCATTTTCCATTGCCATTGAATAAAAATAGTTATTTTTAGCAAAATCGAGAATTCAATCAAAGTTTATAATCGGTCTGATACCGGCCAAATACCTGATCTTTGTAATGTGCGTACTACCATTCATCTTCATACTGATTGATGAACCCAAACAAACTATCGGCCGACTAAAAGTTTGCAGTGTCACTCTTATAGTCAAAATACATATATTAGTGTTTATAGGCAAGCCTTATTTGGTGCTAGGTTTTTGCTAGGCCTTATTCGGTGGCTTTGGTTGTCTAATCTGAGGGGAAATCTTTCTTTTTACGTGTTACTGCATAAAAACTGCAAGCTTTTGTGTTTTTTAAGGTAGTAACATTTACACGATTATTATCAGTTTTTTTTTCAACTACTGTATACTTACATAATATATGTATGTTGGAATTGGCTTCCAGTATAAGTGGAGTAGGTATCAATGTTTTACATAAAAATATAACAATGTAAATTTTGAAGACCTATCAGCTAAGATGTTTTTAAAGGAAACCCTTACATACAAGAAACTGTTTTAGGAGAATGAGGCACAGAAACTAAAAAACACATTTAGGTAGTTCTGAAAACAACAACAATCTTTTCAATTGGTATAAAATCATAACTAATAGCGAATAATGTATGGGATAATTTCTACCTGAATATACTTAACTTTTATTTCTGAAATACCTAAACATTAATAAATAAAATAATCTATTTGTATTTCCCGCCAAAAAAAGAGTATACCTACCTACTTTACATGTCAAATGATATTAGAAAAAGTTTATGAAAAAACGTCTCTCGGGAAATTCACAGTTTGTAGCTTTATTCGATAGATAAAATAATATTATATTTTGTTATTTCTCGATTCATGCAGATATAATATATCGAGTGTAGTATACCTACGCTATAGTATAAGTATTTACGTTAGTATCATGTTCGTATTGATAAAAAGTCTTGTCTATTTTTAATATAAAATGAATAGCAATAATTCAAATGAATGATTTTGCAAAAACCTAAACTTATTCAATTACCTCTGCCTTAATAAATGCTGAATATTTAACCCAATTTTACAGAAAAATACAAAGCATACTATTAACAAAATGAATCCAATCCAATGGATCAAAATCCTATAAGCAAATAAGTATAAGCGAAATTAAATTACGCATCTGAACACAAAATCCGTTTAGTTATCCCTGGCAACACTACAACATGAATATGAATTACACTATTTAAATATTCACACAGCGTCCGCCATTTTTTCTTCTTTTCGTCTTTCCAAAAAGAACGGCTTATTTCTAAAAATAGAAGCAGAGTAACGTCTTGTTCGCATACATGTATTTGCACGCGGCTACGCTTGCATTTCTGAGAAGGTACATTGTTTGTTAGGCCATAATTATAGTGCTAGCCGGCCAGTATGCGCGAAATATTCCCTAATGACGTTAAAAGGAACGCGGCGACAGAAAAAAGAACACATTGTTTTTATTTTTAGTCTGTGATTTAAGATGGCGGCTTTTCGTGGTTGTTTTGCTTCTGTTTTAAATTTCTTAATGATTTCGCTTTGAAGGACTATTTAAGGATTTTATTACCTATAGTGTTTTTTTTCGCAACTTTTGTAAAACAATTAATAACATAGGTTCTAGCTCCCGGCGTGTAACGTGGGATCTATTCCGCGCACAAGGATAAAAGCAAGCATAGCCGCCAAAGATAAAGGGACTATCTGACACTGAAAGATTCTTTCAAATTGGTCCCATAGTTCTTTAGATGCGCGCATTCTATCAAAAAAGCTCTTCAGTATATACCAAGTGGAGTAACATTGATGACCATTTTCAAACTACAGTTTCTTAGGTAGGTATATATCTTAGACCCAAAAACATGAGCGTACCTCACATTATAATAACAGATTATATATTATAATGTTATAAGCTACGAGCTTTACACATCTGTCGGTCATCGAATATCAATAGCAACTCTCCATTTTAACCTGACCTCTGTCATTGAGTTACTTTCATACAAGAAAGGGTCAACTTATACTGGTATTTTGTCCCGGCTGTCTTCACGGTATTTAAAATTGTAATGGGCGAACGTTTAAATCATACTTTTTAATTGATTCGTGACTTATCGTAATGTGAGAGCTACTTAAATCAGAGGTAACATGTGTTCTTGACGTGTAGGACTGTTTCCTGTGACTTTGCTTGTGTTTTGAGGGAATTAAGATCGTATGAGCAAACATTTCGTGGCATTCTATAATATTTTAATTTAATATTAGATTCTATAAAATGAAATAATTACTATAGTTAATGTGTACTGAATATTATCTGTAGGTACCAAGGCTAATAGAGGAAACATTTTTTTGCTCGTTTGCTTGTTTGTTTGTTTATTTCTAAAGAAATACTGAACCGATTTGAAAAATTCTTTCACTTTCGGAAAGCTACACTATTCCCGGGTAACATAGACTATATTTTATCAAGGTAGGGTCAGAATTTCCCCCGACACGCGGGTGAAACTGCGGGAAACGTCTATGGCCTTACTACAAAAACTTAACCACCTGTTTTACACTTGTCTAAAAATGAACCATATGTCAACGTCATAATTTGCCATTTTTTTAGACAAGTGTTAAACTGACGTTTAAAAGTTTTTGTGGTAAGACGGCTAGTATTTGATATGCCCAATCTATATTTAAAAGTTTAGGTTTTTTCAGGTTCCACAATACTATCTACAATTATTCCTATATTTAATGTGTAGGTACTAAAACATCTTTAAATCACACACAAAAAACATAAAAAAACGCACACACATTTTTGTACAAAGTAGAAACAAACTCGTAAAGATTAAAATAACTCACCAACCAGCCAGTTCTAGTATAAAAATAAAAACGTAACCAAGTATAAAGCATTTCAGTTTTAAATTAATTTCTTTAGGTGGTCATTTTGTAAGCAATTAGTGCACGGGTACACATTACGAGTGGCCGGTGCGTTTTTAATTAAAACATTGTTGCGAGTGTAGGATTAGTGGTGTCTCCTTTACTTGTAGGCCGAAAGTTTCTGCCGAATAGTACAAAGGGACCAACACACTGAGGAATAAGTACTAATTTCACTGTAATCAATGACACTGTGATTCTGTGATTGATTTTTAGATTGTCGTTGTACCTAATGTCGAAAATCTTATGATGCTTCCATTGTCAAATTATCTTAATTGTATAATAAATTTCACAAACAGTAATTACCTTAATTGCAAAATGCTAGCAATAATTGGACCTTTTATTAATGTCACAAATAGGTAATTATTTAATGGTATATGTTACATCATGAATGTTACATGACGAAGTTGATAACTATCTTACTTAATATTAAGCAAAGATAAGCAAGTCGGACATCAAGCAGTACCTCCCTGGTATTCGGTATTCGGCTTCAAGCATATTACTATTCGGCCTTCCCACACCCCTAGCCGAGTTATTCACATCACTACAAACAAGAGTTTATTACGAGCTTAATATTAAAATTATAGTGACACCGACACTCGGGCAATTTGCTTAATTACCGATATAAATCCTTTTACTAAGTATATCAGGTTTAAGAGAATTGTGGTCTTTATGTAGCTGACAGTACAGTGGGCTGGAGATTTTTTTACATTACATTATGTATTAGGCCGTTGGAGATTAATGTTGAAATAAATTTTTTGAATAATTTTGAAACTGTTTAACAGTTGTTTTTTTTTGTAATTTTTGGGTCCAAGTGGGAGGTATATGTATTTTGTGTGAAAATGTGAATTTTCAGTTTTCTTACAAAAACAAAACTGGTTTATCTGAAACCTTTGTGAGTTTTTAGTATATAAAGGGTTTATTTGTTTGAAAGCACAACTTCATTGCCGAAACTATAGGTTACTGGTGCTAGAAGTTTGTCCTTCGGAAGACGAGAGGATAGGTTAGGAATGGCTAGTAACGCAAAAAAAAATGCAAAGAACACCTTCTTTTTAACCCACTTCTTTTAATTTTAATTCAATCCCACTCATTCATATGCCTACTTATAATAGTTGAAATGCAAAGGCTAGCAATTCCTGAGAATAGGACACCGACCTACATACTTACTAAATGTTATTATGCTATAACGGTGTTAGGTAACAAAAGAGTAATCTATACCCTATTATCGGAAAACTAAAGTGTAGGTTTATTACGGGTAGAAGCCAGTAAGTCTGACAAAAATCTAACCAAGGGTATTGGGTAACTGGGTTGAGGAGGTCAGGTAGAGCAGTCGCTCCTTGTAAAGCACTGGTACTCAGCTGCGTCCGGTTAGACTGGAAGCCGACCCCAACATAGTTGAAAAAATGCTCGGGAAATGATGATTTCCGGACAACGGTTTATTTCCGAATTATTAGGTTGCTCGAATTAATCATAAGTAATAGTAGTGTTTTTCAACCTTTGCATGAATCAACCCCTTTTATATGAAAATATATTTTGCAACCTTTCACGTTGTTTTTCTGAGTAGGTAAATGTATCATATGTCACTTATACAAGTAAGAGAAATAGAGATAGCCGAGATCTCATAACTTAATTTCACGATACAAATGCCTATGTCTTTCGGAGACCATTATTTTATTTTTAACTTTTTTTGATGATGTAGTTTTTCCAGTCATTAACAGGGTGAAATTGAGTATTTGTTTCGGAAAGTACAAGTTATCGAAAAACCTATTACAACACAAGCCTGTATTATTTAAAGCATAGACTATATTTCAGCCAATTAATCGCAAAAATCTCTACTAAGAATAAACCACATTAAAAATATGTCAAAGTTAATTTAAAGCATCGTCCACATTAGCAGAACTGTCGCAACATCTATACTAATATTATAAAGCTGAAGAGTTTGTTTGTTTGAACGCGCTAATCTCAGGAACTACTGGTCCGATTTGAAAATTTCTTTCAGTGTTAGATAGCCCATTTATCGAGGAAGGCTATAGGCTACTTTTTATCCCGGTACGAGAAGTAGTTCCCACGGGATGCGGGTGAAACCACTGGCAGAAGCTAGTACATTATATACAGTTAACCGGAATACCGCCTCAGTTCCGGCCACACTAATATGGTTGCCGGACCGTGTGCAATAACCCTTATACGGTTACAATAACCAATTCTAGTGTGATAGAGTTTGAGTGTGTCATTTCAATGTGATAGTGGAGTGGCGAATAATGATTATAGGTGCTCCATTTTCAAAGGTTTCACCAACAAGGTGGACAGACGAGCTTATAAAGGTCGCCGGAAGACGCTGGATGCAGGTCGCCTCCAACAGGTATCTGTGGAGATCTAAGGGGGCGGCCTATGTTCAGCAGTGGACGTCCTATGGCTGAAATGATGATGATGGTGATGATCTGCAACAGCGTCTCATAAAAGCCAGCTTTTGGATCACGGGAAGTGTCAATCAGTCGCTTTGAAATATTTTTGAAAAAGAGGTGTGCACTAGGAACCCACGATCTGAAAGTTGCAACCCACTAGGGTCATAAGGATATTTTTCGCCACTCGGTACTATGCGTTTGCAGCGGTGTCAGCATGATGTAAATTCATCAATTCCCATTTTATTTATCATCGTCTTCTTAATTCTCTTCTCATGCAGAGAAGAAATTTGCGCTAATAACCACGCTTGCGTAAGGCCGAATGGAAATTTCAGACAAGTCCAGATTTCTTCAAGTTGTAGATGTTTGCCTGACCTGGATTCGAAGCCACACTCGTACTTGAGAAGCTTTAACTAATATTCCACCACCACAGTAAAACCATTTATTTAACTTTACCAAAATCACATTAACTTTAGTTCAAATAACCGACATTGTTCACAACTCCCACTACTAAGAAACGGCCTTCCCACCCAAAAAGGTAGTATGTGTCAATAGCACTATATATAGTTCAAAATTGAACCTTATTACAACGGAATAAGGACTGTGTTTGTTTTGTATACGGCCTTCCCACCGAAAAAGGTACTATGTGTCAATAGCACTACGTAGTTCAAAATTGAACCTTAACACAAGGGAATAAGGACTATGATAGTTTTGTGTAGTACTTGGTGACGGCCTACACAGGACCTTGCGAGCTACTTGATGACGTCATAGGTTTAAATCCTTTGGTTTATGGCTTAGATTCGGTTTGTTAGATTTGTTTGGAAATAGGTTTTTTTTGCGGTTTTACTCGCTTTTGAGGGAAATAGTGCTTGCATGTATATGGATGAAAAATATGTTATGTGTTAGGGTAGTTTTTAATTTATCACCATAGAAAAATTTATGTGAGTCTTTATATAGGTTTAGCTGTTTTTCACATAGAGTATGAGACAGTTACTATGTATTTATAATGACTAACTTATCCCACAGTTTCAGGTTCAGTTTTATCCTGAAGGAATTACTTAACAAATAAAATTATTCCACTTAAATCTTTCCTCACATTTCCACCAATATTAACACAACATTTTATCCCAAATTCGCTAAGCCGATTAGTTACATTCCCATTAAAACCACATAAGTACTTACCTACCTACTTAGTTCAAATAAATAAGGGTGAGTTTCAAAGACCAATAAACTTCTAGAAAACTGTGGAAAAGTCTAGAAGTGTTTCAGACTGGTGTTAACTTGACAAAAGGAGGGATCGCTCAAAGAAAGTCTTTGTACCAAACACACCGCAGGGTGCTAAACGTTTAAAAAGGTATTGTGAATGTTATAGGGTTGGCACATACTCGTATTTACATTTTAAACATTAAGAACATTTGTCTAAGAAATTTTATATTATGTACTAGCTTCTGCCAGCGGTTTCACCCGCATCCCGTGGGAACCTCGGCACGGACCCGGATAAAAACTAGCCTATAGCCTTCCTCGATAAATGGGCTATCTAACACTGAAAGAATTTTTCAAATCGGACCAGTAGTTCCTGAGATTAGCGCGTTCAAACAAAAAAACAAACAAACAAACTCTTCACTTTTATAATATTAGTATAGATTCATCATTCTGCCTAGCCTCCCAACTATGTTGCGGTCGAATTCCAGTATAAACGGATACCGCTGAATTACAGTGTGTCATATGAAGCGACTGCCTATCTGCGTATATCCCATTTATCCAGGCAAGCGCGATACCCCTTCGTAAGACTATCAAACTTATCAAACTTTCTGGCTCGTCACGATTTCCAAAGATACTAAAACGACAATAACTCGTCATTACTTAGATGGTCACCCAAGTGGACGGACTGTATGAATGGCAGGAAAGATGATAATTCTGAGAAGACATAGGTACTGCACTAAAATAGGTAGACCCATGTGAAAATTGGTAACGGGTATAACAAATACAACAAACCTAGGATTTTTGGAAAGCAGCAGCAGCCTTGAGACCAATAAACCGATGCTGGTAAAAAAATATATTTTCGTGACAACCCTAGAACTTATACATTTGATCCCCAGTGCTCAAACGTACCAAGAGTTGTGGACAAAAAAACTTTTGTCCGGACCAAGTGGACCGCGAAGGGACTTGCGTAGAACTGTCAAAATAAGTTCCTTTTGTGCCGAATTAAGATCATAGTGGACACAAATGGGAACAAAAACTGTGCAAAAAAGGTGATGGATTAAGTGGGGAGTTTTTGATATAATTGCCGTTTTGTTTTTTTGGGTAAATTGGGCGTTTATTCTTGTGTCGTTGCTCGGTTTTGGAACGTTGGTGTCGACACTGTGTAATCTTTCGGAGGGTCTTATAATTCTTTAGTTGAGAAAAGTCTGTAATCTACGTATACCTTTGCTATTATTGTAGAAGGAGGCAATACCTCTAGTAGTAGATTTTGAAAATGATTTTACCAAAGCCACGTCATTTGTGAGTCATACGTAGCCTATGTTTTATACCCGTATGGAAAACAGTTCTCTTGGATAAAACTGCACCTGGCAATGAATATTTTTGAAGATAAAATTTAAAATACATTGTGGAATTAGGCGTTGCTTTGTGGAAATCTAACATTAAATAACATGTAGTTTAAATAAATAATTAATGTATTGTTTATATCTGCTTGGACGTCCATAAAATTAACCCCAAGTCCTAATTGTAGACCCTAAACTAAGTATTCAGCAGTTTTCATTAGCATTCCCTTCAATAAACATTGTCTTTCATGTTAATTTAGTTTTAATTACCATTACCACCCAAGAAGACAATACGCCGTCAGAATACGTAAATAATATTTTAATAATTGATTTTACAATGAAAAGGGTTTGGTGAATCTATTGTAAAGATTTCAGTATTCAAGCTTGAAAATGTGAAGTAAATAAATATGTTTAGGTTAGATAAATTAGAACCTACGAAAAAGTTACTTTTTGGGGAAAATGATTGAAATGATAGAGATTAAAAATATTGTTGATAGAGTAAACTTAAGAACTTCCACTGAACTAGATTTTAATCGTTACTGTTAATTAATCCGGATTAATAATATAAATGTAAAAGTATTTTCCTATACAGATAGTCCAGAACCTGAGAAAGGACATCACTACTTTTCACTTTTTACTCGGTAGCGGAAAGTATTTTCCCTGGGAGGTGAGTGAAACTGCCGAAACCAGTCAGTTACTTCATAAATAAAAAAGCATAGAACTATAGGAAGTCTTTTCCTGTGTGATATTTCTGACTTAGGAAAGTCTATTAAGTACTAAAGGTGTGAATTAAACACTAATTAACCTTAAATAAACATTATTTTCCATTAAAACGCTATACCACTATCCAATCATAATTACCAAAAAGCATCTCCTAAAAGCCTTGATGACGTCACATCAGACTGCCCACTGCTACCAAACCATGTTATTTACCGAACAAAATCCGCCACGTCATTTTCCGTTTAGCACTGTGTGCCAAACCAGTCAGCGAAGTGGACAAAAAACTTCGTGTTATATTTGATTTGCAGTGCAATAACCTTCGTATTAGAAAAAATCTAACGTTTATTTTGATTCTATTGGTCTATAGATACTAGTGGTATACCGTTATAATTAATAGGTAGAATAGAATTGATCAGAAAATAGTGTGTAAAAAGTTAAGTGGTACTTATGAAGTCTGCTTAGCATAATTTGCTGTTTATTCAAGGGTTAAGCATTGGTAAGTATAAACATAAATATGTTAATCTATATCTCAACAGTTAAGTTTCAGTGCAGTGCGAGTAAGCAATAGTAGGGAAACATTAATTAAAATAAAATGTATTATTCAAATTAAGCTTGATAAAAAGTGTATCCCCAAGCTACTCCCATATTGCCTGTTCATTATACTGATATTTTATTTTTTTCATATTGGAGATGGTTGGTACTACTGATATATTAGAATTGATAAAAAACGATTAAATGAATATAAGTATACTCACTTTCAGCATACATTAAAGCTAAGTAATACATATTTTTTTGCTAAAATTCTACTGCATATAAACAACCTCAAAAATGATTACAACAACAAAAACTCTTCTCACTGTCAGCAATATTGGAACCAATTAAACATTTTGTCCAACTAATTAATAACTTAGTACATAAAGCACTTAATTAGACCCTAATCAAAGCAAACTTATGGCAATAACTCGGGAACAGAAACTTTTGGGACACTCGGAACTTATTATTAATGAAATTAGGAAACACGAAAAAGTTTCGTCATGGCACAAAAAAGTTTTTATTTCGTTACCATCACAGACAGACTCTCCGGAAAAAATGTACAAAAATAACTCAGGCTGGCGCAGCTTTATGCCAAGTATTTTGAGACAGGCTTACAAATCTAGTCTTTATTATGTCTCTACCAGACCACGGGTCTATGGAGTCCTGATTTTTGGGAGGTGAACGTGGGGCCGAAGCCAACACGCTGAAGCCATTTTAAGACAACTTTAATGATAGGAAAGGTGATATAAAGCTGATGGATTAATTTGTTTGGTTGAACGTGTTATCTCAGAAATTATTCGCCATATTTGAACATACAGTGTTAGACAGCCAAACTCAGGCTTTTGAGTTCGAAGTTCAGGTCTTTTCGCGTTAAGGAAAACAAACATACATACATACACAGGTAGGTTTCATTTCTGAAAACTTACACGCTTATTATATTGTGGATGAACACATAAAGAGAAGATAGAATTGAATAAATAAAGTAGATAATATTATAATAAACCCAGTATGAACATTTCAAAAAGCATTTCTAAATATATTCTTCTATAGCTTTCCCAGCGTTTATTATTCACAAAGACACTGTTATACTAAAACACAAAATAAGTTTGATATTTCTTCTTAAAGCGCGATGGCATTTACCCCACGTCCGATTGGAATATTTTAATATAAAAGAGAACGTGTTTTTTTTTCTGCGCCCACGCGCGTTCGACCCACTGTGCAGTGTTAATCTTCTTAATAACTATTCTACTCAATTGATTGACGGTTTTTGTTAGAGTTTACTGACTTCTAAAGAGGTCTTACTTTGAAATACTTAAACGTTACTTAACTCAAAGTCTTACTTAAGATTCAGTGGCAAACTGCAAACTTTTAGTCGGCCGATAGTTTGTTTGGGCTCATAAATCGGCATGAAGATGAATGGTAGTACGCACATTACAAAGATCAGGCTGTTACTGTTACAGCCTTTTTATCGTCCCACTGCTGGGCTGCGGCCTCCTCTCACACGGAGAAGGATTGAGCATTAATCACCACGCTTGCTCAATACGGGTTGGCGACTTCAGACTTTATAGTCCAGGTTTCCTCAAGATGTTTTTCCTTCACCTTTTTATCAGCCATTGCCGTCTAAGATATACTTACTTAGAAATAACATACAAACTTAGAAAAGTTGCATTGGTACTTGCCTGACCTGGAATCGAACCTTCAATAATAAACCCTCAATAATCGAACACCCTCATACATACTCGAGAGGTTGGTTCTTTACCCACTAGGCCACCACGACATTGACTCTCGTCGGCCGACTGTTTAGTATGTAGGTACTCTAAGTAAGTTGCTGTCAAAAAGTGCTCTCATCCCTTGAAAATTGACATAAGACGCGGTGGCATAATGTTGCTGAAATCTCAAGAATCGAATTTGAAAAGAAAAAAACAAAAGAAAAACAGGAAACGTGAATATTTTACCCCTAAAGTACTTACTACACTCTTTGCAGAACAGTTTCTTTCTATCAAAACAAGGAAGGTACAAAGACCTTTTTAATGAAGAAAAAAAGAAACGACGCATTTTCCCCTCAAAGGAACCAATGGATCGAAAACAAAGATAAAATAATAATGATGTATAGCAGTTTTATTTCTTAACAATAGCAGTTACCGGCCGTATATGGCTCACTGAATGGTTGAGGTTAGAGTACTTAACTAACTGGACACGCCTTAGGCAGTTTATGTGAGAAAAAGCCTACTAATTCATGCGCTAGGCAAAGTATTAAATAGTGATTGATAGCTCTTACATTACACACAATGACAATTTATATTTTACTAGCTTCTGCCAGCGGTTTCACCCGCATCCCGTGGGAACTACTTCCCGTACCGGGATAAAAAGTAGCCTATAGCCTTCCTCGATAAATGGGCTATCTAACACTGAAAGAAATTTTCAAATCGGACCAGTAGTTCCTGAGATTAGCGCGTTCAAACAAACAAACAAACTCTTCAGCTTTATAATATTAGTATAGATTTGTTAATGCAATACGATCTTGTTGAATTCTTAATCTTAGTCAGTGGCGGATTTAAAAATTTGCCGCTAGTTGACCGGGGCTGCGGGTTGCCCGGGGCTGCGGGTTGTTCGAAAGAGATACCGCGGCCCTGGTACATAAAAGGCCTATGACGGAACACGACGATTTTAGTCAGTAAGAGTCTGACACTCCCTCACCGCTGCTAACCCACAGCGGGAGGGGTCATTTGATGATTTTACGTCGATAAAAAAAAAAAAAAAAAAAAGGCCATTCAATTTTTTCCGCCCCTACTAACTTTTGAAATTCAGTACGTTAGTTACATTACGTTATAACATAAATACGTACGTACGTACGTTAAAATATAAATAGTTTTTCCTTAGAGTTTTCATATCATAAAATGCCAAAGTAAACAAAAAGCCATAACGGACGTGCGCGAAAAATGTTTTTTTTTCGGAATTGAATGCCACAATTAAACAAAAATAAATTGTGATATCTGACATGCAGTGGCGTAGCGTAGCCGATTTTGTCGCCCCTGACTTTAGATAATATGTAGGTAAAAGGTTGTTAGAATCTGGTTTTTGGGTTGACAATTACCTAATTGTTATTGTTAATATCACTACAGCCGATGAACTGAACAAATTTTAGTGCGTTTGGTGCGATGCAACAAAAGAGAGAAGTTATCGTAAAAAGGCGCGAGCGAAGCGAGCGCGAATTTTTTTTTAGTTTAAGGGCTGAAAAGTAATTGGAGGTAACTGAAATGGCGCGAGGGGAGCCAAAGGCGTCTCTAGCTAATTTAATGTCCGTAAATGTGCTAATGTAGCGCCCTTGTGCAATGAATACCCAAGTGGCTCCTATATTGAGAGATTGTGAGTAGTACCAAAATAGATCGAAGTACTTAGCGCAGTTCATGGGATAAATTATGTTTTTTCTGTAAGTTAAGGAATTTACAAATGTTTAAATTCAATAAAAGTCGTTGATAGCGTAAGAAGCCAATTCACAAGAAACGTGAAGCATTGAAAGAAGCGCGAGCAAAATAAATTAAAACCTCCGTAAATTAACACAAGTAAACTCAAAAAATAAGATATGCACAGAAATAAAGTGCAAATGTATAAGCCAAGCGCGATTTTTTCCTTCGAGTAGTCATAAAGTAAACATATCATAAAAAGAAAAAGTGAACAAAAAACCATGACGGAGGTTTAAACAAAAATAACTATAGGAATCTAAGCGGCATGGAGCCGCGAGCGCAGCGAGCGCGTGTTTTTCTTAGTTCGTGGATGCAAAGGGTGAAACCGTCAAAATTGACAGGCCCCGAGGGCGATTTTTTCAGATTTTTTATAGCTAACCTATTATGATTAGTCAAAATATTTTTATTTGGTAATTATGGTGCCTCCCTGCCCCCCGCCCCCCCCACTCTAAGCTACTACTGACATGGAGCCGCGAGCGCAGCGAGCCCGATTTTTTTTGGGGATGCAAAGAGTGAACAAGTCAAAATTGACAGGACACGACCAAAGCGAAGGCGGTTTTTAAAGAAATTTTATTGCTAATGTACTTATCAATTTATAGTAAAAATATTTTTATTTCATAATTCAGTAATCAGTAATTATGGTTTAATTTTGCCGCCCCCTAAATCGTGCCGCCCGGGGCATTTAACATTTAACAAAACAATATACACGAAGTTGTGGAGAGATGGTGCTCGTGCTAGGCTCCGAAGGTCCTGTGTTACGAGTTTTTTATTTTATTTTCATTGAAACGCTATTGATATATTTTACATTTCATGATCCATCATGATGTACCTAAGTATATATTACAGTGCGTTAATTAATCGTTTATTTATATATGGATTGTGTACACGTATAATTATAAAAAAAAAATTGCTAAATTTGCCGCCCCCTCTAAATCTGCCGCTATAGGCACCGGCCTACTTGGCCTATTGGTAAATCCGCCACTGATCTTAGTCCCTTTGCTTTGTGGTTTTACCGATCTGTACGGTGATAAGGAAAAATGTTACGTGCCTACTTTCTTCAAATGACATACATTTACTCAATAAAAAATAGACACTTCTTTAAGACAAAACATTACAGAAGGTAAATAGTGTCACCTTATCCAATGAGTTTTTATTGTGTTAACAAGAGTTAAGGTTGAAATCTAAAGAATCTAAATCTAAAGAATAACTTACATAGATTGAGGTAGGTTGATGTGCTGTCTTCTATAAATAAGAGTATGGCCGGTAGTCTCAAATCTCTGATAAGGAGAAGGCATGGCAACACATCCAGTTGGTTCAATGATCTAAGCACCTCAGACATGAGTAACCGCCGAACCAAAAAGTCCCGTTCTAAAACCTTATAGGTATATTGATTGCAAAAAGTTTCGATAGAATAATTAGGTAGTTTCTTTTATAATGTGGGCGATATAACTTTATGGTATGTAGTGTTCCCACGCAGTTGTTCAAAAGTTCAAAGGCATAGACAAGGTAATGTATTTTTTTAAATATATTTAAGGCTATCTGATTTCCCGCGGTGTCACCCGCGTTCTGTGGGAACTACTGACCGTACCGGGATGATATAATATAGCCTATGTTACTCGGGAAGAGTGTAGCTTTCCAACTTTGGAGGAATTTTTCAAATTGGTTCAGTAGTTTCGGAGCATTCAAGGCACAAACAAACAAAAACGTGTTTCCTCTTTTTTTATATTAGTACTAGCTTCTGCTCGCGGCTTCGCCTGCGTTGTGTGATAAAAAGTAGTCTATGTTTTATATCCGGGGTATCACCTATCTACATATCAAATTTCAACAAAATCGGTTCAGCCGTTTTTGCGTGAAATCGTAGCAAACAAACAGGCTTTCGCATTTATAATATTAGTAGGATACATAAATGAGGATCATAACTTCATTAAACAATTCTTGGAAAAAAATAATAATTCTTGCGACATACATCCCGGATCCATTTTTCATATCAATCGCGTTCTCGTTATAGCAGAGGTAAGTAATTGTTCAACGAATGAACGTGACCGGAATGAGTGAATGATATGAATGATACGAAGGTGTCGTGCCGACAGACGACGGGGTATTTTCTTGTATTGCGTGGCTTGTAGGTACTGGATATACTGTCTTTCAATATGCCTAGCCTTTTCATATAAAACTGCGCATAAAATTAGTTATCTAATTTTTGACTCAATAAACATACCATTTTGAGTACATACAATAATAATTACAAAGATGGACCACACACGAAACTAATTTATTATCAAACAATTAAACATTAATTGAATTACAAGTAGTAATCATAAAGCATCACTATCTACAATTAAAAACAGTTATAACTATCCAAACTGTATAAATTAAAACTTAACGTAACTTGTCTTCTCATCAGATATAAACATTTAATAAATGAAATAAATGTTTTCACACCACGGAGAAAGGAAAGATAGCGGAGATGCCATAAGAAAGGTAGGTCAGGCGCCTTCTTGTAGGCCAAGCAACGTGCGGTAGGCGTGATCAGTTACTAGACTAACGAACCCGTCTGTTCCTTGTCAAATCAAATGCAATCTGTCAAACATTGGTCTTGATTGATTGGCGATTTTATTTTGAAAATAATGGGCAGGTTCTAGTAATAGGCAGTCGCTCTTTGTAAAACACTAGCACTCAGCCGAATCCGGTAAGAATGAAAGCCGACCCCAACATAGTTGCTAAAATGCTCGGGAGATGATGATGAGCAGATTCTATAAAAGGCGTATAAGGAGTTAGTAACGTTCTTCGTTCCCCAAACACCCGCATTTCGACGCGCTACATTCTTAAAAGATTTTGCGTTATGACATCTCCGCTGGTCATTTTGTTCTCCATGTTTAACACTAAAATCACGTAAAACACAAGTTTACCGTAAGCCGTAAGATTTTACGGTAAAATGTTTGAAAACAATTAAATTACATGGCTTAATTTTTTGGCCGCGATACACACTGCCCGAGTGAAGAGAGATTGTAATTTGTGAACATTTGGAGCACGGTGGACCCAAATGGATTTGGTCACGGAAAAAATGTGTATTAGTATGTTAGTGTTTGCTTTTGCGTTTTTGCTTAAATTATTAGCCAATTTTAGAATAAAAACTTTGGAAGCAGGTGTACATAAAAGCTTTGAATAAAAAAAATCGTAGCGAATTTTGTGTTAGTTGGTCGTACTTATTCCCGGAGTACTAAAAGCTCATGTATTTTTCTATGCATATTGTTTTAAACATTTAAAAAAAAATATCGAACAAATATGTATGATTACTTTTATTTCGTAAGTGAAATTGAAAAGTGGGCTAGGTTTTAATAATGACAAAATATGTATATAGGTCTTATTATAGGTTCTTTGTACTTATAGGCCAAAATAAATACATATTTTTTGCAACATGTCATCTAATTTTGTACTAGAAATAACTAACAAAAACTCTTACCTTTAGCCAAAGCTGCTTGCACGAAGCACAAACAGATTAAAAACTTTAAAGCTGCCATTTTGTTTATTTTCTAGAAGTTTTCCGTTTATGAACACTGTGCACTCTTCACTGTATTAACCTGGAAAGAAGAAAATTGGATTATTAAAAATAACAAAATAAACGAGAGAAATATCTTATCCTTATGTGAAATAGTTATAATAGATATATAATAGAAGTTACTTCCGTATAGTAACTTCGTCTGTCTGTCTAGCTTTCACGAAATAAATACAGATAACCTTATTTTTAGGAAGTCGGTTAAAAACGCCTTAATTAATTTACATGGAGTCCCTATTAAATCTGCATTTTATTCTCTTAATCCTTTCCTATCTTACCTATGTAAAATTCTGGAGACCTCAGGACTCAGGACCTCTGGTTCAGCAGTTCTCAAAGATGACTTTACATATTTCAAATTAACATACATACAAAGCCTATTTATCACATTTGTGTATAAAAAATCAAAGAATTATTTGTATTTGTGATAATCGACACTTTTTTTTGTAATTTTGCAGAGCCTCTTGCTCATACTTCATTTATGAAACTAAAATTTGCTATACAAGAAATCTGGTAGTCGGTACCAAGTATAGACAAATCCTATTGTTTTAAACTCACGCTAAAGCTACTGTACAACTATACAGCAGATACATACGTATGTCCGTCAGTACAGTTAAAACGTACTTCAAACGCATCGCTGGTCACCACCAGAGCGTGGCGGGTTCGATTCCCGGGCAGTGATTGATAATTAAAATAACTATTACCTTTGTGAACGAGGTAGTTAATGTAAGATGTATGTGTGGTGAAGTTGTGAAATGATCGGTCAGTGAGTTCCGGGTCGGGTGAAGTTGCTATTGTTTTTTTTTTATCAAAGAAAGAAATACTTTTTTTTTGTTTTGTATCTTAGAAGACCCTTTGTGAAGTATTGTAAACAATGGTTTATTTTATATGATCTAAAGAAATCGTTTCTTACTAATTCACAGGGTTCCTCTAACCTCACTCCTGTTTCAAGGGGCCATTGTGCAGACTGGTCAGAGAGAAAGATGTGGAATTCTTCTTCTTCTCTGATTACTTTGATTGGGTTTGAGGGTTCAATTTCAAGTCCTTGGGACTCGACTTTCCCAGCTATATGATCCCATGTTGCTTCTTCAGCACAAAGTGTATGAATAGGTATATAGGAAGGGGATGACTAAAAAAACGACGGATAGAAAGACGATATGACTGAAAATAATGTTACTTGTGAGATGACGTCAGATAGAAGAAGAAGACATGCTGTACCGACCACAAAATATAAAGATTAAGATATGGGCAGAAGAATGATGAAGTTTTTGGTCTTTTATGAATGCTTACCAAAGTAAATTCCATAGGATATAACTGAACCCTCTTTATCAGTACAAAAAGACATGGAATTTTATGAGCATCGCCGCGGGGCATAGCTTGTTAATCAGCCATGTTGTTATAAAATTGCAATTAATAATATTTTTGTTTGCAAAATGACATGACCTGTTTTTTGTTGTACTTGGCATAAAATTATAATGAATCATGTTAATTTTTAATGCGAATACTGCTGTTTTATTTGAAGACTATCTTTCGTTTCGAAGTATCTTATTTTATTTTTGTTTTGTTTATAAATGCCTAAGGTTTCATTCAATTTTTGTATACGGATCTTTTCATTAAAAAAAAAACAATATATAGGTAAATGCAGTAAGTGATGACTTTTAGTAAGCTCAATATCCCAGTGTGGCTTTTTATTGCAAACTAGCTTCTGCCAGCGGTTTCACCCGCATCCCGTGGGAACTACTTCCCGTACCGGGATAAAAAGTAGCCTATAGCCTTCCTCGATAAATGGGCTATCTAACACTGAAAGAAATTTTCAAATCGGACCAGTAGTTCCTGAGATTAGCGCGTTCAAACAAACAAACAAACAAACTCTTCAGCTTTATAATATTAGTATAGATTTTTTAGGCGGCCGATAGTTTGATCGGTCCAAACAATTGTAAGGAGATGAATTTAAGTGCGCATACTACAGCAATCAAGTACATGGTCAGTGTCAGACCTACTGAAAAGTTTGGTTGGATTCACGGTTACCAAGGGAACCAGAGGGAACAGTTAGTAGGAAAAATAGAGTTATTTTACTGCTACCTAAAACTAAAGTAACAAAGAGTCATCTGCCTACTTAGAAGTTATTATATTACAAATAAATAACTACAGTTTCCGTTTCTGTAGACACATAAAAAATCTACAAATCTTAGGTGCTTCTTATTTCAAAGGTCATTTTTTACGTCGCATACAGTTTTGTTGTAAATTATGTACTGTTCTCGTGAAATGACCGAGCTGGTCAGAACTTAGCTAAGTACAGATACCGGCACGGATATTGGGCTCTCGGCGGAAGAGTGGGGATCGCTTTGCGCACCCGTACGCATAAGGCAATAAGGCAGTAAATCGCTTCTGCGCAAGTGAAGGTCATGGCTCGATATCCGTGCCGATAACTGTATAATCATCGCCAAGGATATTGAGCCCTGACCTTCACCTGCGCAGAAGTGATTTATTGGTTTATTGCCTTATGTGTACAGTGCGCAAAGCGATCCCCACTCTTCCGCCGAGAGCTCAATATCCGTGCCGATAACTATATACCTTTCGACTTTACGAAACCTAGTCAAAATACGTACATTGCTATTTAAATAGCTACTGCACCGATATACTAAAAACTTGTAGTACTTAGTACACAGAAAGTTTTACACTTCATGGTGTAGTACCGACTACTTACTACTACTTTTCATTGAAATCGGTTCAGTGGTTATTTAAGGGATGGAGGGAGGAGGGTGTAATTTGGTCCTGTAGTTTTTGAGTTTGTCCATTACAAACAATCAAAAAAAATATATATTTTCCTCTTTTCAATATTAGTATAGATCAGTTCAGTAGTTGACCCAATATTTTCTAGGTTACATCTCACAATGGGGTCAAGGATTTCCAATATAACCTAACTAGATGCGGCTGAATAATATGTATGTTACATGAAACGATGTCTCGACCTCGAAGAACTATACATAAGGAAATAGCTATTTACATACTTGTGTACTCCGTGTAATGTGTATGGTAGGTTATGTATTTTATGATCACTGTGGTCTTGCAGATACATTGATTTTAATAATGTAATTTTTCTTAGAAAAAGAAGAAGAGGAATTCGTGGCTAAGAACATATACGACTAAATAAATATATGAATATGACTATAATCTATACTTATAATAAATCTGTAGAGAGGTCAATTCTGTACATTGAATATATTTCCAAAATAACTATTAGGGGGTGATTAGTGATCGATACTGATACCAAAAATGCAATCAGTAAAATTTTTGTCTGTCTGTCTGTCTGTCTGTCTGTCTGTCTGTCTGTCTGTCTGTCTGTCTGTCTGTATGTTCGTTATGGAAACGAAAACTACTGGACAGATTTCAATGAAACTTGGTACAATTGTTCTTCATACTTCTGGGCAGGTTATAGGATACTTTTCATCACGTTACGATCAATAGGAGCAGAGCAGTGAAGGTAAATGTTGGAAAAACGGGAGAAATTACTCCATTTTTTATGCTTCCGTCCCGTGTGCAGCCTTAATGGTTAAAGCTACACAGAAACAATGTATGACGGAAATGTTCTCCTTAAAATTATGTAAAAAATATACCTTGACAGTATATGTCTATCTTTTATGGTTGGCTCACAATAACACGTTTAACTCTCGATAGCCTCTCTTTGCACAAAGTCCAAATCTAACGCGGACGAAGTCGCTGGCAGAAGCTATCTATACTTATAATAAATCTGTAGAGAGGTCAATTCTGTACATTGAATATATTTCCAAAATAACTATTAGGGGGTGATTAGTGATCGATACTGATACCAAAAATGCAATCAGTAAAATTTTTGTCTGTCTGTCTGTCTGTCTGTCTGTCTGTCTGTATGTTCGTTATGGAAACGAAAACTACTGGACGGATTTCAATGAAACTTGGTACAATTGTTCTTCATACTTCTGGGCAGGTTATAGGATACTTTTCATCACGCTACGATCAATAGGAGCAGAGCAGTGAAGGTAAATGTTGGAAAAACGGGAGAAATTACTCCATTTTTTATGCTTCCGTCCCGTGTGCAGCCTTAATGGTTAAAGCTACACAGAAACAATGTATGACGGAAATGTTCTCCTTAAAATTATGTAAAAAATATACCTTGACAGTATATGTCTATCTTTTATGGTTGGCTCACAATAACACGTTTAACTCTCGATAGCCTCTCTTTGCACAAAGTCCAAATCTAACGCGGACGAAGTCGCTGGCAGAAGCTAGTCTGAAATAAGTAATAGTTGTACGGGTCGATCGATCATATGGTTAATAAGTACATTTTACGAAGTCGTTTTTTAATTGACTTAAAAATGAGGTTATCTGTTTGCGCTTAAGTACATAGTAACTATTATAGTAATCTGTACTGTAAGTATAGTTATCGGCACGGATATTGAGCCCTGACCTTCACCTGCGCAGAAGCGATTTATTGGTTTATTGCCTTATGTGTACAGTGCGCAAATCGATCCCCACTCTTCCGCCGAGAGCTCAATATCCGTGCCGATAACTATATGTTACATGCGCGATTATCTCACATTCTTAGGAGAACATTATTTTGTGACATGGTTTACAAGAAACCTTCAGTTTTTCAAGAATTAATAGGTACCCATATATCCATACTTTCTATTTTAAAAACTGAAATACCTATTTGGTGGCATGAACGCGCTAATTCAAATTCTAAAAAACAGCTTTACGTAGCCCATTTATAGAGATATCTTTTTTTAACTGGGTACGTCAAGCAGTTCCTATGTTACGCGCGTTAATATAATTGCATAAGTTAATAGTTAAAATAATTGCAGTAACTAAGCATCACATAAAGTTTATTGCAGCAATCCTAGGTTTAACGACTCACACTCGAGTATTTAATTTTATGATAACTTCAACTGCATTTAATAATTTTATGAGTGTTATGGCCTTTCACACGGCACACTACTGTAATGTGCGTTAGGAAAATGAAGTTAGGAAAACGACTATGATAAAAGAAACGTGCAAATATCCAATTGTCTTTAGTTTTCTGGGAATTCCGAGATAAAACTGCTTCTTTCACTAAAAATTAATTTCACAGTGAATTTTTACATTTCAAAAGCTGAGTTGGGAGAGGTGTAGAATTGTCGTGCTTAAAGTTTTAAATGAGACCGTGTGTAAAACATGCTATGTTTGGAGCAGAATTAGTTTGAGTTTTGCACTGAAATAATAAACATATACTGCAAGTTAGCCGATAGCACAGTGAATTTATTCCTGTCGTATGCCAAATAAAATACATCTTCATTATTGGTTGTTAGGTAGGTGGCATTTCAAATGCTTTTCTTTTGTTTCCTTCCTAATGAATAATCGGGTAAGACAAATAACAAAGACTAGGTATATTAAGACACACGTATGTAGGAAAAAAAAATCACTAACGTAATTTTACATCTTTTGCCGTTGCGATTTCGCATAGTTCGTCTGACAGACCGTTAGTGTTAAAACTAAAAAGGTTTATAACTTAACATCGATTTGCTAATGGTTGGTTATAATGATTGCAGTGTTAAGTGTCATATTGACCTCACACGTTCGTCCACCAAGAGGGTTTAGTTGCTTATAGCCATGTGAATTGGTTAAACTGCATTAAATGCGGTTACATTTTTTCACACGACTGAAACTTATAATAAAGTATTACAAATCCGAAAGTCACTCGTCTGTCTGTCGCGCTTTCACGTCAAAACATACTCGATTCAAATGAGTTTTGTTTTGATAATCTAGAGTATGTGAAAAGACATAGGCTACTTTTTAGGGTTCCGTACCCAAAGGGTAAAACGGGACTCTATTGTTTTCGCTCCTCTGTCCGTCCGTCTGTCACCAGGCTGTATCTCATGAACCGTGATAGTTAGAGAGTTGAATTTTTCACAGATGATGTATTTCTGTTACGGCTATAACAACAAATACTGAAAACTAGAATAAAATAAATATTTTGGGGGACTCCCATACAACAAACGTAATTTTTTGCTCATTTTATAAATTATGGTACCCTTCGTGAGCGAGTCCGACTCGCAGTTGGAAGGTTTTTTATAAGGGTGTTTGGGGTAGTTCTCACAGGACGAGAATCATGTTACCGCTGGGTACAGTTAGTATTCTATGTAGAGTCGTTTTGACGACGAGACTACAAAAGTGAAGGAACAGACAGTGCACCTGTTTCTGCGAACATACCAGACCTCTGGAATCTGCTATATTCATTGAGTTTACCAATATAATAATTATAAAGATTTAGACTCCATCATATTTAAATATGGCCACGCCTCCAATCTTTCTCTGAAATATCAAAGATGAAGAATAGATTTGAAATGGACTTGAGATGAGATCATTGTCCAATGATTAGTCATCGCCATTTTCTTATAGGTAACCGGTTTTGTTTTAATTATTTATTTGCAGATGCATAATTAGGCATCTTCTGTGTGAATGTCATGACTTGTTTTCTACCTACGACCTTGTTTACATCATTGTTATTTTGTGTCTAGTTATTTCAATACCTTCTTGAGGTAAAATCGACAAGTGTGAGTGGACAAAATTGTAATTGTTATAAGTAGTAATTTTTTTTAAAGATATATTGCTGAACTATGTTATGTTATACACACGTACAGTCCACTTTTCCAACCTTAGGGTGTGTTGCACTATGTAACCTTAACAATTATGAAGCTGGAACCAGCTATCAAATAGACGATTTGACCAATGGGCAGCAATCTGACAGCTGGTTATGGTTTGGTTATTGCTACTACATGGCGCAACCCACTTTAAGTATTTGCTTCATCTCTAACATAGAATTGTAACGCAGCGTGGCAATGCAGCTAGCGTTTTGGGCACGATCCCCGCTGACAGCGATGCGGATGATTTTTTTTTATACTTAGTTTTAATATTTTCCCTTTTATTATTTTAGTATTAATTAATCTAATTTCTTCGATAAATAAGAATTGTAACGACCTTTCCGTTTTTGGGAAGTTGGACAAATCATCGAACCCCTTCCTCTGAGGTCTTATGTTCTTTCAGAATCAGAATCAGAATCAGAAATTTTATTTGCTTGAATCATTCATTTCTAGAGCTTTCATCGTATAGAGTCACGGTAAGGCTTTCAAACAATCTCGTAGCCTGATTATCCAGTTACCAGTTGGATTCGAACGCTTACCCAACCCAGCAGAATCAGACCATCAAGGTGCTAAAAACTGCTCACTCTTTTGTCACTAATCTCCGATTCCTCATAAAGGAGGTTTAATGAACTGGTTTGCTTAATGTTTCCCACTCCTTATACGTTTGACATGTGGGTGTCTAACTGCAATATGTCTGAGTCATTTGCCTTGAGATCTTATGACAAACAAAGGTAGATAGTTGAGGTAACGTCAAGGTTTTTCTAGCCATAGAGAGAGCATTGCTAGGGAGTATGTTACAACATTGGTTTGAGAAAACACATGGGTCGTTGTGGGTAAGTTATTGAGTACCAGCGTCTCGGACACTAGGGTGTGGGTTTATTTTTTGGTCAGGTAATTTAACTTTTCTAAGTTAAGCTTATATACCTACTTTTGACGAATGGCATATGCATCAAAACCTGAGTAAAAGTGAAGGACAAGGACCATGAGGATACTTGGGCTTTAAGTCTGTAATCGATAATGGACCTTGAGCGCTAGTCATGATTAACGCTCATTTCTTCTCTGTATGAGAAGAGACCTGGTCTCTTCAGTGGGACAATGAAGAGGCTGATGTTGACGGCATATTTCTGCCTGATTTTTCAATACAATTTCTGTGTGATAGTATTCTATTAGTCTTAGACTTGATCTGCTCTGCGTGTACTGAATATCAAATCTCTTTGACACGGTCACCCATCGGGAAACTGACCGCTTAACCTGATAGGTCTTGAGGAGGAGTATAGTTGTAGTACCTATACCTTCTAATTTGCTCTGGTGGTATTCAAAACATTTTGATAACGAAATCCATTAAAATATATGTATAGGTATTCTTATAAGAAAAGCTCTATTTTTTTATTTAATCCCCGTTATTAGCACCACAGTACCACTGTCCTTTTCACTCTCACTTTATCTATCACCTCTCTCTTTCACTCCTATGTTAACAATTGCACAAAGTTCCTGGAACGAATCTTTGACAGTTCCTTTCCTTAAAACTTCTAACCAAAGCAGACACGATATATTAGTAAATTCGACAAAACTCAATTAAAATTCAAACTCAATTACTCCATTCAGAACTTTCTCTAAATCTCTTCAAAAACTTACAAAACTTTATCTAAGTGAAATCTTAAGAAAACACATTCACACACACAATCTTAAGAAGTTCGTTCTAAGTTTACGTCATTCCAACTTTGAGTGTTAAGCAACTCCATCTAACTTAAGCACTAAAGTTAGTCTTAAAATACTTCGAAACTTACGTAATAAACAGGTAAAACTACAACAGACACGAAAAACAGAAAAAAAGGTTATAATACTCACAAAATCGGACACATTCACATCACTGCACTACACAAAAAAGTTTGGTTAACCTCAAAATTTTGACAGCTGTTTAAACAGATTCGAATTGGGAATACGGGTTCTATGATTCTAAATTCAAATGCATGTTAGAGTGTTTTTGTTATGGTTTTGCGGGCGTGTGTGTGTGACGCCGGGAGCAGACGTATGGCCCGCGCGGCGGTTGGCAAGCGACTGGCTGTTTCGCCTTGAATGGTTGATCGCGTTAAGATGCGTTTACGCAGGTGTTTGTGCAGAATGAGTTATAAGGTTTTAAGGCTTGTTTGGTGCGGTTTGTTTTGTTAGGGCTTTTAATTGATAGGTTGGGTGCTGTTTGCATAGGTAATACACAATTTTACTTAAAAGCATGTTATCGAAAAAGGCATACAATTTTTAGGAAAATTTGATGTTAAATGAATTAGAAAATAGGTATGTAAATATTTTTAAAGAACGGAGCATTCGGAAAGTACCCTTTCTTGTCAGTCAGGTACAAAAAGAAAAAAAACATATACTTAATGCAATTTATGTTTATTTTGCCAAGATATTTCCATCATCATCATCGTCATTGAAAAGACTTCAACGAGTTTTTTTTTTAAGTTTAGGTACTACACGGAATACACCTTCGTTATGAATCTACAGCTTATTTGTGTGGATATTGTTTGAAAAAATAAACTAATATAATTAAAACTTGAGGCAGTATCACTAAATAATTTCACGATTTATGTAAACCAGAAAATCTACACTACTTAAAAAGCAATTTATTATTGCGAATCTACAAAAATATTCCAAATTGTTACAACAATTAATATTTATTCGATTAAATTAACTACTTATTTATTACCTAAAAATATTTCATATTAAAAACAACTCGATAAATGATTTTACTATTTTAGTAATTTCGAACAAACTAATAAAATTCATGAATGATTACCAAAACAAATCAATAACCCAACATTATGTAATGACCTTTATTTAACACAATTGCGAAGTGAGCCTTCCAAGTCTGAGCTTTTTCACATTTCCAAAACAGCCTTACTTAACTTCACCTGCAAACTAATTTCCACCTTATTTTCTGAGCCAGAAAACCCATTTTCCCTTGCCCCAATTTCGTGATCACAAGACAGGGGATTTTAGACTTTAGTGCAAAGGTTGTAAGGTTGTGTTTTGTTTGGCCATGTGTAAGCGAAAAGTTCTGATAGCCACCACATTATTACAAGACTCCTTTGGTTTACCGACTTTACAAAGAGTGGTAATGAGTGTTGCACGGTTTCTTTTCTATTTTTATTATGGTCTTGTTGAAGGTTGTTCGTTGTATGCAGATGTGGGAATTTATCTTTGTTTAGTGTAGATCAGGATGAAATGGCGGCAGGTAACGGGAACAACCTGTGACCCTCGTATTCCCCTTAAACTTAAGGGGAAAATTTACAAGAGTATGGTCAGGCCTGCTGTCTTGTATGGATCAGAGTGCTGGCCCACAAAATCGACGAATGAAAGACAATTGCATGCGGCAGAGATGAGAATGTTAAGAGGTATGTGTGGCGTTACGCGAATGGATAGAGTGAGGAATGAGTATAAGTATAAGAGGAAGTTTGAAAGTAGCGCCGGTATCAGAAAAACTGAGTGGAAACCGGCTGTCGTGGTATGGGCATGTGATGCGGAGGAATGAGAGTCATGTTGTGAGGAAGGTGATGAGTATAAACGTGGACGGATATAGTGGAAGAGGAAGACCAAAGAAACGATGGATGGACTGTGTGAAAGTAGATATGGTAAGAAAGAATGTTACTTGTGAGATGACGGCAGATAGAAGAGTATGGAAGAAGAAAACATGCTGCGCCGACCCCAAATAAAATTGGGATAAGGGCAGGAGGATGATGATGATAGTGTAGATCAGGCATCGACTTCTTCCCAGCAAAAACACGTAGGAAGTGGCGAAGGGTGGCTATTTTGGGGGCTGTATGTTTTTCTGATGTTTGAAGTGTAGTGAATTGTCAGCCTAATTTGAATTAACGTTTTTGAGTTGGTTTTGATTATTGATGGAACATAATGATGGGTGTTAAAAGTATGATTTCTTGCTATACCTACAATAATCTTATGTATTACATAGGAAAATCATCATCGGCCTAACCTTCGTCCAAACTGTGTTGGGGTCGGCTTCCCGTCGTACAGTATGCAGCTGAGTTATATGGAGCTGCTGCTTATCTATGCTCAGTTTAATGTGCTTTCCTAAACACAGAGGAAATCGACACAAGATCCACCCATCCTCGAAACGTTGCTTAACCTTACAATCCGTGCAGCTGTGCAGCTCAATGTTGTGATTTTATCTCTATTGAGTATATTTTTCGATCACTTTACAGTTTAAATATATTCAAGATGAGATCGTTTCTGTAATCCCCAAAAACCAGTTGGGTGCACTGACCTCCAAACTTGTTGCAGTCGTAATTAAGTCAGGTTCAGGGAGTCGTTAGCTCTGTAGGAGGTCCTGGGTACGGTTCCCGGGTCGTGTAAAGTGTGACTTGATGGTTTTTTTGTCAGGATTTTTTATTGGTAAAACTTTAAATGGGATTTGAATAGGAGATAAAAATAAACATACAAACATTCAAATTGAGAACCTCTTTTTTTTGGGAAGTCGGTTAATGGAAAATGATTTGTCTATCCAATGAGGTCCTGTATTTGAGCCTTATTATGTTTATAATTAAGGATTTACCCATGTTTAGGGAAAGTGCTGGCTGGTGTATACTTTAGTCATCATCCCAAAAGAAAATCATCACTCAGAAGGAGTCCAGGGAGTACAGCTGTATCTTTCTTATAAATCTCAATCAATTTGGTCCAGCCGTTACATAGCGAAAACTTAAAGACGGACTAATATCACTAAAATGCATCTATATTTCGATTATTACGACACGACAAGTAACAGGAAAAAACAATATTAAAAACACGATCGCGCAAAGAAAATATAAACATTACTTCATCCTTGAAAAACCAACTTAATTTAACACGTGGCCAAAATAAGAACTAACTTAAAATATTCTGCATTTGACAGCTGTTGTAAGACAGTGGCGCCCTCATTCGATAACTTTGTAAATTGACTATAGTTTTTGCTGCTTGCAATACCGGTTGCTATCAATATTGTGATGTTTAAAGGTACGTTTTGAATGCCAGCTGCCGACTGCAACTGCCGACCGCACATGCCGCGGCTGCATGAAGTCGGCTGGGACTGCGGCATTGTTCGAAAGAGTTACCGCGGCCCTGGTACAGAAAGGGCTTAAGAAGGAACATGATGGGTTTTAGTCAGATAGAGTCTGACACTTCCTCACGCTGCACCCACAACGGGAGGGGTCACTTGATGATTTCCCGTAAAAAAAAACTGCACTACTGGTTTGTATGTATTTGCAAGAAACCGTTTTGGATCGAAGCGGCAGTAGCACGTGCAGTAGCTCTCAGATATCGATTGTTTTCATGCAGTCGCGGCATGTGCGGTCAGCAGTTGCACTCGGCAGCTAGATTGCAAAACGTACCTTTAGCTTTATTTTTATTTTGTGTGTGTTTTAATCATGTTGGCTTGAGTCTCAATCGATGAGCTTGTCTTAATGGATGAGCAATTTTGTGCGAGGTGTTAAATTACTTATCGTCGTTGTATCATTTCATTGCTATTCTTACATTCTCATAAAAGCTGTTTCAGAGTATTTATATAAACTTATTAATTATCTAACTTATAACCTAATATATACGTTTACTATAAATATTTATAAAATGCATAAAAACTCCTCCTTTTTAAAATTAATGTAAATATTTCAATTTAGTTTTCAGAGGTTATCAATAAAATTACAAGCTTTATTAAACAAGGGTAAGTTTTTATTAAACTTAGGTTTTAGACACATTTCACTAGATTTTGCGCCACTCCGCGCACTTGAGTAATATGTAGCATATACTTAAAAAGCTACCTAACTATCAAGTTTATTTTTAGTAAGTAATTAATGATTCATTAGATACAGCTTAACCATAGATGGACGGATGGCTAGACAGACAGACGAACGAACCGACAGCCTAGTATATGTTTGGTTACAGAACCCTGAAGACGAAAGAAAATGCTTATACAGGAATGAATTTTATCCAGTGCGCAAACTTTGTCAACTTATAGTTAAATAAGTTTTATAGATACGTATAATTTTATTTTGTCGAGCTTTAGTACAAAAAAGAAAAGTTATTGATATCGAAAGATGTTTATTTTGTAACCGATTGTACGGTCATAGTCGTCGTAGTAGGCACGGCGGCAACGCGAAACCGGTTTACTGACGCGAGCGCTGCTCCAAGCGCGTAAGAATAGTTGGTATCCATATTTTGCTGATTTTAGGGCGGACAAAAGAATGAAAAAATTTTTTTACTGATGATGCAGATATGTTCTGTTAATGATTCTGGATCACCAGTTTTTTTTTTGTGCACTGCTTAAAATTCATTCCTGTATATAATAATATGTATATGAAAAAAGATTACACAAAATCAGATATTTTTCCAACCATTTATATTTTTAAACCGACTGAATAAAAATTCTTGCTTTTCTAGCACAAAACAAAATGTTCTAGTTAGTTAAAACAACCAGTTTTACTGAACTACTTATAAGATTCTCGGAAAACAGCCACATTTGCATTTGAATTTGAAATGCTACACGCCCCGGGGGTAGTAAGTTTCAACCCCAGACAATTTAATTATGCATTGTTCATAAAACTTATGGTTTAACTAGTGACTTACCCTGGTTTTACACACGATATATAACAACAGTGTTCTGCAACTACTGCACAGATTTTCATGCGGTGGTAATATATGATTGTAAGCCGGGAGAAGCCGGGGTGGGTCGTCTCAAAAGTCCTCGTATCAAATTTTATTCGTACCTGAGTCATCCTCAAAAATCTCTATCTACTTATACAGAAAACCGCATTAAAATCTGTGGAGTAGTTTTTGAGTTTTTTGCAAACTGTTTTTTTACAGTTGTCTACTTTCAAGGAAAACGCAACAAATGTTAATAAATTTGCTACCTAACAGAGAAAGGATGTTTCAAATGGGAGTAGTAGTTGTTCGAGAAATATGCGTGTTAACCAAAATGTTAACTGTTGAACATCAGGTAGGTATCATTGGTATATTATTATGTTTTAAACAAACAAACTCGTTAGGTTTATAATATTACCTAGTGTTTAGAAAACAAGAAGCTTGAAGCGCCTACTATAAATTGTGTAGCAAAAATTGTTCCCGACGTAGTTCGCCTTGCTTATGCATAAGTTGTAGGCACTTTAATTAAAATTTTCGTTTCTTAGAATAATTTGATCTGTTTAGTCTGTCCTGGGTGGGTTGTGAATACTGAAGGATCTTATTTACTCAAGATTTTCATGGAACCACGAGCTGACACTTGACTTTTATTAAGGTCAATATAATTATTCGAAGTTTATTTAGCTTCGCAGTAGTGGAAACCAATGCTTGTTTCGGAATACACGTTAAACTGTAGATCCCGATTGTCATTGAACATCTTTGGCGGTCTTTCCGGGTACGTCATTACTTTTCTAAGTTTGTATGTACTTTCTAAGTAATCTTAGACACCATCATCATCATCATCATCAGCCTATCGCAGTCCACTGCTGGACATAGGCGTCTCCAAGTGCACGCCACCAGACACCAATGGCTGATAAAAAGGTGAAGGAAAACATCTTGAGGAAACCTGGACTATATAGTCTGAAATCACCAACCCGCATTGAGCAAGCGTGGTGATTAACGCTCAATCCTTCTCCGTGTGAGAGGAGGCCGCAGCCCAGCAGTGGGACGATAAAAAAAGGCTGTAACAGTAACAACAGTACATATATTTGTAAAGGCCGAAATGAAATTAATGATTTGATTTTGTAAAGGTACGTAATGGGCGCCAGAAGAAACAGTGGTGTTTTAAAGTCAGTAGAACACCTACCCAAAGCGCTAAGAGTCATCTGATGATTTCCCTTCTCCAAAAACCATGTATGCTATTAGACTTAAATTTCACAAGGCAGGATATATTCCCCTCTTCATAGAACATCTACAATAATGAAATCTTTGCATAATATCTCTCAGCAGTAACAATTTCTACCTAACAAGTAAACAGAAGGAGGAGGTAGTTAACTGAATTAAGTTACATGAAACTACAAGCGGAACGCAATGTAATTTTCATTAAAATACATCCGCATATTTCATAGCAAATACCGACTTCGCGTACATTGTACACAATTAATTTGATATCCTCCCCTATCCCACCCTGTCCCCATCCCCCTGTTGTCTCCTAGTATCCCTGGGATAGCAGGCTGCATTGATTGCACTGGCGCATTGCAGATGCGCTGTAACGGCTAGTGTTGGGACGTGATGTAGGCGTGGTTATCGATGTCGATACTTATTTTTATTTATTTGTTAGTTACTTTTTGTTTGCCTCGTTAGTCTAGCTACAGCAAGCGTAGCTGCAGAGTACGAGGTCTCAGTTTCAATATCCGGGTCGGGCTAAAATCGTATTGTGGGATTTAGATACTTTCGCGAAGCAGCTCGGAACCTGGAAGTTGGTGATTGATACACCCGTGCTTCGGAGAGTACGTAAATGTCGGGCCTGCGCTTGATCTCTCTCCGGTCTATGAGAGTGAAGGAATAGTGAGTGTACCTGTGTCTGCGCAAATGCTTATAAACTATATAATATAATATGTCCTACGCAGTTGGCTTATCGGCTAGGAGGACATCACTTCTTGTAGATTGTACAATGGCGGACAATCTAAATAACTAATCTACGGTCTATCAATCTAAGGTGGTGACATAACAGTGGTTCATGCAACGGTTTTTATGTAATTTTGCTAGTTGTGTAATTGGCTATTTATTTCTATTCAGAGCATTCGGTGACAGAACTTAAAAACTTTTTTAGGCCTGTATTTCAAGTTTGTTAATGACCCATTCTAACTTTTTGTACTCTAACATAACTTTATTTTTATCTTTAATAAGTCTTTGCTCCCAAAACAGTCATTCGTTTGAATGAATAAATGTGATTTTCAAAAGCCAGTGATGCCCTCACTTCTTAAAGTTTTGAGCATTAAGAAAATACAATGTATCTTTACCATACCTTTCTTCTTTCTTTTCTTCTTCCTCTCTTGTCTTTGTTACCGTTGGTCATCTCTTGTAATCAGTAGCTACCCTATTGCTAGTAGATAAATTTTGTGTACTATTTAATCTACATGAGTAAGAAAATATGCAACTATATAAAAATTTGAAAAAACTTGTTCTTATTGTTTAATCATCATTGAAATATATTTTGGTATCTGGTAGAATTTGTATTATATGCCTCGTTTGTTCAGATTTTAAACCAATATAACTTCTGAATTGCAGATGAAAAATGTATTTCCTGAATATTTATTATAACTATCAATTATATTTTAAAATGATATTTACATTACTACAAGTACATACTTATATTACAAATAAAAAAAAAAACAAATTGAAAAATTGAAACTATGTATCAAAATATTCATCCTCATGGCTGTCAGCGGGGATCGTGCCCAAAAGGCTGGCTGCATTGCCACGCATTCAGCGTGCATTCAGGCAATGCACGAAATATAGTTCAGCCTTTTGGTACTTCTGGATAGAACTAAAAATAACATCGTTACGTAACTGAAATTCCATATCGATAGTTTTTCAGTCACATCACTACATGTCCTGTTTACGTCATCACAGTTCCTGACCCCGTGGCATCTAACGGTGAATCTAACTACTCAACTAATAACTACAAACTAGACTTTATTGCTTCTACAACAAAGTTCAAATTCCCTTGACTTGTTCACAAGCGTAGCCATTAATGTAAATTGGACTTTAGAGGGTAATAAATAGAGCCCGTTTTTGTATGTATTTAATATATATCTAAGTGGGTTCTTTATTAAAATATCAGACGGTGCTTTTTTACTTTGCAGCACTTTTCAGCATGTTTTATAGGGCTTCCTTGATATTTTATCTTTCTTTCAGAATTTTAAATGTAGCTCGTTAAGTATTGCATTTTTATAACGCCTGTTGTTTTTGTGATAGCAATAACGTGTTGAAGTTATAATGTAGGCGCAACTCAAGAAGGAAGGATCGTCAGATGACTAGCCTTTTCCCAACTATGTTGGGGTCGGCTTCCAGTCTAACCAGATGTAGCTGTGTACCAGTGCTTTACAAGGAGTGCCTTCCTATCTGACCTCCTCAACCCAGTTACCAAGACAACCAGATACCGCTAAGTAAGAGTGTTTGTCAGCCAACAATCTTCGTAGAGGTGATATTAAGTCTCGTACTAGCTGCGAATCGATGCAGTCGTGCTGCTGACGCGTATATTTGTTTATTACAAATTAGAATTTAGCGCGGCGCAAGCCGTTGCTAGTCGTTTTTTAATCGCTATGAGTGAACAACTCGTGGCGAATGAGCTGCTGGCGTTCCTGCAGCAGAAGCTGGACGTGATGGACGAGGTGTCCGCTGTCCAAATCTGCGCGACGAACTTCAGCGAGGATGACGTCGCTGCTGCAAAGCAGCTGCTGTACCGGTTGCTCAACAAGAGCGACCAGATGGTGTCCCGACGGCGTGACGGGACAAAGAAGAGCATTCAAGATGTCATCACGCTGCTAAAGGAGACCGATCCAGACGACGTGCCGACGTTTGTGGCCAAGGATCTGTATAAGCTTCCGACCGTCACCTTCGACCACGTTGACGTTACGAGCCTGCTGAAAGACATCGTCTTTCTAAATTCAAGTCTTGCGGATGTACAGAAGAAGTTAGATGCATCCCAAATTACAGTCGCCGATTTGCGCAGTGAATTTAACGAGTTGCGTAAATCGGTGACTGTAACTGGGTCACCTGTGGGTGCATCGAACGTAAACATGCGGCGCGGAGCGTGCCTCGATGTATCGGGTGCAAGTTTCGCGTCAGCAGTTTTGTCGCCATCGCCGCTGTCACCGCCGAATGCTGAGTCGGCACAGTGCGCGCCTCGTGCGCCCCGCTGCCCCGCTCCCGTCCCTGCGGCTCCTCCGCTCGCCGCCGCTCGACCGCTCGATCAGCTGCTTGTTTCTGCAACGTCGACGAAACATCAAAATGTACGTCGAGACTACGCTAGCGTCACCGGTAGCAACATTGATGCTACGAAGAAGCCCGTGCCCGTAAAGGGACCGAATCGGACTGACGATGAGGGGTTCGTTACGGTGCAAAGGAGGAAGCGCCGTCAGCGAGTCAACAAGAACCGCTGTGGCAAGGCTCCTGTGGAGCCAAACACAATAATCTGTGCTGCTAAGCCGAACACCCCGGTGTACATCTCCCGCCTGCACTACACCACTAAGGCGGAGGACATCGCGGAGTACGTGCGCCAGAAGCTGAGGTACGCCCCGAGAGTGCAGCTGCTGGAGTCGCGCCATAACGCCAACTTCAAGGCGTTCGTGGTGCGAGTGCCGACGTGTTTCCTGCACCTCGTGTTGGACGAGAACTCCTGCCCACAGGACGTGGTGTTCCGTCGCTTCCGCGGACAAGTGCCACAGAACTGCACGGAGTGACATAGTGCGTAGTGAAGTGTTACTAACATAGATTTAAGTTTTTTTATATACTAACAATGTTTGTATAATATAATATGTATGTTAGTCTTTAAGGTATTTATCTATGGGCCTTTGATGCCTGATAATAAAGATGATTTGATTTGATTAATGCAAATTATTTGTTAATCATTCATACTTCAACTGTATCAGATGAGAAACCGACTCCAACATAGTTGGTATAAGACTAGGCACATGTTGGATTATTTTTAATTTTGCAATAATTAAGTACGATTGGTATAACAAAATAAAGGTAAGTTGGTAAGGGTGTGTTTACACGGTGTACCGTGAGCAAGTTAACATGCGCAAGTGACAAGTGACAAGAACACCTCGGTATCTTGCTTTGGTACATGCGCGAGTCACTAGACCCGCACGTTTTTAAAATGCATGTAACCTGCTCATGTGCCTCAACATGCGCAAGCTACTTGCACCGTGTAGATGCACCCTAAGTTCCTTCCATCGAGCGCCAAAAGAGAGACATCATGTATCTAGTATTGTACTTCTAGTAGGCTTCTAAACTACAGAGCCAATTTGAAAAATTATTTCACTGTTGGGAATCAGTAAGTGTCTGACATTTTCTCACGCTGCGCCCACAGAGGGTCGACCCAAACTGTTAGCAGACGTCAGACTGTGTGAGCCGGAAAGTGGCGAACGGTTTGAGTTACCTACAAACTCAGATTAATTTTCAGACGGGAACCGCTTTTGCTGTGAGTCGGCCACTAAATGCGCAAATTGAGCCCAAACTAGCAAACTGTGGACACGCCATTTAAAATAAAAAATTTGGAAGGGTGTACTAATTCAATACGTTGCTAACTCAATCAACTGCTAATAGTTTGCCTACTGTGGATACACCAGCGTCAGTTTTGCAAGTTAACTTTCTCGATGCGTAAATTATAAGAATAAGAATAATTAGAATAAGAATAAGAATAAGAATAATTTATTGTGACAATAATTTGTTTACAGTAGTGTGTACAGAATCCTCTTTTAGACAAAAACAATATGCCTGTAGTAGAAGACTCTGCCCCTCCCTATTTGCATAGTTTGATAATTAACACAATAAACTAAGAAAATAATAAAAATACAAAAAATAAAAAACTAAGGAACAATTTCAAAAAATTAAAAAGAGAACATAATTCTGTGTGTGTGTGTATGCGTGTGTCGGTGTGTGTGTGTGTGTGTGTGTGTGTGTGTGGGTGTGTTTGTGTGTGTGAGAGTGTTTGTGTGTGTGTGTGTTTGCGTGCGTGCGTGTATGTGTGTGTTTGAACCTGAATGTCTATGTAAGTCATTCAGTGTTATAATAACAATGCTTCAGTGTCTTCATATGTAAGCGTTTTTATCCACTTAACTAGTACATCTTTAAGGTCATGATTATTTTTAGTGTGTATACGAATCTTTTTATTTATTTTATTATATAGCTGAGCTGATCGTTTATTGTACTGTTTACATCCAAATTTGGTTTTAGTTGAAGGTATATGGGCTATGCTGAAGTTCCTTCTTTTCGATGTATTTCCCACAGTAGGAGGCAGAGACTTGTGCCTCTTTAAGATGGTTTGTATAATGTACAGTTTTCTGACAGAGAGTACATCACTGATACGATAAAGGTCCGCAGTAGGAAATCTTAAGTTTTTAAAAAGTATTAACTTTAAGAGAGCGCGTTGTGCTCGTTCTAAATTTATCAATTTGGTCTTTGCTGTACCTCCCCAAACCGGAATACAGTATACGAGTACAGATTGTACCAGGGCAAGGTAAATTTGTATGAGTAAATTTCTAGATGGGCCTTTGTTGTTAGCTTTTACGATAGGTGCTACATGCCTAAGGGTTTTGAATATCCAGCTTAACTTCCTAATTCTGGCGGTGACTTGCTCTACGTGGGGGTACCAAGATAGTCTATTGTCAACTATTACACCCAAATACTTGTATTCCGTCACTTTGCGAACGCTCGGGCAGTTACAATTATTGCCGTATTCATTATTACACGTATGTATGATTATTTTAAACTCATCAATCGGTTCACTGCGTTTGGAGATACTAAAACATATGAAATTGGTTTTAGATGTGTTTAATGTTAGGAGATTGGATTGCAGCCAATCAGCAACACGAGAAAGACCAGTCTCAGCAAGATGTTTGACATCGTGCCAAGAGCTGCCATAGAAGACTAGGGCTGTATCATCGGCGTTGGAGAAAACCTTAGCATTAGGTATTTTCATGCTGCAAAGGTCATTAATGTATATCAAAAAGAGGGTAGGGCCCAGTACACTTCCCTGGGGAACACCGTATAATACAGCCGCGGCGTCACTGACGTACTGCCCAATCTTCACTCTTTGCTTTCTGTTTGAAAGGTAATCCTTTAGAAGTTCAAGAGCTATACCCCGAATTCCAACCTTTTCCAGTTTGTTGACGAGAATAGAGGTAGAGACGGTATCAAATGCTTTTTTTAGGTCTAAGAAGACCGCCAGGCTTTTTTCTCCATTATCTAAATGTTTTGCTATCAGAGAGGATAAATCACTAACAGCATCCTCAGTAGATATATTTCTTCTAAAGCCGTACTGCGAATCAGATAATATATTAAATTTATTCAAATAATTTAGTAGTCTAGTGTTTATTAATTTTTCAATAATTTTTGATAATGCAGTTAAGACTGATATTGGTCTGTAATTGCTGATATCGCCTCTATCTCCACCCTTGTGAACTGGGGTAATTATGGCTTCTTTTAGCGGGGCCGGGAAGATACCTTTCATAAAGCAAAGATTTGCAAGGTGTGTGATGATGGGGACCATTACTGAGTTGGTATATTTTAAGAACTTAGTGGGGATGTTATCGCAACCCGCAGCACTGCCAGACTTAAGGTTCATTAGAGTTCTGTATACCTCATCACAGTCTGTTTCAAGAAGCACGAAAGTATTAGCTTGTGTGGGTGCGTCGCTTAAAGGAGTATTTTTATTGTTAGTTCTATCAATTTGCTGAGCTAGCTCATAGCCTATATTAGCAAAATAATTATTGATGAAGGTTGTAGATTCAGAAGGTGATGACTTCAAATGTAACAGCTCTGTATTTTGATTGTTTATTTTATTAGTGTATGTTATAGATTTGATATTTTTCCAAAGCAGCTTAGAATTTTTTAATGAATTTGATAGAAGTCCTTTTTCGTACTTTCTTTTTAGCTTTTTTAGTATTTTTTTACAATAATTCCTATATCGCGTATAAGTTATTTTTAGAATTAAATTTTCTGGGTCAAGGCGAAGCTTCTTTTGAAGTTTATTGCGGTTTTGTATACAGCGCAAGATTCCTTTAGTGATCCATGGTTTGATGATGCGTTTGCTGCTTGGAATATTTATTATGATAGTGTTGGAGTTAATAGTATCGGTAAGAGAATCAAGCAAGAGTTTACACAAATAATCCGCATCATGGCAAAATAGCAAATCGCCTAAGTTCTTCTCTTGTAAATGTTTTAGAGCTTGTTCATAATTAAGTGAAGTAGTAGTTTTAGCTATTACTTGTTTATGTTTTTGCTTACTCAAAACTAAAAGTGTCGTGAAGTGATCTGTGATGGTAGTATGTAAGATAGCAATGGTAGCAGAAAACTTAATTTTGTTTATTTTTAACATGAAGTGATCCAGACACGTTTTATCTCTAGTCGGTAACAAGTGCCCAGGTAGGATACCATGAAGAGCTAGCATATTGAGGTAGTTTGTTCTATTTTTTTGTTCATGAGATTGTTCGGCCGGCTTCTTTATAATATTAATGTTTATGTCACCCGTGATAATAATAGTTTTGTGTGATGTTATAGAATCAAGAGTAGTACTGAGTGAGTCTATGAAACTGTCAGTATTTGTGTTTGATGGCGATCGATAGATACATAAGATAGTGTTATTTAATACGTCCAGCTGTAGGCAAGAAGCTTGTGACAATGATATTTCCTTAACTCGGGTTTTTAGTGTACTTTTAACATAGACTACTACACCATCATTTTGGTTCAACTGCCGTGTAGTCATGAACGACTGGTAGTTAATTAATTGTGGAATAGGTTTATTTGCATTTAACCTACACTCAGTCAAAATAATGATATCTGCTTCAAATTTAATTGTAGATAATGTTAGCAAGAAGTCATCAAAATTACGATATATACTTCTTATGTTTTGTGAAATAATGGTTAAGTCATTTTTGTTTACATGAACATGTTTCTTGAGCTCAGAGCTATCACATTCAATTACTTTAGCAATCTCAATTTTGTCTATATCTCTAATATTATTTATAGTAGCCATTTATATTTAAGAAAGCTTAAACGAACGAATTTGGCACATAGTGTTAAGTGTGTATGATGTATTAGTGTAAATGTAAATGAGCTGCGATAGCGGTGAATGTTGACCGATTGTAAAAATTATCATACAACTAAATTACGTAGCATTAATTTAAGACTTTATTTAATAAAGCTGTCATCGGCTCACTCACGTACTCACGAAAAGGTTATCGTTATTATCCGGCAAAATGAATGATGGTTTTATATTCATAGCATGTGATATATTCATAGCATAGAATACGACTTTTGGTTTCAGCCGAGTTATAATTACGTATCGAGAGCGTTAACTTGCAATACTCGGATTAGTTTGTAGGTAGTGATTTAAATACCATGAATTCTGCAACCACTTCTGTAGGCCATCCTCACTAATTTTGTTGAGGTACATGCGAGAGTTTGTATGCATAAATGGGTTTACTCTTTTACGAAGAAACTGCAGAATGGATTTTGATAAAACTTGGCTGTTAAATATACCGTATATATCCAGCAAAAGATATTAGCTATTTTTTGGAGCTTGTAAAATATATTTTTGAGATTAATATTCTGTCTGGCAGTGAGTAAAACACTGGTACTTAACCGACCCCAACATAGTTGGGAAAAGGTGAGACAGATGATATCTGGCAGCGAGTAAGGATAAGGAGGAATGTTGAAATAACAACGACATTGCTGACATAATTTATATAATGTTAACACATATTAATACACAAGGTACATATAATGTAGTCTTATTTATGTTATCTATAACAACAGTATTAGAAACATTTAGGCCTGAACGCAAAACATTTCAGAAGATATTTTATATCTTTAACTCATCATGTAGGGCGAAAAAATATCTCGACGTATCTTTCATATAGTTTCAGAAAATAGGTACACATCACAGTATTTAGGCTATAATATTTTTTTTTTAATATTCAATATATTTTATTTCTGATAAACATCAACGGATTTTGAGAAACAGTGAATATACGTTAAAAATGTGATATAACAATTAGATTTTTTTAATAAAAAAAAAAAAAACTTTTTTTTTTTCATTGATATGTATCTCCTAGGCACCTAGCATAGTTTGAGAGTTTCACTAAAATTTAAGCGAGAAATTAAAAAATATATCTTAGGATAACCTTATCTTAAGACTAGCGTACATGATATGTTTAGAAATAGTTTTTTTTTTCATTAAGTTTAACATCGATCACTAATTTAAATGCCTCAGCCAGTAAGATATGTATTTGTTTCATTGAAGACTTAATAATTAATTTTATTTGTAAATCTAATCATAATATTTAGAGATTAAACACTTTAAAATTGTTTTTTAATAATAAGACGTGACAATTGTCACCGTAAACACTAATTTTTAAGTAACATTCATAAGTATTTTAATTTTGAAACATTAATTTCTCCATATTCTAAGTCTACACGATTAAAATTAAAAACTAAAAAAAATGATATGTCTCAGCTTTGCCTATCATTTATTTTTTCATATTTTTTCAAAGCGTCTTTTATACAAATAAAATGTAGCATATCGTTTGACCGTTTTTCGAAGCAAAATTCCATATTTTTTTAAAATCTCCATTTATCGTTTTGTAATTACGCTCACTAAAACAAAACAAAAACAAACAATCAATTTACTCAGTAAAAACAATTGACGAAAAATTAAAAACAGTAGGTAAAATTAAATAAAAATCTGATTTATTTTTACGACCGTAATCACAAAATGTGTTGTTTTCAATGGGAATGACATAAAATTTCACGAGAGCTAGATGGTATCAATGGAGAGCCTCGTAAAAGTTTTCTAATCTTTTTTACTAATAAAAACCTGAAAAATTAAATTAGGGAAAACCTAAACTTCAATTTGCAAATCATAGAGTTTCTGTTTTAATAACCTTTTATTAGTAAAAACGATTTTTCATTTATATTACGTTGCGTAAAATGGTATACGTTTAAATCTTTCATTTATCCATAAAAATATATTTTAAAAAGCTATAAAATAAATATGAGAATCTCCAGCCATCACAAAGCAAACGCGTACAAAATAACTCAGTTTGCTCGAAATTACGCGTAATATCGTATACCATTGTACGCGACGCGTAACGCCGAGAAATTAGTGGAGTCTGTACACGCCGATGCGTTTCTCTCCGGCGGTGTGTTGGACAAACTCACGGATCTGGTCTGTGGCTACTGGACCGATGCATACCAGGGGCTCCTTGAAGTAACCGCAGCTCTGTAGACAAAAACAGCTCTTAAGTCACTGCAAAATTAGAGCCAAAGTTCCGTACCGAATGGGTAAAACGGGATCTTATTACTAAGATTTGTCTATTTGGCTGTAACAAACAAAAAAAAACGTGATTTTATGCTCATTTTGTAGATACCGTGCCAATGATGAATCCGGCGTGCGAGTCGCGCTTGACCGGTTTTTGACAAATAAGTTGGCACACAAATATGGTACAGCCTCTTACGTGAGATGAAACCTCTACATTTCTGAGTGATAGAAAGAAAATCGATATTCAATGTATACATAAGTAACATCACAGATATTTACACGACTCTTGTTGAATAAAATATTTCCGCTTTCAATAATTTCTTATTCATAAAATTCTACTTCGAGTAACTTCCGAGAAAATTCGAGTAAATTCCAATAAGAGTACAAGTAAGTACACTGCAAACTTTTAGTCGGCCGATAGTTTGTTTGGGCTCATAAATCTGTATGAAGATGAATGGTAGTACGCACATTACAAAGATCAGGTATTTAGTCGGTATCAGACCGACTGAAAACTTTGATTCATCATCCTCCGAGCCTTTTTCCCAAACTATGTTGGGGTCGGCTTCCAGTCTAACCGGATGTAGCTGAGTACCAGTGCTTTACAAGGAGCGACTGCCCTATCTGACCCCCTCAACACAGTTACCCGGGCAACCCAATACCCCTTGGTTAGACTGGTGTCAGACTTACTGGCTTCTGACTACCCGTAACGACTGCCAAGGATGAAAACTTTGATTGGAATCAAGAATTTAATATTGTGGGCCCAAGTGCCCAAAGACTCTATCGGGAAATAAGCAAGCGATTAGTGGAGTCCACTCGTGACCAAAAGGCTGGCCGATACTTCGGTCAAAGAATATGCATTGCCATTCAGCGTGGCAATGCAGCCAGCCTTTTGGGCACGATCCGTGACAACGATGCGGACGAATTTTTCGATACATAATTTTAATTTGCCTTTTTTAAATACATACATTTAATTTATTATATAAGAATGTATTTGTGTAAATTTATAGGAGTTTGTATATATCTATAATGTTAATCAAGAATTTAATTTTAACAAAAATTGTCAACCATCGGGTCAACTATCGGCCGACTATTTAGTCTGCAATGTGTGGTTGGTTACTCTTATGGTCTCTGCACACAGCGGGCGCGGCGCGGCGGGACGGGACGGCGACGCGACGCAATGTACTAGATCGTCGCGTCGCGTCGCGCCGAGCGGGACGGCTCTGTGTGATGTCGTCCGTAATATCTAGTACATTACAACTGCTCAGCGTCGCGTCGCCGTCCCGTCCCGTCGCGCCGCGCCCGCTGTGTGCAGCGACCATTACTTCTGAGAAAATACATTCTAATAAACAGAAAGTAATTTCTGTCTGGATGAGTTTTGAACAAACTTGTTTAACGTTGAAGGGTATTTTGATTAATTTCGACTGGATCTCAGTATTTATTACGAATTCTATTGTCAATTAAATGAAATGTTCAGATCTTGAAACGATTTTGATTTAATATTTCTGTAACAATTGAATGTAGATTTGTAGAATGAAGATCATTCATTCATCAATTACAATCTATATTATCATGCTGATTATAGATAGAAAGTAGTCTATAATGGCGTCCACGGCCGATTTCGGCCACGGCGGCTGTTCTCATTTTAAGGAGATCAGCCAGCTGCGCAGGACATATTATAATGCACAAGCATTTGCGCAGACACAGGTGCACTCCCTATTCCTTCACTCTCATAGCCCGATGGGACGGCAATCCGACACGACCGGAAAGAGATCAGGCGCAGGACCGACATTTACGTGCTCTCCGATGCATCAATTGGTTAATCAATCACCAACTTCCAGACTACGGGCTGCTTTGTGAAAGTTTAAGAAAACCCACAAAGCGATTTCGGCCCGACCCGGGAATCGAACCCGAGACCTCGAACACAGCAGCCGCGCTTGCGACCACTAGACCAACGAGGCAGTTAAGTAAGTAAAGTAGTCTATACTTATACTACAACTAGCTGTTGCCCGCAACTTCGTCTGCGTGGGCAATATACAATAGTCAAAATACTACTTATCCCGTAGGTGCATTCTTTCACGTGACAGTATAATTAGGATTAGCACTTAGCAGTCGCATAGATTCATTGATCAAGGTTGTGTTGTGGATGTGACCATTTATCTAAACAAAAGAAGTAAAGTTTGTGACGTTGTGAATATCTCTCGATCTAGTCAGCCAATTTGGAAAATTATTACGTATGGTGCGTAAGTAATTTTCACAGGAAACAGCTATAATCTATGTCTATATGCTTTGAGTCTGACAAAGCTGTCATTTGTACATTTTCTGCAGCTGCTGCGACTAATCAGAAGCCAGAAAGTCTGTCAGTCTTACCATGGATATCGTCTTGTGTAGTTGACTGGATTGAAGATAGGTAGATAGGTAGTCGCTCCAAGCAAAATATTGGTACTCAAACAGATTCGGTGACTGGAACACCAACATAATTGGGGAACAGCTGGATGGATGATAAAATGAGTCATCATCATCAGCAGGCGCATAGGGTAGGATAGTTTCACTTACTCACTATGGTAAGGCTGACTCCACATTAGGCGTGCGCGATCCTCGGGCGTGTGAGTAGCGCGGGCGTCGCGAGCGCGCTGCGTGAACGTCGCGTTTTGCTGCCCTGCGGCATGTGTGAAGAGTGCAAGCGACGCGCTCGCAGCGAGCACGCGGCGCTCGAGTTGCGTTCTTACCCCTTCGCCCGCTATCCCCGCCGCCCGCTAAACGCCTTAGCAGTTAAACGTCAAGGAGAGCGGCGCGAGCGCGCCGCGAGCGCGCTGCAAATGCCGCAGGGCAGCAAAACGCGACGCTCGCGACGCACTCGCGACGCCCGCGCTACTCACACGCCCGAGGATCGCGCACGCCTAATGTGGTGGCCTAAGCCGGGACTCCACCGAAATGTTTGCATTAGTTCACGAATAGGCAAAATGTACGTATCTGTGAGAGTCCACTTCATGTGTTCGTACTTGAAACCTGCAGTTTTGCCAAGATTTTCAAAATGTACGCTCGCAATTTGTCATTTCTTGGCGGAGCCAGCAAATCAAAAGAAACAGAAGTGTTGTATACTGTGCGTCACTACCGCACACCGGGAAAATTTCGCTCTTGCGCAGGACGTTTATATACCAAAATATTTAAGCGAACGTCATCATAAAATTCTGATTCGTCATCAGGACTTCTTCATAAAATCTAAGAAGATGTATACAAACTTTCATCCCCTATTTTATCCCCTTAGGGATGGAATTTATCAAAATCCTTTCTTAAGGGTTGCCTACGCCATAGTAGCTTTATGCATGCAAAGTCTCAGTCCGATCGGTTTAAAATTGACAAAGTTTCATACAAACTTTCATCCCCTATTTTATCCCCTTGGGGGTAGAATTGATCAAAATCCTTTCTTAGCGGATGCCTACGTCATAACATCTACCTGCATGCCAAATTTCAGCCCGATCCGTCCAGTGGTTTCAGCTGTGCGTTGATAGATCACTATGTCAGTCAGTCAGTCACCTTTGAGTTTTATATATTTAGAAGAGATAAAGTACAGGTTTTCAATGACACTTGTCTCGGAAACTATGTTCCTATTTGAAAAAATCTTTCTTTCGTTTTACATAATCCATTTATCGAGGAAAGTTATCAGTATTTTTCTACTGTGTAAAAAGTTGTTGCCTCTGGACACCGGTAGAATCTTGGTAAACTGATAGAAGTGATAGAGTTCATATCGGGTGTGTCGTTCATAATCACATTAAATGAAATGCGTTAATATACTAGTTAATATATGTCGATTAACACAAAGAAAAAAGAAAAATACGTAAAAATAAAAAAATGAATTTTTCAAACAAAGTAAATAGAATTAAAATGTGCGAAAATTAGAACACCATATAAAAGTCAGACATTACAAACAACTGAAATTCTCCCTTGAAAACAGACAGCTGTCGACTGATCAAAACATTCGATACTCCTAACTTTATCTCTGCTTTACACATGATGTTGTAAATTATAAAAACGAAAAATGACTCCTGTGGTTAAACCACTGAATGGATTAGGTTATTTTTTTTACAATTCGCCATAGAATATCATAAAGTATATGCGATAGGATTTAATGTGATTGTGAACGACACACCCTGTATAATATGCAAAAGTGTCAATAGTAAGTAACAATACAGGAATGAATTTTATCCAGTGCGCAAACTTTGTCAGCTTGTAGTTACATAAGTTTTATAGAAACGTATATTTTTACTTTGTCGTGTTTTAGTACAAAAAAGAAAAGTTATTGATAGCAAAAGATGTTTATTTTGTAACCAATTGTACGGTCACAGTCGTCATAGTAGGCACGGCGGCAACGCGAAACCGGTTTACTGACGCGAGCGCTGCCCCAAGAGCGTAAGAGTAGTTGGTATCCATGTTTTGCTGATTCTAGGGCGGACAAAAGAATGAAAAAAAAAACTTTTTACTGATGATGCAGATATGTTCTGTTAATGATTCTGGACCTCCAGTATTTTTTTGTGCACTGCTTAAAATTCATTCCTGTATAAACAATAGTAACATCACATTAAAACATCACTTAAATGTGCTATGTACCGCCGTGCCTGAAAGGTTCAATCACCTTTACAAGTACTATCTATATGTACAGAGGAGGCTGCAACTCGGCCGGATCAATACTGCAGCGAGCACCTCGTATCTACTACGCATGATTTTACATACATACAGACACGCCCTGGCACTTTATTATGAACTAGCTTCTGCCAGCGGTTTCACCCGCATCCCGTGGGAACTACTTCCCGTACCGGGATAAAAAGTAGCCTATAGCCTTCCTCGATAAATGGGCTATCTAACACTGAAAAAATTTTTCAAATCGGACCAGTAGTTCCTGAGATTAGCGCGTTCAAACAAACAAACAAACTCTTCAGCTTTATAATATTAGTATAGATGTAAAGTTTCGTTATGAAATGCTCTATTTAGTGATGAAAATAACGTTAAAATCTGTTGAGTAGATTCTGTGTTTTCCCTGACTAGAAGGAACCTGTTCCTCGGTAAATGGGCTAAATGTTGAAAGAATTTTTCAAATCGGTTAAGTAAGTTATGATTAGATTACTTAGCGCTTTCCAAAAATCAACTCTTCCGATTTATTCCTCACATTAATAACACACACACCTCATAAGTACAATTATAACGACTCAATGATCCATATTTTTACTTCATTGAAAAAACTAATTTCAAATTCAACTCGCGGCCAAAAAAATACACCCCACTCACGAATAAAATTGTTCAAATCTATATGAAAAGGGACACAGTTGCCGTTATTTTCAAATAAAAAAGCAAAAAAATACTTCGTTTTCCTCCATAAAATCCAGTTTCATTTAAAAAGTAGTCTGAAATACATTCAGCAGTCTGCTCCGCTTTAATAAAAACATTAGGAGACGGAAAAATTCGAGTGCCATTAACTTAAAAAGGATGTAATGAGAATATTTTATGATTTAGACCGACAACTTTGATAAAATTGCGTTATATGCATAAATGATGTAATTGCTGACACATACACACAATCGGGACATAAAGTTACCAAAATCTTTATAAGTTAAAATTAATGCCACTTTTCTTTGTATTTTTACAAGCTTTTATTTAACTTGCAATGTATGTATGTATGTATGTAACTATGTGTGTTCGGGTGGAATTTCACAATTCAATTTTAAGGCACTTGCCCTCAACCGATTGAGCTGAAAGTTTGGATGACAATGCATGTTAAGCTATGTGACGTCATCCTTAATCCAACATGGCTAAATATACAAGATGGCGGACTAGTTATTTTTAAGGTACCTATACAATATGGGTATCAAATGAAAGGGATTGACAAGTAGAACACATTGCACTTTACGAAATAAAAATCCAAGATGGCCGCCGCTACAAAATGGTGAATAACTATTTTTTTTCAATCCCATCTATATGGGTATCAAATGAAAGGGATTGACAAGTAGAACACATTGCACTTTACGAAATAAAAATCCAAGATGGCCGCCGCTACAAAATGGTGAATAACCTATTTTTTTTTCAATCCCATCCATATGGGTATCCAATGACAGGGCTTGACAAGTAGAATAAAGTGCACGTACTAAATCAAAATCTATCCTATACTTACCAGGTGAAAACTAAAAAGTATAAAATAAATTGAGATAAAAAAGCTTGTCGCGAGATTTAAGTACTTGTATTTACTTTCTTAGTAAAATCGCGACAAGCTTTTAAAACATATAAATTGTGTCAAATATGTTAAATTTGAAATGTCGTTATAAGTTGACAGTAAAGTTACAGTAAAAGTTTATTTTTTTCTTTTTAGCGCATTTAAATAAAAGCTTGTTTTTAAAGATGCCCAGAAGTAGGCCTGGCCTAACTGCAGTATGGCATCTCCGCTTATCTTTCTTTAGTCCGTGTTTTGGTTCCATTGATTTGATTCCTATACTAATATTATGTAGAGCTAAAATTTGTAGGTTTGTATGTACGGGGTAATCTTTGGAACCGCTGGTCTGATTTAAAAAATTCTTACACTGATAGATAGCTACAATGTTCTTGAGTGTCATAGGCTATATTTTATACGGAAACCCAACTAAACCAAGTTAAAACAGCTGGTTCCTAATGAGCTTGAAGGTCCTACCTTCCTAGGCTTCTGGCGATGGCGGCGCTGCATGATGCAGCAGAGGCCCCTGGTGACGTCACACTCGCTTGAGGAGTTGCAGTCCTCGTTGTATTGTTTGCGGCCGGCGGAGGGGGGGCGGCACACGTGCATCTCACCTGGTGGAGGAAGATAGAAGATCTTGGAATTTATGACTAGTAACTAGATTCGTAACTAAACTGCCTAAATTCATCATCTATCCTAGACCTATAACTACCGATACAAAAGCTTACTATTACTAATGATTATAATGAATGCGAAAGAAACTGTTTAACCAGGAGACCGGTGGAACCGTGGGGCAAGCAGACTTGAATTTCTGCTTTCTACAGAGGTTTTTTTGGAAGATAGTGGTGAGAATATATTGCTCGTTCTGTATTTCGGTCCCTAAAGTTGGAATCACACTCTGACGTACGTACATACAAGTATATAAATAGTACTTCTTCTAATCAAAAAATTGTGATTAAGAGTTTATTATGAAATTTAAATGTCGAGAATCCGGTATGCGGCATTATGACGCACACAAAGAAGATACTTCCGGTCTACTCGCTTTAGCAAACAGTAACAAATTGGTGGAAATTCAGCTTGGTATTCAGCTTTACAAGTATTCGATTATTGTCACTTACCAGGCACGACCTCTTCGCAGACCAGTCCAGCATCACATTGGTTCTCTCGGTTGCAGATCTCGCCAAGCTTCCTGCCGGCGAAGGCGGGCAGGCAACGCCCTCCGTCCTCTGCGAACAAATTAGTGTCTTAGTATTTTATATATTTAACTACATATTTATTTTTTTAATCTAAACTGAACTGGAGAGAAGACCTAGACACCTTCCACAAGGACTGGCCACAAATGGCGTCCGATAGGGAAAGATGGAAGGCTATGGGGAAGACCTTTGTCCAGCAGTGGGACAACACAGGCTAAACAAAAAAACTGAAATGACAAAGGTGAAAGTTTGCCTGTGCGTTTGTTTGTTACTTCTTCACGCGCAAACATCTCAACGAACTTTGATGAAACTTGGCAATAATATGATTTATGCTGCAGAATAACATATTGGCTACATTTTATCCCGGTACGGAAAGTAGTTCCCTCAGAAAGTTGGTGAAACTGTTAAAGGTAAATAATACAATTCGCTATATTTTACGTTTATTAGATTTCTAAAATGTCTAATATTTACGTGTATTAAAGAAGAAGTTTGAAGTCGTGGTGGCCTAGTGGGTAAAGAACCAACCTCTCGAGTATGAGGGTGTGGGTTCGATTCCAGGTCAGGCATGTACCAATGCAACTTTTCTAAGTTTGTATGTACTTTCTATGTAAATCTTAGACACCAATGGCTGATAAAAAGGTGAAGGAAAACATCTTGAGGAAACCTGGACTATTTAGTCTGAAATCACCAACCCGCATTGAGCAAGCGTGGTGATTAATGCTCAATCCTTCTCCGTGTGAGAGGAGGCCTGTGCCCAGCAGTGGGACGATAAAAAGGCTGTAACAGTAACGTGTATTAAGCGGTATCGGGACTAACAGAAAAAGCCAAGCACTAGTCAAATTCTTCCCTGCAAATCCGACCAACCATCACCCAAAGCAACATTGTATAATATTTCCATCTACAAATAATTTCGAAATCATCTTCCAATATTCCCAATCTCCTACATTTGTAAAGAAAGTCATTTCCTCAATATTGGCGAAGCTATGTGCGCGGAATTACAAATAATCTGCAGGCCCTGCTTATAAGGAATATCCGTTCTATTAAGCTTGTAGGAAGAAGTATTTGAAGGTTGTTTGACTCGTTTCCTGAGGGAACAACTTCCTGCACGTAGATTGAAAGTAGCCTAAATAAATGCTATTTTGATATACATAAAGTATACTACCTAATTTCTGCTTGGGAATTTACTCGCGAAGGAACTATACTTTCCGCGCCCAAATTAAAAAGCCACACATTTATAGAGGTATGTATTTTACTCTGACGTGTAAGCTACATTACTGACTAACTATTAAATTCAGTAGTTCTTTAAAAAAACTTTAAAAGTCTTTAAACATTTTAAAGATTTTTGTAGTCTCAAGAGTCTTGCACGTGATCATTAATAATGGCGTAAAGGCCAACAGGGATTTTTTTTATTATTACATAGAACTATGATCTGTATAGAGTTGTTTCATCTTTAATATAGCACAAAACAGTAAACACCACTATATAGAAGTTATATAAAACATAATCAACATCATCAAAAACATATACTTTTATATACATTTAAATAAATTTATTTACCATTTCAATTTAACCCTGAACCCTAAATTATGAAAAATTACAACCCGTATTCCCCACATAATAAATTTTTAAATCCCTCGTGGTTTTGGCAAAACGTTCATAATTGCTAACCTTACCTTATTTCAGGAACCTTCTCAGTAATTTAATATTTAAGCCATTTGCGAATTCAAAAAGGTCTAATGCTGGCTGAATTGTTTATCAGAGAGGATAAACCGTTGCTTAATATTTTAAAGATTGGAGAGATACTAGCTTAGGTACTCCTGAATACTACCTCTACATGCGTAAATAGTTTTTTTGAACGTTGAAATTTCATTAGGAAACCTCTGAAATTACTAGGGCTCCGAGAGGGGAGTAGCGGAGAGAAATACATACGGGTAAGATCATTAGATAATCATGTTTAACGGTATTAAAATAAAGTGCATTTATGCGTAAATAAACTAATCGTAAGCAAATTGCTGCTTATACCTATCTTCCTCCCAATTTAATACTAAAGCCTACAGGCACTCGTCATGATAAGATGCTCACTCACCCACGGACCAATCGCACCAAGCGTTGCTTAACCCAATGATTGATCGACCAGGGCCCCGATTCTCCTAATTTTACTTAAGCAACATACGATTCACATTCGACTGCGATCCAGTCCCGACTCGATTACGATTGAAGCGTATGTGGCATTCCGCTATTTTTTCTTTGAAACAAACGTTTTTATCCTTTTCTGTCATTCAATAATGAAGCGTTTTGTCTGCAAATGATTTACGATTGCAATATGATTGTAGAGCAAACTACCGTATAGACCAAAATCACCAAAATAGCAGACCAATCGCAAACCAATCGAATGTCGTTGGAATACGATTGGTCTTATATTAGTAGCAGAATGCCCGATATGGTTAAAACTGCTATTGCGATCATATTGCGATTCGATTTCTATTCGATTTTGACATTATTAACTTAGGAGAATCGGGCCCCAGTGCTGTTACTTAGCCATGAGCCACGAGTTGAATATTACTATAAATTCTTTTTTTATCTCTTTTTAGCTAGACGGTTTTTCTTACGGTCTTCAGTAATAGATAGTGTATTTGAGAATTTATTTCGTCTCGACAATTTTAGGGAGGCACATTGTAATTACATAGTGCTAATTAGTTAAAGACCAACAAAATATAATTAGTGTTATTACAAACGTGTTAAACATTCTAGATTTAATTAATTATGTTTTCTTACTTTGAATACATTATCTTTGTTTTCACTAAATTATTATGATGAAGTAATGAAAGAAAATTATCCTCACTAACATAATAATGTATTTTAAATGCGAGAGTAACTTTGTCTAATTGTCACATTTTCACGGGACTAATGGCTAGTTTCTTCATCAAACTTAAAAGTCAAAGTAATGTCTAAAGTAAAAGTAACGGTCAAATTCGTTTTTTCAAGGCTAAAGTGACAGCAAAACTAATAGAAAAGGCGAATTTGACCGTTACTTTTACTTTAGACATTACTTTGATTTTTACTTTGGATTTTAGTTTTGATGAAGAAATTGGCTGTAAAACTACTGAATTCATGTCAAAAGGTTTTATACAAACTCGTTATTCAAAAACGTTTTCAAATAAGGCTGATAAATCCTAAATCAGCACTTTTCGAACGTCAAAAACAAAAGACAGTCCCCAAAACTCCCGCCCTTCACCACTTCCTATGTGTGTTTGCTGGGAAGAAGAAGTGGCGCAACAAACTCCCCAGCAACGCATATTTCGAAGGTAGGTTTTTGGAGGCTCTTATGAATAGGCTGTCATTGAACATCTTTGCAGTCGTTGTGGACAGTCAGAAGCCAGTAAGTCTGACACCAGTCTCGTTAAGTGGTATTGGGTTCCCCGGGTAACTAGGTTAAGGATGACAGAAGGCTGTCGCTCCTTGTAAAATACTCACTGGTACTCAGCTGCATCCGGTTAGACTGGAAGCCGACCCCAACATAGTTGGGAAACGGCTCGGCAGATGAATGTTGACAATATCTTACTTTTTGTTTTTCTATTGACAGAAATTTATAATAATGGCGTCCACAGCCGATTTCGGCCACGGCGGCTGTTCTCTTTTAAGGAGATCAGCCAGCTGCGCAGGACATATTATGATGTGCACGAGCATTTGCGCAGACACAGGTGCACCCACTATTCCTTCACTCTCATAACCCGATGGGACGGCAATCCGACACGACCGGAGAGGGATCGGGCGCAGGACCAACATTTACGTGCTCTCCGATGCACTTGTGAATCAATCACCAACTTCCAGACTACGGGCTGCTTTGTGAAAGTTTAAGAAAACCCACAAAGCGATTTTGGCCCGACCCGGGAATCGAACCCGAGACCTCGAGCACAGCAGCCGCGCTTGCGACCACTAGACCAACGAGGCAGTCAACAGATAGACAGAAATATACATATATTCTACAGACAGACAGACAATTTCATTTGTTTCAGTTGGCTTGTTGTTATATTATTATATTTCATTATTTTGTTAGTTTTTACATGTTCCTCGTTAAGGGAAACTAAATAATATTTTCTATTATATTGTTACAGTTACAAATGTTATTTCTATGTTATATTTTGTTCGGATAAAAATATCTGATGATATCTATTTTGTACATGACTGACTTTATTCTATTTTTCCTTAATTGTGTTTGTAAAATATAGCTTTGTGGATACGTAGATTAATTTTGTTTTATTATTTTGTTCTTAAAAAAAAAGTTAGCTGCACGCGTGGAAAGTTTGGATTTTAAACCAATTTCCAAGAGAAACCGATTAAGAATACAGAAACTTAAACTAGTATAAATCTATACTAATATTATAAAGCTGAAGAGTTTGTTTGTTTGTTTGTTTGAACGCGCTAATCTCAGGAACTACTGGTCCGATTTGAAAAATTCTTTCAGTGTTAGATAGCCCATTTATCGAGGAAGGCTATAGGCTACTTTTTATCCCGGTACGGGAAGTAGTTCCCACGGGATGCGGGTGAAACCGCTGGCAGAAGCTAGTAAATTATACCAGTACTATACAAACAGCCTTAAAAAACCATTTTGCAACATACCATTCAATTTACATTCACACAACAATGATAAAAAAAAAAACAAGCAGCTCTTAAAAACTCCACTCTATTTACAAAGGCTTGTATTTTCAAGCAAAAATGTGAAAAAAACACATTTCCCTGTAAATGGGAAACGACATAAAGACTGAAGCGTGAACTGGCGTAAAAATAAACATTTTATTCCGTACTTTTTACTTTTATTTGCACTTAATGGCTATTTAATGGGGTTCCTACATGTCGTTGTGTGCAAAAGTAGTTTTTAGGGTTCCGTACCCAAAGGGTAAAACGGGACCCTATTGTTTTCACTCCTCTATCCGTCCGTCCTTCTGTCACCAGGCTGTATCTCATGAATCGTGATAGAGAGTTGAAATTTCAAATGATGTATTTTTGTTGCCGCTTTAACAACAAATACTGAAAACTAGAATACAATACATATTTTGGGGGGCTCCCATACAACAAACGTAATTTTTTTGCTCATTTTCTAAAAAATGGTACGAAACCCTTCGTGTGCGATTCTGACACGCACTTGGCCGGGTTTTACTTTTATTTGCACTTAATGGGTATTTCATGGGTTTTCTACATGTCTTCGTGTGCAAAAGTAGTTTTTATGTAGTGGAAAAAGGCATAGCGGTTGGTAGCAAAAAGGTTGCGTTGCAAAGAGTTTTTTTTCTTTTAGCAAGAAAAGAAAATTCTGCCCTTTTTTGTCATTCGTATATTAATATTTTTATGCAAGTTTCTTATTAATATGGATATATTTTTTACTATTATCGAACATTGCCCTAGCTTCCGCCCACGGCTTTGCCCGCGTAGAGTTCGGTTATATCGCGTTTCCAAGAGAATTCTTCAAAAGTCCGTGATAAAAACTATCCTATGTTCTTTCTCAAGGTCAACTCTATCTCTGTACCAAATTTTTTAAAATCAGTTCAGTCGTTTAGACGTGAAAGCGTAACAGACAGACAGACAGAGTTACTTTCGCATTTATAATATTAGTAGGGGTGGTATCAAACAACATAACTTTTCTGTAATTAAATGAAAAGAGGTGGAAGAGGGATAAAAAAGGGTTTTTTAAAGTCAATTTTCTTAAGTTTAACGTGTTAAACAGAAATAAGTAAATATGCGACAGGTTTATTTATAAGATTAAGATAGCAAAACAATTGTATTTAATGCTGCCTATTATTAATTCTGACGTGTTGTGTGTGTAAATCATGCAAATACTTTTTAAAAGAAAGAAAATTATTTATGACTCTAGAAATAAAGTAGCGTTGATTTTTTTATAAGATGCTGTTCGTTACTTAAGTTATAACTATACTTTGCATAGCCAGAAAATTATAAAAGTAAAGTAAAGAGATTTCACTCATCGAAAACCTTTCAAAAGAACTGATTTTTGACAGAAAACAGAATTTATTTAAATAAGTATACATTATGTACACTATTTTTGACATAAGGGTGAAGTAGGTATCTTGACACTTAAAGGCTATGTGCCTGTTACAGCCTTTTTATCGTCCTACTACTGGGCACAGGCCTCCTCTCACACGGAGAAGGATTAAGCGTTAATCACCGCGATTGCTCAATGCGGGTTGGTGATTTCAGACTTTATAGTCCAGGTTTCCTCAAGATGTGTTCCTTTACCTTTTTATCAGCCATTGGTGTCCAAGATATACTTAGAAAGTACATACAAACTTAGAAAAGTTGCATTGGCACTTGCCTGAACTGGAATCGAACCCGCGCCCTCATACTCGAGAGGATGGTTCTTTACCCACTAGGCCACCACGACTTTTAAAGGTTATATTTAAAGAATATTTTAAGTTCCATTGAGACTCGATTAAAATTGCGGAATACACCTCGTGACATTTAAACAAAGAAAGTTTCCAACGGCAATTTCACAACGACTATACTTAGTTCAGCTTTTCCAACCTAGACAACTAGCAGGAAATAGTTATTTTCGTTTGAACTAGACCGCCATTTGATCCACAGTTAAGTGACCCGCTATTAACTCGTATTTCGCTACATTAACTCACTTGTTTACTTAACCAAAGGTTACTTAAAGTTCAAGGGAGTGGTTTATATTTAGTTCAGAATAACAACCGCCTACATTGTTTGATGGCACATTAAACTGTAGGTCCCGGCTGTCATTGAACATCCTTGGCAGTCGTTACGGGTAGTCAGAAGCCAGAAAATCTGACACCAGTCTAACCCAATACTCCTTGTATTGGGTTGCCCGGGTAACACTGGGTTGAGGAGGTCAGATAGGCAGTCGCTCCTTGTAAAGCACTGGTACTCAGCTGAATCCGGTTAAACTGGAAGCCGACCCCAACATAGTTGGGAAAAAGGCTCGGATGATGATGACACTGTTTGATGGTAAGTGTAATCTTTGCTTTATTTCATGAATTGTGTATGTCGTTGTCGTGTTACGTGTTTTATCCGACTTCCCAAAACGGATCTGGACCGCGTATCGTCATGTCATTTGCTTTGCCTGTTCACAATTATGTTGCTGTCGGCTTCCAGTCTAACCGGATGCATCCTCCTGGGCATGCTCCCGGTCGACAGCGATGGGAACATTTTTGACGCTTTTTAGTTTTAGGTTTTTACTGGGATTATTCTTATTTTTTTTTTAATATGTATTTGTTGTTGTGTAAATGTAATTTAAATAATTTTGTATGCCATTTTCCATCAATAAAATAGAATAAAATCATCATCATCCTCCGAGCCTTTTCCGAAACTATGTTGGGGTCGGCTTCCAGTCTAACCGGATTCAGCTGAGTACCAGTGCTTTACAAGAAGCGACTGCCTATCTGACCTCCTCAACCCAGTTACCCGGGCAACCCGATACACCTTAGTTAGACTGCTGTCAGACTTACTGGCTTCTGACTACCCTGAAAATAGAATAAAATATGGAGTGTAATTAAATAAAAATACGAACGAACAAACTAATAAAGTCGACAAAAAAAGTATTTTAAAACTATATAACCAATACGTTTACCATAGTGAAGAATGAAGAAGTGTTTTACAAAAATCTTTCGAACAATACATTTTACAATTTGTAACAAAAAAAATATTTAGGTACTTATAATCGCTGATTGAATGTTTAACAATATTCAATCAGCTCTCATAAGCTAATAAATTCATGTAAATACAATAATAATCATTATTTATTTAATCAATTGAATCATTTACAAAAGTAGTTCACATTTTAAGAAGTAGTTTATTTGTTTCATCATCATCATCATCATCATCTCAGCCATAGGACGTCCACTGCTGAACATAGGCCTCCCCCTTAGATCTCCACAGATACCTGTTGGAGGCGACCTGCATCCAGCGTCTCCCGGCGACCTTTATAAGGTCGTCTGTCCACCTTGTTTATTTGTTTAATATGATTGTATTTGTGTAAATACTTAGCTCTATCAAAACCTTTAGTTAAGGTCCAACACAGGGTAGAGATTATACTGAATGTTTTCCCATGGCGTCACATGTGTTCTATATTTGATCCAGGTACATTAGTTTCTATAGGACGCATGTGAAACCTCGAGAAAGCCATTAGTTAGTACTCCAGATTTTTGTTCAAAAGAGTTACCGCAGCGCTGGTACATAAAAGGCCTGCGAAGGAACATGATGCGTTTTAGTCAGTAAGAGTCTGACACTCCCTCACGCTACACCCGCAGCGGGTGGGGTCATTTGATGATTTGACATAAAAAAGATAATCCATAGTTATTCATACATAGAAGTATGTATAGTTTATCTTCTCTTCTTCTTTCTTCTGATGTCTGTTGTTATTGCCCAAATAACTACGCCTTTAGTAATTTGCGTTCGTGCAAATTGCTAAAGAAGTAGCTACATGAGCATTTCACGAAGAAATCCCCATGTCGAAAAAGCTGAAAAATAGATATATTGGTAATTTCGACTGCAACTGCCGACCGCGCGTGAAGCCACTGCACTCATCATCTGTCGAGCCTTTTCCCAACTATGTTGGGGTCGGCCTCCAGTCTAACCGGATGTAACTGAGTACCAGTGCTTTACAAGGAGCGACTGTCTATCTGACCTCCTCAACCCAGTTGCCCGGGCAACCCAATACCCCTTGGTTAGACTGGTAGTTGGTGAAGCAGCTGCACTAATGATTTGTATGTTACATGAAATCGTTTTAGATAAAATCCACCGATTTAATGAAGTCACTGCACGTGCGACACGGTTGGCAACTGCAGCCGGCAGCTAATTTTACATAGGTGCACATGACAGATAATAATTACGTAAATATGAGACGTAAAACAGAAAATAGGTATAACAACATGTTGTTACACACATAGGTACGTAAAGTCGTGCCTTTCAAATACAAGTGTGAGGGTCTGATTAAGTTATACATATCGTCGCCCAGCAGTGAAAACCACGTAAGTGTTTATAACAACATTTTACAGGAGGAAAACAAAACTGTCTACTCACAAAAAAATTATGAGCTTATTTTGATACAGGTTCTCATAGCACGTCATAAAATGCGCTAGGAGTAGCTGATTCAAAAGTTTGCTAGAGTAGTCTGTGCTTACCAAGAACTTTATCAATCTAAAGAACAAATATATTTTATTTTGAGGAAATGAGACATCCGAGGTTTTCACTGCTGGACGACGATATGTAAGTTGATATATGTATATACTTTATAATTACTAACTGTACAAAAAATTATATGACACATAACCCTCACAAGCCTTACGTTGCTGTACTTTTGTTCTGCTTAACAGCGATTTCAAACTAGCTGATCTACATTTCGGTTGTTCCGTGTCTTACACGTGCGTGTCGTACCTACGTATTATAAACGTATGATACATTTACGGTTACAGTTACAGTTACAGCCTTTTTTTTTTTTTTTATCGTCCCACTGCTGGGCACAGGCCTCCTCTCACACGGAGAAGGATTGAGCATTAATCACCACGCTTGCTCAATGCGGGTTGGTGATTTCAGACTATATAGTCCAGGTTTCCTCAAGATGTTTTCCTTCACCTTTTTTTATCAGCCATTGGTGTCTAAGATATACTTAGAAAGTACATAGAAACTTAGAAAAGTTGCATTGGTACTTGCCAGACCTGGATTCGAACCCGCGCCCTCATACTCGAGAGGTTGGTTCTTTGCCCACTAGGCCACCACGACTATGATACATTTCCGAGTAGTAAAATTTTGTCGCGCGGTTTTTAACAGCTTGAATGCCGCTAATTAGAGATCAATGGAAAATCAATTGTGTCTCGCGTGGATCCGCGCTCAGGCATACAAGGGGCTAATGCTATCATTCAACGGTAGTTGTCAATTGTTTATCGCCCGTATGCACGCGAGAACGCCCATAGAAACTGCAAGTTGTCGTTCGAAAAAACCGAATGGGAAATCCGTTTCGTCGTCGCTCGGCAAAACCGCTTGTCTGAAACCGCTGTAACCCTTTAGAAGGGCGAATTTAAAAACAAGAAATAATAACACCCCAGAGCCTTGAGCTTCATTATTCAAATATTAGCATACAAAGCGTATGTTTACCACTAATTTACATTGCAAATGTTTTTAATTTGAAAGTCCGACTTACGTACTCTACTCACGGAAGTCACTTACGATTAGTACGATAGGGGTAGAACGTAGCTCATATAAGAATAAGCATTTATAAGAATAGTGTAGGAAAATTGCTGTTAATATTGGAATTTCATGAAAGTAAGTACAGACGACCTATCCGAATCTGTCAAGTTTTACCAATGCAACATTAACCTTCAACTATTGTGAAAAGGTTAAAAATCTATTGAAGAAATATGACAGATTCAGGTAGGTTGATGCGCTATCGTCTATATAATTAAGTCGTGGCATAGTGCTTAATAGCGTTTTCAAACCAGTATTTCTTTTACGCACGACAGATTTCGAAGCATCTTCAACTCTTGCCATTGTTTGAATCGGTAGTTGTCATTTGTTTGCAAGCATACTATAGGTACTTGTGACACCATCCTCCATCCATCTACTAGTGTGAAAACGCTATTAAGTGGGATACTAAATTACAAAATACGAAGATCACAGAAATATTAGAAAAAAAAAATGGTTTAATAGTAGGTAGTGCTGTTCTTCCCACGAAGTCGAGTTCCGAAGTCTGCAAAGCCTTGAACGCCAATAAAATTCCATTTTTTTTGGACATGGACTTTTATTGGGGTTCACGACCCTGACCGAAGATAGCTTCTTCTCTTGATGCTTCTGTTTTTTTTTTTAATACAAAAATATAGGTGGCTGGTACCTATTTGCTTTAAACATGAACAAATCTTAAAAAGGATTGTAATGTAAAGTGTAAAGGTACAAAAATACACGTAAATTTTTCTTCATTCTTCACTTAGTATGTATTTATTTGCATTTCTACTTATTTACGTTATTAATAATGATATCAACACATAACGGGTTCTACCTTACAAGAAAACTACTTCCCGGAACATTAAACTTAGCAGACATTCTACCCCAACGTTCTACTTCATATCATCTTTTGAGTTATTAAGAATTATTAAGAATAAATGCGAAAGTTGTTACAGCCTTTTTATCGTCCCACTGCTGGGCTGCGGCCTCCTCTCACACGGAGAAGGATTGAGCATTAATCACCACGCTTGCTCAATGCGGGTTGGTGATTTCAGACTTTATAGTCCAGGTTTCCTCAAGATGTTTTCCTTCACCTTTTTATCAGCCATTGGTGTCTAAGATTTACCTAGATAGAACATACAAACTTAGAAAAGTTGCATTGGTACTTGCCTGACCTGGAATCGAACCCACACCCTCATACTCGAGAGGTTGGTTCTTTACCCACTAGGCCACCACGACCACCGAATGCGAAAGTAAATCATCTAAATAAAGTCACCATAAGTCAAGTAAATGTCACCTTCCTAAGGGAAAACGAATAGACGTTTTGAGAAACCTGCCATCAGTTTTTTTCGAAGCAAGTTGTCTCCAAATGTTCGGACTCGTAAAAGACTATTTTAATTGCGGAAAATCACCATGTGGTTCCCACACCAGGATATGGATTCCAAAACCACGTAATTACCTACCATTTCCTGGATCTTCAAATCCTCATCTTATTCTACTAGTACTAACTTACCGATATCCAAGCACAGCAGTTCCAGCAACAATCCCCGTTGGTAGTGCAAGGCGCGCTGTAGCAGTGAGCCGGTTCATCTAACAAGTCATCTCTCACTAACTTACGGTATCCAAGCACAGCAGGCCTAGCAACAATCCCAGTTGGAAGTGCAAGGAGCGCTGTAGCAGTGAACCGGTTCATCTAACAAATCATCTCTCACTAACTTACGGTATCCAAGCACAGTAGTCCGCGGCAACAATCCCCGTTGGTAGCGCAAGGAGCGCTGTAGCAGTGAGCCGGTTCATCTAACAAGTCATCTCTCACTAACTTACGGTATCCAAGCACTGTAGTCCACGGCAACAATCCCAGTTGGTAGTGCAAGGCGCGCTGTAGCAGTGAGCCGGTTCATCTATTACACCGTCATCTAAGACTAACTTACCGGTATCCAAGCACAGCAGGCCACGGCAACAATCCCCGTTGGTAGTGCAAGGCGCGCTGTAGCAGTGAGCCGGTTCATCTATTCCGTCATCTATCACGTTATCGTACAAGTCATCTATTACGTCATCTAACGCTAACTTACCGGTGTCCAAGCACAGTAGTCCACGGCAACAATCCCAGTTGGTAGTGCAAGGCGCGCTGTAGCAGTAAGCCGGTTCATCTATTACACCGTCATCTAAGACTAACTTACCGGTATCCAAGCACAGCAGGCCACGGCAACAATCCCCGTTGGTAGTGCAAGGCGCGCTGTAGCAGTGAGCCGGTTCATCTATTCCGTCATCTATCACCGTCATCTATCAAGTCATCTAACGCTAACTTACCGGTGTCCAAGCACAGTAGTCCACGGCAACAATCCCCGTTGGTAGTGCAAGGCACGCTGTAGCAGTGAGCCATCTATCACGTCATCCAACACTAACTTACCGGAATCCAAGCACAGCAGTCCACGGCAACAATCCCCGTTGGTAGTGCAACGTGCGCTGTAGCAGTGAGCCGGTTCATCTATTCCGTCATCTATTACGTCATCGTACAAGTCATCTATTACGTCATCTAATACTAACTTACCGGTATCCAAGCACAGCAGGCCACGGCAACAATCCCCGTTGGTAGTGCAAGGCGCGCTGTAGCAGTGAGCTGGTTCATCTATCACGTCATCGATGCGGTTCCCTTCCAAAGCTTCAGCGTATATCTCTTCGGGTTCCTGGTGAAGAAACGAAGGTTTCAGAAGTGCCATACTTCCCCTGGTATATAGATGTTTAGTATCAAGACTGGTGATGAGCCATACTTGTGTGTGAAAATGACACATTTTGTCATTGTATGGGTAAACTCGGGAGCGCTCAGTAGTGATCAAGTCGTCGAGACATTTCTACACACACAAAATGGCTCATTCATTTTTGTAGGACTAAACATTTATACTAATATTATAAAGCTGAAGAGTTTGTTTGTTTGTTTGTTTGAACGCGCTAATCTCAGGAACTACTGGTCCGAATTGAAAATTTCTTTCAGTGTTAGATAGCCCATTTATCGAGGAAGGCTATAGGCTACTTTTTATCCCGGTACGGGAAGTAGTTCCCACGGGATGCGGGTGAAACCGCCGGCAGAAGCTAGTTTGTGATAAAAATATTAGGTAGAATCTGATTAGTAGTCCAAAATATATGAAGTTCTTAAGTTCTTCAGTATTATCTATAAATTCAGCTGAAGAATTCCTTTATTTGCTTGAACAGACTAATCTTCGTTTTAATTACGTGAAGAAGTTTCTTCGTGACACGAGGTAAAACGCCTAGCGGAAGCTATAGCGTTAAATAAAGTTCTTAATATCCACGTGACATTAATAAAGACGTAACACCTACATAATTAATCCTCCTTACTTAACCAATGAACCAAGATTTATCACCAGTTAAACCCATGACACTATAAATACCAATTAACATGGCTACCTTTTCACCTAAAATAATGGGTACCAAAATACCTGAGCTTAACGTGCCAAATGACAGAGGGTATTAATCGTCGTCACAGTCGAAAACGTCCACTGCTGGACTGCTGTCTATCCCAAGCTGGGAGTTACCCATACTTTTAACCTTACGGGATACCTTTAACCGACTTAAAAGAGGATACGTGTTTGTCATCATCATCTCCCGAGCCTGTTCCCAACTCTGTCGGGGTCGGCTACTAGTCTAACTGGATTTAGCTGAGTACCAGTGTTTTACAAGGAGCCACTGCTTATCTGACTTCCTACAGGGCCTGACGGGGCAGGACGATGTTGGTTTGCCCCCTTACTCCCACAGGTAACACTAGGTTTGAATTCTTCTTCTTCTTCTTCTTCTTTCGTGTCGATGACATGTCTTATAGTGAGACTACACTTTGTCAGCCCAATATGCCGCCACAGCGAGAGCACGGCCGGATGCGCTCATTAGGTCCTGCCGCGAGCAAGTTTCAGGGCACAGTGGACATGCGATGGGGTGGGACATGGTCTTCATGGCAGCCCCGCACTCGCACCCAAGGTCACCCAAGGTTTGAATTGAATTAATGCGTTTTTAATAACAGGTCTACCTACGAGGTTGTATAGTCTTGATTAGATGGGTGTATTGTGTTAATGTAATTGGATGTTTTTTGAGCGGTTTTTGATGATTCCGTACCCAAAGGGTAAAACGGGACCCTATTGTTTTCGCTCCTCTGTCCGTCCGTCCGTCTGTCACCAGGCTGTATCTCATGAACCGTGATAGTAAGAGAGTTGAAATTTTCACAGATGATGGATTTCTATTGCCGCTTTAACAACAAATACTGAAAACCAGAATAAAATAAATATTTCGGGGGCTCCGATACAACAAACGTGATTTTTTTGCTCATTTTTGCTAGATATCCATATAAATATATAGAATATTAGTTTGGATGGTACGTATGTACCCTACGTGCGCGAGTTCGACTCGCACTTGACCGAAGTTATAAATGACTAGTTTTCGCCCGTATCAAAGGTATTACTTCCCACTTCTCGCTACACGGCGTGTCCCGAGGGTGCTACTTCTCGCAACTGGATAGAATGTAGTCTAAGCCATATAGAGATAGTGTAGCTCCCCAACAGTGAATTAATTTTTAAAATCGGTTGAGTAGTTTCGGAGCCATCAGGGTATCATAATATTAGTTTAAATCCTGTGCGGTCAACGGTTCTTTTCTTCGCAGACAATAGAAAGATTTCCGGGTTTATTTTTACTCTTTACTTACGTAACTATTTCAACAATCGTCACCTAACTTATCCCACTTTAAGCCCCTTTCTTAAGCCCATACGACTCCCGAAGTTCCTTAGCGGACTCGGGAAAGTTGATCGAAGCCAATGAGGAAAGAGTATAGCGAGGTAGAGTCCGAAATACCCCTCTTTATACACTCCTAATGAGTGCTGGCCCGTAATAGTCTTACCTTTTTTTTTGGGAGGGGGAAATCCTCATGGACTTCCTCCGCCTAAGGAGAGGCGGAGGGTGTGCCGGACTCCTACCAGCTAAAACCACCCTGTGTCCTCCTTGCACGTGGGCGCGAGGCCGCAAGGAGGACACAGGGGGGTTTTAGCCGGCTCGGCCAACTTCACGAGTAGTATGGAGACTGCTTCAGGCACGTTTTGAAAGCTTTCTGCTGACTGCAACTACCACACAAATATCTCTCAGATATCGACCCATTTCATGCAGTCACTTCATGTGTTTTCGGCTGCTACTACTATAACGACCTCGATGGCGCAATGGTCACCATGCTGGACTGCCGAACCTGAGGTCCCGGGTTCGATTCCCGGTTCGGTCGACATTTGTGTGATGAGCATGCTTGCTGGCCGTGCTATGGGTGTTACAATATGTATTTATAAATATGTATATATGTAGCTATATGTAGTTTATCAGTTGTGTTAGCACCCATTACACAAGTTAATTGATAATTTAGAATGGGGCTAACCGTGTGTGAAAGATGTCCCGACATTATATTATTATTATATAACGCACCTTCAAAAAATAACCAGTCAAGCGTCAAAAGCTCCCACTCACCTGTCCATAAGGGTAGTGGCGGTAGGGAGAGCGTCCGTACCCCAGGTTGGCGAGCATGTCGGAGCTGAACCGGTTGAACAGCCCCCCCCACGCGTGAGCGGCGCCCGCCACACACAACACCAGCACCGCTGTCACTGCCATCGTGCTGTGGGTGGAAGTGGTGGTTAATCGTGGGGTAATATAGAAGTGAATTTTAGAAGTCAAAGTATCTTTATTGTAGTGTAGAGATGTAGTACGTAGTTAGATACTCTTTGGTGTTTTATATTTAATACCTGGCAGGACAATGATGTAAATGGATTTGATTTAGAATAGAATAAGTTTTTATATTGAAGTGTGTCACTTCACCCCCGAGTCAGAAAATAAACCAAAGTTAAAGTTCCTTTTAATGTTTTCATTGAATATCCTGAAGATCCCCGGTCCCTAGCGCGCCATGCGCTACAGTAGCCATATCTAAGTTATATTTATATCGTTATACAGATCTTAACAATTTATTCGAGTATCAATTCGGTATAAACCGGTGCGTATGCGGACATAATAAATTGAACTGCGAGCTGGTAAAGCTGGAAAGCGATTGTTAAATAAGCTGTGATAGCCCGTCAATTAGTGGGAAAATGGCCATAAACGAAATGGAAAAAGCCGAAAATGCGACAAAGACCGTAAACACCTTAAACTGTGATATTATTGAAGTAAAGAGTTAAGAGAACTTTTTATTTACTCAACATTACCAAACATTCTTCCGGAAAATCTATTTATTTATTTCATAACTAGCTTCTGCCAGCGGTTTCACCCGCATCCCGTGGGAACTACTTCCCGTACCGGGATAAAAAGTAGCCTATAGCCTTCCTAGATAAATGGGCTATCTAACACTGAAAGAAATTTTCAAATCGGACCAGTAGTTCCTGAGATTAGCGCGTTCAAACAAACAAACTCTTCAGCTTTATAATATTAGTATAGAATTAGAGGTACATTGAACCTTTACAGTTCTGCCCACACTCAATTATTTCCTACCCCTAGGCCTTTTCATCCCCTTTACTGAAATCGACTTCTTAAACGTTTTCACTTCATGCCTCGAGGCAAGAAACTAGATAGATTTTAATAATTAACAGGCACACACTGCAAACTTTTAGTCGCCCTATAGATTTTTGGGCTCATAAATCAGTATGAAGATGAATGGTCGTACGTACATTACAAAGAAAAGGTACTTAGCCGGTATAAGACCGACTGAAAATTTTGATTAAAATCGAGTTGTAAAAAAATTTTGTTTGCCAACTATCGTGGCAACTGTCGGCCGACTTTTTAGTCGGCAGTATGTGGGTACTCTTAGTGGGAAGCTGCTATTTATTTGGTAAATGTTTCTTTTTAGGGCAAAAGGAAATTAGTAATTTGATAATTAAATTAACGGGAAAACGATGAAATATTAAGAGTTTTCCGTATTTACTGAAAATATTATTTGAATAAAGGTTATATTGGTTCTAAAAAAAGTTAAATAAACATAAAAATTAAATTCAGAGTAAATATCAACGGGGGATAAGATTTTTTTACCGACATCCCAAAAAGGAGGAGAATATCAATTCGAATGTTTTTGAATTTTTAATTGCTCGTAATTTTTTTTTTAACTATCGATCTTAAAAAACTCTTATTCATCATCATCATTATCCTCCGAGCTTTATCCCAACTATGTTGGGGTCGGCTTCCAGTCTAACCGGATTCAGCTGAGTACCAGTGCTTTACAAGAAGCGACTGCCTATCTGACCTCCTCAACCCAGTTACCCGGGCAACCCAATACCCCTTGGTTAGACTGGTGTCAGACTTACTGGCTTCTGACTACCCGTAACGACTGCCAAGGATGTTCAATGACAGCCGGGACCTACAGTTTAACGTGCCATCGGAAACACAGTCATTGGTGTCTAAGATATACTTAGAAAGTACATACAAACTTAGAAAAGTTGCATTGGTAATTGCCTGACATGGAATCGAACCCGCGCCCTCATACTCGAGAGGTTGGTTCTTTGCCCACTAGGCCACCACGACTTAAAAACTCTTATTCCAATCATTAATTATTCCTCTTCCTCCAAATAAAGGCTCCAAATAAAGAATTCCCTCTATAACAAATTCATATTCCAATTTTAATTTCGCAGCAAAAAGTTTCAACTCGTTATCCGCCATCTTGAATTCGTAAACGCCTTCCATATTGGATTGAATGCGTTCACGGTTCTCATAACATGAGTGTTATGTGCCGTTTGCGTAGCGAGATTAAAAGAAAAATATTTGTGTTTACATTGAAATAAGGATCAACAGGTGAAAATGGTTTTGTGTATTTGGGACTTAGAATAAATATATTTGTAGGTCCCTCAACTTTTGTATGATTTTTTGATTATGAAAATACGTTATGAATCTGTAATTGTTTTGTTACTAAAAGTATTCGCAGGTATCACCTTCCAGATTCCCGGCTGCTTTGTAAAAGTTTCTAAAACTGACAAAGGAATTTCGGTCCAACCAAGGAATCGAACCTCCGTGCAACCACTATGGCCAACGGAGCAGTCATTACGAATATTGAATTTTTTTTAATATATGTAAGCCAACATTAATACTTATTAATCAAATTAAAATCAACTCATAATTACTTCAATCAATAAAATCAAATTACTTACAGTCAATTCCCGTTTCCCGTTCATAATTATATGATCGTTCAGCAATTTAAATCTCATTTTAAAATTCAAATCTCAGAGCTCTTAATTTAAATTTAACAAAACTACAATGTTACTAAGGCTTTGTTACTCACTAAAGTCAAATTATTTAACAAAGAAAAGTACTTTAGTCTGTTAAATGTTGCTAACACTACCAGTGACTACGGAAGTCGCGATAATAATGACGGATGGGCGAGATCTAGGGCGTACTCGGTGCAATATTCATGCGTACTAGATTGGACTCGCCCGTTGCAATATTGATCGGCCCGGGCACAGCCTCCGAGGTAGGTACATAGCTGTATTTACTAGGATATGTACCTGTAGATTTTATCTACCAGCATGGTGAACGCCTACCTATCAGAATCGACTGTGTCAAATGTTTCATGAAATTAAACTTCAATGCGTCGATTTACAGACCTACGCTACGCGAGTTTCCCCCAACCCAAAATATTCTGGATTTATATTAAATACTTTATGGATACCCTATTATACCATAAGGCCAGACGTGGATGACAAAATCGAGAAATGATGACGATTTAACGATCTGGTCAAATTAACATGACCATTTCATGAAACGCGATAATTTCATGAAATGCTCGAGCTTTTCATGAAGTGCTCAAATCTACGATATGGCTACGACATATACAATATGATTCTTCCATATTCGACCGATTCGAGTGCGAGGTTTCACACGATTTTATAATTAAAATAAAGAATTCTATTCTAATTTTTTTTTCAGACATCTTGAAGCGCCATGCTGATACTTTCCGTGTCCCAAAGGCTGACTTTTACTTGACCCTACGATTGCCATTTAAGCGAAACGAAGAGGACTAATTTTTTGACGTCCATTAAGAATTTAGAATAGAATAGAATAGAATAGAATATTCTTTATTGTACACTAATAACACACATAAGGACATAACAAACAAATAGTAAACGAGTACAATAGGCGGCCTTATCACTAAATGTGATCTCTTCCAGACAACCTTTGGATGGAGTCGATCTGTAAAGAAATACATTACGGGTAGTATACTTAGCGTACAAAAAATATTATTTTATTATTTATACTAAAGAAATCAAATGAACAATACATACACATATATAAAGAAAGTAATACAAGACAAAAATAGAAATACATAAGAAGGAGAAGCAGCATTACAGAGCCAGGTAATGATTCTTCACCATACTCTTGAAGACAGCAAGTTTAAAGTTTTTTCTTTTGTTATATTATCTAACTAGCTTCTGCCAGCGGTTTCACCCGCATCCCGTGGGAACTACTTCCCGTACCGGGATAAAAAGTAGCCTATAGCCTTCCACGATAAATGGGCTATCTAACACTGAAAGAAATTTTCAAATCGGACCAGTAGTTCCTGAGATTAGCGCGTTCAAACAAACAAACAAACAAACAATCAAACAAACAAACTCTTTAGCTTTATAATATTAGTATAGATATACACCGTGACTTTTTAATCGTCTTACAACGGCAGCCAACATCATGTATCCAATGACTAGTAAACGTTCATAGAAAAAAAATGTTATTTATGAGATTTGAATAATTAAAAAATAAAAATAAACTCATTATTATGACACATGACGTAGATAATTTTATCTCGTAAAAAATGGAGATGGAACAATCACACGACTCGAGCGCTTTGAAGGTATCTACCTTCTACCGTTTGATACGTAAACATTATTAACAGGATGTTTCTTATTTCTAATGTATTATTTATTTTTCTTTGCTTCTTATCTTAATTAATGCTATAAAATTAGTAATCATGTCTAGTGGTATTTTAGGTCGGATACATTGAGTGGACCACCTTTGTAAGACGACTAAAAAGTCACGGTGTATTAGTTATCTCTGTGTGCATAAAATCATGCGTGCTAGATTGGACTACGCCCGTTGCAATATTGATCAACCTGGGCCGCTGCCTCCTAAGGTACATAGATATATAGGTAGCTGTGTATTGGGAAAAGTTCCTATAGATATGCTATTAACTAATCAAATCAAAATGTACTATCAACCAACAACATATATAGCCGCCTGCGTCCTTGAGCAGGTTTTTGTAGAGACAATCATATACCTACAATAATTATTTTCAAACGATTTTTAGAAAAAAATAAAATAACAAACACAGCTTAGATTTCAATGTAGTGAGATTTTAGTCTGAGTGCACACTGCGGACTATTTACCGTGAATTCAATCAGTTTTTAGTCGGTTTGATACCGAACAAATAAATAATCCTTACTACGTGTGTACTCACATTCATCTTTATACTGATTTATGAGCAAAATTAACTATCGGTCGACTAAATCTTTGTAGTGTGCTTTCGCTCTTACGGTATAAAAAGATCGAACACAATTTATAGTTATCGGCACGGATATTGAGCCCTGACCTTCACCTGCGCAGAAGCGATTTATTGGTTTATTGCCTTATGTGTACAGTGCGCAAAGCGATCCCCACTCTTCCGCCGAGAGCTCAATATCCGTGCCGATAACTATAACACACGTCCCAAAAGTAGGAAGGCTCTTAATTCTTCGTCATCTTGTTTTATCGATGTCCGTCTTAGATATTAGAACGATTAGATGTTTTATTTGTTTTAAGATAAACTAACCATGTTATCTAACCCCCGCACTCAGATGATTACTTAATAAGTCAGTCCTTAGTGACAGATTCTCATAGAAATTCTGCACTAAGGAACGGCTTAAGTAACCATTAAATGTCTCTGAGTGAGTCCATTAGTCAAGTCCTCAAGTATGAGGGCGTGGGTTCGATCCCAGGTCAGGCAAGTACCAATGCAACTTTTCTAAGTTTGTATGTACTTTCTAAGTATATCTTAGTCACCATTGACTGTGTTTCGGATGGCACGTTAAACTGTAGGTCCCGGCTGTCATTGAACATCCTTGGCAGTCGTTACGGGTAGTCAGAAGCCAGTAAGTCTGACACCAGTCTAACCAAGGGGTATCGGGTTGCCCGGGTAGCTGGGTCGAGGAGGTCAGATAGGCAGTCGCTTCTTGTAAAGCACTGGTACTCAGCTGAATCCGGTTAGACTGGAAGCCGACCCCAACATGATTGGGAAAAAGGCTCGGACGGTGAGTGTGTCCATTAGTCATTAGGTCAAGTTAGGAATTTGGAATTTAGAGGCTACTCTTGCTTGTAGGCATGCATTAGGTGGTGAAATAAATAAACTATTTTAATCTCTAAGCACCGATTTCTAAAAGTGTAAAGTATTTCATAAAGACACTTCCCGTGACGCAAAGGATGGCTTTTATTTCTCAAAGTGCTAGTAGTAAGCACTACAGGGTGACAGCGATGGGGGACCAATTATTAGTTATTGAACGCCCTCTATTAGTTAAATTAAAGTTTTGTATTTTAAAATATTAACATAGGTTAAGTTTTAGTAACATAATTATATCATGTTGCTCTGTGTGAGTAAAATCATGCGTGGTAAGGCTCGTTGCAGTATCGATCGGCCCGGGTCACAGCCTCTTCACTACATAGCTGATATTACTAGTACATAACAGATTTTAACTAGATACCTAAGTGTGAGTAGAACATATAGATTGTATCTGTGTGTGAGTAAAATCATGCGTAATAGAGCTGGCTGCACTATTGATCCGCCCGGGTGAAGGTAAATGACCGACGTCCAAGGCGTTAGTACCAAAATTTAGTTTAAGCTGTTGCCACGTTGTGCTTTGTCTAAAAAAGATTGATTTATTTTCAAAAAAATAGAGATACAAAATCATTTATTGAAAGTAAGCTGAAAATCAGCACATTTTGAATGTCAAATTTACAAAAGACAGCCCCTAAAACGCGCCCCCTTCACCACTTCCTGTCTGTTTTTGCTGGGAAGAAGTAGTGGTGAAACAAACTCTCCAGCAACTGTACATGACATGACTTATTGCACGGCAATTAAGCGATTGGACCACTTAATAACTTCTTTATTTGTTTGGTTGTAAGCCCAGCCCAGCGTTTTCCCAACTATGTTAGGGTCGGCTTCCAGTCTAACCTGACGCAGCTGAGGACGAGTGTGCAACATGGAGCCACTGCCTAACTGATCTGCTCAACCCAGTTACCTGAGCAACCCGATACCCTTTTTAAGACTGGTTGTCAGACAACTAGAAAACAAATAAACTAACATGACTGAAAAACCGACGAGTCGAGAAAATACTAGAGCCGAGATTTGGATATTGAACGCTCCAGTGCACTGAAATTGAATACTTATACAGCGGATTTCCTGAGATTGGATGTTATACATGATAGCACGTAATGTTTATATGTGTATGTTTTATTTAATGAGAGTGGGTGAGCCAAGCATGGGTGGTCTTTGTGTGCGTAAGCTCGGAACCGCTCAGGAGTCGCCTAATCGTACAAAGACAATGTACATGTACTTAAACTGCAATTACCACTACCACTACCATTATTGAAAAATGGACAGTTTGGGCAAGTTGACATACTCGCTTAGGTACATTTTAAACCCACAAGAAAAGCGCACCGGTTTTTCTATACTGATATTATAAAGCTGAAGAGTTTGTTTGTTTGTTTGTTTGAACGCGCTAATCTCAGGAACTACTGGTCCGATTTGAACAATTCTTTCGGTGTTAGATAGCCCATTTATCGAGGAAGGCTATAGGCTACTTATCCGGGTTTGTGCAGAGGTTCCCACGGGATGCGGGTGAAACCGCTGGCAGAAGCTAGTCATGAAATAAAACATCGTTGTGTGTCAAATTGAATGTTTTTTAAACGCACGGATAATATAGTATTTTTTATATAAACTGCGAGGAAAAGCTGCTATTTCAATAATGTGTTATTTTTTTTTTTTTATTATTAAAAAAAAACATTATGTGTATCTTGCCCGTCCTAACCTACGGTGCACAAACTTGGTCTCTCACGGAGTGTCAGAAGTCCAAACTCAAGGTTTGCCAAAGAGCAATGGAGCGTAGCATTCTGGGTATCAAACGGACAGACCGCAACACCGTCATACACTCCAAAATCGGAATTTTCGATGTGGGCCGAAAAGCAGCTCAATTAAAATGGAACTGGGCTGGGCACGTCAGCCGAATGCATCCTGACAGATGGGCCAACATCGTCACCCAGTGGTTGCCACAGGATGGTCATCGCAGGCGGGGCAGGCCCCGAAAGAGATGGCGGGATGACCTGGATGCCTACAACCCTGATTGGTGGGAGGTCTCAAAAGATCGAGAGGTGTGGAGGCAAAATGGGGAGGCCTTTGCCCAGCAGTGGGACAGTACGGGCAAAGAAAAAAAAAAACATTATGTAATGTATAAGATCGAAGACCCATTAAATTCTGAGAGGGTATGTTTTAGCCCACAGTGTTCTATAGACCGCTTTACACTTGAATCCATGTTTATAAATGAGACCGCTAAAAGCTTTATAAAAATGACTCATTGTTCCTTAAAATAGCCTCTACAAAATATTCTAGGAAAACTAAATTCAAGCCATTAATAGCGTGCTGAAGTTTCACCGCGTCACGTTTGATTGAGAGCACGATACCACTTTGTCGTGATGACAACCAGTCGTATAGTTTAAAATATAGCTCTCAGATATTTTGTAGGGGTTCCACCAGGGCCAAAGTCTGCGGGATTTTTCTAAAGAGTTTCCGCACCCCTGGTAAAAAGTTTAAGAAGGAACATGTTCGGTTTTAGTCAGTAAAACTTCCCAAAAATGTTCCCAAAAAACGCAACCCCAAATAGCAGTTAGTTTTTAAACATCCCATTTTTTTATGTCAACAATATTTTAAATTAACATAGAATTTACTTCACTTTACAGATATAGCTTCTTGTTTATACATATTTATTTCGCGATAGCACAATAGTCCTGAAAGTTCTCATTTTTATTGCCAAGCATACTTTCTTACCCGAGATTAAGATAAATAGGCATAGAGTTAAAACTTTCCGTGCGAACTGAGCGATATCAACGGAAAAACTGAGAGGAACAGCGAGCAAAGCGCTGTAACAGTGCTTATACATTTTTGGATTTTCCGCTCGGAATAACCGTACGGGCAATACCATAATTTGACAATTACCGATTCAACGGGTAATACAGTAATATAACAATCGTGAAACCGCGCTGCAGATTTTTTATCATGCGAAGTGTGTGAAGCGCATTCTACGCGCGTATTTCCAACTAGCTTCCGCCCGCGGCTTCGCCCGCGTAGAGTTCGGTTATATCGCGCTTCCAAGAGAATTCTTCAAAAGTCCGTTATAAAAACTATCCTATGTTCTTTCTCAAGTTCAACTCTATCTCTGTACCAAATTTTATTAAAATCAGTTCAGTAGTTTAGACGTGAAAGCGTAACAGACAGACAGACAGACAGACAGTAACTTTCGCATTCATAATATTAGTAGGGATATATTTTCCGCGCGGAAAATGCGCTGAATGATTTTACCCTTACGACGCGACGGTAAAGTGAAAACGTGACCTAAGACAACCTCGACAAAGGGGGAAGGTTGCTATGACAAGGTTCTAATGCACACGGTCAACCCAATGTTTGTAAACCGTGTTGCTACCTTATTGTCTTTGTAATAAAGACTTTATTCGTGTGCGTATTAGATAGCGCCACTTTGCCATGATGACGGGGAATAAATGATGTTTTTTTTTCATATGTAGATTGTATTGGAAAAAAATTAAAAAGTTTTTTTCAGCAAAGCTGTGATCCAGTAATGATAAATATGTTTCATGTAAATTGCAGCATAATCATGATTAGGGCCTTCAATCCGAGGTTTGACATATTTTCTACCTCTATAAGTACAAAAGCTTTCGAAACGGCAAACGTATTTTTTCGATAAAAGTAATCTTTTGATTGAAAAATCAGCCCTTAAGAATGAAACTGTAAACATTTTAATTTTCCTTTTCTTTTTGCGCGAATAACAGGTTATATAAAAGATTAACGCCTATAATAAAATAATTCAAAGTCTCATTTTGAAAACCGATAAAATCACGTAAATACCGTAAGTACATAATACACAATCAATAATAAATATTAGGGACAAAAACCGAACACCCAAATATAAATAACCTTCACAAATAATTCCCAAACCGAAAACTTTCCTAATTAGAAAAAAAAGAACCCAAACTTTTCTAACACCTTCGAAATTCAAATTCCAAAATCACAATTAGAACACAACAAAAAAGAAAACAAAAGCGTAAACCATCCCATTCATTAATAAAGCTCGCCATTAAAGGTGTGACAAAATAGATTTAAAAATTAAATTGTATGAGAAATATAGAGGGTTTTCAGTACTTACCGGTGCATGACTGTTTCTCTCAGGGTCCCGTTCAGAACTGACGATCTATACCAGGCTCTTCACTGCGCATGGTTGGGGGGTAGGGTGCGGCCAGGTGGGCGGGTAGAAGGGTGCGATTGTCCAAGTACTGTTTGAAATGGGTGCGATTTTTTTGTCGTGTGTGTGTTCTGTTTTTAAGTGATGGTTTAGTTGGGAATGTTTTGGGATTATAGACAGGTAAATAAAGGATCTTGTGGACAATTTTCATCCTTCCTACTCATTGCTATATTTTCATTAGAGGGTTGCAAAAGTTCTTCAGTTTACCATGCAACTACGTGAGGTGCTATGCTACTCTATCGTACTTCGGGAAAAAATTACCAACAGTTCTCCTTGAGAAGGTAATAATTTTAGTTAAAGTTTTTTCAAGATATGTACCTGCAAAATGGGAGTGTGAGACATTTTTTACAAGTTATCGGGATCAAAGGCTATCTACAACGCGTAGTCGAGCCATACATTGTAATAAATTGTTTATTCATATTTAATTAAGACACTTTTGCATGTTTCAAAATTTGTGTTGTTAAAGCAGGGGTTCCAGTTATTATTTGTAACATTTTCACGGGTTAAATGTTGAAAAGGACCTACAGAGTGTGACAGCTAGTTCTTGTATTTATGCATTCCGTAATGGGTTACGAAGGTCTGATAGACAGTGCATGTAAACTGATAATACATTATTCACTCTAGCATCTACAACTCTGGTTGTGACTACACATAAAAAAAAAAAAAATATTCTCAAACCCTAACGCAACTTTCAGTCGCAAAATCGCACAGAAAACTCGTATACTATGAACCCACCCTTATTTATCAGTAATGGCAGCACAAAAATATACCTGACGTCAGCATCTATATGAGTGAGTGTATGTATGAGTGATAACGTATGTTGTTACCTTAACTCCGTCCCAATAATCGATCCATCTATTGTTTTCATTACTAGAGATAGGAATTTGACAAAAATAGGTATAGGAATTGAACAAAAAAACATATTATCAATGCAACTTTTCTAAGTTTGTATGTACTATCTAAGTACCTCTATGTCTTCCAATGACTGTGTTTCGGATAGCACGTTAAACTGTAGGTCCCGGCTGTCATTGAACATCCTTGACAGTCGTTACGGGTAGTCAAAAGCCAGTAAGTCAGACACCAGTCTAACCAAGGGCTATTGGGTTGCCCGGGGGTCAGACAGGCAGTCGCTCCTTGTAAAGCACTGCTACGTCCGGTTAAACTGGAAGCCAACCCCAACATAGTTGGGAAAAAGGCTTGGAGGATGATGAGGATGAGATAGGAATTTGACATTACTTGTATGGGGCTACTGTCAAAAAGTCTATCTTTGGTAAACAAATCAAGAGATAGATAGGATATGGGAACGGCCGTTAATGCTTTGAGGGTAAGTTGAGACGTTGGTTGTTGCTAGAAAGTTCTGATGTGTTGGAGATTTTTTATTTCAACGTGCTAATTTTAGGAACTACTTGTTAGATTATAATAGGTATTAATTTATTATTAATTATGGTCGTGGTGGCCTAGTGGGTAAAGAACCATCCTCTCGAGTATGAGGGCGCGGGTTCGATTCCAGGTCAGGCAAGTACCAATGCAACTTTTCTAAGTTTGTATGTACTTTCTAAGTATATCTTGGACACCAATGGCTGATAAAAAGGTGAAGGAAAACATCTTGAGGAAACCTGGACTATAAAGTCTGAAATCACCAACCCGCATTGAGCAAGCGTGGTGATTAATGCTCAATCCTTCTCCGTGTGAGAGGAGGCCTGTGCCCAGCAGTGGGACGATAAAAAGGCTGTAACATTAATTTATTAATTTATTAACTTTTTCCAAATCAAGAAAAATAAAGGAGACTTTAATTACTTGATGGCTTAGTTGTCTATACCCCCTACTAATATAATAAATATTAAACGAAACTATACAACCAACTGACATAGGCTATATTCTACCCGGGCAGGGGAACGAGTTCCGCGGGTGAAACCGCGGGAAACAGCTAGTTCTTGTACTTAGAAGAATTTATTTGTTTGAACGCGCTAGTCACAGCTTAGGTACAACTCCATTTGAAACTAAAACTCATTTTTTGACAGTCGAAACTAAGTGCGTATAAGTTTTTTCCAAAACAAAACAAATAAAAGGAATATTTGTTTGATAAAATGTTTATGCATAAAAAGTCTATAAAACTTTTCCCAATTTTTCAGAGATCAAAATTGGGTTTCAGGGGTCAGTTACAATTTTCTGTAAAAATTTCATGATCAAGTCGATATATCTATTTGTCTATATATTTTTGCCTGAAAACGTACCTAAATACCTAATGACCCGTACCTTTTCAGTCTAATTACAGTATGATACGAAGAGTTTTAGGTTCATTTAACACTGTCACATTTTGCACCGCCATTTATAGACTATGACGTCACAGGTATTTCAGTCTTTCAGTCCACTGCCTGTGCTGACGTACGAATTTAAAATATCTTTACTAATATTATAAAGCTGAAGAGTTTATTTGTTTGTTTGTTTGTTTGAACGCGCTAATCTCAGGAACTACTGGTCCGATTTGAAAAATTCTTTCAGTGTTAGATAGCCCATTTATCGAGAAAGGCTATAGGCTACTTTTTATCCGGGTCCGTGCCGAGGTTCCCACGGGTGAAACCGCTGGCAGAAGCTAGTTTATTTATATATATAGCAGGTAAAAAGGTCTTCGCAATGATATTAGAGGTCATGTGAGGTTAAGCAAGGCTGGCGAGGATGGTAAGTGGATGTGTGGCCACATCATCCTCCGAGCCTTTTTCCCAACTATGTTGGAGTCGGCTTCCAGTCTAACCGGATGTAGCTGAGTACCAGTGCTTTACAAGGAGCGACTGCCTATCTGACCTCCTCAACCCAGTTACCCGGGCAACCCAATACTCCTTGGTTAGATTGGTGTCAGACTTACTAGCTTCTGACTACCCAAAACGACTGTCAAGGATGTTTAATGACAGCCGGGACTGACAGTTTTACGTGCCATCCGAAACACAGTCATTGGTGTCTATCCTTAGAAAGTACATACAAACTCAGAAAAGTTGCATTGGTACTTGCCTGACCTGGGATCGAACCCGCGCCCTCATACTTGAGAGGTTGGTTCTTTGCCCACTAGGCCACCACGACCACGATGGGTGGCCACATATTGTAGACATATATGGCCTTACTACAAAAACTTAACCACCTGTTTTACACTTGTCTAAAAAAATTGTGGCTGCAAAATGAATCATATGTCAACGTCATAATTTGACATTTTTTTAGACAAGTCTTAAACTGACGCTTAAAAGTTTTTGTGGTAAGACGGATAAGAGCTATAATTTTAATATTATGAATGCCAGGTTCAGTTTTTTGGTATCTAATTAATCATCCGCCTAGGCTTTTCCCAACTATATTGGGATCTGCTTTCAGTCTTAACGTATGCAGCTGAGTACCAGTGTTTCACATGGAGCAACTGATCCGATTTCGTATCTAATTAAAATCACTTAAAAATATCTTCGCTTCTAAGTAAGCTTTGATAGGACGGATACATTCAACAAATTTACGACTATAAAAGTAAAAATAAAAACACCAAAAAATCACTCAACAAAACCCTTTATTACATACTCAACAACTTACAGCAACAAACTCAACAACGCCTCAACAACCATCACGACCAATTTCAACAACCCTGGCAGTAAAGAACCACCGATGCCTGTCAAAACGTCATCTGTCAAATCTGTCACCGACGAAATGAGTGTTGTCAACAATCCTTGTAGGTTGACAACATTCGCTGGCGGCGTGTTGGGGTTCGCTCCTACCGCGTATTCAGGCAAAGAACGTAAGAAATTCACTATAGCCAAAGCTTGAGAATAAAGTTTGAGTAGAGAAGTTTCTAATGCTCCAAGGTCTACGGGTATCATGCAGCTGATGTTGGCTGGAAGGGTGTCGAAGATTGAGAGTAAAGATAGAAGTAGGTTGTAAACGTTGTTTAGAAGAGGTAGTAAGATGTTGACTAACGGGTAGACGGCTGGTAGTTGGACGCTTGTCGCTGATACAGGTTGCTGAAAAAGAAGGGAAAGATTAATTTGTTTATTGGTTTTCTTTTGGTGTATCAAAGAATGGGTAAAACAGTTCTTGTCATATCATTTTGCTGCTGTTAAATCAGCCATTTTACACGTCGCACGTGCGTAGTAGTGTGTTGTTCATACATTTTGACTACCGTGAAGTTATTAGTACTTAGTTGACTTCAGAGCAGCAAAGATATGTGACGACATCGACAGTTTAATAATTTTTTCGTTATGTGTATGGGACATCAAGTAAAATAGATAATTATATGACTGTTTAAATATTTCCCTTACCGTAACAAATACAGCGGCCACACAAACTAAGATTAAAGAAAACTTAGACATGATTGAACACAAAATGTTTCACCTCCCCTAAAAATATATTTACAATGTTTGTTTTCAAGTAAAAAATACTTTTATATACTTAAAAGTTACTTAATTTTCTTGTGTACAAACGATAGCTGTAATAATTATTATCTTTTAGTAATTTCATATAGTTGTTACTACATTATATAATCAAGGAATTTTGCGTAACAATTGCTTAGTTTACTATTTCTGCATACATAGATAGATACGTATTATTTATTTATCTCATATAGATATGATTGATAACCGGTCTAAACAAGGGGTATCGGGTTGCCCGGGTAACTGGGTTGAGTGGGTCAGACAGGCAGTCGCTTCTTGTAAAGCACTGGTACTCAGCTGAATCCGGTTAGACTGGAAGCCGACCCCAACATGGTTGGGAAAATAGCTCGGAGGATGATGATGATGATGAGATATGATTGATAAATATGGTGCAAATGAAAATATGAATTCAAAATATTGTTTTGGCCCAACGACCAGTATTATCAGGGGTATTGGCCAGCTTTAGGCACTCAGATTTATTCCGTTTCACTGAAAGCCGTAAACAACATATTTGGGGAAAGGCTAAGCAGATAATGACGAAAGCACTTTTTAGGGTTCCGTAACCAAAGAGTAAAACCGCTATTGTTTTCGCTCCTCTGTCCGTCCGTCCGTCCGTCCGTCCGTCTGTCACCAGGCTGTGTCTCATGAACCGTGATAGTTAGAGAGTTGAAATTTTCACAGATGATGTATTTCAGTTGCTGCTATAACAACAAATACTAGAATAAAATAAATATTTTAGGGGGCTCCCATACAACAAACGTGATTTTTTTTGCTCATTTTCTAAATAATGTTACGGAACCCTTCGTGCGCGATTCCGACTCGCACTTGGTTTTTAAGAATGATGACTCTATGAAATAAATACATTAATACATGACGTTTCAATTTGCAATGTCGGCGTATTCGAAATTTTGTTTAGTCATGAAATAGAAATGTAACTTGATGATGATGCTAATAGTAGCTATCAAGTAAATAAATATGTTTTTGATGATACGTAATTTCATATCCATTAGGGTGGGGCGTGGTAAGCTGGACACCAAGGGGTAGATAAATACTACCTATATTGAAATGATATGTTAGAAGATGCCATATTATGCATGTTAAATCTAGATCATAAATGTTTATTAAATTGATGATTTCAGCCACGACGGCTGTTCTGAAGCCTAAGGAAATCAGCCAGCTGTGCAAGATATACAACTTATACAGACAGGGCTGCTTCGAGAAATATTGTATGTGTGAATTTCACATATTATGTACTCTCCGTTTTATAATAACTACCATCGTAATCTTGACAAAAAAAATATTACATAACTGTATTGTAACATATTACAATGCAGTTGTTTTCGGTTTTAAATGACCTTAAACTTATATCGTATTCAAAAACGTTGTAACTGCAAAAATATTTTTACCTTGCTAAGTACATTTTGTACTTACACCTGTTAAATACATGCATGTTGTTTGATGTGTGAGCATTTTTATAACTGCAATGTTGTCAAGAGCTTCACTTTTAATGATGTTGCTTAATTCACATCATAATTTGGACTTTGTAATAAACCAGCGTAAAAAATTAAGCAAAATTACTTAATTTATGGCTCACTCAGTGCATAATAACGAAGCGCGACTTCTGATTAATTTATTTGTTTAAAATTACCTATAACATAGTTATATTTTACAAGCTTTTATTTAACTTGCAATGTATGTATGTAACTATGTGTGTTCGGGTGGAATTTTACAACTCAATTTTAAGGCACTTGCCCTCAACCGATTGAGCTGAAATTTTGCATACATGTTTAGTTTAGATGACAATGTATGTTTACTTTATTTTGATTTTTGATTATGTACCTAGAGACCAATCATAATTGGAGTATTTTATTATGAGTCCTATCCTATCCTATCCTAGTATCCTAGGAGAAACAGGGCGAACCATAAAATGAAAAACTACACACCCAAGTCTGATCGTGAGGTCAGCATAAGCTTAAATTCCCACTACAAGAGATTTTTTGGGTCCCATTCCCCATTTACGTACACAAGCGTGATAAGAAAGTATGTTATAACTATAATTTATGTAATCGAAACCGAACAAATTAATTACTTAACAGCTTTTGAAAGAATATTACACATTCCTTACTGTATGATAACAGGTGTATTTATAAAGACAAAAAAATGAAACCAATAGACAAACTTAATATAATATAGAATAAGTATTGACGTACAAAATGCGTCCCTTTGCTTTTGTCTTTGGTCTGTCTCTGGCTGTGCTGGTTAGTATTTTCTATTCTTAACCGACTTCCTAAAAAGGAGAAGGTTTTATGTTTGTTTCTTTTTGATCGGGTTATTGACCGAATTTCGGTTAGGGCGGGAAATTGAGATGAACTAATGTTGTCTTGACTGACAGAAATCTTTTAATATTGATATTATTGTCTGTTCCACTTAAGAAGTTCTGGTGGTCGAAGATTAATCATATCTTGGATTAAACAGAGCATATTTTTCATATGTTTAAATATGAAGTATCCTAGTACATGCATACAATTTTAGAATTATAAACTTGTGTATCTTCCCTGAACAGTAATACAAAGTAGACTACATGCCATCAATTATAATAATTTCATCTCATGTGATCAAAATATGTGCAAGAATACAGATTTTAGTATATCACTGACAAAGCATTTATATATTTATTCCATTACCATAAAATTCTTCATATTTTTTTCAGTATTAACCTTTTATTTCTTCTTTCAGATCGGTCAAAGCGAAGCCATGATTCCCGCATACTCTGTCTCCGCTCTCCGCCTGGCATTCGACGAGATCTCCACCGTCTTACCCATAGCGAACCAACTCGCTTGCCTCTTGATCCCCTTCCTCATCAACTTGATCAACAACCTCAACAACTTGTCCAACATTGTTCAGAACTTAACTCCTGCGCTGTTGCCATACTTCGGCTGTACTTTACCCCTTTTGTACGCGACGTTGACAGATTTAGCCTCTGTCCTATTCTTATACATCAGTGTGTTAATATCTCTGTTCAGATCTAATGTGTTGGCAGCGCCTGGCTTGTTGTTGGGCTTGGTGTCTCAGATTCTGAACTTAGTGTTGAATTTGTTGAGTGGTCTGACCGATGGTAGTGGGTTGTTGAGCAGTCTGATCAAGTTGATTACAAGTATCGTTGTTGAGTTGGAAAAGTTGTTGGTTTAAGTTGTTGTTGGTTTTGGAATTAAAATTGTTTTTGAAATAATTATTTTGTTTTCTTGTTTATCATTGTAATTTAATAAGCTACGTGTGATATTTATACTTGTTCATATAATTAAGCTTTCCGTAACACAACTAAAGGTCTCGAAGGAGCTACGTTTCGCACTTGATACCAAAAATCATCTGTAATCAGCTGTATATAAAAAATGTAACTGGCCAATGTGCCGTTAGTATTTTTAAATAAATAAAAAATAAAATTCACCTAAATTATCTTCACAGTTTAACAGAGAAAGTTACTCATTAAACATACAAGAAACATAAAAGCGTTAAGTCCTACACTTTATCCTGAAAGAGCTAAGTGCTAAGACTGAATTGATTATTTTTTCATGAGAACTGTCGGCACGAAGCATAAAATAAGAAAGCAATTTGAAAGAGCCGCTTAACTGAACTTCAGTTTGAAAGAATTTTACGAGTTTAATCTCAGTTTATAGCTGAGTTATTTAGGTACAGAAATAGTTTTAAAAATTTGTTGATGTTTTTTGTTTTAGAAAATTATTTAAAAAATAAAAAATTTAAAAGTAGTTTTTAATTAAGAAACAGGCATCCAGACGATCGTATATTGGCTACCGAGGACATTCGCGCACTTTCATAGCCCAATGGGACGGCAAACCGACACCACCGGGGAGAGATCAGGCGCAGGACCGACATTAACATGCACTCCGATGCACGGGTGTATCAATCACAAACTTCTAAACTCCAGGCTACTTTATGTATGCCACTTAAAACGCACAAAAAATACCTAACAAATCAATTGTGATTTTTAGGGTTCCGTACCCAAAGGGTAAAACGGGACCCTATTGTTTTGCTCCTCTGTCCGTCCGTCCGTCCGTCCGTCTGTCACCAGGCTGTATCTCATGAACCGAGATAGTTAGAGAGTTGAAATTTTCACAGATGATGTATTTCTGTCGCCGCTAGAACAACAAATACTGAAAACTAGAATAAAAAATAAATATTTCGGGGGGCTCCCATACAACTAACGTGATTTTTTTGCTCAGTTTTGCTCGATATCCATAAATATTTATATATATACTATTAGTTTGGATGGTACGGAACCCTACGTGCGCGAGTCCGACTCGCACTTGACCGGTTTTATTTTTAATGGGCTTAGTATTTTCTCTTTGTAAGTCTGACACCAGTCTAACCAGGGGTATTGGGTTGCCCGGGTAACTGGGTTGAGGAGGTCAGATAGGCAATCGCTCCTTGTAAAGCCCTGGACTCAGCTGTATCCGGTGAGACTGGAAGCCGAGCCCAACATAGTTGGGAAAAGGCTCGGGAGATGAGTATTTTCTCCTTGTCTAGCTGAACTAGTAGACTCCAATGTAAAGGTTATTACACCTGTCCCTAGGAGGGCACGGTAAGCCGGCGTAACCGAACGATATTAGCAGCAGTCGTTAAAATGCCACGTCAGAGGCCGTCAGGCGGATTTGAGATAATCCGACATCACAAATCTAGCTTTATGTTTAAACCTGTAGTTCACGCGGTAAAATACTACTCTTATTTGACTTTGAGTGTGTTCCTTTATTATTCAGTTTACTAACCCGTGCTCAAGACATCATGAATCCGACGCCATATACTGTACCTACTGGATTGTACTGTGGTACTGGTGAGTCAATAAGTGTGACGCACTATCTATACTAATATTATAAAGCTGAAGCTCAGGAACTACTGGTCCGATTTGAAAAATTCGTTCAGTGTTAGATAGCCCATTTATCGAGGAAGGCTATAGGCTACTTTTTATCCGGGTCCGTGCCGAGGTTCCCACGGGATGCGGGTGAAACCGCTGGCAGAAGCTAGTTCTCAATAAGACGTCAATGCACTGACCAGCACCTCTACCATGAGTTTAAAGTGACTGTAAATAACCAACTACGTAAATTTTACAGCGCCTCCTAGTGGTCACTTGCGGAATTAAAATTGTCTGTACAAAAAATTACCTTATCGACAATCGTATTGTTTTAAACTCACGTAGAGGTAAATACTACGTATACTTACATATATTTCAAAACACATCCACAGTATTCTGCCGATTTATGACGTTATTTTTACGGGCTAGTTAATCTATACTAATATTATAAAGAGGAAAACTTTGTTTGTTTGTTTGTTTGGTTGTAATGGATAAACTCAAAAACTACTGGACCGATTTTAAATATTCTTTCACCATTAGAAAGCCATATTATCTGCGAGTAACATAGGCTATATTTTATCCCGGTGCGGGCAGTAGCTCCCACGGGACGCGGGTGAAACCGCGGGAAAACGGCTAGTTGAGTAATATTAATGAACACAACTAATATATTTTCAAGGATAGACAATGGAGGTTGGCTAACTGGGTTGAAGAGGTCAGATAGGCAGTCGCTCCTTGTAAAACACTGGTAATCAGCTGAATCCAGTTAGATGGGAAGCTGAGCCTAACATATGTAGTAAGACTAGGCGGATGAAAGAATAAGGCTAGACTATAATGGCCTTACTACAAAAACTTAACCACCTGCTTTACACTTGTCTAAAAAAATTGTGGCTGCAAAATGAACCATATGTCAACGTCATAATTTGTCATTTTTTTAGACAAGTCTTAAACTGACGTTTAAAAGTTTTTGTGGTAAGACGGTATCTATTTACACATAATACTGATTTTTAAAACGTAACATTAGTTAGCATAGAATAACCAGAATAAATTAATGATAGCAGCGGATTCGTGCTTAATCGAGACAACTTATCGATTTTAAAATCGATTACACTATCATTCGATTTTATATAAAAGCAATATTATATTACGTGCACGTATTTGAATGTGAAGATTTGTTAAAGATTGTAATAGTTGTAATAATTTTTTAAAGAAAAAGTGGTGTTAATGTTTTGTTTTAATGAGTTGTGAATAATGATTTGTAGGAAAGATGATTTTAAATGTATTTTTGTTTCTTTTATGTACAGTTTTGGTGAGTACATTTTTTTTCTTTAACATTTGAAATTCCCACGGTTTCACTTCACTAGCTGACTTTTTAATAAAATTTAAATCAGTACAGCTGTCAAGATTTAAGCTTAGCTTTAAAATCGTTCTATGTATCTATACCTACTCTTTGTCAATCAGACATGTCTACAACTAGCTGTTTCTACTTCGTCCTGGGAGAAACACTTGCAAAAAGAAGCCTATATTAGATAATTAGCGTTAGACTATCTGCATTCAAAATTTCATTTGAATCGGTTTAGTAGTTTTGGTATGAAAGCGTGACTAACTGACAGCTAGAGTAATTTTCACATTAATTATATTAAATTACTAATGATTTACATATATGACGACAAAATTCATAATAATTACCTGATGCTTATCCCATCTGCATCTCCTTTTCATACAAATTCAATAGAATAAAATGAAGTGTCCAATTCTCCAAGCAATATTAATGGATGCTACCTTTTTTCACAATACACACGTAGTGATCAATCATCTTTACATTTCAGGTGTCCTCTAACAACGGACTCAACGGATCTCCGGTAATTCCCGCCCAAACATATCCGTTTTACCAGCAAAATGGCTACCAAAACCAGCCAAGCGATTCAACACCTTATTTACAAAACACAATGGTTCAAAATCAGTTTCCGTCACCAAACTTATCTCCTTCTAACATACGGCAAATGTTAATAAATAAACTTTTGTCGAACCAGCCTTTGCAAACGAATTTCGACCCTAATGCTGGGGGTTATGGTCCAAATTTGGTTGGGTATCCCACTAATCCGATAGCTGCTAATACCGGTAATGCTTACTACGGAGCTCCATTAGTTGAAAATTATCAAACACCAAGTACGAATAAAGATGTAACACCGGCAGAGCCTAGCCCAGAAGGAAAACGCAAGAAACATAAAAGAAGAAGATCGAAATCTAGAAGGAAACCTGATGAATCTAATAATAATAATGATCCTATTGAAAAAGTAGACGATACAGAAGACACTGATGCAGAATTACCTAAAAAAACCAAGAAGCGTTCGCGCAAACGCAACAATGATTCTCCTACACAAGACACTTCAACAATACAAACAGAGAACGAAACCAGAACGCATTCTAGAGCTAAAAAGAAGAAGAATAAGGAAAATGAAGAAGGCAGTGTTCCTGATGAAGAAACGAAAGTCGAAAATCCTAGACCCAGGAGACGTCGTAAGAAAAAGCCAAAATCAGAAGGCAATGATGTTGAAAAAGTGCCTTCTGAAAATATAGTACCCAAAAATTCTACGCCTACTAAAGCAGCAAAAGTAAAACAAGAAGATTTAAACATAGAAAAAGAAGGAATTACAGAAGAGAACCGAGTTGTAAGAAATTCAAAACCAGAAACAAATGAATTATCAAAATTAATACCAAATCTGCCAGAAGGATTTGCAACCGCTTTCAATTTCAATGGAATGCCACAATTTCAAAATAATCCTGCTATGAGTAGTTTCTTGGCTAATTACGAAAATATCTACCAATCTATGATGCCTAAAAATCAGGAGCCAATCGTTAAGAAAAATAGCAAATTACCAGCTAATAAACCTAGGCCACAGCAAAGAAGAAAATCTGTAGTAAAAAGTAAAAATGCAACAATAACTGCTAATACCACTAAATCAGCAAACTCAACTACTCTTGCAGTAACTCCTAAAATAAATGTAGTCGCTAAAAATAAAACGATATATATCGATGAAATCAAGCGAACAAATACCAACCCAATGCCTAAGAATGAGAGTTCAAAACCGAATGAAGAATCTTCTAAAGTAAAAGAAGTAACTGATGAAGTATTGAAAAACGATGAAACGGTGGATGAAAATGAAGAAATTGTTACTGAAAATGACAATATTGATAATGATGGTGATGATATTGATTTCGAAGTTCCTCCCGATCCAGATTACAGTAAGGGATACATAGCTGATTATTATCCACAGTTTGCAGACAGTATGGTTAACACAGCAAATAATAAAGAGGTTTACATAAAAAACTTAGGTGACACCAAATATTATTACGCCGTAGACAAAGGAAACGGTGACATAGGCCGAATGCGATTCGAAAGTTTCACACTCCCAGAAAGAGTACCAAAAGACTATGAAAAGAATAAAAAATATGAAGAAATAGAACTGGCAAGCGTTAAAAATGAAAGTAAACCAGCTAAGAAAGAAAATAAAGAAGAAGTACTAGAATTTCGTAGTCCACCAATTTTAGAAACCGTTGATTTTGAAACTAGAAAAGTAGAAAGACATAATACCAACACTGATCATTATTATAACTTTAGTAATAATGAAAATGATGATATAAATCACAAATATATAGGAGACAAATCTTCTATCTATTCTGAAGTTAAAACACATTATGCTGGTACTAATGACAATGTTATTAAAAGAAATAATGATAAACAAAAGAAAGACGTGGAAACAGTATTTGCTAAGTCCAAAGTTGTGAAGTACGGTTCAGGTTATAACCCTAATGATCAAGCTAAAAGTAGCTCTAATGATGAAGGAATAACGTATATTTTGGCTTCTCCAGTGGATGAACCTGAATTTTATTGGCAGAAAAATCTAGGAGCAAGAATATTGGAGATGTTAAAATTATGAAAATAAAATGGAGTGTTGTTCAAAATTAGCGTGTGCTTGACTGATTTGTTGTACTTATTCATAATTTATTTTTGTGTGTAAGTATTAAATTATTTTCTATGTTTATTTTCAATAGTTTAACCATGTTTTTATCTTATTTCTTAGTTTTTTCGTGAAATCACAACAGTTCACTGAATTTTTTTTTTTAATCTTGAAATCACATTTGTTATAGTTGGATATTGAGCTCTCGGCGGAAGAGTGGGGATCGCTTTGCGCACTGTACACATAAGGCAATAAACCAATAAATCGCTTCTGCGCTGGTGAAGCTCAGGGCTCAATATCCGTGCCGATAACTATACAGTGTTTATATAAGAGTTTTATTTTTTTTTAGAAGTTTTACTTTTAGTTATTAAGGGAGAGTCGACTAAGAAAGTTACTAGTTTTAGCCAAACGTTCTCTGTGATCTTATTATGTAATGCCGTTGAAATTAATCTTACCCATTTTTAGCGAACTTTAATTAATTACTTACCTACTAGTCTGTCTTACGGCCAGTTTCTTCATCAAAAGTTAAAGTTAAAGTAATGTCTAAAGTAAAAGTAACGGTCAAATACGTTTTTTCAAGGCTAAAGTGACAGAAAAACTAATAGAAAAATTGAATTTGACCATTACTTTTACTTTAGACATTACTTTGACTTTTACTTTGGCTTTAACTATTGATGAAGAAACTGGCTGTTAGAAACAAACAGTTGGTACATAATATATAAGTACTTTCTCATACCTAATTTTAATAACAAATAAAATATAATAGACCCCTTTTTCATTACCTCTTTGGTGAAACCTCCTGTCATATTATGTCACCTTTATGACAAGTTACAATAAAGGGTCTAGTCATGTCTAGTTACGGTCACTAACGAACAAAAATAGATTATTTTCTTTATCAATATTTTCTGCGAAATCTGTCTGCCCTTCACTTATGGAATACTGGCTGCGATTTGCGGCTTTATCTACTTGTATGCTTATTGTAATGGTTGTAATGGTGCATCACAAGGGAACTACTTATAGTTATCGGCACGGATATTGAGCTCTCGGCGGAAGAGTGGTGATTGCTTTGCGCACTGTACACTTAAGGCAATAAACCAATAAATCACTTCTGCGCAGGTGAAGGTCAGGGCTCAATACCCTTGCCGATGGTTATACTACGCCTGATCAAAAGTAGCACATTTGCTAGTCGATGTATAAACTAATAACATTGTAGAACATCGAAATCGATTTAATACTTATTACAAATAATATCCACACACAGACTTTCGTGTTTATAATAGTGTGATGAGCCTAGTTTTTCAAATGGATTTATTTGCGTTTAGAGATAATTAGCTCATAGCCAACTCAAGGACCCCTCTCACGAAACGAAACTGTTGCAAACAAACTCACATACAAACTCTATTTATAATAATAATAAAGGAAGTCGTGGTGGCCTTGAAGTCGTGGTGGCCTAGTGGGTAAAGAACCATCCTCTCGAGTATGAGGGTGTGGGTTCGATTCCAGGTTAGGCAAGTACCAATGCAAGTTTTCTAAGTTTGTATGTACTTTCTAAGTATATCTTGGACACCAATGGCTGATAAAAAGGTGAAGGAAAACATCTTGAGGAAACCTGGACTATAAAGTCTGAAATCACCAACCCGCATTGAGCAAGCGTGGTGATTAGTGCTCAATCCTTCTCCGTGTGAGAGGAGGCCTGTGCCCAGCAGTGGGACGATAAAAAAAGGCTGTAACAGTAAGGATAAACCTATTTCTGACCTTTCTCCATTCCCTCATAAGCTTGATGTTTATTACTTATTTAAGAGTTATTTACTTTTCGTTATTTAACTACGTAGAAGGGTCCAGTCTAGATATTTACTCCCTTGATTGGAGTTAGTTTTAATTAAATTCTTTTCACAAATCTAATCTCATTGTTTAGATTTTGATTATAAAGTTTGGGTCTATTCTATATCTATAATATTTCGAGGGTATTTTAGGGCTAAATTAGTCTGAGAGGTTCTTCTGAGCAGTTTTATTTGTTTTAATATGGTCTGTTGATGCTATTGCTCGTGAAAAGGTTGAAAAGGTCAGATAGGTCGCTCCATAAAACATTTGGGAAATGGTTAGGCACATGATGATGGTTGGTTGGTAGGAGTAGATCATGTTAGACTAATACAAAGCTTTGAAATAATACTAGAAATAATCTTTTCATGCTGTGGTGAACAGTTTCAATAATAAATAAAACAACATCATTAATGTTAACATTACAATTTTATTAGAAAATTCAAGAATAATAATCATATTTTTATGTAAAACATGTAGGTAAAAGTACACTCGTCTTTTACAAGAGGACATTGCTGCCATTCAAAACCCACTCTTAACTCAAAGACAATAGAGCCAAAAATGCATCAAGGTCATCCCAATTAAAGCTGTCATCATCATTCAATATTTCAGCTATCAACATCGTTTCTAGTAATCCATCATCAGAATCCCTTTTACTTGACTTAGACTTTGATTTAACAGGAGTCTCTTTATAAAGTGATGATGATGGTAAAGCGGGTGATGGTAAATGTGAAGGGTTAAGGGATGGTGATGAGATATCTTTGTAAGGTGATAACTTAGCTACTGTTGATGTTGGTGATGAAGAAACAGGTGACAGATCTGAAGAAGCCAATTCTAAACCCGGTGAATTTATTGAAGTAAAAGTGGAGAAGTCTATAGCTGGAGTTTTTGGAGAATATATTGGTGAATACAAGTTTGGTAGTGCTGAATTTGTTTGAATTGGATTCACTCGTGGTAATGCTTGAGGTTCTAATCCAGAATATGCGTAAGGATTGACAGCAGAATAAATTGATGCTTTAACATTTTGGGTTATTGATTTCAAATATGATTTGCATGAACATAACAGCTGTTCTGTAAAGTTTGATACCATTTCGCTAAAATTAGGTGCCATGTAAGACATAGATTGGGCTATAGAAGTAGACATTGGAGGTGTGCTAGAAATGGGAGAAAAGGAAGGAGCTGGATAGTAAGTAGTAGGTATAGGTTCAACAGGAATCGTAGGTGGTGAAAACAAAAATGAATTTGGAACATAATCTTCAGTAACTGGAGATGAATAAGGAGTAACTTCAGGTATTATTATGTAAGGATTTATAACATTTTCAACATAATATCTGTTAATATTACAAGGCCTCAATGGTTCTCTAGTGTTACGCCAATTATCAGCAGCAGGGTAACAGTAAGGTTTGTTTTTAGAAAAAGATTTTAAATTCTCAATGGTTTCCGTACAATTTCGCAACACGTCGAATTCGAAAGGAGTTGATTGAGTTTTTGAAGAGTGAAATGGGAGTAATGGCTTTTCTTGACTTATTATTGGCGTAAGATATGGAGGTATTGTATCTGATATTTTATCAGCTGCTACTGAAGGAATATTACTTAAAGACTCAGGCTTGAAGGACACTGAAGCCATGTAAGACTCAACTCCAGGTTTTGTTCTGGGTGAAAGCCCAGGTGAAAAGGGAATATTTTTAGGTAGTTTTGGTGTCTGAACCATCGTAGGGTTAGGAATATCTGATATTTTAACTGAATTCAAAGGTAGAGGTAACGGTTTATTTAATTCAGAAGCTGAATTCAAAGTATTTATTGGACATTGGATATTCAGTGTTTCTGTATACGATAGTCGTTGACCACAATATGGAAAGGTATCAGGCGTTCTAACTCCTGGTAAATGCCTAGATCTATAATACAAAGGATATGGTATTGAATTGGCTGAATTAAATGGCAAAGTATGAGGAGCTAAGACATCTGGTGTAGAAATTGCCTTTGAAATGGCCTTTGAAATTGGTGGTACAACCACATCATTAGTTCTTAAAAATGAGCTTAAATCATATCTTTTGAAAGGTTCTAAAGGAACAGGAGGCAATGATTGTAAACTTGATACTGAAGATAATCTATTTGGTACAGGAGAATAAATATCTGAGGAACTTAAAGTTGACGATACAGGCAATTTTGTAGGAGATGAAAAGAGTGGATTTTTATATGGCAATGATAATTTTGGTGGAAGAGTATAAGGAGTAACATTTCTACTACAATCATTAGGTGACAACCTTTTACCTAATTTCTCAGGCATTTTCACATCTTTTAGTGACGATTGATCAATCTTAGGCACAGGCAACGCTTTAGATGATGAAGTAAAAGTGATCGGTGATGAGAATTGTCTGACCACCCATCCTGGTGCTACTGGTGAGAACAGCTTCGACATAATATCTTCACCGTTCCATATTAGCGGTGATTTGGTGATTGGTGATGCTTCGGCGGTGAAGGAAGACACTGGTTTTGGCTGGATTGGAGTCACTATTCCTATTGTGTCTGATAATGGTAGAGTAAATCCTTTTAATGCTGTGATGATCGTCTGTAAAGAAAAAACACAGAACAGAACTTATTACTTATTAACTAGCTGACCCGGCGAACTTCGTACCGCCTAATAAAATCTTACTCGCAATTTTTCCTTATTTCACCGTTTAGACCTACCCTGGACTACGACAAACATTTTAAAACCAAAATCAGCTCAATCGGTCCAGCCGTTCTCGAGTTTTAATCAGACTAACGAACAACAATTCATTTTTATTTATATAGAAGATAAATTGTATAACTTGTAGGAGGGCTTATTGTATGTATTGTATATGTCGCAGAGATATGATAATAACGGGGATTTGATCAAATCACGGAGGATGTTGAAATAACAACACGATTTTATCTTTTCTCTAAACAAATCTAGTGAATTGAACAAATCCCTAAATTGAAATAACTTAAGGTTAATGCTATGCTGAGATGCGGTAAATGATACAATCTACCCAACCGAATGGGAGTCGGCTTCCAGTCTAACCAGTGTGCCACATTGAGCGACTGGCTCGACAGGAGCTACATAAAATTAAAATACAAGGTATTTTTGAATTTTTACTTAAATACATAATATAACATACGACATTATTAGGTGTGTAATAATAAGCCTCGAAGTAATTTTTGATGGCTTTGCTTATCTCCTTACACGGGATCCAAACCCTGCCATATTTGAATATAATGGGCATATCATTGCCCAAAACAAGCTGAAAACACGCGTAATAACCATACAACACAACGATTTTCCCCTTAATGAAGATTCTAAAATTAAAACATTAATGGACCTTTGGCCCAAGTTCACTGATAAGTCGTGGTGGCCTAGTGGGTAAAGGACCAACCTCTCAAGTATGAGGGCGCGAGTTCGATCCCAGGTCAGGCAAAGTACCAATGCAACTTTTCTAAGTTTGTATGTACTTTCTAAGTATATCTTAGACACCATTGACTGTGTTTCGGATGGCACGTTAAACTGTAGGTCCCGGCTGTCATTGAACATCCTTGGCAGTCGTTACGGGTAGTCAGAAGCCAGTAAGTCTGACACCAGTCTAACCAAGGGGTATCGGGTTGCCCGGGTAACTGGGTTGAGGAGGTCAGATAGGCAGTCGCTTCTTGTAAAGCACTGGTACTTAGCTGAATCCGGTTAGACTGGAAGCCGACCCCAACATGATTGGGAAAAAGGCTCGGAGGATGATGGCCCAAGTTCACTGACAAAATAAATGTCAGTTTTCTTAAAACCACAGTTTACAAGGAATTTTCACGTTCAATTTTGAAAGTAAATAGTTGTCATCATCTCATCTCCCGAGCCTTTTCCCAACTATGTTGGGGTCGGCTGTCAGTCTAACTGGATGCAGCTGGGGACCAGTGTTTTACAAGTACGACTGCCTATTTGACCTCCACAACACAGTTACCCGGGCAACCCAATACCCTAGGTAAGACTGTTATCAGACCTACTGGCTTCTGACTGCCCGTAACGACTGCCAAGGATGTTCAATGACAGCCGGGACCTACAGTTTAACGTGCTCTCCGAAACACAGTCATTGGTGCCAAAGATATACTTATAGAAAGTACATACAGGTCGACCTAATAAAGCGTGTTAAAACTGAAGTTTATATTGACGGTGAACCTGAGCTTTTGTAAGTTCACGTTCATTTGTTTTAGTACCCTCCAGTGTAAAATCAGGTTGACAAAATGCTAACCTACGTTACGCGAACCTTAGATAAAAAACGTACGTAATAAAAACTTTTTCCACACAGCCATTTTATTTTATGAAATGAGATTCGTTCGCTTGTATTTGCGTAAATATTTGATCGGGGTGTTTCGACAGAAATTTAATGAGCGTAAATGGCAGTTTTTATTTGGTTGGTTTTTAATGTAGGTATTTATTTTGTAAACGATTGTTAAAAATTTTGGTCTATACTGAAACGATTTAAAAAAATCATCATTTTTCAGAACTACACTCTTCACGAGTAACATAGGCTATATGTATTGTTCAAGTCAATGTTATTTGTCAAGTTATCTGTCACACAATGCCACTCTATCAAACGGTAATCGGATCCTTAACAACTAATTATAGAATGTTAAATTATTTTATTAAGTTAATTAATAATTTTTCTAAAATTAATAATAAAACACCTAAATTAAACTAAAATAAATACAACTAATCACTATACATATATACAAACTTAAACTACTTATCTTTATACAAAACTAAAAATAAAATACTATATACAAAATATATATAAACATAAAACATAATATAAAAGGGCATCGATCAGGCGTCGAAGTATTCCTCCGGATCACTGTCCTCCGGAAACGTGCCCAGAAGACTGGCTGCATTGCCACGTTGAATGGCAATGCTAATTCTTTGTCCAAAGAATAAGCCAGCCCTCTGGTCACGCGAAGCGTCGACAAGCCTTTTCGCGATGTCCTTGTAAAGTAACCGCGAACTCGGGCCCCACGGTCCGAGCGTTTCGACCCCAAACGGCTCAAAACTATAATTTCCAATAAGGGTATTATATTTGCGCCGCTTGGTGGTCTCTGCAGAAGCTGCAGCCGCCCCAGCACAGCATGCCGTGCTAGGAAGATGTGATGGCGCCAGGGTGTCGACGCATGTTGCGTCCCACACCAAGGGCCTACCCATCTTCCATGGCAACAACGTCATGCCATCTGGCCTCTTTCCATCGTCACGGACCAGTCCATTAGGCTCTAAATTTTTATATTATATTATAGAATATTATAGAACAATAGAAAATCAATTGTGTCTCCCGTATATCTTGCTTCCGACATAGAACGGGTTTATCTATGGTTTTTAGTTAGAACTTACCTGACATATCACAAATACAAGCAACGGTTTCGCCCCCATACTGCCTACTTAGAAATGAAACGACATATTAACATGAATTTATAACTTACAGTTAAGTAATGAAAACAATCAATTCCAGGAAAATTAATGTGTAACGAAGTTACTTAAACATTATTTTAAATTATGTGTGGGTTTCATGTTTTACATCATCCTCCGAGCCTTTTTCCCAACCATGTTGGGGTCGGCTTCCATTCTAACCGGATTCAGCTGAGTACCAGTGCTTTACAAGAAGCGACTGCCTATCTGACCTCCTCAACCCAGTTACCCGGGCAACCCGATACCCGATGTTTTACATTTATTGTATATTTTATAATGATTTTATGCTTTTTGAAGGCGTAGGAAGAAAATATTAGCTTATTCCCAACTTCGTTGGAGTCGGCTTCCAGTCTATCTAAATTTAGCTGAGAACTAGTGTGCCACATGGTGTGACTGCCCTATCTAACCTCGACAACCCAGTTACCAGGGCAACCCGATACTCCTTGGACCGGTTGGTTGTGAGACTTTCTGGGTTCTGAGTGCGAGAGAGCTGGAATAGAGAATGCAATTTTTTTGTAAGAAAGTGCACTGTAATCTTTGTACCACAGAAATATGATTTCTGTGATTTGTACGCACGTTTGAATTTGAGAAACAAGAATTTATCAAGCCTACTTTCTACCAATACCTTAAATAAGATACATATCATCACAAAAAATATCTAAAAAAACTCAAGACAAAATACGAATAAAATTATTACAGAATGTTGCTACTAGACCAACGTGACAATATAATGTCTACAATAGATAACATTAAATAAACTATGTACCTATTTCAACATTGAAATAATAATCTTCAAGTATTACGTATTCAAAGAAAGAATAATAGGTATTACAATATTGTACAAGAGCTACGTGACTTTCTTACAAATTGATAACAAGTAAGAAATAATATCAGAATATTTTTTTTATCAAATGTAAGATGTTAGGAAATTGAATAAGTAAGTAAATGTTCCTTTTATTGTTGCGAAAAAAAGTTTGGAAAATTGGAATTGCTTAAACGTAAATGGAATACTTAACCTGTAGTCTGTCACTGTACTTATCAAATAAATAAAATAAATACGAATTTCATGATTAACTATTGATTTGTTTGTCTTATTGTGGCTCTACACGATACCGAACAGACTTCGGCAGAATTTTGTCTGCTCAACAAATCGGGCTTACGAAAGTCTGTACAAAGTCTGAGCCAATCATAAGTCTGCACAAACATTTCATCATCATATTTTCGCTCAGACTTTAACATAGATTTTTACACAGACTTTACATACATTTTTACTCAGACTTTTCGTTCGTACAGATATTTGGTCTAACTTAAAGTCTGTATCGTGAGGACCCACTATAGAGGTAGGTAACGAACAGATCAGCATGGAGTGAGAGATTGTGACGAAGAGCGAGATGAGTATAGTTATCGGCACGGATATTGAGCTCTCGGCGGAAGAGTGGGGATCGCTTTGCGCACTGTACACATAAGGCAATAAACCAATAAATCGCTTCTGCGCAGGTGAAGGTCAGGGCTCAATATCCGTGCCGATAACTATAGCAAAGGCTTAAACGGGACGGATCAGCATGGACAGAAAAAAATATAGATTAGAGTCCTTTCAATGGTTTATTACTAGAAGTTTTCGTGGTCATTTCAGTAAAACACTGCTGGCCTTTCCTAAGATTCACCAAAAAGTAAAAACGTTATGAAATAGTGAAGGTTTAAAGTTGACCTGATGAAGGAGACGAGGAAAAGTAGAAGGAACTCCGCAACGGTATGTATTAACTGCCTCGTGCTTTTTAGGGTTCAGTCCCAAAGGGTAAAACGGGACCGTATTGTTTTCGCTCCTCTGTCCGTCCGTCCGTCTGTCTGTCACCAGACTGTATCTCATGAACCGTGATAGTTAGAGAGTTGAAATTTTCACAGATGATGTATTTCTGTTGCCGCTATTACAACCAATACTGAAAACTAAAATGAAATAAATATTTTGGGGGGCTCCCACACATCAAACGTGATGTTTTTTGCTCTGGTACGGAACCCTTCGTGCGCGAATCTAACTCGCACTTGGCCGGTTTTTGTTATAATTCTAATACCTCTTTCATATATATTTTTTATAAACTTGTTAATAACTCTGTTATATTTGTTGTAAATAAAATAGATTTCTCTTATCATTTTAGATTAGTAATCACTAATCAGTTGTCAGATCTGTCTCTGGTTTTTGAGAGACGAAATACATAGTTCCTAAAGTTTCGAATTCATCAGTCAAGTGTGTTGCCGCACTTTGCGAATTCCCATTGCTTGTAATAGAAAAAAATCTTCAATTACTATGTTTTATCTTACTATGCTAAAAACAACATATACTTATATTGTCTACTAAATCTGGTTTTATTTATAACACAAAACCATTACTCCAAACTTATTGAATGGCATACCTAATTTAATACGATGTGATGCGGAGAAATGAGAATCATGTTGTGAGGAAGATGATGAGTATGAATGTGGACGGATGTAGTGGAAGAGGAAGACCAAAGAAACGATGGATGGATTGTGTGAAAGTAGATATGGTAAGAAAGAATGTAACTTGTTAGATGACGGCAAATAGAAGAGTATGGAAGGAGAAAACATGCTGCGCCGACCATAAATAAAATTGGCCATAAATAAAAGGGCAGGAGGATGATGATGATGATGACCTAATTTAATACGATCTGAGAGCTTAAATGTATGTATATGTGCTTTACATTAGAACATAATAAAACATGCTCAACTGCGCGTCAAGAAGTTTGTTAAAGTGTTGAAGTATTTATAATTCTTGATTAGAATAACATGTTTTTCGAATTAGTTACATTTTTATAAAATGTTATTCTAATTAGTTACATTTTTAGTTTACTGTCTTTTGAAAAGACGACTGTAATATAGTCAAAACACACCACCACAATATATATAATTCGGGAATAACGCGTGGTCTTTTGTTACAACCTGATGGGATGTTCAGGACTTATTCTTTTTATAAAACTTACTCGCAGATTTTTGTACAAAAAGGGTAAAAACAAACACAAAAATGTATCACCATCACACATTTATTAACACCACATACAATTAAAACAAATAAATAACTTAGAACCTTAATAAATGTAATTATAAGGTCCAAAACCGCAAGAATTGATGGGAGAAACTACAGGACTGATTGGACCAATCACAGGATTGATAGGTGACAAACCATACTCTAATGGCGAACCGAAACCTGGAACTATAACTTCTGGAGTAGACGTAGGTAGAGTATTACTCAATAAGTTACTGACAACCAAAAGCTGTAAGGCATTTGCCAAGTTATTTGCGACCGTGCTGTCCTGTATTATGGTCGTAGATGGCAAAGCAGGGTTGGTTATGACAGTTTCGAGTCCGTATGGTACTTCTAGGAGTGGGGGAGCGTAGTTGGGTCCGATGATCATCTGGTTCGGTAGGATGGTTTCGCCTACCGGCAGAGGGAGGATGTTTGGACCGCAGTTTGGTATGATGCGGTTCAGGCATTGGGCATTGAGGGTCTGAAAAGAAAGATTTTTTGTTAGATGGTTGTTTTGTTGGAGAGTGACGTTGGGATAGGTTAAGGTGAATTTCGGTTTAAAAAATAAGTTACATAGGAAATTTTATAATTAACTAGCTTTCACCAGTGGTTTCAACTGCATTCGAGCAAGTGGGCCACTTAACAATAAAATATTTTTAAAATGGGCCCAGTGTATACATATAATAATAGTTCCTGAGATAATCGCGTTTAAACGAACCAACTCTTTAGCTTTATTTTATACAGAAGTAAGTATAGTATTATTAAAATAAATATCGAATTTCTTACTCACATTTATTATTGCAAATTGAATGCAAACAATAGCAATGAATTTGGCAGCCATCTTGAAAATTTTGAGGATTCCAACTCCTACATTAATTAAATTGTAAATAATGTTTTTGTTATATTAACATGAGTTTATATACTAAAATATTATCTAAAACTTTGCCGTTTTATCAGAAAGTTGCTACTTTTATCTGCAGTTGGGTAAATTGTTGGGTAATTTCAGATAATGCATAACTAAAAAAAAAAACTATCTTGTTAAGAAGACGCGGGACGTGGACGTGACGTGAAAACAAAACGCTCCTTGGATTGGTTTTTAGGCATTCTGTGGCGCAACTAAGATATGACTTTTATTGCAAGAACTTAGCCGGGAAATCATCATCATCAGAACCAATCAGACCAATGGGTAGGTCCCTTATATTATACTAGATTCCGCCCGCGTAGAGTTCGGTTATATCGCGTTTCCAAGAGAATTCTTAAAAATTCCGGGATAAAAACTATCCTATGTTCTTTCTCAAGGTCAGCTCTATCTCTGTACCAAATTTTATTAATATCAGTTTAGTGGTTTAGACGTGAAAGCGTAAACAGATAGACAGAGTTACTTTCGGATTTATAATATTGGTAGGGATATTATAATACCAATTTTTTTATTACAGACTAGCTTCTGCCAGCAGTTTCACCCGCATCCCGTGGGAACCTCGGCACGGACCCGGATAAAAAGTAGCCTATACCCTTCCTCGATAAATGGGCTATCTAACACTGAAAGAATTTTTCAAATCGGAACCGTAGTTCCTGAGATTAGCGCGTTCAAACAAACAAACAAACAAACTCTTTAGCTTTATAATATTAGTATAGATTCCATTATCATTTAGATACCGCTAGCGACATCTGTTGAGAATTTTCCGAGTTACATTAGTTACCATGGTTACTTAGGGTTCTAGATTTCAAAACGCCATCTAGATTTCTAAATTAAAGCTTCTACCTCAATCAAAAGTTTTTAGATAGCTGATATTTTCCCCGCAGCGTAAGGGGATCTTCACACTGCCCCGCATCACGCTGCATCTTGCGTGTCGACGCACCTACGCGCGTTCCTGCGGGAGTGCAGATCTGCATCATCGTGCGGGTTTTTCACGCACTCACGCGCGTAGGTGCGTTTTGTTAATTCACGCACGGCGGCTCTCATCGAGTTCCATTTTCAAACATACACGTCACGCCCATTCAAAATCACGCGCGTCACTGCGGGATTCAGTGTGCCATACCTTGCGTCTCGCCCCGCACCTACGCGCGGGGGTGCGTTTTTCTCCGCATGTATGTGCGTGATCCGCATGAACGCGCGTGGATGCATTTTCAGTGTGTTGGACTATGCGTGTTTTCCATACAAACGGAGATATTTCCATACAACGGAAAAAAACGCATCCACGCACTACGCTGCATCATGCGGGGCAGTGTGATAATCGCCTAATTGTAGTATTCCTCGAACCTCGAAAAGATGTCAGCATGACATGCATATTAAGTGTTCTGGTGCAATGGTGCCAGAAGATTTTTTGCAGTTGATATCCTATAGTTTCAAGGGATGGTAGCATTTTTTGTACTGACTGATAGAACTGTCAAATGCACTAAAAAAACTGAGCATAAAACGGTCAGACCACAAACTTATGCCCATTTTCACCAACAAATACCTAAATTTAGGGATCCCGTAAGCCCTAACAGCATTTAGTGAACACTTAATACGAATTTCGTTTTCACCAAAGTTTAAGTGTCCCTTATTCAGATTCAGATTTATTTACTTATTTGTAAACATAGGTACAGATACACATGAGTGTGAGATGTTACATTTATAACCTTTATTATTGGGGGAGCCCTTATTCTTCTAAGTGACACTTAGTTAGGGAAATGTTAAGATATTGTTGGTGAAAACGGGCATTAGTCTCCTATTATAGGGTCACAGTATCATGTTGAGCGAAGGCACTTTTACGTGGGTGTGACGCATATTTCCTCCTATCTCTTCTCTTGTATTAGTTCGTTGTATTCTCTTTTGTTAGTTGTTCTTGTTATCTGTTTGCGCTTTAACTTTTGTATTGTTTATACGCCATATTTTCATAAACCTAAATAATGAATGAATATAAAATCCAAAGAACAAGTTTTAGGTACGATTTTTTTTTAAACGCACACAAACCACAGAGAAAAAAATATATATCCTCCGAGCTTTATTCCCAACTATGTTGGGGTCGGCAGAGAAAAAAATACACCAATATAATTCCATAACATTAAATGCATTCAATAATTCTTTAACAATAATTTCGTGATTCAAAATTGAAAAGAAAACGTCCTATACTTCGCCCAACCACTGGTCTCAGGAGGTATTTCTAGACTATAGGATTATTTATGTATTTCATTACAAACATTTTCTAACACAGCTACATACTTATGATACGAAATTCCATCATGAAGTGCCAGTTCATATCTTCCATCAACAGTTCAGTTTGATGATTACCTACATAGGCACATAAAGCTGTCAATTTTCATATTCTCATGACGCTACGATCCGTGGAACATGGTTGTATTAGTTACCTTAGATTCCATTATATCAAGGAGATGTCAGCAACCCCAGCGGGGCCCAGTAGGGCCAGGACCTGCCGGGGCTGCGGGTTGTTCGAAAGAGATACCGCGGCCCTGGTACATAATAGGCCTACGACGGAACACGACGATTTTTAGTCAGTAAGAGTCTGACACTCCCTCACCGCTGCTAACCCACAGCGGGAGGGGTCATTTGATGATTTTTAACGTCGCTAAAAAAAAAAAAAGATTCCATTATATACATATAGGTTAGTGGTTTTTTAAGCAGTAAAACGGATTTTAATGGACAGCCCTTATGAAGAACCACCTTTAAAAAATCCTCGCGCATATTGCATAGAGATCTTGTCAAGACGCAATTGTAAATGTATCAACAATGCTCTAAAGTTTACTGTGGTGTGATTCTGTAAGACTTCATTCTAAACTTCGAAACTGAATCCGCCGTGAGTTTCGTGATTGGCATTCTAAAACTCGGTTGATAATTCGAATCTACACTAGCGCTACTCTTGCGAGCGTGTTTGCGAGTTGAACTAAATTGACTTGACTTGAGATTTTGACAGATAAAGTATGAGATGACTTTGAAAGTGGCATTCTATAAGGTAATTCCTCCGTGATTTCGACGCTCACTGAGTACCAAAGTCGTCAAATTGCTAACTTCAGAATTGCGAGTTGTTTGGCGCGAACTGTGTAATAAGTGAGCCCTTAAAATCGGGTATTAACGGGTTCACTGAGGGTATGAATATAGGAGTGCACCTGTCGTTGCGCAAATGCTTGTGCGTTATAATTAAGTATTTAACATATTTGACACAATTTATATGTTTTAAAAGCTTGTCGCGATTTTACTAAGAAAGTAAATACGAGAACTTAAATCTCACGACAAGCTTTTAAAACGTATAAATTGTGTCAAATATGTTAAATTTGAAATGTCGTTATAAGTTGACAGTGAAGTTACAGTAAGAGTTTATTTTTTATTTTTAGCGCACTTAAATAAAAGCTTGTTTTTAAAGATTTTTTTACCTCAATTTTTCTTCTATGGTGACTTCTATGGTGACCACATGGTGTTGGGGTAATTTTTTTTTTTACTGTACACCATTGTCTTTTGTCTGTTCACCTTTATTATTATTTACACAAAAAATAAAAAGTCTTTAGGTAACAATAATTTATTTATATTATATACAATAATTAACCTTATAATAAAACCGTTAATGCTGACAACAATTTGTACAGAATTCCAAAAACAATGACAGTTGTAGTCTGCAGACAAATTTAAATAGCAATCCAGCTCACAACAGACCTAGACAAGTAATTTACAAATAAATAAAAAATTTGTCAAAATCAGATCATTATAATTGGCGTTACATCAACAAACAAAACAACAGTCCATCAAAACAAATCACCCATAGAAAACAGATCATTATCACCCATCATTGAATAAGGTGATTGAAAATCCTGCCTCGGACTTATTGAAGAATATGGAGATATAACAGACTCGGAATAAGTTGTACTTGGACCCAAAGCTTCGTACGGAGACATTAATGCCATACTATTCCTTGTAGGAGCATACGTACTTATCACATTCGGTTTAGCAAAGCTCGAAGTCCCAACAAATTTAGAATTAGGCATCACAGGGGGAGGGTAATGAGGAATTTGAGCTTGCTCTGTATAAGATACAGTTTCTTTAACTTTAGGCTTAGACAATTCAGGTGGAGGAGAATTCAAAATATTACTAACAACTAATAACTGTAAAGCTATAGCTAAATTATTGAGCACACTAGAGTCTATACTTGATGGTTTAACATCGACTTTAGTTGGCTGTTTAGGTACCAGGTTTGGCTGACCTGTTGGTGGAAGTTGTGGCACAGGAGACGGAAGTCTTGGTAAACTGGCTGCTGTATTCAAAGTTGGTGACTGAATAAATGGTAACTGCTGCAAACAGGATACAAGGTTAGGAAGAGCTAAAGCTGAAAAAGAAGGTAGACCAGTAGATGGTCTTGTCTGTGTTGCCAAATTAGGTGGTAATGTTTGGGAGGCGGGTATGGTGATCGTGTGTGCTGAATGTGGCAACCCTGTTAGGTGTAGGTATTGTTGTAACGTTGGCTGGGCGTATGATGTTGTAAGTACCTGGAAATGAAGAAAAGGTCTTAGTTTTGTGTTTATCCATTTTTTGTCAATTTTGCTGATAAAAGACAATTTTTAGAGTACATTTTCTACTATTATTATTAGTGTTTTTTGACAAACAAAATTGGGTTGTAATAACCATGTATTTTACCAAACAAAACACTAAACTATAACTTCAATGCTGAGAAAATCGAAAAACGAAGTCTCAGAAAGAACTCAAGATCTCAAGAATAAACAATGAATACAAACCTTAACAACAAAACTTTGTATCAAAAACACGAAGATCACGGCCCGCGCCATGACGACCACAGATAAAATACAACAACTCTCAGATCGATATAGAAACTCATTGATATAGACGCTTTTATCTCATTACTTACAATTACATTATCGTAATTAGATGTAGTATGTAAGATAAAATAAAATTAGTGTGTGATTTATCTACACTGATTACTATTTATTTTCTAAGAATTTGGAAATGATTAAAATAATTGTGAAGCACGGTTGCATAGATAATGTCGGTTAGGTTTTTTTATGAATTAGTAGATTGCTGAATAAGTAATTGTAGTATTTTGGATATGCCTGTATTTTTCTATACAATGTGTTACCTACGTAAAATACGTGAAACCTTAGACAACAAAAGCGATATTTAATTTGACAATAAAGAAGTCTAGATTCCAAATGTTTCAGTCGGTTTGATGTTTGGCTAAATACCTGAACTTTGTAATGTGCGTACTACCATTCATCTTCATACTGATTTATGAGCCCAAACAAACTATCAGCCGACTAAATGTTTGCAGTACTCTTAATGTTACACGTTGTATAAATGAATTTGTTATTTAACATCGCTACTTTTAACATCCATATCAATGCAATAATTTATGAAAAACTTAACATTCGAATCTCATAAATTATTGATACAAATGACAATCGGAATTATTGCGGAAACGAAATCGAATAAAAGCGCTGAATCGCAAATTATTTCAATGAATCATAAATGATGTCACTTTTAAAATTATTGTCATAAATGCCCACACGTTTTTGACCTCGATATTTTATTTTAATGCTAGCAATTTTAGTTTATTCGCTTTGCTGTTTTTCGTTGTATTTCTGAAACATTACACCTAGGTTTTTCTCAACTTTGATGGGGTCTGCTTCCAGTTTAACCGGATACTGCTGAGTATCAATGTTTTAAAAGGAGCGACTGCCTATCTGACCTCCTCAACGCAGTAAGCTGAGCAACCCAATATCTCTAGATAAGCCTCGCATTCTGAGGTTAATATTTTTACATTTATGTATGTTTTGTATGTAGGTGTTTATCGTGAACTTTTCATTACATTTCTTTTATTATTACAAGACAAAGATAAGCATTTGTTATTATTTACCTAATTGCTTTCATTATGTTTAAATGAATTATTTGTTATCTTTTACGAAATTAATTTGATATGTCAATGTGTTACTAATACTTTTTTTGTAATAATTTTTGTAGTATGGTATAAAAGAGGTTGTAAGCAATTTTATTTAGGTTTTTCAAGATGGCCGCTTTCATATTATTTGTTTGTGCTGCATTGGCTTGCCAGGTAAGCAAATAACTGAAATATCTTCATTAAGGAAATAAGATATTTATGTGAATATATTAACAACTTTAAAATTGAAATTGAAACTAATGATTATTGTTTGTTTTCAGAGTCAAGCCCAATTGCTGCCAAGATTACCACTCACCACACCAGTGCCACTATGTAACCCACCATCGCTAGTATATAACCCACCTACTTGTAACCCGATACCTCCTTGTAACCCCGTTCCTCCCTGTAACCCCGTACCTCCTTGTAACCCCGTGCCTCCCTGTAACCCTATTCCTCCTTGCAACCCCATACCTCCTTGTAACCTTCTAGCTCAAAGTAACCTCTTACCTCAAAATAACCTTCTACTTCCTTGTGACCCAACACCTCCCTGTAATCCCCCACAAGTTGTCACCACTATCATAGATAACTCAGTATCAAATTCTCTTGCCAATGCTCTTCAATTGCTAATCGTGAGCAATCTGCTTGAAAACACCATGAAAGCACAATGCGAGTATACTTCACCTGTTCTATGTGACCCTATACCGGTTAAGGCAACCGTTTTGTCACCCACTCTAGACTGTTTATCTCCTCAAATTAATTATTTACAACCTTACTCGCCCTGTGAACCAATCATAACCCCTTGCGACCCAATTCTACCAAATGTTTGTTACCCAGAAGTAATACCAATACCCAATATTGGTTGTGGGTGTGACGTACCTTACATTGCACCCAATTATGGCTGTGGTTGTGACAATTTTGGCCCCAATTTTGGACCAAACATTGGCTATGGTTGTGACACATGTGGATTGAAATATGGGCTTCCAAATCCGGGATGTGGTTGTGGATTCGATAATTGTGGTCCTAAAATCTTACCTGCTGTTTGTGGATGTGATAATTGCGCACCAATCATTGGTGTCCCAAATGTAGGTTGTGGGTGTGGGTGCGACTCCTGTGGAGTTACTTATAATCTGCCCAATGTTGGTTGTGGCTGTGGGTGCGATAATTGTGGACCTATAATTGTTTCACCAAACAACAACTGTGGGTGTGGTTGTGACTCTTGTGGAATAAATTATGGTTTGCCAAATACTGGTTGTGGATGCGGGTGTGATTCCTGCGGATTGCCAAATATTGCTTGCGGTTGTGACAACTGTGGGCCAATTGGTTTTAATAACCCTGGTTGTGGGTGTGGATGTGATAATTTTGGACCACCATGTGGTTTGCCAAATATTGGCTGCGGCTGTGATTCTTTTGGTTCCTTCGGTTTGCCCAACATTGGTTGTGGGTGTAATTCCTGTGGACCCAAGTTTGGAATCCAGGATCTGTTGGCCAATATGTTGGGGCCAAGATGTGGATGTTTCTTTTAGTCATTAGTTTAAATTAGTTGGTAGTTAATTTACGTGTATATTTTTTGTTTTAAGAAACATTAAAAGATCTGAATTATTTTTTTCTTTTTATTCCCTAATCATTTTTGGTCATAGTTAATTTGTTACTGATTACAGACAATGGAAATGAGTGGATATATTTTTGAATACACTATTCATTTCACTTTCAGGAAGATATTCCAAAGTATTTGAATCACAGGCTCGTGAATACGACTAAGTTTAAAAATAACATATTTCCTCAATGTTATCCGTTCCGTTTTGCTTACAAAGCAGATTGAATCATCTGACTAAGGCGCTTTCTATTTACACAATTATTTGCACACGCTACAGTAATTTCTATTAATTTTATATTTACAAGACACTCGAATAAACATCCCCTTTCAACACAAGCACATAAAACATACGTGAAATACATATAAAAAAAAACTCATTAATTATAATGCAAAAAACATTTATTTCTTTCACAAAAAAATATCAAAAATTAAATTACATATAACTTATTTTCTAAGGTTATACCTCTAAAACACTAGCCTTGTATATTGCCCAGCATACCCATAATAGTATTCAGTAAACCATTCACATTAGCAGGACTTATTTGAGGAGAATTAGGACAAGGAGCGGAAGCAACAACTCTAGGAGGCAACGACACTATATTACTAGGTGCAACTACATTAGGCGTAGGTACCAAAAGAGGATTGCCTGGATTAGGCAAATAGATGTTAGGGTTAATTAAATTAGGTGGAATGTAGTTAGTCGTAACAACATTAGGTGCTCCTATGTTAGGAGCAACAAAACTAGGCGAAACGACTGTAGGAGACAGCGGATTATTGCACCCACAAGACAAAACAGGTGAATTAATTACTTCATTTAACAATGGAGAAGCCAACTGCAAGGCTAATTCAGAACTCTTACTATTCTGCAGCAAATTGCAGACTATCATAAGTTGGATTGTATTGGCTAAGTTCTGACATACTGTAGGTGAACAGTCGGTGATGATAGTAGTGCTAGGCGTAGGCGTGTTAGGAATAGGAATGATGTTGTTGCAAGGAGGTTCGGTTATCACTGTAGGTGCTGGCTGGTTAATGAAGTTGCTAGTATCGATGATTTTTTCTCCAATAGGTCTGAAGTTGTAAGGTGGTCGAAGTAGTTGTGGTGTGACGGACTGGAAAAATAAGAAATACATTAAAAAAAAATTCATAGTGAGAAGCTTTTTAATCACGAAAGCTTTATTACATGTGTGAATTAAAATAGAGAGAAAAAAATGTTTCACACTATTAAATTACGTAGGTAATAGTTTTAATACAATATAACATAGTAAATTATGTAAACACCTAACTACCTGAGTAGCTATAAATATCCGGAAATTGTGTTAACAAGGGTCAATTTTTCAATCTAATCAGGAATGTAAAGCTGTTTGACATATTTTCTATACAAAAGCTGTTAAAACGTCTCACATCTTCAGGAATGTTAGTTGTATTAAAGTTATTACAATAAAAGTAGGTAATAAAAATAACCAACCTTACTGAATAAAGTCACTAGCGTAATCAACAAAAAATACTTCATTTTAAAAATTATATTGCAACCATAAAGTTTAACGTCAATAGATTTTAAATAATTAATCTTTTTCAAATGCTTCTCTCATATTTATCTTGTTTTTATCTTAGATTCGTGTCCTATCGTTAGTGTGTGGTAATTTATGTAAGAAGTTAACTTTTCCCCTCGATGCGATTGTGTAATGATAAACTTATTCAAGGCATAGGTACTTATCTGGTTCAATATTCATTTAATCAGTGATTGTTAAGAAATTATAAATTACATAATGCAATACAAGTGCCTAAATTCACTATAAGGTAGGGGAGATGTTCCTAAAACGGGTACCCCTCCTAAAACGGGTAGGCTTTGCCATTCGTATATTATAGGTCTTAGTGTGAACCTGTGAGTGTAGAGCGGTGCACTATCTCCCCGCCGATCACGGTCAGTTGGCTCGCGCACCTAGAGCGAGCGTTTTCGAGGTAAGACGTAAAAAAAGTTTTTTACAGAGTTTACTAAAAAAAATCGAATTATGCTAGTGCTGACTACTCAAATATGGTGCAAGATACGGTTTTCGTAGTTTTGTATTATCATTTTGAATGTTATATGCTTATTAATTGTGAATACTTAGAGGTCTCCTTGTTTACTATTTTAAGGTTAAGGTAGTTGAAATTTAAAACGTGCTTTTGGGCAAAACGGGTAGGGGCATAACGGGTGACTACCCGATTTGAAATAAGGGGCCACTTTCTCAATTGATCCCACAGAAAGCTAATCGAAGACAAAGGAAGCCACAGAGAGCTGAAGAAGTACAGGAACAGCGTGAAAAAGAAATTAAAATATGTTTTCTCTGATTTTTAACAAAATTATCTGCTGGTAGAATTATAATTTCAAATGTAACATTTAATAAAGTAAAAAAGTGATCTAGACTGATCAAAATAAGAAAACTGTTTAACATAATTAAGGAGACTAATTAACGATAAAGATTTCCTGGATAATAGGAGGCTAAAATATGTTTTCTAATTCATTTATCACATATATTCATTCATTACCTGCTTTGCCCAAAGGCGCTACCCGTTTTAGGACCCCCCCGAGGGCAAAGCGGGTATTTCGAAAGGGGTTTAGTTTTTTGATTTTTTTCTGAATTTTGAAGAAGATTACTAAGACTATCTTATGTTTTCCAAAGTTTATTATATAAACAACCCTATGAGTACAAATACAAGTCGCATGTAATGTTCTTGGTTATTTTATTTAAACATCTCCCTTAGCTTACCCGTTTTAGGAACATCTCCCCTATATAATAAGGTCACTAAATTCGTAAATAAATGTATGACCATTCTCCTGGACTTATCCCAATTTAATTCCAATTTATTAATTCCAATTCCAATTTAATTCCAATTTAATAATTGGAATCCACTTACAATGCCATACTTCTCCATGTATATCTCTCTTTTATATTCAAGTTATACACAGGTAATCAAATTAAATATTATAAAAATAATAAAATGACCAAATATGTAGTTAAAACCACCATTTTATTTATTTCACTCACAAAATAATAGGTTTAACCAAAGGCGCGATATCAGGGCACACAGGGGCCGCTAACGTCAGACAATCACAGGGCGATGCCACTGGAATATAAGCTCCCGTTGTCAAGAAATCCAGCCCTGGGGCAAAACTCTGTGCCACGAAGGGCAATGCTGACTCAAAATACCCCAAACCATAGGGCAATTCAACTGACGTTGGTGGTAGAATGAGCTGCTTGTTGCAATTTTGAAAAACTGGAGGAATGACGTAGTCTATGGTGTCTACGCAAGGTGTTGCTAGTTGAGAAAAATACATGTTTTGGCGGGGACATTGGCAGGGGTTGCGGCGCATGATGTATCTGGGGCGTGCTGTTGTCATCTGTAAAAATGTACAAGTAATTTTAATTTTGTTATAAAAATAATGATTTCTAACACTTTGCAGGCAGAATATCAGCAGGCCATCCTATTGTAACAAGTTAGATAACTATTACTTTATAATTAGGTATCTGGATAACGCTGACAGTTCTATAATAGGACCTTACTTGAACTTGGCTATTTCTCAATACCTATTATACCATTTTAGCTTTTCAAACACGTGATTGAGGAAGGGACAAGTCGTGGTGGCCTAGTGGGCAAAGAACCAACCTCTCGAGTATGAGGGCGCGGGTTCGATTCCAGGTCAGGCAAGTACCAATGCAACTTTTCTAAGTTTGTATGTACTTTCTAAGTAAATCTTAGACATCAATGACTGTGTTTCGGATGGCACGTTAAACTGTAGGTCCGGGCTGTCATCGAACATCCTTGGCAGTCGTTACGGGTAGTCAGAAGCCAGTAAGTCTGACACCAGTCTAACCAAGGGGTATCGGGTTGCCCGGGTAACAGTTGCTTCTTGTAAAGCACTGGTTCTCAGCTGAATCCGGTTAGACTGGAAGCCGACCCCAACATAGTTGGGAAAAGGCTCGGAGGATGATTGAGGAAGGGACATTTTCATATAAACTTTTCAAACACGTGATTGAGAAAGCGAATATCATCTCCGGGGCCATATCAATCTTCTCATAACTTTAAAATCACTTGGCATACGCATGTTTAATTCAAATTCATTAACTTCAAGTAAGAAGAATACTCATATTAGGTTGGTAAATAAAAAGCTATGAAATATTGCACTTACACTAATTGCGACAACAAAACTCAACAGAAACAACAGCCGTTGGACCTCCATAGTGAATAGTCCACTACACAAACAAAGAAATATGATTTTCAGTTGCTTATATCCTTTTTACAAAATCGTAGATGTCTTAATAAACGTTAGCTATCGACTTTTTTCTGTATACATATTTTGTAATTCTAGATTGGTAACCTATTTTTCATAGAAATAGGTACTGCGTTTTTATTTTGATGCAACATAGTAAACGGTGAAAATTACCAGTGACTTTTCTCGAACATCAATAATCCTGAATTGACTAGGTAAATAAGATAACATCGCTGATTCAGGCCAGTTTCAGCTTTTCTGACGTTTTCTGCTGGTCCTATAACCTTAAAAACAGCTGAGGGCTTAGAAAGCTTTCTGTGGTGACAAGTATGAAGTGTAGAACGAAGCTTTTATAAATGTGAGTAGCCCTTAGTTTCCCTTGATAAGAATCAATACCTATTTATTTTTTATTTTGGTCAAAAATTAAGCATATCTATCCAACGTGGCAATGCTGCCAGCCTCTTGGGTACACTCCCGTTGGGCAGCGATGAGGAGTTTTTTGATTCCATTTTATAATTGTTTTTAGTTGTATATATGTATAAATAAGTTTATTTTTACGTCATGTAAATATGTAGGTACATATAATTCTAATAAATACCTATTTCAAATCAGTAAACTGGTCCCCGTGATTTGTGTTTCAACCAAATAAACCAACTCTTCATCATTTTATTTATTCAGCTCAGTTAATAACGAGATCATCAAGCATCTCTGCATATAGTAGGTATTTCCGTATTTCGTCAGTTGTTTGGTATTTTCAATAGAACCAGAAGATTATTTCTGATTTTGTGTGTGTAAAAAATAAATGAATATCTGCTGATTCGTTTAGGCAGACACGTAGGTACGCAGAAAATAGATACGATAGCTAAACGCAATATACCTCAAAAAAATGAAATCTAAATGAAAAAAGCCTTACTCAAGAACTAAAAAGATAATGACGTAGATTAGAAATTCTACAAATCAATTACAAATAAAGATTTCAATTTTTATTGCATTTGTTTATAAAAAGATAAGTGTAGGTTTCTCAATCCTCGAATAAATATGGCTGAAAATTATTATTCTTTTGTTTAAATCAAAACTTGACAAGAACATGCCGAAGTCATTGTTGTTCCTTTTTAGTTTTTATTTAATTTTAAAGGTACGTAAATGTAATAAATTATACTAAAATACGTTAAATGCAAAGAAATTAATCAGCTTTCAGGCTTAAACGATAATGAAAAATGATTTATTCGTCTATACATAAATGAAACTCGATCATTTTTTGTATTCTCGGTAAAAAAAATGATGACTGATGCAAGAAAAATATATTTATCATTTTGTATAATCGTTATCAATTCCATGCGTTTAAGATCATTGGTATAGACGTCATTACGATTAATTTCAAGTATGTATTTCATCTTTACAGATAAGTCACGCCCAATCCCTCAACCGAGATTGGCGCAACATACCACCAACGCTTAACTCCAAACTGCCAACACCAGTGCCAAAGCCAACACCAACCAATGCTCAAACATTTGACAAGACAGCACCAACATTTGACAGAACAACGCCAAAATGTTACCCTGAAACTGCTGTAGCGTATTTCTTACCTGCCCCGCCAACTGCACCTAAAGTAACAGTTTTGAATACTAACTCAAAAGATAAAACTCCTAATTGTAAATCAACTGCCAAAGAAAATTCGTTAAATATTTTAAAAGAAGTACCCCAAAGTACGAGTTTCCCGCCAAAAAATGAAATGTCAAAACGAGTCGCTTTCCCGCCACCGCCGAAATGTACGACTGGGTTGCCAGATTTAATGGATGAAATTCCGTCTATGGTGCAAGACAGATTCAGCCGTTTAGCAGAAACAGATGAAAAGGCTCCAGTATGTGAATCGTGTGCCGCTTTGATAAAGAAATTACCTATTTTTAATTTTGATCAGGAGCTGTTAGACGGATTTTTGTCTGGTATTGGAATATGATACATTTTGTATTTTGCTTCATAGATCTACACCAGACTATTGTGTCCTGAATTAAATGTTAATTTAAACTAATAAGTGTTTTTTAATATTATTTTATCACGCAACTTTTTCTCAGTGTTACTATAGCATACTCAGTTATTTGTTAATTCGACATCACCGAGGGCACTGTTGATAATATTGTACCTTTTCTGACAAACGCGATGTTAACGTCTCGAAGCAGTGTAAGAAGCTAAATGCCAAAATCGATGTCTGGTGATATCAAATGAATATGCAATTCTTAAAAGCTAAGTGTTCATTAACTCCAATGAGACAAAAATACGAAAACCAACGTCAATGTCAAATTGACAAAATTCTGTCAAAAAAGTTTGGTTATGCGATTGTCATTTAGTTCGGAATTCTTTAATTCTGAAAAATTACTAAATTAACAAATATTCCTGAATTAAAAGCATCAAAATGGTTGAAGCCCAAAGGTTTAGGATTGAGCAGGAGATGACGAACCTTGTCAATGAGTTAGACAAGAGTCATTTGAGAAAAATGCAAGTAAGTGAGGTTATTTCACCGAAACCATGCAAGGCTTATGCAATAACTCTTTAAATAAGTTTCTTATAAGTTTAAGCATCATAAACAAATACTATAACATTAGTAATAGCACGAGAAATGTTTAAACAAAACATGGCTGTCTGTGAAAAAATGAATGATGCAACCCAAGGATTTTGTTATTGATAATAAATCGGTTTAGCGATTATCTTTTCCTCTATTTACTTACATAACCATCACAAACTGAATACAAATGATGATATTCTCACGGTTTTAGAAACCTAGTTTGTAACATGAAAGTGCAGGTTCTAAATAGGACAGGTTCTCTTAAAAAATGACCTTTTGTTTGGCCTATTTAAAATTTCTGTCTTTTTGCATACCTATGACATTTCCACCCAGTTTAGACTAACGTGGGTAAATTAAAAAGGTTGTCTGTTTACCTGACGAAGATGACCCACTGGCCTATTATTCTTTATTACAATTGTCATTTTTTTTATTGTTATATTTATACTTGTCTATTCACTCTATTTTCATTATAATGACGAAATTTACAACAAGAATCTAGAATGATTTTTTCATGTTATTTCCAGGGTGACATGCATAGGTGTGCCGCCAAGTGCTGTGATGATCCTCAAACCTCTTTGGAGAGAGTACACAGTTGCATTGACACCTGCACCGCACCACTCAACCAAGCTAATAATTATGTGCAGGTGAATTATTCAATTAATGTGTATCGTACAGGGGTAAAAAAATAATTAATTCACAAGGAAAGAAAAAGTAAACTAGAAAATATAAAATACTAGCTTCTGCCAGCGGTTTCACCCGCATCCCGTGGGAACTACTTTCCGTACCGGGATAAAAAGTAGCATATAGCCTTCCTCGATAAATGAGCTATCTAACACTGAAAGAAATTTTCAAATCGGACCAGTAGTTCCTGAGATTAGCGCATTCAAACAAACAAACAAACTCTTCAGCTTTATAATATTAGTATAGATTGAAATATAAACTTAATCCAGGGACAAATACTAAGCCCATACTTCTAATGCCATTCACTGATACCTTTAAATGCTATTTGTGTAGCAACTCCTGTGATGTTCACTCAATATGGTTTCTTTCAATCTCATTAAAAGGCATAGTAATAAATTTTTATGTACTGTAGCAGACAAAGGTTAGATACCTTGAGATTATTCCTTTAGGTTGGTCAATGGCAGCCTGACAAGTAAATTTAAAAAATCTGACTACTTTCCTCTTTAGTTCATAATTAAAATCCAATTATTGAGAACTTTATCAATAACATTACTAACTAAAACAGATTGATGTCACAGTAACTACAGTAATGGCGTCCACGGCCGATTTCGGCCACGGCGGCTGTTCTCATTTAAGGAGATCAGCCAGCTGCGCAGGACATATTATAGTGCACAAGCATTTGCGCAGACACAGGTGCACTCCCTATTCCTTCACTCTCATAACCCGATGGGACGGCAATCCGACACGACCGGAAAGAGATCAGGCGCAGGACCGACATTTACGTGCTCTCCAATGCACGGGTGAATCAATCACCAACTTCCAGACTACGGGCTGCTTTGTGAAAGTTCAAGAAAACCCACAAAGCGATTTCGGCCCGACCCGGGAATCGAACCCGAGACCTCGAGAACAGCAGCCGCGCTTGCGACCACTAGACCAACGAGGCAGTCAGTAACTACAGTATTGTATTATGTATTATATTTGCAGGGCGAGATCAATCACCTACAGAACAGACTACAGAGATGTGTTATGGACTGCAATGATTACGCCAGAGACAGACTGGGCTCCGACCCCAGTCAGGAAACGGTAAGAGTGTATATTACATTTTTTTTTATAAAGTCACTATCTAAGTTAAAAAAGTAGGTTCTACTGAATCATTCAGATTTATCTATAACCAGAATATTCTCCAAAATAATTTTTCCTCTACATCACTCTGTGCTTCAGTGCATACATTCTACTTACACCTTACATATAAAAAAAATCTTAAAAGTACTACACAATACACTGAAACGCTAGATTTGGCATCAAGTAAAAACTGGAGAAGAGGATTTGCGCATGAAGGGTGCCATAACTTCTAAACTATTTATTATATTCTGGTATTTAAAGCTAAAAGTATAGGCTTTCAAACGAGATCATAAACATTCAACTGTAAATATTGTATCATTGGCAATCGCTATATTTGTACAGCGCAAGGGGGCAATTCCATTTTTTTGCTCGGGAGTGTAGTTGTTAAACTCATAACTCATTTTTTCATCCGCAGGTCGACAAATGCACAATAGAATTCGAGAAGTGTGCAGTAAAATGTGTTGACAAGCACATTGGTATCATTCCTAACATGATGAAGACCATGAAATCTGTCCTGGCCAGCGGGAAGCCCCCACCAGCTAGGAGTGAATGAGGAACCACTTAGATGTTATTGGGTCATGGTTATGTTAATACTGGGGCTTGGTTTCTGAAAGATCAAAGTCAAAGTTTTATTTTTTATTTTTTTTTCTGAACACATTTTACATGGTCGGTTAGACTAAGCTTGTGTTATAGGTGCTATTACAACTGATAATTATACATAATACTCATACATAAACAGTCTTTTTATGTTATGAATGTTATATGAACAACTATCTGTTTTCTCGTGTTGTCACCCGCGCCCCGTGGGAACTACTGCTCGTACCGGGATAAAATATAGCCTATGTTACTCGGGAAGAGTGTAGCTTTCTTAGATCAAAAGGATTTTTCAAATTGGTTTAGTCTTTTCGGAGTCTAAAGGGTACAACCAAAAAGATGTTTCTTCTTTATTGAATTTGTATTGATATTGACTTGAAATAATGTTTCAGAAACTAAGGGTCAATTCACACTGAAAGAGCAGCGGCCGGCAGCGGCCGGCAGCGGCCGTAATTGCAAGGGATTGAGCGTGAGCGCGGCGGGCCGCGCGGCGCCGCATCGCGCCGCGCTCTTACATTTTCCGTGCTCTTACGGCCGCTGCCGGCCGCTGCTCTTTCAGTGTGAATTGACCCTAAGAGTCAGTAAAAATGTTAGTGTTGGCATTTAAGTAGTGTTTAGAAAATATGATTATGTATGTATTTGTGTATTATTGTCGTCAACAAGTCAGTGATTGACTAGGGCAGTTTCACAATCCTCAGAAATGGTTACAAAATTAAAGTTCAATATTCAGCAAAAATGAGTGCTGAGACGATTTCTACTTTTTAATCTTTACAGTTTTGTATTGATACAAAAAGTGAAAAATGCTTAACTTGGTGGACTAAATAGTGCTCTTGAAATAATAACAGCAGGATATTAATAAAAAAATAACAAATATTGTATCTTAAATATACAGTCTTCAAAACTCGATAAACGACCAATGTTGCCAGTTCATAACATTTAAATATGTATTTTTGTTAGAAGACTTTCTAATTATTTTTATTTATTAAAATTAACTACAAAAAATACACCTAAAATGTACCTATTCTTTTAAAATACATACCTACCTATATACTAATATTTTTTTTGTTTACAAGTACATTACTTGTATTCAAATTACAGAAATAACTATTTTCTACCACGAATGTTGCCATTGTAGAAATTGTTTAGTAGAATATTATTTGTGTACAGTTTAGATTATAATAAACAAAATGTTGAATCAAACTTATGTATTTCATTTATTTTTGAATATGGGCGTTGCATCCCCAGGCCTAAAAATCGTGCTAAATTCGATGAACAATTTGCTTTAGTTAGAATAACAGCCCATTCACACGGCAATCCAGTTTTTTGCAGGATACCGTTTGATCGCAAAAGATTTTATATGCTAGTGTTCACACGAGCAAACCGCATGCAGGATCCAGCAAAATGCTGTTCCCGTCGATTTGTGCAATTCGATTTTGTCACTTGAAACTGGATCGTTCGCCCAGTAAAAAGCGGGATCCCGTTTAATGACACATATATTTCTATAGCTTCCTGCGTGCGGTTTTTTGCTGGACACTGTTTTTTGCGGGAAAGTGTTTTACAAAAAAAACTAAAGTCGAGCGTTGTGTCACTATAGGATGAACCCAGAATCTTCTATTTAGCTGCCGACGACGCCGATAATACCAATAGACTAGCAAAGTACCTATTCACGTACATTTCGCCTGATCACTAGCGTAGGAATAGTCAAAAAACAGGATCAGCCTTTTCACACGGCTGTCCCGTTTTCCGGGACCGGCCTTCCTGCAAAACTGAACTACGTGTGAACACAGCGTCCGTTTTTGCAGGATACAGTAAAATGACGGTTCCGCAAAACTGGACTGCCGTGTGAAGGGGCTGTTAAGTGACAAAACCGAATTGCACAAATCGACTGGAACAGCATTTTGCAGGATCCTGCATGCGGTTTGCTCGTGTGAACACTAGCATATAATATCTTTTGCGATCAAACGGGATCCTGCAAAAAAAAATACGGACAGCACCGGCGTTAGATTTCGTAAACAAAATATTACACTAATTGATTAAAGCAATTATATAATATTTATGTAACCACCTTATCAATTAAATTATGTCAACAATGGACTAAGAAATTATTAACCTAAAACGCGATTAGGATCTATTACCGAATATTTATTATGAAAAATAGATAAGTTTACTTTTTAACGTAACATTTATAACTTATCAAAATATTGACAAACTAATTTGTATAAAAGCAAACATTATTTTCGAATGAACATCATATTCTTCAGTTATTTATTTTTAAGAAGTAATTACTTATTTAATTTTATTAAACCTTAAACAAATAATTTAAAATGAATTTCTGGAAGACTTCGATTATCCTGCTTATTGTTTCATGCGCTATTGTAAGTATACAACTCTAAATATATTAATAAGTAATTCTAGCCTAGTTCTCTCCCGTGGTTTTACCCGATTCCCGGGGATAGGTACTACCCCCATTACCAGGATAAAAAGTAGCCTACGTCTGTATCCAGGGTAACACTTATCTCTGTGCCAATTCCATCTCAATCGGTTCAGCATTCATGTCCTGTTTCAGGCAACTTTCTATGTATTTACCAAACATTAAATCTGTTTGGTAATTATGGCGGGAAAACCGGACAAATAATAGTTTCGCATTTATTATATTATCTTTAAGGACTAACAGGATATTAGTTATCTTTAACATTCTTTTTTTTGCTTTTTACAGATCAATGCTCAGAAACGAAAACTAGCTAAATCGAAGACTAAAATCAAGAAATCTGGTCTTCAGAACCTCGGTCTAACCGGATGTGGATGTCAGAATCCTCTTATAGATATCCTGAACTGTGGATGTCGGGGACCAGTCGTTGAATCTGTTTATGCACCCGTGGTCTTACCTGCCCCTGGACCCGTTATTGACGTACCTAAGTACAGGTACGCAGAACCTGTGGAGTTAAACCCGCTGGGATGCCTGTTCCCGACCCTCGAAGTACCTGTTTCGGTACCTGCGATTGAGTTTGTGACGTTAGACCTTCCCTGTGGATGCTCGGGTACCTGTGGATGTCCAAGCCCCTGTGGTTGTGGTGAACCTAAGTGTGGACGTAGAGCACCTGCTGTCAAACTTCCAGTTTGCCCCTGTGGAGCACCTGTAATTGACAAATGTGGTTGCCAAAGTCTTCAAGTTCCATTGTCTTATGGCATTAGCTCACTTATCGAAATACCTTCCTATACCCCGATACCTGCATGTGGATGTCAGGGACCTTGTGGATGTACAGGTATCCAGCTCTCGTCTTGCGGCTGTTCGGGCCCCTGTGGCTGCTCAGGCCTACAGTTATCCGCCTGTGATTGCTTGGGACCCTGTGGATGCTCAAACATCGCATTGTCAACCTGTGACTGTATGGGTCCCTGCTCATGTGGTTTAGTGCCAGTTTCTTCATGTGGCTGCGCTGGCCCCTGCGGTTGCTCAGGGCTATCTGCTTGTGGATGTTCCGGTCCCTGTAGCTGTCCTGCACTGCCGATGTCATGCGGTTGCTCCGGTACCTGTGGTTGCGGGATTCCTGTGTCATCATGTGGATGTGTGGGCCCCTGTGGATGTCCCGGTATTCAGATGCCTTCGTGTGGATGTCAGTTGCCCACGGTAGAAGTACCTGCATGTGGTTGTGGATGCGGGGGGTCCGGTTGTGGATGTGGTGGATGCAACCCTAAGTACCTGCGTCAGGTTACTCTGCAACCACCCTTCTTGTGATATGTATGGAATGTGTTCTTTAGTGTGTAGGTAAGTGTAAATTAATAAATTGTGAATTTCTAAATTACTTTTTTTGGTTTTATTTTCATACATTATTTTGACTTGCGCCATAGTCAAACCAAACGTTTACTCGAATAGGCTGATAAATCAGTAATTTATAGCACTATATATTTTCAACAGTAGATTATAGACTACAGTACAGGTTTACTCAAGATTTTTTCCTTCACCTTTACTCAGTCATTGGTGTCCAAGATATACTTAGAAAGAACATAATAACTCATAGAAGTTACATTGGTACCTACTGGCTTTACCAGGAATCGAACAAGCATATCCGTACTTGAGAGCATTTAACTACTACACCATCACGACTACTCATAGACAATTTCATAGTCTTTGCGTTAATAGCCTATCAATAGGATAGTTATTGTTACATAACAAAGTTAAAGTAGGTAATATAGTTACATAAGAAAATATAAAGATATATCACGATTATAATCGATAAAAAACAACTCGATTCAGTACCTAACCATACTATCAAAATCTATTGCTGTAAGACTGCAGATAAATAAACTCGAAGTTTTTTATATAAACAGTTCAATTTGATAGGTAGAGTATATTCATTTGTTTTCAATTAGCAAGGTAAGATCTTTTCAGTAATTTATTACAAATCTTTTCATCATATGCCTAGCCTCTTCCTAACTACGTTGACGTCGGCTTCCAGTATATCCGGATGTAGCTGATTATAATCAGTGTTATATATGGAGCGACCTGCCTATCTGACCTTCTCAACCCTATCACAGCAATTCGATATCCCTTGACTGGCTGCCTTTCTGGCTGCTGACTAGGTAGGTGTATCAACTGCTAAAGATGTCCAGCCCAAATACCAACCAGGAATTTAGCAAGCACCAACAATCTAATTTATTTGAAACACTAGCAGATGTATCTACTGCGTTATTAACATTGCAATATGAGAAACGTAAAATTTTAAATACCTACATTTTTCTTTAATTTCAGACAAAAATGCAGCTACAACACATCGCAGTACTTCTATCAATCACTCTTACACCAGCCCTAAGCGTAAGGTTGACAGCGAATTCTCTAAACTCATTGTTTCAAGGCATAATGTCACCACAAAGTACCGAACAGACCTTACAAGCTCTCACTTTAGGTACCAATAAGAGAGTTGAGCCAGCTGTCACTAGAAGATTTGCCATCATCAACAAAGTACCAAAGGAACCTCGAAAAGTAATCGCTCTTGTCACAAATCCAAAAGAAATTGGCCTCAAAAATGTACTACAGAACCCAAATAATGTTATAGTTCAAAAGAAACCAAAAATGGTAGTAATACAACGTAAAATGGATACAGTGACCCCAAAAACTGTGATTGGTGAAACGCAAATTTTGAGAAATATTCTTTTGGAGAACGATGAAGTAGCAAAAAGGGTGATTGTCCAAAAGAGAGGGCCGCAGATCAAAAAGGAGGTCCAGCAAAAAGTATTGATAGCTCAGCCTAAAGGTACAGAATATGTGAAGGTTTCACAGAAAAAGGTTGGAGTTCAGAATGGGAATCCATACCTTCCAGCCGCTTCACCGGTTTCTCCATTAACTGCATCGCTTTCAAGCGCTTTGAAGATGCCACAATCTCGGGGACGATTTTTGAAAAAAATACCGATTCCTCCACCAACTATGTAATTTAGACTTTAAGTTACAATTAGTAATATTTATTTTGACTTTTTTATCAAACTAATATTTATTTGTGTTCTAATTCATATTATGAAATAAATTGATTGTACTGTGAATTATTTGGTTTTCTTTGTTGATTTTTCCTGACTACGCAGGTGCTATTGCGCATGCATAAGGCATTAAATATCTGAATTCAGAATCAAAGTTATTATACGAGAACTGTTCTAGTTCTATTTTGTAAACGATAGAATAGAATAGTTTATTTCTACACAAAAACTGTTTACACGTTTTTCTCTTAATCTAATTACATAAAAGTTAGTAAATATGTCGATTTACATAATATTACAATAACATTCGATAACGATCGTACTAGTATAAACTGTGCTACAGTCGCCAAAGCCTTCCACACTAAATTGTCACCAAGAAAAAAGTATCTACCATGGATGCATTGTGTGAAAGTCGCTATGACTAGAAAGAATGTTACTTGTGAGATGACGGCAGATAGAAGAGTATGGAAGAAGAAAACATGCTGCGCCGACCACAAATAGACGGCGTGAGGACAAATGAGGATATTTACTCTTTTTTTTTTGTATACGTTTATGTATTTTATATCACTTTACTATAACTTACTAAGTATAGTTGACACCCGCAACTCCTCCTATGTCTAATTAGAAACCAGCATTAGGCACTTGTTGTCCAGCATAATGCTGAACTGAACCTATTCGGCACACACATTTCTTTTTTTAGGGTTCCGTATTAAAAGGGTAAAACGGGACCCTATTGTTTTCGCTCCTCTGTCCGTCCGTCCGTCCGTCTGTCACCAGGCTGTAATCTCATGAACCGTGATAGTCAGAGCGCTGAAATTTTCACAGATGATGTATTTCTGTTGCCGCTATAACAACAAATACTGAAAACTAGAATAAAATAAATATTTTGGGGGGCTCCCGTACAACAAACGTGTTTTTTTTTTGCTTATTTTTGCTCTGGTACGGAACTTTTCGTGCGCGAGTCCTTCTCGCACTTGGCCGTTTTTTTATGTACCTAATCTTTTCTCCCATTTGCGTTTTTCTTGTATTTGTGTCAATAAATATTTTTTTCTTTCTATGATGTCAGTAAAAGCTATAAGTACCTACCTAAGGTGTCGTGAGCTGTTCAAGGGGCTATGTGAACTTGAGCCACAAACAGTGTCTCAAAGCTGTATTTCCTTCACATAAAGCAATCGTGTTTCGGATGACACGTAAAAAATATGGATTAAGGGTCCGTTCAGATAGACCGGGTTGGAGAGCAGAGCAAATTCTTAGCACGTTGAAAATTGAGTACTTTTAAATTGAGTATTTTTGTATGAGCACTGCTTTTGTCCTTTTGTCAATGACAAAAGCAGTGCGCATGCAAAAATAAACCTTACTTCAAATACTAAGTACTCAATTTTCAACGTGCTAAGAATTTGCTCTGCTCTCCGACCCGGTCTATCTGAACGGACCCTAAGGCTGTCATTTGAGCATCTTTTGGCATTCGTTAAGGGTAGTCGAAAGTCTGAAAGCATGACAACTAAGTAGTCTTAGGCACTAGACAGACGGGCCGCATTTCAACTGCAATCCAACTGCAAATTGCAGTTCAAGGGCAGATCGGCAGTCGTGTCAACTGCTTTCAAACTGCTCTTGAACTGCAATTTGTAGTTGGATTGCAGTTGAAATGCAGTCCATCTGTCTAGAGCCTTACCAAAGGGTTTTACTTAAGTTGCCCATGTACGTAGCTGGGTGAGGAGGTCAGGATAGGCAGTCGCTCCATGTAAAACACTGGTACTACATCCGTTGACAATGGAATACGACTCCAGAGTAACTTTATAATAGTTGGAAAAAGGCTAGGTAGATAAAAACACAACAAAAAACAAATACAGTTAACAAAATAATTTATGTATTTAAATAATAATTTAAATGCAAGGAGGTGGGATAGGTATCTTTTTTAAATACTGGCACCTACTGCAAGTATTGGCAGGAGGCAGCAGTGGAGAAAATGGCGCCAAAGCTGACACGGGTGAAGCCGCTGGCAGGAACGGATTTGCCAATGGCAAGCCGACTGGCAGGCCAACAGGCAGTGAAGTCTCAGCAATGGTGCCAAAAGACGTCACAGTGGGTTCTAAACACCTAATGGGTGCCTTTGCCACTCTTGGCACAGCAGCGGGGACTGTCATAGGCACTTCATAGGGAACTTTCATCACTGGCAGCGTGGCTGGCTTGCCACATGGACAGCTTGGCATCACGGCTGGCACTGTTCGGGGATATGGTGCGAAGATTTGACATTGTGCCTGGAAAAAAATAAGTAAGTAACAATTTAAAAAAATGCAGTATAGAGGTGGTTAAAGAGTCCGATTAATTTTAATAAAATGAGGCCTAAGTTTACCTACAATATTATAAGCGTCCGTTTTCTTAAACCAAGTGTTTGCTATGAATTTTTATGATAAACAAAGTATTTTTTTTAGAAAAACGGTCGTTTATGTTGTCGGTAAATGTAGTTATTAAAATACTTACAGAAACAAAAATGGTGGAAACAACAAATATAATACAATTCATGTTGTGTGCGTTAAACAATTAAATTAACTGTGTTTTCTATATTAAAACTTGACGTTTAAATACCAAAGCTACTAATTTCTTTTGTAATATAAATGCATACGCGTTTGCATCATTTTCATTTTGATAAAGTTAACGTTATTTATTACAAATCTTTGTATCTATTAGATAATAATTATAAATGTTTAGTTTTACATAATAATATGATAGTATATTATATTTACTGATAAGGGTTCATACTTAAGTGGGAACTTAGGTGGTTATTTTATTTTAAAGTTTCATCAGTTTGTGGTAGCAGGAGTAGGTACCTATTTAGTACAAAAAAATAAGCAAAAAAAGTTGAAAATGTCTAAAGTTACGATCCTGTTCTGTGCTGTCGCATTACAGACTTTATTTTTGAGTGTAAGTTTTTGAGTGATGTATTTTGATATTCACCAAGTTTCCATTTAAGTACAAGTTATCATTTTCAGGATTCTTGTCAAATAACTTTTCTTGTACCGGATTCGGGACGGCAAAGTTAGGTTATAACTTATAACTTTACTGTACATCTTTTTGAAAATATTACGTACATTAAAGCTTTTTAAATTATACCATATCCTACAATAATTCATTCATTGTATTTTTTACAGAACGCCTCCGCACAGATCTTAATGAACAGGCCTCGAGGACCACAGATTCAAAATCTCCAACCAACCTACACTCAACCACGGTCACCATTAATAACATCCTTGCTAACTACCAACGCGCCATTCGAAGAAAAAATAAACACCATCATGTCTGTCATTCAGACAATGCCTAAAAAATTTCCTGGACGAGTTAATAAGAAAATTTATATGGCCGAAGCGTTAAAAAAGTCCGCTTTGGAGAGTTTAATGTTCGCTGCTAATGCTTGTAAATGTTCTCAAAAGGCTGAAAGCAGAATACCTTTGGCTACACCTCAAGTGACAGTTGGCAATGACGTTTTAGGTAAAAGGGCGGGAATTGTCAGATATTATTGATTTTGAGGATAGAATGAAAATGTAATTTTCTTTTGTTAATTTTAAGTATTTATTTATTGTAATTAAATTATTTCTGATTTGATTTATTTTAAAGTTTTATTTGTGTTGCATTTTCTCATCGTCCACGAATCCACAAATCTTTCAAAAATACCTACCTATCTAGTTTATTTTCCTTTAAAGAAACTTAAGAAAATGGGATTTCCTTAGACTTTCTCACCAGGGTAAAAAATAATATGAAATTAATCAGAAGATACCACCAACGCAAAACCTTGAAATCCGTCCTTCACTCAAGGTCAAACCTTGACAAGAAGGTCACAGCCCCGAACGTGAAGGGCACGCCACCATCGTGGCGGTAAGTCCCCTCTTTGAGGAGTGGCTCGGGAGGAGTCACGGCGCCCTCACGTACCGCATGACGCAGGTCCTCACCGGACACGGTTGTTTCGGGAGGTACCTGCACCGCATCGGTCGTGAGGAGGCGCCCGGGTGTCACCATTGTGCGGACAGCCCCGAGGACACGGTGGACCACACAGTCCAGGTGTGCCCCGCATGGGAAGGGCACCGCCGGGTCCTCGTCGAGGCTTTGGGCGGCGGCGACCTCTCGCGTCCGGCCCTGGTTCAGGCCATGGTCCGGGGCGAGAGGGAATGGGATGCCGTCGCCTCCTTCTGCGAAGCGGTCATGCTCGAGAAGGAGGAGGCGGAACGCCAGAGAGTTCGCACCTCTCATCCCGGCCGCCGCGCTGGACCAGGTAGACACCATGGGCGCCGGGTGTCGCGAGATGACTCCCGGCCACCGTAGGCGTGGGTCTGTGGGCGGTGAGTTCGGGTGGCTCATCGTCCCTCTGTCTTCCTAGACGACAGACCCGTGTCGACGGCGCGCGTTGTTCCACGCGCTCCTCAAAGAGATGTCAGCAACCCCAGCGGGGCCCAGCAGGGCCAAGGCCTGCCGGGGCTGCGGGTTGTTCGAAAGAGATACCGCGGCCCTGGTACATAAAAGGCCTATGACGGAACACGACGATTTTAGTCAGTAAGAGTCTGACACTCCCTCACCGCTGCTAACCCACAGCGGGAGGGGTCATTTGATGATTTTACGTCGATAAAAAAAAAAAAAAAAAAAAGCCCCGAACGTGACCTTAAGACCAAGGATATTATAGCGACCTTCGACCAAGGACGCGACCTTTATTGTCTTGTTTAGATATCGTTATAGCTTGCCTTTGTTACGGGAGCTTTTAGGATCATGTGGAATTATTAAGATATTGTCTTTATTAATACCTATCATAATGAAATGTTCCTCTAGGAATCTAATTAATATGAACTTAAAAGTTTGTTCTTGAGCTCTCAATACGAAAAATATTTTATGTAATACCTTATGAAGGAGTTTTGAGACTTGCTGATATTTTTTTTATGAACAAAAATAAGTAAAGGCCTGATTTTATAAAAAAAACTACTTTGGAGATATTTTTTGATGATCCATATTGAAAATAATCTTTTCTTTTCATTCATCTATACTTTCCATCTTAAATCAATTTGTCAGGGAAAAATATTGTAATTTTTAGTTTCATAAGAGTCTCAACAATTAAAATAAGTCGGTAAAAAGAAGGAAGTATTTTATTGCCAAGAAAACCTTTTTGTTTATGACAACGGAAAAATGCTGGAACATTTTTGCCAAAAAAATGTAGATGCCATAAAATATTTATTTTTAATTATACTTTTTCTAAATATTAAATGGCTTTTATACGTTTTTTTTCACGCAATATGGCCTGAAATTGTAATTACATACTAAGGTTGTCAACCTGTTTGTGTCCGATCTCCTTGCTTTGCATTTTTTATGCCTTACAAATACTTAAATTAATGTGACGTTTCATATGAGCCTGCAACGGCCTATTTATATATTTCTGTACCTATATGTATAATCTATACTGATATAATAAAGAGGAAACAATTTTTTGTTTGTTTGAGGCTCTGAAACTATTGAACTGATTTGAAAAATTTTTTCACTGTTCTAAAGCCATTATTTTCCGAGTAACATAGACTATATTTTATTTCGGTACAGGCTATAGTTCCCACATGACGCGGGTGAAACCGCGGGAAAACAGCTAGGAAAGTACCTAATCCTGAAAAATGAAATCTTATATTTAGCAATAATTGACCGTAGGTAAGTGATATGGTAATATAATTATTATACCTATGATATGATCACGTTCCCATCGATAGAAAGATGATTATTAAGAATCATCTGTCAGATATTATTATAAGATAAAACACGTCAATGATTGTTTTGATATAAAAATTATATAAAGTTAAATATCTGCCTCGGTTAATTTTAGTTTGATACGGACAGTAATGCGAGATAAAACAGAAACATGATTTTAAAAGTGTTCGGTGTTCTGCAAATTATTTTAGTTCAGGTAATTTTCAGTATTTTTCTTGCCTTTTTATTGTCGTGATGCTGCTAGTGAAAATTATTTATTTCATACTTACATAGCCTTATTTAATTTTCTACAACTTTTCGCAAAGAATATGTAGAATCACCATAGCTAGCAACATTTATGATTTACGAGAAATTAGTAAGATATGCACTGTACAGGCGACAGCACATAACAGCACCAACCCCAATCTGTCAAATATCAATAGATTCAAAACCTTATCACAATAGTCCAAGGTTTATGTTCGATTGGTTAAATTTGACAGATTAGGCTAGGTTGCCCTTTAGATTTTTATATTATAATGCATCAGCGTCTATTACATAGATGAGGCAGCTAAAATTTCAACTCTATTTTTATTTACAGATAATTTCTGCTCACCTCTTAACTCGAGATGTACCCAGCCAGAATATACTAAATAATTTAGCAAATATACCATCAGAAATAATCACCAGAACAACAAGACAAATAAATGACATACCAGTCAATCTGCCAGGTAACGCCAATTTGCCACTAAATGGCCTCGCCAATGGCTTGCCATTCAGATATGGCATGCCTTTTGGCCATTTGCCACGTGGCAATAATCTGCCAAACAATTTCGCGAATGGCATGCCAAGCAACAGCTTTAACAACCGAATGGCATTACCGAACAATTCGCCAATGAATTTGCCATTTCTTAACAGAAATATTCTGCCACAGAACAGATTTTTGCCAAATGAAAATGGCATGAATAATAATGGACTATTTAATAATTTGCCAAGTGGATTTCCAAATATAAACAATCCAGTCACAAATAGTTTGCAGAATTTAATTAATGGGCCTGCTGTAAATAATAATTTCAATAATTTATCACCTACAAATACGTTGCCAAATAATATGCAAATCGCAAACGGTTTACCAAATTTTAATAATTTGCCATGTCGCAATATTCTACCGTCAATGGCACAAAACAACGGATTGTCACAAAACATTTTGCCAAATGGCAATCTTTTGCCACCAATCAACAGTCAATTGCCACTTAATAATTTTCAAATAACTGGCTTTGAACTCGTTAATGGATTGACAGATATGACCAGACTTCCCCGCAATAATCCGCCAGTTGAAAGTGTGAATGCCAATGGCAATAATTTGCAAGACTTCAATGGCATATGCAACAATGATTTGCCACAAAATGTCAATGGATTTTCAAACATAAATAAAGCTGAAACTGTCAACAGTTTGATCAATGCACCAAATGCATTGCCACCTTTCGTACCAGATACCAATGTATATCAAAATGAAAACAATTTTATAAACAGCAATGTCTTGTCAAATAATGTGCCATATAGCAATGGTTTACCAGTTGCGAACAATAATTTTCAAAATAGCAATATGATGAGTGTAAATAGTCAGCAATTTGTTGCTAATAATCCTTTAAACAATAACTTTGGAATTCCGAATAGTTTTGCAACAAATGCCAATAATTTTCCAATAAATGCCATAACCAATAATGGCGGACTCGTGAATAGTAGACCATTTATTCAGAATCAAGAAAACTTACAAAATGGGTTGAGCAACAGCTTTTCAAGCAGCAACCTACAATACAGTAACGTTGACATGCCAGTCTACAATCAGCAGTATGATTTTGGAAATGCCAACGTGCCAGTTAACCAGAACTCATTGGCAGATGTAGTGGCAACGCTGTCCAATTTGTCAAATGATTGCCAGCCTGCATTAACATCCAATAATTTCAATTTGGCACAGGAATTAGTGAAAAGTCTGCAAATTGAAGGTATAGAGAATATGCCATTCCTAAATGGCTTGCCAGTTGCTGGCATAACAGAAACTGTGACTATTTTGAATAATCCTTGCAGTTGATATTTCTTAGCGTAATATTTTTTTGTAAATAAAAGCGTTTATTTATTGTGTCTGTGATGGTGTTTTTTGTAAAATATCATATTGATGAATAGTATATTTTTTTACGAAAAGTCCATGTGCTTAAATAAAACATTTTTTTTTTATAGTCGTATTTTATTTCACCTTTACCTACCCTTTTGAGTGACGCAGATCTGGCCATTGTCTGGGCTTTTACGAGCCTGCGTCATACCTATTCACTTAAGTACAAGTACATACACTTCAACTTGTTTGTAGAATAGTTCTATTCTCTTCATCCATTGTCCTACCGTGTACAGTAATGTAGTAAATGATATATTTACGCGCCATATTTTGACGTATGACTGACAAGAATAATAATTTACCTAATGAACAAAGGATATAAATAAATGCATTTAATATTTCGAAATAACTACTGATAGGAATGGCAATTTATGGCTCCTGACACGTTTTAATTTTCAATAAGTTAGTGACAATTGTATGACATTGCTTGTCCATAAATCAGAGTACAAAAAATACAATTTTCCCTTAAAAACGAACAGCTGACAACTGCACCAAAACACGGTCAGACATGAGACAGACTTCAAGCATGAACGGTGATGGTTAAAGAGGAAGAGGCAGAATGAAGAAAAGATGATAGATTGGCTGAAAAATTACATGAATAAGAAGTGAGTAAAAAGTGAATGTTAGTACTTATGACGTCTGACAGAGAGAAAAGGAATCCAAAAACATATTGCGGCGACCCCAAATAACTTGGGATTGACCATTGTTCTTTTTTCTATTTGTAGGTGTCTGACTAAGTACAATAAACATCTAAAAGTGTTTTTTTTTTAAGTAGGCTGAAGTCAGCACTTTTTGAACGTCGTCATCACAATAGACAGCACTGAAAGCGCCCACCCTTCACCACTTCTTATGTGTGTTGTATGTTCCAGTAATAACTGGAAAGAAGAAGTGGTGAAACACGTCTATTCACTTCAATGAACAGTCAACATTATTAATTTTGTTACTATATTAAATAGCCACAGATAATATGGCACATTCAATATAAAAGTAGGTCACGTAACAAATAATTGTTTTGTGTAAATAAGTTTCATAACGCGCAAAATGTGCTTAGCATTCATTTTATTTGTTGTTCACGTAAGTAATTTTGCTTTGTCTTGATCATATCAAATTAATATATTACAGACTAGCCGTTTTTCCGCGGTTTCATTCGCGTCCTGGGGGAACTTCTTCCCGCACTCGGACAAAAAATGGCCCTTGTTACTCAGGAATAGTTTAGCTTTTAGTTCAGAAATAGTAAGCTTTAACAACAGATTCTTTTTCAAATCGCTTCAATAGTTTCGTAGCCTTCAGGATAAATTTAAACAAACAAATCATATTTCCTCTTTATTACCTACTAGCTTTCGCCTGCGGTTTCACCCGCGTCCCGTAGCCGGATGGTGACCAAAAACTATCCTAAAACCTTCTCCCGGGTCTAAGTTACCTCCCCTCTAATTTACAGCCAAATCGGTCAAGCTGTTTTCATGTTATGTCGTGACAACGGAAAACGGGTTTCATTTTTATATATATAGATATGAGTATAGACTATGTAGCTATTTTCCCAGGATTCCATTCACATCCTGGGGGAACTTTTTGTTTTTTTCAAATTGGTTTAGTAGTTTCAAGAAAAAAAAGTTTCCTCTTTGTTAAATAAATAATAAATAAATTTATTTACTCAAAAACAATACAGTACAGTTCTTCTTACAAAATACGTTACACAATAGTATAGATTAGTTATAAAGTCGTGGTGGCCTAGTGGGCAAAGAACCAACCTCTCAAGTATGAGGGCGCGGGTTCGATTCCAGGTCAGGCAAGTACCAATGCAACTTTTTTAAGTTTGTATGTACTTTCTAAGTATATCTTAAACACCAATGACAGTGTTTCGGATGGCACGTTAAACAGTAGGTCCTGGCTGTCATTGAACATCCTTGGCAGTCGTTACGGGTAATCAGAAGCCAGTAAGTCTGACACCAGTCTAACCAAGGGGTATCGGGTTGCCCGGGTAACTGGCTTGAGGAGGTCAGATAGGCAGTCGCTTCTTGTAAAGCACTGGTATTCAGCTACATCCGGTTAGACTGGAAGCCGACTCCAACATAGTTGGGAAATGCTCGGAGGATGATGATGATGATGATGATGATGAATAGTATAGATTAGTTGTTAATATGCTTAATTCTTTTCCAGTGTGCTACTGCATATCCTTATAAGGACTACTTAATAGTTTACATACCGATTGAAGAATTGTCATTTTTATCGTCAATGGTAAGAATTTTTGCCAATTGTCGTACTACAGCTTTTCATCCCCTTAAAAATGAAGTGCTTATTATTTTCCTTTAAATCTTAAGAATAAATGCAGTGGGAACAAAACGTAAAATTACCTAGCCCTATTTGGTTACATTGCTAGCCAGTTGTTCACCTTCATATATTTTCTTTTTTTTTTATTATATTCTTTATCTTTATTATAAACCCCTATTTACAGAATTTAGAAGCAATACCCGTACCTTACTATAACCCTGCCATATACACAACATACAATCCTTGGTATACACCCAACAAGATGGAGAATCCCTGGACCACTGGTCCTGTCACATTTGGAGGTCAGGTCAGAGGTAGAGGAGCAGTCGGTGTCGCTGGAAGATTTGGAAACGATGGTTATAATCGTAAGTTTACTTTTTTTTACTTTATGATATTTGAGAGAGATTAAAACCAAAGACTTTGCTGGTATTATATTAATTATATACAGATGGGTACTGCCGTGGTGGCCTAGTGGGTAAAGAACCAACCTCTCGAGTATGAGGGTGTGGGTTCGATTCCAGGTCAGGCAAGTACCAATGCAACTTTTCTAAGTTTGTATGTACTTTCTAAGTAATCTTAGACACCAATGGCTGATAAAAAGGTGAAGGAAAACATCTTGAGGAAACCTGGACTATAAAGTCTGAAATCACCAACCCGCATTGAGCAAGCGTGGTGATTAACGCTTAATCCTTCTCTGTGTGAGAGGAGGCCTGTGCCCAGCAGTGGGACGATAAAAAGGCTGTAACAGTAACAGTAACAGGGTACTGCACTAATTTGAATCAAAAATTTGAAGGTGGACTTATTGTCTTCTTCAATCTATGTATAATTAATATTTCAAGTAATACAGTTTTCAACTTCAGGGCCATTTTGAAAGTTCCAACCAAAGAAACCATTAAGATTGCTCATATTCTACTATACCGCAATAAAATATTTTTTACAGAAATCACATCATACTCAGAACCACCCTCGCCAATTTCCGTGACTCCGCTACCAACATATTCAACCCACACAAAATTGCCAGCCATCACAAAACTCCCAGCAGTCATATTGCCAACGACTTTCAACGTGCCAGCAACAAACACCATGCCATCTACTTTGTCAGTGCCAGAAACGCCAATGCCATTTATTATGGCAACTGCAACAGTACCATATTCGTCAGAGAGTAATAGTGTCGAGTCTATCTTGCCACTGCCAAATACTGTGAAGTTTAGTGGCAAAGTGCCAGTTTCTGGTAGAGTTAGGATTTGCAAACATTTTTGTTAATTTTTGAAAAAATATGTCAAGCGTAAGATATTAAGTAGCATAGATAGCAATTAGCTATTAATAGGAGAACGATTTAATGAGTATTTAGTTTATTTAGTAACTAGCCGTTTTCCCGCGGTTTCACCCGCATCCCGTGGGAGCTACTGCCCGCACCGGGATAAAATATAGCCTATGTTACTCGCAGATAATATAGCTTTCTAATGGTGAAAGAATATTTAAAATCGGTCCAGTAGTTTTTGAGTTTATCCATTACAACCAAACAAACAAACAAAGTTTTCCTCTTTATAATATTAGTATAGATAGATATTCCCCGCGGTCACGGTGGCGATATCAGGGGAACCACTTTCCGCAACCGCGTAAAAGTAAGTAAACCAGTAGCCTATTATATTTCTCAGACTTCCTGTGTAACATTTGGTTAAATCGGTTCAGTAGTTTTGGTGTGAACGCATGACAGACAGAGGTATTTTCGCATTTAGAATTGTAGTAAGGTTTTCACCAAACCTCATGAAAACTTGCTTAACATACGTTTTATTTAATTTTGCAATCAATCGATTCTAAGACATGACCTATCATTCAACGTATCTTCGATATCATATTGTTTAATTAAATTAGAATTAAATTAACAAACTTTGATATTATGATAAAATTTTAAGATTTTGATCACGTTTTCATTCTTATCTTTTTTGCTTATTTGATTTTATTAAGAGTTTTGGTTCATATTATTTCAATTTCGTCGTTTCAAAATGATTGGTTGGAGGTGTCTATTATTATCAGTTGTCTTACAGGTAATTATAATTAATTTATAATTTTAATATTTAAAATTATTATTTCCATATTAACTAATCAATCAGTCAAAGGCTTTCTTATCTCCTTAGTCCATGTTGTCAATGTTTTAAACGCCTTAGTAAATAAACGTAATAATGCTAAAATGTTAAACTCCATGTTTTTTTTTTGAGTTCTGATACAATAAGGTAAATAAGAAACTTTTAACTAAAAAAAGTTAAAGTTAAAACTCCTTAAAGCTGTGAATTTAATTATTTTTTGGCATCATGGTTCTTTGTTTTATTTTCACAGTTAACATCAGCACAGAGTATACCATATGGCGTGCCAAACAGACCCATTGGCAACACTAGAATATCGAATGGCATGCCAGTCGGCAGAGGTTTGCCAAATGGCATGACCAACACCGCAATTAGGAGAAGTTTACCGAATGGAATGGCTAACAACGCAATCGGAAGAAGTTTGCCAATATCTGCCAACAATATGGGTAAAGGAATATTCTTGAACCGCCAAAGCTATGCAAATGCTCATTATGCAAATAACTATTTGCCTAATAAAGCAAATAATAATATGGTTAAGGCAAACTTGGCAAATATAAGACCTACTATGGTAGAACCTACTTTAGCCACACCCGTGATGCCAGAAATTAAAGCTACAGCTGTAGAAAGCTTGGCAAATGCTAATTTGATGCCAAGTATTGGCATAACTGGCATGCCAAAAGTAGCAAACTTAAACTTTGGCAGCAATCCTATTCCTGTGACTGTTACAATTGGTAACCATGGCAGCCTACCTATTGGCTTAAACATTTTGGCAGATAACTTAGAAGTGCGTGGCTCAGTGGCCGTTACTGGCAGAATGCCAATTTATGGCACTGTGACTTTGAATGGCAGCGTGCCAAATGATGGCAAGGCGTCTGTGAATTATAGTTGCGGTACACCTGCTTAGTTTAGTGTAACTGTTAACTTAATAATTTATTTTTGTAATAAAGTTTTTTATTTATTTTATTTTGTAAATATTTATTTATTTCACATGAACATTTTCCTGACGGATACGAAGATAGCTAGTTTACATATACTGTCTAGCTCATGAGTAATTTAATGACAATGGGGTATAGACTCATTTGAAAGGTTTAGTACCCAAAGACTTTGTTGTTGTCTCCAGGCTATACTGGCTTTATAGTTGTAACTATCACAAGAATCGTAATTTCTGCGCAAGTTCAGATTAAGTGAATGAAATTTCTAGGATAGATGTATGTAGTTTATTTTTAAACGTTTATGTAGGTACACAGTTACACACAGTTCACAGACAAGAAGATAAATAGAACAATCGAGTACAAAGGCACAGCTTATTTCTTAAGAAATCTCTTCCAGCAGGCCTGTTACGAAAGAGTTAGAATAAAAAAGAGTTAGTTATAAATATGATCTTGGAAACAAAATTATATATACTCGGTGTTATAACGCATTTTAGTTAACGCCAAGAAACCATAGCAATTGGTACTCGCATAAATTACAATACAGTGCAGCAGGTTATGTTAATATTTCTAACTAGATTTCGTCCAAAACTTCTCTTGGGTAACACCACCTACTTGTATCCTCATCTTAATTAGTTCAGTGGTTATTTTAACGTGAAAGCGTAACAAAATACAGAAACTCATTTTACTCTCATATATTTAAGTAAGCTGGGTTTAGCTCGCTGTTTTGCATAAAGTCTGTTTTCCGTGTCAAAATGTATTTGTGTGCAATAAAGAATAATCTAAGATTTATAAATAACTAGCTTTCGCCAGCGGTTTCACCCTCGGCCCGGGAAACTTCTACGTACCTGCGGATAAAATGCTACTAGCCTGTAGCCTTTCTCGGCCCATTTAGGGCTATCTAAAACTGAAGAAAATAAAGACATTGTATCATCATATCACACTAATTGTTTACATTAAACGTTAGTTTTGGATGTGTCTAGGGATTAATTAGCTAATCTCTCTGAATAATAATTTATAGGCTACTTTTTAGTAGGAGGGAGTAGTTCACTCGAGACGTGGATAAAAGCTAGAACCATAATACACATTGCACAAGATACAAAGTCGAAGTCAAAAGTCATAATGGTTTTTATTTTGAACTAGCTTCTGCCAGCGGTTTCACCCGCATCCCGTGGGAACTACTTCCCGTACCGGGATAAAAAGTAGCCTATAGCCTTCCTCGATAAATGGGCTATCTAACACTGAAAGAAATTTTCAAATCGGACCAGTAGTTTCCTGAGATTAGCGGGTTCAAACAAACAAACAAACTCTTCAGCTTTATAATCTACTATATAAAAATAAGTCCGATTTTCCTCCCTGACGCTATAACTCCAGAACGCACGAACCTATTTCCACGGTTTTGCATTCGTTGGAAAGGTCTCGGGCTCCGTGAGGTTTATAGCAAAGAAAATTCAGGAAAAATTTCAACAGAAAAAAAAAGCAGGGAAATCTTTTTTGACATACAGCGCCATCTCTGATACATAGCATGAATTGCAATGTTGCAAAAAAGTACTAGGGAATCATAAGTGCGTTGAAGCCATAAGCCATCTGGTGGCGAAACGGAGTTCGCCGGGTTTGCTAGTATTAGTATAGATAAATCATTAAGTCCTATCAGCTCTTTCTAAACGTCAATCTAGTTGCAGTGTTGTGTGGGTACGTAAAATAAAAGTTTGCTTGTTCATAAATTAAATCATTTATTACAACCATAAATAAATGCAGTACATATCAACACATTTACAATAGACTTGACGACCAACAGTAACTAAGCATTAAAATCAATATGGCGACTGGTTACATCCACAATTGCTGGCAACACTGACTAGACCTCCCGCTGGCAAAATACCCTCAAACGTGACATACCCGATAACTGGCACATTGCCAGTCACAGCGGTATTGCCACTCACTGGCAACTCCCCAACTACTGCCACGTCACCATAGCCTACATTGCCAGTTGGCATTCCTGCCAAGCCGTTGTTTGGCGCCAAGTTGTTCAAACCCATATTGTTGTTGAGTTGATGGTTGGCCAAGTTAGAGCTAGCGAAATTTGCAGCTGCCAAGTTAGAGTTTGCCAAGTTGCTTGCAGCCAAGTTGGCGTTATTTGCCAAGTTGTTGGCCGCAAAATTGTTGGCAGCAATGTTGTTGCCAGCACAGTTGTTTCCTAACAATCTATTGGCACCAAAATTACCAGCTAACCCATTGGGGCCTAGGCCATTTCCAGCTAGTCTGTTACCCAGCAGACCATTAGGTCCAACGCCATTTCCTAGTCTATTTTGTGCAAGTCCATTGCCTAATCCGATTGATTGTCCTAGCGTATTCTGAAAAAAAAGAGTCATTTTAAAAATATACAGTATATTTAAATAATATAATATGACTTGAAAGAATGTTACTTGTGAGATGACGGCAGATAGAAAAGTATGGAAGGACAAAACATGCTGCGCCGACCCCAAATAAAATTGGGATAAGGGCAAGATACTACGATGATGATGGAATACTTTTTATAACAAAAAAAAAATATACATACCTGAACTAAAATAACAGCTACAGATAAAAACGCTAGACAATACATTTTGATATAATTAAAATTATTATAAATGAGTCAAGTTTTAAAACTCATAACTTTATATACTTTTATATTACGAAATGTCTCCGAGATAGTTGATTCGATTTCAAATGATTGTCAGCAATTAATTTTGTTTCGTTAATTATTTAATCATGAATGTTGATAATCGATATGAACGTGACATTTTGTCGTTTCTATACTTTTTGAAATAGATATGAATGAATTTGTAGGTTTACACAATTTATTTTCACACTAGCGGATTTTCGCGTGACATTGCTCTGTTCGTACAGGTGCGTATACCCGAAACTGCAAACAATTGACAAACTATCAGTTTTCGCGTTATAAAAAATCACAGATACAGGTTCAAATGATGATTCGTGATGCCGTTGTGTTATTACACTAAGCCGAGCAACAGATTCTTTGCCATTCAGAATGTGTCGCTCATACAGTATCCATCCTCCGAGCCTTTTTCCCAACCACATTGGGATCGGCTTCCAGTCTAACCGGATTCAGCTGAGTACCAGTGCTTCATACAGTATGCTGGTATTAAATCGCTCTCACTTTTATTTTTGTTTTGTTGCACATCTAGCATATACGAGGTCCTGATGTATTTTTGTTAGGATAACACTTATTGAATGGGTCTCTCTGTGAGTAGAGCGAGGCTGTAGCTCTTCATGACCACAACCCATCTCTGGTCACTAAAACCTCTGTATTCCAGGGATGCTCTATTCATCAGATTTAGATTCCTGCCTATGCTAACACTGACTACATATTTCTACAAGTTGAAAGCTCTTCCTCTAGTTTAACGGCAAGCCAAATATCCTGCTAATAATTCAGGATCGAAGCATCAGCAGTTTCTTTCAAAATTATACTTATTGTACTACAAATATTGTACTTTTATTACTAAGTATTTTATCTCGCGTATGCTACGCTAGGCTTAAGGCCATGGCGCCGGCCGCGACGTGTAAGCTCACAGTCCGCGTGGCCGCGAGGTGTAAGCTCGCTGTCACCGCAAACTCAATATTGTTTTAAGACAGTTGATTGAACACGCCTTGGACTTGCTTCGCTGCCGACTCGAAGTCGGCTCGTAATGTGCATGCCGTCGGCGCGCTGTACGCATAGGGTCCGCACGCTTGCAGCACGCGGGCTGCGAGTCTAGTTGTGTGGTAGCGGCTAGCGCGCTGACTGCCCGCCGTTGGCTTTTTCATATTGACATTATGAAATAAATTATACTATACACGATTTAATGCTCTAAATTACATGACAAGTTAAATGCTGGTGTGGAGCGGTGCTGTTGCGGTGCCGGTATAATGTGGAAAACTCTGTAAGGTGTCTACGTCACAAGGGTTGAATCGAATTGAGTGCACTTCGGCGTAGAGATAAAGCACCATCCTAAAAGGGCATGAGGATAATTTATATCCATTTATTTGTTGTGTGGAGGACCCACTTCGTAACTGAATAAAAAATAGATAAACTTAAGTAACACCAGAATCACTGTCTGAAATGTTTTGCTTAAAAATGTTATACTCAAAACATAAAAATATTTCCGGCTAGACCACAAACATGTATTTATCTGGGTAAATAAATGTGGGATTCATAAATAAATATCTATTGAATTGGCACATACAGCGCCATCTAGTATCAAAGTTTATCACTAATTGAACTTCCAGTTTGTTTCATAGACTTAGCTCTAGTTTTGTTAGCGAAAAGATCACACTATTATAATCACACAATCAGACAAAAAGAAAGAATTCATCATCATCATCGTTTGCCTATTGTCCACAACTGCTGAACTTGTAGGTCGCTTCCTATTCGCATAATGTAAGTAAGTTAGTCATCATAATGCTACAAACAGCTGGGAAAGCATAATATTATTATGTACCTACATGTAAATAAAATATGTAGGTAAGGTAAACGCAGGTATTAACGACCCCTCTAAGGCAATTTTAAAATCAACCATATTTTTTAAGTATACTGGTTCTTCTAAAGATTTATAGTTTCATTTTATATGCTAGTGTTATGTATAAAAAATGTTTTTATTGAATCAAATACATTTAAATAAAGGATTATCTTGTAAAAAATAATTTACAATGTGACTTAGTCGATTGTTGCAATTACCGACCCATAAAAACGGCTGTGAAGCTATTAACGATTTTTATGCAGCTATTCCCGATCGTAGTGAATCCAGTCTACAATCTGATTTTCTTCACTTAAATTAAGAACCGGATGAACTCCGCAAACATTCTTATATTTCCCGTCCCGTTTGTCTCGTAATGTAGTTTTAGGAATATTAAACCTTTTTGATGCCTCATATATACACTTGTACCGTCATTAATTGCTTTGATTGCTTCGGCAAGTTGTGTTTTGCTGTATACTTTTCGCCGTTTTTGTGGCTCCATATTTCTGAAAAAAAAAACCGGCCAAGTGCGAGTCGGACTCGCGCACGTAGGGTTCCGTACGATCCAAACTAATATTCTACATAGATATATACACTTATATTTATAGATATCGAGTAAAACTGAGCAAAAAAATCACGTAAGTTGTATGGGAGCCTCCCGAAATATTTATTTTATTCTAGTTTTCAGTATTTGTTGTTCTAGCGGCAACAGAAATACATCATCTGTGAAAATTTCAACTCTCTAACTATCATGCATCATCATCTCATCAGCATGAGATACAGCCTGGTGACAGATGGACGGACGGACGGACGGACGGACAGAGGAGCGAAAACAATAGGGTCCCGTTTTACCTTTGGATACGGAACCCTAAAAATTATAGTTTTATGTTAATTTAACCATGAAGAAGCATTTTTGAATAGGCACCTATTCATAAAAGTAGATGAGAAACTAAACAATCTATATACGATCGGTAATAGCTTCCTATAGTTGCTATTGCCGACCCACATGGGTCGGTAATAAAGTATGTAAGTATAAACCTAAATTGTATTACCGACTCATGAAAAAATGGTTATTTCAATTCATTTGACCATCAGACTATAAAATAAATTATAATTGATTAATGTCATAAACAATATTAACAAATGCACACTGTTTTAAACAAAAAAACAATGATTTACTACTGTAACTATTCGATATCGATCCTCGAAAAATATCATAACTTTGTTTAAATTGACAACGCTAAAAGTTAAACACTAGACAAAAAAGTTTAGTCGCTCATAGATTTTTATGAAGACTGATAGCTTAGATTTAAACTGGTCCATAAAAACACTTGTATTAGTGTGATATAATAACATAAAAGAAAATTAAAACGAAAAGTTACGTTGCTGCCATTGCCGACTTATGGGTCGTTGATACCTGCCACGACTTAAACTGGTGAAGCTAACACCGTCCCATTTTAATTTAAAGTTTTATCGTTTCAAATTACTTTTTATTAATAAAATGTTGTAAAAAATGAAAAGTTGACACTTAATTGCATTGACATTTAGTAATATAAAATAAAGTATAGATGTCATTTGTTTGTAAATGTCTTAAAAAGATAAATCATAGTACTTATCCCAAGGAACAAAGGAACAGTACGACTCTTCCTGCGTCCACGCCACCCCGCAGCTACTGACGTATTTTAACCCTTTTTTGCACAGTTACTTACACTAACGTAAAAGTATACGATGCTCAAGTAATACATTCGTGTATAACTTTGCCTACCTATAGCTAGAATAGTTCTGGAAACGTTTAGATTTCGAATTACTTTTATAGGTCGGTAATAACTTCAGTTTTTCGATGGGTCGTTGATAGCTTCGTTTACCTTACTACATCCTTAATGTTTCGGTATAAGTTGTGCTAGCCCCTGTCTTAGTTACAGCCAAAGAACGTCATCGGCTGGACTGCAGCCTCCCCAAGTTTGGGTGACTTGATCACACTCACCGCGCTGGGCATGCGTGATGGTAAGCGCAATATATTATTAAGTTTCAAGTTACTACCAGAACACAGAATTGCTCTATGATATTTGGATATATACCAGCTTTTTTTCTAAGAATAGCGTATTTCATGAAGTTTGTCAGTTAAACCAGAAACTTATTCAGGTTGACGATGAAGAAAAAGAAACAAAAACATTTCATTAAATAATTTCGATATAATTAAGATTCCAACGAAAAAATTAACAACTTTACAATATTATTAACTTAATAGATTCTGCTTTGACAGCCACAGCTGGGGCCAGCGAGACTGTTGATTCCCAGAGCGGGACCGGCGAGACCGAGACCAGGGGCAGCCAGACCGGGACCAGCTAGACCAGGTCCATAACCGATTCTGCCGGTAGCTAAACCAGCAGCGGGAGCTACGTTGGAATAAGGACCAGCAGGAGCGACCTCGCTGACGATAGCCACGGAGCCACTGCCGCAGCCGTAGTTAATGCCGCCAGCGCCGGCAGTGGGCAGAGCGCCGTCCACAGCCACAGCGCCCAAGAACGGCAGCTCTCCGTTGACAGTGAGCGCGCCTTCGATAGCGTTCTCCGAGACGACGGTGATGCCGGTGGGCGCGATGGGGGAGTAGCTGGTGACTGCGAAGCCGCCGCCGCTGGATGGCACGAAGGAGTTGGCAGCCAGGCCGTAGCTGCCGGGGTAGCCGCTCAGCCCTGCTGGGTTGGAGCCGCACGGGAGCCTGTTGCCGGCTAGGGCGAGCTCGTCAGCTAAGGTAGTGCCGGCGATGTTGTTGCCAACACCGATGCACTGCCCTGATATAGTCTGGAAGAAAAATGCTTATTAGTGATTTTGCCTATACTAAACTACTTAGATATAAGGTTCTACAGTAATCAAAGAGATGAATTTATTTAGGTAGGAATAATTTAGTATGGAGATATACAACCTCGAAATGGCTTGATAAATTATTTTGATGGGATAGAGCTAGTTGAAAAATATAGAATTGTAGAAGAAGATATATGAATAGTAGTGAAGATTTATATAGAAACGATTCTAGTCAAATACTTATAACAATGTAGGTATGTACTCACTTTTACAAAAAGCGCTGAAGCGACCAAAAGGTAAAGCTTGAAGGCCATTTTTCTTTTGTTTTCTTGTTATGTCCTGAATAACAAATGGATGAATGATATTTTAATTTGCTTTTCCGAACTTTTTATAGTAAATTATTACATTATACTAAATATTACAAATTATGTGTAAGTAAATGTGTGTAATTATTATTTTTAAATTGTAATACAGTTTTTGAGGTAACATTTTTTTGTTGATAAGATAAACAAAGAGTTTATGTGTTTTTTATAAACTTGCATAAGTACATAATGTAAACTATATTTATCTTTATCTATACTTAACATTATAAAGCTGAAGAGTTTGTTTGTTTCTTTGAACGCGCTAATCTAAGGAACTACTGCTCCGATTGAAAACAGCCATTAATATCACACATTACTTTTTATGTGTGATATTAACAGCCATTAATATCACCACTAATATTTGCTTTTAAAAGCTTGTCGCGAGATTTAAGTACTCGTATTTACTTTCTTAGTAATATCGCCACAAGCTTTTAAAACATATAAATTACTAGCTTTTGCCCGCGACTTCGTTCGCGTGGAATAGTGATTTTTGGTTTGACCAATAGATGGCGCTATATGTCCGAAATAAATTTTATTTTTATTTTTATATTTTTTTGTAATAAAAACTATCCTATGTCCTTTCTCAAGTTCCAAACTATGTCTGTACCAAATTTCACACAAATCGGTTCAGTAGTATAGGCGTGAAGAAAAGACAGACAGACAGACAGAAAGACAGACAGACAGAGTTACTTTCACATTTATAATATTAGTTAGGATTAGGATGTCAAATATGTTAAATTTGAAATGTCGTTATAAGTTGACAGTAAAGTTACAGTAAAGTTATTTTTTTTCTTTTTAGCGCATTTAAATAAAAGCTTGTTTTTAAAGATTTTTTTACCTCAATTTATTTTATACTTTTTAGTTTTCACCTGGTAAATTCCTAAGTCTAAATTCTGAAGCGGCGGTCATCTTAGATTTTGATTTGGTAAAGTGCACTTTATTCTACTTGTCAAGCCCTTTCATATGATACCCATATTGTATAGGTACCTTGGGCATCCAATACCCATATGGATCGGATTGAAAAAAATAGGTTATTCACCATTTTGTAGCGGCAGCCATCTTGGATTTTTATTTCGTAAAGTGCAATGTGTTCTACTTGTCAATTCATTTCATTTGATACCCATATTGTATAGGTACCTTAAAAATAACTAGTCCGCCATCTTGTATATTTAGCCATGTTGGATTTAGGATGACGACACATAGCTTAACATGCATTGTCATCCTAACTAAACATGTATGCAAAAGGACATTGGGCAGATTGGTATACCCCACCAATAGCGATGTCATACATATCATTGGATAGGCATTTTTATGTAGAACAACATTTACTATGACAGCTTTGCTGAAATGTTTGTCCGTTCTGAGATATAGATCAAAAACTGTGCAAAAGTTAAACTAAAGTTAACTTAATAATCTATTGATAACTCAAGTTTTTAAAGGAAAAACTAAGTTCCACTAAGTCTAAGTCTCCTGAGTCCTACATGCTGTACCCGTCAGGGTCTATAATTGTTACTATTATTTTGCATTTCAACCCTATAGGTACTGTACCAACTAGATATTGGGCATAATAATAGACCCCACCAATAACAAAGTCATGCATATCGATGGATAGGTCTTTTTAACTGGAACAACATTTACTATGACAGCTTTGTTCTATTGTTTGTCCGTTCTGAGATATGGCTAAAAAACAATGCTAATCAACACTGTAATCTGATTTTCTTTGAAAAATAACACCAATGTCTTTATTATTTTTTTTATTTTTTATAATCATTATGTAAGTCGTGGTGGCCTTGTCGGTAAAGAACCAACCTTTCAAGACATATCATCGACACATGTGGCTGTTACTCAGACAAGAGTTTCTCTTTCTCATGATCATTAAATCTTTCTCATTCTAAAGTACAAGTACCAATGCAACTTTTCTAAGTTTCTATGTACTGTCCACCTAAGTATATCTTGGACACCAATGATTGTGTTTCGGAGGGCACGTTAAACTGTAGGTTCCAGCTGTCATTGAACATCCTTGGCTGTCATTGCGGGTAGTCATAATTCAGTAAGTCTGACACCCAAGAGGTATTGAATTGCCCGGGTAGCTGGGTTGAGGAGGTCAGATAGGCAGTCACTCCTTGTAAAAAACTCGGTTAAACTAAAAGCCGGTCGAATCAATATTTTTTATGTACTTTAGAATGAGAAAGATTTAATGATCATGAGAAAGAGAAACTCTTGTCTGAGTAACAGCCACATGTGTCGATCGATCATAAGGATCATAAGCAAACGTTTGGTGCGGTCGATCCATGGTCGTGCATGGGTAACAACAGAAGACAAAGAGACTGGCAACCAATCTTACCAAGAGGTATCGAGTTGCCCAGATTACTGGGGTAAGGAGATCAGATAGGCAATTACATCCGGTTAGACTGGAAGCCGACCGCATGATAGCTAGGAAAAGGCTAATAAGATCATATTGAATTATTTAAATGTACAAAGTAACGTATGAACGAAATGTGGATATTATTCTTATATTCATAACGTCTATTTCATTCCGCAATGTACAGTATAAGGTGGAACTGCTAAATATAGTAACAAATGCAGACTCACAGCAGGTACTTAGTACATCGAAGACATACACAGATTTTCCTTTAAACACTTAATCTGCATTAGTTTTAAGTTTGTATTTTATTTATATCTCAGAACGGACAAACAATAGAACAAAGCTGTCATAGTAAATGTTGTTCCAGTTAAAAAGACCTATCCATCGATATGCATGACTTTGTTATTGGTGGGGTCTATTATTATGCCCAATATCTAGTTGGTACAGTACCTATAGGGTTGAAATGCAAAATAATAGTAACGATTATAGACCCTAACGGGTACAGCATGTAGGACTCAGGAAACTTAGACTTAGTGGAACTTAGTTTTTCCTCTAAAAACCTGAGTTATCAATAGATTATTAAGTTAACTTTAGTTTAACTTTTGCACAGTTTTTGATCTATATCTCAGAACGGACAAACATCTCAGCAAAGCTGCCATAGTAAATGTTGTTCTACATAAAAAGGCCTATCCAATGATATGTATGACATCGCTATTGGTGGGGTATACCAGGTCCCATATATTTGTGCCCATTGTACTTTCAGCTCAATCGGTTGAGGGCAAGTGCCTTAAAATTGAGTTGTAAAATTCCACCCGAACACACATAGTTACATACATACATTGCAAGTTAAATAAAAGCTTGTAAAAAGTAATGTGTGATATTAACAGCCATTAATATCACACTTTACTTTTTATGTGTGATATTAACAGCCATTAATATCACACATAACTTTTTATGTGTGATATTAATGGCTTTTTTGTTTTTTTTTTATTCTTCGTGCATGCGGTGACGGTGTTAACCTTTGATTAATTGTTGCACTCATAAATGTAACCCTAGTAAGTAAGTTAGCAATGTACGGTGTAAACAAATGTTGGTTAACCTAAATAAATAAATTTGAAAAATTGAGGATAATCTCTTGTAAGTAAATCAACGGATACAATATTGGGAGTGGCTTTGAATAAACTTTGCCTTCATTGTCTGGTCTGATATGGTAGTCATAACGTATATGAATTTAGTCAGCCAGAAGCGACACGCCGTCCTGAACGCTATTTGACTTGACTGAATAAGCTACTGAATCATTACGACGTATAATTTTAGTCAATAGAGTTTGTAAGTAATAATAATAATCCCATAGAGTCCATGGGATTATTTCAAAAATTCGACAAAATCTAACCTCATCAAATAGAGCTAGGGGGGGTTTGATGTCACTGCATGTGCATAAAATACATTTACTATAAGTTTGCCTTATTGAACTCTTGTAACGTAACCATACCGCGATGTAGGTTTCGCACAACACGGAGCAACGCCATCTGTTGAACAAATGTGACAACGTGCAGTTTTGAGGTTATGCTGGTTTTTATTATTAAATAAGTAATGAATACGTCGCAAATAAATCGTGGTGGCCTAGTGGGTAAAGAACCAACCTCTCAAGTGCCTATGTGTGAGTGCGTGGGTTCGATTCCAGGTCAGGCAAGTACCAATGCAACTTTTCTTAGTTTACTTCTCTAAGTATAGAGGTATATTGGACACCAATAACGGTGTTTCGGAGGGCACTTCAACTGTAGGACCCGGCTGTCATTTAACATCCTTGGCAGCCGATTGTAAAATACTGGTACTCAGCTGCATCCGGTGAGACTGGAAGCCGACCCCAACATAGTTGGGAAAAGGCTCGGGAGATGATGATGATGTCAGTATGGATTTTTGTCAGCCAGACGCGACACGCCTTGCTGAACGCTTTTTGACTAAATAAGCTAAGCTGAATCATTTACGACGTATGATTGTAGTCAACAGCGCTTGTAAGGTTGTAAGTAATTATAATAACCCCATAGAGTCCATGGGATTATTTCAAAAATTTCTTTATTTAAAACAGCTGTGTAAACCAACGTGTGACTTGTCCTTCACAATAAAATACATTTACTATAAGTTTGCCTTATTCAACTCTTGTAACGTAACCATACCGCGATGTAAGTTTCGCACAAGCGGAGCAACGCCATCTGTTGAAAAAATGTGGCAACGTGCAGTTTTGAGGTTATGCTGGTTTTTATTATTAAATAAGGAATGAATACGTCGCAAATAAATCGTGGTGGCCTAGTGGGTAAAGAACCAACCTCTCAAGTGCTGTGTGCGTGGGTTCGATTCCACGTCAGGTAAGTACCAATACAATTCTTCTAAGTTTGTATGTACTTTCTAAGTAGATGTATATTTTTGACACCAATGACTGGATTTCGGAGGGCACGTTAAACTGTAGGTCCCGGCTGTCATTGAACATCTTTGGCAGGTGTTACGGGTAGTCAGAAGCCAGTAAGTCTGACGCCAGTCTAACCAAGGGGTACTGGATTGCCCGGGTGACTGGGTCGAGGAGGTCAGATAGGCAGTCGCTCCGTGTAAAACACTGGTACTCAGCTGCATCCAGTTAGACTGGAAGCCGACCCTAACATAGTTGGGAACAGGCTCGAGAGATGATGATGATCATGATGTCAGGTCTGATGTGGTAGTCATAAAATATGTAGGTACAGTAGGATTTTAGTCAATAGAGCTTGTAAGTAATAATAATAATCCCATAGAGTCAAAAATTTAATCCAGCATACAAGAAGAAATAGGGGCGTTCGGCGACAATGAATAAATTACATTTTACTATAAGTTTGCCTTATTGCACTCTTGTAACGTAACCATTAGTGCGATGTAAGTTTCGCACAATGCAGAGCAACGCCATCTGTTGAGTTAATGTCGCAACGTGCAGTTTTTCATGCTGCTTTTAATAAAAAAATAAGTATATTAAATAAAATATCCTTTATTCAAACTTGGTTGCAACAGCACTATCCGATTTTTGTATATTTTCCCTTAAACATACTTATATACCTACTTATTTTTTTAAGAGCATGCCATTACACCCCTCTAGTGTAATAGGTAATTTATATCTTGGGTTCTGTAACAGCTTTATCATTTTCACTACTTCTATAGTTTCTGTGTCCTCTATCTATATTTCATTTCTAAATATTTTTGGTCAGCAGTAAAAATTAAAAATCCAAAAATACTTTTACAACAAAACACAACATTTATTTATTTACATAATAAACAACAAATCAACGAACTAAATTATAATTAAAAAGCTCCGCAGCCCAAACCAAGTCCATTTCTTCCAAAACCAATTCCATTGCCTAGGGCTGGGCCGTAACCCACACCAGCTAGCCCATAGCCCGTACCTGGGTAAGCTGGGCCAGCAACAGCCACGGGACCGTAAGCATTAGGAGCCACTCCTTCACTAACAATAGCCACGGAGCCACTTCCACAGCCGTAGTTAATTCCACCAGCACCCGCAGTAGGTAAGGCACCTTCTAATGCAATAGCTCCTAAGAAAGGCATCATTCCATTAACAGCCAAAGCACCTTCGATGGCATTGTCAGAAATAACAGTGATGCCACTTGGAACAATTGGGGAGTAGCTGGTGACTGCAAAGCCACCTCCACTGGTTGGTGAAATAGTGTTTCCAGCATAGCCATAGCCTATTCCTTGTCCGTAAGGAGCTCTGAGGCCTCCATAAGCTAGGTTTCCAGCTAATACATTGCCAGCTAATAACTCTTCAGCTACTAAGTTATTTCCAGCTATGGTGTTCACGGCTCCAATGCACTGGGCTGATGTCAGCTGAAAATTTATAAACGAATTTAGAGAAGATTCATTATTAATAATTTTGACTGGAAGAATGGTGTTTTAGTTTTAAACGCACTTAAAAAAACCAGGTTTTCAGTTTGACCTTTACCTGTATGTAAAGAAGACGGATCACAATCCATACAAAATTGCCCCACGTCCTATAACAATGTGACGTATCTCAAAAAAAAGATAAAAATGTTCAAAAAAATATGGCATACTCTCTAATTTATTTTTTTTACACCTTCATACGAAAAAAATGCTTTAAAAATTGTTCAGGCGCTGTTATGAAAATATAGTTCATAGGACTATTTATGGACTATTTTATTAAATTATTTTTTTGTTTGATAGGGTATACCTCACAGGTGGATGCGCGCTCGAGAACGGTCGCGTTTTCGCTGCACAGTACGAATATTATATTCGCGTTTTGCGCGGTAATAGCCGCTGCCCGTCTTAGTCGCGATGAGTTCTAAACCGCTCATCGTCAACGAAGTTTTGGCATTCATTAATCATGCCATCAATTATATGGATGAGGTCAGCATTGTGCAGATCTGCAGATCAGCCTACAAAGAGGACGAGGTTTGTAGCGCGAAGCTGTTGCTCTTCCAGTCGCTCGGACAACTCGAGCAGATGCCATCCCGCCGAAGGGACGGTGGCGACAAGAGCCTGCAGGACATCATCTCCCTGCTGAAGAGGACAGATCCTGATGACGTGCCTGAATTCGTGGCGAAGGACTTGCATAAGCTGCCTCCCGTCACGTTCGATCACGTCGATGTCACCAGGCTGTTGAAAGACATAATGTGTCTGAAGGCAAGCCTGGAGGATATGAAGTCGAAGATGGAAGCTTCACAGGTTACCATCAATGACTTGCGTGGTGAAGTGGCGTTGTTGCGCAACGCTGTTTCTATAAGTGGGTCATTGGATGTGTTGAATGTGAACACTCGTCGCGGGGCGCAAAATGCGTCCGTCATCAGTTTTGAGTCGGCGAATTCGAGTGCGTCACCGCTCGCCGATATCGCTGACGATGCACCCCGCCCCGCCGCCGCCGCCGCTGCTGTGTCAACACCTGCGGCCGAAACTAGCGTAGGAACATCGACCCCCAAACGCGCCTACGCGACAGTAGCAGCCACCAACAAGCCCGCTGTGACGCAAACAAAGCGGGTCAAAGCAAAAGGGGGTAAACAAACCCGTGGCACATCACAGCCACAGACTGGTCCTAAGAAGGACAAGTGCGACAAGGATGGCTTCATAAAGGTAGAAAGGAGAAAGAAGAGGCCACCTTGTAGGAATCAGTGCGGTACCGCACAAACTGGACCCAACATCCTGCTGCGTCCTGCAGTACCAACGACGCAGTTGTACTTGTCCCGTCTACATCACACCACGACGGTGGAGCAGATCGTGGAGTATGTCCGGTCCAAGACCAACTGGACTTTGAGGGTGGCGAAGTTGGAGTCGCGCCACGATACGAACTTCAATTCGTTCATGGTGCGAGTTCCAACTCATCACATCGACACATTCCTCAAGGAAGAGTTTTGGCCGAAGGGTGTCGTATATCGGAGATTCCGAGGATGGCTACGCGCCACCTCGCAGCGTAACACGACGCCGACACTTCGTGTACATTAGTTTTAAGTTGTTTATATAAAATATGTATTAGTATATGATTTAATGTTATAATATTTATGTATAGTATTTTCTATGGGCCTTTGTAGCCTGATTTAAATAAATAAATAAAAATAAATAATCATCAGGTCAGGATCTGATGATGGAAACCCTGAGAAATCCAGGGCAACTTTTGAAAGTTGTAGCCATGCGCAGGATAAAAACTTGACTATAAGGTGTATGTCTTATAACAATATGCAACAGTGAAGGTTTGGAGCTGACCTGATGATGGAGACGAAAGAAGGTCGAGGGAACTCGACAACCGAATAAGTAAACTACCTCGTGTTTGGGCTTATATTATTTGTATTGAATAGACCTTTGCAACAGTGAAGGTTTGAAGCTGACTTGATGATGGAGACCAGAGAAGGGCGAGGGAACTCAACAACTGAATATGTGAACTACCTCGTGTTTGGGCTTATATTATTTGTATTGAATAGACCTTTGCAACAGTGAAGGTTTGGAGCTGACCTGATGATGGAGACCAGAGAAGGTCGAGGGAACTCGACAACAAAATATGTAAACTACCTCAGAAGTCGGTGTCTAATGGTTTAATGAAAACCTAGGTTTATTTCCCCACCGACTTCCAGGCCGATGCTCCTAAGAATAGTTTTTTTTTTCTTTTCAGTGTTTTTGGGAGTCGGTTTTATTTTATTGTAAAAAGTTTTTTTTTTGGCTTTTCAGTGACAAGCAAAGTTATCACTGTACGCATAAGTGGGAAGTTCTCATCAATACGAATAATATAAGCCCAAACACGAGGTAGTTTACATATTCGGTTGTCGAGTTCCCTCGACCTTCTTTCGTCTCCATCAGGTCAGCTCCAAACCTTCACTGTTGCATATTGTTATAAGACATACACCTTATAGTCAAGTTTTTATCCTACGCATGCCTACAACTTTCAAAAGTTGCCCTGGATTTCTCAGGGTTTCCATCATCAGATCCTGACCTGATGATTATGGGACCACCTGTGAGGTATACCCTATCAAACAAAAAAATAATTTAATAAAATAGTCCATAAATAGTCCTATGAACGATGTTTTCATAACAGCGCCTGAACAATTTTTAAAGCATTTTTTTCGTATGAAGGTGTAAAAAAAATAAATTAGAGAGTATGCCATATTTTTTTTAACATTTTTATCTTTATTTTGAGATACGTCACATTGTTATAGGACGTGGGGCAATTTTGATCCATCTTCGGTTTCCACCATAGTATTTATCAGACTTAGGAAAAGGTTTTAATTCGTGTATTATTTGATTGTAAAAAGTTTTTACAAACATTTTCTTACTGACTCAAATTGAAGTGAAAAGTAAGGATGAAGTCGTTGTATGACATACATAACTTTTTCTGACTCTCACTCTGACTATGGCCAGTAGTCCGTGATAGTTAAAAGTCGATTAGTAGGGTATTTCCCTAAGTAGGTGTAGTAATTATATATTTGTGATGAAATTAGTTTTTTCTACTGTTTAACTTACCTTAACAAAACACGCTGAAGCGCAAAGAACAAGGATAGACTTGACGGCCATTTTGGATTTACTATATGTCCGTTTCTTCAAAACAAACTTGGGAATGGATTTCCAGTTAACAATTTGACTATTTATACTAATTAATTACAATATTGTTTAGTAATAAAAGCCGTAATATCATCAAGTGACATCGATTACAAATATTTTTGATAGTGCGTGCGGTAGATAATGTTACAATATATTTTTTTAATTGATTAGGTGTATATTGTGGGTTATGTAAAAGACAGTCTCAACACAGAAGATATGAAAAATCTGTATGTTCTTAATGCCAGGTTCAATCTCCTAACAAGCCCTAGACAGTTTTCTCAAATTAGCCTGATGACCTCTAGAGTATGTAGGATTTTTACAATGACTCGAACTGGGCAGTAATTGGTGTTGCCAGTTTTAAGTGCCATGCCAAATGCGGGGGTACATATATCACCACCAAGTTTCTGAAAATCCTTTCAGCAATTTCGGACCGACCCATGAATCGAACCCCATTCACAGCATGTTACTACAAAAGACTTCATCCCTTACTAGCAAATTGTGGGCCTGCTGATAAGCATAGTCATAGTCTGTACCTACCTATCTCTTTTATTCTGACTCTCCCATAACGGGCCTGCGGGAAGAAATTTCTTTTGAGATAAGCTGAGCCCTTGTACAATTTTTTCTATTATTTATTTTTGTTTGTGCTTTTATGTGTACATAAACTGTTAAATAAATAAATAGTCTATCGATATGCCTCTTGTAGAAACTGGCTCCATCTATATACAAACTAAGAAAACCTAGAACTACTTAAGATGTCATAATGAATTTGAAGTTAGATAGATGTCGTTTCGAAAACGATGAACATCTTTTATCTTCACAAGTCTCTATCGATCTTTCTAAGAAAAGGATTGATTAATTTTGATCATTATCAAGATAATACGTAAGTTTATTTCAAAATGTACGCGTTATAAAAGGATTTTTGAGCGCACATCTATCATTCGAGATTATTCTCTCAATCAGTTGTATAGTCATGTCTTCTTTTCTCATCTTTTGTCTAGTCAATTGCTTCGTCCAGGTTTGTAACTTGTAATAATTTAACTACAGTTTAATATTGTACTTATTCACTTTAATAAATTTAACTTACATTGTTCCACTGCTGGGAAAGAGTTTCCCTATCTTGTCATGAACGAGCACCAGTCTTGATCGTCTAGGACTTAGGTTCGAAACTTTTAGAACGTTAAACTTTCGGGGCCTGCCACGTCTGCGAACGTGTCCATTGGGTGGCAGCGCATCTCTGTAACCATAGTTTCTTTTAGCTCCATTTTTGCATATATATTTATAACCTTAGTTCAGAACGGATAACTACCATCTTAAAGTCACAATTAAAAATCTTTTGTCTATTAAAACAAGGATGATTATAAAATTGTGTCTCTCTCCTTCCAGTATGCATTCACTCAACGTGTCAACGGACCTCCAGTGAATAATGGACTTCAATACGGACCCAACCCTAGCCTGGGTAGCCCCGGACAACAAATGGGCAGAATATCTCCAGAATTAGGACCTATTGGAGGACCTGGTATGGCGCAAATAGGTCCAAATCAACAAATTGGGTCCTACGGCCAAATGAAGCCAAGTAATCAAGCGTACACAAATGCTGGCAAGCCAAATCAAGTTTATGGAGCTGGAGTGCCAAATAAACGTATTGTTAATGCTGGCACGCCAAACCAGTACAATGCTAACACTGGCACGCCAACTACAACTTATGGTGGTGCTGGTAACGGTGATGTAGCTGTGAATGGCGAGTTGCCAGTCAAAGGCATGACAAATGTGAAAGGCAACGTGCCAATGACTGGCAAAGTGGCTTTTAATGGCAATGTGGCTTGTGGTGGTACTGTCACTATTAGTGGCAGTTGTACACCACGTGGTTCAAGTGCTCCAAGTACCAACGTAAAAATGCCGGCTTATGGCAATGTTGCTAATAAACCCTATGGGTATTAGATTTAAGAGTTCAATTGCCAAAGTATTTAATTTAAGTGTAACTTAAAGACTAATTATTATTTATTGATTAATAAATTATTTTGAAGTATTGATAAACCTGACATTTTCCCTGATTTACCCTCCTGTTTTGCCTTGATTATTTTATAACCATTGATAGCAACGTCTCCTTATATGTTTAGACTACTCCAAAGACAAAGATTTCCTCATGAACCCAGCCTAATCACAGTAAACGACTCTCATATGTTTAACTGAATAGGTAGACAAGCATTACTATACAGCTGAAAATGTAACAACGAGCAAAAAACAATGCAGGCAAACATAATCGTATACTCTCGTCTCGTATAGGTATAAAAATGCTGATGCTTGTTTTTGTAAAAATACATGATCCACAAAATGCATAATTCGCTGAGTCTGCAAGGCTGTTCATGATACATCATGTATTTTGTAGATTAGTCGTCTGAGCTGCTAAGGGCTATTTTCGCTGATATATGAATGTAGACTAGACACATAATAGAATCGAATAAAAACGTGAAACTATCTTGTTGTCTATCTTGCCGTGGAAGTAAATAATTGAAAATCAGCACTATGGCTTTGTACCGTTATGGTGTCCACGGCTGATTTCGGCCACGGCGGCTGTTCTCATTTAACGAGATCTGCCAGCTGCGCAGGACATATTATAGTGCACGAGCATTTGCGCAGACACAGGTGCACTCCCTATTCCTTTACTCTCATAACCCGATGGGACGGCAATCCGACACGACCGGAAAGAGATCAGGCGCATGACCGACATTTACGTGCTCTCCGATGCACGGGTGAATCAATCACCAACTTCCAGACTACGGGTTGCTTTGTGAAAGTTTAAGAAAATCCACAAAGCGATTTCGGCCCGACCCGGGAATCGAACCCGAGACCTCGAGCACAGCAGCCGCGCTTGCGACCACTATACCAACGAGGCAGTCAGTTTGTACCGTATAGATAGGTTCCCAGCATTATCACAGATTACTACATACCTAATAGTCACTTTGCTGAGGGCCGTTTCACGTGGGTGTGACGCATATTTCCCCTCAAGTGTTCTCTTCTCCTTGCTTTATGTTACTTTTGTTGTAGCTGTTCTATTAACAGTTTTACTCTGTTGTAGTTGTCTATGTGTCATACCGTGTACCTTGTATTTTCTTTTTTTCTTTCTTCTTCTTCTAAAAAGTTGTTTTATGAAAACTGGCGCTTTTATGTTGTCAATGTCTTGGACACAGATATCTTATAGATATAAATTATAGACATACACTTTAATCAAAACAAATAATGAGATAGATAAAAATTACATATTCAGCATGTTATGATCATGATAAGGGCAGGAGGATGAATTTTTGGAACTATACATAACCGACCGGACAGGAAATACTTATGGCTATCAACGCTACCATACCCAAATTCAACTGTTGTTTGACCAGATGATCAGTCGTAATATTTACAACACGGCTACATCAACTAAGCTGGGTAGGACGTTAGGATAGGGTAGGTAGTGTTATAGATAAGCCATTAAGGAAATTTTAAAAGCATAGGAACATGCTGACAATGATCATAAGTCTTGTATGGCGAAGGAAGGGGGGGAATTTGAAAATAAATAGAAAAGAAAAATAGATGCAACTACTGTGGAAGTTTGTAAATCAATATATGGTAGTAGGTATCACTTTATATTATTAAGAAATAAAGCAAAACAGCAGTTACGCACAAAGGAAAGTAACTATGCAGTTCCTGCATGAGATACAAGTCCAAGAAACTTTATTTCTTAAGACATGTTTGACCCAAACATGTCAGCTAAAGGAATTACAGATTAATCGTCAGTTGCACAAAGGTCCATTAAAGCTAAAGCTTCTTTAAATCTATTGCTGACTCTTTCTTTGTCAACAAGGTGAACAGTGACAGCAATAGATTTAATTAAGCTTTTACTTTAATGGAGCTTTGTGTAACTGGCGGTACGTGTTAAAATCGGAATGGGATATTAGACCGCATTTTTTATCAGTCATCATCATCATCATCATCTCAGCCATAGGACGTCCACTGCTGAACATAGGCCTCCTCCTTTGATCTCCACAGATACCTGTTGGAAGCGACCTGCATCCAGCGTCTTCCGGCGACCTTTATAAGGTCGTCTGTCCACCTCGTTGGTGGACGTCCTACGCTGCGCTTGCTAGTCCGTGGTCTCCACTCCAGCACTTTTCGGCCCCATCGGCCATCTGCTCTGCGAGCAATATGGCCTGCCCATTGCCACTTCAACTTGCTAATCCGGTGGGCTATATCGGTGACTTTGGTTCGTCTACGGATCTCCTCGTTTCGGATTCGATCACGTAGAGAAACACCGAGCATAGCTCTCTCCATAGCTCGTTGAGCGACTTTGAGCTTTGAGATGAGGCCGATAGTGAGAGACCACGTTTCGGTGCCGTAAGTCATCAATGGTAACACACATTGGTTGAAGACTTTCGTCTTGAGGCACTGAGGTATGTCGGACGAAAAGACATTGCGTAGTTTCCCGAACGCTGCCCAGCCGAGTTGGATTCGGCGGTTGACCTCTTTCTCGAAGTTGGACCTACCTAATTGGACTACTTGTCCTAGGTTGATATATGAGTCAACAACTTCGAGTACCGAGCTTCCAACAGAGACTGGGGTGGGCTCAACATGGACATTTGACATAATTTTCGTCTAGTCCATGTTCATGTTCATTTTCAGGCCCACCCGTTGTGAAACTCGGTCGAGGCCTTCGAGCATCATACTGAGTTCCTCCATCGACTTTGCCATGACTACGATGTCGTCGGCAAACCGAAGGTGAGTGATGTATTCGCCGTTGATGTTGATGCCAAGTCCTTGCCATTCCAGGAGCTTGAAGGCGTCTTCCATTGCGGCGGTAAACAGTTTCGGGGAGATAACGTCCCCCTGTCTTACGCCTCTTCTCAATGGAATCTTTTTATCAGTACCATTTCTTAAATATTTTTCTCCCTGCCTTGGAGTAGGAGCAGTTGACCACCTCTGAGCAAATAATCTTCTGATTATGGCATTTTACACTATCCAAGGATGAGCTGTAGTTGTTAACAAAAACAGCTATTTGGGCTTGCATCCACTAGGTCAACGGTGTAATTATGGCACAAAGACAGAATTATCCGCAAACCCATTAATACCATAATACTCTACCGCAGCTATTTAATGTACCTAGGCAAAGAGGGGGCAAGAAGCTTTAAATGACATAATCCTTATGACATTTCAGTACAATAGCTCAAAATACGTGATTATGTTTCAAGTGCAACACAAAATTGGTTGTGTTATCAACAATATTATAAGCAGGTTATTCAATACTTTTCCACTAATTATTATCAGAGTCATGTAATACAGAAGTTTCTTTAACATCGATTGCGAAGAAACAATGTAATGTATTAGTATAAATTGTTGGATCGTTTAGTTGCAAATCATTCAGTTCTGTAGCATCAGTACAAAACAATATGGCCGCTAAAGCTTTCTTTGTCTTTTGCGCTTCAGCATTAATGGCTCAAGTGAGTATTTTTAGATTCTTTTGTATTGTTTGTTTGAGTCAACTTTTCAGTAGTTGAATATAGTATGTTCTGTAATCACGTGCTTACTCTTTATTATTTTCTTCCAGACCATTTCAGGGCAGTGCATCGGTGTTGGCAACAACATCGCCGGCACTACCTTAGCTGACGAGCTTGCCCTAGCCGGCAACAGGCTCCCGTGCGGCTCCACCCCAGCAGGGCTGAGCGGCTACCCCGGCAGCTACGGCCTGGCTGCCAACTCCTTCGTGCCGTCCAGCGGCGGCGGCTTCGCAGTCACCAGCTACTCCCCCATCGCGCCTACCGGCATCACCGTCGTCTCGGAGAACGCTATCGAAGGCGCGCTCACTGTCAACGGAGAGCTGCCGTTCTTGGGCGCTGTGGCTGTGGACGGCGCTTTGCCCACTGCCGGCGCTGGCGGCATCAACTACGGCTGCGGCAGTGGCTCCGTGGCTATCGTCAGCGAGGTCGCTCCTGCTGGACCTTACGCCCCCGTGGCTTCCGCTGCTGGTTTAGCTCCCGGCAGAATCGGTTATGGACCTGGTCTGACTGGTCCTGGTTTGGCCGGACCCGGTCTGGGTGCCCCTGGTCTTGGTTTAGCCGGTCCTGGTCTGGGATACAATGGCCTTGCTGGCCCTGGTTGTGGTTTCAACGGAGTTTACTAGATTAAGTAGTTGTTATACAATGTTAAATGTTGATTTTTCATTTGTGTTTTAATATATGAAAATTCTGTATTTCTGTCTTTTTTATCCCTTCATGTCTGTCTCACCTGATTTTGAACCTCAAGTATAATTATCACCGATGCCTTCCATATAAACACTGACTTAGTGGAGGTTTCCTTTCGCATACGTCTTAAATTCGGGCACCATTTCAGACTAAAGGCTAATTCGTAAGGAAACATTGTCTTGAGAAGATAGCAAAATCTTCGGAATAATGTTCTGGGACAGCAAGGGTCGAAAATGTCTCCAAAATTATTAATAATTGATTCATGATAATAGCTATGAATAAAAATAAATAAATAAGGAGCGGCCCTTGTATACTTCCATGGATAACCTAATTCTTTTCATTTGTCTTAACTATAAAAAACACTGCTTTAGCAAATGATTTTGTTGCTTGAAACTCTTATGCCGTGAAACTTTACAAAAAAGTGATGTTTAACATTTACCAAAGCTTTTTTTCCATTATTTTAGTTAGGGACTTATTTACAAAAGTTGTCCCTGAATAGTTCTAGAACTTCATTAAATATTTTTTTTAATTTCAAACTTATTACTGTTTGTCATGTTTTTATATCTTTCCTAGGGGTATTGGTTGCCCGGGTAACTGGGTTGGGGAGGTCAGATAGACAGTCGCTCCTTGTAAAGCACTGGTACTCAGCTGTATCCGGTTAGACTGGAAGCCGACCCCAACATAGTTGGGAAAAGACTAGACAGATGATCTCGACTCTTTTTGTACTGGCAGAAAACGTTTATATTTATTAGCAGTAGACATTTTTATTTTTAGTTTATTTTTTTATGTTAAAGGTTAAAGCACACTTAATACATAACAGTATATAATCCAAAATTCTTCACCTATTGATCTACTCGTATCTGCTCATATTGCAAACTTTTAGTCAGCCGATAGTTTGATAGGGTCTTCAATCAATCAGATAAATATGAATGATAGTGCGCACATTAAAACGATAGTTTAGTAAATTGATTCAGTAAATTATTTGAAGAAATCGCCTACACGCCTACTGAAAAATGAATACTTCAAAACTCAATCGTGTGTAAAAAGCCCCTTGCTTTTTGTTTGTTCTTCGTGTTTACGCGCACAGAAAGCTGCCTTATTACAAATTCGGGCACTAAACGACAGGAAATCAAATGGTACCTATTTTCTTTCAGGGCATATTTATTTACCATAGTTAGCATTAACTATATTAGCCTCAATAAATTCAAAGACAAAAATACTATCAATACAATTTATTCACGACAACACATCAATCACCAATTAATAAGCCGTACCGCATCCACAAGCACAGTTACCAGTGATGGACACGCCACCATAAGCTGGGACAGCACCGCCGAAGCTCACAGCGCCCATGATAGGCACCTGACCAGCAATGACGGACTCTCCAAGAATTGGCAGCTCACCAACAACTGCCACATTGCCTTCACCAGTACCACCGTAAACAGAAATACCAGGAGAGTAGGCAGCTGAGGATCCATAGGAGATGGAACTGGGGGAGTACGATAAAGGAGTGTACGCTGCACCAGGGGCCAGGGTTGCTCCACAAGCAGCGGCTATAGGAGCCGCAGAAGATATGACACCAGCTGGGGTTGAGCAGTAGCTGAATACGTTCTGTGAAGAAGAATAATTCGGGTCAGATATAACAAAATCAAATAATGAGGTTAGAATACGCACCAACGTCGACACTTTATTAAATCATTGATTTGTTGTTTGGTCAAAGCACTAGCCTCTTGCCATTATTCAACACCATCAGTCTTTTAACTGTCCCAAAGCAAGGCACATGCATTTTCTCATACAGAAAAGTCATCATCCTCCGAGCCTTTTTCCCAACTATGTTGGGGTCGGCTTCCAGTCTAACCGGATTCAGCTGAGTACCAGTGCTTTACAAGAAGCGACTGCCTATCTGACCTCCTCAACCCAGTTACCCGGGCAACCCGATACCCCTTGGTTAGACTGGTGTCAGGCTTACTGGCTTCGGACTACCCGTAACGACTGCCAAAGATGTTCAATGACAGCCGGGACCTACAGTTTAACATGCCATCCGAAACACAGTCATTGGTGTATAAGATATACTTAGAAAGTACATACAAACTTAGAAAAGTTATAGTTTCTCATACAGAAAAGTAATGGACGTTAATCATGGATTGATGAAAAAAACTTTGATGTCCAGATTTCTTCACCTTTACTCAGTCATTGGTGTCCAAGATTTGATAATACATTGGTAAACATTGGTACTTGTTTAACCAGGAATTGAAATCGTCCTTGAGAGACTGCTGCTTTCACCGCTAGGCAACTACGAATATTCAACCTCAAATGGTTCCTAAAATCTATACATATAATAAATCTGTAAAAAAACTGTGTCTGTACATTGAATATATTAAAAAAATAATAATTGGGTGGGGTTTAGAAACAGTAATGGAACACAAATCCAAAAAAAAAAATCTGTCTGTTTGTCTGTATGTCTGTATGTCTGTTTGTTTGTACACGCTAATCTTCCGAACTACTGAACGGATTTCAATGATTTTTTCTTTGTTGTATTGGTATTAAGCCGGGTCAACATATAGGCTATAATTTATCTTCGAAACTTGAAGACCTGATGCAGAACTCCAACAGACAAACAAAACTATAAGAGATACAAAAATGGTGCCATGGCAAAAATTGTTTCATGTTATGAGCATATTCTGCTGAGATAATAAATTTGAAGATCTGGAACACCTTATGTGGAACCCCAAGAGCCCAGCTACTCTGTACCATATACAGGTATGACGTTTTAGCAAAAGTTGATCAATCTGATAAGCACTTTCTGCTGACTTATAAAAATTGAAGATCTAAAACACCTGATGTGGAATTCCAGGAGCCCAGCTAGACTGTAGCATATAAAGGTATGACGTTTTAGTAAAAGTTGTTCAATCTGATAAGCACTTTCTATTGCCTTATAAAAATTGAAGATCTAAAACACCTGATGTGGAATTCCAGGAGACCAGCTAGACTACAGCATATAAAGGTATGACGTTTTAGTAAAAGTTGTTCAATCTGATAAGCACTCTCTATTGACGTATAAAAATCGAAGATCTGGAACACCTGATGTGAAACTTCAAGAGCTCCACTAATTTAAATGTATAGAAATGAATGTTACAAAATAGGTATGGTGAATCAAAAAAAGTAATTAGTCCGCCTTTTACATAGATAACCCTAAAATAATGAACACGTATTTTTTTCTTTTCTTTCTCTCACATACAAATAATAACGTAGATACAACACGCTTGAATTTTGTGTTAAGTCACTTATTAGTATAAATTTTACATCTCATTTTTATTTTGTATGTATGTCTCTTCCAGACCTCGGGACTACAGAGTCCCGAATTTTTGGGAGGCAAACGTGGGGCCGAAGCCAACACGCTGAATCAACTTTAATGACATGGTGACACAAAACCGACGATTATCCCTTTATACACTATAGAAATGAACCCAAAGACAATCCCCGGTAGACGTCGTTAAAAAAAAAAGACAGACCCGGTTCTGTGATAAACTATTGCTGACTATGAAGGAAAACTACTTGGGCTATTGTGATGGGATGTTAGTGGATTAGGACATAGGAAACTATGGGAACTATGGCACCTCCCGATGACAATGTATTATTTATACATGTAAAAATGGCAGGTGGAGACTCGCCACCTCACTTACTGGGCCCCCGGGAATCAGTCACTGAATAGAAACCAGAGGGCAACAACTACATGAGCGGCTGAAGTGAGGATACCTCGGTGGACTTTAAACGCAGATCACCGGCCCACTTGCCACTTACCACGAGGCACCTACCCTCCGAGCAGGGCTACTAACCCTGCTCTAGCGACTCCACTCTGGACGGCCAATGAAAGCAAGCCAGAGGCGTGAGACCTAACCCCGTCATGGTTCACTCCGGCCGGCCGGAGATGGGGGACAGTATACTCTCCCTGGAGCACTCGGTATATATAGCTCCGCGGGGTTGCTACTCCCCGTCATCAGCCTCAGATGTCCTGCGGGGCTTATATCTCATTATTATTGTCGTTATTATCTCAAGAAGCCGACCCCAACATAGTTGGGAAAAAGGCTCGGAGGATGATATCTCAAGAGCCTTTGTCCCAATTATGTTAGGATCGACTTCCAGTCACGATGCAACTGAGTACCAGTGTTTTACAACCGGTTACCCGCTCAACCCAACACCCCTTGGTAAAACTGGTCAGACTTACTGGCTTCTGACTACTCATAACGACTGCCAAGAATGTTCAATGACAGCCGGAACCTACAGTTTAACGTCCCCTATTGGTATCCAAAATATACATAGAAAGCACATACGAACTTAGAAAAGTTGCATTGGCAGGTACTTGCCAGACCTGGAATCAAAGTCATACTTGAGAGATCGGTTCTCTACCCACTAAACCAAAACGACTTCCACTAGGTCACCACTACTTTGTTATCTTAGTAATATTTAATGTTTTTTTACGTAATAATACGTGCAATATTTGCCACACACAACTTAGACTAATTAGAATCTATGCTTTTGCCGTTGACGTACAAAAAATTAAATATATGGAAGGTTTCTAATGGTTATGCGTATTCCGTTTTTTTCCCGTCAACGGGCCCTTAAAATTCAATATGAGACGATTCAGACCATTGATTTTGCTGACCCCGTAGTCGCTGGCATAAGGGACAGGATCCGCGTACGAAGTCGCGGGCAGAAGCTAGTTATAGAAATAATTTTAAATTTACTCACCTGTACCAAGCAAGCTTGGATGCAGAGCAACATAACAGTGAAGGTAGACATGTTTGATGTTTGTGTTCAACGAGAAGATGACTACTGAATAATTCTTTGCAAGCTTTTATAGTAATTCTAGACTTAGATTATCAATTTACGTGACTTTATATATCGTCACCGGAAAACCAATACTACTTAAGCGACAAAAGGCCGTTTTACAATAAAGACGTTTAAAGTTTTTTTTTTTACAAAACCGTGTCTAACTTTTTTTCTAATGAAGTAATTGAAACACAGTAAAGGCAAAAAATAATTGTGCCACTATTATCTACGTACTGGAATCAAGATATTCTGCATATTTAATGTAATTCAGGAGATAGCTGTCACTTAAGTACATATGCTCTGCACACTTCTTAAGGAGAAAGTACTTATCTTCAAAATAATTTTAAAGTGCAGTTATCGAAAAGTACTGACAAGTCACGCCCTTTCAAATGTTTGAAGGGAAAAAGTACTAACATGTATTAAAGGTTGAGTAGTCGCCGGATAGAAGTACTAAAACGTTATAATATGACTTAATACCGTACGGAAAAGCGATGTATAGCATTAAAATTTGGTATCACTGTGATGCCAAAAAAACTTATGTAGAAGATATATCATTTAAATTCAAATATTTTTGCTTATCAGACATAAACAACAATAAGTAAGTGTAAATCAATGGTGGCAGCGAATAAAATAAATGAGAATACTACTGTAATTCCTAATTTGAATTCGACCTCATCTTTTAACTCTATTGGTTGGTAATAATAAATAAATACAGCTTGCTTAGTAATCATTTTTTATTGAAAAATTTAAAAAAATCGACAGTATTCTTGTCACAATACCTGTAAGTATAAAAAATAAACTAATATAGGTAATTAATTATGCATCTTTTTTTTTAGCCTAATTATCGTCCCACTGCTGGGCACAGGCCTCCTCTCACACAGAGAAGGATTGAGGAAAATCTACAAAACCTATAATTATTGTTATTAGTAAAATGTTTCGAAATTAGGTATTGTCTTCAACATCCGTGTCTTGAAGTGTGTCTTGAACATTAACGGCATAAGGAAAATTTTCGTATTCATAGTGATACATTTCAGGAATTATCTTTGATGTACAAAGTTTCCACAAATTTCTAAAAAATGAGGATCGACGACTGTTCATGACGAGTTTCAAATTATTCTGAAAATATAAATAAGTAATCATAATAAATCATTCATAGAAATAACAGCAAAATGTATGACTCTTCATCTGCCTAGCCTTTACCCAATTATATTAGGATCCACTTCTAATCCAACCGGAGACGGCTGAATGCTAGAATTTTACATAGTGCTACCTATCTGTTACATACGGCTGTTATTACTCAGCCACAAATACCTCAAGAATGACTAATTTGAGTAAAAAAGAGTATTTACTTACATTTAAATAAGTACAGTATTCTACATATTTATCACTTAGTCTGTTTTATTTACCCACAAGTAAGTAGGTAGGTAAGTAGGTATCTCATCTAACTTCGGGCCTTCAACGAATTCCTTTTGAATGATTATCTGTATTCAATGAAAATAGTCCAGGAATTATTGCAAAGTACCTAAATCCCTATATTTACAAATTCAGCAATCGAAATAAGTAAACTAATTATTAATAAATTGTTAAGAAACTTCCTCGGATGTAAACTCAGCTGGGCAACAAAAATAACAGATTTATAGATGTGCATTATCTTTGTAGTTTAATGAAACAATTATTATAATAAATATTTACTCACCTAGCTCGACTCCAAACTCAAATAAACTGAACGATTCACTTTGCGTAAACTGCATAACGCTGGGTTGGGCAAGAAAAGCGGTTATGAGTTGAGAGTGGGGCAATTTGGATATGGGCAACGGAACCCTAGGGGACAGAGGCTGGCCGACTTTCTGGAGAAAGAGGAACTCTTCATGATGAACTCTTTCTTCCAGAAGCCGCCTCACAGGAAATGGACCTGGTTGAGTCCCGATGGTTTCACGAGAAACGAGATAGACTTCTTCATGACCGACAAGAGACGGATATTCAGTGATGTCTCTGTGATCAACAGGGTAAAAACCGGTAGCGATCACCGAATCGTAAGAGCCTCACTGAATATTAATGTTAAACTTGAAAGGTCCAGTCTGATGAATTCTACGCTCCGACCTACTCGGTCCCATATTCAAAACCCGGAAAGCTTTCAACTCGAGCTCTCTAATCGCTTTGCTTGCCTCGAGAACTTAGTGTCAGTGGACGAGATCAACGACGGACTAGTGGAAACTGTCCGCACGGTTGGGTCTAAGTTTTTTAGACCCTGCCGTAAAGATAGACCTCAAAAACTAACCGATCAAACCTTAAACCTCATGGCTGAACGACGCTTGCTACAGTTGCAGTCTTCCCATGATGCGAAGTCATATAGGCAGCTCAATAGACGAATATCCAAGTCCTTGCGACACGATCTGCGTCTCTTTAATACGAATCGTATTAAAGAGACCATACAGCGAAACCAAGGCTCCAAAGTGTTCGCAAAGGACAAGTCTATTGGGCAAAGCCAGATGACTAAGCTGAAATGGGAGGATGGCAGCATAGCGTCGACCAAGGCAGAGGTTTTAGGCGAGATCGAGAGGTTCTATGGACAGTTATACACTTCGGTCGCAAAGTCCGTTGACAGCTTGGCAGGAGATCCAAGAGCCAAGCTGTCCCGACATTATACCGAAGATATCCCGGACATCAGTCTGTACGAGATTAGGATGGCCCTGAAGCAGCTTAAGAACAACAAGGCGCCGGGTGAGGACGGAATCACTTCAGAGCTTCTGAGAGCGGGTGGAACACCGGTACTTAAAGTCCTCCAGAAGCTCTTTAACTCCGTCCTGTCCGAGGGCAAAACGCCTGAAGCATGGAGCAGGGGTGGGGTGGTGTTGTTCTTCAAAAAAGGTGACAACAGCCTATTGAAGAACTACAGACCCATCACACTTCTAAGCCATGTTTATAAGCTGTTTTCAAGGGTTATCACGAACCGTCTCGAGCACAGGCTTGATGACTTCCAGCCTCCCGAACAAGCCGGTTTCCGAAGAGGCTTTAGTACCATAGACCACATCCATACGCTGCGGCAAGTTATACAGAAGACCGAGGAGTATAACTTGCCATTATGCTTAGCGTTTGTGGACTATGAGAAAGCCTTCGATTCGGTGGAAACATGGGCGGTACTTGAGTCACTCCAACGATGCCATATTGACTATCGGTACATCGAGGTGTTGAAGTGTTTGTATAATAACGCCACTATGTCGGTACGAGTACAGGAGCATAGCACGAAGCCGATTCCATTGAGAAGAGGCGTAAGACAGGGGGATGTAATCTCCCCGAAACTGTTTACCGCCGCAATGGAAGACGCCTTCAAGCTCCTGGAATGGCAAGGACTTGGCATCAACATCAACGGCGAATACATCACTCACCTTCGGTTTGCCGACGACATCGTAGTCATGGCAAAGTCGATGGAGGAACTCAGTATTATGCTCGAGGGCCTCGACCGAGTTTCACAACGGGTGGGCCTGAAAATGAACATGGACAAGACGAAAATTATGTCAAATGTCCATGTTCAGCCCACCCCAGTCTCTGTTGGAAGCTCGGTACTCGAAGTTGTTGACTCATATATCTACCTAGGACAAGTAATCCAATTAGGTAGGTCCAACTTCGAGAAAGAGGTCAACCGCCGAATCCAACTCGGCTGGGCAGCGTTCGGGAAACTACGCAATGTCTTTTCGTCCGACATACCTCAGTGCCTCAAGACGAAAGTCTTCAACCAATGTGTGTTACCAGTGATGACTTACGGCACCGAAACGTGGTCTCTCACTATCGGCCTCATCTCAAAGCTCAAAGTCGCTCAACGAGCTATGGAGAGGGCTATGCTTGGTGTTTCTCTACGTGATCGAATCCGAAACGAGGAGATCCGTAGACGAACCAAAGTCACCGATATAGCCCACCGGATTAGCAAGTTGAAGTGGCAATGGGCAGGCCATATTGCTCGCAGATAGGGCTGCCATCCGTCCGGGTTTCCCCGGATTTGTCCTCGTTTGGAGGGCGTCCGGGGGCCGTCCGGGCGGGGTTTCAAGAAGTGTCCGGGGAAAACCCGGACACTTTTCATGTAAGGAAGCCCCTCATTGAATTTAAGTATGTGTTAATAATAAATGGATTACAAATTAGGTATTATTTTGTTTAAAAAAAATCGTACTCGTTCGGGGAAAAATGCGTTTTACGCTAAATGTCCGGGTTTTTTTTTATTTTTGTCCGGGTTTGGTGAAATTCGAGATGGCAGCCCTACTCGCAGAGCAGATGGCAGATGGGGCCGAAAAGTGCTGGAGTGGAGACCACGGACTAGCAAGCGCAGCGTAGGACGTCCACCAACGAAGTGGACAGACGACCTTATAAAAGCCGCCGGAAGACGCTGGATGCAGATCGCTTCCAACAGGTATCTGTGGAGATCAAAGGGGGATGCCTATGTTCAGCAGTGGACGTCCTATGGCTGAGATGATGATGATGATGATGATGAAACTGCATAAACGCGTCATTCACTTTTCGCTGCGCGATGCCGACTACAAGCAAAAGCAGGATCGACTCATCGACTGACCGCCGACAACTCGCGCGCGAAATACAAATTGTAAGTACTCAACGCACCGTAATCAAAACATAATTTAATTTAAAAAGACTTATCTGAATATTTTTTGTACGTGTTTATGCTATCTAAATGCTAAACAAACCTTTAATATTTTGTCGTACGAAATAGTTCGTGCCTAATAAGAGTATTATTCAAATTCATTGAATGTTTAACATTCTAAATAGACACTAAAATACTTAGATATGAAAAGCAAAGTTACTAAAACCGTTCCCTCTCAGAAAACTACAAAGGCAAAATATACTAATGCGCCATGCTCATCAATTCTTACGTAAAGCAAATTTACTTGACTACATATCAACTCGTATTTACTGTTGGCAAAAAATACTAAAGCGACACCAATGACTAAAACTACAATATTTTGAGTTACTGAACAAAGTTAAAGTGGCTGATGTCAGTATAGAAAAATACTAAATTAACAACGACAAAAAAATAATCATAACTTGCATTACGTAAGTATTTGTTATAAAATGAAAATATAGAGAAATACCATACTTTTGCAGTGCTTAAACGCCAAAAAAGTGTTTGGATTGTTACGATAATTCGACTAATCGACGCAGCAAAAAAAAACGAATCCAACGATATATATAACTCATTTTGGCCAAAATGGCGCTTAAGTAGTATTGGCTTTCCGGTGACGATATATTTTTATAATTATAAGAAATGGCAATATTTATTGCAAAATTATATTTGCTATTTCATAGGACAGTTGTAATAAAATAGTTTTGATAACAGCAAGTATAAAACCAACTGCAGTTTTGCTAAATATCATTCTCTCTTTAGTAGTTGAAGCAGTATCCAATATACTCACTACAATGTCTGCCAAAGCTATCCTCATCCTCTGCGCTCAAGCTCTCTTGGTCCAGGTAAAGATCTTAACTTATATTATATTTACGAAAGCCGGTTTCTGTAAACAAATAAATGGGTTCCTAAATAGATAGTCCCAATAGGAGCCTGAGAAAGAATTCAGGTTACTTTTTACCTGGTTGTAGAAAGTGGTCCTCCCGGGACGTGGGTAGAGCTTGTATAAAATATATTTGCTGAATAAGACCAGTCTCAGTCAATTTTTGTTGGGACATCAGGCTAGCTCTCGTAAACACACAAGGCATATTTTTTTCACAAAACTATCGTACTAAGGGTTCCAATTAATTTACGTATAATAATTTTGCTATAACTGAATAGCTTACAATCAAAAGAGACGTGATATTTTGTAAAAGAACGATTTTGAAACATAAATATTGCCACAGATTTCACAACGCACACTTTACATTGTAATATTGATAATTGTATTGTTCTCGAAGCCGAAAATCGATCTCAGTGGCGTGCACTTGGAAAGGCCTATGTCCAGCAGTGGACTGCGATAGGCTGATGATGATGATGATGATGATGTATTGTTCTCTTCCAGTCTGCATTCAGCTACTGCATCTCCGGCAACAACTACGGTGCTGGTCTATCAGGACTATCAGGTTACAGTCTGGGATCCCCGGCTCTAGTTGCAGGAGGCAGTGGCCTGGATTGTGGAGCCGGCCTCGGGTACGGAGCTGGACTCGGCTACAACCCTGCTGGAGGCTACGGCGGCCTAGCCATCGAAATCATCCCCACCAGTGGCGGAGCTCTGCCTGTCTCCAGCGTGTCCTCTATCGCTCCCAGCGGCCTCTCCATAAACTCAGAGAATGTGTTTGATGGTGCTCTGTCCGTGGCTGGTGAGCTGCCGTTCGTGAGTGCTGTGGCTTTGGAGGGCGTGCTGGCAAGCGGCGGTGCTGGCGCCGTCAGCTACAGCTGTGGTAACGGTGTTACTGCTATTGAGAGCATCGCTCCTGTTGGTGCCTATGGTGGTGCAGGTGCCTATGGCGCTGTGTCTGCCTCAGGACTTGCTGCTGGCTATGGACTTGGTGGTAATCAAGGTCTTGGATATGGTGCTGGTGCTATCGCTCCCGGTCTAGCCTATGGTGGAAACAGTGGTTGCGGATGTGGATGCGGTCAACACTAATCTATTATGCAGAGATATACCATCAGAATATAAAAATAAAGTTTTAGGAAATATTTTGTTGTTTCTCATTTCCGTGACCGACATAGTTTCCAGAGGTAAATACAAGATATCGTAAAAAATATCTTGATTAAAAGGTTCTAAAGACAGTTAAATCAAAGTTTTTAGTCCGGCTTATACCGGCCCAAATTCCTGATCATTGTAGGTAATTTGCCCACTTCCATTAATCTCCATACTGATTCGTGAGCTCGAAACTGGGCCGACTAAAAGTTGGCAATGTGCGGGTACTCTCATAGTGATTAAAAGTAGTTCATTATTTCTACATCTAAGAATATTTGAGTAGCTATGTAGCACAAAAAATGCAATGTCATTTAGTTTAATGTTTTATTTTCATAACAGAGTAACTACGTCACTCTTAATGTCAAAAATTAGATGGTTTTCAGTACAAGTAAGTGTTGTAGGGGGTGTTGCAGCCGCAAGCGCATTGTCCGGAGATAGACACGGCACCAGCAGCGGGCACAGCACCGCCAAAGCTCACAGCGCCCATGATGGGCACCTGTCCATACAGAGCGGTGTTACCGGCGACTGGCAGCTCACCAGCGACCGCCACGTTGCCTTCACCGGCGCCGCCGTACGCGGCGACTCCAGACCCGTAACCGGCAGCGCCAGGGTAGGCGAGTCCGTCATAACCCAAACCAGAAGCCAATCCGTAGGAACCAGCCAGACCAGCACCGTAGCCAAGGCCTGAGCCAAGACCGTAGGCGCAGGGAGCGGCGGTGGAGAGAGTGGCGGGGGCGATGGCGGCGGTAGGTGCGTACGCGCCGATGCACTGGCTGAACACATTCTGTAAGGCAACATATCATTTAAGTTTATTTATTTAACATTCAATCATAAAATGAGAAATTCTGCTTCAGCACACTTGGGTCGCAATGCACCAAAACAGGAATATTGATTTTACTCACCTGGACCAAGCAAGCTTGGATGCAGAGCAGCAGAACAGTGAAGGACGACATGTTTATGTTTATTCAACAATAAGCTGAAAACAGAATAATAATTCAAGATTCAATACACTTTATATACTATAGACATTTTGTTCTTATCAGCATTAAAGAAAGTCATTTCATCATAAACGTCTTTGACAAAACATGTCTTGATAAAAGTTGTTTAATTAAGTTACAAAATAAGTAGGCTTATCGTGAATTATTTTACAAATAATTGCCTACCAACTAATTCTTGGAAAATTGCTTTACAGCATAGTATATATGCTTTGGAAGTTTGTAGGGAAATCATTCTACTTTCATCGTTTCCAATAGAAACATTCTAAGTTCATTCAAAATGGCAGCTAAAGCTATTCTTGTCCTTTGTGCTCAGGCACTTTTGGTTCAGGTGAGACATTTCAGCTTTTTTTTTCAAAGTTTTATTGCTTCAAGTGAAATGTTCACTTGCCATCTTACCAAAATATCTAAAGTCTCCGTATACAACTTTAATGACCCATAAAAATATAAATTCTAAATTCTGAATCAGTCATATAATATTTTGCTTACGCAAGTTCAAAAACATTCGCTTTGTTTACTTTACCCACAATTTCATTCATCACTTTTTCTCTACCTATGTAGTTCATTTAAATGGTTCTTACTTAACAATTGTATCTTTTCAGACTGCATTCAGCCAATGCGCCGGCCGCTTCGGTATCGACGGACCAGGTTTCTCTCCATTTGGATACGCCGGTTCCATGGCACCTGCCTTCTCTGGCCTTTCATACGACGGCCTAGCTTACCCTGGAGCTGGATCAAGATTTGGTTATGATGGCCTTTACGCCCCTGCTATGGATTTCACGGCTACTAGTGGTGGTGCTTTGCCAGTTACCAGTTCTTCTTCCTTTGCTCCTATCGGCATCTCTGTCATGTCAGAGAATATATACGATGGTACTCTGAACGTGGTTGGCGAGCTGCCGTTTGTGGGTACTACTGGTGTGGAAGGTACCCTGCCTACTGCTGGTACTGGGGCTATCAACCATGGCTGCGGTAATGGACTTAATGCTATGGTGAGTTTTTTGAACAGTCGTTTGTTTATTTGCCTGACTATCTATTTTAGGTTTCGATTTAAGAAGTGAAACTTAGTTATCCTCGCCAATATTTTCTGATTGCTTAAAATAAAGAGCCTGAGAATTTCGACTATTTTAGCTGAGCTACTAAATATCCTTGGAAAAATAGAATATTATAATAAATCATACCTTCTCTCTGCAGTCTGCTCTCAGCGGTACCTCAACTCCTGCCTCCGTAGCCTCAGCTGGACCCATCTACGATGGTCTCTACACCCCTGCCTCCACCTACGGAACCAACGCCTTCGCCTACGACAGACTGATGGCCCCAGGATTCGGACCTGCCACTTCATACAATGACGTTTTCTTGGGAGGAAGAGGCCTTGCCTACGATGGTGTTAACTATGCTTCTGCCGTCGATGGAATCGAGTTCACTCCTACCTCAGGCGGTGCCCTCCCAGTCTCTAGCGCCTCTGCTATCCCCCCCACTGGCATCGCTGTAACATCTGACAATGCCTACGAAGGTGCTTTGACCGCGGCTGGTGAGCTGCCGTTCGTGGGTACTGTGGCTATGGAAGGTGTGGTGCCTTCTGCCGGTGCTGGCGCCGTCAACCACGCCTGCGGTAATGGCAGAAACGCCATGATCAGCGAGACTACTGGTTTCGGTGCTGCTGGTGCTTATGGTGCTGGCTTGGGAGCCTTCAGCCCTGCTGCTGGTTTTGGACCTGCTGCCTACGGAGCCGGATTCGGTTCAGGTCTTGGTCTCCGCAGCGGTTTCGCTGGCAGAGGATGTGGCTGCCGCAACTAAGAAATTGTTGGATTTTGATTAAATTTTTGTTTTATTAAATACAGTAAATGCGAAGGAAATTTTGTCTGTCTGTCCAATTTGCATGCGAAAAGTGGTTCCCTCGGAAACTGAGAGGAACCACCGTAGCAGCTTGTAATCTATGAACAATTGCGTTTAAAGTACTACTACTGTAATTGAAGAAATTGATGAATATTTATTAGTACGAGTAAATATAAAATTACGGATAATTCATACTTTTGGACCACGGAATCCAATTAAAAGCCAAATATGCTGTTAAGTACTGGCTGTATTTTTAAGTTACCTTTAATAAGTTTATGAAAAGGAATCGAAGAAGAAACTGTCTTTTAGAAAGATTTAAGGAGTAAAAAAAACTTTGGTTACAATTGGTCTATCTAAAAGTCCTAGGAAATAAGAATAGTAGATAAGGGAGTACACAGGAATATTCATCATCAGCCTATCGCAGTCCACTGCTGGACATAGGCCTCTCCAAGTGCACGCCACTGAGATCGATTTTCGGCTTCTCGCATCCAGCTCCTGCCAGCCGTCTTGCGCAAGTCATCACTCCACCGTGCCTGAGGACGTCCTACACTACGTTTACCGAGGCGTGGTCTCCACTCTAGAACTCGTTTACCCCAACGGTTATCGGTTCTTCGGCTAATATGGCCAGCCCACTGCCACTTCAGCTTGCTGATTCGGTGGGCTATGTCGATGACCTTGGTTCTCTGACGGATTACCTCATTTCTGATGCGATCCCTCAGAGAAATGCCGAGCATAGCCCTTTCCATAGCCCGCTGAGCGACTTTAAACTTGTGAACCAGCCGTACCGACAGTGTCCACGTTTCGGCTCCGTAAGTCATGACAGGTAGGACGCACTGATTGAAGACTTTTGTCTTTAGGCACTGTGGGATCGACGATGTTAGGACTCGACGTAGCTTCCCAAATGCAGCCCAACCCAACTGAATTCTCCTATTCACCTCGTCCTCAAAGTTGTTTCTACCTAACTGCAATGTCTGCCCGAGGTATACATATTTCCGAACAACTTCGAGAACGGCGCCGTGTATCGCAATCGGTTCCGGTAGAACATGTTCATTAAACATGACCTTGGTTTTGTCCAAGTTCATCCGTAGGCCGATGCGTAGAGAAGATTCAGCCAGGTCGTTCAGCATCTGTTGTAGGTCCTGCAGCGTTTCCGCCATGATGACGATATCGTCAGCAAATCGCAAGTGAGAGATGTGTTCGCCATTGATGTTGATGCCGCGTCCTTTCCAGTTCAGCGTCTTGAACATATCCTCCATTGCATTAGTGAATAGTTTCGGGGAAATAACATCCCCTTGTCTCACTCCTCGATGCCTTGTTTGTTTGCTGATTCTGTACTTGGACGGACATTGTAGCGGCTTCGTAGAGACATCTCATCACTTGGATGTATCGCCAATCTACTTGACAACGCTGCAGGGACTCCAGAACAGACCAGATTTCAACCGAGTCAAAGGCCTTCTCATAGTCCACAAATGCTAGACACAGGGGCTGATTATACTCTTCGGTCTTCTGTATAATCTGCCGCACTGTGTGGATGTGGTCTATGGTGCCGTATCCGCTCCGAAACCCAGCCTGCTCCGGTGGTTGGAATTCGTCGAGTCTTCGCGCAAGTCGGTTCGTGATCACTCTTGAGAACAGCTTATAGACGTGGCTTAGGAGGGAAATGGGTCGATAGTTCTTCAGCTGGGTTTTGTCTCCCTTTTTGAAGAACAGGACGCAGGAATATTACATAAGGGTATTAAGTAAAGTTATACGTGTAGGCAGAACTTATAAGAAAGTTCATAAAAATGAGCGAATATACATAAAAGTATTTATGAAGTGTTGAAAAAGTACATAAAGGAATTACATAAGGACGTACGCAGGGAGAGTACTTAAAGGATTTATACAATGTAAGTGAAAACAAAAGAAAGTACATAGGGAGAGTATATAATAAGGGAGTACATAATTATGGAAATAAATAGGAAGAGTTTTATAAGAGAGTACATAACAAAAGACATGAGTAAATAAGGATAGGGAGAGTTGGTATGCCGACAGGGCCCACTACGGTAGATTCACCACTAACTTCGCATACAAATATTTTGTTTAGATAATAAAGATCGCAAGGAGAGCCTTCTCATTTCGGGTATGAAAATACTTCTTTACTTTAGAAAATGATAAAAAAATAACTTTTGCCTAAAGCGTCTTACGGCCAGTTTCTTCATCAAAAGTAAAAGTTAAAGTAATGTCTAAAGTAAAAGTAACGGTCAAATTCGTTTTTTCAAGGCAATTTAACCGTTACTTTTACTTTAGACATTACTTTGACTTTTACTTTGGCTTTAACTTTTGATGAAGAAACTGGCTGTTAGTCGCCACGTTGTCATTTTTTAATTAACAATTCTAAACGCTTGAATGATCGAAACAAATCTAATAAAATCTACTAAGTAATACATATTTAATTATAATAAAAACTACAAACACCTATATACGTAGGCGCAGACGTTTGCACATCGTCATAATATCTCAATTTGTCGATTTTCTTGCATAGATTTTCATCATCACAAAGTTAAAGTCTAATCATTTATTTCATCTGGCATTTTACAAGCACTTGTGACCGTCAAAAATATAAACTAAGTTTGATTCTTGTTGCCCATTCCAAAAGTAGCTTCCTATGGAGAAGAACGGGCAAGAAACTATATGGTTACTCTTTTTAAAAATAAAAGTAAAGCAAAAGTGGAAGAGTATGTTCCATAAGCCAAATTTGACAGATTCGGGTAGGTTGATCTGCTGGTGGCTGTACACCAAGGGATATACGGGCGAAAAAAAAGAAACCTCGGCAGTTAGGACTTAACTTTTTTTATGCGAAGCTGGAACATTTTACATTTGGATTTTGAATATTTTACACTTAGATCAAGGTTTAAATTATATCATCATCCTCCTACTCTTATCCCAATTTATTTATGACTTCCTTTTCAATACTCAACTGTCTAACGTAATCTCATAGGTGAATAAAACAAAATAATTTGCTCAAATCATAATCGTTTATTGTCGTAATCATAATCGTTATCCTCATGACTGTAATTTTGTTCAGCAGTACACGGGAGTAGCGAGAGGAGCGCCGCAGCCACACGCGCACTGTCCGGAGATGGACACGGAACCAGCAGCAGCCACAGGACCGCTGAAGCTCACAGCGCCCATGATGGGCACCTGTCCATACAGAGCTGTGTTACCGGCGACTGGCAGCTCACCAGCGACCGCCACGTTGCCTTCACCGGCGCCGCCGTACGCGGCCACTCCAGAGCCGTAACCGGCAGCGCCAGAAGCCAATCCGAAGGGGCCGGCCAGACCAGCACCAGCCAAGCCAGCGCCAGGGTAGGCGAGCCCAGCTATTCCAGTACCGTAGCCAAGGCCGGAGCCGCAGGGAGCGGCAGTGGAGAGAGCGGCGGGGGCGATGATGGTGGCAGGTGCGTACGCGCCGAGACACTGGCTGAATACGTTCTGCACAAAAAAGAAAATCCATTGAAATAAAAAACGGAGCTACAGCATCAGATAGAACAGTAAAATCAAAAGAATAGTTGACAATTCAAGAAAACAATTAATTTCACTCACCTGGACCAAGCAAGCTTGGATGCAGAGCAACAGAAAAGTGAAGGAAGACATGTTTCAAGTGTGTTCAACGGAAGCTGAAGACTGAATGATGAACTGAAAATGTTGGCACATTTTATACTCAACGCCCAAAGAATGACAACACTTGATAGGCTTATATTTTGAAATTTGAAAAACGTGACTGAAAATACACACACGCGTTGCTTTGTTAGTTAATAGTAGGCTGATGATTGCACAAGTTTTTGATTAATAATAATAATACAACCTAAATATTTTTCTTGGAAATTGATAAGAAATTGGAGTATAAAACCAACAGCACCAACACTGAATATCATTCTTGTGTCAGCACTCGAAGCAAACTATCATGTCTGTCAAGGCTATCCTCATCCTCTGCGCCCAGGCGCTCCTGCTCAAGGTAAGACATTTTACTTGGATTTGGTTTCTCTTAGACAGTCTTATAATTGCAAAATCTAACACATAATTTTGTTCAATTTCCAGTCGGTGGTGGGTCAGTGCACCAGCCGCGCTGCCGTCGCTGACGCCTCTGCACTTGCTGCCCCTTGCGGCCTGGCCGCTCCTGCTTGGGCTTACGATGGACTCGCCTACTCTGGTGCTGGCTTGGCAGGCAGAGGTCTGGCTTACAACGGACTGAACGCTGGCCTTGCAGGCAGAGGCCTGGCTTACGATGCAATCTACGCCCCCGCCATGGAGTTCAGCCCCACCAGTGGCGGCGCTCTGCCTGTCTCCAGCGCCTCCGCCATCGCTCCCGTCGGTATCTCCGTAGTGTCCGACAACGTGTATGAGGGTGTTCTGTCCGCGGCTGGTGAGCTGCCGTTCGTGGGTACTGTGGCTATGGAAGGTGTGGTGCCTTCTGCCGGTGCTGGCGCCGTCAACCACGCCTGCGGTAATGGCAGAAACGCCATGATCAGCGAGACAACTGGCTTCGGTGCTGCTGGAGCTTATGGTGCTGGCTTGGGAGCCATCAGCCCTGCTGCTGGTTTTGGAGCTGCTGCCTATGGAGCTGGAATTGGTTCAGGTCTCGGTCTCCGCAGTGGTATTGCTGGCAGAGGTTGTGGCTGCTGGAACTAAGAACTGATTTGGAACTCAAAACTAACGTCCTTATTCTGTTTATGAAATAAAGCGATGCAATTAACGTTTTGTCTTTTAATGAACTCCCTCATGTACTCTTTTATACTCCTCTTGAGTACTACTCTTATATGCTCCCCTATGTACTCCTCTTATATACTTTTCTTATGTACTCCATTTATGTGCTCCTCTTAAGTACTCTCTTATGTACTCCTCTTATATACTTTCTAATGTACTCTCTTATTTACTCCTCTTATGTACTCCTCTCTTACGAACTCTCTTATTTATGTACTCTGTTATAAACTCATCTTATATACTCCTGTTATGGACTCTCTTATACATATACTCTCTTATGTACTCGCTTATATACTCCTCTTAAATACTCCTCTTATGTACTTCTCTTTTATACTCCCCTTATGTACTCCCCTTATGTACTTCTGTTATATACTCCTCTTATTTACTTATCTAGTGTACTCCTTTTATGTTCCCCTGTCATTAACCGACTTCCCAAAAAGGAGGAGGTTCTCAATTCGTCGGGATCTTTTTTTTTTTTTTTTTTTTTTTATTTTTTATGTATGTTCACCGATTACTCGGAGACGCCTGGACCGATTTGCAAAATTTTTTTTTTGTTTGATAGGGTTTACCTCCCAGGTGGTCCCATAGTCACCAGTTCAGGATCTGATGATGGAAACCCTGAGAAATCGAGGGCAACTTTCGAAAATTGTAGGCACACGTAGGGTAAAAACTTGACACTAAGGCGTATGTCTGATAACACTATGCAATGGTGAAGGTTTGGAGCTGACCTGATGATGAAGACCAGAGAAGGTCGAGGGAACTTGAACAATTAATCTGTAAACTACCTCGTGTTTGGGCTTATTTTGTTCGTATTGACGAGACCTTTGCAACAGTAAAGGTTTGAAGCTGACCTGATGATGGAGACCAGCGAAGGTCGAGGGAACTCGACAATTGAATATGTAAACTACTTCGTGTTTGGGCTTATATTGTTCGTATTGATGAGAACTTTCCACTTATGCGGATAGTGACAACTATGCTTGTCACTGAAAAGCTAAAAATAAAAAACTTTTTACAAAAAAATAAAACCGACTCCCAAAAACACTGAAAAGCAAAAAAAAAAACTATTCTTAGGTGCATCGGCCTAGAAGTCGGTGGCGAAATAAACTTAGTTACATCCATTCATTAGACACTGACTTCTAGGCCGATGCACCTAAGAATAGTTTTTTTTTTTGCTTTTCAGTGTTTTTGGGAGTCGGTTTTATTTTTTTGTAAAAAGTTTTTTTATACTCTATTATATACTCCTCTAATGTACTCCTCTTATGACCTCGTTTCAACACTAGAAACAGACATAATTCAACCGCATTCAAGTATCGGTAACACAAAGTGCACGGTTCATTTGTAGGCCTTTCTTTATATACCTACGAAATTATAATAGAATACCAGTTCACTTGTTACACCTAACGGACAGTACTTGTAAAATCAAAATTAATGATATTATTTAAATTAATGATTATTATTTATTTTATAAATTAATGATTAATTCACAGATACTTCTACATATTATATTCTCTTATGTCCACGGCCGATTTCGGCCACGGCGGCTGTTCTCATTTAAGGAGATCAGCCAGCTGCGCAGGACATATTATAGTGCACAAGCATTTGCGCAGACACAGGTGCACTCACTATTCCTTCACTCTCATAACCCGATGGGACGGCAATCCGACACGACCGGAAAGAAATCAGGCGCAGGACCGACATTTACGTGCTCTCCGATGCACGGGTGAATCAATCACCAACTTCCAGACTACGGGCTGCTTTGTGAAAGTTTAAGAAAACCCACATAGCGATTTCGGCCCGACCTGGGAATCGAACCCGAGACCTCGAGCACAGCAGCCGCGCTTGCGACCACTAGATCAACCATTCTCTTATGTACTCCTTTTATGAACTCATCTTACGTACTCCTCTTATGCACTCTCTTATGTACTTCTCTTATGAACCCACACGCGATGTGGCACGAGCCATATAAATAAACAAAGATCACGTTACTGCAGTTCATTGAAATCGCGCGATGAAATTATTGTGATTATTGCAATTAGTTCAGCGTAATATTTAATTATATAACGGCTAATAGAGTATGTATTTTATGTGAAAACCTTTGAAGACTTATCCAGGTCATTTTACTTATAAGCATAATAGTTTTTGGTCTATCTTTCACATATTTCTTCCATTTGCGTTGACTGATTGCATTTTCTGATAGGAAACTTTTCATAAAGGCAGCAGTTTTTTTTAATGTCCGACTGTTATTGGCCACAGGACGTGGTGTCCCGTCGCTTCCGCGGACAAGTGCCACAGGACCGCACAGTGACATAGTGCATAGTGAAGTGCTACTAACATAGTTTTAAGTTTTTATTTACTAACAATTTTGTATAACATATATATGCTAGTTTTTAAGGTATATAACGACCCGTATTTGCTTGACAGACGGTTTGTATTGCCCACACAATATCTTCACCACTATTGCATAACTGAATATTTCAAGTTATTAGTTAGAGTTGCAGCTTTCCGAAGCTGTGGGCAAAGATTTACGAGATAGGAAAATTGGTAAGTGGAATTACATTTTTTTATGTTCAATACTTTCGAAGTCGCGCTGGGTCAATCAATCAGTTAAGGATTAAAAAAAAAAAATTTGCTCAAATCATAATCGTTTATTGTTCACATGACAGAGCACCCACGAACGGCAGCACGAATTACTGCTTCAGCAGTATACAGGGGCAGCGAGAGGAGCGCCGCAGCCACACGCGCACTGTCCTGAGATGGACACAGCACCAGCGGCACCCACATCACCACCGAATCTCACAGCGCCCATGATGGGCACCTGTCCATACAGAGCGGTGTTACCGGCGACTGGCAGCTCACCAGCGACCGCCACGTTGCCTTCACCGGCGCCGCCGTACGCGGCGACTCCAGAGCCGTAACCGGCAGCGCCAGGGTAGGCGAGTCCGTCATAACCCAAACCAGAAGCCAATCCGAAGGGACCAGCCAGACCAGCACCAGCCAAGCCGTAAGGAGAAGCCAAACCAGAGGCCAGACCACAAGGAGCGGCTAATCCGTAAGGAGCTGCCAGGGCAGGAGCGGCCAGACCATAGGGACCAGCGTACGTGGCGTCAGCAACCGCCGCGCGGCTGGTGCACTGGCTGAACACAGACTGAAACAATAAAATTGTTGTGTTAAAAGACGTGTACTCAGATGTGACCTGTATCAAATAATAAAAAGTTCATAGTCAGGTAAATCCTAAACTATTATTGCACTGATTCTCACCTGTACCAAGCAAGCTTGGATGCAGAGGAACACGACAGCGAAGGGAGACATGTTTGATGTTTGTGTTCAACGAGGAGCTGAAGACTGAATGATGAACTGCATCCGTACCCGCGCTTTTATACTTGACACTTAATCGTTATCAGCTGACCTCACGTTTTTATTTTGTAACGTCAAAGAAATATTTAATAGGCTGTGTTAATTACTATTGTGTACAATTAATATCATGCTTATCAGCTTTCACAAGCTTTACATAAATAACACTTACCTTAATACTACTTAATTTTCTTTGAACTTAAAAGATAAGAAAATCGAGTATAAAACAAGCGTCAGGGACATTCCAACATCATTGTAGTGTCAGCCCTCGTAGCAAACTATCATGACTGTCAAGGCTATCCTCATCCTCTGCGCCCAGGCGCTCCTGTTCAAGGTAAGGGAATTTAATTGATTTTGTTTAATTATTTTTTCTCCTGCGACCATTTTCAAAGGTTTCTCATAATTTGACTTAATTTCCAGTCGGCGCTGGGTCAGTGCACCAGCCGCGCTGCAGTCGCTGACGCCTCTGCACTTGCTGCCCCTTGCGGCCTGGCCGCACCTGCTTGGGCTTACGATGGACTCGCCTACCCTGGTGCTGGCTTGGCAGGCAGAGGTCTGGCTTACAACGGACTGAACGCTGGCCTTGCTTACGATGCAATCTACGCCCCCGCCATGGAGTTCAGCCCCACCAGTGGCGGTGCTCTGCCTGTCTCCAGCGCCTCCGCCATCGCTCCCGTCGGTATCTCCGTAGTGTCCGACAACGTGTATGAGGGTGTTCTGTCCGCGGCTGGTGAGCTGCCGTTCGTGGGTACTGTGGCTATGGAAGGTGTGGTGCCTTCTGCCGGTGCTGGCGCCGTCAACCACGCCTGTGGTAATGGCAGAAACGCCATGATCAGCGAGACTACTGGTTTCGGTGCTGCTGGTGCTTATGGTGCTGGCTTGGGAGCCATCAGCCCTGCTGCTGGTTTTGGACCTGCTGCCTATGGAGCTGGAATTGGTTCAGGTCTTGGTCTCCGCAGTGGTATTGCTGGCAGAGGCTGTGGCTGTTGGAACTAAGAACTGATTTGGAACACAAAACTAACATTCTTATTCTGTCGATGAAATAAAACGATGCAATTAACCTGTTGTCTTTTAATGAACTCCAACAATTTTCAAACATAAGAAGTCTGTCTCTAGCTAACCTCCACCATCGAACATGGAGGCAAAATTGAGCGACAAAGAGAGTCGAATCAAGAGATTACTGGATTCATTATTAAGCGCGCCTACTGGCTGTGGGTGAATGGGAGTCGGGTCTATGGCATCTTGCACTTCCGTCCTCAAACACAGGCACCATGTTTGATGACACCACCTTCAGACTCGCCGTTTGCCTCCGACTAGGTGCTCCATGCTGCTCTCCTCATCGCTGCCACTGCGGGGAAGCTGTCAACAGTCTCGGTCACCACGGCCTGTCGTGCAGCCGGAGTGCCGGCCGCATACCACGACATGCCAACATAAACGACGTGATCCGCCGCCGTCTTGTTGCCGTCGGCGTGCCAGCCGTGCTCGAACCAAATGGCTTGACACGCGACGATGGCAAGAGACCAGACGGCATGTCGCTATTTCCGTGGAAGGTGGGTAGGACTTTAGTGTGGGACGCGACATGCGTCGACACTCTTGCGCCATCTCACCTTCCCGGAACTGCATGTTGTGCTGGCTCCGCCGCTGCACAAGCAGAGAACCTCAAGCGGCGCAAATATAGTGTGGCGTTTCCGAACGCCACTGCGCTGGCAACCCTAGTTTTATTATGTTTCATATAGAGGTTTTTTTGTCTATGGGACACATCTTTTTTCCAACGGGACATGAATAATTACTTTACACTAAACTATGTTATTATAAAGGCTTCGAGTGAACATTATTCCTCCGTAGCATTAATATCTCAAATCGTGATGATATATGTATCGATGACGACCCGTCAAATACATTGTTACATGTATTAATGACTTTCATTCGAAACTCCCTATGACGAACAAAGGGGACCCCTGAGTTCCCAAAATAGTAACCTTATAGGCAATTACATGTCTGAGCCGTTTGGGGTTAATACTCTAGGGCCGTGGGTTCCGAGCGCCCACCTTCTTGCCAGGGATATTTCCCAGCGCCTGGTTGACACTTCCCGGGACCCAAAGGCTGGCTTTTATTTCGCACAGAGGTGCCATCCAACGTGGCAATGCTGCCAGCCTTTTGGGTACATTGCCCAGTGACAGCGATGAGGAGCAATTTTTTGATGCACTGTATTAGTTTTAAGTTGTATATATACAACCTTATTTTTTGTTAATGCGAAACTTGATACACCTGTCTAGTATTTTTGTGTAAAGAATCTATTTACAAAATTTCACGACTGTATCATAAAAAAACACAAAGTTATAAGCTTGTAAAGTCAGCAAAAATTCAAGGTCACCGGGTCTTCCAGGGGGCTGAGGAGTTTTTTTGCACTTGCTACTAGTTGTTTACTGTTTCCTAATACTCGATATGACCTGCCGTGACCTGTGTTGTACTTAATGGCGGCGATGTCCAACTTTAAACTTTTTTAAATAGTTTTTGAAAAAAATATAACTTGGTGTAAAAACTATTGGAATCGATTCAGTTACTGATTCTGAACAAACTATATTCAGGTTTCGCATATACTAAAAATAACGTTGTATATATAAGTTTATTTTATTTTTTATTTTTTCAATTAATGTAAATATTTAGTTGAATTATAAATAAGGGATTACTTCATATGATATATAAATCATAAATGTGTGAACCGACTTCAAAAAATGCTAAAAGGGACAAAATATAACTTTTCTCATGGCTCTAGAAGTTGGTATGTGCAGATCTGTTGACTGTGTAATTTGCCTCCTTCGTTTAAGTTACAAACCTTCACGGTCTTAATAGACTCATCCTTTTATACACAGGAATATCGATTCTCTTGCGTGTGAACAATATACAAGAGTTGCTCTCGATTTCTCAGGGTTTCTATCATTAGATCTTGACTTGATGACAATGGGACCCAACTTCAACAATATTCTTTCGTATAAAAGATGATTTTTCAACTAGGTCCAGTTGTCTTCAAGAAATCGAGTTATAAAGACAAAAACGAAAACAGGTGATTTGAGAACCTCCTCCTTTTCTAAGTTGGTTGAAAAGAAGGAAACTTTCCAAATCAATCTACGTGTCGTCGAGTGAGCAGAAAATTATTTCCCACATGCATGTTAAAAAAAAAACGATACTAATTTTACATTATAGTTATACAGACCACACACGATGTGGCTCGAGTCTTGAATAAACAAAGATCATGTTACAGCAATGCATTGAAATGTAATGGTATTTAATGATATAACTGCTTATAGAGTATATATTTTATGAAGATTTACCTAGCTCATTTCTACTTACAAGCATAAGTTTTTGGCCTCATCATCATCATCATCATCTCAGCCATAGGACGTCCACTGCTGAACATAGGCCTCCCCCTTAGATCTCCACAGATACCTGTTGGAGGTGACCTGCATCCAGCGTCTTCCGGCGACCTTTATAAGGTCGTCTGTTCACCTTGTTGGTAAACGTCCTACGCTGCGCTTGCTAGTCCGTGGTCTCCACTCCAGCACTTTTCGACCCCATCGGCCATCCGCTCTGCGAGCAATATGGCCAGCCCATTGCCACTTCAACTTGCTAATCCGGTGGGCTATATCGGTCAACGAGCTATGGAGAGGGCTATGCTCGGTGTTTCTCTACGTGATCGAATCCGAAATGAGGAGATCCGTAGACGAACTAAAGTTTTTGGTCTATCTTTTACATATTTCTTCTATTTGCGTTGACTGATAGCATTTCCTGATAGTATGCTTTTGATAAAGGCAGCGATTTCGTTAAATGTCCTACTATTATGAAAAATAACACAGGTTTAACATCAGAAGTCTAGCCTATTCCTAAAGAAAAGGCTACGCTATTTGAACGATCGGTTGGGGCTGAAAACCAGTACCGGGACTTTGCCTCGCAAGGGGTTATGAAATTTTTGCTATTCAAGGGCTGTTTTACATAGATGTATCTCGTATTTGCAATTTTGATTTGGCTTGAATTTTTTGTGCTATGTACCTATGCTTCTATTCTTCACTTTCTTTCTTCTTTCTCTATGCTCAGTGAAACAAAATATTGTCTATAATGTCATTATGAAAGCAGAATAATTCGACAGACAGGACGTTTATTTTACGGTTGAGACTGTGTTTGCATAGTTGAATAGTTAAACTTATGTTGCAGCTGTCCACTCACGATCCGATGCAGTTGGCATAGTTTACAAGACATAAAAAAATTACTGATGCATTACAGTTTTTTCATAAGTTATGTGCAAAGCTTTCAGACCTGCGATGGGTTAAACGGTTAGTCAAAAAATAAAAAAGAAAAATTTGCTCAAATCATATTTATTGTCCACATGACAGAAATTTTGTTCAGCAGTACACGGGAGTAGCGAGAGGAGCGCCGCAGCCGCACGCGCACTGTCCGGCGATGGACACGGAACCAGCAGCAGCCACAGGACCGCTGAAGCTCACAGCGCCCATGATGGGCACCTGTCCATACAGAGCGGTGTTACCGGCGACTGGCAGCTCACCAGCGACCGCCACGTTGCCTTCACCGGCGCCGCCGTACGCGGCGACTCCAGAGCCGTAACCGACAGCGCCAGGGTAGGCGAGTCCGTCATAACCCAAACCAGAAGCCAATCCGAAGGGACCAGCCAGACCAGCACCAGCCAAGCCAGCGGCAGGGTAGGCGAGCCCAGCTAGTCCAGCGCCGTATCCAAGGCCGGAGCCGCAGGAAGCGGCGGTGGAGAGAGCGGCGGGGGTGATGATGGTGGCAGGTGCGTACGCACCGAGACACTGGCTGAACACATTCTGTACGAACAAGAAAATCCATTGAAATAAAAAATGGAGCTATAGCGTCAGACAGAGCAGTATAATCAGTAGAATAGTTGACAATTCAAGAAAAGAATGAATTTCACTCACCTGGACCAAGCAAGCTTGGATGCAGAGCAACAGAACAGTGAAGGAAGACATGTTTCAAGTGTGTTCAACGGAAGCTGAAGACTGAATGATGAACTGAAAATATTGACACATTTTATACCCAATTCCTAAACAATGAAAACGCTTGATAGGCCTACATTTCGAAATTTGAAAAACGTGACTGAAAATACATTTTTTTATACTTTATAAGCATGTATGTAGTAGGCTTATCATTCTTGCATAAGCTTTTCATAAGTTCCACTTACCTAAAAATACTGTTTCATTTTTATTTGAATTTTATAGATAAGAAAATGGAGTATATAACCAACGGCAGCAAGACTGAAAATCATTCTTGTGTCAGCACTCGAAGCAAACTATCATGTCTGTCAAGGCTATCCTCCTCCTCTGCGCCCAGGCGCTCCTGCTCAAGGTAAAACATTTTACTTTGATTTAGTTAACTTTTGACTTTCCTATATTTGCTGCAGCTAACACATAACTCTTTATAATTTTCAGTCGGCGGTGGGTCAGTGCACCAGCCGCGCTGCAGTCGCTGACGCCTCTGCACTTGTTGCCCCTTGCGACCTGGCCGCTCCTGCTTGGGCTTACGATGGACTCGCCTACCCTGGTGTTGGCTTGGCAGGTAGAGGTCTGGCTTACAACGGACTGAACGCTGGCCTTGCAGGCAGAGGCCTGGCTTACGATGCAATCTACGCCCCCGCCATGGAGTTCAGCCCCACCAGTGGCGGCGCTCTGCCTGTCTCCAGCGCCTCCGCCATCGCTCCCGTCGGTATCTCCGTAGTGTCCGACAACGTGTATGAGGGTGTTCTGTCCGCGGCTGGTGAGCTGCCGTTCGTGGGTACTGTGGCTATGGAAGGTGTGGTGCCTTCTGCCGGTGCTGGCGCCGTCAACCACGCCTGCGGTAATGGCAGAAACGCCATGATCAGCGAGACTACTGGTTTCGGTGCTGCTGGTGCTTATGGTGCTGGCTTGGGAGCCATCAGCCCTGCTGCTGGTTTTGGACCTGCTGCCTATGGAGCTGGAATTGGTTCAGGTCTCAGTCTCCGCAGTAGTATTGCTGGCAGAGGCTGTGGCTGCCGCAACTAAGAACTTAGATGACAAATACTATACTGCGAAAACAATAAAATATTCACGCAAACGAAAAATGCTTATCTATTATTTTCTACTATTCCCACATGTAGTTAAAGAATTGACAATCCAGAGAAACTAGTCTAATGTTTCTAGAATAAATGTTATTACTTACAAGTCCTGCTTAAAATTTAATTTTATGAAGATACACGTCGTGTAATGTTATGTACGACAGTGAGACGTTACTAACAAAGATCACGTTACTGCAACTTATTCATCGTTCAGTACGATGTTATTATTTGCTGTTTGTGATTGAATAAAAAAAATAAAACCGACTCCCAAAAACATTGAAAAGTTCTCATCAATACGAACAATATAAGCCCAAACACGAAGTAGTTTACATATTCAATTGTCGAGTTCCCTCGACCTTCGCTGGTCTCCATCATCTGCGGTTAATTCTAAACGGTTTTAACAACTACGTATTTAAAACAATAATTACTGATGATAAATACGGGTTATATAAAAGGATTTACTTATAACCATAGAAAGAGAACACTTCGTTTTCTCCGACATGCATTGTAACTAACTACTTATTAGTACTTTCTGCAGTGTGATTCTATAAGACTTCACTCTAAACTTCGCATCTGAATCCGCCGTGAGTTACTACACTAGCGCTACTCTTGCGAGCGTGTTTGCGAGTTGAACTAAATTAAACTCGAGATTTTGACAGACAAATTTGTATGAGATGACTTTTAGAACGTTTTGAACCGAATGCGAAGTGAGAGTGAATAGCGAAGTGAAATGCCAAGTGAAATGCGAGTTGTTGTCTGAATTTAATAGAATCGACGTACTATTCTGCAATCTTAGAGTGCACACTGCATACTTTTAGTCGGCCGATCGCTTGTTTGGGTTCATAAATCAATATGAAGATAAATTAAAGTGCTCACATAGCAACAAGAACCGTTCACTTGCCAAAGTCCAAAGGTCCAGTTTACAAAAAGCTTGGTCATGACTGTCAGATAGTGATTTTCTCTAATACAAGTACCTTCTGCAATAGCCGAAAAGCTTAAGATAAAGTCAACGCCATAAATAGTTGGATATAGGCTATTATTAATAAGGGTATTATGCGAGTTGAAATAAATGTTGCTTTGACTAATAATAGTAACAATACCAAATACATACATCAAATCATTTATTTTAGAGTAAGTTGTAACATTGTCTAGTAGAGGTAAGTGTTGTAGGGGGTGTTGCAGCCGCAAGCACATTGGCCAGCGATAGACACGGCACCAGCAGCAGCCACATCACCTCCGAAGCCCACAGAGCCCATGATGGGCACCTGTCCATACAGAGCGGTGTTACCGGCGACTGGCAGCTCACCAGCGACCGCCACGTTGCCTTCACCGGCGCCGCCGTACGCGGCGACTCCAGAGCCGTAACCGGCAGCGCCAGGGTAGGCGAGTCCGTTATAACCCAAACCAGAAGCCAATCCGAAGGGGCCAGCCAGACCAGCACCAGCCAAGCCGAAAGGAGAAGCCAAACCAGAGGCCAGACCACAAGGAGCGGCTAATCCGTAAGGAGCTGCCAGGGCAGGAGCGGCCAGACCATAGGGACCAGCGTATGTGGCGTCAGCAACCGCCGCGCGGCTAGTGCACTGGCTGAACACGGACTGGAACAATGAAATAATATATTAGACTATGTGTACTCAAACCCGATGAAATTAAAGAGTCCTGACTCTTACAAGAGGAGCAAAATAGAGGTAAAGGTAACTCAAAATTATATTGCACTATTTCTCACCTGGACCAAGCAAGCTTGGATGCAGAGGAGCACGACAGCGAAGGGAGACATGTTCGATGTTTGTGTTCAACGAGTAGCTGAAGACTGAGTGATGAACTGCATCTGTACCAGCGCTTTTATACTGGACGCTTAATCGTTATCAGCTAACCACACGTTTTTATTTTGTAACTTCAAAGAAATATTTAATAGGCTGTGTTAATTACTATTGTGTACAAATTAATATCATGCTTATCAGCTTTCACAAGCTTTACATAAATAACACTTACCTTAATACTACTTAATTTTCTTTGAACTTGAAAGATAAGAAAATCGAGTATAAAACAAGCGTCAGGGACATTCCAACATCATTGTAGTGTCAGCACTCGAAGCAAACTATTATGTCTGTCAAGGCTATCCTCATCCTCTGCGCCCAGGCGCTCCTGCTCAAGGTAAGACATTTTATTTTGATTTGGTTTGTCTTAGACAGTCTAATTCTAAAGCTAACTCATCATTTTGTTTAATTTCCAGTCGGCGGTGGGTCAGTGCACCAGCCGCGCTGCAGTCGCTGACGCCTCTGCAATTGCTGCCCCTTGCGGCCTGGCCGCTCCTGCTTGGGCTTACGATGGACTCGCCTACCTTGGTTCTGGCTTGGCAGGCACAGGTCTGGCTTACAACGGACTGAACGCTGGCCTTGCAGGCAGAGGCCTGGCTTACGATGCAATCTACGCCCCCGCCATGGAGTTCAGCCCCACCAGTGGCGGCGCTCTGCCTGTCTCCAGCGCCTCCGCCATCGCTCCCGTCGGTATTTCCGTAGTGTCCGACAACGTGTATGAGGGTGTTCTGTCCGCGGCTGGTGAGCTGCCGTTCGTCGGTACTGTGGCTATGGAAGGTGTCGTGCCTTCTGCCGGTGCTGGCGCCGTCAACCACGCCTGCGGTAATGGCAGAAACGCCATGATCAGCGAGACTACTGGTTTCGGTGCTGCTGGTACTTATGGTGCTGGCTTGGGAGCCATCAGCCCTGCTGCTGGTTTTGGAGCTGCTGCCTATGGAGCTGGAATTGGTTCAGGTCTCGGTCTCCGCAGTGGTATTGCTGGCAGAGGCTGTGGCTGCTGGAACTAAGAACTTGTTGGGAACACACAACGGATGTTTTTAATCTTGAGACGAAATAAATTACCGTGTATATAATATGTTGCTTCTTACTCCTAGAATTTTCAAACAAAAGTGTTTTTCTTTTTGGGTCAGTAGATATGTTGCAAACTGGCATAAATTCGCAAATCGGTGGTGATGTTGCCCCTGTTGCCACACACCCACATCCCGGTGACTTCACCTACCACCCGCGTACCTCGCCGCACCAGCTCTCAGCTACCTCGGTGGATGTGCCAACAACTTCGGCTATGGTTAGGTATTGAATTAGCTACTACTTATTTGACTGGTTGACTATAAATGGAATGCCATAAAGAAACAACTTTGACCTACATATAAAACCTAAAGTTATCAATATTATGATGAAAGGAATAAACACGACAACATGCTTCATATTGCTATTTCTTAACGTCGTCGTCATCATTTGAGCCGCAACATATGTGTCTTTTGCTGGTTGTACTTAAGTTCACCACTTATATTGGTCTTTGTCAACTTAACGTTTGTAGACGTAAATGTGTCCATGAACTTCTAACAAGGAAAGATCTGACACAGCGTTATCGTCGATGACATTAATATTTGACACGTCCGTCGTCACGTGTTGAGTTTGATTATATAACTTCGTACGTGCTCAAACGATGTTGCTTTATTTACATTAAGTGCTGATAGAAAATGAAGGTATAAGCAATAGCGGCTTAATGGGGGGTGGGTGGGCTTTCTGCCCCGTAACCAGATATCAAGGGGTGACAATGATTAAGGTTTTCTAGGATTAATCCTTATTCTGACAAACAAAAAATCTGCACACGTATATTTTTCTATAAGTATGTTAGGTTCTATCTTTCTAGCACATACTTTTGTTTAATTTATGGATACTTCCCAATTGGTATCAACTCTGATGGTGGAAGACCTGTAATTTTTAGGGGTATAAAATTAAGATATTCTCAAGAATTTTATAACCTGTCCATAAATGTTTTGCATTCCTGGAGCATGGTAATTCAGGGACTGTAATTTATTAGTATAAAGTGCTATGGTTTTGTGTATTATAAATTAATAAAATTCATAAAACAGAACCTCATGACAGAGAGTGCACGAAATAGAGTTATGGAGTGACACGTATTTTTTTTATAAAATGAAGATAAAAAGCACCTATACAAAGTTTTTTAAACTTTCGGATCATCTTTGCCGGAAAGAAGATATAAATAAGAACATGCTGTCCTAACCTATTGTTTTAAATTACCTTATTTAACTATTACTTAGTACGTTTAATTACATAATATATTGTATAGTGTTGAACTGTCAGTGGAGCTCGGTCGGCTGTTAAATGAGCGAGAGGAAAGATAAATAGACAGTATGAAGCCAACAGAGAACAATAAAACTGCTGGGCATGTTGTCCCCATACATTGTTTTAAGAATGTCGGTAAGATGTAAAATTGAGATTTTCATAAAAAGACACAAAAATGTATATCCTTCGTTATTTATTTATTTTATAGTTCAAGAAAATTCGTTTTGTTATTTCGACAAGTTTTTAGTTTCAGCAGCCACAGCCTCTGCCAGCAATACCACTGCGGAGACCGAGACGTTGTTGTTGTTGTTGTTGTTGTAGCTGTTTTAGTCACAGACTATTCGATCAGTCATAATTCAAGGTGACATCTTTAGTTGCGGCAGCCGCAGCCTCTGCCAGCAATACCGAGACCGAGACCTGAACCAATTCCAGCTCCATAGGCAGCAGCTCCAAAACCAGCAGCAGGGCTGATGGCTCCCAAGCCAGCACCATAAGCACCAGCAGCACCGAAACCAGTAGTCTCGCTGATCATGGCGTTTCTGCCATTACCACAGGCGTGGTTGACGGCGCCAGCACCGGCAGAAGGCACGACACCTTCCATAGCCACAGTACCCACGAACGGCAGCTCACCAGCCGCGGACAGAACACCTTCATACACGTTGTCGGACACTACGGAGATACCGACGGGAGCGATGGCGGAGGCGCTGGAGACAGGCAGAGAGCCGCCACTGGTGGGGCTGAACTTCATGGCGGGGTAGATTGCATCGTAAGCCAGGACTCTGCCTGCAAGGCCAGCGTTCAGTCCGTTGTAAGCCAGACCTCTGCCTGCCAAGCCAGCCCCAGGGTAGGCGAGTCCATCGTAAGCCCAAGCAGGAGCGGCCAGGCCGCATGGGGCAGCAAGTGCAGAGGCGTCATCGACTGCAGCGCGGCTGGTGCACTGACCCACTGCTGACTGGAAATTAAATAGAATTATGTGTTAGTTTCAGCAAATATAGGAAAGTCAAAAGTAAACCAAATCAAAATAAAATATGTTACCTTGAGCAGGAGCGCCTGGGCGCAGTGGATGAGGATAGCCTTGACAGACATGATAGTTTGCTTCGAGTGCTGACACTAGAATGGTTTTCAGCCTTGCTGCTGTTGGTTTTGTACTCCATATGCTTATCTATCAGGTTCCAGGAAAATTAAGTAGAATTTAAGTAAGTGTTATTATAAAGGCTGATAAGCATAAAAATAATTGTACACAATACTAATTTTAACAGCCTATAAAATATTTCTTTAAAGTTATGAAATGGGATCGTGTAGTTAGCTGATAACGATTAAGTGTCAAGTATTAAAGCGCGGGTACGGATGCAGTTCATCATTCAGTCTTCAGCTCCTCGTTGAACACAAACATCAAACATGTCTCCCTTCGCTGTCGTATTCCTCTGCATCCAAGCTTGCTTGGTACAGGTGAGAATCAGTGCAATAATAGTTCAGGATTTACCTGACTATGAACTTTTTATTATTTGATACAGGTCAGATCTGAGTACACGTCTTTTAACACAACAATTTTATTGTTCCAGTCTGTGTTCAGCCAGTGCACCAGCCGCGCGGCGGTTGCTGACGCCACGTACGCTAGTCCCTATGGTCTGTCCGCTCCTGCCCTGGCAGCTCCTTACGGATTAGCCGCTCCTTGTGGTCTGGCCTCTGGTTTGGCTTCTCCTTTCGGCTTGGCTGGCCCCTTCGGATTGACTTCTGGTTTGGGTTATGACGGACTCGCCTACCCTGGCGCTGCCGGTTACGGCTCTGGAGTCGCCGCGTATGGCGGCGCCGGTGAAGGCAACGTGGCGGTCGCTGGTGAGCTGCCAGTCGCCGGTAACACCGCTCTGTATGGACAGGTGCCCATCATGGGCGCTGTGAACTTCGGAGGTGATGTGGCTGCTGCTGGTGCCGTGTCTATCTCTGGCCAATGCGCTTGCGGCTGCAATACCCCCTACAACACTTACTTATATTAGACAGCGATGGGATTCAATATTAAAAACTAAGAATAAACCCAATTGTATAGCAAATCACTTCTTGTTTTTTTTTCATATTTTTTTTCTCATTCCTGTACAGATTATTTATTTAAAGAACCGCTTTACAACTTATAATTATTTTTACTGTCTTCAAAAATAGTATGTCATTGTGGTTAATCAGAAGTCAAAATCCCTGATGATCTACCGTGGTGACACACGACACTACTCAAATTTTCTTGTGAAAAAACAATAATGAAGTTTTAATAACTGATTAATGTACCTTTTTGTTATATCAAAAAAAAAATAATGAAAAATTATGCACATTTGGCAGAATTTTCACCTGTACTGTATGTTGAGGCCATATTATGAGTTTTGGTATTTTTTTCTTAACCTTTCCACTGGTCAGATATTGTACCGATACGCATTAAAATATTGTTAGCTGCCAGTGGTTACATAGAAGGCAGCAGAAACGAGCAACTATAGACACCTCGCCATTCAGCCGTGCATCTCTGCTTGGAGGATTCTTTTTTCGAACGTCATTGTGACAAGACATGTTATAGTTTGACAGGAATACGATTTTGCCGCGCTTTTGATTAATCTTAGTTGATTTTTATGTTAAAACTATTTCTTGTTATTTCCTCGTTAAACAAGCCTGCTTCTGGTTTTTAAGAATATTGTTTTAAAAAAAATTAAATATCCTAAATAAACACAATTTAGACGAGTACTCATACTTTGACTTGTGTTGCTGTAGTGGTGCTGTCAAGGTGTTGTTTTTGCATTGGTGATTAAAATTCTAAATCTGGCACAAAATATAGTTAGTGTACTGTGTAGAGTAAATGACAGTGCTAATCCAATATGTGAAAATTGTGACGAAGGGTACCTCAACAATCCCGTGCTGCAAAAACTTAGCACAAACTCGCATTTAGGTAAGTCCCGATTATCTATACTAATATTATAAAGCTGAAGAGTTTGTTTGTTTGTTTGTTTGTTTGTTTGTTTGAACGCGCTAATCTCAGGAACTACTGGTCCGATTTGAAAATTTCTTTCAGTGTTAGATAGCCCATTTATCGAGGAAGGCTATAGGCTACTTTTTATCCCGGTACGGGAAGCAGTTCCCACGGGATGCGGGTGAAACCGCTGGCAGAAGCTAGTTTATTTATAAATCATCTTCCGAGCCTTTTCATAACTATGTTGGCCAGTCCAGTCTTACCGGATGTAGCTGAGTACCAGTGTTTTACAAGGAGCGACTGACTGACTGACTGACTGACTGACCTCCTCAACCCGGTTACCCGGGCAACCCAAAACCGCTTGGTAAGACTGGTTGTCAGACTTACGGCCAGTTTCTTCATCAAAAGTTAAAGTTAAAGTAATGTCTAAAGTTAAAGTAACGGTCAAATTCGTTTTTTCAAGGCTAAAGTGACAGCAAAATTCATAGAAAATTTGAATTTAACCGTTACTTTAACTTTAGACATTACTTTGACTTTTACTTTGGCTTTAACTTTTGATGAAGAAACTGGCTGTTACTGGCTTCTGACAACCCGTTACGACTGCCGGAGATGTTCACTGACAGCTGGGACCTACAGTTTAACGTGCCATCCGAAACACAGTAATTGGTGTCCAAGATATATACTTAGAAAATAAATACAAACTTAGGAAAGTTGCATTGATTTTTAAATTATTTATAAATACGTGTAATCAAAATAAAATCAGCATCATAATTATTATAGGACCCTGCCCAAGATACTAGCAATAAGTCTTAGTGGATAAAAACTTTAAAACAATAATAAAATGAGATTTTTGTTTGCTTTTTCATTTATTTAGCTGTTTTAGTCACAGCCTATTTGATCAGTCATAATTCAAGGTGACATCTTCAGTTGCGGCAGCCGCAGCCTCTGCCAACAATACCACTGCGGAGACCGAGACCTGAACCAATTCCAGCTCCATAGGCAGCAGCTCCAAAACCAGCAGCAGGGCTGATGGCTCCCAAGCCAGCACCATAAACACCAGCAGCACCGAAACCAGTAGTCTCGCTGATCATGGCGTTTCTGCCATTACCACAGGCGTGGTTGACGGCGCCAGCACCGGCAGAAGGCACCACACCTTCCATAGCCACAGTACCCACGAACGGCAGCTCACCAGCCGCGGACAGAACACCCTCATACACGTTGTCGGACACTACGGAGATACCGACGGGAGCGATGGCGGAGGCGCTGGAGACAGGCAGAGCGCCGCCACTGGTGGGGCTGAACTCCATGGCGGGGGCGTAGATTGCATCGTAAGCCAGGCCTCTGCCTGCAAGGCCAGCGTTCAGTCCGTTGTAAGCCAAACCTGTGCCTGCCAAGCCAGCACCAGGGTAGGCGAGTCCATCGTAAGCCCAAGCAGGAGCGGCCAGGCCGCAAGGGGCAGCTAGTGCAGAGGCGTCAGCGACTGCAGCGCGGCTGGTGCACTGACCCACTGCTGACTGGAAAATAAATAGAGTAATGTTAGGTTTGGCAAATATTGGACCGCCAAAAAAACTAAATCAATTCAGTAAAATGTCTTACCTTGAGCAGGAGCGCCTGGGCGCAGAGGATGAGGATAGTCTTGACAGACATGACAGTTTGCTTCGAGTGCTGACACTAGAATGATTTTCAGTCTTGCTGCCGTTGGTTTTATATTCCATTTTCTTATCTATAAAATTCAAATAAAAACGAAACAGTATTTAGGTAAGTGGAACTTATGAAAAGCTTATGCAAGAATGATAAGCCTACTACATACATGCTTAGAAAGTTTAAATGTATTTTCAGTCACGTTTTTCAAATTTCGAAATACAGGCCTATCAAGCATTTGTCATTGTTTAGGCGTTGAGTATAAAAAGCGTCAAGATTTTCAGTTCATCATTCAGTCTTCAGCTTCCGTTGAACACACTTGAAACATGTCTTCCTTCACTGTTCTGTTGCTCTGCATCCAAGCTTGCTTGGTCCAGGTGAGTGAAATTCATTATTTTCTTGAATTCTCAACCTTTCTTTGGATTTTACTGGTCCCTCTGATCCTATAGCTCCATTTTTATTTCAATGAATTTGATTTTTTGTACAGAATGTGTTCAGCCAGTGTCTCGGTGCGTACGCACCTGCCACCATCATCGCCCCCGCCGCTCTCTCCACTGCCGCTCCCTGCGGCTCCGGCCTTGACTACGGTACTGGAATAGCTGGGCTCGCCTACCCTGGCGCTGGCTTGGCTGGTGCTGGTCTGGCCGGCCCCTTCGGATTGGCTTCTGGCGCTGCCGGTTACGGCTCTGGAGTCGCCGCGTACGGCGGCGCCGGTGAAGGCAACGTGGCGGTAGCTGGTGAGCTGCCAGTCGCCGGTAACACCGCTCTGTATGGACAGGTGCCCATCATGGGCGCTGTGAGCTTCAGCGGTCCTGTGGCTGCTGCTGGTTCCGTGTCCATCTCCGGACAATGCGCGTGCGGCTGCGGTGCTCCTCTCGCTACTCCCGTGTACTGCTGAAATAGCAATATGTGTCATGTGGACAATAAACAATTATGATTTGAGCATACTTACCTTTTTTATTTACTGTTAAAACTCAACACTGCTGTGAAAGTTTTGCACATAACATATGAAAATCTTTAAATTTTTACCTGTCTCGCAAACTAGACCAAAAAAAGGTGAGTATAGACTACAATATTTTCTGGAGCAATTCTGTGTAATGTAACATTCTTGCGAATGGTACAATATAGACAAACGCTCGGTTTCCAAAGCATTTCCATGTAATGTAACGTTCTTGCGAATGCTCGGCATTAAGTATGTTACGGTTAAATGCTCACAGCGAGTGTGCATTTACCAACATATCGTTGTATCTTGTGTTCATTCTTATTTGAAATGTTGGACCTACAAGTTACGTGTGCTGCGTTTAGCGTCGTGGCTCGACGAAATGTTACACCAGCACGCTCGACGAAATGTTATACCGATATACTCGTTGGTTTGTATAATTGTACTAATAAATATATTGCTATCACCACAATAATTTCATCGCGCGATTTCAATGAACTGCAGTAACATGATCTTTGCTTATTTATATGGCCCGTGCCATATCGTGTGTGGTATCAGTGTCATAATTATATTGTAAAACAAAACTGTTTTCATCCCACCATCTCGGAAAGAGTAGTTTTACCCTTTGATATCTGAGCGTAAAAGCCGTTTTTATTCTCTAGAGCGGCAAAGTGATTTGAATTTAGAACATCGTATGCAATACTCCATTTGTGACAATCTTGATAAGACTTTTCAAACAAATACATATTAAACAAATAAAATACTGCTTAAAATAATTATTCAATTAATTAAGTAATTTTTATTATTGTTTTTACATAGATTTTTAACCTCGTTTCATTTTTAAACTGAGTTTTCAAATAAATGAACTTTAATAGGTACTTCTTTTTAATTTGATAGGTATTCATATGTGCGCGCCATTTTGTTTTTTGGCATTTAGTAATTTCCTCGATGAAGTGGGATGAAATTATTATTTTTTATTGTTTTGAGGTCGATTTTAAACCTCATTACATTTTTAAACTCAGTTTTTGCATATATCAATTTTAATAGGTAAATCTTTTTAATTTACTATGTGTGACGTGCGTGCCATTTTCTTTTTTTGAGTTTAAAAATTTCCTCGATGAGGTGGGATGAAAAGTTACGTGTTGCACTCGAGTGCAAAGATTTTTCACCTTGTGCTCTTTTGATTCCCTCGCTATCGCTCAGGATTCTAATTATTGAAACACTCGCTACGCTCGTGTTTCAATTTTAGAATCCTTCGCTTGCTCGGTCATCAAAATTGAGCCCGCGGTTAAAAAGCAACTTTGCACTCTTGTATAACAAATAACTATTTTTTCATCTGTCCTGAATACTTCAAGACCTTTAAGAAAGCAAAGTCAAAGGGTTCATTTCATACAGGTGCTTAAGAAACGTCAATACTAAGGTGCTCGGTTCCAAAAAGTGGGTCTTATGGAGAAGAATCGGCTAGAAACTGCATAGACACTCTTTTCAAAATAGAAGTGTTTACATTATTTTTCTAGGAAGTTCTAAAAACATCTTGCTTTTATGTTTGGAAATATATTCTCAGCATGCGGTCTCTTGTTCATCAAGTCAGAATCGAATCTCAAGGAATTCATGGGCATCTCTCGAAAAATATAGAGGTATTGACTTTTGATTTTACAATCCCTTGAATCGCTTTTCCATGTCACTCAGTTTTGCCTCCATGTTCGATAGTGGAGGTAACGAAAGAATGAAGTTAACTTCTTAGCAGTATATAGCAACTATTTCGTGTTTGGACTTATTCGTTTTGAAACCTTTCACCAACGTATGTGATATGTGAACCTATGTAAGGATATTATGCGGATACACATACACATTTTTAGCCAGTTTGTATCATGCACCACAGTCCTTACTGACTGCAAAAAATAAGAAAACTTATGTTTGAAAATTGTTTGAGATCATAAAAAGACAACAGGTTTATTGCATCGTTTTATTTCATCGACAAAATAAAAACGTTAGTTTTGAGTCCCAAATTTATCAGTTCTTAGTTGCGGCAGCCGCAGCCTCTGCCAGCAATACCACTGTGGAGACCGAGACCTGAACCAATTCCAGCTCCATAAGCAGCAGCTCCAAAACCAGCAGCAGGGCTTATGGCTCCCAAGCCAGCACCATAAGCACCAGCAGCACCGAAACCAGTAGTCTCGCTGATCATGGCGTTTCTGCCATTACCGCAGGCGTGATTGACGGCGCCAGCACCAGCAGAAGGCACCACACCTTCCATAGCCACAGTACCCACGAACGGCAGCTCACCAGCCGCGGACAGAACACCCTCATACACGTTGTCGGACACTACGGAGATACCGACGGGAGCGATGGCGGAGGCGCTGGAGACAGGAAGAGCGCCGCCACTGGTGGGGCTGAACTCCATGGCGGGGGCGTAAATTGCATCGTAAGCCAGGCCTCTGCCTGCAAGGCCAGCGTTCAGTCCGTTGTAAGCCAGACCTCTGCCTGCCAAGCCAGCACCAGGGTAGGCGAGTCCATCGTAAGCCCAAGCAGGAGCGGCCAGGCCGCAAGGGGCAGCAAGTGCAGAGGCGTCAGCGACAGCAGCGCCGCTGGTGCACTGACCCAACGCCGACTGGAAATTGAACAAAATGATGTGTTAGCTTTAGCAAGTATAAGACCGTCGAAAGGAAACTAAGTCAATTACATAATATGTCTTACCTTGAGCAGGAGCGCCTGGGCGCAGAGGATGAGGATAGCCTTGACAGACATGATAGTTTGCTTCGAGTGCTGACACAAGAGTGATGATCTGTGTGACTACAGCTGGTTTTATAGTCGACATTCTTATCGTTCAAGTTCAAAGAAAATTTAGTAGTATTTAGGTAAGTTTGTTTGTAAAGCTTGTGAAAGCTGATAAGCATAATATTAATTGTACACAATACCAATTAACACAGCCTATTAAATATTTCTTTGAAGTTGCAAAATGAAAACGTGAGGTCAGCTGATAACGATTAAGTGTCAAGTATAAAAGGTGGGGTACGGATGCAGTTTATCATTCAGTCTTCAGCTCCTCGTTGAACACAAACATCAAACATGTCTCCCTTCGCTGTCGTGTTCCTCTGCATCCAAGCTTGCTTGGTACAGGTGAGAAATAGTGCAATAATTTGAATTAGGTACCTTCACTTTGCTCTACTTATTAGAGTCAGGACTCTTTAATTTCTTTGTCTTCTAATACATTATTTTATTGTTCCAGTCTGTGTTCAGCCAGTGCACCAGTCGCGCGGCGGTTGCTGACGCCACGTACGCTGGTCCCTATGGTCTGGCCGCTCCTGCCCTGGCAGCTCCTTACGGATTAGCCGCCCCTTGTGGTCTGGCCTCTGGTTTGGCTTCTCCTTTCGGCTTGGCTGGTGCTGGTCTAGCTGGCCCCTTCGGATTGGCTTCTGGTTTGGGTTATGACGGACTCGCCTACCCTGGCGCTGCCGGTTACGGCTCTGGAGTCGCCGCGTACGGCGGCGCCGGTGAAGGCAACGTGGCGGTCGCTGGTGAGCTGCCAGTCGCCGGTAACACCGCTCTGTATGGACAGGTGCCCATCATGGGCTCTGTGGGCTTCGGAGGCGATGTGGCTGCTGCTGGTGCCGTGTCTATCTCCGGCCAATGCGCTTGCGGCTGCAACACCCCCTACAACACTTACCTCTACTAGACAATGTTACTACTAACTCTAAAATAAATGATTATATGTATGACCGTATTTGGCTTTGTTATTGTTATTGGTCAAAACAAAAATTCTAACTCGCATTATACCCTTATTAAGAATGGCCCATTCCTAACTTTTTATGAAGTTGCCTTCATCTTCAACTACGGCTACAGCAGAAGGTACTTGTATTAGAGACACAAGGTTGTACAGAGGTTCTTTGGACTTCGACAAGAGTATACATGACAAGAGTGAACGGCTGGGGGATATTCTGGATTCTGTTGTATAATATTGAATTACAAAAAGTACATAATTTAGTTCAAATAAGTCTCGAATGTCAAGGTTGCCTTGTGTGGGTTAAATTCTAGGTCAGACAAGTACCAATGCAAGTTTTCAAAGTTAGTGTTTACTTAGATATCAACAGCTTATTAAAATATGAAGGAAAATATCTCGAAAAGACCTGGACTTTTAAGTCTTAATATACAACCCACATTAAACAGCATCTGTAAAGCACTGGTACTCAGCTACGAATCACGGACCGAATGTAACATTCGGTTAGACTGGAAGCCGAGCCCAATATAGTTGAGAAAAAAGGATCGGAGGATGGATGATTAAACAAGCGTGGTGATTAACTCTCAAAACGATGGGATGATGAAAAAGGCTGTGACGATGTCTCGGTTAGAATGAGTAATTGATTTACAAGTAACGAAAGAAAGAAGAAGTGTTTTCATTCTACATTCTTTTACATATGTTATCGTTACGAATTATTGAGTTGTTAAAACCTGTAAGAATTTCCTAAGCTGTATTTTATCTTCATTGTCCACCAGCCCGATAGCCAATCTAAACTCATCGTGCCCTAATACGTATTTTCTTTAATATGAAAAAAAACGATCCCAAACACGAGGTTCCTTTCTACCATTCGGCAGTTCCCTTAATTCTCTGCTATCTCCATTATTCATCATTATCAGCCTTCTTACTGTTCCACTGCAGGGTACAGGCCTCTTTTCATATAAAGCAGAAACGATTGAGCTCTGGGCTCATTGGCTCTGGGCTCATATTTTTTATAAGCAAAATCTTGATTCCTTGTTTTCAGCCGGCCTGTTACTCGCTTAATACCTGATCTTTGTAATGTGCGTACAACCATCCTCCGAGCCTTTTTCCCAAACTATGTTGGGGTCGGCTTCCAGTCTAACCGGATGTAGCTGAGTACCAGTGCTTTACAAGGAGCGACTGCCCTATCTGACCCCCTCAACCCAGTTACCTGAGCAACCCAATACCCCTTGGTTAGACTGGTGTCAGACTTACTGGCTTCTGACTACCCGTAACGACTGCCAAGGATGTTCAATGACAGCCGGGACCTACAGTTTAACGTGCCATCCGAAACACAGTCATTGGTGTCTAAGATATACTTAGAAAGCACATACAAACTTAGAAAAGTTGCATTGGTACTTGCCTGACCTGGGATCGAACCCGCGCCCTCATACTCGAGAGGTTGGTTCTTTGCCCACTAGGCCACCACGACTTATAACCATTCATCTTTATTCTGATAATGCGCTCAAACAAACTATAGGCCGACAAAAAGTTTATACTGTACAGGTACTCTAAATCGAATGTAACGTTCGATCAGCAAAAATCACATCGTGCTGAATGATGAATAAATTGCAGTAACGTGATCTTTGTTAAATTTGAAGGCTCATGCCACATCATGTGTGGCTTAAATAATACAATACGATGAGTAACTTTATAAAAAACAATTATAAGCAGGACTTGTAAGTACTAAGATTTATTCAAGAATTCTTGGGACTGGTGTAACTTTAGATTTCTCTGAATTGTCAACTCTTAAGAATATGTGGGAATAGTAGAAAATAATTAATAGGCATTTTTCGTTTGCGTGAACATTTTATTGTTTTTGCAGTATGGTATTTGCCTTCTTGGCAAGTTCTTAGTTGCGGCAGCCACAGCCTCTGCCAGCAATACCACTGCGGAGACCAAGACCTGAACCAATTCCAGCTCCATAGGCAGCAGCTCCAAAACCAGCAGCAGGGCTGATGGCTCCCAAGCCAGCACCATAAGCACCAGCAGCACCGAAACCAGTAGTCTCGCTGATCATGGCGTTTCTGCCATTACCGCAGGCGTGGTTGACGGCGCCAGCACCGGCAGAAGGCACCACACCTTCCATAGCCACAGTACCCACGAACGGCAGCTCACCAGCCGCGGACAGAACTCCCTCATACACGTTGTCGGACACAACAGAGATACCGACGGGAGCGATGGCGGAGGCGCTGGAGACAGGCAGAGCGCCGCCACTGGTGGGGCTGAACTCCATGGCGGGGGCGTAGATTGCATCGTAAGCCAGGCCTCTGCCTGCAAGGCCAGCGTTCAGTCCGTTGTAAGCCAGACCTGTGCCTGCCAAGCCAGCACCAAGGTAGGCGAGTCCATCGTAAGCAAAAGCAGGAGCGGTCAAGCCGCAAGGGGCAGCAAGTGCAGAAGCGTCAGCGACTGCAGCGCGGCTGGTGCACTGACCGACTGCTGACTGGAAATTAAATAGAATGTTATGTGTTAGCTTCAGCAAATATAGGAAAGTCAAAAGTAAACAAAATTAAAGTAAAATGTCTTACCTTGAACAGGAGCGCCTGGGCGCAGAGGATGAGGATAGCCTTGACAGACATGATAGTTTGCTCCGAGTGCTGACACAAGAATGATGTTATGTGTTACCGGCTTTGGTTTTATACTTCATTTTCTTATCAATCAATTTCCAAGAAAAATATTTAGGTAAGTATTATTAGTTATTAAAAATTTGTGCAATCATCAGCCTACTATTTAATAATAAAGGAGCGTGTGTATATGTATTTTCGGTCACGTTTTTGAAATTTCGAAATGTAGGCCTATCAAGTGTTGCTATTGACAAGGCGCTGGGTATAAAATGTGTCATAAGTTTCAGGTCATTATTCAGTCTTCAGCTTCCGTTGAACACACTTGAAACATGTCTTCCTTCACTGTTCTGTTGCTCTGCATCCAAGCTTGCTTGGTCCAGGTGAGTGAAATTCATTATTTTCTTAAATTCTCAACTATTCTTTGGATTTTACTGGTTCATCTGATCCTATAGCTCCATTTTTATTTCAATGGATTTTATTTTTTGTACAGAATGTGTTCAGCCAGTGTCTCGGTGCGTACGCACCTGCCACCATCATCGCCCCCGCCGCTCTCTCCACCGCCGCTCCCTGCAGCTCCGGCCTTGGCTACGGCGCTGGACTAGCTGGGCTCGCCTACCCTGCCGCTGGCTTGGCTGGTGCTGGTCTGGCTGGCCCCTTCGGATTGGCTTCTGGTTTGGGTTATGACGGACTCGCCTACCCTGGCGCTCTCGGTTACGGTTCTGGAATCGCCGCGTACGGCGGCGCCGGTGAAGGCAACGTGGCGGTCGCTGGTGAGCTGCCAGTCGCCGGTAACACCGCTCTGTATGGACAGGTGCCCATCATGGGCGCTGTGAGCTTCAGCGGTCCTGTGGCTGCTGCTGGTTCCGTGTCCATCTCCGGACAGTGCGCGTGCGGCTGCGGTGCTCCTCTCACTACTCCCGTGTACTGCTGAAGAGAATTTCTGTCATGTGGACAATAAACGATTATGATTTGAGCAAATTTTCCTATTTTATTCTTGGACATGTAACCCAGCGCAGCTTCGGCAATATGAATAAACAAAAGTGAACAAAAATCTTCGACGCGGTCACCACGACTCTCGCCGTGCGACATAATTATTTTAGCTTATTATAAAAATACTTTACTTAAATCAGTTAACATTTAGTGTGGATTCAATATTAACTGTGGTAACTAAGAGGAAGGAACCAAAAAACATTGTTTTCTGTACGGACTTAACAACTTAACTGTACAAACATAATTATATTATGTGTTCCTTTCTCCTCTCTGCACTCACCAACATCAACATCTTCACTATTTTGATTTACGTCCCTAACATAATGGTCCTTCGAGCCGAATGGTGTGTTCGAGCACAGTTAGTTCATCTTCTAGTGAAAGCGAATCAATTCAGCTGGGGCTCTGGGAGACCATCAGACAATACAATTAATTTCATACGTAAAATTACGTACTCTATTAGCCATTATTTAACTATATGTGGAAATATAGCGGCCTTGTCGGCAACATATTTTTGAACTAATAATAACATGTTCGCAAAACCGCAATCCAGGCGAAATGCGCTAAAAATTAGTTCGTTACCTCATAAAACCGCGCTTTTTGATAAAAGTTTTTTTAGCATGTCTACCAGAATATATAATAAGTTACCTGTAAAAATTTTGAAAACTTTAGATTTAAATGATTTTAAGAAAAAATTGCAAGCATTTTTAATTGATAAGGCTTATTATTCAATTTCGGAATATTTAGATGATAGTTTTAGTTATTTTTTTTTTGTTATGTTTTATTATTAGTTTAGTAGAGTTATTATAAGTTTATTAGAGTCATTAAAAGTTTAGTTGGATTTATTATAGTTTTAGTAAGATTTGTTATTGTTAACTCAACATATTATAAAGATAATGTAAATAACCATATAGATTTTACCTAGTATTAGGTACCTACTAAGTATATCTGTACGCTCTACGAGCAGGGCATAGTGAAACATTATAAATAGACTAACACCTTGTAACCTACCTATGTTCACAGAATAAAGAGCTTTGACGTTAGGGTCATTAAGTTTCACCAGGAAAAAAAAAACCGTTTGGTGTTGAAACCATCAGGTTGTGGGGTCCGAATGGCCCTATTTAAAGATCTATCTCGGCGGCTGGTTGACGCTCCTCGTGACCAAAAGACTGGCTATTACCTCGGACAAAGGATTAGCAAGGCAATCCAACAAGATAATGCTATCAGCCTCTTGGATACAGTCCTAGTCGACAGCGATGGGGACGAATTTGTTGACGCTTTTTTAGTTGACTTCCCAAAAAGGAAGAGGTTTTTATGTATGTTCACTGATTACTCGAAGACGTCTGGACCGACTTCCAAATTTTTTTTTTATAGGGTTAACCTTCCAGGTAGTCCCATATTCATCAGGTCAGGTTCTGATGATGGAAACCCTGAGAAATCGAGGGCCACTTTCGAAAATTGTAGACATACTTAGGGTAAAAACTTGACAATAAGGCGTATGTCTGATAACACTATGCAATGGTGAAGGCTTGGAGCTGATCTGATGATGGAGACCAGAGAAGGTCGAGGGAACTCGACAACTGAATATATGAACTACGTCGTGTTTGGGCTTATATTAATCGTATTGATAAGAACTTTCCACTTACGCGGATAGTGACAACTATGCTGGTCACTGAAAAGCTAAAAACAAAAATAATAAAACCGAATTCCAAAGACACTGAAAAGCAAAAAAATAACTATTCTTAGGTGCATCGGCAGTAAGTCTGACACCAGTCTAACCAAGGGGTATCGGGTTGCCCGTTGGGAAAAGGCTCGGAGGATGATGATGAGGTGCATCGGCCAGAAGTCCTTGGCGAAAGAAACGTAGGTACATCCATAAGACACTGACTTCTAGGCCAATGCACCTAAGAATAATTTTTATTATGCTTTTCAGTGTTTTTTTATTTTAAATATTTTTGTTTGTTGTGTAAATATCTACTATTAAATATTACATAATTAAAAAGCAATCATGGCACGATTTCAATGAATTGCAATAACGTGATCTTTGTTTATTTATATGGCTCGTGCCACATCGTGTGTGGTCTCACTGTCATAATTTCAAATGTAAAATAAATGTGTCTACTTTGCTTTTTCTGTATTTGAAAATGTTCTGATACCTTTGTACGGACTTTTTAGGGTTCCGTACCCAAAGGGTAAAACGGAACCCTATTGTTTTCACTCCTCCGTCCGTCCGTCCGTCCGTCTGTCACCAGCCTGTACTTATCTCATGAACTGTAATACTTAGAGAGTTGAAATTTTCACAGATGATGTATTTCTGTTGCCGCTATAACAACAAATAATAATAATAATAAAGCCCCGCAGGGCATCTGAGGCGGATGACGGGGAGTAGCGACCCCGCGGGGCTATATATCCGAGTGCTCCAGGGAGAGTATACTGTCCCCCATCTCCGGCCTGCCGGAGTGAAGCATGACGGGGGATAGGTCTCCCGCCTCTTGGCTTGCCTTCATCGGCCGGTCAGAGTGGAGTCGCTAGAGCAAGGTTAGTCCTGCTCGGAGGGTAGGTGCCTCGTGGTAAGTGGCGAGTGGGCCGGTGATGCTGGACCCACAGGGAGCGCGTGATCTGCGTTTAAAGTCTGCCGAGGTATCCTCACCCTTCTCAGCCGCTCATGTCCCTGTTGCCCTCTTGTTGCTTTTCAGTGACTGATTTCCGAGGGCCCAGTAAGTGAGTTGGCGAGTCTCCACCTGCCATTTTAACATGTATTTAATACATTGTCATCGGCAGGTGCCATAGTTCCCGTAGTTTCCCCATTCCTAGTCCATTAGCATCCCATCACAATAGCCCAAGTAGTTTTCATCCATAGTTAGCAATAGTTTAGCACAGAACCGGGGATTGTCCTTGGGTACATTTCTATAGTGTATACAGGGATAATCGTCGGTTTTGTGTCACCATTTCATTAAAGTTGTCTCAAAAGGGCTTCAGCGTGTTGGCTTCGGCCCCACGTTCGCCTCCCAAAAATCCGGGACTCTATAGTCCCGAGGTCTGGTAGAGACATACAAAATAATAATAATAGCGTCCACGGCCGATTTCGGCCACGGCGGCTGTTCTCATTTAAGGAGATCAGCCAGCTGCGCAGGACATATTATAGTGCACGAGCATTTGCGCAGACACAGGTGCACTCCCTATTCCTTCACTCTCATAGCCCGATGGGATGGCAATCCGACACGACCGGAAAGAGATCAAGCGCAGGACCGACATTTACGTGCTCTCCGATGCACGGGTGAATCAATCACCAACTTCCAGACTACGGGCTGCTTTGTGAAAGTTTAAGAAAACCCACAAAGCGATTTCGGCCCGACCCGGGAATCGAACCCGAGACCTCGGGTACAGCGGCCGCGCTTGCGACCACTAGACCAACGAGGCAGCAACAAATACTGAAAACTAGAATAAAATAAATATTTTGGGGAGCTCCCATACAACAAACGTGATTTTTGTCCGATTTATAAATAATGGTACGGAACCCTTTGTGTGCGAGTCCGACTCACACTTGGCCGGTTTTTTTTTCTACGCAACAAGGAAAGATGATCAGAGATGCCATAAAGCAAGTGGGTCAGCCGCCTGATTCTAAGTCATATGACGTTCGGTGGGCGTCACCAAAAGGATCGGTTACGAGTGAATCAACGAGATGTTCGGGATATTTGATTTACCCCAGGCCTACAAAGAACTAACTTTAGGTCTATTCAAAAAGAGACTAACGTCACTATTTAATAAATGTTATTATTCAATTCAAGATTCTTTTATAATTTAAGTAATTGTTGCCTTTTTGTTTACGGTTCTTCAAACCATACAGACAGAATTGTGTTGCTGGGGAGTTTGTTCCACCACTTCTTCTACCTAGCAAAAACACATAGGAAGTGGTGAAGGGCTGGCGATTTGGGGGCTGTCTTTTGTAAATTTGACGTTCAAAAAGTGCTGATTTTCAGCCTACTTGGAATAAATGACTTTTGATTTTAATTAATTTTGTATATGTAGGTACCTAATAAACCAGTACCTGGCGTGTCCGCTGGAGGGCGCCACAGTGTCGTGCACAGTGTCGAGCACGGCGGCGAGCGCCGTCAGTAGCGCGGCGGTCACCGCCGGCGCCGGACGTGTGCGCCAGCAGGCTCTCCACAGTACCTGGCGTGTCCGCTGGAGGGCGCCACAGTGTCGTGCACAGTGTCGAGCACGGCGGCGAGCGCCGTCAGTAGCGCGGCGGTCACCGCCGGCGCCGGACGTGTGCGCCAGCAGGCTCTCCACAGTACCTGGCGTGTCCGCTGGAGGGCGCCACAGTGTCGAGCACGGCGGCGAGCGCCGTCGGTAGCGCGGCGGTCGGTAGTAGTAGTGCTGCGGATACCTCCCGCTTTACGTAGAATCTGCCCCGGCGAAGATGGCACACCAACGCTGATAGGCAACCGGTAGTGGCGGATTCGGCGGGGCAGTGAAGTCTTGTGATAGGCTTAGGGCGACGACAGAGGTCAAAAGTGCTCGTCGGCCATTCACTGCATCCGAAACCTTCTCCAGTCGTGGCGGCTCTCCGTTCCACTGGGAATAGAGGGTGGAGGACGAGAGAGTGCGTCTGTGTCTGCGCAAACACTTACGCACTTAAATATTTCACGCGCAACTGACTGCTTCTGGTTAATGGATCCTGATAAAAGACCTGCGGCGATGGGCTGAAGTAGAGAGGTTGGGTGGTGGTGCACACCCGGCTTTGTCTGAAGCCTGCACGTATGGCAGCCTAAGGAGAGTGGTCGTTTCTGCACTGCACTTGGGACAACAGTGTGGATTGGGCAGCACCTTAGGTGATGAAGCAGCCCTATTTAGGGAGGCACTGCTTCCCCCGCTCAGCCGGGGAGGGGGCTAGAAAAGGTGTCCTAAAAAAATGCTTGTCCCGTCAAATTGGGGGAGTAGCAACCGCGGCTGCTTAGGCACCCCATTACTCGCGGTCGACGTAACAAGAAAAATAAGATAAGAACATCATTTATGACATTTGGCGCATGGAACGTGCGTACATTAATCGATAATGACGGAAACCTTTGCCCGGAGCGTAAAACTGCTGTCGTAGCACGTGAACTTGCTCGATACAATGTAGACGTGGCAGCTTTAAGCGAAACACGCTTAGCTGACCAAGGCGAACTTGAGGAAATCGGCGGTGGTTATACATTCTTCTGGAAAGGAAGACCCCAAAGTGAACGAAGGTTAGCTGGCGTAGGGTTTGCCATCAAATCCACCATCGCAAAAAAGCTGCCAGAATGTCCACAATACATCTCGGACCGCATTATCACATTACGCCTTCACCTACCAAACGACAACTACCTGAATGTGATAAGCGTATACGCACCAACAATGAGTAACGAGGACAGTGTCAAAGATCAGTTTTATGAAGAACTTTGCCAATGCCTTACCAGCATACGTTCAAGCGAACAAATACTGCTGCTAGGCGATTTCAACGCGAGGGTTGGCAGAGATTCTGAGTCGTGGCCGGGCGTGATTGGAAATAATGGTGTGGGCAATATGAATAGTAATGGGCAATTACTACTCACACTCTGTGCCCAATTCGACCTCACCATCACAAACACTCTGTTTAGGCTTCGCGACAAATTCAAAACCACCTGGATGCACCCGCGTTCTAAACACTGGCACCTCCTCGATTACGCAATAACGCGACGAAGGGACATCTCCCAGGTGCATATCACACGCGTTATGCGCGGCGCGCACTGCTGGACAGACCACAGGCTTTTGGTAACTAAGTTGAGACTCCGCCTTCGTGAACCACGAAGACCCTGCAGGGCTAAACCAATATCTCTCAACTTAGATCGACTGGATTGTAAAGATCTTCAAGAAAAATACCAGAAAGGCCTAACAGATGCGCTAGATGTGTTTGATGCCCAGCAAGGTGACTTAATATCAAAATGGAAACAGATCTCATCCACCGTACTGACTGTGGCTACGGAAACCATAGGATACAAAAAACGAAACAACGAGGACTGGTTTGACCAGAATGATAGGGCCCTAACTGAAGCATTCAAACAGCATCGTGTACTCATAAAGCGTAATGAAGGAAATCATAAATCCAGTCAAGAAGTCCGAAGTAGTGGTGATTCCTTAAGGAAATTAACGAGGACGATGAAAGATAGATGGTGGCTTGAAAAGACAAAAAAGATACAGTGGCTTGCAGATACCCACCAACTAGGCGCTTTCTATGAAGAAATGCGTAAGTTGATTGGCGTTTCCATAAAAAACTGCACTCCGTTAAGATCCCTAGATGGTTCCCAAAAGCTCACTGCTAAGCAGGATATACTTGATCGTTGGGCAGAGCACTTTAACCACCTGCTCAATGTAGATCGATCAGCAGATCTTGAGCATATAAGGCGTATCCATCCTCTGCCGCCGAATGAGTCGCTTGCTGAACCACTAACTTTTGCTGAAGTTGTTCAAGCCATCAAAGAGCAGAAAAATAAAAAAGCAGTTGGCGTTGACAACATCGCCGGAGAACTGCTGAAATACGGAGGGGAGCAACTTCATACATACATCTGGCAAATTTTTGATCGCATTTGGAACGAGGAAACAATACCACCTGAATTTAAAATATCCCGTATACAGACACTGTATAAAAACAAAGGAGACCGTTCCGACTGCAACTCCTACCGGGGTATATCGCTCCTCTCTGTCCCTGGGAAGATATTTGCCAGAGTTCTTCTCAACCGGCTTTTACCAGTCTCCGAAGCCATATTGCCAGAAACTCAGTTTGGGTTTCGACCTAACAGGGGCACCGGCGAAGCCATCTTTTCCATCAGGCAACTCCAGGAAAAAAGCCGAGAACAAGGCCAACCTTTGTGTATGTGCTTCGTGGACTTAGAAAAAGCTTTTGACTGCGTGCCGAGGGAAGCCCTCTGGACTTTACTGGCAAAATTAGGTTGTCCTGACAAGTTTGTGAGAATGATTCGCCTTCTGCACGACGAGATGACTTGCTGTGTTACCTATAATGGTGACCAGTCAGAGTTCTTTCCTGTCACCTGTGGGGTCAAACAAGGTTGTGTGCTTGCGCCAACACTGTTTGCTCTCTACTTTTCTGTCGTTGTCAGTGAAGCACTCAAACAAACTTCTGCTGGAATCAAAATACGTTTCAGGACTGATGGGGGACTTTTCAACCTGGCCAGATTAAAAGCATATACTAAAGTATCTCATGCTCTTATAACGGAGATCATGTACGCTGATGATCTGTGTTTTGTTACCAACTCTGCACAAGAGCTCCAGAACCTGATGACTAACCTTCAGGAAGTCTGTTGTCGTTTCGGTCTAAAAATCAGTGTTAAGAAAACTGAGGTAATGGCAAGCGACTCTCAAGGAGCTACAGAACCTATCAAGGTAAACATTGGCGATACTGAGCTGAAGCAAGTGAATACCTTCAAATATCTGGGCAGCACAATTACATCCAAGTGTGACCTTGATACCGAAATAAACCATCGCATTGGCGCTGCATCAGCTGCTTTCGGTAAATTACGAGCCAAGGTCTTACACACACATGATTTGAAGCTTTCGACAAAAATCTCCGTTTACAAGGCCATAGTCCTCCCAAATCTTTTATACTCGGCTGAAACATGGGTCCTCTATCGGAAACATATACGGGCGCTGGACCGATTTCATCTAAAGTGCATAAGAGACATTCTGAAAATCAAATGGTCGGATCGGATTAGAAATACCGAAGTGCTACGACGCGCGAATGTCTGCGGCATAGAAGCGTACCTGATGCGGCGACAGCTCAGATGGTGCGGTCATGTTTTACGCATGGATGATAATAGGGTGGCCAAACGCATCTTCTTTTCTGAACTCCAGAACGGCAGACGGAAACAAGGTGGCCAGTTCTTACGCTTCAAGGATGTTCAGAAAAGACACATGAAAAGGTGCAACATTGATCCTCAGAACTGGGAGACAAAAGCCATTTGCCGCCCTGAATGGAGAGGCCTACTTAAAAATGCGATCAAAGATTTCGAAGAGCAAAGGAAATCCGCACTGGATGCGAAGCGTGATGCTCTTAAGGCTAAAACACCAGTAGCCATTCATTATAACTACGTGGACGGTATCCTAACGTGCAGCCAATGCTCGCGCACGTTTACACATAAAATAGGGTACTGCAGCCATCAAAGGGCGCATAGAAGAGCTGATCATCCTAGTTCTTCTCTCAGTGGTAACTGAAAGCAGTCACCATAGCCGAAATCGGCAGGGGAAGTATATACCTAATAAAACTTTTTATTTTTCTTTTGCATGCCGTAAGGTAGAATATGTTGGAACTATGTATAATTTTAACATATTATTTTGTACCCATATTCGCTGCAAAATAAACGATTTGATTTGATTTGATTTGACACATATGTCAGAGATTTTTGGTTTTGGGCGAATCCCAAGGAAGGTTCCTCGACCTTCGAACATTCGCATTTCGGCGATGCTACTTTTTTAGAAGATTTTAATTTATTATACCTCCTCTCGTCATTTTGTTCTCCAGGGATCATACTCTGCATGTAGTTCCATGGTCGTCATATCAAGATTGATGAATGATGAAGTGGTGGTGGCCTAGTGGTTAAAGAACCATCCTCTCGAGAATGAGGGCGCGGGTTCGATTCCAGGTCAGGCAAGTACCAATGCAACTTTTCTAAGTTTGTATGTACTTTCTAAGTATATCTTGGACACCAATGGCTGATAAAAAGGTGAAGGAAAACATCTTGAGGAAACCTGGACCATAAAGTCTGAAATCACCAACCCGCATTGAGCAAGCGTGGTGATTAATGCTCAATCCTTCTCCGTGTGAGAGGAGGCCTGTGCCCAGCAGTGGGACGATAAAAAAAAAAAGGCTGTAACAGTCAACAACAACATATCAAGATTTAATACCAAAACATAAAGGGCAGGAACTCTAGGCACAAATTGAAGTCACATACAAAAATTATCCCCTATCTTGACTCTCTATTTTTCCCCCTATTGGGGTATTGGGGATTGGGGATGAAATATGTAAAGTGAAGGGAACTCTAACAGTGTGGAGCAACTATCTTGTAGTTGAACTTATTTTGTTCATATAGAAGAAAACTTTACACTTACGTGCATGCTATGGTATGGTGTGACAATTTACGAATGAAGGCCACAAAACTGTTTTGTTTGAAAATTAATGGATTATTAACAAACAACATGTTATATGCATGGTTATTTATTTCGCCTACACATAGATTAAAAACGTCAGTTGTGTATTCCCAACTAGTTCTTAGTTCCAGCAGCCACAGCCTCTGCCAGCAATACCACTGCGGAGACCGAGACCTGAACCAATTCCAGCTCCATAGGCAGCAGGTCCAAAACCAGCAGCAGGGCTGATGGCTCCCAAGCCAGCACCATAAGCACCAGCAGCACCGAAACCAGTAGTCTCGCTGATCATGGCGTTTCTGCCATTACCGCAGGCGTGGTTGACGGCGCCAGCACCAGCAGAAGGCACCACACCTTCCATAGCTACAGTACCTACGAACGGCAGCTCACCAGCCGCGGACAGAACACCCTCATACACGTTGTCGGACACTACGGAGATACCGACGGGAGCAATGGCGGAGGCGCTGGAGACAGGCAGAGCGCCGCCACTGGTGGGGCTGAACTCCATGGCGGGGGCGTAGATTGCATCGTAAGCCAGGCCTCTGCCTGCAAGGCCAGCGTTCACTCCGTTGTAAGCCAGACCTCTGCCTGCCAATCCAGCACCAGGGTAGGCGAGTCCATCGTAAGCAAAAACAGGAGCGGCCAGGCCGCAAGGGGCAGCAAGTGCAGAGGCGTCAGCGACTGCAGCGCGGCTGGTGCACTGACCCACCGCCGACTGGAAATTAAACCAAATTATGTGTTAGCTTTGGCAATTATAAAACTGTCTCAGAGAAACCAAATCAAAATAAAATGTGTTACCTTGAGCAGGAGCGCCTGGGCGCAGAGGATGAGGATAGCCTTGACAGACATGATAGTTTGCTTCGAGTGCTGATACAAGAATAATTTTGACCGTAGCTGTAGGCATTTTTATACTATGTTAGGTGCGTTATCAATTTCCAGGAAAGACAATAATTAATTAGGTAAATGTAATTAATTACAAAGCTTGTGAAACTTATAAGCCTTAACATGGTGATAAGGACAAATTGAAAATATTCTTTGTTTAATTTCGAAATAACATGATAGTATGTCAAGTATAAAAGTGCGGGTACGGATGCAGTTCATCATTCAGTCTTCAGCTCCTCGTTGAACACAAACATCAAACATGTCTCCCTTCGCTGTCGTGCTCCTCTGCATCCAAGCTTGCTTGGTCCAGGTGAGAAATAGTACTATACAATTTTGAGATACCTCGACTTTGCTGTTCCTTTTAGAATCAGGACTTTTTATTTTCATCAGGTTTGAGTACACATCGTCTAATATTATTTCATTGTTTCAGTCTGTGTTCAGCCAGTGCACCAGCCGCGCGGCGGTTGCTGACGCCACGTACGCTGGTCCCTATGGTCTGGCCGCTCCTGCCCTGGCAGCTCCTTACGGATTAGCCGCTCCTTGTGGTCTGGCCTCTGGTTTGGCTTCTCCTTTCGGCTTGACTGGTGCTGGTCTAGCTGGCTCCTACGGATTAGCTTCTGGTGTGGGTTATAACGGACTCACCTACCCTGGCGCTGCCGGTTACGGCTCTGGAGTCGCCGCGTACGGCGGCGCCGGTGAAGGCAACGTGGCGGTCGCTGGTGAGCTGCCAGTCGCCGGTAACACCGCTCTGTATGGACAGGTGCCCATCATGGGTGCTGTGAGATTCGGTGGTGATGTGGCTGCTGCTGGTGCCGTGTCTATCGCTGGCCAATGCGCTTGTGGCTGCGGCGCCCCCCTCGCTACCCCCGTATACTGCTGAAAAGTTATTTCTGTAATGCGACAAATAAACGATTATGATTTGAGCAAATTATCCTTTTTTATTATTTGACTTACTATTTATTTAACCCATCGCAGGTTTGAAACTATTGCACATGACATATGAAGAACCTGTAATTTTTTTCATGTCTCGGAAACTATGCCAACTGCATCGCATAGTGAGTGGGCAGCTGCAACACTAACTGTATTGTAGTCTTTCAAATTATTTTGATCTGATGATAACGTATAAAAACAATACCTTATTTCACTCAGTATAAGGGGGAGATAAGAAAATCTATGAATGTTGGGTACGAGGCATACACAGCACAAAAAAAACCGGCCAAGTGCGAGTCGGGCTCGCGCACAAAGGGTTCCGTAATAACTTAACCAAAATTACAGTTAAATCAACCTATCTCAAAAACTATAAGAGATACTTTGATCAAACCAAAAATCGTTGAAAGAGTTAATTAGCATGCATCACCTCTATTTTTTTTAGAATTTTATACCCCGTAGTTATAAAAATAGAGGGGGGGGGACATACTTTTTACGACTTTGAGAGCTGATATCTCAAAAACCGTTCACTTTAAGAAAAATGTTTTTTAGAAAACTTTATATCATTTTAAAAGACCTTTCCATTGATACCCCACACGGGTATGTACATCGAAAAAAAAAATTTCATCCCTCAGTTACATGTATGGGGGGCCCCACCCCCAATTCTTTTTTTTACTATTTAGTGTCATATTTTTGTAGCGGTTCATACAACACATATTCCCATCAAATTTCATCACTGTAGTACTTATAGTTTCCGAGTAAATCGGCTGTGACAGACGGACAGACGGACAGACGGACAGACGGACATGACGAAACTATAAGGGTTCCGTTTTTGCCATTTTGGCTACGGAACCCTAAAAAACAAGCCAAATAATACAAAATAAGTGAAAATATGAGACAAACCTTTGCAAAACAGCCCTCGCTGAGCAGAAATCCATCGCCCCAAGCGAAGCAGAGTCGCGGCACTGGTTTTCAGCGCTAACCGATCATTCCATCGGCCTAGCCTTTCGCTTTGGTAATAGGCTAGACTTCTGATGTTATTTGTCATATAGTAGGACATTTTACGAAACCGCTGCCTTTGTCAGAAGCTCACTATCATAAAATGCATTCAGTCAACGCAAATGGAAGAAATATGTGAAAGATAGACCAAAAATTCTTATGCTTAGAAGTAAAATGACCTGGATAAGTCTTCAAAGGTTTTCAGTCAAAATATACATACTAACCGTTACATAATTAAAAAGTATTAATAGTATTGAAGTATTTAAATATTACGCTGAATTAATTGCAATCATCACAATAATTTCATCGCTTGATTTCAATGAACTGCAGTTGATCTTTGTTTATTTGTGGCTCGTACCACATCATGTGTGGTCCATCCTCCGAGCCTTTTCCCCAAACTTTATTGGGATCGGCTTCCAGTCTAACCCGATGTAGCTGAGAACCAGTGCTTTACAAGGAGCGGCTGCCCTATCTGACCCCCTCAACCCAGTTACCCGGGCAACCCAATACCCTTTGGCTAGACTGGTGTCAGACTTACTGGCTTCTCACTACCCGTAACGACTGCCAAGGATGTTCAATGACAGCCGGGACCTACAGTTTAACGTGCCATCCGAAACACAGTCATTGGTGTCTAAGATATACTCAGAAAGTACATACAAACTTAGAAAAGTTGCATTGGTACTTGCCTGACCTGAAATCGAACCCGCGCCCTCATACTTAAGAGGTTGGTTCTTTGCCCACTAGGCCACTACGACTTTTAACTAAGTCATAATTGTAATGTAAAATGAGTGTATTTCGTTTTTTTTTTTTATGTACATTATGGAAAACGATTCTGGTCACTCAAACCTTTGAAATTGATTTGGATTTCCTTCTTTTGAACCGACTAGAGTAGAGTAGAGTAGAGAAGTAGGAGGGTTTCTAATCAAATGTATTTTTTTTGTAAGTATTTGTAACTCGATTTCTCGAAGACGCCTGGGCTGATTCGATTTTTTTTTCTTTATGTTAAAGTGTCTATACTTGCAGTTGGGTCCTATTCTCACCAGATCTGAAGTCAAGGACAACTCTTGAAAATTTTAGGCACGCATCGGTCGGAAGCCTGATATTCATGTGTAATTGTGTATATCGAATGAGTCTATACGACCGTGAAGGTTTGGATCTTACGTGATATAGTCGGTGGTAAATTTAACACAGTCAACAGACCTGCAGACACCAACTTCTAAAAAGCCATGTGAAAAGTTTTATTTTGTCCCTCTCAGTGTTTGATGTCGGTTTCTATTTTTTGTAAAATAGTTTTTTTATATACTCCTGACACCAGGGTACATGATATAATGACATAAAGACGATACATGAGCTTAGCTAATTTGGAACATGCTCCTCAGTGCTTACTGACTGCAGAAAAATAAGAAAATTGTTGGAGTTCATAAAAAGACAACAGGTTCATTGCATCGTTTTATTTCATCGACAAAATAAGAACGTTCGTTTTGTGTCCCAAATCAGTTCTTAGTTGCGGCAGCCACAGCCTCTGCCAGCAATACCACTGCGGAGACCGAGACCTGAACCAATTCCAACTCCATAGGCAGCAGCTCCAAAACCAGCAGCAGGGCTGATGGCTCCCAAGCCAGCACCATAAGCACTAGCAGCACCGAAACCAGTTGTCTCGCTGATCATGGCGTTTCTGCCATTACCGCAGGCGTGGTTGACGGCGCCAGCACCGGCAGAAGGCACCACACCTTCCATAGCCACAGTACCCACGAACGGTAGCTCACCAGCCGCGGACAGAACACCCTCATACACGTTGTCGGACACTACGGAGATACCGACGGGAGCGATGGCGGAGGCGCTGGAGACAGGCAGAGCGCCGCCACTGGTGGGGCTGAACTCCATGGCGGGGGCGTAGATTGCATCGTAAGCCAGGCCACTGCCTGCAAGGCCAGCGTTCAGTCCGTTGTAAGCCAGACCTCTGCCTGCCAAGCCAACACCAGGGTAGGCGAGTCCATCGTAAGCCCAAGCAGGAGCGGCCAGGCCGCAAGGGGCAGCAAGTGCAGAGGCGTCAGCGACTGCAGCGCGGCTGGTGCACTGACCCACCGCCGACTGGAAATAGAACAAAATGATGTGTTAGCTTTAGCAAGTATAAGACCTAAGTCTCGGAATCTAAGTCAATTACATAATATGTTTTACCTTGAGCAGGAGCGCCTGGGCGCAGAGGATGAGGATAGCCTTGACAGACATGATAGTTTGTTTCGAGTGCTGATTCAAGAATAATTTTGACCGTAGCCGTAGGCCTTTTTATACTATGTTAGGTGCTTTATCAATTTCCAGGAAAGACAATAATTAATTAGGTAAATGTTATTAATTTCAAAGTTGTGAAACTTAAGCCTAAACATGATGATAAGGCTAAATTGAAAATATTCTTTGTTTTTCGAAATAACATGATAGTGTGCCAAGTATAAAAGCGCGGGTACGGATGCAGTTCATCATTCAGTCTTCAGCTCCTCGTTGAACACAAACATCAAACATGTCTCCCTTCGCTGTCGTGTTCCTCTGCATCCAAGCTTGCTTGGTACAGGTGAGAATCAGTGCAATATTATTTTGAGTTGCTCTTCATTTTAGAGTTAGGACTTTTTATTTTCATCACGTTTGAGTACACATCGTCTAATATATTATTTAATTGTTTCAGTCTGTGTTCAGCCAGTGCACCAGCCGCGCGGCGGTTGCTGACGCCACGTACGCTGGTCCCTATGGTCTGGCCGCTCCTGCCCTGGCAGCTCCTTACGGATTAGCCGCTCCTTGTGGTCTGGCTTCTGGTTTGGCTTCTCCTTACGGCTTGGCTGGTGCTGGCCTAGCTGGCTCCTACGGATTGGCTTCTGGTATGGGTTATAATGGACTCGCCTACCCTGGCGCTGCCGGTTACGGCTCTGGAGTCGCCGCGTACGGCGGCGCCGGTGAAGGCAACGTGGCGGTCGCTGGTGAGCTGCCAGTCGCCGGTAACACCGCTCTGTATGGACAGGTGCCCATCATGGGTGCTGTGAGATTCGGTGGTGATGTGGCTGCTGCTGGTGCCGTGTCTATCGCTGGCCAATGCGCTTGCGGCTGTGGCGCCCCCCTCGCTACCCCTGTGTACTGCTGAAACAGCAATTTCTGACGTGTAAACAATAAACGATTATGATTTGAGCAAATTTTCCGTTTTCATTCTTGATTTGATTATTTGAACTAGAGCGTAGCTTTAAAAATATTACTTATATATTATTATTAAACATAATCAAAATCTAAGGTAACTAGTGAATGTTTCTGTCTTACAAACTAGAACATGAAGTGTTGCCTAAAAAATTACATCAGTTCTCATCAAAAAAGGAGTTTCGTTTTATCGAGAGCTATATAAATTTGCTTGTGCTAACACCGTTTAAAACCTTTTGGCTATTTCATTTACTTGAAACTGTTCAGCATAAACTCCTTACTGTTCATCCGTAGTGTACATCTACAGCACACCATTTTTTAAAAGTAGGCTTGCATTGCATCTACGTGACACTTAATATCAGAAGTGATAAAGTAATTCATTGATCAAAACACCGGTTTCCTTAAAACTGATTCATGAATTTTGCATGTTATATGCATATATAACAATTATCCGATGGACATGGAAAAGTGCTATTATGGACCTTTCTAGCAACAATTCGAGGAAGGAAAATGAAACTACTTATCGCTTATGTACTTAAATTCATTCACGAACACAAAAAACATATATTTTTAATGCCTAAACATCATCTTCTGCATGAACATCAATACTGAGTGCATCCACAACCCTGACCAATTAATGCACCATATCCAAGAACTCGATTACCACCAAGTCCATAGCCAGCAGCAAGTCCTGAGGCAGACGCAGCGCCATATGCACCTGCACCACCATAGGCACCAGCAGGAGCGATGCTCTCAATAGCAGTAACACCGTTACCACAGCTGTAGCTGACGGCACCAGCACCGCCGCTTGCCAGCACGCCGTCCAAAGCCACAGCACTCACGAACGGCAGCTCACCAGCTACGGACAGAGCACCATCAAACACATTCTCTGAGTTTATGGAGAGGCCGCTGGGAGCGATGGAGGACACGCTGGAGACAGGCAGAGCTCCGCCACTGGTAGGGATTATTTCGACGGCCAGGCCACCGTAGCCTGCAACAGGGTTGTAGCCGAATCCAGCTCCGGACCCGACGCCGGCTCCACAAGCCAGGCCACTGCCTCCTGCAGCCAGAGCTGGGGCTCCCAGACCATAGCCTGATAGTCCTGATGGACCAGCGCCGTAGTTGTTGCCGGAGATGCAGTAGCTGAATGCAGACTGGAAGAGAACGATTGGAAATATTGGGTAGACGTTACATACATACCAAATCAAACATAACAAATCTAGAATGAAACTTTATAGAACGAAAATATATTTTACCTTGACCAAGAAAGCCTGAGCGCAGAGGACGAGAATAGCTTTGGCAGACATTGTAGTGAGTGTATTAGATACTGGTTCAAGAAACTATAGACTTGTAGACAACTATAGAAATGAATGACTTATAGACAACTATAGAAATGAATGATGTCCACCAATTTTGCAGTTGATTTTATACTAAAAACTGTTATCAATAGCACTCCATTGCAACTATCCTATGACAATAATTTTGCAATTTTTGCGATAACCTATTGCCATTTTTTTACAAAAATAAACCAAGTCACGTAAGTAGATAAGCAAAACTAGGACTAGAAATATAAAAGCTTGCGAATTTTTGCTAATAGGGCTGCCTTTTAAGTTGTGTCGTTTGAAATAAGTATAGACAATCCAATAGGTTATTACTGTTTATTGTTTTTTAAAGAATACTTAGGGATATTTGATGCACCTTTGCATGCGTTCAAACCAGTTTTTAAATATTTATTCCATTCCAAAGTGGGGGTAGTCAAAACGGCCTATTTGCAAGCGTCAACAGCTTCTTCAGGTGTGCTGAAAGGTAGACCACGACGAATTTGCTTAATTTTGGGGAATGTAATAAAATAGTTAGAAGTTTAAGTAAGGGCTGTCAGGTAGATGATCCAAAATTTCAACATTTTGGGAATTCAAAAACGTGTTTGTTTGGCGGGCGGTGTGCGAACTTGCACTGTCATGGTGCAGGATCATTCGACGTCTTGAATTATTTTTTCTAAATTCGGTGATGACTTGTGGCAAACAAATAGTGGTATACTAGTCAGCGGTAACCGTTTTGCTATATTCTAGTACAATAGTGGCGAGGTGGCCACCCTTTGCCACAAACGAGGCAAACATTTTTTTTTTAAGTGATTCTTGAACGATCGACTCCGGTCGGTTTTGGCTCGTCTTGGAAGACCCAGACAGTTGACTGCTGCTTGGAATATGGATCGCAAGCATATATCCAAGACTCGTTACCCCTGACTATATCATAGACATGCTTTAACACTCCTCGGTTAAATCGCTGCGGAGTTTTGCGACACCAACTTACACGGGCTGTTTGTTGGTCGTTGCTAAGCAAATGGGGTATCCAACGAGAGATCAACTTTTTTACGCCAAGTTCTACGTGTAGAATTTTTTGGATAGTGGTCCCTGAAATGCTCACGGATGCCTCTATTTCACAGTATGTTGCAAATCGGTCTGCGAGAATTAGCTGCCGCATGGCGTCGATATTATATTCCGTCATGGCGTTTTTTGGACGACCTTCACGTGGCTGGTCACTGAGGCTAGAGTTGCCACGTTGAAATCCTAAATATTAGCGTTCTACGGTCCTAAGGCATAGTGCTACATCATTAAATACAGAACTAATCTCTTCAAAGCACTGAAGTCGCGACAACCCCCTTTTAAAGTTCTAGAAAATTATCGCTCGCAAATTTTCCTTAGACATTTCCATTTTTACAACCGACCTGCCACGTTTGAATGGACGATACAATAAAACTATTCGACCAATTTAAAAACATTCTTTTGTTTTCGAATTCTAAATTCAAGAAGGTGTAAGTGGCATATATATTTTTTTTTAATAATCGCGGGATGTTAGCAAACGACAGAACTTAAAAGGCAGCCTTACGTATATTATTATTCAGTCTTCAGCTTCTCGTTGAACACATCAAACATGTCTACCTTCGCTGTTCTGTTGCTCTGCATCCAAGCTTGCTTGGTCCAGGTGAGTGAACTATAGCCCTCCTTCTATATTTTATACACCACAATACTTTCATCTTTAAACGTTATTGTAAACTAGCTGTTACTGTGGGCACTTTTTCTTGCACCCAAATAATAATTGCCTAAATGTCGTTTGTCAGGCTCTAAACAATCTATTTAAATCGGTTCAGTTGTTTTGGCTTGACAGCGCGGTTGACAGACAGAAATATTTTCGCTTTTATAATATTAAGGATAATTTCATGTCTAACCAACACATTCTTATTTTCAGAACGTATTCAGCTACTGCTCAACCCCAGCTGGTGTCATATCTTCTGCGGCTCCTATAGCCCCTGCTTGTGGAGCAACCCTGGCCCCTGGTGCAGCCTACCCTCCTTCATCCTACTCCCCCAGTTCCGTCGCCTATGGATCCTCAGCTGCCTCTACTGCAGCAGCTTACGGTGGTACTGGTGAAGGCAATGTGGCTGTTATCGGTGAGTTGCCGATTCTTGGAGAGTCCGTCATTGCTGGTCAGGTACCCATCATGGGCGCTGTGAGCTTCGGCGGTGCTGTCCCAGCTTATGGTGGCGTGTCCATCACTGGGAACTGCGATTGTGGGTGCCAGACTATCTATGGATAGTTTTCTTGAATTGAGAAATAAAATGTTCCCTTGTATTGCTCGTGTTATTTTTTTCAGTTTCATTTGTTTTTGTTTCTGAAATGTACGTGATTTGTGTAATGAAATATTACTGCGTTATCATTGCTCCATTTATGACTAATATGTGTACATTTATTTATTGTAATTATTGCGTGTCACATAACATTTACAAATAAATATTGCATGGGTATTCGACAATTTTGGTCTGTAGTATGCGCTAACAGACTATTTCTGACTGTTGACATTGCCCTTGTAACAAGTGGTCGCAAATTCAAATGCAATGCACGGGTTTCGATTCCCGGTCAGACCGACATCGCTTTGTGGGTCGTAAGAAACTTAGACAAGGCAGCCCGGAATCTGAAAGTTGGTCATGTTAGACCCTGTGCCTGGGAATGAGGGCACGTAAAGACGGCGTTCCCAGTTACTGTTACTGCCACCTTTTTTATGGGAAATTATCAAACGACAAATCAATTAACTCTTTCGAACAATCCCGCAATCCCGGCGGGCTTTCAACTTACACCTGGCAGGTGTTTAGTCAAGATAGATAAGATTTCCGTTTCTTCATATTTTTTTAAATGTGTGGGTGAATAGTTCAAAGAGAAATACAAGTAAACAAATAACATTAGGTATATTTTTTTATTTATTTACTAAAACATACAATCAACCGCATCTTAGGCTCTTTCCACTTAGAGCATTTATTGCAGCAACTGACAACAAGCGTTTTACATACAATAATCCAATTGGATTGCTTACACAAAGCAACTTTACCATACACAAGATGATCGTTGCCTCAACTAAAGTAGCTACATCTGCAAAACGTCCTCATCTTCTGGAAATCGTAAAACCAGAATTAGGACCAAAAAGGGCAAAAATACTAGAGCAATTGTCCATACCCATAGAAGAGCCAAAATTGTCACCGCTGTTAAAACCGAAACTACATAAAGTATCGGCAGCGTTGTCAGCTGCACTGGCTCCATAAGATCAATTATCTTAACCTTCTCATAATATATTCTCTTTCTCTTTTACATTTCATTATCAACTCAATTTATTCTCTTATAGTGGACACTCTTCACGTCAGTCAATCCAAGTGAAACCTTGGTACTCAGTTGCATTTGATTTTTTCCATTACAGTTAAGATAAAGCTAGGCAAATGTTGATTCACGCTTTTTCCAAACACTTATTCCTCCCCCTTGCGTCGTAATTCCTCAATGCTGAGGGTCGTGACCTCCCTGTTTCATCACCTTCGAACGTATGGTATTCTTCCATCTGTGTCTGTCTCTGGCGGTGTGAAGGGCACTTTGCACCTTGGAGTCAAGAGCAGTGCGGATCTGGTCGGACCAACATATGGGGCTGCGACCGCGAGGCCTTTTCCCATCAACTTTATACAAACACTTATTAAGTTCTGGAAATTACGACTTTTAGCACGATTCCCACTGATACAATGCTAATGAATATTTTGATGCTTAGTATTATTTCCTCTTCATATTAATTTTTGTATCTACAGTTGTTGTTATGTAATATTGTGCAAATACCAAAATGTACCGTTAGTTTATGAAACTGAATGATTAAATAAATTAACGAACCCAGCAAAATCAGAAAGGCTTTTTTAACAATTAAGCTTGCTATGTATGCGTCGCTTTGATGATTGCTGAGTTGACAATGATTTATATCGACCTTTATATAATTTTATACGTAGTTATGTTATCATATTTGTTGCTAACACTTGCATAAATGCACTTGGTAATTATATAATTTACTTAACCGTTCTTTCATAAGATGTTTCTATGTTGTAAAGCATTCAACTAGGGATAGATTTTTTATTGATTTTATTTCAAGTATTAAACAAAAGTTTATTATAGTCTTAGAGAGATTTCATGGTCGTTATTGAATTTTGGCAACCCCGATATCATCGCAAAATCCTTCATTCTCTATTAGCCAAAGTATCAGAGGAAAATATTTTATCACTATTTGATCAAAACCATTTGCAAAAGGAAGAAAAAACAGTTCAGATACACCATAACAATTCTTTATTTTTTTTTTTGAAAAAAGTAAACAACAAAATTTCTAAAAATAAAATCACTAAAGATGAATTTAGTACAGGACGTTACCAGCACATCCATTGAGACCAAATCTGCCACCCTGAGGAACTCCATAAGAAGCCACGGGGGCTACACCTGACACTGGGAAAGTAGCAGCAATTGGTGGAATGGCAGCACCAGGGCCAAAAGCTGCACTGTCACTTGCCATAGCGGTCACACCATTACCACAAGCATGGTTTATAGCACCAGCGCCAGCGGAGGACATGGCACCTTCCATACCAGTAGTACCAACGAAAGGCAGTTCACCAGCCACGGACAGAGGACCTTCGAAGACATTCTCAGATACAATAGAAATGCCAGTAGGTGCAATGGCAGAGGTGCTAGTTACTGGTAGGGAACCGCCGCTGGTAGCAGTGAATTCCATAGCAGGAGAGTAGAATCCATCAGAAGCTAAGCCTCTACCGGCGAAGTTGGCAGCAGCTAAGCCATTAGCCAGTCCAGGTCCAGCCAAACCAGTTAATCCATATGAAGATCCAAGGCCGTAAGCAGAAGCATCGATGCCACGGTTGAGGCATTGACTGAAGGCGCACTGGAAAAACAAAAAAGAGTAATTGTTAGTGATGGAGTGGGAAAATATGATGATGTAGAAGAATTGGAAATAATGAAGATTCAGTTAAAATCACTTTGAGAATATGATAAGATATTCAAGTATCAGGTAAATTAGAGAAGATATGTGAAGACACTTCGTAAATTGTGAGAAGAGGATATAGAAACTAAATAAAAGCAAAATATATTTACCTGAAAGAAGACTGCCTGAGCGCAAAGGACAAGAAGAGTCTTGGCTGCCATTTTAAGCTGTTGTATTTGCTGATTGCAAGTCACAACTTGATAATGATATCCGATGCTAAAAACCTGTCTTTTATATTGACCTCTTTATCAAAATTACTTAATGCTGCAATAACAATTGTAAAATATAGGTAACATTATATTGTATAATAAGAAATTATTCCATCATTAATTACATGAAAAGTCACGTCTACATAATTTCGTGTTTTTGATAACGCATAACTATTTCACATAACACCTTTTGTAATGTTTTTGGTTTCATATATAAGGGTTGTCTTGTTATTGTTCATCATTCAGTCTTCAGCTCCTCGTTGAACACATTACAAACATGTCTCCCTTCGCTGTCGTGTTCCTCTGCATCCAAGCTTGCTTGGTCCAGGTAAGTCAACAAATCAAAATAGCTACTGATTATTGTCAGACTCCTGTTTGCAGTTAAGCCTAGATCTTTTACGTAAGAAAAGGAAAGGAACTATACTTAATCTTTGTGTTTCCTATTACAGACTGTGTTCAGCCAGTGTATCGGCGCGTACGCTCCTGCCGCCACCATTGCCCCCGCCGCTCTCTCCACCGCCGCTCCCTGCGGCTATGGCCTAGGCTCCGGCCTTGGCTACGGTGCTGGTCTGGCTGGCTCCTACGGATTGGCTTCTGGTTTGGGTTATGACGGACTCGCCTACCCTGGCGCTGCCGGTTATGGCTCTGGAGTTGCCGCGTATGGCGGCGCCGGTGAAGGCAACGTGGCGGTCGCTGGTGAGCTGCCAGTCGCCGGTAACACCGCTCTGTATGGACAGGTGCCCATCATGGGCGCTGTCAGTTTTGGTGGATCTGTCCCGGCTGCTGGTGCCGTGTCTATCAGCGGCAACTGTGCTTGCGGCTGCGGCAACCAATACGTGTATTAATATTCTGTACTAAATAAAGTAAACCTGATTTAAAAGAAAATCATTTCCTTTCAATTTTATTCTTCTGCCCTCATCTCAATTCACTTTTAGGTCCTCCGTTCCTTCTATTTTTCACTCTGTCATTTAGCAATTAATTGGAATAATTATTTTTATGTTTACTATAGTACGATAATTAATTCGAGTCAGTAAAATGACAAGACACTACAATAGTGATGTTCGGCAATTCAACTTACCGTCAATTGCACAAAGCTCCATTAAAATTAAAGCTTTATTAAATCTATTGCTAATACTTTTTATCCCGTTGACAAAGAAAGAGTAAGCAACAAATTTAAAGAAGCTTTAACTTTAATGGAGCTTTGTGCAACTGACGGTTAGAAATTGAGTCATGCTTATTTTATCAGGTATCAAAGAGTTTTTTATTGTAAATATTAAATACTGTATTATATAATTCAATTTTAGAAATATGGATCATAGGCATTTTTTTTACAATTTGCCATATAAAGTATATGTGATTAGGTACGACACACCCGATATGTAGGTATATGTTTCATACAATTTGTTTGCACCTACCAACGCTTTCTCTCCACCACCCAAAGGGAGGCTGGTAGAGAACGCCTGAGGCGTTATGTCTGCCATTGTACTGTATGTGCGAGAAGTATTTAAATAAATAATGTATAATTATGGCGCTGTTCACTTTTGTCGGATATCGGGACTATTAAATAGTATTCCATTTATAATTTTGCTTGCTAATATTTAATTTAAATATAGTAGTAGCACTACAGGAATGAATTTTATCCAGTGCGCAAACTTTGTCAACTTATCTATCTATCTATACTTATAATAAATCTGTAGAGAGGTCAATTCTGTACATTGAATATATTTCCAAAATAACTATTAGGGGGTGATAAGTGATCGATACTGATGCCAAAAATGCAATCAGTAAAATTTTTGTCTGTCTGTCTGTCTGTCTGTCTGTCTGTCTGTCTGTCTGTCTGTCTGTATGTTCGTTATGGAAACAAAAACTACTTGACGGATTTCAACGAAACTTGGTACAATGATTCTTCATACTCCTGGGCAGGTTATAGGATACTTTTCATCACGCTATGATCAAAAGGAGCAGAGCAGTGAAGGTAAATGTTGGGAAAACGGGAGAAGTTACTCCATTTTTTATGCTTCCGTCCCGTGTGCAGCCTTAATGGTTAAAGCTACACAGAAACCATGTATGACGAAAATGTTCTCCTTAAAATTATGTAAAAAAATATACCATGACAGTATATGTCTATCTTTTATGGTTGGCTCAGAATAACTCTTTGCACAAAGTCCGAATCTAACGCGAACGAAGTCGCTGGCAGAAGCTAGTAGTTAAATAAGTTTTATAGATACGTATATTTTTATTTTGTCGTATTTTAGTACAAAAAAGAAAAGTTATTGATATCGAAAGATGTTTATTTTGTAACCGATTGTACGGTCACAGTCGTCGCAGTAGGCACGGCGGGAACGCGAAACCGGTTTACTGACGCGAGCGCTGCTCGGCGCTCGTAAGAATAGTTGGTATCCATATTTTGCTGATTTTAGGGCGGACAAAAGAATGAAAAAAAATATTTTACTGATGATGCAGATATATTCTGTTAATGATTCTGGACCACCAGTTTTTTTTTGTGCACTGCTTAAAATTCATTCCTGTATAATTAGTTACATCCTAAACCTTACAAGTGTTTGAAAAATCATTATTTTCCTTCTTTTGTTAATCTTCATCATCCTTATTTATTAATCCTTATTATTGAACTTCACAGTCTGTTATTATATTATGAAAAAAATCATATTTTTTCCTCTAAGAATTAGAAACACCCAATTTTTTTGCTTTCACTGTCGTTTGACCCTATCTCACCTGATGGTAGGGGACTACGTTGTCACAGAAAGACCAAGATGGACGCTTCTGGCTGGCATTAACCCATTACATAAGATCGAACAACTTCGTACAGGCACAAACCTTCAATTGGTAGCTTAGATAAGAACTCAATAAACTTCTTCTTATCTAGTGGGGTGCAGCAAGCTAGAGGTGTCCGAGATTTCTAAAATCCACCTGACAGCCTCTGACGTGGAATGGACCCAATTACCAAGCGGTAGGAACGAAGTCAAATCACAAGTATCTTGGCGGCAACTCGATATAAATGAGTGAAATTAAGGGCCAATTTTTGAATAAAACATATAGAATACTTTGCACAATTCGTGTTAGTTTTATTTTTACACCAAAAAGATTGTATTCAGCAGTGCACAGGGGCAGCAATTGGAGCACCGCAGCCACACGCGCACTGTCCGGAGATGGACACGGCACCAGCAGCCGGGACAGATCCACCAAAACTGACAGCGCCCATGATGGGCACCTGTCCATACAGAGCGGTGTTACCGGCGACTGGCAGCTCACCAGCGACCGCCACGTTGCCTTCACCGGCGCCGCCGTACGCGGCGACTCCAGAGCCGTAACCGGCAGCGCCAGGGTAGGCGAGTCCGTCATAACCCAAACCAGAAGCCAAACCGTAGGAGCCAGCCAGACCAGCACCGTAGCCAAGACCGGAGCCTAGGCCGTAGCCGCAGGGAGCGGCGCCGGAGAGAGCGACGGGAGCTGCACCCCCGCAGCCGCACCCGATACCGAACACATTCTGTGGAGAACAATAATACATGATGCGTGACTTCAGTTCCTAATATTTAGGGTGATAAATCATTGGAAGAAAAAATATTAGTTAGATCACTCACCTGGACCAAGCAAGCTTGGATGCAGAGCAACAGAGCAGCGAAGGTAGACATGTTTGATGTGTGTGTTCAACGAGAAGCTGAAGACTGAATGATGTTCCTACTTCTAGACCACGGTTATATAGTGCAAAAGTCTCCTCTTATCACAACAACGTGTTTTTGTTTCTATGTTCTGGTGAAACAAAGTCATGCACTTTTCTATTTCCCCACATTGCAACTACTGATAAAGGTGCGAAAATTTAGTTTCAAAATGCACAAATTGCTGCAACACAACTAGATAAGCACGACGTTTCAGTATAAATAGTGGATCGATTCTTGGAAAACTCATAGTCAAGTTCACTTCGACACAAACTACAATGGCAGCCAAGCTGATCCTCATCCTCTGCGCTCAGGCGCTCTTCGTGCAGGTCAGATATGATAACAACATCTATTATTATAAAAGCATTTGACATACTTTATTCTAATACGTGATCGATAAGACAATTCAGTGTCAATGCACCGTCACATCTGCTGATATAGTCAGTTTTCTTTCTAATAGTTAATGAATACCTAAATGTTTCGTTTCCAGACTGCATTCAGCCAGTGCTGGGGTCGTGCACCTATCGCTGGTCCTGCTTGCAGCTCAGCCTCGGCAGGCTTGGCGGCTCCTGGTCTTATCTCCTCAGGGTGGGGAGCGTCCGGCTGTGCTGGTAACAGCTGGGCTGGCAACGGTCTGATTGGACTGGACATCATCCCCACCAGTGGCGGAGCTCTGCCTGTCTCCAGCGTGTCCTCCATCGCTCCCAGCGGCCTCTCCATAAACTCAGAGAATGTGTTTGATGGTGCTCTGTCCGTGGCTGGTGAGCTGCCGTTCGTGAGTGCTGTGGCTTTGGAGGGTGTCTTGCCAAGCGGCGGTGCTGGCGCCGTCAGCTACAGCTGCGGTAACGGTGTTACTGCTATTGAGACCATCGCTCCTGCTGGTGCCTATGGTGGTGCAGATGCCTATGGCGCTGCGTCTACCTCAGGACTTGCTGCTGGCTATGGAATCGGCGCTGGTGCTATCCCTGCTGCCGGCCGACAACTTGGCTACGGAGCTCGCACCTGCGGATGTGGACAGTACTGAATGTCACAACTTGAAACGGTTAAATGAAATAAACTAAAAGAAGATGCAAATTATTCTTTGCTTTTCATTCTTTTACTGAAATCCTTAATAATCATATGATCGTTGTATGTATGTGTATGGTTATGGTGTTTTATTGCACCTCCTAATTTTGATTGATAGATCCCATCGATATTGTTAGCAAATTCTATCATAAGCACCATGATCTGGTCATGATAGATTCATAACCAGATCCTTAATAAATTCTTGACCACTGAGCAGTCGTCAATACAATATTGACTAACTGACGAAACTTAATGTTCACAACATCTTTGGGTCAGCAGAACCAAAAAAACGTGAAGAGGTAACTATACAATGTTTTTTAACCGAATGAAAAAACAAGATAATGTATACTTTTATTTACATTGTTTAAATAATGACTGTATTAGTTTCATTGTTTTTATGACAATCAAAAATGATATGTAAATACTCGTGATGTACCTATTGTGAATCCTACTTCCTACTTCAATACATAGTATAAAACAAAGTCGCTTTCGCTGTATGTCCGTATGTATGCTTAGATCTTTAAAACTACGCAACGGATTTTGATGCGGTTTTTTTTAACAGATAGAGTGATTCTTAAGGAAGGTTTGTACGTATAATACATGTAAGTACCACGGGCGAAGCCGGGGCGGGCAGCTAGTATATTATAAATGTGAAAGTTTGTGAGAATGTATGGATGTATGTTTGTTATTCAATCACGCAAAAACGGCTGGACCGATTTGATTGTAATTTGGTATGTAGATAGGTGATACCCTGGATTAACACATAGGCTACTTTTTATCAACACACCACGCGGGCGAAGCCGCGAGCGGAAGCTAGTTTGAAATAATAATATAATTTAACATGACATGTAATTTAACTATGACATTGGTTGGTATTTTTTTTAAAGACATCTATTAGAGTATTTTAATTTGGAGTGTAAACACTTTCATTTCTTTGGTATATTCTGAATGAAATGATTAATAATAAAAACCATTGTTTTATTATTTGCATGCCCATTAACGGCAAAACATGGAGAACTCATATTTTATTGTAATATATGTACTTACCACCCTGCAAAATAAATACTGTTACTGTTACAGCCTTTTTATCGTCCCACTGCTGGGCTCAGGCCTCCTCTCACACGGAGAAGGATTGATTTAAATCGCTTTAATCCTAGAACTACTTTTCCATACTGGTGGCGACAAAAAAATACTTGAAATGGTGAAATAAGAAAAACTTACATCTGGATTCTGAAAATACCGAATCTAAGAGTGTATATTTTTAATTTCTGTTTATTTATTAATTTTAAGCTAGACAGTGAGGTCGTCAGTGATAATTACCTACGTATTCTGTTGCGGCTATACCAAAAAACTGGCCAAGTGCGAGTCGGACTCGCGCACGAAGGGTTCCGTAACAGAGCAAAAATGAGCAAAAAAAATCACGTTTCTTGTATGGGAGCCCCCCAAAATATCTATTTTATTCTAGTTTTCAGTATTTGTTGTTATAGCGGCAACAGAAATACATCATCTGTGAAAATTTCAACTCTCTATCACGGTTCATGAGACAGACGGACGGACGGATGGACGGACGGACAGAGGAGCGAAAACAATAGGGTCCCGTTTTACCCTTTGGGTACGGAACCCTTAAAATAGAAGACTATAATTAAGAAAAGGTAAAGCATCATCCTCCTGCCCTTATCCCAATTTTATTTGTGGTCGGCGCAGCATGTTTTCTCCTTCCATACTCTTCTATCTGCCGTCATCTCACAATTAAGAAAAGGTAAATGAATAAGAAAATATCCTATCAGCATCGTATTCAGAATAAGAACTACCGATGAAGCTACATGAGACAATCTTATGGGTTGATGGTGCACATGGTGCACATTCCGCACTATTACTGAGTTATGTTCTCAATTTATACTCTTCCATGTCTTCTTTTTATAAGAAACTGGTTTCAGAACGCGGTTTCACCCGCGTCCCGTAGCCGGTAACAAAAACTATCCTAAAACCTTCTCCCGGGTCTAAGTTACCTCCCCTCTAATTTTCAGCCAAATCGGTCAAGCCGTTTTCATGTTATGTCATGACAACGGAAAGCGGGATTCATTTTTGTATATATAGATATAGATGGTAGCTCAAGCAATGAGGAAAACTGTAGTAAGTAAATGAAACATTGAATACTTTGCACATTTCATGATAGATTTATTTTCACGAAAAATACGTGTGTAGTTTCAGCAGTATACAGGAGCAGCGACTGGAGTACCACAGCCGCACGCGCACTGTCCGGAGATAGACACGGCACCAGCAGCCGGGACGGATCCACCAAAACTGACAGCGCCCATGATGGGCACCTGTCCATACAGAGCAGTGTTACCGGCGACTGGCAGCTCACCAGCGACCGCCACGTTGCCTTCACCGGCGCCGCCGTACGCGGTGACTCCAGACCCGTAACCGGCAGCGCCAGGGTAGGCGAGTCCGTCATAACCCAAACCAGAAGCCAATCCGAAGGGACCAGCCAGACTAGCACCAGCCAAGCCAGCGGCAGGGTAGGCGAGTCCAGCTAGTCCAGCGCCGTAGCCAAGGCCGGAGCCGCAGGGAGCGGCGGCGGAGAGAGCGGCGGGAGCTGCACCCCCGCAGCCGCACCCGATACCGAACACATTCTGTGGGAACAATAATACATGATTGACTGATTGATCGTAGCTGACAATGAATGATATATGAAGGAATTAGATGGATCACTCACCTGGACCAAGCAAGCTTGGATGCAGAGCAACAGAACAGCGAAGGAAGACATGTTTGATGTTTGTATTCAACGAGAAGCTGAAGACTGAATGATGTTCCTACTTCTAGACCACGGTTATATAGTGCAAAAGTCTCCTCTTATCACAACAACGTGTTTTTGTTTGAACTGTGTTCTAGTGAAACAAAGTCATGCACTTTTCTATTTCCCCACATTGCAACTACTGATAAAGGTGCGAAAAGTTCATTTCAAAATGCACAAATTGCTGCAACACAACTAGATAAGCACAACGTTTCAGTATAAAAAGTGGATCGATTCTTGGAAAACTCATAGTCAAGTTCACTTCGACACAAACTACAATGGCAGCCAAGCTGATCCTCGTCCTCTGCGCTCAGGCGCTCTTCGTGCAGGTGAGATACGAACTTACTTAATAACTTTAAATCAATGGAAATGTGCATTATCATTAACAAGAATATTACATAATTTAAAAGCATGTAACACACTTTACATTACGTGATCGATAAGACATAATGTTTTCTTAGTACTAACAGCTTAATAATTCGTTTGCAGACTGCATTCAGCCAGTGCTGGGGTCGTACACCTATCGCTGGTCCTGCGTGCGGCTCAGCCTCGGCAGGCTTGGCGGTTCCTGGTCTCATCGCCTCAGGGTCGGGAGCGTCCGGCTGTGCTGGTAACAGCTGGGCTGGCAACGGTCTGGTCGGTCTGGACATCATCCCCACCAGTGGCGGAGCTCTGCCTGTCTCCAGCGTGTCCTCCATCGCTCCCAACGGCCTCTCCATAAACTCAGAGAATGTGTTTGATGGTGCTTTGTCCGTGGCTGGTGAGCTGCCGTTCGTGAGTGCTGTGGCTTTGGAGGGCGTGCTGCCAAGCGGCGGTGCTGGCGCCGTCAGCTACAGCTGCGGTAACGGTGTTACTGCTATTGAGAGCATCGCTCCTGCTGGTGCCTATGGTGGTGCAGGTGCCTATGGCGCTGCGTCTGCCTCAGGACTTACTGGCTATGGACTCGGCGCTGGTGCTATCCCTGCTGCCGGCCGACAACTCGGCTATGGAGCTCGCACCTGCGGATGTGGACAATAATAAAAATGATGACAATATTTTGCTTCATGAAATAAACTTGGAATATGGAATGCAAAGTATTCTTAACTTTTATTTTTCCTTAAATCAGATATGAGATATATGATGATAAAATGTAAATATTAACAAATTTACATTTACATAACACTTAAAAGAAAATTAAACTAAAGTTATATATACAACACATAACTTTTTAAAAATTGCTCTAATATAAATTAGATACAAAGGTAAAATGTTAGGCAAAAAAAGAAAAAGAATAGCTTGATTACGGACGGTCTGAGTTGGGTAGGAGTTTAGGTTTAACAATAAGATGTTTTTCAAGGTAAAAATGGTTAACACGATTACCGGCAAGTCCTACGTCAAAAATCGGAATACCAAAAAGTTGTGGATACCTACTAAAAAGATCTAAGACGCTATGTTTACACTTTCTACTTTTAACCTAGCTTGTTCAACTGCATAGCTTCTTCGACTGCACATTTTCTGCTGACGCCGCGGTCGCCACGAGTCGCGCCGCCCGTAGCATCATTTTAACTTACTCATTATTATTTTTTAGTGTGGATTCAACAGTTACTATGTAAATTACATAAGAGGTAGGAATCACCAAATATTGTTTTCTGTAAGTACTCACATAGGGCACAGTAAACGCAACACAACAGAACAAAAATTGTGTGCTTTTCTCAGAAAACTGATATTTTTTGAATATATTTATATGAATTTGGTGACAATGTGCCTTTGTATGTCCAAAATATCCTGTGACGTTTTTTTTTTGTAATTCTTCAAAATATCAGCTGTTTAAAAAAACAGATATGCTCTATGTTCATTGAATTCTCTTCTTTCTGATGGTTGTCAATAAATTACATATTTGAATAATTTTTTGAATTATTATTATGGGGGTCTACAACTTCAACAATATGTACAAAAAGATCAGGGAGATCCATGAAAATTTGAGATAAAATAACTTTTGATGGGTTTTTCAAAAGAAGCGGCGGAAATATACTGGCCTTGTCGGCAACTATATTTTCGAACCGTTTGGGGTTGAAACCCTCGGGTCTTTTGGGTCTGAATGCCCACACCCTATATAAAGATCTGTCTAGGCGGCTGGTTGACGCTTCTCGTGACCAAAAGGCTGGCTATTTCCTCGGACAAAGGATCAGCATGGCGATCCAACGAGGTAATGCTGCCAGCCTCTTGGGCACGCTCCCAGTTGACAGCGATGGGGAAGAATTTTTTGACGCTTTTTAGATATAGTGTTTTTTTATTTTTATTGTTTTACTAGGATAGTTTTTTTGTGTTGTAAATAACTATGTAAATAAAAAAAAATAAGTTTTTCAAAATGGGTATCAAAGTCCAAAGATGTTTTTCAACATAAGAAAAATGGGATTTCAATGAAAAAACGATCACCGATTTTTTCCGAAAAGCGCACATATAAGTTTGCAGTCTTCGTGTACACTAAGCGTCTGAAAGAATGAAATAAACTTTTTGTTTCTTATTGAAAATACATTATCTGGTTGCTCTCTTCACGTAATCGTAAGTTCTGTACATGACCAAATAAATAAATATTATGCTCGGCAAGGTACTTGTTGAGTAACATACTCAATATCACATCATCATAGTGAGCTGTCGTCGCTTATATTTCTTCAAAATATAGAAAGAATTAGAAATAGAGTTCTAGAGTGGAGACCACGCCTCGGCAAACGTAGCGTAGGACGTCCTCAGGCACGGTGGAGTGATGACTTGCGCAAGACGGCTGGCAGGAGCTGGATGCGAGAAGCCGAAAATCGATCTCAGTGGCGTGCACTTGGAGAGGCCTATGTCCAGCAGTGGACTGCGATAGGCTGATGATGATGATGATGATAGAAAGAAAGAAAGAAATAAATATTTGTCAGAATGTAGTACAAATATAGGTGTTTTATATTGAATGGAATCTCACACATTCTACCGAATTGGTGTACAAAATATTTGGCTTAATATCTACTTATTGTTCAAGATTTTTTTTCTCGTCAAGCTGAAATTATCAGGACTTGTCAATACCGTTTAGTTTTATTTATCGAAATTTGAAGGTTTCACCGTTCATGAAAAATCGAATAACTGAAGATGTCAGTTGGAATTCAAAGTACAGAATAATTTGCAAAGTAGTTTATTATCTACAGCAGAACACGATTATAAATATCGTTGAATTTAGTACTGTCCACATCCGCAGGTGCGAGCTCCGTAGCCGTGTTGTCGACTAGCAGCAGGGATAGCACCAGCGCCGAGTCCATAGCCAGCAGCAAGTCCTGAGGTAGACGCAGCGCCATAGGCACCTGCACCACCATAGGCACCAGCAGGAGCGATGCTCTCAATAGCAGTAACACCGTTACCGCAGCTGTAGCTGACGGCGCCAGCACCGCCGCTTGCCAGCACGCCCTCCAAAGCCACAGCACTCACGAACGGCAGCTCACCAGCCACGGACAGAGCACCATCAAACACATTCTCTGAGTTTATGGAGAGGCCGCTGGGAGCGATGGAGGACACGCTGGAGACAGGCAGAGCTCCGCCACTGGTGGGGATGATGTCCAGACCAATCAGACCGTTGCCAGCCCAGCTGTTACCAGCACAGCCGGACGCTCCCCACCCTGAGGCGATGAGACCAGGAGCCGCCAAGCCTGCCGAGGCTGAGCTGCTCGCAGGACCAGCGATAGGTGCACGACCCCAGCACTGGCTGAATGCAGTCTGGAAACAAACAGTTAATTAATCTGTTAGTACTCAGAAAACATGATGTCTTATCGATCACGTAATATAAAGTGTGTCATATACTTTTATATTATGTAATATTCTTTCTAATGATAATGCACATTTCCGTTGATTTAAAGTTAATAACCATGTTCGTATCTAACCTGCACGAAGAGCGCCTGAGCGCAGAGAACGAGGATCAGCTTGGCTGCCATTGTAGTTTGTGTCGAAGTGAACTTGACTATGAGTTTTCCAAGAATCGATCCACTATTTATACTGAAACGTAGTGCTTATCTAGTTGTGTTGCAGCAATTTGTGCGTTTTGAAATGAACTTTTCGCACCTTTATCAGTAGTTGCAATGTGGGGAAATAGAAAAGTGCATGACTTTGTTTCACCAGAACACACCAACAAAAACACGTTGTTGTGATAAGAGGAGACTTTTGCACTATATAACCGTGGTCTAGAAGTAGGAACATCATTCAGTCTTCAGCTTCTCGTTGAACACAAATATCAAACATGTCTATCTTCGCTGTTCTGTTGCTCTGCATCCAAGCTTGCTTGGTTCAGGTGAGTCTTCTATCAAAATCCTTTGTATTATTTAACACATCTTAAATTAGGATCAATCACTCAAACTATGTACTGTTGTTTCCACAGAATGTGTTCGGAATCGGGTGCGGCTGCGGGGGTGCAGCTCCCGCCGCGCTCTCGGGCGCCACTCCCTGCGGCTACGGCCTAAGCTACGGTACTGGTCTGGCTGGCTCCTACGGATTGGCTTCTGGTTTGGGTTATGACGGACTCGCCTACCCTGGCGCTGCCGGTTACGGCTCTGGAGTCGCCGCGTACGGCGGCGCCGGTGAAGGCAACGTGGCGGTCGCTGGTGAGCTGCCAGTCGCCGGTATCACCGCTCTGTATGGACAGGTGCCCATCATGGGCGCTGTCAGTTTTGGTGGATCTGTCCCGGCTGCTGGTGCCGTGTCTATCTCCGGACAGTGCGCGTGCGGCTGCGGTTCTCCAATTGCTGCTCCTGTGTACTGCTGAATCTACGTTTTGTACTCGAAAATAAAACTTTCATGATTTGTGCAAAATATTCCATATTTTATTTAGTCCTCATATTTACTTCCTCATCATTGTGTTAGCTTTTCAGTTTTCCCTTCTATGTCAGATTTAGACGATCCACATTGGAGGAATTTCAACAAGCAATCAAAAGCCTAAAACTAGGCAAGAGTTCTGGGCGCGATAACCTACCAGCTGAAATCATCTCATATAAATGCGTAGTTCCGATTCTCTATCAAGTTCTACTTAAATGTTGGGAAGAGGGCACTGTACCTCAGGACATGCGGGACGCAGACATAATTACGCTATACAAGGGTAAAGGAGACAGAGGAGACTGTAACAACTACAGAGGTATCTCACTCCTCAGTGTCACAGGAAAAGCTTTTGCCAAGGTGATTCTGAAAAAGATCGAAACTCTTGCCGCAAGAATATACCCCGAGTCACAATGTGGTTTCAGGCCTGGTCGTTCCACAAATGACATGATATTTACTCTGCGTCAACTTCAGGAAAAGAGTCGTGAACATCAGATACCCCTCTATATTGCATTTGTTGATTTAAACAAAGCCTTCGACTCTGTAAGTAGACAAGGCCTTTAAAACATACTTTTTAGAATAGGATGCCCACCAACCTTACTTTCCCTAATCAAGGCTTTCCACGACAACATGCAAGGTTCCGTTATCTTCGACGGCCAGGCTACAGAAGCTTTCAGCATGAACCGTGGCATAAGACAAGGCTGTGCCCTAGCGCCTACCCTTTTCGGTATCTTCTTTTCGGCTATACTGATAGAGGCATTTAAACAATGTGATATCGGAATTCACCTGCACACGAGGAAAGATGGAAGACTTTTCAACATCCAACATCTGAAATCAAAAACTAAGCGATATGACATACTGGTCCGCGAGTTACTGTATGCTGAAGATGCAGCCCTAGTAGCTAAATCTGAACAAGAACTACAGGAACTCGTAAATAGGTTTGATCACACTTGCCGCCTATATTCTATGAGTATAAACACCAAAAAAACTGTCATCATGGCTCAAGGCGTCGACCATCCACTTCATATCACGCTCGATGGAACTCCTCTAGAAATTGTTGATCACTTTTGCTATCTCGGATCTACTACAACCTCCAATCTTTGTAACAATAAGGAAATTGATACTCGCATTGGAAGAGCGGCTTCCAACTTTGGCAAACTCTCTACGCGTGTTTGGAGAAACAACAAGCTTACCATTACTACCAAGATCCTCCTATACAAAACCTGCGTACTCAACACGCTACTATACGGCTCGGAAACATGGACCACTTACTCCAAGCAAGAACGTCGCCTTAACGCTTTCCACATGCGCTGCTTGCGCGCGATACTCGGTGTCACCTGGAAGGACAGGGTGACTAACGAAACTGTCCTAAGCAAGACCAACTGCAACAGCATCCTAGCAATTCTGAAACAGTGAAGACTTCGCTGGCTGGGACACGTTCATCGTATGGACACCGAAAGATTGCCACGTGAAGTCATCCTCGGGCAGATTGCTGATGCAAAAAGACGAGTGGGCCGCCCAAACTTACGTTTCAAGGATTGTTGCAAACGTGACATGGACAGCTTCAACATCAACGCTAATTCTTGGGAAGCACGCGCCAATGAGAGGGTCTTATGGAGACGCGACCTGCGCACCGGGACTGCAATATATGACGAAGCCTGGCTCGACGACATTAAGCAGAAAAGGCTTCGCATCAAGAACGCTGCACCCGTGGATGACCCGCGCTTCACCTGCGACAAATGCGGCAAGAAGTGCCGTGCAGCTATTGGCTTATTTAGCCATAAAAGAAAGTGCTTGCGGCACTAATAACCGCTTAGACAAGCACTGCCACAATCATCTGACCAAGATGCTCTGTGGCCAATGAATGAAAATGAATTGTGTTAGCTACCAAGATCCTTCTTCTAAAACAAGACATGTACAAGACCAAATTGTTTGATAATATGTTGCAGTATTACAAGTAGAGCGAAACTTTCCTGTCATTCCTCATCAAATTCACCATTAAATCAAATCAAATCGTTTATTAACCATAAGATTGCATCATGTATCAACATCAGTATTTTTTATTCTGAAGGCGATGTTCGCACCATGTATTCGTAATTTTGGTGGAATCTTTCCCATGAAGCTAGACTAACATAAATACATTTTTTTTTTTAAATGTCGTAGGCCTACTTTTTGGTCGAAATAACAATAATCGACTTCGAAAATGTAATGAGGATGAACCTGCCCGTTGTTGGCTTTATTAATAGGTATACATGGTACATACACAAAGTGGGTCGTACCTAATCACATTAGATTAAATACGCTAATATACCTACTGGTTAATACATGTCGGTTAGCACAAAGAAAAAGATAAAATACGTAAAAATATAAAAATAAATTTCAAACAAAGTAAATGGAATGAAAATGTACGAGAATTTGAACATGCGGAAATTCTCCCTTGAAAACTGACAGCTGTCAACTGATCAAACATTCGATACTCCTAAGTTTATCTCTGCTTAACACTGCAAATGATGTTGTAAATTATGAAAACTAAAAATGATTCATGTCGATAAACCACTGAATGGATTAGATTATTTTTTTTAGGCAATTCGCCATAGAATATCATACTAGGGCATGCAATTCCGGTAAAATAAAAATTATCGGTAAAAATTCGGTAATTAAAATATTTTTACCGGTAAACCGGTAAAACGGTAATTTTTGTATTTTTTTTTAATGTGATATAATAAGATTGGTTAGTCCAAAAGCAAAAAATAATTAAAAATACAAGGTATAAGGTGGTAAACATTTTTTGGGACGTGGGCCGTAAAAAAAAACATGTCAGTACCATCCGAACGCGATGTCGTCGACAAAATGCAAGAGAAACGGCTGCGATGGTTCGGCCATGTAAAAAGGAGACCACCTGAATACATCGCCAATGTTGTGTACTCAATCTCAATATACCCGGTCAAAGGCGCAGAGGCAGGCCGAAACGGTGGTGGTTGAGTGTCGTAATGAATGACATGAAAATCTACGAACTCGAAGAGGGAGATGTCCTGGATAGAGCGAAGTGGAAGAAGAAGATACGGAAAGCGGACCCCGTCACAAGACGGGATAAACGCTAAGAATTACCGTGAAAAAAAATCATTTTTTTTCATTGAAGTAAAAGCACTTTTTTATGGTAAATCGTGGGCATTTTATGGACCAGGGTCGCGGTAACTCTTTCGAACAATCCCGCAGCCCCGGCAGGTTTTGGCCCTGCGCGTGGAACAACTCGGGCCGCCGACACGGGTCTGTTGTCTATGCAGACGGAGGAACGATGAGCCACCCGAACTCACCGTCCACAGACCGACGCCTACGGTGGCCGGGAGTCGTCTCTCGACACTCGGCGCCCGTGGTGTCTTCGGTCCACTACAGCGGTTGGGATGAGAGGTGCGAACTCGCAGGCGCTCCACCGTCTCCTTCTCGAGCTGACTGGGAGAGACTGAGAGTTTCGCAGAAGGAGGCGACGGCTTCCCATTCCCTCTCGCTTCGGACCATGGCTTGAACCAGGGCCGGATGCGAGAGGTCGTCGCTGCCTATTGGCTCGACGACGACACCGCGGTACCCTTCCCAGGCAGTGCACACATAGACTGTGTGCTCCACCGTGTCCTCAGAGCTGTCTGCATGGTAGTGAAGTAAAAGCCCTTGCTCAATAAGGTCATAGAGTAAGTAAAATAAGCATAAGCTACATTTTTACCTAATAGGAACTGACAGCTATGAGGAAATTCAGATTAACCGAATGAATAAAATTTGTTTAGATATTATAAATTAAGATGAGAATGAAGATTTGTATCTAACCTAGAGATAGTTAAGGAGCCACATAAGTTTACTTTCCTAAAAAACAGCAACTTTAACACTCTTACAATATGTAATGTATGCAATATTACACTATGTTCAGGCTACATAATGAAGATTTGACACAAAAACGTAAAAACCGGTAAATTATCGGTTACATATTATTTTTACCGGTAAATTAAAAATCGCGAAAATGGGCGGTTTTACCGGTAAAACCGAGACCGGTAAACCGGTATTGCATGCCCTAAATAAGTGTAGGTACGTGACAGGATTTAATGTGAATAGGTACTAAACACTCGATATACATATACTATCAATAGACGGGTGGACGGGCAGCGGCTATTGTAGAGGAGGTAGAGTATGAAGGGCACACAGTTGTATAAAAATTGCTTTGTATAATTTTATAACAGAGCACATTAGCTTTCTTGCATTGTGTGACCTTCTTAGGGATAACTCGTAATCATCATCATCATCATTTATTTATTCTGAAACAATTTCCATTGTGTAGAATTACATAATATGCACATAAAAAATTACAAAAACAATAAATCAATATTAAATAAGAATTAATGTCAAAAGATACCAAAATATAAAATAACAGAGAATACATTTATGATTTTGAAACATTACTTAGTTCCGATATATGATACAGACATTTTTCTAATAAAAAGGCTTTTAACTTTGCTTTGAACAGGTGGGTGTTATAAATAAGTGTTTTAAGTTCAGATGGCAACTTATTAAAAACTTCTACAGCTTGGTACTTCGAGCAATGTTCTACTACTCTAAATTTAGGAACTATATGTTGTTTAAAGGTTTTTCTTCGCGTGCTCTCTCTAATCTCACGTTCCTCTTGTGTTTCAAACTCATGTACATACTTCGCAAAATGACTTAAGAGGACCAATATGTATAGACTAGGTACAGTTAAAATTCCCAATGTTTTAAAGTAATCCCTACATGAGACCCGTTGTGAAATTCTAACAATTGTTCTTATAGCTCGTTTCTGTAAAATGAATGCTCTCTGCCAATTATAATCGTAACTATTTCCCCAGAGCACAATGCTATACCTTATCCTGGACTCGACCAGGGCATAATATACAGCCTTTAACTGTTTTATATTTAGTTTATCCCTCAGGCTCCTTAGTGCATAACAGGCTGTCGACATGGATGAATCAATACCTGCGAGCTCCGGTTTCCAATTCAAATACGGATCTATATTAATACCTAAGAATTTAACCTTGTCCACTGATGCAATTCTGTCTTGATTTATTTGTATATCTAAATTTTCATTATTACGAGTCGTAGTCTTAAATAATGTAAAGAAATCAGTTGTTGCAAGTGTCGCAATTTTAAAATTAAGTATTTTGAGTTTTGATTTTAAATTGCCGCCAATATGGAAGAACAATCCAAAGTTTAAAGCAAAAATCAAATCTTAATTTGTTCACAAAGTGAAATTACATACTACCTATGTTTTAATTCGTCACATGGCTAAAATTTTGTTCTGCTGACCCAACGATTTTGTAGTGATCAAGGTTCTTCAGTTAGTCAATATTGTATTGACGACTGTTCAAGAATTTCTTTTGAATCTGTTATGAAATACTGACACACGGTACTTGTGGTATTAAGTTTCTAACAAAACAAATTAGTTTCATCAATCAGAAGGTGGATTATATCAAATCACTCATCAGGAATTCTGTTAAGAAATGAAAAGTACAAAATACTTTGCATTATATTTCAGTTTATTTCATATAGCAGTTGCAAAACGGTGACATTCAGTACTGTCCACATCCACAGCCACAGGTAGAAACTCCGCAGCCCAGACCACGGCCAGCAAGAGGGATGGCACCAGCGCCGAGTCCATAGCCAGTAGCAAGTCCTGAGGCAGACGCAGCGCCATAGGCACCTGCACCACCATAGGCACCAGCGGGAGCGATGCTCTCGATAGCAGTAACACCGTTACCGCAGCTGTAGCTGACGGCGCCAGCACCACCGCTAGGCAGGACGCCCTCCAAAGCCACAGCACTCACGAACGGCAGCTCACCAGCCACGGACAGAGCACCATCAAACACATTCTCTGAGTTTATGGAGAGGCCGCTGGGCGCGATGGAGGACACGCTGGAGACAGGCAGAGCTCCGCCGCTGGTGGGGATGATGTCCAGACCAATCAGACCGTTGCCAGCCCAGCTGTTACCAGCACAGCCGGACGCTCCCCACCCTGAGGCGATGAGACCAGGAGCCGCCAAGCCTGCCGAGGCTGAGCCGCACGCAGGACCAGCGATAGGTGCGCGACCCCAGCACTGGCTGAATGCAGTCTGCAAACAAATAATAAATCTGTGAGTACTTAGAGAACATTACTGTCTTATCTATCACGTAATATAAACTGTGTCAGATGTACTAATTATGCAATTAGCAATGAATAACAATGAACGTCACGTTCAATTACATATCAACTTGAAGCTATTAAATCTGACCTGCACGAAGAGCGCCTGAGCGCAGAGGACGAGGATCAGCTTGGCTGCCATTGTAGTTTGTGTCGAAGTGAACTTGACTATGAGTTTTCCAAGAATCGATCCACTATTTATACCAAAACGTAGTGCTTATCTATTTGCGTTGCTGCAATTTGTGCGTTTTGAAATGAACTTTTCGCACCTTTATCAGTAGTTTTGCAATGTGGGGAAATAGAAAAGTGCATGACTTTGTTTCACCAGAACATAGAAACAAAAACACGTTGTTGTGATAAGAGGAGACTCTTGCACTATATAACCGTAGTCTAAAAGTAGGAATATCATTCAGTCTTCAGCTTCTCGTTGAACACAAACATCAAACATGTCTACCTTCGCTGTTCTGTTGCTCTGCATCCAAGCTTGCTTGGTCCAGGTGAGTGATCAGATTATTTTTTTTTCCTTTCAATAATTTTAACCGGGTGTCACGAATCATGTATTGTTGTTTCTGCAGAATGTGTTCGGTATCGGGTGCGGCTGCGGGGGTGCAGCTCCCGCCGCTCTTTCCGGCGGCGCTCCCTGCGGCTACGGCCTAGGCTCCGGTCTTGGCTACGGTGCTGGTCTGGCTGGCTCCTACGGTTTGGCTTCTGGTTTGGGTTATGACGGACTCGCCTACCCTGGCGCTGCCGGTTACGGCTCTGGAGTCGCCGCGTACGGCGGCGCCGGTGAAGGCAACGTGGCGGTCGCTGGTGAGCTGCCAGTCGCCGGTAACACCGCTCTGTATGGACAGGTGCCCATCATGGGCGCTGTCAGTTTTGGTGGATCTGTCCCGGCTGCTGGTGCCGTGTCTATCTCCGGACAGTGCGCGTGCGGCTGTGGTACTTCAGTCGCTGCTCCTGTATACTGCTGAATCATCTATTTTGACGAGTAAATAATAAATGACCTTACATTTCGTAATACGTGTGTTTTCTTTTATTTCCATTTGCAATGCAACATATTCGGCTTATCAAGATCCTATCAACAGTGATCTGTCAGGGTATCACACATACGCAGAAGTAATTTCCTTATAAATGACTTATTTTACTATTGTGATGTCAATAGCAGCCAATTATGGACAGGCAAATCTTCCCCAAAAATTAGAAATACAATATGCTAAGAGACAAATGGATAATATTGGAATTGCAAAGTCACGTGGTAACCTATACCAATAAAAATACCACTCGAACACACGTAGATACATACATTACAAGTTAAATAAAAGCTTGTAAAAAATAAGTGAGGCAATAGGGGATTTTCGGAACAACTCGAATATATCCAAGTAATAATGGCGTCCACGGCTGATTTCGACCACGGTGGCTGTTCTCATTTAAGGAGATCAGCCAGCTGCGCAGGACATTTTTATAGTATAACTAGCATTTGCGCAGACACAGGTGCACTCCCTATTCCTTCACTCTCATAGCGCGATGGGATGGCAATCCGACACGCCCGGAAAGAGATCAGGTGCAGGACCGACATTTACGTGCTCTCAATCAATCACCAACTTCCAGACTACGGGCTGCTTTGTTAAAGTTTAAAAAAACCCACAAAGCGATTTCGGCCCGACCCGGGAATCGAACCCGAGACCTCAAGCACAGCAGCCGCGCTTGCGACCACTAGACTAACGAGGCAGTCAAGTAACATTATGGAAAAATCCCTGTTTTTTGCAGATTTTAGACATCTACGGAACTTTAGGGCAGCTAGTGGGGGATACACCATAGTAAAGCAGTTTAAATCTTACTGGTGATGTCTCACTTATTTCGCGGTCCATTGAGAATTTGAGATAGACTTATGTTTAAGACTGTTTATGATCCGCTTTTCATTAATTCCCGATCCTCTTTTTTAATCTCCCCCGTGTTCTTCCTTATGTACCGTATGTACGTCCACATATACTCTCCCAGTACACTATACTTATATTTTCCCTAAACTGCCTCGTTGGTCTAGTGGTCGCAAGCGCGGCCGCTGTACCCGAGGTCTCGGGTTCGATTCTCGGGTCGGGCCGAAATCGCTTTGTGGGTTTTCTTAAACTTTCACAAAGCAGCCCGTAGTCTGGAAGTTGGTGATTGATTCACCCGTGCATCGGAGAGCACGTAAATGTCGGTCCTGCCCCTGATCTCTTTCCGGTCGTGTCGGATTGCCGTCCCATCGGGTTATGAGAGTGAAGGAATAGGGAGTGCACCTGTGTCTGCGCAAATGCTCGTGCACTATAATATGTCCTGCGCAGCTGGCTGATCTCCTTAAATGAGAACAGCCGCCGTGGCCGAAATCGGCCGTGGACGCTATTATTATTATTTTCCCTTATGGTCTTCCCTTTATAGTCCTTCCTCCTAAGTGCTCTTGTTACTCTAGTCTATGATTCTCTTAGTTCCTGTCTAGACTTGGTACTCTTGTTTAGTTTGTACTCTCCCTATGTAGCTCGTCCCTTATGCACTTCCGTAAATACTCCTCATTTATGTAATCCTTCATGTTAATTTAATAAATGTATCGAAATTTTCAGTCTTGTCTGTTGGATGTCCTCACAACCTTTTTTCAGGGGAATGCGCCGTAAAAATCCCTAAAAAACTGAAAAGCGTCAGGTCAATTATCATGAGAATTAATTAGCTAAACAAAGCAGTAGTTACATCTATTTTGCATTTTTACAATCTCTTATTTTTTTGGAGACTTTTTTTAAACTGGCTATGAAACAATAATAACCTATGTTCTTTATGAGTACTTCTAGCAAGACAGATTACTTTAATCAAGCTATATGAGGAGTATCATCATTCATATATTAAAAACTAAGTATGTACTTAGGTTTAACTTTGAAGGAATGAAAAGTACAGAATAATTTGCATAGCATTTCAGTTTATTTCATTTATCAGTCACATGGTGGTGATATTTACTGTCCACATCCGCAGCCGCGAGCTCCGTAGCCGAGTTGTCGACCGGCAGCAGGGATAGCACTAGCGCCGAGTCCATAGCCAGCAGCAAGTCCTGAGGCAGACGCAGCGCCATAGGCACCAGCACCACCATAGGCACCAGCAGGAGCGATGCTCTCAATAGCAGTAACACCATTACCGCAGCTGTAGCTGACGGCGCCAGCACCGCCGCTTGGCAGGACGCCCTCCAAAGCCACAGCACTCACGAACGGCAGCTCACCAGCCACGGACAGAGCACCATCAAACACATTCTCTGAGTTTATGGAGAGGCCGCTGGGAGCGATGGAGGACACGCTGGAGACAGGCAGAGCTCCGCCAGTGGTGGGGATGATGTCCAGACCAATCAGACCGTTGCCAGCCCAGCTGTTACCAGCACAGCCGGACGCTCCCCACCCTGAGGCGATGAGACCAGGAGCCGCCAAACCTGCCGAGGCTGAGCCGCACGCAGGTCCAGCGATAAGTGCACGACCCCAGCACTGGCTGAATGCAGTCTGGAAACGAAACATTTAGGTATTCATTTACTATTAGAAAGAAAACTGACTATATCAGCAGATGTGATGGTGCATTGATACTGAATTGTCTTATCGATCACGTATTAGTATAAAGTGTGTCAAATGCTTTTATAATAATATATGTTGTTATCATATCTGACCTGCACGAAGAGCGCCTGAGCGCAGAGGACGAGGATCAGCTTGGCTGCCATTGTAGTTTGTGTCGAAGTGAACTTGACTATGAGTTTTCCAAGAATCGATCCACTATTTATACTGAAACGTTGTGCTTATCTAATTGTGTTGCAGCAATTTGTGCGTTTTGAAATGAACTTTTCGCACCTTTATCAGTAGTTGCAATGTGGGGAAATAGAAAAGTGCATGACTTTGTTTCACCAGAACATAGTTTAAACAAAAACACGTTGTTGTGATAAGAGGAGACTTTTGCACTATATAACCGTGGTCTAGAAGTAAGAACATCATTCAGTCTTTAGCTTCTCGTTGAACACAAACATCAAACATGTCTACCTTCGCTGTTCTGTTGCTCTGCATCCAAGCTTGCTTGGTCCAGGTGAGTGATCACATTAATATTTTTCCTTTCAATAATATCTACCCTGAATATCAGGAACCGGGTGTCATGAATCATATGTTGTTGTTCTCTACAGAATGTGTTTGGCATCGGGTGCGGCTGTGGGGGTGCAGCTCCCACCGCTCTCTCCAGCGTCGCTCCCTGCGGCTACGGCTTAGGCTCTGGACTTGGCTACAGCGCTGGTCTGGCTGGCTCCTACGGATTGGCTTCTGGTTTGGGTTATGACGGACTCGCCTACCCTGGCGCTGCCGGTTACGGCTCTGGAGTCGCCGCGTACGGCGGCGCCGGTGAAGGCAACGTGGCGGTCGCTGGTGAGCTGCCAGTCGCCGGTAACACCGCTCTGTATGGACAGGTGCCCATCATGGGCGCTGTCAGTTTTGGTGGATCTGTCCCGGCTGCTGGTGCCGTGTCTATCTCCGGACAGTGCGCGTGCGGCTGTGGTACTCCAGTCGCTGCTCCTGTATACTGCTGAATCATCTATTTTTGACGTGTAAATAATAAATGACCTTGAACTTCGCAAAACCTGTCATTCTTTTATTATTAACAATGGAATATATCCGCCTTATTTTAGAATACTACATGAAAATATTTATTTGTTGACTATTTTGACGTCAATAGTGACCGTAGTCGAGAAGCAAAGCTTCTCAAATATATCTGTCGTACCAATAAATGTGTAGGTAAATAGACATATGGCCAACTTCAGAATGACGAAGTCACGTGGCGTGATCTATGTATGTAGGGACAGGCAATGAGGGATTTCGGAAATAACTCAAGTATTCCGATTAACATTATGGAAGTATGCTAATATCTTGCTTTGTTTATAACTGTGCAGGCTTAAGATTAGCCAGTAGGGAATATATCGTAATAGCTATCTGTCTTAATATGCCTCACTTACTTTGCAGTATATTGAGAATTTCAGATCGACTGATTTCGAAGACTGTTCATGATTTGTGTATATCATATATTCCCGATCCGCTTTTTTTTTCACTGCTTAGAGGGATAATAGACCTAGGTATTTGGTATAAATTTCAATTTATACGACCTTAATTTATATTCAACCTTTATTCGTTCTTGAGAAATAAGGTAGCTAAAAAAGAGTAAGTTTCATTTTATTAAAATATTTTTATTATATTTAATAACTAAAAAAATGTGATTTTCGCAATTTTTCCTATATTTGCATAATATGAGAATGCTTCATGCCAAATTTCAAGATTCTGAGTTTACGGGAAGTATCCTGTAGGATTTGATTCCTTTGCGAGTGTCGATTTGTTGAAAATATCGACATAATCGGCTGTATCTTTTGATTGACTTGGCTTAGAAGTTTGATATTTTCACAGCTTAAAGGGACAATAGATTTGAGTATTTCATGTGAATTTCAGCTTGGTACGTCCACGCGTTCTTGAGATAAAGGGTCTTGACAGACAGATAGACAGACAGACAGACAGACAGACGGACAACAAAGTGATCCTATAAGGGTTCCATTTTTTCCTATTGAGGTACGGCACCCTAAAAATACTTTGTCTGCCTTATATACTCCCTTATGTACTTCCCTTATGGTAATGTAATACACACAGCTCTGAGCACACACACCAATTGTTTACTCGACGTCCGTGCGTAATTTTCGGGGTCCAGCAGAATATCAGCGTCAGGTATTCTACCTGACACATGCTGAGCTGGACTCCCATTCGGTGCAAACGTAAGACTGCACCACGCCGTTAATTTGTTTGTATTTCATGTTTCTCTTTCTACCCACTTCTTGTTTTGTTTTATTTCTTATTGTGTATATTTGTGGTGTCTTTTTGTTTGTCTGAATATATGTTTTATCTATCTATCTACCATTTTATTTACTTTTCAGCCATATTGGACGGCTGAATGTTTTTAGGGTTCCGTACCCAAAGGGTAAAACTAGACCCTATTGTTTTCGCTCCCCTGTTCGTCCGTCCATCCGTCTGTCACCAGGCTGTATCTCATGAACCGTGATAGTTAGAGAGTTGAAATTTTCACATAAAACTAGAATAAAAACTAGAATAGAATAAAAAATAATTAGGGGAGGCTACAACAAACGTGATTTTGAATAATGGTACGGAACCCTTCGTGCGCGAGTCCGACTCGCACTTGGCCGGTTATTTAGACGTTGGATCAGCCCCTGAGGATAGCTCTTTAAATATGTAAAAAACCGGAAAGCTTTCAGATGAAGGGTCAGATGGATTATTCACGAGGTTAACAAAGCTGAAGTTAGAACAATTTTTTAAGTAACATACCCTCCAAATTTCTGATCGCTTTCTTTTCTTTGTCTCCCGGATTGTAACTCTACTACAATCTAATCTATATACTATACTAGCTTCCGCCAGCGGCTTCGCCCGCGTGGTGTGTTGATAAAAAATTGCCTATGTGTTAATCCAGGGTATCACCTTTCTACATACCAAATTTCAACCAAATCGGTCCAGCCGTTTTTGCGTGATTGAATAACAATCATACATCCATACATTCTCACAAACTTTCACATTTATAATATAAGTAGGAAGTAGGATTATTACTGCAGTAAGTATCAATATCTGAAAATCCACTGGTTTAAAAAGGTTGTTTCTGTGTACATGTAGTTGTTCAAGGTCTGTAGACGCTTTGCCCAACGCTTCAGGGGGAAATATTGTCTAAAAAATTCCTCCCCTCCTCTCACTTTAAAAAATAAAAGAACAGAATACTTTGCATTATATAGTTTCAGTTTATTTCATCAAGCAGAACATTGTCGTCATTCGTAGGTATCATCATCATCATTGAATTTAGTATTGTCTGCATCCACAGCCGCGAGCTCCGTAGCCCAAACCACGGCCGGCAAGACCGATAGCACCAGCACCGAGTCCATAGCCAGCAGCAAGTCCTGAGGCAGACGCAGCGCCATAGGCACCTGCACCACCATAGGCACCAGCAGGAGCAATGCTCTCAATAGCAGTAACACCGTTACCGCAGCTGTAGCTGACGGCGCCAGCACCGCCGCTTGGCAGGACACCTTCTAAAGCCACAGCACTTACGAATGGCAGCTCACCAGCCACGGACAGAGCACCCTCATACACATTGTCTGAGTTGATGGCGAGACCGGTGGGAGCAAAGGAGGACAAGCTAGAGACAGGCAGAGCTCCACCACTGGTCGGGGCGATTTGGAGACCAGCCAAACCATTACCGATGATTCCATTGCCAGCATAGCCATTGCCAATCAGACCGTTGCCAATAAGGGCATTACCAGCCCAGTTGTTGCCACCACAGCCAGCCCAGCTGGGAGCTGCCAAAACCGGAGCAGCGATGGCTCCGCGGCTAAGGCATTGACTGAAAGCAGTCTGAAAGAAAGAAGAAACTTGAATGGAGAGAATGAAGGTGTAGGTATAACTAATGATAAGTTTTAAGTGGTTTTATTACAACAACAACAATTAAATATTTAGTAATAACTTATAGAAATTGCATCGATAACAATTGCAATAATAGTTAAACATTGAAACAAAACTTTATGTTAACTTATGGCTTTCCTCGAAAAACAAAGTAGCTGGAGGCTCTTCCAGTAAATAGTTTCCAAATTCTTGATCTATTATCTAATAACTAGAACTAAACAGAAGATCAAATTCAGAAAGAAAATATGGAAATAAATCTCACCTGCACGAAGAGCGCCTGAGCGCAGAGAACGAGGATCAGCTTGGCTGCCATTGTAGTTTGTGCCGAAGAGAACTTGACTATGAGTTTTCCAAGAATCGATCCATTATTTATACTGAAACAAGGCTTTATCTAGAGTTAACGCAAGTTAAGGATTTCGAAATTTATTTTTTAACCTTTATCTTTTGTTGCCAAACAAACCATGTGCATTTTAATTCTTTGAATGCCTTTATCAAGTGCTTTGTTTCTTTTAATTCATATAGGAAATAACTACGTGCTTTTGATAAGAACTTTTGCAGTATATAAACGTGATGTGTTTCTTTGAAAGTATAGTCTTCAGCTTCTCGTTGAACACAAACATCAAACATGTCTACCTTCGCTGTTCTGTTGCTCTGCATCCAAGCTTGCTTGGTCCAGGTGAGTGATCTATAATTTTAGTTTTTCTTTCTTTCCACATGTAATACTATATTGCCCTTTACACCTGTTTCTATACAAAACAAACAGTAGCTCTTAGTTAATGAGAAGTATGTCTTGACTTCCAAAACTGTCATACTTCCACATGAGTTCTTAGGATCGCAGGCTGTGGATTGTTCGAAAGCCCATGTACATAAACCGCGGCACTAGTTCATAAAGGGCTTAAGAAGAAACATGATGGGTTTAATTAGTAAGAGTCTGACACTCCCTCTCGCTGCACCCACAGCAGGAGGAGTCATTTGATGAATTTCAATATAAAAAATATTCTAGAAAAGATTTAAAAAGTCCCCGAAACTTAGCAATCAACTTGATTATGACCTTATAAAAATACCAGATTAATTTTCTACACCATTATCTACAGTCGATTCACTTATTCTCCCCTATAATTCATAATTTTCTATTGTCTTTCTCCAAATAGAATGTATTCGGCCAATACATCGGTAACAGCTGTGGTTGCGGTGGAGCTGGATCCATCGCCCCTGCTGCTTACTCGAGACTCGGATCTGGTGCAGCTCTTGGCTGCGGCAACACCCTCGGACTTGGATCTTACGGAGGAGCCATTGGGTCTGGTTACGGTGGTGCCTTAGGAAACGGTGCTTACGGTGGTGCCCTTGGTTATGGAGGAATAGGATCTGGAGCAGCTTACGGTGGTACTGGCGAAGGTAACGTAGCGGTCTACGGTGAGCTGCCAGTGGGTGGTAATACCGCTATTGCTGGTACCGTGCCCATCATGGGTGCTGTTAGATTCGCTGGCCCTGTGGCTGCTGCTGGTGCCGTATCCATCACCGGACAGTGTGCTTGTGGCTGCGGTGCACCAATTGCCGCTCCTGTATACTGCTGAAGTAACCAGGGTTAATGAGTGACAGAGAAAACGGATTGAATAATAATAATGATTCTTGGAACCAAAAAAAAGTAAGCTGAAACAAACAAAGATAAATGAAGCATTAGAAAAGCAGTTGTGGTTTTATTTAATAACAATTTATTTTCCTAAAACTCTTTTGAACCCTTAAAAACAAATGAAAGTTACCTGTTTTACAATATTATGTCCAATCAAAACACCTATGTACTTAACATTTCTGCACGCGTACACATTTTTTTCGCAAAAAATGTGCTGATGGAATCTCGCCATTAGAAAATACAAAACTAATAAAATAAAAATTAAAGGCGCACACGCAGCCTTCCGGCGTCAAGTTTACATAGCAACTGTTGAAGTAGAGAAAACCGAACTTACCCGAGCGGCCGTTCGGAATTACTCGGCAAAACAGCTGATGATCGGTGTCAAAGGTCATTTTAACCGATTTGATTTGAGGAAAGGTTATGAAATCAATATGAAATTGAATAATTTAAATAGATGAATTGACTTAGCAAGTAAATAAATAGCTAAAAATACAAAATTAAATCATGTTAGCCAGTTAGTTGTAAGTAGGTATGTAATATACTACATTTCCTTGGAGTATTCAATTCTCAAAACTAGAGAAAATATTCGTTTTGGTTAACCAATTACTAAATCCAACAACAGAATGTATCTTTGGTCATAAGATAGCCAATGTCCAAAAGAAAATATTATAAATATCGTGTATTTTTTTACTACGTTATATTACTATTAAACGCCTATTCTAATAATATACTATGCTACACAACATTGCTATCTGACAACTTGCTATAATAAATTCATCAGGCGCTTTAACTGCGCTATACTCATTTGTCTGTCATAGGTACGTCACTCATTCTCAAATAATTGAAATGAATGCAAAAAGAGACATATATTTGCACAAACAAGGCTATCATCATCATACATATATTAAAATGATAAGGGATATCGTTCAAGTAAAAATAAGAATACATTCATAGAAAATGGAAATTATTTATTAAAAAAATATAACAATTAATATAAATATTGATAGCTACAACCACAAGCGCAGTTCCCTGTGATGGTCACGGCACCAGCAGCAACCACAGGACCGCTGAAGCTCACAGCGCCCATGATGGGCACCTGTCCATACAAAGCGGTGTTACCGGCGACTGGCAGCTCACCAGCGACCGCAACGTTGCCTTCACCGGCGCCGCCGTACGCGGCGACTCCAGAGCCGTAACCGGCAGCAGTACCAAGAGGTGTGCTTCCATAACCAGATCCTATAGCACCCGGAGCAAGTCCGGATGCATACCCGTTAGCAGGGTAAGCACCAGCCAAATCAGCGGCAGGATAGGAAAGTCCTGCTAATCCAGCATTGTATCCAAACGCAGAAGCGGGTACTGGATTGCCAAATCCACCAATACTTCCATACATGTTCCCGAAAGCTGAGGGAGCATATCCTGTTCCAATATTATTAACAAGAGCATCTTGACTTATCATTCTTATAGCGCCATTACCACAAGCATGATTGACAGCCCCTGAACCTACTGTAGGAAGTTCACCGTCTAATCCTACTGTACCTACGAAGGGTAGCTCACCAGCCACAGCTAAGGTACCTTCGTAAACATTTTCTGATTCAACCACGATGCTGTTAGGAGCGATTGGTGAAGCACTTAATACGGGTAGGGCTCCTCCAGATGTTGGAGTAATTTCTAATGCTGGAGCGTTTATGATATTGTTTGATAGACCATTGTAGGTAAAGCTGGTGCCTACCAGTCTGCCAGGAAAGGTATTGCTTGCGATGCCAGAGGAGAAGCCATCGTAACCGAAAGGAGTTGATAAGCTGCTGTAGGCTGGAGGAGTAAATGTGGTACGGCCACAATTCTGGGAAAGCGCTGACTGTAATAAAAGGAAACAATTGACAGTTAAATTAAGGCCAAGTTAATGCAATAAAATAATTCATTTGTGATATTTTTCTCTCGTAAGAAATGTAAATACCTGGATTAAAAGCGCTTGAGCAAGAAGGACTAACATAGCCCTGACAGCCATATTATATTTTTGAAAACACTTCTAGTTCGGTTGCCTATATTGAACTTTGTACTGCCTTTTTCAAAATTAAACTGTGTTTATATACTTGATCCTTTGACATATTATAACACCTCAATTACTGTAATATTTATTTAATTGATTGTATAATACATAATCATTTTAGTTACAAAACTAAGCCTATAAATACATAGAAACGGAACGATTTCAACACAAATGTCAGTACGACTGTAATAGGCCTACATTTTTAGGGTTCCGTACCCAAAGGGTAAAACGGGACCCTATTGTTTTCGCTCCTCTGTCCGTCCGTCCGTCCGTCCGTCTGTCACCAGGCTGTATCTCATGAACCGTGATAGTTAGAGAGTTGAAATTTTCACAGATGATGTATTTCTGTTGCCGCTAGAACAACAAATACTGAAAACAAGAATAAAATAAATATTTCGGGGGGCTCCCATACAACTAACGTGCTTTTTTTGCTCAGTTTTGCTCGATATCCATAAATATATATAATACTAGCTTCTGCCAGCGACTTCGTCCGCGTTAGATTCGGACTTTGTGCAAAAAGAGAGGAAGAAATACCTAATAAACACCAGCCTATCCAATATCTAAATCTATGCTTATCTACTACTACTTTACCTAAATAGAAATAAAATATAAACTATTAATAATTTGTAATTTGAACGAATTTTTAAACCATACCAAAATAACTAATATTTACCTATTTTATAAAATAACAACAAAAGATAAGTAAAAATAAATTATTTAAAGTCGTCAATAAAATTATTGTCGGTCAATAAGGTTGAATACTCCGAACGTCTATTCGCATCTATCGCATCAACAGCCAAATATTGTATGAAGCTCGCGCAGCAACCGCGCCGCGAGCCGCGTCGAGCGCAGCGACCGTTGCACAAAAATGATCCTTATAGCATGATTCAGTTTCACTCGCGATGGCTACCGTATTTTATGTGCTCGAGCGCGGCTGCTGTGCTCGAGGTCTCGGGTTCGATTCCCGGGTCGGGCCGAAATCGCTTTGTGGGTTTTCTTAATCTTTCACAAAGCAGCCCGTAGTCTGGAAGTTGGTGATTGATTCACCCGTGCATCGGAGAGCACGTAAATGTCGGTCCTGCGCCTGATCTCTTTCCGGTCGTGTCGGATTGCCGTCCCATCGGGTTATGAGAGTGAAGGAATAGGGAGTGCACCTGTGTCTGCGCAAATGCTTGTGCACTATAATATGTCCTGCGCAGCTGGCTGATCTCCTTAAATGAGAACAGCCGCCGTGGCTGAAATCGGCCGTGGACGCCATTATTATGTATAACTTTGGTATTTCTTGACCGATTTTTATTATTCTTTCTTTATTGAATACGTAATAATGTCAACTTTTTTTAGTTATTGTGAGTGAGAGTATTATAAACGTAATAGTAGACAAATATAATCAGAAAGCTCCGAACTGCTAAGCTACCGATAGTTAAACGTGTCATTGTGAGCCAACCATAAAAGATGGACATATACTGTCAAGGTATATTTTTTACATAATTTTAAGGAGAACATTTCCGACCTACATGGTTTCTGTGTAGCTTTAACCATTAAGGCTGCACACGCGACGGAAGCAAAAAAAATGGAGTAACTTCTTCCGTTTTCCCTACATTTACCTTCACTGCTCTGCTCCTATTGATCGTAGCGTGATGAAAAGTATCCTATAATCTGCCCAGGAGTATGAAGAATCATTGTACCAAGTTTCGTTGAAATCCGTCAAGTAGTTTTTGTTTCCATAACGAACATACAGACAGACAGACAGACAGACAGACAGACAGACAAAAATTTTACTGATTGCATTTTTGGCATCGGTATCGATCACTAATCACCCCCCAATAGTTATTTTGGAAAAATATTCAATGTACAGAATTTACCTCTCTACAGATTTATTATAAGTATAGATTAGTTTGGATGGTACGGAACCCTACGTGCGCGAGTCCGACTCGCACTTGGCCGGTTTTTTTTCTGAAAACATTATGATAAGGTTGTTCAATATTTATGTAAGAAGGAGCTATTTTCAGTTTTCCTTTTATCGACGTCGTCACAGGCTAAAAACGTCCACAGCTGAAATGCTGGCCCACACTCACCGTGCTGAGCATGTGTGATGGTGAGCGCAGTGTAGGAAATTTGTATTGCCTTAACAAGATCAATTACACTGTTGACCACCTTAGTTCTGAAGTAGTTGTATTGAAAGCAAAATGGGTTTAACCGATATCAAAATTGTAAACATGTTAATTTATTTAATTGAAATATTTACATTAATTTTAAAAAGTTCAAATACCTATATCATCATCACCATCATCCTCTTGTTTTGATGCAATTTTATTTCTACTTCTTCTTCTATACTCTTGTCTCTGACATCTTCTCACAGATAACATTCTTTCTAATGATTAAGGGTAGATATTGGCAATTGAAAAAAAGACAAACAATTATGTGATAATTTACTTTTATTCAAATCACATATCAATTTCGAAACATACATTATTTAGTAGTAAATTCCACTTTGATAGCAACCGCCAATAGGAGCAACGATACCTACAGTGGGCACAGCAGCATTGCAACCAAGACCTGAAGACAAAGCTCCTATTCCGATACCAGGAGCAATGGCACCAGCGCCAAGTCCATAGCCAGCAGCAAGACCTGAGGCAGACGCAGCGCCATAGGCACCTGCACCACCATAGGCACCAGCAGGAGCGATGCTTTCAATAGCAGTAACACCGTTACCGCAGCTGTAGCTGACGGCGCCAGCACCGCCGCTTGCCAGCACGCCCTCCAAAGCCACAGCACTCACGAACGGCAGCTCACCATTTACATAGACATTGCCTTCAATGGTATTCTCAGAGATCACTGATAGTCCATTAGGAGATATCGTTGAATAACTTGAGACTGGAAGAGACCCTCCACTAGTTGGGATCACTTTAATACCCAGACCTGATAGGCCAAGACCAGCATTGCCATAGCTGTTTCCATTGTAAGCATTTCTTGAGCAAGATGGAGCTTGTACAACAGCGCTGGCACATCCAGTGTTTCCGAATCCAGGGTTGATTGCGGCAGACCAGTCGTAGGAAGGTAGTCCAGCGTCCAGATTGGAGCGACCACCACAGTGGCTGAATGCGAGCTGAAAGCAAAAGGTTTTTGATCACTATTGGTGAAGCAGTTTAATGGAACCTGTTAAAACTGCCAAAGATGTTTAAATGACAGTCGGGACTCACAAATATGTAGCGTGCCTTCCGAAACTCGGAGGAACTCGTCTTGTTAAGGGCCGATTCTCCTAAGTTAATAATGTCAAAATCGAATAGAAATCGAGTCGCAATATGATCGCAATAGCAGTTTTAACCATATCGGGCATTCTGCTACTAATATAAGACCAATCGTATTCGATTGACATTTGATTGGTGTGCGATTGGTCTGCTATTTTGGTGATTTTGGTCTATACGGTAGTTTGCTGTACAATCATTTTGCAATCGTAAATCATTTGCAGACAAAATGATTCATTATTGAATGATAAAAAAGGATAAAAACATTTATTTCAAAGAAAAAATATAGTGGAATGCCACATACGCTTCAATCGTAATCGAGTCGGGATTGGATCTCAGTCGAATCGAGTCGAACGTGAATCGTATGTCGCTTAAGTAAAATTAGGAGAATCGGGCCCCTGTACGCACTGTCGACTAGTCGCTGGTAAATAAGGTGTTACGCACTTGTCTCCGGCCTAGTTGCCTATGTTTCGGTCGCCGAAGGACTGAGTCGCCGCTGACTAGTCGACAGTGCGTCATAGCCCTAATATGGTCATCCAAGGAGTTCCACGGTCCAAGGTTATTACTTAGCCACGAGATACTAGATATTGATAATGAGTTTGTTTTGTTTTTTGGAGAAGCCAAAATAATTAAAATGCTTACCTGTACAAAGAGCGCTTGAGCGCACAAAGCAATGATGATTTTAGAAGACATTGTTAGTAACTTGAACAAATTAAAGTTATTGAATGATATTTTCTATTTCCTATGGTTTATATACAAAATTCGCAGAATTAATACGTGCGATTCCAGTAATTTGCAATATTTTAGCAATAGTGGATGCAATTGTATTTATTTATCAGTGCAGTTTCTAAATTGTTAATGTGTCATTGGTTACTCAATAACATTGATAGTCAAACCTTACGACAAAGCTTTGAAGCCCAGAAACTTCGCACAGAACATTGGATCTGTGGAATCAGGATACTTGTTCACTTATCTAAAGAAGAAGCTGACTGAAAATTCATTCGGTAGTTTGAACAACATTCAGTTTGACGTAGAAAGACAACTTTAAGGAAACAACCTATGTCGCTACCTATTTTTTTCTAAACTCAGGATATACCTTGGAGCATCTTTCTTTTTCAAGGCTTTATGAACAAGATTTCTCCATTACCTTTTGCGCCAGTAAGTATGTTTGGGTGACTGATAATCTTGTCTTTGTATGTTTTGGTGTATTTCCATATTTTCTCTTGAAATGTGGCATTCTCAGGGCTTTGTGAAGCTGAGCATTTGTCACAAACCATGGGGCCCCGTTATTATCCGCATCAATTTTTGGAATCGTTGTGTTATTTCTACATATGAACCCTACAGCTCGATACCAGAGGTCCATATAGGTTTAAGGGTAACCTTATAGAGTAAGTAAGAGTTTATTTTTCGGTGATAGCTGGGACTTTCGTGTTATGAGCCAGTCCCTAGCTTTTCAGCAGCCTTTCCATAGCTGGAGGCTAAGCTGTTTGCGTTTGGTGAAAAATATGTTTTTGACAAGTAAGGCGTTTGTCGAGACGTAATCTTGAGTAGTGGACAGGGCCTGCTTGGGGTACTTCTACATTATTTTATCTAATAGGTAGGCAAGATTCTCTTCCCAAAGTTAGTGTAACCAAACCAGTTATTTTTATTGACCTTGAATGACATAGGTGCTAGTTGCTATGTAGCCTAGGGCAAAATTGATTTTACAGGTTGCTACCACTACCGCTATTTTCTGAATATTTTCAGCTTACTTTCCATTCTATGTGTATGTATTAACTTCAAGTAGTTTCTACAATCGGCCTTAAAAAATCATATTGTTTTTTTTGTATTTCTTTGACACATCAAAGACATAATTTTCGAAATTGATTAAGGCGTTTGGTCCAAACAGTGTCAAAGTTATAAACCCACGTACGTATACACATGGGCTGATAAACATATTGCCTTAACCTATACATTGCGCAGTCAGGCAAAAAAGACGGCGCTTCGATTTCGCTTGACCCTGCTTGTATACTAATATATAGTGTTAAAGTACTTTTTAATACAAATTAAACAAGTCCAAATCAATAGTTTCTGGCTCCGTTATCAGGCACTGAGTGTCATGCGTGTCAAATCTCTCATTTTTACAAATTGAACAAGCCCACACGAGTGGTGTATATTAAGGGGTTACTGAGAAGCATTCACCACCTCTCCTTCCTTCACCTTTTTATCAGCCATTGGTGTCTAAGATTTACCTAGAAAGTACATACAAACTTAGAAAAGTTCCATTGGTACTTGCCTGACCTGGAATCGAACCCATACTCGAGAGGTTGGTTCTGTACCCACTAGGCCACCACGACTTAGTTAATTATAATTTAAAGTAACTTGTTAATGAAAATTTTTTTAGGAAACAAAACAACCAAAAATAATGTCAAAAATTGTGATTTATTATTGAACTTAAAACAAATTAATACTGATATTGATAACCATTGCAACCACAAGCACATTTGCCAGAGATAGACACGGCACCACCAGCTGGGATCGCACCATTGAATCCTATGGATCCCATGATCGGGACTTGACCAGCCAAAGCCGTATTACCAGCTACGGGTATCTCCCCTGCAACTCCCACGTTGCCTTCACCGGCACCACCGTATGACGTTAATCTGGATTGGTAACCGTAAAGAGCGGAAAATCCGGAGCCGTTAAAAATAGCGAGGGTATAAATTATGTGAGTTTTCAGAAAGGAGTTGACAACACAAAAGAAAACAGCCAAAATATAGACTATAAGTGTGATTTATTACACATTTAAATAAATTAATACTGGTATTGATAACCATTGCATCCACAAGCACAGTTACCAGAGATAGACACGGCACCACCAGCTGGGATCGCACCATTGAATCCTATAGATCCCATAATGGGCACTTGACCAGCCAAAGCCGTATTACCAGCTACGGGTATCTCCCCTGCAACTCCCACGTTGCCTTCACCGGCACCACCGTATGACGCTAATCCGGACTGGTATCCGTAAGGAGCGGCAAATCCGGAGCCGTAACCGTATGCTGATTGGGCGACCGCAGGGTTAGAAGCGTAATTGTAGGCTGCAGGAGATTGAAGACTGTTGGTGTAGCCGTAGTTGCTTGAAAGTCCTGATCCGTAGCCAAGGGTTGATAAATCACCAGCGTAATTTCCAATGCACTGGGTGAAAGCATTCTGGAAGAAAGAAATATCGGGTTAGTAAGAAAATAAAGCAGGCACGTCCCAATGTGGCTTTTATAAGTTATTTTGTACTTTCTAAATACATATTTCATATATAAGTTAAGGTGAAGGAAAATATCAAGAGGAAACCTGGACTTAAAAGTCTGAAATGACCAAATGAAATGGCGCTTTGAGCAGGCGTGGTGATTAACGCTCATTCCTACTTTGTATGAGAAGAGGCCTGTGTCCTATAATGGGATAGTTGAAAACCTGATGATGATGATCTCTTACCTGGATCAAGCAAGCTTGAATGCAAAGCAACAGAACGGTGAAGGAAGACATGATTGAAGTTTAATGATACTGAATCGAATGATTTTCAAGTTATCGTATCAACGTTTTATATTGATAAAGTTACATTATTTTAGTTCTAATGAGGAAATATTACGTGATTAGTTTTTGTACACGTCTATTTTTAGTCTCGTGTTCATCAACGTGATTTAATCATGGATAAAGTAGGCTTTTTCGTCGTCAAAGTCCACCAAGTGCAGAACTATCAAGCCCTGAAAAAAATATTTTTAATCCGACCAGTATTTCTAGACATTAGTGCATTCAATTAAAGACTTTAGACTTTCCACTTCAACATCGACTTCGATTTCTACCCTGACTTCGGCTTCAACTTCGACTTTGACTTTTTTACCTGGTCTTGGCCTTGGATTTGGTATTTCTACCAGCTACTGAAATATGTTACATATTTGATAAGCTCCATGTTAAAAAAATCTAAACTTGATAATTATACGGAATACGGACAAGAACACGATGTGACACAGAAAATTAAATTCCCAACCCATTACCTAAACTAAACTAACTAAACCATCGAAGTTACAACAATTTTTCATAAAAACAATGTGAAACATTATCGTCAGACCCTAATCAGTAATTTCTTATGTATTCGTCATGAAATAAATCACTATCTAACCATACATATTAATATTATGACACTATTACACACTGATTAAATATTTACTTACATAATGAAACAAAGGCCTACTATAAATATCGGCGTTAATTCGTCCAAAATCATTATCGGATTTTACGTCAATTTCAAAGCTTTGTAAAAGAAAACCAAAATGGCGGCCAAGGCAATCCTTGTTCTTTGCGCTCAAGCAGTTTTGATCCAGGTAATTTTTCTAAACTGTTATTCATCACACGGTCTTAATTTTTTTTTTTTTGATAAATAAAAGTGCCACTCATAGTCTGAAAAGGTGGTCTTATCCTTGTGGAATTCCTAAATAGAAATCCCGTGATCGTATCTGGTCAATCGCTTCAGATTTCAATGGCCTACTCTGTCTTTTATTATGCGTACTAAGATTGCAAATTGCAATTCGACATTCCCTAGCAAGCGAATCAACAGTACCTACATAGATTTATTGAAATCCGAAGAAAGTGAATAGCTTTGCAGATGTTGCAGAAACAGGATTTTTGCTAACGTTTATTTTCTTTATCAGGGTATCTACGGACAATGTATTGGTAACATCAACAACGCAATTGCTGCTGAGGAGCTCGCCCTAGCCGGCAATAGGCTCCCGTGTGGCTCCAACCCAGCAGGGCTGAGCGGCTACCCCGGCAGCTACGGCCTGGCTGCCAACTCCTTCGTGCCGTCCAGCGGCGGCGGCTTCGCAGTCACCAGCTACTCCCCCATCGCGCCCACCGGCATCACCGTCGTCTCGGAGAACGCTATCGAAGGCGCGCTCACTGTCAACGGAGAGCTGCCGTTCTTGGGCGCTGTGGCTGTGGACGGCGCTCTGCCCACTGCCGGCGCTGGCGGCATCAACTACGGCTGCGGCAGTGGCTCCGTGGCTATCGTCAGCGAGGTCGCTCCTGCTGGACCTTTCACCCCTGTAGGTCCCGCTGCCGCTGGTCCTGCTTACCCAGGAGCTGGTTACGGTTCCACCGCTAGCTTTGGCTACGGAGCTGGTCTTGGTGGACGAGGGTACGCTGGCCTTGGATTTGGATTGGGTGGATGCGGCAGCGGTGGTGTTTACTAAGTTATTTTGTTTAAATAAATTGTTATTTAGTTCTGTATTCTGGTTTTTGATTTTAACTTGCCTTTGACGCATTTGAAGTGAGAGAGGCTATCAGACGGTCCTTATTGAATTGAAGCTTTAATTATAACTGTGACGACATAAATAAAGTATACCTACTACCTATAACCAAGTTACGAAGTCTCTGCCATGAACATGGGACTTTAGAGTCCCGGACTTTTGAAAGGCGGAACATGAGCCCAAAGCCAACACGCTGAAGACCCTTTGCGAAGTTTATTCAAAGTAGGTAAAGGCGACCCATAGTTTACGAATATCCACGGTTACTATCTAAACTAGACCTAACTATATATAAGAAAACTGTATGCGTATGTAATTTATGTATTCGTTTGGTTTTCAATCTCAAAAAATAAGATCATGTTTTTCATTTTCGCAAGGAACTCAAGTGGCTCCCTATTCGTCTTCGCAGGAACACTAGCATTTTGTGTCTTCTTTATAATATCCGCTGTCTGCTGGAAGAGATTTCTTTAGAAATAAGCAGTAACCTACCTTTGCACTATTTTATGTCACTTCTTCTTCTTTCGTGTGTGTTTCGTGTGTGTACATAAATGGTTAAATAAATAAATAAATAACTTGATGTATTGTAATGGAATGCTAGTAGATTATTACGATACCCACCGATAACAATTTATAAATAAAATGGCAGGTGGAGACTCGCTTGCTCACTTACCAGTCCAGGGGCCCGATTCTCCTAGAAATCGAATTGCAATATGATCGCAATAGCAGTTTTAACCATATCGGGCATTCTGCTACTAATAAAAGACCAATCGTATTCGATTGACATTTGATTGGTGTGCGATTGGTCTGCTATTTTGGTGATTTTGGTCTATACGGTAGTTTGCTGTACAATCATTTTGCAATCGTAAATCATTTGCAGACAAAATGATTCATTATTGATTGATAGAAAAGGATAAAAACGTTTATTTCAAAGAAAAAATAGCGGAATGCCACATACGCTTCAATCGTAATCGAGTCGGGATTGGATCTCAGTCGAATCGAGTCGAACGTCGATCGATCGTCGCTTAAGTAAAATTAGGAGAATCGGGCCCCAGCATCACCGCCTTACTCGTACTTATCACCAGGCATTCACTTATAATCTTTGCATTCACCCTATGAGAGCTCAGGGACTCCACTCAAGACGGCTAATAAAGGGAAGCCAGAGGAGGGAGACCTGTCCCCGTCATCGTTCACTCTGACCGACCGAAGGACAGTATCATCTCCCTGGAGCACTCGGTACCCACGATATGGCTCAGATGCCCTGCGGGTTTGACACAGTTATTCTTAAAAAATAAATATGGATATGAATATTAACCATTGCATTTGTTTTTCGATAAGTTTAGTTAGGTTACCCGAACAGGAAGTCGAATCATCAGTCATCAGTATATAAAAACAGAATTTGCTAAAATTCTGGAGGACATTAAAAACTTGATTTTACGCCATCTATGTTTAGATATTTGAACCTATATGTGCAGATAGTAATTAAGTTGACCGAAAGATGTTGCTACGTTGTACTTTTATGATGATTGCAAGTATTATTTTTCACAAACGTTTACCTTGTTATTTTACGCTTTCACGTCTAAACCACAGAACTGATTTTAATAAAATTTGGTACAGAGATAGAGTTGACCTTGAAAAAGAACATGGGATAGTTTTTATCCCGGACTTTTGAAGAATTCTCTTGGAACCCGATATAACCGAGCTCGACGCGGGCGGAAGCTAGTCCAAACTAATATTATAAATGCGAAAGTAACTCTGTCTGTCTGTCTGTCTGTCTTTCTGTCTGTCTGTCTTTCTGTCTGTCTGTCTGTCTTTTCTTCACGCCTAAACTACTGAACCGATTTGTGTGAAATTTGGTACAGACATAGTTTGAAACTTGAGAAAGGACATAGGATAGTTTTTATTACAAAAAATTATAAAAAAATAAAATTTATTTCGGACATATAGCGCCATCTATTGGTCAAACCAAAAATCTGCCGAAGTCACTATTCCACGCGAACGAAGTCGCGGGCAAAAGCTAGTAGTTAATAAAGAGGAAACATTATTTTTTATTTGTACCAAAAGCTCCGAAACTACTGAACTGATTTGAAAAATTATTTCACTGTTGGAAAGCTACACTCTTCCTGAGTAACATAAGCTATATTTTATCCCGGTACATGCAGTCGTTCCCACGGGACGCGTTTGAAACCACGGGAAAACAGCTAGTTTGTTTTTAACTGAATAAAATTGCGTCAATAACCACGTATTACGGAATAAATACCTAATACATAATAACCATTCAAAATGCAATGCAGCCAGAAAGGACTACTAGAACCTAATATTATTACAAAAATAAATAGTCATAATATCAAATCTAAGTAGATAACATAAAAAACTTAAGTAACATCCCTTATCGACAAAGTTATATCGATTCGATAAACGATTGTGTAAGTAATCGATATAAAAGATGCAATTATTCAATCTGAATAATCAGTTAGTTTTCAAATCTCACAAAATGTGCCGTAAAGGAGTTTTAGTTTTCTGCCTATTTGCAGTTATTTTACAAGTAAGTTTGTTTGCTTATTTTTTGTGCTGAATAGCTGAATTACTAAGTTTTTTCTACTTATTCATTGAATTTACGGTTCATCTATACTAATATTATAAAGAGGAAAACTTTGTTTGTTTGGTTGTAATGGATAAACTCAAAAACTACTGGACCGATTTTAAATATTCTTTCACCATTAGAGAGCTATATTATCTGCGAGTAACATAGGCTATATTTTATCCCGGTGCGGGCAGTAGCTCCCACGGGACGCGGGTGACACCGCGGGAAAACGGCTAGTATTAGATAAAATCAGCACAGTGGTAATGAGTTTAGTGTAAAGCTGAATAGTTTGTTTAATTGTAAACGCAAATCTCTAGAGTACTCCAGTCCGACTCGCTAAATTCTTAGGCTATTACATAGCCCATTTTGTGAGAAAAGCTATCTACAGACAAGTTCTATTCGGGTTCGTCGCGTACCAACGCTTTTTGGTAGAAGCTCGCCATGAAAGTTATACAAAACAGCTGGGGATAACAGAACATGTCTAACAACAGACTATAAATTAAATTCAACTAATACAGAAATTACAAAACATTCTAAAAACTCAATTTTATCTTTTCCAGAACACCAACTCCTTCCCCATTGGTCTGCAAACACCATTAAACTGCAATGGTGTCCAGCAACTCCAAGAAACTGGTTCCCCCATCATTACCGAAATAGTTCCCTCCCTGCAGTTCGGTGACGTGACCGTGACCGGAGATCTCCCAATAGGGGGAAGTATTAAAGTAAAGGGGGTGTTCCCCGTGTACGGGACTGTGGCTCTGGATGGAGGACTACCGACCAGTGGGACGGCGGTTGTTAATACTGGATGTGGCAATGTGGCTTGAGGTTCATCATCATCTTCATCTTCCGAGCCTTTTCCCAAGTGGGTTTGCTTGAGATTGTGGTTAAATAAATTATTGTTTGGTTATGTTTTTGGTTTTATTTTCATTCATTTATCCTATAAAATTATTTCTAAGGAATATTTCCCTCAAAACCGTTTACATACATAGTTTGTTTGCCGATTTGCGGATACTGAAAAAACTGTTGTTACGAAAGTACGAAACCTTTGTGAATTTCGAAGATACTTGCAAGAACGGTGTTCAAGAGCTACAAGAAACCTGTTCTCCTGTCTTCACCGTTGTAGTAATAGACGTCAGTGCTTGACAACAACTGATTTATTCATATAAAAACTCATTACACAACAACTCCCCTTTTAAGAACATAACACACATACACTTCCCCCCTTAAAATAACATAAATCTTTAAATAACATAAATCTTAAAATAACATAAATCTTAAAATTCTCAGGGAACAAAAACCTAACACAATTAATTGAAAGAAAATTAAAATGAAACAAGACTCTAAAATAAAGATTCAATACTAGTAAATAGTTTAGCCCTAGTCAATGGACCAGGCGGGATTCCGCTCGAGGTTACTGAAGGACCTGCTGCATCTTTCTCATTAGGTTGAATACCTCTTTCCTGATCAGAGGAAGCAGGTGCCACATCGATTGCCACCGGGATTGGCTCACATTTTATCAAATGTCGTCGGTTGCGCCTTACTTTATTGCCACAGCTTGTCTCAACAAAATAAGAACGAGGAAATCCCGCTTGCCCTATAACTTTACATCTTGTTCTTTTATTTTTCCCATTTAAACAAATAGCTTCGTCTCCACATTTTAGTTCCGGAAGAACTTTAGTGTTTCTATCGAACCACCTTTTAGAAATAATTTGCTTCTGCAACATTGTTTCATGTTCCTCAACTACTTTTGGTTTTAACATATTAACACTAACTGGTAACTTACATCTTAACTGACGGCTCATTAGTAACTGTGATGGGGAACTAAGACCATCTCTTGGAGTATTCCTATAATTAAGTAAGGCCAGCTGAAAATCACTGTTATCTCTTAAACATTTAATCAGCATTGACTTGACAGTCTGAACTGCGCGCTCACTTTTCCCATTTGATTGGGGATAGTTAGGAGATGATGTTATGTGAGTAAACCCCCACTCCCGTGCAAATCGTCTAAACTCGCGACTGCAGTACTGTGTGCCATTATCTGTGACAAGTAGTTCAGGAATGCCATGCCTCGCAAATATTTGCTTAATTTCTTTTATAATGCTTGCCGACGTTATATTCGGTAACTCACAAACTTCCACATAGCTAGAATAATAATCCACAATCAAAAGAAAATACTTTCTCTTCCATTCAAAAATATCAGATGCAACTTTATTCCACGGAATCGATGGAATCTCCACAGGTAATAATGGTTCCTTGGCAGGCGAATTTAAACATTCCTGGCATATAGAACAACGTTTAACAAATAACTCAATGTCACGAGAAATGTTTGGCCAAAATATTGCTTGGCGCGCTCGGCGCTTACAGCGGTCTATACCCTGGTGGCCCTCATGAACGACCCGCAACATTTCACCCCGTAAAGAAGAAGGTATTAAAATTATATCGTTTTTAAACACCACCCCATCAACTTCATACAATTCATCTTTCAAACTCCAAAAGGGCTTAACAACATCCTCTACTTTACATTTGTGATCCGGCCAACCCGAGTTAATGCACTTGATAAGCTCGCTTATTTCTCTATCATCGCGAGATGCCTTTTTTATTTCACATAGTTTATTGCATGAAATAGGAATGTTATTAACAATCATCGCTACCTGATACATTATATTTTTACTCATTATATTATCCTCATATAAATCGGGCAACGGTGCACGCGACAGTGTATCGGGAATAAACATGTACTTTCCCGGTTTATAGCTCACAATTAAATCATACCCTTGTATTCTTAACATCATTCTTTGTAAGCGTGCTGGAACGGACATCAACGGCTTTTTAAAAATACTCTCCAATGGCTTATGATCGGATTCAACAACAACACGTTTCTTCCCAAAAATATATTGATGGAACCTCTCACATGCAAACACAATGGCAAGGAGCTCCTTCTCAACCTGCGCGTACCGGCGCTGCGTGTCGGTGAGCGTGCGTGACGCGAACTCGACGGGGCGGCCCGCCTGCATGAGCACTGCGCCCAGCGCGTGCGCGCTCGCGTCCACCGACACCAGCACCGGCGCGCTCACGTCGTACAGCGCCAGCACCGGCGCGCTGCTCACCGCTCGACACAAACTCTGAAATGCACTGCGCTCAGCGCACTCCCACAACCACTCCGTGTCTTTACGAAGGAGGTTAGTTAGTGGTAATGCCAATTCAGAATATTTTGGTATAAACTTAGACAAGTAATTGACGGCACCCAAAAACCGTTCTAAACTTTTTCTGTCCGTAGGCTCTGGCATTTCCGTTATAGCCTTTACTTTATTGGAATCCGGCCTCATGCCGTTCCGATCAAATATATGCCCTAAATATGTTACCTCCCGAACTCCTATCTTACACTTAGCTTTATTAAATTTTAAATTTATCTCACGAGCCCTATTTAATAAAGCATCAAGTCTTCTGTCGTGCTCCTCTTTATCTTTTCCCCAGACTATAATATCATCAATAAAACTGTCAACGCCCTCCAAATCTTCTAGAAGCTGGCGTATCTTACCATGAAACACTTCCGAAGCGCAATTTATTCCGAATGGTAAGCGTAAGAACTGGTACCTCCCGAATGGGCTGATAAACGTGCATAAGTCAGCACTCTCCTGATCAAGCTGCACCGCCCAGAAACCGGAGTTAGCGTCCAGCACGGAAAAGTGCGTGGCGCCGTGCAGGCGTGCCGCCAGCTCGGTCACGGTGGGCAGCTGAAAGTGTGCGCGCCGAACTGCGCGATTCAGCTCCCGCGGGTCTAGACAAACACGAATGGTATTATTTTTCTTAGCGACTATGACCAAAGGATGCACCCAGTCAGTTGGATGTGTGACCTTTCTGATCACCCCATATCTTTCCATTCGCTTGAGCTCTTCCGCCAACTGGTCCCGTAAACTCAGTGGTATTTTCCTCGCTGCTGAGATGACAGGCCGTACTGACTTATCTATCACAATGTGATATTTACCAGGCAAACATCCTATACCATCGAACAAGTCATCATATTGAGACAAATTTAATGAATGAATCCGCTTAATCAAATTCAATTGTATGCACGATATCCGTCCCAACACACTCTGACATTTCATATCGGCTATAGCAAATTTCAGTTCATATTGTTTACCTTTATAAACACAAGCTATATAGCACGTTCCCTTTACCGGTATTACATCGCCACTGTAAGATTGTAACTTTATAACTTTATTACATTTCAAAATGCTAACATCTAAACCTAATTCTAAAAATCTCTCAAATGACATAACATTTATGCCGGCACCAGTGTCAAGTTTGAACTTCTCGGTACCACTGCCACACGATAATACTTCAAACCACTCACCTAGTCGTTTGTTTCCCTCAATCATGGAAATAAAAAATGAATCACCATCATCCGACTCTGACTCACTTCGGTGTTTAATGTCGCATACGCGCGCTTTACCACCACCTTTATAAAACGCATTCGCTTTGCACACCTTCGCAAAGTGACCACGATTTCCACACACGAAACACGTGCATTGATTCGCTGGACAATTTCCAGCCTGACAGCGCGGTGACAGGCCCCCGCAGCGAGCACATAGATGCGGGCTGGGCGCTGCGCCCCTGCGCGCGCCTCGCCGGCCGCCACCGGCACTCCCGCGACCTCGTCGCCGCTGCGCGCCAACCACGTCCACCTGCGCCACTCCCGAACTCGTGCCAACAGCATCCATCTGCTGCTCGGATTCCCTGGATATTTCCTCGGCTTGGCATAGTTTTACAGCTTTGTCGAGATTCAGATCCTCACATCTCAACAGCCGATCTCTCACCCTTAAACTTCGAATGCCACACACAATTCTATCTTTGATCAATTCGTCCTCAAGCTCTTTGAAGTTACAATTTTTCGAAAGGAGGCGTAACGCAGTAACATACTGTTGGATTGATTCGCCTTCCTCTTGGTTCCGAGTGAAAAATTTGTATCGAATTAGTGTAATATTTAATTTTGAAACAAAAAAACTATCGAACTTCTCAAGTAAAATTTTGATATCATCTCGATCCTCCTCCTTATCGAACGTAAATGTTTGGTATATGTCAAAACCTTCCGGACCAATTAAATTTACCAGTAGACTCGCCTGAACCCCAGCAGTCTCTGTATAGGCACCCGAAGCTTTCAGGAACAGCGTGAGTTGTTGTCGCCACCGTTTCCACGCCTCTGCGCGGCTTGCAGGACCGCCGTCCAAACTCAACTCGGATGGTGGGCGAGCGTGTTCCATTATTTTTGTCGATAAAATTGCACCAAAATACGTATTTTATAATAAATTTTGAAAAAATTTTCATCACCGCTGTCACCATGTAGTAATAGACGTCAGTGCTTGACAACAACTGATTTATTCATATGAAAACTCATTACACAACAACCGTCATCGTTCCTTGACGGGAGATCTCAAAGTGAAGGGTGTGTTCCCCGTGTACGGGACTGTGGCTCTGGATGGAGGACTACCAACCAGTGTAAAGGCAATGTGGCTTGAGATTCATCATCTTCCGAGCCTTTTCCCAACTATGTTGGGGTTGGCTTGAGATTGGGGTTAAATAAATTATTGTTTGGTTATGTTTTTGGTTTCATTTTTATTTATATACAAAAAAAATTCATTAGGACTATGTCCCACAAATCCCTGAACCTACACAGATTGTTTGCCGATCTGAGGAAACTGAAAAAATTGTTGTTACAAAAATACCAAAACCTTTGTAAATTTCGAAGACACTAGCAAAACTGGTATCCAAGAGCTAGAAGTAACCGGTTCCCCCATTTACCTAGAGATCGTTTCTTGACGGGAGATCTCCCAATAGGGGGAAGTATTAAAGTGAAGGGGGTGTTCCCCGTGTACGGGACTCTGGCTCTGGATGGAGGACCACCGACCAGTGGGACGGCGGTTGTTAACACTGGATGTGGCAATATGGTTTAAGTTGGCAGTTAAATAAATTATTGTTTGGTTATGTGTTGGTTTCATTTTTGTCATACATGTCATTTTTACATCTACAAGTATTAGAGCTAATCTCAGGAAGTAGGTAAAGGTCCAAGTTGAAAACATAATGTTTCAGATTGAATTAAGTACTTAAAGTATATTTATTGCGAAGGCTACAGCCTACATTACTAAAGGCGACAGCCAATATAGGTAGAAGACAGTAAGTCTGACAACCAGTCTTGGTTACCTGGGGATACTGGGTTGCCGTTGTAACTGGATTAAGGAGGTCAGATAGGCAGTCGCTCCTTGTAAAACACTGGTACTATGCTGCATTCGAGTAGACTTGAAGCCGACTCCAACATAATGTAGTTGGGAAACGGCTAGGCGGATGATGATGATGAGGCTATAGGCAACTTTTATCCGGGTAAATACGCGGAATAATTTTTAAGGTAAACCGCTCACGAAAGCTAGTTTCCAATATTTGCCATTTAATTGAAGAAAAGATTACAATGCCATCAATAATTATGATTCATACATCTATACTAATATTATCTATACTAATATTATAAAGCTGAAGAGTTTGTTTGTTTAAACGCGCTAATCTCAGGAACTACTGGTCCGATTTGAAAATTTCTTTCAGTGTTAGATAGCCCATTTATCGAGGAAGGCTATAGGCTACTTTTTATCCCGGTACGGGAAGTAGTTCCCACGGGATGCGGGTGAAACCGCTGGCAGAAGCTAGTGATTCATACATCTATACCTACTAATATTATAAAGCTGAAGAGTTTGTTTGTTTGTTTGTTTGAACGCGCTAATCTCAGGAACTACAGGTCCGATTTAAAAATTTCTTTCAGTGTTAGATAGCCCATTTATCGAGGAAGGCTATAGGCTACTTTTTATCCCGGTACGGGAAGTAGTTCCCACGGGATGCGGGTGATACCGCTGGCAGAAGCTAGTAGGTAATAACTATCTACGTGATATTATAACAAAAGAAACAGTTTCATAAAATATGTAGGACGCAATCAAAATAAATAAGGTAATTTCATAAAATGTATTATATTTCACACCGTATCACAACAATACATATTTATTACATAATATTTATCATTGATGTCACAAACATGAAAAAAAAATATTAACAAATTCGTCATTTTGAAATTTTACGTGTCTTTGGTAGGTTCTCTTTAGTTTACAGAAATATTTTCAAAATACAAAATTAGAAGATATATATAAAGCATAAATACATAAGTTGGTATTTATCTGTACTTTAAATCAACAATAAACTAAAGAACCAATTAAAGTGAAGATATTTGAATAGATGACTATTGAACCTATTAATAAAAATATAATCAACAATTTCTATCACACAGGACTTATATTTGAAACAGTAATATACTTTCAACCGCAAAGCTCGTTAGATCATTTTAATCTAAGCTATCTAGGTATTAAGGCTCTAAGAGCGCTGCCACACTAGCGGATTTCATTTTTAGAAAAAACGCTGGTGTGAACGCGCTGGTATCGTGTCGAAAGTCGCATCATTCGCTCGAGCAATCATTAACCAATTTTGATTTTTAAAGCGATAATTATCTAAATCATAATTTTGAAACAACTCCTTCGTCCATTTGGACATTCTAAAAAAATGCATATCGTGCTATAAGTTCCTGGACCGTTAATCGTCAAAAAGCTGCTGAACATTAAGCATCCAATACCCACATGCAGACAGATTCATTATAACCCCTTTTAATACCAAAAAACCTTCCGAATTTTGCCACCAAGAAACATCGCTTTCACCAAATCTCAAAAACATACATGCTTATACACGTCACGTTTTTTAAATGCGGCGTCAACGCGCGTTTTTTTGCGATAGGTACGTTGCTTTTAAAAAACATGAGACACAAACGTCAGCACATCAACCCATCTCAATCTATCAAATTTCACCATTCAAACATCAACCTTCCACTATTGTGATAAGATTGATAATCTATTGAAGAAATTTAACAGATTCGTGTAGGTTGACCTGCTCTAAAATTCCCTTCGCTTATAAGATATAAGAGTATCCAAGACCGTTGTACCCACAGCCACAGCCGCACCCACAACCCCCATAGGAGACAGCTGGGGCGTACGCATAAGTAGGTCCCACTGGTACCGGCACAGTGGCGACTACATTAGGGTTCAGAGGCAGGGTCTCTGAAAGTAGGCTGCTAACAGTGAGAAGGGATAAAGTATCGGCGAGACTGGCAGCCACGCTGGGTTGAGCGACTGCTGTCACGAGGGGGGATGAAATGGCGATGGGAGCGTTGCCGCGGCAGATCGCTTGGCTGTAGGCGTTCTGTGGAGAAAGAGAAAATTGGAAATTGTAAGAATTGAAAAAAACTACCTTATTAATAAACACAGAGTAAAGTTAGTAAAGGTCGCCGGAAGACGCTGGATGCAGGTCGCCTCCAACAGGTATCTGTGGAGATATACGGGGGAGGCCTATTTTCAGCAGTGGACGTCCTATGGCTGAGATGATGATGATGATGATGATGATGATGATGAAAGTTAGTCCTACTGTAAAGCGACGAAATTGTATGGTCATTGTTTTATTATTCCTTGGTGTAACTTTGATACGTGTTTTAGTAATAAGAAGTGACAACAATAGTGCGGAGTGGCAGTAAAAATACAAGTACTCAATACTCAATACTTTAATGCATACCATAATGTTTACAGTTGTTGTTCTCTAGGTAATTTATGTCACAATTATGGACCCTGTCGGGCACAGCACATACAATAGTAGGAGAGAGGAGGAAGCGCACTGAGTGTTTAATGCATGTTTAATATGTTTTATTTAATGTATTATTATTATTAGGCAAGTAGTTAATGATTGAAAGGACACAATATTAGTTAAACATACTAGTTTAAGCCCCCAACACAAAAAGAAGGGTGGTATAAGTTTGACTGCTATGTGTGTCTGAGTGACACCACAGTTCATAAATGAATCAACCAATTTGGATACGGCTTTTTTTGTGAGGATTATTCAAGAGGTGACTTAGACATTTTTCATCAAAACTAGCTTAATCGTATTAGGGTTAGCTAGTTTCACGTTAATGAAGTAAAGTTAGAAAATAACAGTTTAAAAACTCACCTGGGCAAGAACAGCCACCACCAAAATGAATGCGAAGGATTTCATTTTTTTTTTTTTGGTTTTGTTGTTTTCTTCGAAAAACAAAGTTTGAATGTACTGACCCTTTGTTTAACCTAGCATTTATACCTATTGATTTCACAATTTATTGACAAATTACATTTACTATCAACGGCGAAAACAATTTCTTCATTTAAATAACGTAATTATATGGGGCAACCCTACTTTGATAAAAGTTTTCTTGTAAGGTATAATTTACCGCCGGGGCTGCGGGTTGTTCGAAAGAGATACCGCGGCCCTGGTACATAAAAGGCCTATGACGGAACACGACGGTTTTTAGTCAGTAAGAGTCTGACACTCCCTCTCCGCTGCTAACCCACAGCGGAAGGGGTCATTTGATGATTTTTGACGTCGTTAAAAAAAAAAAAAGGTATAATTTACCGGGCTGCGGGATTGTTCACGCGAGTTACCGCGGCCCTGGTAGGTACATAAAGTTACATAAAGTTCTTCGGATGAAACATGGTGGGTTTTAGCTCCCTCACGCTGCACCCACAGCCGGAGGCGTCATTTGATGATTATTTCCCACCAAAAAAAATAGGTGCCTGTATGGTTCAATAGAAATAGATATGGTTAAAATAAAAAAAATAGGTATGGTTCACCTAGCAGGTGAAATTACGATGAACTATAAGAAAGCTTATGACGGGACTCCGCCAAAACTTAGAGAACGAAATTCGTACACAAACCTCACCACACTACTATCGTATTGGGCAAAACTGTAATGATAGTGTGTATGTTTAAATAAATAAACCATTTAAGAAAATGTTTGCTCGCGTGTTTTGTTTATACATTCTACATTTTGATGATCATGAGCTTCACGCTATCGAGTTATCTACTTACTACCTCTATATAAAAATAAGTCGGGTTTTCCTTCATGACGCGCTATAACTTCAGAACGCACGAACCGATTTCCACGGTTTTGCATTCGTTGGAAAGGTCTCGGACTCCGTGAGGTGTATAGCAACAAAGAAAATATAAAACAAAAAAAAACATCTTTATCTTTTAATCACCAAACAAAATGTAACATAAAACGAAGCCATCTGATGGCGAAACGGAGTTTGCCAGGTTTGCTAGTATCGCATACAATTTTGTTTGACCATCGCCATCTTTTTTCAAAATTCGGTTGATTCTTTAGCCTGAATTCAATTACCTACTATTAAAGTTGGTTAGTAAAAAATCCTAAAATAAAATTATGTATTCAATTATAAAATATTTTTTATCACTATTTCTACAAAAACGATAAGTGTTTACAAATATCTGATAATAAAATAAACTTTATATTGACCATTCAAATTCCGGTGACATTTTGAATTTTATCGAACAGTGATGCGACACACCTGCTTGTTATGTCATAGTGATACCGATTATCGAAATTGCAATGTCGTAATCGATAAAAATCGGTATACAAAACGTTGCGATTATAATTATTGATTTATTGATAAGTGAATTTTGTTCGAAGTTAGTTGTATTTTAGACTTATTTATTTAATTAAAAAAATGTTTGTCAGTGTTAAATTATTTATCTTTTGTGTGGTATTCAATGTAAGTAAATCTTAAATAAACTTTTTACAAGATGACACGATTTACCTACTATTTTAATTCGATTTCGAATTACTGAAGCGATTTAAAAAAATATTTTAACAATTAGAACTCTACGCTGTTTGGGAGTGTGACAGGCTATATTTTATCTATTGTAATTTTTGCGTTTGTTTGTTTTGTATATCGGGTGAAACCGTCAGAATTTACTATAAAGTATACAATATACATGAAAAATACTATTTTCTTATCTCTTCCAGGGAGTATTTACCCAAACTCTGGATAACTTAATACCAGAACCAGCACCAGTGACCACTGATGACTCCAAAACATCTTCTCCATCTACCACAGACTCCAAATGGCAACAGATATTGCCAGCTTTGCAAACAATGAAAAGTACATCCAAAATCAAAAAAGAACGACTGCTCAACGTAGCTAAAATCATTAAATTCCTTCTTGCCGATGAAACTGAAAATGAAAACAATGATACCTCAAAAATTTGTGAAGAAATCAAAGAAAATATTAAGGAGCCTGAGACCAATGAAATGTACCCAAGCCCTGTAATAATTGATTATGAAAATATAGTAGAAGAAAAACTGAAAGGTATTCAAGAGGTTATTGATGATAAATCCTATATGCTAGATAAAGTTACAGATGAAAATAAAACGGAGATTCAAGATACACCAGCTCTGAAAAACAAAACTGCAGACTTCAGTAAAATCTTATCCAAAATATCAACAGCATTAGCTAAATTAAAAGAGCACAAAAATCCTACACAAACTGAAAATAGTAATCTTTCAGAGATACCAACTATGATGGTCCCTATTTTCCGCCCAAAAAATGGTTGCAAAAATGATTTTAATCCTACACTGTATGAAAACTCACAACAGTTAGGAAATTCAGCTTCTAGCCAAACTGGAATGAACCCTATACCAAGCAAGTCAATGTTCAATATCCCTTGTCAACGAGCTTCAGACATTTTAGAAGAGACTGCAAATTATCCAATGCCAAAAGAATTTTTCTATGATAACCAAGCAGCGAATTTGCGCTCTCTTGCTAAGAACACAAAGTTGAATTTAGATAATTTGCCTTTTGAAAATGTTGTTCCGAATTCAGTAACTTGTGTGGATTCGGATGACTCAGTAGCGATACTTTTTAAGCCAAAAACAATATCACTTATGCAAGTATATGGGAATTTGTTGAAAAAACTCACTGTAACTGTTTTAGTTCCATATTATGTTTCAAAACTGCCATTCTAGATTAAGATTAATTTTTAACTAGTTATAAGTATTTATTGTATTTATTCTAATATAATGTTAAACAATTTATCACGCTCTAGTTTTCTTTTTAAATATTCCATTGTGATTATGTCATGTAAAACATTAAGTATCTTCCTCTCAAAGATTTTTAACATTGTTAACTATCCTCCATATTTTGTAGTCGTAGAATTAGAATTGCTAAACTCATAAATAACTGCATAAATTCAATGCAACATTGCAAGCTTGAAACATGCAAGCTTAGATTTATGCGACTACTTTGTAAATATGAGAACTCATTCATTTCAACTTTGAAAATATATTGCTTTACCGTTATTATTCCTTCGAGGTTACTCGTCATGCTATTTATGTAATGGAAGAATAAATGGATGTTGTTACTCTTCATTCAAAAACTGCGGAAAGAGTGTAATACTCGCTCATGTTTGTACATTTTCTTGGATTTTCTAGTAGGCGGGGTGTGGTGTTCGATGACCGTTCGATGATTTAATAAAGCAGCCTGGAATCTGGAAGTTAGTAGTGTAATATCTCCGTATATAGCCTTAAGACGGATTTAAGAAAAATCTGTCAATATGGCTCGTTAGATATTAAACTTTGTCTTCTTGTCTGTCGATGTTTTTTATAGCGACCTATCTAAATAATATCTATTTTATTTATAAAGAACCGTGTATTTTGAAGGAATAAATAATAATAAAACTACATAAATAGCGTTACGATTCCGAATAGAAGGATCGTTTGTCCTTGCCAATGTCTCAAATGATTCATTGCCGAATCCACCTTTTTGTACTTTATGTCAAACTTTGGTACTTGGCCAAATTCGGGCCACGCCCTTGCTTTTACGTGGTAAGTATTTTAATTGCAAATGTAGTCCTTTTCTGACTGATTAGAATAATAATTATTTATAGGAGGATGGAAAGTTACGACTCAAACAAAAGAGATTAGTCAATAGAATAATGTAACCTAATAAATGGGAACTTCTGTTGGCTTATTTTAATAAGGATTTAACTTTACTAATGGATGAGATAAAATCTTCAATATACCTATTTGTATATAGCTTTCAAATAAAACTCCACATCCAAATCGATTCATCCGTTTATGAGCTATGATGCTGTAGGAAGACAGACACTCAAACTTTTTTTTTTTATAAACACTCCTCTTTTTTCGAAACTACGTACCTACAAAGTAATAAACACTGCAATACATAGAAAGAGTTTACAAATACAGCACTTGCGTTTGAAGTTAAGTAAGAGAGATAAGTCACGTTTCTGCTGAGTTGAAATAGGTACTTGGGCATTTCTTTAGTTTACACCTTGTTTTATCAGTATGTGAACATTGTTACTTATTAGTAACTTGAAACGTAGTCTTGAACCTTATGTAGGTACCTACATGTTTCAGAGTAGGTCTTAAATTTAATTTAATTTTATGAAAAGAAAACCACTACTTACTTGGTTACCACAATAACTTGGTTTTGATTTTAACTTGGGTATGTAAATGCGTTAGACAACGATATTCGAGTTGACTAATGTGTAGGAATTACCTATTGTACCTATACATAATTAATGTTTCTGAAAAATCGTGTGATATAGGTACATATTACTTAGGTACTCTACTGTAATATACAAATATACATACAAAACATTGTATACAAATTTTTATATCAAACAATGTTTAAGGTTCTTCCAACCTACAGACAGACATGTGTTGCTGGGGAGTTTGTTGCGCCACTTCTTCTTCCCAGCAAAAACACATAGGAAGTGGTGAAGGGTGGGCGCTTTGGGGGCTGTCTTATGTAAATTCCTGACGTTCAAAAAGTGCTGTCTTGCAGCCAAGTTTGAATAAATGATTTTTTATTTTGATTTTGGTATTTATTTATCATCTCAAATTTTGTTTTTATGATGTTATAACAGGTAATGCATAGTTACCCAAATACCTAAGTAGATAACTCACATAAACACTGCGTATCTATCAACAAAATACCTACCCACCCACAACTGCATACAAATCTCTTCGTATAGCCACAATGCGCCACAGAACCTATACAAACTATGTAGGCACCTACAGAGTACAGTGACCCAATTCAGTTCCAGGAATTGCAGGCAGCCACGTTGCCTCATTCAGTATATTGAGGACTTTTCCACGTATATCTTGAAGAGAAAAGGGAAATTCAACTGTATTGCAGCTTTGGTTTACCTAATCTGTGAATATAAATAGTAGGTAATATAAACGCTGCATTTTTTCTGTAATAAGACCTTTTTAACCAACTTCCAAAAAAGGAGGAGATTCCTTAACTCATCTGTATGTTTTTTTGTCAATATTTATAAAAGCACACAAGTTAATTCGTTACAGGTAGGTCAGGGGCCCGATTCTCCTAATTTTACTTAAGCGACGATCGATCGACGTTCGACTCGATTCGACTGAGATCCAATCCCGACTCGATTACGATTGAAGCGTATGTGGCATTCCGCTATTTTTTCTTTGAAATAAACGTTTTTATCCTTTTCTATCATTCAATAATGAATCATTTTGTCTGCAAATGATTTACGATTGCAAAATGATTGTACAGCAAACTACCGTATAGACCAAAATCACCAAAATAGCAGACCAATCGCACACCAATCAAATGTCAATCGAATACGATTGGTCTTTTATTAGTAGCAGAATGCCCGATATGGTTAAAACTGCTATTACGATCATATTGCGATTCGATTTCTATTCGATTTTGACATTATTAACTTAGGAGAATCGGCCCCAGGTTCTTTCTGACTATCGCTTTTATATATATCTAAGGCTAACTATAGTTTCGCGTCTGGCCCCTAGCTGAAACTCAACTTCTGAACTGAAACTTCTAAAAAAAAACACAGTTACTGAGATTAAATAAACACAAACTCTTCATCTGTAATATACCTACTTAAGATATACCAAAATATTTTGCATTACCAAAATCAGCTGATCACAAAAACAACTCACTAAAAAACAAAACTGCGCAGTCGTTATTAGCATAATCAATGATCACGACTGGCTGTAACAAAGGACATTAAAGGGCGAACTCAGAGGGCAAGGCATAGCTAGCGACTAGTCACGTACGCGTATAGTACCTACTTATGGAATGAAAATGTTGCGCATTGAAGTTAAGGATGCAGAATTTTTATAGGATTTTTGTTATGTTTTGTTTCGGATTTTAAATTGAGTAGGTACCTAAATAGGCATTGAAATGGTTTAGTTTAGTTTCATGAAAAAATTGAAAAATTCTGATTTGTTACTCAGTAGGTATTTGATTCTTAATTAGGCCAATATCTTCCTATAATCAATCTCTTTTACAAAGCACCTATTGTTGTTGTTCTACAGGTATTTTATAAATAACTTTTGACCCGAGAAACGCCTTGTCGCCATGCGGTTTTTATCCGTGAAGCACGAAATCCATACTAAGTGTGCTTTAAAAAATTCTTCAGGGCGTTTATTTCCCAGACTTTCATTTATAGATCCATTTTTATTAAAGGTATTTAATATTTTTTATTCTTTGTGCAAAATCCATAAGGTCTATAATCGCTACACAAAGAAAACAATCGAATGTGCGAGAGAGGGTGTAAACATCGTGACGTCACAGGACGCCACTGCGCTTGTGCGGGATTATTCCGATGGTCCACACTGGGGAAGAATTTTCCACCTGCAAAAATATATTTAAGTAAGAAAGAACTGTTTTTGAACCATGAGAATTCTTAGGAACTTATTGTTTGCTGGAAGGATCGTGTTTTTTTGCAAAAGCATAGGTACTATTAACCTGTTTTCCAAGCAGATACATCCCGCAAAAAAATAAACTTTTTCCATTTCAAAACATTAATGAAGTTCTTATCATCATCTGCTTTACTATTCAGCGAATTAAATTTAAGTGAACTGGCATACATCAGAGGAAAATTCCCTTAAAAATCCGATCCGATCCGTGTATCTCGCCCCACACTCCCTAAAAATAGAGGGTGGGTTGCCTACTTATATAGTATTATACCGTCGATGCGGCGACTAACTCAACTCTAGTCGTGGACACGCCGTAGAGCCTGAATGTCGTTACCCAGGATACAACTCAATACTAGAAAAAGTCACAAAAGTGTAATCGATATTAATGTGCTACACAGAAAAAAAACTAATCATTCCTTAATTGGAAGATCTTACTTTGGTGAAGTGTAAATTAAAGTGAAGTTATGACGTTATATGCCTTACCGGCATCCAGTTACATGATACAAAAAAGAAAATTAACGGAAATTGAGTCCCCGAAAAGTAGTATGCCATCGTTACTTTTTCGTAATCGGTAAGTTTTTAATCGATTCCTCCTGTTGTTATGTACGCATTACGGCGCGGCCCAATCGATAGCACTGCTGCAAACTTCACTATGGTTCCTGTTGACGTTTTGTTTTGTGGGAACGGAACGTTATCCATGGTAACTCATGGTTGTCAAAGTCGGTATTGATTTTTTTAAACTTTGATGTATTGTCGTCTCAAATGTATTGAATTATATTACAGTAATACTCTATTGAATAATTTAAAAAGGAATATTATCTTTCTCCCAAGAAAAATATACGATTACGTCATCGATTATTTGAAGTGTTTTGAGAAGTTTCTACATACGTATAACGGAGTGTAATTATCCAGAATAGAAACGTCACGCATCCGGTGGCCATTATGGAAAAATTATGTTATGCTACCAAATTCAGACGGCTTGAGCCACGTGTGTTTTGTATGTAAATAGAGGACTTCTCAACTAACAAGTTAGCACCTTTCGCCCGCACTTCAAGTTGATTATTCATCAAATCAAACCAATTTACACTTATATTCGTGTTCATCGTAATTCGTGCGATCTACGCAATTTGTGCGATCTTTACGGTCTAACCGTGTTTTTCTTCCCAAGTTCTTTCAAGGCTTAAGTACGACTCGCCAAGATGACGAAGTTAATACAACAGTTAAATTTTAGTAGTAGTATTAGTAGTAATTACAACAATTACTACGATGTCGTTGGTTTGGAGCCACCCGCTGTCGAAAAGAAGAACTACTAGTAAGTCATTTTGAGTTCTTTTATTTTGCTTTTATCTTGTTTACTAATACGTAATTAGGCCGTGTTAACATGGAAACGAGAGTATTGAGTGTTCAAATAAAGAACGGGCTAATTACGTATTACCTTTTACATTGTCCTTCTATTTCAATTCAATACGTCACCATTGTTGTAATTGGCTGATTACCTTCTCATGTCGCAATCATTTCTGTATTTTTGTCTAACCTTTTTTTCACGTGGAGGTTAACTCCATCGAGAATTTTATTGCGTTTGAAATTGGAATGTGGAAAGGTTTGAATTTCGATATGGCGTTTGTTTTTTTTATGCTTTTGACTTCTTTGTTGTTACAATGACTAGAACTATTTTTAATACAAATCAGTTCCTATGCTACCATGATGTAGCTTTTTCCTGTTCATTATAATATTCATGAACTGAGATTATGACCCTGTTTGAAGGAAACATTACGTACTTCCTAGTATTCCTTCCTGCATTATTGTACTACTTCCATCAAATTTAGAGTAAAAATATACCTGATTTAGAAAATGTACCTACATTTTGTTGTGAAGGTCATGGATGCACAAATTTCAAAGTGACTGGCTCATATAAAATAATCAACTACCTACATTTACTTTGGCAATATGTAGATGTGCACATTTGCAACATATTGACAGTTACAATTTTGGGCTGATGACTTTCAATTTCTAAAATTAAATTGATGAGTAACAACCAGGTCCTAAAAATGAATGTGGGGTTGATCTAAAAAGTTTTTATTTTGCTTACGGGTTGTAACTTTTAATTTCATTGTTTATTTGACATGTATAGGCTCCGAAAAGACTAAAGTAATTAGAACAAATATTTTACTGATCAGTAGCTACTCTATTCCAAAGTAACAGAGGCATTTATCAGAGAACGGTAGTTCCCACGGGATGCAGCTGACACCGCAGGAAACGGCCAATGATAAATGAACTGCTTGACAGATCACCAGTATTTCATGTGTCAAAAAAAAAGGTTTCTTTTCCATTGTAAAAATGATAAAATTGACATTGCTGTCATGCGCTGCTCAATGTGTCCGTACAAATTGTTCAATTATTCCATATCAGGCTGTTCTATATCTGAATGATTGACATCACTTATTTCAATAGCCAATATACGAAGTTTAGATGAACTATTGGTGTGTAGATAAAATGTTATAGGTACTTATTGATTTTTTACAGTTGATATTTTTTTTATAAATTAACTAGCTTTCGCCCACGGTTTCACCCGCGTCCCGTAGCCGGATGGTGACCAAAAACTATCCTAAAACCTTCTCCCGGGTCTAAGTTTCCTCCCCTCTAATTTTCAGCCAAATCGGTCAATCCGTTTTCATGTTATGTCGTGACAACGGAAAACGGGTTTCATTTTTATATACCTACTAGCTTTCGCCCGCGGTTTCACCCGCGTCCCGCAGCCTGATGGTGACAAAAACTATTCTAAAACCTTCTCCCGGGTCTAAGTTACCTCCCCTCTAATTTTCAGCCAAATCGGTCAAGCCGTTTTCATGTTATGTCGTGACAACGAAAAGCGGGTTTCATTTTTATATATATATAAGATATAGATTAATAAAACAAAAGGTATCATGGATATTTCATAGAAAACTAGCAAATCTTTCCTTGAGTCCTGAGGGAATAACTTCACGCACACGGATAAGAGAAGCCTATATAGCTTACAAGCTTATTAATGGGATATAAACGATAAAGGATTTTTTTTAATCAGACCAGTAATAGAGTTTGGAGCATGCAAGCAAAAAAACTCTTCGTAAAATACGCTGTTTCCTCCATGGCTGGGGAAATTTTTTCCTGTTCCTGGACAAAATATAGATGTTACTTGGGGATAGTGAAAGTTTAAAGCAATCAATATTTAAGGAACGAACAAACAAGAAAATATTTTTCTTTATTTATTAAAGTATAGAAGTACAAATTCACAACTAAATAACAACATTTTGACTCATTTAACATTTAAATTATCCAGCATACCTACTTATGTGCATTCAAACACACATTATATGTAGTTGTTTTTATATAACGGAACAACCAAAACAGGATAAATATAAAACAATGGAGTATGGAATGCCTTCCATATTAATTGCGTTAAATGAATTGCTTTGTTGTGGTCCGTGAAGAATGTTCAACATAAGAGAGTATATAACATTATGTTTATGTCTTTGTCTGCTAATCTTACTGATATTGTGAATGTGAATGTTTGTATGTGTGTATGCTTGTTTCTTTTTCCCACTAAAAACTTTTGATAAAACTTGACAGTAGCTTAAACATCTGATTAAAGTGCAGGGACTAGTCAAAGACACTGCCAGTCAGCTGAAGATTGTATTATAACTACTTTTTTATGATTGATTGAAATTCTCAGGTTCACAATTACTGCTAGATGAAAAGTATTTGAATTATTTAATAATTTCTCTCTGAAAAGATCTAGAGGTGTGGAGGCAAAATGGGGAGGCCTTTGCCCAGCAGTGGGACAGTACAGGCTAAGAAAAAAAAACTCATAATCAGCTTATACCTTCTTATTGATCTAGCTAGTTATAAATAATGAAAAAATATAATTCACTATCACAAAAGATATTTTGGTTACATTAACTGTCTATTTAACCTCATAACATGAAATGAGCCTAAATAAAAGTACCAAATTAAAGTAAACATATCAATCATGAATCTGTGTCAGTTTTCTCTTGAGAGGTCATTGACTTTACACTAGTAGACAGAATACACTCTGCAGAAGTAGGTTAGCAAAGGAATGTGGTATCTGATAAATTGGTAGTGTTGATAAAAATCCTTGGTATTGTTTTCAATCATCTGTCTAGCCTTTTCCCAACTATGTTGGGGTCGGCTTCCAGTCTAACCGGATGCTGCTGAGTACCAGTGCTTTACAAGGAACAACTGCCTATCTGACCTCAACTTAGTTACCTGGGCAACCCAATATACCTAGGTAAGATTAAGAAGATTGCTACGCAGCTTTGACTAAGTTGTCAGACTTACGGCCAATTTCTTCATCAAAAGTAAAAGTCAAAGTAATGTCTAAAGTAAAAGTAACGGTCAAATTCGTTTTTTCTACTAGTTTTGCTGTTACTTTAGCCTTGAAAAAACGAATTTGACCGTTACTTTTACTTTAGACATTACTTTGACTTTTACTTTTGATGAAGAAACTGGCTGTAACTGGCTTTTGACTACCAGTAACAACTGCAAAATATGTTCAATGACAGCTGGGACCTACAGTTAGTAGAGTTGAAAATAATCCTTGTTATTGTTTTCGATATAATATCTTAATATCTAGTAAGCAAAACAATATATCTATGGAATATTAAGAACAGCCGTTAGTTCTCATATGTATGAAGGAATGTTTCTAGTATGAAGTAATTGAAATCGTGTCGTGACGTACACTATTTTAACGTCCAAGGCCAGTTCACAATAAACGTATCAATCAATATTGATTGCTTGAATGGAATACATCACGCTTGTAATAATGGCTGACTTTTCTATGTTTTACTGCCTGAACTTTAATGGTTTTTCTAGATCTTTCTTTATCGCGTTCTGGGTTTTCTCCACTTTCGATTTGTTATAAAACTGTAGAGATTAAAAAAAGTAGATTTTTTAATGAATGTTATTTGCACCTTTTTTTCCATTGAAATGAAGGGATGGGAAATATCAGTTGGTATCGATAATATCGATCTTGCTGATCTACGATTAATATTAAGTAGGTTGAAATTATAATTACTTATTTGGTTTATTCATGTTTCAAAAACCAAAAAAAAAGCTTTCGCAATCATGTCAAAGACAGGCTTTTTGTATTTTTTTCGTCTGCTATGAGCTGTTTACTTATCTCTGTCTATGTGCCGCGCTTTCATACCAAAACTACTGAACAATTTAAATTAACTTTGATACAGATACTTAGTTTAGAGCCTGAGAAAAAACGAAAAATAGTTCCTTCGGAGCGGTGGTGAAATTGCGGGGAACAGCTAGTTTGAAAATATTTTGTATTTCCACAAAAACAACTTTACAATCCTGCTATCAGGAACTTTGATTTATGTAAACCTTGTAACTAAGATTATAATTTTACTCGTATGCGTTAAATTGCATATGATTCTGGCTGTGTCAACTGATAAGATAAGCAAATGTTTTGTTGCAGTAATTTTAATAACCTGCAATTCAAATAGTGTCGAATATCCGCCATTTTGTATCAAAAGCCAGCTGTTTACCGCGGCTTTACCCATGTCTGGATACTACCTACTTCCCATACCCTAATAAAGTTAAGAGGACGAATTGGAATTTTTGGCGCCAAGGATCGCAATTTTTCTCAGTAAATACAAAACGGATCAAAATACAACTTGGTTGCCTGAAAGTTCATGATATAAACCTTATTATGTTAGACATAGAAACATGATTAGGTAACTTTTATAACAGAGAAAAATATATCAAACATACCTCTTTTTAAAAAGAGATTCACATATTATGGGCAAACGGGACCGATTTAAGCCTCTTAACTTTTTTAGTAGTTGAGTATATACATCATCATCCTCCGAGCCTTTTTCCCAAACTATGTTGAGGTCGGCTTCCAGTCTAACCGGATTCAGCTGAGTACCAGTGCTTTACAAGAAGCGACTGCCTATCTGACCTCCTCAACCCAGTTACCTGGGCAACCCGATACCCCTTGGTTAGACTGGTGTCAGACTTACTGGCTTCTGACTACCCGTAACGACTGCCAAGGATGTTCAATGACAGCCGGGACCTACAGTTTAACGTGCCATCCGAAACACAGTCATTGGTGTCTAAGATATACTTAGAAAGTACATACAAACTTAGAAAGGTTGCATTGGTACTTGCCTGACCTGGAATCGAACCCGCGCCCTCATACTCGAGAGGTTGGTTCTTTGCCCACTAGGCCACCACGACTTCTAGTTGAGTATATACATACTCTTTAAAATTGTAGAAGGAATTTTTATCAAATTATCATTTCTAAATAATAAAATTACAAAACCATTTTGTCGCTTACGACTTTTAGTTATAAGCTAGCGCGCGTATTGTTATCCTCGCCCCGCTCAGACGCTCCGACCCCTTTTGGCGCCTTAGATGCGCGTGCCGGTTATGGAATTATTGTTGACCAATTCGTCGCCTTAACCAAACATATATGTTACCTAGGATAGTGTAGCTTGCGTACTATTATAGTTATCGGCACGGATATTGAGCCCTGACCTTCACCTGCGCAGAAGCGATTTATTGGTTGATTGCCTTATGTGTACAGTGCGCAATGCGATCCCCACTCTTCCGCCGAGAGCTCAATATCCGTGCCGATAACTATACCTCAATCATTTTTCAAATCGGTTCAGTAGTTTCGGAGCCTTTAAGAGTTCAAACAACATGATTTTAGAATGCACGAGATAGTTACTCTAGGACTCGAGCGAAAATAAAATCAGTTAGAACATATAGTACCTATTACGAACGAAGAAAATGTAAATATTACATCACGTATGATAGAAACTCAACACTATAGGTACTTAACATATACCTCTTGTATATATATTACATGTTTTTGAAGCGTAACCGGAGTCAGATTACATAAGCTTAGTCGTGCTTATCTAACGCCCATCTAGACCTTTGCAGACCTCAGATGTACCGGATCGTTACCAGAGTCTATTTTAAAATCCCCTTCACAAAGGCAAGTCCATTTTCTACGTCAGTTACTGCGAAAGCTCTCAGATGAATTGGATAAGCCTTTAAACCCAAAACAACCTTTTTTATTAAAGCGAGCTATTTTCGTTTCTACAATTCTTTGACCACAAACCGACCATAAATTCGAGGGCCACTGATTGTGTCGTTCCCGCCAACTGAAGTGACAGATGTCAAAATTTCCCGCGATAACGTTCTATTTTATGAAAACAACAATGAGGTTGGTAACTCCATGGAGGACAAAGTGACTAGCGGAGGTGCCATAACGGAAAATCCTAAGAAAGAAACGCGCCAAAATGCGGGTGAGCGGGAACGAGGAACGTTACTGTCTCCACCGTTTCACGCCTTCTTTGGAACCCACCTATTTTTTGTAATACCAAAATTCGTTGACAGATGTCTTAAAGGACCCGAACATCTCGCTAGTTCACTCGTAACTGATCGTTTTGGTAATACCCGCTGTACGTAGTTGACCTAGAAGAAGGCGCCCGACCTACCTGCATTATGGCATCTCCGCTCATCTTTCCTTACTCCTTGGTAACGTTGTTCAGCCTTTTCAGTGCCGTGGTATTGTTCTACGTATTTATAGAAGTTGAAAGGGTTTGTTGTTCGCATTGTCAGGTAAAATCGGATGGCGTTTTGTGTAGGTAGAAGACCAGGTTTTTATAACGGCTGGATTATTATATTTAACAAAACGTGTTTTAAGCCTCTTTAGAGTTTAAACTATGATTTAAAGTCTATGTACTTATATACAATATAGAAGTAATTATCTGTCTAGCCTTTTCCCAAGTATGTTGGGGTCGGCTTCCAGTCTCACCGGATACAGCTGAGTACCAGTGTTTTACAAGGAGCGACTGCCTATCTAACCTCCTCAATCCAGTTACCCGAACATACATATACCTATATAGATTTTAAAGTCCCTATAATTTTCACCTCTAGTGTTGGGAAAATCACATCACACTAACCCACTTATCGATAAATCAGATCAAAGTACATCCATCAATTAATAAAAGGTTAAGCAACGCAGAGATAAGATGACGCTCTTCTATCATGTGATAGATCAGTGAATCATACATAATGTGGATGACATTAGCAAGATCTTGAACTTCACTTTCCTTATCGATAGATACTTGGAATCGGTGGGTACGTCACTGCGCATGTCAGCTGTTTATGTATGATATTTCAATGAATAGAGATTTAAAAGGAGAAGGAAAAGATCTTGAGGAAACCTGGACTATAAAGTCTGAAATCACCAACCCGCATTGAGCAAGCGTGGTGATTAAAGCTCAATCCTTCTCCGTGTGAAAGGACGTCTGTGCCCAGCAGTGGGACGATAAAAAGGCTGTAACACAGAGATTTTTACATGGTATGGCCATGTGATGCGGAGGAATGAGGATAATGTTGTGAGGAAGGTGATGAGCATGAATATGGATGGATATAGATTATAGAGGAAGGGAACGATTAAAGAAATGATGAATGGATTGTGTGAAAGTCGACACGGCTTGAACGAATGTTACTTGTGAAATGACGGCAGAGAGTATGGGAGAAGAAAACATGATGCCAACCCCAACTAGAGTATAAGAGTGGTAAGGGCAGTAGGATGGATGGCAAAGTTATAAGTAACAAAAAGTGACTGATTAAATAAATCAATTCCGTTTCAAATTAGCTTCTTTTAAAAACGCCATTGCGTACAACCTTATCAAAATGCAACTGCTTTGATAAGAAATATCCTTGTAGCATAAGTCATAACCATGGTACCTTTGAAAACTAATGTGTTTGATTTGTTCTTGCCTTTTTAACCAAGCTTTTCTCTATCTGTCTGTATACACACTCCTTTGATTCATATGTTGCTTATTCCGTCAATATTCAGCAGACTGACAGACAAAGTCATTTTACCATTAATTAAAACTCCTAAGTATGTGTCAACAATTAACTCCATCATCTAAAAACATTATTAACGTAAACAAAACAGAATTATTTAAATCCATTTTTTTTTAATCTGGAACGTTCCCAAAATTCTAAATGACGCGTCAACCACGCCCGGCCGACATTTAAAAATAACTTATACCTATAATAAATAGGAAATATTTTTTGTTTGTTTTTTTCCTAAAAAAGGCTCCGAAACTACTGAACCGATTTGAAAAATTCTATCACTGTTGGAAAGCTTCACTCTTCCCGAGTAACATAGGCTATATTTTATCCCGGTACAGGCCGTAGTTCCCACGGGACACGAGTAAAACCGCGGGAAAACGGCTAGTTTAAAAGTACATAATTGTAAACATTATGCTCGCCAAAGCATTTTCATGACAGAGTGATTTGTTTTTGTAATATCTTACTTATTTTTGTACTATCAATGTTTTTCCTCGTAGCTGAAATAAGTCTTCATAATATTTTGTCGTTTTATTCAGCAATTCTAGATGTTGAATCAGCACCCAGAAATACGCTGGAGAAAATAGCATGCCATTGACATAGCTTTCAAAAGGGGAATGAGTAGTCATGCCTCATCCATAGTCACAAACTTCATAGGATGCAAGTTAGTGATATTTCTTCCGTGTTTCGGAGGACTCGTTAAATTGGAGGGTCCCGGCTGTCATTTGAACATCTTTGGCAGTCGTTACAGGTAGTCAGATGACAGAAAATCTGAAACTGGTGTTACCAAGGCGCATTGGGTTCCCTGGGTAACTGGATTGACGAGGTATCAGATAGGCAGTCGCTCCATGAGGCACACTGGTACTCAGATGCAACCGGTTAGATTGGAAGGTGTCCCCAACTTGTGAGAAAAAGGCTAGGTAGATGATGATAGAGAAAAGTATATTTTCAGCAAATTACCAAACATTTAAAAAACCCTTTGTAGGTATTTTGGTTGCCCGTCGCCATAATAACATGAAATTCCTTAAAGAAGTTATGGCAGCGTTTCAAGCGTATGACGTACTGTTTTGCCGGTAGTTCTATAAAAAGACTGTAATCTCGCCGCTAGCGAAAGTAATACCTATTGTATTTCAACACTTATTGCGAATAACGCGCAGTAGTCAATATGGAAATTTTCCGTGGTTATTTTAACCATATCTTTTGCTTATGTTGTAAGTAAATAGTTACTCGTAAGTTCGTCTCTCACTAAGGCATTTACAGCCGTTCTCGTATCCCATATATCTGCTGATTTACTCACTACAGATAGAATTTTGAGATAAGCTCCATACATGTCTATACTACTATGTCACGTCGTCTGACAATCCTGTTTCCAGCCATGTTGTCTTCCACACAATCCATCCAAAGACAGACTTCTTAAAACCACGTGCGTTATTTCTGGACAACGAAACGAAATGACCCTACTATCAAGTTAACCATCTTCTTCATGAACTTGCCACTCTTTTGAATTGGAGCCAGTCACCTTCCCAGGTGCAGTTTCAAGGTCATTCAGCATCAGCGCATGTTTATGGGTTGTAAAATACTTCAACAGTTCTTTTACACCCTTCCGTTTCCTCGGAATATTGCCAGTGTACTTTGTTGAATAGGAACTACTGTTGATTACACCCATATTTCTAAATAGTGGAGGAATGCCAGATGTTTACCAGAGTCTGAGGAAATATGAGGTGTTCAATGTTAACGGTAAGTCATTCTATCAGATTCCCTCTGGGTATGTCTGATTAGATCTCCAAAAGTCTTGTACCTCCTGAGTACAGTTTCTAACCAAGACTTGGCGTCCTGGACGTTTATTTCATTTTTGTTTGCAAAAAATCTCCCACAGGAATCATTAACCGACTTCCCAAAAAGGAGGAGGTTCTCAATTCGTCGGGTCATCTTTTTTATTTTATTTTTTTATTTCTTATGTATGTTCACCGATTACTCGAAGACGCCTGGACCGATTTTTTAGGCAGTACAGCTGTTCTGAAAAAAAAAGCCCAACCAGCATTTTTGGTCTCCTAGTTATTTTCAAAGCCGTATATGCCTATAGTGGCACGTTTTATATCCCCAAAAAGTTCAAAACTTGCACTGCCTTTAAGAATAAGTCGCATTGCAAAAATAAAGGATTATTACAACTTTGTGACCAGAAAAGCATAGCTCTGCAACTATTCGCATATTTTTGTGCTTTCTTCAGCAAAATCTTTATGGATCGAGGCCAAAACCGTACTCCTTATATCATAAATTTCATAAAGGACAGTTTGGCACCGCTATCTTTTAAAATGTCTTCAGCAAATAGAATACTTGCTGAGAAAATAGCATTTTGTCCCCATTCTGAAATGGTTTTATTTACGATTTTATTGATCAACATTGTAGACTTGATAATCTCGGATTTTATGTTATTGTTTGTTTTGAATGTTATTTTGGTTTCTAGACTGGTTTGGTTTAATGGAGCTTTCGAAAATTTTCGAAAACCTAATTGTTGTTGTTTGAAGACGCTACCGTGGCTCTGATACACAAAGGTCCTCAGAAAGAGCATAGGCGTTAAAAGTCAGCAAAAGTCTGACACTGGCACCTAATTCATTTAATGATTTGCCAGATCCAAAAAGTCCATAATATTGCTTGTCCGTTCTTCTCCACAGAAGCACTTCAGCTTTTTATATTTTGAAGAGTATCCAAGCACTCATCGATATTTAAGTATCAACTTTATTTACCTGTAAAAAGTCTCGTGCATCGACCATGTGAAAGTGATCACGTCAGAAACAAACGGAAGAATCTATATTATCGATCTTTTTTTAGTTTCACAACACTAAATTCTATTTTTGAAAATTGGCAAGCCATCTCGTTTTGGCCGCCGACTGTTTACAAATCAGTCAGTCGCGTCTTGATTCTCGCAGTGAACGCACGTCTTTGAACAAAAATAAAAATAGATTCTATTTTCGTAAACAAACATAATATGCTGTATTCCGCATACAGCATAAAGATATTCTTCAGAAAAGTGCCTGAAAAAAATCGCTTTAATATTCCTTAGCGTTTTTTTTGAAATTTATTTATTTATTGAAACATTCCATTTTTTGTGATATTGTCGTTAATTATAGTTTACGAAGTTTATTTTGTTTTTGTACATAGAAGTTTTATATTTTTCTAAGCCAAAATGGTTAAGCTGTACCGGTGAGTTTATTTTATATTCTTTATACTGACTTAAAAAATGTATAAAAACCCGCATTTTACCATCTTGAAATCCACGTGCTTTCTGTGAACATGTTTTCGAAAACATCGACATCCAATTTTTGTAATTACCACTTTGGTACAACACTAAATATTACCACAATAATTTGTTGATTATTGACATAGAATTACAGACGATTTAACTTGACTCTCATGTGATAATTTTAACCTCTATAATCCGAAGCTATCCCGAATCTTAAGATCTGTTTCCCCGCGGTTCCGCCCGTGTCCCAGAAGAACCTTTTTAAGTACCCGAATAATATTAGCATATAGCAGAGAACAATAATTATTAACTTTTCTCATATACATAAATACACAAAGTAAGTATGTCAGTATTTTTACATACCGTGAAAGAACCTCATTAACTCAAGGTCTTGGAGATCGATATCAAAAGAAATTCCGTTCAGAAATAGTTCAGTCGTTTTGAAGTTTAGTGCGATACAACAAACACGCGATTCTTATAATATGTTCAATGCTGATTTTGATATTTGTATTTAGGTTAATTAGGTTTCTTTAAATATTTTTGAACGTTGTTGAAAACATATTTTTTTTGAACATTAATATTAACTTATCCTTTTCGAATAATTTTCGGGAGTTACAGCAACAACTCATTTCACATTTCTCGCTATAACGCACGCTTCCTGGACGGAAGTGATAACACTGACTATTTTGTTTTGCATATCGGTACAGCAGTTCTTGAGATTATCACGTTCAACCAAAGAAACGAAGTCTTCAGCCTTATTCCTACGCAAAACTATCTATTTTCATTTTTTACTTAAGGATCTCTGTAGAATGTTGATAATAAGCCTCCTGTCTTATTGAAATCCTATTCGAAATATAATGGCGTCCACGGCCGATTTCGGCCACGGCGGCTGTTCTCATTTAAGGAGATCAGCCAGCTGCGCAGGACATATTATAGTGCACGAGCATTTGCGCAGACACAGGTGCACTCCCTATTCCTTCACTCTCATAACCCGATGGGACGGCAATCCGACACGACCGGAAAGAGATCAGGCGCTATCTGATCTATTTGAAATAACCAAAAGATATACCTACATTTGATAATTGGTAATACACAGCATGGTAGGAAAGTTCATACGTTAGGACAATAATTTATGCTTTCACTAACAACAGTCACGTTAAGCTAATTTAAACATCCATTACGGTTTCAGGCATAATGCCAGCCAGTTACAATAATAATAATACGTTAATAATATAATATAATAAGTAAGTATCCTTAGCGAACGATCCAAAATAATAATGTAAACAATATTAAAATGGTCGGCAATTTGGCAGATACTTTCTCAATTAGTTTAAACCGACTTCGCAAATGGAGGTCTTGTATTTTTCATGTAATTTAAAAGAGAGAAATTAGTGGTAGATGTTTGTAAAAGTGATAGTTATTAAAAACTTTGATTATAAATTTTGAATTTTAATTTTTGATTTTTGATGACTAGCCTAGTAGCCTAGACTAGACTAGTGGTGGCCTAGTGGGTAAAAAAACCAACCTCTCAAGTATGAGGGCGCGGTTTCGATTCCAGGTCAGGCAAGTACCAATGCAACTTTTCTAAGTTGGTATGTACTTTCTAAGTATATCTTAGACACCAATGACTGTGTTTCGGATGGCACGTTAAACTGTAGGTCCCGGCTGTCATTGAACATCCTTGACAGTCGTTACGGGTAGTCAGAAGCCAGTAAGTCTGGCGCCAGTCTAACCAGGGGTATTGGGTTGCCCGGGTAACTGGGTTGAGGAGGTCAGATAGGCTGTCGCTCCTTGTAAAGAACTGGTACTCAGCTGAATCCGGTTAGACTGGAAGCCGACCCCAACATAGTTGGGAAAAAGGCTCGGAGGATGATTTTTGATGACTATATTCGACCATAAATTATTCTAAGGGCCGATTTTTAATTATCAGTTATCTTATATGTGAGGTATAAATATAGTCATCGAGAGGATCCAGCTGCTGGGACTGGAGGTGGCCTTGCACAAATCCGAGGCCATGTGCTTTCATGGGCTTCGGAACGCGCCACCTTCAGGCTCCCAAGTCACGGTGGGGGGGGTTACCATCGGCGTCGAGAGGGCGATGAAGTACCTGGGACTCGTCCTCGACGGCCGGTGGAACTTCGTCGAGCATTTCCGACGTTTGGGCCCCAAACTGGAGAAGGCAGGTGCTGCATTCAAGCGGCTCCTGCCCAACCTGGGCGGCCCAAACGCCCCCTGCCGCAGACTCTACGCGGGGGTCATGCGGTCCATGGCCCTTTACGGGGCCCCGGTATGGGCACGTTCGGCACGGCCGCGGGCTGTGCACTACCTGAACGTGCCCCAAAGGGTGATAGCCATCAGGCTAATCCGGGGGTACCGCACGATCTCCCGCGAAGCAGCTGGCCTACTTGCTGGACTGCCACCGTGGGATCTGGAGGCGAGGGTCTTCTTGCGCCTGTACGACTGGCGCGAGGAGGCTCAACGCCGGGGAGAAACCCCGTTGCCGCGGCAAGTTGTCGCGCAGCGGGCGGAGCTCCGGCGCGATCTCATGGTGGCCTGGAGGGAGCGACTATCGCAACCCAGTGCAGGGCACGCCACCATCGTGGCGGTAAGTCCCCTCTTTGAGGAGTGGCTCGGGAGGAGTCACGGCGCCCTCACGTACCGCATGACGCAGGTCCTCACCGGACACGGTTGTTTCGGGAGGTACCTGCACCGCATCGGTCGTGAGGAGGCGCCCGGGTGTCACCATTGTGCGGACAGCCCCGAGGACACGGCGGACCACACAGTCCAGGTGTGCCCCGCATGGGAGGGGCACCGCCGGGTCCTCGTCGAGGCTTTGGGCGGCGGCGACCTCTCGCGTCCGGCCCTGGTTCAGGCCATGGTCCGGGGCGAGAGGGAATGGGATGCCGTCGCCTCCTTCTGCGAAGCGGTCATGCTCGAGAAGGAGGAGGCGGAACGCCAGAGAGTGCGCACCTCTCATCCCGGCCGCCGCGCTGGACCAGGTAGACACCATGGGCGCCGGGTGTCGCGAGATGACTCCCGGCCACCGTAGGCGTGGGTCTGTGGGCGGTGAGTTCGGGTGGCTCATCGACCCTCTGTCTTTCTAGACGACAGACCCGTGTCGACGGCGCGCGTTGTTCCACGCGCTCCTCAAAGAGATGTCAGCAACCCCAGCGGGGCCCAGCAGGGCCAAGGCCTGCCGGGGCTGCGGGTTGTTCGAAAGAGATACCGCGGCCCTGGTACATAAAAGGCCTATGACGGAACACGACGATTTTAGTCAGTAAGAGTCTGACACTCCCTCACCGCTGCTAACCCACAGCGGGAGGGGTCATTTGATGATTTTACGTCGATAAAAAAAAAAAAAAAAAAAAAAAAAAAAAGGTATAAATATAGAGGTTTGACATATTTTCTATACAAACGCAGTCAAAACATCAAACATATCCATTCTTCAGATAAAAGTTATCTCGCTATTGAAAAATCTACGAATCGTTAGGTAATTTCCATAAAATCTATACTGGGCTTATTCGTTTTTCTTTATTCATTGAAATATTAAAACAATGCCTACTTTAAAATTCCTGCCGGGGCTGCGGGATTGTTCGAAAGAGTTACCGCGGCCCTGGTACATACAAGGCCTACGACGGAACACGACGGTTTTTAGTCAGTAAGAATCTGATACTCCCTCGCCGCTGCTAACCCACAGCGGGAGGGGTCATTTGATGATTTTTGACGTCGTTAAATAATTCATCATCATCCTCCGAGCCTTTTCCCAACTATGTTGGGGTCGGCTTCCAGTCTAACCGGATTCAGCTGAGTACCAGTGCTTTACAAGAAGCGACTGCCTATCTGACCTCCTCAACCCAGTTACCCGGGCAACCCGATACCCCTTGGTTAGACTGGTGTCAGACTTACTGGCTTCTGACTACCCGTAACGACTGCCAAGGATGTTCGATGACAGCCGGGACCTACAGTTTAACGTGCCATCCGAAACACAGTCATTGATGTCTAAGATTTACTTAGAAAGTACATACAAACTTAGAAAAGTTGCATTGGTACTTGCCTGACCTGGAATCGAACCCGCGCCCTCATACTCGAGAGGTTGGTTCTTTGCCCACTAGGCCACCACGACTTTTTTCGTCGTTAAATAATTAAAGACTTTCAAAACAGTAAACAAGAAAATAATAATTACGTTTTCATTTGAAACTTATACAAAGTTTCTCTTTCATTTTGAAATTAATAAATGGTTTCGAAAAGAAAAGGCGAAGTTTTTCCTCCACGATAAGGTTAAAAATTATTTTACCTGAATTGAACAAAAAATAAAAAGTTTCCTTAGTGAAACAATTTTCTGACTTTGAAACAAAATTCTTTAAGAAAACTGAACAATAGTTACTGTTATTGTAGAACTTTTTAAATAGGGACGCCTAATTACGTGGTGTTTTATACTAACATAAAAAAGAGCAAACAGTTTTTGTTTGTACTGTAGACTGCACATCAGTGGTAACTGTCATGCACCTTAACTCAATAGTAATTCCTATAAAACTGTTACCACTGACCTGAAGTTGACTGTACTTTAAAGAAAAACATATTTCACTATTGGAAAGCCTATAAGCATAGACTACAATTTATGCCAGTACGGGAAGAAGTTCACCCAGAACGCGGGGAACCACGGGGAAACCGATAGTTATAAAATAGGGGAACAAGACGATATGGCTGGAAAGAATGTTACTTGTGAGATGACATCAGAGAGAAATATAGAAGAAGACATACTGCGCCGACCACAAATAATTTTGGGATAAGGGCAGGAGGATGATGATAGTTTTACTTCCAGTTTAACTGGATGTAGCTGAGTACCAGTGCTTTACAAGAAGCGAATGCCCTATCAGACCCCCTCAACCCAGTTACCCGGGCAACCCAATATCCCTTGGTTAGACTGACCCCCCACCCTTTCACCAGAGTCCCAAGGAGACCACTTCCCTCGCTGGATAAAAAGTATGTCTTAGATGTGATTTTTATAAAAATATGTTCAATACTTGTGACACACACGAAAACCCACCACCTTTAACAGGCCCCCGCCTGTGCCCAGCAGTGGGACGATAAAAAGGCTGTAACAAAAAACTTTTCGTGACAGACTAACATACATACTTTCACGTGTTAAATGCCTATTAGTATGATATGATTTGACGCATGTTTTCGTCCCAACTCTACGTTATCTGTAACAATTGTCTGATATATGTTATCTCATGTTGTTTCAAAGATAAACAGGCGGATAGACAATCTGCACATCATGTTTAGAGGAAATCTACATTCGCGAGAATAGATTTATCTCTTGAAAAATGATAGTCTACTTGAGAATCTACATATTTCTGATTAAGATCTCCAGCCATTTTTGCGGTTTTGTCGAAATTTACTAAAATAAGCAGAACATATTGGGCACAAGCATTTGCGCAGACACAGGTGCACTCTCTATTCCTTCACTCTCATAGCCCGATGGGACGACAATCCGACACTAGCGGAAAGAGATCATAAGCAGGACCGCAAACAACTCTGAGGCATATATTTCTCAAGTTTTAAGATTTTGCAAAAGGTCATGAAAATCTATTCATGGAGGACAAAATGGGCATGTCAAAACTTTAATTGAAAAGATTTTTAAAACATCTTTGGGCTTTTAAAAATGTCGGTTCGGTTACCGCGGTCCTGGTACACAAAGGGCCGGAAGGAACGTTGTGGGGTTTAGTCAGTAAGAGTCGGTCACTCCCTTCTACATACAGCAAAAATACCTCTAGAAATCGAGTCTCTAAGAATTGTATCGTAATATCATATTCTTTGAACAGTTCCTTATTTTTGCCTCATATTGAAACAGCGATAGCGCCAACATCCTCTAATCTCATAATTGTATTTGTCACATTAAAAGATATTGCACTGTTTACAATATTTACTAAGGCTTCAAATACTTGGAAAATACGACAGTTATCAACTTACTTTTGAACTGAAAAGTCGTACAAAATGCCGTATTACATATATTTTGAGAAAAAGGCTGGAGATTTAGCTTCTTTGAGCGAATATTTGGAGAGTGATGTTCTGTGTTTGAGTAAAAACTTGGGCAGGTATGATACACTGACTTTTATAATTGTAGAATGGGTAAATAAAGGACTACATTTTGTTTTACAAGATCTCTGAATGCTGATATAGACTGTCATTTGTTTAATTTGGTCTCTGAAGGTTGTACACTGACTTGTGTTGTTGAAAGCATATTATGACGCCTGACTTTTATTCCGTAAGGTCTCTAAATGCTGAACTCTGACTTGTATTTTAGGCAGCGTTCTTACAGGACTGCTTTTTATTCTATAAAATCTGTAATCCCTGTACACTTTCCTATATTGTAAACAGCATCTATATATACAGAACTGTCGTTTCTATTAGATCTCTAATCGCTGTCTATGCAGGACTATCTTTTATTTTATTCAATCTCTGAACGCTGCACATTGATTTATATTGTGTTAACAGCCATAACGACTGTCTTTTATTCTGTAAGCTCTCTGAACGCTGTACTCTGATTTAAGAGCGTCTCTGAACGCGGAACCACTGACTTATAGTACCTATGAAGACAGCGCTTATACAGGTTGTACTTGTTTTGTTTTATATGATCTCTGAACGCTGAACACTGATGTAACAGGATCTCTGACCGCCAGCGCGCTGTATGCCGTTTTCACAAGATCTCTGACCACTGTCCACTAACTTATTTTTTAGTCAGCGTCTATAATGTTGTGTGTAATTGTTACAGTGGCGACAGCGCGTCGCTGAGCGCGGCCGGCAGCAAGCGCTCGGCTTTGTCGGCTTCCGACGCCGAGTGTTTCTCGCTGTGCCTGGGCGCCGGGCCTCTGTGGTAAGTCCTTCTCCGTGGTTCTACTATTATTATACTGTATCTGCCTAGCATTTTAGGGAAGGATAACCTTGCCGGGTCACGTCAAACGGCGTCCCCAAGTTGAGAGCTGTTAGAGCTCTTGTTCGCAGCACGTTTTATGGTGACCTGTACAAAACTGACTGCCATTCCTAGGGTGAATTTACCGTAGATTTTCACGGCAATAAAACGTGTGTGAACAAGAGGCCTTATCCATTAGCAGTCGTTTTTATTATTTCGTCAGAAGGCAGATTTGAGAAAACTCCGACACTTGGCCTTGTTAGGTTATTAAACAGACCCGAAGATAAGAAGACCGCAGGCCAAAAATTAACCTATCATCTCTCAATTCTTGTGGCAAAAACCAACCTAATGCAAATAAATGGCTTATGAGGATCAACACCATATTTTATGAAAATTTGTTATAAATATATGTCTACTAGAAATATCCCACGTCACATACTTATCTCTTAACTCCAGACTAACAGAACTTTGCACCAATATTACAAGATTATAAAGTTCATGCAACAATTTGACCTATATAATAATACGATAGTATGAATACCTATGCATGCGTATAACATACGTATAGTGCTGATAATTTTAATATACCTACGTACTAAGCGTGTTGGTTTTTGTACTTTAGACGTATTTTAATTGGTGACGTGTTAATGAGTAATGGAGATTAGAGAGTTATTTGTAGATAACCTTTTAGAAAAGTTATGTAGGGTTAACTGTAGAATTGTTATACTTACCTACATATTTTAAGAAGATATCTCACAGAAACAAATTTTCTTTTTATTTTCAAAAATACACATAGCAGCAGCACATCAACCTACCTCAATCTGTCAAATCTCTTCAATAGATTTTCAACCTTATTACAATAGTGGAAGGTTAACGTTCGATTGGTAAAATTTGACAGATTCGGGTAGGTTGACCTGCTGATCTCTGCAATAAAATCTTTGGCAAAATAAAAAAAAAAAACAATATTTTTTGCGATATTATGACAATGTGCTACAATTAATTGTAAATTAACATAGGGGCTTGCGACAGCTGACGTGACCAGTGCGATAATGTGTCGGCGATAGGTTATTATGCTCAGAGTTGGGCAAATCAACTAATTTATTCAATCAATTGATCAATCATGATTGATCTAATCATGATTAATTTAGTCATGACTAATTTAATCATAACTAACGAGATCAATCATAGTCATGACTAAATTCGTTAATCGCAAATCATCAATCATTAGTTTTAATCATGAAATGTATGACTAAGCTCGATGCACAGGTGTTGGTACACTACACATACAGGGTGTAAGGATCAGCTGACCGAAGTCTCAGACCATCATCTTGAGTAAAGTACTGAAGGAATTAGGTACGGAAATGAAAAAACTTTTTGACTCTGCATACAAAATATTAAAGTCGGCTGCTAATTTTGTATAGAAAGGCCAAAATTTTTCTTTTTCGAGAAAAAATTCCTTCGGTACGTTACTTAGGATGATGGTCTGAGTCCATGGTTTCAGTTTTCAGGGGCTGTACCTTACACCTGTATCAAACGATTGATTTTCTCTTAGTGCCTTACGAGTATTTTACCGGGGCATATATTTATCTGACCACCAAAAAATACTGAATTTTACACTAAAACACTAAAGTCTAACCTAACCTACAGCACGGTAAAGATATGGACAGTATGGCAACTAAGCCTGTTTGCGGACATAACTACCTACGCTCCGTTGAAGCAATAGGGTTGTCACTTTTAATGATATTGGTGATGTTTTTTTTTTCTTTTTTGTTCTGTAGTGATCAATCATCGAATTTGAATAACTACCTAACTAGCTTACAATACAATTTAAATAGGTAATTTCATGGCTTCGGTTAATCTCAACAAAAAACGATAGTTTGAACCCGAAAAACATATAATATTTACACAACAACTTGTTATTACTATATTATAGCAATCTGTAACTATTATAATTACGGTGGCGTAACCTTTGCAAGTTTTGGCGGGAGTGAGCGAGCCGAGGTTGGACGAAAATGTTTCGGGGGTTAGTCGGAGCGGGCGCGCGGTTGTCGCCGCACCTCCTCGCGCGCGATGGCGCGCGGACAAGGCTCAAGGACTTTTTACACAAATACATAATTATCAAACAAATAAACTAGGTACTGCTTAAAATAATCTTCCAATTGATTAAGTAATTGTTGTTATTGTATTTACATTTATTTTTAGCTGTTCTTTATTTATAAACTGAGTTTTTAAATTAAAAGTATTTAGTTAACTACCTAAACAGCTGGAGCAGGTATAGTAATTAAAAACCCATTACATAAATAATACTTACCTATTGTTCATTAATATCTACAAATTATCAGAAAAATATTTTCGTCTACTACGACACGTTCGAAATTCTTTGTTTATTTATTATTACATTTTGACTGCACTATCGATTTAAGCACCCTCAAATACCATGAAAATGACACCCATGACGAAAAAAATGATACCTGTTGCAGCCGCCATCTTGGATTCACGTTTTGACTGCACTATCGTTTTTAGCACCTTCAAATACCATGACTGGAGGATGTGGAGTGATGACTTGCGCAAGACGGCTGGCAGGAGCTGGATGCGAGAAGCCGAAAATCGATCTCAGTGGCGTGCACTTGGAGAGGCCTATGTCCAGCAGTGGACTGCGATAGGCTGATGATGATGATGATGATGATGAAATACCATGAAAATGACACCCATGACGAAAAAAATGATACCTGTTGCAGCCGTCATCTTAGATTCACGTTTTGACTGCACTATCGTTTTTAGCACCCTCAAATACCATGAAAATGACACCCATGACGAAAAAATTATACCTGTTGCAGCCGCCATCTTGGATTCACGTTTTGACTGCACTATCGTTTTTAGCACCCTCAAATACCATGAAAATAACACCCATGACGAAAAAAATGATACCTGTTGCAGCCGCCATCTTGGATTCACGTTTTGACTGCACTATCGTTTTTAGCACCCTCAAATACCATGAAAATGACACCCATGACGAAAATAATGATACCTGTTGCAGCCGCCATCTTGGATTCACGTTTTGACTGCACTATCATTTTTAGCACCCTCAAATACCATGAAAATGATACCCATGACGAAAAAAATGACACCTGTTACAGCCGCCATCTTGGATTTACGTTTTGACTGCACTATCGTTTTTAGCACCCTCAAATACCATGAAAATGACACCCATGACGAAAATAATGATACCTGTTGCTGCCGCCATCTTGGATTCACGTTTTGACTGCACTATCATTTTTAGCACCCTCAAATACCATGAAAATGACACCCATGACGAAAAAAATGACACCTGTTACAGCCGCCATCTTGGATTTACGTTTTGACTGCACTATCGTTTTTAGCACCCTCGAATATCTTGAAAATGGGTGATGGGTGTCCTATGACGAAAAAAAAAATACGTATTTCGGCCGCCATCTTTGATTTACATTTTCTACAACTATTACACTATCGGCTTTAAATATCCTCATAACCGCCGCATCACAGTTAAATTAAAATATAATATAGATTTATAAGTATTTATAAGATCACGAATTCATTATGCTCGCGGCCTTAAATCGAATAATAACGATGATAAGTATAACAATAACAATAAATAAATCGTTCGCGCGTAGCATTTTCGGAGAAAAAATTAAATTAAACGCGACCACTCGTCTTGACACGCGTTACTGAAAGCACCGCGAGAGGCCCTTCGGATGTGTGCATGTTTGTGTGAGTGAGCCGTTTCGAACGTTTGTTCGTAGTTTCCGAACTACTCTACATATATTTAAACTTTGCCTACAGTAACGTTTTGTGTGCAATTCAGTATTTTTTTAAGATGCAGAAAAATATTTTACTTTACGCGGTATTAAAAAATATCAATCATAAATAAATAATCATGATTATTTGATTAAGATTAAAACTAATCAATCATTAGTCATCACCTCGTGATTAAACTAAATAATCATTAGTCTTCAATCATGACTAACACATTCAATCATTAGTCATCAATCATTAGTTAACTAAATTTTGCCCAACTCTGATTATGCTGTCGTCTGTACCTATTATAATACTTTTTCAGTGACTGTCATTTAGTCTGCTGAAAATGGTCTTGCGACTAAACTGATCATGTGGTTACTAGTTTTATTTTACAAGCTTATAAGTAATAATCATTGTGTTGTAGGTGGTCCTGATGTTCCGGCTCACGGCCAAGCACCGCCCGGAGGGGTGAATGGCGGGGCTGCGAGCCCCGCTACCCCATCAACACCCACCCACGACGACAACAACCGTGAGTGTGGGACCGCCTTTATATTGTACTAGTTGTAACTGGTTTTAACTGCAATCGATGGGAACTAGTTCCAGCCGCCATATAAAGCCGTCTAACCGTCATACCACACGTTTAAACGTTTGTTGAACACTTGTCTAAAAATGCCAGATTATGACGTTGGCGTTGAAATAAGGTCCGTTTTAAAGCCACACTTTTTTTAGACAAGTGTTCAACAGATGTTTAAGTTTTTGTAGTAAGGCTGTAAAAGTCCAGTTTCTGTCTACCAATTTTTGACAAGATTAGTCCAGCTCAGTCCAGCGTCACAGACTCGGACACTCACTAACTTTCGCCTTTATAATATTTGAGTGACTAAATGATTCCCGTCCAAAGGGAAATCTTCCAATACCCGTTTAAAAAGTACCCTTTTTATATTATACTGATATTATATTGCTAGCGAGGTAGACTCGCGGTTCCACCCTAACTGCAGAGGAAACTCCTTGCATTCGAATAAAAAGTAGTATTATATCCTTTGTCAGGACTCTGGACTAGACTTATCTGTGAACCTATCTACATACCTTTCATTAAAATCGGTTCAACATTGCGTGAAACTGCGACGGTAAAATAAAATAAATAACCTTTGTTCTATTTTATTTTCTGTATGTTTACTCCGTACATAGATTTTTACTAAGCATGTAACATTGCAGGTGACTTGTTGAGTGCCCTACTATGGGCGAGCGCGAGCTCCCTGGCGAGCAGCGCCGAGAGCCTCGTGTCCGACGCCGCCGCGCCCGCGCAGCCCGCGCTGCACCACCAGCGCAGGGAACAGGTATGTACATATTTATAGCTAGTAATATAAGCTAGAAAGGTATAAACGTCACAAATGTTTAGCCAAATCGGCTCAGCAGTTCTTAAGTTGTAAATAATACATTGTAAATAATACACCTTTCTGAAAATATAGAAAGACTTTCTGCATAAATATTCGATGGTGTCTGCTTGAACACCTCTCTATATCTTTGTTGGGCATGCGCAAACTAATAGTGGTGACGTCACTCTTCAATGTGCGTTATTCTACAGTTTTTGACAGTTTTCTACTGAACTTTAAATTGTACTATGTACAAGTGATTTCTCAAAAAAATATAAAAAGAAATTCATGAAAATTGGCAGCTGTATGTAGTTTCGATGACAATACGCTAATCTGATGATGGAGCCGGAAGAAATGGAACTTCATGATGGAACATCGTATCTGTCACAGCTGTGCTTTGACTTATTAGAAAATTCTTGTAATGTTTTTAACGTGCACCTATAAAATTTTGTTTTTCTAGTATTTTTTTAAACTGTAATTTATTTACATTTTTTACGGATGATAAATAATTTACAAATTGAGTCAGTCAACTACTTTTTTGTTACTTACCATATTCTAGTAATTGTAAAACTAATTGTAATATCTGATACAATTGCAGGTGATCGCTAAGATCTTAGAGCGCAAGGACAAGCAGCCCGTGAAGGTGGACTTCAAGATCTTCCTCACCGAGAACACCGTCACGCGCTGGGAAGCTGTGAGTATACTACAACTTGTTATACTGATAATGAACTACATTAGAGAAGGTTCACATCTGACAGAATACGCGTCGCGTAACACCAAAACAAGCATATACGATAAAACATTCAATCATTCACGCCTAACCGATTATCCGTCAGTGCATCGATCATACATTTGCGATACGCCGGCTCCACACGTTGGCCCCAACGCTCGTTCCAACGCTATTCGTCCAACGTGTGGATCTAGAAAATGGCATTCGTCCCAACGTTGGGGCGAGCGTTGGTAGTTGGCCGCCTCGTGTCGGTTTCATCAAAGGAATCTGCGCGCCAACGTTGGCGTTCCGTCCACACGTTGGCGCGTTGCTCAGTTCTGCCACAACACGCAGCGAGTGCGTACGTCGAGTAAAAATGGCTTCCTCGTCTAGCAAATCGCCACCGGCATGGACGATTCCGTCTTTTATAATGTGTCGTCATCCACCATCTTCTTTGACGTGGTTTTTTATTTTTTCTCAGTAACAAATATAAATTTGCACTCATCACTACAAACGCGCTGAGAGCAGTTTCGATTTCCGTATCGGACATCTTTACATTGGCCCTGACGGGACAGAACTAAGTTATTGGCCAACGTGTGGACGCCTCACCGAGTTTACGGTTCAACGTTGGAACGAGCGTTGGGGCCAACGTGTGGAGCCGGCCATACGCTCGACGCATTTTCCGTCAGATATGAATCTTCCTTTATTGTCAGGTTTCATCAAATCTACATTTACTCAGTTTGAGTAGGCACTTGCTAAAGGTAAACAATAAAGCTACTGCTTAAAATAATGTTTTAACTTCAAACGGAGTAGTAATAGTATTTTAAGCGCAAAATAGTGACAAACACACATACCCACATCCTTACAAAATTTCGCATATTTATCCATATGCGGCAAGTTGCCCCGTCGGGACACAGATTAAACCGCGGGCTATTTCTATTTTATCCATATGCTGGAAATAGCTCCCACTGGACGCAGTAAAACCGCTAACTAAACCTAGTCGAATACAAGTTAAGATTAAAGATTTCCATCATGCAGTTTCATAGTACACTTAACTTTATCAGTAACTTCTAGTTATGCAGTTAAGTGCATTGACATTAAATGATAACCTCATCACGCCGGTTGCATCTACCTACGTAGTTAATGTTGTTTATCTTAATAGATTTACATAACTTAATAGTTTCCAGTCTGTAAATATTATTGATAGCGCGTTGAAAAGTAAAAGTTTTATAATGGATACTTAAAAAATATTTCCTTAAGATTTTTATATAAACTTTTTTGATAAAACTTGACTGTAATATTAGCTCATAAAAAATAACAGGCTACTCTCTATCCATGCGTGAGTAGTATGCTAGTGGTTATTAAAATCTTCCTGAGTCCCTTCAACCAATCAAACCTTTCAGGGGTCCGATTCTGCTAAGTTAATAATGTCAAAATTGAATCGCAATAGCAGGGGCCCGATTCTCCTAATTTTACTTAAGCGCCATTCGATTCACGTTCGACTGAGATCCAATCCCGACTCGATTACGATTGAAGCGTATGTGGCATTCCGCTATTTTTTCTTTGAAACAAACGTTTTTATCCTTTTCTGTCATTCAATAATAAATCATTTTGTCTGCAAATGATTTACGATTGCAATATGATTGTAGAGCAAACTACCGTATAGACCAAAATCACCAAAATAGCAGACCAATCGCAAACCAATCGAATGTCGTTGGAATACGATTGGTCTTATATTAGTAGCAGACTGCCCGATATGGTTAAAACTGCTATTGCGATCATATTGCGATTCGATTTCTATTCGATTTTGACATTATTAACTTAGGAGAATCGGGCCCCTGGTTTAACCTTAGCGGGCATTCTGCTACTAATATAAGACCAATCGTATTCCAACGACATTCGATTGGTTTGCGATTGGTCTGCCATTTTGGTCTATACGGCAGTTTGCTCTACAATCATATTGTAAGCAGTATTTATAAGAAAACTGACGTTTATGTCAGTATATTTTTGACAGTAAATTGAGGCCTAAGGGTCCGTTCAGATAGACCGGGTCGGAGAGCATCGGCGCGCATTTTTCTTTTCACACAGACCGGAGCCGATCGGCTGCGCGAGCATTAAAGAGCATGCAAACGGAGCCAAACGTCAAGAAAACATACACGATCGGAGCCGGTCGGCTCCTCTTATTATTTCACTCCGAGCGCCTTCGAGCATTCTCAATGACAAAAGCAGTGCGCATGCAAAAATAAACCTTACTTCAAATACTAAGTACTCAATTTTCAACGTGTTAAGAATTAGCTCTGCTCTCCGAGCCGGTCTGTCTGAACGGACCCTAATTATTCTTTTTAATATATAAATAATATTTCCTTCCCAGGTGGTACAGGGAGGCACTATCTACCTGCGTATGCCTGGCGTCCTGCAATCTGGCAGCAAGGAGAGCTTCATGCTGCTTCTGGACTTCGCCGAGGAGAGACTCGGCTGCAGCAAGTCAGTATAACCTTGCTTACAGTAAAAATATTATTATATATCTAATGTAAAAACATAACCTGTCACATCTTCCCTTGACTTCTTGGCAGTCGGGTAAAAATACCGGCCAAGTGCGATTCCAACTCGCGCATGAAGGGTTTAGTAAAATAATCTATAAAAAGAGCTAGTTTTCAGTGTCTGTGGTTATAGCGGCAACAATATTACATACCTAAGTAAAAAAAAAAATTGCCTAACTAACACGGTTCATGAGAAAAAGCCTGGTCGGCTAACGAAGTGTTAGTAAATTAAAAGTGATAAGGTTTTCCCCAAGGTCGTCTGTCCACCAACAAGGTGGACAGACGACCTTATAAAGGTCGCCGGAAGACGCTGGATGCAGGTCGCCTCCAACAGGTATCTGTGGAGATCTTAGGGGGAGGCCTATGTTCAGCAGTGGACGTCCTATGGCTGAGATGATGATGATGATGAAGGTTTTCCCCTCAAACAAAAAGAAATATTTAGTTAACTGGAATCTGCATGAAAAACCTGCACTTAAGAATTGAAACGACTTAAACAATCGCAGTTAAATTATTTTCAGTAAATTACAACTACATACTTAGTACTTCAACAAACTATTAGTATAGAGGTAAATTAATATTAACAAATATAATATTTGTTCCAGCTGCATCATCTGCGTCCTGAAGAGTCGTCCGGACCGCGCCACCATACTCCGCACTTTCATGTTTATGGGATTCCAGCTCCTCCCCCCCAACTCCCCCCTTATGCCGCAAGAAATCACCAATCCCGAGTACATATTCCTGCACTATAATATGCAGTAAAACTCGAAACTTTTCATAGTCGGAAAAGTCACTATAACACTCGGAAATACCACCATAACTTTGATAAACTTACTTTAAAGTTCCAAGGTTTCTGCTTCCGACTTCGAGAAAATTTCGAGTTTGATAACACCATGTAGCTTCGTTTAATATAGAAACAGTATTTTCAAAGTTGCACTTTCTCTCATATTATAAATTTATCACAGGCTTCACTAGTAAGGCATCAACAAGTCCTAGTATTTAGTATTAAGAGTTTTATTGTATGACGTATTAAAGAGAATTTCTTTTATCGATAGCGAAAATTTCGAGTTAGCAACTCGATAACGTAGAACTCGAAAAGTAGGCTATTGTTCTGCTAATCGGTTATTTTTGCAAAATCTAACATCTTGCTTAAATCTTTAGTGGTTATCAAAAGAAATTCGATTTAAAATATTAATTGTATTATTTCTACGATTTCAGCTTTGAAAATAACGCTAATTTTACAATGTTTTTTTTTTCTATAAACTGAAATATTGTAGAATCGTTTTCTTTATTGAGTAAGTAATTTCTTTAACAATGTTATTATTACCTATATATTATTATTATTGTAAAACTTATAATGTATTTGTCGTCGTGTTTAAAATAATTCACCCGCTCCGGGGTAGAGCAAAAAAAATTAAAAAGAAAAAATACAAAAAAAAAATGATACTTATAACGAAAATAAAAGGATTTTTAAAAATATTTCGGATTTTTACACCTTTGGTTCTCAGATCTTCACGATTTTTTTTAGATCTTTCACTAAGACCTTGTTTATTTTACTTAAAGTTATTTCAAGCAACACTTTCCATTCGAAATATTTTTTTCTATCATTTTTTTTACGTTTACGAGTTCGTGTGAGGGGCGAAATTCGTAAAAGTATCATATTTAGTACTAAGTATAGTTATAGCTACTAAGTGGTTTTACGTTAAAATTTTAGTAAGTATTAATATTCTGAGTAAACTTCTGAAGTTATGGAAATTATTCTCTTTATTATATAATTTCAAAACATCTAAAAAAATACCACTAAATAAGCGAGTTCTTAACAGGTTTAATCACCTAATAAGCCCTAGTGTCAGAGTTTTCTGAAATGATGGCTTCTAAAGTGGAAAATCCCACTTATTTCCATCAAAAAAATATAAGAAAGAGAATAATATCTTCATAACCAACTATAGCATTCAACGTGGTTTCCAAATTCTTCAGTATTTTCACGTCATTCTACCTACATAACCGATTTGTTTCTGGGCCGCGTTGGACGTAGATATAATTATAAGTCTTGTATTAATTGATAAACAATTAAAGTTAATAATAATCAAATCTTGTTTTATTTTGTCCCCATTATAGTATAGAATAGCCTTTTCCTGTTTCATCAAATCTCTTTTGTAGTTTCGAAGCACATCCACCAGATATTATCTTCTTATATATAAAAATCTTTAAAAACAAGCTTTTATTTAAATGCGCTAAAAAGAAAAAAATAAACTTTTACTGTAACTTTACTGTCAACTTATAACGACATTTCAAATTTAACATACCTATTTCACACAATTTATACGTTTTAAAAGCTTGTCGCGAGATTTAGGTATGTAAGTACTCGTATTTACTTTCTTAGTAAAATCGCGACAAGCTTTTAAAACATATAAATTGTGTCAAATATGTTAAATTTGAAATGTCGTTATAAGTTGACAGTAAAGTTACAGTAAAAGTTATTTTTTTTCTTTTTAGCGCATTTAAATAAAAGCTTGTTTTTAAAGATTTTTTTACCTCAATTTATTTTATACTTTTTAGTTTTCACCTGGTAAGTTCCTAAGTCTAAATTCTGTAGCGGCAGTCATCTTAGATTTTGATTAGATAAAGTGCACTTTATTCTACTTGTCAAGCCCTGTCATTGGAAACCCATATGGATGAGATTGAAAAAAATTGGTTATTCACCATTTTGTAGCGGCGGCCATCTTGGATTTTTATTTCGTAAAGTGCAATGTGTTCTACTTGTCAATCCCTTTCATTTGATACCCATATTGTATAGGTACCTTAAAAATAACTAGTCCGCCATCTTGTATATTTAGCCATGTTGGATTTAGGATGACGTCACATAGCTTAACATGCATTGTCATCCAAACTAAACATGTATGCAAAATTTCAGCTCAATCGGTTGAGGGCAAGTGCCTTAAAATTGAGTTGTAAAATTTCACCCGAACACACATAGTTACATACATACATACATTGCAAGTTAAATAAAAGCTTGTAAAAATGAATTGCTGTTCGTTAGTCTCACTAAAACTCCGGAATGGCTGGACCGATTTGGCTTATTTTGGTTTTAAAATGTTTGTAGAGGTCCAGGGAAGGTTTAAACGATACGAAGTTCGCGGGGTCAGCTAGTAGATAATAAATATGCAACCTTATGATAACAGTGGAATAATGATGTTCAATCAGTAGGTAAAATGTGAGATTCGGGTAGGTACACCTGGGGCCCGATTCTCCTAATTTTACTTAAGCAACATACGATTCACGTTCGACTGCGATCCAATCTCGACTCGATTACGATGGAAACGTATGTGGCATTCCGCTATTTTTTCTTTGAAATAAACGTTTTTATCCTTTTCTGTCATTCAATAATTAATCATTTTGTCTGCAAATGATTAACTATTGCAATATGATTGTAGAGCAAGCTACCGTATAGACCAAAATCACCAAAATAGCAGACCAATCGCAAACCAATCGAATGTCGTTGGAATACGATTGGTCTTAATTAGTAGCAGAATGCCCGATATGGTTAAAACTGCTATTGCGATCATATTGCAATTCGATTTCTATTCGATTTTGACATTATTAACTTAGGAGAATCGGGCCCCTGCTATACGGGCCTTAGACCGAGTACGACCGCACTTTAACGTGCTATAGAATTCAGTGTACGGTTTCCGTACAATGACTCGGTTGCTGACTATGCGACCTCAATTTACTTTAATATAATTCTTCAATTAAAACTTAGTTGACATTTTACACTCATCGCGATTGGCACGGTGGGCAGCCAACTTATAACTATTTGTAACCTTAAGAAATAAACTATTTCAAGTGATCTGCCGTGTTTTACCGTCAACTCAACTTAACTACAATCAACATACTAGCTCTGAGCCATACATAAAAAGTGGTCCTTCGAGCCGGATACTAAGTGTGTGAAAATCCCTATTAGCGATAGCGAATCGGTCTTACTGGTCTCCCAGAAGCGGGTCGCCCCAGTAGGATTGAGAAGGCGCACATATCTCTGATAGAGAAAAAATACGCTTGGTATCTAGAAAACTAACTGCGATACTCGCAATTTTACTGAACTAGTGCCTGCGGTGACGTAATCCTGTGGTACTATCCTAAACTGAACTTCAACTAAAACTTCAACGTTCACTATGAGAAATCTACACCGAAAATTGTGATACCGGACTTCTACGGAAACTATAATCAGTGGCCTACCTTCAAAGATCTTTACATGGAGAGTGTGCACAACAATCCGTCACTGTCGAAAGCGCAAATGTTATATACGATTAGTGATATTAATTCCGCCGCAGTAACTTCGACTTTAATTCTTAACGATTTACACCGAATTCAAGACATGCTGATGAATGCCTTAGCCAATATCTACCGAGGCCATTTAGACACGCACCTTTTTTCAGCCTCTCAGCTGATTGAGCAGCTCAACATCATATCAGGAAAACTACCGCAAGGAGTTTCACTAACCATTAAGGATATCCAAAAGGATTTTCAAGACATCTATGAACTTATTCACGTTAAAGCCAGAATTACACGTAACTTTTTATTATTCGAGTTGCACATTCCACTACTAAGTGATGATGACTACAAAATATATCGTGTTATCCCAATTCCATTCATGAGACAGAGACACTTGAAACTTGTGCAACCTTTATCAGCCTTCATCGCAATTAATCTGATTAAAAACTCGTATATTACATTGGAAGAAGAGGACATGCGTCATTGCACCGCCTACAGAGAAGACGAATACACCTGCATCTCCAATCAACCAGTATACAGTTTCCATGATAAAGATGCACCATGTGAGGCTAAAGTGTTCAGTCAACAAACATCGCTGGCGTGCGTCATTAACGACATAACTTGCAAGGAAACTTGGATAAAACTACATAAACCCAACGTTTGGTTGTTTACGTTGTGCAACAAACAGCTGATGCGCGTAATATGTAGCGATCAGGTGACACCAGCGGTCATTGACGGGACAGGAGTTATCGCCTTGGCGCCAAAGTGTCTATTACAGAAAAAAGATGCCACGATATTTACTTTCAATCACATGGGAAGTAAAGTAAACATGGAATCGGATATCGAAGTACCGACCATAAATTCAACTATAAACAACATGTTCGATCTAGGTTGGAGGAACGCACAATTGAACATTACTGAATTGCGTGGAGTAGAAGACGTGGCCAAAATTGAGCGTCAAATCGCCTACCAGAAACGACAGGAAGTACTGCCTCAGCTTTCAAATGTTTCGCCACACGATGCGTATTTTTACTCCACAACTTCCTTGTTGTTGGGAGGATTTGCTGTGGTTGGCATCTACCTTATTATCAAGAAGCGAAGAAAAATTAATTCTTCGAATACTACACCAAGCACTAAACTGGAACAGAAAGGAGCTGACAACGAAGAAGAATGCATCGAGATGCGAGAGATCCGGTCCCCGACTACACAGGAATCGAGAAAAGGATTTTGTTTTGATGACATATCTTCAAATTAATGTTTACATAGTTTTACCTTATATTTGCTTAATTTTATTATTCGTTCTACATTTTTTCCTTTATACATGTTTACACTTTAATTAATACTTTTATTTGCTTTGTGATGGTTGCCCAACTCGCCTTTCGGGTTTCTTTTCTCACTTTTTTCCCTTGGGAGCATGTACGGTTTCCGTACAATGACTCGGTTGCTGACTATGCGACCTCAATTTACTTTAATATAATTCTTCAATTAAAACTTAGTTGACATTTTACACTCATCGCGATTGGCACGGTGGGCAGCCAACTTATAACTATTTGTAACCTTAAGAAATAAACTATTTCAAGTGATCTGCCGTGTTTTACCGTCAACTCAACTTAACTACAATCAACATACTAGCTCTGAGCCATACATTCAGTATAGAAAAAAAGAAATACAGCAAGTAATTTAGATAATAACAAAATTTTCAAAAATTTGAAGCACATTTATCACAATATACATGTATTAAGAAAATGCTACTTAAATATATTTTTATATAAACATCCCTACTATTATTATCCCACCCAAAACAAAAATGTGAAAGGCTGCCAAGTTCGATAATATGGAAATCCTTCGCCTATAAAAGAAGTGAGATCTGAATAAGTACCAAGTTCCATACACATACCTCAGTTAAAAATAGGTAATTTTTAATAATGTTCCTTGGCAAGTTTTCACACACCTTGTTATAAATCTACTAAACGCAATGAATCAAGTATTTAATTTTCTATTAAAACTTGGCAGCCTTTCACATTTTTGTTTTGGGTGGGATTTCATTTATTTTTGTAAGGTTGTTTGTTTTATTTTTTTCTTATGATTAAGTTAGTTAAGGAAATGTTTCATTTATACTATCTTTCAGATTTTTGAATATGCACTATACTTCTTACAAAGAAATGAACTAGATTAACTAAATGGACTAGATTTAGCAACTGACTGACATGACATGTTATCATATATTATGTTCGTGGATCAAAGTTACACATTCGTTATTTTCGAAAGTGACTCACACTTGGCCGTTTTCAGATTTTTACTTTGACTAAATACAAACCTTTGTAACGAATTTCAGATCGGTACGACCATTCGAAGATATATTATATAAATATAGATAAATTTAGTTCGTTTTAGTTCCTTATTGGTATACACTGAGTATTTTACACCTTCATTATTTTGAAACCGACTCACACTTGGCCATTTTCAGATTTTTCCCTTTACCTTGACATAAAGACCTACCTCCATGCCAAATTTCAAGTCAATACGACCATTGGAAGTGGTCTAGGTTTTTGATAAGTGAGTCAGTCAGTCAGTCAGTCAGTGAGTGTATAGTAAAAATAGCGATTTTCTGATGTCAATATCTCAAGACCTACAATAGGTATATTAATGAAATTTTGTATTTTAGATAAGTGAGGGGGTCTCAACAGATACTAGAAATTTGATATGCGTAAATAAAATAGATTTTGAGTTATAGGGGGGTCGAATTTGGCCCGAAATGGTTCGTGTAATATAACCCACGGCCGGTGTGTCGCTTTTTTTGCTCGAACTTGGCGGACACATTGCCGTGTGTCTAGATAAATGCGAAAGTAGCTCTGTCTGTCTGTTACGCTTTCACGTCTAAACCACTGAACTGATTTTAATAAAATTTGGTACAGAAATAGAGTTGACCTTAAGAAAGAACATAGGATAGTTTTTATCCCGGACTTTTGAAGAATTCTCTTGGAAACGCGATATAACCGAACTCTACGCGGGTGAAGCCGCGGGCGGAAGCTGGTTCATAATAAATACATTACAAAAGCTGTATAAAAAATTGCGAATGTTTTCATAATTTCGGAGAATATCTATTTCTTATGACTATGATCGTATTGGTATTTTATTTAAAAAGAGGTAGACAATATCGAGACAATGTATAAAATATTTATAAATATTGCTTAATATGATCGGAAAAAGGCTTTTAAGATTTTTATAAAAGTACTTGGGCACGCTCCACGCGACCGCGAAGGGGACGAATTTGTGATGCTTTTTAATTTTAGGTTTTTTACTGGAATAGTTTTTAATTTAAATGTAATTTGTAAATGTGGTTATTACGTAGGTAAACTTCTTAATTATGTGAGTAAAACTTACAATTGTAAATATAGTTATCGGCACGGATATTGAACTCTCGACGGAAGAGTGGGGATCGCTTTGCGCACTGTACACATAAGGCAATAAACCAATAAATCGCTTCTGCGCAGGTGAAGGTCAGGGCTCAATATCCGTGCCGATAACTATACGTCCTTATTACTCTACATTACATACATACATTTACTTACAAAGGGCAACTTTTTAGGCACTAGAATTCAAAAGCTAAGCTACTTTTGTCCACATTAGTCTTTTCTCAACTATGTTGGGGTCGGTTTCCAGTCTAACCGAAGGCAGCTGACTACCAGTATGCCACATAGCATGGGTGACATATTTTTCGTGTACTTACTTATTTAAATAATGAGAAAATTGTGTAACCACTATCTAAAATGTGGAGTAAATAAAAAATAGTATTTTAATAGTGCATATTCTGTGCATATTTTGGTATTTTTAATAACAATAGACAACAATCAAAGTTTTTTATAGTGCATATTCAAAACTTAAATACAACGCTAAGCGAAAGCGATAATAACAATTATATATATTTTTGAACACAACTATTAAATGCAAGTTTTACTTAAGCTAACTTTTCATTATAGAAGAAAGTACAAAAAAGACATTGCAGCCATTTTATCGTCCCACTGCTGGGCTGCGGCCTCCTCTCACACAGAGAAGGATGGAGCGTTAATCACCACGCTTGCTCAATGCGGGTTGGTAATTTCGGACGTTATAGTCCAGGTTTCCTCAAGATGTTTTCCTTCACCTTTTTATCAGCCATTAGTGCCCAAGATAAACTTAGAAAGTACATACAAACTTAGAAAAGTACTATTGCAAAAACTCTTCTTGTAAGACAGGTCATGCTAGAATACCTATCCAGCCATTTTTAGCGTATTTTTGGTATAAAGTTTTTTATTTTTTGCAAATTTTACAATTTCTTATAAACTCTAAAATAATAGCTAATGTTTCCTTCCTCCTGCCTGTCTCCGGGTACTTCTTCTTCATCAACGAGATGAAACTGCTGCTTATCTATGTTCGGGAAGAAGGTATCACAGTCGAAGGACTTCTGTATTTCTGTCAGGTAAATCTTACCGCAGTTGGGATGTGTCATGGCCGCCTGAAATGTGAAAATTTTATTGTTAGGTATTTGTATGTTATTTTTGAATTAATGAGTAAGTTCCTAGTTATAATATAACTAGCTTCTGCCAGCGGTTTCACCCGCATCCCGTGGGAACTACTTCCCGTACCGGGATAAAAAGTAGCGTATAGCCTTCCTCGATAAATGGGCTATCTAACACTGAAAGAAATTTTCAAATCGGACCAGTAGTTCCTGAGATTAGCGCGTTCAAACAAACAAACTCTTCAGCTTTATAATATTAGTATAGATAAATACGAAAGTTGGTAAAGATATGTGTGTTGGTGTGATGAACCCATTGACCTGGGCAAATGATACCCCTTGGTAAGGTGTCCGGCTTTCTACCCGTAACGACTGCCAAAGATGTTCAACTGACAAACGGGATCTAAAGTTTATTGTGCTTTCCGAAACACGGAAGAACTCGACATGGCAAGATTGCCACCCATCTACGGGATAGACCGCGCCAGGTGTTGCTTAACCTTATGATCGATCGATCCGCGCGGCTTTGACTTAGCCATCCACATACATACAAGATTATGTTTTGGCGGTTTCTATAAAAATATCTCACCCTGTAAATGGAAGACCCTCCAATAACCCAGGAAGACTCGATGTCCTCTCGACTCTCGATGTATTTGACTGCCTCATCCAACCCTGGAACTACCACCACGCCTTCCGGAACCTGGAATAGATTTTATTTATTAAAATGTTATTATTGTAAAACTGGTTAGAATGGGACTGGCTAAATAATTTTCATGTCACAGAATTAGATAAGTTGAATAATCTTATTATCTATACTAATACTAGCTTCTGCCAGCGGTTTCACCCGCATCCCGTGGGAACTACTTCCCGTCTTCTTCTTCTTCGTCGTTATCACTCTTGACAGAGTGGTTGTGGTCATCACTTCAGGTTTTGGTGGCAAGCTTTACAACCCGCCGCCACTCCTCTCTGATGGCCGCCTTCCTCGTGCATTCGTAGAGTGACGATGAGCCATTTACTGCCGCTTTTATCTGGTCAGTCCACCTCATAGGCGATCTTCCTCGTGGCCTGGTACCCTCAACCCTGCCCTGAATTACAAGTCGCTCAATAGCCACCTCCCCTCGGCGCATTTAGAGATTTTCAGATTACATCTGCTTTCTCTTGTTTGTTTGAACGCGCTAATCTCAGGAACTACTGGTCCGGTTTGAACATTTCTTTTAGTGTTAGATAGCCCATTTATCGAGGAAGCCTATAGGCTACTTTTTATCCCGGTACGGGAAGTAGTTCCCACGGGAAGCGGGTGAAACCGCTGGCAAAAGCTAGTTTATATTATAAAGGCGAAAGTGTGTATGTATGTATGTTTGTTTCTATTTCACACTAAAACCACAGCAAAGATGATAATGAAACTTGGGAATAGTTTAGTCTTCTTTTCATCTCCATGCGGGAAGTAGATCCCTCGGAAAGCTAGTGAAACCACTATAAGCTAGAAACTATAAACACTAGCCCTTACTTTATATAGGTATTACGAAAGTGAAACTATATATCTGTCAGTCGCACTTTCACGCCTAAACTACTGAACCGAATTATATGACATTTGATACATAGGCTAGGGCCTAATAAAGGAGATAGGCTACTTTCTATCCGGGTGTAGAAAGTTGTTCCTTCAAGACGCAGGTGGAACAGATATTAATTACTATTTCAAGTATACATTTCATCATTAAAAAGTTTATCTAATTGTTTAGAAGTCAAAGGGCATAATGATAACTTGATAATATTATGTAAGACACGATTTTAGAATACATAATGTATCATTAGATTTGTTATTTCATGTTATTTTAATTAAAGCAAAGATAAGTCAGTTGACAATTTCACTCTTTTATAACTTATGTAACTCAATCAAATCATTTATTTCATTTAAGCCTTTACAAGCACTTATGTACGTCAAAAATTATAAATAAGTTTAACTCAAATCTATACTAATACTAGCTTTAGCCAGCGGTTTTACATGCTTCCCGTGGCTGGCAACTACTTTGTACATGCTACCTACATGGATAACACCGAAATTATTTTACTCCCGGGCAGCCAAATACCTTGATTTGGCTGCCCGGGTGACTGGGATGAAAAGGTCAGACAGTCGCTCCATGTAAAACACTGGTACTCAGCTGCACCCTGTTACACTGGAATCTGACCCCAACAAAGTTGAGAAGCAGCTTGATGATACAGCATGAGATAGCCCATTTTTCAATGCTTCATTTTTTCAAAATAAACAGAACATTACATATAAATAATATAAGGATACATTGATATTACTGATGATAGCAGGCAACCAAGAGGAAGACCAAGGAAACGCTGGCGAGAAGACCTACACAACTTCAAAAAGGACTGGCCACAAATGGCGACCAATAGAGAAAGATGGAAGGCTATGGGGGAGGCCTTTGCCCAGTAGTGGGACAACATAGGCTAATTAAAAAAAAGGGTACATTACATTTTCCTTCACACTCTCCACGTTATGTGTGAGCACAATATTCACTCTGTCTGATAACGGACGGTACTTGTCTGGTATGCAGTCCCAAGTTCTGCGTCCCATGATGACTGCGTTTACCTTGGTGGGGTCGAAAACCTTTGTTGTCATGGTTGTGAAGTATGCCATCTCTTTTCTGTAATTGTAAAGAAATAAATAATCAACATTGATAAGTAATTAATTTATGTGAAGGTACAAAATGGTGGATCCCGGTTGTCGTCTGAATGTCTTTGGCAAAATTATGCGTAGTCAGGAGCCCAAAAGTCGGACAACCGATATTATCAAGGGGTTTTAGATGCACCGTGCCGTTCATGTGTGCCATGACATTTTGTGTTATTAATGAACTAAATAAATCACCTTCTATGTAAGTTAAGAAATAATTAAATATTACACATTATTTTGAAGTCCAGTAGAATCTGCCTGGCAGGAAATACTAATCTTTATAATCTTTATTGCCATATTTTTAATTGATATGCTAAATTGCCAGTCTAACCAAGGGGTATCGGGTTGCCCGGGTAACTGGGTTGAGGAGGTCAGATAGGCAGTCGCTTCTTGTAAAGCACTGGTACTCAGCTGAATCCGGTTAGACTGGAAGCCGACCCCAACATGCTTGGGAAAAAGGCTCGGAGGATGAGGATGATGCAAATTATTTAGCCAGTCCTTACATCTTTTTTCATCCCATCCTAACCAGTTTTACATTAATCCGCCCCTAAGACGACCCACTGACCCAAATTTCATATTTTTTCGCCTTACAAATAGAAATATATGATATCTAAACTTACTTCAAACGCCATGGTAAAGCCCCATTGACTCCAATTCCCATATTATCACAAGCAGCGGCTATTAAATGCAATTTTACTTTCGACATGGTGTATGGTGTTAGTTAGCGGAAAAATATATCTTCACAACAGTATAAAACAGGTTTTTTCTATAGACAAGACTGTTCGAAAACTTCAAAAGAATAATTAGTTAATTTTCAACTATTTTAAACACCATCAATTTATTGATACTTATTTAATAACGAAGAATATAATTGATTTTAATTTCTTCTGTAGATTTGCACGCTAACCTATTACAGTGCACGAACAAATTGGCGCGAATTCAAATTTAAAGTGTCATCATACCATTGATACCATTCGAGATTGTCATACTGTCAAAAGAAAATTGACAACGTCAAACGGTTTTGGAATAGAATGATTGAGAACATGAAGTTGTTTCATGTCAAGAGAAAGAGAGGTGAATAGAAACTCGTCTAAAATGTCTATATTTTAGAATCGAGCGCTGGAACGTCTAAAGTGTTGTAGTGCCAAAATTTTAAAAGCTTCCAAAATATGAAATTGTTAAGATAGGAATAATAAATTATATTCAGCGCGGCCAATGATGATCCCTATGACAGTTCGGTAGCGCTTAACATTGTTGTGACGTCCTGTCACAACAAATCCTTTACAGGCCCATTAAAAATTCTAAAAAATCATAATTGTGTACATTTTTTAATAATAAAAATGAATATTAAGAAATTATTACGTAATGTTCGAAAATAATGGAAAAAAACTCAATGCAAATGTACATGGTACGGTAGACCGCACATCAGTGGTAACTGTCATGCACCTTAACTCAATAGTAATAAGTACGATTTTCCTATAAAACTGTTACCACTGACCTGAAGTTGACTGTACGTGCTGCAAAAGTTACGTCGCCAAGCTGTTATCGAAAAAAAGGGACACATCGATAAACAAAATATCGATAATTTGTAGTAAAAAAATTACAAATGCTTTGAGTAAAAAAAAACACAGTATATTTGTATTTTATTTAATCAATCTGAATCTGACATGACTGAATTAAAAAAAAACGGTAGGTCTGAGGCCTCCTTTTAAATATTTTTCCATTAAGCTGGAAATTATGAATTCTTTAAAATTAAATTCAAAAAGAATTCTAAAAATTCTTCTCTTTAAATTGTGCAATTTTAATAAAAATTAATGTACAGTAAAATAAAATATAATAAAGCCGTTGAATGACCTGGCTGAATGACATGACCTTTGCCTAACAGAATTTTATCGAAGTTTCGCATCACTATTACTACTGTCAGTTGAAACGTCATACGGATCATGATTCGCCGCGCGGAGTATAATCAAAATATGATAAATCGCGCATCTTCTACCTTTTTTTTTGTCAATGTTGAGTTTCCCTAAACTACAATTTTCAAATGAACTATTTGTTTCCCAGCTAGCTAGTTAAATGAGTAACGGTAATAATAAAGGACTGTTTTAATAAAGTATCTTGACTTAGCGCACGAGGTTGTCGCCATGTGGGATGTCGACACGGCTGTTATTGTGCCGATTGTCGTTACGGCCAATGGTCTAATAGCCAATAGCCTCGACCAACACCTCAGGAGGCTCTCGTTGGGCGGCTGGATCAAGGGACTGATTCAGAAGGCAGTACTTCTTGATACGGCGCGTATTGTGAGGAGGTTTCTGTCTCTGGGACCCTAACCACCGGTACCTTGGACCCTGTGCCCGATATCGGTGGCCATCTATTTTTTATATTTTTAAATGTTTTTTTATTTTTATAATCGAATATTTAAAAATATAAATGATATGTTGAAAGATAAATAAATGCACGAAAAAGGACTGTTTTAATATTTTTTTATATTTATTTTTTATATTTTTAAATGTTTTTTATTTTTATATTTAATATTTAAAAATGTAAAATATATGTTTAAAAATAAATAAATAAAAAAAAGGACTGTTTAAAAAGTATTTCAAGAATAATTAAAATTATTTCAATAAGATCTGATTTCTACCAAAAAAGAAATTATTAATTACCTGTTGCACTGTAAAAGAAAAAAAACTAACGGTTATTGTTTATTTATTGTTTTGTTTGTAGGCAGAAGTTATTTTGTTGTTTTACCGGTATTTGGTTGGTGTTCAATAGTGTTCATTCAATAAAAAAAAATACGTGAATTCGGTGAATTTATATATTAACAACGGTTACTTACAACAGCAAGTAACTTTTCCTTCCTTGACGATCATTATCGACTGCAGGTCAAAGCCGCAGTTTTATATTACTTCCTTGCGCAAATATAGTGTCATTTCCCAAAAGATACCTCCTGTTTTGAGTCTTGAGCTTACATGGCCTAATTTATACACAATAAATGGTAACTTTATTAAAAGATGCATTCATAAAAAAAACTTTAAAATCACTTCAATACATATGAATTTGCTGTCATTTGAACATCTTCGGCAGTCGTTACGGGTAGTCGGAAGCCAGAAAGTCTGAGAACCATTCTAACCTAGGAGTACTGGATTGCCCGGGTAACTGGGTTGAGGAGGTCAGATAAGCGGTTGCTCCTTGTTAAAATACTGGTACTCAACTGCATTCGGTTAGACTGGAAGCTGAATTCAACATAGTTGGGAAGCGGCTAGGTAGATGATGATGACCATAATGATTTTGCATTTAAAACAAATATTTTTGTACTCATTATTCTCATTATATTTTCAGCACTCATGGTGATGTTGCTGTGCAGAAAATACATCATGAAAATATAATAATTCTATCAAGCAAAATCTTCATGTTACCACAGTATTTACAAGACAAGATAAAAACTGTCCAGAGGTCACAAGAAGTTGATAAAGGTTACAATACAAACGTTATTTAGATTTTTGTGGATGGATGACAATCTTGTCATGCAAGAGACTGCACACCAACCCTGTTGGGAAAAGTCTAGACAGCTGGTGATGGGTTCCATAAATGGTATATTCTACAACATATCTAAAGAGAATACAACATTCTTGTCTTTGTCATCAGCATGTGGAAAAATACTCCAGTACCTATCACATCCATACTAAGATATGTAAAGACAGAAATTCTAAATTTAAACCCACTGAAAACTATATTATCAAACTGGATGGTCAGGTATTACTAAAAAGGATGTATTGTGGCTATAATTCTCTTTTTACAGAGCCATATATTGCTCATCGCACAATTCAATGCCATAAGTGTTGCAAATTCGGTTACATGGAGTCATGAGTCATTTGTAAAGACTCATTAATTCTAAACCTAAAGAAACTTAATAATAAAATTACGTGACCAAGAGGCTGGCCTATACTTGGGCCAAAGAATGTGCATTGCCATTCAGCGGGCTATGCAGCCAACCTTTTGGACACCATACCGCTTACAGCGATGATGATGAGTTTTTTTATGGATAGTTTTAATTTTTTTATTTGTAAATATGTAGATTTAATTTGTAATTGTAAATATCTATGTTTTAAATATTATAATGTCTCAGTATTCCTAAAAATATTACTTAGTTGTTATGTGAAATCTATATGCAAGCATCTATGTGGAGTTTCTATGTATATAAAACATTGCTGAAAAGTTCTTGTAACATACAGACAGATTTGTATTGCTGTGGAGATTCTTGTGGCCCTTTCCTCCCAACAAAAATATAGGAACTGGTGAAGGGTGGGCGATTTGGGGGCTGCCTTTTGTAAATTTTGACTTTCGAAAAGTGCAGTCAATTTTGCGTTTGAGTTCAATAGACAAGTTCTACCAAAAAGGATTTATTGTAGCTATACTCTTCCTTTTACAGAGCCGTATATTGCTCATTGCACAATTCAGTACCGTAAGTGTTGTAAGTTTGATCACATGGATGAAGTTGTATGTGCCACAATCAATGTACCTAGGTAAATCAAATCGATCATATTCTTTGTAAAGTAAATTGTTTGATTTTGGACCATCATTTGTAAATATAGAATCACCGAATTTATTGATATTGATACTGTATACAATTCAATGGTCAGTTATGAGAAAATTGTATTGTTTATTTTGATTTGGTTATGTGGAGTTTATGTGCAGATTTAAGCCATTTTGTATTAAATACTAAGATTTGTCAAGGCAACATTGCTGAATTTAAACCTATTGAAATGTCATTATAGTCTATGGTCAGGTATATCAAAGAGGATGTATTATTGTATCTTTACCAGGCCTCTGCCACTCGATAATTAAATATTTAAGCAGGGAAATAAGCGGACTACTTACCGTCGTGTGGTAGCTAAAATCTGCTTTAAATATAGTGAGGAAGTTTCGAACAAATTTCAGCCCCTGCAGAATGGTATGGTTACGGCTCGAAAGAGGGCTGTGAGGCTGCCACACTCCCTGTCGACCTACCTAAATTATGAGAATGGAGAAGGCTAACAAACGCTGTGGATCGAAACCGATTGTATTGTCTTGCGTTTCAATATTGTTGGTGGCAATGCCACGTCCTTCGAGGCCCGCTTCCGGGCGTTGTCTTCCCAAAGGCCCTTCTCGGGGCCAACCCAAAGGCCCTTCTCAGGGCCAACCTATGCCCCGAGATGCTTCGGCAACTGAGACCAGCCGCGCACCATCCGCGGCTAGTCTCATCCGAGGAAGCTACATCGTGTCACGTGTCATCGTGCGACTGTAATGAGTGAATCGAGCAGCGTATCAACCCGCCAGACAAGGAGGAGGGCCTTCCTTAAGCGGGGCTCCGGAGACTCTTCGGAACCTTAAGGTGACATTTAAGAAGTCCCTGAAATGCCGGGCAGCGGGCTTGCTCGGCATTGTGAAGGAGTTGACGCAGCGCACTACCTCCGAGGAGAATCGGCAACTGCAGGCAAAAGTGGATCGCCTGCAGAAAGAGGGGTCCGCGCTACACGCGCGCCAATCCGAGCCTACGAATCGGCCTGAAGGGACGTCGGAAGGTCAAGCGACGTTGCTCCCCCCTCCAAACTTGAAGATATCATCCGCAAGGTCGTCATAGAGGAGAGGGCCTTCATCAGGGCCTGTTTCGCCGGCATCGAGGACTGGCTCCTGCCGGAGAAGCGGTTTCACCCTCCACTCGCGGTGGATAGAGAGCTTGAAAGGATGCCCATCGCACCGGCGCCCTCACGGCACCAGCCCTGTCGGAGCCTCAGGTGCTAAAGATCACCAAGGGCAAGGGAAAGGGTTAGAAGACTTCTCCGGCTCCGACTGCCCAGCCGGTCCTTCCCAAAACGGTGAGGGAAGACCCACTGCTGCCCTCCACCACCCCTTCTAACCAGCCTTGGATTAAGGTGGTTCCGAGGAAGCGGAACGTGAAGAAGTAAGATCCTGAGCCCCCTGCAGCTAAGCCTGCAGCTTTGGATGACAAGAGGAGGAAGCTCGCTCCTCCTCCAAAAACCGCAGCCGTGGTAATCACGTTGACCCCAGAGGCAGCGGAACGAGGGGAGACGTATAAGTCCGTCCTGCGGCGGGCTCGATTAAACGTTGACTGGAGGCTCGTATTTTCGAGTTCTCGGGGGACCAACGCGGCACCAAGGCGGACCTCTTCGCGCGAAGCTCCGAGAGGCTATCGCGGACACGGCCAAGGTTGTGAGGCCCGTCAAGTGGCTGCGCAGTCGTGTGTGCCGACCCATTAGACCATTTAGGGACACTGCTGGCAGAAGCTAAAAAAGAAATACCCAAAATTTTCAGTTTTCTTTGGCAGTGGTATAGACATCCAACAAAATTCTATATCGGGACAACCTTTTAGAATCTGCTGTTGGTTGTCAGCAAGGATCCCCTCGGGCTTGTGATTTTTAGTCTGGCGATTAATTCGATTATCAACTTTTCTAAATGCGAACTTTCATATCCGACAAAAGCCCCTGACATCAAACATATAGACAAATGTTATCTTGGTTCCTTGGATCACCAATAGGTACCTACACGAAGATTCATTTTCGGAGAAGAAAATTCAAAATTTTAATAATGTTTCGAAAAGGCTATCCAAAATTAATATGCATTCAGCCACCACTTGTACCATGTAGATGCACCCTTGTTCCAATAAAGTTGTATTTCTTATATAAATTTTGTGTTTCTTTTACTCGAGTGTGCGAAATTGTACCCATGGGACCCGAGTGAAACCGCCGGCAGAAGTTAGTTTCACAAACGCAAATGTAATCATTGGCGTCATTTGGCAATAGATAGCTATAATAATCAAAATGCTGTTCAAATCTTTTCAGGCTTCCACCAATTGGTTTTCTGGTACCTTATAAGGTTTCTGTGCCAAGAAGGAAAAGTTTCTAATTATGTAAGTATGTTTGCGTGCTCAGTTACAGGACTGATAATTCAGTAGGTATCATCAAGACCGATTCCTGCCACGGTGGCTTTTGTCATATAAGAAGGTCAGTCAGCTGCGCAGGACATATTATAGTGCACAAGCATTTGCGCAGACACAGGTGCACTTACTATTCCTTAACTCTTATCCCGATGGGATGGCAAGCTCTCCAAAGCAAGGGTGTGTCAATCATCAACTTGCAACCTTGGCTGCTTCGGACCGACCCAGGCATCGAACGTGAGACCTCGTGCTCAGCAGTCGCAGGTTAGTAACAAATGATCGGTTGATTATCCGTTACCAACCACATGGCAAACACGATGTTGCAAATTACGTCATTGTCTTAATTAGATAATGATAATAATGATTATAATTACTGATAAACCATGCCCTTAGAGGTGAGAAGTCTAGTTGATATTTTAATAATAGGCCTGAGGTAACTACTTCACGCACTCGGGTAAATCTGTCTTGTATCTAATATTCAGACTATACTTATAATCATCATCATCATCAGCCTATCGCAGTCCACTGCTGGACATAGGCCTCTCCAAGTGCACGCCACTGAGATCGATTTTCGGCTTCTCGCATCCAGCTCCTGCCAGCCGTCTTGCGAAAGTCATCACTCCACCGTGCCTGAGGACGTCCTACACTACGCTTGCCGAGTTACTTATAAAACGAATTCAAATAAAGGAGGTGCTCCGTTTGATCTAAAGAAAGCGGCTGAGCTAGGGCATGCAATACCGGTTTACCGGTTTCGGTTTTACCGGTAAAACCGCCCATTTTCGCGATTTTTAATTTACCGGTAAAAATAATATATAACCGGTAATTTACCGGTTTTTACGTTTTTGTGATAATATATAGCAATTGTTAATTTAACGTCAAATCTTCATTATGTAGCCTGAACATAGTGTAATATTGCATACATTACATATTGTAAGAGTGTTAAAGTTGCTGTTTTTTAGGAAAGTAAACTTATGTGGCTTATAACTATCTGTAGGTTAGATACAAATCTTTATTCTCATCTTAATTTATAATATCTAAACAAATTTTATTCATTCGGTTAATCTGAATTTCCTCATAGCTGTCAGTTCCTATTAGGTAAAAATGTAGCTTATGCTTATTTTACTTACTCTATGACCTTATTGAGCAAGGGCTTTTACTTCACCACCATGCGGACAGCTCTGAGGACACGGTGGAGCACACAGTCTAGGTGTGCACTGCCTGGGAAGGGTACCGCGGTGTCGTCGTCGAGCCAATAGGCAGCGACGACCTCTCGCGTCCGGCCCTGGTTCAAGCCATGGTCCGAAGCGAGAGGGAATGGGAAGCCGTCGCCTCCTTCTGCGAAACAGTCATTCTCAGTCTCTCCCAGTCATCTCGAGAAGGAGACGGTGGAGCGCCTGCGAGTTCGCACCTCTCATCCCAACCGCTGTAGTAGACCGAAGACACCACGGGCGCCCAGTGTCGAGAGACGACTCCCGGCCACCGTAGGCGTTGGTCTGTGGACGGTGAGTTCGGGTGGCTCATCGTTCCTCCGTCTGCATAGACAACAGACCCGTGTCGGCGGCCCGAGTTGTTCCACGCGCAGGGCCAAAACCTGCCGGGGCTGCGGAATTGTTCGAAAGAGTTACCGCGACCCTGGTCCATAAAATGCCCACGATTTACCATAAAAAAGTGCTTTCACTTCAATGAAAAAAATGATTTTTTTTTCACGGTAATTCTTAGCGTTTATCACGTCTTGTGACGGGGTCCGCTTTTCTTCTTCGTCCACTTCGCTCTATCCAGGACATCTCCCTCTTCGAGTTCGTAGATTTTCATGTCATTCATTACGACACTCAACCACCACCGTTTCGGAATGCCTCTGCGCCTTTGACCGGGTATATTGAGATTGAGTACACAACATTGGCGATGTATTCAGGTGGTCTCCTTTTTACATGGCCGAACCATCGCAGCCGTTTCTCTTGCATTTTGTCGACGACATCGCGTTCGGATGGTACTGACATGTTTTTTTTTACGAACCACGTCCCAAAAAATGTTTACCACCTTATACCTTGTATTTTTAATTATTTTTTGCTTTTGGACTAACCAATCTTATTGATATAATATCACATTTAAAAAAAATACAAAAATTACCGTTTTACCGGTAAAAATATTTTAATTACCGAATTTTTACCGGTAATTTTTATTTTACCGGAATTGCATGCCCTAGGCTGAGCTATACCTACCTGTGTGTGTCATACAATGTCTGTGTCTCGGTATGACCGCAGATTACTTAATACATAGTTACTTCGTGTAAGACTGCGATTCGGCCACTACGGAGCGCTACCAAGCTTACTCACACAAAGATGTGCATTTACATTGTACATTTACACACACTAGTAAGGCCCACCTGCTTTTGTGGCAAAACACTACATTACTTAATTATCATCTTCCGAGCCGTTTCTCAGCTATCCCGGATTCGGCTGAGTACCAGTGTTTTACAAGGAGCGACTGTCTATCTGACCTCCTCAAGCCAGTTACCCGGGCAACCCGATACCCGAGACACAATATCTATGCCATATAATATGACCTCCGTTTCACCCTAACACCTTACTAGAGTGATAATCATTGAGTTATAACGTGAGTCATTAATTACAATTTAGTAAACATTGTGCAAAATATAATAGGTAATTCTGTTATTGTTTACATACGGTAGCAATGAATCCGGGTTATTTTACCACCAAACAACATAATCTAGTACCTACATAGGTACACCAAACTTAAATGAGCTTGTTCTATGAGTAGGTAGGTAGGTAATAGACAAGTGATAAGTCCAAGTTTTGTACATAAATGACATAGAATTGAACCCGCGACCTCAATGGCTGGCGGGTAGACTTTTACACTGTGAACTTGGACCTAAAGTATCTAACAAAGAAAGTATTTTATAAATCGGTCCAATAGTTACTGAAATCAGTGCGTAGGTACAAACAAACAATCAAACTCTTTCACGCAAAAACAACTGAACTGATTTTGATAAAACATAGCTGTAACTAAATAGCTTACACGACAGAATACCTAAAAGATATAAGTTACGTACTTTATGTCTGATTCGGAAGGTAGTTCCCTAAAGACCGGGTTAAAACGCGAGCCAAAGTAGTCTAACACAATTTACCTACGTGAAACCGTAGGTACCTAGTCATTAGTGACAAAATTTCTAGAATCGCTTCAGTATACTTTACCGCGTAAACTGATTAAATATGAATGTAGACAGTGTAGGATTACTACGTGGAAATCGCAAGCAATTAGCTAGAAAGGTGTTCAAATATGTATACCTATGAATGAAAATAGCAGTTTGACGTACGATTTTGCGATTTGCGACTCGTGAATGCGATAGACGATGACGATTTAAGCGATGTTTTGGCGGCTTGATCGGTTTCGCCGATTTCATAATTATAGTTATCGGCACGAATCTTGAGCTCTGACCTTCACCTGCGCAGAAGTAGTTTATTGGGTCCCTTTTGTGGTATAAAGTGAGGCGCGGGGGCGGGCTAAAGCGGTGATTGGCCCGCAGTGCATCGCGTCCTAGCCGTCACTCGGGATTGGTTCTTTGCTAATAAATCACTTCTGCGCAGATGTAGGTCAGAGCTCAAGATTCGTGCCGATAACTAAACCTGTTCGAAAAAAAAATGGCGCGCCGCTGCGCCATTTTGCTCAAGTAGGTAGGTAATGTTTTTGTTCAAGCTAATGAATGACTCTTTTAAGTCGTATCAGGTATTTGTTAACATTGCGCTTCAAATGTTTTTATTTTTAGCTGTAAACAATGACTATAGTTGAAAAAAACATTATTTTAACTTTAAAAAAGATTATTTTTAAAAGCTAAGCGGTAACATATGCATTTTATGACTTTAAATGGTGGAAGGGTTCTATCTACATGCGAAAAAAAAAAAAAAAACATTTCATAGTAAAAAAATATTTATTTACAGGCGTATGACTAGGACGAAACATTTGTTGATGGTGAATAATTTTTCACCAAAATTAAATAATTCAATACAACTATATATGTATAGGTACCCTTTCATCCTAACTAATATTATAAATGCGAAAGTAACTCTGTCTGTCTGTCTGTCTGTCGTTTCTTCACGCTTAAGCTACTGAACCGATTTGTGTGAAATTTGGTACAGACATAGTTTGGAGCTTGAGAAAGGACATAGGATAGTTTTTATTACAAAAAAAAATTGAAAATAAAAAATAAAATGTATTCCGGACATATAGCGCCATCTATTGGTCAAACCAAAAATCTGCCGGAAGTCACTATTCCACGCGAACGAAGTCGCGGGCAAAAGCTAGTGTAAAATAAAAATATTGTTACAATCTGAAAGCTGTGTAAATATATAAAAATAAATGTGTAAATATAATGTTGATAAGTTTATCGGATACAGAAAAATATGGAATTGATTGAAGAAATTCCCACTGCCGTAAAAACGCACTTAACATTTCTGGCGTTTTTTTGTTTAGTGAAGTTTGAGTAAAAGCGTAGGAGATACGCAACAATTTTCTACAACAAATACCCTTTCCAATGATGTATCACACTTGTTATTCAATAGCTATCGAAAAAAAAATACATGTAAAGAAATATCACAAATCGGGAGGATGGACAAACCACGTGTGCCATAAAGCCGGGATTACATGAATTGCACATTCGGGTTTAAAATAATTATTTTTATTCACACAAAATAAAAATAGAAAAAAATATATATATATTCTGGATCCAAATCCTGTATCAATGAAAAAAATGTTGATTTAAATTACCCGACTGCCAAGCCAAAAAAGGAGGTTAATGTTTTTCGAATGTATGTAAGTCATATTCGTTGCCACCGTCTATAGGCGAAACAAATGGACCGATTAAAAAAAATGGCGGAATCCAGGTGCCACATGACGCGTTAAAAAAAAAACTCCAGAACCTATCGAGTTTGGTATAAAGGGTTTTAAACGTCAATTTCAAAAATGTGATTATCCATCGGCAGTCGGGTAAGTAAAATGAGGGTTTTCGATACTTTTTCTGCCGCCAGGCGGCGCTTCGTATGCGTCAGGTCCAAACAGCTGTCAAATAGTATGGAATTGTAGGTGCCGAACTTATTGTTTATTGAAATTCTGTTATATTGGAAGTGTTATTGATTTTATTATGGACTACGGTCAGAATAAGGTTTCCGAACTAAAAATTGAGCTAAGAGAGAGGGTGCAAAAGTCACTGGTACTAAGGAAAAGCTTGTTGAAAAATTTGTTAACACAATATGATTTAGTTTTTTTTATTTACTCAACCGCAAGAGTAAAACAATAATGCAGTGCTTTAATTATAAAATAAAAAAAAACACTAAAATCGTTCACTATTCATAGTAAAGATAAGCACTTTGACAGTTACCTGGACCTGACGACTCGGTGCTGCCACCTCGTGGACGCCATTTTAGAAAACCCTCATTGGTTGATTTAAAGATTATTCTTTGACTACTACTGGACTTTACCAGTCCCCGAGAAATGTGATAGTCTTTAAAGCAACTGATTATGCAGAGGTTCACGTTGCAAGATTCGCACTTATAAGCTGTGCAAGCATCTACTTTTTTTAATGCGCACCACTTGCAACGTGACTTCCTCACATTTGTCTTAGCAGGGAAGTGGCTGGTTATTGGGAGCGGTCGTTCTATTTTTGGCGGGCGAAATCTCTGTATAATTTCATCCGCCAACAACACCCGAAATTGCCGCTGTGCCATTTTGACTGTCCCTGATTTTGAGAACATGACAAAGGCGTTGTGGATGGACACGTTGAGAAGCCGGCGGAAAAGCTTCTTGTACCAAATTAAATTACGAACCCTTTCTATGGGAAACGCCTGCAAAAGTTGATCCTTTTTGTCGACGCCTCCCATTGCCAGGTTGTAATCTAATACTACTTTCGGTTTATACCGAAAGTAGCCGTACTTCTCTTTTCCGCCGACCTCTACCTTGTGGTATGTTGATATTAGTGATACCACATTCGTGTCTTTCCACACCGTAATAGTCATGTCCCGTGTCTGGCTAAATGCCACTTCACCAGACCGCATGTTTGCCTTATTTTTGTGGCGCAAACTGTCAGGCACGAACTCCCGGTTCAGACGCAGAGTGCCCATTACGTCCGTCTTCTGTGCCTTGAGCGTGCGTGCCAGTAAAGGACTGTTATAAAAGTTGTCCATTACTAGAGTATGACCTCTATTAAGTAAAGGACGAACTAACTTTAAAACAGTCCTTGACGTCGCACCCTCAGGCTCAGCCTCGGTCTCATTACTCTCGACATTATGGCATTCCTTCTTCCCAGTATATATTATCATCTGCCAGAGATATCCCGTCTTGGACTCACAAAGTTCATAACTCTTTATACCTATCTGAGCAGCTTTAGTTGCTATGAGCTGAGCAAAAGAGAGTCTGCCTTTCCACAGCATCAGCGACTCGTCTATAGCAATGTCCTGCTCAGGTAGGTATAAAGAGCTAAATTTTGTGTTGAGGTGGTCAATTACTGGTTGAATCTTCATGAGCTTCGTCGGGATACCTCTGCCACACAAAATATTGTCTACAAAATGTAGACATCGCTTTATGAGCGAAAAACGATGGTACACCATGATATCGGCGAATTTGCCCAATTTTAAATAAGGCAAACAGGGGAACCAGTATTCCTTCTCCACAGGGAGTGGGATGATGCTTTGCAGCATAATGACACCAATAAACGTCCACAACTCTTGTGGTGTTATTGGTGTCCATTTTCTCATACGAGAGAATTGTTTAATGGGCGAGGAGACCAAATTCGCTGCATATTTGTTGGTCTCATCGACGATGAGGTTGATTATGTCTCCGTCCCAAATTTTCGAAAAAACTTGGAACGGAGACATACCCTCAATGGGGAAAGTTGGCCCCGCTGGTCCCGTAAAATTTTCTCGCACCCCAACAAAAACTTGGGGATCGTGAGACCAATCAAATATCAGCAAATCCTCCTGACTCGACTCTTGTAGAGCACAATCATCCTGCCTGTCGATGGATCCTAAGATCTCGAGGAGCTCGCTGGACAAGTCTTCCACGGCGAATTCTCCAGCGTGCCTTCTGGAAGATTGAAAACCATCCAGGCAATCCTCCTCCTCAACATCACTGCCAGGATTCAGAACCGCAGAGTGTTCGCACTGCAGAATTTCTTCCTCTTGGTCCTCTTCGTAAATCGAAGGTTCTAAAACCAAATTATATGAGCCTTTATTTAACTATCAGCTGCTTCGAGCCCCCTAGTTCATGACGCAACTAGATTATCATCGCAAACAACATTGTTATTACAACAGAAATAAACATAAAATATACCTGGTCTTGTGAAAGTCGTCGATGGCCCGGGTGAGAACCCAACCATCTCAATCTTGGCATCGACCAACATGTGCTCGGCCACCTCTTGGCCTTCTTGGGTAAAAAATAACTGATTTTCCCTGTGAAACATCATATATATTAATTCAAGTTCTTTTGAATATTTCTAATAAGTCGGGAGATCAGGTTCGAACTTACTCCGAGGGTGGCGGTGTGATGGCACCTTCTTCCACGAGCTCAAACCTCGAAGGGCCACTTGAGTCCAACGCTGGATAAAAAGGATTAAAATATATGAGGTTGGATCAGTCAATAAGGGGTACGATATCCGGCAGACAATTACACACCTGACTTCTGCAATTCCCATTTTTGAGGAATACGCGGGGGAGGCACTTCTGGGGTGCCCGGCACCAAAGGACACGACACTCGGACCGGCGACCCTTTTCTGGAAATATAATATAATTAAAACATTTATGACTGTGTAAAGCATATTATTTTCCTAAATATTTTTCTTACCTTCGATTTTTGCTAGGAGGAGCATCAGGCATTAAAAACTGACTGACCTCCTTCCTGTCACGTAGTTCTTGAAGCCGTGCCCTTTGCTCATCTGGTAACCGGGCCATGTTTTTCTTGTCCAGAGCCCGCATTTTTATTTTTTTTCTTTCTTCTACCATTGACCTAGAAGAAGTTATCGGTCGTGTTGGTCCAACAGAAATTTAATGAAAAGATAGTACTTCTAACATTTCTCTAGAGAAAAAACAAATAACTTACGTCGTTGGTTGCGATGGTCCTGCAACAGCAAAGGACGCAGACGAGACGCTGACTGCATCCTCTTCAACTGGCTGTCCCCTTAAAAGTTAAGTAACATTTTGGATATGGCTCTAAAATAACCTAGCAAACCAAGAAAATATCCGTAACCAAATAAATAATTTAAAGAAAAGAAAAAGTACGAAAAAACCACAAACATAGCAAAATGAAGCGATCGGGCAACGCCGCGCCCACGTCCACGCCCACGCCCGCGGTTTCTTACTGGACCACCACCACCACGGTTTCTCAGTCGACCACCACCACGACTGCCGTTATTTTTAGTTGCTTCCATTTCTAAATTGTGAAAAACAAAGCAAAGCTAGAAGACTCAATAAAATAAACAAAACAATATTAAATATTAAAAAACAAATAGGTATATCTTTATTTCAGTCCATAAAATAATAAATTGTTTGTGGTTATTTACCTATCCTTACTAGAATAAATTAATTCACCAAACTTAATTTACAAACCTATTGCCAGTTTCACCCAGTGCCTTTGGATGAGGCAGTCCGGTCCGCCGGCAATCATTTTCAATATTACGGTAAAAAAACTCAAATAAAAATTCAATGAGAATTCATTCAATACCTTTTAAAAGATAGTACAAAATATGAAAAAACAAATGTGAAATAAATATATAAGTATAAAAATTATTTCATTTAATAAATTTCGACCGATACAAAATTCCCTGTGTATACCAAGCTTTATCTATTTTAGTAGGTGGGCGGCCATGTTGTTTGTTTACATTTTTTGTTTAGCGGACCCGCTTGAAATAAAAAATGTAATCTTAACTTAAATTTAGCACCTTTTGTATACTTTTTGGCTGAAAACTATTATCGAGTAAACATTTAACGCGATAGCTATTATTTTTCACACAGAACTGGTCTCCCAATTTGATAAATTACGATAAGATTCTGACAAAATTCTAGCACTGTTACAAGTACACGGAAAACCACACAGAAATAGAATTATACTTACCCTCAGGTTAAAACTCGGTTGCACACACAAATACTATATTCTAATTGTGTAACAACACCGTAGGTAATTAATACAATATACTTACAAACAACCGAAATAATAATTATTATTAAAGGATAATCTTCCGCCTGCGACTTTGACAGTTGACTGACATTATTTTTTCAATCCGAATGAACCATTGTGGCTATTGTCGTATTTTTAGCATGAAGAAATGTATTAAGAATTGTGTAGAAAAGAGAAAAGGTATTAAAACGCCGTGTAATAGAAAGAAACAAATATATTATGATGTCGTATCGCACTGGAACGAAAAAAGGGGCTAAAGTCCCTTGGTGCGCTCGACTGTCAGAACGAAAAAGCTTACTTTGCCGCTTTGAACCTGTCAACCAGTGACTGCCAAATCTTTAAGTACTTTAATGATATAAATGGGAAATTAATCCTTTTCATTTTTAACCGACTTTCTAAAAAGGAGGAGGTTCTCGGCCGGTATGTTTTTTTTATTATGTAGGTACATATGTACATCGATTACTCCGAGGTTTATAGACCGATTTACGTGATTCTTTTTTTGTTCGACTCGGAATAGGTGCCAGTTGGTCCCATAGTCATCAGGTCAGTATCTGAAGATGGAAACCCTGAGAAATCGAGGGCAAACTTCGAAAGTTGTAGGCATACATAGGGTAAAAACTTGACACTCAGGTGTACGCCTAAAAGCACTATTCAACAGTGAAGATTTGGAGCTGACCTGATGATGGACACCAGAGAGGGCCAAGGGAACTCGACAACTGAATATGTAAACTACCTCGTGTTTGGGCTTAAATTATTTGTATTGACAAGACCTTTGCAACAGTGAAGGTTTGGAGCTGACCTGATGATGGAGACCAGAGAAAGTCGAGGGAACTCGACAACTGAATATGTAAAATACCTCGTATTTGGACTTATATTCTTTGTATTGATGAGAACTTCCCACTTATATGGATAGTGACAACTATTCGTATCACTGAAAAGCTGTAAATAAAAAACTTTTTACAAAAAAATTAATCCGACTTCCCAAAACACTAAAAAGCAATAAAAAAACGAATTTTAGGTGCATCGGCATAGAAGTCGGTGGCAAAATTAACTAAGTAACATCCATTAGACGTCGACTTCTAGGCCGATGCACCTAAAATTCGTTTTTTTTTTTGCTTTTTAGTGTTTTGGGAAGTCGGTTTAATTTTTTTTGTAAAAAAGTTTTTTTATTACATGCTAGCCGTGTTCCTGTGTTTTTACCTGCGTCCCGTTTGAACTGTTGCCCGTACCGGGATAGAATATAGCATACTCGGGAATAGAGTAGCTTCCCAACTGACAAATCGGTCAATAGTTTCAGAGGTTTCAGGGTAGATACATACAAACAAACATAACATGTTTAATCTTTATTTATTAGTTTCGTTAGATTCTAAACGCGATAGTAACTGTTTTGATGTATTATTTATTTGTCCATACATCACTGGATATAAAAGTTGGTGTGCGCAGTGTGGTATATTTTTTAGCTTCAGAGATGTTGCTGAAGCCAGTAAGTCTGACACCAGTCTAACCAAGGGTATTGGGTTGCCCGGGTAACTGGGTTGAGGGGGTCAGATAGGGCAGTCGCTTCTTGTAAAGCACGGGTACTCAGCTACATCCGGTTAGACTGGAAGCCGACCCCAACATAGTTTGAGAAAAGGCTCGGAGGATGGATGGAGGATGGAGTGATGTTGCTGCCCATCTCCGAGCAAGGCATCTTATATCTGACTTGGTGCTATTTTGTCGGTAGAGCCTCGTCCGTTGTTCAGCAGGGTGCAGGGTGCACGACCAGCAGGTGAGGTTGGCAATTGGGGCACGACGATATAGATTTACCCCCTTAGGGTTGGACCACATCTGGCTGCACGGAATCGACTCTTCCGTCGCCCTTTCTCTTTCTGTCGCTTAGAACTGCCATTTGCTAGACCGAGACAGAAAGCATAATGCGATAGCACGCGGCGGAATCCTAGAGGCGATCGGCAGGGAGACTCCGGAACGCTGAAGCGCGCGATAGCATCCTTTCACTAGTTCACAGTATCAGTTTCACCAGTTCGCAGTATGCTGACGCATGCTTTCGCAGCGGCAGCATACTGCAGCAGGTGGTAGCATAGGCGGAACAAATCACAATAGCCCAAGTAGTTTTCATCCATAGTTAGCAATAGTTTTGCACAGAACCGGGGATTGTCCTTGGGTACATTTCTATAGTGTATACAGGGATAATCGTCGGTTTTGTGTCACCATTTCATTAAAGTTGTCTCAAAAGGGCTTCAGCGTGTTGGCTTCGGCCCCACGTTCGCCTCCCAAAAATCCGGGACTCTATAGTCCCGAGGTCTGGTAGAGACATACAAAATAATAATAATAATAACCCCCCCAAGGGGCCACCTTGACGTGGTGGGGGGGCTTGTGGGAAGGCATGAACAGTAAAATTGTCACTACGATCATGACAACCCTGTGCCATCAGGTAATCAGGAGGTACTATAACTAAATTAAATTGTCTTAACACCCTGACATCACCCTTTCCAACTAACGGTCCCAACTTCCTAACCTATCCCTTCCTTTATCTTTATCTACACCCTCCAACTCCCAAGAAACTGAAGGTTTAAACCTTCAGGTTTTATCATGACTTGGATACCTACCTAAAATTCTATTCTCATAATTTCTTTCTTATAATATATATCCTGTCTCTTTGAATATCTCCTTATGGGTTTTTAACCTATTAGTTTAACTTCCTATGCAATGCGACTACGTAATAGAGTATTACCCCAGGCGGGTACCGGAGCTAACCGCGATGGAGAATCCCGCCCCACGGCTTCCAGCCTGGGCTGCCCTTCGTATTCTGGGGAGGGCACCGTATCGCAGCCAACTGCTCAGTCCCAGACTGCTGCAGTACCACATGACGATGAGTCATCATGTTCTTCACTTTTTTCATCAATCCCATCATCATCACAATCATTTTGCATCTCTCCATCACCATCATTATCATCAGCCAGTATTCAGTCGGTGGATGTTGTACAGGAGACAAATTTTGTCAATGAGCCTGTACCCAACACTAGCACTGCACCAATTCGTAGAAAATGGACAAAAGAAATGAACGAATTCATTCTACGAACTTATCTTCATCTCACTATCTTGGAAACCGATACCAAAACATATCTTCAACCATTACACACACAGTTTTCATCAAAATTCCCACACATGCAAGTTAGCCGACAAAGAGTGGGGGACCAACGCAGAGCTATAGTTAATAAGAAACTATTACCACAAGATGCAATAGACCGTATTTATGAAGAAGTACGAGGTCAATTACATGTATCCCCCACACAAACCCAACAGCACTCTACACAAAACAGTACACTACACACCAACACTGGACAACGAATGAAATGGGGTAACGAGTTAAACGAATCTATAATGAGAATTTACTATACAATAACAGAACTTGAAACAAATAAAACATCCTATAGAAAATACTTACACGAACAGTTTATAAACCAATATCCACAGTTATCACATATTACAGAACAAAGATTATCTGATCAACAAAGAGCCATTGTGAACAACAAATATATAAACAGTAGCCGATTAGCAGAAATTAAAAGACAGGTATCCGAACAGTTGAGGATTAGCATTAACCGAATCGATGACCAATCAAACACGCAAACACTACCCAACATAGAAAACTACAACGATAACTATCAAACACTTAACACCGAGCTTGTAAATACACAAAACCCAAACTTACAAATTCACAGCGAACCGCATATTACGTTTGACATAGGCCAAGACGATTTAATTAACAATATTGATATTGAAGCTCTTATCCCATCCCAAAATACTACTAACACTGCCTCAGAATTTAACCCCATAATAGAAGACACGTTCACACAAGCAAAACTATATTTCCTAGACACACACCCTACCAACAGACCTTACATCCCGAAACAGAAAACATCCAAAAAATTCTCAGTTATAGTGAACTACATAGATACCAAAATTTTACCTAACAACGTAAACGCTGACACTAATTTCAACACTCTACAGTCCATCATATACTGCGCAGCATGGACGGCTGCAAAATGCAATGGAGCCAAAATTTCAGAACAGATACAAAATCAAAATCGAAGAAACATACAGAAAAAACCAAAGTGGTGGATAAGACTCGAAAAGAAAATAGACAAACTAAGAGCAAACATCGGTAGGCTAACACAATACAGTAGAGGCAATAGAAGTCGCAAAGTAATAACAGCAGTAGAAACAGTAAAATCGACATACCAACTACACGCACAACACGAAGATTCAAATACACAAATAGAACACTTTTTGGACACACTGAAACAAAAACTTAATGCTGCAGCTAGTAGACTCAGGCGATACGTGACATGTACAGAGCGTAAAACACAAAACGCACAATTCACCAATAACGAGAAAATCTTCTACAGAAATATTACATCTAACAGCAACACAAATCAACACACACTTGAAACACCTACCCCCGAAAACCTTAGAGATTTTTGGGCAAATATATGGGAAAACCCAGTAGAGCATAACAACAACGCTGAATGGTTAAATCAAGTTTCATCTGAAATCAGTGAAATGAACTATGAGTTTATACCAATAGACACATTCATAGATGTCCTCAAACGTACACACAGCTGGAAATCACCAGGCACAGACAATTTACACAACTATTGGTATAAAAAATTCACTAGGATACATCCACTCATACACAATCACCTGAACACATTCATTCAATCACCTCACTTACTTCCAACATACATCACACATGGAGTCACGTATATGATCCCGAAGGATAAAAACGACACCGTCAATCCAGCCAAGTACAGACCAATCACCTGTCTACAAACCCTATACAAAATACTCACCGCCTGTATAAGTGAAGTAATATACACCCACCTAACTACACACAACATACTAGCTGAACAACAGAAGGGATGTCGTAAGAATAGCCAAGGTTGCAAAGAGCAGCTGATCATTGACGCTATCACCACAAATAGCGCGGTCAAAAGCAAAAAGGAGATACATGCTATGTTCATCGACTATCAAAAGGCCTTTGATTCCGTCCCTCACAGCTGGTTATTACACGTATTAAATATTTACAAAATTCATCCAACACTAAAACAATTTTTGCAGATCTCCATGCAAAATTGGCAAACTACACTCAAAATTAATCAAGGGTCTTCATCGGTATCTACTGAACCAATTTCTATTAAACGCGGTATCTTCCAGGGAGATGCTCTAAGCCCACTGTGGTTCTGTATGGCATTAAACCCACTATCACACTTACTTGACGAAACTAACATAGGATATACACTAACAGATGACAACACACAATACACCCTTTCACATCTAATGTATATGGACGACATAAAGTTGTATGCAGATGATAGAAACCACTTATACGAGTTAGCCGACATAACGCAAAAATTCTCTAATGACATACGCATGCAATTTGGGGTAGACAAATGCAAAGTTTTGTCAATTGTTAAAGGCAAGATCCAAAACAATACATACACTCTCGAAACTGGAGAATCAGTTGAACCGGTGGACCAAAATAGCACATATAAATACCTAGGCTTCAAGCAGTCCAGACAAATACAACAGAAGTTGACGAAACAAGAACTGCAGAAAAAAATTTCACACCGTCTAAACCTCATTTTAAAAACAAATCTCAATTCCAGAAACACAACAAAAGCTATAAACACATTTGCGATACCCATTCTCACATACTCTTTTGGCATTGTACAGTGGACTAATACTGACATTATAAAATTACAACGCACTATCAACACACAACTCACTAAACACAGAAAACACCACCCCAAATCCTGCGTACAACGCCTCGTACTACCAAGACAAGAAGGGGGAAGGGGGCTGATAGATATAAACAATCTTCACAACAAACAAATATCTACACTTAGAAATTATTTCCACAACAAAACTGAACATTCACCACTTCACAGACTTGTAACCAACACAGACAAACAACTTACACCGCTCAACCTAAACGACAGAAACACACAAACTAATGAAACCTTAACAAGCACACAACACAAGATAGCAGCATGGTCCAATAAAGCCCTACACGGAAGACACCGAGCTTTCCTGAGCCAGCCACACGTCGATAAGACAAAGTCGAACGAATGGCTCAGGAGAGGCGAACTATTCCCGGAGACCGAAGGATTTATGCTCGCTATACAGGACCAAATCATAGCAACACGCAATTACAGAAAGTTCATTATTAAAGACCCAAATCAAATAACAGACCTATGTAGACACTGCAACAGTGCATCTGAAACAATCCAACACATAACGGGAGCTTGTAAATCGTTAGCACAGACTGACTATAAACACCGTCATGACCAAGTTGCAGCCATTATACACCAGCACTTAGGCTACAGATATAAACTATTGGACAAGATGATCCCTTACTATAAATATAAACCCGAAACCATTTTAGAAAATAGGAACCAAAAAATTTACTGGGATCGAACAATAATCACAGACAAAACTATTCACTACAATAGACCCGACATTACAGTACACGACAAAACCACCAAAACAGTTTATTTAATAGATATTGCCATCCCAAACTCGCACAACATTCAAACGACCATTTCAGAAAAACTTGCAAAATACCAAGATCTAGCAATTGAAATTAAAACTCAGTGGAAAGCACAGACTGTCCACATAGTCCCTATAGTTATATCATCTACTGGAATCATACCCAAAACCCTTACACAAAGCCTCAACATATTACAAATGCCTCCTTATACATTACACATGCTTCAAAAAGCCACCATTCTTAACACTTGCCGCATCACTAGAAAATTTCTGACATCATCCACACTATCTTCCACAATCTCTATCTAATCATCCCCTTGCACGCTTGGCTCCGGCCCGCATGTAAAGGTTTTTATACTCTCTTACAAGAGAAGAATCCTAAAAAACTCTGTATAATAATAATAATAAAATATGTTTATTTCTCCCAATAATACAAATGCCGTTCATTTTAACAATATTAATGTAAGGAAGGGAGACAGGAGCCCATACTAAGTAAAAAACTTGTGACATGGGTCTCCTGGCCTCCTTGACCCGAACAAGTATGTCGGTTCTAACAAAATAAAGAACAGTTAGTTTGGGAGGGAGCTAGATGAGTGAGTTATGGAAGTGAAAATGTTTTGGGGTGTGTGTGATTGTGCGTGCGTGTGAGTGTGAGTGTGTTGTGTTTGTGATTGTGTGTGGATGTTAGATATCTTTGTGCGTGTTAAGTAGTTCCTCTGTTTCCTCATACTTAAGAGTAAGAAGCCATTTGATCACTTTTTTCTTACATTCTAGAGTTGTATTTGAGTAGATTGAAAGTTTTCTATTAATATAGTTATATAAACGTGCACCTTTAAAAAATAAATATTTATTGCTGAAGGCTGTTCTGGCTGGTTCTGTAGGGCATATTTGATACTTACGACGCTGAGACAACGTTGGGTTACTTGGGTTAAATAGAAGAAGCCTATGTTGCCTAAGAACAACGGAAAGAACATACAGTTGCCTAACTGTTAGTACCTCCGCTAGTTCATAGAGTTCCGAGGTACTACCATCATCTAATCATCATCCTCCGAGCCTTTTTCAACTATGTTAGGATCGGCTTCCAGTCTAACCGGATGCAGCTGAGTGCCAGTGCTTTACAAGGAGCGACTGCCCTATCTGACCCCCTCAACCTAGTTACCCGGGCAACCCGATACCCCTTGGTTAGACTGGTGTCAGACTTACTGGCTTCTGACTACCCGTAACGACTGCCAAGGATGTTCAATGACAGCCGGGACCTACAGTTTAACGTGCCATCCGAAACACAGTCATTGGTGTCTAAGATATACTTAGAAAGTACATACAAACTTAGTAAAGTTGCATTGGTACTCGCCTGACCTGGAATTGAACCCGCGCCCTCATACTCGAGAGGTTGGTTCTTTGCCCACTAGGCCACCACGACTTTTGACGAAGTACAAAATACATAAGCTTGCAATATTCCTGGATTCTCCGAAAGCTGAGCTGTACACGAGAGTCGTGTGGACAGTAACTTTGATGTGTTAACTCTGGGTTTAAACGCTACATATACATACAGTCTAACTGCATACTGTTCTTGGAATCATGTTTAAGCTATGTCGGATGTTACAAAGAGACTTCATTCCTTTACTTACTTGTTTTACATGGAGTGACTGCCTATCTAACCTTCTCAACAGAATACTCTTTGAAGTTACGACTTACCCAGGACCTGGAATGATTGTCAGACTTTCTTTCTAATTACCCGTAACGCCTGCCAAAGGTGTTCAAATGACAGCCGGAATAGGTATAATACCTACCTACCTATGCCTTTCGAGACACGGTTGAACTCGTTATGACGTAGGTAGCCACCCATCCAAGAACTAACTGTGCTTACCCTGTGTTTGGTCGATTCATGCGACTCCTATTAGCTACTAGCTAATCATACCAGAAAATATCACGCTTTCAAAAAGCTGAAAGGTAACTCTTATTAGGTACCTAAATTGTACTTACAATTTAGAGCGACGACGCCGGTACATTTTCAAGCTCAGTACACATGACTTATTTGATTTGTCGATAGCGTAAGGCTAGGTGCACATTTACGACTTGCATTTCTTACTTTGTAGAAATAAAAAATAGGTTTATGTCCCATCTTATTAAGGCGAGGTTCTACCAGACTCTCGTCACGCACACAAATCTTTTCCCAACTATGTTGGGGTCGGCTTCCAGTCTAACCGGATGCACCTGACCAGTGTTTTACAAGGAGCGACTGCCTATCTGACCTCCTCAAGTCCTCCACCTCAAGACCTGCCCCATTACCCGGGCAACCCAATACTCCTTGGTAAGACTGGTTGTCTGACTTACTGACTTCTGACTACCGGTAAAGACTGCTAAAGATGTTCAAATGCTAGCTTAGGATTAGCGGCGACGCTACGTAGGTACTTTACAATGTTACTATTATTTTCTACGCTTATTTTTTATCGTAATTATAAACCCAACTTTAACAAAATAATGACAGTATATGATAAAGTTCAAATATTGCGAGCATCACCGGCTGACATCACAATACGCATGACAAGCCATGCCGTGTTCCCTGAGGTATGAAGTTTTCACGTGCAGGTAAATATGTGTGTGTGTGTGAGTAAATATGGAAGGCACAACTTGATATGCTGTGAGGTAGGTCGGGAGAGAGGATGCAGGATTTAGTTACAAATGGGTATATATTTAAACTGTGTCGTAGGTAAATATCGTAGACATTGTACCGGGGCGTCAGATCTGAGTTAAACTTATTTGGTAAGGACCTTTTTCTCAAAGATTTCGCTATCAAGGAGCGTTTTTTTATTGGAATTCTCCCGCTGTGGGTACAGCGTGAGCGAGTGTCAGACTCTTACTGAGCAAAGCAAACCATGTTCCTTCTTCAGCCCTCTATGTACCAGGGCCGCGGTAACCCGCGCGAACAATCCCGCAGCCCATAAGTATGGAGCCTGAGAAGGTGTAGACGTATATGCTCTCTCTCTTCCTGCCAAGTATCCCACATGTTAGTGAGTTCAGCATTCCTTATTTTTCTTCTAAACACTCTATCTGTGACATCGCTCTCGAACACCTGGTACTTCTTCATATCTTACGCCACTACATAATATCTCCATTTAGTTATGGGGTGGCCTCTAGATCTTTAACTGGGGATGGAAAGTTTGCAACGCCAAACCCACGAAGTCTGATGGTTTTTGGGTGGCCATACTAACGTTGCGAAGTTTCATTCACTATGTGGTATTGGGTTGCCCGGGTAATTGGGTTGAGGAGGTCAGATAGGCTGTCGCTTCTTGTAAAGCACTGGTACTCAGCTAAATCCGGATAGCCTGGAAGCCGACCCCAACATTGTTGGTAAAAAGGCTCGGAGGATGGTGTATACTTAATACCTAACTCCTATCTTTTGGAGTAAAACTCCTGCACTATACCAGGTACAAGCAAGGCGATGCAACTATGCACACACGACCGAACTAATCCGCTTCTGATTGCGACGTTTTGATATTTCACAGGCAGCTGCGAATGCAGTAGGCGCGATAATAATGTTAACAACCTTACCTCATCCTACGAATATAATAAACTAGCTTCCGCCCGCGGCTTCGCCCGCGTAGAGTTCGGTAATATAGCGTTTCCAAGAGAATTCTTCAAAAGTCCGGGAAAAACTATCCTATGTTCTTTCTCAAGGTCAACTCTATCTCTGTACCAAAATTGTATTGAAATCAGTTCAGTGGTTTAGACGTGAAAGCGTGACAGACAGACAGACAGACAGAGTTACTTTCGCATTTACCTATAATATTAAGTAGGGATGCGAAAGTGAAGCAATAAGTGTATGGATGTGTTTTCCCCTTTCACGCAAAAACTACTACTTGTATGGATTTTGATGAAACTTAGCAGGGGCCCGATTCTCCTAAGTTAATAATGTCAAAATCGAATAGGAATTGAATCGCAATATGATCGCAATAGCAGTTTTAACCATATCGGGCATTCTGCTACTAATATAAGACCAATCGTATTCCGACGACATTCGATTGGTTTGCGATTGATCTGCTATTTTGGTGAGTTTGGTCTATACGGTAGTTTACTCTACAATCATATTGCAATCGTAAATCATTTGCAGACAAAATGATTAATTATTGAATGACAAAAAGGATAAAAACGTTTATTTCAAAGAAAAAATAGCGGAATGCCACATACGCTTCAATCGTAATTGAGTCGTGATTGGATCGCAGGCGAACGTGAATCGTATGTCGCTTAAGTAAAATTAGGAGAATCGGGCCCCAGTAATGTGCCTTGTCAGAAGAATATAATACCTACAGGTTACCTTTTATCCTTGTACGAGAAGCAGTTCTGCAAGTGGTATTTGCAAAAAAATACCTACTAACATTTTAAAAGGAAAAAACACGTTGAAATACATTAGCAGATAGGTAGGTTCATAATAAGGAAAATTAAATGTCAGTAGATAAAAATAGACATCATGTAGGTATACTATTATTAATGCAACAATAGATTTTTTAATAAAGTAAGTATCACTGTTAAAACAGGTAATCAAAGGAGTCTGGAAGTTGCTAATTGATACACCCGTGCATCGGAGAGCACGTTAATGTTGGTTCTACGCCTGATCTCTCTCCGGTCGTGTCGGATTGCCGTCCCATCGCGCTATGAGAGTGAAGGAATAGTAAGTGCACCTGTGTCTGCACAAATGCTTGTGCACTATAATATGTCCTGCACAGCTGGCTGATCTCTTTAGAGAGAAGAAGTCGTGGTGGCGTAGCGGGTAAAGGACCAACCTCTCAAGTATGAGAGCGCGGGTTCGATCCCAGGTCAGGCAAGTACCAATGCAACTTTTCTAAGTTTGTATGTACTTTCATAGTATATCTAAGACAACAATGACTGTGTTTCGGATGGCACGTTAAACTGTAGGTCCCGGCTGTCATTGAACATCCTTGGCAGTCGTTACGGGTAGTCAGAAGCCAGTAAGTCTGACACCAGTCTAACCAAGGGGTATCGAGTTGCCCGAGTAACTGGGTTGAGGAGGTCAGATAGGCAGTCGCTTCTTGTAAAGCACTGGTACTCAGCTGAATCCGGTTAGACTGGAAGCCGATCCCAACATAGTTGGGAAAAAGGCTCGGAGGATGATGATCCGCTGGCTAAGAAAGTTTTTGGACCTGGACGCCATTATGACTTAGCTATTACATTTTTAACTTTTTAACTTTTGCCCGGATCCCGGGGGAACTACCAACTCCACGCACCAGGATAACAATAGTCAGGCTTAAGGCTTAGTACCTACGTTAAGAACCTAATTTAACAGAAAATTAGCATCTCTTTACTATTTAGAAAAAGCTAATAACATTTTTATGAAATGATAAAAGATGAATAAATATTAATAACGTGCGTTCATTCGTGTCACGCAGCCATTTTAAATTTCACAGAGGTCATGATCTAATAAAGAGGTTTTAATAAAAAATCGGCCAAGTGCGAGTCGGACTTACGCACGTCGGGTGCCGAATTAAATTAACTAATAAGAATGTTAATTGTTGCTAATATTATAATTTGCCAGTCTGTCTCACAGTTCATAAGATACAGCTAGACAGTCGTACAAAAAAATCTTCGCATTAGGGTCCCAGTTCAGTCTATGGGACGTAATAATAAAAATGGCGAACCAAATCTATTGCCTAAGGGTGAAGATAAGATAAATGCTCCTTCCCTAATCCTTACTACTAACTACGAAACTCTGTATGGAAAAAACCCAAAAATGCGTCGACCAAAAAGTCCAAGCTTCCCGACCAAAAAATTAATTCCTGCCATTGAACTTACACATGCATTAATATTTATAACTAAAATCTGTCTACATAAAACCCACAATAAAAAGTCCTTTCAATATAAATAAAATTAATTAATATTCCTACGGCCTAACCCGGCTTCATGTTATCTGTGAACCCATAAAGATTGATAACCCTTCGCGCCAAAATAAACGTCACTTTCTCCCGCCGTTCCGTCTAATTAAAAAACAAAACATGAAAAATTAAACACGTTCCAATTTACGTATAATGAGAGCATAATTCGATATTTTTGTCCGACGTTTTTCGGTTTCAGTGGCCAGGATAATAAGTGAACGGTACGGACGATGCGAGATGTGACTAGCTAGAGAAAGACGGCCATACTGTGTACTTTCTCATATAGATTTGTTGAAAGCTGCGATAGGGACGTACGTTCAGTGTTCAGAGAGCGTTTCGAGAGGAACGTTGTCGCGATTTATTTGAGTGCGGAATTTTCGCAAAACCCTACATGTGATTTATTAAAAAAAAACTAGTGATGTCCCTTGAGGGTGATTTTAGGACAGATACGTCCGTAATAAAGGTCCGGCCTCGTTGTAATGGTTGGATTGTGTAAAAAAATCGCGTTCGAATATCAAAACAAAGTCAGTACGTTTGATTTGTTGGAGATTTTGTGCGTATGTATTTATATTGTAAATATTTGAGTCGCGTTTAATTGATGTCGTTGCTTGAGTGAAACGTTTTGGAAAAAAAAACAAAGTGTAGTGATGTGTTTGTTTGGTGGATTCGAATTTTGAATTTGGAACTATTGATACTGGTGAGTTTTTGATACGCACCTCTTTTGTTTTTATTTGTCTGTAAGATTTTTTTATAATATACAACCTCTTTACTGAATTTTCTGGCTTACCTATATTTTCTCGCGCGATTACAATATTACCATAATCAAGTAAAATAGCTACTTATTAAGTAAAACCACGCCACATTTTATCAGTATTTACATAATATTGTTATTCAGAGCTGTTTCTCGATATCGATTTCATAATAGCAACTAAGCTTGTTCATAAACTAATCTATGGCAGATTAATATCGGCTAATAATACCTACTCTCGGAACGATATTCTGTGATCATAGACTACCTATATTGTTGCTGTTAACGTCGTCTGCAGTACATTTTGAATGCTTTGATGTTTTCTCTGTGAATTTTGGCGATTTATAGATCAATTTATTTAATTTATATCCATAAATTAGGTAGGTACTTAAGGAGCATAGGCAGGAATATTAAGTTGTCATACTTTGTTCTGCTAGTCCTTAATTCGATTCCAGTTTGAATTTCTCAGCGACCCACCATTTTAACATGTCTCTCGAAACACGGAGGAACTCGTCATGATAAGATAGTGACTTAAGTAGTGACCCATCCATGGACAGACTGAGCCAAGGATTGCTTGACCTTATGATCAACAGGGGCCCGATTCTCCTAATTTAATACGATTCACGTTCGACTCGGTTCGACTGAGATCCAATCCCGACTCGATTACGATTGAAGCGTATGTGGCATTCGGCTATTTTTTCTTTGAAATAAACGTTTTTATCCTTTTCTGTCATTCAATAATGAATCATTTTGTCTGCAAATGATTTACGATTGCAAAATGAATGTAGATCAAACTACCGTATAGACCAAAATCACCAAAATAGCAGACCAATCGCAAACCAATCGAATGTCGTTGGAATACGATTGGTCTTATTTTAGTAGCAGACTGCCCGATATGGTTAAAACTGCTATTGCGATCATATTGCGACTCGATTTCTATTCGATTTTGACATTATTAACTTAGGAGAATCGGGCCCCAGACCCTTGCGGCTGTTACTTAGCCACGAGCTCTTATACTTGTACCTACATATATAACAAAGAATATAACCTAAGCCTATAAGGATAATGGGCTTGTTTTTTGACACACATTACGAGTCCAACAGAGAATCATGACAGTCTTTAGTAAGATAGAACGGAATAAATACGAAGTCTGAAATCACTATTCCGACTTGAGACAACTTCATCATCATCATCTCAGCCATAGGACGTCCACTGCTGAACTTAGGCCTCCTCCTTAGATCTCCACAGATACGTGTTGGAAGCGACCTGCATCCAGCGTCTTCCGGCGACCTTTATAAGGTCGTCTGTCCACCTTGAGAAAACATGGTGATCATCAATGCTCTTGCCACCATCTGCCGAGCCTTTTCCCAACTATGCTGGATTCGGCTTCCAGTCTAACAGTATGCAGCTGAGTACCAGTGTTTTACGAGCGATTGCCTATCTGACCTCCTCAACCTAGTTACCCGGGCAACCCAATACCCCTTGCTGAGACTGGTCCTCAGGCTTTCTGACTTAAACTGAGTAACTAATATCCACAAAACAAAGCTTTCGAACGATAATATTGTTAGATAGCATCGATGACTCAATGATAATCATGATTTAGGTTGACAGACAGACAATAAAAAGCTAATATAGAAAATCCAGCCAAGTGCCAGTCGGACTCCAACACGAAGGGTTCCTTACCATTTAAAACGAGCCAAAATATCACATTTGTTGAAGCCCACTAAAATACTTGTTATTCTAGTTTTCAGTTTTATTTGTTGTTATAGGGACTACACAATACATCATCTATGAAGATTTCAACTGTTTAACTATCACGGTTCATAAAATACAGCCTGGTGAGGCGGATTGCGAAGTCTTAGTAATAGGCCCCCAAATTCTTTTTGGGTCATCATTATCTGCCGAACCTTTTCCCAACTATGTTGGGGTCGGCTTCCAGTCTAACTGGATGTAGCTGAGTACCAGTGCTTTACAAGGAGCGACTGCCTATCTGACCTCCTCAACCCAGTTACCCGAGCAGCCCGATACTCCGTGGTAAGATTGCTACGCGGCTTTGACTAAGCCCTACGGAACCCTAAAACATTAATAAAGTAAAGCAACCAATGATTCAAGGGAGTCCCTACTACGAGCTGTGGTAGATAATACTTATCTAATCAACTTCCCGCGCGTGGGTAAAGGGTTTCCCTATCAGCCTATTGTATTAAGTAGAAAGTTGTGTTGGACCCACGAAAATTATTTTATCTCTTTGATATTATTTTACTATACAGTCGACTCTCGTTAATTCGAAACTGGAGGGACTCCTCAAATATTACGAATTATCGAGTTTTTGAAATATTAAATGGTTCGAAATTTGTGAGAGAAAATAAATAAAACTTCGAATTATTAAGTGTTTGTCAATTATTATTTAATAATGTTATGTTTATTATTGTTATATTCTATAACAATGTCAAAAGTTTCAAGACACATTTGTGTAGGTAGGTACATAACTACATGAATTCATAATGTGAATTAATTAATCTTTCGAAACAACTCTGTCATACTGATTTGCGTCAAAGCAGATTGCTGCTACTCAGATTGCTCTCTGACTCCTGACTTAGAATCTTCCGCCTCTTTCTCTCTGCAACTTTGAATTGTCAAGTGTTGGACGCCTAGGAATTCGAAATAACGCGTCATTTTGTTATATAGCAATGATTTTTTTGTTTGAATTACCAAGAGCATAAAAATGTATTGATTTAGTTCGAAATATTAAGAGATTGTGTAGGGAACTCGTGATAACTTTGAATTAAAGAGAGGTTCGAATTATCGCAGGTTTGAATTAACGAGAGTCGACTGTATATGTTTTTATCTCAGGAAAGCGGGTGAGCTTTACTTTTGTGTGTAAATGTCTATGCACATTGTCTTTGTATGCGTAAGCTCGGGAGCGCTCAGTAGTGGTCATGTCGTCGAGTCATACAAAGACTATCATCTCAGCCATAGGACGTCCACTGCTGAACATAGGCTCCCCCTTAGATCTCCACAGATACCTGTTGGAGGCGACCTGCATCCAGCGTCTTCCGGCGACCTTCATAAGGTCGTCTGTGTCATATAAATGCACAAAGACTATGTGCATGTATATTTACACACACAGGAATGGGTCACCCGCTTTCAGAATAAGTATAGGTACGAGATTGCAATGTTTAATTTTGTTCCAAGACAGAGTAATCTATTCGACATAATTGAAAACAAAAAAAGATCTAGCTTTTTCAGTTCCACGTCAGAAGCCGTCAGTAGGATTTCAGAAAACTCTGACACCAGGGCTTGCTAGGTGGTTTAACCACCAGGTAACTCGATAAGAAGAAAAAGATGAAATTGCCTCGTAAGTTCCACGTCATCACCGAATGTTTGAGCAACTATCAATGATTAACCGTAATGGAATGCTCGCCAAATGGCCAGCTTTATTTTGCCACGTAAATATTATCATAATAAGGACTTTGGAACTGTAATTATATTTTTACGATCCAGTTTTGTGACCCAATTCTGTTTCTAGGCGATAGGCGTATCAAACATCGGCCTATTTTAGTCTCTGTTAGCAGCCAGAAGGTCTGACAACGAGGCTTACCAATAGGTATTGGGTTGCTCAGGTAACTGGGTTGAGGAGACCAGATAAAGTCGTTCCATGTAAAAAAACATAACTCAGCTATATCTGGTCAGTATGGAAACCTATAACAACGTAGTTGAGAAAAAGCGAGGCAGATAATTAAACTAAGTTAGGTTAGATGCAGCTTGAACCTTACAAATGAACATTATAAAGCTGAAAAATATATGTTTCTTCATCTCAGGAAGTACAGGTCCAAATTGAAAAAAACCTTGCAGTATTAAGTATATAGTTATTTATTCTTTATCTAGTAAGAATTAAGGCGGCTTTTATCTTAGTGCCCGAAGTAGTATCCACGGAACGCGGTCGAAACCGCGGGAGTAACCTAGTGCAGAGTATATGGTTAATTGAATGTAATTTGTATGCGAACTTCGGACACCAGCGGCGTTGATGTAAAAGGAATCAATACGGTTATGTTCTGATTGTATTACTATTAATAGGTTAATGCGTATTGTTGTTTGTTTGTCGCATCATGAAGTGATGATCATTGACAGTATTCTGGGAAATCTGTAAATGAGTCATCAGCCTAGCCTTCATATGTGAAGGAGACTTTCTGGGGGTGCTTTCCAATGTAATTATTGATTTGGAACGCTAATACAATATTCCTGCTTTCAATGATTGATTAGACTTTGACTATGATGGAGCCGGTTTCCAGTGTGCATTTGAGTCCCAGTTACTTAGGCAATCCAATACCCTTTGATATGATTGGTTGCCAGACTTTCTGGCTTCTATCAAAGATGTTCAAATGACTGTCGGGATCCACTAATACTCAATTATTTACCACAAAAACGTGCCTTCCGAAAGACGGAGGAACTTACCATGACAAGATGGTCATCCACGGACCGACTTGACAAGCATTGCTTAACCTTAATCTTATTAGACTAGCCGTTTTCCTGCGGTTTCACCCGAGTCCCGTGGGAGCTACTGCCCGCACCAGCATAAAATATAGCCTATGTTACTCGCAGATAATATAGCTTTCTAATGGTGAAAGAATATTAAAAACCGGTCCAGTCGTTTTTGAGTTTATCCATTACAACCAAACAAACAAAGTTTTCCTCTTTATAATATTAGTATAGATTAAAACCGTGTTTCTCGTATATGTATGTATCTAGATTAAGTTAACTCCTATGATTATTATTTTTAAGATTTATTTACTGCTATTACAACTGAGCTATTTGTATGTGTACATTTTGAACTATGTTTTTTAATAAATTTATTTTTATTTATTATTTTTATTAATCGACCCGTGCGGCTGTTGCTGCCACCAGATCCTCATAATAAGTAATTATAAAAATGAGGTCGAATTCCCATCATCCAAACAAGGTTTCCCAACCAACAACTGATTGTTCCCAGCAACAAAACGAGATGTAACATTTACGAAATAACAAGAAAAAAAACAAACAAAACCGTGAGCACTTGAGTGTGTTATCGTTAAACACACAGTTACTGTTAACACACATATAATGTTATTTACGTTTGTACAAATCCACTCGAATCCGTTTATGTTTTGAGCACGTGAAATTATATTGTGATTGCGCCATTTTGTTGTACCTAGCGGAGATTTGTTAGGTACTTTGATATATTTTTAATTGAAATTAAACTAAGACTTAGTTGCACTATGTAACTAGGTATAACGATTACCATATTATATTCACCCATACCTAACTATGAGTATCATTATTTTGAACTGATTTGAAAAATTCAAGATTCTTAAAATTAAGTACGATTTGACTCAAAACTGTGACAGTGGATTGATTGTTTTGCCAAAGTAGATCCTACTAGTTCGTAGAAATCTCGTCTACTGTAATATAAAGGAACTAAACATTGTTTGTATCATACTGGGCCCGAAACTAGAACTGATTTGAATTTTTTTTCTACTGTTGGAAAGCTACACTTTCCCCGAGTAACATAGGCTATATTTTATCCCGGTAGTAGTCCCGAGCAGTAGTTCCCACAGGACGCGGATGAAACCACTAGAAAACAGCGGAGAACTAGAGATTTCGCAACTCGAAGTTGTAGGACCTACTTTCCGTAAGTAGGTAAGTAGGTGTAATGAGCAAGATTTTAGTTACCATCTCGAATTAATTACTCTTTGCTTTAGTAGAACAACAGGTGCAGTAATTTCACAAAGGATTTTAAGACTTTAGTTTAGACTATGGTTCTTATCGTTATTCGTAAAGCGGAAAATTAACGTTATGCTTGTTTTCTTGTGAGGCACGCTAGATATTTTTGTTTGTTTCACCAGCTGTGTTGTCTGTTACTAACTGGCTGTTTCGCCCACGTGCTTAGGACGCTACTTTGCACATTCGGATAAAAAGTAGGTTAGTATGTCTTTTTTTCAGGTTCTACATTATCTGTGTACCAAATTCCATTTTTGAAAAGAATCATCAGTCTCATTGTGAAGGTCAGATAAGTAGATGGTCACTTCATGGAAAACGCTGGTATTCAGGTCATCTGGTTATTTAGGTAGTCTAAAGGTAGACCCCAACGTAATTAAGAAAAGGCTAGGCTAATTACTTTACCTTGCAGAGATTGGATGGGGCGGATTAAAATCTATACTAATATTATAAAGCTGAAGAGTTTGTTTGTTTGTTTGAACGCGCTAATCTCAGGAACTACTGGTCCGATTTGAAAATTTCTTTCAGTGTTAGATAGCCCATTTATCGAGGAAGGCTATAGGCTACTTTTTATTCCGGTACGGGAAGTAGTTCCCACGGGATGCGGGTGAAACCGCTGGCAGAAGCTAGTAAACTATAAATCTAAGGTTTAATAAACAATCAAAAAACATAATTTAACATGATCAAAGATACTCAAACATGAATACTAACCAGACTTATCAACTTTCAACTCCAATTTCACCAAAGTCAAAAGTATTTATAAATACCCTTTGGTAAATGATCGCGGACTACTCAACATTGTAAAATGTAATTAACAGAAGCTCCTAATTGATTCTGACCGCTGCATAATAATGGCAGAAACAACAAAGGTCTTAGATCATTGAACAACTGGATACGCCGTTTTCGTGTCTTGTGGTTGTCAATTTTTTCGAATGCATGTGGTTGCATCGCCCCTTTTTTATTTTTATGGTGGGAAATTAACTCTCATTTGTGGGTCTTACTCTCAGCGTTAAAATTATAGCGTATAAATTATATTTCAGGTTTAAAGTAATTTTTATTTAATTGATTGAGTACATAGAGGTATATAAACTACTGGCTTCTGCCAGCGGTTTCACCCGCATCCCGTGGGAACTACTTCCCGTACCGGGATAAAAAGTAGCCTATAGCCTTCCTCGATAAATGGGCTATCTAACACTGAAAGAAATTTTCAAATCGGACCAGTAGTTCCTGAGATTAGCGCGTTCAAACAAACAAACAAACTTTTCAGCTTTATAATATTAGTATAGAAGTATAGATTTGTAACTTAATTTTAATCAATGCAGTAGTTTTGGCCTGAAAGTCAAACAGAGTTATTTACATTAGTAAGGTTGTTTGAATGAATAAAGTTAGTATTTGTTTTGTAATGTCGTCATATTTCTTATCATGGTTTACTAGAATTAAGAGTGCAGTAAAGAATGCGTTATTTATGCAGATAAAAGCTAAATATTATACATCTGACTTTGCACAGAGTAAGGCCTTTTTTATTCTAGTCATGTTGGAAATGTTGGGAAATTAATAGTGGAAAAGTAACCCTTTCACGACATAACCCGCATATTGCTACACGCACTTGAAAATTTCCTATCTATGCTTCTGTAGAGAAAACATTTTGGTTTGTACTTTAAAGGCTCCGAGACTACTAGACTGAACCGATTTTTAAAAAATGATTTCGGACGCGGCGGCTGTTCTCATTTAAGGAGATCAGCCAGCTGCGCAGGACATATTATAGTGCACAAGCATTTGCGCAGACACAGGTGCACTCCCTATTCCTTCACTCTCATAACCCGATGGGACGGCAATCCAACACGACCGGAGAGAGATCAGGCGCAGGACCGACATTTACGTGCTCTCCGATGCACGGGTGAATCAATCACCAACTTCCAGACTATGGGCTGCTTTGTGAAAGTTTAAGAAAACCCACAAAGCGATTTCGGCCCGACCCGGGAATCGAACCCGAAACCTCGAGCATAGCAGCCGTGCTTGCGACCACTAGACCAACGAGGCAGTCAGATTTTAAAAACTCTTTCATCATTACAAGCTACATTATCTGTGAGTAACATAGACCATATTTTATCCCGGGACGCGGGAGAAATCGTGGGAAAATAACTAGTTAAGTAAATATAATGTGGGGAAAACCTTTTCATTTAGCTACAGTTTTCAGTGAAATAAAATACAGGTAAAACAAAAACGTTCATTTCAATGAAAAGGGTGTTGTTTTGCGCCTAAATCAATATTGTTTGATTGGCTCGCAGATGAATCAACATTCATTTTGTTTTTACACCATTATTGGATCCGTGACTACAGGCTGTTTTTGTTAAAAGGTAGATTAAACTAAAAACAAGTTTATAGGTGAAATCCACTAGTTTGCTACAAACAAATGAATCTTCTGGTGTACTCGCTCTAGTAGTACTGGACATGGGCGTAGCCACACTGGGGCAAGCTGGGGCACTTGCCCCACCCTGGGCCCTGGCTCTGACCTATAAGGTGTCTGATTAAACAATGTTTTTTTTACTAACTCTAACTAACAATATCAACAATCATACGTACTATCCGTAAGTTATTGCACAAAAAAAAAATGTCGACTTGAAATGAAAAGAGCGCGATCAAAACAAAATGCACGCTCGAGTTCCTGAACGTGCGCGGGGCGCGCGTCATTTGAAAGCGAGCCGTATTCCCTAAAAGAATAGGTGCTATGTGGCGTAGCGAGCCGAGCCGTCCATCTAATCCAGAAAATAATGCATTGAAGGAGATGGAACTGGTAGATGTGATCAAATTTCGGAAATGCAATTTTATCCTAGTGTAAAAACCGCGCTCGCTATTTTGCTTGCCCAGCCGTGTATGACCTGTACAATAGAACGATCGTTTAGCACAGTGGTTCTTAACCGGTGGTCCGCGGACCAATGGAGGCATTCCGCGAAGTGGTCCGCGAAGCTTATCTGCGCGACGTTGCTATACTTTATCAAACTTAATTTTTATCGACTTTTCTATGCGAGCGAGGGGGTTTTCGTATGGACGTAAATCAGGTGTGTCGTACCTAGTCCCCCCATTCATGAAAATGTATATTTGGGCGACATTTTACGTAGTTTTTGGTTTTGAGTCTTAAAAAATAATTAAAATTTCGCGCTCGCTTCGCTCGCGTGTTCAGAAACTATACTATTTTTGTAATTGTCAAGAAACAAAAAATTTAAGTACGTTTGGGCTAAATTTTACGTAATATTTGGTTTAAAACTGATAAAAATTTCACGCTCGCTTCGCTCGCGTATTCAGAAACTATATGCCCTTATTTTTGCATTTGTCAACAAACAAAAAGTTAAGTACGTTTGGGCTAAATTTTACGTAATATGTGGTTTAAGTACGATAAAAATTTCGCGCTCGCTTCGCTCGCGTATTTAGGAACTATATGCCCTTGCTTTTGGCTTTTGTCCTGTGTGTGATTGTTTATTTTCTGTACTTGAAAATATAAACCTCTCAAATTAAGAGATTAACAAGTTTGAGATTAACGGCTCAAGATACAAAAAATCGGAGGGATAGGTTGACTGCTGCCCCACCCTGAGCCCAAAGCTGGCTACGCCCATGGTACTGGAAAACATGCTAGCGGTGGACTCGACTGGCGTCGACGCATATAAGTTTTTGTTCGCGAGCAAATGGGCGCGATCAATTTTGGTGGAATCCCGCGATAAGGTTATGCTAAAACCAAATGAGTAAATGCACAATCCGTGGCCGTTTTTTTTTAAAATGATTTTAGAACTCGCACACACTGCAACGTTTTAGTCAGCCGATAGTTCGATCGGACTCATAAATCAGTATGGAGAGGAATGGTTAGTGCGCACATTAAAACGATCAGGTATCCAGGCAGTATCAGCCCTACTGAGAAGTTTGATTCGATTCACGATTTCCAAAATAAGCTGTCAACGATTGGTCTTTCCCAATATTCTTTCTATCAGTTGTTTTTCTTCCTAGAGATAAGATTTTGCCTTACAATTAATTTAAAATTCTATATCTCGTAAGAAAATCAATAGATAGATAGATGGTTATTGGGAACGGCCTTCTGCAGTTTGCGGGGACATAGAGAGTACAACAATTAATCCACAACGTCTGTTTACATCAAAAGAGTTTGATAGAGAAAGAATGCGACAGTGGTGCCAAAGTATTCTTTTGTTCTATCTCTAGTCCTTTGATCGTGCTATAGGTTCTGACAGATAGCCAAGATGAGGCCATGTGGGTCAAAACGTGATCACATCTCATGTAGAACATGTAACATCCCAAGGGCCCGATTCTCCTAATTTTACTTAAGCGACATACGATTCACGTTCGACTGCGATCCAATCACGACTCGATTACGATTGAAGCGTATGTGGCATTCCGCTATTTTTTCTTTGAAATAAACGTTTTTATCCTTTTCTGTCATTCAATAATGAATCATTTTGTCTGCAAATTATTTACGATTGCAATATGATTATAGAGCAAACTACCGTATAGATCAAAATCACTAAAATAGCAGACCAATCGCAAACCAATCGAATGTCGTTGGAATACGATTGGTCTCATATTAGTAGCAGAATGCCCGATATGGTTAAAACTGCTATTGCGATCATATCGCGATTCGATTTCTATTCAATTTTGACATTAAGTATTAACTTAGGAGAATCGGGCCCCAGAAGTGGCTGACAATCGGCGTGGACGCCATTAACTCATAAAATTATCTATAGCTTCCTTCAATAAATAAATGGGCTATCTATCAATAAAATCTATCTTTTTCAAATCACTACAGCAATTCCTGAGATTTGCTGGTTAAAGGAAACAAGCTCTTCAGCTTTATTATATTAGTATAGACTCATTTTATTCTACTTTTTGTCAAAGATCCTTAGTAATCTCCGGAACGGCTGCATCATTTCATTACAAAATGATGATCATAGCTGATGTTTTAAGAAGTTACATGCTTAGTTGTACTTTATTTCACAAATAGAATAAATTCAAAAAGCACTTTTAAAAAACCTCATCAAAACACAAATGTTAGCCAACATCAGAAAATACGAAGCTAATAAAACCTTCTTTTCTTACAAGCTGTTAAGTTGGCAGCATGTTTTATTCCTTAAGCACTAGTTACTAGGTTATAAAAAAGCAGTTTTTACTGCTTCTAGTTTATGTTTAAAAGCTGGCTTTTATAGTTTTAAGTACGCTCATGATTAAAGATTTATGCATATAGCGTATACCGTGGTTTTAATGTGTTGCCTAGATTTCAAAGGCTGCAGGCAGAATATATGTACATCTCGCTGATCTCTCTCGGGTTGTATCGGATTGCCGTCCCATCGTGTTATGAGAGTGAAGGAATAGGGAGTGCACCTATGTGTGCGCAAATGCTCGTGCATGCTCATTATAATATGTCCTGCGCAGTTGACTAATCTCCTTATATGACAGCCGCTGTAGCCGATAATCGGCTAGGAGGACATCATCATCATTATTATACAGGTACCTACTACCCCTTTCCCAACTATATTGGGGACGGCTCTCAATCTAACTAGTCGTTACGAGTAGTCAGAAGCCAGTAAGTCTAACACCAGTCTTACCAAGCGGTATTGGGTTGCCCGGGTAGCTAGGTTAAGGAGGTCAGATAGGCAGTCGCTTCTAGTAAAACACTGGCATTCAGCTGCATCCGGTAAGACTTCAAACCGACCCCTAACAAAGTTGGGAAAAGTCTAGGCAAATGATAAGTATTTACATAATTATATATAATATTTACTACTTATGACCTACACAACAGTTAGACGTTGACCTATATACCCGTTATCTAATAATAATTATTATTTAAGTGCGTAATCAAAGTAATAATAACAACAACAGATAATAAAGTGCAGTCTTAGTAATTATAATAATATGTAATAGCGGAATTGCTGTGAAATATGAAATTGCGAAAACTAGGTACACTAAAGTATTTTCTGTTCAGCTTTGCGTATGTATTGTTTACTAGCTTCTGCCAGCGGTTTCACCCGCATCCCGTGGGAACTACTTCCCGTACCGGGATAAAAAGCCTATAGCCTTCCTCGATAAATGGTCTATCTAACACTGAAAGAATTTTTCAAATCGGACCAGTAGTTCCTGAGATCAGCGCGTTCAAACAAACAAACAAACTCTTCAGCTTTATTTTTGCATTTATTTATTTTTAAACATATATTTTACATTTTTAAATATTAAATATAAAAATAAAAAACATTTAAAAATATAAAAAATAGGTTGCCACCGATATCGGGCACAGGGTCCAAGGTACCGGTGGTTAGGGTCCCAGAGACAGAAACCTCCTCACAATACGCGCCGTATCAAGGAGTACTGCCTTCTGAATCAGTCCCTTGATCCAGCCGCCTAACGAGAGCCTCCTGAGGTGTTGGTCGAGGCTCTTGGCTATTAGACCATTGGCCGTAACGACAATCGGCACAATGACAGCCGTGTCGACATTCCACATGGCGACAACCTCGTGCGCTAAGTCAAGATACTTTATTTGTTTCTCTTTCTCAGCTTTCACGAGGTTCTCGTCATGCGGAACGGCGACATCGACTATCATCGTGCGGCGCGCTAATCGATCTATCACCACTATATCAGGCTTATTGGCTGCAATATGCCTGTCAGTGATGATAGATCGATCCCAGTACAACGTGACATGGTCGTTTTCGAGAACTGGGTCGGGCGCATACTTGTAGTACGGTACCTCAAGATCTACAAGTTTGTACTGCAGAGCAAGCTGCTGGTGGATGATCTTGGCTACTTGGTTATGCCTGTGCAAATATTCACCGTTAGCCAAACGAGAACAACCAGAAATAATATGTCTGATAGACTCACCCGGATGGTGACATGCCCGACATATGTCAACCGTCCCGTCTCTCATGATATATCTCCGGTAGTTATTCGTAAGGATAACTTCGTCCATAATTGCACATACAAACCCTTCGGTTTCTCCAAATAAGTCACCGAAGCATAGCCAAGATACGGACGCTTTGAAGTCTACATCGGGGCCATGAAGAGCCCCGAAGAAGCGTCCGTGTAGCTGTTTGCTCTGCCATACCTCCTTGCGATCATGGGTAGTTAGTACCACAGGTTTGCGCCAGTTCTCATTTGCCAACGATAACGGGGTGAGTCCTCTGTCCACTGCTACCACATCACGGTGCATACCCACGTCGCTTTTGAGAAAATATTCTCTGAGACTTTATAATATTAGTATTATAGTTACTAATAGTAGGTATAGAAAAGACATGAAAATCATAAAAATATCTTGAACTCTGCAGAAGATTATTGCAATTTTATGAAACGTGGAGGTGATATCGTGAAATACATAGTATTTCCAATAAATAAGTTATGATTATTATGCACTTAATATTTTATATTTAAGAGCAGTTTCATAAGCCGTTTGTCACAGGTGTCGTTTTCATATTAAAAGTTTATTATACTGAATTTATTGACGTATGTCGTTATATTTTATGTTGTCATATAAGTTAAGGCGTTTCACGTGGTTTTGCTTGCGATATGAGAGAATTAGACTTAGGTACCTACGTGGCGATTTAAGATAAAATATATAGCCTACTAGGTAACTGTAGGTCCCGGCTGTCATTGAACATCCTTGACAGTCGTTACGGGTAGTCAGAAGCCAGTAAGTCTGACACCAGTCTAACCAAGGGGTATTGGGTGGCCCGGGTAACTGGGTTGAGGAGGTCAGATAGGCAGTCGCTTCTTGTAAAGCACTGGTACTCAGCTGAATCCGGTTAGACTAGAAGCCGACCCCAACATGCTTGGGAAAAAGGCTCGGAGGATGATGATATAGCCTACTAGGTATTCTTCGTGGTTCTACAAGCGTTCCGAAAGAACTACTTCTCTCACCTGGATAAAAAGTGACTTACAGCTTTTCTTGATAAATGTGATATCTAACACTGGTTTTTCTGAGATTATTGTGTTTAAGGAACAAGCTAACTCTTGTAATGTTAGTCGGTTTAGAGTTTAGATTAGAATAATTTGGTATCCGCAGACGTTCGTTAAGAAGATGTAGGTACTTAATCCCCAAGTGAGCGGCAAACCCGTACAAAACCGCTTTAAAAATGTCCTTTAAAAATCACAAGGTTTTCCAACTTAACCTTGTTTTTGACTTAATAGAACCTTCTGTCCTTAATTTCAGTATCATTATTGTTCTTATTAAGAAATTCTCCCAGTCTCCGGAATGTCCTCAAAATAATCTCTTGTGTGTACAGAGCAATAGAGATCAAAATCCCTTGAAAGATTGTCCTCTCGATGCCTATATGAGAGTAATTACTTTGGCACGCAATTTTAGTCCCTAATTGAATATATTATATTTTTATCGCGTTTCAAAATGCTATAGAATTAAGATTATTGTTCCGTTGCTATAGAAATTAAGAGGACTTTTGAAGGTGTTTGTGACGGTTGCTAAGCAACGGCTTATTGAAGGAAAATTGTGGAGCAAAGATGATTTTGTGAAGGTTAAGAGTACTAGCAAACTTTTAATCGGCCGATAGTTTGTTTGGGCTCATAAATCAGCATGATTGTGAATATTAGTTCGCACATTACGAAGATCAGGTATTTAACCAATAGCCGGTATCAGACCGACTGAAAACTTTGATAGAAATCAAGGTTTTCTTGGAGATCTAAGGGGGAGGCCTCCTTCTGCGAAGCGGTCATGCTCGAGAAGGAGGAGGCGGAATGCCAGAGAGTCCGCACTTCTCATCCCGGCCGCCGCACTGGCCAGGTAGACACCACGGGCGCCGGGTGTCGCGAGATGACTCCCGGCCACCGTAGGCGTGGGTCTGTGGGGGGTGAGTTCGGGTGGCTCATCGTCCCTCTGTCTGCTTAGACGACAGACCCGTGTCGACGGCGCGCGTTGTTCCACGTGCTCCTCAAAGAGATGTCAGCAACCCCAGCGGGGCCCAGCAGGGCCAAGGCTTGCCGGGGCTGCGGGTTGTTCGAAAGAGATACCGCGGCCCTGGTACATAAAAGGCCTATGACGGAACACGACGGTTTTTAGTCAGTAAGAGTCTGACACTCCCTCACCGCTGCTAACCCACAGCGGGAGGGGTCATTTGATGATTTTTGACGTCGTTAAAAAAAAAAAAAGGCCTATGTTCAGCAGTGGACGTCCTATGGCTGAGATGTTTTGATTTTCTTTAAAAAAAAAATTCAAAACTATCAGGTCAACTGTCGGCCGATTGTTTAGTATATACCTATGCAGTGCTTAGTCATAAAATATTAATACCTAGGCTATGAATTTTACGAGTAGAAAAGTTATATGACGAAAACCAACAAACACGTGAAGAAATAAATACGTTTCCTTTTATTAAATATCGTTTAAAAACTCCAAAGCGCATTTTGCCCCTGTCTAAATGTTTGTGCTTCTTTAATTGACTCAAGATTTCACCCGTCTTTTCTTAAACCTGTTCGGCGAATTTTTGCTAAGATTTTCTCGAGCGAATAAAGCAGAGTACATAATGTTTGGGGATTTCGTTTTAAAAATACTGTTATGTAGGTACTTTATGTTTTATAAATATTATCATACATGACCGTTTTTCGGAGGGTGTACGTCCCGATTGTTGTTTGAACATCTTTGGCAGTCGTTATACATAACGTACTTAGTTTTGAAAAAGGCTAGGCGGAAAAAAATAGATATTATCACACTAGGTTTTTTTCCGTGATTTCACACGGGGTGACAAAAAATACCTAATATACAAGCTGTTGATTTGCATCCGTGCCATATTCAAGGACGTAATTATGCTAATGATTCTCGACCCAAATCAACAATAAAATTCAATTGGTACGTAATTTTTTTTTTTTCCGAATTCCTTCTATGTCATCTAGCCGTATTTAAGCTTGGCGCGTGTGTTACTGGCCTTAAAACCGTGCTGCGCCCTCACACAAACGCAAACACAAAGCTTACGCAACGATCATTCATAATTTTCATTCGTTAAATTGGATTACCTATTTCTGAAATACTACGACATTAAAATGTCAAAAAAAGCAGTGAATATTAGCTATTTCCCGTCTACTGTAATTCTAATCGATTATTTACGTATTTTATGTCCTTCTCCTGAAATATGGCACAAATGCAAATCAACCCCTTGTATTTAAGAGTACCTATTATAGTATTGCCTATTGCTGTAATCTGTGCTAATTTATAATGCTGAATAGTTTGTTTGTTTGAACGCGATATCTTAGGCACTACTAGACTGATTTAAAAAAGACTTTCAGTGTTATTTAGCCTATTTATCCAAGAAGGCTATATACTACTTTTTGTCGGGTAAAAGCTAGTTAATGGAATATTGTGGAAAAAAATGTACTTAAGCATTAAATTTTTACATCGGACGAATTTTCCCTCAATATGATTCTACCCTTACGTTCACTTGAAAAGAGGTCTTAACTCAATAACTCCGTCTGAAGAGGGTAGATGAAGAAATCCTTTTATTGTTTACTGTTAGTAAATGAGCGCGCTGTTTGTTTTTTTATATTGATATTTTAAAGGCGAGATTCTACCGGTGCAAACCAAATTGTAACATTATTTATGAAATCACTGAGATAATAAGAGTATATCTATCTAACTATCCATGTATTACTGTTTTTTAACCGACTTTAAAGTTCGGCTGTATGGAGGCTCTTTCACGCAAAATATATACAACATGTAACCTAATTAACGCACATCCTGAAATTAGTTTGTTCAGAATCGGTTACTGAATCGATTTATATCATTTTTAATATAGGTAATTTTTTATCCCAAAAATAATTGAAACTACGGAAATTATTGTCATATTAACCCTGTACAGTTAAAACAAATTCAAATAGACCGTAACTCAAAGTAATAAGACTTCGTGTATTGTCGGCTTTTTCCGTAGTTTCGTTATGTTGTGTCGAGTCGTTCCGTGCGTAGGTAGGGTCATTTCGCCTGTTCGCGTCCATCGCCCAGTTCGCGTCCATTTTGCCGATCTCCTTTTAAAAAACTTCGAAAACAAGATAATTAACACACCAATCAAACGAAAGATCGTTACCGCTAATACGTTAATGTATAAGAGGCACGCACAGATAGACAAAAGTTCTGTGCGTCCAACCAATCATTTTAGAAAAAATAATTAGTCTAGGCTCTTCAACAAGAAAGCGCAAACACGCTGAATTTTAGATAAAAATTAGTGTGCAGCGGCGTGTTTGATGGTAAGTTTTATATTGTTTTATGTGAATTTTAGTATAGATAGCTATTTCTACAGTTTAATGATGAATAAAGGTATAATGTTTTTTTATGAATTTGGTAATGTTTTTTATATTTAACGAATAAAATAAGGTGGACGCGAATTACTACATCGAATTTTACAAAACTTCCACTTTGCGTCCACAATGGACGCGAACTAAAACTATCCTCTATAATAATAAACCAAATTGCGTCCACTGTTTTCGTTTAATACTTGCTTATAAAAAATAATTAAAACATAGGTACTGTTTAATATATTAAGATTAAACAGTACATTTTTTATTATTTTAAATTAAAAATCAACATTATCATCATTTAAAATTCACTTTAAAAAATAAAAATAATTCTTCTCAACATTGGTTTAAGTAACTTAAAATTAGGCAATTAATTTTGCAACTTGAAAAATAAACAGTAATCAGTTCTGTTAATTTTACCCTAAAATCACAGGGAAAGACCCGCGTTGATTATAGTAAGTTTTTGGCCAATATAACAATTTTATCTAAACATACAACTAAAAGAATTGTTGAGTCAATAAATTATCAGACAAGGTAGCATATTCTTTGCATATTTTTTTTATCGATTTATTCTTCTCTCGAATATCATTTAATGCTTTCTTTAAATCTTCTTCTGTGTATGTTGTCTTTTCCTTCTTTTTTCCTGTATCCGAAGAACTTATCTTATATGAAATTACTTAATATATTAAGATTAAACAGTAAATTTTTTTATTAAGACAATTAAATTATATTTTTTTTATTAAGATATATACGTGGTTCTAATTAAATTATAATTTTTCTATTTTTTTATTAAGATATATACTTACGTGGTTATAATTTAATTATAATTAAATATTTAAATTGTATATATAATTAAATGATATTTCTTAAATATTTATAAATATTTAAATTATAATTTAAATATAATTTAATTATAACCACGTATATATCTTAATGCAAAAATGTACTGTTTAATCTTATTTTAAGTTACTTAAACCAATGTTGAGAAGAATTATTTTTATTTTAAGTGAATTTTAAATGATGATAATGTTGATTTTTAATAATTAAGTTTATGTTAAATAAATAAATTGATCAAATACAATCTTTCTTTATTAATTCTTAAAAATTTCACCCCTATATTCCATTTCTAAGCTACTGGACGCGAACTGGACCATGGGTGGACGCGATTTGGATTTTGTGGACGCAAACTGGGTAAAACGCCTAATTCTGAGGTTTACCTATTTAAATAGAAAACGAAAGATATTTCTTATACAACTGAAAGTTAATCTTAAAATAGAGTATATAATGAATACATTACACAAATTTGTCATAGAAATGAGTGCTGGGGCATTTTTATTATCGCCGTCAAACTTGCCAACTGCACTAAATGGACGCGAACAGGCGAAATGACGTAGGTAGGTACTAGGACCAAAAAGTTCTCCAAGAATTGGTATAACTAATTTAGTAAATAACAATGCATATACATGTTAAATTAAAAATTCAGTGTATGTATTATGATTATAACATAATATTCTAATTAGGGTGTTTGAGGGTGTGCGTTAATTACGTTACATATTGTATGTTGAACTGATTAGCATGATACTTGGCAGTAATATAATACGTTCAGGTACTAGGTAATATTAATGTCTCGCTAAAATGACTAAACCGATTCAAATGTTTGTACACAGATACACACAGACTGTCTAAAGCCTGAGAAAGGACACATGCTTTTTTCATTACCCAGTTGCGAAAACAGTTCTATCGGGACGTGAGTGAAAGAAACCCTGAGTGAACAGCTAGTATGAAATAAGTAAAAGATTTAGGCCCGGCGCCCATTATCGGTATCGGCATTACTGAGGATTTTAGGTGGCAAATAGCATTATACATTAACATAATGACAATAAAGTAGAAATTTCCATGATATATGGTCGTAATAACAAAAATACCGCTTCGGTATGCTTGAGGCTGCTGTATCGGCAGCCTTAAGAATGCTTCGGGAGGCTTCGGCATCCTTCGGTACGCCGCCGGCGCCGAGGCACCACTCGGGGATAGCTTGCCCTAGCTTGTGCGGCATGCTAAAGGACGCCTCGTCATCCCTAAGAACGTTGCGGCATGCCAAAGCATAGTTTCCGACAGTGTGCGCTTGCATGTAGGATGCCGAAGGATCCTGTTCCTTGCCGATGCCGATAATGGGCGCCGGGCCTTACTCTGGGCCGGGAAGAAATTCTATCGGAACACGGGCGACAGTTTTTTCATAATAATTATCAGTAAGAATACAAAGATTGTTTATAAAGAGGTAACTATGATAAGGTACAACACAAGTTATGTCTAGTCCCCTTAAAATACCGTAGACGGTCACCCATCCTCACACACGCCAGGGCAAGCTAAGTTTAACCTTGATCGACCCGTGCGTCTGTTACTTCGCCACGAGTGGTATTTAGTCTGAAGTCTCGAGGACATTTTATTATTATGTTACAAGCCTAAATGTAATAGAGGTCGAATAAATACTCCTATCTAAGTAGAAAGAGGTAATATTTTAAAGAATGGTTTGTTTGTTTGTATGCATGGATGCGCTTATCTGAGCAACTGCTGGTTACTTCTTCATGCGCAAACGGCTGAACGGATTTTGATGAAACCTGGCATGATAACATGTAGGCTAGTTTGTATCGCTATATCTAGTTCCCACGCTAGAAGCTAGTCTTGCTATAATGCGTGTTCTCTCATATACCTTGCCCCACGCAGACGTCTTCACGGGCAAAAGTTAGTATTAAGCAATTCATAGGAAAGGTTTTTTCGCGCGAATTACTGCGGCCCTGGTACGCAAAAGGCTCCAGACGTAATTTGATGATTTTCCGCAAAAAAGGAATCTATTTTCAAAACTCTTTTTCAATAGAAAGTCATGTTATTAGCGGGTGTCATTGGCAATATTTTATCCATGTCTAGGTTGTGTGATCCACTTATAACGTGGGCGAAACCGCACTAAACGACTAGTTTTATGTCTAAAAGATATCTTTAAAAGCACTTAAGTAATAAAACTAATCTTAACAGTACCTACGCATATAAGAAGTTAGTGCTCAAAGTCATATAAAAACCATCTAAGAGTAACCGCACACTGCAAAATTTTAGTCGGCCGATAGTTTGTTCGGGCTCATAAATCAGTATGAAGATGAATGGTAGTACGCACATTACAAAGATCAGGTATTTAGTCGGTATCAGACCGACTGAAAACTTTGATTGGATTCTTTGATCGGAAAGATTTTCTTTTCTATACTAATACTAAAAAGAAAAAAAAAAACTTATTTTTGTTTGTCAAACTCAAAAACTACTGAACCAACTTTAAAAATTCTTTCACTGTTGGAAAGCCACACTCTTCCTGAGTAACATAGGCTATATTTTATCCCGGTACGGGCAGTAGTTCTCACGGGACGCGGGCGAAACTGCGGAAAACCGCTAGTAAAAAATATTTTTGCTAATCAACGGGTCAACAGTCGGTCGACTGTTTAGTCTGCAGTGTGTGGATACTCTAAGAGCTGAGTTTAAAAGCTTTAAGTACGTCGTATGAAAGTTTACGAACTACCAAATAGTTTTAATTTAAATTAGTGGCTCGGTGGGTTTTTGAGTGTCTTGTAAAACTTAGAAACTTTGATATACTTAATTATAAAGATTTTTAAATTACATTTTAGTTACAAAATTCAAAAACAGATCATTTTGTAGCTAGTCAAATTTTTTGATTTGTTATCTAGTGTCTGCCTGTCAAATCAAAGTATTAAAAAGATTCTTCAATTTTAAAAGGATTTTGAACTCGAAAAGCAGCAATCGCCAATTCTGACTAGCAGGCGTGGTGATTAACGGTCATTCCTTCTCTGTATGAGAAGAGGGCTGATGATTTTGATGAAGACTGAACCAGTCCTTTTCAAAAAGGAAGAGGTTGTGTAAAGGAGGCTAAATAGGTAGATTAGTAATCAGATGCATCCGTTTAGACTAGAAACCGACCCCAACATAGTTTGGAAAAGGCTAGGTAGACTATACTCCACTTAAAATAACATTAGAAATTTAAGTAAACCTTTTTTACTGTTTGTTAAACCGATTTTGACTTCTATTGCGTTAATAGTATGATTATTGGCGGCTGCAGTAAATACTTGGTATTGTAACCACTATTTGCTTTCAATTCCGTTCTTTTGTCTACGGAATAGAAGTCAAAATCGGTTGAACTAACAGTAAAAAAGGTTTACTTAAATTTCTAATGTTATTTTAAATGGAGTATAGTTAGATGTACCTATACTATATACCCACATGGTTTCATAATCCTTACTAATATTATAAATCGGAAAGTGAGTTTGTTTGTTTGTTTGTTTGTTCCGCTTTCACGCCGTAACTACTGAACCGATTGCCTTGAAATTTTGCAGACGTAAAGTTAGAAGTCCGGATTAAATAATAGGGTACTTTTTATCCCGAAAAAAATAGATATCCCGAAAACAAAAATATTGTTTGCTTAATGGATGGATTGTAGATGGCGCTGTGTGTCGTTTAAAACAAGGTAATATATTGCAAACGAATATAAACATGTTTTAGAAGCTAAATGATACGATAATGAATCCCCGAAAATGAGGAATTCCCGAGGGATGATGTACAATTTGTTTAATCGTCTAAACTGTTTTTTTTTACATCTACTTATATATTGCAAACGAATATGAACATATAAATTTAGAAGCTAAATGATACGATAATGAATCCTCGAAAATGAGGAATTCCCGAGGGATGACGTACAATTTGTTCTATCGTCTTAACTGTTTTTTTTTTAACCGAATTCCACGCGGGCGAAGCCGCGGGCGGAAAGCTAGTTTCATATAAATGTATGCATTTTGACTGAAGTTTTATATACTCACTGTAACTGAATGCACACGTTAATGTTTATTTTTGTTTGTTTACGTTTAGCGAGTGCATTGAGCTCGATCTGTGTCAAGATTCCACTGTGTACGCTACTTTTGATTCAGTAGTTTCGTATGTCAGCTAATTATGTAATTGTTATAGTGATTCTGTATGTTTGTGTGTTGAATTCAAGGTTAATCGGTGTATTGAATTACAAGTTTCTTCCTGTGGTAATAAAATAAATAAAATATAGTTAGTCCATGTTACTCGCAAATACATTAAGTAGCTTTCTAATGGTGAAAGAATTTTTAAAATCGGCCAAGTAGTTTTTGAGTTTATCCATTACAAACTCACAAAGTTTTCCTCTTTATAATATTAGTATAGATTAGAATAGGTACCTATAAGTAAATAGGATGGGTAACTGGTAAGTTCTCCACATTTCCTACGAAACCTGAGGCAGCCAAATGATTTCCAAATGACTCCCGTTTACCTGAGAGATCTCGGTCAAAATGTATCGCGATCTATTTTAGTTCGTAATGTGCGTATGACCGGCTATTTTTCTTCACTAACTTGTAAAAAGCTTTGATACATTTTACGTATTTAAACAACTGGATAGAATTGTAGATTGTAGGCTATAATCTGTAATCTACACTTATTTCATAGAGACTTTTTTTTTGGTTTGTCTGTACTTTTCTAAGTTTGTATGTACTTTCTAAGTATATCTTAGACACCATTGACTGTGTTTCGGATGGCACGTTAAACTGTAGGTCCCGGCTGTCATTGAACATCCTTGGCAGTCGTTACGGGTAGTCAGAAGCCAGAAAGTCTGACACCAGTCTAACCAAGGAGTATCGGGTTGCCCGGGTAACTGGGTTGAGGAGGTCAGATAGGCAGTCGCTTCTTGTAAAGCACTGGTACTCAGCTGAATCCGGTTAGACTGGAAGCCGACCCCAACATGATTGGGAAAAAGGCTCGGAGGATGGATTGTCTGTACATGAAAAACTCGCAAAATAGTGAATTGATTTGATAAATTGTTTTGCTGTAGAGGAGCTACACTATACCTGGGTGACATATCCTAGATATTCTATTCATATGCGGGGAGTAGTTTTTTACTCAGGTGCACGAAGTCCTACTTTATATCCATACCAAGTTTCAACTGAACTAATTCAACTGTATCACCATAAAAGCATTGCAAGCAAACAGACACTCGTATTTACAATATTACTATGGAAAATATCTTATTTTGAACACAAACTATACCACAGATTACTAAATAAACAGTTGCTATACTATACTCAACCAATCTAACTCATCCAATATGTCAGATGAAGTGTGTACCCAGCTTTATGAGGGCTTAAGCGGTGTCTACACGAGAGCCAATAGACACACGGAGAATAAACTAACTAGCGGAGGTGCCATAACGGAAAATCTTCTAAGAAAGTATACCTAAAGCGCGCCAAAATGCGAGTGTTCGAAGGACGTTACTGTTTTTGCCCTTACACGCCTTCTTTGGACCCGTCCATTTTTTTGTAATACCAGAAATCGTTGACAGATGTCTCAAAGATAATAAACGCCTCGTTAATTCACTCGTAACTGATCGTTTTGGTCTTGCTCGCCGTACGTATTTGAGCTAGAAGAAGGGGCCTGACCTACCTGCATTATGGCATATCCTCGATTGGCATCTCCTCGACATGACTGCCTCGGTGGCCTAGTGGTCGCAAGCGCAGCTGCTGGGCTCGAGGTCTCGGGTTCAATTCCCGGGTCGGGCCGAAATCGCTTTGTGGGTTTTCTTAAACTTTCACAAAGCAGCCCGTAGTCTGGAAGTTGGTGATTGATTCACCCGTGCATCGGAAAGCACGTAAATGTCGGTCCTGCGCCTGATCTCTTTCCGGTCGTGTCGGATTGCCGTCCCATCGGGTTATGAGAGTGAAGGAATAGTGAATGCACCTGTGTCTGCGCAAATGCTCGTGCACTATAATATGTCCTGCGCAGTTGGCTGATCTCCTTAAATGAGAACAGCCGCCGTGGCCGAAATCGGCCGTGGACGCCATTAATTAAAATGGCATCTCCGCTCATCATTCCTTACCTCGTGCAATAGATAGCACTTGAAATGAAGGATTTAAAGATATATTTCGCTTCTTACTGAAGAGATACAGAGCTTATGGGTTGAGTATCTTATTTATTTGAGTGCTTTTTGATACTGTTCTAAGTTGTAGTTGTTGATTGGGAGATTAAAGGTGAAGTAATATGTTGAAGTCTGTCTTTGGATGAGAAACTAAAATGTCAATGCTTAATGAGTGTTTTTATAGAGAAAAAATATAGAAAGAACTAGAGGATAAAAGTGTCGTTTCTCAAGCTACAGCTAATTGTATATGTGGGAAAATGTAGCCTATGTCTACTTTTAGACTTAAGACTAATATCTGTGTATCAATAATTTTAATCAGTTCAGTTTTGGCTTAAAAATGCGACAGGCAGACAGTAACTTTCGCATTTATAATTCTACTAGCTTCTTCCAGCGGTTTCACCCGCATCCCGTGGGAACTACTTCCCGTACCGGGATAAAAAGTAACCTATAGCCTTCTTCGATAAATGGGCTATCTAATACTGAAAGAAATTTTCAAATCGGACCAGTAGTTCCTGAGATTGGCGCGTTCAAACAAACAAACAAACAAACTCTTCAGCTTTATAATATTAGTATACATATAGGTAAGGCTAAAAACCTTATGAAAATATTTTTTCATCTCCCGCTGTTGGCTAAATAATTTATTGCTTCTACAACAACGATGCTTGGTTATAATTCTCAATGTTATAGGTACAACACGTATATGAGAATATATTCATTGTTTCTCGCATATTCTAGTAAAACGTAAACTCATAAACATTACTAGAAAGCGCCATAGATTATTATATTTTACGACAGATACGACACTCTTCTCATCGGCTTAGTTTTTTCCCCAACTATGTTGAGGTTGGCTTCCACTCTCACCAGATGCAGCTGAGTCAAAGTAAAAGTTTTTATTTTTTCAAATAGGTTTATAATAGGTTTATAAGCTTTCGAAACGTCACATTAGTTGCACGGTTCCAAAGAGTTGGTCGCATGGAGAAGAACCGGCCAGAAAGTCCATAGACACTCTTTTAAAAACCAACAATTATTTACAATAGTTTTCTAGCCATTCCTGAGAATGTTAGTGTGCTGGTACACTCATACACTTCAAAAGCACAATTTATTTGTCAAAAGACTCATTAAACATCATTGGCAGTCACATCGTCACGAGTAGTCATAATCTAGAAAATCTGACATCCACTCTTACAGGTGTATGAATTATGTGTTGCCCGGGTAACTGGGTTGATAGGCAGGTGCTCCTTGCAAAACAAAAGAAGCCAAATAGACAGTTTTAGGTGGAAAACTGATACTCAATTATGTACATCTGGTTAAACTGGAAGCCCAACATAGTTGGGAATAGGCTAGGCAGATGATTTTATAAACGGATTCCCCAACCACACTCGTTTATTTTTTTATTTTTACATAGAAACGTGCCAAGCCATTTCGTTTCATTCTTTGTTTACTAAAAACGCCTACTTACATTAATAATTTTATTCCTAAGCTAATAAACATTACAGAAATACATAGTTTAATGTTTATTTTTATCTTGAAAGGTGAACACACGTGTTTTGTAAATACTTGAAATAGTTGCGTTGAACTTTTTCGTTATTTGCGTATGAGTCATTAACTACAACTAATTGGATTATAGACCTAATTAATTAGCGGTTTCGGAAGGCCTAGTGAGTAAAGAAACAACCTCTCAAGTATGAGTGTGGGTTCGACTCCAGGTCAGGCAAGTACTAAGACAACTTTTCTAAGTTTGTATGTACCTTTTGAGTATATCTTGGACATCAATGATCGTGTTTCGGAGGGCACGTTAAATTGGTGGGTTGCAGCTGAAATTTGATCATCTTTGGCATTCTTTACGGGTAGTTAGAAGCCAGAAAGTCTGACAACCAGTCTTAAATCATCCTCCGAGCCTTTTTCCCAACCATGTTGGGGTCGGCTTCCAGTCTAACCGGATTCAACTGAGTACCAGTGCTTTACAAGAAGCGACTGCCTATCTGACCTCCTCAACCCAGTTACCCGGGCAACCCGATACCCCTTGGTTAGACTGGCGTCAGACTTACTGGCTTCTGACTACCCGTAACGACTGCCAAGGATGTTCAATGACAGCCGGGACCTACAGTTTAACGTGCCATCCGAAACACAGTCAATGGTGTCTAAGATATACTTAGAAAGTACATACAAACTTAGAAAAGTTGCATTGGTACTTGCCTGACCTGGGATCGAACCCGCGCCCTCATACTTGAGAGGTTGGTCCTTTACCCACTAGGCCACCACGACTTTTTTAGACAACCAGTTTTGAAACTGAATTGAAAAACTAGCGAAATAATTACATTTTTCCCCACTCTTTAAAAAGCTGTGATGAAGAAACAAATTGCTGAAAATAAATAGCTTGCCACCGAAAGAGCAATATCATTGTTCATTATTGAGTATTGGTATTGCAGTAATTAACTTGTTCCGGGAGATATCGTATCGTTTACCTTTATACTGAAATGGAGTTCGATAAGTTCCTTGATTTCAATATTTTCGAACAAAGGATTTTTATTTTAGAAAAGCTGATCTATACTAATATTATAAAGCTAAAGAGTTTGTTTGTTTGTTTGTTTGAAGCCGCTAATCTCAGGAACTACTGGTCCGATTTGAAAAATTCTTTCAGTGTTAGATAGCCCATTTATCGAGGAAGGCTATAGGCTACTTTTTATCCGGGTCCGTGCCGAGGTTCCCACGGGATGCGGGTGAAATCGCTGGCAGAAGCTAGTTATTAATATTAACCTAGTATAAACTTTTTTTTTCTTTTGTCTGAAAGTCGATGTGGCTAGAAAGAATGTTGCTTGTGAGATGACGGCAGACAGAGGAGTATGGAAGGAGAAGACAAACCTATGTCTTTTTATCCAGATAATACCTCAGGAAGCGTGTTAAACCGTGGTAAATAAAAAACAAAACGTGATTGAAAATGTAATCTAATTTAAACTTAATAAAGCTACACATTCATACGCTACCAATCCATTAAGACCACAGCTGTATATTTTGTTTAATGTGTAAACATCTTTATTTTAGTTTCTTCTTCAACAGTGAACGTAAAAATAATTTTATTGTACGGAGATTAGGCTGAATCATAGTAATACTTAGATTAGTAAAAGAACTGGAACCGCTATAAGCTCTTTTTAGGGTTCCGTTCACAAAGGGTGAAACGGGTCCGTCCGTCTGTCACCAGGCTGTATCTCATCAACCGTGACAGTTAGAGAGCTAAAATTTCACAGATGATATATTTTTGTTGCCGCTATAACAAAAAATATTGAAAACTAGAATTAAATAAATATTTTGGGGGGCTCCCATACAACAAACGCGATTTTTTTGCCCGTTTTATAAATAATGGTACGGAACCCTTCGTGCGCGAGTCCGACTCGCACTTGGCCGGTTTTTTTAGAACGCAATGCAATTAATAATGAAAGCTGGGGAGTTTGTCCCACCATTTCTTCTTTCCAACAAAATCACATAAGAAATGGTAAAAGGGGGGGCGTTTTTGATGACTGTCTTTATAAAGTCAACCTTCAAAAGTGCTCATTTTCAGCCTATTTTGAGTTTTTTTTTTATCTTTATCTTTATCTTTTAGCTAACTCACGTATTTTCAGTCACAAGTTAGCATACGTGTATGACAGGTGGTCTAGTATTTTTACAGAAAGGAAGGCACGCCAATGGCGTTTCCATTTTGTTCATTGCTCTAAGTGACAATGTCTGTATGATTTGAATGCTATTAAAAATGCTTTCTTTGTTGTATATTTTTAGATTCACGTCTATCATATTTTTGTAGTGTAAGCATTTGCTGGTATTTAGGTCAAATTGGTATGTCGCTATTGACTCGCGGCGTTTTTTAGCCGTTCCTTTTGGTCTTCTTTTTTTATTTCTCTTTATTCCAAACGTTTTCAGACTCCAGTTTATAATAAAGCAAATCTTTGCATTTGTAGAATTAAATTAGCATAGGAAGGTTATCTAAAGTAATATTATAAAGAGTTTTATTCTTTAAACCCAAAGGCTTCAAAATTACTGAACCGCTTTGAAACAATCTTTCACGTTGCAGAACTACATTATTCCTCGGTGACATCCTTACTAATATTATAAATCTGAAAGTAACTCTGTCTGTCTGTCTGTCTGTCTTTCTGTCTGTCTGTCTGTCTTTTCTTCACGCCTAAACTACTGAACCGATTTTTGTGAAATTTGGTACAGACATAGTTTGGAACTTAAGAAAGGACATAGGATAGTTTTTATTACAAAAAAAACAAAAATAAAAAAATATTCCGGACATATAGCGCCATCTGTTGGTCAAACTAAAAATCTGCCGGAAGTCACTATTCCACGCGAACGAAGTCGCGGGCAAAAGCTAGTAGGATATATTTTATCCCTATATGGGCAAAATTTTTCCCGAGAATCAAATGAAATCGCAGGAAAAGCTAGTTAAACATACCTATTTCTATTCCAAACTCATTTTTATTTCAATAACGAAACTTGTTAACACGTTTAACCGCCTCATACATCTCGGCCCTTATTTCTCCATCTCTCTCTAACATGTTTACGTCAATCTCCCCGTCTCACGTGTTTTGTTTCACTAACTGACGTTTCGCAGACACACAGTTATTTTAATTAAATAACAAATTAAATCTTAATGGATGACAGACAATACGCAAATTGGTTGATTTCAGTATTTTGAGTTTGGTCGGGACGAATGGAGTACACTGGCTATTCTTTTCCTTAAGTCAAAGTCAAAGTCATTTTATTTCATTTAGGCTTTTACAAGCACTTATGAACCTCAACAATATATACTTACTAGTGTTTCTAGTTACCTATTCCAGAAGTAGCTTCTTATGGAGAAGAACAGGCAAGAACCTTCATGGTTACTCGGTGGTTCAAGGTCCGTTCAGACAGACCGGCTCGGAGAGAAGAGCAAATTCTTTACACGTTGAAAATTGAGTAGGTACTTAGTATTTGAAGTTTTATTTTTGCATGCGCACTGCTTTTGTCATTGAGAATGCTCTCGGTGTGTAATAATAAGAGGAGCCGGCCGGCTCCGATCTTGTATTTTTTCTTGACGTTTGGCTCCGTTTGCATGCTCTTTAATGCTCGCGCAGCCGATCGGCTCCGGAAAAGAAAAATGCGCGCCGATGCTCTCCGACCCGGTCTATCTGAACGGACCCTCAGTCTGTTAGCCATCTTGAGGGGTGCGTGACTAAAACAACGCTTGGTGTCAGCCCATCGATGAGATATATGACGGTTCATTTGGCAGTCAGAAAACAGAAAATCCTATAAAGAGAACTGGGTCACCTAGGTCGTAGTAAATTAACTAAAAAGCTAGCCAGATGATATGAATAATCGTATTTCCCAAAAATGCAGAATCATCAGTGTGAACAATTTGTAAAACAAGTTACGATGTTATTTTGTTTTTTAACAAAGAGTACAAAACATATTGAGTTATTCACATTAGACTTTTTAGGTGATCTTCACACTGCCCCGCATCATGCTGCATCTTGCGTGTCGACGCACCTACGCGCGTTCCTGCGGGAGTGCAGATCTGCATCATCGTGCGGGTTTTTTACGCACTCACGCGCGTAGGTGCGTTTTGTTAATTCACGCACGGCGGCTCTCATCGAGTTCCATTTTCAAACATACACGTCACGCCCATTCAAAATCACGCGCGTCACTGCGGGATTCGGTATGCCATACCATGCGTCTCGCCACGCACCTACGCGCGGGGGTGCGTGTTTCTCCGCGTGTATGTGCGTGATCCGCATGAACGCGTGTGGATGCATTTTTAGTGTGTTGGACTATGCGTGTTTTCCATACAAACGGAGATATTTACAAGCAACGAAAAATAACGCATCCACGCGCTAAGCTGCATCATGCGGGGCAGTGTGATAATCGCCTTATGATTTTGATACATCAGCGTTTTGTAGAGGACGTTAGGTTAGCAACCTTTAATGCTGGCTGTTAGGAATATGTATGTAGATCAGCTGCTGATCTCATCTGCATAGCCTATTCCTATGTTGGGGTCGCCTTCCAGTCTAACCGATTGCAGCTGAGTACCAGTGTGCCACATGAAGCGACTGCCTATCTGACCTCGTCAATCCAGTTATAGTTATCGGCACGGATATTGAGCTCTCGGCGGAAGAGTGGGGATCGCTTTGCGCACTGTACACATAAGGCAATAAACCAATAAATCGCTTCTGCGCAGGTGAAGGTCAGGGCTTAATATCCCTGCCGATGATTGTACCCTGGTAACCTGATACACTTTCAGTCAGACGTCCTGACTTCTGAATCCCCGTAACGACTGCCCAAGATGTTTAAATGACACACAAAATCCTCCAATTTGATGTGCCTTTGCAACACAGACGAAAGGGTCTCATTAAAAAACGATTCAAAATAAACAACCCAGTTAAAACAATTCAAAAATACGTTTTTCCAAATAAAAAAATAATTATAATCCTCAAAAACAATTAGCTTAATCATAATAACACCCACAAAACAACCCAAAACGCCATTTAACAAAACGAATGCAAACATCAACTTAGTAAGTAAATTGTTCTTAAAAAGAAGTAAAAAGCTTTTTTTCTTAAAAAAAGGTCGTAAATTAAAGTCCTTAATGCGACCGCAGCCAGCCGTTCTTGAGTATTGTCTTGCATATAAAGAAGCTGTGATATTGCCTCTTGAGTCAGATCTTAACTTTTTAAATTGGTATCCTCGAATTTTTGTAAGGGAATATTTTTAACAATGCTTTTTTTTCGTCCTTCTTTGGTCGTTCGTTTTATTTAAGTAGCTTATTGGGAGGAGGAGGATGCGAGAAGCCGAAAATCGATCTCAGTGGCGTGCACTTGGAGAGGCCTATGTACAGCAGTGGACTGCGATAGGCTGATGATGATGATGATGATGATGAAGTAGCTAATTGTAATAAGTGTAGTGAAAAGCAAGTAATAAAATTATTAGGTTGACTTGTGATCATAATCAAATTCTTGCCCGACTCAAAGCGTTCGCGAATCCTAAGTGTGAAAGCGCCGTAAAAGGCAGTTGGACTACATTTTCAATTTTCTTGTGTTAAAATGAATGACTTTTTAACTGTTGCAAAGATTTTAAAAACATCGGAATTTAGATTCAAGTGATTGAATCCTAAGTCTAGGTGACAAGACTCACAGTAGATATTAAATATTTGATATTAAAGAATTTCATTTCAGCTCAATAATCAAATTGAAAGTCTATAGCCAGCTGTCAAAGTTTAAGATTCAGAAAACCTTTTGGAAGATTGGAATATCATAAGAAGAGAACGTAATGGCGAGATTCCAATAAAATTATTCGCTTACATTAAAAAAATCTATACATATATATTGCTACGTTATGATATACTAGCTGGTGCCCGCGACTTCGTCTGCGCAGGTTTAGTATTTCGAACAATATGTTTACAAATTGTAGCCTATGTGTTATTCTGATGTATAAGCTATATTATTGCAAAGTTTCATTAAAATCCATTCAGTAGTTTTTGCGTGAAAGAGTAACAAACATCCATACATCCATACATACAAACTTTCGCGTTTATAATATTAGTAGGATGACTGTCTTGTATTGTGTAAGATTATTACGTTCAGGTAAGCCTGTGGGTTATGTTAGATTAATAGTTTAAAAGTAAATAAAAATGTATAGTACACTGCGAACATTTCGCGCACAGAGGTTGCAGTTATGCGTACATTTTAGAAACGCAGTTTTTTACAGGTCACTAGAGCGAGTAGAACAAACATTTGTGTGCGTCACATTGCCATTAAAACTGACTCAAGCTCTTTCTGGGCTCCTTTTCAATCTATTGCTGTTATAACTCTTTCAATAACACCTTTAATATGAGTATCTCGTATGCATATACCTACCTTTTGCAACCCACATAATGATTTCGACCTGACTCGAAAATCAAACCCGAGACCCCGCGCACAGCAGTCGCGATATGACAACTAGATTAATAAGGCAGTTAGGCTTATTTACAGCGAATTTCTATCTATCTGTTTTGCGATCAGTACGTCGATTCTATAAAATTCAGTCAACAACTCGCATTTCACTTCGCTATTCACTCTCACTTCGCATTCGGTTCAAAACGTTCTAAAAGTCATCTCATACTTTATCTGTCAAAATCTCGAGTTTAATTTAGTTCAACTCGCAAACACGCTCGCAAGAGTAGCGCTAGTGTAGTAACTCACGGCGGATTCAGATGCGAAGTTTAGAGTGAAGTCTTATAGAATCACACTGCTGATATTGTTTCACCTAACATATCATCAAAATTCTATCTCCAATCGCGAAACAGATGATCGGTTACCGAAACCCGCATTTAATGAGTATCTCGTACACATTGATACAAGCTTCATTGAACTCCCAAGATAAATTATCTGAACGTAGATTAGTCATGCTAATCGTATGGTAATGTTATCCTCGACATTGTAGCGAGGTGGCGGTGAAGCCGATTGGCAACGTATTTACATATTCAAGCTGGGTTTGTTTATTGAAGCAGGGGTTGGTATGAGGTGGGTGAATCGATCGATTTTTGATAGTTAATCTTGATATTAGCTTCTGCTAGTGATTCCACTTGAAATAAGCTATATGTACCTATGTGTATAACACTGAAATTGTTATTTTAATTGGACTAGTGGTTCCTGAGATTACCATGTTCAAACAAACAAACCTTTTAGCTTTATGCTAAGTATCAGTGTAGATTGATAGAAAGAGAATGATACTTACGATGTGTATGGCAAATTAAAATTCATACATGCACAAAATATACTTCTAGCATATACACAGCAAGAGTTTTATCAAAACACTAGCTTCTGCCAGCGGTTTCACCCGCATCCCGTGGGAACTACTTCCCGTACCGGGATAAAAAGTAGCCTATAGCCTTCCTCGATAAATGGGCTATCTAACACTGAAAGAAATTTTCAAATCGGACCAGTAGTTCCTGAGTTTAGCGCGTTCAAACAAACAAACTCTTCAGCTTTATAATATTAGTATAGAAAACAAACAGTAGGTACTTATTTTGACCTGAAATTCAATTTCCATGAAAATGTCTCACTCAGTAGTATTCTGCAGTCATTTTAATAATAAAAAAATCTGCTGACTGACCCCAATTCATACGATCGACTATAAATCGATGACCGCTTAGAAAAAATAAATACATATAAATAAACAAAATATAATGTATGCCAAAGTCACGCACGGGCGAATCTGCCATCAACAAACAAACGAATAAGAGCAAAACAAATGAGTGTTATTATTTATCACATCGAATATTTAAAAGTCTAGCCTGATTGGCAAAGCACCTCCCTCTCAAGTATGAGTGTGTTCAATTCAATACCAATGCAACTTTTCTAAATTTATATGTACTTTCTAAGTATGTGTCAGACACCAAACGGCTGGTTAAAGGTGAAGAAATACATCTCGAGGAAACCTGGACTATAAAGTCTGAAATCACCAACCCGCATTGAACAAGCGTGGTCATTAACGCTCAATCCTTCTCCGTGTGAGAGGAGGCCGCAGCCCAACAGTGGAACGATAAAAAGGATGATGATGATGATGACTTATAACATCGAAATCCCGCTGTTTTTATGGCCAGACAATGCCACGTGATACTAACAAGTTGGAATGACAAACTTTTAGCGAAGAAATATTTTGATGTTGTTTACAATATTTTAGGGTCCCGTGTAATCGAGGCTGAGGGATTGTTCGAAAGAGTTACCGCGGCTATAGTACATAAAGGATTCTAGAAGGAACAGAGGTTGGCTTTAGTCAGTAAAAGTCTGATTCAGCCATATATATGATGATTTCCTGTCTAAGGCAGAATGTATACGAATCTTCTTATGTATGTAATACCATCCTATTTTGTATGTATCTGCATTCTAAGCAAATAAAGGCCCATTCTATTCTATTCTATTCTAAAAAAACATATTTAAAAGGACCAAGCGGTTGATTATAAAAAGGTATGATATGATTATAAAAAATGTTAAAATCTATAGGTATAAATAATCTATAGAACAGACATCTGCAGAGTTTGTGTTTTATTGCTCGAACGCGCTTATCTCAGAAACTACTCTGATCTGATTTGAAAAATACTTTCAGTGTTAGATGATAGCCCATTCTTTAAGGAAGGCTGTAGGTCTTATCTGACCACGAGAAACAGTATAGTGTATAGTTATCGGCACGGATATTGAGCTCTCGGCGGAAGAGTGGGGATCGCTTTGCGCACTGTACACATAAGGCAATAAACCAATAAATCGCTTCTGCGCAGGTAAAGGTCAGGGCTCAATATCTCTGCCGATGATTATATTTAATGTGCAGAATATGCATTGCCCTCGAGCGTGGCAATGCAGCCAGCCTTTTGGGCACGATCCGCGCTGACAGCGATGCGGATGAGTTTTTTATTGCATAGTTTTAATTTTAATTTTAGTTTGTAAATATGTAGATTTAATTTGTAATATACCTATTGTGTAATGTAAATATCTATGTTAATAAAAATTACTCCTTGAAATTAAATTTATGTACAGAACCATCTTCAATATTAAGTAGGTATTCACTAAGACCCGTCGTCTGTTTCGCAGACCCAATTTGTTAAATTACAAAAAGTGCTGTCGCACTTAATCTAAGACTTGCGTTTTGTATCTTTTTGAATATATTTTTTTGTGAAATATTGCGTCGTCGTTAATTAAAATGTGAATTGTAATAAAATAAATTGAGAAATAGGTTTCTCCATAGGTAAAGTTTTTTTTTTTCGTATCCGGGTAAAATACAAGGTGTTGATTTGCATTTGTGCCATATTTCAGGAGGAGGACATACAATACGTAAATAATCGATTGGAATTACAGTAGACGGGAAATAGCTAATATGCACTGGTTTTTTTGTCATTGTAATGTCGTAGTATTTCAGAAGTAATACAATTTTATTAATGAAAATTATGAATGATCGTTGCGTATGCTTTGTGTTTGCGTTTGTGTGAGGGCGCAGCACGGTTTAAGGCCAGTAACACACGCGCCAAATTTAAATACGGCTAGATGACATTGACGGAATTCCGTTTTTTTTTTAATTTTGTACCAATTTTTTTGTTGATTTGGGTCGAGAATCATTAGCATAATTACGTCCTTGAATATGGCACGGATACAAATCAACAGCTTGTATAGCCTATGATACTAAGGTATAATATAGTTTCCCAACAGTGAAATATTTATTCGGTCAGTAGAAATCGCTGTAGTAGATTCAGCCTTCAGGTTATAAAGCAAACAAAAAATCCTCTTCGTTTATTTATTTTGGCTCTTCAACAAAGAGTACACGTTTACATCTATAACTATACATTTAAACTTATATCTAATTGCCTCATCACTTAAAGAAGAGCAGTTAATGCACTATAAAATGCACATAAACCTACTTAACTATACTTACTGTATATATTTACTTTATAATATTAGTACCTATAGAATTAAAAGGACTACACGGAAATCCGTGCAATAATTTATGAGTTTCTCACGGAAACTCCGAAACTTTACTTACAATCTATACTAATATTATAAAGCTGAAGAGTTTGTTTGTTTGTTTGTTTGAACGCGCTAATCTCAGGAACTACTGGTCCGATTTGAAAATTTCTTTCAGTGTTAGATAGCCCATTTATCGAGGAAGGCTATAGGCTACTTTTTATCCCGGTACGGGAAGCAGTTCCCACGGGATGCGGGTGAAACCGCTGGCAGAAGCTAGTGTGTCTATAAAACTTATCTTCTTTCAAGATTTCAATACAACAGAAACACGAACCCACACGCCAATATTTTGCTTTCACTAAACGCTTCTTTTATTACCTAGGTCCTTTCTTATACAATAAAATTAATAAATTTCTTCCGATACATATGAATACTTATAATAAATGTAGAAAATTAATTCATGAATTTATTACTACCAAAAATTACGAAGAAACTGAACTATTTCTTAAGTCACCACACTAAGTAAGTCTAACACACATTAAAACGCTCTCATATTCACATACCTACCATCACACACACACTCACATAACACACACCCTTTCTCACACACAAACCCTCACAAACAAACACACATAACACAAACATCAGAATTATCCTTCTTTTGTAATTTAAGTTAGTAATAAGTAAGCTTCACCACTGACAGTCTCTGTAAAAAAACTGTAATATTTATTACTATAAAGATACCTGTTGGGATAATGAAGGCCTGAACATTCTTAACACAGGTTATTGCCATAACCTAGCTAGAATGTCAGAACTCACCTGTTTGTTGCAAACTGTAATTTTGAAAATATTTATTTCAGACTAAGCACACACAGTACACAGTCCATATATATGTTAGTAAAATGAGAAACTTAAAAATCTATGTTAGTAAAATTTAAAGTACTTATTGTTTTGAACATGCATCGACGACCATTGCCTGAGCATCTGGCCGTCAACTCTGTCCGACAACACACTCAGAAGCATGTTGCTGCTCCCCTTTACCCGAGACCACAGGGAGGCCGTTCTCTTACGAAGTACCGCCTGGAAGCCGTCCGTGCTATGCTCCGCAAACATACCGGAGGCACTGCACCTCCAAGGGAGCCCCAACATACCCCTGAACGCGTTGTTATATTGGACGCGCAGAGCATTGTAGGCTTTTTTAGTGTAACTGCTCCACAGGCTGCACGTGTATAACGTTTGGCAGTAACTTTTAAATAATGTGACTTTAACGTCACGCGAGCATCGTGCAAACCTGCGAGAAAGCATGTTACCCCTTACCGACAATGCCCTGCGCTCCCTTTCCATGTCCATATCATCGGCTAGGTTTTCATTGATCCAATGACCCAAGTACTTAAAATTGGACACTTGCTTGAGGACGGTTCCATTAAGTGTGATCGGAGGAACGGAGTAGGTTTTAGCTCCAGCCTTAAAAACTAGCAACTCACTCTTCTGAACATTATACTTGAGCCCATGGGCCAATGCATACCGCTCACATATGGTCAAGAGTGACCTCAGGGAACTGACTGAGGGGCCCAGCAGTACCATATCATCAGCATAGCTAATATTATTTATAAATACACCATCCACTGAACACCCGACATTAGCACTGCTGAGCTCCTCAATGAGTTCATTCACATAAAAATTAAATAGAGTAGGAGAGGTCAATCCCCCCTGCCTTACTCCACATTCCATCCTATACTCATCCGAGCATTCTCCCATCCATCTCACATAATTGCTTTGGTTGTCATACCAATATCTAAACAAACTTATAACCTCTATAGGTAGCTTGGTGTTAAGCCTCATTTTTCTCCACAGCACATTGTATGGCACCATGTCAAACGCTTTTGACAGGTCCAGGAAGCAGGCGTACACAGGTGTTCTCCTGTCGGTATAGTACCGGACAGTATGCTTAAGAGTCAGTATTGCAGCTTCTGTAGATAGCCCAGGTCGAAATCCAAATTGAGCGTCGTGCAGGGAGATATGCTGACTTAACTGTCTGTTAAGCACACCATCCAGCACCTTACCCAGGGTCGTAGCCAGAGATATAGGTCTATAATTTCCCTTATTCGATGCGTCACCGGTCTTATTTTTAATAATGGGTACTACTACAGTCTTCATGAGATCGTCTGGTAAGTAGTTGTGACGAAGACAAAAAGTAAACAACATTGATAAGACCCTAGGCAGATGAGTACCCGCATTCTGCAGATGCTCGATGCTGAGACCATCGTGTCCCGGCGACTTACCTCTCGTCATCTGTTTAATAACCTTGTTGACCTCCGCATAAGTTACTTTAACTGACGGGTCACCAGTACCGAAACTCTCAACATCAAGCATCACATCGTCCTCCTTCAAAAGAGGTGCCACCCTAAAATGATTCTTGAATAGGTTAGCCACATCACGGGGAGCACTTATTCCGTCCACACTGGCTGGGAGTTTTATTTTAGGTTTTAGCTTGTTTGTCGACTTCCAAAACTGACAAAACTTTTTTTTCCTGTGATGTTCTGCAATTATGTCCATCTTTATCTGATCTTTATGGTTAAGACAATACTTCAGTTTTGCTTTAAATTCTTTTCTAGAGATATGCATGGCATCATACAGTTTACCTGACTTAGGCTTACCATATGCACACCAATCCTGGTAATGGAACCTAGCCTTTTGGTGAGCATCCCGAACATGTTTGTTCCAACCCGTGACGTAGCGCCCCCTCACAGGTTTTCGTTTATAGCTGGACACAGAAGCTTCTATAAGTACAGATAGAACAGATCGATATAACCTATCAATGACACCTCTATGGTCAATATTATTACAAAACGTATCTGCGCAATGATTTAATTCCACAGGAAAATCAATATATTTTAATTTACTGTGACATATTTTATGGTAATTTTCTATTTGCAACTGGTCCCGGTCTCCCCATACAACACCCTTTTTTAACTCATTGCAGTTATTTACACAACTATCTACAAGCATCATGGGAGTGCTGTTACCTAGATTAATTACAATTTCAATCGGCAAATGATCAGACCAAAACACATTATAATGAATTTTTACACTTTCAATAATTTTTCTAGCCGCTAATGTGGTCACACAATGATCAAGCCACCTCCTACATCCGTGACTATCACTAATATAAGTATAAGACTCAACAGGCAACAGTTGCGTGTCCACTACACATAGTTGTTGTTCACTACAGAATTCTACTAGCTCCTTATAAAAGGGCTTGTCAGGGTGCGCATTAAAATCACCCAAGACGTACACTAAGTCCACATCCTCACTGTCAATAATCGCACATATTTCACCCAGACACGCTGAGAACTCGCTTAAGTTATCACTTTCGTCAGTAGGCATGTATACCGATATTATTATCATAGATCTATCACTAGTTGTGATCTTGATACCCACTAGGCGAACACTTTTGCACTGAATTACAGACACACACGGAAATACACTCCTACGCCACAGGAGCGCGACGCCACCGTGCGGCCGCCCACGTAAAACTCCCGAAGAAAGGTCTACAGCTGTATTCCCAGTGTATGAAAACTCGGAATGTATTGTTCCTAGTATCGGAATGTCATGGTGCAGTAACCACGTCTCTTGGAGTGCAATGATGTCCGCTGACTTACAAAGATTCCTCACACATTCCATTGAGCGCGCAAGACCCTTACAATTAAAACTTAAAACGTTACAGTACCTTTTTATAACTGCTCTATCCATTGGTTGTGTGTTCTTCCTCCTTGTCTTTCACTTTGGGTTTTGCGAAATCCACAAAACGCCTAAACAATATGCCCTCAGGCCAAAAATTTTCATTAAGAAATTGGTCTAATTTATGTCTTGGCACAAACACTTTGTATGCGTCATAACCTTTATCGCTTTTCATACTTAACTTATTTATTGTGACTTTCATTTGAGACATCTTGTACACATACGCACTTATATCCTGGAGAGTAGTAGATTTGTCGACATTATATACAAACAACGGTATGTTTATTTGGGCCGCCTTAAATTTCCCCTGCGGTTCCGCCTCTGCCGCACCTGTTTTTCCTACTATTATGTTTCTAAATCTCTTCTTTTGAACTACTTTCCATTCTTCCGACGTATTTTGGACTTTCCATTCACCAGGGGCCTTAACTATATCTGCTAAGGTAGCTCGAGTTATCGGCTGGCTTATTTGTTGTTTTGATTGCGCAGAACCAGCGCCCGTTTGCGACATCGGCGATTTTGCGCGCACAAAAGGACTACGCAACATAGGTGGTTTTGTTTGCGCATTACTTGGAATATCCTTCGCTTTATTAGTCATTGCATTCACTGCACCCATATCGGCAACCTGTTTTACCATTCGCGGTTTTGAAGGCGCACAGATGTTGTTTATACTATTTTGTACGTTAGTCATACCGTCACATGGTTTCATATTTATTTCTTGATTTGAATTAACAAATGCTTCACTTGGTGATCCAAGAGTATTTATTGAATGCTTATTGATATTCTTGGGACTAGATGGGGAAAAATTATGAAGTCCCACCGGTTCACTCTCACAATGATACTCATTTTGTTGATGACAGCCACTTTCCAAATTAATATTGCAATATTCGTCGTTGATACTTGTTATTGTTGTTTTTATGACATCTACATTTCTTTGCATTGCATTAAAAGATTCTATTGTCACATAGCTGTCCTTTACTACCTGCAGTTCTTTCTTAAGTAACAAGATATCTTTAAGGAGTCTTGTCACATCTACGTGGTCGAACGTGATCGGCGGTAGTTTTTGAAGGTCACGGGCCACAAAAACTGGAACAAGCTCGGGATCAGTCCTCTTCAAAAGCGTAATTATGTCATCGATATCCCGCTGTGATTTCTTGTCACCTTTACGTATCTTCAATTTCTGACACGATGGAATTGAGTCGAACAATAACTTTTTAGCACTGACTATTTCTTCAGACGAAAACGCCGTCACACATATTCTACTCAAACTATCCTCGTCCATCACATCGAGTTTGTTTTTGACAAAAGTCAATACTTCGCTAATTACCAGGTTACACCCCGGACACTTCATTACATTTGACACCATTGTCAAAAACAACGACACAGCGATGCGCATGCAGTCTAACACACGATCGACGCTTAAGAAGCGCGCGCGGCGACTCAATTAAATAATGTCAGGATTAAATAAAAATAATGTCAGGACACCTTTCCACACACGGTTGGTTAGCCCCATGCTAAGTTATTGTAATACTGATTAATGCTACTTGTACACCTCAACTTTATTGTAACAAGACTGTACCATTTTATGCACAATAAACTTAAAACTTAAACTTAAAACTTAAAAAACTTAGTTTCTGTTACGTTAAGTGGCTCGAAATATAGAATAAGACAAATGATCTTGCACTTTTTTTTTTTTTTTTTTTTAGCGACGTAAAATCATCAAATGACCCCTCCCGCTGTGGGTTAGCAGCGGTGAGGGAGTGTCAGACTCTTACTGACTAAAATCGTCGTGTTCCGTCGTAGGCCTTTTATGTACCAGGGCCGCGGTATCTCTTTCGAACAACCCGCAGCCCCGGCAGGCCTTGGCCCTGCTGGGCCCCGCTGCCTTGGCCCTGCTGGGCCCCGCTGATCTTGCACTTCAATTTTAATTTTTTCAGGGAAATAGATTTAAGCATATCTTTTTGTAAACATCCAATAAAGTTCTTATAAATTAAATATCAAAAATATCAATAATAGCTTTCGCCCGCGGTTTCACCCACGTACCGTAGCCGGATGGTGACAAAAACTATCCTAAAACCTTCTTCCGGGTCTAAGTTACCTCCCCTCTAATTTTCAGCCAAATCGGTCAAGCCGTTTTCATGTTATGTCGTGACAACGGAAAGCGGGTTTCATTTTGATATATTTTTATATATATAGATATTATTCACGAAAAGCCAAGATTTCAGTCCAAATGTTTTTGTTTCAGTTGAAATAAAAGCGTAGAGACAATTGATTGCGATAAACGGCGCTTACCATCGTTCCGATAGCACAGCATCGGCATAAATCTCTGGAGTACTATTGAGATTATTGTGACACAAGTTGTGAGGAAATAGCGGAGGAAAATATGGATTTTTATCTAGACACACGGCAGTGTGTCCGCCAAGTTCGAGCAAAAAAAGCGACACACCGGCCGTGGGTTATATTACACGAACCATTTCGGGCCAAATTCGACCCCCCTGTAACTCAAAATCTATTTTATTTACGCATATCAAATTTCTAGTATCTGTTGAGACCCCCTCACTTATCTAAAATACAAAATTTCATTAAAATACCTATTGTAGGTCTTGAGATATTGACGTCAGAAAATCGCTATTTTTACTATACACTGATTCACTGATTCACTGACTCACTCATCAAAAACCTAGACCACTTCCAATGGTCGTATTGACTTGAAATTTGGCATGGAGGTAGGTCTTTATGTCAAGGTAAAGGAAAAAATCTGAAAATGGCCAAGTGTGAGTCGGTTTCAAAATAATGAAGGTGTTTTATACCAGGTGTAAATTTATACCCCTAAGGAACTAAAGCGACCTAAATTTATCTATATTTATATAATATATCTTCGAATGGTACAAAGGTTTGTATTTAGTCAAAGTAAAGTAAAAATCTGAAAACGGCCAAGTGTGTCACTTTCGAAAATAACGAATGTGTAACTTTGATCCACGAACATAATATATGATAACATGTCATGTCAGTCAGTTGGTGAATCTAGTCCATTTAGTTAATCTAGTAAAAAAAAAAAAAGTCATGGTGGCCTACTGGGTAAAGGACCAACCTCTCAAGTACAAGGGCGCGGGTTCGATCCCAGGTCAGGCAAGTACTAATGCAACTTTTCTAAGTTTGTATGTACTTTCTAAGTATATCTTAGACACCATTGGCTGTGTTTCGGATGGCACGTTAAACTGTAGGTCCCGGCTGTCATTGAACATCCTTAGCAGTCGTTACGGGTAGTTAGAAGCCAGTAAGTCTGACACCAGTCTAACCAAGGGGTATCGGGTTGCCCGGGTAACTGGGTTGAGGAGGTCAGATAGGCAGTCGCTTCTTGTAGAGCACTGGTACTCAGCTGAATCCGGTTAGACTGGAAGCCGACCCCAACATTGTTGGGAAAAAGGCTCGGAGGATGATTAGTTAATCTAGTTCATTTCTTTGTAAGAAACATAGTGCATATTAAAAAATCTAAAAGATAGTATAAATGAGACATTTCTTTAACTAACTTCATCATAAGAAAAAAATAAAATAAACAACCTTACAAAAATAAATGAAATCCCACCCAAAACAAAAATGTGAAAGACTGCCAAGTTCGATAATATGGGAATGCTTCGCCTATAAAAGAAGTGAGATCTAAATAAGTACCAAGTTCCATACACATACCTCAGTTAAAAATAGTTACTTTTTAATGATGTTACTTGGCAAGTTTTAATAGAAAATTAAATACTTGATTCATTGCGTTTAGTAGGTTTATAACAAGGTGTATGAAAACTTGCCAAGTGACATCATTAAAAAGTAACTATTTTTAACTGAGGTATGTGTATGGAACTTGGTACTTATTTAGATCTCACTTCTTTTATAGGCGAAGCATTCCCATATTATCGAACTTGGCAGTCTTTCACATTTTTGTTTTGGGTGGGTATTTTTTACTTGCCTTGTTTCCCTATATATATATATATATATAATATATTAACCAAACGACGGTGCTTTGGGGTCTGGAGGGCCCATGGGGTTCGGAGCTCGGCTTAGGGCAAAGGGGCAGGCTGGACCTTTCATATTTCGTAATTTATTGCTCATTAAACTTTGAGCGTTTCTTAGACACTAAAATCATGATCTGTTAACGGTGTCGTACACGCAAAATGTCTCGTTAATTATAATTATTTGATATTAACATAGGCAAATTGATAAAAAATATAGGTAAACGTTTAGAAAACCCGAGATAAAAATCCAAATTAATGAGCAACTATTTCTAAACCGCTAATCGCCAATAACTTGCATACATTCCAAAATATATTACAAAGATCAAAGAAAACACATTAATACACAATGTTTTATGCGTGTTTTTGCGTACAACCGACATTATTTACATAAATTATGACTTATGGTATTTAGGGAGCTCGTGGCAAAGTAACAGCTGCACGAATTTTTCAATCATATGGTTAAACAACGGATTGCACGGTCGGTCTTTGGACAAGTGACCTTCTTGTTATTACCAGATCCTTCGTACTGCGGAAGGTAGGTATATTGGTGGGGGCCGGCTGTCATTTGAACGTCTTTGGCAGTCGTTACGGGTTGTCAGAAGCTAGAAAGTCTGTCTACCAATCTTGTCAAGGGGTATTGGGTTTCCCAGGGTACTGGTCTGAGGAGGTAAGAGAGGCAGTCGCTCCATGTGGCATCCAGTGAGACTGGAAGTCGATTCTAGCATTGCTGAGAAAAGACCAGAAAGATTCCCGTGTCATCGCGCTATGAGAGTGAAGGAATAGAGAGTGCACACTGCGTGTCTGCGCAAATGTTTGTGGTCTGTAATATGATCAACATCATCATACTCATCTCCGGCCAGCGGCGGGATTTCGCCACAAATACAGGGGAGTACTTATCCCTGCAGAAGTGACTTCAGACAAATTTAAACCCACGACCCACAAATCTTTGTGTGCCTCCGGCTGTGGTTTTTTTTTGTAAAATATACATTTTTTAAAGGTACACACCCGTTTTTTTATTTCTATCACATCGTAGGTGGGAATCAAACGGGTGGAGGTTACATGGCTGATTTCCTTCGAGAACAGCAACCGTGGCCGAACATCAGACGTCATTCGAACTATGTATTTTTATTCTCAGTGTATTGTACCTACCTCATATATACTAATTTAAACATCCAATATTCTAATCGCGGCGCCGTCAATACATTGACGTACTCACTGACGGCACCAATGACGTCACTGCTAAATAATCACATCATGCTTCTGTTTTATAAATAAGATTGGAAGTCAGTGCTGGAGAAAAACGGACTTTATTTCTATGCTATTTAGAACTACAATTGATTGTCTAAGGGTGTCAGCGTACTGGTGGAATGGTCTCCCATATCTTGGGGCACTGAGGTGTCATTTTAGCTTTCCTCAAATCCTAGGCTCTGTTGGATATCATCTTCCTAGCCTTTTGCCAACTATGTTGGGGTCGGCTCCCAGTCTAATCGGATGCAGCTGAGTACCAGTGCTTTACGCCTAGCAACTGCCTATCTGACCTGCTCAATCCAGTAACCTGAGCAACCGAGACTATTTTTCAGACCTCCCGGCTCCCGAATGCCAATGATATTCAAATGGCAACCATTAATGGTATCTGCCTTCTGAAACACGGAGGAATACATGATGACAAGACCAGATATTTATCTTACAAAAGCGAGCTGTCAGAGCTATGTACAACTTACGTGGTCGTGAATCTCTTAGGGAACTGTTTAAAAAAATTAATATCATGACCGTACCTTGCCAATTTATTTATGAAAATATCATGTATGTTAGGAAAAACCTACATTTCTTTGATAAAATATGTGATAGACATAATTATAACACTAGAAATAAAAATAAAATAGCTATCCCGCAGTTTAGATTATCTAAAGTTCATACATCTTTCATGGGATATTGTGTCAAATGTTATAATAAAATACCAGACAACATTCTGGAACTGAATGACATGCGGTTTAAAACTCATATACATAAGCAAGTAAAATTGTATTCATCTTTTGATTATTTGTTTGTAACTTTGTACCAAAATATAAACCAATTTGTAAATGTGAACACCATGTAGCATTTTAATTGTCATTTTATCCTCATTTGTCTTTGCGACTCTACATGATCTTCGCATGCTGTTACTGTATGTATCAATACATACAAACTGTAATACCATATTATTTTTAAAAAGAGTAACCATGGAGTTTCTTGCCCGTTCTTCTCCATAGGAAGCTACTTTTGGAATGGGCAACTAGAATCAAACTTAGTTATAATTTTGACGTTCATAAGTGCTTGTAAAGGCCTAAATGAAATAAATGATTTGACTTTGACTTTGACTTTGATGGTCACCCATCCACAGATCGACCTCTCCAAGCGTTGCTTAACCTTATGATCGATCGATCCGTTCAGCTGTTACTTAGCGACGAGCTCTCCTGAACTGACCTCTATCATAAAGATCTCCCAAAAATACTACAAAACATTTACTACATTATCTAGACTTCCTGCAGATATTACAAAGGTCGTAAAACCTAGTATTTGATGTAATAAAATCGTAATAACTCGTATTTATTTGTCCGGGTTGAACGATCGGGTCATGTGAACTGAAATAGATTTGTGTCACAGTACAAATGATTTAAGTAGGTCAAGACGAATGTTGAATGAATTAATGCGCTTATTACAATTAGCATAAAATCATTGTATTGCAATATTGGGGTTAGGTACTATTATTGTAAACTGCACGTCACGTGCAATTAAATTGCTATATCGGGCAAAATCATTATTTTTCTGACGTGGCCATTTATTTGATTACGCATGTCATTATAATCACGTGTGAAACAATGTGGTCTCCATCAAAAAGGTTTGCGTTGTTAGTATGTTGAATTATAAGGCAAAAGTAGAAAATTTTTACACATTATTATTAACGATTCAATATCAAATCTTCTCCTTCTTACCAAGTGAGCTGCAGGTTTAATCACGTAACATGCCCGAGTGTATAGTGTTCGAGTTTTCCTAAATCCGCTTGACGGTCTCTGACGTGAATTATAAAAACGACTGCATAACCTCCGACTTCGGATTGTAACACCGACTACTACTCAGGAGCAAAACCAACGTCAATTGAAATATTTACCTTAAACACCCAAATAAACACCAATTTCAAACACAACACGCGGTTGTACTTCTTCACAAACTTGCACTATGTCTTCACCTATATTTAACGCGCTAAGAATATAGTGCGCTCAATATATCACGCGTCCCGTCAATAAAGTTGATCAGCCAGCCAGTATGGTAATTAGTTACCCAACTCTTTGTGGCAATCGTAAATTAACATTAATTTACTACTATAACGTACGTTTTGAATAAAAAAAACATATGTGTGGTAAAAAACACATGTATGTAATTAGAAAATAAAAACTTTTCACAAAAAATAAAACCAACTTCAATTTGTATACTTAGAACCTTCCCATACGTCTGACAAATACTATCCTGAAAACCGCATCAAAATCACTTCAGCCAAACGCGACTACGAACATACGTATAGGTCAATCTGAAAACCTCCTGTTTTAAGGCGGTTAATAAAATACTTTAATATCTGGGGACACGGCAGTGTCCCAGCCAAGTCTCAAGCAAAGCGGGCACGGCCTTACTATCCTTTTCTCGAAGCGATTCGTGGATATTATTTCTCCTCTATATGTTCACGCCTAAACTAATCCCTTGAAAATGCTTCTATTATTCGATAGCTCATTTATTGAGGAATATTATGGGTTACTTAATATCCAGTAGCGCGATGTGGTTCCCACGACACGTGGGTGAAACCATAGTAGGAAGCTAGTCAGAGAATAACATAAAGTCATAATCTTATCTAATTTTTGTAATGCATATTAGATATTGGAATAACGTCGTAATATATCAAGTAAGTACTTATATGTATATTTTCCCCGATATCACACGTGTATCGCATAATTAAGATGTATTGAAGAATAACGAGTTTCTCTCGCGAAAATATTATACTAAGAATATGTTCGCTGATCTTATTTTATCATTATTTATGTAAGATGTTGTATGAAGGAGATTACTTGGGTTTCTTGTGTTAAAATAAAAAAAAAAAAAAATCCTCAAAATGGTGAAAGGTTTCTGTTACCGTTACAGCCTTCTTATCGTCCCACTGCTGGACACAGGCGTCCTCACACACGGGGAAGGATTGAGCATTAATCACCACGCTCTTGCTCAATGCGGGTTGGTGATACAGACTTTATAGTCCAGGTTTCCTCCAGGGAGAAAATATAGTCGTTATTGTTGGTCAGAAGCCAGCAAGTTAAAATGGATGTTTTTCTGTTACAGGTAAGCAAGGGATCAACTGTTTCATCTAAACTGAACCAGTATTGTCCACAGGTAACATGCATACATTGCATACAAACATATGTATGTGTTTCACATCTATACCTACTAATATTATAAATCTGAAGAGTCTGCTTGTTTAAACTAGCTGATCTCAGGAACTGCTTAACCGATTTTGGAATGTTTTTGGTGCTAGATACTATTTTATCCGGGTGCGCAAAGTAGTTTCCACGGGACACTGGTAAAAAGTTGACTGAAGCCGACTGACGATTTAAAAAGTAAGACCTAGCTTCTGCAATCGATCCGCATCCCTTATAGTTACACTAATTATTCCAGAGATTTAGATAAAGTCTGCTATTCAAATACCTTCACCTCCAAGAAAAGCCATGATAAAACAATTTCTGAAAAATAATCCAGGAAGGTACCTCTGATGCTATTTCTGACTGGATCAGAGTGCTGATTCTGAGTTTTCTAAGTTTACGCGCTCGATACGTAATTATAACTTGACTGAAGTAAAGAGTCGAATGCTACATGACATGATTAGAATATAGCTCGTTCATTCATTTTTCCGGATAATGACGTTTACTATTTCGCAAGTGAGCGCGTTTATAATACAACCAAGTGCCGATAACAGCTTTCATTAAATAAACAGTTCTAAAATTAATGTTACGTCATTAAGTTGTATGATAATTTACGCATCGAGAAAGTTAACTTGCAAAACTCGCACTAGGCACTCAGGTCAGTTAAACATACGGCTGTGACGTCATCGTTGCCGTCGCACCAATACGTCCCTCGTGCTTGAAGAAAAAAAATGGCTGCCATTACGAATGATGTCATAATCGAGTTCGTAGTGTATTTTCTTGTTTTTTTTTTGGTTAATTTTAGTTATTAAATCGAAGTTTGTCTATTTTAATACTTGGGAGAAGGAAATGGCTGTCTCGGGTCGCGGTCAAAACCGAGGGCGGAAGCTTTCTTCAACTTGAAAACAATTTTATATACTTAGGTACTTAAGGTGGGTACTGACTGTGTAACATAACATGTTATACGACATTGCTATATAACATGTTTCAGATAATGTGGACACTGAATGTTATAAACATGTTATAATAACATGTTTTATAACTATTTATTGTCGACATTGTGCATAGCACTGAAGAAGATAAACGACAATGGTTATATAACATTGTTATATTGCAATGTTATTCTAATGTGTACAGTATTGTTATATGTTGCAATGTTGAATAACAAGGTTACATAATGTGGACGTGTTATAAAACACAGATTATATAACATGTTACGTAGTCTGTACTCACCTTTATAAAACTGACTTCCCAAAAGTAGGAGATTCTCAATTCGGATGTTTGTATTTTTGATGTACGTTTTGAGAAGTAAAATCTTATTCTATTTTTGAATTGACAAAGAAAAACAATATCCTGAAGGTAATCGTAAGGAAAATGAAGAAACGGAATAAAATTTACATTTGCTACATAATAAAGTAGAAAATTAACTACAAATTGATTTCGGTTTGTTTAATAAATTGTATTCTTTCTTATTTTCTTTACAGTCTATTTTTACGACAACAATATTAAAACAGATGGCGACTGTTTTGGGGTCTTTTACTTACTAAAGAGTGAGACTCTACTCACTTGTAGGTACCGGGTTACCCGGATAACTTGGTTGTGGAAGTCAGATAGGCAGTCGCTCCATGTAAAACAGTCGTAGGTACTCAGTTGCATCCTGTTAGAAGAAGTTCTAGAAATTTTTATTGTCACAGTTTGATAGAGCGAGTAGAACAAAAGAAACATTTGAGTCTGAAAATGTGCGTCACAGTGCAGCACACGGGTGGACCAATCTCGCCTCTGCAACTCTGCTGTCATGCAGCTTACAAAGCTGGCTTGCCGTGTACCGCGTAATACAGGGTGTGAAACTTCGTAATAGAGCCAGCAACTTTCAAAGGGATGTCAAACAAACATCGAGCACGGCTGGAAAAACACTGCAAGAGTGACATTTGACGAGGCTATGGCTGAAGCAAAAGTCGTGATTGCGATCGCTAGACCAAACGTTATTAATTAGAATATGCTTTCGCTTGAAAGATATTATTATCATTGGTTAATTTAAAGCATCATCCTCCGAGCCTTTTTCCCAACTATGTTGGGGTCGGCTTCCAGTCTAACCGGATTCAGCTGAGTACCAGTGCTTTACAAGAAGCGACTGCCTATCTGACCACCTCAACCCAGTTACCCGAGCAACCCGATACCCCTTGGTTAGACTGGTGTCAGACTTACTGGCTTCTGATTACCCGTAACGACTGCCAAGGATGTTCAATGACAGCCGGGACCTACAGTTTAACGTGCCATCCGAAACACAGTCATTGGTGTCTAAGATATACTTAGAAAGTACATACAAACTTAGAAAAGTTGCATTGGTACTTGCCTGACCTGGAATCGAACCCGCGCCCTCATACTCGAGAGGTTGGTTCTTTGCCCACTAGGCCACCACGACTTTAACAATTAATTAGTAGTTGGTTAATTTAAAGCAATTATGTTATCTCAAAATGCGAATAACATAAGCTTGGAATATAATTTCGTCCCGGTACGGGCAGTAGTTCTCACGGGACACGGGTGAAGCCACAAGAATTTGGCTAGTTAAAAAAAAGAGTCTCTTTGTCAGGTACATAAACAAAGTGCAGTTTAAAAAGAAAATGAGCAATTCCACCGAGTTTTCCATATATAAGTAATAGTGCATCATTTGTGACCGCGGATCGATAAAGCTTTGTATGTAAACCCGATGACATTGTCGTCACTTGCCATTTCACAGTGAGTTGTTTATTTGGAAGCTTTTAAGTTTTAACTGTTTTTTTTTTAACTGTTTTTTGTGTGAAAGGTGATTTTGTGGTTATGTGTAACTTATTATTACCTATGGTCTAGATTTTATATAAATACTAGCTTCCGCCAGCGGCTTCGCCCGCGTGGAGTGTTGATAGAAAGTAGCCTATGTGTTAATCCAGGTTATCACCTATCTACACACAAAATTTCAATCAAATCGGTCCAGCCGTTTTTGCGTGATTGAATAACAAACATACATCCATACATTCTCACAAACTTTCACATTTATAATATAAGTAGGATATTCTTCGTATTTCTTTACTAGCTGTTTCTCTGAGGTTTTCCCGCGCCCCTTGAAAACTTCTTCACACACCAGGATATAGACCGTATGTAAATCAAGGATAGGTAATATACAATCGGAATGATGAAATGATTTTTAATCTATCAATCAAAATTATATTATCTGACAGGTTATCTAGTCATTTTAGTTACCCTGATTTCAAGATATACATATACCTAATTTTCTTTTTCTTTGAAGATCCAAACCGTTTTTCATCGAAATTCGATTTATTTGTTTAATAAAATGTCAGAAGGTTGGATAAGCAGTTCCTTCATATAAAACACTGGTACTCAGCAACATCCTAAACATTGCAAAGGTGACCGATTCTTGAGTAGAGGCCTACCCACAAGACCCATGACTAGTCGACCACCTGAACGTCTGTAGAACTTGGGTGTTCAATAAACCTAATGAATGTACAGCATATCGATCGTAACCAGGTGACATTTACAATACTGGGTAACCAGGTCACAGGTGCACTCTGTAGGGCTGACACAAGTTTTGACAATTATAATTCAATTTTAGGACGAATTAGAAATAAAATATGGGGGAATAGTTGCAGAAGAGTACCAATGTTTTACATGGCGAAACTGCCTATATAACCTCCATAACCCAGTTAAATAGACACCTGATAACCCTTGGCAGGACTGGATGTCCTACAAATTGTAATGGCAGTCGTTACAAGAGACTCATCAATTCAACGCGCCTTCCGAAGCACGGAGGGACTTGTCATGACAAAACTACCGCCCATCCACGGACCTAAACCGCCAAGATAGACCTGTTACTTAGCCACGAGTCATGAATCTATACTAATATTATAAAGCTAAAGAGTTTGTTTGTTTGTTTGTTTGAACGCGCTAATCTCAGGAACTACTGGTCCGATTTGAAAAATTCTTTCAGTGTTAGATAGCCCATTTATCGAGGAAGGCTATAGGCTACTTTTTATCCGGGTCCGTGCCGAGGTTCCCACGGGATGCGGGTGAAACCGCTGGCAGAAGCTAGTCTATACTAATATTATAAAGCTGAAGAGTTTGTTTGTTAGTTTGTTTGAACGCGCTAATCTCAGGAATTACTGGTCCGATTTGAAAATTTCTTTCAGTGTTAGATAGCCCATTTATCGAGGAAGGCTATAGGCTACTTTTTATCCGGGTTCGTGCAGAGGTTCCCACGGGATGCGGGTGAAACCGCTGGCAGAAGCTAGTTCTTACATAAAACATTATTCACCGCCCATAACCTAACGAATCCTTTTTTTTCATAGGAACCAGTATCAAATGCTGTTTTTAAAGCTTTTATTTAACTTGCAAAACGTATGTTTGTAATGGCAACCCTATAAACAGTGTCCGTTACCTGTCAGTATTGATGTGACCTGTGGTAATGCTTCGATACAGTGTCGTCATTGCATTATTTATTATCAACACAACACTACAGATACATCATAAATCATGAGCTTTATTCATTAATTAATTTGTTCATTATGAATTTTAATACTTTATACACTCGAGAGCTGGTGACATTCTTTTAATGGTGATTCAATATTGATGGAATATTTGGAGGTTATAATGATTTTATATGAATACGTTATGTTTTTCTGTATTATTAACTAATATTATGAAGAAGAAATAGAGTTTTTATGTTTGTTTGCTTGAACCCGCTACTCCGAGGAACTGATCTTAGTAGAAGGGTCCCGTTTTACCCTTTGAGTACGAAACCCCTTATAACAATGCCGAAGATGAAGTATTCCTTTTAGATACTTTCGCAAAATTATAAGAGACAGACTATCATCTGTGTAGCCTTTTCCCAACTATGTTGGGGTCGGCTTCCAGTCTAACCGGATGCAACTGGGTACCAGTGTTTTACAAGGACCGACTTTGTTTGTTTGTTTGTTTGAACGCGCTAATCTCAGGAACTACTGGTCCGATTTGAAAATTTCTTTCAGTGTTCGATAGCCAATTTATCGAGGAAGGCTATAGGCTACTTTTAATCCCGGTAGGGGAAGTAGTTCCCACGGGATGCGGGTGAAACCGCTGGCAGAAGCTAGTCTCGTATAAATTCGTAAAATTGTACCTCCAACATACGGACCAACTGTCGCATTAACGTTATAAATAAAGATTTTCTCTCATATATTTAGCAGTCAGTTGATATAGTACATGTATGCAGTGCTTGTGGGTATAACCAGGACTTATCTAAGCAATCTCACTTAATACGAGACCCGGGGATATGAAATTCCTTGTGGTATGGTTTGAGGCATGAGCTGTGGCGACCAAATAATCTATACTAATATTATAAAGCTGAAGAGTTTGTTTGTTTGTTTGTTTGAACGCGCTAATCTCAGGAACTACTGGTCCGATTTGAAAATTTCTTTCAGTGTTAGATAGCCCATTTATCGAGGAAGGCTATAGGCTACTTTTTATCCGGGTCCGTGCCGAGGTTCCCACGGGATGCGGGTGAAACCGCTGGCAGAAGCTAGTGTATAAATAATCTTCTTTTTTTGATACTTTTTCGCTAAAGATTGAGTTTCCAGTCATATTCGTAACGGTCTCTATCAAATCGATTGGCAGTGGATTTCAATAATGATGAATCGCTTATATGGAATAGAACTATACTGGTACGAGGTTCATTTCAAAATTCTATCTTAAGTAAGCAATTCCATAGATGTTATTGAAATCTATACTAATATTATAAAGCTGAAGAGTTTGTTTGTTTGTTTGTTTGTTTGAACGCGCTAATCTCAGGAACTACTGGTCCGATTTGAAAATTTCTTTCAGTGTTAGATAGCCCATTTATCGAGGAATGCTATAGGCTACTTTTTATCCCGGTACGGGAAGTAGTTCCCATGGGATGCGGGTGAAACCGCTGGCAGAAGCTAGTCCCTCATATAATCTACATATGTGGTGTGGCTAGCGAAAGAAATAGTAAGTAGGTACTTAATAACCTCTATCTAGACATGGAGTTCTAGAGAAATTTACCTACACTTTTTTAATCTTTAGTAATTAATAATAAAGGACAATGCTATTCTTTGTATGGAAGTTGGGCTCAAGAGTTGTCCACGGTAACTGCATAGTGTATTATGTTCCATAGGCTTATAATAGGTCCCAGACCGAAATATTTCGAAATCTATCCCAGGAGTCCTGAGAAAAACTGGATTGACTCTTATTCAATATTACGAAAAATATGCTTACGAACTCTTAACTATTCCACTTTTATTATCTTAATTGAAATGCATTAGGTATAATATTAATCAACAAATACGAGGTATTGAACGAGAATTTTTTTTACCGACTTCAAAAATGGAGGAGTTTCTCAGTTACTTTGTATTCTTTTTACGTTTGTACGTGCATAGCTCCGTCGTTTACCAACCGATTTAAACAATCATTTTATTGTTTGAAAGGATCTACTTTCCAAATGGTTCCTTTGTTATTCGGTCCAGGGTCTGGTGATAGAAACCTTAAAACAATAGGGAACTCTCGGAAATTGTAAGCACATATCGAATAAAAACTTGTCATTCGGGTATATGTCTCCGACACCACAAAACAGTGGAGGTTAAAACCTGACCTGACGATGGAGACGACAGTGAGACGAGGGAACTCCTCAACGGTATCTATTTACTACCTCGTGTTCGAGCTTATTTTATTCGTCTTGATAAGATTTTTCCATTGCCATTACGGATATTAATTGCATGACGCTACACGAACTTAGGACTGATTGTGGTAGATAGAGACTGAAAAGCAAGAGTAACAACAATTTCCTTTAAACGTCTATTCCTGTTTTTTTTTATCCTATTAACAGTGAAACCACTAACTATCTGAATGTTATTTCAAGAAAAGAGGTTGTTAGGATTGTGGCTGCTTATAATGGCTAGCTAACAATGGCTGGCTAACATTAGAACCGGTTTTTCTCGGGACCTCTGCGACCGATTTCCAAAATATTTGGATTCCGTCTTAAGAGTGAAGTAAAGAACCTATTTTAACCATTCCCACTACTGGGCAAATGGCTTGGGCTTTATAAAGTGACTGTTCAAGTTTGAATATTAGAACCGGTTTTTCTCGGGACCTCTGCGACCGATTTCCAAAATATTTGTATTTCGTGATAACAGTGAAGTAAAGAACCTATTCTAACCATTCCCACTACTGGGCAAATGGCTTGGGCTTTATAAAGTGATTGTTCAAGATTAACATTAGAACCGGTTTTTCTCGGGACATCTGCGACCGATTTCCAAAATATTTGGATTTCGTGATAACAGTGAAGTAAAGAACCTATTCTAACCATTCCCACTACTCGGCAAATGGCTTGGGCTTTATAAAGTGACTGTTCAAGATTAACATTAGAACCGGTTTTTCTCGGGACCTCTGCGACCGATTTCCAAAATATTTGGATTTCGTGATAACAGTGAAGTTAAGAACCTATTCTAACCATTCCCACTACTGGGCAAATGGCTTGGGCTTTATAAAGTGACTGTTCAAGTTTAACATTAGAACCAGTTTTTCTCGGGACCTCTGGGACCGATTTCCAAAATATTTGGATTTCGTGTTAACAGTGCAGTAAAGAACTTATTTCGACCACTTTCACTACTGGGCAAATGGCTCAGCCTTTGTTAAGTGACTATCTATGGAGAACATTTGAACCGGTTTTTTTCGGGACCTCTGGGACCGATTTCAAAAATATTTGGATTTCGTGTTCAGAGTGCACTATGGAACCAGCTGGAACTACTCCCACTGCTGGACAAACTTTGAGCCCAGACCCTGGCATTGTCCTTTATTTATTGTTCATAAACGTTTTTGTATTTGAATAACGAAAGGAAAATCGAAAGGAGTGCAGGTGCATACATCGATATATACGTATACCTATATGTCAATGGGTGCATAGAATAAATAGGTACATTATCTATACTAATATTATAAAGCTAAAGAGTTTGTTTGTTTGTTTGAACGCGCTAATCTCAGGAACTACTGGTCCGATTTAAAAATTTCTTTCAGTGTTAGATAGCCCATTTATCGAGGAAGGCTATAGGCTACTTTTTATCCCGGTACGGGAAGTAGTTCCCACGGGATGCGGGTGAAACCGCTGGCAGAAGCTAGTTGTTCATAAACGTTTTTGTATTTGAATAACGAAAGGAAAATCGAAAGGAGTGCAGATGCATAGAATAAATAGGTACATTATTATCAATAAAAACACAATTAAAAAAAAGAATGCCTCAATTTTCTTTGACTTGGGCCCAACCCCCATCCAAATGACATTAAGTTCGGCTCGCACCGTGTGTCATAGAGCCCATGGTTTTTGTACGCCATCCATTCCATTTGACATCACAGTTGAATAGCTACGTCACTGAATACTAAACGATTATGTTATGTAAGCATGGCTAAGAGTTTGGGGGTTTGATGGTCTTGTTAAGACGTCTATAAACTTAGTGTAGGGGATCCGGAACTAATTTCCGAATCCCTCTATTACTTACCTTAAATTGGTTTCTTTGTTGTGGTTTTTACCGACAAAAAGTTTGGTAAACAAGAAGTAGGTATACATAGCAGCATACGGCATTTTTTACCTACCAGTGGTATCCCGCTTTCCGATCCATTATTTTGATAAGTGCCTCCAGAAACAATGGAAAGTTTGTTCTGCCCACTGATATCTTCATGCAAAAGTAGAATAGAATAGAATAGGTCTTTATTTGCTTAAAATGTAGGTACCTACATTCTGTACGTACAAAATAGGATGGTAAATAACATAATGGGAACCGAGTACATTCTGCCTTGTTGGCATGCAAATGCAATAATTATTATACAAAATTGTTTAAGGCAAATAGGTTATTGAATTGTATCATCTAGGAAATCTTGAACAGAATAATAGCATTTATCTACAAGAAACTTTGTGAAACATTTTTTAAATTTCATCAATGGCAGGTTTTTCATTTGATGAGGAATTTTATTAAAGATAACAGGAGGCATACAGATAACACTTTTTTATAACAAGCTAGTTTTGAATATGCTTGTGGATAGAAACCACAATAATGTTTAATCCTATTCAAAACAGGAGTTTGACCTGTATGCATGTTTGTGCCCAATTATCTCTCGCTTGGCTGAACCGATTTTGATGCGGTATTTGCCACACCTAGGAGAAGGTTTTAGGTATCACGGTATATTTATTTTGTGAAAAGTTTTTTCATATGTTTTTCTCTTTCACGCGTAGAAAAAGCATGACACTATAACAGATCAAAGCGAGTTTCAAAAAATATACAACGTTTCTACTCCAGTTTAATCCACTACAAGCTTCACATCTTCAGAAGCTTATAAACTGAAAAACAAGTCCATTTGCCTGTCAATCAAAGATCGCATAACTCTTAAAAACCGATTGAACAATGATTGATATGTTTTGACTTCATATTTGACGTAGATAGCACTGTAAGAGAATCAAGGTGAGATTTGAGGAGCTGCGGGAATGTAAGGAAGAGTTATCGTGGCAATGTAATGCCATTCAGGATAGAGGAGAATGCTAGGACCTGGGTCTAGTGGCTCTGGTACATGGAAGGCAAATGATGGAGCACGGATTCGCTCTATACTTACAATACTGTCTGTTTTCCATAGATTCACTTGCGTCGGTCATTTCTCGGGCTCTAGATATATCTGTATATCAACTAACTTTCATTCAATTGATTCAGTAGCTATGAAAGACAGGTAGACGCTTTCGCATTTATAATATTACTTTTTTAACATTGGATAAATAAATAAATTGACAGTTATTGGATAAAAAAAGTACTTCAATAAATAATGTAGGTAATAAAGACAGTATTAAAATAATGATATGAAAATTCTGACTCATCACCGTCTGCTGATCTCAGACCCAAGAGACTGAAAACATTATGATATTAAAATTACTTTCGCCAAAATGTTATACTTGGAATAAAGGCCAAGGCAACTTAATATAACCAAGTGAAAATACATAAAATACTGTCATCATTTGTGCCTATCTTTTTCCCAATTATATCGTGGTCGGCTTTCAATATCACTAACCAATTGCAGCTGAGTACCGGTTTGCCGTACAGAACGACTGTCTATCTGACGTCGCAACACGACACACGTGGTAGAACTGGATTTCAGATTTTCTGACTTCTGACTGCTACTAACACTAACGACTGCCAAGGATGTTTAATGACAGACGGGACCTACAAACTTGCCGTCCGAAACACAGTAATTGATGTCCAAGATATACTTAGAAAATACAAACTTATAAAAGTTGTATTGATACTTGCCTGACCTGGAATTGAACCCACGCACTTATACTTCAGAGGTTGGTTCTTTACCCACTAGGCCAGCACGACTCCTCATTTGAGAAAGTAAGAGACTGGAAGCCCACCCCAACATAACTGGGAAAAAGGCTCGGAGAATGATTTGAGAAAGTAAAAATAAGTAATGAAGCAGATAACAGCTAATGGTAAGGGATAAGAGTCCTTTCAAAAGACCCAAACAACTTAACTGCAAACTTGAATAGCTTTTGAACAAAAAGACGGCTGTATAACTGAGCCAAATTGAAGAACTCTTCAACACCATATAATTGCTTTTCATTATTAACGTTCTCAAGTTATTCGGAAGTTGGTTAAACTTGAACATTTTGTATTGGGATAATTTTGCCGTTTATCATTTTGTCTTCTTGAGGACTGCTGGTCAATTTTGGTCTTGTGGTTGCAAGGGCGACGGGTGTACACGAGATCTTGGATTCAATTCCAAGTCCACCGAAAAACTACTGAATGGTTTTCAGTAGACACGCTTTTCATCCGTGTCGTCGTCGTGGTGGCCTAGTGGGTAAAGAACCAACCTCTCGAGTATGGGGGTGTGGGTTCGATTCCAGGTCAGGCAAGTACCAATGCAAGTTTTCTAAGTTTGTATGTACTTTCTAGGTAAATTTTAGACACCAATGGCTGATAAAAAGGTGAAGGAAAACATCTTGAGGAAACCTGGACTATAAAGTCTAAAATCACCAACCCGCATTGAGCAAGCGTGGTGATTAACGCTTAATCCTTCCCCGTGTGAGAGGAGGCCTGTGCCCAGCAGTGGGACAATAAAAAGGCTGTAACAGTAACAGTAACGCTTTTCATCCGTAAATTGTCATTAGTGTAGTCATTTGATATCTTTCAGATAAGTACCTATTTAGTGTACCTTGTACCTTTGCGAAAAAAGTGCAAGTTGCCCGTAGCCGGATAAAATATACATTGTGTTACCCAGAGATAGTGTAGCTTTCCAACTGTGAAAGAATTATTATTCAAATCAGCAATGTGATTCTATAAGACTTCACTCTAAACTTCGCATCTGAATCCGCCGTGAGTTACTACACTAGCGCTACTCTTGCGAGCGTGTTTGCGAGTTGAACTAAATTAAACTCGAGATTTTGACAGATAAAGTATGAGATGACTTTTAGAACGTTTTGAACCGAATGCGAAGTGAGAGTGAATAGCGAAGTGAAATGCGAGTTGTTGTCTGAATTTTATAGAATCGACGTACAGTTCTGTAGTTTCGTATGAGTTATATAAACAAATAAACAAATGTTAAGTCTTCTTTTTTATAGTAACTGTAGATAAGAAAGTATTGCAAAACCAGAACAACTCACTATCACTAGCCACATCATCTTTCTCTCTACTCCCCTAGCTTTTTAAAAATCAATATCGATATCCCACAGACTATCCCCGATATTTTACAAACCTGCCGACATGGATAGCTGCCCCTAATCGCTTGGTAAAGTGATTATCAATATTAGATCATGGCCACAGGATCTTCACGGCTGTATGATTCGGTTAAGCTATTCCGTGCCACTTAGGAATATTGAAGGTGTATGTTTTAGACTGTGGTCGTGGTGTTTTAAGGCAATTTGTTCGGGTGAGGTTGGTTTTTTGACATTTGTTTTTGGTGTATTTTTTAAGTTCAAAAATGTGTTCTATGGTGTTCAATATAAGTAAAGATCATTTAGCCTTTAACCTTTTTTCCAATCTATATCTTTAGATCAGCTTCCAGTCTAAACAGATGCAGCTGAGTTTACCTCTACTTGGGGCCACTGCCATCTGATCTCCTACGATCGAAGTACGATCCTCCTTAGTAAGATTGGCTTGGCTGTCAGACTTTCTAGCTAGTGACTGCCCGTAACGACTGTCACATCACGAAGTTCGCATGATAGTCAATTGGCGGGTCCCCCCCGATGTATAATAAATACACTAGCTTCTGCCAGCGGTTTCACCCGCATCCCGTGGGAACTACTTCCCGTACCGGGATAAAAAGTAGCCTATAGCCTTCCTCGATAAATGGGCTATCTAACACTGAAATAAATTTTCAAATCGGACCAGTAGTTCCTGAGATTAGCGCGTTCAAACAAACAAACAAACTCTTCAGCTTTATAATATTAGTATAGATAGAAACTCCTTTGCCTAACTCCCCATGCACTACCATTATAAACTAATCTATCAAAATACTAGTAAAACAAGGTAACCAACAGACAGCGACACAGGGTGTTCAATAACGCCGACACGGATTAATGCGCCCACGGGAGCTATCCGACACCAAACCGGATATTATCGGATATAACTAGTTACGAATGGATATAGCCGGTTCGTTCGCGCCTTTGTTGGCGGTATTGATAGGAAAATGTGAAGGTGGGTTTTTGAAAAGAGCTTTTTTCTGGTTTACACGAAAATGTATAAATAGAAAAAAATGCTTGATAAACGGATGCTTGTTATTCTCACTCAAAAACTACTGATCCAAATTTGATAAAACTTGACAGACAAGTGACTTATATATTCCTCAAAATATATGCCTAATAGACTACCTTTTTATCCAGGTGCGACGAGGAGTAACTCATATTAGGTGTCAAGTATGTTAAAACGTTAGTACTTAACAGGCATCTTACAAATACTTGAAATACAAGCTATTGATTTGCATCCGTGCCATAGTCAAGGACGTAATTATACTAATGATTCTCAACCCAAATCAACAAAAAAATTGGTACGAAAATTTTTGATTTTAAATTTTTTTTCGGAAATCCGTCAATGGCACCTACCCGTATTTAAACTTGGCGCGTGTGTTACTGGCCTCAAAATCGTGCTGCGCTCTCACACTAACGTAAACACAATGCATACGCAACGATCACTCATAAATTTCATTCATAAAATTGGGTTATTTCTGAAATACTATAAGATTACAATGACAAAAAAAGCAACGCAGATTAACTATTTCCCGTTTACTGTAATTGCAATCGATTATTTACGTATTTTATGTCAACCTCCTTAAATATGGCACAGATGCAAATCAACACCTTGTATAAGCCCTCCAAACCAGACGATCCACAACTTAATACAAGCTCGTAAAGGGCCACCAAACGATGGGTTATCAACCCATAACGATAACCCTTGACGCTCGCTTGAGACTCAAGTCTTATAACGCCCTTATAAGATGTTTTGATATCCTCTTAATATTATAAACGAGCTTTTACCAGCGGTTTTACTCGTGTCCCTTGGGACATACTTCGCGCACATGGATAAATAGTAGCCCATATTTTATTCTGATACTAGCTTCTGCCAGCGGTTTCACCTGCATCCCGTGGGAACTGATAAAAGGGAAAAGTAGCCTATAGCCTTCCTCGATAAATGGGCTATCTAACACTGAAAGAAATTTTCAAATCGGACCAGTAGTTCCTGAGATTAGCGCGTTCAAACAAACAAACAAATTCTTCAGCTTTATAATATTAGTATAGATAGAGGTAGTATAAGTCAAGTTTTATCAAAACAATTATACTTACCCCCGCACTCAGAGACATTTAACTTTGACAATCCGTCACTAAGGAGTCACTAAAGTAATCATTAACAGCCAGTTTCTTCATCAAAAGTAAAAGCCAAAGTAATGTCTTAAAGTACAAGTAACGGTCAAATTCGTTTTATCTATTAGTTTTGCTGTTACTTTAGCCTTGAAAAAACGAATTTGACCGTTACTTGTACTTCAAGACATTACTTTGGCTTTTACTTTTGATGAAGAAACTAGCTGTTAGTAAGATGCTATCAGAATAACAATAAACTACTTTTTCTAGAAACAACATGAAATAGATAGTTTACATAACTAATAAGGATTCAGGGTGATGTATCGGATATAAACGATATACAGGGTGTGTGAGACATGACATTGTTTATCTTGATTGTTATCCTAAGTTATACGGATGGGTTGTGAAAACCCTTTATGGGGGTTGATGGTTTATGTTTTGGAGAGGTTGGGTGGTAAATAATTTTTATTTCGGTGAAATATTAACAGGTGTTTGTATCTTACTATACCTACTTACTATTTTTAAAAAGCTTCTACGCGGTTTCACCATCATGCCGAGGAAACTAAATTCCGCACATGGATAAACAATATATTTTTATCCGTGACGTTCCCGGATCAGAATAGGACGTCCCCATATCTCTCCCGTGGTGTCGTAAGAGGCGACTAAGGGAACCTTAACGCCATTGCATAACATCTGCACGGCCACCTGCACGGTGACGGGTAAATCACCACAACAGCATTCCCAAAGAGGGTTGGTGTCAGGCAGGCGGCCGACCATAAAACTTAAGGCGAAACTTCTGCAGCATGAAGATGGAAGGAGAAAACATGCTGCGCCGACCCCAAATAAAATTGGGATAAGGGCAGGAGGATGATGATGGATAAAAATATATTTATTTTGTTTACCTATGTTATATGAGCTATATTACTGCCAAGATTTCATCTAAATCCATTCAGCAGTTTTAGCGCGAAAGAGTAACAATTATACATTTATGAATCCTTCACACTTTAGTTTAGTTCTATACTGGGATTGCTGAAATATTCATATAAAAAATCGTAAATATCAAAAATTGATGTCCACAGCTTAAAGAAAAAACCCATAAAAAACACATTACATTTAACCTACGTGTAAGATAAGGTACGTAATTTCACCACCCCTTGTAAAGACAGGCTTGCTATCAAACTCGCTGACACGCATGTTTTTATCTTGAACCATCATCTGCCAGCCTTTTCCCAACTATATTGGGGTCGGCTTCCAGTCTCACCGGATGCAGCTGTGTACCAGTGTTGTACACGAAGCGACTGCCTATCTGACCTCCTCTGGCAACGAGATACTCATTGGTTAGTAAGATTGCCCTTAACGACATCCGAAGATGATCAAAAGACAGTTACTGACTGTCTTTTCACCCACCAATTGTGAAAAGAACTTTTCATGACATGGCGAATGATGGTCCACGGACTGACCGCGCCAAGCGTTGCTTTTACTCCAAAAATTGATGTACACAGCCTAAAGAAAAAACCCATATTACATTTAACCTACGTGTAAGATAAGGTACGTAATTTCGCCACGCCTTGTAAAGACAGGCTGGCTATCAAACTCGCTGACACGCATGTTTTTATCTCAAGCCATAAATTCTAAAATGGCCGCCAAATATTAGAACGGTTTTTTACGATAATGTCGCTTAAGTGATGGATATGTATTTTATTATATTTTGTTCTTGCTAAACGCAAGCTTTTTAGGTACAGTTTTTTTTGTTGGAGAGCTCGGGAAATTCACAACCTCAACGTATAGTTACAGTCATGGCTTCATTGTTACATATTAAGGTCAAAATCATTCTTTGATAGTCGGCTAATCAGGTAGATTTGCACTCTTTCACATTAATATGTATTTCTAAAAGACCCTTAAAAACGATTTTCCTCTATGATATTTTTTGGATAAAAAAAGAAATATTCGAGTGATTTACAATGTTTATTAAAAAAATAATCAAATGTCATAAAATAAATTGTGTAAGATAAGGCATGTTCACCTAAGTTATATTTTTTTGTGTGCGTAATTAATGTAAAAGAGATATTTTTTCTGATACAAAAATGTTTTCCAGCTGTAGCCTCCCCACTCAGAGACATTTAATGATTACAAGCCATTCCTTAGTGAAGGATTTGTATGACATTCCGTTACTAAGGAGTGACTTAAGTAATCATTAAATGTCTCTGAGTGGGGAGGTAAGACAATCACAATTAGTTAATTTAGAAGATGATGAAAAAGCAAATGGTGATTTTTGTTGAATGAATGTTGAATCAAAAACAAAAAAGTGATGGACTATTTATAATGGCAACAGGCTACGAACCATTCTCCTGGCTACGTCATCGCTGACGTCACCGCTACGCCGTAGCACTCGTAGCCGATAACCTTTCAGCATGGTTACGCGATTCATTTGCGTTCGTAGTGAATTGTGACGTCACTGTTTGATTTTGCATAGACTAGTTTTAGCCCGCGGTTGCTCGTGTCCCGTGGGAACTGCTTTCTCGTAACTGGATAAAATAAAGCCACTGTCATTGGCCAGCTAGCGTCCACAAGTTTGTAGGCCTTGTCACATTGACGTTTATGTCGTATATTTGTGAAAAATTATCGAAATTATAAATTAACAAATATTTTCGACTAATAAATTGTTGTGATACCACGATTTGGGTGTAAAAAAGTCTTTGAAATCATTTTGGTCATTCAAATCAAATGAGGTAAGTCCAAAAGTGTGCTTAATTTTGATTGTGTCAGGTTTTGTTTACTTCATTTATAGTTGTAGTTTTACAGTAAAACAATAAGAAAAAGCTACTGTAATGGTTTCATTATATAAAAGTAAATATATTTAAATGTTCCTATATCGCCAGTAATAAATTAAATATCGTTTTCAGATCGAAATTAGTATTGTTTTGAAGACCGGGTTTGTGAGTCTAACTCACAATATCAAATTCCAACCTCAAACCGTATATAAAGGAAAGTTGTTGCTATTGGCTGGACATGTCCGAAATGTAGAAGAGTTAAGAACGAAACAGGATATTTGAAATGTATTATGGAGAATCGCTTTGCCATTGTCAGATACATCTGATGACAGAGCTTACATTATTTCTACTTTTGACCACCATGAGCGCTGCGATAGATTATGTTACCCCCACATAGTACTTCGCACCCAGCGAATAGGTTTTATGACATAATTATTCAAGTCGGTTCCGTAGTTTCGGAGCCTGTAACAAACAAACAAATGATTGTTGCCTCTTCATTATTATTAGTAAGTAGAGACCTTTTTTTTTAACAACGTCAAAAATCATCAAATGACCCCTCCCGCTGTGGATTAGCAGCGGTGAGGGAGTGTCAGACTCTTACTGACTAAAAACCTTCGTGTTCCGTCATAGGACTTTTATGTACCAGGGCCGCGGTAACTCTTTCGAACAATCCCGCAGCCCCGGCAGACCTTGGCTCTGTTGGGCCCCGCTGGGGTTGCTGACATCTCTTTGAGGAGCGCGTGGAACAACGCGCGCCGCCGACACGGGCTACTGTAACATCTTGTAATTCCATTCCATGTTTCTGGCAATTTTTTATTTATTCTTATTCCAATTCAGCGTAATTCCAGCTGTACTGTGAACGAAATTTTATAAAAATTGGCCCTGCAGTCAATAAAATCAAAAACCCGTAATTTATGCATATTTTGCAATTCTGTTAGTGAACATATAATCTTATGTCTAATTAATTATTCGTATTCACCTACAAAACTTCTAAGAACTACCAATAAAACGTAAGCAAGCAAATCCTATTGGTTTCTGATTGTCTCCGTAACCTGACAAGGCAGACTATTTCTTATGCCTTCGCCTACATTTAGAATAGAAACTTAATTAAAAACCATTCATTGTTGTTTGTGGGCGGTGCTGCGTTTAGATTGAAGGTTTGTTTAGACTGTGGGTGATAGTGGGTGCTAGTAAGTAGTGGTGGTGTAGTGGTTAACTTGCCTCTCAAGTACGAGTGTGTGGGTTTGATTCCAGATGTGGCAATTTTCCCTATTTTTACCCGATTGCCAAGAAGGGTATTGTATTTCATGTAATGTTCGTTATTACCTCTATACCTGATAGATATGCTATTCCTGAGTCTCGTGGGAATTTCTTCCAGTAGCGGGATAAAATTGAAAAGTCGTGGTGGCCTAGTGGGCAAAGAACCAACCTCTCAAGTATGAGGGCGCGGGTTCGATTCCAGGTCAGGCAAGTACCAATGCAAATTTTCTAAGTTTGTATGTACTTTCTAAGTATATCTTAGGCACCAATGACTGTGTTTCGGATGGCACGTTAAACTGTAGGTCCCGGTTGTCATTGAACATCCTTGGCAGTCGTTTCGGGTAGTCAGAAGCCAGTAAGTCTGACATCATTTTAAACAAGGGGTATCGGGTTGCCCGGGTAACTGGGTTGAGGAGGTCAGATAGGCAGTCGCTTCTTGTAAATCACTGGTACTCAGCTGAATCCGGTTAGACTGGAAGCCGACCCCAACATAGTTGGGAAAAAGGCTCGGAGGATGATGAGCGGGATAAAATATAGCCTATGTTATTCGGGAATAGCTTAGCTCTCCAATAGTCAACGAATTTTTGTAGACTTTGGGTACATATAAACGAACAAACAAATAAAAAAATATACATTAAATATATTATTATCTAGTATTACTTCTCTCCTTTCACTGTCTATTAAAATATACTCTAAGAATACGAGTCTACATATCCAGTTACAGACATTGGTAATAAAATCGCGACAAGGACATATTCAGTAATGTGAACGATATCCATGTAACTGGATATAACCAGTTTGAACTGGTTACTGTACTTGTCTATTCGACTGTACCACTTGCTTGATCGATTGTACCTTCAAGGTATGATTTCAACGGTGGCATTGTGACGCACACATATTATGTTTCTTCTGGTCTACTCGCTCTAGAAAACTATAACAAATCGCGTGCGAATATTTCACAAATAGTCTAGTAGAAAGCCTGAGGAAGGAGATAGAGTACTACTTACCCGATTGCGGGAAGTGGTTCTTCAAGGACGGTGGTGACATCTGTATACGTGTCTGTATCTGTATACTCTACCACTACTACTAAATCACTCCACTCGACCACTCGACTCGACCGCTGTACTCGACCACCACACTCGACCGCTGTCCTCGACCGCTCGACTCGACCGCTGTACTAGCCCACTGTACTCGACCACTGGCACACAATTTACCATTTGCCAAGCGTAAAAGCGACAACAACAAACACTGCTATAAAGTCTTGACAAGGATAAACTGGGCAGGGTGAACGATAGCCGTAACCGGATATTACCGGTTATAACCGGGTAGTTGTGACGTCAGAGGTAGGTGAAGCTTTACCGAAGTGAGGTTTTAACTTAATATATCTTATAATATATACGTTTTGTAGTCGTGGTGGCCTAGTGGGTAAAGAACCAACCTCTCGAGTATGAGGGTGTGGGTTCGATTCCAGTTCAGGCAAGTACCAATGCAACTTATCTAAGTTTATATGTACTTTCTAAGTACATATATCTTAGACACCAGTGACTGTAGGTCCCGGCTGTCATGGAACATCCTTGGCATTCGTTACGGTTAGTCAGAAGCCAGTAAGTCTGACACCAGTCTAACCAAGAGGTCTTGTGTTGCCCGGGTAACTGGGTTGAGGAGGTCAGATAGGCAGTCGCTCCTTTTAAAGCACTGGTACTCAGCTACATCCGGTTAAACTGGAAGTCGGTTCGGTTGTGGAAAAAGGTTCGGAGGATGATGACATACAGATATTCACCCTGAAAATTTGCTTCTTTTGAAGTCGGTTAAAAATGCTGATGAAAACAACAAACAAAAGAACTGCATCGCCTATAGATATTCAGGTAGATAAACATCATACACTGTTGAATGAAAATTGCCAGCATTTGATAGCATTTCATTGGGCTATTTATCTTCCATTTGGTATTCACGCGAAATATTGTGTGAACACATTTCGGTGGCAATAAAAAAAGGTAGTTTTGATTCCATTTCGTAGTAATCCCATTTATATTGTTGAGTAAATTATTGCTGTTATTATTGTTTTTATTTTTTGATTATTCTTTTTAGGGTTCCGTACCCAAAGGGTAAAACGGGACCCTATTGTTTTCGCTCCTCTGTCCGTCCGTCCGTCTGTCACCAGGCTGTATCTCATGGCTTTTACTTTTACTGTTACTTAAAAAAAAACCGTGATAGAGAGCTGAAATTATTACAGATGATGTATTTTTGCTACCGCTATAAATACAAATAGAATAAAAAAAATATTTTGGGGGGCTCCCATACAACAAAAGTGATTTTTTGTCCGTTTTATAAATAATGGTAAGGAACCCTTCGTGCGAAAAAGTCGTGTTGGCCTAGTAAGTAAAGAACCAACCTCTCGAGTATGAGGGTGTGGGTTCGATTCCATGTCAGGCAAGTACCAATGCAACTTTTCTAAGTTTTTACGTACTTTCTAAAGTTTATTTTAGACACCAATGGCTGATAAAAAGGTGAAGAAAAACATCTTGAGGAAACCTGGACTATAAAGTCTGAAATCACCAACCCGCATTGAGCAAGCGTGGTGATTAATGCTCAATCATTTTCCGTGTGAGAGGAGGTCGCAGCCCAGCAGTGGGATGATAAATAAGGCTGTAACAATAATAGTAACCCTTCGTGCGCGAATCTGACTCGTACTTGGCCGGTTTTTGTTTATATATTTTTTTAATACATAAAAAAGCTTTTAATACATTAAAATAATGCCTTTATTGAGCACTGGTTTAGTTCAGTTGTCGTTATAGTCAATCATCATCTCCCGAGCCTTTTCCCAACTATGTTGGGGTCGGCTTCCAGTCTAACCGGATGTAGCTGAGTACCAGTGCTTTACAAGGAGCGACTGCCTATCTGACTTGCCTATCCGTCGTCTATCAATAAGGTATTTTATTTTAAACAAGCGTTTGTCGCAATCTCACCCACATCCGGAGGAACCTACTTTGTGCACCCGGATAAACATTAGCCAATGTCCTTTCTCAGACTTTCTGTGTACCAAATTATAATCGAGTCAGTAGCTTTGGCGTGTAAGCCAGACAGAGATACTTTCCCATTTGTTAATTTGTTCACAAAAAAGCAGCCCGGAACCTGGAAGTTGGTGTTTGATACACCCGTGCATCGGAGAGCACGTAAATTTCGGTCCTGCGCCGGATTGTCGTCCCATCGCGCTATGAGAGTGAAGGAATAGGGAGTGCACCTGTGTCCAAGCAAATGCTTGTGCACTATAATATGTCCGGCGCAGTTAGCTAATATCCTTACATGAGAACAGCCGCCGTAGCCGATAATTGCTAGGACGACATTAATTTGTTGTATTAGTAAGGAAGAGGTTTATGCTAAACCAAGTATTTCCCGGCTGTTAAGCATTTCATTCCCATCAAATTATTTTAATGTAATGATACACAAAGCATTCTTTCATTGTCATCTCATAAAGAATTTTACAGGTGTGTATCCAACGAGCATTCACTCGGTTCATATAAACAATTTACATTCAAAGTGTTCAAAACCAACTTAAAATAAAACAAAAACAAAAACAAATGCAAAACCGTCCAAAAATATCCCACCAAAAATGTTCACGAGCCTTTTCACATACATTTGATATACAGAATACGGACCATTGAGAACAAAATGACTAGCGGAGGTGCCATAATGGAAAATCTCCTAAGAAAGTAGCGCCTCAATATGCGGGTGTTATGGGGACGAGGAACGTTACTGTTTTCGCCCTTGTCCGCCTTCTTTGGCCCAACCATTTTTTGTAATACCAAAAATCGTTGACAGATGCCTCAAAGAACCTAAACACCTCGTTGTTTCACTCATAACTGATCGTTGTGGTCATGATGAATTTGACCTAGAAGAAGGAGCCTGACCTACCTGCGTTACGGCATCTCCGCTCATCTTTCCTTACTCCGTGGTACAGACTGACCCGTTTTTTTTGCAACACAAAAATACCCGGACAGTGTAATTGTTGCCACGTCCAGGTATAGTCGAAATTATCTGGGTTTATAAATTATGACCTGTCACGGGACGGACAAAAGGGTTGGTTTCCATTTTGTGTGAACGCGGTCATGTGGTGCAGAGTAGGAATCTATCCTCCGAGCCTTTTCCCAACTATGTTGGGGTCGGCTTCCAGCCTAACCGGATTCAGCTGAGTACCAGTGCTTTACAAGAAGCGACTGCCTATCTGACCTCCTCAACCCAGTTACCCGGGCAACCCGATACCCCTTGGTTAGACTGGTGTCAGACTTACTGGCTTCTGACTACCCGTAACGACTGCCAAGGATGTTCAATGACAGCCGGGACCTACAGTTTTACGTGCCATCCGAAACACAGTCATTGGTGTCTAAGATCACAGTAGGAATAAAAGTGTTAAAACTGATCGCAAGGTTTTGGGTTCGAATGGCATGTCGGATTTGGAGCATTTAGGGGAGTTTTTCTGTAGTATTTTGGAGTTTTTTACGTAAGAGAAAATGGTGGGCGTTTTAGGCATTATATTTTGCAATTTTAACTTTTTCATTTGGCAAGAAAATTAGATTTTTCTACTGTTATAGGAACATCCTTCAGATTTCATAATAATAATATTCATTCGTTTTTGATATCTTCTCAAAAATTATAGGTACCTTGGAAATAAACGATTTGATTTGATTTGGCGTTTTTACTAAATTTTTTACCTATTTAAAATTTCAATGATGAATGATGAGAAGACACCTCAACAAATTTTTGTTATACACTACAAAAAGTCATTAAAGTATCTCTTACAAGATACTATTTCCATGTATTTTTTGTTAAGAATTTTAAAATTCTTCATCACGCAAAAGCCTCAAGTCAAAACCCTTTGCTAACCGCGCAAAAACAAAAAAAAAGAACACATATAAACACAGTTTAACCCCCAAACGTGCAGGTCATCGTTGACCTAGCCATTATAATCGATTCATAGATCAAATAAAATGGCTCGTGACAGGGTTACAGAAATAGTGGGTCCAAAGGGTCTGCTGAATAGGGTTGCTAAGTGGTGTGATTATTGGGAAAAATAAACGGTTAAAAGGTAAACTGGATTTATAAATACCCATCGTATAATTTTTTGACTATTTAGTGTACTATACTATTTAACTATGTACTATTAATTAGATGTGTCTTCTGTATGGTCTATTTCTTTGAAACCCTAATTCTTATTAATATTATAGATGCGAAAAAACTCTGCTGCATGTCCCATCGAAACTGCAGAACTGATTTAAATTATATTTGGCACACAATATAGTCTAATTAAGGCCCAATGAACTAAATGTAAACGCTAAAGAAAAATAAAACATTTAAAATTTAAACAATTTTTAAACTATGATAAATCTGCAATTTCTTTATACCCGTCATTATGAAATTGCAGTCAAAAACGACCTACCAAAAAAAACTACTTTTATAAAAAATTTACAACTAGCAACCCTGAAAAATAGCTCGCACCTTTTCATCCCGTCCCTTGAGTAACAACGTTTACAAGATTACACGCCAAATATTTACCTATTTTGTATAGTAAACCAGATTCCTAAGGGTGAGTATAGACTACAAAATTTACTTGTAACAGAACAACGAGCCGCTCTATGAGATGTTCTAGTGTATCATCCTTTTACGAACAAAACGTCGAGCACGCTCGCCTGTTTGTTATAAACCAACGAGCATATTGGTGTACCATTTCGTCGAGCTTATTCGTCGCGGAAGGAGAGGGACGAAACTGTGAGCATTTACCCGTAACATAACGCCGAGCATTCGCACGAATGTTACATTACATGGAAATGCTTTGACTACTTTGACTGAGCTTTTGTCAGTATATTGTACCATTCGCTAGAATGTTACATTACACAGAAATGCTCGAGAAAATGTTGTAGTCTATACTCACCCTAAGGTTTAAAGTTACTACTATACATTGCATTACTGTTTTAGGGTTAAGAGGAATTAATGTTTTTATATTTGATCGAATGATTTGTCTTTCAGAATAAGGGAGCGTTCAAGTATTACGTAACGCAATTTTTGAAGATTTTTGATCCCCCCTCCCCCCACTGTAACGTTCCGTAACGCTTTTCTGTACCCCCGCCCCCCTTTTTAAACGTTACGTAACACTCAAGTGATCATTTTTTAGTTTTTCTTTAGCCGTTTTCCAAATTTCGTTGGCATTTTTTTGACATAGTTGCGCTGGCAAGTCAGCATGAGAGCCTTTATAGGCCAAGAACAGCTGATGATACAAATCTCCTTCTTTTGAGGACATTATAGCATGAACTCACTTTAATAACACCGACTACAGCAATCTGATTCTACATAAACACTAACGAATACTAACAATGACAACAAAAATAACATTAAATGACGTATCTAACATAATGATAACGCAATCTAGGGATTCCCCGTGAAACATAAACGAAAAGGTTTGCCAACATGCGAGAACTAATTAAAAATGACGACCAGACTCACACAATCGAGGGATTCCCTGTAAAACGTAGACGAAAAGGGTTGCCAATTTGGGAGTATTAATTCCCTATTTTTTTATACAAAAATAGAAATTATGTTACGTAACGTGTTGTAAGAAGGACCCCCTCCCGCCCCTGTAACGCATCGTAACGTTTTATGAGACCTCCCCGCCCCCCCCAAATTGCGTTACGTAATACTTGAACGCTCCCTAAGATGGTTCAATGATCTTTGAGATAACTTCACTTGAGTAAATATTTAACTTAAGATAAAAAGGCTTGATATACGTTTTATTTAATAACTCTGTTTAAAAATACTTAATCAATTGAATCTTTTTTTAAGCAATAGTTTATTTGTTTGTATCAAACCTTTACATAGTTGCCTACTCAAATGTAGTAGGTATAGTAAGCATCACCTATTGGAAATACATATATGATACATACTAGCCTCTACCGACGGTTTCACTCGCGTTCTGATGTAACTCCTTCCCTCACCTTGATAAAAAGAGAGCGTTATGTAAGTATATCTATACTAATATTATAAAGAAGAAAACTTTGTTTGTTTGTTTGGTTGTAATGGATAAACTCAAAAACTACTGGACCGATTTTAAATATTCTTTCACCATTAGAAAGCTATATTATCTGCGAGTAACATAGGCTATATTTTATCCCGGTGCGAGCAGTAGCTCCCACGAGACGCGGGTGAAACCGCGGGAAAACGGCTATTTGATGATATAAAAGTCACATTCCGGCCCAATTTCAACCATTGTTTAGTAGTGCTGAGTGTAAGATTGACTTTTCACGTTTATAATATTACTAGCTTTTGCCCGCGACTTCGTTCGCGTGGAATAGTGGCATCCGGCAGATTTTTGGTTTGAACAATAGATGGCGCTGTATGTCCGGAATAAATTGTATTTTTTATTTTTATTTTTTGTAATAAAAAATCCTATGTCCTTCTCCTGGCTTTAAACTACCTCCCTGCCAATTTTCAGCTAAATCGGTTCAGCCGTTCTTGAGTTATAAGTGGAGTAACTAACACAATGTGTGTTTCTTTTGTCTCCAGATGATGACGTGTTTAATGCCAACATGAGGATCTGAGGTCACCAACATGACTGCAACTAAAGTAAGTAACTATGTAGAGATATCTATAACATATTATTCAACTATTGATTTGCTTTTTAGGGATAGGATTTAGAAAATTGCCCCGTACCAGTACGTCGATTCTATAAAATTCAGACAACAACTCGTATTTCACTTCGCTATTCACTCTCACTTCGCATTCGGTTCAAAACGTTCTAAAAGTCATCTCATACTTTATCTGCCAAAATCTCGAGTTTAATTTAGTTCAACTCGCAAACACGCTCGCAAGAGTAGCGCTAGTGTAGTAACTCACGGCGGATTCAGATGCGAAGTTTAGAGTGAAGTCTTATAGAATCACACTGCAGTAATCATCATCAGCCTATCGCAGTCCACTGCTGGACACTGCACTGCAGTAATGTCAAATTAATATTTCTCACAACTCTACTTTTTCTCTGGTTCATATTGCTTTTAAGTACTAAGTAAAAATATAACTGACAAAATAAATGTCTCTACGTTAATTATTATGCAAATTATTATCTGCCAGTGGTTTCCTACAACCTGATTTAAACAATTTTTGTACCTGTTACAGCCTTTTTTTATCGTCCCACTGCTGGGCACAGGCCTCCTCTCACACGGAGATATATATTTTTGTACCAAATTCCATTTAAATTGGATCAGTCCTTTTAGCATAACAAAAGCCGAACAGAGTTCATATAGTTATCGGCACGGATATTGAGCTCTCGGCGGAAGAGTGGGGGTCGCTTTGCGCACTGTACACATAAGGCAATAAACCAATAAATCGCTTCTGCGCAGGTGAAGGTCAGGGCTCAATATCCGTGCCGATAACTATAATAAATATAAGTAAGGATAAAACGGCTAAAAACGTGTCCATTGCATGATTTTTTTTTCATACCTATGAATACTTACTTACTCAAAACACTGTCAGATGACTGCCAGTTAGTTAAACCTCCCCACAGGATCAAACAAACACTATTACGTGATATTTTTATATAGTTGCCATATATTTTTGTCACCATTTTCCTCGACCCATGTCTTGTTAGGGAAAAGTGACGAAAATGGTTTTCGTCACTATCTAGCGACAGGGAATATTCCGACACTAATAAATAGAATAATATTTTCATGTTTAGCCGACTGCGGTGCAGCTTAAATGGAGGATATTATGTGTTGCTTGCTGTTCCCTAGTTTTACCCGCTTTCGAAGGAAAGTACTTCTCGAACATGGATAAACAGTAGCCTAGGCTATATCGGGTGTGTCGTACCTAATCACATTAAATCCTATCACATATACTTTATGATATTCTATGGCGAATTGTAAAACAAACAGGAGTCATTTTTCGTTTACATAATTTTCAACATCATGTGTAAAGCAGAGATAAAGTTCGTAATGACTGACTCTCATATGGTGTTCTAATTCTCGCACATTTTTATTCTATTTACTTTGTTTCAAACACAGTAAATATGCATTTTTTTTTACGTATTTTATTTCTTTCTTTGTGCTAATCGACATTATACCCAGTACCAGGACCAGTATATTAACGTATTTAATTTAATGTGATTTGATTAGGTACGGCACACTTTGTATGTTATTCAAGTATATGCTACAAGCTGGTTCCCGTGATTTCACCCGCGTCCCGTGGAAACTTCTGCCTGCACCCGGACAAAATATAGCCTATATTACTTGGGAATAGTCTAGTTTTCCAACTTACTAATCATGAAATCATCAAATCGGATCAGCAGGTAATTTAATTTGTATGCCAAGTTTTATCATTTGTTTCGTAGTTTTTACTTACCTGAAAGAGTAAGGAACATCCATCTATACTAATATTATAAAGCTGAAGAGTTTGTTTGTTTGAACGCGCTAATCTCAGGAACTACTGGTCCGATTTGAAAATTTCTTACAGTGTTAGATAGCCCATTTATCGAGGAAGGCTATAGGCTACTTTTTATCCCGGAACGGGAAGTAGTTCCCACGGGATGCGGGTGAAACCGCTGGCAGAAGCTAGTATATATATATGCAAACTTTCACATTTATACATACCTACACAGAAAGCAAGATGTATTACAAATGTCCAAGCCAATTTCGTAAAATGACAACTTTTGCTTAACTCCTACTCCTAATATTATTCAAAATATTCTAAAGCCTTAGAAGCAACAGATCCAAGTCTCAAGGCTTCGAAAGATAATTTATTATCTCATCCTAAAAATATCTCCGAGCATTCCCGAAGGTTGCTGAAGTTCCCCGAAGAGCGATGGAATCATGGAGAGCAAAATAACTAGTGGAGGTGCCATAACGGAAAATCTCCTTAGAAAGTAGCGCGCCAAAATGCGCGAGGGACGAGGAACATGACTGTCTTCGCCTTTATACGCCTTTTTTGGACCTGACTATTTTTTGTAATACCAAAAATCGTTGACAGGTGCCTCAAAGAACCCAAACGCCTTGATAGTTCACGGTTTTGGTCATGCCGGACTTATTTGAGCTAGAAGAAGGCGCCTGACCTGCCAGCATTATGGCATCTCCGCTCATCATTCCTTACTCCGTGGATGGAATCCTTGATATCGGTATTTAGAAGCAGTTTCACCAAGGCCCAAACATAAACAGGGTGTTAGTTTCCAACCTACGCTAAGTGTAGCCTGACACTGCAAACTTTTAGTCGGCCGATAGTTTGTTTGGGCTCAACTGGTAACAACTGCCAAAGATATTCAAATGACAGTCGGGACCTACAGTTTAACGTGCCATCCGAAACACAGTCATTGGTGTCCAAGATATACTTAGAAAGTACCTACATAAAAACTTAGAAAAGTTGCATTGGTACTTGCCTGACCTCCAGTACTAGAACCCCATACTTTGGAGGTTGGTTTACTCACCAAGCTACCATGACTTTTTGGCCGGTATAATACCGACTAAAATCTTTGATTGAACTCACTCACTCAAAAAAAAAAACCTCCATTGGCCTTGCATTGACTGTCGGCCGACTTTTTAGTTTGTTGTATGCGGATACCCCTAAGGGGTGGATGGGATGTGGGCGATAAGCTGTCCCGAATTCTATTTATAAATAATGGGGGATGAAAATAGAACCCTAATTGGATTTTTGTTTGGGATAACAAAAGTTTTTGTATTTTAAATAGATCATTGTTTTGTGGTATCTTAATTGGAGTTAATGAGCTGTGAAAGATTGATTTATCTTTTGTTTTGAGTTTGTAAAGAGATTCTTTGTAATAAGAGTTGCCGTAATCTGTAGATTAAGTTATTGGCCGATAGGTGGCCCAATAGTTGGTTGATAGTTTATTTTGAAGGCAATTGGTAATCCGATCAACCTTTTTAAGTGTTCTGATACTTATGCCCGTTTTCACCATCAATCTCTTAACGTTTCCCTAACTGTCACTTAGAATAAGGGCTCTCCCAATAATAAAGTTTATAAGGAACACTTAAGCTTTGGTGAAAACGAAATTCATATTAAGTGTTCCTTAAATGCTCTTCCTTCCTATACTTAGGTATTTGTTGGTGAAAATGGGCATTAATCTTTGTAATATGCATACTATCATTTAACAGATTACTAATAACCTCGATTAAACTATCGGCCGACTAAAATTTAGTAGTGTGCAGTTGCTGTTATTCCAACGGTCTGTAACATTATCTATGTAGCTGAAAGACTTTTTTATCCTGCTTTACAAAGTTATGCTTCTAATTAATTATTAAAATTAAGTTATACGAATATGACAAAGCTGATGAGTTTGTTTTACTTAAAAGCACTAATCTCAGGAACTACAAGACCAATTTGAAAAAATCTTCAGTGTTAGATAGGTCAAATCGATGAAGGCACCTTTTTTTCTGGACACGTGATTTTGGTAACTACAGGACGCGAGTGAGACCGCTAGCGGCAGCTAGTATAAAAAACATAAAACACTATAAAATCGAATAGAAACTGAAGCTGAACATGTAGTACTAAGTAATACAAGAGCTTACTCGACGCGACCATCCATCATAACGGTCAAGATGTACCACTTACGAGATATTACAGGCCTCGTGTTGCTGAGAGAAGATTATGTTTTGTGTCACAGAATTTTTCTTTCATGTTTTTTTCTGTTCCAAGGGTGGCTAATATGGTGTGCTAATAAAATAATTCGATTCGTGTGTTCATTAGAAACTCAGTTTTGTGCAAATTACGTGACATAAGATGAAGTCTTTATATATCGGGTATGTCGTTCACAATCACATTAAATGCAATGCGTTAATATATTTCGATTAACACAAAAAAAAGAAAAATACGTAAAAATAAAAAAATGAATTTACGTAAAAATAAAAAATTAGAACACCATATAAAAGTCAGTCATTACAAACAACTGAAATAAAATTCTCCCTTGAAAACTGACAGCTGTCAACTGATCAAAACATTTGATACTCCTAACTTTATCTCTGCTTTACACATGATCTTGTAAATTATAAAAAACGAAAAATGACTCCTGTGGTTAAATCACTGGATGGTTTAGGTTATTTTTTTACAATTCGCCATAGAATATAATAAAATATATGTGATAGGATTTAATGTGATTGTGAACGACACACCCTGTATATTCGGAGTCGAAATAGGTTTATGATTCGAGTTTCCTATTTCACATAGAAACCCGGAGGCAGGTCAGATGGTAGTATATCAACTCAAAACCTAGCGACATTGCTCAGTTCATACGCATTGCAAACAATTGACAACTGCCGGTACAAACATGAACTAAGGTTGTGTTCAAACCAAACTGATTGTCAGCCAAAGTCAAAGTATTTATTATTTGTAGAACATAGGTAAAAATAAAATGTAGATCTTAAAAATATAATAGTGCGCTATGTTCTGTCTATGGTGAGACGTACAAATATGGTTTGGACTTCAATAATATGTATTAAAAATTCACTTAAAAAGACTAGAATCAAAATAAGAAATTATTACAATTAAAAACTAGAATTAAACATGGAAACAACAAGCCGCCGAACGTAAACGAACGTTACGCAGTTTATTGTATTTCCATGCATACTCACTTTTTCGTTCACATCTGACGCTATATGAATAGACGGTGACATTCGGCAGCTGACAGTCGCCAGTTTGGTTTGAACGCAGTAAGGCTGCGTAAGTAAACCAAGCGGAAAGCTCAGAAAATCTACCATTGTGATACTTAAGGCTGTAAGGAAATTAATGACTAAATGAGGTTTTCGTATTGTTGCAGACAGAAATGGTGCACGCGGGCAGCAGCTTCCAGTGGGACAAGCTGTCGCCCGCAGAGTTCCAGCAGTTGCAGGAGTTGACCTCATGTGAGTACACCTTTATTACAATAAGTAAAGACTTCTTTCTTCAATAGATTTCCAACGTCATCACAATAGATTCGGATAGGTTGACCTGCTGTTCTTTCTACTTGACTTTGAACCCTAAGCGGTCTCTCGAACACTTCAGGATGGTAGCCTAAATTTTTTTTGAAGATATTGACTCCGTGATCAGAGTTTTTAGTCAGTCTGATACCGTTTATATACCTCATCGTTGTAATGTCTGCATTATAATTCATCTCCATACTGATTTCTAAGCTCGATTAAACTATTTATTTAATGGTGATCTATGTGCAACTGAAAAGTTTACAAGATTAACATGGGAATCTACTTATGTAAAAAATCGTTTTGTTTTAACCTTTAATATCCTCTCTACGCGGACATGAGATCTTATAAGAGCTACGAAGAAAATGTACAACCTTTTCAACCTTGATTTGATTCGGCTATATTTAAAATAATTTCTTCGCCCCAAACCCCAATATTCAGGCAACAGAACTCCAAGCAAGAAGGTACATACATAACACCTTCAGCCAAAGCTAACGAAGTGACGTCACTAAATATGACGCGACTTCCTCAACATAATTAGATAAAGTCCTGCCTTACATGTCCCGACTGTGCAGAGTAGTAACTGCTGTAACCGGGTTATGATATTGCATTATATTCCGTGTGAAATACGGGTCTGAAGATGAAGCTGTTCTATTTGAGTCTCGAGAGAAATATTTACCACATCTGGATAAAATCTTATGTAAGAAGGAAAAGAAAGAAAGAAAAAATATTTATTGATACAACACAAGCATTCTGCCAGTCAGCGGGTATCAAACGGTATAAAATAATTAATGCTTTAGAGAGAAAAATAATAAAACTACGAAACTAATAAATAAAAAATATAGTAAGAATTAGTCACAAAAAAATGTCCTTTCGTAGGTTCTCTTGGTAAAACTTAAACATGTGTCAAACACTTGTCTAAAAAAAGTGTGGCTGCAAAATGGACCCTATGTCAACGTCATAATTTGTCATTTTTTTTAGACAGGTGCTAAACTGACGTTTAAAAGTTTTTGTGGTAAGACGGTCTGTGTACGAAATTACATTTAAATTGGTTAAATAGTTTTGGCATGGAAGCGTGACAGAGAAAACTACTATCGCATCTATAAGTTGTAAAAGATCTGCATCTCAAATATAAAGCATGAAAAGATAAATAAATATTTTCCATATAATTAAGAACTATCTAAGCATCTCTTAGACAACAATGCACGTTAAACTGTAGGTCCCGGCTGTCATTGAACATCCTTGGCAGTCGTTACGGTTAGTCAGAAGCCAGTAAGTCTGTCACCAGTCTAACCAAGGGGTATCGGGTTAGGAGGTCAGATAGGCAGTCGCTTCTTGTATAGCACTGGTACTTAGCTGAATCTGGTTAGACTGGAAGCCGACCCCAACATAGTTGGGAAAAAGGCTCGGAGGATGATGATACTTAAGAACTATCATTGTGATTTTTTGTAGAAGTCTTCTTCTGTTTATTAGGCCTAGAAGAAAATTCTAAACAACCAATAAACCTTTTTATGTTTTTTCTCCAATTCCTGCGGTTACCGCTCTAAATAACGATGATGACAGTAGAACATCCAGTAAAAACATACGCTACATGCATGAAGTTCAATAATGTAATAGTCCACTGGAAGTAATTCAATCCAATTATATATATGGAGTGGGACCCAAGGCCCGTGTTTTAGCGAATTAAAGTTTCGCACTTAGCCAATTTAGATACGAATAGGGGTGTCTCTTAAAAAATAAGGTAAATTCACGGTATTTGCTTTGAAATTAAAATATGTACCTAATATAAAACTTTCAAACTCTTTTTGATCATCATCCTCCGAGCCTTTTTCCCAATCAGGTTGGGGTCGGCTTCCAGTCTAACCGGATTCAGCTGAGTACCAGTGCTTTACAAGAAGCGACTGCCTATCTGACCTCCTCAACCCAGTTACCCGGGCAACCCAATACCCCTTGGTTAGACTGGTGTCAGACTTACTGGCTTCCGAGTACCCGTAACGACTGCCAAGGATGTCCAATGACAGCCGGGACCTACAGTTTAACGTGCCATCCGAAACACAGCCAATGGTGTCTAAGATATACTTAGAAAGTACATACAAACTTAGAAAAGTTGCATTGGTACTTGCCTGACCTGGGATCGAACCCGCGCCCTCATACTTGAGAGGTTGGTCCTTTACCCACTAGGCCACCACGACTTCAAACTCTTTTTGATCGACTTCCCAAAAACGAGGAGGTTTTCAATTCGTCAGATTTTTTTAATGTTTGTTCACCGATTACTTAATCCTGATGACGTGACGACTCCTGGACCGATCTACAAATTAGGTATTTTTTTGTTTGAAAGGGCGTACTTCCCGGTTAGTCCCATAGTCATATATTTTTTAGTTTTACTTACGTCTACCTATCTCTTTAATCAAGTTACTGAAATATTGAAGGGAATATCGTTTTAGGGTTATCAATATCTGCAAGATTCAAAACGCTAAGAGAGGTCAATAGGAGGGGATAGGATTTGGGTCGAATAACATACCTATCTATTAATAAATAATTAATCCTTGGCTCAGGACTAACCCGTACTAATATTATCGATAGAAAAAAAAAACATATACCTATCGTTAATATTTTTTTACCCGAAAAGCTTCGAACCTACTGCACTCATCATCCTCCGAGCCTTTTCCCAACTATGTTGGGGTCGGCTTCCAGTCTCACCGGATTCAGCTGAGTACCAGTGCTTTACAAGAAGCGACTGCCTATCTGACCTCCTCAACCCAGTTACCCGGGCAACCCGATACCCCTTGGTTAGACTGGTGTCAGACTTACTGGCTTCTGACTACCCGTAACGACTGCCAAGGATGTCCAATGACAGCCGGGACCTACAGTTTAACGTGCCATCCGAAACACAGTCATTGGTGTCTAAGGGGTTCCTTCTATCTGGCAGAATTTTATTTGGCCGAATTTTAGTTGGCATAACACACTTGGCATAATTTTTTTTCAAACAATGTTTTTAAGGCATAAAAAATTTTTTGCATAATTATTGTTTCACCGAATATTTATATGCCCGAATTAACAGTTGCATACTTTTAAGATGGCAGAATTTTATTTCGCATAATTGCTTTTGGCATAATTAGAGTTTCGCATTATTTCGTTTAGTTAGCATAATGTATATTTTGAGAAACTATTATTTGGTATAATCTCATTTGGCGTACTATGAAGATGGTAGAATTTTATTTAGATTCAAATTGCCATTTATAACTTTCAATTAAAAAACATTGTATTAAAAATTGAAGTTAGTAACGAAAACGAATCGCTGCAAAACCGACTCCACGTAGTCTTGTTTGCCCTACCCCTAGAGTGCAATTCCAAACCGCGTAGGCGCGGAGGGGCGAGGCGGCCTGCGAGCTGAGGCGCAGGTAGTTTTAACGCTCGCCGACGCGGTTGAGGCTGGCCGGCTCTGCCGCCAGTAAGCCGAAGCTGCGGTGGTGAGCGTGAAAACCATCTGCGACGATAAGCTCGCATGGGACCGCCGCACAGTGGTCCGGATTTTCAAAAAGGTGGGCATAGGATCGAAAATGCATATTTAACTCAACTAAAAATTGTTCCGTATAGGAAATTTAGCACTGATTAATACTTATTACTACAACTTTTCAAAAAAACTGCTCCTTCACCTAAAAAAAAAATATCGAAAATAAAAATGTATGGGAGAAAATCTATTTTATTTTTTTTCTCCGTTCAGTATCAAAGTATAGCAACCAAATCGTATATTCTGGTAAGTACCTATTGCTCTTAATACGACAAAATATAAATTGCTTGCGTATCCCTGCGGCCTTGGCGCCTACGATGCTTCAAAGTTTACAATTTTAAAGTTGAATTGTCTTAACATTATTAACGAGTTTTTCCGAGTTTTTCTACTGAAATTAATACAAAATATCATTTTTAATAAAAAAAAGCCCCCCGCGTGCACCAACTTTGTATTAGGCTCGCCCCTACTACTTGGAACTTAAATATACTACTGGCGAAATGACAGTATACTTTTGTGTAGTATACAACTTTGCCGAACCCTTCGGGGAATACCTATAAAGCGTGATATTATGACAAAATAACATATTTATTATATTACAAGAAATATATTACATTTTTATATAACAATCATCAGCCTTTTCCCAACTATGTTGGGGTCGGCTTCCAGTCTAAACGGATATAGCACAGTACCAGTGTTTGTTTTATAAGGAGCGACTGCCCCAATTGACCTCCTCAACCCGGGCAACACAATATCCCTTGGTAAGACTGGTGTCAGACTTACTGGCTTCTGACTACCCGTAACGAAGTTCACAAAGGAGTGAAGATGTAGACTTCAGTGATTCATCGGTTTTCATGTCAAGTCTTGTCCCTCTTAAATTAGTTTCTAATAATAGCACCATATGGAAAAACCCAGTACCTTCTTCAACACATTATTCCAGGCCCATTAAGTCCGAGTTTTGTAAAGAGACAGCAGAATACATCAAGCAAGAAGAAGCTGCATTGGAGAAAGAAATAATTAAAACCGGCCAAGTGCGTGTCGGACTCGCGCACGAAGGGTTCCGTACCATCCAAACTAATATACGTTTGTTGTATGAGAGTCCCCCAAAATATTTATTTGATTCTTGGTTTCATATTTGTTGTTATAGCGGCAACAGAAGTACATCATCTGTGAGAATGTCAACTCTCCAACTATCACGGTTCATGAGATACAGCCTGGTGATAGACGGACGGACGGACAGAGTAGCGAAAACAATAGGGTCCCGTTTTACTCTTTGGGTACGGAACTACGGAACCCTAAAAACATCGATTCTACAAAATGGGCAGGGCTAGAGATTAGTCACGAGCTTCATCTGACAATGATCTACGGAAAAGTGGCCACTATTATAACGGATACTTCGTCTGCATCTGCCTGCAATATTTGCCAAGCTGTCAGAAGTATATTCAAGACCTGTTCGAGTAGATGTTTATAAATATGGACTTTCTACTCTTCATATGTGGATTCGTTGTATGGGGTGTATTCTACACATATCTTACAACATGGACTTTGGGTTGTGGACTGCACGAGGTGCTAACAAGCAACTAAAAGCTGCGAAGAAACATTTGACACAAGAAGAATTCGAACAGCAAATGGGAATACTTATGGATTTTCTGAAGCAAGGCTTTGGAACCACAAACGACGGAAACACAGCCAGAAGGTTTTTAAGAGATTATGATAAATTTGCCGAAATAACTAAAATTGACAAAGGCCTACTAAAGCATATTGCGGTTATTCTTCAAACAGCTGAGATCTTTGTGCATTTACACAAGCAACTCATACACGGTGCAGACATTTGTCATCACTTTGGCCTCCTACCAATTAGCATTCTTTCCGAAGAAGCGGGCGAAGCAAGAAATAAAGAATTTCGAAGAGTTCGTGAATATCATACAAGCAATATCAATCATGCAAGCACGTTAAACTGTAGGTCGCAGCTGTTATTGAACATCTTTGGCAGTCGTTACGGGTAGTCAGAAGCCAGTAAGTCTGACACCAGTCTTACCAAGGGGTATTGTGTTGCCCGGGTAACTGGGTTGAGGAGGTCAATTAGGGCAGTCACGCTTTATAGGTATTCCCCGAAGGGTTCGGCAAAGTTGTATACTACACATAAGTATACTGTCATTTCACCAGTAGTATATTTAAGTCCCAAGTAGTAGGGGCGAGCCTAAAACACGGTTGGTGCGCGCGGGGGACTATTTTTATTAAAAATGATATTCTGTATTAATTTCAATAGAAAAATTCAGAAAAACTCGTTAATAATGTTAAGATAATTCAACTTTAAAATTGTAAACTTTGAAGCATCGTAGGCGCCAAGGCCGCAGGGATACGCAAGCAATTTATATTTTGTCGTATTAAGAACAATAGGTACTTACCAGAATATAAGATTTGGTTGCTATACTTTGATACTGAACGGAGAAAAAAAATAAAATAGATTTTCTCCCATACATTTTTATTTTCAATAATTTTTTTTTAGGTGAAGGAGCAGTTTTTTTGAAAAGTTGTAGTAATAAGTATTAATCAGTGTTAAATTTCCTATACGAAACAATTTTTAGTTGAGTTAAATATGCATTTTCGATCCTATGTCCACCTTTTTGGAAATCCGGACCACTGTGCGCCGGAGCCACGCAGCGCCGGAGCCGTGACAGAAGCCATGCTTGCTGCATGTTGCATGCCTGCTTACATGCTGCATGCCTGCTTGCATGCTGCATGCCTGCTTGCATGCTTCCATGCTTCAGGCTTGTTTGCATGCTTCTTACAGGAAAATAAAAATTGCAAAACTATGTCAAAAGATGATTCTGACTATAAACATTCTGAAATATTCTGCCTTTTAATGACTACTTATATGAAATGTATGCCAAAAGGAAATACTGACTGGCAACTTTCTGCAAAATGATGTTTCTACTATTTAAGTATTATGAATATGAAATTTATGCCTAAAGATGATTCTGCTTGCCAAAATTATGCGTTTTAAATGTATGCTAAATGAGAGTATGCCACACGATTTTCTGCGAAATGAAGATTATGCCAACTGTTGGTATGCAAAATAAGATTATGACATAAAAAGTTCTGCCATAAAGGGGGGACCCGTGTCTAAGATATACTTAGAAAGTACATACAAACTTAGAAAAGTTGCATTGGTACTTGCCTGACCTGGGATCGAACCCGCGCCCTCATACTTGAGAGGTTGGTCCTTTACCCGCTAGGCCACCACGACTCTACCTACCTACCTACTCTTCGAACCTACTGCACTGATTTGAAAAATTCTTTCACAGTTAGAAAGCTGCACTAGGACGTAAGCCGTATTTTATCCGTTTACGGGCAGTAGTTGCTACGGGATGCCTAAAAAATTGCGGCAAACAGCTAGCTAGTATTGTATATTTTTTCAAGTCAACCCTGTAAAAATAGCTAAATACGCAATTACTAGTCATATGTAAAAGTATGTTAGCATATTGAACTTAGCTGCCCGAACTGTACTAATTGATATTAAAAGCTTTCAGTCAAATAAGCCACTAATAGTAAGTAATATGTATGTATGTATGTTAGTTTATGAGTGTTTAGTCGACCTAAAAGTCGTGGTAAAGAACCAACCTCTCGAGTACTCAATACTCAATACTCAATACTCAATACTTTATTTGCTTTCCATGTGTATTCTTAGGTGGTAGTCTTACATATATATAGTTCACATGGACCCTGTCGGGCACAGCAAAATAAGTGGGATAGGAGAGAGGAAGCTCTTATCGGCTATGTTACTTATTATTGTTAACTTAGTAGTTATATAGGCAAATAAGTTACATATTTTTATTTTAAAGGTTTTTTTTTTTTTTTTTTTTTTTTTTTTTATTATTTTTATTTAAACACTTAATCTACACTGTAAACTTGGAAGCTGTGTGTGTGCGCGTATATGTGTGTGTGTGTGTGTGTGTGTGTGTGTGTATGTGTGTGTGACTGTTTATGTCTTTATATTTTTATCATTTAGGTATTCGTTAACGGAATAGTAGCATTTACTTATAAGAAATTGTCTAAGTTTTTTTAAAAATATATTAATTTTATCTTCTCTTTTTATTTGTGCGGGTAGTTTATTGTACAATTTAATAGACATAACGTAGGGACTTGTCGAGTGCATTTTTAATCTTGACTTAGGTATATTTAGTTTAGCGCGGGGTCTGAGTTGATAGCGTGATTGGTTGTCGTCTCGTTGAGTGTACAGCTCTTGGTGTTTACGGACAAATTTGCATGATTCTAGTATGTAGATACAGGGGAGAGTTAAGATGTTGTGTTTTTGGAAGAATGGCTTGCAACTGTCTGTTTGCTCTATGTTTACGAGGATTCTTATCAGTTTCTTTTGCAGAGTGAAGAGTGTTATTGCATCTGTACTGTTGCCCCAGAGGGTGACACCATAGCTAAGCCACGCATATGCGTAAGCATAGTAGGTGGTTAGTGCTGTTTCGAAATTAGTGGTCTTTTTTATTTCACGGAGAGCGTACGAGAATTTTGAAATTTTTGAGTGTGTTTTTTGTATGTGTGGTTTCCAGTTAATGTGTGTGTCTATAACTAATCCGAGTAAGGTAAATTCTTTAACGGTTTCCAATTTTGAGTTGTTGAAGGTAAAGTCTAGGGTTAAGGGTGTTTTTTGGTAAGGGTAGAAAGTTATTAAGTTAGTTTTGGGGTAGTTTATTTCGAGATTGTGGTCATTCATCCAGTTGCATGTTTTGGTAAGTATGGAGTTGAGAGTTTCATCTATATTTTCGTTGTTTTTGCATGATACTAAAATGGATATATCGTCTGCGAATAGGACACATGGGCTTTCTATGGTCGTAGGTAGGTCATTAATATAAAGTAAAAAGAGTAGGCACCCTATAACGCTGCCTTGAGGGATTGAGGCATTTATTATTTTACTGTTTGATCTGATTTTTTTAATTTCATTGCTTGCATGGTTATAGAATTCTATTTCAACTAATTGTTCCCTATCTTTTAAATATGATTTTAGCCAGTCGTGAGCTTTTCCGCGAATACCGATTCCATATAATTTGTTTAGTAATATACCAAATTGAACTTTGTCGTAGGCTTTGGTCATATCTAGTAATATTCCTATTGCGTATTCTCTGTTATTTATGGTGTTTAGGGCTTCTTGGATAAATTTATATACAGCTAATGTAGTGGAACGGTTTTTTCGAAAACCGTTTTGACTTTCATTAAAGATATTATATTTTTCGCAGAATGCGTAAATGCGGTCGCACATAGCTTTTTCGAAGATTTTTGAGGCAGATGGTAAAAGGGCTATTGGGCGATAGTTGTTTGGGTCGGTTTTAGATTTTTTTTTGTGAATTGGTTTAATTACAGATTTTTTTAATAAATCGGGGAAGGTACCTTCCTCAAAAGATTGGTTCAGGAGCAGGTAAAACGGTAAGGTAAGTTCGTTAGCGCATTGTCTTAAGAGCATAGGTGGTATTTCATCAATTCCGTGACTGCTTTTATTTTTTAAGTTTCTAATTATTTTGTTTACCTCCCAAGGGTCTATTGGGCTAAGAAACATCGTGTTCTCCGTGGGATTTAGTACAGAGGTATTCCCTATATTCGTACCAGATGGACTTGTGCTACTTTCTCCAATGGCTGCAAAGAAATTATTAAAAATGTTGGCTATTTGTTTAGGTTCGCTTATATTATCGTTATTTATTTGTAGTTTAATGTTATTATGTTCTTTTTTTGTTTTTTTATTTGTTTTCTCATTTATTATACTCCACATAGTTTTTACCGTGTTATTAGATTTTTTTATTTTATTTACATATTGAAGCTTTTTTGATACTGTGACCAAATTTTTTAATATTTTTTCATAATTCTTATAATAGTTCGTAATTATTGGATTTTTATTTTTAAGTGTAAATATTTTTAATAGTCTTTTGTTTTTGCAGGAAACTTTGATGCCTTTCGTTAACCATTTTTTTTAAATTTTGTTTTAAGTTTTATTTTACAGTTTGGTATACAAAGGTTTAGGATATTTCTTAAGGTGTCATGAGTATGAGGGTGTGGGTTCGATTCCAGGTCAGGCAAGTACCAATGCAACTTTTCTAAGTTTGTACGTACTTTCTAAGTATATCTTAAACACCAATGGCTGATAAAAAAGGTGAAGGAAAACATCTTGAGGAAACCTGGACTATAAGTCTAAAATCACCAACCCGCATTGAGCAAGCGTGGTGATTAATGCTCAATCCTTCTTCGTGTGAGAGGAGGCCTGTGCCCAGCAGTGGGAAAATAAAAAAATAAAAAAAAAGGGCAGTAACAGTAAGTCGACCTATATTTATGGGGTTAGTAGGTGTTCCCCGCGCGTCCCTCGCCTTTCGAAAAGTAGCCTAGGTATGTCATTTCTTAGGCTCTAGCTAGACTGTCCAGTGTACCAATATTCAAATCGGATTAGATGGTTTAGTAGCTTTGGCGTGAAAGTTATAGATAAAAGTTATTGATTACAGAGAGGAGATTCCAATATCTATCTAGTTTCAGATGTCGGTGGGTACGCCCTAAAACTATACCTATTTTCATTGAATGGAGGTATTATGTTCTCTCTTTTTTTTAACACATTTTTTTGTAGCTGCTTGAGTAATAGGTATGGGTAAGGTGTGTGTACTAGCCAACATGATTACATGTTTACTTGCTTTTTTTATACAAATTTATGTATATAATTTTGAGTGATATTTTTAATGTTTTGTATACGGTTCTTCAAACCATACAGACAGAATTGTGTTGCTGGGGAGTTTGTTCCACCACTTCTTCTTCCCAGCAAAAACACATAGGAAGTGGTGAAGGGCGGGCGTTTTGGGGGCTGTCTTTTGTAGATTTGACGTTCAAAAAGTGCTGATTTTCAGCCTACTTTGAATAAATGACTTTTTTTTTTTTTTTCTAGGTAACAAATAAATAAAGAACTATTGCATCTATTTGAGAATTCTTTTACTATTGAAGAGCTAAACTATCCACGAGTAGTTTCCTCGGGACACGAGTGAATCCGGGAGAAAAAAGATAGCTACAGTGCTTTGTAGGCTACGATAATAATTAAAGCTTCTTGTTCACAGATTCCACCAAGAAACTCCAAGATGTTCTCAAGGAGTTCTGCGAAGTCAAAAAGCAGAGTTCTGACGGGGTATGTTTATGTTAACTTTAAGTAAGCCGTTAGCTAATAATGAGCTGGTTACCTGAAGACTTGGAAGTTTATGAAGTAACTATGAACATTTTTTTGTTATGTTCTAAATAACTAGTAGGCCCTTAATTGTTGTAACTTTTAAATGGTATATAGTTTTCTTCATGGTAATTTAAAACTCCTTTTTATTTTCAAGATTTTATATTTTTTTTTATTTATCTTATCTTTACCTACAAGCACTGCCACATATTACTTACATAACGCTTGACATTATTTAAAATTTTGATATATTTGCAGAACCTTTAAAAACCTTAATTGGTAACACAACTTTCACTTTAAGTAATTCAAGTAACGCTTTGGGTTAGAAGCTAGTAAAACCTTATTTTTTCATTCCAATAAAAACTTCATCGTTCACAGTACAAACTATAAAGTGGATGAAGTTATTACAAATAACTAATGCATTGTATTTCTGCTAGTTTGTTGGGAATACTAAACTTTTCCCATATTACTATGGAACTTTTGACAATGCAATAGGTATACCTCTAACTGTGTTACAAATTATGTAATGTGAGCAGTTTTTAACCGTGGTACGAATGATTAGGCGTAAAGCAGGGTTTCTGGTATTAATAATTATGCCCTTTCATATTAAATTTGCATGCTGAATATGAGGCGAGATATGAACCATATTTCAAGCAAATAAATAAATATTAATTCTCATTCTTCAAGGTTTTCAAAATATTTTGAAAAATTTTGAAATAGGTACTTCATTTAAGTAGTCTTTGTATTCACCCGACTAACTGGATGTAATTCATTAATTGTAAGATGAATAAAAACCATTATTTAGATTATAAATTTTTGACATAAGCTCGTTATGTAAAAAATTTGTCTCGACAACTTATCATCAACGGATGTACTCGTATAACTAAACTAGCTTCTGCCAGCGGCTTCACCCGCATCCCGTGGGAACTACTTCCCGTACCGGGATAAAAAGTAGCGTATAGCCTTCCTCGATAAATGGGCTATCTAACACTGAAAGAAATTTTCAAATCGGACCAATAGTTCCTGAGATTAACGCGTTCAAACAAACAAACAAACTCTTCAGCTTTATAATATTAAGTATAAATAAGTAAGTTTATGTTTTTTCATTATCTTGTATGTATACAAGTTGTGTATCTTTTAATAAGTCAATCAAGGCAGATTAATTATTTTATTTAATTTTATGAAGCTGAAGACTTTTGATTTTTGGATTGAACGCGGTAATCTTTGAAACTACTGGTCACCTTCATTTTTTATTAGGGCATAACACTGCTTTAATCCTTTTTATTTATTTACATAGATATTTACAATACATATAAAAAATTATCCTTGACAATTCTATCCTAGGGCATAACATGGAAAACTGGTAAAACCGCCGGCGGAATATAGTTAAAACTAAAAAATATTGCAGTGAGGTTTCATAACAATTATTTCTAGCTCCATATCTATCTATAGGTTAGTAAATCCACTTTACTTAATCATCGGGAGTACACTCGAGGCCAAACATAGCGGGACTCATATTAGTTTTGCTAAGTTTTAATGTGAAATTGCAATGTTTGGCTGAAGTTGGATGGTTCTCGCATATTCATTCGTTTATAGAGTTTTTCAGTTGGTTTATTTTTGTATTATGGTAATTTGAGTAAAGATCGACGATTTCCCGCGGTTTTAACCACGTCCAGTGCGAATACAGAAGAATATAAAATGCCCAATACAGGAACGGTGTAGCTATCCATCAGTGATTTTTTTTTCAAATCGGTTCAGTAGTTTCGAGGCCTTCAAACAAAAAATCTTTCTTCTTTATATATTAGTATATTATTATTATATATTAGCATATTATATTATTAGCATTTATACATATATTACTAGCTTTCCGCCCGCGTTTTCACCCGCGTCCCGAGATAACTGCTTCCCGTAGCCGGATGGTGACAAAAACCTATGTCCTTCTCCTGGCTCTAAACTACCTCCCTGCCAATTTTCAGCTAAATCGGTTCAGCCGTTCTTGAGTTATAAGTGGAGTAACTAACACGACTTTCTTTTATAAATATAAGATATAGATATTAGCATAGAAAATGTACTCATTGTTGAAGAGCCCAACAAAATAAATAAATGACAGCAATATTTTGGTAAATGACCACTAAAATGTCAAAATATCATTATATTATAGTCAGATGAAGCGTCGGTCTCTACGTGTTGAGAGCGGTATCATTATTTAACATCTCTCTGATATTGACAACTCATACATACAGATAAAATGAATCACGTAAAATAAATGCTGGTTATTTCACGCGATTTTACTTCCATTTTTAGGGTTCCGTACCCAAAGGGTAAAATCCCGTTTTACCCTATTGTTTTCGCTCCTCTGCCCGTCCGTCCGTCCGTCTGTCACCAGGCTGTATCTCATGAACGGTGATAGTTAGAGAGTTGAAATTTTCACAAATGATGTATTTCTGTTGCCGCTATAACAACAAATACTGAAAACTAGAATACAATTAATATTTTGGGGGGCTCCCATACAACAAACGTGTTTTTTTTTGCTCATTTTCTACATAATGGTATGGAAAACTTCGTGCGCGATTCCGACTCGCACTTGGCCGGTTTTTAAAGTGCAATGTACAATAAGTGTTTCAAATATTATCTTCAAGCTGATGATTTTTTTCACTTGTTTGAACGTGCTTATCTCAATTACTGCTTGACCGATTTGCAATATTATTTCAGTGTTAGCTAGCTAATTTATCGATAAAAAAAGCATTTTTCGTTTGTAACCCTAAAGACTCAGAAACTACTGAATAGATTTGAAAAATTATTTCACTGTTAGGTAGCTACCTACTCTCCCCAGCTACCATAGTATATACTTTATCTCGGTACGGGCTGTCCCACGGGACGCGAGTGCAACCACGGGATAACAGCTAGTTACATGATAATAAGTCATGGTGGCCTAGTGGGTAAAGAACCAACCTCTCGAGTATGAGGGTGTGGGTTCGATTCCAGGTCAGGCAAGTACCAATGCAACTTTTCTAAGTTTGTATGTACTTTCTAAGTAATCTTAGACACCAATGGCTGATAAAAAAAGTGAAGGAAAACATCTTGAGGAAACCTGGACTATATAGTCTGAAATCACCAACCCGCATTGAGCAAGCGTGGTGATTAATGCTCAATTCTTCTCCGTGTGAGAGGAGGCCTGTGCCCAGCAGTGGGACGATAAAAAGGCTGTAACAGAACAGAACAGAGAACATGATAATCAGATGAAGTGTCGGTCTCTGCGTGTTGAGAGCGGTATCATTATTTAATATCTCTCTGATATTGACAACTCATTACGTAGATAAAGTGTTTTATTACATGCTAGTTATTTCACGTGATTTTACTTGCATTTTGTATTTATGTATTTATGGGATGATTTTTAACCCCCGACGCAAAAACGACGGGGTGTTATAAGTTTGACGTGTCTCTGTGTGTGTGTGTGTGTGTGTGTGTGTGTGTGTGTGTGTGTGTGTGTGTGTGTGTGTGTGTGTGTGTGTGTGTGTGTGTGTGTGTGTGTGTATGTGGCATCGTAGCTCCCAAACGGATGATCCGATTGTAATGCGTTTTTTTTTGTTTGAAAGGAATGTCAGTCGGGAGTGTTCTTAGCTATGTTTGGTGGAAATCGGTTCAGGTCTTCAAGGTCATCAGCTCGTTTGGTGTGATAGTAATGTTACACGCACAGTTTACTTGCAAGCATATGTGGGATCTGAAATTTGAAATACTAATGTCTTCTGGAACCACTGAGCTGGTCTGCTGTTAGGGCACGAAGATAGGAGACGTAGCCCTGAACTGCCTTTTAGTAAACCCATCGAGTTTGGGCTCGTTGAATTTGTCTTGACTAGTTCTCTTCATGTTTCTAATTGACGAGAACCTGATGCTGGAAATGGGATGTGGCAGATGAAATCCTGGAATGCCGAAATGAAACGGATAAACTCATTTATATGTATTTTTGCTGAAAATCTAGTTAACACTCTTTTATTACGTCGATCTATATATAACTGTGTAATGGAATCTAAGGTTACTAATTGAACCATTTTAGGTTACAAAAATCCGTTAAGGGTCACGACTAAGATAAAATTGTTCTATAATATCTTTACCTCTAGCAGCTTTATCTGTGGCATTTATAGGAAGTGCATGTCTTATAGAAGAATGAAACAAGACGTTAACAAGATAAAACAATCTTACTAAATGCGATTATCGGATCAAAAGTCACACTTTGCTAATAACTTTTATAACTTGCATTTATAAGACTGATCCTGACTGACTGCTCTAGTAAGAGTCGTGTAAAATAATCCTATTGACATTTATAAAATTAAACTATAGGGTCGAAAGTACTTGTAGTGCAAATCATCTTAGAAGATGCTTTAGCAGGATCAGTGGCCTAAGTTAATGCGTCTACTAGATTTCTATAAGGCGTGTAATCTTATTAGTCAATTGCTATAGGAGAATTTTGCTAGTTGGGCTGTTATCTAAGCCAAAAATTATCGTAAAATAAGTACCTATAAAAAGATCGTGGTACTTATAATACAGCTTACAATTTAATGGCATAGGACACCGAGATAAGAGTGAAGAGAGAGATTCTCTTTATATCCCCGATGACTATCAAAAATACCATTATCCACAAACACCAAAACTTTTATGGACTTTCATCTATTTACGTTCCCTTAATCTGCGCGACAAAGACAAATAATATGACGTCATATCTCCCCTCTCCCTCCAACACTGACGTCACTACTCTTTGACAATCGATGATAACCTTTTACATATGCAAAGGATTATCAGCCTTCAGCCATCGAAATAGGATTCAAAATGCAATAACCACAGTTCGAACAAGGAACGATGACGTCACAGCAAAGGGGTGTAAAGAAGAAAAATAAATATTTATTCGTTTGTACTGTGGACTTTATCGCGTTCGTGATAAGGTTGAATTTCGTTTGTGGTCTATAAATAAATTTGATGTCCTACTAAAAGTTTGCCAAGGATACCGAGGCCTATTTGCTTGGTTGTAAGTGTTTTTTCTTGTAAAACCTACGTGGGGGTGAAAAGGGGGGTCATAGAGGGGGTCTATGGGGGTGTTTTGTGTCTTCCGGGGTTAGTAGAGGTCGTAATATCATGTCGAACTGAAAAACAATTAGTTGAAGGAAAGTTGACAGAGACTTCAATTTGTTTTTCAAATTGTTTTCTTATTATGCTGTTAATATATTTTTGTTTTGTGTAATAAGATAAGGAAGGAAAAAAATATTTTCTTGAGTATAAAAAATGATGCCTGATATTTAGAAAAAAACATGTGTTCAATGACTGAGTAGGGAAAGGTAAAGATCTCGAAGAAAACTCACTTTTATAAGAAAGTACTAAATACCTATTCATCCCACTGCACCTACCTGCAGCGGGAGGGAATGTTTAAATGTCAGGTTTTTTCGACACTAAACCTCTGTTCCTTCTGCAGTTTTCTGCACTATTGAAGCCATGGTAACTTATTCCAAATATTCTCGCAGTTACTGTTACAGCCTTTTTTTATCGTCCCACTGCTGGGCACAGGCCTCCTCTCGCACGGAGAAGGATTGAGCATTAATCATCACGCTTGCTCAATGCGGGTTGGTGATTTCAGACTATATAGTCCAGGTTTCCTCAAGATGTTTTCCTTCACCTTTTTATCAGCCATTGGTGTCTAAGATATACTTAGAAAGTACATACAAACTTAGAAAAGTTGCATTGGTACTTGCCTGAACTGGAATCGAACCCACACCCTCATACTCGAGAGGTTGGTTCTTTACCCACTAGGCCATCACGACATTCTCGCAGTATCTTGAGGAATCCAAGACTTTCAATTTTGGCCGAAAAAAATTTTGATAATAAAATAAACGTTTTCCACAAACAAGTTTGTGACTTGAACAACAAATTAATACTTGTGTTATATCAGGACTATGGGAATATCTGCCCATTTTCCTCGTCAATAATCAATATAAACAAGTCGATAAATCGTGAGGAAACGGCTCCATCTCTCCCTGGAGGCCGTTTGGGCTCACATTACTCCCCTGCGGCCTATCTTAAAATTGCATTGTGGACAAAAATAGATGGATTGATGTTAGAGATACAAAACATAGGCATAAGGTAACTTCACCATTAATGGTAAGCGTTCCGGTAATGGTCAATTGAAAAAAAAAAAACCTTTTAAATAAGAATCACACATGTTGTAGAGAAAATGGCAACACTCAACAACAAACCATAGACTATCAGCTCGTCAAAATATGACATATGACGTCTAGATGTCGTCCATTTACAAAAATGGTGGCCACGTAAATAGACGCTGTCGGCAAGTTACAAATATTTGTTAATCCTTTTAGTGGACTGAGTACCTATTGAGAGTTGTTTTTACTATGAAAAATAGTGTTTGATTTGTACCTTATCATCAATATGCATGTTAAGATGTTTAGGATACGATTAACAACATAAATTAATTAATTTACTTTAAGTAGGTATATTAATGTCAGCTGCCTAGTCTTTTCCCAACTATGTTAGGGTCGGTTTCCAGCCAAAACGAATGCAGCTTACTTGGGCAACTCGTTACCCCTTGACAAGAAATATTGTCAGAATTTCTGGGTACTCGCTACCCGTAACGACTGTCAGTGATTCTCAAATGACAGCCGAGACCTACCACAGGCCTACCGAAACACAGAACTAGGGCATGCAATTCCGGTAAAATAAAAATTACCGGTAAAAATTCGGTAACTAAAATATTTTTACCGGTAAAACGGTAATTTTTGTATTTTTTTTTAAATGTGATATTATATCAATAAGATTGGGTAGTCTAAAAGCAAAAAATAATTAAAAATACAAGGTATAAGGTGGTAAACATTTTTTTGGGACGTGGGCCGTAAAAAAAACATGTCAGTACCATCCGAACGCGATGTCGTCGACAAAATGCAAGAGAAACGGCTGCGATGGTTCGGCCATGTAAAAAGGAGACCACCTGAATACATCGCCAATGTTGTGTACTCAATCTCAATATACCCGGTCAAAGGCGCAGAGGCAGGCCGAAACGGTGGTGGTTGAGTGTCGTAATGAATGAAATGAAAATCTACGAACTTGAAGAGGAAGATGTCCTGGATAGAACGAAGTGGAAGAAGAAGATACGGAAAGCGGACCCCGTCACAAGACGGGATAAACGCTAAGAATTACTGTGAAAAAAAAAAATCTTTTTTTTCATTGAAGTGAAAGCCCTTTTTTATGGTAAATCGTGGGAATTTTATGGACCACGGTTTTGGCCCTGCGCGTGGAACAACTCGGGCCGCCGACACGGGTCTGTTGTCTATGCAGATGGAGGAACGATGAGCCACCCGAACTCACCGTCCACAGACCGACGCCTACGGTGGCCGGGAGTCGTCTCTCGACACTCGGCGCCCGTGGTGTCTTCGGTCCACTACAGCGGTTGGGATGAGAGGTGCGAACTCGCAGGCGCTCCACCGTCTCCTTCTCGAGCTGACTGGGAGAGACTGAGAATGACTGTTTCGCAGAAGGAGGCGACGGCTTCCCATTCCCTCTCGCTTCGGACTATGGCTTGAACCAGGGCCGGACGCGAGAGGTCGTCGCTGCCCATTGGCTCGACGACGACACGGCGGTACCCTTCCCAGGCAGTGCACACCTAGACTGTGTGCTCCACCGTGTCCTCAGTGCTGTCCGCATGGTAGTGAAGTAAAAGCCCTTGCTCAATAAGGTCATAGAGTAGGTAAAATAAGCATAAGCTACATTTTTATCTAATAGGAACTGACAGCTATGAGGAAATTCAGATTTACCGAATGAATAAAATTTGTTTAGATGTTATAAATTAAGATGAGAATGAAGATTTGTATCTAACCTAGAGATAGTTAAGGAGCCACATAAGTTTACTTTCCTAGAAAATAGCAACTTTAACACTCTTACAATATGTAATGTCTGCAATATTACATTATGTTCAAGCTACATAATGAAGATTTGACGTTATGAACAATTGCTATATATTATCACAAAAACGTAAAAACCGGTAAATTACCGGTTACATATTATTTTTACCGGTAAATTAAAAATCGCGAAAATGGGCGGTTTTACCGGTAAAACCGAAACCGGTAAACCGGTATTGCATGCCCTACACAGAACTCGACATACACGGAAGGACCGCACCAAGCTCTGCTTAACCATAAGATTGATTGTTCGGTGCGGTCATTACTTAACCATCAGCTCCTATACTTAACCAAGAGGCTTATGAAAATAATTAAAACTACAAAACAATGTCTGCCCTCAAAATCTTTACACACCGAAATCAAGAACCAAATAAATATTACTTCAGATCTTAAACATCGATCTGAAAAGAAATAAAAAAATCGAATAAAAGAATAAAACGCCCACAATATCAAGAGCCCCATGGAACCGCCCTGTAGACCTCATAAATGTCATGGAACGTCTTTCCAATGGTGTAATAGGAAGAAATGATCGCGCTATACTCAATAACGCTCTAAATAGCAGAACTCAGACCATTGAGCGACCGACGGGATTTCTGCTTCGAGAGCTGGTGCGGTTAGGGTGACAAGGGTTTGTGAGATTTTTGTCTATAGTCGTATTGTGAAGGTGAAGAATTTGTGTGTCTGTTTGAATGCGCTGATCTCAGGAGCTACTAGACTGATTGGAAGAAATGGTTCAGTGTAAGATTGCTTATTTATTGAGGAGGGAATAAAAAAATATATAATATTTATAAACAAAAAAATATCTGATGGAACGCGGGTGAAAACTTTGCTGGAAGCTAATTTCCTTATAAAATCTCTTTTGACTTTTTCCTCATAGAAAGCTATTTAGGCTTGTTAAATTAGCCCTTTTTTACGACAAAGATACGATTACAATGCACCACAAATAGCACCGCCAAAAAGGCCTACCCCTTATCTCTTCCTAGTGTTATGAATAACTTGGCGCTTACATCTTTTACACATTTTATTTTTTTCTTTTTACAGTATCTATTTACATATTTATTTTAAACTTATTTACCACTAGCCGTTTCCCCACGGTTTCACTCGCGTCCCGGGGCAACTTCTTTCTGTTCCCGAATAATATATAGCCTATGTTAGCCTAAGTTAACAAAATGGTTACGACAAAAAATAAATAAACATACATTCCCATGACATTAAAACCGATTTCACTGGAAAACTCTCCGGGAAATTGCAGGCCGTTTCCATAATTTTCCTCGCGAGTGATCCGGGAATTGTCCTCACTTCTATTGAAGATGTGGTATCCCTACTCGACAGGGGGATGAGTGTTTTGATTACGAGGCGCCGACACGCCGCCGGAGTAGGGTTACCACGATTACGGAAGTAATTTCGGGACATTTATTTTTATTGAGTCGTGCTGTGAATGATAATTATGGCTAAGAAAGATAAGGCATAGAGTCGGTTATCTGTAGGAATATTGTTATCACACTAATGAAATACCTAAATGCTAACGTTCGGATGTTTTACACGTATAAACAACGTACTTTAGTTCCTTCGGGATATAACTAGAGGATGAGAACTTTTACTGTCATAAAGCTGATGTAACAAAAAGGGTCCAGCAGTGGACTGCGATAGGCTGATGATGATGATGAACAAAAAGGGACCTAAGCCTCTTTTAACTAAGTGCAAGAAGTAGTTACCTTTGTACACGGGAGAAATTGCGAATTACCTATAAAGTGTTTGAAATCCACAAAACATTGTTAGTTAGAATTGGGCCTTATTTAAATGCGTAGATATATTCTGAGGCTTGAAAAATATTTTCTACAAAGCTACGCTTGAAACGACAAATAACACCGTAAACTAAGAAAAAATATAGGTACTATTATTATTTTCATCATTCGGCACATCCCTAGATGTAAATCCTGCGCTCTGAATTGCACCCATATTCCTCTCATGTTTTATTTTTCACAAACTAATCTTGTAATTTGAACGGTATAGATCGGAGAGATGTGGTGTTGATTACAATAGAACTAAACTTTTACAGATTTTTAGGTTAGTGCTCTCAGTATCAATTGGGAATTTCAATCATCATCCTCCGAGCCTTTTTCCCAACCATGTTGGGGTCGGCTTCCAGTCTAACCGGATTCAGCTGAGTACCAGTGCTTTACAAGAAGCGACTGCCTATCTGACCTCCTCAACCCAGTTACCCGGGCAACCCGATACCCCTTGGTTAGACTGGTGTCAGACTTACTGGCTTCTGACTACCCGTAACGACTGCCAAGGATGTTCAATGACAGCCGGGACCTACAGTTTAACGTGCCATCCGAAACACAGTCAATGGTGTCTAAGATATACTTAGAAAGTACATACAAACTTAGAAAAGTTGCATTGGTACTTGCCTGACCTAGGATCGAACGCGCGCCCTCATACTTGAGAGGCTGGCCACTACGACTTTGGGAATCTCAATCTAAGCTAATATTATAACGGTAAATAATTTTATTTGTTTTTTTTCTATCCTTAACGTTGCGAACCGCTGAATAGATTTAAAGTTATTTTACTGTTGGAAAGCGACAATGTCCCGTGACGACATAGGCTGCATTTTATCTGAATACGCGAAGTTGTTTCTATGGGTGTAATAAACACACATGGACACCGAAAGATTGCCACGTGAAGTCATGCTCGGGCAGATTGCTGATGCAAAAAGACGAGTGGGCCGCCCAAACTTACGTTTCAAGGATTGTTGCAAACGTGACATGGACAGCTTCAACATCAACGCTAATTCTTGGGAAGCATGCGTCAATGAAAGGCTCTCATGGAGACGCGACCTGCGCACCGGGACTGCAATATATGACGAAGCCTGGCTCGACGACATTAAGCAGAAAAGGCTTCGCATCAAGGACGCTGCACCCGTGGATGACCCGCGCTTCAACTGCGACAAATGCGGCAAGAAGTGTCGTGCAACTATTGGCTTATTTAGCCATAAAAGAAAGTGCTTGCGGCACTAATAACCGCTTAGACAAGCACTGCCACAATCATCTGACCAAGATGCTCTGTGGCCGATGATGAACAAGCACAACCGGGTTTCAGTAATACAGTCAAACAGATGTTTCTTCTTTATACATAATACTTTTGTTTAGATAAATAAGCTAGCTTTCAGTACCTGTCCAAGTTCCAATACAAATGATGGTTACCCTACAAAATTCCACAAAGCCCTGTGTCGTCACTTTACCACTTAATTCGGCACATTTCCTATGAACAGCGGCTTAAGATGACATTCTAAGACTTGAGTATTAAACACCACAATATTGTTATAACAAATAGCTTAGAAAATCTAAAAATTTTAGAAGCAGATGCTTTAACTTTTAGGCTACCACGGGTTTTGTATATCTGCTGCCTCGTTGGTCTAGTGGTCGCAAGCGCGGCTGCTATGCTCGAGATCTCTTTCCGATCGTGTCGGATTGCCGTCCTATCGGGTTATGAGAGTGAAGGAATAGGGAGTGCACCTGTGTCTGCGCAAATGCTCGTGCACTATAATATGTCCTGCGGAACTGGCTGATCTCCTTAAATGAGAACAGCCGCCGTGGCCGAAGTCGGCCATGGACGCCATTATTATTAATATCTACACGTCGCAGCCTGAAAACTTTTTCCAAAAAATCCTTCTTTTAAGTTGACAAAAACTATGCCCCATCAAAATCAGTTCAGCCATGTTGAGATTTTATCAAAATAGTAAATAGGTTGTACTGGTACATATGCAATGACAGGCAGGTAATTAACACGTGACAGTTTATCTATCTACATAAATAAAAATGAAACCCGTTTTCCGTTGTCACGATATAACATAAAAACGGCTTGACCGATTTGGCTGAAAATTAAAGGGGAGGTAACTTAGACCCGGGAGAAGGTTTTAGGATAGTGTTTGCCACCATCCGGCTACGGGACGCGGGTGAAACCGCGGGCGAAAGCTAGTAAAATAATAATTGCCTATCAAATAAATGAATAGTCGTTGTTCAACCGCCGTTTTACTAAGCCAAACTTTAGATAAATAAAATAATAAACTTTAGATACCTAAACGTGCACAATCATAGTACATGCACAAATACATTCATGTCAAACTGAGAACCTATTTTTTTTTTTTTTTTTTTTTATCCTCTGATCGACAAAGATACCCCATCTCCGAGCAAGGCATTTAATATTTATTTTATTTATTGTTGCTTCCGCCCGCGCGTCGTTTTCGGTTATATCGCGTTTCCAAGAGAACTCTTCGTAAGTTCGAGATAAAAACTATCCTAGGTCAACATCTCAAGGTCAACTCTATCTCTGTACCAAATTTTATTAAAATCAGTTCAGTGGTTCAGACGTGAAAGCGTAACAGACAGACAGAGTTACTTTCGCATTTATAATATTAGTAAGGATTATTACATTTATTGTATTGTATTTTCTATGGATCTTAGATGCCTGATTAAAATAAATAAAAATAAAATAATATCTCACTTGGTGCTGTGTGGTGGTTATACCGCCACCAGTCGGTCGCCAGAGCCTCGTCCGTTGTTCAGCAGGGTGCACCACGGGCAGGTCCGTTGGCAATTGGGGCAGGACGACGTTGGTTTGCCCCCTTCACTCCTGCACAGTATATCTTAACTTCAAACTTCTCAGACTAAACAATGAAACTAAACCAAAATATTGTTACTTAACTGAATACATTAAAACTATTAGTTATAAGTCTATTGGAATGGGTCCTTAACTGAAGGTAAACAATCTTGCTAAGACTTTTACACAAATACATATTAAACAGATAAACTACTGTTTAAAATAATATTTAAAATGAACATTAATTTCTTTAAGATGTCTGTGCGTTGGGTTCGTTGGTTGAATAGTCGTGGTGGCCTAGTGGGTAAAGAACCAACCTCTCGAGTATGACGGCAAGTACCATTGCAACTTTTCTAAGTTTGTTTGTACTTTCTAAGTATATCTTGGACACCAATGGCTGATAAAAAGGTAAAGGAAAACATCTCGAGGAAACCTGATAGTCTGAAATCAGCATGAGCAAGCGCGCTCAATCCTTCTCCGTGTGAGAGGAGGCCGCAGCCCAGCAGTAGGACGATAAAAAGGCTGTAACAGAGAATAGTATGTTCGTGGATATGCGATTAAAGATTGAATTATGACATGAGCTTTATACAGGATTACTTGTAAGTAGACCGCATCCTTTCATGAGGTGATAGTATAGGTCAATACGGACAAATTTGACCATGGGATACACTGGGCAAAAGTTAACCCGTTTCAAGATAATCGAATTTCAAGATCTTTCCTTAAAAAGTCGTCTAGGTACACGTATAAATTTTTATTATTAGTCAAAAGTCTCGTTTTTGTGTGTTTTTGGATAGAAGATGAATCACTTCATAATAACAAACCATAAAACTGTACAAATCACAGAGGAAATTATAGCGTACAGCAATTACTTTTTTAGTAGCTATTTTCTCAAAAATTCATTTTTTTGTGCAGAATACTTAAAAAACATCTACATTTGTCTAGCTATCCAAAAAGACACAAGTGCAAGTTTAAATTCCGAATCGGAACATTTCGTATTCCCCTCTAGAGAGCGAACGTCAAAGGCTTGTAGCTGCCTACACTACTCGCGCCTAGGGAACTCGTTAATACTGGATACAGTTTGCTGATAAGAGTTTCTCACAAATAGGTACAATGACATAAAAACATATTAACTACCGCTTAAAATAATGTTAAAAATGATTAACAGTGGATTTCTTTTTTTTCTTTAATTTTTTTTTCTAAGTAAAGTGTCAAAAAAACATATATTTCCGTAAAATAGAGTTTTTATTACCTACATTGGTTTGATTAATGGTAATCCAACACTAATTCTACCCTACGAACTACATAAACAGTGCAAGTTTAAATTCCGAATCGGAACATTTCGTATTCCCCTCTAGAGAGCGAACGTCAAAGGCTTGTAGCTGTCTACACTACCCACTACTTGAGCCTAGGGAACTCGTTAATACTGGATACAGTTCGCTGATTGGTTGTAGCTTCTTTGTTGAACTTTCAAACCGTTTTAGCGGGTATGAGAGTTTGAATGGAATAGTTATTCTTACTTTTATTATATACTAGCTGTTGCACGCGGTTTCACCCGTTTTCCGTGGGAAGTTCTGCCCGCACCCGAACAGAATATAGCCTATGTTACTTATGGATAGTGCAGCTTCTAACAGTTCAAGGATTTGTCAAATTGTTTCTTTAGTTTCAGTGTCTTTAGGGTACATACATAAAAAATCCTTGTATTGCATAGTACAAAAGTAAAGAAAAATGCGAAAAAAAAGTCTATCGGTTTGTCTCTCACTCGGTATCTCGTTTTCACTTCAAAATTACAGAAACCATTTAAATGAAAGTAGTAAATACCCTAAAAACCCAGGGTCATATTATGTACTCATCACAAGTTTGGCTCACCCGCTTTCATGAGATAAAACACCTACTGTTACAGCCTTTTTATCGTCCCACTGCTGGGCACAGGCCTCCTCTCACATGGAGAAGGATTGAGCATTAATCACCACGCTTGCTCAATGCGGGTTGGTGATTTCAGAATGTATAAGTTCAGGTTTCCTCAAGATGTTTTCCTTCACCTTTTTTTTGTATCAGCCTTTGGTGTCCAAGATATACTTAGAAAGTACATACAAACTTAGAAAAGTTGCATTGGTACTTGCCTGAACTGGAATCGAACCCACACCATCATACTCGAGAGGTAGGTTCTTTACCCACTAGGCCACCACGACGACATCTATACTACAGATTTAATCTTGCAACCCGATCGCGCTACGCCGTAGCAGCCGGTCGTAGCCAACTGCTACGAGCGTCTACGAAGCTGCCAATATAGGCCTTTAAAATATTTATCTGGATTGACATGAAATACTGCTTTGACATGAAAATTCTGAATCATGACATTATTTCTTAAATTGCCCATTTTAAATACATTTAAATACATTTATATTATATATTTATATAAATGTATTTATCACTCACACACACACAAATAAATATAAATAAATTCCATTTAACGGAAAAATGAATATCAAAACAGCAAATATCGTTATCAACTCATCTGAGTATGCAACTTTCACAAATTAATCTAAACCTTATCCCCTTGGGTTAAGGCTCCAATTCCTATAGACATTCTATTAAAATTCTCCAATGGAATATTAACTTTATGTCTGTAGAAATAAGGTGTATTAAGCTGTCAGAACAAAATTCTATGCAAACATCCATAATGGAATATGATATTTATGCTTGTGGTAATAAGGTTGGTTTTCGATTGTGTTGTGATGGTGATAGATCGACCTACTGATCTTTATATGACCTATATAAAGGACGATTATCATTTAGATCGCTGGTATGCGAGGATTTTCGGATAAGTATGGAAGAAAGGATGCTTTTAGTTTTGGCAGTGGTTGTGTGAAATTATTGGGAAATGTACTTTCTTGTCATTTCTCTATCGAAGCTCTAGCTGTTTCGTGCGTTTTCACGTGCATTCAGAAGTAACTACACATAATCTATAGGCACTAATATGTGTACCTATTAATACTTATTACATTGAACAGGAAATATGATTTGTTTGTTGCTTTGGCTCCAAAACTACTTAACGGATTTGAAAATTCTTTCACTGTTGAAAAGCTACACTGTCCTCGAGTAACTCAGGCTATATTTATTTATTTGTCAGATTCACCCACAGCCTATATATATATACAGATACACAATACATAAAATCTTAAGTTCTATTCTCATGCATATGTCAATTAAGGGTAAATACAACATTTATATTAAAGACGCCTGATTAGTCTATATCTACAGTAGGTACATCAAAAAATATTTTAAGCCGATAGGGGATGAAGTTCTCCCGGGAAGCGAGTAAAACTGTGGGAAACAGCTAATAAAAAATATTATAAAACATGTATGTATGATTTATAACACACACACACACACATTATACAAAATACGCGTTAAAAACTTAACCTTTCTTCGCAATCGGATAAAACATAAAATTTTTGTGAAAATATCTGCCAACACAAAATATTACTAACCAAATCTACCGCATACATAGTAGGTATGTAGCATAAGTGAATAAATACAATATGCAAATAACCGCATATGATATCCAGTGCCTATGTATATTTGCATATTGCGGACCTCCGTGGTTGAATAATACCCGCGAGCGTTTTAGAATTTTGTACCGCAAATTTCAGTAGTTCGTGTTTTGGTAACAACCTTATAATCAATAACATTATATTAATGGAAAAACACCAATATAGGTACTTAATATGTATGAACTCATCACCATCAGCCTTTTTATTTGTAAGTTTTAAGAAATATTCACAAAGCAGCCCGTAGTCTGGAAGTTGGTGATTGATTCACCCGTGCATCGGAGAGCACGTAAATGTCGGTCCTGCGCCTGATCTCTTTCCGGTCGTGTCGGATTGCCGTCATGGAGTAATCCCGGGTTATGGGAGTGAAGGAATAGGGAGTGCACCTGTGTCCAAGCAAATGCTTGTACATCCTGCGCAGCTGGTTCTCCTCATTTGAGAACTGCCGCGGTGACCAAAGGTGGTCTGGGCCCTGGGCGCCGTTATAAATATAAAAAAAAATAAACTAATCTAATTCTGTGAATACTATGCTGAAAACCGAATCACAAACCCTCAGCTAAACTTAAATCGTGCACAAACATACATATTGGTCAAACTGCGAACTTCCTTTTTTGACGTCGGTTAAAAATTGAAATAATTCCTTCATGCTAAATAGAGCAAAGCTACACAACTTCTTATATATTCTATTACCGCCTCCCCTCACACCCACGCGAGCTATTTGTATCATTCACAATAGCTACACCGCTTTTCATAATTTTGTATTACAAAAGTTGTTTTGCAACAAAAACCGTAGGTATTTTAAGAGCAGAAATGCTATTATCGTGGTAATAAATTTCTATCGAGGTCGTAAAATGGAGGGTCGAGGTTGTATATAGTAAAGATGGCAGGGTGTTACACCGAAGCGTTTTTGAGGTCTAAAGGATATGCGTGGATGAATGACGTGAAATCGTGGTGGACATGGATTAACACCGCTGAAGTGTGTGGGTTCGATTAGGTGTCAAGAAATTAGCTTGATTATATTCTAAGTAAAGTTTATCTTGAACGTGTCGCTGATGGTGGATGGAATAAATAAGCTCATTCCTTCTCTGCTTGTGAAACGGCTAGTGCTCTAAGTGGGATAGCAAGAAGGCTGATGCAGATGATAATTTTCGATTCATTCACATTCCATAATACGTACCTATAACAAAATATGCTCCCGCACATAAGAAAGTTTTAGTCGATTGATGTTTTTTTGGGCTTATAAATTAGTACGAAGTTGAATGGTAGTAGGTACGCACATTACAGCGATCAGCTATTTAACCGGCATAAAACCGACTGCGAACATGGTTTGGAATCATTTTTTTTGGAAAATAGAAGATTTAAAAAATAAAATTGCCAATCCATCGGGTCAACTGTTGATCAACTGTTTAGTCTTAAGCTAAAGTACAGGTGGGCCCTTGAAACAGGTGTAGGTACAATACCGACACCCACTAGCCTGCTGCGACAATCTCGTGCAACACGCTACACTTTGGTGTAACAGGTGGCCACGCTAATGAAGATCGGTGTCGGCCACGGTGGAGGAGCCAGTCATTTGTTTCTATTAGTTTAAACACCTCTTCCACGAGCAAGAAGGTTTAGTGGCAAGAAGTCAGTATAGTTTTAGTTTGTTAAGGACAGTAAGTCTGACACCAGTCGTACTAATGGGTGTTGGGTTGCACGGGTAACTGGGTTGGGGAGGTCAGATAGGCAGTCGCTCCTTTTAAAACACTGGTACTCAGCTGCATCTGGTTAGACTGGAAGCCGACCCCAACATATTTGGAAAAAGGTTCGGGAAATGATGATGATGGGTAAACATGTTTGGGCAAAATATCTAAGACCGTCACAGATCAAACTAATTTTGGTTGGAAGGTTTCAGACATGCTTCTGTGTGCCAAAGCGCATCGAGTTCTGTCCAGAGGTTCTCTTTTCATTTGAAACTAGCTGTTTTCATGCTGTTTTAACCGCGTCTCGTGGGAACTACTACCTGAACACCGATAAAATATAACCTATCATCATCATCATCATCTCAGCCATAGGACGTCCACTGCTGAACATAGGCCTCCCCCTTAGATCTCCACAGATACCTGTTGGAGGCGACCTGCATCCAGCGTCTCCCGGCGACCTTTATAAAGTCGTCTGTCCACCTTTTTGGTGGACGTCCTACGCTGCGCTTGCTAGTCCGTGGTCTCCACTCCAGCACTTTAACCTATCTTACTTGGCCGGATCCGGGAATCTTGTAAACGGTTAAAATGTAGACCGAAGTCAGAAATTCTTGATGAGGTCGCTCCATATAAAACAAAAGTGCTCAGCTGCATCTAGTTACACTGGAAACGAACCTCAAAATAGCTTTGTAAATACTAGGCAAATCTATACTAATATTATAAAGCTGAAGAGTTTGTTTGTTTGTTTGAACGCGCTAATCTCAGGAACTACTGGTCCGATTTGAAAATTTCTTTCAGTGTTAGATAGCCCATTTATCGAGGAAGGCTATAGGCTACTTTTTATCCCGGTACGGGAAGTAGTTCCCACGGGATGCGGGTGAAACCGCTGGCAGAAGCTAGTTATAATATATTTGTATTAAACAGGTTTACGAAAATAGTAAATAGTTACTAGAGTAGTAAAATACAACCGCTGTACTAGTTAAAATTGATATTTACTGAGAAATGCTTCATAAAACGCGGCAATTATAATGCAGTATACATGTTAAAGTTTGCGAGTTACTGACGTTGTTGCGTTTCCTCTATCTATACTAATATTATAAAGCTGAAGAGTTTGTTTGTTTGTTTGTTTGTTTGAACGCGCTAATCTCAGGAACTACTGGTCCGATTTGAAAATTTCTTTCAGTGTTAGATAGCCCATTTATTGAGAAAGGCTATAGGCTACTTTTTATCCCGGTACGGGAAGTAGTTCCCACGGGATGCGGGTGAAACCGCTGGCAGAAGCTAGTAGGTAATATGTATACTCGTTCTTAGTACTTATTTCTGTCTACACTAATATTATGAAGAGAAAAGTATCTTCTTTTTGTGTATGTATTTTTAACTTAAACACTTCTTCAGAGTGAAAAAATATTTCACTGTTGGGAAGCTAAACTATACCCGAATGATATCTTACTAATATTATAAATGCGAAAGTAACTCTGTCTGTCTGTCTGTCTGTCTGTCTGTCTGTCTGTCTGTCTGTCTGTCTGTCTGTCTGTCTGTCTTTTCTTCACGCCTAAACTACTGAACCGATTTGTGTGAAATTTGGTACAGACATAGTTTGAAACTTGAGAAAGGACATAGGATAGTTTTTATTACAAAAAAAAAATTAAAATAAAATTATTCCGGACATATAGCGCCATCTATTAGTCAAATCAAAAATCTGCTGGTAGTCACTATTCCACGCGAACGAAGTTGCGGGCAAAAGCTAGTAGGCTATATTTTATCCGAAAACGGGAAGAAGTTTCCCAGGACGCGAATGAAATCGCGAAAAAAGGCTGGTAATTGATAACTTGATAAGTAATAATGGATGTCCTTAAGTTAATTTTGCCACCGACTTCTAGGCCGATGCACCTAAAATTTGTTTTTTTTGGCTTTGTAGTGTTTTTGGAAGTCGGTTTTATTTTTTTGTAAAAAGTTTTTTATTTTTAGCTTTTCAGTGATAAGAACCGTTGTCACTATCCGCATAACTGGAAAGTTCTCATCACTACGAATAATATACAAGCCCAAACACGAGGTAGTTTACATATTCGGTTGTCGAGTTCCCTCGACCTTCTCTGGTCTCCATCATCAGGTCAGCTCCAAACCCTCACTGTTGCAAAGGTCTCGTCAATACGAATAATATAAGTCCAAACACGAGAAAATTTACATATTCAGTTGTCGAGCTCCCTCGACCTTCACTGGTCTCCATCATCAGGTCAGCTCAAAACCTTCACTGTTGAATAGTGCTATTAGGCAAACACCTGAGAGTCAAGCTTTCACCCTATGTATTCCTACAACTTTCGAAAGTTGCCCTCGATTTCTCAGGGTTTCCATCATCAGATCCTGACCTGATGATAACGGGACCACCCCGGAAGTATACGTTATCAAACAAAAAAAGAATCATCAAAATCGATTAATAAATGGCTGAGTAATCGCGTAACAAACATACAAAAAAAACAAATACAGTCGAATTGAGAGCCTCCGCTGTTTGGGAAGTTGGTTAAAAATGCTTGGATTTATGTAGGCATGCTTGTTAATAGTTAAACTTTCACGCAAAATCTGTCAAATGATAAAACTTGCCATCAATATATCTAATAGACTAACATACACGCTACTTTCTATAGATAGGCGAGTTATTTTGTCACGTGGGTAAAACCGCGAGCGAAACCTATCTATGATTTCTAAAAAATATAGGTATTACTTTTTCTAGATATTATTTATCTTGTTCAAGACAAGTGAAGCCTACACAACTCTAGTGAAATAAGTACAAAAGCCCCCGAGGTTGTTACAGAACTTGGAAACGAAAATAAATGTTAAGACTACTCGCTCTTCACTATTAAAACTTGAGCTATTGAAATTTATTGAAATTGTTCAACTGTGAAGTTGTTACAGCAGTTTATAAGGATTTGTAGCACGAACACTGCAGACTGACGGTGGTTTTCTATAACATATCTATTTGTTGATTTTGGATTAGAGATTGAATTTTGACTTTTAAATAAATAAATAATGTCCAAATGTTGGCAAAGAACCAACCTCTCGAGTATGAGGGCGCGGGTTCGATTCCAGGTCAGGCAAGTACCAATGCAACTTTTCTAAGTTTGTATGTACTTTCTAAGTATATATAGGACACCAATGACTGTGCTTCGGATGGCACGTTAAACCGTAGGTCCCGGCTGTCATTGAACACCCTTGGCAGTCGTTACGCGTAGTCAGAAGCCAGTAAGTCTGACACCAGTCTAACCAAGGGGTATCGGGTTGCCCGGGTAACTGGGTTGAGGAGGTCAGATATACAGTCGCTTCTTGTAAAGCACTGGTACTCAGCTGAATCCGGTTAGACTGGAAGCCGACCCCAACATAGTTGGCAAAAGGCTCGGAGGATGAGGATGATGAAATAAATAAATAATGTCGGGACACCTTTTCACACACGGTCGGTTAGCCCCATGGTAAGTTATTAATTAACTTGTGTTATGGGTGCTAACACAAATGATAAATTACATATAGCTTAGATACATATTCTACCCAGACCTCTTCCAACAAGCATGTTCATTTTCACAAATGTCGATCGATCCGGGAATCGAACCCGGGACCTCAGGTTCGGCAGTCTGGCATGGCATTTCAATCTCTAATCGCGAAACAACCGATAGGTTGATTATAGAAGTCCGCAGTTAATGTGCTGATAGGTCTAGGCCCAAATTCATCGATAACATAAAATAAATGCGATTATCCCAAAGAACGGCGGTGTTGGTAAAACAACTATTTTTCTCAAAGTAAACAGTTGTTTTGAAAAACACAGATGTTCATATTGTCGATGTAAGGTAGTCTTGAATCCAATCAAACTTGTTAGTCGGTCTGTCACTGGATACCTAAGGCTAGCCGCTGATTGCAACTTTTCGTAACCGTGACTTTTTGTCACTTAGTCAAGTGCAATGAAAACTATACTGAGTGCGCTCATTATGGTGACGTGACAATACGGTGACAAATAGTTGCAGCAGCAGGCAATGCCGGAGTGACGTAACTGTCACTCGCTCTGTACATTACCAGGGAGTCCACTCACTGGAGACTTTTTGTCACTCAGCCGGCATACAAAAATGAACGCGATTTGTCACCCAAGAACAGATTCAGTGAGCGCATCGTGGGTGACAGCAGGTGACAGTGACAAAAAGTCACGGTGACAAAAAGTTGCAATCAGCGGCGGGCCTAATCGTTGTAATGTGCGTACTACCATTCATCTCCATACTGATTTACGAGATCGATCAAACTATCGGCCGACTGAAAGTTGCCAGTGTGCAGGGGTTCATATATATCGCATACGTATCGGATTTCGAAATAAACACCAAGAAAAGAGATTTCTAAAAGTACTCGACATATTTGGTACGTTTTATTGGTAACATGATATGTTTGTTGGAATATATCCGTCTTTTATTGCCTTGCATTTTGCTTATACGGGGGCTCGTGGCTGTCTAAAGTCTGGGAACCAGACTGACCAAGGCGTAGGTATAGATTGCTCGGGTAACTGGATTGAGGAGGTCAGACAGGCAGTCGCTCCATGTAAAACACTGGTACTCAGCTGCGTCTAGTTAGATTGGAAGCCGACCTCAATATAGTCGGGAAAAACTATGCAGATAATGACTATAAACATAAGCAAAGTCTATGTGACGAAACATATTATTACCTTTTTTTTTTTCCGACGTCAAAAATCATCAAATGACCTCTCCCGCTGTGGGTTAGCAGCGGTGAGGGAGTGTCAGACTCTTACTGACTAAAAACCGTCGTGTTCCGTCATAGGCCTTTTATGTACCAGGGCCGCGGTATCTCTTTCGAACAACCCGCAACCCCGGCAGGCCTTGGCCCTACTGGGCCCCGCAACATATTATTACCTTACAATTATCTGGTACTAGCTGTTTCTCGCGGTTTCACCCGCGTTCTTAAAGAACTATTGCCTATGGCTATATTATATTGCCGTACCCGACAATATAATATAGCCTGTGTTACTCGGGGATAATTAAGCTTCAAAACAGAGAAAGAATTTTTAAAATAGGTTCAGTAATTTCGGACTCATTTTTTTTAATGGGATATCATCAAATGATCCCTGTCATGGGTTAGCAGCGTGAGGGAGCGTCAGACTCTTACTGACTATAACCCATCATGTTCCTTCTTAAGCCATTTATATACCAGGGCCGCGGTAACTCTTTCAAACAATCGCAGCCCTAGTTTTGGGCCCCAAAGGAACAAAAAAACGAATGTTTCATATTATCATAGTACCTATGTATAGAAGATTTTCGGCGGCATATAACTACATAAGCTCTTCATATCTTTAGTACAAGCTAACCTTAATTACTAACTTTGCCACAACCCTTAGGGAATGCCGTGACATCGGAGCATGGCTACTACTTACTGTAGACTCTCATGGGACGAGGCAGTAGCGTCGTAAACCATGGGTAATCCCGGGTTATTACTAGTGTGGGGAAACTAGGGATTTTTTGGAGTATCCGCGAGTGGTGTGGTTATTTGAGGGAATATATTTTGTCTAGTTAAGGTAAATACTCATTATATACCTCTATAGTGTTAAGAAAAGAACAAACTTTCTTGTCTTCTGGTTGCGCTTAATGAAGATGATGATCAATTTAAAGACCAGATTGTCTAAGCTTATATTATACATGTTAAAGTTTGCGAGTTACTGACGTTGTTGCGTTTCCTCTATCTATACTAATATTATAAAGCTGAAGAGTTTGTTTGTTTGTTTGTTTGTTTGAACGCGCTAATCTCAGGAACTACTGGTCCGATTTGAAAATTTCTTTCAGTGTTAGATAGCCCATTTATTGAGAAAGGCTATAGGCTACTTTTTATCCCGGTACGGGAAGTAGTTCCCACGGGATGCGGGTGAAACCGCTGGCAGAAGCTAGTAGGTAATATGTATACTCGTTCTTAGTACTTATTTCTGTCTACACTAATATTATGAAGAGAAAAGTATCTTCTTTTTGTGTATGTATTTTTAACTTAAACACTTCTTCAGAGTGAAAAAATATTTCACTGTTGGGAAGCTAAACTATACCCGAATGATATCTTACTAATATTATAAATGCGAAAGTAACTCTGTCTGTCTGTCTGTCTGTCTGTCTGTCTGTCTGTCTGTCTGTCTGTCTGTCTGTCTTTTCTTCACGCCTAAACTACTGAACCGATTTGTGTGAAATTTGGTACAGACATAGTTTGAAACTTGAGAAAGGACATAGGATAGTTTTTATTACAAAAAAAAAATAAAATAAAATTATTCCGGACATATAGCGCCATCTATTAGTCAAATCAAAAATCTGCTGGTAGTCACTATTCCACGCGAACGAAGTTGCGGGCAAAAGCTAGTAGGCTATATTTTATCCGAAAACGGGAAGAAGTTTCCCAGGACGCGAATGAAATCGCGAAAAAAGGCTGGTAATTGATAACTTGATAAGTAATAATGGATGTCCTTAAGTTAATTTTGCCACCGACTTCTAGGCCGATGCACCTAAAATTTGTTTTTTTTGGCTTTGTAGTGTTTTTGGAAGTCGGTTTTATTTTTTTGTAAAAAGTTTTTTATTTTTAGCTTTTCAGTGATAAGAACCGTTGTCACTATCCGCATAACTGGAAAGTTCTCATCACTACGAATAATATACAAGCCCAAACACGAGGTAGTTTACATATTCGGTTGTCGAGTTCCCTCGACCTTCTCTGGTCTCCATCATCAGGTCAGCTCCAAACCCTCACTGTTGCAAAGGTCTCGTCAATACGAATAATATAAGTCCAAACACGAGAAAATTTACATATTCAGTTGTCGAGCTCCCTCGACCTTCACTGGTCTCCATCATCAGGTCAGCTCAAAACCTTCACTGTTGAATAGTGCTATTAGGCAAACACCTGAGAGTCAAGCTTTCACCCTATGTATTCCTACAACTTTCGAAAGTTGGTTTCCATCATCAGATCCTGACCTGATGATAACGGGACCACCCCGGAAGTATACGTTATCAAACAAAAAAAGAATCATCAAAATCGATTAATAAATGGCTGAGTAATCGCGTAACAAACATACAAAAAAAACAAATACAGTCGAATTGAGAGCCTCCGCTGTTTGGGAAGTTGGTTAAAAATGCTTGGATTTATGTAGGCATGCTTGTTAATAGTTAAACTTTCACGCAAAATCTGTCAAATGATAAAACTTGCCATCAATATATCTAATAGAATAACATACACGCTACTTTCTATAGATAGGCGAGTTATTTTGTCACGTGGGTAAAACCGCGAGCGAAACCTATCTATGATTTCTAAAAAATATAGGTATTACTTTTTCTAGATATTATTTATCTTGTTCAAGACAAGTGAAGCCTACACAACTCTAGTGAAATAAGTACAAAAGCCCCCGAGGTTGTTACAGAACTTGGAAACGAAAATAAATGTTAAGACTACTCGCTCTTCACTATTAAAACTTGAGCTATTGAAATTTATTGAAATTGTTCAACTGTGAAGTTGTTACAGCAGTTTATAAGGATTTGTAGCACGAACACTGCAGACTGACGGTGGTTTTCTATAACATATCTATTTGTTGATTTTGGATTAGAGATTGAATTTTGACTTTTAAATAAATAAATAATGTCCAAATGTTGGCAAAGAACCAACCTCTCGAGTATGAGGGCGCGGGTTCGATTCCAGGTCAGGCAAGTACCAATGCAACTTTTCTAAGTTTGTATGTACTTTCTAAGTATATATAGGACACCAATGACTGTGCTTCGGATGGCACGTTAAACCGTAGGTCCCGGCTGTCATTGAACACCCTTGGCAGTCGTTACGCGTAGTCAGAAGCCAGTAAGTCTGACACCAGTCTAACCAAGGGGTATCGGGTTGCCCGGGTAACTGGGTTGAGGAGGTCAGATATACAGTCGCTTCTTGTAAAGCACTGGTACTCAGCTGAATCCGGTTAGACTGGAAGCCGACCCCAACATAGTTGGCAAAAGGCTCGGAGGATGAGGATGATGAAATAAATAAATAATGTCGGGACACCTTTTCACACACGGTCGGTTAGCCCCATGGTAAGTTATTAATTAACTTGTGTTATGGGTGCTAACACAAATGATAAATTACATATAGCTTAGATACATATTCTACCCAGACCTCTTCCAACAAGCATGTTCATTTTCACAAATGTCGATCGATCCGGGAATCGAACCCGGGACCTCAGGTTCGGCAGTCTGGCATGGCATTTCAATCTCTAATCGCGAAACAACCGATAGGTTGATTATAGAAGTCCGCAGTTAATGTGCTGATAGGTCTAGGCCCAAATTCATCGATAACATAAAATAAATGCGATTATCCCAAAGAACGGCGGTGTTGGTAAAACAACTATTTTTCTCAAAGTAAACAGTTGTTTTGAAAAACACAGATGTTCATATTGTCGATGTAAGGTAGTCTTGAATCCAATCAAACTTGTTAGTCGGTCTGTCACTGGATACCTAAGGCTAGCCGCTGATTGCAACTTTTCGTAACCGTGACTTTTTGTCACTTAGTCAAGTGCAATGAAAACTATACTGAGTGCGCTCATTATGGTGACGTGACAATACGGTGACAAATAGTTGCAGCAGCAGGCAATGCCGGAGTGACGTAACTGTCACTCGCTCTGTACATTACCAGGGAGTCCACTCACTGGAGACTTTTTGTCACTCAGCCGGCATACAAAAATGAACGCGATTTGTCACCCAAGAACAGATTCAGTGAGCGCATCGTGGGTGACAGCAGGTGACAGTGACAAAAAGTCACGGTGACAAAAAGTTGCAATCAGCGGCGGGCCTAATCGTTGTAATGTGCGTACTACCATTCATCTCCATACTGATTTACGAGATCGATCAAACTATCGGCCGACTGAAAGTTGCCAGTGTGCAGGGGTTCATATATATCGCATACGTATCGGATTTCGAAATAAACACCAAGAAAAGAGATTTCTAAAAGTACTCGACATATTTGGTACGTTTTATTGGTAACATGATATGTTTGTTGGAATATATCCGTCTTTTATTGCCTTGCATTTTGCTTATACGGGGGCTCGTGGCTGTCTAAAGTCTGGGAACCAGACTGACCAAGGCGTAGGTATAGATTGCTCGGGTAACTGGATTGAGGAGGTCAGACAGGCAGTCGCTCCATGTAAAACACTGGTACTCAGCTGCGTCTAGTTAGATTGGAAGCCGACCTCAATATAGTCGGGAAAAACTATGCAGATAATGACTATAAACATAAGCAAAGTCTATGTGACGAAACATATTATTACCTTTTTTTTTTTCCGACGTCAAAAATCATCAAATGACCTCTCCCGCTGTGGGTTAGCAGCGGTGAGGGAGTGTCAGACTCTTACTGACTAAAAACCGTCGTGTTCCGTCATAGGCCTTTTATGTACCAGGGCCGCGGTATCTCTTTCGAACAACCCGCAACCCCGGCAGGCCTTGGCCCTACTGGGCCCCGCAACATATTATTACCTTACAATTATCTGGTACTAGCTGTTTCTCGCGGTTTCACCCGCGTTCTTAAAGAACTATTGCCTATGGCTATATTATATTGCCGTACCCGACAATATAATATAGCCTGTGTTACTCGGGGATAATTAAGCTTCAAAACAGAGAAAGAATTTTTAAAATAGGTTCAGTAATTTCGGACTCATTTTTTTTAATGGGATATCATCAAATGATCCCTGTCATGGGTTAGCAGCGTGAGGGAGCGTCAGACTCTTACTGACTATAACCCATCATGTTCCTTCTTAAGCCATTTATATACCAGGGCCGCGGTAACTCTTTCAAACAATCGCAGCCCTAGTTTTGGGCCCCAAAGGAACAAAAAAACGAATGTTTCATATTATCATAGTACCTATGTATAGAAGATTTTCGGCGGCATATAACTACATAAGCTCTTCATATCTTTAGTACAAGCTAACCTTAATTACTAACTTTGCCACAACCCTTAGGGAATGCCGTGACATCGGAGCATGGCTACTACTTACTGTAGACTCTCATGGGACGAGGCAGTAGCGTCGTAAACCATGGGTAATCCCGGGTTATTACTAGTGTGGGGAAACTAGGGATTTTTTGGAGTATCCGCGAGTGGTGTGGTTATTTGAGGGAATATATTTTGTCTAGTTAAGGTAAATACTCATTATATACCTCTATAGTGTTAAGAAAAGAACAAACTTTCTTGTCTTCTGGTTGCGCTTAATGAAGATGATGATCAATTTAAAGACCAGATTGTCTAAGCTTATATTATACATGTTAAAGTTTGCGAGTTACTGACGTTGTTGCGTTTCCTCTATCTATACTAATATTATAAAGCTGAAGAGTTTGTTTGTTTGTTTGTTTGTTTGAACGCGCTAATCTCAGGAACTACTGGTCCGATTTGAAAATTTCTTTCAGTGTTAGATAGCCCATTTATTGAGAAAGGCTATAGGCTACTTTTTATCCCGGTACGGGAAGTAGTTCCCACGGGATGCGGGTGAAACCGCTGGCAGAAGCTAGTAGGTAATATGTATACTCGTTCTTAGTACTTATTTCTGTCTACACTAATATTATGAAGAGAAAAGTATCTTCTTTTTGTGTATGTATTTTTAACTTAAACACTTCTTCAGAGTGAAAAAATATTTCACTGTTGGGAAGCTAAACTATACCCGAATGATATCTTACTAATATTATAAATGCGAAAGTAACTCTGTCTGTCTGTCTGTCTGTCTGTCTGTCTGTCTGTCTGTCTGTCTGTCTGTCTGTCTTTTCTTCACGCCTAAACTACTGAACCGATTTGTGTGAAATTTGGTACAGACATAGTTTGAAACTTGAGAAAGGACATAGGATAGTTTTTATTACAAAAAAAAAAATAAAATAAAATTATTCCGGACATATAGCGCCATCTATTAGTCAAATCAAAAATCTGCTGGTAGTCACTATTCCACGCGAACGAAGTTGCGGGCAAAAGCTAGTAGGCTATATTTTATCCGAAAACGGGAAGAAGTTTCCCAGGACGCGAATGAAATCGCGAAAAAAGGCTGGTAATTGATAACTTGATAAGTAATAATGGATGTCCTTAAGTTAATTTTGCCACCGACTTCTAGGCCGATGCACCTAAAATTTGTTTTTTTTGGCTTTGTAGTGTTTTTGGAAGTCGGTTTTATTTTTTTGTAAAAAGTTTTTTATTTTTAGCTTTTCAGTGATAAGAACCGTTGTCACTATCCGCATAACTGGAAAGTTCTCATCACTACGAATAATATACAAGCCCAAACACGAGGTAGTTTACATATTCGGTTGTCGAGTTCCCTCGACCTTCTCTGGTCTCCATCATCAGGTCAGCTCCAAACCCTCACTGTTGCAAAGGTCTCGTCAATACGAATAATATAAGTCCAAACACGAGAAAATTTACATATTCAGTTGTCGAGCTCCCTCGACCTTCACTGGTCTCCATCATCAGGTCAGCTCAAAACCTTCACTGTTGAATAGTGCTATTAGGCAAACACCTGAGAGTCAAGCTTTCACCCTATGTATTCCTACAACTTTCGAAAGTTGGTTTCCATCATCAGATCCTGACCTGATGATAACGGGACCACCCCGGAAGTATACGTTATCAAACAAAAAAAGAATCATCAAAATCGATTAATAAATGGCTGAGTAATCGCGTAACAAACATACAAAAAAAACAAATACAGTCGAATTGAGAGCCTCCGCTGTTTGGGAAGTTGGTTAAAAATGCTTGGATTTATGTAGGCATGCTTGTTAATAGTTAAACTTTCACGCAAAATCTGTCAAATGATAAAACTTGCCATCAATATATCTAATAGAATAACATACACGCTACTTTCTATAGATAGGCGAGTTATTTTGTCACGTGGGTAAAACCGCGAGCGAAACCTATCTATGATTTCTAAAAAATATAGGTATTACTTTTTCTAGATATTATTTATCTTGTTCAAGACAAGTGAAGCCTACACAACTCTAGTGAAATAAGTACAAAAGCCCCCGAGGTTGTTACAGAACTTGGAAACGAAAATAAATGTTAAGACTACTCGCTCTTCACTATTAAAACTTGAGCTATTGAAATTTATTGAAATTGTTCAACTGTGAAGTTGTTACAGCAGTTTATAAGGATTTGTAGCACGAACACTGCAGACTGACGGTGGTTTTCTATAACATATCTATTTGTTGATTTTGGATTAGAGATTGAATTTTGACTTTTAAATAAATAAATAATGTCCAAATGTTGGCAAAGAACCAACCTCTCGAGTATGAGGGCGCGGGTTCGATTCCAGGTCAGGCAAGTACCAATGCAACTTTTCTAAGTTTGTATGTACTTTCTAAGTATATATAGGACACCAATGACTGTGCTTCGGATGGCACGTTAAACCGTAGGTCCCGGCTGTCATTGAACACCCTTGGCAGTCGTTACGCGTAGTCAGAAGCCAGTAAGTCTGACACCAGTCTAACCAAGGGGTATCGGGTTGCCCGGGTAACTGGGTTGAGGAGGTCAGATATACAGTCGCTTCTTGTAAAGCACTGGTACTCAGCTGAATCCGGTTAGACTGGAAGCCGACCCCAACATAGTTGGCAAAAGGCTCGGAGGATGAGGATGATGAAATAAATAAATAATGTCGGGACACCTTTTCACACACGGTCGGTTAGCCCCATGGTAAGTTATTAATTAACTTGTGTTATGGGTGCTAACACAAATGATAAATTACATATAGCTTAGATACATATTCTACCCAGACCTCTTCCAACAAGCATGTTCATTTTCACAAATGTCGATCGATCCGGGAATCGAACCCGGGACCTCAGGTTCGGCAGTCTGGCATGGCATTTCAATCTCTAATCGCGAAACAACCGATAGGTTGATTATAGAAGTCCGCAGTTAATGTGCTGATAGGTCTAGGCCCAAATTCATCGATAACATAAAATAAATGCGATTATCCCAAAGAACGGCGGTGTTGGTAAAACAACTATTTTTCTCAAAGTAAACAGTTGTTTTGAAAAACACAGATGTTCATATTGTCGATGTAAGGTAGTCTTGAATCCAATCAAACTTGTTAGTCGGTCTGTCACTGGATACCTAAGGCTAGCCGCTGATTGCAACTTTTCGTAACCGTGACTTTTTGTCACTTAGTCAAGTGCAATGAAAACTATACTGAGTGCGCTCATTATGGTGACGTGACAATACGGTGACAAATAGTTGCAGCAGCAGGCAATGCCGGAGTGACGTAACTGTCACTCGCTCTGTACATTACCAGGGAGTCCACTCACTGGAGACTTTTTGTCACTCAGCCGGCATACAAAAATGAACGCGATTTGTCACCCAAGAACAGATTCAGTGAGCGCATCGTGGGTGACAGCAGGTGACAGTGACAAAAAGTCACGGTGACAAAAAGTTGCAATCAGCGGCGGGCCTAATCGTTGTAATGTGCGTACTACCATTCATCTCCATACTGATTTACGAGATCGATCAAACTATCGGCCGACTGAAAGTTGCCAGTGTGCAGGGGTTCATATATATCGCATACGTATCGGATTTCGAAATAAACACCAAGAAAAGAGATTTCTAAAAGTACTCGACATATTTGGTACGTTTTATTGGTAACATGATATGTTTGTTGGAATATATCCGTCTTTTATTGCCTTGCATTTTGCTTATACGGGGGCTCGTGGCTGTCTAAAGTCTGGGAACCAGACTGACCAAGGCGTAGGTATAGATTGCTCGGGTAACTGGATTGAGGAGGTCAGACAGGCAGTCGCTCCATGTAAAACACTGGTACTCAGCTGCGTCTAGTTAGATTGGAAGCCGACCTCAATATAGTCGGGAAAAACTATGCAGATAATGACTATAAACATAAGCAAAGTCTATGTGACGAAACATATTATTACCTTTTTTTTTTTCCGACGTCAAAAATCATCAAATGACCTCTCCCGCTGTGGGTTAGCAGCGGTGAGGGAGTGTCAGACTCTTACTGACTAAAAACCGTCGTGTTCCGTCATAGGCCTTTTATGTACCAGGGCCGCGGTATCTCTTTCGAACAACCCGCAACCCCGGCAGGCCTTGGCCCTACTGGGCCCCGCAACATATTATTACCTTACAATTATCTGGTACTAGCTGTTTCTCGCGGTTTCACCCGCGTTCTTAAAGAACTATTGCCTATGGCTATATTATATTGCCGTACCCGACAATATAATATAGCCTGTGTTACTCGGGGATAATTAAGCTTCAAAACAGAGAAAGAATTTTTAAAATAGGTTCAGTAATTTCGGACTCATTTTTTTTTAATGGGATATCATCAAATGATCCCTGTCATGGGTTAGCAGCGTGAGGGAGCGTCAGACTCTTACTGACTAAAACCCATCATGTTCCTTCTTAAGCCATTTATATACCAGGGCCGCGGTAACTCTTTCAAACAATCGCAGCCCTAGTTTTGGGCCCCAAAGGAACAAAAAAACGAATGTTACATATTATCATAGTACCTATGTATAGAAGATTTTAGGCGGCATATAACTACATAAGCTCTTCATATCTTTAGTACAAGCTAACCTTAATTACTAACTTTGCCACAACCCTTAGGGAATGCCGTGACATCGGAGCATGGCTACTACTTACTGTAGACTCTCATGGGACGAGGCAGTAGCATCGTAAACCATGGATAATCCCGGGTTATTACTAGTGTGGGGAAACTAGGGATTTTTTGGAGTATCCGCGAGTGGTGTGGTTATTTGAGGGAATATATTTTGTCTAGTTAAGGTAAATACTCATTATATATAGTGTTAAGAAAAGAACATACTTTCTTGTCTTCTGGTTGCGCTTAATGAAGATGATGATCAATTTAAAGACCAGATTGTCTAAGCTTATATTATAACTAGCGACCCGCTCCGGCTTCGCACGGGGTAATAGTATTTCCCCATTATTTAATGTATGTTATTATACATATAAACATTCCTCTTTAATCACTCTATCTATTGAAAAAAACCGCATCAAAATCCGTTGCGTAGTTTTGAAGATTTAAGCGTACAAATGGACATAGGGACAGAAAAAGCGACTTTGTTTTATACTATGTAGTGATAGTGAAGAGTTATGAGTAAATATGTTTTGTTTGTTTGATCCCTAAACACTCCAAAATTACTGAAAGATTTTTTAAAATCAGTTATGGAATGCTACGCTATTCTCGGGTGATGTAGTCTATATTTCATTCGAGAACGGGAAGAACTTCCCCTGAGACGCTGGTTAAACCGCGAAAAAAACTGCTAATCAGCATTATCTTCAAGACTTTCTTAAGAACAATCTGTCTTATCCGAAAAATACATCCGCAAACTTTCGGATACAGACGCACACCTCTAAACCAAAAGGGTTAATAGTTTGGCCTCTGGCCTTACCTAGGGACCTCTTACGGCAGCAAACTTTCTTTTGTTTTACGGTCCGTTCCACGAAAATAATTTTGGACAAAATTGTTGAGTGACACGGCATTTAATTTTAGGTAAGTTATTGGCAATTTTCTTGTAAGTAGATTGGTGAAGGTATACTCCATTTTTAGTAGCACTTAACTTAAATTAACTTAACTTAAAACAATTTTGCTAGGAATTTTTATTCAAATAAATATATATTAAACGAATTATAGGCTACTTACTTAAAATAATGATTCCATAGATTAAGTTATTGATGTTACTGTATTGACGAAGAATTTGAGCCCCATTATATATTTTTAAACCTACTTGTTGCACGGGTAAATGTTCGATGTTGAAAGCTAGTTTAACAAACAATTTACCGAAATGTCGCTCCATGTAAAATATTGTATGTGGCTACATCTAAAAAACCACCCAACATAATAGGGAAATGGCTAGACAAATATGGCCATACTACAACAACTTAAACATCTGTTGAACACTTGTCTAAAAAAATGTGGCTGCAAAACGGACCCTTATTTCAACGTTATAATCTGCCATTTTTTTAGAAAAGTATTCAACGGACGTTTAAAATTTTTTGTAGTAAGGTTGCTTATGTTTAAAAAAAGTTTCGTATATTTATCATGTAGATGGGTGCCTATTTTACACACTTTTCTGTCTGTTGCCTGTCGAAAACCTCCACCATCTTTGGCATGAAAGCCTCTACCGGCTCTTGAATAAAGCCTTATTATAAAAACAAAACGTCAAAACTAAGTCCATTCACATTTATTAAAACAACACAAAGAATAATCTACAGAAAGGAGGTTCGATGAAAATGTTCATTGTGCTTAATAATATTAGAAATAGACTGTATGTCTGAAAGCTTTTGTAAACCACTGAAACGATTTGACAAATTTTGATACAGACGCTTACCAAGAATTTGCAATGCACAGACTACGCACACCTCTATCTATGAAAAAATAATAAATATTATAAAGCTGAAGAGTTTGTTTGTTCGTTTGTTTGTTTGAACGCGCTAATCTTAGGAACTACTGGTCCGATTTGTAAATTTCTTTCAGTGTTAGATAGCCCATTTATCGAGGAAGGCTATAGGCTACTTTTTATCCCGGTACGGGAAGTAGTTCCCATGGGATGCGGGTGAAACCGCTGGCAGAAGCTAGTCCATAGATAGATTGCACATAAGTCTGCCATACCCCTACCCTATGTACCTACGATGGAGCTTAATTATTATAATTACCATTGCCATATCAAAATCATTGTAAGAATCGTTCTTACTACACTTATGGCACTGAATATTTTAAGATCTTTGCATCCCGATAGAGCCCCGTAAATAACAAATACTATATCTAGGTACGTATTATATGCGAATAGGATTACTTCAAAGCACGGGTGAAAACGCTGGAAAATTCTAGCAAATCCACACAAAAGAGCTTCTAAGAAAGCCCTCAATATCTCCCATAATAGTCTGAATGTGGGTTTTCATATCTAATCTTATAACCTATTGTGTGAGGAACAATATCAAAGAAAACATACTGAGCATACGTTGAGGAACAAAGCTATGCAGACAAAATGTTTGCTATGAAAAGAATGTTGGGTCACGGAGAAAGGAAAGATAGCGGAGATGCCATTATGAAGATAGGTCAGGCGCCTTCTTGTAAGTCAAGTAACGTATGGTAACCGTGATCAATTATTAGAACTAAGGAGGCGTTCCTTGTCAAATAATATAAAATCTGTGAATGATTGGTCTTGATTTTATTTTGAAAATAATGGGTGGGTTCCATAGAAGGTGTGTAACGGGGCTGGTAACGCAATTCGTCCTCCGAAAACCCGCATTTTGGCGCGCTACTCTCTTAGGAGATTGCGTTATGACATCTCCGCTAGTCATTTTGTTCTCCATGGTTGGGACACATACTTTGTGTTTAGCCTTGGGTGATATGTGTGTGTGAGTGTGTGAAGATTATCGCGCTATGTGTGGTATGGGGAAATTATTGAGAGGTTCTTCTAAAAGTTGTCTATTGGTGACGCATAGAAATGCGTCTTCTGGTTTACTTGCTATAGCAAACAAAATGTACGCGATATTGCTATATTTTGCATATGAACATCATGATAGTTGTGGACATGACAGCCGACGCGTATGTAGGTTATCCACACATTTATTATTCGCGGACAAATGTGCATGTAGGATCGTATCGTGCATGTAGGATAGTATCAGACAACTCCCACTACGAGTGTTTAAAATGAAACTAAAGCAATGGTTGGCACAAAAATGTTATTATACAATTTACGGCCAGTTTCTTCATCAAAAGTTAAAGTTAAAGTAATGTCTAAAGTAAAAGTAACGGTCAAATTCGTTTTTTCAAGGCTAAACTGACAGCAAAATTCATAGAAAAATTTAATTTAACCGTTACTTTTACTTTAGACATTACTTTAGCCATAACTTTAACTTTAACTTTTGATGAAGAAACTGGCCGTTAGGATTACTTAGAAAATAAGTAGTTAGAATGTATGTCATAAATTATAATAATAACAAAACTTCTAGATTTAATAATAAATTGTAATTTATATAATTTGTTAAGTGTAATGAATAATAATGTAGCTGCCCGAATGGGCTTTAATTATTGTATGCCCAAACGGGCTGATTGTTGTACTGTAACTATATACCTAACACCTGTAACCAACACAATAAATACAATAAAGATTACTTTACTTTACATGAATATCTTTTGGTGGATTTTCGAAATATTGACTATTAAGGAGCGATTAAATCGATTGAGCGTGGACATTACGACCTACCTTTTTTTCTGATGCCAATTCATCAAATGACTCCTCCCGCTGTGGGTTAGCAGATTGAAGGAGTGTCAGACTCTTACTGACTAAGGGCTGATTTTTCAATCATCAGTTAACTTCTATCTGAGGAATAAATATGGCGGTTTGACATATTTTCCATACAAAACCTGTCAAAACGTCAAACATATTCCTCAGATAAAAGTTATCTGGCGATTGAAAAATCAGCCCTAAAACAAATCATGTTTCTTCTTAAGAACTTTGAAAAGGCGTAAATCATAGACAGACAGTAACTTCCCCATTAATATCGCATTAATAAGGGTTAAAAAGTTTTCTCTATATATATATTTTGCTCAAAATATCATAACACAGCGCATACTAAGTATGTTGACGTATTTTTCTTGTTTGTTGTCGGATTCAAAGATGGCTGACATTAGAGACGCAATGAGCGTTGCTAGGCAACGACCCACCTGGGTATAGCCGACACAAATGTCGAGGACACCGGGAATGTTTATTATTTTCATACATTTGCGTAGATTTTGTAATATTATTGAAACTTTTACAGAAGCAATGTATAATACGAATCATGGTAAAAAATGATTTTTTTTAACGACGTCAAAAATTATCAAATGACCTCTCCCATTGTGGGTTTTTTTTTATTGAACTTTGTTTTCATTTAGATGTTGTTTCACAATGTTGTTGGTGATCCCATTGTGGATTAGCAGTGGTGAGGGAGTGTCAGACTCTTACTGACTAAAAACCGTCGTGTTCCGTCGTAGGCCTCAATCCCGCAGTCCCGGGGTAATGGAAAATGGGGTACCTAATGGAAAGACTTTATCTTAAGAATTAAAGGCACGGTTGTTCTAGTCGAAACTCGATCATCATCAGTCGTAATCGGATGCAGCCAAATACTTGGGTTTAACATAGAGAGATTGCTTATGTGACTTCCTCAACTCAGTTACCTGAGCAACTTGACACCGCTCGGTTGTCAGAATTTTTGGTTTTTGACTGGAAAGAAGGAGGTAACACATTCCATAGTAAATACACTTTCTAAGTGTATCTCCGTCTCCAAACACTAAATAATTTTAATAAACTAAACTAACTAAATAATAGAGGTAATATCTCAAGGAAACCAAAGTTGCCGATCTGACTTTAGCACGCGAGGCGATCAACACTCACTCCTTCTCTGTATGAGAAGAGGTGCAACTAAAAGGCGTGATGAGATGATTAGCTTATTGTCTGTGAATAAAAAAAACTGTTAGGTAAACTTTATGACGACAGAAATGTGAAACAAAATTACTCAATGCAATTTTTCCACGGGGCCAATTTTCAGAACCGTGCAACTAGTGCGTCGTTTCATAAGAGCTTGCAAAGGCATGTTACAGCCTTTTTTATCGTCCCACTGCTGGGCACAGGCCTCCTCTCACACGGAGAAGGATTGAGCATTAATCACTACGCTTGCTCAATGCGGGTTGGTGATTTCAGACTTTATAGTCCAGGTTTCCTCAAGATGTTTTCCTTCACCTTTTTATCAGCCATTGGTGTCCAAGATATACTTAGAAAGTACATACAAACTTAGAAAAGTTGCATTGGTACTTGCCTGAACTAGAATCGAACCCACGCCCTCATACTCGAGAGGTTGGTTCTTTACCCACTAGGCCACCAAAACTTTTGCAAAGGCATATTTGAATTAAAAACATTTGGTTATAATTATCTTGGTAACGCGTTCCATAATTCGTGTACCCCGCAACGTGTACTGTAGCGACGTAAGTATTGATTGGAATCAGAAATAAACTGTCTGAGTTAGTAATCATCTTTGTTAGCGGAATTAAATATGGCCGCCAGTGTAACAGGTGGAAATACACGCTGTTATTATTTATTGTAAGGCAGGAAGAGTATTGTGGTTTTAAAATTAGGTATAATGATGATGAATCGCAACTCAAAAAAATATGAAGAATTAAATTTTTTCGTCGAGGTGCGAGTACCTATATCACATAATTCATGCAATGTAGGTACCTATATCCTATAATTCGGAAAATATCATGAAACTAGCTTCTGCCAGCGGTTTCACCCGCATCCCGTGGGAACCTCGGCACGGACCCGGATAAAAAGTAGCCTATAGCCTTCCTCGATAAATGGGCTATCTAACACTGAAAGAATTTTTCAAATCGGACCAGTAGTTCCTGAGATTAACGCGTTCAAACAAACAAACAAACTCTTCAGCTTTATAATATAAGTATAGATAAGGAACAGGAAATAGAAAGAAAATGTTTATGTACCTACGGGGTTCAGCGCCTTATGGCTACCTACTGAAGATAATAGAATATGTTTTTTCTGCAATAGTGCGATTATTCGTTTTTAATCAGGCGTTTAATAAAATGATATCGTCAAATATATCGTACTTCTCACATATGGATATATAAAGTAGCCTGCTTACATGTTATTCCTTTTTATATATGAGCTATTTTACTGCCAAGATTTATCAAAAAGCATTCATTCGAGTAGTGTGAAATAATGTCAAATCTACTCACATACTTCTACATACATCCTAAAAACTTCCGTATTTGTAATATTAGTTAGGGTAGAAATAAAATACTTAAACCTTCTCTTTATAAACAACACGTATTATTTACTAGCTTCTGCCAGCGGTTTCACCCGCATCCCGTGGGAACTACTTCCCATACCGGGATAAAAAGTAGCTTATAGCCTTCCTCGATAAATGAGCTATCTAACACTGAAAGAAATTTTCAAATCGGACCAGTAGTTCCTGAGATTAGCGCGTTCAAACAAACAAACAAACAAACAAACTCTTCAGCTTTATAATATTAGTATAGATATAATCTAATTAAATATTTCTTTTACCTAACTCCCTGTGTCCAGTCGTTTAAAATACTTAAATAATTATTCTTTTTGTTTCAGGACATCGACTATGAAGGTTTCCGTTGGTTCCTGGACACCTTCCTCGAGGTATCAGCTCCCGATGAACTGTCCCGGTAAGAAACTAGTTCATTATAATCATCTTCCTGCCTTTATCCCAATTTCATTTGTGGTGGCAGCATGTTTTCTCCTTCCATCATCATCATCCTCCGAGCCTTTTCCCAACTATGTTGGGGTCGGCTTCCAATCTAACCGGATTCAGCTGAGTACCAGTGCTTTACAAGAAGCGACTGCCTATCTGACCTCCTCAACCCAGTTACCCGGGCAACCCGATACCCCTTGGTTAGACTGGTGTCAGACTTACTGGCTTCTGACTACCCGTAACGACTGCCAAGGATGTTCAATGACAGCTGGGACCTACAGTTTAACGTGCCATCCGAAACACAGTCATTGGTGTCTAAGATATACTTAGAAAGTACATACAAACTTAGAAAAGTTGCATTGGTACTTGCCTGACCTGGGATCGAACCCGCGCCCTCATACTCGAGAGGTTGGTTCTTTGCCCACTAGGCCACCACGACTCCTCCATGTTTTCTCCTTCCATACTCTAATTATAATTACATCCTTGTCCCAAGGGAACTATGCGCACCTACCCGGATAAAAATTTGATTTTATAAACTTCCTCAACAAACTGGCTATCAACCACTCAAAGAATTTGAAATCGGTTCTTGAAACTAGCATGTTCAGTCAAACAGTTCTTTTCATTAAGGCGTTTTCTGTTATTGCGTTTTTTGTTATTTGGCATTCGTGAAGGCCAAACTTCCACTGACTTAGCCACACATTCCCCGCTCGTCGTATATTTGTGGTTGGCGCACTATGTTTTCTCCTTCCATTATCTGTTATCTGCCATCATCTCACACAATATTGTATGTGCATATAATCCGATATCTAAATTATAATAATACTTTCCATCTTCTTCCAGCCATCTGTTCCTATCATTCGTGAGGCGCGACAGACGGCCGGCGCTGCGGGAGATGGCGGCCGCGAGCTCCACCGCCGCCTGCGCAGCTGTCACCGCGCACGCCGACCATCAGGTACGACAGGTAATCCAGTATCACTGTACACTTCTTCCAGCCATCTGTTCTTATCATTCGTGAGGCGCGACAGATGACAGGTAATATCCAGTATCACTTCTCACTTTTATAAAGTCAAAGCTGTATTTGAGGTCAGAGGATATATACCGGGGCCGCAGGATTGTCCAAAAGAGTTACTAAGACCCTGGTACATAGAAGGATTAAGAAGAAACATGATGGGTTTTAGTCAGTAAGGCTCTGATACTCCCTCCCTGACATAACCCAAAGGGGATCATTAGATGATTCCCCATAAAAAAAAATAGGATCATAATAGGTATTTTAAGATTTTAAGAGGTAAGTATAGTTATCGGCACGGATATTGAGCTCTCGGCGGAAGAGTGGGGATCGCTTTGCGCACTGTACACATAAGGCAATAAACCAATAAATCGTTTCTGCGCAGGTGAAGGTCAGGGCTCAATATCCGTGCCGATAACTATACACTACACAGTGAGTTTTCACTAACGGCCTAGTAGCCGTAGTCGCAAGCGCGACTTCCGTGCACAAGGTCGCGGCAAGCAGCAAAGCAGCCTGGAGTCTGGAAATTGTCGGTGTTACACCCCAGTGCATGGGAGAGGACGTAAGGGCAGCCCCGAGTGTGACTCAGTAGCATAGTTAGTAGCTGTTGTTACAGTTCCACGTCACGAGTCTTTAGGTACATTTAAGAGCGCTATTACAAAATCGAATTGCTCAGTTGTAGGTAAATTAGACGATAGCCGGCAGCACTTGCGCATGTGTGCGTCTAGTGAAATACGCAACGCACACCTGCGGACCGCCACGCGGCACAAACAAACTTGAGACTTTGCCACTTTTTTCCGAAATAATTTATTGTTTTTATAGTTTATGAAATATTATTTGTACCGATGAATTTTATAACCTAGAATAGCTCGATTGAGTTACAATAAACAAATAATCGTTTACAATTTTTAAATTATTTAATCGACAACCAAACTTTTCACCATGTTTATTTATCAATTATAAGTAATTGATTTATAAAAAAACTAAAATCTATAATTCGTCTTACATGTATTGTATCTTCATTTTCCTGCAACAATGAAAACCAGGAATGTAGATAGTTTATTAAAACAAATATGTCACGTATACCTTTTGCGGGTGACAAAAAATACTTACCATATTATTTGTACTGGTATTCAATTGAGTCTGATAGTCTGAATTAAATATGCTTTCATTATCCTGCAAGAATCAAAGAAGTCTAATTATATTATTATGCAACAGCGAAACTAACGACGATGACATTTACGTACATATTTCTTTATAACCAACATCGAAAAAAGAGAAGCCTATCTATAACATTTTCGCATTAGAATATCATGGGCTAATACTTATGTATATTACATTTCAATCAGATCATTATAACTAATAAATAAAATAAAAACTCACTAGTATCAAAACGTGTTAGTTGCGTAGGTTGTGCTATATTTTTCGACCTCCGGCGAGTTTACGCGGCGCAACAGCGAGCGATACGTCCTTCCTCGGTAAGCGCTTGGCGCTGACTAAAGTTGAACACCGCGCGTCACAAGATTTATATTGATTTTTGCATTGCAAACAAAAATTATTTTAAAATATTGTTTTACTTTTAAATAGACCAATTTTTTTTTTCAAGCTTTATAACAATACCACCTTAATTATTAAATGTTTTTTATTTGAATTTGGATTATACTTTCATAGATAAAAAATATAGTTTCGTACGGAAAATTGTCAGTAACTCTCAGTTTTATAGAATTATTTTGGTGTAATACTGTATGAATTGTAATAAATTGATTTAAGCACTTCAAAGTACAAGATATAGTTGTATCTTGAACATTTTTATAAATGGTTAAATTGCTATATCCTCGGAGTACCAAAGCATCAAAAGATACCCAAAAGCAACATTTTATGAAACATCCTTTGCAGAGACAAAGATTTTACTGATGTACGTGGACAAATTAAAATATTTATTTAAAACACCTTCAAGATAAATGATCAAACTTTCTTAATCTTATTTTTGTTTTTTTATTGTGACTATATCCAAAGCATCAAAACTCGTATAAAACGTTTAAATTCGCGAAAATTTGTGATAGCCCTCTTAAGAGAACCTCTTGAGCTTGTTATGTGATTAAACTGCAGCTCACCTTATAGGAAGAAGAAAAGAAAGAAGACTTTTGCATATTTAGAGTATTAACCAACCCGAGCCGCCATGAGCCACAAATATAAACAGTGAAAACTCGTAATTTAATCTATGTGTATATAATATATCTTTTGATGATGATGATGTCCTCCCAGACGTGTCCGTCGACGGCGACATCCTGTCAATTCCCGATACTTACATCAGAACCGTAATTTCTTATGTCAATTAAGCTTTATACCAAAATCATTATTTCCAGGGCAAGCTGAGCTTGGCTTCCAAGATCCACGGCTTGGCGGAGCGACTACAGCAGCTGGGCAAGAGTTCCGGAGACTCCGTCGATGGCAGCGATAAGGGGTCAAGGAGTCGGACTGGTGAGTTGGTTTTCATCTGTCTAGGCTTTTACCAATTATGTTGGGGTCTGCTTCTAAGTTTTAACAGGATGCAGCTATGTACTTTGCTGACTTAGAGCGGCTGCCTATCTGACCTCCTAAACCCAGTGACCTGGGCATGATACCTATGGAAGTTTTATTTGGGATCTTCTTACTGTTACAGCCTTTTTTTTTATCGTCCCACTGCTGGGCACAGGCCTCCTCTCACACGGAGAAGGATTGAGCATTAATCACCACGCTTGCTCAATGCGGGTTGGTGATTTCAGACTAAATAGTCCAGGTTTCCTCAAGATGTTTTCCTTCACCTTTTTATCAGCCATTGGTGTCCAAGATATACTTAGAAAAAACATACAAACTTAGAAAAGTTGCATTGGTACTTGCCTGAACTGGAATCGAACCCACGCCCTCATACTCGAGAGGATGGTTCTTTACCCACTAGGCCACCACGATCTTCTTACTTTGTTTAAAATCCTGCTCTTCAGGTCATGTACAAGATTAGATATTATTGTCATTGAATAAACCCATTAACTTAGAAAGAAATTTATCCCCTCGACTGTTGAACGGACTCCAGGAGCTCTCTGCCAAAAAACCGTTATCTGTGGCGCGGACTCCAGGAGTCCTCTGCGAACCGTCGCTTTATTTTATCGCTTTATGACGTAATGCTGTACCTTTCTCGCTCTTACTTGTACGAAATGAACGGGAAAGAACATGAACTATGCATAAACACGCACTTGAAGTAACTGGAACCCACTTGTGACGTATACTAGACACTTGAAAAGTAGTCGGCCGGCTCGCGGCTGACGAAGCGTTTTTGTAAAACGTGTTTGTGTAAATAAAACATATAGCAAGTGGTGTTTGTTTTCTTTTTACTTTAAGTAATGTTAATTCAGCAGTGTAAAGAAAAAACTTTGGAAATCGTTTTTTTTTGTTTTTTTATGACGTATTTTTTACTATAAACTGGGAAAATAATCGCTCAACCTGATTTCAAATTAGGACTAATTATACATTACAAATTGAAACTGGACTAATACATATTTTTATGTTAGCCTATTTCTTTGCGATTTCAAAGATATAAGCTTTATATAAGCTTTTATTAAGACTTTTGAGATATTGTAATTTTAAATACACGCGCCGGTATCGCGCGGACCACCCACGAAGTGCTGACACAGATGCGCCGAATCGCGCAAAATGGCCGCCACATCTGAGTGGTACAAATTAAATATCTGTTGGGTAAAATATTTTGCTGTGCCCATAATTGTGACTACCTCTATTATTTTATACTAGCTTCTGCCAGCGGTTTCACCCGTATCCTGTGGGAACCTCTGCATGAACCCGGATAAAAAGTAGCCTATAGCCTTCCTGGATAAATGGGCTATCTAACACTGAAAGAAATTTTCAAATCGGACTAGTAGTTCCTGAGATTAGCGCGTTCAAACAAACAAACATACAAACAAACAAACAAACTCTTCAGCTTTATAGGTATAGATTTTCCACCAAATGTACATTATGGAATGCAATAAATGATATGATATGATGATATGATATGATCTGCTTTTTATCGTTTGATTTTTCTAGAAACATTTTTTCCTTTTTTCTTACTTCGAGTGTTTCCACCAGTCATGGTTGTCAGCGCCCAGGTGATCTTGCTATCTCTTCTGCTCCCTACCCCATCCGCGATGGTTGGTAAACAATTACATATAAACATTTATGTTCCAGGGAGCGTCCACCCAATGTTCACCGTCACCACTCACCCGTCGTACTCCTCGCACGAGCTGTGCCTAGACAGGCGCAATGAGACCAGCCCCAGTCACAGCCAGATGTCCCGGAATTCCAGTCGCAAGAGCAGCAACTCGCTGCGGGTCAACCAGTCTACTAAGATTGAAGGTCTGTTTTTCTTTATCTAAAAATATTGCTCAGACTTCTTCTGTTAAAATCATCATCATCTACCTAGAGGTTTCCCAATTATGTCGGGGTCGGCTTCCAGTCTCCGCATGCAGCTGAGTTCCAGTGCTTTACACGGAGCAACTACCCATCTGACCTCCTCAACCCAGTGATCAGGGCAAACTGATTACCCTTGATAAGACTGATTCAAATGGCTATTTTCAGAATTGCAAAGACATTCGGCACTAACTGCACTTATTAGCACAAATTTTCCTCATCTTAGACATAACATAGAATTCTCTAATTAAACTGTTTAGTTTAATTAGAGAATTCAAGTTAAGTCCTCTATATTATTAAACGGTTTTATTTAGCTCACCCCGTTTGTTTTATTATTTATTCTTGGGTCAAATTTAGTAATTCAAATTTCACCCTCTTCCTGTCAACCGATTAATCTGAAATTTTGTATACACCTTTAGTTCCGATGACAATACAATATAGTAATATCAATAACATTGTAAATCCAATATGGCCGCCGGCACAAAATGGCGGATTACATATTTTTCCACAACCCCCTCAATATGGGTATCAAATGAAAGGGCTACACAAGTAGAATACGGTCAGCAACCCCAGCGGGGCCCAACAGGGCCAAGGCCTGCCTGGGCTGTGGGATTGTTTGAAAGAGTTACCGTGGCTCTGGTATCTACATACAAGGCCTACGACGAAACATAACTGTTTTTAGTCAGTAAGAGTCTGGCATTCCCTTACCGCTGCTGACCCAGGGAGGGGTCACTACTAAAAACTAGAAAATAAAAATCGGTAAAAAAACTTTTAAGTTAAACGGTTTTATTTTATGTGCACTGAAAACTAGAAAATAAAAAAATAGTTACTTACCTGTCAACCTACGTAGGTGGTCCCGGTCATATTAGACTAAAATAAAAACGTGGGGCCCCTCTGAAATCCTACCTATGGCAAAGCATATCTTTATACTTTGGTAGATCATGAGCTCGGCGTTCGCTGGTGAAGCCACTACGGCTGATTATTGATTGTCAAAATCTCCAGTTACGATTATTATAGTAAGTCGATGCAATCCACACCTATTATACCTCTAGAAGAAAGTACTACAGCAATAGTTAATGGGCCCCACGTTTTTATTTTAGTCTAATATGACCGGGACCACCTACGTAGGTTGACAGGTAAGTAACTATTTTTTTATTTTCTAGTTTTCAGTGCACATAAAATAAAACCGTTTAACTTAAAAGTTTTTTTACCGATTTTTATTCATACTTAAACTTGCAGATTTCCGTCATCTAATGCGGCGGTCGTCGACGCTAGAAGTGCACACGGCGCGGGTTTCACTAAAAGACATCGTATGTTACCTCTCGCTCTTGGAGGCTGGCAGACCTGAAGATAAGTTGGAATGTAAGTATTTCTTCTACTTAGAAGTAAATGCCTATCATCCCAAAAAGAATATTAGAATATTGTTATTGGTATGTTGGGTTTGATCCAGAAAGACGGATCCTCCATACGATTCGTCGGAATTCTTTCTTTTAAAAAAACGTGAATTGCTGTAGGTATCAGGTCTAGAATAATAGACTACATAAGACTAGAAGATGGTTGTGTATCTAAGGTCATATGAAATTCAAGAAACTATAGGGCTAACTTGAAAAACTCTATCAGTGCTAAGTAGACCGTTTATGGAGTTTTCGTTATTAGATAGATAGATAGATCATTCATCAACGAAGCCTATAAGTAATTTCTTGACACTTTAAAAGGATTTTTTTGGTCTTCTTTTCCAGTCATGTTTCGTCTCTACGATACTGATGGTAACGGAGTCCTGGATACCAACGAGATGGACTGCATCGTCAACCAGATGATGACGGTGGCTGAGTACCTCGGCTGGGAGACTTCTGAGCTAAGACCCGTGAGAATACTAACATTTGCAGTACTTCTATCATTATCATCAACCTTTTTATCCTCCCACTGCTAGGCTGCGGCTTCCTCTCACGCAAGGAAGAATTTAACATTATAATGCACGCTTGCTCAATGTGGGTTGGTAATTCTTCTTTACTATCACATTAATGATAATCTCTTCTCATCACCTGCCTGGCCTTTCGGTCAGACTTTCTAGCTTCTGACTACCGGTAACGACGACTGCCTAAAATATTCTAATGACAGTCAGGACGCACCAATTTAAAGTCTTCCGAAACATTAACTTGATATGTAGGTATCTAAAAAAATACATACATACAGTACATAACATGTACCTTAAATAATTCGTTATGTTTTTGCAGATCCTACAAGACATGATGGTGGAGATAGACTACGATGCTGACGGTACCGTGTCGCTTGACGAATGGAAGCGAGGAGGGTCAGTATAACAGTAACTAATCACTAGACTAGACGCTTGTCCCGAGTCGCATAATTGTGTGGCGCGACAATATTAGAGGTACTTGAGACTGCTACTGCTACTGAGCAAGATGGCTAGATTAATGGACAGGACCAATAGACCAAAGAAGGCCAATAAGAAGGACTTGTCTTTGATTTTGAATAATGATGATAGAGATATAGGGTAGAGCACACACATATACACATTTTAAGTCCATGAGTTACTTCTTCAATTACTAATCAATATTTTCAATATAAATCCATCCGTTTGATCACTAAAGTATGCTCTGGGTAGCTAAATGATCCCCTTACATGAGAACAGCTGCAATGACCGACTATTGGCCTTGGATGATTATACCTTTACTTATAAACTTATTTCCTCCACAGCATGACAACCATCCCCCTTCTAGTCCTACTAGGTCTAGACACGAATGTCAAAGAAGACGGCGAGCATGCGTGGAGACTGAAACACTTCAGCAGACCAGCGTACTGCAACCTTTGTCTCAACATGCTCGTCGGATTGGGGAAGAAAGGCCTTTGTTGCATCTGTGAGTATATTTCATTTACCTATTTTTTTGGCTTTTTAAGCAGTTCTTCTAATCTACAGACAGACATGTATTGCTGGGGAGTTTGAAAAAACGCATAGGATGGTTTTTTAGCGAAGTTTGTGTAAATGATTTTGAGTTTGAGCTTAGGGTTCCGTACTTTTAGTGTGAAACGGGACTGCTCCGGGCTGCATTGTGAAAAATTCTACAACCCATAAAGCGGTTCGGCCGATTTTGCCGAAACGCGCCGTCGACGCGCGTTTGTAGCGATACGCACGCAAGTCAGGACTGCTCTGCAGGATAAAAACGCGCCGGCGACGCGCGTTCCCAAAACGCGCGTCGCCGGCGCGTTTAAAAAACGTGGTGTGCATAGGCCCTTACAGTCGCGTTATGTGACTACTAAATCATAAGATAGGCATAAGAGAGGTAGTCATCAAGGTATATGTCAATTACTAATGTAACCCGTTTGTTGCACCCACAGTCTGCAAGTTCACGGTGCACGAGCGCTGCGTGCAGCGAGCGCCGGCGTCGTGCATCGCCACCTACTCCAAGTCCAAGCGAGCACCAGCCACCCTCGCGCATCACTGGGTCGAAGGTACGGCTTGATATAGCATCATCTACCGCGTTTGTTGCACCTACAGGCTGCAAGTTCTCGGTGCACGAATGGTGAAAAAAATCTCACAAAAGTAATTTACTTTTGAAATGGCTATAAAAGCAACTCAGATGGTTGTCACAGTCGAGCAACGTCATACAAAGTCAGTTGTTTTTAGTGTAAAACATCCTTTATCATCTGCTTTGATCTGTTCTGTGTAAACTCCTTGTCAATACAAACAAAATAAGTCCAAACACCAGGTAGCTGCTGTACACCGTTGAGGAGTTCCTTCGACTTTCATCATCTCCATCATCAGATTTTTTAAGCAAATAATGCAACTACATCAAAGATACTTAATTTAGGTGAACTGTATGTAAGTTGCTAGTTGTACGCAGTCGTGGTGGCCTAGTGGGTAAAGGACCAACCTCTCAAGTATGAGGGCGCGGGTTCGATCCCAGGTCAGGCAAGTACCAATGCAACTTTTCTAAGTTTGTATGTAAGTACTTTCTAAGGATATCTTAGACACCATTGACTGTGTTTCGGATGGCACGTTAAACTGTAGGTCCCGGCTGTCATTGAACATCCTTAACAGTCGTTACGGGTAGTCAGAAGCCAGTAAGTCTGACACCAGTCTAACCAAGGGGTATCGGGTTGCCCGGGAAACTGGGTTAAAGAGGTCAGATAGGCAGTCGCTTCTTGTAAAGCACTGGTACTCAGCTGAATCCGGTTAGACTGGAAGCCGACCCCAACAGGATTGGGAAAAAGGCTCGGAGGATGGATGATGTAAGTTGCTATGAGAAATAAAAAAAGAATCTTTTAGCCGGGCACTTAATTCTTCTGTTATCAACAGGTAACTGTCATGGCAAATGCGCGCGGTGTCGGAAAAAGATCAAAGGGTACAACGGGATCACTGGACTGCACTGTCGATGGTGCCATATCACTGTGAGTTATACCATTACGTACTTTAATAGCTTGTATATAGAGTTCATTTTTGTATCATTAGATTACTTCTGGCTTACTGAATGAAGGAACTGTATTAATGGATGCGGAAAGGATACAATCCTGAAATGTGATATTATTTTAACTTCAGGTACTACGGTAGTCACATCTACCAATCGTAATTACCTAAAACTTTGTATAAATACGAAAAAGATTATTTCAAACATTCAAAATCAGTCAAAATCTCTGTGACTTGTGATGGGTCAACTATAAATTCTAGTTCTATTCACCCCGATGCTATAGACTGCTATTCCAACACTTCGTCATCGTCATCGTCCTTTGCTGGAGGGCTGCGGCCTCCTCTCACACAAAGAATAGATTAAGCGTCAATAACCATGCTTGCTCAATGCGGGTTGGTGATTTCAGACTTTAGAGTGTAGGTTTCCTCGTGTGGTTTTCCTTCACCTTTAATCAATCGTTGGTATCTGAGATATTAGAAAGTAGTCTCTATGTTTAATGAAACCTGTACTACCAAATTCTTGTACCTATTTTGATGTTGAGAGATAAACAATACTTGATTGATTGATTGAGTGCATATAAACATTTGCCTGACCAATCGAACCCACACATTCAGACTTGAGAGGTTTATGCTTTACTACCACGACTTTTTCTACTATTTTCAACACTTACAGCTACACAACCGCTGCGTTGGCAGCGCCGGCGGCGCGTGCTCGCTAGGCAGGCACGCGCGACATCTACTGCCTCCCACTGCCATCCGACCCCTCGTGTTAGACCGCCAGCGCTCGCTGCCGCATCGACCACAGCACGATCAGGTAGGTGCTGCTCTTGTAAGATAACTGGAATTTTACAAGTCAACCATTTGATTGAGCCCTAGATAAGTATATAAAAGATTAGCCGTTTTCCCGCGGTTTCACCCGCGTCCCGTCGGAGCTACTGCCCGCACCGGGATAAAATATAGCCTATGTTACTCGCAGATAATATAGCTTTCTAATGGTGAAAGAATATTTGAAATCGGTCCAGTAGTTTTTGAGTTTATCCATTACAACCAAACAAACAAATAAAGTTTTTAACCGACTTCCCAAAAAGGAGGAGGTTCTCAATTCGTCGGGATCTTTTTTTTTTTTTTTTTTAATTTTTTATGTATGTTCACCGATTACTCGGAGACGCCTGGACCGATTTGCAAAATTTTTTTTTTGTTTGATAGGGTTTACCTCCCAGGTGGTTCCATAGTCACCAGGTCAGGATCTGATGATGGAAACCCTGAGAAATCGAGGGCAACTTTCGAAAATTGTAGGCAAACGTAGGGTAAAAACTTAACACTAAGGCGTATGTCTAATAACACTATGCAATGGTGAAGGTTTGAAGCTGACCTGATGATGAAGACCGGAGAAGGTCGAGGGAACTTGAACAATGAATGTGTAAACTACCTCGTGTTTGAGCTTATTTTGTTCGTATTGACGAGACCTTTGCAACAGTAAAGGTTTGAAGCTGACTTGATGATGGAGACCAGCGAAGGTCGAGGGAACTCGACAATTGAATATGTAAACTACTTCGTGTTTGGGCTTATATTGTTCGTATTGATGAGAACTTTCCACTTATGCGGATAGTGACAACTATGCTTGTCACTGAAAAGCTAAAAATAAAAAACTTTTTACAAAAAAATAAAACCGACTCCCAAAAACACTGAAAAGCAAAAAAAAAACTATTCTTAGGTGCATCGGCCTAGAAGTCGGTGGCGAAATAAACTTAGTTACATCCATTAGACACTGACTTCTAGGCCGATGCACCTAAGAATAGTTTTTTTTTGCTTTTCAGTGTTTTTGGGAGTCGGTTTTATTTTTTTGTAAAAAGTTTTTTATCCTCTTTATAATATTAGTATAGATTACGTAATTAGGTATATATACACGACAAACGCAGATACGGATGCACTCACTATTGCTTCACTCTTATAGCGCAATGGGATGGCTCTCTGAACGTGCTCTCTGCACAGGTGTATCAATCATTCACTTCAATATATGCAACTCAACAGCTCTCTAATGTATATGTCGGAGGGGCGAACATCAGGATGGCACTATTGTCCCACATCAGTTAGGGTAATCGTACAAAGAGATAACTCAAAAAGAATTCAAATTCAAAAACGTTTATTCAAATTAGTCAGAACCAAAGACAGCCCCCAAAACGCCCGCCCTTCGCCACTTCCTATGTGTTTTGGCTGGGGAGAAGAAGTGGCGGAACAAACTCCCCAGCAAAACATGTCTGTCTGTTAGGTTAGAAGAACCTCACCATACGATAGACGTTACAATAACCTTTACACTTTACAATATGGACCTACAACGGTACTACAACACTAGGAACACTAGACGTGACGTAGGGCAGTTTCGAGATGTGTGCAACACGACGACTCAACGAAGACTCGACGAAGACTGAGCTCCGCGGACGCCACGCTGACCACCACGACTCTGCCAAGCGCGCAGAATCTAGGCTGCCATCAAAATTAATACCCGTCACACCAAATAAAACCATATCTTGTGAGTCCATGTCCATGTCAGTAAATGCTTACACGACATACTTTTCTTCCAGCAATCCCTCCCCACCTCAATATCTCTGCCAATATCAATAGCAGCGACTTCAGAAGAGAAGAAAGAAGAGAGGGAGAAGCGAGAACCTCGGGCCCCGCCCATCTCCTTCCAGATCACGCCTCCTGACGGCTCCTGTCCTCTCCTCGTCTTCATCAACCCGAAGTCTGGAGGGAGACAGGGTTCCCGGGTACTGAGAAAACTCCAGTATATCCTAAATCCGCGGCAGGTCCATGATATTGCGAAAGGAGGGCCTATGCAAGGTGAGATTCTAATTGTAGTCAATAATAAAATTGAATTTAAGTGAGACTTTACATAGCTTTTTAAAAAAGTAAACTCAAACTCAAACTCAAAATATTTATTTGCATGTTAAGGTTGTAAAGATCTTAGATATAGATTTAGGTTTAGGTAAACTTAACGGCCTTTTGCAGGCGTTGCAAAAAAATGCGTGGAAGTACGTGGAATCTGGGATCAAGACTCTATTCTTTTAGGCTCTATTTATTAGGCTTTAGAGGAGGTCCAAACTCCGCCTCAGACTACGGGCCCACGTCCGATAGTCGGTGAGCGATACAAAAAGTTGGTCAACACATACTATGTAGTTGAAACATCCTGCTAAAAATCGGTCCGATTAACTCCCACTAGCCGTTTTCCCGCGGTTTCACCCGTGTCCCGTGGGAGCTACTGCCCGCACCGGGATAAAATATAGCCTATGTTACTCGCAGATAATTTAGCTTTCTAATGGTGAAAGAATATTTAAAATCGGTCTAGTAGTTTTTGAGTTTATCCATTACAACCAAACAAACAAACAAAAAAAGTGTTCCTCTTTATAATATTAGTATAGACAGGCCATAAAATAAATCAATACTCATTCCTCAGGATTGCAAATGTTCAAAGACGTGAAGAACTACCGCGTGATATGTTGCGGTGGTGATGGCACCGTTGGATGGGTTCTGGAGACCATGGGTAAGAAATGTTACTACAGCATCTAAATGGCACTAGCTTATCTCGCCGGTTCCACCCGTGCCCTAAGGGACCTACTTCTCGCACCTGGATTAAAAGTAGTCCTTCCTCAGGCTCTAGACAATTTGTATACAAAATTTTAATAAAATCAGTTGAGTGGTTTTGGCGTGAAAGCTTGACAAACAGAGAAAGTTACTAACTCATTTACAATCTTTTTCCCACTATTGAGATAGTCCCTATGTCCCTTTGTACGCTTAAATTTTCAAAACTACGCAACGGATGTTGATGCGGTTTTTTCAATAGATAGAGTAATTAAAGAGGAAGGTTTATATGTATAATAACATACATTAAATAGTGGGGAAATACTGTTACCCCGTGCGAGGCCGGAGCGGGTCGCTAGTAAAAAAATAAAAGTAAACGTGCTGATTTGACAAAAAATATTTTACATTTTAATAATACAAAAATTTCTAAATTTCTTTCTACACAAATACATCTTACGTTTATCACAGACAAAGTCCAGATGGAAACACAGCCAGCTGTAGGGGTTATACCACTGGGAACTGGTAACGACCTGGCGAGGTGCCTACGATGGGGAGGCGGGTAAGTGCCTATCAAAGTTAACTTCTTTCTTTTTCTTATATTCTGTCTGCTTCTCCGGCCCTATATTTGTTAGGCTAGCCGCTGATTGCAACTTTTCGTAACCGTGACTTTTTGTCACTTAGTCAAGTGCAATTAAAACTATACTGAGTGCGCTCATTATGGTGATGTGACAATACGGTGACAAATAGTTGCAGCAGCAGGCAATGCCGGAGTGACGTGACTGTCACTCGCTCTGTACATTACAATGGGAGTCCACTCACTGGTGACTTTTTGTCACTCAGCTGGCATACAAAAATGAACGCGATTTGTCACCCAAAAACAGATTCAGTGAGCGCATCGTGGGTGACAGCAGGTGACGGTGACAAAAAGTCACGGTGACAAAAAGTTGCAATCAGCGGCGGGCCTTAGAGTCGGCGTCCAGGCCAACCGAATATAGCCGAGAGTGCCAATGCAGATAGAGCAACCGCCTATCTGATCTTCTAAATCACGTTAATCGTCAACTCCCGAGGCTCCGTTTCTTCTATTCAACAATATTATACCCTCTGCAAGGTATGCCTTCTTATATGGAGAGTCCGGTGAACATTACCGGACTATATAGACTTCAGACTTTGAAGTCTAGCAAGATGTTTTCATTCAACTTTACTCTGTAATTGATGTTCAGGATATATTTTGAATGTTCATCATCTTTATGATGATGCACTATATATTAACTTATACAACTTTTTCTAAATCTTTATTTAGAAAAAGTTATATTGCAATCGGACCCGCACACTCATACACTCGAAAGGCCACCAAGATTATTTTATTCTAACTAGTAGTTCCAAGAAGGAATTATTTCGCTGCACCTATCGTGCCAGAATGGAAATTGCAGCAGTAGACGCAACAAAAATGATTTTGTTTTTTGGCAGATATGAAGGTGAATCAATTCACAAGATTTTGGATAAGATAGCGCGGGCAAGCACCGTCATGATGGACCGATGGCATATCGTTGTGGAAAATACTACTACAGATGTAAGTTTATAATATAATTATTTCAAGCATTAAGACCCGTATCAATATACATATATTATGTTCACAATACTATTGTATATAAAAAAAAACATAGTATAAATATAGAACATAAATAAACTTGTAATTAAATCGCTATACCATGTATTTTTTCCTAGTTTTGTTTTTAAATAATGTTGTTTCTCATGACAGCGATTGAGCGATAATTGTGTGTGTAAATGTACATCCCACCAAAAAGATTAAATGTAAAAAAAAGCCAAGCCTCTACGCAATTCTTCCACCGTAAAAAGAATCGAATAGAAGCCAAGTCCTGTTCAACTTTATTTGTAATAATAAATCAATATTTTGTGACTATATCAATAGTTTTGTTCACATTACAATGATATTGACTTGGCCGCAGAAAAGATAGTACGGCCGTGCACGCTTTCGCTTTTGCGAGTCTTGGCTGGGGCACTGCCGTGCCCTCAGATAGACGTTGACTATGTATGCGGGCGCTCGCTCGCGTTCAGCAGTGGTCGAGTCGCCGATTCATACAAACACAATGTGCATGTACATTGACACACACAAGTATTGCTCACTCGCTTTCGTGAGAAACAGCATCTATTGGCTATGTGCAAAGCGAGTAGTGGCGGACAGATAACGATCGCAGCGCACAACACGGCAGAAATTGGAAACAAATACGGATGTTTCAAACCCGGTTTTTATTTTTATATTCATTTTATAGTAAAACTATTGAATAAATTGCACTTAAATAATGTCAACAATACTATTTTAATCTTTGGTTTTATTTATATTTGCAAAGAAAATTATAATGTTTATATTGTTATTATTTGACAGCTTCCGCAAATGTTGTAAACGCTACCTAACGCGTCTCCATCGTCGCGCACATAGCCAATACCTGTAAATATAATATCATTTGTTTTTCAGTGTGAACAACCTCAGATGCCCGACTCAGCGCCGCATCCAACGGTGGTACCGTACAATATCATCAACAATTACTTTTCTGTTGGCGTAGTAAGTTTTATCTTTCAAACTAATATTATTTAAACACATTTTCAATCTTGGTTTTAAGACCTTAATGAACATAAATATGATTCAAAAAGTTTTGATGATTTTTATATGTAACTAGCATCAAAAAGGATAACCAAGCACGCGTAAGAGAATAAGAATCTTTATTTGAGTTTTGGAAAATTACTAGAGTCAAACTCAAAGTCAAAGCTCTTTTATTCTGTGTAGTGTAAGAAAATGGTAATACCTTGCGCTGGACTAATTCCTGATAGGAAGCTTTGATGAAAGGCAGTAATAACAATATAGCTTCTTTATTGTTTTGTGAGAAAAGAAGGTTCCCAGACTGTCCGTAACGAGCTCCGAATATGGTCAAATAATATAGCCGAGATTCCCTAATTTATCGTACCTTATGAAACACGGAGAAATCGGTATGACCATCCAGACAGAAGCGTTCTTTTACCTGACGATCGTTCGGTTCACGTCGCTTTGATTTAGCCCCAAGCTAGCAGGAGAAATAACAATAATTTCTAATTTCCATCCATTCCTCCACCAGGACGCAGCAATCTGCGTGAAGTTCCACACAGAACGGGAGCGCAACCCCGACAAGTTCAGCTCTCGCATGAAGAACAAGCTCTGGTACTTCGAGTTCGCGACGTCAGAGCAGTTTGCGGCCAGCTGCAAGAATTTACATGAGCATATTGATATTGTGGTATGTTTTGTCTGTTTTTAATATAAGGAATATCATACGAAGGTGATGGGTATGAATGTGGATGGGTACAGTGGAAAGGGATGACCAAAGAAGCGAAGGATGGATTTTATGAAAGTTGACAATTGAATTGAAACAGCCAAATGGGTTCGTTTATGGGGGTGATGTCCAATGTAATTTGACGTGAAAAAGTGCTTTTATGTACTCTCCAAATGAATGTATTTCTGCCAAAGATACAAGAGACGTAAAAGAATTTTGAGAAAACCTAGATTAATAACAGTGCTGCAATAATTTTTGGTAGTTTTGTGGTAAGAAGTCAACAAAATACCTTCCTGCTGTTGGTGCAGCGTGTTACTGACTAAAACCACCATGCTCCTTCTGGAGTCATTTATGTACCAACGCTCGCTGTAACTCGCGCGAGCAATTTCGTGGCCCCGACAGCTGCAAGAGTGATGACTCTTTGAGGAATGTTTTTAATTTGCCTTTTCACTTACCGCAGTGTGACGGTGCATCCCTAGAGCTGAGCAAGGGCCCGGCACTGCAGGGCGTAGCGCTACTGAACATCCCGTACGCTCACGGCGGCTCCAACCTGTGGGGCTCCAGCGCCGCGCACCGCCGGGGCAGGTTCCCTAACGCACAGCAAGGTGACAGATACTAGTGTCCTATATAGCCTTACATTACTAACATCCCGTACTCCAACCTGTGGGGCTCCAAAAAGACGTATTTCATCATCCTCCGAGCCTTTTCCCAACTATGTTGGGGTCGGCTTCCAGTCTAACCGGATTCAACTGAGTACCAGTGCTTTAGAAGAACCGACTGCCTATCTGACCTCCTCAACCCAGTTACCCGGGCAACCCAATACCCCTTGGTTAGACTGGTGTCAGACTTACTGGCTACAAAAGACATATTTACTAACATAAAAAAACCACAACTCATATTCCTTACACATTTACACAACATCATCTAGTAAAGAAAATACACGAGATGTCCAGCCTATAAGGCTCCAAAAAAGACATGTCTAAGCCACGTAAAAAACTACAACCAATATGCCTCACACATTTACAGAACATCATCTAATCTAAAAAATACATAGATGTTATTAAGTATACACCTCTAGTGTGTATCACTACATAGTATAAAACAAAGTCGGTTCTTCTGTCCCTATGTCCCTTTGTACGCTTAAATCTTCAAAACTACGCAACCGATATTCATGCGGTTTTTTTTAATAGATAGAGTGATTAAAGAGGAAGGTTTATATGTATAATAACATACATTAATTAGTGCCGAAATACTGTTAACTCGTGCGAAGCCAGAGCGGGTCGCTAGTACGTAATAAAAAACAAATTATCATTTATTTTTTCAGATATCGGCGACAAACTAATAGAAGTAATAGGACTGGAGAACTGCCTGCATATGGGCCAAGTGAGAACAGGTAAGTTGTATCGTATTTTTACTTTTTAGTGTTTTTAGAAGTCGCGGTGGCCTAGTGGGTAAAGGACCAACCTCTCAAGTATGAGGGCGCGGGTTCGATCCCAGGTCAGGCAAGTACCAATGCAACTTTTCTAAGTTTGTACGTACTTACTAAGTATATCTTAGACACCATTGACTGTGTTTCGGATGGCACGTTAAACTGTAGGTCCCGGCTGTCATTGAACATCCTTGGCAGTCGTTACGGGTAGTCAGAAGCCAGTAAGTCTGACACCAGTCTAACCAAGGGGTATCGGGTTGCCCGGGTAACTGGGTTGAGGAGGTCAGATAGGCAGTCGCTCCTTGTAAAGCACTGGTACTCAGCTGCATCCGGTTAGACTGGAAGCCGACCTCAACATAATTGGGAAAAAGGCTCGGAGGATGATGATGAGTGTTTTTAGAAGTAGTTTTTTTTACTATGGTTAGGCAAAAAAAAGTTAACGAAGACCAGTGAACCATACTTATGTGTAATCGTTCATGCACATTGTCTTTGATACCAAGTTCGGGACCCCTCAGTAGTCATACAAACACTATGTTCACACACACACACACGAGTATGCCTCACCCGCTTTCATAAGACATAACATATAGGTAGTGACTTAAATAATAATAAAATTAAACAATATTCTTCCTTCCAGGTCTCCGAGCATCAGGCAGGCGCCTGGCGCAGTGCAGCTCCATCACGCTTACCACTAAGAAGACCTTCCCCATGCAGATAGATGGAGAACCCTGGATGCAGCCGCCATGCAAGGTATAACTATACTCGTTGCTTCGACTGCCTCGTTGGTCTAGTGGTCGCAAGCGCAGCTGCTGTTCTCGAGGTCTCGGGTTCGATTCCCGGGTCGGGCCGAAATCGCTTTGTGGGTTTTCTTGAACTTTCACAAAGCAGCCCGTAGTCTGGAAGTTGGTGATTGATTCACCCGTGCTTCGGAGAGCACGTAAATGTCGGTCCTGCGCCTGATCTCTTTCCGGTCGTGTCGGATTGCCGTCCCATCGGGTTATGAGAGTGAAGGAATAGTGAGTGCACCTGTGTCTGCGGTCTGCGCAAATGCTTGCGCACTATAATATGTCCTGCGCAGCTGGCAGATCTCCTTAAATAAGAACAGCCGCCGTGGCCGAAATCGGCCGTGGACGCCATTAACTATACTCATCATGATGATTGGCCACAGAGCATCTTAAACGAATTATTATGACAGTGCTTGTATGTATAGTTGTTACAGCCACAAGCATTGCTAGTTACTCTACATCTGTCTTTTTTTTATTGGGATATCATAAAGTGTCAGGCTCTTACCGACTATAACTCATTAAGTTCCTTTCTAGGCCTTTTATGTACCAGGGCCACGATAACTCTTTGAAAACATCCCGCAGCTCTATCTATACTAAGTGGTTATCTATACTACAAGGTGTTGATTTGCATTTGTGCCATATTTCAGGAGGAGGACATAAAATACGCAAATAATCAATTGGAATTACAGTAGACGGGAAATAGCTAATATGCGCTACTTTTTTTGGCATTGTAATGTCGTAGTATTTCAGAAGTGATCCAATTTTATGAATGAAATTTATGAATGATCGTTGCGTATGCTTTGTGTTTGCGTTTGTATGAGGGCGCAGCACGGTTTTAAGGCCAGTAACATACGCGCCAAGTTTAAATACGGCTAGATGACATTGACGGAATTCCGAAAAAAAAATGACGTACCAATTTTTTTGTTGATTTGGGTCGAGAATCATTAGCATAATTACGTCCTTGAATATGGCACGGATGCAAATCAACAGCTTGTAGGGTAAAGGCGGGATAGATGCCCCACTTTTTGAAATATGCTTATAATTTAATAAATATTGGTTCTACATTAATAACACCTATGAATGTAACTAGTTTAATCCTTTATGTTTATTTGTGATTTACCTTTTTGGACCTATATACTACACGTTTTGCAGATTTTAGCTTTTCGTAGACCTCCATTTTTGGGGATAGATGCCTACCCCTATGGATAGTTGCCCCACCTTGAAAATACTAGCGAGGATAGATGCCTACGGTGCGGGATAGATGCCCTTCATACTGTTTAAGTATATTATATTAATAATATTTATATATTTTTTACTTTAATTTATTTGAAATGAAAAGTGCTTTGCAGATTTTAAAATCTTTTTATATTCATTATCAGATTAATTAAAATTAACACAATAAAATTCTAAAAGTCTTTGTTCAACAAAAATAATGTATTTTATATTTTAAACCCTTATTACAAAATATTAATTATTTAGTTTCAACATGCAAAATCATAAAAATCATTCTTTCTTAAAAACCAAAATAACACATAGCATCATAATATTTAACCGGACAGTACTTTAAGTTTTCTACATCTCGAGCAAACATTTCTGAAAAGTGTACAGGTTTCATGTAACCAGCACTGACACATTACACATTGAATCCAGTCGGATTTAGACTTTGTTTGTTCATAGTTTTCAAAGCATTCTATGCAGTTATTTTTATTTGTATCTTTAGGCTCATCCTGTCCATCTCTTTTAGTCTTCTTCACCGGCAAACCTTTAGTTTTCTATTCCTTAACTTTGTTCTTAGGTGAATTGTCTTCATCTTCACTGTTTGAACTGTAAATCATTCGTAATCAATAAAAAGTGTAAATACCTATACATAAACACATGAAAAATATATATTCAAAGCACTTATAATACATTCAGGGTACACGTGGTGTATGGAGGGATAGATGCCCCTAGGGGCACCTATACCGTAAAAAATCAGGGCAACTATCCTTTTTGACAGGGTTAGATGCCCTAATATTTTTTTAAATAAATAAATACAATAGAGCAACTATTTACATCAAAATGTATACTTCATGAAACAATATACATACGTAATAAAAAATTTGATGGAATTAATATCTACTTATAAAGTTATACAACAGCAAATACTCACCTTTAAAAATTTTACGCTCGCCGTAAGTTCGCCGCGGAGATGAATTCACACACGAGCGAAACGCGACCTCACCCCTCGATGGCGCGTGGCTAATTTAGGTGCGGGGTGCTTGTGGCTTCTAGTTAAACGGTTGTTTCTTAATCGCGAGCATGGGAAGTTAGGTTTTTTAAAAATGGGGCATCTATCCCACTGCGGCATCTATCCCGCCTTTACCCTATAATAAAGAGGAAAGTATGTTCCAAAAAGCTCTAAAAAAACAAAACCGATTTGACAAATTCTTTCACTGTTAAGAAGCTAGACTATCCCCGAGTCACAAATGTAGGCTATATTATGTCCCAGTATTAACTTTCTTATGGTCTACCTTCTAAGCAATTTTTGACTACTTAACAGATGTAAGCCCGAAAAAAATCACGACAGGTCTTTCATTTCATTTCATTGACCACGAAAATGTTTAGAAAATATGATTTTATAATTATTATTTTTAATTTCAGATAACAATAACCCACAAGAACCAAGTTCCGATGCTGATGGGACCAGCTCCCGAAAAGGGGCGGGGCTTCTTCAAACTCTTCACACATTGTTAACCACTTCAATCTACTGAAAATATTTATCAATCTATTGATTAATCAATCAGATTTTACCTTAATTTATTAATCTTCAAATTAACAATTCAACTTTTATTTAACGTTTCTATCAATAGTTTTATATCAAATGATAAGGTTTTAAAACTGTATTAAAATCAATCAGTTGATCAATCAATCATACGATTAATAGTATCAATTGGTTGATTCATACAGAGCTATCACAATACCTACTTTGGAACAAAGATTTACTAGAATTTACCTATTTTCTGAAAAGAGAAACAAACCTATATTTCCTAAAAAGTTACGAACACAAAATCATTTGTATTTTCTTACACAGATTTGATAACCATATAAGAACTAAAATAACACAATATATATTATGCAATCTACAGCATAAAATAATATATTTACATTAAATATATACCAACTTAATAAAAAAAAAACGCAAAGCGCTAAAATCCTAAAAAAGACATAAGTATACCAACATGACGAATTATCGCTGTATCAATCAATTGATTTATGATTGATATGATAAAAACCTATAGTAATACATAGTAAACATTTTTTTATTTGTCTGTTTATGCTTGTAAGGGTCCGAAACTACTGAACCGATTAGAAAAAGTATTTATAAAGCTACACTCTTCCCGAGTAACATGGGCTATATTTTATCCCGGTACGGGCAGTAGTTCCCACGAGACGCGGAAGAAACCGCGGGAAAACGGGTAGTCGATTATAAAAATCTATAAAATTATCAAGAGACTTGCCATGTGTTCAATATGGTATGGTTTATAAATTAAATTGAACTTAAGGCTTTATAATAAAATCCTTTTCGATAGTACACTCATGCATATTATTTTAACTAACGCCAAAAATACTTTTTACGTTGTCTCACAGTTAGACCACTCATACTACAAACTTTTAGTCGGCCGATAGTTGGTTTAGGCTCATAAATTAATATAAAGATGAGTCGTAGTACGCACATTAGAAAGATCAGGTATTTAGCCGGTACCAGTCCATACTGAAAACTTTGATTGCAATCAAGATTTTGTTAAAAAAAGAAAATTGCCAATCATCGTGTCAACTCTTGGCTAACTGTTTCGTTTACAGTGTGCATTCATAAAAAATAATTCCCTAATTGACTTGCTCCTTCGGAGATATTACCATACAGAAAAAAAAAACACTTTTTCTATTAGAAAAAATCCGTATGCATGAGTGACTATATCATAAATTCGCTTTAAACACTAGTTTCACTGTTTCATTTCAACTAATAGTGCTTTTTAGCTTATTTCTTGTACCTAGGAAAACTGATTTCACAACAATTCTTAATTCCTAAACTTATGTCTGATCTCTTGAACACAAAATCAAAATCTTCTATTAGTAATAAAAAGTTCTTGCAGAAACCCTTACGTCCATTTTTGCTAAATTAGATATAAATATATACATTTATAAACTATAATATATTTATATATAAAACATATTATATTATCTACATTTAAAGTCCAATAAATTATTGAGATTTAATAAATGAAAATTGTGCCGTGAATTGCGAAATTGTAATTTATTTGTTTATTTAATTTAAATGTAGAAGCTATTTATTTTTGAATCTCGATTCAATAAAAGTCAATCTTGAATCAAGAGTGAGACTTTTACATGTTTGTATGTTAGAATACATTTAACATATTAATACAATGTAATTAAGCCATATTTTTTGGTCATTTGACAAATAATGTCAAAATAGTAATGGTATAATAATATTATTAAAATCCAAATGACAAAAGTCACAATTTTAATAAAATAAATATAAACAAGATTGGAGAAATATTTAAACTAGATTTTGAAATTCAATTGAGGAGTTAAATTCCAAAAAAAATGGAGTCGCAACGACTCCATTTTATTCAATAACTTAGTTGTTTTTAGTAAAGAAAGTAAATTAGAATTATTTAATGAATTATCGAATTTTGTGCATTTTATTAAACGTCCCAATTATTATTTTTTAACATTAACTTTCCGTATTAATGTTAACTTGTAATTACTTAATGTAATTATAATTATAATATAAGTTTAAATAAATGATTGTGTTTGTCGAAAGTTTTAACTTACTGTTATGAAATGTTTAAAAATATTTACCTAAGACATTATCAATGTGTTGTTTTAATTTAAGAAGTAATAATTTTAAGGCTTTTATATGTAAAACGTGTACTGACATAATAATTTATTCATTTAAAATGAAAAGTAATGTCGTCTTAAATGTAAATTTTGTGTCGTGGAATTGTTAAAGCTTTGTCGTAATATATGGCATACAACGTTTCAGTTTTTAGTATTTAAATGTAACTCCACTTCCATTTAAATATTATATTTTTTTGTTGAAGAGGTGATTTTGGCATAAAAATTGATTTATACCTTTTGAAAAACTATAAATATACACTCAGCGGCACGGAATTTGGCCCAAACAAATACAAGTAGATATCAGCCCAGATAACTGTTGTAAATTCTAATTTCATATGACATATTGTCAGTCCTTTCGTAATTGTTAATTAAAATACAGAAAAATGTGTGTCTGTTCAACTTTTGTAACACTAGAAACAGATTCCGTTGTTGGAACACAAAGCAGAAAGTTAAGTTTAAATTCAGATAGAAATTGCCGAAGAACTAAGCACGTTCCAAAAAAAAATTATGATTATGATCGTTTTTTGTTTCTCTTTTTTTCACAATTTGATCTGAAAATTACCCTTACTGCAGCTCAAGTTGCTCAAGTAGTGTTGCTAAGACGTCAAGGGCGGAAGCAGCGGAAGATGGTTGAAACTTTAAGTGCACCGCGTACAAGTTAAAGATATGCATAGAAAATGTATGACCAGACTGGTCTTTACACAAGAAGACCAGAAAGTGGGGGTGTAAGGTGTTCGTCGGCGCACGACGACCGATTTATCGTACGTGCAATAATGAAAAATCGGTTTCTCACTGCGTTAGAGATACGCCAGCCTTTGCAAACAACAAGAGAAGTCAACGTCCGTAAGTGCACAATAAGAAGAAGGATGGAGGAACGGGATCTGCGTGCTAGAAGACCAACTCGAGGTCCGGAACTTCTCCCGCACTATCGCATAGCCAGACTTAGGTTTGCAAGAGAACATGCAAATTAGACGCATGACCAATGGAGTAAAATTTTATGGACCGATGAATGCAGAGTCGTCTTAAGAGCTCCAGACGGCCGTGAATGTGAATGGAGAAAGCGCGGAGAATGGTTTCTTCCCACCACTACCAAGCAAACAATCGGTTTTCATGGTGGGTCCATCTTGGTTTGGCGAGGCATAAGTTCAGAAGCCCGTACTGAATTATTGGTTGTCGAAAGTCGTCTGACAACAGTGCGGTATATTAAAGAGATCCTTCAAAATCATGTTTTACCCTGTCAGGCATTCATAGGAAGTGAAGAATTTCGTATAATGCAGGACATGCTCGACCTCACGCAGCTCGTTGCGTAACCGATTACTTGTTCGAGGTCGGTATTCAAAAATTGGACTGGCCTGCAAGAAACCCAGCCATGAATCCTGTAGAACATGTCTGGAACATGCTTAAAAGACAGGTCCAAGCAAGTCGTAACCCACCACGGACTCTTAGTGAACTGAGAACCGCGCTGGTAGCTGCCTGAGAGGAGATCTCTCAGGTGGAGATAAAAAACATCATCCAGAGCATACCAGATCGTATGCAGGCAGTCATCAGATCAAGAGGAAGAAACACCCATTATTAAAATTCGATAACTTTCTGTTTTGTTAAAAATGTTGAATTTAAAAAGTTTATGGTGATTATTGCGGTAAAGGACTCTGTTTTCTAACTCAATGTAACTTAATGAAAATCCTCATAATTCTGTTGTTTGTTAGTCATTTTCTTTTGGAAAATGAGTAAATTAAACAATCTTAAAATAAAAATTCAGATTTTTCATTTAAATAATGGTTATAAGGCCCAAATGTGCTTGGGCCAGATTCCGTGCCGCTGAGTGTATATGGAGAAATTATAAAAAATACATAATATCAATGTTGTGCCAAGATAAAGTGGATACGTCCTTTATACCTACGCCAGCATTTTTGTAAATATTTTTCTATAGGAGATTTTATCCGTTTATAATAAACACGATAGATTTATTTAGAATAAATATAGCGCCATCGCAAACCAGGATTATTTTGTTTTGATATCGCGATCGACATGCCTTGAGTTGAGTAAAATTCTATGCCTCGAGTTGAGAAAAATCCGTGCCTCGCTTTAAGTAATTTGTACAATAGTAAAGCTTTTTTTAGCGTAATTATACAAATCAACGGAATGAGAACCCATCGTTAGAAGGTTTTTTCTTTAGAACCCTGACCCTGATTTGGACGAGGTTCCCGATGCCGATGGGGAACTATTTTAATGCTTCTTTTTTCATCATCTTAGTATTTACAACTTTTTTTATAATTAAAAAAAAAGATCTTTTGAGAAATATATGTCAATTGAACCGTGCTAAAGCATCCGACTTAGGCCCAAAACATACACAAGCGACGTAAGGCAGCAGGCGTGGAACAGGCGCAGCGCAGGCGTGGGACAGATACGGCGCAGACGCGATTTGAATTATATCAGAAGAGGCGTGGAACAGGCAAGAAACGTTCAAATGCGGCATTAACAGGGTGACTTTTGTGCGATAAGATAGATGTGTTCGTCTTCATAAGACGAAGATGCGCTTGCTTTGCTGCAATTAATTAATATGCAAAGGTCCAGAAGATATTGGGTGCACCCAGTGTGGAAAATTGTCACAAGAGCACAGATATTTTAAAATAATGGAACAATTACATGAACTCACTGATCGTTTTCCCGATGTATATAAAATGTCAACAGAATGTTACGATTTTATCTTGTACATTTCTATTACTGTACTCCGGCTTGGTATAATCGTAGAGGGCTGGATATTGTTCCACTAACTCGCAGAACTGCACATTAAAATCAATATCATCATGCATTTTTGGTTGGTAAATACTGAGCATACCGTATAACAAGCGACGTGCCCCTTGCGTGTGTCACGAGAATCGACTGCTAGCGACGCGGCGCAGGCACGCCGCTTCGTTGCCTGCGCCGCGTCGCTTCGGTATAATTCAAAAACGTCGCCTGCATACATCTTATATGAAAACGTTTTGAAGCGGCGCTCGCCTGCGCTAGGCCTGTCCCTCGCCTGCTGCCTTACGTCGCTTGTGTGCGTTTTAGGCCTTACACGTCACTGTCATGTCGGTCGCGAATTATATGTAAATATGTTATAAATAATTTTGTTGATGTAACATGTATGTATATCTGTGTCTGTGTTGGTGCTTATAGTTTTAATGTGTAGCATATCCTATTTGTATCTACACTCTTCATTAAAGTTGTGAATTATTTCAGTTTAGAAGAGTTATAGTGATGTTATTTTTATGCCTTGTAAAGAGCAATTCAGTTTTCTACTAGCTATACGTTCCTGGAGAACTGATTCTGGTCACGGGGTAAAAGGGTTGATTTAAATCGCTTCAGCAGTTTTGCCATGAAAGATCGACAGTTCAACAATTAGTTTCACATTTATAACAAAAGTAAGCATGTATAAGTTTCTTTGAAAAGAGTCTTAAGTATTTTTATCATCACAAATAGTTTTTCCAGAAACATGCCACTTAAAAGCTACAAACATCACTATAACATTTTCTATTCTTTATATAGATAAGTTGTACTTGGTCTAGCTAATGTTACTTGCCTTTACACTTGCAACTTACTCCGTTGTAACACCCGTATGTTGTTAGAAGTTCTGAGAAATTGCTGAGAGTTTACGAGAGGGTCTCCCATTTGCAAATGTATCGAAAGTTTCCTACGCGAGTAAGGCCTCTGCCTCGAATTTTGCGGGCAGCGGGGCGGCAGCGGTGGCGGCGCGGGAGCGGCAGGATCTTACGCGTATAATCAAATGGACCGGCCCTCGAATACAGCGGCGCGGGAGCGGGCAACGAGCGGTGAGCTCCAGTCAAAACGGTGACCGCCCGCGCCGCCGCCGCTGCCGCCCCGCTGCCCGCAAAATTCGAGGCAGAGGCCTTAAACTTACAAGTGTAAAGGCGGTCTTATATCGGGTTAGAGTTTGAAATGACTGTCGATTAACTTTGTTATAAAAACATAGTGATGCTGTGGCCAATTATATTGTATCATCTCGGGACTCGAACGAACTCGTTATTCCCTCGTAACTGATCGTTCTGGTCACACCTCCCCGTACCTATTTAACCTAGAAGGCGCTGGACCTTACTGCCAGCATCTCTACTCATCTTTCTTTTCTCTGTGATCAAGACCGACTGCTCTACGTGCTCTATGATAACACGAAAATATTAACAGTGGGCTACTTTATTACTATCTTTAATGTACAGTTATTTCAAACTCTATAATTGTTTCAGTCTGTGGATCTTCGCTCTGTTAAAATATTATCTCTCTTAGCAAAACCATGCGATATAAACTTAAATAAATAATGTTTGATACTTATTGAATTATTACAATAAAATATATTATTATTAAAAAATATACTTAGTCGCATTGTTTTGAAAAGGGAGGTTAAACAAATAGGGCTATTTAAGCTAACTGGTTAAACTAGACTGCGCTCTTAAGTAGCCCTATTTTAATCTATGTTATCGCTGTATTCAATATAATGATACTGATTTATAATAATTGCTTTTAACGAGGCATACAAATTGCGAGCCACAACAAAGCGAAATCAACTTTTTATTAAAATTGATTCAAAATTACTGATGTTTCGATCTATAAAGAACTATACTAGAACTAGAGTGACAGCAAAAACCATCTTATTTATTTATAAAGGATATTTCATCGCCTCGTCTCGTTTACTCGTTTTGCTCAAACCGAGGCATGCCTCGTCGAAAGCAAAATTATTATTAAAAACAGTGTCATATAAAAATAGATAGATTACGAAATTATCGAATTATGATATCGGATATATTAAGAAGCTTATACATATAATGCATAGTTCAAATATACAAAATAGATCATTATTTTTTGTTATTATCGTTTATTATTTAATTTAAATTAATGTTCCAATAAATTTAAATGATATAATAAAAAGGATAAATAAATTTTATTATTTAAAAAATTAAGTAGTCCTACAATTACGCATTTTTTTGCTGCTGATTAATAAAAAAATATATTAAACTGTTGGTTTATTTGTAAAATAATAAATGCCTTTTTGAAATAAAAATAGGTGCAGCACATGAATATAATATTATTACATAAAAGTTTGTACATCGTTTGATAAATCTTAGCAAGATTTTAGTACAATTTATAAATTAATAATGCAATTATTATTTTAATCCTATTATTAAAGTGTAAACCGGCCTTAAGACTTTATTTTTATGTCAAATAATTATTTATTAGAATAATTATTTCTGGATTTATTATATTTAATTTATTAGCGTTGCGGTATAAACAAAATAATATGTGCCAGCTTTAATAGTGTTATAAGAGATAATTATATTACATTATTAAAATATTATTATTATTGTAACGAATATATGTGCATATGAAAATTTATTTCTGTGTTTCATTTTAATTGAGCTTTAGTTTCCCGATAAATTTTAATAATACCTCTTTAAGAATATTGGCAAATACAAACAAAACATGCAGACAAACAGTCGGCCGACAGTTCACCCGACGGTTGGCAAAATATTTTTTTTTTATTCCAGCCTTTTTCAGTTGGTTTGACCCCGGCTAAATACCTGAACTTTGTAATGAGCGTAGCCCTCTTCATCTTCATTCTGATCTATGGCTCATAAGCCCAAACAAACTGTCGGTCGACTAAAAGTTAGTAGTGTGCGGATACTCTAAGAGCCCTGCCTCACTAGGATGCCAATGGCGACGTCGCCGGCTACGTATCCAAGCAGTTAGTATTGAAATATATGGAACCTAACTCACTTGGCGACGGTTTGGCAACGTCGCCAAATTGCAAGCGTGGCCACGATCTACATTTCGCTACGTGGTTTCTGGCTAATCTGGCAGCTTGGCGACGTTGGCGCGGTTGCCACTATAATGTACGCGGTAAAGTGCACCTCCCTCACTCAGTCGCCAGTGTGGTCGCCAGTCAACGTGCAATTTCTTCAGCGACGACGTAAACAATTGACTGCCGAGACGCCACGCCGCACGTAAAAATTATTAGGTAAGTATATGTAACGATTTTTCATCAGATATGTTTGACAGTAGGTACTTTAGTATTGTAGGTTATCATGACCTCATAAAAGCGTATAAATAAAAAAACTACAATGAAATGTACCAAAAAAGCCAATAAATAATAATTAATTTGATCGTCCGTTGTTTGTTTAATTTAATTTGAGTACGAAAGGCCTAATTGGCGTTGTGAAAGAATTTGCAAGCCTCATAAATCATTTATTGCAAGTAAAATATACCTACCTAAGCGTAATGAAATACTGAATACTTCGGTAATCTATTGCTGGAATTTAATTTGTCAGTTAATTAAGTAGACATTAACCGTCTTACCACAAAAACTTTTAAACGTCAGTTTAAGACTTGTCTAAAAGCATGGCAGATTATGACGTTGAAATAAGGTCCATTTTGCAGCCACACATTTTTTTAGACAAGTGTTTGACACATGTTTAAGTTTTTGTAGTAAGACCAATAGGCTTTAGACAGTAAGAGTCTGACAATCCCGCTGTGGGTGCAGCGTGAGGTGTCATTTGCTGATTTCCCATAAAAAAAAAAAATTGGTTGCCTGTAAAGTCGGTATACGGGCGAAAGTTTTACGTGACAACGACTTTGAGTCTCTCTCGCTCTTAGGCGGGCTAACTGTGCTCGAGTGGAAGGGACGCGTGCTTTTCACTTTTTATGTCTGTCTCTCTCGCTCTTAGGCGGGCTAACCATGCCCGAGTGGAAGGGACGCGTGCCTCTCACTCGCTCTCATTGTGAGCGCATAACGTGAGCGGAGCGTAACGCAGTTTCTTGAAGTGTCACCCGGCAAACCAATTTATAACACGTTGTCACGTCAAAAACCATTACTTTACTCATCCAGGCTTCCAGCCTCACTGGATACAGCTGAGAACCAGAGTGCCACATGGAACAACTGCCTCACTGACCTCCACAAGTCACAAGTTATCGCTGGCTATTCGATACCCCATAGTAAGACTACGTAAGTCGTGGTGGCCTAGTGGGTAAAGAACCAACCTCTCGAGTATGAGGGTGTGGGTTGGATTCCAGGTCAGGCAAGTACCAATGCAACTTTTCTAAGTTTGTATGTACTTTCTAGGTAAATCTTAGACACCAATGGCTGATAAAAAGGTGAAGGAAAACATCTTGAGGAAACCTGGACTATAAAGTCTGAAATCACCAACCCGCATTGAGCAAGCGTGGTGATTAACGCTCAATCCTTCTCCGTGTGAGAGGAGGCCTGTGCCCAGCAGTGGGACGATAAAAAGGCTGTAACAGTAACAGTAGTAAGACTGGAAGTCAAAGTTTCTGGATCAGACTACCCGTAACGACTGTCATAGTTGTGTTTATAGATAGCCGGGACCCGCTTATTTATTGTGCCGTACGAAACTTTTGAACCGATTTCAAAAATTATTTCAGTGTTGGAAAACTGCACTCTTGACGAGAGAGAACACAGGCGATATATATTTTATACCGGTACGGGCAACAGGGGCCCGATTCTCCTAAGTTAATAATGTCAAAATTGAATAGAAATCGAATCGCAATATGATCGCAATAGCAGTTTTAACCATATGGGACATTCTGCTACTAATTTAAGACCAATCGTATTCCAACGACATTCGATTGGTTAGCGATTAGTCTGCTATTTTGGTGATTTTGGTCTATACGGTAGTTTGCTCTACAATCACATTGCAATCGTAAATCATTTTCAGACAAAATGATTCATTATTGAATGACAGAAAAGGATAAAAACGTTTACTTATTTCAAAGAAAAAATAGCGGAATGCCACATACGCTTCAATCGTAATCGAGTCGGGATTGGATCGCAGTCGAATGTGAATCGTATGTTGCTTAAGTAAAATTGGGAGAATCGGGCTCCAGTTCCCACTGGACGCGTGTGAAACCGCGGGAAGACAGCAAGTAGGCTATAAGGAAGTGCCCACCTACATGTCCCTTTACATATTTAAACTTTTCTTACATTATGTTAATGGAATTCAGAGAAGCCTTTACTAAAGCAGGTCTGAAGATATCTTTATAAACCTTAATTAAGATAAAAAATACAATACGGTTCTCTCTAGTACGTAAAATGTCCTGAACGGCATATAAGAGTCAGCGCACATTAAGCTACTTTTTGTGGGGCAACAAATTGTATCTTTTAAAAACTGAAGTTAAAAAGAGCTGTATATAAAAAAAATATATCATGAGTAAGTAAAGGTATTTATATCTACCTATTTATTAAAAATCATTGGATGTCAACTGCCTAGCCTTTCTGAATAGTTACCAGTTTTACAAGAAGCGACTGGCTATCTGACATCATCAACATGTCTGTCAGACCATTTTAACGAAAATCTTGATTCCAATTAGAGCTTTGTAATGTGCGTATAGTTATCGGCACGGATATTGAGCCCTGACCTTCACCTGCGCAGAAGTGATTTATTGCCTTAAGTGTACAGTGCGCAAAGCGATCCCCACTCTTCCGCCGAGAGCTCAATATCCGTGCCGATAACTATACAAGCATTCATATTCATACTGATTTACTTATGAGTCCAAACAATCTATAGACTGACTAAAAGTTTGCAGTGTGCACACGAACAAACACGTACCACAAAATAAATGAACCTATTTTGTGCATATAGGTACTTAATTTTGACCATAAGATTCTTTGTACGAATTTGAACATGTATACAACTTGGATACAAAATCATATAAAAATTCTGCAACTAGTTGCTTAATGTGCAACGAAACGCATCAGAGTTAAATAAATAAATACACGCGTAATGAAGCCCTTGACATTCAGATATAACTGACAACCTGTGCTGTGTATATGTTAATATTATATGTATGTATAGTAATGTATGAATGCATGTCATATTACCGGTTTGGAGAATTCGGATGTGTAATAACGGCGTCGAGCCCGATTGTCGGTTACGACGGCTGTTGTCTCTAAGGAGATCAGCCAGCTGCGCAGAACATATCATAGTGCACAAGCATTTGCGCAGATACAGGTGCACTCACTATTCCTTCAATGTCATAGCCCTCATCATCATCTTCATCATCTCAGCCATAGGACGTCCACCGCTGAACATAGGCCTCCCCCTTAGTCCCCCTCCACAGATACCTGTTGGAGGCGACCTGCATCCAGCTTCTTCCGGCGACCTTTATAAGGTCATCTGTCCACCTTGTTGGTGGACATAGCCCTATGGGACGGCAATCCGACACCACCGGAGAGAGTTCAGGCGCAGGACCGACATTAACGTGCTCTCCGATGCACGGGTGTATCAATCACTGACTTCCAGGCACCGGGCTGCTTTGGGAAAGTTCCCGACTCGGGAATCGAACCGTGACCTCATGCACACAGCGGGGACCAGCGAGGGCCAAAGACCGCCGGGTCTGCGGGATTGTTCGAAAGAGTTACCGCGGCCCTGGTACATAAAAGGCCTACGACGGAACGCGATGGATTTTTAGTCATTAAAAATCTGACACTCCCTCACCACTGCTAATAGACGATATATTATTATTGCATTAAAAATACACTGATACAGGAAGAATTTTCCCCATAAATTAACATAAATGAACACATAGAAGGTTGTTACCAACACATTTAAACTTCAAAATAAGACTAATTACTTCCAACAGCCATCAATCTATCGAATTAACAACAAAATGATTAATATTCGTTACACTAAATTCATCGGTAATTGGCCAGTTTTTTAAGCAATTGCTACATATTACATGACGGTGGCCAATTATTTTTACCGTCACATGTAATTAAATATAATTATAGATATTTTACAGTCTAGATACTTGGTGCGTTTTTATGCACAATTTAGCTGTAATATAAAAAACTTTTAACACATTCACTGCGGCAGCGTTAAATCTAAACTTTCTACTAGTGCGATACGAGACAAATGCTGCCCGTATCTATGTTTCCTGATATGCGTTACGGCTTCTATTTTGCCGTACCAGAACCTGACTTTCAAAGCCTATACAGACGTGGAAACCGCCTATATCAATGGTTTTTATCAACAAATCGATAGACTATATCCTTGTATACACCTAGCTGCAGTCGCCCCGGGTTCTCTGTTATACTTTGAAAGATACAGAGATTTTTCAAAATCTTTCATTCGCGGCAATATATATGCCGTACAGCGTAGAAGTGAAAAAATGCTAGGGATGGGGTTTACTTCTGGAATGATAGTCGATAGTTTAAAAATATTTTTTATTGTAGATAAAATATTCATATTTATCAGTGTTATATTATTATATAAATCACCATAATTATGTAACCCAATTATATAATATGTATAAATATGTATTTATATTCTACCACAATCACACTATAGCGCCACCTAGTCCCAAATACATATAATGCATAGTATAGTTAGAAAATACACCCAGACCAAGACAACCAGACAAAGAATGTTTGATTTGTGTGGGAATCGAACCCACAACCACTACGCCAACAGACCAATAAATTAAAAAAAAAACTAAAAACTATTAAAGGACGTGTATGAAACTTAGTAAGTAGGTAGTTATTCCACTGAATTATTTTCACACTTGACATCTTTGGCATCAAGATGATGATTTCCCCTCTCTCTCTCTATTCAAATCCAGTTTTTTTTATGTGAACGTCTCATTGTAGCAGAACAGCGTAATATTTTTCACAAAAAATATTGTTACGTCTTGCTTACGGCCAGCACTAGCGCACACTGAACCGCCGCGCGGACGCATGCAGTGTGGTGCGGGGTTGGGGGGGTACGGCAAGATATTCGCCGTACCGCACTGAATGAAAATAATTATCTTACTGTGCGTTACGGCAACTATTTTGCCGTATATTGTTAGTGTAAAATATTATTATATTAAAAGCAACAATATTGAAAATATCACTATCTCATTCCTACGCGCAAGGGAACTTAGATAAATCGCCCCCGCACAGTACGCAAAACAAGGACAACGAGCTACCGCACTGGCTGAGAGTCAAATACGGCCAAATACTTGCCGTAACGCAGTGAATGTGTTAAGCTGTAATATATAACACCTAAGAATAGATTTTTTTTTTTCCCTTTTCAGAGTCGGTTTTATTTTTTTGTAAAAAGTTTTTTATTTTTGGCTTTTCAGTGACAAGTATAGTTGTCACTATCCGCATTAGTGGAAAGTTCTTATCAATACGAATAATATAAGCCCAAACACAAGGTAGTTTACATATTTAGTTGACGAGTTCCCTCGACCTTCTCTGGTCTCCATCATCAGGTCAACTCCAAACCTTCACTGTTACAAAGGTCTCGTCAATACAAAGAATATAAGCCCAAACACGAGGTAGTTTACATATTCAGTTGTCGAGTTCCCTCGACCTTCGCTCGTCTCCATCATCAGGTCAGCTCCAAACCTTCACTGTTGCATAGTGCTATCAGAGGTACACCTCATTGTCAAGTTCTTAACCTATGCATGCCTACAATTTTCGAAAGTTGCTCTCGATTTCTCAGTGTTTCCATCATCAGATCCTGACCTGATGATTATGGGACCACCTGTGAGGTATACCCTATCAAACTAAAAAAGAATTTTGCAAATCGGCCCATTCGCCTTCGAGTAATCGGTGAACATACATTAAAAAAAAAAAAAAAAAAAAAAAGGATCCTGACGAATTGAGAACCTCCTCCTTTTTGGGAAGTCCATGTTCCATGTTTTATTTTGAGCGATTTCAACGAGGTACCTAATGCTGCCATCTTCTTGGGCACGCTACCAGTCGACAGCGATGGGGACGATTTATTTCCATTTTTACTAGGAATTTGTAGTTCCATAGACATCTATTTAAGACGGAAGACGGAAGACGCTGGATGCAGGTCGCCTCCAACAGGTATCTGTGGAGATCTAAGGGGGAGGCCTATGTTCAGCAGTGGACGTCCTATGGCTGAGATGATGATGATGATGATGAGACATCTATTTTGTCAATATTAAAATCAATAAAACCCGTAACGACTGTCAGAGATGTTCAAATGAAGGCCGGAATCCACCGGTTTATCGTGCCTTCCGAAACATGTAAGAACTTGTCATGACAAGGTGGTTACCCATCCACACACCGAACGCGCCAAGCTTTACTTAACCTTATGACGGACTGACTTTGACTTGTCACGAGCTAGTCTATACTAATATTATAAAGCTGAAGAGTTTGTTTGTTTGTTTGTTTGTTTGAACGCGCTAATCTCAGGAACTACTGGTCCGATTTGAAAATTTCTTTCAGTGTTAGATAGCCCATTTATCGAGGAAGGCTATAGGCTACTTTTTATCCCGGTACGGGAAGTAGTTCCCACGGGATGCGGGTGAAACCGCTGGCAGAAGCTATCAAAAATATATCATGGGACGACATCGAACCTATGTACTTCCAATGCGTCGTACAATCACCTTCCTTATTGATAAACCTTATCATAAAATGTCAAGCACTTACAGGAGTAAATTATGGAAATGTTTTCTTTATTTACGAGGTACTTTTTGTCATTAATTTATTGTTATTTATTTTTTGAGGTCGTAAATAAGTTAAGGGTGACAGCCGAGACAAATAAGATGGATATATGAGACGTAGACTACATATTAATATTTTAAATATAATAAGTAAGTTACTTATAGAGTAATAATATCATAAAATATTGACACGGTCACGGAACCATTCTTTTTTATTTTATTTAATTACTAGCGGTTTTATCGCGATTTCCAGTAGAAACTTTTTTTTTTTTTTTAATAGTTTATGTACACACACAGAATACAGACAAGAAGAAAAAAATAGATACATAGTACAAAGGCACAGCTTATTTCATAAGAAATCTCTTCCAGCAGGCCCGTCATGGGAGAGTTAGAATAAGAAGAGATGCAGATAGTGTGTAAAAAAGAAAAGAAGCTTTAACTAAAATACTAACATTTACCTAAATATATATATATATATATATAAACAAATAAATAAATATATATATGTATAAATATATAAATACACTAGATACTAAATGCATCTATGATGATAAGGACAGATAATGTTCCTTCAACTTTCTTTTAAACAAGGCAACAGTCTGGCAGCTCCTCAGCTCAGGCGGCAAATTATTCCATAGCCGTACAGCGTGCACGGTGAAGGAGTAGGAGTAGAAATCAGTAGAGTGGGAAGGGATTTTAAGTAAGGATTTGAGATGTGTCCTGCAGGACGCATCAGGAGAGCGGAGAAAGGAGAAACGTTCCCGCAGGTACGAAGGAGATTTAGGATTGAAGAGGATATTAAATAGAAGACACAGAATGCGAGTGTTCCTGCGAAGACGAATTGGGAGCCACTTGAGTTCCTTGCGAAATTGTGAAACATGATCATACTTTTTAAGATTAAAGACAAAACGAATACAAAGATTTTGCAAACGCTCAAGTTTATTTAATAGCTCCTCGATGGCATCCAGATAACAGGCATCAGCGTAATCTATAATGGGTTGGATGAGAGTCTGAGCAAGTGAAATTTTGGTTTTCAAGGGCAAAAAGTGTTGAAGACATTTCAGCGTATGAAAAGTATAGTGAACTTTGCAGTATAGTGAACTTTGCAAGTAACTTGCAGTATAGTAAACTTTTGGCCGAACCCAGATAAAATATAGCCTATGTTACTCGGCAAGAGTGTAACTTCTCAACATTGTTTTTTTTTTTTTCAAATCAGTACGTCGATTCTATAAAATTCAGTCAACAACTCGCATTTCACTTCGCTATTTACTCTCACTTCGCATTCGGTTCAAAACGTTCTAAAAGTCATCTCATACTTTATCTGTCAAAATCTCGAGTTTAATTTAGTTTAACTCGCAAACACGCTCGCAAGAGTAGCGCTAGTGTAGTAACTCACGGCGGATTCAGATGCGAAGTTTAGAGTGAAGTCTTATAGAATCACACTGCAGGTCAGTTGCTTCTAGGATGTCTCAAAAACCTCACCTCTTTCCATGAAGTCGGTTAAAAAGTCAAAGCAATGCAAGCAAGTTGATTTCTGACATTTACCTATGCGACTACTAGACATTTAAACAAAACGACTTTTACGGATTTTTGGCGCGGTTATATTCATATTATTTAATCCCGAAGTTTCGGATCCTTTACAGCATCCATGGTCACGGGCAGACTAAGATGTTGGTCGTCTTGATATTATAGTTACAATCAGCTACCCTACATTTTGTTGATTATTGAAAATCCGATTCACGCAGAACGAGTTAAATAATATTAATATTACCGCGATAAAATCCGTAAAAGTAGTTTTATAATGGCGTCCACAGCCGATTTCGGCCACGGCGGCTGTTCTCATTTAAGGAGATCAGCCAGCTGCGCAAGACATATTACTTATACTGCTCAAGCATTTGCGCAGACACAGGTGCACTCCCTATTCTTTCACTCTCATAATCCGATGGGACGGCAATCCGACACGACCGGAAAGAGATCAGGCGCAGGACCGACATTTACGTACTCTCCGATGCACGGGTGAATCAATCACCAACTTCCAGACTACGGGCTGCTTTGTGAAAGTTTAAGAAAACCCACAAAGCGATTTCGACCCGACCCGGGAATCGAACCCGAGAACTCGCACACAGCACAGCAGCCGCGCTTGCGACCACTGGACCAACGAGGCAGTCGAGTTAAAGTAGTTTTATTTAAAAATCAAATCAAAATTACAGGTACAGGTAGCGCCACAAAAAAAAACTTGTAAGTAAATAAGTATGCATTATAATACCTACACAACACATCGACCTTCGTTACTCAAAGTATCAAGATAATCACTTCGACACCACATTTAAATAATTGAATAATTTATAGGCGTTTATTAAACGTCATGTATAAGCTACAATTATAGGCGGTTTGTGTCAAAATAGGTTGCATTTTTTTAAAGTAACAACTTCATTAAATGACATTGGCCGTGAATTTGTTTATATTCTGCCAGTCTAACCAAGGCGTATTGGGTTGGGCGGGGTAACTGGGTTGAGGAGGTTAGATAGAGAAGTCGCTCTTTGTAAAACATTGGTGCTCAGCTGCATTCGGTTAGAGTGGAAGCCGACCCCAAAATAGTTGGGAAAAGAACAAACTAGAGCCGTGATTTGTTTGCAAGGTCCTTAAAATGTGGTCCAGATTAACAGGACCAAAAGACTGACAAAAATACTCCATAACAAACTTGGATACCTAACAAATAGTATGCAGAAAACCGCATCAAAATCGGTTCAGTCAAACGTGAGATAATTGCGTACACCCAAACATACATACAAAAATATAAGTAAAAAACTGAGGACATCCTCTTTTTTTAAGTCGGTTAAGAATAAACTTTTATCAATCAAAGTCTAAGCAAAAGTGGGCGAAATCAGTGGGTGATAGATGATTGATAAGGCGGGACGGAAAAATAATATAAAGAAACTAATTATAATAATTATTGTTATTTTAATTAGGTTGGCACCTACAAAAATATCTATGCAGTTACGATAATGTCTTTGTCTGTCACTTGAACGTGTTTTTCAGACGCTACTGCTCTTCAGAAGTCAGAAAGTCTGACGACCAGTGTTACCGAGGGTAATCGGGTTGCCCGGCTAGCTGGGCTAAGGAGGGATAGGCAATCTCTCCTTGTACTCAGCCCAGCACTGGTACTCAGCCGCATCGGGAGACTGGAAGCTGACACCAACATGGTGGGGAATGGCTAGGCACATGATGAATCAAATAATTAAAAAGGAAATTATATTTCAGTAGGTAACTTGCTTTTCATGTTTTAAAAAATACATAATTTTCACGGCATTTTCCCAAAAGAGCATAGTTTATAAAATATCGTCAATTTTTATTTCTTAACAAGTTTATTGTGAAGAAAGAAAAAGTGAAGGTTGTGACGTATAAGGAAGTTCAGGAGTTGGCGCTAGATAGGTGTAAATGGAAGGAGCTGCACCGACAAGAGCTGGGCTCTTAAATTAATGATGATGAAGTTTATTGTGTAAGTATTTTAATATTTTTGTTGACAGCATAAATGCCTCAATTCTACAAAATGAAATAGCCATTGTACAAAATACAAAATCGCCAAACAAGCAATAAATAAAAATAACAAGACAAATAATATAAACATTTACGCCCGTCGTCGGCTGACAACTTCTTACAAAAACCGGCCAAGTGCGAGTCGGACTCGCGCACGAATGGTTCCGTACCATTATTTATAAAATGAGCGAAAAAAAATCACGTTTGTTGTACGGGAGCCTCCAAAATATTTATTTTATTCTAGTTTTCAGTATTTGTTGTTATAGCGGCAACAGAAATACATCATCTGTGAAAATTTCGACTCGCTAACTATCACGATTCATAAGATACAGCCTGGTGACAGACGGACGGACAGAAGAGCGAAAACAATAGGGTCTCGTTTTATAGTTACCGGCACGGATATTGAGCTCTCGGCGGAAGAGTGGGGATCGCTTTGCGCACTGTACACATAAGGCAATAAACCAATAAATCGCTTCTGCGCAGCTGAAGGTCAGGGCTCAATATCCGTGCCGATAACTATACCCTTTGGGTACGGAACCCTAAAATTTATAAAGGGCAAGAGGCTATTACCCGACTGCGTCAGAAATAAAGAGGTACTGATAACCTTTTGAAATGGTATTGTTATTGTAAAGGGAATATTATTGTGGTCGTTGGCTGTAGGAAGCTGTGTTGTGGAGTGTGTTATTTTATTGAAATGTTTTTAAGGTGGTTGTGTAGTGGAAGCTGTAATTTTTGAGGAAAAATGTTTTTGTGCATTGAATTACCTTTTGATCAGAATGTCAGTTCTTATTTGTGTGTAAAGTTAATATTACTAAAAAAATATTTTTACTACATAATACTGTAATTGAAATGTGCGATCTAATATAGAATAACCCTCAAGTTACCGCGCCATTTCAATAACGATGCCAAGATTTTGAAACGTCAGCTCATAATCAAATGTACAATCTTCCTAGTTGTAAAATAAAAAGTAGGTAGCCTATAGTCCTCTTCAATAAATGAACTAACTAACACTGAAAGATTTTTACAAATTGGACCAGTGGTTACTAAGATTAACGCCTTTGAACAAACTCTTCAGCATTATACCTAATAGCTTTAAGCGACAAGGCAGTGAAAAAATAGATCTGTTTAATATCTCGCCATCGCCATCGCCTCGCTACCACTGCAGCGCAATCAAGAATGCAGACTCATAAATTAAGTTTGAATGTCCCAATAAGCGAAGCCGGGGTGTCCAGTAGTCAAAGTGTTATTATCAGGCTAGCCTTACGGAGGCTGCATTCTCATCTCCCGAGCCTTTTCACAACTATGTTGGGGTCGGCTTCCAGTCTAACCGCATGCGGCTCAGTACCAGTGTTTTACAAGGAGCGACTGCTTATCTGACCTCCTCAACCCAGTTACCCGGGCAACCCAGTACTGTTTGGAAAGACCATTTGTCAGACTTGCTGGCTTCTTACTACCCGTAACGACTGCCAAGAACGTTAAACGACAGCAGAATGGTAGCTAGTCATTATATATCTATGGGCAATTGTTGCCTGAATGTTAAAGATTAAATAAATAAGTATATCGCCGCGATGTATCGCCTTCGCCCCGCTTTCACTGGAGTACAACCACAGATTATATAATAGTTACTACGTAACAGATAAATCACTCCATACAAAAAAGTCCATACCTACTGTTATAAGCACCTACAAGTTCCCCAACTACCTACAAATTCCTAGCTGCGTTATAAAATGAACCTTAAAAGCTCGAGCGCTTGATTGTTATTCCAATGCGATAGCGCACAGTTCAGTGACCGCAACCGTGCCGTGGCCGTGCTTAGGGTTGCTTCTTACAATTTATTAATATTTAAGTAGGAAAACAAAGTTACGCTTATTTTAAGATAGCCTTTTTTAAAACTGAGTTTTTAAATAAAAAGTAATATCAAGAATATTTTTCTTTAGTTAACTATTGTATTGCCTACTAAAATGGAGTATGGGTACATATTAATAAATATTACCTAATACGTAAGCATAGGTAAGTACTTAAGTAAAGCTTTCGTCAAAATCAAAGGCGGTTTCCAACTATTTTTCGAGCACAAATGCCATACCCCATATGGTACAACTCCGTCGAGTGTTGATACATACCTAAAATTGGTTTCTGCGTAGCGACACGCATAATGTTCCGAGTCGTCATTAAGTTGGACCAGAACTAGGTATACCGAGATGTGTTTTGAGCTACAAAACTCACAATACAGTTCATATAACTAAGTAGGTATCTAAAGTAAAATAAGTACCTAATGATTTCTGTTGTTAAAATCATAAAGTAGATAAGTATTAATTTATTAAAAAAAAATAGAATTACTAGATAAGATCATAAATATAAAATGTTTCTAAATCTTACAATAGTCGCATATAAACCAACACAACTCAAAATAATACATCAGTTTGTTAGGTAGCTTAAAAAACTAATAAAAACCAACAGCATAACATGCCACGAAATAAAAATAATAATATTGGAACGCGCGCGGCGCGTGATACTATTGAAAGCCCTGAGCCGCGTGGGGCTGTCGGTAACCCAGCGAGCGGTAGGCATTTATCGCGCGCAAGTAAGTACGTCGAGTGACAGAGGCCTGGTACAACCAAGAATGCAGACCAATAAATAAAGTTTGAATGTCCCAATAAGCGAAGCCGGGGTGTCGACTAGTCTAACCGTTATTATCAGGCTAGCCTTTCATTCGCTACAAGACAGTACACAAAACAATCCTCACACATATACAATATTATTAATAAAGAAAATAACATATACTCAATGACATACCACGACTGCAAAAAAACACTCACTAAATGGCTGCTATACAAAAGTTACCAAGAAATTGAGAAACACACACACACATTAACTCACAAACACACTTACACATCCCCACACACACACACACACACACCCAGAGCGAAATCTAAAACTAAACTTTACTTTGTTTTTTCTTTATTTATACTTTGTTTTGGATTATTTATCCAACTATTTTCGGCACTACTTTTCACATTTATGTATGTACCTACAGTTACTGTAATCTTGAAATGCGGAACTACCTATCACAAGAAAAAATTAGCTTAAAGGGTAATTCCAAAAATTGTTCTGTTTTTATACATAAGTAAGTGGATGAAATAATTTTTTAGCCTTACGGAGGCTACATTCTCATCTCCCGAGCCTTTTCACAACTATGTTGGGGTCGGCTTCCAGTCTAACCGGATTCAGCTGAGTGCCAGTGTTTTACAAGGAGCGACTGCCTATCTGACCTCCTCAACCCAGTTACCCGGGCAACCCAATATCCCTTGGTTAGACTGGCGTCAGACTTACTGGCTTCTGACTGCCCGTAACGACTGCAAACTTAAAGGATGTTAAATGACAGAAGGATTCGAGCTAGTCTTCATATCTCGCCGCGATATATCGCCGTCGCCTCGCTACCACTGTAGCACAACCAAGAATGCAGACTCATAAATAAAGTTTGAATGTCCCAATAAGCGAAGCCAGGGTGTCCACTAGTCTAACTGTTATTATCAGGCTAGCCTTACGGAGGCTGCATTCTGTATCAGTATTATCATATTAATATTATAAAGGTTACTGATAACGAAAGTTTGTGGGTGCAGGTAATCTACTTAGTATTGAATTTGATTTTTATTGGAGTTCGCTGGTTCTATTTGCATTTGGTATTAAAGTCTATTTTATACTAGCTTCTGCCAGCGGTTTCACCCGCATCCCGTGGGAACTACTACCTGTACCGGGATTAAAAGTAGCCTATAGCCTTCCTCGATAAATGGGCTATCTAACACTGAAAGAAATTTTCAAATCGGACCAGTAATTCCTGAGATTAACGCGTTCAAACAAACAAACAAACTCTTCAGCTTTATAATATTAGTATAGATTGAAAGCTAGCTTGTTCAAATCAAAGTCAAAATCATTTTTTTTTTATAATGTCGGGTCACCTTTTCACACACGGTCGGTTAGCCCCATGCTAAGTTATTATAAATTAACTTTTGTTATGGGTGCTAACACAACTGATAAATTATATATAGCTACATTATACATATTATAACACCCAGACCACGGCCAACAAGCGTGCCCATCACACAAATGTCGACCGAACCGGGAATCGAACCCGGGACCTCAGGTACGGCAGTCCGGCAAGATGACCATTGCGCCATCGAGGCCGTCGTCATTAAAGTTTTAGTCGGCTGACAGTACGTTTGGGCTCATAAATCAGTATGAAGATGAACGCACATTACAGAGATCAGGTATTTAGCCGGTATCAGACCGACTTAAAACTTTGATTAGAATCAAGATGTTCTTCAAAAAAAAATTGCCAACCATTTGATTGGGTCAGTCGGCTGACTGATTAATCTTCAGTTTGCGAGTGACTGACTGGGCTAATGAGATTAGCGCTTTTACGTTTGATTTCCAGTACGGTCGACATTTTTGTGATGAGGTAACGATGACTTGTTAGCCATAGTCTGGGTGTTATAATATGTATTTATAAATGTAGATATGTAGCTATAGGTAGGTATGTAGTTTCTCAGTTGTGTTAACTCCCTTATTACAAGTTAGGTACTTAATCAATAACTTACCATGGGGCTAACCGACAGTGTGTATCCAGCACCATAGGTCATGGTTTTATAGCCTAACCGTTAGCAACAACCTTCGCTCGTCCTTCCAACGTCATCAGATTACCAGCCTACATACATATACAATGCGTATTAATGATAATTACCCATACATACATACATGTGAACTTCTTAATTATAATGTAAATCGGCCACGCCTGGTTGAGGCATGCGGAAACCAAGGATTGTGGTAATGTCAAAAGTTTGGGATGTCATGTGTCGTGGATGCGGCTCTTTTGAAATGGTATGGAATGACAGCTGTTCTTGTAAGCAGTGGCAAACTACAAAGTGAACTCTATCGCTTGCCGATGACCATGCATTTTTGTAACAAAAATTCAAACAATTCGTTAATATCACCTTTCATTCATCTGCAAACACTGTCTAAATCTGCGCTTGAGTTCGACTTCTGGGTCAAGCGGCACAATATAATAAGCATGGGTAATATTTTATAGGCTTATTTACTCGGGAGAGTGTAGCTTTTCAACATTGAAAGATTTTTTCAAATAAGTTCTTTAGGGAACAAACAAACAAACAAATGATTCCTCTTTTTCATATTAGTACCTATAGATAGGATCTTGGATCCAACATTCCTTATACCGCATCCATCTGTGCACCCTACACTTCTTAAATCATTGCAACATACATATATATAGAGATATATAGAGTACTTTTTGCGATGCACTCGCAGGCATCATTTACCACTAAATATACGACAAAAAGCATTAAAACACTCGTTATAAGTATATGTATCTCAGTCACCTTCATGATTTTATTTGTCACTTAAGTGATTTATTTGTAATTCCGCTTTTTATTGACGTTGCGTGTTAATTGGTCTAGATTTATTAGTGTTTTGCGCAAGCTTAAGTACTTAATAAATATTGTATGTGCCTTGGATATGGATTTCCAGCCGTTTTCCCGCGGTTTCGCCTGCTTCCCGAGGGAACACTGCCCGTACCGGGATAAAAATATAGCCTACTAGCTGGTGCCCGCGACTTCGTCTGCGCAGGTTTAGTATTTCGAACAATATGTTTACAAATTGTAGCCTATGTGTTATTCTGATGTATAAGCTATATTATTGTAAAGTTTCATTAAAATCCATTCAGTAGTTTTTGCGTGAAAGAGTAACAAACATCCATACATACAAACTTTCGCGTTTATAATATTAGTAGGATATTACTCCGAGATAGTCTAGCTTGGCAACACTGAAAGATATTTTCAAATTGGTTTAGTAGTTTCGGAGCCTCTAGGGTGCACATAAATAAACAACTGTACAAACAAATAAACAACTGTTTTCTCTTTATTATATTGCATGAAGCTGGAAGAGTTTTTTAGATTATATACTTAGGTATCTAGTTCAGCTTCCTATCCTTCGCCTAGTTACGTTGGGATCGGCTTCCTTACCATCAGATCTTATAGAGACTTGGGTTTCATCAGATCTCCTCAACCAAGTTACCCGAAATATAGAAAGTCTGACAACCAAGTGTATTAATTTTTTTTGTCAGACTTTCTATACTTCTGATTATCCGTAGCGACTGCTAAAGAGCAAAAGTTTGTACCTTTGAATTTTTGTTCTTCTCGAAAGCTAATTCGACCAAATGTATTTCTGGTATGGATTGATATAACTTGGTAGTGATAGGTATGTTATCAGAAGCAGTAAACTTCTTTTTATCCTGGTCCGGGAAGAAGGTACTTAATTCCCTCGGGTCGCGGATGAAACCGTTGTCAGAAGCCGGTAACATCTGTTTACTTTATAAAAGCGATCTTTTTCCCACATCTTTAATAATAAGATTCACAAAACAAACAATAAATTTCATACATTTAAATTAACATCGATACTCGCTATCCGTCGCATCTATCTGCTCCGAAAACGTACAAAAAATCTACCATTTCCTACCATAAAACCTGCCATTGGAAAACCAACCTTAGCGTTGTGTGTTTAAAGTTGACTTTCTCTTGGCAGAGTAGTGCCATTAATTGGTAGTCAAAATGGTTCACTTATTACAGCCGGTACCAAATATGGGATGAACTAAAGGGCAGTGTTATTGTTACTTAGAATACTTAACCAAATGGAACCGAAATGAACAAATATCCCTAGAAGAATAAAAACATTATACAAAAAAAATCCGACTTCAGTAATTCATCATCTGCTCTACCCATACCTAAACCCTTACTTTACTACATACAGTCACTGAGTACCTCCTTTTTTGAAGTCGGTTAAAACGCAACAAATAGTGATAGCTCACTCATTTATTTTGGAAAATCATTACACACGCACATGATAGATTACGGTAGTTTCAAATTCAAAGTACCAGTAAGTATTTTATTTAACTGTTAAAAACATCTCCGAGCAAGGTATTTAACATCCCACTTGGTGCTGTGTGGTGGTTATACCGCCACCAGTCGGTCGCCAGAGCCTCGACTGATTTTGAGACGACAGACGTCGACATTGCAAAGGCGTCTCCAGTAGTTCAATGCTCTAAGTATTGTGACAATAAAATAAGTTCAACGATGATCTGATGCGAAAATTATATGCGTTTACCGCTCACAATGTAGGACTGTTCTTAAAAATTAATCATAACTTATGGACATATTATCCGGGGAATTTGTAAAGGTTGTTCAACCTCCCACGAATTTAATACTATTTTAGCCTTTTATGTGATACAATACTGGTTCGATGTATACAATTATAAAAGTAGGTACATGAAAGGGGTCGTTAACTTTATTACTAGGTAGTTATGGCCCAGCTTTACCAGATTTATTTTCTGCCAAAAAGTTCCAACATCCAATTATTTTTCTACTTTTTGAGTGAATAAGTGAGATGGATGATGATGATGATGGATTTTGAATAAGAAAAACATAAGTAATCAGAAGTCAGCCATATAGACGCTCGAGCTATCCCCGAAAAGCGGGATTTTTTCAAACTGAATAGAATAGATTAAGTCTTTATTTCTGATTCAGTCATTTCGGAGCCTTTGGGGTAGCAACCTTTTATTTCTTCTTTAATATTGTATTGATGATTGCATTAAGAACTATCTCATTCAAACGGTATAACAAGCGTCCCGTACCGGATAAAGTATTACCTAAGTATCCTCCGGGGTGTGTTGATGACTAACAGTGAAATAATTTCTCAAATCGATTCAGAAATATTGAAACCCTTATTTGGTTATAAATATGTTTAATAATATAGATTAAATGGATCATCTTTGGAAACGAGGCAACTAGGCTAAACCGAGACATCTGATCTGCTGTAACAGACACTAAGTTCGATAAGTTCTATTAAATAGTGACCCTGTGTGCTGTGCCAAGGACATCCTTACATTGACATGTTTTATATTGTAATATAATATAAGTTAATCATGTAGATAGATAGATAGATAAAACATTTATTCAGACAAACAAAAAGACACCAGACACACACCATACATGTGTATTTTTGTTATGAAACTAAGCTGACATCATTATGTGCCTAGCTTTTTCCCAACGCACCCATGTTGGAGTCGGCTTTCAGTCTAACTAATCGGATGCAACTGAGTACCGGTGTTTTACAAGGAGCGACTGCCTATCTGACCCCCTCAACCCAGTTACCCGGGCAACCCAATACCCTTTGGTTAGACTGGTTGGCAGCCTTACTAGCTTCTGACTACCCGCAACGACTGTCAAAGATGTTCAAATGACAGCCGGGACCTTACAGTTTACCTATCAGCACTTTTTGATAATAAAAAGGTGAAGGAAAACATCTTGAGGAAACCTGGACTATAAAGTCTGAAATCACCAACCCGCATTGAGCAAGCGTAGTGATTAACGCTTAATCCTTCTCCGTGTGAGAGGAGGCCGCAGCCCAGCAGTGGGACGATAAAAAGGCTGTCACAGTAACTTTTTGAACGTCAACTTTTTACAAAAGACAGCCTCCAAAATGCCCTTCACGACTTCCTATGTATTTCTGCTGGGAAGAAATAGCGCAACAAACTCCCCAGCAACACATGTCTGTTTGGTGATTATGTGTTTTTTTATCCAAGCTAGTTCAGGCAGACGTTCCATGTAAAATAAAAATTTCACATGTCACAAAAGACATGCTGCTCCGACCACATAAAACATTGGGATAAGTGCAGAAGGATGACAATCTACGCCTGTTTAGAATATTCAGTCTATCTGTTACTTTGCTTAATAGAGTTAGAAATTGAGTGTGTGTGGGGCTGATGTAAAAATTCTAGTTAACAAATCAAAAGATAGCATATTAGGAAAAGCCGTTAGTATGAGGCCTATTTCTTAACTCTAGTTTATTTACAATTTACGTTTAGTTCTGCCTACCCCGCCTGATGAAACCCAGACGTATATTACAATAAGTAATTTGAGGCGCAATATCGCACGAAATAAGGATCGACGCTTGCGCAGCCGTCAAACTATGCGTGAAATGTTTAAACTAATACAATTGATGGCAACGACTTCTGTATAGTTTAGGTTAGGCTTAGGTTCCCTTTTCCAAGGGAGCTATTGCCTGCACCTGAATGAGAAGTAGCCTATAGCCTTCCGTGATGAATAAGCTATCTAACAGTGAAATAATTTTTCAAATAGGTTCAGTGGTTCCTGAGATTAGTGCGTTCAAACAAACACTCCAGCTTTATTGTACTTGTATATCTATACCGATAAGTATTATAAAGCTGAAGAGGTTATTCTACGAAATACATATTATTTACCTAGGTATGTTGTGTTTTGAAAAAAGCAAAAGCAATTTCAATTACATTTTTTCACAAAATCATTTTTTTCATAAACATCGATCTTAATTTAATGAGATTTTTGTAACTGCATTGTCTTTTCTAACTTCTGATTCTTTTGTAGGTAAGCAAATGCAAAGAAAGACAAATATATGCTTATGTACGTCCATACGAAAACCCCTGCTCACACAGATCTATACTATCTATACTAATATTATAAAGCTGAAGAGTTTGTTTGTTTGTTTGTTTGTTTGAACGCGCTAATCTCAGGAACTACTGGTCCGATTTGAAAAGGGAAATGCCCATTCTTGGCCAAGTACTTGCCCATCTATGTGATAAATACAATAAAAATACTAAATAATTAATTTAAATATTGCGAGTATTTATCTGATAAAAAAACCCGGGAAAAAAAAGATGAAATTATTCAGAACTCAGTTGTTAAAATATTTCCGCTTCCGCTGTAACGATCATGTCAGTCTTGTCAAAATAGAGAATTAGGGATTGAAACCCATATTGAAAAAAGTCGATTTATTAAAAACCGGTTTTTGAAAATCGATTTTTTTTAAATATTTTCTAATAAATTAAAAAAAAATTGTAAATATCTATTCATTGTATTGTTATCATTAAACAAAATGTTTGGTGATTGATGTACCTTTAAACACGATTTTATGCGACTCCTTTCAAGGATTCCGTGTTTTCGGTTTATGACAAACATAGATTTTTTGATAAATTGATCCTACGTCCCATCCCTAATGCTCTTGTTTGTTGACGTTTACGTACGTTGGTATTTCACAATTTGGTTTGTGCTGTGCTCTTACGACTTGTGTCTTTTCTTACTGCGTTTCTGATATTTCGACGAATGTTTACGATTATGGACCCCGTACCCGCCCCCGATGACGACCTTGGCTTTACATTGGATTCAGTACTGGATATTTTTAAGTATTGGATTGAATAAAAACTTAAAAAATATATGTATGTATTTTTAGCATTATTTTCTGTTTACAGTTTGTGATGTTCCACCAAGTTCTATGTAAAAATTTTTAGTTATTTCGTTATCTACGATGTCAACTCTAATGCCTACAACTTGTTTCTTTCTTGGGCATTACTTGGCCAAACCTTCTTTATCAAATGGGCATTTCCCTTTCTTTCAGTGTTAGATAGCCCATTTATCGAGGAAGGCTATAGGCTACTTTTTATCCCGGTACGGGAAGTAGTTCCCACGGGATGCGGGTGAAACCGCTGGCAGAAGCTAGTTGAGGATATAATTTCAAACCTAAGCAAAAAGACCGTAAAGGCTTATCAAAAAATCTTACTAGCAAAACCAGATCGAAAGCACGCAGCCGCATTCGATTAAGACTGGAAGCCTGCTAGGGCTACGAGGTCGGGGTCGGGGGTCATATAGGCTCCAGGAGGAACATGGTGGGAAGACTGGAAGCCCCATAGTTGGGATGATGATGGATGAGATGGTTTTTTTCTATTATAATTAATAAGAATTTGACACTTCCTGTTATGTCACTTTTAACACTTAAAAGAAGAGCCCTGTTTTAACTTGGAAAAACTAACAAAATATCATCATCATCATCTCTGATCCCCTTTTTATTTAGGGATCGGCACAGCATGTTTTTTTCTTCCATATTCTTCTAAAAAATACATATATCTGTAGGTACGTAATATCTAGCAACCCCGAATAGTTTCGAGAAATATTACAATACTGCATACGAATGTTCGACTCGTGCGCACGTATATAAGCGGCTTGCTACCAGCGTAAGGCATCAGTCTCACTGTTCAGTTGAGAGGATACACATACAGACGACATGTACGGAAAACTGGTGAGTTGAGATATTTTTTATATAGTTTAAGCTATAGTTGAGGGTTTTGAGAGAATTAGAAGTGATACGTTTAGGCTATAAATTCGGTATCCTCCCTCACGTGTCGCTGTCAGGTAAAAAGTTGTTAGATTAAGAAGTACTTTCTATATCTGACAGATTTTGCTTTGAGTCCAAAATGTGTTCCTATTTATAGTTTTTATCATATTTCATTTTATTTACTCCTATCATATTGTTGCTGGTCAATGGCACTCATTTCAAGGAAATTATTAATTCCTGAAGTGCGTTTCGACGCAATTCTTTCTCCCGAATTTAGGGAAATCCCAAAGGATTAGTGCTTTTAAATTAAAAGGTACACAGTTGAAATTCAAATGGATGTGTTCGCTACCATAATTATTGACTGAAAACAATTACTAAAATTAGGCGACTCTCAGACATGAGATTTCAATTTTAAAAACTTGTCGTTAACTGACTGACTGACTGGCCCAAAAATAGTTCCATCCATTTAGTAGTTTTTTTTTTTGTAAAATAGGATCAAGAGGAACAAACAAATATCTATGATTGTATGCATGAATAACTCATGGACATAACGTACTTTCCGCGTTTACAATATAAGTATAATGAAATCTAATCTTCACCATAAAACGCTACCCGCTCCGCTCTCATCAGAACCCAGCCTTACCTCATTTCTGACAATACAATCAACTGTCAACATAATTCTTTACATAAAGACAAATTATTGTTCAAACCGTGATTGATTTGTGAATAGACTCATGCATAAATGATCAGCTATTCAAAATGTTGAGCCGGCAGTCAGAAGCTTGAGTCTGACATGTCGTCTGACCTGTTTTGAGTGGCAGATGAAAATTCTTGTGTCTGACAAGTGGTATTTAAAAGATGTATTTAAGGGTAAAGATTTATTTATTGAGACCAGTTAAAAAACTAACCGTCTTACCACAAAACCTTTTAAACGTCAGTTTAAGACGTGTCTAAAAAAATGTCAAATTATGACGTTGACATATGGTTCATTTTGCAGCCACAATTTTTTTAGACAAGTGTAAAACAGGTGGTTAAGTTTTTGTAATAAGGCCATAAAGGTTTATGTAAAAGTTAAGTATTAAGGCTAAGTTCAAAAAGTTTATTAAAATCACTAGTGCGTTATCCTTGCTAAAATACCGAGTAAGTATTATAATTGCCAAAATTACACTATTAGTCGGACACAGCTGACAGATTTAAATACTATGTTGTCAGTACAATTTAACCCCAGAAAGGAAAAAGGCTAAGTATTTTTTATTCTGAATCGATCTATTCTGAATCGAATCATATGATATTTAATTGTGCCGCTTGTAGACTTTGATCTCAGTACATTCATTCAGATGCAGTCGTAGTGGCCTAGTAAACACCAGCCTCTCAAGTATGAGTGTGGGTTCGATTCCAGGTCCGACAAGTACCTACCACTACCCATGCAACTGTTCTAACTTGTACTTATTTACTAAATATATCTTGGATACCAATAACTGGTTAAAGGCGAAGAATAGCATTTTGTGGAAACCTGGATTGTAAAATCTGAAATCAGCAACTCGCATTGAGCAAGCGTGGTGATTAATGCTCAATCCTTCTCCACGTGAGAGGAGGCCGCAGCCCAGCAGTGGGACGATACAAAGCCAGAAGATGACTTTAATTTAAAAGCTCTGGAATTCAAACTCCGGACATAACATAACGAAAATATTAAAATTACAATGTCTAATTACAATTAGCATAATCTTAATACATGGGTTCAAGTAGTGGGTGTATTTACATGACAACAACAGGTGTAAATATGCATGATATTAGTTACTAGTTGCCTCGCGGGTTTACCTGCCCTTGCCTCTTAAATTCATCGCCTACGGTGTGAATTTGTTTTTAATAAGCATTAATTATATCTAATTTATAGCTTACTAGCTTCTGCCAGCGGTTTCACCCGCATACCGTGGGAACTACTTCCCGTACCGGGATAAAAAGTAGCCTATAGCCTTCCTCGATAAATGGGCTATCTAACACTGAAAGAATTTTTCAAATCGGACCAGTAGTTTCTGAGATTAGCGCGTTCAAACAAACAAACAAACAAACTCTTCAGCTTTATAATATTAGTATAGATAAGAACTTACTAATATGAAAAACCGAAGAGTTTGATTGTTACCTGAAACGGGCTTATCTCAGGAACTACTAGACCATTTTGAATAAGTAACTCTTTAAATGTTAGATAACTCATTTAATTAGGAAGGCTTTTTATTAACGTGCGCAAAGCCGATACCCAAGGAAAGCATTTGATACCGCGGACAGAAGCTAGAATCACAAAAAATAGGTACCTACATATAAGTTTGTTTTTTACGCTTACACAGTTAAACGACTGAACTGATTTATAAAGATGTTGTATGTATACAGCTTAGACTCTTATATTGTTAGGTTTCTAATGTAAATCAGCTGTAATTGTATTTTTTTTTTCGCGAAGTCTGCTGAGCCTTATATGAAACTCGCTCTTGTGTTAATCGAACTCGTAGTTTCTGAGATACTTATGCGTGAAAAAACAAACAAACGGCACATACAATTTTATTATTGGTTAAAAATCAATGTTATCAATTATGTATTCATTCAGTATCAATCATAATTTATCTGGTAATTTGTCGATTGATATAATTAGAGGTTGCCATGAGGTATCTAATTACAATATGTTATGTATGTAGGTATATGTAGTTGAGGTTGAGGAGGTCAGATAGGCAGTCGCTTCTTGTAAAGCACTGGTACTCAGCTGAATCCGGTTAGACTGGAAGCCGACCCCAACAGGATTGGGAAAAAGGCTCGGAGGATGATGTATGTATATGTAGCAATTAGTATTTTAATATCTATATATTTCTTATACATAGTAGACATGTACTTACCATATCTTTAATATATGCTACATATGTTATAGTAAACTAGCTGTTTTCTCGCGGTTTCACTCGCATCCAGTGGGAACTCCGGCCAATACCCGGATAAAAATAGCTTATGTTACTCGGGAAGAGTGTAGCTTTCCAAAAGTGAAAGAATTTTTCACATAGATTCAGTAGTTTCGGAGCCTGTACAAGCAATGGAACAAAAAAAATTCCTCTTTATTATATTGGTATAGAATGTAGACTACCTGAAATTACGTTACCAAAATAAATTAAGGTAAAAAAGATCTTTAAAAACAAGCTTTTATTTAAATGCGCTAAAAATATAAAAATAAACTTTTACTATAAACTCAATTTATATGTTTTAAAAGCTTGTCGCGAGATTTAAGTACCTACTCGTAATTTACTTAACTTAACTTACTTAACATAATTTTAAATACATAAACAAGTAATAGAAACCACCCCAGCAAATACTTGTAAATTAGATACCTACCTACATACTAATCAATTCTTACATCAAAATACCAAATTCAAAATCCGAACCCAAAATCTCTATGACACTAGACTAGACCATAAACAATATTCAAAATGGCCGAAACGATGCAATCAACACAGTAATGTCATTGAATTTGAATATATCGGCTGCATTGCTGCATAATTGCATTGTTACACTGACTAATCGATTTTGGTGACACCCACTTGCATTCTGAGGTGGGAATTTTGGATTTATGCAAGTATTTTGGATGTCATAATGTCTCAAATTGATAAAACTTTAATTTATTATTGTATTGTGTAAGTAATAAAAAAAAATTCTGTATACATATATATATATAAATATTAAAATAAAAACGTAAATACGCGGTGGACTCACATAGTCTTAAGACTAGACATAAGTTTGTGAGGCCAAGACGGCAAAAAATTATAATTAAGTAAAAAAAAAAATGTAAATAAAAGCGCGGACCCCCAAGTCTGCGGTAAGGCTTTATTATAAAAAAAAAAAAAAAAAAAAAACCTATAAGGAGCTGATTTTCAAAAATAAATGGAAAGATTTTCATCAAATCAATTAAATTAAAATAATTGGACGAGCTTGACTTTACACTAAAAAGTTGTCTATGCTTCAATTTGTTAAATAATTTTACTTCGTATTATGAAATTCGTAATTAAAAAATCTATAAAATGTTTTGTATAAACTTCTCTACTTACCTACATGCTAACTTATTTAACACAAAACTACAAAAATACATTTTTTATGTACATATAAACTTATTTTACTATGTAAACTTCTAAGTATAAATCAATTAATTTCTTAAATACTTGTTAAAACATTTTTCATTTCAGACGACTAAAACTTTCCTAATAATAAAAACTTTCTCTAATAGACTCTTAACGTATTAAAAAACGCAGACCCAAAAAACACATTTGTCACACACGAGAATCGAATATTACACACAACCACCAACATTTAGAAACTAGACCAAAAATACAATAACAATAAAAAATAAAAGTTCCAATTCATATCTTCCGGCTACATCATCAGATCAGTTCGAAAGTACCATATTATTATTGTATCATCATCAGGGGCCCGATTCTCCTAAGTTAATAATGTCAAAATTGAATAGAAATCGAATCGCAATATGATCGCAATAGCAGTTTTAACCATATCGGGCATTCTGCTACTTATACTTATAAGACCAATCGTATTCTAACGACATTCGATTGGTTTGCGATTAGTCTGCTATTTTGGTGATTTTGGTCTATACGGTAGTTTGCTCTACAAACATATTGCAATCGTAAATCATTTGCAGACAAAATGATTCATTATTAAATGACAGAAAAGGATAAAAACGTTTATCTCAAAGAAAAAATAGCGGAATGCCACATACGCTTCAATCGTAATCAAATCGGGATTGGATCGCAGTCGAATGTGAATCGTATGTTGCTAAAGTAAAATTAGGAGAATCGGGCCCCAGAACTATATACAGCTGTCAATTTTCATGACGCTGCGATCCTTGGAAGATGGTTAAAGTTACCTTAGATTCCATCACAGTTACAGGTCGACCTAACAAAAGCATGTTAGTATCCAATAACAATTTAAAAAGTAATTAAAAAAGCAATAATTGCCTATCGTGTCATATGTACGTTAAAAATTAATTGCATTTGGTATTGCAACGTTGCAATGTTACCTAAATCATTGTATTGCAGTTACGCCCTGGTTCATACGATAGGTACGCTTAAATTGGTAATAGATTTAATAAGGGAGTTGTAATTACTAAGGTAATTAAGGTCATTGACTTTTGGTCCCACTGATGGGCAACGATATTAGATATTCTATAAGTACTAATATTATAAAGAGGAAAACTTTGATTGTTTGTTTGTAATGGATAAACTCAAAACTTACTGGACCGATTTTAAAAATTCTTTCACCATTAGAAACGTTTTTATCTGCAAGTAACATAAGCTATAAATTTTATCCCGGTACGGGCAGTAGTTCCCACGGAATGCGGGTGAAACCGCGGGAAAACGGCTAGTCCCATCTTATACACATAAAAAGGTATATAACAGTGGTGTACGTACTCAACATTATGACTAGTCAGAAACAATTAAAAATTCAGTAGTTTTCTCATTTTAGTGTGTAAGGTTGAACATTGACACAAATTCGTGCATCATTGCATTTCTGCTTGAGTATCTGTAGAAACAATATTTTATAGCTAATATAGTTATTTTTTATACTTAATATCAGATGAGATAAGGAAAATATCTTCAGTATTAAACAGTTAATTTACCGAAGCATTCCGTCGAATAATTTTAACTGATTATGTCCGTAAACTAACATAAAACCTCCCAACTGCACATTACCACATTTGCTCAACAGATGGCGTTGCTCCAAGTCTGCGAAACTTGCATCGCGCTATGGTTTCGTTACAAGAGTCCAATAAGGCAAACGTGGTAAAAAGTGTCTATATTCAAATATTGCCTGGTCGAAAAATAACGAATTTTTGTAATAACCCCATGGGGCTATGGGGTTATAATCAAACTCAAAATATTTATTTGCTTTGTTAAGGTTTATATGATAGGTTTTTCTCTGATGCGACATGACATTTAGTAGACATTTATGTTAATATTTAAACAATTATTACTGTACTAGCTTCTGCCAGCGGTTTCACCCGCATCCCGTGGGAACTACTTCCCGTACCGGGATAAAAAGTAGCCTATAGCCTTCCTCGATAAATGGGCTATCTAACACTGAAATAAATTTTCAAATCGGACCAGTAGTTCCTGAGATTAGCGCGTTCAAACAAACAAACAAACAAACAAACTCTTCAGCTTTATAATATTAGTATAGATTATTTGTTAAATTTGAATTTCAAAGTAAGTATGTATTCATTACATATTCTTCTTTTGGGTGACCCTCTCCGGATAACAGTATTTCCCCACTATTTAAAGTATGTTTTTACACATATAAACCTTCCACTTTAATCACTCTATTTATTTAAAAAAACGCATGAAAATCGGTTGCGTAGTTTTGAAGACAAAGGGACATAGGGACAGAAAAAGCGACTTTGTATTATACTATGTAGTGATTCCATCTTCGAGCCGATGAATTTCGAATGTTATGTAAGCCATTATTGTCACATGCATCGGGCCATCAATTAAAAAAGTAGTTTAAGTTATCGAATGTTAAATGGTTGTGATGTAGCAGTATTTTTTAAATAAATAAAAATAATAAAAAAATAGGTGTTCAATTGAAGCTATATCTATGCCACGGAGTCAGAAATATTCGTAAACTAGCATTAAATCTTCCAACTGCACGTTACCACATTTGCTCAACAGATGGCGTTGTTCCGAATGTGCGAAACCTGCATCGCGCTATGGTTTCGTTACAAGAGTCCATTAAGGCAAACTTAGTTAAAGGGACTTGTATGTCATTCAAATACATATTATCTATCATTAGAATTAATAAGCAAAAAACTAATTTTTGAAATAACCCCATGGGTGCTGTGGGGTTATAATCAAACTCAAAATTTGTTTTATTAAGGTTTATATGATAGGTTTTTCTCTGATGCGACATGACATTTATTAGACATTTATGTTAATATTTAAACAATTATTACTGTATTATTTGTTTAATTTGAATTTCAAAATAGGTATGTATTCATAACATAGTCTTCTTTTTTTTTTTTATTGTATTCCATCTTCGAGCCGGTGAATTGCGAATGTTATGTACGCCATTATTGTCACATGCATTAGGCCATAAAAGTAGTTTATGTTATCGAATGTTAAATGGTTGTGATGTAGCAGTACTTTTTAAATAAATAAAAATAAAATTAAAAATAGGTGTTCAAAGCTATATCTATGCCACGGAGTAAGAAATATTCGTAAGCTAGCATAAAACTCCCTACGGCACGTTACCACATTTGCTCAACAGATGGCGTTGTTCCGAATGTGCGAAACTTGCATCGCGCTATGGTTTCGTTACAAGAGTTCAATAAGGCAAACTGAGTAAAAGGGGCTTGTATCTCATTCAAATATTATCATTAGATTTAATCGGAAAAAAACTAATTTTTGAAATAACCCCATGGGGCTTATGGGGTTATAATCAAACTCAAAATATTTATTGCTTATTAAGGGTCCGTTCAGATATACCGGGTCGGAGAGCAGAGCAAATTCTTAACACGTTGAAAATTGAGTACTTATTATTTGAAGTAAGGTTTATTTTTGCATGCGCACTGCTTTTGTCATTGAGAATGCTCGAATGCGCTTGGTGTGAAATAATAAGAGGAGCCGACCGGCTCCGATCGTGTATTTTTTCTTGAAGTTTGGCTCCGTTTGCGTGCTCTTTAATGCTCGCACAGCCGATCGTCTCCGGTCTGTGTGAAAAGAAAAATGCTCGCCGATGCTCTCTGACCCGGTCTATCTGAACGGACCCTAAGGTTTGTACGACAGGTATTCAAAGCTACTTAAAGATATAAATAATACCACGGAGTAAGGAAAAGATATCATTATTCTCGATGTGTACACCTCGGTGTAGTAAACTAGAATTTTATACAACTTATGTTTTTTATATATTTTATTCTTTTTTTAATGCTGTTGGTTTTAATTAATTAAAAATTATTAAAATTAATGCAGTTATGTCAAAAGCTTTCTTCAGCGTTAAAAAGTTATACAAGATTAGGTACCTACTGAAATGGAGTACCTATAGTTTGACTTGAATAAATACAATTGAAGACTATAACTTATAGTCTTCAATTTAAAAGTAAGATATCTTATAGTCTATAAGATATCTTTCAATCCCGACGTGCCAGCTGTGGTGCTTGTCCTAGTGCAACTTTATGTTCTGGACTTCGATTACGTATCAAATAGGTATTCTACAAGAAATTTCATATTTCACCTTTATGACAAAAATGCTGTTGACCAGTTTCTCTTGGGAAAATAAATATTTTACTTATTTATAAAAGCTTCCGTGATAAAAAAAAACGTTGCTCATATAATTCTTGTCCTCAGTTCTTCATCTTTGCGCTGGTGGCGGCAGCCCTCGCCCGGGAGTACCCCGCCGGCGTCCATCCCGCCGTTTGCCCCAACTACCCCTACTGTGACGCGGAGGCTCTAGCCCGACACACCCCGGACGGCATGCCTATTCCTCAATGGGGATACAACCCCGCTGTGGCCCCTGCTCATCACGGGTAAGAACACAAGGACTTTGTTCCGCTACGTTTTATATGCCAATTACCTAAGCAACAAATAAGATTAGGAAAGACTTATGAGAATTCGAAATAATTAATGTGTAAAATAGATCTTTAAAAATTGATCACGTATTATATAATTGATACATGACTTTATCTGTGTATCAAATTTCATTTAATATCTAGTCAGTACCCAGTTTTGGCTGGATAGTCAGACAGAGATACTTTCGCATCTATTATGTTAGGAAGGACGAATCCATTATTTTAATAAATGTTATTCTTCCAGAGCCGTGCCCGCCGCTCCGAGGTACCCCGCAGACTTCCCCCCCGCGCTTTGCCCGAACTACCCCTACTGCTGGTGAACAACCACAACACAACACTTTTCCGACACCTAAATTATGACAGCTTCAAAAAATAAGACGCCATCTTGTTTGTAGAACATTTCCAATTATTTTTCATCTGTGCTTAGGTCAATGTCAATGTCAAACATGTTTTGGCGGTATTTTTTGACATAACGTATTGAAAATTTCTACAAATAAATTGGGATAGTTTTTGAAGATATTTTAATACCCTATTTCTGGTCTGAAATGTAAAATGGCTACTTTTAGTCGCCATTTTTTTACTGTAAGCTTTTTAGTAATAATTGGGTATTTTTTGCAATAATTTCTAACAGAAGCACTGCCATAATATTGTAAAAAATAAAACAAAATGTAAATAGACGCATCCATCTTGTTTTTGTAAGAAAATGCTTGTTTGCATTTGTAATTATATTTTTTGTAAAAAAATCGTGTAAAAAATAATGTAAATAAAAAATATATTTGTATATTTTTGTTTTTCTTTCATTGAACCTTATGAAAACAATCAAAAAAAAAGATTCCGACGATTTGAGACTCTGTTTCTTTTTGGGTAGTTGGTTAAAAACCCATAAGTAACCATAACTGCTTAGGAATCGCGACCGAGGAGGCTAATTTCTCACATTCTTCGACTTCCCAAAAAGGAGGTTCTTAATTCGACCGCTTACCTATACGTAGTATATTTTTAAGATATTTATTGTTGTCATAAATCAATCTTAATTGTAAAACAATGTCTTAAAAGCGATTTATAGCATTTTCAAAAGTCGACCGTTCACGATCATTTATCTCAATCAGTTTGACATGCGTGAAATAAAATAAATAAAAATGTTCATGTAGCAGGAAGCTGCGCTCAATCAGATTTTTACTTAAATAAAATTAATATAATGACATTTTCAGTTACTGCTTTTTTCAGAAAGAGGCCAGTAAATATTATTTATTTCTTCCTTACCAATGTATACCAATATAATAAAGATGTTTGTTTGTACCTAAAGGGTGCTAAACTGGGACCGATTTTTATCAGAATACGAGCAATAGTTAACACGGGACGTGAGTGAAACCGCGGGAATGCAGCTAGTAGATAATAAATCCAACTTAAGTGGAAAAGGCGAATAATATGTTAATTTATCAACAGCTATAGGTTCTATCAAAACACTCTTGATTATTATTTGGAAAAGGTTCTATTATGGCATTATCGCATTGATAAACGTTTATTAAATTATTTATTAACTAGCTCTCGTCAGCGATTTCACCCGCGTTCCGAGGGAACTACTACTCATACTGGGATATAATATAGCCTATGTCAACCGGTCATAGATAGCTTCCTAACAGTGAAATAGGGGAAAGGGGGATAGCCCCGGCCAATTTTTTATTTTTGTTATTGTGATTTAATTATCAAGAGAAATACAACGAAAACTACCAAAAATAATCAACACAATATTTATTCGTATTATAACATTGAAAATTTGAGCAAAAATAATATCCAATACTTATTAAACCCACTTCAATTAGTGGTCAAATTTTGGTATCTTTTTAAAGTGGCGGGTAGCTCCGGCCACCTACGTAATTAATGGCCAAATCGATTTTTGGCGACATACACATCACAGTTATATTACGAATCCGATGGATTTATATCAACACGTGCCTCGTGAGCCCAATCTAAACTTGATCTTGACCCGATCCAGCAGAGAAGTACGTGGAACTTCATACTGATCTGCGGCAGCTCTCTCAGAAGATTTTTTCTCCAGCACCGCTTGAATTGCTTTTTAGGGTTCCGTACCTAAAGGGTTAAAACGGGACCATATTGTTTTCGCTCCTCTGTCCGTCCGTCCGCCCGTCCGTCCGTCCGACCGTCCGTCCGTCCGTCCGTCTGTCACCAGGCTGTATCTCATGAACCGTGATAGTTAGAGAGCTGAAATTTTCACAGATGATGTATTTTTGTTGCCGCTATAACAACAAATACTGAAAACTAGAATTAAATAAATATTTTGGGGGCTCCCATACAACAAACGTGATTTTTTTGTCCGTTTTATAAATAATGGTACCGAACCCTTCGTGCGCGAGTCCGACTCGCACTTGGTCGGTTTTTTCATGTTTTCTTCACTTCAGTCTCCGCGATTCGTAGTTCTAATTTTGAATTTCGGCATTATGACACTGCAAACTAATATATATTTTTAATTAAGACTTAAAATAATAACATCAAATAGAATAATAAACATCTAACATATGGCCGGGGATACCCCCAAAACTAATGGCCGGGGTTACCCGACATGACTTTCTTTGATAAAAAAAAATATTTTTAAATTATACGTTGAAATAAACTTCAAAATACAAAATAGAATAGTATTCAACCATGTAAAAAAAATCAAATAAATAATTACTTACGTTTATTCAATGAATAATGGTTTTCGAAACAATTGAAGTCACGCGGCCGTCGACAGCAAAAAAGAAATTCACTCTATCACGCCCGAACGCAGCGGTCAATCGACTTCAACTGTTTGCATTTGACGAATTACTCTTAAACGCACACAGAGATCACACGAACTTCAAAATCACGCCACGCGAATTACTAATATTTACTGTGGCCGAGGCTACCCACCGGCCGGGGCTACCCCGCTTTCCCCTAATTTATCAAATCAGTTCAGTTGTTTTGGTGCCTAAAAACAAACAAAAAAACCTATTTGTAATATTAGTATGGATAAGTATGGACTTATCAATGACTATTTTGATAGTGATACAATTATCAGAAGCTTTCGATTTCAATTATTAAATATCCAATACTTAATTAAGTTACTATTAAGTATAGATTTTCCCGCTACTGTTCGTAAGCAGTAGTGTCGAAAGTCATATTATAGAATTTTCAATTTAATATTCCTATTTATCTTTGACGATGGTCAGTGCTGACAATAGTTTTTCACCAATGAATCTATTCTATTATGTGAGTTTCATTGTTTTAATTAATTTTCACTGCCATCTCGAGCACATAACTTCCTATGCCGGGGTAAATTATAGCCTTAAGTATCTTCATTGATCTGAAATACCTGAACCAGGGGTTTGCTGACTCTCCTTGAGGAGCGCGTGGAACATCGCGCGCCGCCGACAAGGGCCTGTTGTCTCCTAGGAGATGAAAGGACTATGAGCCACCAGAAACTCACAGCATACAGACCCGCGATCGACATAATTTAGCGCATATTATTTGTGTATATTTTTAGGCAGAAATGCTGCTAAAAGAATCGAAGCTTCGAGAAGCGAGTATAAAGCAGAACTCTAACAACTACAGCTGGTTGTCATCCAGAACTGGACAGCACGAGGACTGGAAGACTAATAAAGAGCTTGATGGACTTAAGCCGTTGATACAAAAGGTAGGTTTTACTTATAAGCCTCACCATTTGCCGAGCTTTTTCGCAACCTATTTTCATTTATTTAGTAGGAGGGTACCTATTATTATTTACGTAGGCAATGTAAACTTGTAAACTAATGTAATAAAGATGAAACTACGAAACAGATTTATTTTTGTAGCCTATCAAAGGTTAGTGTGTAGCAAAGGGTGTGCAAGGCTTTTGGGACTTAGAAAATTTTTCATAAAAATGAAAATTTCTAAAAATGTCTAGTTTTTCATTTCTATCGTATAGAATACTTAAAAATAAGACGAAAACCATCTGGGCCTCACCTTTTGCCTAGGACCAAGGGTTCGCCTGAAAATGAGCACTGAAGGTCATTGTAAACAAAGGCAAAGTCGACGGAGCCCCGCTGCGCGGGGCTCCTACTTCTGGGTGGTTTAAAAAAAAATAACCACGAAGGGGATGGCGGGGTCTGCAAGACCCCGCCATCCCCTTCGTGGTTATTTCCGCTACGCGGGGCTCCTTGGTCCTAGACAAAAGGTGCCCAGATGGTTTTCGTCTTATTTTTAGGTATTCTATACGATGGAAATGAAAAACTAGGCATTTTCAGAAATTTTCATTTTTTATGAAAAATTTTCTAAGTCCCAAAAGCCTTGCACACCCTTTGCTACACTCCAACCCCGCGGGAAAAAGCTACTTTTTGGGTAATTTTCATGATTGTATGAGAAGAAACCGAAGAAACAATCTCAGCCAGACCCACCAAAACTAAGACCAAAGCCTTTGTCAAATAAGACTTCTTTATTCAACAGCTGTCATCGGAAGATTGCGCCAAAATCGCTGTCAAACTCGACAGCATGACAGAGGAAGTCGAATTGTCCTCAAAAGCCATTCTAAGTTTATTCAAGAATCTTCTAGAAGAACAGACGAACATACAGCTCATGGACAAGAATGTAATAAAAGCTAAGGAAAGAGGAATCAAGAAGAGTCGTGTCAATAAAGTTCATCCGGTTTTAATTCCTGATGGGAGGCAGCCTACAGTCTCATTTATTTTGTACACATAGAAGAACAAACTGCTCTTTAAAATATAACCTCATTGCATTACCGAAAAAGTTTTAATTGCTCCTTAAATAAGTTTTTATGCACCATAGATTAGACACACAAGCTTTTAAGACCTGTCAATGCCACCTGTACGTCAATCAATGTCAAAATTTGACAGGTGACATTTAACAAAATAGTGGAGTGTTCTCCAACAAAAATAAATAATAGACAAAATGTAATAAAAATGAAACTACCAGAATAATAACGATGACAAATTCAAGTAAATCAAGCTTGTGTTCTTTGAAAAAGGAATCCGTACAAGACAGATTACTCACTTTTGCTATTAAAAATCTAATCAAGAGAATAATTATTTGTATTCGAACATTATGCTGCTTTCCTTTAGACAAAATAGTGCCCAGGGACCACACGAAAAATGTACATAGCATCTTTGTTTTATCAAAAGTTAGCCAAACAGTCGAGCATTTACCTGAATTTAAATTACAGATCATACCACGGCCAAGAGTATCCGACAGTAACGCTTCTAAAGCTAGGAGCCTTGGATCATCAAACAAAGCGGTCAAAACCAAAAGGTCCAAACACAGCCTTTTTAGAGGGAAAAGTTTAAAAAAGAACTTCGCCGAGCCCTCGATTATCATGTCGCAACCAGAAACGAAAATAGATTCGGAAAGTACGGTGCCTACTATTGATACTTCAATAAAAACTGAGGTTAAGTCTCGCGAAAATAGATGGAAAAGTATAATGCGGAAGGCTCCATGCAAATGCAATAAAAGATGGATGAAACAATATGACTTAAAACCGCGGGAAAACTTCACAAGTTCGTGCACAGATAACGAAGACTCCGCCGGGGACGGTCCACTGACGCCCGCATTGGCCAAAAAAAAAACTAGACCATTAAGATGGAATCTGGTCCAAGAACAGAGCTTTGATAATCCATACGTTGAATATTTGAAAAATGATGTTGTGCGCAGAGTTTGTTTAGAAACATGAATAAAGTTGTAGAAAATGTTTTTTGTAGTTTGCAGAAACAGAGCCCTATCAAATTACTAAATAGCCCACCAAAGTATGCCAAAGTGAACAATATTTAAAAAATCAAAAGAATTTAGTTAAATGCGCAAAACCTGAAAAAGTTTGTTCAGGACAATGAGCAGCATGGGAGAAACCGCGGGAAAACGGCTAAATTATGACGTAGTTAAAAGATTAGAATAAAACCTCAAAAATATTAGTTAACGATTTTATTCATTATACCCAAAATTAAAAAAAAAACAGCTTTACCCAGTGCAAGTAACTTAATAAAAATTGCGCTAAAATCTAAACTATTACATTATATTTTTGGTAAAAGGTAAATAATAATATTACGTAGCTTCTTTACATGTAAAAAAAATACAAATGTTCCTATTTTATTTTTTGTACAGGACTTGGTCCATTGTGAAAACAAAAAAAAAACATATTTTGGCAATATCACAGAGTTGCAATTAAAAATAAATATTATGGAATAAAAATATAAATAAACAAACCCGCATTTTGTACCACAGAACTGTAAAATTCTTGTCAGATTATAATTTACGTAAAAGTAAAATAAACTAAAAAAAAATTGATAATAATAATGACGACCGATTTCAGCCACGGCGACTGTTCTCATACAAGGAGATCAGGCAGCTGCGCAGAACATATTATAGTGCACAAGCATTTGAAAGAACATTGTGCCTAAGTATTTTTTGACTTTCTTATTAATCTAATGGAATTTCAATTGGATGCAAAAACAACATTTTTCCTAAATGAGCCATATTTTTTAAAAATTGTGCTAATTAATATAAAAAGAGCCTGCAAACCAAGACAAAGTGGCGAGGCGTAGTTAAAACTAATCCTTAAAAATATAAAAGTCATATTGCACTGTCAAAGTCGTGTCACGGTACGGTCAAAGGCGTATCAAAGAACAGTCAAAGTAATGTCTCGGTCCTGTCAATGTTGTGTAGTGGTACAATCAAATGCGTATCATGGTGTAGTCAAAGTCAAAATCATATCTTGGACCAGTCAAAATCGTGTCATGGTACAGTCAAATTATGTCATGAACCAAGTCGTGTCATGGTACGGTCAAAGTCGTATCAAGGTACAGTCATAGTCGTATCATGGTACAGTCAAAGTCCTATCAGGGTACAGTCAAAGTCGTATCATGGTACAGTCAAAGTCCTATCAGGGTACAGTCATAGTCGTATCATGGTACAGTCAAAGTCCTATCAGGGTACAGTCAAAGTCGTATCATGGTACAGTCAAAGTCGTATCAGGATACAGTCAAAGTTGTGCCATGGCATAATCAAAGTCGTGTCAAGGTATAGTCAAAGTCGTATCATGGTACAAAGTACAGTCAAAACCAAAGTCGTTCAACATTAACTTAGTGTAGAAAAAGCGGTGCAACGGTGAATAAAAAACTTGAAGCAACCCGGATTTAAAAAGGCAATAAAAGGCTGATAATGATGATGACATCAAACTATCTCAAAAAAGGCCTCTGATACTAAAAATTTACTTTTTTTTTTCAACTTCTACGTCGACTAAACTTAGTCGACTTTAGTCTTAGTCCTGAAAGGCCACATAGATATAGTTGGCATGACTCGAAGTAACAACATAGGTTTGAGCCCAGCTAAAATGTACTGCATTATATAAAACCGGGTCGCGTCCGCTTTGCACATATTATCTTGTATATGTTGGTATCCCATGAGGAATAATATTGTCGTGAACATAGATATTATGAGTGAACGTTCTTTGGTGTAGTGGCGGTACCTGTAATTAAAAATAGCTTTATTAAAAAATATATGCACTTAATATTTCAATACAATCCTATTCACTCATTCATAAAGAAACAGGTTGTTTACCTGTTTCAACTTACCTGTTTCTTTCCGGTTTCGGTACCTACCCGTACAGGTTTGTCTGTACCAGCAACCTGTTTCTTTATGTAAGCACCCTTACAATATGCAGCTGAGCAGTCGCTCCACGTAGCACACTGGGTGCTACGTGGAGCGACTGCCTATCTAATCTACTCAACCCAATTAAGACTGGTTGTCAGACTTTCTGACTCCAGACTACCCGTAACGACTGCAAACTATTTAAAAGTTATTCGGGACCCTCCAATTTAACAGGACTTCCAAAACACGGAGAAATTCGTCATGAAAAGATATCGTATTTTGATATGATGATAATGATGATGCTTACTACGATGATGATGACTATGATGATGAAGATTAATTAAAATTAAAAACCATTTATTCGTCAAAAGAGTTACAATAAATATTGGCAGTGACCCTCAAACTAGGCTACAGCCTGTGTCTTGAGGATCCGAGTTGCAACAATCAGATATATTCTTAAATATTGACTATGATGACGCTGATGACGATGACGTTGATGATGATGTCTATGATGACTATGATGATGATGATGACAGTATAAACTTACTCAGCTACAGCAGGAGTGACGCACAGCGCCCATCCCATCAGACTGCCAGTAGAGTGCACCAGCGCATACATAGGCGTTGTGGACACGCGAATCGATTCAGGGTTTTCGCACCAACGGAAAGCCTGGAAAAGATCAAATAATAATGGCGTCCACGGCCGATTTCGGCCACGGCGGCTGTTCTCATATAAGGAGATCAGCCAGCTGCGCAGGACATATTATAGTGCACAAGCATTTGCGCAGACACAGGTGCACTCCCTATTCCTTCACTCTCATAACCCGATGGGACGGCAATCCGACACGACCGGAAAGAGATCTGGCGCAGGACCGACATTTACGTGCTCTCCGATGCACGGGTGAATCAATCACCAACTTCCAGACTACGGGCTGCTTTGTGAAAGTTTAAGAAAACCCACAAAGCGATTTCCGACCCGGGAATAGCCCATGACACTTGGGATTAGTCTAGCTTACCAACAGTGAAAGAATTTTTCCAATCAGTTCAGTAGTTTTGGAGCTTTTAGGACACAAACAAACATACCCAAATCCTACCAAGCTTTCGTATTTACAATTCCAAAAGAAACCGTTATTTAAATGATCGCTAATTGGTACAAATGAGTCCGAACTCTTCATCCTCCGAGCCTTTTTCCCAATCATGTTGGGGTCGGCTTCCAGTCTAACCGGATTCAGCTGAGTACGAGTGCTTTACAAGAAGCGACTGCCTATCTGACCTCCTCAACCCAGTTACCCGGGCAACCCGATACCCCTTGGTTAGACTGGTGTCAGACTTACTGGCTTCTGACTACCCGTAACGACTGGAACGCAAGGATGTTCAATGACAGCCGGGACCTACAGTTTAACGTGCCACCCGAAACACAGTAAATGGTGTCTAAGATATACTTGAACGTTGCATTGGTACTTGCCTGACCTGGGATCGAACCCGCGCCCTCCTACTTGAGAGGTTGGTCCTTTACCCACTAGGCCACCATTCATTATCTAATGGTCTCTGCACGGCGCGGGCGCGGCGCGGCGCGGCGGGACGGGACGGCGACGCGACGCAATGTACTAGATCGTCGCGTCGCGTCGCGCCGAGCGGGACGGCTCTGTGTGATGTCGTCCGTAATATCTAGTACATTACAACTGCTCAGCGTCGCGTCGCCGTCCCGTCCCGTCGCGCCGCGCCCTCTGTGTGCAGACACCATAACAGATACTTATTACTTATACTATAACAGTTTCAAATTGGAACCCTGATTGGTTAAAGCCACTCACACCTCTATACAACAAACACCACACTTATTAACCAACCCACTCACTCAGACAAGTCACTCACCCACTCATACTCACTCACACAACTATACTTTGCGCTGTTGTGCAAAAGCCTACACAAATCTCACCAGTTGCACAGTGTAGTGCGGGTCTGTGCACGCAACACGCACCACGCACGACGAGTGCGAACCGTACTGACATACACACGCCAATCGTACGTGCTCAACTCACTGAATTTTAACCGACTTCAAAATAGGAGGAGGTCGAGAACCTCCTCCTATTTTGAAGTCGGTTCGTCGGAGTTTTTTTTTACGTTAAACTATACTTCCACACCATCGGAACGACAAATGAAGGTGACATTATTTTTGACCTAGTAACAACCCAATTGTTATATTATTAAATCCTCTCTGCTATCCCTGAAAAAGACACCTTAAGTCCTGTTTTTTTTACTTTTTTATCTACTTTTTCTACATTCCTCGCTGCTAATCCTGAAAAAAATAACTTAGATACTACTATTTCTATACAAATCTCACCAGTTGAACAGTATAGTGCGGGTCCGTGCCTGCGGCGAGGAGACTGTAGTACGTGGCGACGGCCGCGAGCGCAGCGGCCGCGCCCCACAGCGCGCGCCACGCCACCGCGATACGCGCCGCGCGGGGCGGGTGCACGCCGTACTGCCAGATCAACGGGTCGGATACGTAGATGCAGAGAGCTGGCGCTAGGAATGAACCTGCGGAGGTGAGAGTGAGTTAGTGTGTGAGTAAGAGTGTAAAGAAAAGAGTAAGTGAGTTAAGGAGTGGGTTAGTGAGTCAGGTAAAGAGTGGGTGAGTAAGTGAGTTAAGGAGTGGTTTAGTAAGTCAGGTAAAGAGTGGGTGATTAAGCGAGTTAAGGAGTCTGTTAGTGAGTCAGGTAAAGAGTGGGTGATTAAGTGAGTTAAGGAGTCTGTCAGTGAGTCAGGTAAAGAGTGGGTGAGTAAGTGAGTTAAGGAGTCTGTTAGTGAGTCAGGTAAAGAGTGGGTGATTAAGTGAGTTAAGGAGTCTGTTAGTGAGTCAGGTAAAGAGTGGGTGATTAAGTGAGTTAAGGAGTGGGTTAGTGAGTCAGGTAAAGAGTGGGTGATTAAGTGAGTTAAAGAGTGGGTTAGTGAGTCAGGTAAAGAGTGGGTGATTAAATGAGTTAAAGAGTCTGTTAGTGAGTCAGGTAGAGAGTGGGTGATTAAGTGAGTTAAGGAGTGGGTTAGTGTGTCAGGTAAAGAGTGGGTGAGTAAGTGAGTTAAGGAGTGGGTGAGTGAGTCAGGTAAAGAGTGAAGTGAGTTAAAGAGTCTGTTAGTGAGTCAGGTAGAGAGTGGGTGATTAAGTGAGTTAAGGAGTGGGTGAGTGAGTCAGGTAAAGAATGAAGTGAGTTAAAGAGTCTGTTAGTGAGTCAGGTAGAGAGTGGGTGAGTAAGTGAGTTAAAGAGTCTGTTAGTGAGTCAGGTAGAGAGTGGGTGATTAAGTGAGTTAAGGAGTGGGTTAGTGAGTCAGGTAAAGAGTGGGTGATTAAGTGAGTTAAAGAGTCTGTTAGTGAGTCAGGTAGAGTGGGTGATTAAGTGAGTTAAGGAGTGGGTTAGTGAGTCAGGTAAAAAGTGGGTGATTAAATGAGTTAAAGAGTCTGTTAGTGAATCAGGTAGAGAGTGGGTGATTAAGTGAGTTAAGGAGTGGGTTAGTGTGTCAGGTAAAGAGTGGGTGAGTAAGTGAGTTAAGGAGTGGGTGATTAAGTGAGTTAAGGAGTGGGTAAGTGAGTTAAAGAGTCTGTTAGTGAGTCAGGTAAAGAGTGGGTGATTAAGTGAGTTAAGGAGTGGGTAAGTGAGTTAAAGAGTGAATATACCATACGTTTGAATTTAGTGTTAAGTCACTTTCAGGAACAAACAAGTACATAAACGTGACGTGGTGTGATTTTTTATGTTTTGTTAAAATAAAAAATGTGTCCTCTATTTTATGCTCATTTAAAATACTACTAATACGAATTAGAATCTCATTTCCATCAGAATCTTTTAACCCTGGCTAATTGGTAACAGTGAGTTATGTTGAGATTGTATCAAAATAGTACAAGTCAGTAGTAAATTATGTAATGATAGGCATATATTAACATGTGACAGTTATAGAAGAAATATCAAATAAATGAATAACCGCTGTCGAACCGTTTTATTAAGTTAAAGAGTGTGAGTATGTGTGTAAAGTGAGTGAGTGAGTGACAGTGAGTTACAACTCACCCACTAGGGCTCCAAGTAGACACTGGTGCGGGAAGTGGGTCGCGATAAACAAGCGCGCTAGCATAACGGAGATGAGCGCAGCCACACACAGTGGGTACATCAGGTACTTCCACCACGAGATGTAGCACTTTCTGTTGACAATCGGTTAAATTTATAAGACAGGCTCAAGTGCACTGACAACATAAACAACAGTGTTTTTAAAACAACTGTTTATTTTGAAAATTGGGAGTGTAAATTCATAGTAAACAGTTGTTTAAAGAAAAATAGGCATTCATGATGTGTAAGTATAAAACTTTTAAGATAAGGCAAAGATTAGGTACCTTAAAATAAACACATTATTTATGGGGGCTCTCTAAAATAGTGATTCTATACTAGTTTAAATACATCATCTGCGAAAATTTCAAATGTCTAACTATCACAGTCCATGGTAGGTATACAGCCTGATGACAGATGGACAGCAAAGTAATCGTAATATGGTTTTGTTTTTAAAAGATTTGCCAATAAGGAGGTTACCAATTCTTCTATATGTATATCTTTTTTTTATTCTGTGGGTATGGAACCTTAGATCTTACCGGTCATGCATAACATGTGACAGCCACATGAGAGACAGAATCAGCATCATGGCTGCCGTAGTAGAATGACCGGAAGGAGAGCCCGGACCGGTCTCACAAGTCTGCAGCGTTTGACGCAGAACTGGTTTCTCCTCTGTGTAGAATGTTGTCTCTCGGACCCACCAGTATGGTCGGTCTTCTAGGAGCCACCTGGAATTTGAAGTTTGGGGTTAATAAAACACATAGAAAGTGGTAAAATGTGGGCTCTCTCAACTCTCTCTTTTGTGAAATTGATTGGCGAGAGAACATTTTCAGCCTGTTGTGACTAAATGATCTTAAGTCTTTTCGTCAATAAAATTATAGAGGTATGTAAACCTTTAGGATTGAGGTAAAATGTTAGGATGATATTTTGTATCTGGCCACAAACTACATCTATGAGTCTCCAAATTTTAAGTGGCAATGACCACAACCACAACTAGATTGTGAATCTGGTCTGTGCAATGTCACATTAACTTTAGAAATTACAATTTAAAACTAGACCTGAAATGGTGGAACAAACTCCCCAACAACCAAATTCATTTAAAAATGTATGCATCTTAAACTATAAATAAGCTTGATAATACAAATAATATATTGAAAAAACCCATTACCATTTCATAAGAGCATTAAGCCAGCCTCCGACCCCTAAACACAGGAGCAGCTGGGCAGCAAACACGGAGTCTAGTATAGACATGATCGGGAACAGGTAGTCTACCATCAGCTGAGGGTCACACAGGTGGTTCACAAGTTCAAAGTACGAGTCATAGTCTGCGAGCCTGGAATAGAGATACATAATACCATTGTAACAGCTTAATATATCAATGAAATAAAAAGTGATTAACATGTATGTTACAAATATGAAATACTAGCTTCTGCCAGCGGTTTCACCCGCTTCCCGTGGGAACTACTTCCCGTACCGGGATAAAAAGTAGCCTATAGCCTTCCTCGATAAATGGGCTATCTAACACTGAAAGAAATTTTCAAATTGGACCAGTAGTTCCTGAGATTAGCGCGTTCAAACAAACAAACTCTTCAGCTTTATAATATTAGTATAGATGAAAAATTATTTCACTGGTTGGAGGCTACACCATCCCTGAGTAACGTAGGCTTTATTTTGTCCATGAGACAGCTAGTCTAATAGAAGTCAATGATAGATTTTGAGGAAACTATTTCACTATAGCGTGACATAAGTGGATTTAGCCTTGAAGGCATTTTTTATTCTATAAAGAACATTTTATTGGGCCCTGAGCCGGTATGATTGTCTTAGAAAAGGTCCTATCTCTTTACCAAATTATAAAAAAAGCCGGCGCCAAAAACTCTAAAAATAAACCATTCAAATACGCTTTTCTCGTTATACATGTACTATAGTAATTCCCTTACTAATGGACTTGGCAACCGATTATATGTTAAATCTATATAAAGTTAGAAACTACGACATTTCAATGAAATATTTTAGGTAATAAATAATTTTAGTATATTACCAGTATTGCACGCATTCTATGCAGCTGACGCCGAGTGCGTAGATTTGCTCCATCATAGCTGCTTTTTTATTGAAATTTAATTAAAACATTGTTGTATTATGTAACGGAAGTTATTTTGTATTCAGTTAAATATTCCTGTTTTAAACCAAAACAAATAGCACGGGCAGATTTTGATAACCAAACTAATGTCACTGTCAAAGTTACGTTTCACTTGACTTAATAAAAAAACGTTTTTCATTGTCTTCTTTTCAGATATATTTGATTTTTTATTTCAATTCTACGTTACGTTGATAAAAAATGATAAAAATATGTATATCGTATGGAAATCGTGATAATGTTATGAATACTGCATTTAAAAAATAGTTTCACGTTAGCGCCATCTAGTATCGAATAGAACAACTAAGTTTAGAAACTTTTTATGCATTACTACTCAACAATAGATGGCACAACTATAGGTTTAAAAACTTTTTCGTTGCTGTTTTTACATGCTGTAAATTACTTAAATAAAAAAATACCTACTAATTAATTAACAACAAGAGTTTTTGTTTACCTTTACCACAGATTTATGAAAACGGCGGGAAGCCTGTGATTTTCAGGTATGTTTTAACTCAGCACGGTTATCGAGCAATTTGTAGTAAGTAGTTGTACAGTAAATCTTTTAAGTTTACTAATCGTCGTATGATATTAAAATCACACAAAATGGGAGTCTATCAAAACATAAATAATGTCTCAAATTTAATTTCATAAGTCTTGCACGCTGATTAAAAACTGTCCAGCTTCATAAATCACAATTTTACTATTATTTCTTAGTTAAATTGGCTGCAATAAACAAAAAACAATATTGTGAGATTATCAAAAGGGTAACGTGTTAACGCGACGCTAGATGGCGTTGCACTCCCTCGAGACCTGTGAGGGAGGATTATTGTTTTAATAATTGAATATTATACTATGGTAGCGATACGCAGGGCAGCGCAAGTTTGAAATAAAGCTAGAAGTATTTTTGAATTTACAGAAAAGGTTTGGTATGGTGGAATTGTTGAAGAAACTGAAAGCGTAAGTATTCATTGCTTGATCTCTTTATTAGATACCTTTTGCCATTTTTATCATCACAAACATTCATTCTATGTTATCAACTTCACTGGTAAATTATAATAAGCCTTTAATAAAGCTAAAAATAAGAAAGCAAGGCAGCTGAAATCTGAAGAAAACTGTATTCAGACACAGCTTCTCACAGGTACGTAATCTCAAGTTTTCCAACATAAGTAAATATGTCAAACAGAAAGAAAACTGAAGTGGAGCATTTTAGGTCAGTAGTTAGGTAATTAACACACACGGAGGTAAAGTTTAAGAGTTTTTCACGTTGTAATCTCTGAATTCACTGAAGGAAACTTTATTAGGAACAGAAATCCTACTTAAGTATATCCTACTTATGTGAAAGTTTGTGAGAATGTATGGATATAGGTAAGTATGTTTGTTATTCAATCACGCGAAAACGACTGGACCGATTTGATTGAAATTTGGTATGTAGATAGGTGATACCCTGGATTAACACAAAGGCTACTTTTTATCAAGACACCACGCGGGCGAAGCCGCTGGCGGAAGCTAGTAAGTAGATAATTTCACGTAGGTGCGCGTGTGTCCAAAAAAGCAAACTATTTTTGACATACAAGGTCTCATGGTAAAATACCATAGGGTCTATGGCACAGATGTAGGTACGGTACCTAAATAATTATACAACGTAGACACAATCTATTGTCAGGACTGTACACCGATATAAACTTCGCTCAGATTTGGCCAAATTTAATCTTAGCAGCGGCGGCGATGAGCGCGCGTTAGAGGGAGGATATATCCGCGGATACGTCTGGAGATATTTGTTGAAATAATTTTACAAATCATAACTAAACACTCAAAATGGGGGAAAATATCTTAATCACGCAAAACGTCCTTCGCTCAACATTATTCGATGGCTCTTTGCAATGCCTCTCTTTGAAAATATACCTAATGAAATGCTCTAAATTAATATTGGCAATAAAATACTTACCTACCTTTTTCTCAATTAGGAGTGGTTAGTAGGCAAGCTTGCTAACATTAAAAATAAGAACTGAAAAGTTTGTTTGAATGCTCATTTCAGGAACTCCAGAACCGATTTGAGAAATACATATCTTTCACTTTTTATACGGTTGCGCAGTGTCCACGGTATGTGGGTGAAACTCTTAACTTAAACTATTATCTCTATGAATCTGCACAATTCGTTATTTTATTTCACATTTTAATTGATCGTCTAGGCTGCTGTATATTAGGACATTTTATTTGATCGACTAGTCTACAGCATGTACTGTATATGAACGAATATCTTCAGACACATCTCCCAAACATTAACCCCGTACAAGCCGTTATCTCGTAAACGTGGTATGATCACGTAAAATTATTGCGTTAAAATATAATCTGCGCTCAGGACGGGTGGAGTCTGATAATATGTACCTAGCTATGTATATACATATAGCTATGTTCACGCTAGGAGTAAAGTTGGAAAGGCAGAGTTGTAGGTGTTGAGGGTAAAAATATGAGTTCCATAAAAGAATTTTATTGTGAGTTAGACATTCTTTTATTAACTACTAGCTTCTGCCAGCGGTTTCACCCGCATCCCGTGGGAACTACTTCCCGTACCGGGATTACCTAAAAGTAGCCTATAGCCTTCCTAACACTGAAAGAATTTTTCAAATCGGACCAGTAGTTCCTGAGATTAGCGCGTTCAAACAAACAAACAAACTCTTCAGCTTTATAATATTAGTATAGATTTATTTGTTGATTTCAATTTAGGAGGATATAATCTCAAGACGGGTAGAGTCTGATACCTAGCTATAGCTAGCTATGTTCACGCTAGGAGTAAAGTTGGGTAAGTAGCATTGTAAGTAGGTGTGGGGGATAAAACCTTGACTTACTAGCGACCCGCTCTGGCTTCGCACGGGATAACAGTATTTCCCCACTATTTAATGTATGTTATTATACATATAAGCCTTCCTCTTTAATCACTCTATCTATTAAAAAAAACCGCATGAAAATCGGTTGCGTAGTTTTGAAGATTTAAGCGTAGGTACAAAGGGGAATAGTGGCAGAAAAAACGACTTTGTTTTATACTATGTAGTGATGATGAAAACACATATGAATTTATTTCAGTTCAGTGATCAATAATAAGTATTTGTCTCCGCTCAGGACGGACTCTGATCTAGGCATCAGACTCCGTCCTACGTAGCTAGCTATAGTATATGTTCACGATAGGAGTATTTGTGTACCTAAGATAGAATTCTAGGTGTACTTAGGCGATTAAATTACTTTTTTTTAATTACCTACTTACATACATATTTATTGATTTGTTTCAGTTGAGTAGACATTGAAATAAAATCTGCGCGCAGAGCTGACGGAGGTGGGCTTGGGTTTTAAATAACAATAAGGTAGATATTGATAAATTATTTTTTCAGTTTAGTCGACCGACATTTAAATACTTACAATCTGCGCTCAGGGCCAGCGGATCAGATAGCCATGTGCACGCTAGGATTTAGGGTCGGTTCATATCTGACGGAAAATGCGTCGAGCGTATCGTAAATGTATGATCGACGCACTAACGCATCATCGGTTAGGTGTGAATGATTGAATGTTTTACCGTATATTTGTCAGTCCTGGCGTTACGCGACCGATGATACGCGACGGATATTCCGTTAGATATGAACCGACGAAGTTAGGAAAGTAGAGTTGTAGCATAGGCAGGCAAGTATCTACATTAGCCATTATTTGTACAGAGCTTGATACAAACAATAAATTTTATTACCAACCTTAATGACAGTACGAACTTACCTCACCTTTCATGTGATACAGGAGCATTTAAAAAAGGTCCTAACAAAATAGTCAAACTCAAACCTCATTGTTTAAAAACATGATGAAAGCTACATTATATCCGTACCATATATTTGCTGAAACAAATAAACCTACAAATACAACAGTAGTTAACGCGGCGAATCATTGAGCGCTTATTTATTTAAATTATTTATCGGCCGCCATTTTTTTTTGTCGCATTATACGATCATAATACGTATTTAGTTAGGCACACTCACTTTGAAATACACCCCAACGAGTAAACAATAAAGTCGAAAATTGCGTGCAAAACTTTTCCCACTGAAGAGATTCTAAAAACAGCCTAGGAAAAATCAACTCTATTGTATATAGCTAAGGTTGAAATTTGCTTAGTTACGGTTCATAAAAGGAATTGCCTCCCCTCAATGAAGGCGTGGTTCTCAACAGTAGCTCGCCACGGCATAGACATCAGTACCCAACTGACATTCGGACGTTCCAAATACAAAAATTCAAAAATCGCGCTGTGCCAGTGAAGTGTAGTGATGGAATCGGAAATCAGCAAGATGCAGACGAAAATTCCTTCGAAGAACTTCTCGATTGAATCGATTGTTGGTCTAAACGATCGTCGGTCCCCCGAAATCGATATCGAGAACAGTATATCCCAGGACTATTCTGGTACTAACGAGCATTCTGAAGATGAAGAATTGAAAGTTAGAGATGGGAAAATGAGTTACTATTTTCAGCAGAATCGAGTGGCGAATTTTCCGTTTTTCATGAGTTATGATAAGAGGATGGGGGGGTTTCAGGCTGAACAAGGCCAGCAGGAAGAACTGAAAAGGGCAAGTCCTGGGAGTGTGAGGAGTGAAGTGGATAGCGATGGGGTTGATGACAGGCCACACGGTGAGTTTCTTTTTTTTGTATCGATTATTTTGTATCTGATTGAATGCCGACGGATCGCTTTGTTTGCGAAATCGATTCTCGGTCAATTTGTTTTATGGATTTGAAATAGACGGAAATATATTCTGTATGATTATGAACATTAAAATAATATTAATTAGCAAATATAAACTAAATTGAAATAAAAATCATTTCACATTTAAGATAGCGACACACTGAGCTCATCTTCAGATTATTAATTTTAAAACTAATAATTCCCAACACGATTTTTTTTATATAATTAATTCATAATAACCATAATTAACTCATTATAAAAAAAATGGTTAAATACATAGATACTTCAATTTGAAAAGATCAGAGAAACTTATTAAAAAAAAAATACTTTTTTTACTAGCTGAATTTTGAAATCATCAATTTTATTTATTAGAAAGATAATGTTATTTGTTTATACAAACATGAACTAAATTTATTTTAAGAGAAAGTAAAAAAAATATGCAGCCAGATAATAATGACTGACTTTTATTACATACCAAAATATGCATCAATAAAAAAATTACCGACAACATCTCAATATCACTTTTACCGCTTTTTGTCCATTTACCGGACTTAACAGGCCAATAAAATAATAACTAAGTCTAGCGGTAAATATCTTAATGGCGGTAATTCGGTAATTTTGACAAAAAGACTAGTTTACCGCCCGACGCCGCTCGTCCTTTGATGTTTTACAATACAACAGTTAAGTAAAGATAAACAGTTTTTTTCATAACGTGGTATTTTGTATAGAAATTACTAAAAGGTATGTATATTAGCGGCGCGTTTTGCAGTTGAGGTTAGCGAAAAGGAGTTTTTTTTTTTTCAAAATAACGGCTCTTTTCGGTGTTTTTAAAAAGCGTTTTTGGGTAGACCTAAAGTTCTTTGTAGGAACGGAATCTTAATGAGTGCAAGTATTGAAACGTTTAGGTATACAACTGTCGAAAGGTAAATGGCAAAATTTAAACCTAGAATATAGATTTTTCACCTATTCACAAAAATTGAAACTTGAAAGTAATCGCATTATAATATTTGTCATCATGTCCAAAAGGCATTATTTGGTACCTAAATAATCTTAATCCACTAGAAAATCTTGCGTATTTTTCACAGCCTTTGCGTAAGTATTTTTCCGACGCTTTACGAAAAACCTTTTGCCGACGGCCGCTTCTACAAACAACTCTGAGCTATCTCTCGTTCTATTAATGTCTCAATATCATAAATGTACTTAAAGTATACTATATATATATCTAATTATAATCCAAAATTAAAAACAAAGAATGTAGAAAAAAAACTCTAATCTTGTCCAAAAAAAGCGGCACTTGAACGAGCTTTCACCAAACAGTGCTAATAATGATCTTTAAATCCTCTTAAATCCGCCACTAGTATTTAAATCCTAACAATTTATCGCTTCGACCAAACATTAACATAATAAAAACTCAATTGAGCATCATATTGTGTACAAAATAAAGCTATTAGGGCCCAAAAGGGGAGAAAAAAAGGGCCCCATTTGTGCATCGCCGACAAGAGGGCTTTTTTAGGGTTGAATGTAATAGATAGTCTTGTGTTTTGACAGATGTAATGTCAGATTAGATCGATGTAACGTTAATAACTTGATTGGATCTTTATTGAGTTAGATTTTGTTTTGTATAGTGTGCATTTTTTTTTTTTTTCTTCGCTTGTCAGCATTATTTTAAGGATTTGACAATCTGTTTGAGGTTTAAATAAAATCTAAGAATGGTTTTTTTGCTTATGATTGATTTATATGACAAGAAGTGTATTGTTATACGGTTTTCTATTTTTTTAATTCTAATGTTAGATTTTCTTTAGGTAGGTACTTTAGGTATCTGTATTTTGAATTTCGAGAAAACTATCTTGATTAATACCTACCTAGGAACTACGTAGACAGGCTATCGTCCATATTCATTATTTTTAAGAAAATATAGTTACCCAGCGTTTTCTTTTGTGTTCGTATAGATTAAGATACCTATCTAAGTGTGGTATCGTATTATGCATAGCATGACAGCCAATTTTCCGTCCTGACATCCAAATCTCGGCCAAAAAGACAACATAAGGAGGTTTTCAGATACCCTAGCATGTAAATTGGCTACTCATGTTTTAAATTAAGTAGGTAGCAATTCTGTTAGCATATCATTGTTATTTAGCATTTATGACACCATTACCATAAAAAACAATGTAGAAACATTGTTTTTTATACCCAATAGAAGTTCACGCTTTAATTTCGTCAAATCATCGGTAGACCAGTAGCATTTATTTAAAAGCTACTGTTCAAAATACCATTGTCATAGACACAGTGACAGCATGACGTCTGTCAAAATTGCCGCCAAAAAGCCAGACTAAGGAGTATTTGTAAAGAGTTCGTTCTCCTTTGTGCTTGTTGTCACAATAATGCATTGTCTTTGCTCAATTATAGAGTGGCGTATTGTGACCGCACTGAAAGTCGAAAATTTCTCTTTTATTGCCGTCGGTAAAGTTTGTCATCGTTATTAAATGTCGGTTTTACTGCTTCCACATTTTCGGTGAATACGTAATGGTTCTAAGAAGTCTTGGTTGTTAGATATGCCGAGTTATTTCTACTATTCTTTTGGTTTCTTTTAGTAGATGCATTACTAGAAATATTGATACTTCTCGGATGCTGCATTTTCGATGGCAACCTATTTCCTCAAAATGTTAATATTTATCACAAAGTTAATCGAATTAGTCCAGCACATTGCACATACACAATTATTCATAAACCTTTCATAAGCAGTATAAGCTAATGTTTTTAACTTCGAAGCCAGCTTTCAAAAATGGAACTCCCTTGCGAAAATTGTCATTACAAAAACCAGACTATAATTTGTTCAGAACTATAAATAAATAGATGTACAAGACATGCTTTTTTTTATGAGAAATCATCAAATGACCCCTTCTGCTGTGCGTCTCTTACGGACGAAAACCCATCATGTTCCTTCTTAAGCCCTTTATGTACCACCGCGGTAACTCTTTCGAACAATCCCGCAGACATATACTATATACATATATAGACTAGACTAGCTTCGATGTAGTACTATTTAAGCTATACATCACAGAAGTAACTCATCCCAGTATTAATAACTTGGTTCTCGTTAATAAGGGTCCATGATGTTCACAGCGGTATTATGGAAGATGAGAGCGCGTGATTAAAAGTTTAGGTAGGAGGTTCACTGGGAGGAAATGTGGAGTTTGTTTTGTAATGTGTTTTAGGATTTATTTGACAAGTTTTTTTTTACTATGTATATTTTTTTAAGTCTTTGTTTTAAAGGCATTAATTTTGCCCATCTAAGTGAGGATTACCTATTACTTTACTGTGCATAAAGAGTTGTAAAATAAATAATGATAAAAAGATAAAACACTAAAAAAATGATTGGTTAATAACACGTAAAAGTTCACCGAATTTCACATCAAACAACCCATCTAAAAAGGCGACAAAAATTAAAAACAATGTCAAATCAATTGTAATCCGCCAACGCTCTAAAAACAAACAGAAAAAAAAATTGCCAACGACAAAATCGAGAACGAGGTCTCATTGTGTTATCGACCTATCTTCACGAGCGAGAGAGACAGTAACCGATTATCAAGCCACGCCCACAAGAGTGGGGATAAAAACGAGCAACGTGATTGGTCAACGCATTATAGATTTTTAGTGAGGCGGCGCTGAGCAACGACAACAAAACTTTGACAGTTTACTTTTTAGAGGCAAAGGCAACAAGCGTTGTTCGTTTTTCTTCACCATGGAGGCTTTTAGGAATTTTTCGTTTGATCATAAATCTGTTAGGGAGCCGTTGACAGTTGATTTAATGGCTAAAAGTCATGTGTACAGTGATTTGAGCATTCAAAATACTCCCCCTTCGTCTCCTAAGAGTAAAGGTATGTGGTTTGGTTAATTATGTTTTAATTGCGTAGTTAATTATAATTGGTTGGCGTGTTTTGTCGGTTTTTATTGACACTTGTTTTGTTCACGCGAAGATACCATAAAATATTGTTGAATCCGTGGATTTTTTAACCTAGAACCTAGATTATTTTAGGTTTATTAACTGATGTTATGTTGTGTTGCGTAGGTACTGAAAACTGAAAAGTCTTATTGATTATGTAAGTTTAATACAAGTAGGTAAAGTTATTTTGGAACTGGTTTTTAACTAATGTAAGTACATGGTATGATGATTATTAACTATTCATATGCCCTCTCAATCTGACATTTTGACAACGTAATAAATAGTTTTATTATAATAAAATATGTTGATGATGTGCTAATAAAATTTTAATAATATATTTTATAATAGTTTGAGATGACATTTACACATTCCGATTATTTTGTATGTAGTGTTAATTTACATAGATACTTTCTTTAATAGAAATAGAAAAAATATGGCTAGCCTTTTATAAAACCAACATGCGAATGGAGAACCTGCTCAGAATTAATCACAAATTACCTATATTTTGCCATCTTTGGAATTCGATCAAGATGTTTGCTGTAGAAATCATTATTATTGATGATCTATTCAATATAGATAACATCTTTAGGGCTATAAAAATAAAAACAAAATATACCGGAGCTTTCAAAAATTTGCCATTTGACTTTAAATACTTTGTCGGCGACATAACACGTCCACCATAATATTATATTCATAATTATTATAACAGTAATAAACAATATTGCCTTCAATAATCCACAAAACAGCGACTAACGGACATTTTATACACATACAAATTTTGGCAGGTAATACTCAAACCATTATAATTTTACAACTACATTACGGCTTTACTGAACGAATTTGAACCTTATGCCCTTGTAATACAGATGGGTGTTAAATTTTGGGAACGGTAAATGTATGTTTGCTGAACTGTCAAAGCAATTATTGCCTTTTACAACTATCTTTGAGTATCGCCGACTCTTTGTTAAAACCAATAAAATATTAAAAATAATATTCTTGTGTACGGTTTTGGGTTAAATATTTTTATTAGTATAGTCTACAGTCTATAATGTTATCGCGTTTTGCCGTTATATTTTTTAAGTTAAGCAAAAAGTTTCCATATGTTCGGTTCAAAGTCTCGGTGTGCTAATTGCCTTATTTAGTTAATTTACGAAAACATTGTGATTTTTAAGTCGGTTATAGAAAATATTCTCGTGTCGTTTATTAGATAATATTTCGTTACTTTACTACGATAAATTAAGTAATTAGTCCACCAATAAATAAAATCCACCATAACAATTAAATCTAGCAACAACAATAAATAAAACCAACACTAAAGTCAAAAGGTATCAATAGAATTAACAGCTGCCACCGCAAAGGTTAATAGCTTGTCTATGGAAAGAAAGCGTGGGTGTTCCCGCCACAATTTGACAGATGACACATCCGCCATCTTAATTACGAACAATAAATACTGAATTTAGCGGACGTGGAGCGAAATAATGTACGCGAATTAGCTTAATTTGATTATATTGGCATATGGGGATACTGTATTGTTAATTGGGCGTTCGGAATGTAGCTGTCATTGTAATTAGTTCGTGTTTGGACATTAATTTACGTTAAACGGTTGAATGGGTTGATTTGGTTTAGTAGAAAATTAGAAATTGGATTAAAATATAGTTGGATGCTATACTAAACAGATATTTTAGAATTGTTGTAATGTTAATCAACTTAGTATTTCTATCCGAGAACAAACCAACAAACAAAAAAAAAAACAGAAACAATTTTTTTTAACGTAAAAAACAATTTATTTTTGTAATTTTTCTACAAATCCTTACATTGGTTCTTAAAATATTCATTACTTAAAGAAAAAAGAATTAAGAAGACGAAAAAAGTCATCTAAAATCACCAATTAATTCATTCTTTCTTATCAAAACTTCATAAAACAGGACCAACCATGACCCTACAATTTGTCTTGTCAATCCGAGGTCCGGGGCCCAACAGATTTCATTTTTATTACATCCCTACAGCGATATTAATCTTCATTACTACTACTAGATACGGATTTATCGCGTAAATTGTGTAGGGGACTAGGCGACTCCTAGGGGACGGGCATGAGTGTGTAATTGACTTTATTGTGAGTGCCACTGCCACTGTTGTGTGTAAATTGGTTTATTGTTTTGTGTTTCGTTTTAATTCCTTTGGGGTTTAGTTTTGATTATGCATGGAATTGATTACTGTTGTTGAGTTTTTTCTTTTTAGAGTTTATTGAGTAAGGGCTAATTTGAACTTTTATTGGAAGAAATGTTTGACGTTTTGACAGTTTTTTTATGGAAAACTTTACATACTGCTATATTTATTTCCAAGATATAAGTTATATGATGTTGTGTGAGTTGTTCAAGACTGAATTAAAATAAGTATTTATGATTTACTTTTTTTTTATATAACTTGGCTAGTCGCTATATGCGCATTGCCACCGACAAAAATTATGATTTACTTTGCTCGAGAGACATTTATTTCCAGAGTATATTTACTAGGTTATAATTACATGAGAAACATTCTCCAATTAATCGGAAAATCGCGATAAAATCACGAAACATCACAAACCCATAAAGTTAATATTGTTTTAATTCAAAATCAGCGGAACGATCACCAGTTCATAGACAATAAGGGGAGCCATTCACGGCAATACAATTACTGGAGCGTGCCACGCGGACGGCTATTCTCGATAATCCGATTGTTAATGTATAGGCTATCGGTTTCCGCCTATTACGGCAGCAATTTGGTCCGACAATTGAGCGGTGTCGCAATTAATTAGCCGTTTAGTGTCGGTTAGTGAATGGGTAGCTTTATTGGCGTTATTCTTTTGTTGTATGGGTTAATTTTGTTGTAATTGCTTTTTGTTATTGATAACTATGTAATTGGAAAAGTAATTATATTAATTTGAGCTATTATTTTCGCTCATAAGAGAAATTCTCCTTATCGCCTCAAAAAGTTTCGTAACAATAAATTCAGCAGTTTCATTACGAAAGCCTCAAAACACACTTTTGACATATTCACAGGTACTTTATTTAATAGATAACTTTTAAAACCCTGAACACAAATTGCCAATGATCATTTAACATTCAGCCAATTAGTGTTGCCAGTGCTAAATATTCACCAAAAAGATGTCAGCCATATTAGGTATCATTTATTAGGCGAATGATTTGAGCTCTTATTTTGGTATGCATGTTAATAGGTACTACACGAACAGTTTCATAACGTTTCAATAATGTTTGTCGGTCTGTTTGTATATTGTTTTATCGGTAACACAAGGTTAGAAGAGGTAATAATAACATGCTAGAAGGTATATTATGTACACGAGACATTTTTATTTGGCAATTTCTAAGACTTCATGAGAGAATCGAGTATAAATAGTATTTTATATTATTCTCAAACTAATCTTCTCAACATAGTAAATGATCCATTTAAATATGCAACAATTTTCATACAATAATAACTTCCATTACTTAACCAATCCTTAATTGTAAGTTTTTATTTGGTTACACTGGTCACCAATCTTAACATAGCTAGAAAAAGGCTAGGCAGATTATAAAAATATTGCAAAATATCTCATTTTCATATAAGAAAATTCTCTCACGCTCATTATTTTACACAGTGTAACCTAGCCTTAAAATGTAATGTACCCGGAGTATCGTGTGTGCTAACCATTAGCGGACATTTTGAAACAAAACCGTTTCGAAATTCAAATTCGAAGTGACACTAACAACGTCATGTTTCATGAGAACGTAATGAGGATTTATGTGTTTTTGTTTATGGTTTTTTCGAAAATATGTTGTATTTTACATTATACCTAACAAAAAGTAGGTATTTAGTTTTATGTGAATTCATAACAGTAGTTCACGATTATTATTAGTAATAATAATCGTGAACTACTGTTAATAATAATAACTATGTAAAACTCTTAAAATATTATTAACGACACGACGACGACAGTCATTTGAACTTATCTCAAAAAAAAAATCTACGTAAAATACTTTCCATGTCACCAAACTTAAAGTACGATTCCTTCCTAAATATAGAACGGAAGCGTTTAAAAGCGGAAACTTTTTAAATCTCGAATGTTTCCTCGTTCTTTTTTCGAAAAGACACACGCCATAATAGCGCAGCTGGGGACCATAGACATGACACTAAAGAGGTTGAAACGTAAAAAGTTTGTATTACAACAAATTGATGAGAGGAAGCCACCGGCTAGACTATTGCAAATTGGTTTTTGAGTGTTGTGTCGCCACCCAGCATGGGAACACTTCAAGTGGCTCAGACGCCACAAACGGCGATAAAAAAATATTATGAATCGTTTAGTCCGCGACGCTCTCATGAAGCAATTAATTCTCTCTAATGCGAAATTATTATAACATTTTTAACTCAACAAATAGTAAAGCTTTCAGCTTTTTAGTACCTCAACTGTCTTGACGTGATTCTAAAACGGAAATGAGAATGAACGTCTTAATCAGCTTGCCATCAAAAACAATACGTGACTTTTTAAAAGCGTAACTACGATGTTCCTTTTTCAAAAGCGGTCATGTCAAATAGCGCTACCGTTTGCCGCGCGCCTTTTAAATTTAGAACCACTTCAGGGACTAATCAGATTTGTAAAGTCGGCCTTTTTGGACGATATTTTTTTTAAATTGAGCGGCTATCGACTGAGTTGCGGCTTCTTTGTTGTTTATATGAAATAGACAAACTGTGCATGGGAAAATATTTAATTAGACAATAGCTTATTTGTGTTTGTTCTGTTAATGTTACTCTTGAAAGTCTGGGTGCGCGCAATTAGCACCTACAGGCGGTTGGTTCCCGAACGATGCGCTCGGTTATATCTTTTTTACTGTTTTACGACAAGTCAATTTCGGAACGGAGGAATAATTAGTTTTTAAAAAGATGGATATTCTTTCTCTACCAGTACATTTTACTATGTTTAACACACGGACTAGTAAAAAAAGTAAGGACTCCGCGCCGCGATACTAGAAAGTGAAGCAACTTTTGTTCTGTCAATGTATGCGTTACGGGGATGCCAGCTAACAAATAATTCTCCCATCATTGTGTGTATCAAAGTGACGGGTTTCTGACACACACAGTTTAAATAAAAAGAAATTGGTGAGCCTCCAATCTGATATCGGAATGGCGATATAAATTACTTACCTATAATTATCTTGGTTGAGTTTCAGTTTTTTTGGTTTCATCTGAATGTAAAGAAAAGTAAAAGGAAGTAATAATATAATTAATTTGCTTATTTGCCATCGGTGTGCAATAAATATGGAGGTAGATTTTAGAAAAAAAATACAATTAATAATAATAATACAATGTGTGTTTGAGTGATTTATTTTCAAAGTACTTATAAAATAAAATAAAAATGCAAGTGAAAATGAAATTGAAAATTGACACGTAAGTAAGGCCATTTACCAACACAAAAAAAAACATAATAAAATAAGTACATTCGGTAATCCTAATCGTAACAATGTTCTACTATTCGCATCAATCGCATCAACAGCTCAATATTGTATGAAGCTCGCGCAGCCCACGCGCCGCGTCGCGATCCGCGTCGAGCGCGGCGATCGTTGCACAAAAATGATCCTTATAGCATGATTCAGTATTCAAGCGCGATGGCTTACTACCGTATTTCATGCATAACTTTGGTCTTTTTTTATTGAATAGGTAATAATGTTAACTTTTTTTAATTAATGTGAGTGAGAGTGTTATAAACGTAATAGTAGACAAATATAATCAGAAAGCTGCGAACTATGGCGTCCTTTTAACGTGGTATATAAACCATTTTGATCAAAATGTATGCTGCATACCACACTACTCTTGGTTGAGGTCCAATCTTCTTGACCTCTAGAGTTCCTTATTATTCTCACCCAATCATTTTTCCAAGGTTCATTTCCGGTAGGAAACCTACAAAGAAATAAAGAAAATGTATCTACCAAGAACATTATGGATTACCCACTTTTTCGGGTAAAGTCCTTATTTTTTTCGTGGCCACACTGGCTATTTTTGTGTTCCAAATATTGTTATCATTTTTATTTAAAAAAGGCCAGAAAATAATGTTATTAGAACTGGCTTACCTGTGAAAAGTAATCCCTTGGCACTTTTTGTGTAAAGTGGTATTATTTTTGCACCATTTTACGACACATGACGGCATTATGTCAATTTTTTATACGCGAAAAATATGAACTGTCACCGATGATGGTCGCGAGCGTAATGGCGGTCTATCGGCTTATGTTTATGTAAGTGTGTGCGTGTAGGTTCGTATTTACACGGAGCCGGCTTGTTTTGGGTGCTTCACTTTTATGTAGGTGACGCGGAGTCCTTACTTTTTTTACTAGTCCGTGGTTTAACACAATGATTTTTGATTTTCTCTGTGTATCTCCCGATGAATACTTGAAACTGAATCTCAAAGCAGCAATTACTTAACAGAAGTGTCCTGATCAAGTAGCTAATGTCTAAACGTCTAGACGTAACAGTAATTAAGATAATTGTAAAGCCAGCCGCGTTCGAGTGGTACTCACAACCCTTTAGAGAACGTTAAGATATCTCATGATCGGTCCTCTGAATCTATTGAGAGATTTTTAACTGGTTTGTGTTTGGTGTTTATACTTAATAGTTTTTATACATCTAAGTATATCTTAGACACCAATGACTGTGTTTCGGATGGCACGTTAAACTGTAGGTCCCGGCTGTCATTGAACATCCTTGGCAGTCGTTACGGGCAGTCAGAAGCCAGTAAGTCTGACACCAGTCTAACCAAGGAGTATTGGGTTGCCCGGGTAACTGGGTTGAGGGGCTCAGATAGGGCAGTCGCTCCTTGTAAAGCACTGGTACTCTACGCTACATCCGGTTAGACTGGAAGCCGACCCCAGCATAGTTGTGAAAAAGGCTCGGAGGATGCTGTTTTTATACATCTTAAAATAATGTTTAAGGGGATTATTCTCTTATGTAATGGCTAAGTATACTTCACGTACTCGAGTAAACGTACACGTACACGTAGTAGCCTTTCTCGATAAATTGTCCAACACAGATTTTTATTGAATCGTACATGTACAATTAGGACTATCAAAATAAACTGCTCGTCGGTTATTTCCTGTATGTGATATAATGATGAGTTTAACTAACGTATTGTTTCTTTGTCCACAGAGTCTCTCAGTCCACAGTCAGAGCAGATGACAAACTCCAACCAAACGGCGCCAGACCCTAATATCAGGTTAGCACATTTTTTTACTTCATTCACTCATTCAGTAACGATTGCTTTTACTTCCTGCTTCAAAGGCAAGGGGTTTCTATCGAATTCACTTAATAAATGTAATGCTAACTTGAAGACTTATTTGTTTGTTGCTGTGAGAATAATTCTATTTAATTGGATAAATAGTTACATTTAGCCTTTCTGGGTAAATAATATAAATATTATGGATAAATGGGTTATCTATCACTGAAAGAATTTTTCAAATCGGTCCATTGATTCCTGAGATTAGAACCAGCAAAGTAACTTGTCAGCTTTATATAATTAGTATACCTATTCCGATTTTCATTCCTCTTCACTCATCCTATACCATAACATCATCTGCATAACAGATGGCTACATTTACACACTTTACTTAACCAACCTTTTCTACATCAGGAGATATCGCACAGCCTTCACCAGGGAGCAACTCGCCAGATTAGAGAAGGAGTTCATGAAAGAGAACTACGTGTCACGACCACGACGATGCGAATTAGCAGCACAGCTACAGTTGCCCGAATCCACTATCAAGGTAAGAATCGATATTGTTCCTTATTTCTTAAGGCGTATGGATTATTTTTGAGTGTCTAGATTTTAAATTACAAGTTCTGTAGATGCTTCGATTGCAAAGAAATGTAAAGATGGGAATTGCAAAAGGAAAATAATATTAAAAGTAGTGTGAGACTATTCGGAACATCCCAAAACTCCTTGGTAAGACTGATTGTCAAACTAACTGGCTTCTGACTACTCGTAACGACTGCCAAAATGAAGAAAACGATGACACACTTAAATATTCTTAGGTAGTTACTGACTCAGCCAATTATACCCTGAAAGTTTCACATTCACATGAAATTGACGAAACACAAGTAATTAAATTACGCTTCGCCCCCTCACTGTGACACACATGTACAAAAGAGGCTTTATTTCAGAATACCACCCACGAGATGTCCCGAATAATGGCGACCTCTGTTCAATTATAACGGAGTAGCAAATGTTTTCGTAATGTCAACTAAGTAACGAGTAACAGATTGCTTGAATAAGAACTCTTGCGATATCGGAACTTTTTTTGTTTATGGTAGGCTGTATGATGTTTCCTTTGCGTTGAAAAGTTGTTATGTCAATCACCGGACGTGTGAGTGAATGATAAATTGAGGTCATAATACAAATTAATGTTTAAAAGCTACATACACATTTGTTAACTAGCCCCCGTGACTATAACAGTGTATGATTCGTCAATAAACTTCAATTAGATCCTATAATTTCCATAGACGAACGTTCTATTATGCGCGCTAATTCGCGAGAATTTGTATACATGTGTGCGAAGTTACAATCGGCTTCTATTGAATACTGAGAAACTATGGAAGATGAGAATAAAATATTACTTTCATTATTAGTGATTATTTAAGTATAGTTAGAAAGAAATTGTGAAAGTATGTTAACAGTTTGAAATACTCCACTTATCTCATTTTAAATCGGGTAATAAATATTTTTAATTCAAAATGTTTGTCAGATACATGCTTTAAATAAGGCTTTTAATGTAACCCAATAAGCGAAAGAAAACAAGATAATTCAACGCCAACATACCTGCCAAAGAACATTAACCAACCACTAAAACTTGACACAAAAACACAGAATACAAAATAAACACACCACATTGTCATTTACAAATGTTCAATTATAAAATTCCACATTAAGAACTACACGCCAATTTAAATTCTTCAGTTCGGTCATAATGTCAATTATCACTTCTAATAAAAAATAAAAAAGCGAAAAAAAAAACATGTATTTTATGACTTCATTGGAGTTTTACATTCATGCTAATTTGTCGATAGGCATTAAAAGACGCCGGCTGACTTATTCGGTAGCTGTGTGATGCTAATGAACATTAATGCGGGGAACGGAACGTTGGGATTATAAAGTGACCATATTAGTATACGGTCCCACTGGCAGATAAGTTAAGGTGTGATACTATTTGGAATAATTGTTACACTGTTGTTAATTGAAATTTTAATAGCCATTTTCCATTTTTCTTCTCAATTTAAATAACTATTTATTATTTCTGAATTAATAATCCCAAAAATGCGATGAAAAAACATTGAAATTTAAACAGCGTTTACATAAGCTTAGCGGATTAAATTCCCGCTGACCGCTATCAACAAAACCTCACCTCCTCCATAATTAGTGAGTGAGTGAATGAAAACACTTCATCGGTTGTCTATGGGCATCTGTTTTATGACGCGATAATACCAATTAAAAACTATTAAATTATACCTTTCGGCTACCATTTGATGAGTTGTAAAGAACTGGACTTTTATACGAATGTTTATTTATTGTGATTAATTTTTATTGCTGTCGTAAAGGCTGTGTAACGTGTCAATAAATGAATAGAGGTTTTGAGTTTCCATGTTAGAATTGCGCAATGAACGTCTTAGATTGTCGCTGGTTGCTTTAAATCGAAGTAGTTATGTAAAAAATACCGACTTTGATCATCACAAATTGCGTATCATTGCTCATTAAAAATAAAACTTTGACAAGCTTTTGACAACGTCACTTGTTTTGTCTCTGATTTTGTAACGAAACCTCTTTTATATTTACATTCAAAGTTTGCTCCTCGCCTTTATATTTGAGCACTGACTTTTAGCCAAGCCGTTAAGCCCCTTGTTTTATGATTCTGTACAATAAAATGCAATAATCTTCTTGGAAGCGCTAAAGGAAAGTCGTTTTGTGCGAATGTTCGCCGTTCCCGCCAATTAACACTTCGAACAAAGATGGCCGCCTTTTGGAGGGAAAGTCTTTGTGTACATACAATGTAAGGGCGGCTATTTTATTGTGTTTAATGATTTTAGAAGGACCGCTCTGAGATGTAATGTTGGTTTTGTTGACTAGGATATTTTGCTAGATATTCTGAAATGTTGGATCTTCGAGTTTCGTGCAATGTAATGCCTCCGTCGGCAATTTATTTTCAGCATTGGCAACTTGCACTTTGTCTAAATCTTTTACTGTTACAAACGATGTAAACGTAGAACTATTCTTAAAAAGATATTTAATGATGTTCTTTACTAACGGTAATTTTAATTTTCTTGATATAAGTCTACTGCTCCAATAATCCGATTAGTGATCAAAGCTTCAAATGACAATTTATGGCTCATGTATTAGAACATGCGCAATTAATATTAGCGTCTCAGTGCTAAAATTACGCTATTAATAGATTTTCGAAACGTCATGACAAGTCTTTATGATCACGGCAGGAACATATAAACCTCTTTTGAGTTAGACACATATCCAAAGACTATACAATTCTCCTATAGCAAAGAGTTCACATTGATGTTATTATTCAAAAATCGAATACCAAAACTCGTTCACTCGTCCTCTAAATAGTCTTTATTCAAATCACCATTTGCAATTATATTGTTTTATGGTGTCAATTAACACCTCATATAATGATGTTTGGCTCAGATAACCGATTTCTGAATAATATTGGCAGATGATGTCATTAGCAACATTATTAAGTATGTGAATTCCCAAGTATGTTTCTCACATATACATATGTTAAAAACCTTTCGAGACATCTTAAAAATGTTACAGTTTGACGGTCAATTGGACATTTATGACATCAAAAATCAAATAGTTTTATTACTAAAATTTCGTAAACAGAAATCTTCCAATTTGCATCTGCCGTCTTATTTTCGCACTTTTGCAACTGCTATCTCTCTACATAATTATTTTACAACATATATACTTCAAAAAAATCATAATTTTGCTTCTAAGAACATTTTACTAATGAAAACTTCTCTTTGTCAACAGGTATGGTTCCAAAACCGCAGAATGAAGGACAAAAGACAACGCATTGCCGTCGCTTGGCCCTACGCGGCAGTCTACAGCGACCCAGCCTTCGCAGCTTCAATCCTCCAAGCCGCCGCGTCGTCCGTAGGCCTACCTTACGGCTACCCTTCCCCCGCGCTAATACCCCCCTTCCACAACCCCCAGCTTCTACCCGCGGGGTACCCTTACCCCTACCCTACATACCCCCGTTACCCCTACATTCCCCCTACGCCCCCTTCCCCCGTCAACGCAGAAGCGACGTCGCTAAGGCCCGCGTATTCGAATTTCAACTTAAACGTTGATAAATAATTTGCGCGGTATTTTGTCGATGGAAAATTTTGATTTTAGAATGTCAAGATTTTTTTTTTGTGACATGGAGAATGAAAAAATTATTGCTCCTCAAAAAAGGTACGATACCATTTTAGGGTTGACAGTTGTAAATATTTTTTTATTACTTAGTCTATTTATTGAATGCTGGTCATACCTGTGAACGACTGAATGAATGAAATGAATGATTTTGTAAGTTTAATTTAAAAAGACGTTTAATTGTATTGTACAGTTATTTAAATAAGTTTTGGTGATTATCCATTCCATGTTTTGCTCCAAAATTAGTAACTTTTGTCTTTATTTAAGTTTAGAAATACTAAACTCATTTTAAGAAGTTTTTTTTTCAAAATTAACCAACTTTTTACAAAACAAATGTTTCTTTTCATTCGGAAATGTGTATAAAAACCAAAGTATTATAAATTGTAGTAAGATTATTAGTGCAATACAGATGATAATGCCATTTCGTTTGAGTATACCATAGACAACACTCGGTATATTCAGACAAAGGTTTTGTACAAACTTGCGATTTTATAACACGACTTTTTTCAAAAAAATCTATAAGGTACGTTTTTAATGCTAGCTGCCGACTGCAACTGCCGACCGCACATACCGCGACTACATGAAAACAATTGATATCAAAGGGCGACTCATGTGCAGTTGTGGTCGACATTTGGCAATCAAAACGTACCTTTACCAAAACTAGCGTTCGACATTTAAAAACGTGATGACCATAGTAGAATTGATCAGAAAAATTAAGATTTTTAGTCGCACCTTTAAATTAAGACAGAAATTTTGCAATTTTTTGTCGCAAGTCTGTATAAAACCTTTAATTGTAAATGTTGTGTATAATATAATGTTAAATTTATAAGTGTTAGTGTTCATAGTAATTAGATAATTGTTTATGTAATACGTTTAAATAAAATTAGAAAATCCTAGTTGTAAGGAAGAACATTGTAAAAATAACATTTTAAATATAAAAGAAGAAAGAATAAATAAGAAAGTTATTATATACATTTATTTTGTTGTTTCATTTACGTGAATAGGCAGCCAGAGAGAAAAAGATACTTTTTATTTAATTGCTTATACAAGACTCAGCAACACAATACTTTTGTTTTATTGAAAGGAGATATATAGAAATTCTAGAAAGAAGACGGATCACAATCCATACAAAATTGCCCCACGTCCTATAACAATGTGACGTATCTCAAAAAAAAGATAAAAATGTTTAAAAAAAGATGGCATATTCTCTAATTTATTTTTTTTACACCTTCATACGAAAAAAATGCTTTTAAAATTGTTCAGGCGCTGTTATGAAAACATCGTTAATAGGACTATTTTATCAAATTATTTTTTTATTTGATAGGGTATACCTCACAGGTAGTCCCATAATCATCAGGTCAGCATCTGATGATGGAAACCCTGAGAAATCCAGGGCAACTTTTGAAAGTTGTAGGCATGCGCAGGATAAAAACTTGACAATAAGGTGTATGTCTTATAACACTATACAACAGTGAAGATTTGGAGCTGACCTGATTATGGAGACGAAAGAAGGTCGAGGGAACTCGACAACTGAATATGCAAACTACCTCGTGTTTGGGCTTATATTATTTGTATTGAATAGACCTTTGCAACAGTGAAGATTTGAAGCTGATCCGATGATGGAGACCAGAGAAGGTCGAGGGAACTCGACAACAAAATATGTAAACTACCTCAGAAGTCGGTGTCTAATGGATGTAGGTACCTAAGTTTATTTCCCCACCGACTTCTAGCCGATGCTCCTAAGAATAGTTTTTTTTTTGCTTTTCAGTGTTTTTGGGAATCGGTAAGTATTATTTTATTGTAAAAAGTTTTTTTTTTTTTTTGGCTTTTCAGTGACAAGCACAGTTGTCACTATCCGCATAAGTGGAAAGTTCTCATCAATGCAAATAATATAAGCCCAAACATGAGGTAGTTCACATATTCAGTTGTCGAGTTCCCTCGCCCTTCTCTGGTCTCCATCATCAAGTCAGCTTCAAGCCTTCACTGTTGCAAAGGTCGATTCAATACAAATAATATAAGCCCAAACACGAGGTAGTTTACATATTCGGTTGTCGAGTTCCCTCGACCTTCTTTCGTCTCCATCATCAGGTCAGCTCCAAACCTTCACTGTTGCTTAATGTTATAAGACATACACCTGATAGTAAAGTTTTTATCCTGCGCATGCCTACAACTTTCAAAAGTTGCCCTGGATGTCTCAGGGTTTCATCAAATCCTGACCTGATGATTATGTGATGATTTTGGTATGGTACCTGTGAGGTATACCCTATCAAACAAAAAAAAAATTAATAAAATAGTCCATAAATAGTCCTATGAACGATGTTTTCATAACAGCGCCTGAACAATTTTTAAAGCATTTTTTTCGTATGAAGGTGTAAAAAAAAGTAATTAGAGAGTATGCCATATTTTTTCTAACATTTTTATCTTTTTTTTGAGATACGTCACATTGTTATAGGACGTGGGGCAATTTTGATCCATCTTCTTTACACAAAATATTTAAATAAACATTTATATAAATGCTTTTTCAATAAACAAAAACTGAAGTAAGCAAAAACCAAAGTAAATCTATACTAATATTATAAAGCTGAAGAGTTTGTTTGTTTGTTTGAACGCGCTAATCTCAGGAACTACTGGTCCGATTTGAAAATTTCTTTCAGTGTTAGATAGCCCATTTATCGGGGAAGGCTATAGGCTTTTTATCCCGGTACGGGAAGTAGTTCCCACGGGATGCGGGTGAAACCGCTGGCAGAAGCTAGTGAAAAATAAAAACTTGATAGACTACGCGATCGTAGCACCGTAGTACGATAGCTACGGCGTAGCATTATTAGGATAACCAGAAATTATTTTTTCTATGAATTTTATTTTATTGCCACATTTACGTCCAGTAGTGGTTCAGTACTAAATAATATTTTTCGACGTTGGTTGCTGTTTAGTATTCACGGCTAAACTGCTGAAGCGATTTAAATGGATTTGAATGGATGAGGATTGTGAAACTTAAGTCAGGACTGCCGAGTCCTGACTAAAGTTAAGTCAAGTATATTTATTTTCTTCAGACAAAAGTCTAAAATTAAGAAACTATTGAACCGATTTGAAAAAAATCTTTCACTTTTGGGAATCTAAGTTAAGCACTATCCCCGGGTGAATGGCTGTGTGTTGTTGTTGGTACCTACATGTCGCAGACCCCCGGGACGAAACTGCAAAACCATTTAGTAAGGCATAAATTCCCTAGAGATTCCTAAAAGGCAAAATTAGATAGATTTATATTGCTATGTTTATATACAAGAAATTATAGCTAAACGATATTGGCAAGCTAACCTTAACACGGGGCTCAATAATCAGTCACCTATCAGAGGTGTCGCACTAAATAACTTAATAAGACACCGGTTACCGACGGAGACTGCCGCAGGGGTACAGGGATGGATTAGGATGGGTTAGGTGGGGCCCGTAACGAAAAAATAAAATCAGTTTAGTGTCTTTAAACACAAATACAAAAACATTTATTCTTAGCTGATAAAAGTTCACCCATTGTTTTCTATGAGTGTTTACACTGTCTGCGCTGGTTTAAAGAATCAGATTAATATAAACAAAACAATATTTCTTGTTAATGTTAAAGGAAGATACATATATGTTGCTATGTTTATATACAAGAAATTATAGGTAAACGATATTGGCAAGCTAACCTTAACACGGGGCTCAATAATCAGTCACCTATCAGAGGCGTCGCACTAAATAACTTAATAAGACACCGGTTACCGACGGAGACTGCCACAGAGGTGCAGGGACGGACTAGGGACTGTTGTGTGGGGCCCGTAGTGTGACCTCTAAATCTTTTTAGTGTCTTTAAACAAAGACACAAAATTATTTGTTCTTAGGCTGATAAAAGTTCACCCATTGTTTTCTATGAGTTCTTACACTGTCTGTAGTGTCTACACTGGTTTGAAGAATCAGATTTATGTATAATAAGTTTTGTTTAAAACAATATTTATTAATAATTTAATGCTAAAAGAAGATAGATATATATATTTATGTCCATATACAAGAAATTATAGCTAAACGATATTGGCAAGCTAACCTTAAAAGGGGGCTCAATAATCAGTCACCTATCAGAGGTGTCGCACTAAATAACTTAATAAAACACCGGTTGCCAGCGGAGACTGCCACAGGGGTACAGGGACGGATTAGGGTGGGCAAGGTGGGGCCCGTAACGTAAATATAAAATCAGTTTAGTCAAGTTGAGCTGACAAATATATCCATGTACCGGTTCTTAAGCGTGTTTACATGTGTGTTTGCACTGGTGTGAAAACAAGATTAAAACAGCATTTAGGAATTATTGAAGATAGAGATATAGAAAGAAAATCCGATTGCTAGTAAATAGTGAGCCATGATGCACCAAATAGGAACATTTATTTATTTTTCCTAGCTGTTCTCGCAATTTCCTGCGTCCCAGGGAAAAAGAAGAGAGTACATAAGAGTGTACATACGAGAGTACATAAGAGAGTACATAAGATAGTGCATAAGAGAGTATATAAGAGAGTACATAAGAAGAGTACATAAGATGTACTCTTTTATGTAATCCTCTTATGTTGTTGGTGCAGAACAACAAAGACTCAACCATTTCCCTCCACCCAATCCATCCCTGCAGTACCGGCCCTTAATTATCTATTGTCATACACCTGTATTGGTACTATGTATGACGAAAACGGTTAGCTTAGAAGCATTTAAGAAAACTAGACCATCGATAAAGGTCCCAAAAAGTCCACCATTTTCTTGGCCACCGTTCCGTCCCTGTGGTATCGACGACACGGTGCCCCTTCGTCCACCCAGTCCGTCCCTGTACTACCGACGACACGGCGCGGCACCCCGCGTGTGTGTGTGGGCGTTAATTAAACGTCTCGTATCGGCCCTTAATGGCAGTGATGTATTGTGATACACCTGTATTGGTACTATGTACGTATAGGGTTAGCTTAGGGGCATTTTTGACCGACTTCAAAAAAGGGGACTCTCAGTTTGACCTCTATGAACGTGTGTGTGTTTGTGCGCTACTATCCCTCGTTTGGCTGATTTTGATTCGATTTACCGCTTAGGATTTGTCGGATTGGGGAGGGCTTTAAGTCTTGTGTATTCACCGACTGCAAATGCAAAAGTAATCTTTTCTTTTAGTTATACCACTGCCACGTAAAAATGAACCTTGTTTATAAAGCAGGGGAAAACCCTTTCAAGAACAAATAATTTTTACTTAAAATTTCCTCAAACTTGAGTTCACCTAATTCGTAAACTTGTAACAGGAAAACACATTTACCAACGTCATCTGCCGAACCTTTTCCCAACTATGTTGGGGTCGGCTTCCAGCCTCGCCGGGTGCAGCTGAGTACCAGTGTTTCATAGGAGCAACTGCCTATCTGATGTCCTCAACCCAGTTACTCGGGCAACTATCAGGGGCCCGATTCTCCTAAGTTAATAATGTCAAAATCGAATAGAAATCGAATCGCAATATGATCGCAATAGCAGTTTTAACCATATCGGGCATTCTGCTACTAATATAAGACCAATCGTATTCGATTGACATTTGATTGGTGTGCGATTGGTCTGCTATTTCGGTGTTTTTGGTCTATACGGTAGTTTGCTGTACAATCATTTTGCAATCGTAAATCATTTGCAGACAAAATGATTCATTATTGAATGACAGAAAGGGATAAAAACGTTTATTTCAAAGAAAAAATAGCGGAATGCCACATACACTTCAATCGTAATCGAGTCGGGATTGGATCTCAGTCGAATCGAGTCGAACGTGAATCGTACCTCTATATTGCTTAAGTAAAATTAGGAGAATCGGGCCCCTGGTCATTGGTCATTGGTGTCAAAGATATATTTTGGAAGTACATACAAACTTAGAAAAGTTGCAATGGCACTTGATTGACCTGGACTCGCACCCACACATACTTGAGAAGTAGATACTTAAGCATAATTCGTAAAATTATACCAGGAAAAAAACATCTTACTATTTAGCTACAAATGAGAATGGCTTTGGCATATATAAAAACAACATGATTGTGAGAAGAATTCCCGCGAATAATACTTCGCTAACAAATATGGCGGCCATCCATCTAGTCACAGATAACGAAGTAATAAATGATATACGTATTACTGTGAAATAGGACGAGATGTAGGGTGAGTATAGCGGGGGACTTATGTAGGATAATTGTAGAAAAAATTACTTCTTATAAAAAGAAAATATACTGTAGAGTAGAAATGGGTATTTTTCATGGAATTAAATAATACATACTACAGTTCTATTTCATTTAAATATGTCATTGTAATTAGATAAGTACACATGTACAATGTTACTACATAAGATATTTTTTTAAATCTTCTATGAAAATGAATGTATAAATTAAAACATAAGATTTTTTTTGTTTTGTTAGTATAAATTGCAAAATCTATACTAATATTATAAAGCTGAAGAGTTTGTTTGTTTGTTTGTTTGTTTGAACGCGCTAATCTCAGGAACTCCTGGTCCGATTTGAAAAATTCTTTCAGTGTTAGATAGCCCATTTATCGAGGAAGGCTATAGGCTACTTTTTATCCGGGTCCGTGCAGAGGTTCCCACGGGATGCGGGTGAAACCGCTGGCAGAAGCTAGTATACGAATATTAGGCAACAATTTACCTAGATCATTTCCACAACTTTTTCACGTTAGTTAAAAAACAGTAAAGTAATAGCTATTTATCACATCTGTCGTCCATTTCCACATCATAAGCGATAAACGATCACTTCCGTACATGTATGTAATATACCGTTTTATTTGAAGAACAAATTCACTACAGCTGTAGTTTCTTAAAGATGTTTGAACAGAAACTATTAGAACACTGACAAATTTAAAAAAAATATATATCAAAGAGCCTTTTTGCATTTATTTCATCAACATCCTCCTGCCCTTATCCCAATTTTGTTTGTGGTCGGCGCAGCATATTTTCTTCTTCCTTACTAGTCATATGTTTAGGTACTATTTATTTTTAGTTTTTTTTTTTTAAGAAGGCTTAGAAACTTTTTTAGTTTAGATGTAACAAAATACGGAAACACTAAGTATTGAGTTACTGCTTTCTTTATTAAAGAAATTAATTTAATATACACAGAAAAATAAATAAATGTTTACCTACATCAGAACCAATAAATATTACTTTACTTTACTTTAGACCTTCATCATGTGTAGCTGTTTCATGCCCTATTTCTTCTTTAGACCTTTTACTGATTTTTCACGCCAAATCACGTCCAGAAAATGTCCTCATTTCTCCCAGCATCATATCCACACTACTAACTTATCATATCTATCTGACTGCCGCTATATTACTGATGCGTATCATTACACCAGTCTGCGTTATTTACTCTATGCGAGTCTATCTGAGTTTGACTCATCTGTTTTGATTATTTTTATTCTTTGGAAGTTGTTTATTGCAGACGAATAGGTAGGTATGCATATATTTTTTTTTATTAGAATTGTGTTCTTTGAGATGAAGTACATATATGTCATCCTCCGAGCCTTTTTCCCAACTATGTTTGGGTCGGCTTCCAGTCTAACCGGATTCAGCTGAGTACCAGTGCTTTACAAGAAGCGACTGCCTACCTGACCTCCTCAACCCAGTTACCCGGGCAACCCGATACCCCTTGGTTAGACTGGTGTCAGACTTATTGGCTTCTGACTACCCGTAACGACTGCCAAGGATACACAGTTTAACGTGCCATCCGAAACACAGCCATTGGTGTCTAAGAGATGCTTAGAAAGTACATACAAACTTAGAAAAGTTGCAATGGTACTTGCCTGACCTGGAATCGAACCCGCGCCCTCATACCTAATTGAGAGGTTGGTTCTTTGCCCACTAGGCCACCTTCATAGTACATACCTATATGTATTTAGCATAATCTTTTGGATTAATAATAATGGCGTCCAGACCGATTTTCGATCACAGTGGTTGTTCTCTAAGGAGGTCATAATAAACATAGGTGCACTCTCTATTTCTTCACTTTCATAGCCCTATGGGACGGCAGAGGCTAGGACCCGGATTCAATCAATTTACGTTAAGTCAGTCAGTTATCTGATAGTTCATGCTATCTGCTGGATAAAGGTTACTTATAATTTCTGCCAAGACCTGTGAAAACATAAGTTACAGTTTATCTGACAGATAAGATCCAGATAGACTATCAGAGCCTTGATTAGTAACCGTGAAACTGGCCATTAACTAAGTTTAAAAATGGCCAAACTCCAAACGCGAAAAAAAATTACAAACCGTTCGATATTCGAAATTCGGTATCATAACCAGCCTGACATAGTATAATCTAATAGCTATAAAACTGTAAACTATACTGGCTAGTAATAATAGCGTTTCAGCAGCTAACTAATGAAATATAAACTTCATGGAGCGCTATTATTTAGCGCCTGATGGAGATACCGAGTGAAAAATTGCTTCTGGACCGACTCCCGCCATTATTGTAGATGTAGAGTGAAGAATATTTAGATGCGGCAGTATTTTGAATTAGGAACGGTTAAAAGGATTTTGAATTTGGAACGTTTGACAGGGTTTTGTATTTGGTTGCAATCATTTTTAAACGACTTCAAAAAAAGAAGGAGGTTCCTAATAAATAATTTTGAAATAGTAATGAAACGTGCAGTGTTTTTTTTTATATCACCTACATATTGCAAAAATCCTTGACATTCTATTAAGAGCAACGCTCGATTTTTTATTCAAAAGCGATAGGAAAACTGAGATGTTAAATAAATCACCAAAGCATTTGGCTCCCCCGCAGTGTAGATGTCAACATTATTTCTAATTATAGGTATCTATGAATGAGCGTGTACTAAAATATTATAAAGCTGATTTGTTTTTTTTTGTGTGCGGTAGTGTCAGGAAAGGAACTACTGGACCGGTTTGAAATTCTTCAGGGTTACATAGCCCATTTATCAAGGAAGGCGCGGTGGAACTACCTACAGCCTTTCAAGGTAAATGGGCTATCTAATGATTGCAAAAAAAAATAAAACAAACAAACTATTGATCTTTATAATATTAGTATACATACCGAAACGCTTATGCTCACGTTGCGAGGACACTACTCGCTTCACGCTTAACCCCCTGTAGTGCCAACAGACAAAAACATTAGTAAAGTAACCAGTAGCAAATGATTCGTCTCGGCTCGCCATTGTCAGCGTGTCGTCTCGCTATTGTCTGTATTTTTGCTGGGGAGTTTGTTGCGACACATTCTGTCTGATTCAAAGAGATGGTCTTTTGTTAATATGGAGTTCAAAAGACACTGATAATGTATTATATACCTCTATAATGATAATAGCGTCTATATTATTGACTATCACACTATTGTCTATCACACTATCACCGATTTATTTTAAAAACATACCTACAAGCTGTTCCCTGCAGTTTCATCCACGTCCCAGGAAAACCACTCCCTGCAACCGGGTAACAATTTTACTTCATGTCTTTTCTCATGCTCTAGCTAAACTATACATACCTACTTTACACTTAATTCAAGTAAGTAGCTTTGGCTTGAATAGATTTACTTTTGCATTTACAAGTAGGTAGGATTACCTACTAAGTGTCTAATTAGTATCAGGATCATAAATACAGTTTTTAGTTCCACTTCTGTCTTATAAATCATACCTCATTTTGTGGCAACGTTGACCAATACTTCGCCCCCCTGTGGAGTTCGACCAGTAGCAAATGATTCGTTTCGCTTGCTTATTGTTTAGAAACATTACACATTGTTTAGAAACAGTTTATTGTTGTTAAGAGTTTCGGTGTGATGACGTCAAGGTAGCCTTCATGATTTATGGTAAAAGGATTTTTAACGTATAAGTAGGTGGTCATTAGTCAATACGAAAAAAGGTTCACTACCTTCTTCGATTAATTCATTGGGCAAAAGAAAGAATTCTCTAGTGATAATGATGATAAATTATAGGAAAAATGTAAAATGTGTGAGTTCCAGTGTTTTACTTGTTTTGCATGGAGCAAGTCCCTATCTGTTCTCCTCAGCCAATTATTAATACAAAGCCTAGATATGATTTTTACAACATATTCCATTACATTAAAGATGTAACAAACGCCCTTGGTGCATATTTCTGTACTAAACATGTTTTAATCAGAAGGTGTTAAGACGTTAATAACATAAGATAAGAAAGTTCAATGTGATGAAAGCAAGCACACATTATTTTCTTAAAACTAATAAATATCTTACTAAGATAAAGTAGGTACCCAGTATTTAAAAATATGTACTACAAAAATATCGACCAAAGAACTTTAAAAATATAACGAGAAAAAATGCCAACTCTAAACATTTGCAACTCTGTGCTCAAAGAAAAACTCGTATAATTGTTCTAATATTGCAATTTCATTCTACTCCTCGACTCAGACGCTCCGCACATCGCTCACACAGAACCAAAAAGGCGTAACTACCATCCATTAGTACTCAACTTACGACTATTCTATCATAAACCACACTGGCACATAAGTCCTTTCGTATAACGCTGTAATAAAGAACGCGCCGCTAACAATTTGTTTTGGCCAATCACAAGCTCCGGACTTTTTTTGAAACAGCCAATGGTGGGACGTAGATAAAGGCCCGTTTCACTCTAGCAAGCCGGCTGAAAGTCCGTCACCATTTCGCGAGGAAAAGTTTCACGGGATTTTAGACCTTATTGCTTGGTATAATCAGCTATTATGGGGGCTGAAGCGATTCATGAATGTTTTCCGTAGTCAGAAAGGCTTATCTCGCTTGCGTTTCCCTTATAAGTGGGAAGCAGATGGAAATATGGGAAAAAGCGCGGTAGAAAGGGAACAAAATGGCGGGCGGTTAGGACGTTTCACGTACGGGTGTTGGTGAAGTAATTTTCCCGCTTTTATTTGGCTTGCAGCGGCGGTAGGAGCGATACAATGTAACTGTTTGTGATTCGCATTCTATTATTGTGAGACTTTTATTAACTACAACAAAATGTAGAATATAATACAGGTTTATCATGACTTTTTTATGAGAAATCATCATATGACCCGTCCCGCTGTGGGTACAGCGTGAGGCAGTGTCAGACTAAAACCCACCATATTCCTTCTGGAGCCCACAGTATATCAGTGCGCAGTAACTGACGGATTTTGAGTACCAGAATACTAGCATCATCTTCAGTGTATAAATTCAGTGTTCCCATGAAATAAGAAGGAAAATAGGTATGTCAAATGCTGTAAAACTAGCATATCGTATCGCTCAATCTCTATCTGATCGTATCGTATTTCAGTCCTATCAGGCTATGAGAGGGAAGGAATAGTGAGTGCACCTGTGTGTGCGCAGATACTTGTGCACTATACATGGACATATTATTATGTCCTGTTCAGCTGTAACCTTTCTAAAACAGCTGTCCTGGTCGAAAATAAGTCTGAAAGACATTATTACTATGGTATGGTACTATGATGATGAGTGGTATTCCATTCATGTCTATTTTCTCTAAGTTTAAAAAAAAATAAAAAAAAAACTTAAGTAAGTATTTAATCCCTATCATAAATGACAAATTCTTAGTCACGGTCGCCATTAAAATTTTAGCACATTTTTTTAATAACAACTGAATAAAGAAGTGCTTAAATTCCAATAAATATACACTTTTAAGTGCTTTTAAATATGAACAGCAAAATATACGACGCTCTAAAAATCATAGTTATTATAATAAAGTCAGGATTTATTCGTTAATAGACATATAAACCAGTTTAGTTTATTTTAATTATTTTGTTGAATGAATGCCAAGAAAGAAGGTAAGTATGTGTATGTTAAATATTTTGATAATGAAAAACGTTTGAAGAAAGCTCAAAAATCTGCAATTCTTATAACTAGCAGCTGCCCACAGTTTCGCCTGTTACATTTAAAAACAAAACTCAGTCTACAAAACAGAGGAGTCTGTTTGCTTGAACGTGCTTATCTCAGAAATTAGTACTCCGATTTGCGAAATAATTTCAGTGTTAGATAGCCCTTTCAGCATGGTATGGAATCTAAATTAAATTATTGCTGCTCCATGATTTGTTTTTTTAACAAACATACTGTGAATTTTTGTCTGACAAAAAGTTTTACCTAGAGTTTATTGGGTTGCCCGGGTTACTGGGTTGAGAAGGTCAAATAGGCAGTCGCTTCTTGTAAAACACTGGTACTCAGCTGCACCCGGTAAGCCTGGAAGCCGACCCCAACATAGTTGGAAAGAGGCTCGGGAGATGATGATCATGAAATCATGACATGTCTTTGAACATCGTTGCATGAATTTTCGCAACACCACCACAGGTTAGGTATGTACATCCCTAACCCGTTTAGACTTAACTGTTGTATAATAAAGCAGTGGCGCCACCGGTTCACCGACAATGATAACAGTTCATTCCGTCCGTGTATCCGAACGTTCTAACGTACATTTTCGTAAGCAAAGGTTTTACTTTAATGACGCACTACCTATTTTCCCGCGGTTTCACTCGCGTCCCTTAGTCCCTATGTTACTCGACCATAGTCTAACTTTCCAATGGTGAAAGAATTTTTCAAATCTGTTCAGTAATTTCGGATTTGTTGGGGTACAAACAATAAAATGTGTCCCCTATATTAGTAAGTATAACTATATATTAAACACATGTTATTTTTTGTAAAGGAAAATGCGTGAATTTTCACAAGTTACATCCCCAATCCGTTTAGACTTAACCGTTGTATAATAAAGCAGTGGCGCCACCAGTTCACCGACAATGATAACAGTTCATTCCGTCCGTGTATCCGAACGTTCTGCCGCTTTTGGCGGGAAAGCCACACAAAATGGCCGCTTGTTTACGTCAATGATGGATTTTAAAGGAATTTTAAATGCCTGTTACGGGAGGGTTGAAGTTTAGCCAAATAAATATTGTATTTATTTGTTGCAAGGAGGGTATACTGGTCTTTATACTAGAACCCTCAAAATTTGCTTTCCGCAAAACAAGTAGATACGGGTAAAAGTTATTCCTTCTACCTAAAAGAAAGCATCTTTGGAACTGCTTAAAAAAATCTAAAAGAAGTTGTGGCTGCGATAAACATACGTGCTAAGTTTTATTTTTACCGCAAATAAATAGGTACACTTAGCTAAAAAATGATGAAGTATACGATCACAATTCACAGGCGGTAGAATTTTTTCACCACCAAAAAGAGACCTTCGGACATAGACATATAGATTTGTTGGAAGATTATTAAATATTCTAAAATACCAAGTAGGTACATACATTACTTTTTTGTCTTTTTTTATGTTTCTTGCCTCTTGCCGCCTGGTGGCATGATTAGTCTTTATCATAGAAATCGTCACAGCTTGTGTTGTCCCACAAGGCAAGGAAAACAAAGCTCTACCTTCCGTATCAAGAAAAAACTTGTCACACTAAACGCTTAATTACGAGTTCACAGAACGAACGACTTTTACGACGCATCGGAAAGAAATTGTAACAATTTTCACGCGAAAACAATATTTCTTTCAACACTTTTACAACCTCTTTCATAATAGAGCATAAACAATGCGGCCTACGGAAAAAAAAAAACAAAACAAAAAAAAGCGGGAAACATTTTGACATTTCGTGAAGCAAACTTTATAGTTGCGTTCACAATTACGGTTTATAATTCTTGAAAAAAGGTTGGTATACAATAATGGGCCGTTCCCCGCTGGGTAATGCTTGTTTATTTTGCTACCAGTAGCAAATGATTAGTTTCGGTCGCCATTTTAATGTGTAAATAATCTTGTTCGTTTACTATTGAGATGTTTATTGCGCACAGCGGTGACGAATCACTTTAGTTCCGCACGAAGTAAAATGTTGAAGTTTTACACAAAATAAGGGTTGTTTTAGTGAATTATACGTATATAGACATCGCAATGCTGTCACGTTTTTTATTTGACCTGTTTTTGCTACCATTTCTTTACTTTCGAGAAAAGTTATTTGTGGTGACACAAAAGACTTGGCAAGTTGTCTTATGTAGAATTAGCATATTTCACAAGTTTCATGCATTTGTATAGTAAGTGACTGAACATTATACTGAAATGTACTTTGAGCCCGACATTTAGCCTTCTTATAGGTACATGTACATTTTTTTATAGATATGGGCCAATTAATTCGGTAAAATTAAGTAAATCTTAAAATAGGTACTTCTAGCCAATATGAAAATATTTAGGTACCGTATTTGAACTATCAGAACTATCAAATTATTACCGCTCAAAGCATGACACAAAATTAACGCTACCGTAATTGATACATAAAAAAACTCCACATCAAACTATTATCTGGCACCAAAAACACGTAATCCCAACATCATTAACCCCCAACCTTCACAAAAAAACAAAAAAAAACTCTAAATCTATGTCACAAACCCATAAAAAAGGCGGGAAAAGCAATAGTTTGCAAATAAAACATATATTAAGGTCCATCCCCGGGGACCAATGCAACATTTTCCCGGGAAAAAATAGTGTAGATAGCCGGATGATTGGCCCGGTATATCCGTGATACCCGGGCCGGCTGTTTACGACCGGGCCGGATTAAAAAGTAAACGGGTAAAGGTGTTATGGCTCGGGTCGCGTATTATTGTAGGTGAGGGAGGATCTCGCCTTTTTTTTCCTTTAATTTTGTGTGATGGCCGCATAGTGGTGTTGCTTGGTCGATAAGAGTAGGTTTTATGCGAATTCGAATACGAAAGAAAATGAGGTAGGAAAGCTTTAAATTAGTAGCCTAGTCCTGGTTATAGGTGTACTTTTATGAACTTTAGTAGTTCTTTTATGAAGCTTCCTTTTATTGCGACGTTGATATAATCTATTAAAACGGGCGTCAATATTTATGGTCTCTGCTTTTTCAATAAAACTACAGAGCAGAACTTTCATCAATCAAAACCAAACGAATTACATCAAAATATTTATCACTTTAATCCATAACAGAAGCGCCCCAAAATCATAAATAAAAACAATAATCCCTCGCTGATATCAACTAATATAATAACAAGATTTTAATTCATTTATTATTAAAATTTTCGTTACGCGCAGTCCGTCCCGCCCGTCCCGCGGCGCTCATGAAAATAAAATCATGGCGCAACCCGCGCGAATTGAATTCAAAATTGGAATCAAAAGACAATCCTTTTTTTTCGATCTTTTTTTATGGCTATCGTGGAGGGTCGCCAGTGTTAAATTTTATATGGGTAGTGAGGAGTTTCTGTAACAATGAGGTTGGTATTTTTTTTGGTTTTTTAGTTTGATTGGTTGGAAGGTGTGAATGTTAGTTTGTAATGCGGTTGGTTCATTGTTATTTTGAATCTTACAACGTAAAGACAGGTGTTTTAGCAGACTTTGAGAAAATGTACTTTAAAGACTATATAGGTTACCTAATTATTATTTGGTACCTAAGTTGATATCCAATTCTTACAATTACTGTATTACATTACTTTTTGCGAGTTTTAAAAAGGATTAGAGGTTAGATCCGTCTGTCATTTGTAATCATACATTTTGCACCTATCTACTTACCTACCCCGTGGCAAATCGGAAGCCAGAAAGTCTGACTGCCCACATTACTAAGCAAACTTTACAACTTTAAACACACATTCCTTCCAAACACCAATTTAAGTCACTGACAAGATAATTGCCTGGTTGATGGGCAACCAACCTGTCAGTGTTGCCACCCTCCTTGCTAAACGACGTCGGGGTGCGCCCCTATCTTTATTGTATGCCATACGTTTTAAATTGTACCTATGTGTTTAAGATTGGGGTAGCTAAATGTTAAATCTATTAGGTACTTAGTTGCTGAAAATACATAATACCTACTTAGTTTTTGTTCAATTTTTTAAGGAAAAAACAATACCTAGATAGATATTACATTTGCCTAGCCCTTTCCCAACTATGTTGGGGTCGGCTTCCAGTCTAACCGGATGCAGCTGAGTACCAGTGTTTTACAAGGAGCGACTGCCTTTTTGACCTCCTCAACCCAGTTACCCGAGCAATCCAATACTCCTCGCTAAGACTTGGTAACAACTGCCAATAATTCAATTTATTGTGCCTTCCGAAACACAGTAGAACTCAGACAAGATGATCATCCATCCATGGACCGACCGCGCGAAGCGGTGCTCAACCTTATTATCGACTAGCTTCTGCCAGCGGTTTCACCCGTAACCCGTGGGAACTACTTCCCGTACCGGGATAAAAAGTAGCCTATAGCCTTCCTCGATAAATGAGCTATCTAACACTGAAAGAATTTTTCAAATTGGACCAGTAGTTCCTGAGATTAGCGCGTTCAAACAAACACACTCTTAAGCTTTATAATATTAGTAGATTGATCCGCGCTAGTTAAGAATTCTTCAAAATGAAATTATATAGGTAGATAAACCACTGATAGAGGTGCTCTGAATGTGACCGTTAGTCCATTATTGCAATAGTAAAAGCAGTTTATTATTATATAGGTACCAATTACGAATATTGGTGTTATAATAAAAGCGTTAAGAAAAATATTAGCCTTCCATCATCCAACAAAGGAGGTGAAATATTTCCTAAATATTTTGTGGTAAAGAAATACCAAAACATTATCTCTTGGCTACAAATAAACGACTATAATAATTCACTAACATATTTTTACAATCCCAATAAAACAACTAAATGTAAATTATGGCGGGGAACCATCAAACTCGCCGCCATTTTCTCGAAATGTCAAAAGAAAGATGTCTGCCCTTCCAGTATTGCGGTAGTGAACAAATTACTCACGGTTGCAATATAACAATTAAAAACTACCGTAAAGTGGTCGGGATGGTGTAATAAAGCTATTTTCTTTTGTTTAATGGCGGTAACTTTGACTACAGACATGACAAAACGTTTATTTACCTATTATTGTGCCGTCCTTGACGGAAAGGCGCTTTTTTTTCTTAAATTTCTATACGGCCTTCTTTGGTTACAACTTGAAAGAAAGTTGTAAGCTTTTTCTGAAATCTGTGGTCAGGTATTGGGAGAATATACTGCGCAATATAGTTTTTTATTGTAGCAATATATTTACTAGGACACTGTAATAAATAAATGTTTGGTTTACTATTTTGTGGTTTTCTTTTTTTGGGTTTTTTTTCCAGCATCTGTTTCAAAGTAATAAATAGGTAAATATTATTTTAAAATACATAATTAGGTATTGTTAATTTTTATAGGTAGGTACTCCCTTTATAATACAGGAATAAATTCCCATAACTTTATGCAAATTTTCATCTGTTTTTATGTCTATTTTCACGCCAAAACCACTGAATCGATTTAAATGAAATTTGGTGAACAGATAGTCTAGGATCTGAGAAAGGGCAAGGGCTACTTTAATCTGTCTGCAGGAAGTAGTTACCTACCTCAGGCACGAGTGAAACCGCGGGGGACATCTAGTAGCTTATATACCCAAAAAAAACTGATGCAACTCCATCCAATAATCCAAATCATCAACCCGAAAAACAAAAGCCGCCACAAATCAATTTAGCAAAAACAAAAACCACTTTCAGCGAGATAAACCCGCCTTAATCCGGTTAGAGCCGGCTAAATCCGGATTAATAGTCTGTCAAATTGCCGGTGGGGGGCGCTGGGAGCCACCTGGGCCCTTCTGTTGGCGTTTTTTCGACTAAATCAACGCCTGTCCGTGATATAAATGGCTCTAAGTTTATTATTTTGATTCGCCAATTATGCGCGGGCATGAGGGGTTGATTTAATTTGTTTAACACACATGTGGCTGCGCGTTTATAGGGTTAAATATGGTTGATAAGCGCGGGTGTGTGCGGGAGGATTTTAGCAGTGAGTTGGAATGATAGGAAGTAATGTTTAATTTGATGACAAAAAAAAATATTGCTGTAATAACACCTGAAATTATTTTTCTTTTTCACGAGCGCTTTATTTGAAGACCTAGCGTTACAAAGCTAGAAATCTCAGATACTAAATTATAATATAAGTACTTGCTCTTTCACACGGTTTCTAGATACCTATTCTAAATAAAATATAGCCTAGGTATATCACCTGGGAATAGTGTAGTTTTAGCTTCCCAACAGTGAAGGAATTCATTGCAATAGCTTCAGAGCCTTTTGGTACAACATTAAAATTAAAAAATAATGTCTCTTTATAATAATTATATTAGTAAGGATAAACGTTGACAATTTAAATTAAAACCCTAACTAGGTACCGGTACTTTTTGAAGCAAAAATAAACTACTCATTTCCACAACATACTCTACAAAAAGAGTGCTATAATCAAACAACAATTTGAAAGCATTATATCCGACCCCCTCCCCTCCGGTGTTCTATTTGCGTTTGTAAAAAACGTCAGCTAATTGCTTGGTTATTGGTCGCTTCTTTATTGGTGACATATTAGGAGCTCTTTACAAGCAAGCTTTTAAGTGGATACTATTAGGGATGTGCTGGTGTTGTGGATTTAAATAGTGCGGATAAAATTATGTGAGAAGATTACTCTGTATTTACTAATAGTTATTTTGCTGTAAGTAGGTGTCATATGCATAAAACAGCAATTGTTACTTTAACCTAATCTTGAACCTTAGTGGTTTTTGCTGCTGTTTACATTTGGAAATACAGTATTCTTTTTTATGAATGGCAACAAAAGTCTTTATAGGTACCACGGACTAGTAAAAAAAGTACCTAATTTACACCAACATATTTAAAACATCAGTTAACTTCTATCCGAGCAATTAATATAGCGGTTTGACATATTTTTTTATAAGAAAGCTGTTAAACATATTCTCCAGATAAAAGTTATCACGCGATTGAAAAATCGACCCTAAATGTGCTTTATTAAACTTATTACAAAATACACACAATTATAAAATTGACTAGGTTAAAAAATGCACTTTACCTACCTACCCTTTGTCGACCAAAACAATATAAAAACGTCGGATATTTTTATCCGCCGCCGCTCACGGCACATCACTATGCTGAACATTTCAGAACGAAATGAATCCTGTTGGCATTTATGTGTTGTTCTTTAAGTGGTTTTTTATAATTAGCTTTTTAGCCTTTAATTAAATGGTTGAAAGGAACCGATGTGTATCCATAACAGTCTTTGACTTTGTTTTGTTAAAAGATCGTAAAATTAATAAAAAGCTTGATTCTTATTGTGTTAGACATTATTATGGAAAGTATTTTTTTTCTTTTGTTGTTCTTTATTGGTATATTTTTCTGTTAATATTGAAAATCTATAGTTATTTAAATACCGCTGTTCCGCGGTTGCACCCGCGTCCCGTGCGAATCTCTTTCCAGAGGCGGCGTAAGGCGTGGGCGACGTGGGCCACCGCCTACGGCCTCGCGGTACAAGGGGCCTCGCGCCTCAAAAAATTTTAAAGCGAGAATAAAATAAAATAAAGGATATAAGTCAATTTTGTTGTGAAACATGTTTTTTTTTTATGTCCCAAAACTCAAAAATTTTCGCGCTCGCTTCGCTCGCGGTTTCTTTACTTAGCGCTTCAATTTTTTATCACATATAGCTACTTTTAATGTCCTAATACTCACAAAAATTCGCGCTCCCTTCGCTCGCGGCTTCTTCACTTTACAGTTGCCTTTTATTATATATGTTTACTATGTTTAGGACTTTTAGTGATCCAAAACTCAAAAATTTTCGGGCTTGCTTCACTTTACAGTTGTTTTTATTGTCAGTGTCAACATTTTTTAGTCTACCCTAGCAAAATTTTAGTACATAGGCGTCAACAAAGAGTTATACGTACGTTTGGACTACATTTTAAGTAATTTTTGTTTTGAGTTCTAAAATATTACAAAAAATTTCGCGCTCGCTTCGCTCGCGTTATCAGAAGCTGTGTTCCCATATTTCGCCTTCACCAACCATCAATAACTTATGTACGATTGGGCTACATTTTACGTAATGTTTGCTTTGACTTGTTAACTATAAAAAAAATTCGCGCTCGCTTCGCTCGCGCAATCGGTAACTGCATTTGTCTCTGTTTTTCCTATGGGTTTGAATTGCAGTTGGAGGGCGCCATAGAAATCTCGCCCAGGGTGCTGGTAGAGTTAAAACAGGCACTATAGAATAATTACACGTATAATTGTGTTATTCAATACGAGCTTCTGCCAGCGACTTTAATCTAATTTGTATTTTTATGAATAAAAACTTGGCAGTGTTAATTGTTTTGTTTTTATTATTTTAAAGAATCCGTCTTCAGGTCGTCATAGAACAGGGCCTCGCGAAATCTGTCTTGCCCACATCAAATTTTGGTCTTGCCCCGCCACTGTCTCTTTCCACGCCCGGATAATTCAAAAAACATTGAGTGAAGTTTTCAAATACACATGTTTTATTTATCTGCGAACTAATTAACCTATTTGAAAAAAATAAACAGTGTTTAAAGAAACTTAACTCTTTAGAATTCAGAGTTCAGAAGAACTTATTTCCGAGTATTCAACCAGATATTCTACTAGCTCGAGTTACTTCCAAAATTCCTTCATATCTCTAACCTACAAATTCTAGCGTCAATCAAACAATAATTTTAACAACGGTATGACACGTCATTTAAAAACTAAATAGAAATCTGATGAAAAATAAAACGATCTTTAAGAAAACCTTTAATAACTTCTACTACTACCTTGTGCTGCCATCTAGTGTCGAGTAGGCGTAACTATTACAAGACGCCATCTATCGGCGAATAGCAGGGTTCACTACAAATCTAGTTGGTTACTTGTTTTTTAAAATATTCACTAGATGTCACTAATAATGTAGAAATTATCGCCCCGTACCACGGAAAATTCAGGAGATGCTTTGTTTCTTGTTTCCTTGTAATGAAAGCAATCGCGTGTATGAAATTCCGAATTCACATTATTCATTCTTCTACAGTATCGTCGTCTTCACAATCTAATACGTACAGGCGGCTACACTTCAAGCTTTAAAAAAAACTAGTATAAGCTGACCGTTTAATTTGAAGAAAGATCATATAAAGCGAGTCCAATACAAACTGGTTTTTTACAGCTTCATAATATGTAGCCATGCGTATATACACTGCTGAAATGCTGCCTTCCCGCGCTAGGGGACACCTTGTCCAAACTCACCGCGCTGGGCATGCGTGTTGTTGAGCACAGTGTGGGATATTTTTTTGCTTTGGATCGAACATGCTGTTACGGTACTGACATTTCGGATCCTTTACAGCATCCATAGGGATAGGTTCTATTAATAATAATATAACAGCGATAAAAGCCGTAAAAACACTTTTATTTCAATGTCTTATATTCACTTAGTTAAGAAGTCAGAAATTAAAATGCGTTTTGCTCTTTAATCCAAATAATATTATGAAGGTAGTTAAATAATTACTTCCCTCTCTTTAATTTAAAAGCCCAGCTCTTGTCGGTGCAGCTCCTTCCATTTACGCCTAGACGCAAATAATAACTTATCTATACTAATATTATAAAGCGGAAGAGTTTGTTTGTTTGTTTGTTTGTTTGTTTGTTTGAACGCGATAATCTCCGAAACTACTGGGTCGAATTGAATAATTCTTTTTGTGTTGGATAGTCCAGTTATCGAGGAAGGCTATAGGCTATATAACATCACGCTACGACCAATAGGAGCAAAGATATAGTGGTAAATGTGTAAAAAACGGGAGAAATTATTTCATCTTTGAAGCCTTCCGTTGCGTGCGCCGTGAAAACGGTTCAAGATACACAAAAAATATGTATTAAAGAATAATAGCTCTTTTAATGATCTAAAAAACAGTCCGCGACAGTGTATGTCTATCTTTTAAGATTAACTCACAAAAACCGTTTTTATGGTACCTAATTTGGTCGAAATAATTTGTTTAAGTTGTATCAACATAATAATATTAATCTTTATTCAAATAAATATGTTGTTGGTTAAGAGTACTAAATCTATATATATAAAAGAAAGTCGTGTTAGTTACTCCACTTATAACTCAAGAACAGCTGAACCGATTTAGCTGAAAATTGGCAGGGAGGTAGTTTAGAGCCAGGAGAAGGACATAGGATAGTTTTTTTTACAAAAAATAAAAATAAAAAATACAATTTATTCCGGACATACAGCGCCATCTATTGTTCAAACCAAAAATCTGCCGGATGCCACTATCCCACGCGAACGAAGTCGCGGGCAAAAGCTAGTTTATTTTAAAACTAGCTTCTGCCAGCGGCTTCACCCGCATCCCGTGGGAACTACTTCTCGTACCGGGATAAAAAGTACTCATACGGCCAGTTTCTTCATCAAAAGTTAAAGTTAAAGTTATGGCTAAAGTAATGTCTAAAGTAATGTCTAAAGTAAAAGTAACGGTTAAATTAAATTTTTCTATGAATTTTGCTGTCAGTTTAGCCTTGAAAAAACGAATTTGACCGTTACTTTTACTTTAGACATTATTTTAACTTTAACTTTTGATGAAGAAACTGGCCGATAGCCTTCCTCGATAAATGGGCTATCTAACACTGAAAGAAATTTTCAAATCGGATCAGTAGTTCCTGAGATTAGCGCGTTCAAACAAACAAACAAACAATCAAACAAACAAACAAACTCTTCAGCTTTATAATATTAGTATATATAGAAGATAAACAGTCATAGATCTTTTAGGTAGGTACCTACATCGCTGCTGGTTAGATTCGGTGATTACGCCATTATTTATAAAACATTTACCAAAACAATAAACGAAAAATGGGAGATAAAAGTCAAAGGACCTTCTTCCAAATAAATGTTTTATTATAAACAATTCTATGTGCGCCCAAATAGGTGTCATGGTCATATCATAAACATCAGTTTTTCTTAAAACGGTTGTTTACTTGAAAATTGGAAATTGAATAGGAATTTGTTTACGTGAAAAATTATAGCAAATATTTGTTCTAACAAGTTGTGGTGGCCTAGTGGGTAAAGAACCAACCTCTCGAGTATGAGGGTATATATGGGTTCAATTCCAGGTGCCCGATTCTCCTAATTTTACTTAAGCGACATACGATTCAAGTTCGACTCGGTTCGACTGAGATCCAATCCCGACTCGATTACGATTGAAACGTATGTGGCATTCCGCTATTTTTTCTTTGAAATAAACGTTTTTATCCTTTTCTGTCATTCAATAATGAATCATTTTTGTCTGCAAATGATTTACGATTGCAAAATGAATGTAGATCAAACTACCGTATAGACCAAAATCACCAAAATAGCAGACCAATCGCAAACCAATCGAATGTTGTTAGAATACGATTGGTCTTATGTTAGTAGCAGACTGCCCGATATGGTTAAAACTGCTATTGCGATCATATCGCGATTCAATTTCTATTCGATTTTGACATTATTAACTTAAGAGAATCGGGCCCCAGGTCAGGCAAGTACCTACCAATGCATCTTTTCTAAGTGAGTATGTACTTTCTAAGTATATCTTGGGCACCAATGGCTGATAAAAGGTGAAGGAAAACATCTTGAGGAAACCTGGACTATAAAGTTTGAAATCACCAACCCGCATTGAGCAAGCGTGGTGATTAATGCTCAATCCTTCTCCGTGTGAGAGGAGGCCTGTGCCCAGCAGTGGGACGATAAAAAGGCTGTAACAGTAACAGTTGTTTTAACAAAACTGTCGTTTATGTTGTCGGTAAACTGTGGACTGCCCATGGGGTTTCGAGTTCAATGCCCAGGTCGGGTCGAATGCTTGTGCACTTACATCTTTGATCTCTTTCGTGTACAGGCACCATGGCTGATATTCTGTTTGGATGATATTATATTCTCTATCTCTCTCCTGCTTGTATCCTACATGATGGTGGGGTCTGCCTTCCTAATCATTCGTTTCCACTTCGCTCTATCCATGACATCGCTCTCGGACACCCGGCACTCCTTCTTATCCCTCGCCAAAAAATTCTGCCAGCCTATCTGGACGATATCACCCACGTTAAGGTTCCTAAAAGTCCCTATTCAGAGATGTCTCCATACAAACTCTCACGTTCATATTATTAGTATGAAGTAATTTTCTACGAGCTGAAACGTGAAAATTAAAACACAAAAGCGTGTAAAAAAGACTCAAAAATAGTCTCAAAGACGACAGGTTGCTATCTTAACAGCTAGATAAAACCGCTTTAAACTAGTTTGCCTCATAAATAAAAATACAAATACAACTCTTCAGGATCCGCTTATATCCGACCGTGTCACACTATAATTCGCACTTATTCTCTAATTTTTCAGGTCTAATTGTAACTAAAATACTCAGTTCATAATTTATATCAATTTGTCACTAAAACATGATATATCTACAACATTAAATGAACGTGAGTCGTGATTATCAAACTTTGGAGCGTGATGGAAAAATCGTGTTGTCAACTGAATTACGGATACGACTGTTTTCGACCCTAAGCTGTCGTTGAACTAGGGGTATTTGGTTTGCCCGGGTAACTGGGTTGAGGAGGTCAGATAGGCAGTCGCTCCTTTAAAACACTGGCTCTCAGCTGTATACGGTTAGACTGGAAAACGACCCCAACATAATTGGGACAAGGATGGGCTGATGACCCGGGCAACCCAATACCTCTTGGTTAGACTGGTGTCAGACTTACTGGCTTCTAACTACCTGTAACGACTGCCAAGGATGTTCAATAACAGCCGGGACCTACAGTTTAACGTGCCATCCGAAACACAGTCATTGGTGTCTAAGATATACTTAGAAAGTACATACAAACTTAGAAAAGTTGCATTGGTACTTGCCTAATCGCAAAACAACGTATAGATCGATTATAGAAATCGCAATCAGTCGACTTGTAGAGCTGTTACTTCTCCACGAGCTCTTCATTTAATTGTATTTTTTCAAATACTTAAGTAACTAAAACATGCGGGTCTCAAGGAAAGACTACTTTATCGAAAACTTGACAATGACATACTTTACGGTGACATTATAAAGATGTAATTTTACAAGTAAATAGCATTAATCTGAAGTTTATTGTAATCCTTAGATATTTGCGAGGTGGTAAATGGCTGACTTCAGTGGGTCAAAGTTATTTGAAGATATCATCAGTTAAGAAAGAGCTAAGTAGGTACATTTTTCCTGGTTTTCTGCGTATCATAGAACACGAGCGATTTCGAGGCAAAAGCTGGTTTCAAAAAACAAAGTCTTAAGCCGCGCCTATCTGTCTGTTTGCGACAAAAGCAAAAAAATCAGACGACTTGGGAACCTCCTCCTTTTTTTTAAGTCGGTCAAAAACTTCTACACACATATTCATACACGGGCCCGATTCTCCTAATTTTACTTAAGCAACATTCGATTCACATTCGACTGCGATCCAATCCCGACTCGATTACGATTGAAGCGTATGTATGGCATTCCGCTATTTTTTCTTTTAAATAAACGTTTATATCATTTTCTGTCATTCAATAATGAATCATTTTGTCTGCAAATGATTTACGATTGCAATATGATTGTAGAGCAAACTACCGTATAGACCAAAATCACCAAAATAGCAGACCAATCGCAAACCAATCGAATGTCTTTGGAATACGATTGGTCTTATATTAGTAGCAGAATGCCCGATATGGTTAAAACTGCTATTGCGATCATATTGCGATTCGATTTCTATTCAATTTTGACATTATTAACTTAGGAGAATCGGGCCCCTGGTTGTGTGCAGTGATTCATGAGTCAGTTATGTTCATACTCCGGACGAAGACAGGGCGAACAGCTAGTTTAACTAGGTTTATATTATGAAGACAAATATGTTAGAAGCACTAATTAGTACAGTAATTAAAAGTGATACGTTTTCCGCACTCAGAACACAATTATTCTCTACTTCTTTGTATAATTAGTTTTTCGTGAAACCGATATGTATAGGTACTCTGGTAGCTAAGTAAATACACATTGTAACCAGTTATAACTGGATTTTATATTACAACTGTGCTGCTCTGAAGTGGATAATGTTGATAATGTGAAAGTGCAGTCCTAGTAGTCCAACTTCACAGAGGCAAAGTTATTCGACGAACTACATGTAGGAATAAATTGTTTTTTTTAGAATTACAGAATAGGTAAAAAATATCACTGCCACAACTCCGGGCCATGTTATGTTTGACAGTTATTTCGAATAAAGACTCAGGAAATCGAACCCTTAAGTCAGTTAGATAATATTCCTAGCATTTAAGACCACTAAAACAAAGAATCCTAGAGGCGGGAAAGGCAGCCAATTCCATTAAATTCCACCTTAAATAACGTAGGTATCAGTAGTTCTAGCCACAGTGAATTACTTCAAGCTAAATGACGTACTAATCTGCATTAAACAAGAGTATCAATACTTTATTTGTTTACTCACATCACGCGATTCACTCACTCCTTTATAAAAGAGGTTTCGATGTGAAAACTCATTTCATTCGGCTGAGTAGCTGTCAGACGTCGGACCGTATAAAAAAATAAAGTATCGGGCGCGGGAAAATAAGTGTCAATTTTTTTTTTGCTGTGATAAAAATGTATTTTCCGTTTCGGGATTTTTTGTAAAATAATACTTTTATAAAAACAGTAAAATTAAATTCAAAAAAATGCGTTTGATATTATAGAAATAATATATTTCCCGCCAAAATTATAAAAAGTACAGATAAAAAAGTTTTTTTTTTAATAATACGGTGTAGGAATTCAAAATGGATTCCAACTGGACTATGTATCCGCGAATAGGTTTGCGTTCGCCAAACCTTACGAATACGACTGTTAACCTACAAGAAAGTTTCGAAATAGATCTGGAAGATACCAACTGGATTCTGACTTCGTCGTTCATCATTTTCACTATGCAGACAGGTAAGTTATTTTGATGTAGTTAATTAAGTAAGTTATTTAAATAACTAGTTTCCGCCTTGATGGAACTTCTTCCGGACAAGAGATAAAAAGTACCCCATGTGTGAAATTATTGTGAAGGAGGAAGAAACATTCATCTAAGTATACCTACACACACACAAACTTGCGGGCATATAGTCTTATAATCAGTAGGATCTGAGAAAAAATTAACTAAGTGCTTAAAATAAATAAAAAAACTGTAAAAAGTACACGTGAGTACAAAAATAAATTAAACTCGAACAATATGTACGTTTTTTACTTTGTGTAAAATTATTATCGTTTTTCTTCAGATATATTTTCCTAACGTTTTCTTATAAAGAAAGATAATTTCTAAGTCAAATAAGAAAATATAATTTTGTCTGTCTATTAATTACTAGCCGTTTTCGCTAAGTTCATCCTCCTTGGTTATCTACTTACAATTTATTCCTACCACGAAGCGATATTTTCTGAAGTTGGCAACACAAACCGATTAAGAAAGTAATGCTACAATAATTATTCCATTAAAATTCAAAATGGGATGTGCCATAAATTATTATAAAACGGCAGGGTTGGCCTTTAGACTGGCAAATTGCCAAGTTGCCAACTGTGCCATACATATGCATTTTTGTGCCAACCCACTTGGCAGAGGGGATTTCTAATAAGGTCTTAATCTATTGAGCTAGAACCTCTTTTGTTATATAATCAGAACAAAACTAAAATCGACAGTTTTTTTTTTTAATGACTATCCAATTTTTAATACGTCCGTCGATCGATCCCGAATCTTCGTATTCATAATTACGGCATTCAACATTTCCAATCTCTAAAACAAATTGTTTATCCGTCTCAAGAATCGAACCTGATAGCCCGTGCTGATATAAGTACTATGCCAACGACCAATGTGTTCATCCAAACTTCTAAACGTTATATATAAGTATAACTATAGAGATTTTTTTTATAACTTTTTTTTTCTTTGGGTGGTGCGGGGCCCCTGGGCAACTGCCTCGTTCGCCACCCCCTAAAGTCACCACTGATCGAAAGTACCTACTTACGTAGTTTCTGCTGATACCTAATGTATATTTTCCCGCAGTTTCACACGCATCCCTGGGCAACTTCTTCCCGTACCTTGATGAAATATAACCTAGTTACTTTTTCAATCGGTCCAATAGTTTCGGGGGCTTTTGGGGAAGAACCAAACCTACCATGTTTTCTCTGCATCACCCTAAGGTTGACTGGAAAGAATGCCTATGGCGTTAAGTCCGCCTATGTAATGTTTTTGTTGCATAAAGTTTATATAAATAAATAAACAAACAAAAAATGTTTTCCTCTATATTATATTAGTATAGATTAACATTTTTCTTCAAGTTTCTCCAACTGCTATCATTATTTTTACACTAGCTACTATTAGTAATAGTTTTGATTACACACAACTAATTTAAACAGTATTGTTATCTTCAATCGTGGGAACAAAATGGGCACCCATAATAAAATCAATGTTTTCAAAATTATATATTTTTGTTTGAGACAGACAATAGCTTTGGAAATGGTAAATTTTCTTGAAGAATACACGCATTGTTTTCATATGACTAGATACGCATTTTTTGAACTTCAAACATGTAAATCTTTTTTTTTTTTTCATATCATATCATATCATTTATTGCATTCCATAATGTACATTTGGTGGAAAATATAAAATAATAGAGGTAGTCACAATAGGGTATTTTAGTCTAGATAAGAAAAAAATTAAAAGTGTATTACAATGATTGTTTAGAGGAAAAGCAATCGGGAAATGTTAGTTTCACTTCGTAAGGTACATAAATATATTTTTTATTGCAGTTTAAAGTTTTTAGGTTTTTTTATCTGTCTTTGAACACTACGAAATGTCGCCGCCATGCTAATGACGTCATTACGGTAGTAAACAAGTGTCAGTCAAAATTTTCAATACATATCAAAATATGTATTACTGACAGCTGTAGTTTGTTTACTAACGTAATGACGTCATGACCAAAAAACAATCATGGCGTCCGTTGTGTGCCGCGTTTTCGCGAAATACGCGCGAAATTTGAAATTATGATAAAACAATTAATTTATATTCGTACATAACGTGAGAAAAAAAAATATTTTTGATTTTTTAGAGATATATTAAGACTAAAGAATTTATTTAAGATATATTTCAAAAATGCATGTAATACCCTATTATGGACCCTGATGGGCACAGCAAATAGTTAGAAGAGATCTATGTATGTTGCGCGATTATCTCACGTTTGGTTGAACCGATTTTGGTGCGGTTTTCAGCACAGTATTTGTCAGACTTAGGAGAATATTTTAGGTATATTATTGGAGTCAGTTTTTTTTTTGTTTTTTTTTTTTTCTGTGTGTGCTCCTAAGATTAGCATGCTATGAAACCAACTCAGTGTTATATTATTTCTAGTATTAGTATAGATAAGCCGACTGCCTCGTTGGTCTAGTGGTCTAGAGGCGCGGCTACTAAGCTCGAGGTCTCGGGTTCGATTCCCGGGTCGGGCCGAAATCGCTTTGTGGGTTTTCTTAAACTTTCACAAAGCAGCCCGTAGTCTGGAAGTTGGTGATTGACTCACCCGTGCATCGGAGAGCACGTAAATGTCGGTCCTGCGCCTGGGGCCCGATTCTCCTAATTTTACTTAAGCGCCATTCGATTCACGTTCGACTGCGATCCAATCCCGACTCGATTACGATTGAAGCGTATGTGGCATTCCGCTATTTTTTCTTTGAAATAAACGTTTTTATCCTTTTATATCATTCAATAATGAATCATTTTGTCTGCAAATGACGATTGCAAAATGATTGTACAGCAAACTACCGTATAGACCAAAATCACCAAAATAGCAGACCAATCGCACACCAATCAAATGTCAATCGAATACGATTGGTCTTTTATTAGTAGCAGAATGCCCGATATGGTTAAAACTGCTATTACGATCATATTGCGATTCGATTTCTATTCGATTTTGACATTATTAACTTAGGAGAATCGGGCCCCTGATCTCTTTCCGGTCGTGTCGGATTGCCCTCCCATCGGGTTATGAGAATGAAGGAATAGGGAGTGCACCTGTGTCTGCGCAAATGCTGGTGCACTATAATATGTTCTGCGCAGCTGGCTGATCTCCTTAAATGAGAACAGCCGCCGTGGCCGAAATCGGCCGTGGACGCCATTATAGATAAGCATTTATACGTTGTTACAATGAACGAAAGGACATTTTAATCTTATTTTGACCTTCCTAGCTGCTAAACTGGTTAGGCCAAGGATTATTTTGTAAAGGAAAGACTACTTTATTTAATTATTATTTACCATTTTCCTTCTAACATGTAAAATAAAGACATGTTTGCATGACCTAAAGACCTAAGTAAACATAACAATATATTTTTGATACTAATCTTAGTAAGAACTGTCTTATGTTATGTTCACTGGCTTCCTATCAGATCAAGTACGAAACCGGTACCAAGATTTAGTAACCTACTAAGTACTTTACCTACAAACAAAGCTATATAACCTTTCCGTTGTTGGTGTAGCGGGAGGGAGTGTCACACTCTTACTGACTAAAACCAAACCACCAGGTTCCTTCATGAGCCCTTTATGTACCAGGGCCGCGGTAACTCGCGCTAACAATCCCGCAGCCCCGACAAGCTTTGGCCGTAGTGGGTCCCACTGGGGTTTGCAGAAACTCTTTGAAGAGCGCGTGAAACCGTCGAAGCTATGTTAGCTAAAACGAAGTCCAGGACAGCAGCTGGTCAAAAGACTTTTGTCGACGATTTGTAGTATAAAAAATACAGATTTTATTTGATGAAAAGTTTTAAGACGTATAGTTTTTCAGGTTTTGGCATGCTGGAATCCGGTTGCGTGTCTATCAAAAATGAAGCGAACATCATGATGAAGAATCTGGCTGACATATCTTTGGGTGGTAAATAATTTACAGTTCCATAGACATTTGTTTAAGGTGAATGCCAAACATTTGAATCAGAAGAACTTTCGGAGTTAAACCAAGACATTATCAATTACTTTTAGGTATAATCATCGGCAGGGATATTGAGCCCTGACCTTCACCTGCGCAGAAGCGATTTATTGGTTTATTGCCTTATGTGTACAGTGCGCAAAGCGATCCCCACTCTTCCGCCGAGAGCTCAATATCCGTGCCGATAGCTATATGTTATTAGCGCGAATGATAGGATCCCTCCCGCCTGATGATTAAGTATGAAAAATTCATTAATTTCAATTTCATATCCATTAATTTTTTAATTTCCCTCTCTAGATGACGACAAAGTCAGTTTGTAATTTTAAGTCCAACAGTCATTAAACTTCTTTACATATGTAGATACCTACCATAAAAAAAATCTTGAAGTAGCTATCTTTTACACATCTGTGATTCCAGGTAGGTATTCATTTTTGTCAGTCTGTCTGTAGCCACACCATTTTTAAAGGGATCAACCAATTTCAATACCCCTTTTCCCCACTAGGTCTTACCTACTGGATCTTCGGCTACGGCATGTCGTTCGGCGAGGGGACCTACTCGAACCCCTTCATAGGCGTGGGGGACTTCCTACCAGACCCCCCGGTGGGAGATGCTCTCATGGGGCCCGTGTTCGCTTCCTTCCTGTTCCAGCTGTCTTTTGCTACCACTGCCACGACGATAGTTAGTGGGGCTATGGCTGAAAGGTTAGTTATTAATAGCATATTAAAAATAAGTGCCGAAAAATTATGTATGCACGTTATGTACTTATACGTCATGTAAGAATTATGTATATTTTACTGAATGCAAAATTAACTCAGGAAGATATACTATATAGTGTGCGGTACTCTGCCACAATACAAATTCTTCCGGTCTACTCGCTCTAGCGAACATATGTAATTCGTCCGCGAAATTGCAACCTTTGTGCGCGAACACATGCTAGAACGAACATTACGTACATATTTTTTGTTAACGAACAATTTTGTTGGAATCTCTTCTTAATCGTGGAGATTTCTTGACCCTGACTATCTCTCCTCAGGTGTAACTTCAAAGCGTACTGCCTGTTCTCTCTCCTGAACACGGTAGTGTACTGCGTGCCAGCCGGCTGGGTGTGGGGCTCGCACGGCTTCCTCAACAAGCTGGGGGCCGTGGACATCGCGGGCTCGGGGCCTGTGCATCTCATAGGTAAGACCCCTAACGAATAACTCGAAACGAGAAATAGGAAGTAGGATGAAATCTTTACTTATATACTTCTTTATCTTATTTGTGTTCCCTCAATTGATATTTTTTCTTCATGACCCCAAACCAACAGCGTTGTGTCTCAATTGCCAACCTCACGTTGCGACTCGCAAAAATGCACGAGGTCATGGCGTCTGACTGGTGGCGGTATAACCACCACTCAGCACCAAAATCCCCCCCGCTTGGACGAAGCCTTTGTCCAGAAGTGGACGTTTTGATTCTGTGACGACGTTCATAGCTGTTATTATATAAGTATTTATTTAATGCTTTTTGCACAATTATGTACAATGGCGGACTTAAAACGCCTTAGGCGTTCTCTAGCCTACAGTGATGGAGAAATAGATGCAACCCTTTACGTGATAGTTTAGTCTTAAAGAATCGCTTCCTCAAAAGATCTTTTGCCTCTCACAGGTGGAGCATCCGCCTTCGCGTCGGCCCTCATGCTGGGCCCCCGGCTGGGCCGCTACGCTCACGGCATTGCCCCCCTACCTATGGGGAACCCTGTCAACGCCGTCATGGGCACCTTTGTGCTCTGGTGGGGGTGGCTGGCGTTCAACTCTGGAAGTACTTATGGGGTAAGTTGCAACAATAAGTGATGTGAACATGGAGAACAAAATGACTGGCGGAGATGTCATAACGCAGACTCTCCTAAGAAAGTAGCGCGACATAATGCGGGTGTTCAAGGGACGAGGAACCGTAGCAAATACATTTTCATTTTTTCACTGTTGAGAAGATAGACTATCAGCGGGTGACACGTGCTATATTTTGTATATAGTAACAATGGCTCTATTATGCAAAGTTTTTAGTATTTATATTATCAAACAGATTTCAGTTTGCAAAAGACAGTACAGTATTATTCTTGAAAAAAAAACATGTTGTCACGAAAAACGTAATCGCATTATTAGGTAAAGTACTGGTTGAGTCCCGCGGTTTCGTCTGCGCATCGAGTCTAATCTGTAACCATACATAATTTACTAGTTGTTTCACCCGTGTCTCGAGGGAACTTCTTCCCATACCAGGACAAAATACATCCCATGTTACCCGAACAAAGTCTATCTCCTTAGCAGTCAAATATGTTTTCATATCGTTGCAATAGTTTCGGAGTCTTTAGGGTATAAACTCTTTATAATATTAGTATAGATTACAACATAAGTTACAAATCATCATCCTCATCCTCCGAGCCGTCTTCCCAACTATGTTGGGGTCGGCTTCCAGTCTAACCGGATGTAGCTGGTACTCAGTGCTTTGCAAGGAGCGACTGCCCTATCTGACCCCCTCAACCCAGTCACCCGGGCAACCAAATACCCCTTGGTTACATTTGGTTACAAATATCCTTTAAAATAGGTATTACATAAGTGACACACAAGGTTATCCTGAAAGCAAACAGATTTAAAATTCCACTAACTGCCTCCATAGGTACCTACTGTTGAACAAGATTGTCAGTAATCGGTGGCCATTTTGAACGAATTAACCAAATGAGCTACGATTTGCGTTGCATGTTCTACCGTAAATTGATTCTAAATACTTTGCATACATTATTTCTATTGAATCGTTTTACTGACAAACTACTAGATATTTCTGCGGTTTCAACCGTATCCGGACAAAAAGTAGTGGACGTCCTTAAAATGATCTTTGTCTGTCTATATCTAACGCGTTCACGATGAAAGTCTAATAAACCGATTAGGTATATTGCAGTTTATTGTAATAATAAATAGAAAACTAGAAAATGGAAATTTTCTAAGTTTTTCCAAAGAATTTTCCCGGAGATAAATGTGGTACGGTATTCAGCGTCAAATTTTTAACACGCTTTTTTCAGGTCAACCTCAAGGTACGTAGGTAACTAGAGGTATATATATACAGGGTTACTTGTAAGTAGACCGCATCCTTTCATGAGGTGATAGTATAGGTCAATACGGACAAATTTGACCATGGGATACACTGGGCAAAAGTTAACCCGTTTCAAGATAATCGAATTTCAAGATCTTTTCTTAACAAGTCGTTTAGGTACACGTATTTATTATTAGTTAAAAGTCTCGTTTTTGCGGATTTTTGTGTGTTTTGTGCCTTTTTGGATAGCTAGATAAATGTAGATGTTTTTTAAGTATTCTGCACAAAAAAATGAAGAGTACTATTTTTGAGAAAATAGCTACTAAAAAAGTAATTGCTGTTCGCTATAATTTCCTCTGTGATTTGTACAGTTTTATGGTTTATTAATATGAAGTGATTCATCTTCTATCCAAAAACACACTGGTTTGGTTAACTTTTGTCCAGTGTATCCCATGGTCAAATTTGTCCGTATTGACCTATACTATCACCTCATGAAAGGATGCGGTCTACTTACAAGTAACCCTGTATATATGTGGGTAGTTATGGAATCTAAAGTATCTTCCGAGGATCGCATCGACGCTTTCAAGACAGTACAATATGGTTCTGTCGAACTGATCTGATAATGGAGCCGGAAGATATGAACTAGAATCCTGTCTCCTTGATGGAACATACATACCTAGTATCATAGCTGTGTTTGGACTTGTTAGAAAAGACTTACAATTGAGTGTATTTACAAAAGCTTGTATTTTGAATGTTTTTGAAATTAATATTTTCCTTTTTGCAGGTCAGCGGTGCAAAATGGCAATACGCAGCTCGAGCAGCTGTTATGACGATGATGGGATCCTTCGGAGGAGGTTGCTTTGGACTGCTGTAAGTTAAGGCAACTCATTATCATCTGACTAGGCGTTTCCTACTAAGTTAGGGTCGGCTTCCAGTCTAACAGTAGACGAGTGTCCGCATGATGCGACTGTATATCTAACCTCGGTATACCAACCAGGTTTTACTGATTGCCATGACTGCTTATCAGTCTTTCTCACTTCTCGCAATCCCAGCCAAAGATGTTAAAATTACCAGGAAGCACCAATTTAACTCGCCTTCCGATATGCGGAACATGGGAAAATGGTCTCATCCCATCAATGGACCGGCACCGCCAAGCGTTCCTTAACTTTATGGTCAATAGATCCCCTCGGCTGTTTCTTAGCCACGGGCTCTTTAACCAGCAATTGGAACTTAAAAGTTTATCAGTAACTGAATATACATATTAATCGCCTTGCAAAAACATGTATTTGTTTCTGTTTTTTTTCAGCTTTACGTTAATTAAGAACAAAGGCAAGGCAGAAGTTATGGAACTCATCAACAGCGTTCTTGGTTCACTTGTTTCTATTACCGGTAAACAAAATCGTTTCTTATGTATTTATAATTTTTAGTAGGACATTGATATTTTCCACTATTTTACTCAAAACATGGCAATACTTGAAGAGGGGAATTTAAGGCAATTAATTTGGTGTTGCGATTCTAAAAAAACTTTCCCCATAAAATGGTAAATTATTTTGTTTTTCGGCCATTACCACATAGGTTACCATAGACCGATAAATCATTTGTAATAATTTGATATAATACAACTCAGATTTTGATTGACTGTTTTGCTATCTCCCTTCAAGTAAAAATTAATTTACTTCTTCAAGTTAAAGCAACTTACCTGTCTTAAATATTAACCCTATAAGAATCTCTCTAGCGGGCTGTTTCCTCTACCGTGCATGGGAGTCACTACTGATCGGGTTCATCGGAGCTGCCATAGCATCGGGCACATCACCACTGTTCGATATGATGGGGGTGGACGACCCAGTGGGGGCGAGCGCTGTGCATGGGGCCTGTGGACTTTGGGGTGAGTTGTACCGGGTACCTAACTTCTAAAAGGCAACCCGGAGTCTGGGTGTTGGTGATTAATACTCCTGTGTCGGTCCTGCTTGTGATCTCTCTCCGATGGTGACGGTTTATGATCCCATCAGGCTATGAGAGTGAAGGAATAGAGAATACACCTGTGTCTACACTAAAATATGTCCATCTCAAAAGAGATTAACGACATATTAACATAAAAGTAGAACCAAACCACAAATATTGGTGTCTTGCACAATTTTCATAGAATTTTCATCGGTAAAGTTTAATCATAGGATTTGTTTTAATTACAGGCGTTATAGCGGTGGGACTATTTGCTGACAACCCTATTCCCATGGAGACTACTAACGGCAGATCCGGACTTTTCAAAGGTAACATACCTTACTATTACCATAAGGATGTTTTCATATTTTCCGAATTATTAACCAAAGATCTGAGCAGATCTATTGTAAAATATGAAACTACTTAGGCCGACCTTATACAACCTGAACTGCAAATATCAGAATGTGTGACGTAAATTGGGGACCTGTATGTAATACCGAGCTTTATTGAAGAAACAGAAACCAGAAGATGGATGTTTCAGGCCGCCCTAAAACTATTGATTTGTGAAATATATTGTACGAAACGGTACCGAAACACCTAAAAATCTTGAACATATGTACTGCTAAACTTTCTATATAAAATTTATATTTTTGATAAACTTTCTACGCCTTACAATCCACTCTTGCCAGGTGGCGGCTGGTACCTCCTCGGCGTCCAGACCCTCACTGGCGTCTGTCTCATGACATGGGGCATCCTGGTCACCATCTCACTGCTCTGGTTCATCGACAAGATCATGCCCATCCGAATGGACCCCTACACTGAACTCATGGGCGCTGACATCACGGAACATAGGATCAGACATGGCCAGGTAAGACGAAAAATGAATTTATTAACTTTGTAAAATCAGTTTATAGCATAATTTTCTCTTAAAACTTCATAGTTCAACTTGCATTGTATAATCTCAGAGTCAACCCATGAAATATTGTAAACACTTCTTTTTTTTAAAAGAGTGTGTATGGAGTTTCAAGCCGGTTCTTCTCCATAAGACCCACTTTTTGGAACCGCACAACTAGCTTAACATTTCTTATGCACCTGTAACACTTAGGTCAATATGAAATATAAACCTTTGACTTTGTCTAAGGTTTTTAACCAACTTCTCTAAAGGAAGGTTCTCAATTAGAATGTTTATAAACTTTCTTGAATGATGCACATGTATAACTTTTATGGGAAATCATCAAAAGACCCCTCCCGCTGTGGGTGCAACGTGAGGAAGTGTTAGACTCGCGGAATAAAACTCATATACTCATGTTTCGTCTTAAGCCCTTTAGCCTAGGGCTAATTTGCAACGACTGAAAAAGGCCGTTAAGCCATACCTAAACATTATTATCAACACCTTTAAATAATTTAACGAGCAAATAAATATTTTAAGTATGAGTTTAACACAGCCTTTTATACCGAGAAGGTGAGATTTTAAAAATTTCGTTGATTAGCAATTTTCCCTAAAGATGTTTTCCATCACTTTTACAGTCATTGGTGACCAAAATATACTTAGAAAAGATTCGTGAGCAAGTACTTCTTTTTAAACCGGTATGGTCAACATTTGTGTGATGAGCATGTTTTTTTGTTGTTAGCACCCATAACACAAGCTAATAAATAAATTATAAATAGCATGGGGCTAACCAACCGTGCGTGCAAGGAGCCCCAATCAAAAAGTTCCTCAAGGCGAACCTACACAGTAACGTTTAAATTAAAACCGACAACATAAACATTTCTTAAAACAACTGTTTTATACCTATACCGAATATTGGTGCATTTGGCAGACATCAATTTTCACTTATAATACCACAAGAGCTTCAAAATTATCGGGTATTTTCCGATAGGTTCGTTGCAAACAAATGAAGGAGTCAAGTTTTTCAGGTTAAAAAATAACGAGCGCGAAGCGCGAGTGATTTTTCCTGAAAAACTTGACGACTTTATTTGTTTGCAGGGAACCTTGAGGGAAATGCCAGATAATTATGAAGCTCGTGTGGTATTCGGGAGATTATTTTTCCGTCCCAAATGTCGGCCACAACCTGTCAGTTTGACGTAGCAACGACCAGAGAAAATATTCAAAAAATTTTCAGTATAATACCATGTAGGTTGTACCACGTGACGTCGAATGGTGCAATTCTATTGGTCGATATTTGGGTCGGAAAAATAATCAAGGGAAAATAGATTTTTGTACTGACTCACAGAACTGTCAACTGCACCAAAAAGAGTCAGACCATACTATGAATTTTCGCGTTCAATGTTTAAAGTAAACAAGCAGACTTTTATGTTGTCGGTGAACTTGTGCGTTAACCATTTCTAAAGTCAATTTAACATTTTTTTCATCCCCCATTTATCTTTTCGATATCGGAGTGCAAAAGCCGTTTTTATCCTCTCGAGATTTAAAATGTTATAATCCTTCGCTTGCTCGGTCATCAAAATTGAGCACGCGGTTAAAAAGCAACTTTGCTCTCATCTTCCGAGCCTTTTCCCAACTATGTTGGGGCTTCCAGTCTAGCCGGATGCAGCTGAGTACCTACCAGTGTTTTACAGGGAGCGACTGCCCTATGTGACCTCCTCAATCCAGTTACCAAGACAACCCAATACCCGTTGCCAGACTTACTGCCTTCTGACCGTGTAACGATTGCCAAGGATGTTCAATGACACGCCGGGACCTACAGTTAACATGCCATCCGAAACACAGTCATTGTTGTCCAAGATATACTTGGAAAGTACATACAAACTTAGAAAAGTTGCATTGATACTTGCTTGCGAGATGGTGACCTGGAATCGAACACGACTTTTTGTCTGCCAACTGCGTGTATCTATGAAATAATCATTAACATTATAATAAGCATTTTCTGCCGTTCCTAAGGTCACTTAATTCTTCTTATTTAAAAGAAGAATATATAAGATTTTTTTCCTGATTTTAATGTTATTTTTCCTTATTTCTGTTTTTAGGTGGGAATATCCCGCGCGGTATCAGCATTACGTCCCTACCATCGGTCGAACAGCATAGAACGCATGCCGACAGTCGGTATGAATACCGGCCACGGTTACATTGTGGACAAACTCAACGAGGCTAGTACTTATTTGTGATGTGTGGGTATTGTTCTAGTAGGAATAGTTTACAACTTTTTTTGCTTGAAATCATCTGCCTAGCCTATTCCCAAATGCTGAGTACCAGTGTGCCACATGAAGCGACTGCCTATCTGACCTCCTCAGTTAGATACCCTAGCGTTGTTCATAATACCTATGAAAAACTGAAGCTTGCGTATTGGTAAATCAGCTTCCATCGGAAGTTTGCGAGCGTCCCGATAAATCTACTATCTACCGCTGAATTTTTCAAATCGGTCCAGTAGGTACTGGGATCAGCGCTTTCAAACAAAAACAGCTTCAGCTTTATATTTGCTTTTCATAGAACTGAAAAGTTTGCTAGCGTGATAAATCAGAATTAATATTTTGTAATTATTTGAAAGCTTATTTTATTAGACACTTACACCATACCTTTTTAAAACCACACACAAAAAAAACTTAGAACCACATGTGACCGCAGACACCGAAATAGAACCTTAATAACTATACTAATGATTTTTAATTTACTTTCAGGCCAAGAAAAAGAAAGCAATATACCCCATGTTCACCAACAAAGCATTTATAAATGACCACGAACCTTCAACTACATACTCGAACCAGGGATTTTTGCACAAAAGACCTGGCAACACCGACAATAATCCCCACAAAACTCTAGACTCTATGGTCCACGATATCAATGATGCCACACTAAAAAATAAAGAAGTTAGTAATGTTATGATTCCTGAAGGTATTAAAGGGAAAAGATATAAAGATTTAAGCGCTAAGCAATTGGAAGAATTAGGGAGAATTAGTGCGAACCAAGATAGATTTAGATACAGGTTTCATGAAGATGACTATAAGAGAGATGTTGAAAGGGCTACTAGTTCTAACATTAGATGGTTAGATTAAAATGGGAGGTTTTTTGTTTTTTTGACAATTAAAAAAACAATAGTTTCCCAAGACAGTGACAGATGGCGTTGCACCTACTAAAAATATTTTTCTTTCTTTCTTTCTTTCTTTCTTTCTACTACGTGAGTGAGCCTTTGGCAAGTTAAGCAAAAAACATTGCACCAAACCCTTTGAACCGAGACCCAAGAAATTTAGATTTCTGGACAAATTGTTTTCAAAATCTCTCGCTGAACTTGGGTTTAGTTGTTTTATCTCACCAAAACGGGTGAGACTTACTTGTGTGAACATAAAATACACATTGTAATTGAGATTTACACACACAAATGTAGGTCACCCGCTTTCATGAGATAAAACACACCTTCTTTCTGTAGTCGGGTAAAAAACAGATTTTATAAGGCACTTATGGTACACACATGCACCAAAGGTCTAGGATATTATAGTCTAGAGACCTCTGAAGCACGGCAAATGTGTGAATGAATTGAATGAATTTTAATTTTTGTGTGTGGCTTACGGCCTTTTTAATATTCTATCTACCTATGTTGTTTTGCTTACTATATACAACATGTAACTTAATTAACGCACATCCTGAAATTAGTTTGTTCAGAATCGTTTACTGAATCGATTTATATCATTTTTAATATAGGTAATTTTTTATCCCAAAAATAATTAAAACTACGGAAATTATTGTCATATTAACCCTGTACAGTCAAAACAAATTCAAATAGACCGTAACTCAAAGTAATAAGACGTGTATTGTCGGCTTTTTTCGTAGTTTCGTTATGTTGTGTCGAGTCGAGTGCGTTGCGTGCGTAGTAGGTAGTATGACCAAAAAGTTCTCCAAGAATTGGTATAACTAATTTAGTAAATAACAATGCATATACATGTTAAATTAAAAATTCAGTGTATGTATTATGATTATAACATAATATTCTAATTGGGGTGTTTGAGGGTGTGCGTTAATTACGTTACATGTTGTATAGGTATGTATTGACATTATGGGGTTACCTAATGTCAAAATTCTGTAGATATGTAGGTATGTGATAGAATATTGTATACGGCCGTCATAGAATATGTTGACTTTCTATTGTTAAAGATACGAGAAAAAGACACAAATGTTAGTAAATTAATAAGTATTTTTATGTAAGGGCGATTCTCTGTAAGCTCGTAATCGGCTGTCCGGACCGATTTTTTCAATAAATAGTTTAATTCTTATTTAAAAAATCACATTTTATGAAACTTTAACCCTGAAGCTTCACGGGCCCTTTGTTTTTATAACCATAATTACTTTAATTTTTTTTCTAAACGTTATAGAAGCTCGAAAAATACAGTCCCCTGGCTGTCCCTTTCACTGCATTCACACCTAGAAATGCGATTTCCGAAAAACTTGATGAAACTACATTCACTTGGCAGTTAATATCACAAACAAAAATAATGAAATTATATTATTTTCGTAAAACAAGCACTGATTACAACTTTATTCATTTTAATAAACTCCTGTAAACTTTGTCCTGAGAATTTTAATACAGTCCCCTGCCAAAAATTTAAATCAATATTAAAAAAAAACTATAATATTTTACAATCGTTTTATTAGTGCAACGAAATGCAATTGTTGTGAAGTTGGCAAACTTGTCAAATGCGGTAGCGATACGTCATTCTGTTTAGTGTTAGAGCGTCATTTGTGAGGTGAACAAGCTTTTGGGCCGCTACCACACACAGGCCTCTGGTAAATAATTGTATGTAATTTAATTACTTAAATTATCTCTATTTATAGTTAATTGTTAAATTATTTGTGCCTTAATTGATCGGTAGGCTCTTAAAAAACTATAAGACATCGGTTTCATAAATATTGTGAAATCTAACTGAAATACACAGTCCTCTGGCAACAGTCCTTTGCCAAAAAACGCAACAGGGGACTGTTTAACAAAACAGGGGACTGTGTATTCTGCGTATTGTTTTAATAGTTTTCATGAATTGTTTGTGTAAATTTATTCGCTAGTCTCTTTTATTAATTTAAGAATCAAACTATCATTGCATCGCATTATTTTTTTCCTTTGTGAACTTGAATTATATTACACAGGCTGATCGAACGCACGTGATATGGCTCCTAAAAAGAAGAAGCTATCCCGAGAGGAATTACTACAAAAAAAGAGAGAAGCAGAGCGGCAAGAGCGACTGCCCTATCTGACCTCCACAACTCAGTTACCCGTGCAACCGACTTTTTTTAACGACGCTAAAAATCATCAAATGACCCCTCCCGCTGCGGGTCAGAAGCGGTGAGGGAGTGTCAGACTTTTACTGACTAAAAATCCGTCGTGTTCCGTCGTAGGCCTTTAATGTACCAGGGCCGTGGTAACTCTTTCGTACAATCCCGCAGCCCCAGCGGGCCTATGCCCTGCTGGGCCTCGCTAGGGTTGCTGACATCAACTTGAGGAACGCGTGGAACTACGCACGCCACCGACACGGGTCGTTTGTCTATAAAGACGCAGGAACGATGAACCATCTGAACTCATCGCCCTTCGGTGGCCGGGAGTCGTCTCGCGCAACCCGGCGCCCATGGTGACTACCTGGTCCAGCCGGGATGAGAGGTGCGAACTCTCTGTCGTTCCGTCGCCTACTTCTCGAGCATGACTGCTTCGCAGAAAGAGGCGACGGCATCCCATTCCTCTCGCCCCGGACCATGGCATGAACCAGGGCCGGACGCCCTCGACGAGGACCCGGCGGTGTCCTTCCCATGCAGGGCACTCCTGGACTGTGAGGTCCACCGTGTCCTCGAAACTGTCCGCACAGTGGTGACACCCGGGCGCCACCTCACGACCGATTCGATACTGCCCAAAACAACCGTGTCCGGTGAGGACCTGCATCATGCGGTAAATGAGGGCGCCGTGACTCCTCCCGAGCCACTCCTCAAAGAGGTCCCCACTATGGTGGCGTGCCCTAACCCTGTACCCCTTAGTTCGACTGGTGTTAGACTTACTGACTTCTGACTACCCGTAACGACTGCCAAGGATGTTCAATAACAGCCGAGACCTACAATCTAACGTGCCATCCGAAACACAGTCACTGGTGAAAGTACATACAGAAAAGTTGCATTGGTACTTGCCTGACCTGGAATCGAAGTCGCGCCCTCATAATTGACAAGTTGGTTCTTTACCCACGAGGTCCACCACGACTTTTTCGCCGGCGACGTCATTGGTAAGCAGTTGAAAGAAATGGGTTATCAAACCAAACGCTCAAAATGGCGAAACACGTCTTTGTATAGTTCACAGCCACATAGACATGAAGCTCAGCGCTCTTCATACTGCTAACATATTAACTTACAACAATCACCAGGAGTTGCTGGAAGATCTATGTTGCGATGTTTCTAGACCTGTGTCGTGTCATGCTTGCGGTAATAAAAACCCGAAATATATGGCTTTTGATCATAGAAAAGTCATAAAATGTGGGTTTCTGTTTATATTCAAAACAGTCCCCTGATGCCTCAAACAGTCCCCTGTCATGGTTTTTTGGAAAATCGCTAATAACTCGAAAAATAGGTACAAATTCAGTGGGCCTCCTTGTCTAACTAAATAAATAGTTAATTTTCTTTGGCATAGGACTAGGTTTTTTGTCAAATTTAAAAAAAAATTGCCAGGACAGAATTTGTATGGAGCTGAACGAGCTTACAGAGAATCGCCCGTAAATGTAAATTAATGTTTTTTGAAGTATTATTTGTTAATAAGCTGTTTGATATTGATAGTAGAAATTAAGTTACACTATTTTTTTGTGAAAATAAAAAGGCATTTTGAAATGAATTTCTTGCTGTTTTAATTTCTAACTAATATTTTTAAATATTATTTTAATTAAAGGAACTCGAGGGGATGACAAAAATATGCAAAAGAGTTACTTATAAAACAAAACATACATTAAAAAAAAACTCATTTATTAATCAGTCTTTCCACCATAACAATGTTGCCACAAACACAAAAAAAAACTACCAAAAATTCAGTGTTGCCACCACAAAAATTATACAACAGAATTATTAAACCAATGGTTAATTTCTGTGGGTAAAGCCTTGAAATTCTTCACAGCATCACTTATATCTTCGTTTGGTACTGCTAAAGTGTATAATTTAAATTCTTTTTGAACTCTGCTTGCTGTGGTATCACCGGAGTTATATATGGAATCTGTGGTTTTTACTGGCATTATAATTTCTAGTTCTTGTAAGTGTTCGAAGGCTTTTAAAATTACTGGTCTTGGTACCGTTTGAGTTGAAGAGTTGGAGTTGGCGAATTTTGTGTACCTGGAAAGATTTTTTTTTTAATTATTGAATCCATTTTAAAAAGGAATGTTAGTAGGATTATTTAAAGATTATTTTAAAACATTTATTGCAAAAATATATGCAGAAAATAGCCTTATATGCGAACTACTTTCATCTCCATACTGATTTATAAATCCAATCAAACTCTCGGCTGACTAAATATTTGGAGTGTGGTGTTATGTGGAGTGCTCTTATCAATAGAAAAAAATAACCCAGCGAAAGCAATAATATACTTACATTGTTATAGTTTTGCATGCCTTATGGTAGAATATGGTCAATTCACATTTTTTAAACCAATATAACATCTTCATGAACCCATATTTGCAAAAATAACTGTATTTGAATGAATCGACATAAAATTAATAGTTTAGTTGAAATAAATGACAGTGATAAATATTTATTTACTTACCTATGTAAAACCATTTCAAAATTCATGGGCTGTCCATCGAAAATCTCCATACCATGTTTCATAGCTATTACCAAAGACAATTCGAGTATGGACAATGATTGTAGCAACTTCACTCTATGCTCCGGGGCGACTGTCTTGTCTATGATCGTGGATAGATTTGATACCTCTATGTAGGGACTGTCGGCGGATAGTTTTGATACTAGCTCGAACTGAAAAAATAAGAAATAATGAAATATTATAAATGTTAATGTAACTCTGTCTGTCTATCTTTCACACCAAAACTACTTAACCAATTTTAGTTTTGGTACACAGATAGTTTTACAGCCTGAGAAATAAAACAGGCTACTATTAACCCGGGATGTGAAGTAGTTCTTTCGGGACGCGGGTAAAAGCATGGGGAACAGTTATTTAAATCTATACTAATATTATAAAGCTGAAGAGTTTGTTTGTTTGTTTGTTTGAACGCGCTAATCTCAGGAACTACTGGTCCGATTTGAAAATTTCTTTCAGTGTTAGATAGCCCATTTATCGAGGAAGGCTATAGGCTACTTTTTATCCCGGTACGGGAAGTAGTTCCCACGGGATGCGGGTGAAACCGCTGGCAGAAGCTAGTCTAAATTATAAAGCTACAGAGTTTGTTTATTTTGTAGGACACTCTATTCTCAGGAACTACTAGAAAGATTTTAAAAAAACTTTCACTGTTGGAAAGTTACACCCTTCCCAAGTAACAGTCTACATTTTATCCAGATGCGGGAAATATTTCCCAGGCAGTTTAACATAATCAAAGCGGGAAGTAGTTCCCAACTTAGCTCAGCTGGTTAAATATGCTCAAAAAACTCACCAGCACATTTCTAAAAACCTGCTCATTAACAGTATAGTAACAGAGCTTCTCTAAACAATCGATCACTTTATGATCTTCAGGTAGACTTGCTATGTGATTATTCCAATCTGTTACAAAATCTTGGTTTAGTTGGTCTAAGTTTATACGGGACTAGCCTTTCATGCAGTTTCACCCGCGTCCCGTGGGAACTACTGCCCGTACCAGGATAAAATATAGCCTATGTTAATCTCAGATAATTTATTTCTAATGGTGGAAGATTTTTTCAAATCGGTCCAGTAGATTTTTGAGTTAATTCATTACAAAGTTTTCCTCTATATAATATTAGTTTAGATAATACTGGCTGTGGAAGACCGTGGGAGATGGTGAGAGTGACAGTGATAGACAGCTCATTCATCCGGGAACGCTAAAGGAACCTACTTTTAACGAAATTTGGTACACAAATAATCTAGAAAAGACACAGTCTACTTTATATCCAGATACGCGGAGTAGTTCAACAATCATTAATATCTAGAAAACTCACCAGCACATTCCTAAAAACCTGCTCATTAATAGTATAGTAACAGAGCTTTTCTAAACTATCAATCACTTTATGGTCTTCAGGTAGACTTGCTATGTGATTATTCCAATCTGTTACAAAATCTTGGTTCAATTGGTCTAAGTTTATTCGGGATAGTATGGACTGTGGGAGATTGTGGGAATCTCCCACAATCTTGGCTTCGATTTCCATATCTTCCGATGTTACTGTAATGAGAAAAATGATGATTAATGGTCTATTTATCAACATTTACATATGCTATACCGCTAAATACTTACCTAACGGTCTATTGTAAATATAAATCGTTTGAAAACTAGGTAGAAAAACTGAAAATCTTGATACTCAGTGAACTTACGATGTTTTTTTTTAATGCTTGTAAAATTATAAGTAGCAAGTATATAAAAACCGGACAAGTAGGCTAGGCAAGTCGGGCTCGCGCGTGAAGGAGTCTATAAAACGAGCAAAAACTTACGTTTCTTTTATGAAAGTCCCCTAAAATGCTTATCTCATCCTAGCTTTCATTATCTGTTGTTATAGCAGCGTCAATAATACATCATCAATGAAAATTTTAACTGTCTAGCAGTCTAGCTGTCAAGATACCTGGGGCCCGATTCTCCTAATTTTACTTAAGCGACATACGATTCACGTTCGACTCGATTCGACTGAGATCCAATCCCGACTCGATTACGATTGAAGCGTATGTGGCATTCCGCTATTTTTTCTTTGAAATAAACGTTTTTATCCTTTTCTATCATTCAATAATGAATCATTTTGTCTGCAAATGATTTACGATTGCAAAATGATTGTACAGCAAACTACCGTATAGACCAAAATCACCAAAATAGCAGACCAATCGCACACCAATCAAATGTCAATCGAATACAATTGGTCTTTTATTAGTAGTAGAATGCCCGATATGGTAAAAACTGCTATTACGATCATATTGCGATTCGATTTCTATTCGATTTTGACATTATTAACTTAGGAGAATCGGGCCCCTGGTGACAGAGGGACAGACGGACTAACAAAGTTTTAGTAATAGGTTACCGTTTAACCATTATATCATCCTCCGAGCCTTTTTCCCAAACTATGTTGGGGTCGGCTTCCAGTCTAACCGGATTCAGCTGAGTACCAGTGCTTTACAAGAAGCGACTGCCTATCTGACCTCCTCAACCCAGTTAGCTACCCGGGCAACCCGATACCCCTTGGTTAGACTGGTGTCAGACTTACTGGCTTCTGACTACCCGTAACGACTGCCAAGGATGTTCAATGACAGCCGGGACCTACAGTTTAACGTGCCATCCGAAACACAGTCATTGGTGTCTAAGATATACTTAGAAAGTACATACAAACTTAGAAAAGTTGCATTGGTACTTGCCTGATCTGGAATCGAACCCGCGCCCTCATACTCGAGAGGTTGGTTCTTTGCCCACTAGGCCACCACGACTTTTTTAACCATTATATAAACCCTAGAAATTACCTGTATTCCTCCGACTGCGTTTCTTCTTAGCAGCAGTTTTAGGTTTAACGGGCATACTCAACAGCTGAACCAACAGATCTTGATACTTGTACTGTGGCGCCCTCTGCGGGTCGTGTTCGTTAGGAAATATGAAGAGATGACGGTGAGAGAAACGGGACTTCACACGTTTTTCTAGTAGCTCCATCACGTCTATGCGGTTTGTTATGCCTGGAAATATTAATAAAAAAATTATATAAAAAAGGAAGTAATATTGAAAGCTATACATATTGGGATAAAAACTATTGATTTCATGTCTTGGGCTCGCCAAAATTACTGAATCAATTTAAATTGCCAGTACACATATAGTCTAGAGACAGAAAACCATAGGCTTCTTTTCACTTTACACAGGAAGAAGTTAGAGGTTCCACACTAGTAACAGCAAGAATTGTAATGTGTTTCAGCAAGTATTTCAATGTATTTCAGATAACATTTTATTAATATGAAAACTGAAATAGGCTAGCTATTTCCCAAGGCTTCAGTCATGTTCCATGGAAACCACTTCTCATACCCCAATAGAATATTTTTATTTATTTTGTTTTAAAGAAAGCTTACAGACTAATTACACCAATTATTTAACAAAGTATATAAGGATATTTGCTAATGACAGGCCTATAAATGTATAGCTTATGCTAACCTAGGATAGAGTACCATACCAAGAATTTTCCAAATCGGTTTAGTAGTTTCAAAGCCTTTAGGCTACAAAGACACAAACAAAAAAATATTAGTATAGATAACTGGCATACATACCTAAAACACACATAGGAGCCTGCTGACTATGTGTAATATCGAACAGATTATACAACAATGTCTGCGTACGTCCGCTATGACAGAACATATCGAACTCTTCCAGCACAAACAGCATGCTTTTGCAGCGACGGTCCGCACCGCTTTGGAGACAGCTCAGAAGAAAAGCGAGGTTCTCAGCGAATGTGCCGAATACGCGGTCGCCTACTGCGTTTTCTAGTTGCATCTGAAATGTGTTAATAGATTTGTGTAAATAAAAAGTATATTTAAGTTAAGCTATGGTTTAATACAATGATACATAATGGGAAAAGACATTCCAATGCGTTCAGTAGATGCAGAGAATTTGTGAATTGTAAAATTATGCATGTAACTGGCTTCTGCCGGCAGTTTCACCTATGTCTTATTTATTAATTAGCCGTTTGGAGTGGACGAGAGGTCACCTATATTTTAAGGGACAATAAAACAAAAGCACAGCAGGATAAAAAGGTAGCCTTTCAGATGCCAGTCCAGTAGATTTGTATGTTCAAGAAAACCTCCAGCTTTGTGATATGATGATCAATGGGCACTTGGGTACTCTAAGCAGTGTTTGTCTTAAACAATCCCCCGGGGCATCACATATCAAAAAAAAGTCATGGTGGCCTAGTGGGTAAAGAACAAACATCTTGAGTATGAGGGTGTGGGTTCGATTCCAGGTCAGGCAAGTACCAATGCAACTTTTCTAAGTTTGTATGTACTTTCTAAGTATATCTTAGACACCAATGGCTGATAAAAAGGTGAAGGAAAACATCTTGAGGAAACCTGGACTATTGTAGTCTGAAATCACCAACCCACATTGAGCAAGCGTGGTGATTAATGCTCAATCCTTCTCCATGTGAGAGGAGGCCTATGCCCAGCAGTGGGACGATAAAAAGGCTGTAACTGTATCACATATTAAAATCTGTTAAATTATTTCAACCATTATTTTCATACTCTCCATCTGATGAAGCATAAAAAAGACTTTTTCCAGATTTCACTTAACATTCATATCTTACCTGTGCAGTAATAGACTTAAGAGCAATTTTATCATCATGATGGATAAGTCCATTCAGCCTTACAATGATAGCATCATTAGACAGGTCTACCTCCTGACCTATTTGATGCAGCACTGAGTTTATAAGCTGAAATAAATCAAATTTTATTAATTAAATATTGATCTTTAATACTAAAATATTGGTTAGTGGGCCCCTATTTTATCTACTCTGTATTTCTGCAGGCAATGTTAATTTGCTGGTACCCAGCAGACATCTTTGGCAGCTGTTGCGGGTAATCAGAAATCTGACAACCAGTCTTATCAAGGGGTATTGGGTTGCCCGGGTAACTGGGTAGATGAGGTCAGATAGGCAGTCACTCCATTTGGCACACTGTTACTCAGACGCATTTAGTTAGACTGGAAACTGACGCCACAGGGATTCAAGTAGCCACCAAAAAGGTTAGGTATTATTACCGGTCAGTTTATCAAAATTTTGGCTATGGTATTCAATGCAAACACTACAGTTAATTACTTACGGTTGTCTTGCCGCTTCCCCTGGGTCCTATCATGAGGGCAGAATGAGATTCACCATGCGAAACCGTCCGTTTGAACAAATCATAAACGTGATTCCTTTCTTGGTCGTGCCCACGAAAAGATACATTATCCGCCATTATTTTAAGCTTTAAATACCTCCTTATAAGTTTTATTTGGACTTCTAGTGGATTATCTGTGTGTAGCCCGCACATTTTAAGAAATATTAATGAACAAAAATAAATAAACAAACGATTCGCTTCCCGCCTTTGAATTGTCAAAAATGACGTTCTTGACAGCTGGCGAGTTTTAATTCATTCATTCAATTATGGCCGGTTTTAGTGTTGTTCTACACTTAAAGAATGAATTATTAATTATTATAGCGAATATTAGTAGATTTATGCGTTGTTTGCCTACAAGATGTTAAATTGGCATTTGTTATAGTTTATATTCTTAAAATAAACCTATAACAATTACGATTTCGTTCAAATATGACAGATAATTAAATATCAGGGCCTCAACATACTGCGCATGTGTCGCTAATATGCCTATCTGCGCAACACAAGAGGCCGATCGATAATCAGTGAAGTACACATGAGATCAGCATCCTAAGATATATCGCTTGAAAAGCCACGTATTGACGGTCAGCCAAGTCTATTTACTTAGGGCTGACAGCTGAAATGGCCGTGTAATTTAACAGATTTCTTATAACAATCAATATGCCTAGATGTATTTTCATAGCTTGATATTGCCAACTTAGCATATTGTGTTTCGTATCATTACTACACAGAATATTCCAATCCCTCAGAGTATTAATCTGAACCCTAAATTATACATATTTACCTACACTCGAAATATTTTGCGAAAGAAAATATCTCAAGACATTTACCCCATTTATATTACCTTGATCTTCACTGTGCCTCTCTTTCTATCATTTCTTAAAATAAATTCCCCATCCCTTTCCTGACCTTAAACCTTGCAGATTTCATAGTGTCCCACATGAGACACATTTTATGAGTGCTCCTGAATGTATAATTTTAAAATCCTATAAACCCTTTTTGGGATAAAATGAACATTAATAGTGTTGTGTTCGGATCTACAACTGTTATAAAATACTAGCGAAGTGAATGTGTCCAGTAAATTCCGTGTCGTATACCCTTTCTTAACGTGTGACATAGTTCTCAGGGCACCTCAGCAAACAGTATTAATGAAAATGTTTCATAAAAACTGCAAAATGTATTTTTATTCATGTTTATAGTGTTAATGTAAAGTATTTGTACTAAAACTGGTAACAATGAGTGCTAAACAGTGCATCAGGTTTTGAAATAGTTCAATTATTTATTGCAAATTTCGCACACGACACCAGCCATAAATAATCACAATGTAATTTGTATAATATATTTCATACAATTAGAGAACAGCAGTGTGGCACCGCTTTCAGTGTTCAATTACGTGAAAAGAATAGGACGCAAAATTGCTTAATGCTTCAAAATTGTAAGTAGTATCGCCTTTTTACAATTGAATAGCAGTTCAATATACTGGTAGCTTTAGAATAGAAAACATAGTTCTCGGACAACAGCATGGAACACGAAAAAATCGGATATTTGAAAGAAACAAAAAAAACGGATATTTCATAGTTTCCTGGTAAAAAATCGAATCACGTTATCACCCGGTTAAAATAGCAATTTTCCCATCAATCTAAATCAATACTTTGGCCTGGTTCGCACATATTCTAGTTCAAGGTCTGTACAGTAAAACTAATCCGTTGCCTCGCTTATCAGCCTTTTAGATTATTCCGGTGATTCCGAAAATGTACGAGTTAAATAATTAGCGTGTTTCGCTAAACGAAGATTAACAGAATTCTGAACCTTGAAATTTAGCCTTCAAATATTTGTTTGATTGCTCGGTTTTTCATTTAAAGTAATTAAAAAGTCAAGGTTAATTCACGATATAATTTAATTTTGCTCTTTTCTTTGCATGTTTGAGGAACATCAAGCTTTAATGTGTAATTTTTGCGCGTTCAAAGTGCTAACAATTTATTTAATGACATATTTTTATTTGTTATGTTGTTTGCAAAGTTTAGTTTTATAAAAACAGTAAAAAAACATTATATTAAAGGTATTTACGCAGCTTTACAAAAAAGCAATGTTTATTATTACAGATTTTTAGAAATTAAAACCATTAAAATATTTCCATTCATTGAGGGATAGATAACAGCGATTACATTGATACATCCCTAGCAACTATTTAAATCAGTTCATTCAAGAACTAGTAATCATAATCATTCATTCTCTAAAATTAGCCAACAAAATTATGTTGACATCTTTTGTTGGACCTGTTTTATCCCTTCTTCTTTCTAACACACTAAGTTGTTAAGACTTAAAGACAAGGACAGTAGAATGTTGAGAAGAAATTAGGGGTAATTAAAATTGCGCGTGTTGCAAATAAAATTGTATTGAGAGTTCCGCGCTGTGGGTGTTTATATTTTTTTATTTTGGATTTTTACCAATAAAAAGCTCGTGAATTGAAATGTTTTCGCCTTTAAACGTTTGATTTATATATCCTTAAACAATTTCAAGTTCTTAAACCGTAAGTTATACACCTTTACACTATTTTTAGCTGTTCGAAAATTATCAATATCGCATTTTTTCATTTCATGAGTAAATCAATAGAGATATTTCGTTATCGGCGTTTCGTAAATAGAGTATGTTTTGAAGTAAAGTTTTGTTTAATTGGAAGTTATCAAGGGTGTTTATTGTTCATAGTTTAGGCGTCATCAGTAATAATTTCTGTTAATTTAGGCTTCCTGTTTTATGTGAGTATTCTTTGCGCGTAGGTAAGTGGCCTTTGTAGTAGATAACAGATGTTCCGTAATATTGTTTTAATGTAGTAAATCTATGCATTGTAATTGTCTCGTGTAATGTGGCTTCTATTTAAATTTTAGTCTCTGTAATTTGCATCTCAATAAAATATGATACTATTTCAATCTTGTACCTATAATTTTATCTAAGGTACAATATAGTGCTCTTTTTTATTTTCTTTTTAGTAACAATTACACCTGGTTTTGAACCTTATGTTTCCTTAACTTAACTTTTGTTTCCTAAGTTTTGCTGTGGGTATTATAAACACATTTAAATATTATTTTATTTGAATAGATCTGTTAATTATTTTTGGTAACTAAATATCAACAGACAGAACCCAAAAAAATCTCAACATGGGACCTACTTTTAGTTGAGTGTAACTTTTCATAATTAATAAGAACTTTAGTACTTTCATGGGGTCTTTAAATTTGTATGTTTAAATAAGACCTTTTGATTTTGCTATAATGGATAAAAAAGTATATACATATAACACATTTTTCACACTTTTGATACACAGTGTTTCTTTATCTCTCTACCCAAAAGGCATCTAATGTTCTGATAATAGGAAAACAATAGAAAATCAATTTATTGTCAAGTGGACGAGTCTGTATTGTAACACATAAGTTTGATATCACAATGTCATACTGGGTAGAATTTTTATAAAAACTAGCTTCCGCCAGCAGCTTCGCCCGCGTGGTGTGTTGATAAAAAGTAGCCTATGTGTTAATCCAGGCTATCACCTATCTACATATCAAATTTCAATCAAATCGGTCCAGCCGTTTTTGCGTGATTGAATAACAAACATACATCCATACATTCTCACAAACTTTCACATTTATAATATAAGTAGGATATAAGTAGGATATAAGTAGGATGTCACTTCCTATAGCTGTATCTCACGGTTTCAATGGCATCCCAGGGATCTTCATCCCCATCACCTGGATAAATCCAGCCTTTTATAAAGAGAGATATAGCCTTTGTCAGCTGGAATACATCCCCAATATTCTAAGAATTTTTCCAATGAGTTCTGTAGTTTCAGAGCTAAAGAAAACAACTTTAAGTCTTTATATTTCAGTTCTGAAGTTCAAATAAATCATCATCAACCTCTTGCTTTTGTACTATTTTTACTTAGGGTTGGTACAGCGTATCTTCTTCTATACCTATCTGCCTTCATCTAACAATTGACAGTTTTTCCTGCCAGCTTGTTTTTCACACAATACATTCATTGGTTCTTTGGAAATTGTCAGGCACTGAGAAAATAATCATACTTTTATTTAATTGTATGCAAAGAAATAATTTAAAAAGTTAATCTGTTTGCTAATTATATTGCTGTGGAAAATATTAAAGATTACCAAAATGACGAACAAGTTTGCATCACCATGGTTATAAAAATAATCTGTAAATGTTAATTGACCTGTCATACAATAATCCTAAGTCGTGGTGGCCTAGTAGTAGGGCAAAGAGCAGACCAACCTCTCGAGTATGAGAGCGCGGGTTCGATTCCAGGTCAGGCAAGTACCAATGCAACTTTTCTAAGTTTGTATGTACTTTCTAGGTAAATCTTAGACACCAATGGCTGATAAAAAGGTGAAGGAAAACATCTTGAGGAAACCTGGACTATAAAGTCTGAAATCACCAACCCGCATTGAGCTAGCGTGGTGATTAACGCTTAATCCTTATCCGAGTGAGAGGAGGCCTGTGCCCAGCAGTGGGACGATAAAAAGGCTGTAACATAACAACAATAATCCTATTATTATCTGTAGTAATGTAATAAGGAAGAAACATTTTTTGTTTCTTTGTTTGCCCTAAAGGCTCGGAAACTACTGAACCGTTTTGAAAAATTCTTCCACTGTTGAAGAAAGCTGCACTCTTACCGAGTATCATAGGTTATATTTTATCCTGATATTTGCACATTACGCGGGTGAAATCACAGGAAAACAATTCATAATTATTATGTATGCTATATTATTGCATATGCTATCATAAAAATTAAACCAAGGATGAATGAGGAAAGCTCATTAAAAAATATTAGGGGAGCCGGGGGGAATGAGAGTCAGTGGGCAATGAGGGTCAGTTCAAAAAGAAATGAACCTAAAGCTTTACAGAATACGGCTATGTAGCATAGGACTTAGCTGGGCACCCCTCCCGCACTCCCCAACACGCCGACCCGCTAGTGACGCTCGCGACACCGGGAGCAACACAGGTGGTTCAGGGGAGGAGCCGTTGTAAAATTTCCGAAATTTCGACCGAAAACGTGAGTATCTATATTTGTTCCTTTTGCTGATAAAATAATCTTAAAATGTATTACTGTAACTAAACTTATGTTTATTAATGTAAGATACTCGATTTTGTAATGTTTTTTGTATAGTAATTCAAATTTAGCAAACGAACCGTCAATGGGGTAATGAAAGTCAGTTGACCCCCATTCCCCGCATCGTTTTTTATTATGATAAAACTTTTTGTTTCATTTCAGATGCCAAGGAACTGGACAAAAAACACCACCAAAGCGAGTTGGACTGCAGGTTACCTGCAGGCAGCTGCTGTACGCATAAAAGAAGGCGTGTCAATACGAGAAGTTGCCCAAAAACTGGTATACCTTTCAGCACATTACAAAGGAGAATTACACCTCTGAAAACCGTGTATGAAGAAAAAGCTAAGAAAAAAACCGGCCAAGTGCGAGTCGGACTCGTGCACGAAGGGTTCCGTAAATTACAGTTAAATCAACCTATCTCAAAAACTATAAGAGATACTTTGATCAAACCAAAAATCGTTGAAAGAGTTAATTAGCATGCATCACCTCTATTTTTTTAGAATTTTATACCCCGTAGTTATAAAAATAGAGGGGGGGGGACATACTTTTTACGACTTTGAGAGCTGATATCTCAAAAACCGTTCACTTTAAGAAAAATGTTTTTTAGAAAACTTTATATCATTTTAAAAGACCTTTCCATTGATACCCCACACGGGTATGTACATCGAAAAAAAAAATTTCATCCCTCAGTTACATGTATGGAGGGCCCCACCCCCAATTCTTTTTTTTACTATTTAGTGTCATATTTTTGTAGCGGTTCATACAACACATATTCCCATCAAATTTCATCACTGTAGTACTTATAGTTTCCGAGTAAATCGGCTGTGACAGACGGACAGACGGACAGACGGACAGACGGACATGACGAAACTATAAGGGTTCCGTTTTTGCCATTTTGGCTACGGAACCCTAAAAAGGAAAGAGAAAAGCACACAAGAGGCAAAGTTATTAAGAAGTTAAAAGAAGTAAAAAAGAACTTATTTAAGTCAAGCTCCTCTGAAGAATCGGCTGATGAACAGGTTCCTTATGTTGAGAGTGGAGATAGTGACTTGGAATATATTGAAATCCCACTAAACATCCAGCAAAAACTTCCAGAACGAACTTGAACAGTCTGTATGCCTTGAAGAGGGAAAGCCGAGAGAAATCTGGTACCGATGCCACCTCTATGCAGGATGGGCCCATGAGGCATGTACAGGATGTGATGTTCCAAGTCGCTATCACTGTGATTTTTGCATTTTACTCGATTTTAAATATTAATTTTGTTATGATTCCATTGTGCAATAATTTCTAATTTTAATTTTGTTGATTAATGTTTGTTTGTTAAAGAGATAATAATTTTGTTGCTTTTATTTGTTTTATAATTTTGACTCTTATTCCCCCATGAGCTGACTTTCATTTCCCTTACATGTGGGTAACTAGAGTCAAAACTACTTTTTTGTTTCTTAATTATAATTATGTTCATGTTAATGACAGCAAAAAAAGACTTATATGTTTCGATACCTGATTAATTTTTCAAGATAAGTAATAATGTAAACAATATAAGACTGATCATTTGTGATTATAATAATGACTTTTCCTTAAGTGACTCCCAATTCCCCCATCTCCCCTAATAATTAAGTATGAGTCCTTGAGCCACCCAATATAAGTATATTCCTATTGCAATTAGCGTAAAAACGATAACACATAGATAACAGACTTGCAGTTTGTTGTTAATTAATATTTTGTACATACATACTACAAACTATAAATAAATAAAGAATGGAAAACATATTTAAGTTAGCTATGTTTAATAAAATTTTCCAGTCCTCAACTCTAGCACTATTTCAAATATATTTTGTGTTTTCTTGAAATAGCTTGTTTTATATCACAAAGCAGGCACCACATTTTTTGAAACCTCTCTGACACATGTTTTCTTGACCACACACACAGCACCAACCCGGTCGCCGATATTCCTGCTGCCAGCATACATAAATTTCCTACTTGCAAAATTTGAAGTTCCCTTTAGGACGGACGTACATTTGTCTGCGGACGTTGCGACCGGTGATGTCGCTCCCGTATAGGCCATCAGCGCAAGTGCCAAAGCCAAACCACCTGAAACGGATGCAGCTTTAATCATCTTTTGTAGATGTTATCAGTTTATCAGGCCATAGCAGTTAGGATGGACAACAATAATTTCTGCTCCAAATGTCATGCAATCTTTTAGGTCCTATATCTATATTGCCCACTGCGCAGCATACTTGTACACTATAATGTGTTCTCTGCAGCTGTCTGATCTCCTTAAGGATCCTCCTTGGTTGACCAAGTCGACAGTCGTTTAAATATGGAGTGAAAGCAAAGTGAAGCATTCATTGGAGTGAAGCGTCTGATATCAGCTTAACGGCATACGTTGCAGATGCCTCTTGCTAGCTGTAGAGGCCTCGCAGGATGTGGGCATGCATATACTCTATAATATGTCCTGCGGAACTGGCTGATCTGCTAAAGGAGAATAAAAACAGTTCTCTTCTGCTCACAATCTCTCTATAACTGCACATTGCAGATGCCTCTCGCTGGCTGTAGAGGCCTTGTAAGGCGTGGCGTATAATATGTCATGCGCAGTATAGAATATGTCCTGCGCAACTGCTTAGGGAGAACCGAAACAGAGCTCTTCTCCACATGATCTTTTTGTAACCGTTGGGTGAAAGAAAAGTGGTAATTGGAGTTAATTTTCACTGGAGTGAAGCGTCTGATATTATCTTAACCGCGTTGCAGATGCCTCTCGCTGGCTGTAGCGGCGTGGTAGGGCGCGGGCACGATGGCCGAGGAGCACGCGTGCTTGGTGCGCGCGCGCTCCGACTCTGAGGGCTCGTCAAAGCACAGCTTCGGCACTATGACCTACACTGAAGATAGACTTAGCGGTGAGTAATATTTTCTTTACTTGATTATTTCATTAATTCCCAGAAAATCCGCCAGATCCGCCAGATGTGGTCACACCCTTGATTTTTTTTTATTACTTTGGTAGTTTTCTGTTAAAATTTTTAGAACATATGCATTACAATATCCACAAACGTAAGGAGTAAGTTATAAGTTTCATGATCAAAACAAATAAATATGAATAATCGTTGTCCGATTTTTGTAGGAGAAAAATAGACCACACTGATAGCAATATTGCACATACACGTCCTACGAAATCGGTCAGAAAACCCTACAAAGAATCGACCCATTATCTGTCCTACAAAAAATCTGTCGTGGGCAAGCAGCCAAAAGACCCGCCAAGGAAAGTTTTCACATTTATCTTGACGGGCCAATAAGGAGGGACACTTCTACTCTCCCCAGGTACAGAGAGCGGCGGCGGGGAGCCTGGCAACACCAGCCACATGGCCGCCAGCCCGCCCGACGCCGCAGACGCCAACGAGAGCGGCGAGCTCCTCGACTATAACGACTCCAGCGTGCTCGAGCAGTTCCACGAAGATGCCTTGCGACAGGTGAGCTCTTGGACTACTGGCTTTTATATCGGGTGTGTCGTACCTAATCACATTTAATTTAATATTTTAATATATGTCGATTAGCACAAAAAAAAAAAATATGCAAAAAAATCAAACAAAGTAAATAGAATAAAAATATGCGAAAATTATAGCACTATTTATGAGACTAGATTAAATGTGATTAGGTACGAAGCACCCGATATACAGTCCTTTGAGTACCCAAATAGACTCCCAAAATACCACCCCTATGTTCTCTATTATGTACTCCCCCGATGTCTTCCCATATCGACCACCCCTATGTTCTCTCTTATCTACCACCCCTGTTCTCCCTTATGTACTCCCCCTATATTCTTCCTTATGTAATCTCCCATTTGTTCTCTCTTGTCTACTACCCCTTTTTTCTTCATTATGTACTCCCCTATGATAAAGATAAAAAAGATTTATTCAAAGTAGTCTGAAAATCAGCACTTTTTGAAGGTCAAAGTTACAAAAGACAGCCCCCACAACGCCCGCCCTTCACCACTTCCTGTGTTTTTGCTGGGAAGAAGAAGTGGTGAAACAAACTCCCCAGCAACACAATTCTGGCTGTATTGTTTGAAGAACCGTTGATATACAAAACATTTTAAATTCTTTGTATTCAAAAAAAAACGACAACATCAAAACAATTTGAAAAAAATAATGTTATTATATTCTTCCCCAGGCTGGTTGCGGTCTTTCCCAAGCGCGAGTCGCACTAGCAGTGTTCTTTGCAATAGCGGGCGCCTCGCTCGAGCTGGCTGCCATACCGTTCATCTTGCCCTCCGCGGAAATCGAACTGTGTATACTGCCGCACGAGAAGAATTGGCTCGGTAAGTTATTTATTTAGTGGATTCATATAAATTACTTTCATAAAAACGAGAGCGTTAAATACTACTTCCATAAAAAACAAGAGCGTTAAATACTACTTTCATAATAAACAAGAGCGTTAAATTCCACTTTCATAAAAAACAAGAGCGTTAAATTCCACTTTCATAAAAAACAAGAGCGTTAAATTCTACTTTCATAAAAACAAGCGTAAAATTCTACTTTCATAAAGAACAAAAGCGTTAAATTCTACTTTTATAAAAACGAGCATGTCGGGCACGCTTAGTGTAGGGTTCCGAAGGTTCCCGATTATAGCTCATACCTATCCCATATAGTATACGTAGCATGATCTTAGTCGGACAAGTTGACCACAATATTGAAAGTAGCTTGTATGTGTATGTACGAACAATGCATAGATAGTTTATAGTTTTGCTACCATGACAACTAGGCATACTATTTGGGTCTACTGGTTATCGTCGCATGACATCATGATCATTATGTTCCAGTAATGATCAGCTTAGTGGGCGGTTCCATTGGCGCGGCGGGGTGGGGCGCACTATCAGAGCGACTGGGGCGCAGGCGGTGTCTTCTCTCATGTCTTGCCGTCAACGCGGTATTCGCCGCCATAGCTGCTTTCATGCCAACTTATGGGACTTTTATGATGGCCAGGTCAGTGATAAGATAATTTGTGATCAATGTCAAGCAGTAGGTATTATATACCAAACCTTTTGCTGTTGTTTCAAAAAGTAACAACGGTATGCTACGTGTTTAAGATTTTTTCTGTTTCTTTAAAGACTTGCAAATCTTTTTCTTTCACATAATTTTTATATTAACCACTTTCATCATCATCCTCCGAGCCTTTTCCCAACTATGTTGGGGTCGGCTTCCAGTCTAACCGGATTCAGCTGAGTACCAGTGTTTTACAAGAAGCGACTGCCTATCTGACCTCAACCCAGTAACCCGGGCAACCCGATACCCCTTGGTTAGACTGGTGTCAGACTTACTGGCTTCTGACTACCCGTAACGACTGCCAAGGATGTTCAATGACAGCCGGGACCTACAGTTTAACGTGCCATCCGAAACACAGTCATTGGTGTCTAAGACATACTTAGAAAGTACATACAAACTTAGAAAAGTTGCATTGGTACTTGCCTGACCTGGAATCGAACCCGCGCCCTCATACATATAAATTAAATTAATTTTATATTAACCACTTTATAGTTGTGTATATCCATTTCTCTTGTGGCTGCGTGATCGGGCACACTCTCAGTTGACAGCCAAGTTAATTTAGAAGTTTTAATTTAAAATACTTTTTTATAATCTTATAGATAAATCTACACATACAGGAATGAATTTTAAGCAGTGCAAAAAAATACTGGTGGTCCAGAATCATTAACAGAACATATCTGCATCATCAGTATTTTTTTACGCGCACCGAGTAGATCTCTCGTCAGTAAACCGGTTTCGCGTTGCCGCCGTGCCTACTGTGACGACTGTTACCGTACAATCGGTCACAAAATTAACATCTTTCGCTATCAATAACTATTCTTTTGTACTAAAACACAACAAAAGAAAAATATAAGTTTGCGCACTGAATAAAATTCATTCTTGTATAATAAATGTGTTCTATGTATAAAAAAAAAATGAAATCTTCCTAATTTTTTTGGAAGTCGATTCAAAAATTAATGTTCACAATTCTTCTCCACTGTAGATTCTGTTCAGCAATAGGGTCGGGCGGCATCGTGCCCATAAGCTACACGTACATAGGCGAGGTGTGCGCGGGCGGGCGCCGCGCCGCACTATGCGCCTGCGCCGCCGCGGCCGCCGCCGGCTCGCTGCTGGCGGCCGCGCTGGCAGCCGCCACGCTGCCGCAGACCGGCGCCACCACGCTCATTGAGAATAAGGAGCATTTTAGTGCTTGGCACAGGTCAGTTTGGTCAACAACTTGGTGAGGGAAAAGAGGGAAAGTAACCCTCGCCGGCAGCCAGAGGAGGGTCCAGTCCTCAAAATTCTATATTCTATTCTATATCCACTCATTGCATTTACGTACATAAGGAAGAACATAAGGGAATACATGGGAATGTATTGGGGTAGTACATTATGGAAATGCGTAGGGGGAGTATATAAGGAAGTGGGGATAAGGGGAGGACATAGGAAAAGAACATAAAAATAAAATATAGCCAACATATGTCTTCTCTCAGGCTCTAGACTATCCGTGAATCAAATTTAATTTTAATCGCTTCAGTAGCTTTAGCGTAAAAGTCAGACAGACAGACAGAGTTCCATCCTCTATTCACATTTTCCGATTATTTACCAATGATACCTTTTATTATTTTGCCAGGTATCTCCTACTATGCACGCTACCGATACTCGCGTCGCTGGTCAGTCTGATCTGGACGCAGGAATCGCCGCGGTATTTACTAGACGCGGGAAGGGAAGTCGACGCCATGATGGTTTATCAGGTACTTTCATTGTTTATGTAGATTTTTGAGATTTGCAAATGCGGGACTAGATGGAAAGTCAAATTGTGGCATGCTCGAATAATGTTGAAAGATTAAACTAATTTGTTGCGGCTCACGTTATGGTAAAGATTAGCCATACTTAAGATCCGTGTTCGATATATGTTGTTATATTATTATTGTATTGTCGTAGAGCATACACAGCAGCAACAAGGTGCTGGTGTGCGGCGTGGCGGTGGCGGGCGCGGCCGAGTACCGCCTGGGCGAGCTGGCGCTGCCCGGCAAGCGCCGCCCGCCCGCCCTGCACCACTGCCGCCATAGCGTCAGCATGGTGAGTGTGTTACATACACAGCAGCAACAAGGTGCTGGTGTGCGGCGTGGCGGTGGCGGGCGCGGCCGAGTACCGCCTGGGCGAGCTGGCGCTGCCCGGCAAGCGCCGCCCGCCCGCCCTGCACCACTGCCGCCATAGCGTCAGCATGGTGAGTGTGTTACATACACAGCAGCAACAAGGTGCTGGTGTGCGGCGTGGCGGTGGCGGGCGCGGCCGAGTACCGCCTGGGCGAGCTGGCGCTGCCCGGCAAGCGCCGCCCGCCCGCCCTGCACCACTGCCGCCATAGCGTCAGCATGGTGAGTGTGTTACATACACAGCAGCAACAAGGTGCTGGTGTGCGGCGTGGCGGTGGCGGGCGCGGCCGAGTACCGCCTGGGCGAGCTGGCGCTGCCCGGCAAGCGCCGCCCGCCCGCCCTGCACCACTGCCGCCATAGCGTCAGCATGGTGAGTGTGTTACATACACAGCAGCAACAAGGTGCTGGTGTGCGGCGTGGCGGTGGCGGGCGCGGCCGAGTACCGCCTGGGCGAGCTGGCGCTGCCCGGCAAGCGCCGCCCGCCCGCCCTGCACCACTGCCGCCATAGCGTCAGCATGGTGAGTGTGTTACATACACAGCAGCAACAAGGTGCTGGTGTGCGGCGTGGCGGTGGCGGGCGCGGCCGAGTACCGCCTGGGCGAGCTGGCGCTGCCCGGCAAGCGCCGCCCGCCCGCCCTGCACCACTGCCGCCATAGCGTCAGCATGGTGAGTGTGTTACATACACAGCAGCAACAAGGTGCTGGTGTGCGGCGTGGCGGTGGCGGGCGCGGCCGAGTACCGCCTGGGCGAGCTGGCGCTGCCCGGCAAGCGCCGCCCGCCCGCCCTGCACCACTGCCGCCATAGCGTCAGCATGGTGAGTGTGTTACATACACAGCAGCAACAAGGTGCTGGTGTGCGGCGTGGCGGTGGCGGGCGCGGCCGAGTACCGCCTGGGCGAGCTGGCGCTGCCCGGCAAGCGCCGCCCGCCCGCCCTGCACCACTGCCGCCATAGCGTCAGCATGGTGAGTGTGTTACATACACAGCAGCAACAAGGTGCTGGTGTGCGGCGTGGCGGTGGCGGGCGCGGCCGAGTACCGCCTGGGCGAGCTGGCGCTGCCCGGCAAGCGCCGCCCGCCCGCCCTGCACCACTGCCGCCATAGCGTCAGCATGGTGAGTGTGTTACATACACAGCAGCAACAAGGTGCTGGTGTGCGGCGTGGCGGTGGCGGGCGCGGCCGAGTACCGCCTGGGCGAGCTGGCGCTGCCCGGCAAGCGCCGCCCGCCCGCCCTGCACCACTGCCGCCATAGCGTCAGCATGGTGAGTGTGTTACATACACAGCAGCAACAAGGTGCTGGTGTGCGGCGTGGCGGTGGCGGGCGCGGCCGAGTACCGCCTGGGCGAGCTGGCGCTGCCCGGCAAGCGCCGCCCGCCCGCCCTGCACCACTGCCGCCATAGCGTCAGCATGGTGAGTGTGTTACATACACAGCAGCAACAAGGTGCTGGTGTGCGGCGTGGCGGTGGCGGGCGCGGCCGAGTACCGCCTGGGCGAGCTGGCGCTGCCCGGCAAGCGCCGCCCGCCCGCCCTGCACCACTGCCGCCATAGCGTCAGCATGGTGAGTGTGTTACATACACAGCAGCAACAAGGTGCTGGTGTGCGGCGTGGCGGTGGCGGGCGCGGCCGAGTACCGCCTGGGCGAGCTGGCGCTGCCCGGCAAGCGCCGCCCGCCCGCCCTGCACCACTGCCGCCATAGCGTCAGCATGGTGAGTGTGTTACATACACAGCAGCAACAAGGTGCTGGTGTGCGGCGTGGCGGTGGCGGGCGCGGCCGAGTACCGCCTGGGCGAGCTGGCGCTGCCCGGCAAGCGCCGCCCGCCCGCCCTGCACCACTGCCGCCATAGCGTCAGCATGGTGAGTGTGTTACATACACAGCAGCAACAAGGTGCTGGTGTGCGGCGTGGCGGTGGCGGGCGCGGCCGAGTACCGCCTGGGCGAGCTGGCGCTGCCCGGCAAGCGCCGCCCGCCCGCCCTGCACCACTGCCGCCATAGCGTCAGCATGGTGAGTGTGTTACATACACAGCAGCAACAAGGTGCTGGTGTGCGGCGTGGCGGTGGCGGGCGCGGCCGAGTACCGCCTGGGCGAGCTGGCGCTGCCCGGCAAGCGCCGCCCGCCCGCCCTGCACCACTGCCGCCATAGCGTCAGCATGGTGAGTGTGTTACATACACAGCAGCAACAAGGTGCTGGTGTGCGGCGTGGCGGTGGCGGGCGCGGCCGAGTACCGCCTGGGCGAGCTGGCGCTGCCCGGCAAGCGCCGCCCGCCCGCCCTGCACCACTGCCGCCATAGCGTCAGCATGGTGAGTGTGTTACATACACAGCAGCAACAAGGTGCTGGTGTGCGGCGTGGCGGTGGCGGGCGCGGCCGAGTACCGCCTGGGCGAGCTGGCGCTGCCCGGCAAGCGCCGCCCGCCCGCCCTGCACCACTGCCGCCATAGCGTCAGCATGGTGAGTGTGTTACATACACAGCAGCAACAAGGTGCTGGTGTGCGGCGTGGCGGTGGCGGGCGCGGCCGAGTACCGCCTGGGCGAGCTGGCGCTGCCCGGCAAGCGCCGCCCGCCCGCCCTGCACCACTGCCGCCATAGCGTCAGCATGGTGAGTGTGTTACATACACAGCAGCAACAAGGTGCTGGTGTGCGGCGTGGCGGTGGCGGGCGCGGCCGAGTACCGCCTGGGCGAGCTGGCGCTGCCCGGCAAGCGCCGCCCGCCCGCCCTGCACCACTGCCGCCATAGCGTCAGCATGGTGAGTGTGTTACATACACAGCAGCAACAAGGTGCTGGTGTGCGGCGTGGCGGTGGCGGGCGCGGCCGAGTACCGCCTGGGCGAGCTGGCGCTGCCCGGCAAGCGCCGCCCGCCCGCCCTGCACCACTGCCGCCATAGCGTCAGCATGGTGAGTGTGTTACATACACAGCAGCAACAAGGTGCTGGTGTGCGGCGTGGCGGTGGCGGGCGCGGCCGAGTACCGCCTGGGCGAGCTGGCGCTGCCCGGCAAGCGCCGCCCGCCCGCCCTGCACCACTGCCGCCATAGCGTCAGCATGGTGAGTGTGTTACATACACAGCAGCAACAAGGTGCTGGTGTGCGGCGTGGCGGTGGCGGGCGCGGCCGAGTACCGCCTGGGCGAGCTGGCGCTGCCCGGCAAGCGCCGCCCGCCCGCCCTGCACCACTGCCGCCATAGCGTCAGCATGGTGAGTGTGTTACATACACAGCAGCAACAAGGTGCTGGTGTGCGGCGTGGCGGTGGCGGGCGCGGCCGAGTACCGCCTGGGCGAGCTGGCGCTGCCCGGCAAGCGCCGCCCGCCCGCCCTGCACCACTGCCGCCATAGCGTCAGCATGGTGAGTGTGTTACATACACAGCAGCAACAAGGTGCTGGTGTGCGGCGTGGCGGTGGCGGGCGCGGCCGAGTACCGCCTGGGCGAGCTGGCGCTGCCCGGCAAGCGCCGCCCGCCCGCCCTGCACCACTGCCGCCATAGCGTCAGCATGGTGAGTGTGTTACATACACAGCAGCAACAAGGTGCTGGTGTGCGGCGTGGCGGTGGCGGGCGCGGCCGAGTACCGCCTGGGCGAGCTGGCGCTGCCCGGCAAGCGCCGCCCGCCCGCCCTGCACCACTGCCGCCATAGCGTCAGCATGGTGAGTGTGTTACATACACAGCAGCAACAAGGTGCTGGTGTGCGGCGTGGCGGTGGCGGGCGCGGCCGAGTACCGCCTGGGCGAGCTGGCGCTGCCCGGCAAGCGCCGCCCGCCCGCCCTGCACCACTGCCGCCATAGCGTCAGCATGGTGAGTGTGTTACATACACAGCAGCAACAAGGTGCTGGTGTGCGGCGTGGCGGTGGCGGGCGCGGCCGAGTACCGCCTGGGCGAGCTGGCGCTGCCCGGCAAGCGCCGCCCGCCCGCCCTGCACCACTGCCGCCATAGCGTCAGCATGGTGAGTGTGTTACATACACAGCAGCAACAAGGTGCTGGTGTGCGGCGTGGCGGTGGCGGGCGCGGCCGAGTACCGCCTGGGCGAGCTGGCGCTGCCCGGCAAGCGCCGCCCGCCCGCCCTGCACCACTGCCGCCATAGCGTCAGCATGGTGAGTGTGTTACATACACAGCAGCAACAAGGTGCTGGTGTGCGGCGTGGCGGTGGCGGGCGCGGCCGAGTACCGCCTGGGCGAGCTGGCGCTGCCCGGCAAGCGCCGCCCGCCCGCCCTGCACCACTGCCGCCATAGCGTCAGCATGGTGAGTGTGTTACATACACAGCAGCAACAAGGTGCTGGTGTGCGGCGTGGCGGTGGCGGGCGCGGCCGAGTACCGCCTGGGCGAGCTGGCGCTGCCCGGCAAGCGCCGCCCGCCCGCCCTGCACCACTGCCGCCATAGCGTCAGCATGGTGAGTGTGTTACATACACAGCAGCAACAAGGTGCTGGTGTGCGGCGTGGCGGTGGCGGGCGCGGCCGAGTACCGCCTGGGCGAGCTGGCGCTGCCCGGCAAGCGCCGCCCGCCCGCCCTGCACCACTGCCGCCATAGCGTCAGCATGGTGAGTGTGTTACATACACAGCAGCAACAAGGTGCTGGTGTGCGGCGTGGCGGTGGCGGGCGCGGCCGAGTACCGCCTGGGCGAGCTGGCGCTGCCCGGCAAGCGCCGCCCGCCCGCCCTGCACCACTGCCGCCATAGCGTCAGCATGGTGAGTGTGTTACATACACAGCAGCAACAAGGTGCTGGTGTGCGGCGTGGCGGTGGCGGGCGCGGCCGAGTACCGCCTGGGCGAGCTGGCGCTGCCCGGCAAGCGCCGCCCGCCCGCCCTGCACCACTGCCGCCATAGCGTCAGCATGGTGAGTGTGTTACATACACAGCAGCAACAAGGTGCTGGTGTGCGGCGTGGCGGTGGCGGGCGCGGCCGAGTACCGCCTGGGCGAGCTGGCGCTGCCCGGCAAGCGCCGCCCGCCCGCCCTGCACCACTGCCGCCATAGCGTCAGCATGGTGAGTGTGTTACATACACAGCAGCAACAAGGTGCTGGTGTGCGGCGTGGCGGTGGCGGGCGCGGCCGAGTACCGCCTGGGCGAGCTGGCGCTGCCCGGCAAGCGCCGCCCGCCCGCCCTGCACCACTGCCGCCATAGCGTCAGCATGGTGAGTGTGTTACATACACAGCAGCAACAAGGTGCTGGTGTGCGGCGTGGCGGTGGCGGGCGCGGCCGAGTACCGCCTGGGCGAGCTGGCGCTGCCCGGCAAGCGCCGCCCGCCCGCCCTGCACCACTGCCGCCATAGCGTCAGCATGGTGAGTGTGTTACATACACAGCAGCAACAAGGTGCTGGTGTGCGGCGTGGCGGTGGCGGGCGCGGCCGAGTACCGCCTGGGCGAGCTGGCGCTGCCCGGCAAGCGCCGCCCGCCCGCCCTGCACCACTGCCGCCATAGCGTCAGCATGGTGAGTGTGTTACATACACAGCAGCAACAAGGTGCTGGTGTGCGGCGTGGCGGTGGCGGGCGCGGCCGAGTACCGCCTGGGCGAGCTGGCGCTGCCCGGCAAGCGCCGCCCGCCCGCCCTGCACCACTGCCGCCATAGCGTCAGCATGGTGAGTGTGTTACATACACAGCAGCAACAAGGTGCTGGTGTGCGGCGTGGCGGTGGCGGGCGCGGCCGAGTACCGCCTGGGCGAGCTGGCGCTGCCCGGCAAGCGCCGCCCGCCCGCCCTGCACCACTGCCGCCATAGCGTCAGCATGGTGAGTGTGTTACATACACAGCAGCAACAAGGTGCTGGTGTGCGGCGTGGCGGTGGCGGGCGCGGCCGAGTACCGCCTGGGCGAGCTGGCGCTGCCCGGCAAGCGCCGCCCGCCCGCCCTGCACCACTGCCGCCATAGCGTCAGCATGGTGAGTGTGTTACATACACAGCAGCAACAAGGTGCTGGTGTGCGGCGTGGCGGTGGCGGGCGCGGCCGAGTACCGCCTGGGCGAGCTGGCGCTGCCCGGCAAGCGCCGCCCGCCCGCCCTGCACCACTGCCGCCATAGCGTCAGCATGGTGAGTGTGTTACATACACAGCAGCAACAAGGTGCTGGTGTGCGGCGTGGCGGTGGCGGGCGCGGCCGAGTACCGCCTGGGCGAGCTGGCGCTGCCCGGCAAGCGCCGCCCGCCCGCCCTGCACCACTGCCGCCATAGCGTCAGCATGGTGAGTGTGTTACATACACAGCAGCAACAAGGTGCTGGTGTGCGGCGTGGCGGTGGCGGGCGCGGCCGAGTACCGCCTGGGCGAGCTGGCGCTGCCCGGCAAGCGCCGCCCGCCCGCCCTGCACCACTGCCGCCATAGCGTCAGCATGGTGAGTGTGTTACATACACAGCAGCAACAAGGTGCTGGTGTGCGGCGTGGCGGTGGCGGGCGCGGCCGAGTACCGCCTGGGCGAGCTGGCGCTGCCCGGCAAGCGCCGCCCGCCCGCCCTGCACCACTGCCGCCATAGCGTCAGCATGGTGAGTGTGTTACATACACAGCAGCAACAAGGTGCTGGTGTGCGGCGTGGCGGTGGCGGGCGCGGCCGAGTACCGCCTGGGCGAGCTGGCGCTGCCCGGCAAGCGCCGCCCGCCCGCCCTGCACCACTGCCGCCATAGCGTCAGCATGGTGAGTGTGTTACATACACAGCAGCAACAAGGTGCTGGTGTGCGGCGTGGCGGTGGCGGGCGCGGCCGAGTACCGCCTGGGCGAGCTGGCGCTGCCCGGCAAGCGCCGCCCGCCCGCCCTGCACCACTGCCGCCATAGCGTCAGCATGGTGAGTGTGTTACATACACAGCAGCAACAAGGTGCTGGTGTGCGGCGTGGCGGTGGCGGGCGCGGCCGAGTACCGCCTGGGCGAGCTGGCGCTGCCCGGCAAGCGCCGCCCGCCCGCCCTGCACCACTGCCGCCATAGCGTCAGCATGGTGAGTGTGTTACATACACAGCAGCAACAAGGTGCTGGTGTGCGGCGTGGCGGTGGCGGGCGCGGCCGAGTACCGCCTGGGCGAGCTGGCGCTGCCCGGCAAGCGCCGCCCGCCCGCCCTGCACCACTGCCGCCATAGCGTCAGCATGGTGAGTGTGTTACATACACAGCAGCAACAAGGTGCTGGTGTGCGGCGTGGCGGTGGCGGGCGCGGCCGAGTACCGCCTGGGCGAGCTGGCGCTGCCCGGCAAGCGCCGCCCGCCCGCCCTGCACCACTGCCGCCATAGCGTCAGCATGGTGAGTGTGTTACATACACAGCAGCAACAAGGTGCTGGTGTGCGGCGTGGCGGTGGCGGGCGCGGCCGAGTACCGCCTGGGCGAGCTGGCGCTGCCCGGCAAGCGCCGCCCGCCCGCCCTGCACCACTGCCGCCATAGCGTCAGCATGGTGAGTGTGTTACATACACAGCAGCAACAAGGTGCTGGTGTGCGGCGTGGCGGTGGCGGGCGCGGCCGAGTACCGCCTGGGCGAGCTGGCGCTGCCCGGCAAGCGCCGCCCGCCCGCCCTGCACCACTGCCGCCATAGCGTCAGCATGGTGAGTGTGTTACATACACAGCAGCAACAAGGTGCTGGTGTGCGGCGTGGCGGTGGCGGGCGCGGCCGAGTACCGCCTGGGCGAGCTGGCGCTGCCCGGCAAGCGCCGCCCGCCCGCCCTGCACCACTGCCGCCATAGCGTCAGCATGGTGAGTGTGTTACATACACAGCAGCAACAAGGTGCTGGTGTGCCCCCTGAGACCAGCTGAGGCAGTTTCTCCGAAGTCGTCATCATCGTCCTGTTTATCGCCCCACTTCTGGGCACAGGCCTCCTGTCACACCACGCTTGATCAATCAATTCAAAATTCGTGTCAAAAAAAATATATAATGAAAACTCTGTACGATCCGTCAAGGTACTATTTTACCTGGATGACATTCCAATAAACCAAAAATATTCCTTAAAAAAACTTTTTTACCTAATATTACCAAAAATTGAAAATCATATAGCAATACGGGGCAATGACCTCATAAGGCATCGTCAAAGATATTGTGCCGCATAATAAAATAAATTTCCGCATATAACGGCGTAGTCGGTTTCAAAAATTAGCTTAGTTTTGGGGAAATTGCAGCAGTTTCAACGCCAAAAAATAGACATAATAATTGTCACACTGATGAATCTATCAAGTCTAAACGTTTTTGGTCACGGAATTACCTATACTTTCGTGGTCGAAATCTTTACAAATTGCATGCCTATCCTGATTTTTTGTAGAATTCTACTGTTTTTTGCGAAAATTCATTGTATTTGCAAAAAAAAATATATGTACTCAAATTTCGTCGTTTTCTTAAATATGTCGCAAAAAAGCATACTCCCCTCGTCGACGGTGCCGTGCCCCACAAGGTCCATACTGTACTACATTATAATATTATGTAATACCTTTTAAACATATGGAGTGCAATAAAAGTATTGAATATTGAAAAACTAAAACTAAATATATTGTTTCAGTTCTGGCAGTCATTCTTCCAACTATTCTCGAGCCCGTACCGCAATACCACGCTATCACTCGGAGGAATGCTACTGTTTACTATGGCAATACAGGTATGTGACGTCACGACCCGGTACATTTATATTACGGCATTTGAGAACTAGTTAAAGTTATTTATTATTTGTAAAAAAATAGGTATATAAAAATGTAAATCTTAAAAATAAGTACATTGCGATATTTCAATACTTTTCAAGAACAGTCAAAAACTGTTACTTTCTAATTAATTTGTATGAAAATGTAAACTATGATGTCACAGATTTTTCACATCAAGCTGTATATATTATTTTACAGAAAAATAAACTATTTTTTCGAACAAAATGAAAGTGACATTATTTTAAGATACTTCAAAAAATGAATTTAATAAATCTGTAGAGAAGCCATTTTTCACGGAATCAGGAATCATTTTTCCGTGCTTAAGGATTTGTGTTTAATAATATTGGGTTACATGGTTAAAAAAAACCTTTGCACGTTTAATATTCGAGATTTTTTTTTCTCGCGACTAGGTATATAACATTACATAAAAAGAAGGAGGTCCTCCTTATTTTATTTTTTGGTATTTTTTACTCTAATTCCTACATTACAAAATTATTATTATTTATTTACAGTACTACCTTGCATCTTACGTCCCAGCATCCGTAGTGAAAATGGACAGCGATCTTTTCGAAGCTTCCAAAAAGAGTTACGGAAACGATACATATACAGACGTACATTATAATACAACGTTAGAAAACATTGAATTTTACAATATGACGTTTAATAAATGTACTATAAAAGATCTCTTGATGTCCCACGTGGCGTTCAAAAATTGCTCGTTCAATAATGTGGCGCTGTCCAATATTAAGACTTCGTTCACAACTTTCGAGGGGTGCCTGTTTGTTAATAGCACGTGAGTATTTTTTGCCTTTTTTATTGTTATTTTTAACACGCTTATATTAGCTTCACTTGTAACTAACTTTGTATGTATGTAAGAAAATCTTGGAATCTTAATTTGACCCACTTTCCAGTCTTCGATCAGGTTGAAATTTTGCACACGCTCTGAGTTCTGATGACAATACATGACTAGCTAAGAAACGTCATTACAAATCCAATATGGCGGCCTCCCCAAGATGGCGGACTGGCTGTTACAAATCTACCCCTATGATATGGTATACCCATATATGGATACGAAAATAAATAGTCACGTGACTTAAATCCAAAAAAGTATTAAATCGAAATAATAGTTTAAAAAACTCAACAACACGCTTTTAAAAATTACAAAATCATTTGGACATTTAGTTTGATGAAAGAAAGCGTGGACCGTTTTGTACATTAAAAGTAAAGATTATATAAATGAATCACGCTTTCTTTCATTCTGCTGCGCGAGAGGAGCTCGCGGTGGTCGCTTGGATTCGTTCAAGAACGCGCATGCATAGTGGGCGTGTTAACATGACCCCAGGCTCGGCAATCCGGCATTTTGACCCTAGCACCAACGGGGTCTTATTAGACTTTTTCGTCCACAGAATAATCGACACAGACATGGAAGTAGGCCGCGAGTTAGACGAGTGGTGTACGTTCACCAGCACCATCATCCGCGGCATGCGCGGCGGCTGCTCGCGCCACGCCGACCTGACGTCGCGGCTCGGCGGCATGATCGCCGAGCAGAGCTACGTGTCCCACGCCATGTTTGTCGTCGTGTTTGTTGCTCTGTTGCCGACCAGCATGAGACCTCCTGGTGAGTGTGTTAGTGAGACAGAGGCCTCCTATAGCAGCTTCCACAGCATCATCCACGGCATGCGCCTAACGGAAGTTGGCGACCTGACCCATCGCCAACTTCCGTTAGGCCTCCTAGTATGTTTTATATTGACTCTTTGCTGTATATGTTGTTCCTAATTTCGTGAGGCCTCCTAATCCCGTGAAGCCGCCTAATTCCGTGAAGCCTCCTAATTCCGTAAGGCTTTCTTATTCCGTAAGACCCCCTAATTCCGTAAGGCTTTCTTATTCCCCCTAATTTCGTGAGGCCTTCTGGAAATTAAAAAAAAATGGTTCTGCTTTGGGCAAAGGACTCTCTATGTAAAAGAATCTAAGGTAACTTCGTAATAAAAATTGCCAGCTGTATGTAGTTCTGATGACAATACAATAATGTGGTACTGTCGAACTGATCTGATGATGGAGCCGGAAGATATGAATTGGAACTTCATGATTGATTGAACATCGTATCATAGCTGTGTTTGGGTTTGTTAGAAAAGTTTTGTAACGACTTTTACTTGCATTTAGAAAAGCGTGTTCTTCTACGGTTTTTTTTTAATATTGTAACCCGGCACGGGGTTTTTACTCCCACCGTTCTACAGTAAAAATTAAATGGTATAGGAAACCGATGAAACAACACAACTATATTTCACTTCCATGTATTTTACAGACAAAAGTTAGGTTATTATATAATGCTGTAATAGACACACAATAATAAGTGCACACACAGTACAGGGCTGACCGCCCCAGACCACTATGTCTCGGGTTCCACAGTGGTCTGAAGTGGCAACCTCTGTCCAAATCCTATACCTTTGAACATGAGTATATTGATTCTAAACAAGGCCTCAGGGCCGCTTTGCAAGTTCGAGAGGTGAACACTGGTGACTGGTAGCTCAATCGTTAAATGAAGTAATGACTATGCTGCACACAAAGCTCTAATACAAAGCTCTTGTTAGGCAAGGCTCCCAAAGTACTCTCTCTCTCTCTGCATACAACTCCCTAGTCGGAAAGTCTCCCTCAGTCTCTCAAATAGCTCCCCTTGGCATCGGTGATAGACGGGGTCCGTCTATCTCCACACGGAAATCGTGTCCTCCGGGGTATGTCGTACAGGACAAAAAAATCACACAGCACTCACGCACAACACAAGGTACCTGACGTCTTCATGTAACGAGAAGCGTGGAGGCGGTAGCCGCCACTGCGGGTCAGCCACGCTGTCACAGCTCACCCGACGGACCGTACCTGGCCGACGAACAGTCGCAAGACCACGGCGACACCAATCACCCACGCGGTGACCACGTGCACAAGAGTAGCCTGAGATTAAGGCCCTCCTAAAAAACCAGACCTGTAGACAACAACCCTGTATGAAACGCATGAATCTACACGAATTCCGAGAGGAACAGAAACACGTACAATATACTCACAGGAAACTCCAAAATATGCTCCGAAGAAATAATGCAGTCGGGAACAAAATCTGCTTCCATTGCAGACGGATCCTGGATAAGGCTGAGCGGGAAACGATGCCTGACAAATATATGGCTCGACGGCACTCGTGGCATCAGGGCTCCAGAACCCTGGCCCCTCCAGACACCAAGCTCAGACCCAAAATGGCGTGACTCCTCACGTCCAAACCCCAAAATCCTCTTTTCCATCGCAATGACAACGCACTCTCTCGAATGTTCGACCACAGAGCAGAGCAAACTCCTTCCTGTCATAAACCATTTCCTGTCAAACTCGACTAATCGATCCTTACGTCCGAATGCATCAGACCGATGAAATTAATCAAATGATTTCCAAACACCACACATAACATCGCTAAATAACTGCTACAATTTATTTAATATTAATTAAAAACCTTGTAATTTGTTTCCGATTTAGACCAAGAACACACAACGCCATCTAGTTGGATTTTCAATCCAACACAAATCGATTGTTAATCTTAATTAAAAAACAGATGGCGTTTGCAACGTCACAATATTGTCTGGCAGTCTTTAAACAGACTCCGAACACAGGTCGGCCGGAGCAAAGACAATCGATCCAGGTGGGGTTTCACGGGCGGGGCTGACCTTGGGTGCGAGTGCGGGGTTGCCGTGCAGACGATGTCCCACCTAATCGCATGTCCACTGTGCCCTGAAACTTGCTCGCGGGAGGACTTAATGAGCGCATCCGGCCATGCTCTCGCTGTGGCGGCATATTGGGCTGACATAGTGTAGTCTCAATATATGACATGTCATCGACACGAAAGAAGAAGAAGAAAATATTGAATGTTGTTTTTTCTTTATTTACAGTGGCAATGTGTGGCGCATGTATATTGCTGTCTCCCTTAGTCTACATAGCGCAGAGCGAAACAGCGCTATACGTAGTGGAGGCGGTCTACCGATTCTTTATAGCGATGGTGTTCTATATAGTCGGAGTCACTGTTGTTAATACATATCCACATAATTTGAGGTGGGTATCATCACATCACACTATCACAGTAATCATACTAATGACACCATCACACAACCACATCACATCACAGCTATCACACTTCAGAATATCAGACTAATCACATTTTCACATTAATCACACTATCACGATTGTCAAACTATCACTTTAATCACAGTGTACACACTATTACAATAATCACACTGACTCATTAATGACACTTATCACACTGTCACAATAATTACACTATCATATCACTTATATAATATGTAAAAGCAAAGATGAACAAAAAGATTTGAGAGCATGTTTCTTATTTCTTCATGCGCAAATGGTACGATTGAGTTCTTAAAAGAAATTTTGCTATAGAAATAGATGGCTAAATATATTTTTTTTTTTAGAAAGTGCCGATAACAGTCTTTTTTATTTTCTATAAATTCTGTCATTTTTAAAGATAAAGAAAAATTTATAAATATTACTGATACTATCTAACTACAAAAAAGTTAAATAGGGGTGCGTCACATAGGTATTCTAGAAAATGTTTAACTTTTTTGTGGTAATACCATTGATGCTTACCTATTATTTACACTTTTCTAACTTAATCTTTTCCATACCTTAATTACAGCTCGATTTAAATCATTTTATCGTCCCACAGATGCACAGCGCACGGGCTGATCCTCTCAGTGACGTACATGGGCATGGCCATGGTGCGCGGCGCGGGCGACGGCGGCGCGCTGGTCAGTGCGCTGCTCTGCGCTGCGCTGGGCGCTGCCGCTACCGGCGCTGCGCTCGCTGCTAACCTGCGTTAGTCGCAGGTCAGTGTCTATACACGTCACACAGATGCACAGTACACGCTGGTCAGTGCGCTGCTCTGCGCTGCGCTGGGCGCTGCCGCTACCGGCGCTGCGCTCGCTGCTAACCTGCGTTAGTCGCAGGTCAGTGTCTATACACGTCACACAGATGCACAGTACACGCTGGTCAGTGCGCTGCTCTGCGCTGCGCTGGGCGCTGCCGCTACCGGCGCTGCGCTCGCTGCTAACCTGCGTTAGTCGCAGGTCAGTGTCTATACACATCACACAGATGCACAGTACACGCTGGTCAGTGCGCTGCTCTGCGCTGCGCTGGGCGCTGCCGCTACCGGCGCTGCGCTCGCTGCTAACCTGCGTTAGTCGCAGGTCAGTGTCTATACACGTCACACAGATGCACAGTACACGCTGGTCAGTGCGCTGCTCTGCGCTGCGCTGGGCGCTGCCGCTACCGGCGCTGCGCTCGCTGCTAACCTGCGTTAGTCGCAGGTCAGTGTCTATACACGTCACACAGATGCACAGTACACGCTGGTCAGTGCGCTGCTCTGCGCTGCGCTGGGCGCTGCCGCTACCGGCGCTGCGCTCGCTGCTAACCTGCGTTAGTCGCAGGTCAGTGTCTATACACGTCACACAGATGCACAGTACACGCTGGTCAGTGCGCTGCTCTGCGCTGCGCTGGGCGCTGCCGCTACCGGCGCTGCGCTCGCTGCTAACCTGCGTTAGTCGCAGGTCAGTGTCTATACACGTCACACAGATGCACAGTACACGCTGGTCAGTGCGCTGCTCTGCGCTGCGCTGGGCGCTGCCGCTACCGGCGCTGCGCTCGCTGCTAACCTGCGTTAGTCGCAGGTCAGTGTCTATACACGTCACACAGATGCACAGTACACGCTGGTCAGTGCGCTGCTCTGCGCTGCGCTGGGCGCTGCCGCTACCGGCGCTGCGCTCGCTGCTAACCTGCGTTAGTCGCAGGTCAGTGTCTATACACGTCACACAGATGCACAGTACACGCTGGTCAGTGCGCTGCTCTGCGCTGCGCTGGGCGCTGCCGCTACCGGCGCTGCGCTCGCTGCTAACCTGCGTTAGTCGCAGGTCAGTGTCTATACACGTCACACAGATGCACAGTACACGCTGGTCAGTGCGCTGCTCTGCGCTGCGCTGGGCGCTGCCGCTACCGGCGCTGCGCTCGCTGCTAACCTGCGTTAGTCGCAGGTCAGTGTCTATACACGTCACACAGATGCACAGTACACGCTGGTCAGTGCGCTGCTCTGCGCTGCGCTGGGCGCTGCCGCTACCGGCGCTGCGCTCGCTGCTAACCTGCGTTAGTCGCAGGTCAGTGTCTATACACGTCACACAGATGCACAGTACACGCTGGTCAGTGCGCTGCTCTGCGCTGCGCTGGGCGCTGCCGCTACCGGCGCTGCGCTCGCTGCTAACCTGCGTTAGTCGCAGGTCAGTGTCTATACACGTCACACAGATGCACAGTACACGCTGGTCAGTGCGCTGCTCTGCGCTGCGCTGGGCGCTGCCGCTACCGGCGCTGCGCTCGCTGCTAACCTGCGTTAGTCGCAGGTCAGTGTCTATACACGTCACACAGATGCACAGTACACGCTGGTCAGTGCGCTGCTCTGCGCTGCGCTGGGCGCTGCCGCTACCGGCGCTGCGCTCGCTGCTAACCTGCGTTAGTCGCAGGTCAGTGTCTATACACGTCACACAGATGCACAGTACACGCTGGTCAGTGCGCTGCTCTGCGCTGCGCTGGGCGCTGCCGCTACCGGCGCTGCGCTCGCTGCTAACCTGCGTTAGTCGCAGGTCAGTGTCTATACACGTCACACAGATGGACAGTACACGCTGGTCAGTGCGCTGCTCTGCGCTGCGCTGGGCACTGCCGCTACCGGCGCTGCGCTCGCTGCTATCCTGCGTTAGTCGCAGGTCAGTGTCTATACACGTCACACAGATGGACAGTACACGCTGGTCAGTGCGCTGCTCTGCGCTGCGCTGGGCACTGCCGCTACCGGCGCTGCGCTCGCTGCTAACCTGCGTTAGTCGCAGGTACAAAAAAGACATAAAAAAAGATTAAAGAGCTAAACAATACACATGACGAATGAAAACAAGTAATTATTCCGACTTTTGTATAACCCTAAAACAATGGACACGTATTTTTAGGGTTCCGTACCCAAAGGGTAAAACGAGACCCTATTGTTTTCGCTCCTCTGTCCGTCCGTCCGTCCGTCCGTCACCAGGCTGTATCTCACGAACCATGACAGTTAGAGAGCTGAAATATTCACAGATAATGTATTTTTGTTGCCGCTATAACAACAAATACTGAAAAACTAGAATTAAATAAATATTTTGGGGGGCTCCCATACAACAAACGTGATTTTTTTTTGTCCGTTTTATAAATAACTAGCTGCCCGCCCCGGCTTCGCCCGTGGTACTTACATGTATTATACATACAAACCTTCCTTAAGAATCACTCTATCTATTAAAAAAAACCGCATCAAAATCCGTTGCGTAGTTTTAAAGATCTAAGCATACATACGGACATACAGCGAAAGCGACTTTGTTTTATACTATGTATTGATGGTACGGAACCCTTCGTGCGCGAGTCCGACTCGCACTTGGCCGGTTTTTTCTTTTTTCTCATAGACCAATTATAACTGAGATACAACACGTTTTAATATTGTGTTACGTCACTTTTAGGTACTTACGTAAACGTTGCGTCACGAGCCCCCACTTTCAATCTATCTTGCGTTAGTCTTAACAAATATTTACCGTCTTACCACAAAAACTTTTAAACATCAGTTTAACACTCGTCTAAAAAAATGTCAGATTATGACGTTGAAATAAGCTGACGTTGAAGCCACACTTTTTTAGACAAGTGTTCGACAGATGTTTAAGGTTTTTTAGTAAGACCATTATGGCCTTACTACAAAAACTTAAACGTCTGTTTTACACTTGTCTAAAAAAATTGTGGCTGCAAAATGAACCGTATGTCTACGTCATAATCTGACATTTTTTTAGACAAGTCTTAAACTGACGTTTAAAAATTTTTGTGGTGAGACGGTTAAGGTTTTATTCAAATAAAATATACGTTTCCAATATTATCTTAAATGCGGATTCATTAGAATTACCTATAGTTTGTAATTATCTATACTAATATTACCTCTATAAAGCTGAAGAGTTTGTTTGTTTGAACGCGCTAATCTCAGGAACTACTGGTCCGATTTGAAAATTTCTCTCAGTGTTAGATAGCCCATTTATCGAGGAAGGCTATAGGCTACTTTTTATCCCGGTACGGGAAGTAGTTCCCACGGGATGCGGGTGAAACCGCTGGCAGAAGCTAGTAGTCTATAAACGTCTTAAAAGATCATACAATATATTAAAATTAAATTCTATCTTTTCAGGTATTACCGAGTCCTATGGACTCATTAACAATATAATTCCGAGGTATCATAAGTTCCAATATTTTAGCGGAACGCTTATTATTTTGACTTCACAACCAATAAGGTTGTAATTAAAGGTAAAGGAAAAATGCTATCTTTTGTTTAAAGTTGGGTTTTGCGTTTTAAAATAATAATTAGAGTTTTTTTTTCATACCTATAAGTATTAAAAAAAACACATGCTTAACTTCTATCACACAGATAAAAAAGTTTTGATTAAATAGGTCAGCATTATCAGTGTTGCCACTTAAAAAAAATGTGTTACCCAACTTTTTGGACAAAGGGAAGGTTCGTATCTCACGGAAAATTCGTCAAGCATATCGTAAATGTATGTTCGACGCATTGACGCATTACTGGTTAGGTGTAAATTTTTGTCACTGAACATCTTTGACAGTCGTTACGGGTAGTCAAAAGCCTGTAAGTCTGCCAACCAGTCTAACCTACAGGTATTGGGTTGCCCGGGTAACTGGGTTGAGGAGGTCAGTTAGGCAGTCGCTTCTTGTAAAGCACTGGTACTCAGCTACATCCAGTTAGACTGGTAGCCGACCCCAACATAGTTGGGAATTGGCTCGGGAGATAATGATGATTGAATGTCTGTACCGATAATACGCGACGCATGTTTCGTCAAATATGAACTTTCCCATAGAAACTTGCCATTACAATGACATACCAAAGTATTGACGACTGAATTTATTATTTTTTAACGATTAACGACTAACGTGTGTATGGTGTAACTTTGCAATTGCGACTGGTTGCTATAGTCTTGGAAGTTTTGTAGAAAATGGCAATTAAATTTGCAGTTTTTTTTATTTTATTATTGAGTAATTAGCACTCTGATTTAGATTAAGTTTGACTGTTTTAGAAAGAAGTTTAGACAACATGACTTTTTGATAAAATAAAAGACTAAAATAAAATAATTATAATGGGATATTATTTTGGAATATTTGTTATTGGAATTATTTCAAAAAATAGTGCAACATTAAAAAAAAAACATTAATTTGCTTTCTAGTTACAATCGCAGTTGTAATTTTACATTATAAGCCTACCGATTCCAACATGTAATTCTTTTTTCACCAATTTCTTCTTTAAAAAAAATATTATTCATAAAATACACAAAAGTATTATAAAGAGTGATTCTTGATTAATATCGAATTTAAAAATTGATCAACTCCTTTTGTAAAAGTTGGTTAAAAAGTTCTCTCATCAAAGTTTGAATCGGGCAGCTGAACGAAAATTATCGATAAACATATTATAGTGACATATTAATATCAGCAATAACATGAAAAAATAGCAATGAAAAAGACAATTTTGTTTATATTTTAAATAAAATATAGAATCTGCTGAGTTCACTTGTAAACTAGTGTAACTAGTGTAAATAAGCTTTGAATTGTATGTCGATTGTCGATTCTATAGTGTTGTACTACTATCGATATTTGTCAGGGACTTTGAAAATTAAAGGTATTCGTTCACATATTTCATTTTTGGTTTCTTTTTAGTTATTTCAAATATATTGATCACAATTGTCTAATATTGTTGATATGAATACCGTGTAATCAAAACAAACTTTGAAAGCACTGCCTTTTAAACGAATCAGTAGTATAAATTAGTTTTATATCTAAACATTTAATTAAAAAAATCCAACCTCAAAAGATACATTTAAAGCATATAAGTAATTTAATTTCTCAGTCCCGTACAATATCGATAGCCACGAATACGCGTCCCATCCCTTACCGTACCTATATTACAAACTGCACATGTGACAACACTAGTATCGATATTGCGCTGAAATGTACTGAAGAGGTTTTTATCATTACTTTAATAGATATTACTAATGCGAAAACCTATAATAACTAACTAACCGATAACTGTCTGTCACACACAAAGTTCTGTTCTGTCTGTTCTGTTACAGCCTTTTTATCGTCCCACTGCTGGGCACAGGCCTCCTCTCACACGGAGAAGGATTAAGCGTTAATCACCACGCTTGCTCAATGCGGGTTGGTGATTTCAGACTTTATAGTCCAGGTTTCCTCAAGATGTTTTCCTTCACCTTTTTATCAGCCATTGGTGTCTAAGATTTACCTAGAAAGTACATACAAACTTAGAAAAGTTGCATTGGTACTTGCCTGACCTGGAATCGAACGCACACCCTCATACTCGGGAGGTTGGTTCTTTACCCACTAGGCCACCACGACACACAAAGTTCTGAACGATTCAAATAACATTTGGTACCAGCTCTGTACAAAAGGTCTATAAGAAGGACATAATATTAAGCTGCTTTTTGTCCGGATGCGGGAAATGGTTTCCTTGATAGTCAAGTAACAGTGGGGAACAGCTAGTTATCAATACGATATTTACATTATTGATTTTGACAGTAACATTTCAGTGTAAATACACCTGTATATTAAAACTAAAGTTCATGATGCATTATATTGTAATGTTATTCTTACAATTCCCCTAATAATACATAATACAGTATATAATATAATAAAAAATAGATTTTATACATAACAGTAGAGAATACTACGTAATAACTGCTTGTAGATAAAATATATGACGGCGCCACCGTCGATGTGTCAACCGTCGATGTGTCAACCATCGATCTGTCAACGGTGGACCTTATATAAAGCGGCGCGCGCGCACGACTCGGGTCATTCGTTCACCGACCGTTGCGGAGTGCACACCTCCCACGTGATAATTTATTTCGTTAATATTAATTGTAGTGACTAATATTGTGTTAATTGGAATAAACCAAGTGACTGTGTGAAGACCTCTTTGTTTTATTTAACGATGTCGGATCCTGACCCCGACATCAGAAGTGGGATGCAATCCGAATGCCCACATCTGTTAAGGATTGCCCTGCATCGCCCACGTGTTCAAAAAAAGTGAAAACACTAGTGGCGAAAACATGATGTCTGATACGATACTGCTATCGCATTGAATCGAGCCAGGCAAGCACAAGGAAGAATCCAGGGTGGACACATCGCGTACTGCAACATGATGTTCATGGAGATGTCTATGAAGAACAAGAAGGACCAATGGCTAGAATGGTTTCGGGAGAATTCACCACGTTAAGATGAATTTCTTACCCACTAAAAAGAAAGAAAAAAAAATGGAACGTCGATTATAATTTAAAATGGAGTTTTTAGAAGAAGATTTATTAAGAATTTCAGCGAAGGTACAAGTATGGTAACCACGGTTATGGTAATGGTATCGGTTTCCATAGTTACATGTCAAGCTAGTTATTGAAGGTATGCTAGAAAATTAACCGAATTTGTCTTTTTTTTTTCATGTTTCAACAATGACGGTGATTATTGTGCAATATGGCGAGAAAATTACGACGTTCAATGGAGCATCCCAGCTGCCTGCCAGGAGCCCAACGTGTCATCGTGAGGTCGGAGTGTTGGTGCTCGTGCATCTCCGTGGCTTCACGTCCGCTAAAGCTTTGCTGTACTGCGCGCCATAGCGATGTGCGATCGGCACGCACGTTGAGTGGAAAACCCGGTGATACCAATCCATTGTTCAATCCATCGTTTTATGTTGAGTTTATTTTTCACACGAGGTTATTAAGCGTGGAACTGCCTCGTTGACTAGTGGTATTGGTAGATATGAACTGCGTCGTTGGTTTAGTTGTGCGTAGTGCGACTGTTGTGCGCGGGGTCTCGGGTCGGGACGAATTCGCTTTGCTGGTTTTGAAAATTTTCACAAGGCAGCCCGGAGCCTGGAAGATGCTGATTGACGCACCCTTCATTGGAGAGCACATTGATGTCGGTCCTCCTTGTGGTTTTTCTCTGGTTGTGTTGGGCTGTCGCTATGAGATTGAGGGAGTGGGGTACATCTGTGTCTGCGCGGATGCCTGCGCACTATAATATGTGCGCGGCTAGCTGATCTCGTAATAAGGGCTAATTATACGACCGCCGTGGTCAACAATCAGCTGGCACACCATTATTGTCAGTAGTAGTTAACTAGTGGAATCACCGACGCTGAGAACTAGGTCCACGGGTTCTGATTAATATCTTTCAGTTACATAGAATAATTCAATTATACGTCAGACTATAGATTTGTTGGCAAGGTGTTGTTACTTCTTACGCCTACTTAGTGATTTTTTTGTGTTATGCTGTACCTATGATGGGTATCGGGGTGACTTGAAAAAGACCCGTTGGCCTGTGCGATAGCAGCGTGGTGATCATGAAGAGACTCGTGTAAATCTGTGTGAGTACAGTTAGTGTCGTGTTACTGTGGTTCCTAGAAAACCAGGATGGGCTGATAAGTCGGCTAAGGGACACAAAGGTCATGTAAAGCCTGTCGAGTAGAAGGCGTTCGTGTGAGTGACAATCGTAATTGTAATTTACAATTTGAAAGTCGGACTAACTGTTGGATCTTTCTTTTATTTCATGCTTGGCAGCTGATGTGACCGGTTTCTTCGTTTGAAAGGTGTTGCTGTTCATGAAATCCGTAACTGGTGGTAGTGCAGCTCGTGATTGCGTAGGAAGGATGTGTCAGGGGAGTAGGTCTATTTGCGATTGTAGAGAATGATTCGAACGTTGCGCAACGAGCTCATAGAAGTTCATTATAATCATCATCATACCGGTCTATGGCCGTCCCCTGTTGAACGTAGGTCTCTTCCAGTGAACGTCATCCATCCAGGTCTTGGGCAGCCCGCATCTATCCACTACCTGTCACTCTCTTCAGATCGTTGTTGTTGATGTTGATTGAGTAGCAAATAGTACCAGGTTCAGTGCAACGTACCGTATACCAATCGAGCTTATATTTTATTTCTACGACGAACGATGTCTTCAGATCTAGCGAGGATCACTCTGCTTAGTCGTAGGTAGAAATTCGAGATACAGCAAACTGAATGATTTAGGAGGAAAATAGCTTCGACAAAACAGAGCGTTTTAATCTTGGAGTGACAGCAGTGAGATTCCTCTTGAAGATGATTTTGTTCGTCTAATTTGAGCGGAAGAAACCGAAACTCAATTGCATAGGAATTTCTAGGGCTTTTGCTTTAATTGTAATAGACGTAGATAATGATGAGTACGAACAATATGATAGGTATCTTCTATGGAGTTTCTTGCCGATTATTCTCCATGAGAACAACTGTATGGTCCCGTGCAACTAGTGTCGTGAAATTTTATAGGAAATCGCTAAGGTTCATTTGAAACCATCTTATATTGAATTCGAGTACTAGTAAGAGCACTCGAAAAGTGCTGTAGTAACATACCTGGTGCCCGTGTAGGCTTACTTGAAGTGGCTTGTATTCCAACTAAGGACTGAGGAGGCCGAGACGGCGGCTCACGATCATGGAAGGTATAAGGTGTCATCTAATAATGACGGTGACAGTGACGAATTTCAATTCATGTTCTTTGACCTGTACTTATATGACACGACTTCAGAAATGATCATGATGTTCGACTGACATGACTTCAGAAAGTGATGATTGGTGGCTAACTTAACGTAACTAACTTAACTGAACTGGCTCGTGGGGCCGTATTCCATGACATGTGACAAGTGTGACAAACCTTGGGGACTGCCCTGACACGTGACTGGTGTAACTTATTTTAGGAACTGGCTCTCTGGGTCAATGTTCCACGACGTGTAACAAAATGAGTCTTGTTAAGAGCTGGCCTTAACCGGTCGTAGGTTCTGGTGACTAACTGACTATTTTGTGTAGACTGTGAGATTTTGTGAAAAAAAAAGTAATAAAAAAAAAGGAGGGAGTCGTCCAGTCTCCGGTTTTAAAACTGATGAGAGGGATTTATCCAGTCTCCGGTTTTGAAACTGATGAGAATGGTTTAACAGTCTCCGGTTGTAATACCGATGAGAATGGTTTAACAGTCTCCGGTTGTAATACCGATGAGAATGGTTTAACAGTCTCCGGTTGTAATACCGATGAGAATGGTTTAACAGTCTCCGGTTGTAATACCGATGAGAAGGGTTTAACAGTCTCTGGTTGTAAAAAAGGGCTTGCCGGACCAGCACATTTAAATCTGTTGTGATTGACCTCGCAACTTAAAGATTTGACTGACTGATTTGACTTGATTTGATGTGACTAAGTATGTCAGGATGATCGAGCAGTTTGCTGTCTTGTTTTCAGAAGACGCTCGAGGACGAGCGTATGTCAGCATGGCCGTGACGGCGCCACCGTCGATGTGTCAACCGTCGATGTGTCAACCATCGATCTGTCAACGGTGGACCTTATATAAAGCGGCGCGCGCGCACGACTCGGGTCCACAGAACATATATACCCTAAAGGGAAGAATAACGACTCCGTACAAATTTTATGAGGAAATTTTTCCTTACCGGCCGGCGCCATCTATATTCCGCCCACGAAAACTAGAGAGTAGAAGCTAGGGCGGGAGTTTCAAACTACAGTATATTCTATAGGTCATTTTTATTGCATTTTATGCACAAGTACAGGGGCCCGATTCTCCTAAGTTAATAATGTTAAAATCGAATAGAAATTGAATCGCAATATGATCGCAGTAGCAGTTTTAACCATATCGGGCATTCTGCTACTAATATAAGACCAATCGTATTCCAACGACATTCGATTGGTTTGCGATTGGTCTGCTATTTTGGTGATTTTGGTCTATACGGTAGTTTGCTCTACAATCATATTGCAATCGTAAATCATTTGCAGACAAAATGATTCATTATTGAATGACAGAAAAGGATAAAAACGTTTATTTCAAAGAAAAAATAGCGGAATGCCACATATGCTTCAATCGTAATTGAGTCGGGATTGAATCTCAGTCGAATGTGAATCGACTCGACTGAATCGTAAAATTAGGAGAATCGGGCCCCAGTGCGTTCGTCGATTATGGCTGAGCAAGATTATCACATTTTGCTCAGCAATAATCGACATGAAACACAGTGTACTTGTGCATAAATTGCTAATATTTATCTTTATAGAGCAGTGCAGCAGTGTAATAAAAGGAAGATTACAGTACAAGAGTTTTTTATTTAGCATGTTAATAATTATAATTTATTTCCAGAAATAGGGTACAAAAGGTGTTCATAAATCACAAGTATGTGCACCTATGTAATGAATTTTAAAATACATGAATTTAATCAATTTAGGTAGGTATTTCAGACATTTTCGTCCAAAATAACAAGTATGGATGGGCCTATTGCATACAATTTCAACATCAAAACATAAACAAACAAAAATTCTAGTTAGTTTTAAAGTGTTACTATTATAAAAAACAAGACTATGTTATTATACAATAAAGAATACTATCGATTTGTTTAACAAACAACAAGTTTACAGACATGGTTTAAATTATTCTATCATATTGTGTAATAAACGTTGGTGTTATTTCTTCTTTATTATAGAAATGATTAGGAAGAGAAAGACACTAGACCAATTATATTTTGATATTTACAAACATTTACTACACAACAAAAGCTATATATCAATGTATTTCGTTCCGGGCTGAAACAAATTTTTGAAAAACGATCTTGCCAAGTTTTAACATTTCAAACATTACTGCAGCCAAATCTGTTTTTCTCAAATAACTTTAAAACTGTAATAAAATATGTGTGCGTTCGTGCAGCGGAATGTTGTTGAATTTAAAGATTTTAATTATGCAGATAATTAGTGTATGACGTCCTATAATTGTGTATGGTAAAAAAAAAATTGTGTATGCAGCCATTGTGGAGAAATTCACCAAAAACTGATTCCGCTGGGCGAACGTTGTCCTGGCGAAACTTTTTTTAATCCATAGACTTTAGAAGAAAAGAGATGTGTCCAAAAATTAGTGTGTATTTGGGTGTAATTGTTTATGTATGAATGAAATCAGTGCATGCATAAACTTGGGAGAAATTCAAGTTTCCGCTTCGCGAACGTTTGGCCATTAGCTAGTTTTCATATAAAGCGCTTACATAGAGAGCTGTAGATTTTTACATACGTTGTTTTGAATTTGTTTATATTTGTTTAAAAAACAGATTTAGAAAAAGTCGCAGGGTTTAAAAGATAAAAATATAAACGTAAAATACACTTTAGAATTTTTTACCGAATCATAATTTTTAAACTCTATAAAATTATGCACTTCTTCTGGTGTTTCGGAGACTAAAATATTTTTGCAGTTATTACAAATATTTTTATATTTTTTAATTATGAAGCCACAGACATAAGCACATGCTTGTAGTTCGCTACTTCCTTCCTCCAAATTTTGTTCCAGGGAGGAAATAATATTTTCTTCAATTTCATTTTCTATAACAGACTCCGATTGTTCCGTTTCAGTGTGCATGTCTGTGGCTGGTGTCAATAATTTTTGTATGTTTTAAAGTGTATTTTACGTTTACATTTTTATCTTTTAAACCCTACGACTTTTTCTAAATCTGTTTTTTAAACAAATATAAACAAATTCAAAACAACGTATGTAAAAATCGGCAGCTCTCTATGTAAACGCTTTATATGAAAACTAGCTAATGGCCAAACGTTCGCGAAGCGGAAACTTGAATTTCTCCCAAGTTTATGCATGCACTGATTTCATTCATACATAAACAATTACACACAAATACACACTAATTTGTGGACACATCTTTTTTCTTCTAAAGTCTAAGGATTAAAAAAAGTTCCGACAGGACAACGTTTGCCCAGCGGAATCAGTTTTTAGTTAATTTCTCCACAATGGCTGCATACACAAATTTTTTTTTACCATACACAATTATAGGACGTCATACACTAATTATCTGCATAATTAAAATCTTTAAATTCAACAACATTCCGCTGCGCGAACGCACACATATAATATTAGTTAAGATATTTATTTATGCATAATTATGTTCATTTTTCTTTTTAGTGCAGATTTACATGCATCTTCGGAATAAATTTTGTTTTTTATTATGCAATATCTCTTTATATTAATATGGAAGACACTATTTATTATATAATTTATATTTAATTCTTTGTGCTCCATACAATTTTCGAGGAAGACATAATTTATAGAGTCCTTTAGTAATTGTGTTATTTTTTTTTTTATATTCTCTTTATACGCCTCTTTTTCTAAAAAAATATTAATTATGTTTGCACTTTTTTCTACACAATCTATTAAATTTTTAGAGGCGTATGTAAGAGAATTTTTTACCGAATCATAATTTTTAAACTCTATAAAATTATGCACTTCTTCTGGTGTTTCGGAGACTAAAATATTTTTACAGTTCTTACAAATATTTTTATATTTTTTAATTATGAAGCCACAGACATAAGCACATGCTTGTAGTTCGCTACTTCCTTCCTCCAAATTTTGTTCCAGGGAGGAAATAATATTTTCTTCAATTTCATTTTCTATAACAGACTCCGATTGTTCAGTTTCAGTGTGCATGTCTGTGGCTGGTGTCAATAATTTTTTAAAATTGGTAATTATGGCACTGTTGCTATCCAGCTCACAATTACCTGAGCTAGTATGTGCCATGTTGCTTATTACAGCTGTTTTTAATCCAGCAACGAATTGTGCAACTGTTGGGTTGCTATTGGATCCACAGTTGAATCGAATGCATCCAAATAAATTTTCAAGAGGATCCTGCTGGAATCTTCTCGTGGATAAACTTTTAACTGTAGTATGTTTGGCACTTAGAATTTTCCAAACCATTTCTAACCCATTGAGGGTCCAAATCCAGCCATCTTTTGATGGGGGATTACCCCTGCATCCCAAGAATTCCAGGGTTTTAAAAAAAAATTTCATTTTATCGAACATTTGGAGATGTCCTGTATTGTGTTTTATATTTGTGGAAAATATTTTTCCTCTCCTTAAGTCTGGTGTCGACGCGTTTACACCATCAAACAAATCGTCCATGCTTGAAATTAAATTAGCCGTTGCCAAGGCTTCAGTCGGCATGTCTCCTGAAAATTCACAATAAACAAATCAAATCAATATGAGTAAGCATATTACTAACTAGCTTAATAACTTCGGATATACTGGCAGCAAATGTACACATAATATACATTTATTTTATACTTTACTTTTTATAAATTGTGAAGTTTCGGCTAGTTACTTGCTCAATACAGGATTAAGTAATAATGTTAAAAGCACAATATAATTATTTGTTGGTTTTATCCTTTATCAAAGACACAACCCCAGATAACCATACTGTTGAAACAAATATAAGTATCATGCAACTATGATCTGAGGAATAAATCAGGTTTCTTACCTCCAGCTATTTTAGTATATAGTCCTGCTGCAACTGAGTGGCTTAAAACTTGTGCCGCAAGTTTTACCCTCATTTTTTGTTTGGAATTAGGCTCAAGGTGTTGTTTACTTAGGCATGGTGCAAACACAAAATTGGGATTATTATTGTCCAATTCATAAAATTGCTTGATGTGGCTCCATTTAGCGACTCCTGTAAAGTAATTATTAATAGTGTTATAATTAACTATTTTATTTATTCGTCACAAGTCAATTAAAACATAAAGTACAAAATAAATATCCAAAATTAAATATAAAGTCAACTATTCTAAGAAAATAACCCGCCTCTTATCGTTCCCGGTGTTATAATTACTTGTACAAAAAAATATTATGCTTTAAATGTACATATTTATTATTAAACAATTATTTTTCTAAAACTAAATAACAAATGACTTACCAATTCCTTGTTGGTGGTCTGATGTTATATTGGTCCTAAATCTTACATGATATTTCATGAAAAGATTTCTGAAGCACTTCAGCAGGTGTGGTGTGTCAAATAGAGTGACAATTTTGTGATTGCTCACTTCTATGAAGGGATTCTCAACAGAAGCTCCTAATTGACATAGAGCTCTCTTGTTGACTCCATCCAAGTCACAGACTGAAGCGCATATGTTTATCCCAGCATCAAAGCAACAATTTAAAACCTGAAAGTATTATAAGGGAGATTAGCAACAAATAAACTAACATCATAGTTCAGCAAAGAGTTAAATCAGCATGATCATCATTGAATATGAAGAAGCAATGCATACCTCCTTAATCAAAGCTGAAAGTCTGTCAGCTGTGACAGAACCGCTTGATAAATAATAAGCCACTGGCTGCTTAAAATGTTTCCTGACTCCAACTATCATAAATACAAGGGCATATGAAGCTGGCTGTGGAGATCTACCTTGTGTAGCATGGTCTTGAAACCCTTCAATTAAATCCGTCTTCGAATTGTACCATAAATTTTTTCTTAAGGACATTTCATCCCACAACAATATGTACTCACGTTCAGAGGGGACAAAGTGTTTTGTCGTGTTTTTTAAAATTGTGAGTATTGTTTTGTGTGTCCCCACATTCATCTTAAATTTACTTAAGAGGGATTTTAATGTGCTGGGTGCTGGTAAACAAATCATTCTCCTTAGCAATTTGTAGCTAGTTGGTGACCTCTTGTAGAGCCTCAATGCTATTATTTTAGCCTCCATGTTCCACCTGCGACCAGGCTTCTTCCTCTTATAATTCTGCAGTTCTCCTTGCAGTAACAGTGCAAATGTCGAACTCATTTTTGTATTGAGGATTTCTCGGACTGTCTCATTGTTACAAATAACATTTAAAAAAGATTCGTTTTTTAAATGTTTTACAGTTTTTTGTAATCTATACACCTTGTTCATACTACTTTTCAGTTTCCTCAACATTTTGCTTTTCTGGTCACTTTCTTGTTTTGAAGACTTGCACACAAACATTCCTGAATTGGTCGGAGTGATAATGTTTACATTATGTTCTGTTAAAGGATTCATTCTGGATGGACCGGCAACAGGTTCAAATATGGCAGATTGATCTGGCACATTAGAAGTTGTTGTATCCTGTAAATTGAAAGTTGATTATTTTAAATAAATTTAAAGATAACTCTTTAAATTTATTAGTCATAGATGAGGTAAATGTAAAAAAACATATATACAGTGTTATGGAAAAAACCAACAACCTCTTAAGAGGTCATTGTACTCATCATATATTTAATTTTTTAAATTTATATCTTGCAATTGGTTGGATAACCATTAGCAGATTTTTTGTGGGAATTCATTTATGCGAAAGTTCATTCTTCCAGTAAAGAATCTGCCTTCATATATAATTCTTACTCTGCTCTACTCAAATTCCCAATTTGGTGGCGCATAGAGCCCATGTACCTCCATAATCTTTGGGTCCAGGCCTTGTCTATGTCATTCAGAAATAGCTTTGCATAGTACAATGAACACTGAACATAATGTCTGTATTTCTGTGCTATATAAGACAGGTGTTTTAAATACACTTTCAAAATGATAATGGTACTAACCTTTTGGCATTGAACATCAGGTACAGCTGTTCTGAACAACTTCTTCTCATTAAAGCATGTGCTTTTGAAATGTTTGCTGCATAGCATCTTATGTTGTTTATGGAGTGCGTCCTGGAATTTTGGTGAAGACCAGGCTTCGTTTGGGAAGCAATACTTTGCCCATAATTCACAACTGAAAATTAAAAATATCAAAATTACACACTCATCATCAGCCTTCTAATGTTCCCACTGCTGGGACACAGCCTCCTCTCTAGGAGAGGGCTTGGGCCATAATCCACCCCGCGGGCCCAGTGCGGATTGGTGGATGTCACACGTCTTCGAATTTTTTTTTGGTTCTAGGACATGCTGGTTTCCTCACGATGTTTTCCTTCACCGTTTTGAGAGCAGTAGTGACGAAATAAATTACACAAAGTTATGCGCCAGATCGGGTTTGAACCCGCGACCTACCACTCGTAAGTTGGGGCAGTTACCACTCGGCCACCACTGCTCTCAAATTACACACTATTTTAATCATTTTCCGAGTTAAGATATTATTATATCATGTCAGTGGGTAGTCTTCGCTTTGATTGAAAGAGATGTTATATTAGATACGGGAATGGTGTAAGCAAGAAAACTTTTTATAGTAAGTACCTAATGATTTTTGGCAAGGAAAGTTGGGACTTAAGTATATAGGTATATATGTTACGTGAGTTTGTGGTAGTTAGAAGCGGAATTAACAATAAATGTGGTATTCTATGTCGTCTAAGACGAATAGCATGGAGTGTACATACCGCAGAGCATTTTTAGTGCCAGGCTTTGGAAACCGATGCAAAGTGATGCTGGGATCTTTAGAAGGTGAAGATCCACACAAGCAGCAGATTCTTGTGTTTTCTTTTTGTGAACTCATCGCGAATTAAACACAAAACAAAATCAAACAAGTCACTGTCTCAACACCGAGTCTATATCTCACAAATACACACTTAATTTCACCAAAACACAGCAACGGAGGAGCAAGCTCGACTCAACGTTATCAATGTATGTAGAATTAAATGGAAGTAGTTTATTTATTACAAATAAACATTAGTACAAGATAAAATGGTGCGCAACCGGCCGCAGACATTTTTCTTGTGACGTCAACAATGTCAAAACCAATATGGCGTCCGGACATTAGTGTTGCCACACATAATCCCCCATATATATTTTCTAATAAGTAATATTAAATTTTATATCTAATATTTCTCAACTAAGTATATTTTTTGGCATTAGAATAATAGCTAAAAGTATCTTCAAGGGTAATTTACTTTAAAAATCAATTTATACGCTCATTATTAGGGAGAATACGAAATTGTATTTTTGGTGGCAACATTATATATTTATCTCTTTTACTCTGATGTCGTTGACTCTCTCTTGTTTTCAAGCCCACCTTAATGCAATTCGTAGAACAAACTTGACAGACCCTGCTCGGGTCATTCGTTCACCGACCGTTGCGGAGTGCACACCTCCCACGTGATAATTTATTTCGTTAATATTAATTGTAGTGACTAATATTGTGTTAATTGGAATAAACCAAGTGACTGTGTGAAGACCTCTTTGTTTTATTTAACGATGTCGGATCCTGACCCCGACATATACAATTTAATATAATATGCAAGTTTTTGTAAACGATTTCTTGAATTTGCCAACTAAAATTTATAAAACGAATAATAATTATTAAATGTGAAACTTGAAATGTTGTTTATTTGTATTCAAAATGCTCCAAAACTACTGAACCGATTTGGAATATTATTTCAATGTTAAAAAGCTACACTCCCGGGTGACATAAGCTATATATTGCTGTTTTCCTAGACGCGGGTGAAACCGCGGGATAAAGCAACTTTAAAATAATTATATGTAATCACAGAAGTCGTTTATAAAAACTTTTCAAGTCACATGTGCAGATAAACATATTTGTATAGTCATTTGGAAAAACAGCATTCAAAGATATAATTGTTTATTTACTTATTTATATAAAAAACAATATGTCCTACCCTATTACTGTGAGTTGCACCATTTAACTATAACGATAACCGAACCATTTTCAGTCAAATCGCCGATTTGATCAATGAGCGGCAATATTATACGGCTGGTTATGGTTTGGTTATCGTTATATTTAAATGGGTTGTAACCCTAAGGCCTGGTTCTACTGGTCACCGATAAAGTCAGTTAGTTATCCGATGGTTAATGTTATCTGCCAGATAACGGTTGCTTATAATTTCTGGCCAGATATTGCTATCCGAAACCAAAAGTAATAGTTTATCTGTCAGATAACTTCCTGATAGGCTATCAGAGATTTTATCAATAATCGGTGAAACTGGCCATTAGAGTATTAATTTTGATAAATCCATTGGCTATACGAAAAGTGTTGCCATACAAAAATATTCAATAAACAAATGGTAGAATTTGTCCCTAATGTAAAATAATTGGTAGCTGTAAATTAAGTGTATTTCAATTATTATTGTTACTATATAATGTATGTTATATACATACAAGGCTGAACATATCTATGTGGACGATAGACAAATGGTTGTAACTCTTTTATTTTAACCTACTTGGAATTAAAAAGGTTGGCTACACAAAGAAAACTTTCCAACAGCATTATTTTAGCATTTTGTCAAAAGAAATACCTAATTTTAAACAAATTTCATGAAAAAGCTGCAAATAAGTCTTATCCTAGGTTTTTTCAGATATTGGAAGGTTTTTTTTTGTATAGCCACCCAATTTCTCGGTGTTTTACGTTTGATCATAATTATTTTGTTTATTAAAAAAAAAATAAGGTGATTGAATAGTCGACTATACAGATTTTCAAGATAAACAGTCATATTCGACTATTCTATCACCTTGCCATTATTATTATTATAATCTTAGTGTTGCCATATCTTGATTTAAGTGATATTATCATAGACTGCTTATTTCCTAGATTAAATTTTAACGAAAAGACATTTTTTCATATACCCTCACCGATTGGTTTTAAAGTAAGTTATTTAATATCAATTTTTATTTTAAACGAATGACTGAATTTTCTTTTTTTGTCGTTATGGTAGAATTTGTAAAATGTAAATTGGCAATAGTAAGTGTTTCGGGAGATTTCTTGTCGTTGGTAGTTTTATGAAAATTGAAAATGTATGTTGTGAAATTAAAGATAAAATTTAAATTATAAGAACGGAGTTGGAAAGGTGAGATAAATTGAAATTTCCTGAAATAAATATTGTACCCTTTTTTGTACCGACATAAACCCATTCTTACATATAATTCTCGCCAAATCACTTTACATTTCCTAAGATTATTGTGAAGTCAATAGCAGCCAACTTCTCGACAATATCTGTACGAATCAATGCGCAAGAATTCAAATGGCTAACTTCACAGCACAGTTATTTGGCGCGAACTTTCTTTACAAGTAGCTTTTAATTAATATTATTGAATATATCAGGTCACTTGCCCAAATGAGCTTTTAGTAGCAAACTCAAATTTCTATAAATCACTACTCTATCACAAAAAAGGCTGGTGCACACCAAATGCTTATATAGAGCAAACCATTACCACACTATTTATTTTTCTGCTATAAAATTTTCTGAAAATAGTTCCTAGAATAGAACAAAATAAAATATGAAAATTATGTTTGAGAAATCTTCAAATTACTTTTTAATAGAGGGAAAAAAACTGATTTGAATTATAAAACACCATCCTTCAAGCTACACCTTACTATGTGGTAATCTATTAACTGGTTATCGGTAAATGGTAATTCCAATATTCTTAGGAAAAGGCTAGGCAAATGGTAATTTCATGTGACATGCCATAGCATACGTGTGTACCGGCCTTTACTACAATTATTTAGCATTCCTGTAGATAGCGACTGATCACCTTAATTAGGCCATTTATCCCTAGTCAATAATTTCTTTTTTTTAACAAATATATTTGCCTATAAATTTTAGTTTAGTTATCTGCAGAAATCGGCTCAGTACCATCTCATATTATACAGTTTTATCTCGCCCGTTTTTTCTACCCAGGTATATAAAAAGCGGGTCCGTCCCCAACATGGTTGGGAAAAGGCTCGGAGGATGAGGATGATAATGTACATAAAAAGCGGGTGAGATAAAACCAGGGCTGAAATGGCACTAAGTCAATAAATATAACAACTATTGTAAGCACCTTATTTACAAACGTATTTATACAGTTTTCAACAAATAAACTAGCTAGCTTTGTTAATACATTTTTTGACTATTGTAAAGTCAATAGTAGCCAACTTCGGACAAGCAAAGCTTATCGACAATATCTGTAGGTACGAACAAATGCGCTACGAGTCAAATGACTAACTTCAGAAATGCAAAGTCATTTTGCACGAACTTAATTATGTACATTTTGAGTATTGTAAAGTCACTAGGAGCTAATTTCGGACCGGCAGAGTTATTTCATGAGAACTGTTAAATTATGTTTGTTTTATTTGATTTCTTAATTCTGTCATATAATCTGATATTGTCTGTAGCTATATCAATTTTAATGTAAAATAAAAAAATAAATATGTATTAATATTGAATTATTTTGTTTATCAAACATGCCAATTTTTGTAATAATAATTTTAGCGATAGTTTTAATTAAAACACGCAATATTTAGTTCGCAATTAACTATTTTAGTTAAATTTTATTGTAAGGTAGCGTTTATCTTGTATTGTGAAAGATTTAAATCTATATAAAAGGCGATATTCCGAGTTCTAACAATTCTTGCATATTACCATTGATTCTTGCATTTATTTCTTAATGTTTTCTTGCATTTGTGATTATCTGAAAACATTTTAATTTTGTTTTGATTTTTTTTACAAAATCTCGGAATATCGTTTTTATTTAAAAGTAATTTTGAACAATACATTATGGGCCACAGTGAGGCTAAACTTTGTGAGAAAATGCAAGAATTTACAGTTAATACATCAAAATCACACGCATTCTTGCATATCTTAGTTAGGTTTATTAAAACGCCATCTATTGGCGGTAATTGACAAGTATTGTTAATGGTGCTTTACACAATGGCTCGTATATAGTTAAAAATAATAGAAAGTCAAGTAATGGTGAACACATCAACACACGTCTACCTATTACTGATCGCGGCGAAGAACTCGAATTTGTGTAATATGTTTCGGAGGGCACGTTAAACTACAGGACCCAACTGTCATTCAACGTCTTTGACAGTCGTTACGGGTAGTCAGAAGCCAGTAGGTATTGGGTTGCCCGGGTAACTGGTTGTAAAACAATGGACAGCTGCATCTGGTTAGACTGGAAGTCGATCCCAACCTAGTTGGGAAAATGCTCTTCAGACGACGTCTTATCGATAATTCTTCCAGATTCGAATGATTTTGGAATTCTAAAATTGAATTATTTCGCCGCGGTCGATTTGACAAATGTGTTTTCACCGTAAGTAAGATTTAAGACCTTTTTTAACCGACTTCCCAAAAAGGAGGAGGTTCTCAATTCGGCCGGTGTTTTTTTTTAGTCTTAGTGACGATGCTAGGCAAATATGGGCCATTGTGTAAAACCCGTAATGTTACGTGTGGCTAGTAGACGATATAGACTGAAAATTGTATTTGTCATCCGATGTGTGTAAATAAAGATCAAATATGTTCATATTTACGATCATTTTGTTTTATTTTTCATAATTACCAGGAATATAGCCGAAGAAAACTGCTAGGCGTATGAACTTGATCAGTTTAATTTACTAGAAGATACTACACTACTAATTTACTAGATGTAGACTCCCGGTACTACAGCAGGTATATAATTTGAGGCTGATTTAGGCATATAAAAGCACTGGAATATTTATTCAAATTGGTCTAGTAGTTCCTGATATTAGCGGATACATACAAACGAACTATTCAGCTTTATATTTTCAGTACCTATCTCACTGATTTGCGTTACAGTTTAAAGCTTGTCACTTCCCTTCGTACCATCGTAAATTGAACCTTGTTCGCAAGTAATAAGGATGAAACGAATAAAACACATAATTAAATTGACAATAAAGTGTATATTTCTTAAATAAAAATAATTACAATTATTTACATAATCGCCAGTCTGTAGGCAAATGGATATTTATAAATGTTTACTAGTAATTTTATTGGTCATACCTACCACGTGAAAGTAGGTACTACAAGTCGCTTCATATAAAACACTGGTACAGATCTCGCCAAACTTGTTGGCGTCTAGCAGCTAAGTTCCGAGCACAAGTATGCACATCTTTACTAATATTAGAAAGGTGAAGAATTTGTTTGCTTGTACGCGCTAGTCTCAGGAACTCCTGGGGCCCGATTCTCCTAAGTTAATAATGTCAAAATCGAATAGGAATCGAGTCGCAATATGATCGCAATAGCAGTTTTAACCATATCGGGCAGTCTGCTACTAACATAAGACCAATCGTATTCCAACGACATTCGATTGGTTTGCGATTGGTCTGCTATTTTGGTGATTTTGGTCTATGCGATAGTTTGCTCTACTCGTACAATCATATTGCAATCGTAAATCATTTGCAGACAAAATGATTCATTATTGAATGACAGAAAAGGATAAAAACGTTTATTTCAAAGAAAAAATAGCGGAATGCCACATACGCTTCAATCGTAATTGAGTCGGGATTGGATCTCAGTCGAATGTGAATCGTATGTCGCTTAAGGAGAATCGGGCCCCTGGATGCGGGCGAAACTGCTGGCAGAAGCTAGTGTTCTATATACCCCTTGCGCTACTCTATATGTATCTTAAAATACCATCATCATCCTTTTTATCGTCCCACTGCTGGGCTGCGGCCTCCTCTCACACGGAGAAGGATTGAGCAATAATCACCACGCTTGCTCAATGCGGGTTGGTGATTTCAGACTTTATAGTCCAGGTTTCCTCGAGATGTTTTCCTTCACTTTTAATCAGCTATTGGTCCCCAAGATATACCTACTAAACTTTCATTTATATAAGCGGATGGCAGAGTTGCGGGAGAAATATGGGCGTACATGCACGTACTTGTGCTCGAAAACTTAGCTGCGGAACGCCATTAAATTTGGCGAGAACTATATCGTCTAAATAGTAAACATCGTTAGTTTCCTGATGACTGGCCTAAAGGTACGTTTAGAATGATAACTGCGGACCGCACAGATGTCGCGACTGCATAAATCGGCAGCAGCTTCAATACTATACATATAATGGGCCATTCATGTTTTAAATAAATACTGGTATGTATGTATTTATATGAAACCGTTTTGGATCGAAGCGGCAGTAGCACGTGCAGTCGCCGTCAGATATCAATTGTTTTCATGCAGTCGCGGCATGTGCGGTCGGCAGCTAGCATTAAAATCGTACCTTAAACTTATAAAACAGGTGCAGCCGGGGATAAAATATAAATAAACAGAACCGCTCACTCTATCTTCGATAGACAACGATATACTTATTAAGATTTATGTTACCTATTTTATTTATTAAAAAAATATCGCTATTTCATGGAATTTTGCACCATTTTTAATTTATACGTTTCGTATGAACATTAAAATTTAAATATAAGTGAAGTGCCACTGTTATGTGGTATTTGAAATCTTGCTAAAGGTTCTCTTCCGACAATGGCGACTATCGGAAGGGAACCTTTAACAATGTAAATGCTCCAAGACTTAGTAGGGAATTAAAAAAAAAGTGGTTTAATGTTTTCCTTATTGAGAATGTTATCTGTGGTTTGATCTTGAACTATGTATACCTTAAACATTATTTTTGTGTATTGACAACACTATATTTTTGACGTCACTGACATCTGTCACCGAGCCCCCTTCCTTTTTCCTTTTACATCAAAATGGCCGGACGCACGCAATATTTCATATTTTATAACAATTAATGGATGATGTAGTTTGTAAACGTTTATTATGATAATAAATGTTGTTGCAAACTAGTGCTTGGTGTTTTCTGTTGTTCGTGCTCGCCTCCGCTCACTCCACTACTCTGCGTATCCCCATCATTCCTAAGTAAAAGATTCATTATTTTTGCCGGGGAGATGCGATGCACACCACATAATTATGGCTATTCTGCTGCTTTGCTTCAGTAAGTAGGTATTGTACCATACCATTTATAAATATAAACAATTACTCATCAAATGTGATCCAAGTCCACATTTTAACATCCCAATTTTAACTCCACACACATTTTATTCCGGCTGCACCCGTTGCTATATAATTAATTAAATATTTATTTAAATAATTATTAAATAAATACAATAAACCCTTTCCTTACGACTTAAAATGTTTCTTTAAAAAATCTACACAGAGTTAGTATAGAAGCCAGCAGGTCAATCTACACGAATCTGTCAAATACCAATCGAACATTATGTATGTCTTGTGTTGTGTCAATAAATGTTTTTTCTTTCTTTTCTTATTAACCTTCCACTATTGTGATAAGGTTAAAAATCTAGAGGTATTGAAGAAATTTGACAGATTCAGGTAGATTGATGCGCTGTCGTCTGTACATATACAGGATGTCCTTCGAAATAATTTAATTTAAAAACGATCCCTATAGGTCATAAGTTAAATTTTAACAAAATTCAAGATCATAAAATTAAGAAATGACCATGTATTTGTGGGACAGCCCGTTTCAAAAAAAAAATTGACTTTCTCGCCTAACCTGTGTATTATTCTCTACGCCTCAATTTTTCTTACTTTTTTTTAAAGATAAATAATTCTGGCTTTGCCAATTTAAGCCCAAGTTCACCAACAACATACTTAAACGTTACTTTTCTTAAAACAACTGTTCACTATGTTTTTTTATGTTCAAGTTTAATAGTAGGTATTATTCTTAAAAAATCAATTATATGTATTTTTTTGGTGGTGATGAAGACGGGCCAAACGTTTTTATCCTTTAAAAATAAGTGAAAAATTTAGTTTAATATACTTATTTACAACATTAATTTATAATTATACACATAATCAGATTAAACCGTCTGACTGCTAGATAACAAATAAATTAGAACCATTATTTTATAAGGCGTACTGAGTTGGTGAATGCTTCGACATTTACAACATAAATGTTTTTTTATGTAAAAAAAAAACATTCTATATTTGAATTTCCCGTTGACAGTTGATGCTTTCACCTATTGACCTCTCTCAATTAACTTCCGAGAATTCTTCCACCAGAAAAGCTGAATTTATTCTTTACTTTAATGTATATAGTTTTTTTCCCCATGTGTCGTCACTCTCTCACGCGAGTCTCTGGCAGAAGTTGCCGTTAATTGCGGCAGATTGCCATAATAAAAAAAAAAAAAAAAAAAACTTCCGAGAACAATAATTTTAAATTATTTCATTTTTATACAGTCTATACCAGTCAGCAGGTTTAAAATTGCTTCTTAACGGTCGTTCTCAATACTCTGCATCGGTTGATCTGCTTACCTAAACATCATCTCGCGAGCCTTTTCCCAACTATGTCGGGGTCGGCTTCCAGTCTCGCCGGATGCAGCTGAGTACCAGTGTTTTACAAGGAGCGACTGCATATCTGACCTCCTCAACCCAGTTACCCGGGCGACCCGATACTCTTTGGATTTTTGATTTGCTTACCTATTAAAGATCAGCCAGTTACGTCAAATTTCTATGTCAAGTATGCAAAACAACATGAAGATAGTTTATTAGGAACGGCCGTAACGAAAATTATATCCACCTTATATTTCTTTGATCTGAGCACCTTATTATAAAAAGTGTTTTAGTACCAGCTTAAGTGCTAGGTTTAAACCAATAACTTTCTTTAAGATTTCGGTTTAAATCTAGCAAAACCAAGCTTTTTAGGAAGGTGGTATATGGTCTTCGCATTTTTTTTTACACTAAAAATCGTTTCATTCCCATAGAATACAATAATTTCAGGTCCATTTTTGCCGACAAGACATACGCTAGTTTTCTTAAAACAACTAAGTAGTATAGTATTTCTATTTACTATGCAATTACACATTTTTCAAAGTGAACAAGTTTTAAAAAAACTTTCGTTTATTTTATCAGTGAACTTGGGCAATATTTAGAAAATCAAGTCTGTTACGTTACTTACAACTTACTATCGGATTACGGCTGCCCGCTTACGTCCGATAAATCGGTGACCGATTTTTTGTAGGACAAAAATAGAACATACTGATAGCAATACAAAAAGTCGGTTAGAAAATCCTATTAAAACCGTCCTACAAAATATCGGTCCGATTTATCTGTCCTACAAAAAGTTTGACGTGGGCGGGCAGTCTACATTTTACATTATATTTATCGATATCGATACTAGTGGTGGGATAACGAAAATATACAAAACAGCACACGATAATCAACTATGAAGGATGAATTAAATGTAATAAATAAAGATTTACTTAAAATATTTTTATTACAACGATTAATATGTTTAATTAATGTAACAGTAGAGTTGAGAACTTCCTTCTTTTTGGGAAGTCGGTTAAAAAGCATAATTTTAGAACAGCTTTAGTTTTTACTGGTCTAAGTTTTAGAGTTGGGGCAATAAAAACTGCCCATAAACCCTACCACTAGAGCTAGAATAAGTGATGTAACGTTATCGATATGTAGATAATCGATAAAAATTGTATAGATGCAATTTTATATAAATATTTTATGTCTAATTTCACGGCCTGCGTTTTTTATATTAAATGAGACAAATAGAGCTAGGATTTCTGACCCGTCTACCAATGACTTTAACTTGTCACTGACTATATTATCGATATATCAACATATCGACATATTCACATGCTTATTCTAACCATAGATGGAGTCGCCAAAATGGTGGGTATGTATACAATAACAAACCAATATACAAGCTGTTGATTTGCATCCGTGCCATAGTCAAGGACGTAATAATACTAATGATTCTCAACCCAAATCAACAAAAAAATTGGCACGAATTTTTTTTTTTTTTTTCTGAAATCCGTCAATGTCACCTACCCGTTTTTAAACTCGGCGCGTGTGTTACTGGCCTCAAAACCGTGCTGCGCTCGCACACTAACGTAAACACAAAGCATACGCAACGATCACTTATAAATTTCATTCATAAAATTGGGTTATTTCTGAAATACTATGACATTATAATGACAAAAAAAGCATCGAATATTAACTATTTCCCGTTTACTGTAATTCCAATCGATTATTTACGTATTTTATGTCAACCTCCCAAAATGTGGCACAGATGCAAATCAACACCTTGTATAATATAGCTGAAACTCGCGCTGATTTCAGGTCTAATGTTAAAATAAAGGTATTATGAGCATAAATGGCCCGGGCAGTATTTATTTTTAAAGGCACAGTAAAAATGCATGAAAATCAAAAATATTGCATACTCGAAAAATAGTGACCATTTTTACAAACTTCCTCTTATTTATGTAATTTTTTTATTAAAAATTTAAAAGTAAGGAGGTTTATAATGTCTATAAAAATGGCCACTAAATATCATTTCCAAAAGTCGCCGCGAGTTTCGCTACCTTAATATTTTCGTAACAAATAATCTTCAACTTAAATTTAAATAACTTAAGAACTAATTTTGAATATCGATGCTTTATACGGGCCTCTTGTATATCCTGGCAAAGAAAAATAATACTTAAGTTTAATTGTTTAAAGTTCAAAATAGCATACAAAATAAATTAGGAGATTTTTTTGGGTTGCAAAACTATTACAGACTTTTTTACTATTGAAATAGTACCTAAAATCAGTTTAAAAAAAAATGTGACATAAAGATAACTCTTTTAAAAGTTTTGTTAATTGAGATTAGATTCTATTTGTTTGAAAATAATGTTGATAATAGTTTGTCTGCAATAATGCTGTATAATATGCTCAATCGAATCTGTAACTACCCTATAAATAAATAGTATAGGTAGTCAGAAAGCTAATAAGTCCGAAAACCTGTCTTAAAGTTCTCGCCAAACTTATTGACTGCGTTATCAGACCTTTTGAAATGAGCAGTTGGCGATATGTGCTTAGAATATGAGCCTCATGTTTGTAAAAACAAATAGTTGTGCTCGAAAGATACTTAAGGGGCCCCAACAAGTTTGGCGAAGTTGTACGATCTGGTCTGTTTTTGATAAAATACCACTACGCCTAGAACAAAAAAAAAATGCTTGTAAAAAATAATAATTTAAAAAATACTCACACTGTATTCCCAGTGCAGTCTTCGTTGATTTCGAAAAGGACCTTTTCAAATATGGTCGCCATCGCACACTCGCCTTCCTTACTCAAATAAATTATAGTTTGCTCAATAAACTCGTTAATAGCACTATCTTCCTCTTCATTGAAAGGCCCCAAAAACTTAAACTGAGAAAATTTCTTATCTTCGGCAAATTCGATAAAAAACTCCACAATTTTTCTCATAACTTTCGACATTTCTGGAAGACTTGGTACTTTCTCTTCTGGTACCTCTAAGGCCTCTGTCACTTCTGGTATCTGTGGTACTTCTTGTACCTTTTCATCTTGACATTCCGAATCTGATTTCTTCTTTAAATTCCTTGTTATACTTATTAAAAACGGGTTCGTTTCTTCCTCAATTTCAAATTCATCGGTCAATGACTCTGGTGGTACTTTTGAAGGCTCTTCTGGTACTTTTAGAGGTTCGACTGGTACTTTTGGAGGATCTATTTCAACTTTTATCACTTCTTCGCTGTTTTCTGTGTCTAAGATGTCGGTCGGTTCATCTCTTAAGTCATCTGGTACAATTAGATAGACGTGGGCTGGCGCCAACTTGTAGAGGCAAAGTTGTCTGAAAAAAGGGTTTAAAATTAAGGTTTTTGGCAGTATTATCGTAAAAAATACGGTGAAGGTATGATTAGACAGAAAAATATATGTATTAAGGTAGGGCGCAAGTGTGTATTCAGCTGAAAATTTTTAATTTTGAATATCTTAATAAATCTTGCTTGACCAAGGAACCTAATACAAGTGTGTGTCTTAATTATTACTTTAGATGCAAGGAGTTGAAGGGATTTAGATGAAACTTGGCAATTATTTGGCTTAATATAGGTATACCAAAATAACATATAGGCTACTCACTTTATGCGGGAAGAAGTACCCTCAGGACGCGAGTGAAACCACAACAAACTGCTAGTAAATAAAACTAATCCAATTTCTGGCTTATACAAAACTTACCTCACAGGATATGTCCCGTAACTCTGCGTTTGCAAAACATAACAGTTTTTATCATTTATCTGCAAAACCAAGTCCATTTGGGCTGGACTGTCAAAATCCACAGCAGTTAGATCATCACCCTGTATCTTAAACTCCACCAAATGGTGTATCCGTTTCCGTTCGTCTTTTTTCAAATTCTTGTCGAAAAGCAGTTCGAATTCCGAATTATTTTTGACGAACTCGAAAATGTTTAGAAGTACATTCATTTCGAAGAACTGTTTGTTGTCGGCTTTTTTGTGTTTCGGAGATTTTAGTGGCTGATGGTTTTGGCCGAAACCGAATTTTGTTTTGGCCTGTAATAGAGGAGATTTTTGTAAATACAAGTAAGTTGTGTTAGGTACACTATTTATTACTCAAGAACGGATGAACTGAGGGGAAGCCGTTTAAAACCAGGAGACAAACATAGGATTATTAATACCCATCCAGGTACTGGAAGGAGTTTCCTTAATTTATGTAATTTGAAGTTAAAAAATCTCGATCTAGTTTGAGATAAAGTTTAATGATTAAGTTTAATGCGCTGTTTTAGTTCTAATTCTAGTCGAAGGTATCTCCTGTTGGTGTCTCCTGTTTTGGAGTATGTGTAAGTTTGTTACGCTTTAAAGTTAAAACCACTGAATGGATTATGATGAAACTTCGCAACACATAGGCACCTTTTTATCCTAAGTAAAATTGCATTTGCAGCTAATAAAATATTGTAATAACTTACATAGACAGCATTGGGCGCTATTGGCTCTACAATACCATCCCCACTCCTGCCAAGCGCTCCGCCCTGCCAACCCATCTTTTGCATCATACTGTAAATTATAAGAAAAATATATTGACTAACAGTACGTATTTCTTGCGATTACAGCCAAGTCTCTAGGCAAACGATTTTCTTGTGTTTGTTAGTTCCGAAACGACTGAACCGATTTGTAAAATTCTTACGTTTGGAAAGCTTCATTCTTCCTGAATAACATCTACAGGCTATATTTTATTCCGACACGGGCAGTTCAGGCATGTTCAAAAAACTTGAATTTTGACTGTTGACAAAATGTTATTTCAATATCTTTGCCAGTCATTATGGTAGTCAGAAACCAGGAGTGTGACAACCAATATTCCCCAGGGGTATTGGATTGCCCAATGAGTAACCTCATTAAGGGAGTCAAACAGCCAGATGTTCCATTTACAGCATTGGTATCAGATGCATCCATTTAGACCCCAACTTAGTGGGGACGAAGGTAAGCAGATAATAATAGGTGAACACTTAAATATGTACTAAAAGATATAGACAGTCTGCTCACCTTTCCGCCTTGCTCATTTTCACAGGCTTAGCCAACATTTTATCAAGTTTCTTCTGAATCTTATTAGGCCCTACATTAGGCTGTCTCCGACTCCTGCTGGTACCCTGACCTGCATCACGGGATCCTTCGTGGAAGCCTGGTTTCTCGGAAGCCTTGTGCCAGTAGTGTTGAGTCCAGTCGAAGGCAGGGCTCTTGGTTGGACTCTCCTCGCTGAAGAATGAAATGGAACATTGTAAAGCATTGAAAATATATGATTCAAAATCATATATTTTCCAAATGTAAAGTCATCACATCAGGAGGTCAGATAGGCAATCACTCCTTGTAAACAACTGGTACTCAGCTGCATCTAGCCGGACTGGTAGCAGACCCCAACATACTTGAGAAAAAAGCTCGGGAGATGATGATGATACATATACGAAGAGGAAACATTTTTTGTTTGTTTGTATCCAAAAGGCTCTAAAACCACTAAACCGATTTGACAAACTATTTCACTAACAGGAAGTTAGAATTCCTGAGTAACATAGGCTATATTTTATCTATACTAATATTATAAAGCTGAAGAGTTTGTTTGTTTGTTTGAACGCGCTAATCTCAGGAACTACTGGTCCGATTTGAAAATTTCTTTCAGTGTTAGATAGCCCATTTATCAAGGAAGGCTATAGGCTACTTTTTATCCCGGTACGGGAAGTAGTTCCCACGGGATGCGGGTGAAAGCGCTGGCAGAAGCTAGTCTGGGATATTAATGTAATTTTAACCAATATAGGTTCAGATTGGCAAGTTATTCCAAAACCTAACACTATTCAAATTAATATCAAAACTTGTATCTGTTACTTTTCCTATGAAAACTAATAAAAAAATAAATAAAGTTTTTACAGTTTTGTATGTCAAGTTATACAAAGCCTGTATAATCTTGTGCAAGCCATCATAAAAATCTGTGTAACAGTTTTTACACCATTGTTTTACTACCCACTCATAAACAAAGGTCAAATTTTATCATGACTCACTCAAATAATAACTACTTAATTGAGATGATTGCTTAATTTAATTTTAACAGATTAATTACACGTATCAAGAAGTACCAGGCGCCCATCCCAGCAAGGAGTAACATAACGCATCAAAACAAAAACATTCTTATTTCAAAACAATAACAAACTCACGGGGCTTCCTTGTAAAACAGATCAGGATCTTCGTACAAGGAGTCTCGGTCTACTATCCTGCGGTTCCGACTGTCCTCCGGCTCCGGGGCCGGCTCTTCAGCCGGGGGCGCCGACCATCGCGAACTCTTAAGCTCCTGGCTAATCTCACTCCCAATAGTACCATTGCGATTCGCGAAATTTTGCGGAGACAAGTTTTTTATATCATAATACTTCGAGTTACCCCACAAACTGTATGTATTCGTGTAATTGTTATCGTGAATAACTTGCTCATCGCACAAATCACTCATAATTTGTCGTGGAAAACACGATATCACAACATTTGTTTATACTCCGCAATCTCGCGTGTTTTCACATTATTTCTAGTAAACTTTTAATGTTTTTCCTATGATAAGGCAAGGAATGCCAACAAAATAAACGGATGGAACACTTTTACGCGATTAAGCGGCTTTTACGATTTATTTTTAATAATATTATTGATTCAATCGATCTTGCACACTCAATTTCTCATTGACATTGATGCGTTTCAAGCAAGCAAGATTCAATTCTCAAGGTTTGCAAGTTCATTCATTTCGAAATCAACAGACACAGTCATATGTTAGACTGAGATAGCGGTACCAATAACTGTTAAGGAAGAAAAGGTAGGCATGAAAATATGGATCATGATAGAAACGCGAACTTGCGACCTGAAACGCAATGCTGTCAATTTTGACATTTCGAATCGTTATCCAATTTACGCATTCACGAAAACTTTGGCTAATGGTATTAGAGCCACAGAAAATATTTTTATGTAATCTTGCCTATAAAATAATACGAATCGCTGTCTTAAAATAAATGAAGTAAACGTATAAAATGCTTTTAGGCTTTCCTTTTGCCAGGTAAAATTACAGGTAAATAAAAGAAACATTAAATTCCAACATTTATTACTCTACAAATCAATAATAGCTATTTGATTGAGAAAGCAAAACATTAGACAAGTTTTTGTGTAACATGATTTATTGATCTATACCACTGTTAGCTTATAAATTAAATAATTACGTTGAAATTTGTTAAAAGATGATTTTCAAAACTCATCAAATGCTTTACTTCGGAATGGTATGCGCGTGAAAAATCGTAGAACGGAACGTAGGTCATTCAAAAACCAAGAGACCTATTTGTCCAGATTTCCTTTTTTGATATTTACAACCAAAAAAGGTACAAAATAACCGCGAATTTTAAATACAGAACTCGTTCGTCCTCTTTCTCACGCACATAACCAGTATACAGCGTCTCGTTCGCACGGCCGCTGTTTATTCTGTCATCCAGTAGAATCTGGATCCCATTCTCGCGGGCTTTCTTTCCGCGTCGTCTGGTAGGGCCGGAGTCGCGTCTGGGTAGACCGCCTTTGGCTCTTCCAGGGGCTTTGGCCTGAAATTAATTAGGAAGTTGTACTAGAAATCAATTTATAATACCATAGGGACAGGAATAGGACATGAGTCACAAACTCTTTATTTTTTACCTTCATTTGTTTGAAGATTCAATATATTTCATTCAAATTGAATACAATCATGGCAACAGGTCATTTGCGTATAGTTATTTTATACGTTTGATAAAATAATTAGCCATAGAACAATTTGTACCATTCGGGAATTGAACCAACATGCAGTACGATTGTAATGCTAAGCTATTTCAGCCATTACGTCAAACATATCTTAGTGAATAGCTAAAATAGCTTGCTAAAGTACTAATATCTCTCTGCCTTTAATTATATGCAAAAACTTGACTGTATGTGGAATCTAGACACACGGCAGTGTGTCCGCCAAGTTCGAGCAAAAAAAGCGACACACCGGCCGTGGGTTATATTACACGAACCATTTCGGGCCAAATTCGACCCCCCTGTAACTCAAAATCTATTTTATTTACGCATATCAAATTTCTAGTATCTGTTGAGACCCCCTCACTTATCTAAAATACAAAATTTCATTAATATACCTATTGTAGGTCTTGAGATATTGACGTCAGAAAATCGCTATTTTTACTATACACTCACTGACTGATTCACTGATTCACTGACTCACTCATCAAAAACCTAGACCACTTCCAATGGTCGTATTGACTTGAAATTTGGCATGGAGGTAGGTCTTTATGTCAAGGTAAAGGGAAAAATCTGAAAATGGCCAAGTGTGAGTCGGTTTCAAAATAATGAAGGTGTTTTATACCCGGTGTAAATTTATACCCCTAAGGAACTAAAACGAACTAAATTTATCTATATTTATATAATATATCTTCGAATGGTACAAAGGTTTGTATTTAGTCAAAGTAAAGTAAAAATCTGAAAACGGCCAAGTGTGAATCACTTTCGAAAATAACGAATGTGTAACTTTGATCCACGAACATAATATATGATAACATGTCATGGCAGTCAGTTGGTAAATCTAGTCCATTTAGTTAATCTAGTTCATTTCTTTGTAAGAAACATAGTGCATATTAAAAAATCTAAAAGATAGTATAAATGAGACATTTTTTTAACTAACTTCATCATAAGAAAAAAATAAAATAACCTTACAAAAATAAATGAAATCCCACCCAAAACAAAAATGTGAAAGACTGCCAAGTTCGATAATATGGGAATGCTTCGCCTATAAAAGAAGTGAGATCTGAATAAGTACCAAGTTCCATACACATACCTCAGTTAAAAATAGTTACTTTTTAATGATGTTACTTGGCAAGTTTTAATAGAAAATTAAATACTTGATTCATTGCGTTTAGTAGGTTTATAACAAGGTGTATGAAAACTTGCCAAGTAACATCATTAAAAAGTAACTATTTTTAACTGAGGTATGTGTATGGAACTTGGTACTTATTCAGCTGGCTTATTCGCTAACTTTCCGATTTTCAGATGTCAACTGGCCTCAGTTTTCATCCGAACTTTGATGTCAACCGATAAGTTCAAAACATTGGTATTCTGTATCGCATGAAGTGGATATCGGTGGATATCGTTACACGGTTGCTGACGCCAAAACTACGACGACAACTTGACAACTCTATTTTTTTATCGACTATTATACTGCTAAGTAGGAAATACCCTATTAGCATTACATCACTACGTTCGAGAGAACGCTTTATTTTCAGCGTGTTATACATTTAAAAATAATCTGTGGCGGTAAAATTCAGTATTTGCTTTCTATTGTGTGTGAACTTGGTGTCTAAAGTTCCGTGTGGATGAACAATATTTTAACTGAGAATATTGTGAGTATTGTAGTTATTGTAAATTTAACAACGTAAATAATATTTTGATACGTAGATTCCTACGTTTTGCATGCAAAATAAAAATTGGTATACTATTTTATTATTATTTTGGTTTAAAATGCTAACATACACTTTCATGATGGATTTTGAGAGGAAGGAAACTTTATGTACTTGAGTAGCTCGTCCCATACACTGAGAGCATCGGTTACCTCATGTAGGCACTTACTAAATAAAAGTTGAGACATTTTGCAAATGAATGAGGAGTTCCTTTGGTATGATCCGTTTGCATAAAAGTTTAGGACTGCCAATATCTATACATAACAAAATTTGATGTTACAAAGTTTATCATCATACTATTATTAGTAATCATCATTTCAGAGTGTTTATGAGTAACATTAATTTATGTAATATTGGTATTTATTTTACTTTTAACGTTATAAATTCTTACTTTTAGCTCAATTGCAACAGCAGTGTTTTGTTGAGCATGTTGCAGAAACGGACGTAACTCTGCCGAAACTTGCTGAAACCCTTATTTGTTGATACGAAAATTTGCCATGAATTCCTTCTCCCGTAAATCCAGAGAATTTTTGCAATCCCGCAGACGACGTTTCTGGATTCTGGATAAACTTCGTTTTGTCTCTTATTCCACAAATGCCAGCAAAAATACACGCGACATTTTTATACCACACAAAAAAAGATAAAACAAATTAAAATAATACAATTAAAAATAACACTATCCAAAAATAAAGGAAACGACTCAGGGTTTGTATTTCTATTGGATTCGCAAAATTAGAGAAATCTTATATGTCTGATGCTACAATATAGTATAGACATCCCAGTGATGAGGCATAAAACACTGCTATTTGTAGTGTATTTCAAAAAATTACAGTGGCCATCAATTTGATGTCCACTGAGCTTACGGAATCGCAATCTAACGTTTATCGATACAGAAACAGCTGTCAAAATGAGTCATGGTGGATATCAGCCTGTGTCGATGCTCATGACGTCATCTCAGATGGTCACTGGCGTTAGCGAATAAGAAAATAGCTGTTTGACAATTTACTTATGTACACTTTACCAAATGATGATATCTGCGAACTGTCAGTGGAGTTAGCGAATAAGGCTACAGATATTATAATAACAATCGCGTTATTTAATCCTACTAATATTATAAATGTGAAAGTTTGTGAGAATGTGTGGATGTATGTTTGTTATTTTTTCACGCTAAAACGGCTGGAACGATTTGGTTGAAATTTGGTATGTAGATAGGTATTACCCTGGATTAACACATAGGCTACTCTTTATCAACACACCACGCGGGCGAAGCCGCGAGCGGAAGCTAGTAAAAAATAAAGGGAACCTTATTAACATGTGATTAGGGTTCGCTTTTCATTAGGGATGATTTATATTAGGCCGGGCCGTGTCCGGAGCGTGCCGTGTACGTGGCTCGTACGGGACACGGATGTGAAACGTTACATACATTTTGTATGAAGCAGTTTATATTACACAGTGCATGATCCGTGGCCCGTCCGGGCCACAAACGACGCTCGTCTTTAGAATTTCGTAAAAGCCCGGACACAGCACGGCACGGCCCGGTCTAATATAAATCAACCCTTAAAGTACCATTAAAATAAAATATGTCTTAGTACCTCTTAGTGTCATGGACACGAGCCTCGCAGAAGTATCCGAAAGCTGGACGCTCAATGTTCATCTTCTCGAGCACACACTTGTCGAACACGCCTTGAGTCTTGCGGCATCTGAAAAATATAATAAATTCTTGTAACCATAATGTACAAACTATAAATAAAAAGCTGGTGGCTAAATCAAAGCGCGGATCGACCGATAATAATTTTAAGCACGTCGCATGGCGCAGTCGGCCCCTGGATGAGACCATCTTGTCACGTTTCCCAAGGCACAATAAATTGGTAGGTCACGGCTGTCATTTGAACATCCTCCGTAGTCATCTGTCGTTGCAGGCAGTCAGAAGGCAGAAAGTCTGACAACCAGTTTACCAGTCTTACTAAGGACTATTAAGTTGCCCAGGTAACTAACTGGGTTATGCAGGTTAACTAGGCAGTTGTTCCATGCAAAACAATAGTACTCCCTGCATCCGGTCAGACTGCAAAACGAGCCCAACATAGTTGGCATAAAACAACCGAAGATAACACCTAGAAGACGTATAATTTTTATGCCACTTGAAATGGTAACAACTGCGTGCCTTGCGTGTTGTGCTTGTAAAGAGATACAGAGACATTTTATGTATTGTGGAACTTACTGCTTCAAGCTGTAATCACCAGAGCTCTTATCAATACAGTTGGAGTACTGGTTGAACTCGTCCAGGCAGGACTTCTTCACCTTCCGGAAGAAATCCAGGGTGCAGGCGGTGACAGCTTTGCCTTCATTGATGCACTTCCGAGGGTCTTTCTCCTCGAGACGGCACAGCATGAACTCCTGAAGAATGCAGATGATATATTAGTGATACTTGAAGTTAAAATGTATCAGTACTAATATAATAAAGAGGTTTTTTTGTGTTTGTTTATTTGTAACCCAAAAAGCCCCAAAATTATTATATGGATTTGAAAAATTTACTGTTTGTAAACTATACTATTCCTGAGTAACAGGCTTTATTTTATCCTGGTCTGGAAATTAGTTACCCTGGAACGTGGGAAGCATGGAAAAGCAGGTACAGTTATCGGCACGGATATTGAGCCCTGACCTTCACCTGCGCAGAAGCGATTTACTGCCTTATTGCCTTATGTGTACGGGTGCGCAAAGCGATCCTCACTCTTCCGCCGAGAGCACAATATCCGTGCCGGTAACACTAGTTATGAATAAAATTAAATTTCCAGAATGTAATTCTTACTAATATCATGAATGTGTGTCACACCAAAATGTAGTACCTACCTACAAAATAAAGCCTGTGCAAAAGGTCAACTCGGGCTCAAGTTCTTCTTCAATATAAACAGCAGTTGTTTTAAGACAAATAAATGGGCATGTATTTATGGGTCAACTTGGGCCTAAAATTTTTATTAAGGTGGAAACCTTAGTGGGCCTCAAAGACCTTCTACTAACTACATCAGGCACTGTTGTTTGCTTTAATTGAGACTTTTTATGCAGCCATTAAAGCAGTTTTATAAAGGATCAAAACCAAAAGAACCAAATATGTTTTTTAATAACACTACAACTGTATTCATAGATATAGAAAATTAGGAATGGCGTAAACGAAATGATAGGTGGTAAATAATTCCTTTAAGTTAACAATTATTACAGTATTGTTTCGCGACGAAAATATTATCACCCAAAAATCTATCATAACATAACCTCAATAAAACTTTGATTATGCAATCAATTTGCGTTCAACAAACAATTTATGCAGATTTAAAGCGTAATTATCGTAAAGTAAATAATATTATAAATAAAACTGCACCTTTACTTACATTATTAGCTTGCTCGCAATATTTTCCTAAATGAAAAGAACCAGCATACAAAACTGCAGACGATAAATTCAGCTCCTTCACCGTCAATTCCGACTCTTCCGGCAGATGAACGTCCGCGGATACCACCATTTTAACAAATTCAAATGTACACGAGAAATTTAGATGTTATTATCCCAAATAAATAGTGAAATTTCTTCCACAAAATTCGTGGAAGAAATCAGAGAATAGTCCAAACAATTTCAGGTAACGGGACCATTTCAGTCAAAAAGAGACAAAAGATGATTTCTTACATAGTACCGAAAGAGATAGATGCAAAATGAGTACAACTTCTAAATTTTATCGGGTTGTAATGAATGACATTGACGTATAATTTGGTAAATGCATTCCGATCTACGCTGAATAAGAAAATAACTTTACCAATGAGGAAAAGGTTGTATAATAAAAATGCGAACTTGCATGCATGCTTGTAAATGCTTTATTCAACTAAGGACTAGATCAACAACTTTAAACTTTCGACATTACAAACGTTCAGATTCAGGAAGTTCCAATTTATCTTCTCGTGTTTTCCAAATTTTTAGGGTAGAAGGCTTCAATTGGCACATTGTACTCGTCATCTGCGTATAGGATACATAAAATTATTTAATTAACACATTATCATCTAAATTGTACTAAATTACAAGCAATAAAGTCTTACCTTCGTATGAGCCATAATTTCCTGTAGGTAGTTGATAGAACTTGGGGATGTCATAGCGGTTTTCCTGAAAAAAGAACTTTCATGTACTTTATCTCAGTTATCTGCAGAATCAGAGAGACTGAGGAGCATTTCACCAAGTCTAACAAATTTGAAATATCTTAAAATATATAGTATTCCAGGGGGAACCGATTAGGCCCAAAGCCTGCCGGTGCTGCGGGATTCAAAAGAGTTACCGCGGCCTTGGTATATAATATACATTTTTTGTTAGGGATAAACACAAAAAAATTAACTTCAGTAAATATATATATATAAGTTTTTTTTTTCAATTAATGTAAATATTTAGTTGAATTATAAATAAATGAATAACTTTTTTATATAACTTCAGTAAATAAGAAAAACATGCTTAATGCTACAATAATCTTACCGAGTCATAGTTCCTCCTGCCCATCCGCGGTATATTCTTATTCGTTTTAATAACATAGCCCATGCTTCCCTGATCGAATGGAGTTGCTTCATTGCTTCTTCCAACCCTTGGTACATTATTAGGCTTTATAAACGAACTTTCCGCTCCACTGAAAAAGTGGATAAGGCAGTATGCCAACAAAACCGTTGCCAATTTCGCGTTCATTTTAAAAATTGAGTACAAAAATGGCGGGAGTTCCGTAGAAGAACGAAAGTAGAATGATGTTGAATAGAATTTTTGTTGTGTATTTATACTCAATAGATTCGATCAGTCCCGTATTTTTTAAAGATCTGATTAAAACCAATTGATGTTTTCAGAATATTAAACAGATGCTAGATTTTATCTGTGTGTTTCATTATGCGGGTAGAAGATTGTTATCTTTGGTAGGTACGTACCTACCTATTGGCACAAATATTGTATTTTCACCATTGTATAGGTATACAGCACCTATTTTATAACCAGCCTACCCACTACCCATTCTTCTCGCTCCTATCTACTATAGACAAAAGGTAAGTACTATATTTCGTTAAAAAATCTGTTTAAAACAAAATGCGGATAAAAATCAATGTTCGTAGAACAATAAATTACAAATACTTAACCAATTTAACTACTATTTTAAGTAGTACTCAGTTTAATTATTTCCCTGGTTTTTTTAAGTCGGTTAAAAGGTCTCAAAGATCAAGATTGTTTATCTTTAAACTAGCTTCTGCCAGCGGTTTCACCCGCATCCCGTGGGAACTACTTCCCGTACCGGGATAAAAAGTAGCCTATAGCCTTCCTCGATAAATGGGCTATCTAACACTGAAAGAAATTTTCAAATCGGACCAGTAGTTCCTGAGATTAGCGCGTTCAAACAAACTCTTCAGCTTTATAATATTAGTATAGATAAACTATTCAAATATCACCTATTAATAGTTGAAGGAATAAAACAACATATCAACTTAGTAAATCATTATAAACTTTATTGTTCTTATCAGAATTAACAGTTGTAAATATTCGAGACTATGGTCTATTTCGCGCCAACGCTGCAGGTATGAAAACTTGGTATTTTGGCGTTTTCCCGCCCTTTTCGACGATCGCTCGGACTAGGGAGAATGGATCTAGCTTCTTTTTGACTACCAAGAACCTGTAAAAGAAATCTGTATATAAGTCTATAACTACTAATATAATAAAAAGAGAACTCCGAAACTGAACCGATTTTAACAATTCTTTCACCATTGGAAAGCTAAACTATCTCCGAGGAAAATAGGCAATAGTTTGTGAGCAACTGGCCTTTCAAATGACAACTGCATAATTACACTTTTAACAAATTCGAAGGTCAAGGTCAAACTAAAAATAATATTATTACCATAATTTTATAATAATATACCTAAGAAATTTATTTTACACAGTTCACACTGTTGACCCACAAACTAAGAACGCTTGTATCTACTAAACTATTCTTACATTTTCTGTCACTGTTCTCAGAAAATACACCCTAAACCGGTTCAGATATCATTATACACTTACTATCAAAAACCTTATCAACTCGAACTTAAACTATCCTTCTCAACTGCCATTAATTAAACAGAAATCAAGGTCAAAAATAACAAAACCTTACCTATCTTCGCCCTCCCCATAACTCCTGGAAGCCAGCCCCATCTTCTGCGCGCATTGATGCAGGATTGCTCGCTCCGGCTTCGTGAAGTCGTTCGTAAATACAAGGTCAAGGTCGAAAGTGTCGGACGCTATGTACCGCTGCATCATGGTTTGGGATGCGCGACGGAGCATTCGAATGTCTTGGGCACTGCCTAGACCTGCGCGATTCACCTAGGTAGACAAAGAATATGAAGTTTTTCAAGTTTTTTCAGTCTAAATAAAAAGTATGATCAATCCATTGTAACTTTGCGCGGTAGAGGTGGCAAATATAAGGAGTTTACTATGGTAGAACGGCAGAACCGATTGAGATGATATTTGGTAAGGAGCGGCCACGAATAAAATAAAAAATAATTTCCGCACTCACGATATGGACCTATTTTAATGAGACCATAGTTTCTTATTATTAATTCTATGAAGATAGCAATAAAATAATAACTACCTACTAGCAACCCGTTTATGTACCTGACGGGTATTTCCCCCGAATTTTATTCTAACCTTAGATTTTCTATGACATATAATACCCACAGATTCTACGGTAGAAACTCTTCAATGTCGTATGGTAACACCTGTCATTTTGCTTATAGTTCGGGAAACTCCCTTCGAGTGAATGATTCTTTGACTGACTGATAAAAAGGGGTAGTTCTTTGTATCTACAGTCAGTTGAGCAAATTACTTTATCGCATTCGTAAGTGAAAACTACGGAGGAAGAAAAGAATAGCGGAGGTGCAGTCAACTTCAGGTCAGTGGTAACAGTTTTATAGAAAAATCGTACTTATTACTATTGCGTTAAGGTGCATGACAGTTACTACTGATGTGCGGTCTACCGTACAAGGCAGGTAGGTCAGGCGCCTCCTTCTTGGTCAAATACGAACGTTTGGCGAGAACAATACGATCAGTTACGAGTGAAGTAAGACGTTCGTGTTTCTTGAGACATCTATCAACTATTTTTGGTTTTACAAAGAATGGCCGAGTTCCAAAGAAGGCGTATAAGGGCGGAGACAGTAATGTTCTACGTCCCCCGAACACTCGAATTTTGGCAAGCTACTTTCTTAGGAAATTTCCGCTCAACATTTTGTTCTCCATGATATAAATCGGTTTCAAAGTATTGTTTGTTATTTTTTTTATTTATTTATACGCGTATAGGAACGTGATTATTTCACAGGTATATTGATAAGTTTGAGAATTTATCCGAATACGGGAAGTAGTTCGCTCGGGACGCGGGCAGGTGTGGATTATATAGACCTCTCCAACCCAGTTACGAGAGCACTCCAATACCTCTTTGTAAGGCTATAAGTAAAAGTATAGGTAACATACCATTTGTAAGTTCGGCTTGATAGGTTCAGATATGCCTTGCGCGTCGACTCCCAACCCTCCACCTTGCCAACCCATCAGTTTCATCATTCTGAAATAATCAAAATAAAATTACATTATTCTCGTAAAAAGGTCATTCAGTTCAAAACATTATTCAGAATATAAGTACTGTGGGTACTTAAAATATCTATATCGTACTGTTGAAATAAAAAAACCTATCAAGATTATTCATCTTATAAAAAGCTATCTACTACATATAAGCATCGACGTATTAAATTCTAGTCGTTTAAGGCGAGGAATTGGTCAACAATAATTCCATAACCGGCACGCGCATCTAAGGCGCCAAAAGGGTTCGGAGCGTCTGAGCGGGGCGAGGATAACAATACGCGCGCTAGCTTATAACTAAAAGTCGTAAGCGACAAAATGGTTTTGTAATTTTATTATTTAGAAAATTAAATGATGATTTGATAAAAATTCCTTCTACAATTTTAAAGAGTATGTATATACTCAACTACTAAAAAAGTTAAGAGGCTTAAATCGGTCCCGTTTGCCCATAATATGTGAATCTCTTTTTAAAAAGAGGTATGTTTGATATATTTTTCTCTGTTATAAAAGTTACCTAATCATGTTTCTACGTCTAACAAAATAAGGTTTATATCATGAACTTTCAGGTAACCAAGTTGTATTTTGATCCGTTTTGTATTTACTGAGAAAAATTGAGATCCTTGGCGCCAAAAATTCCAATTCGTCCTCTTAACTCGAGTCCCGTGGGAACTACTGCCCCTACCGGGATAAAGTGTAGCCCATGTAACTCGCAGGTACCTAATGTAGCTTTTTAATGGTGAAAGAATTTTCAAATCGGTTCAGTAGTTACGGAGCCAAACAAACGAAAAAATATTCCTTTATTATAATTTATATCTCGATCAGACCACGGGACTACAGAGACCCGGATTTTTGGGAGGCGAACGTGGGGCCGAAACCAACACGCTGAAGCCCTTCAAAGAGTCCGTTCCGACAAATTCTTAACACGTTGAAAATCAAGTACGTATTTGTAGTAAGGTTTATTTTTGGATGTGCACTGCTTTTGTCATTAAGAATGCTCGAACGCGCTCGGTGTGAAATACCGACGTTAGGCTCCGATTGCATGCTCTTTAATGCTCGCGCAGCCGATCGGCTCCGGTCTGTGTGTCATGAGAAGAAATATCTCTCAAAATGTGGGACAGTAAAATACGGCGTGCCACAGGGTAGCGTGCTAGGACCTCCTCTTTTTTTACTGTACATTAATGACCTTCCCAGCCACATAAATCACCCTATGGTACTATTTGCCGACGATAGTACAGTAGTAGTTAAATGCGACGACCCTGCGACGTATGAAAATGAAATAAATATGACTTTAAAAACGATTATATCATGGTTTGACAAAAATAACCTCGTTATAAATTTAGAAAAAACTAAAATTATGCACTTTCAGCAGAGAATCCCAAGTAAAATTCCTGAAATTAGTTATTTAGGGACGCAAATAGAAGCAACTAAGGTCACCAAATTCCTTGGCATCATAATAGATGAAAATTTGAATTGGAGACCTCAGACAGAAGAAATCTGTAAAAAAATTTGTAAATTCGCATTTGTACTTTACAAACTTTCAAAGACTGTCAGCTTAGAAGCGGTGCTAATGGCATATCACGGTTATGTTGCATCAACACTAAGGTATGGTGTCATGTACTGGGCTAACGCCGTCGATAGAGAATTTGTATTTAGAGCTCAAAAAAAATGTATAAGATCGATGTGTGGCTTGACTAGTACCGAAAGTTGTCAACCGTATTTTAAAAGCTTAAACATTCTTACTCTGCCCTCATTATATATCTACGAAACTAATGTATTTGTTAAAACACACATCTCACAATATAAAATAGCTCACAAAAGTTACTATAGACAGTTACGAGACAAAAATAAGCTGGAGCTCGAAACTAAACATGGCAAAACTGCCCTAATGAATAAAAGTACATTCTGTATGGACACAAAAATATTCAACAAGCTGCCTGAAACATTAAAATCGTTAAATCTGAAAAAATTCAAAATCACGCTCATGAAAATTTTAATTAATAAATGTTATTATTCAATAAAAGACTACCTGGATGATAATTCTATAATTCCTCCTTTAGATACTTAAAAACATAAAATAAAAATAAGTCTTCATAATTTTTTATTGTATTTGTACATTACATAATGATTTGTGAGCTTAATTGACATATTACAATATTATTATTTTAATTCATTTGACCTTATATTTGTATTTTACTGAAGACCTTATTTTTGTATTACCTTCGTTTGATATTTAAATATTCTATCTTTTGACATTTTTTGTTTTGACTAAGATTTAATTAGTGTAATTTTTAGATACTATATGGTTTTGACATTGTAATCGAGTTTAATAAATTATTGTATGTAATTGATATCTTGGGAAAAATTAATAATTTGGTATTTGTTTTGACATCCCAACATTTTTTTTAATTTTTTAAATAAAACCATTAACATTTGTACGCCTAATGGCCAAGCATAGAGAACCAACAAAATTGTAACATCTCACACTCATGTGTATCTGTACCTATGTTTACAAATAAAAATCTGAATCTGAATCTGAATAAAAATGCGCGCCGATGCTCTCCGACCCGGTCTGTTTGAACGGACCCTAAGGCAACGTTAGTGAAATGTTGACACCAAACCGATTATTTATCGAATTTAAGAAACTTACTTAGTAGCCACACTATTCTCGACGGGCGTCCCAAAGACATCGTCCTTCTTCTTGCCGGACACATCGCTCACACTTATCCGTGTGTCGCCTTGTGCTATGAATTGCTCCTTTATTAGTACGCTCACTACTTCGCCTCGTAGCGCCTGAAATAAAAGCATTTTAATCAAAACTTTTTACAAAAAAATAAAACCGACTCCCAAAAACACTGAAAAGCAAAAAAAAACTATTCTTAGGTGCATCGGCCTAGAAGTCAGTGTCTAATGGATGTAACTAAGTTTATTTCGCCACCGACTTCTAGGCCGATGCACCTAAGAATAGTATTTTTTTGCTTTTCAGTGTTTTTGGGAGTCGGTTTTATTTTTTTGTAAAAAGTTTTTTATTTTTAGCTTTTCATTGACAAGCATAGTTGTCACTATCTGCATAAGTGGAAAGTTCTCATCAATACGAACAATATAAGCCCAAACACGAAGTAGTTTACATATTCAATTGTCGAGTTCCCTCGACCTTCGCTGTTCTCCATCATCAGGTCAGCTTCAAACCTTTACTGTTGCAAAGGTCTCGTCAATACGAACAAAATAAACCCAAACACGAGGTAGTTTACACATTCATTGTTCAAGTTCCCTCGACCTTCTCTGGTCTTCATCATCAGGTCAGCTCCAAACCTTCACCATTGCATAGTGTTATCAGACATACGCCTTAATGTCAAGTTTTTACCATACGTATGCCTACAATTTTCGAAAGTTGCCCTCGATTTCTCAGGGTTTCCATCATCAGATCCTGATCTGGTTACTATGGGACCACCTGGGAGGTAAACCCTATCAAACAAAAAAAAAAATTTGCAAATCGGTCCAGGCGTCTCCGAGTAATCGGTGAACATACATTAAAAAAAAAAAAAAGATCCCAACGAATTGAGAACCTCCTCCTTTTTGGGAAGTCGGTTAAAAATCCGTTAAGCCACTTGCAAGTTATGAAGTTGCAACAGACACTCACCAACATTCAGCTATGTAATCACTAGTGATAAACAGTTCTAAACATCAATAATAGCGTCCAATGCCGATTTCGGTCACAGCGGCTGTACTCATATAAGAAGGTCAGCCAGCTGTGCGGGACATATTATAGTGCACAAGCAGACACAGATGCACCATCTATTCCTTCACTCTATAGCATCGGGCTATCGGAACGGTAATCCGACATGAAGAGACAGATGAGGGCGCAGGATCGACAATTACGTGCTCTTCGATGCACGGGTGTATCAATCAGCAACTTCTACACTACGGGCTGCTTTGTGAAAGTTTCTAAAACCCAACAAAGCGCGTTCGGTCCGACCCGGGAATCGATCCCGTGTACTCGCACAGCAGTCGCGCTTGCGACCACTAGACCAACGAGGCAGTGGAGGCAACGAGACAGTTATAATTATCATTCTATACATATAATACATACCTCCCACGCCAAATTTTCCACTGCATTCTTAGCCTCAACTTTAGTTTCTCCCTCAGCTTGGGCGAGCAACCTATCATTTATACGGAGCGAGTAGCATTTATTCTCAAAACCATTGGTCAGACTCAAACCACATACTTGGCAGCTAGCTAGAAGAAAAATACGTAAAGGTAAATAAGTATGGTGAATAAAAAAAAGTAATACATCGTCTTATGATGATTATCGGCTGCGGCGGCTGTTCTCATGTAAGGAGATTAGCCAGCTGCGCAGGACATATAATAGTACACAAGCATTTGCGCAGACACACGTGCACTCACTATTCCTTCACTCTCATGGTCCGATGGGACGGCAATCCGACACGAACGGAGAGAGATCAGGCGCGGGACCGACATTTACGTGCTCTCCGATGAACGAGTGTATAGTTCCCGGCACGTAACTTGGCAAGAATCGTGAGATGAAAACAGGTCCTATTTTTTTCAAGCATACATAATCGCCAATAAATTATGTGAATAATAGAATAATGCACAAGCAATACTTAACAGGGACCACTTTTTTGTATAATTTAGTGCACTATGAGCGAGCTCACACTTATTAAAGGTCCCAAATTCTTGCCAAGTTATATGCCGGCTACTATATCAATCACCAACTTCTAGGTGCCGAAGGTGACGTAACAAGCCTCCTCTCTCAATCTTAGTTGCGCTATATCTTAGTAAATCCCTACTAATATTATAAATGCGAAAGTAACTCTGTCTGTCTGTCTGTTACGCTTTCATGTCTAAACCACAGAACTGATTTTAATAAAATTTGGTACAGAGATAGAGTTGACCTTGAGAAAGAAACTAGAATAGTTTTTATCCCGGACTTTTGAAGAGTTCTCTTGGAAACGCGATATAACCGAACTCGACGCGGGCGAAGCCGCGGGCCGAAGCTATCTAGTATTAATGTTCTGTTATAATAAAAATGCGTGTTCAATATTTAGTAGCTCTCCATGGTGTAAGTTGTTTTCAATGGGTGGCTTTGTTCTCATAAAACTTTATCAGCATGATCCAATGACACACTAAACCATTGTATGTATGCCACACAGTACTACATTTTTGCTGAGGTATAAAAATGTATACACACATTGTTTTTTATCTGGCATATTTCTTAGTAACATTAACCGTTATCAGTTCTGGCAACCTTATAGCACAGAACAAACAGTTGTGAACCTACGCACTAAACCTACCTGTGGGTGACATTGTTACAATGTTAATACATTGGCTTCACATCCATTTAATTATTATTTACTACAAGCTTCATATCACGTTTCCAAGAGAACTCTTCAAAGTCCAGGATAAAAACTATCCTGTGTTCTTTCTCAAGGTCAACTCTATCTCTGTACCAAATTTTATTAAAATCAGTTCAGTGGTTTAGACATGAAAGCGTAACAGACAGACAGACAGAGTTACTTTCGCATTTATAATATTAGGGGTTAAAGTATGAAATTGCCGATTTGTACTGAAAAACTAAATTGTATTTTTTTTTATTTTTAACAAACTTATTTAATCAAAATAGTTACCATTATTGTCTATACATTGCTGCCATCTAATAGGAAGGTCATTTATGCCTTTGCGATAGAAATTTGAGGATCTAGACTCCACAAACTGTGTGAAAGCGTTTTGAACTGCCTCCTGGGAAGAAAACTTTTTGTCACGTAGATACCTAATTGTCCAAATTACAAAAAAAATGGTAGTCCGTTGGAGCAAGGTCTGGCGAATACGGAGGATGACGAATGGTTTCCAACTGCTGTTCCTGAAGAGTCAAAATGGTTTCTCGTGCTGTATGAGGTCTCGCGTTGTCATGGAGCAATAGTGGTGGAGATCGATTCATGAGCCGAGGCTGTTTTACTGCTAGTTTTGCTAACATTGTTCGAAGTTCAGAACAATAGACATCTGCCGTTATTGCTTGACCAGATCGGAGAAAACTATAGTGAATAACACCATGCTGAGACCACCAAACAGTTACCATTACCTTTTTATTGGTGAGTTTTGCTTTAGGACACTGTTGTGGCGTTTGACCTGGGGTCAGCCATTGCATTTTTCGTTTACGGTTATCATAAAGAATCCACTTTTCATCACATGTCACAATTCGATCCAATATTCCTTCATTTCTGTGCCGATTCAACAAGGCAATACAAGTTTCAACACGCGTTTCTTTCTGCAGATCAGTCAAATCTGAGGCACCCATTTTTCGTATTTTTTTATTTTATTGATTTGACGCAAATGAGTCAATATTGTGGGTAATGTAACGTTAAAATATGCCGCTAATTCTTGGGTAGTTTGACTAGGATCGGCTTCCACTATCTCTTTTAATTCCTCGTTATTCACTTGTGTGGGCGGTCTTCCTCGTGATTCGTTCTTCAAATCAAAGTTTCCATCACGAAAGCGTTTAAACCAAAACCGCACGGTGCGTTCATTAGCAGACCCTTCTCCAAATGCAGCATTGATATTGCGGGCTGTTTCTGCCGCGTTACTTGCGCGTCGGAACTCGTATTCAAAAATTACTCGAATTTTTGCAGTATCCATCTTTCTTGTTAAGTTGAATAACAAAAACAATTGAACATCAATATTCAAATGTTTCACATTTTTTAAAAGAAGAACATCACAGGTACTATGTAAAAAAAGTTTCATTCGAAAACCTCAAACCATAGAGATTCTATGTCAATTCAAAAAACCTATCAGACTAAAACGGCAATTTCATACTTTAACCCCTATTATTAGTAGGGATTACAAACTATGCTTACAGTGAATACAGATTATCATACCTTCTAAAAAAGCATGAGCAAACTGTAAAGATAAAAAATGTTAAGAAAAAAAAACTCACTTTGTATATTCCACAATTTCTTAGCCCACGGCCGTATTAACAACACCAAACGTCCAAATGGGGACTGGAACATATATTCCCTGAAAAGTCGGACATCCAAACACTTTATACTTGACATTTCTTCCAAATATCCATCCGCATCCATCAAGTCTGTTGATTTCGTTTCCGTGGCAACCGTAACTTTGTTTGTTGTATTCCTATTTTCCTCCATATCAACATCTTCGTTGTTTTTTTGAGTTTCTTCATCGGAAACATTGTTTTTATGATCGGTTTCTACAGGCGCTTGTCCTTGGGGTACGAAAGCTATTCGGGCAGATTTCGGAGTGCCCTCAACTACTTCTCCGGCTACACGTTTGATGCCTCTTGCTCTATCCTCTGCAGCTGTTGATGCGGATACAAACGTCCGTTGGAGTTTTGTTTTCTTTTGCTCTTTATATTTACGTCCAACCTGAAATTATATGTTTTTTATATTACTTGCTGTTTTTCACTTGCGACCACTAGGAACTGCTACGCATACTGGTAACTTTAAAACAGTGAAAGAATTTTTCAAATGAGTTTAGTAGCTTTGGTGCCTTTGTTTACAAACAAACGAAAAATATGTTTCCTCTTTGTTATAACATAGATAAACCTTACTAGAAGCTGGCATTACTATGATGTATGTGTTCAAAATAGCTTCAGAATTAAGATTGAATGGCCGCTTCTTAGTGGTTGAATGGAACTGCCTCAATATCTTTACATAGTACAAAACTATGAATTAAACTTTAGTTCAAAATGTAAGTATGGATCACTAGTATGTATCAATGATAATAATTGAAAAGAACCAGAAGTTTAAATGACTTATGTCGTTATTACAATTATAGGTTATGTTTACCTCAAAAGATAGTTGAGCGATTTGTTCCATGACCTGCGGAGGGTATCTACACCCCATAAACTCGATATTAGTATAAACTCGAGCCAAACAAACCAATCTTTCTTCGGGGAAATTGTTTTTCCACTTTTCCATGAACGCTTTTCGTAGCTGCCAGTGCTCTTCACATTCATGCTCGTCCCTATATTTGTCTACATCCCAGTTTACATCGAAGTGAGCTTTGTTATTTACCGTACAATTGCCGCGATTTCTCTTATTATTTTTCGACATTTTATAAAAACAAACAAACAGAAATCATAACATTTACAATTTTCAGATTCGCGATCGCGATTCGCGTTGTGCTACCAATTAAAATTTAGAATTTCTACTGAATTGTTGGGTGGGTGTTTCGCGTAATGAATTTGGTTTTATGACACATAATATTATTCCAAATTGTTCTATTTATTTAATTCTATCTACTCAAGTTAACAAAGTTCAATCATGAAATAATTTACAGCTAAATACTATCTTTCTCTCTTTTATTTTGTCGCGGTTAGCAGCTCTTTGAGTATTGACCACACACATCAACTTTGTTCACATTCATCATGACATGTACAATTTTTTTTGCATCTAGAAACATTCACTTTGCTCGTCAAACTGAATCTTTTGCTTGGGCGCATTTGCACTGCAGCAAACAACCATTTTGCTCCCCTTGTAATAAAAAAGTTATTATCGTTTCTTATATTCAGGAGTGTTTATAACCCTGGTCTGTATTTGCCATAATTAATCTAAAGTATTGTATTACATGATAACTTTTTACAATATCTTAATAATCAAAATATATACAACTAACTTATTACCTAATATATACACTTACTATTTTAAAAAATTGCATCAAAAAACTCCTCCTCATCGCTGCCCACCGGGAGTGTACCCAAGAGGCTGGCAGCTTTATAACTAAATTAGTAGATTAGGCTAGAGGCTGGCAATTTTATTTCTCTGTCAAATAAAAAAAATCTCTGAAGTGTGTACATTCCGATTTCGCAAGTTGTAGATATTTATCATGTTAGAAATATCACTATTTGCTTTGTCCTTCTCTTATTCCAATAATATCATATCGCCTTCCTTGTTTTCGTGACTTATCCAAGTTGCAATTATGCTAGATTTTGTACAATTTTACTTGACAAATGACGTCTTGTTAAAAGGAACGGACGGTCTTTCAAAAACTGCAATAATAAACCACCGTGCGGCGAGGCGGCGAGTATTATTCTTTCTATCTTTTAGTTTTACTAGTGGTTGAAATAAATAATTATGTATGGTTTGCTTTAACTAAACAACTTATTCCAATTATCGGGCGGGTGGTGCGCGATCGATTAAATTGATAATTGTGTTAGTGAAGTAATTTAACTGTAGGTACCTACCTATAAAACGTGGGTAGGTACTTTTGCCGGTCGGTATACGGGCAGGTAACACCTCTGCTTCTATTTTAATTCGGAATACACCTACAGGCAAAGGTGTAAAAATGCCCCGCAAAAGCAAGCACGTCCCGCCAAAACATATTAATAACAATGAAAGTCCCGAATTTATTGATGATTTAGTTTCTGATGAGTGGGTCGACGTGACGGATGAATATGTTATCAAGAACACCTCCAAAACATTGCCGGTGTCGAGTGAAACCCCGCCAAAATCCGACACGCTATGTCCTGAACTTGAATCATTAAATTCGCCGAAAAAGAAAAAAAGGAAATTGAAGATGCCTCTAACTTTCGACGAAATCCTAGGAAAACTTAATTTCAATACATTGTACTTGAAATTTACGAAATTATTACAATTCTTGGAAAGTAGTGACAGTGAAATGTTGTTCCCGTTCCTAACTAAACGATATGAAGAGTTTTTCAAAATGATCATCCAAGACATTAATATATTGAAATCAAGGAGTTTGGATGCTAATTATAGAGATATTTGTGATAAAATAATAGAGGCTGGCAGCTTCAAGAATTCGGGATACCTTTTGACCTATAACTATGATTTACGGACGGAGTTTAAAAAGTATATTCTTGTTTTAGTTTTATTTTTACTAAAGTGCTCCTTAACCAAACATTTGAACCTATCCACTTTTTTCATTGAAGTCTGCATTGAATATATTTTTTTATTGCATTACAAACTTCTTATCCAAATTTCATTTGATTTCAGTATTTCTGTGTTAACATAGAAGACAAGTGAATGCAATTAACTCATTAATTATCTGCTCCATTCCCTTTTTATAATAATTGCATTAAAAAATCGATTTAAAGCAATTACAAAAGTTTTTTTTTAAATGTTTGCTAGAATATCTATTTGAAGATAAATTCTACTGTCTCTTATTTATCTTCTACTGTCTAGATTTTCATATACTTACCTAGTTCTTTTTTAAATATTTTTTTTTGTTTTTATTTACAGTCCCATCTTAGTCATCAAAAAAATTTACACCCAATGCCCTTTTATTTTGGAAGGAACAAGGTATGTTGTTTTCACAAAATTATTATTTACACAATAAAAATTAACATAAAATTAATACTGCATACAACACACAAAATATTTAATTTGTTGCCTTGTTCAACACTAAAATATGATAATAATAAAGATTAAAAAAAAACTGTATGCAAAAGTCATCAAATAAAACAATAAAATAATTACAAAAAAAATATTAAACCATTTCAGTTCATCAGATAGCAACCAACCTTCTCCGTTACCCGACATGGAACCCCGGCATTCACCAAAAAGGTTCAAAAACCCTACAGTATCTAACAGCTTTAAAATCCACTGCTTACACTCAGCACTGGTATTTGTAAAAAATAAACTGACCAAAAACATAGAATTTCCGGAATTAACGTCCGAGCAGGCAGAATTCATGCAATTGTTGCTTGAAAGTACTATAACCTTTGCCGACTGTGAAAATGTCAGTGAGGTCAATGAACTCTATAGAGCTTTGTGGGAGGCAGTCAAAATTCACAGTACAAAGTATGATTTCAAAGTTAATATAGACAGTTGCGGTGACAAAAAGTAAGTTAACGGATTGATTTCTTGGCATGGGATGTGGTGAGGGCGTTATTTTTATTATATGTAGTACATAACCACTTATATTAACTGCTTGTATGTTGCTAATTAAAAAATCCCAGAAAATGATTTGTGTTTCGCGTATATCAGCGCTCTAACATACAACGGGTTAAAGGTCATGGCACACATTACTGACGCGGCACAGCGCAGCTCCAAGACAGCGATTAACTTGCCATTTGAATTTGACCCCTAAGTCGTATGTCATATGAAACATTTTATAACGTCAATATATTTCATATAAACAGTGGTAACAGACTTAATAAGAGCCGTATCGTGACGTGCTGTGCCGTGCCGTATCGTACCGTACGATTCAAGTGTTCCTTGACATTAAAAAAGCTTTTTTTACTTGAGCGTTTTTTCCTAGGATTTTTCTAGGGCTCGTCCATAATTTTATTTTGTGTTTTGAATTAAAATAGAATACATTCTAATATTCTACTAAAGCTTTTTATGTTATTTTCCATAATTGACAAATCTATACTAATATTATAAAGCTAAAGAGTTTGTTTGTTTGTTTGTTTGAACGCGCTAATCTCAGGAAGTACTGGTCCGATTTGAAAAATTCTTTCAGTGTTAGATAGCCCATTTATCGAGGAAGGCTATAGGCTACTTTTTATCCGGGTCCGTGCCGAGGTTCCCACGGGATGCGGGTGAAACCGCTGGCAGAAGCTAGTTGTTCATATATCAATACGTTGTTCGGGAACTGCTCTTTATCTACAAGACACTAAGGTTTATATTGCAGTAACTATAAGCAATACCAAAACTTAACATTTACCTTTTTATATTACAGGAGTCTAGTCTTTGAAAAATTACCAAAACAGAAAAGGTTTGAGAGTGTGTCTTATACAAAGCAACGTAGAATCAACATAACACCACCACTTAGCTCAAACGAACAGACAGTTACTGAAAATCAATCAAATGTAATAGACATGGTTATTTGTACAAACCAAGAAATGAGTGTAATTGAACCTACTGTAAGTGAAATTCAACCAGTTGTTACGACAGACCAATCTATGGGTCCAAATGAACCTGTGGGCTTAAAAGACCTTGCTATTGATAACACAGAACCCAAAACTGAAGTTACCACAATGCAACTAGAAATACAACATGATGTAACAGACCAACCCACAACTAGTATAAATGAACCAGTTGTTAGCACGAACCAAATTATGGGTTCAAATGAACTAGCCGTTAATACAGTACAAATAATACAAACTGAAGTTAACACAAATCAACCAGTAGTACAAATACAAGATGAAACAAAAAAACCCACTGATAGTATAAATGGTATAGACCCAGCTGTGAGCACAAACCAACCAACACTTAGTTTAAACGGACCAAATATAAGTGTTATTGAACCGTGTGTAAGCACAAAGCAACCGGAAGTAGAGACTGAATCAGCTGTTGGTAAAATAGAACCGGTAGACTCTAACCAATCTACAGACCAAAATGAACCATGTCCAAGTGGACCAAAAGAACCAATGAGCAATCCAACTACTGCGGTTGCTATAAACCCAGTTGTTGAACAACCTAAAGCCAACAAACCTGTCACACTCACTAACCAACCAGCTGATAAGAAACAACCCATTCTTAATGTAAATCAACCAGTGGTCACCCCAAGTCAACCAGTTGTAAATGTAAACGGACCAGTAACTGGTGTGAATAATCCAACTGGATTAAAACCATTTGCATGTTATAATCGCGAAGATCTTATTATCAAAAATCCAGGTCAAAAAACGAAAATGTAAGTATAGTATATAGTAGACATAGATCGCCGATTAACCGAATCGTCATTAGGCATACTGTAACTGTAACTGTTACAGCCTTTTTATCGTCCCACTAGAAAGGATTGAGCATTAATCACCACCCTTGCTTTATGCGGGTTGGTGATTTCGGACTATAGTCCAGGTTTCCTCAAGATGTTTTCCTTCACCTTTTTTATCAGCCATTGTGTCCAAGATATACATACTTAGAAAGTACATATAAACTTAGGAAAGTTGCATTGGTACTTGCCTGACCTGGAATCAACCCCACACCCTCATACTCGAGAGGTTGGTTCTTTACCCACTAGGCCACCTCGACTTCTGCCTATTGACTGTCTTATGTAAATTGTCTTTTTTTTTCACAGATACCCTCCTATAAAACCGTCGCCGAAAAAAATACAAAAAATTAAGAACAAAGCCACTTTTGTATACAGATTGCCTAAAACATTCCTTTGCAACGCTTTTAAAACTATCATAAAATTTCTAGCCGACGAGAGAAGGGATAAAATGATATTCATACCGACTAATCAGGATGAGTTAGTGTTTTATAGAAAATGTATGGAATGGACCCGTGTGGAACTTGACGCGATTTTCGACGGAGAATATAAATTTTATGTTAATCAAATTGTTGATTATTTGTCTTACATGAAAGTTCAAGTGCCGAAACCTTCTAAGGAATGTTTTAATCTAGCCACTGGTATTAGGTAAGTACACACAGTTAACCGACTTCGAAAAAGGAGGTTCTCAGTTTGTATGTTTGAGCGCGATAATCTCCCGTTTGGCTTGAGTCGATTTTCAGCATGTATTTATCAAAGTTGGAGGAGGTCATTAATCAACTAAAAGAGCCAAAAATAAAACTTAAAAAAGTTTACTTTTCAGTGCTTTTTAAAGTTTTTTTAGTAAGTTATATATAAAGAACACAGTATACCGCTGTTTGTCTGTCTATTCATGGTTACCTCCGAAATTGCTTCACTTATTTTCATGCAGTTTTCCACTTCTTCGTTTTTTAATATGTAGTGGCTATATATTATATTTTAATTGAAAGATTTAATTTATTGCCATATATATTATGTATAGTAAACAAGTATGTAATAAATAATAATATATTTATTAATTCGTTTCAGGGAGGTGACTTACGTCAAGAAACTGAAACACCATTGCAATGGGTAATTATTAAGCTAAATAATAATAATGATAGTTTTTAAAAATCAAAAATATACTTGCTCCTAACTGATCTCTGTACTAAATTTCATCATGATTGGTTTAGCCATTTACCATGTAAAAGTAACAATAGACACATTCTTTTTCCAAGTAATTTCCGCCAGCTATTACTTCTCGCATATGGATCAAAAGTTGCCTATTAGATATATTTTTCTCGTATACCATATACATATTACAGCAAAGTTTTATTAAATAAAATACATCAGTTTTAGCATGAAAGAGTAATAAACATACATACATACCTTTTAAACTATCACTTTATTAGGAAGATAGACCAACGGGGAATATTTCTTGGTAAATGTCGGTCCTGCGCCTGATCTCTCTCCGGTCGTGTCGGATTGCCGTCCCATCGGGTTATGAGAGTGAAGGAATAGTGAGTGCATCTGTGTCTGCGCAAATGCTTGTGCACTATAATATGTCCTGCGCAGCTGGCTTATCTCCTTACATGAGAACAGCCGCCGTAGCCGGTAATCGGCTAGGAGGACATCACTAATTGTTGATTTTATTTGTTTTAGTAAACCGATGGTAAAACCGCCCGTATCAGAATTCAAGATTCCCAACGTTTGTACAAGGTACGTCAACATCTTTATTTGCCTAGCTTTTTCCTAACGTTGGGGTCGACTTACAGTCTAACCGGATGCAGCTGAGTACCAGTGACTTCCCTATTTGACCTCCTCAACCCAGTTACACGAGCAACCCAATACCCCTAGGTTAGACTGGCTTCTGACTACCCGTAACGACTGCCAAAGATGTTCAATGACAGCTGGGACCTACAGTTTAACGTGCCATCCGAAACACAGTCATTGGTGTCTAAGATATACTTAGAAAGTAGATACAAACTTAGAAAAGTTGCATTGGTACTTGCCTGACCTGGAATCGAACTTGCGCCCTCATACTCGAGAGGCACTAGGCCACCACGACACTCGCACTTTGTTACTCATACTAATTGTTGATTTAATTTGTTTTAGCAAACCGATGGTAATACCGCCCGTATCAGAATTCAAAATTCCCAACGTTCATATAAGGTATGTCAACATCTTTATTTGGCTAGCCTTTTCCCAACTATGTTGGGGTTGGCTTCCAGTCTAACCGGATTCAGCTGAGTACCAGTGTTTTACAAGGAGCGACTGCCTATCTGACCTCCTCAACCCAGTTACCCGGGCAACCCAATCTTGGCAAGACTGGTTGTCAAACTTACTGGCTTCTGACTACCCGTAACGACTGCCAAGGATGTTCAATGACAGCCGGGACCTACAGTTTAACGTGCCATCCGAAACAGGGAGGAACTCGTCATGACAAGATAGCCTTGGCTATCTACCTTTTTTTCGTTTTTCAGATTTTTTTTTTTGGATTTTTTTTTTCTTTTTTTTATGAAATTGTTTTTTTTTATTTAGCTTGAGGAATAAGAAGAAAAATAAAAAGTTGAAGAATAAAGACTTGGTAAAACTGAAAAAACCAAAAAACAAAAATACGGTTGTAGGCGTGAGGTATGTTTTTGGACAAAAACTAAAAATCATCGCTAATTAAAAGCTTTTTTGCAATCTAATCGGTGGCTGTATATAACGCGACTTTTATCAAATCTCATCATCATAAAAAATAACTAAAATATACATATAAAAAAAAAACATGAATTTGTTAGCTTTGGCATGCCTTCATGGCTATATATGGCTGAACCACTATAATGTATCTCTGTCTCCTATATTGTACCTACCCATATTTGCAAATAAACGTATTTTTATCTTTATCTTGGTATAAAATAAAATGTGAACGGTTCATATCATACATAAAAATGGTTGGTGTTTGAAATACATGCATAACTTTCATATAGCTGTTTTATCTCACTATTGCGGGTGAGTCTTAAGCCGGGAACACACATGTATCATTTGTCTGATATGATGCTTGATACGATACGCAGATATGATACCACCCTAAATGAGCCAGCCTAAACCCGGGTCCAGCCATGTATCATTACCGTATCCGATCACCGTATCGTATCTGCGTTTCGTATCAAGCACCGTATCAAGTTGTGGACGCCTCCAAAACCAAAATCAAATGTCATTTATTCAAATTAGGCTGCAAAACAGCACTTTTCGAACGTCAGAAATTTACAAAAGACAGTCCCCAAAACGCCCACCCTTCACCACTTCCTATGTGTTTATGCTGGGAAGAAGAAGTGGTGCAACAGACTCCCCTTAGAAGGTCCTGTCTGTAGGTCCGATTTACTTCGAATGATGGACAAAAACCGACACGACATAGGACAGGCCGTATCATACGCGTATCATTCCCCACATTATGCGATCATGATACGCGTCGACGATACGGATACGGTGATCGGATCGGGCAGATGATACATGTCTGGACCCGGCTTTACGTGTGTGCACATTGTGTTTGCTTGCTCATTAATGGCCGAGTAGTCCAAAGTTATTCCAGAGCAAAATGTGATTCTAGACATTGGACTTAGGCCTAAATTCATCGATAATATTGTCGACCGTTTTGTCTTAAACTCAACCGTTTACATTGAACATTTTACGTGAAAATTCATGGTAGGTAAGCAGTGGTTTTCAGAAAACTAAAACTAACTAAAAAAAAAAAACGCTTGATGTGGATTCCTATAAGTGAGAAAACACATTGCATGGTCGTGTTTGTATTTTTTATGTATGAAGTTGTGTATTTCTTGTTGGAATTCCTAATGAAATAAATAAATAAATGAAGGTATTTTTTTATCGATTACATAATCGTACGATTTGCCTTAACTGTTTACAATGAATTTTCAAGTTCAATTTTCAATATGAACAGTTGTTTTAAGACAAAATGGACGGCAATATAGTCTGTGAATTACGGCCTTAATTGAAGGTGTGCTTGGGCCTTAAAAAATCAAATCTCAATTTAGTAAATATGTTTTATTTATAGCGACAATAAGATATCTAAGAAATCTTCTGACTCGAGCAGTGTTAGCAGCAGCAGTCGAGGAACAAGTCAGGAAAGAAAGAAACAGACAAAAAAAGCTAGGAAAATTAATAAGTAAGTTTATATCGGGTGTGTCGTATCTAATCACTTCCATTTCGTGCCCAAAACAGAATTTCATTTTGTAGAAGCTATCATAATAATCCTCCGAGCCTTTTTCCCAACTATGTTGGGGTCGGCTTCCAGCCTAACCGGATGTAGCTAAGAAAGCTAGGAAAATTAATAAGTAAGTTTATATCGGGTGTGTCGTATCTAATCACTTCCATTTCGTGCCCAAAACAGAATTTCATTTTGTAGAAGCTATCATAATAATCCTCCGAGCCTTTTTCCCAACTATGTTGGGGTCGGCTTCCAGCCTAACCGGATGTAGCTGGGTACCAATGCTTTACAAGGAGCGACTGCCCTGTCTGACCCCCTCAACCCAGTTACCCGGGCAACCCAATACCCCTTGGTGAGACTGGTGTCGGACTTACTGGCTTCTGACTACCCTTAACGACTGCCAATGATGTTCTATGACAGCCGGGACCTACAGTTTAACGTGCCATCCGAAACACAGATAGTATAGAACATTGTAGGTAGAGTATAGAACATTGTAGAAGCTAATAGATAATTTTATATATTCTGAATTTTTCGGTATCTGCAAATAGAAAAAAAAAAAACAGAAGCCATTTTGCAAAAAAAAAAAAATATGACTTCTACAATTTTATTTTTATTTATATTCAGTTTTATTTTTTATTTCACATTTGTACATATTTTTTTGAATTAAGTTTATAATTTTGGTACACTTTTCTTTTATATTTTATTTCATTTTTTTAAAATTATTTATTGTTCATTAACACAGTTTCATCGTCATTTGCCGAGCCTTCTCCCAACTATGTTGGAGTCGGCTCCCAGTCTTAACGGGATGCAGCCGATTACCACTGTTTTACAAGGAGCAACTGCCTATCTGACCTCCTCAACCCAGTTAACTAGACAATACAAGGTGTTGATTTGGATTTGTGCCATACTTCAGGAGGAGGACATAAAATACGTAAATAATCGATTGGAATTACAGTAGACGGGAAATAGCTAATATGCACTGCTTTTTTTGTCATTGTAATGAATGTCATAGTATTTCAGAAGTAATCCAATTTTATGAATGAAAGAAGATGGATCAAAATTGCCCCACGTCCTATAAATCTGTGACGTATCTCAAAAAAAAGGTAAAAATGTTTAAAAAAATATGGCATACTCTCTAATTTATTTTTTTTACACCTTCATACGAAAAAAATGCTTTAAAAATTGTTCAGGCGCTGTTATGAAAACGTCGTTCATAGGACTATTTATGGACTATTTTATTAAATTATTTTTTTGTTTGACAGGGTATACCTCACAGGTGGTCCCATAATCATCAGGTCAGGATCTGATGATGGAAACCCTGAGAAATCCAGGGCAACTTTTGAAAGTTGTAGGCATGCGCAGGATAAAAACTTGACTATAAGGTGTATGTCTTATAACAATATGCAACAGTAAAGATTTGGAGCTGACCTGATGATGGAGACGAAAGAAGGTCGAGGGAACTCGACAACCGAATATGTAAACTACCTCGTGTTTGGGCTTATATTATTTGTATTGAATAGACCTTTGCAACAGTGAAGGTTTGAAACTGACTTGATGATGGAGACCAGAGAAGGTCGAGGGAACTCGACAACTGAATATGTGAACTACCTCAGAAAGACCGAGTTCCCTCGACCTTCTCTGGTCTCCATCATCGGGTCAGTTTCAAACCTTCACTGTTGCAAAGGTCTATTCAATACAAATAATATAAGCCCAAACACGAGGTAGTTTACATATTCGGTTGTCGAGTTCCATTGACTTTCTTTCGTCTCCATCATCAGGTCAGCTCCAAATCTTCACTGTTGCATAGTGTTATAAGACATACACCTTATAGTTAAGTTTTTATCCTGTGCATGCCTACAACTTTCAAAAGTTGCCCTGGATTTCTCAGGGTTTCCATCATCAGATCCTGACCTGATGATTATGGGACCACCTGTGAGGTATACCCTATCAAACAAAAAAATAAATGAATAAAATAGTCCCTAAATAGACCTACGAACGATGTTTTCATAACAGCGCCTGAACAATTTTTAAAGCATTTTTTTCGTATGAAGGCGTAAAAAAAATAAATTAGAGAGTATGCCATATTTTTTTTAAAAAAATTATCTTTTTTTTTAGAAACGTCACATTGTTATAGGACGTGGGGCAATTTTGTATGGATTGTGATCCGTCTTCTTTATGAATAATCGTTGCGTATGCTTTGTGTTTGCGTTTGTGTGCGGGCGCAGCACGGTTTTAAGGCCAGTAACGCACGCGCCAAGTTTAAATACGGCTAGATGACATTGATGGATTTCCGAAAAAAAATTAAAATCAAAAATTTTTGTACCAATTTTTTTGTTGATCTGAGTTGAGAATCATTAGTATAATTACGTCCTTGACTATGGCACGGGTGCAAATCAACAGCTTGTATAATACTCTTGGCTAAGATTGGTTGTCAGACTTACTGGCGTCTGACTACCCGTAACGACTGCCAAGGATGTTCAATGACAGCCGGGACCTACAGTTAAACGTGCCACCCGAACACACAGTCATTGGTGTCCAAGATATACTTAGAAAAGTTGCAGGGTACTCGCCTGGCCTGGAGTTGAACACACTCATAATTGAGAGGTTGGTTCTTTACCCACTAGGCCACCACGACTTTTCTTGTTCAACTTAAAATTTTATAATTCATCATCATCATCATCTCGCGAGCCTTTTCCCAACTATGTTGGGGTCGGCTTCCAGTCTCACCGGATGCAGCTGAGTACCAGTGCTTATACTGTCTTGTATAGTTGACCTACAAGTTATATACTTATTATAATCTAATTTCCATATACTTTGAAGTAGACTATTTATTTATTATTGTACAGACGTTTGCCAAACGAAATGGATGTGGCACCTAAAACTGCGAGCTGTAATGGCAAGAAGATGCGATGGGGCGACGACGCGAGGAAGGAACAACTTATAGAGGCTCTCTCTGTGCCCGTGCAGAGTGATAAGGCTATGAGGTAAGTTAATACACATTTTGTATACTGTCTTATTTATATAACGTGTTACAAAAGTATTCATAAAAAAACTATTGAAGCTAAAAAACATCGCATCCACGGAGCAAGGAAAGATAGTGGAAGTACCATAAGGAGCTGCGAGATTGTTCGTGCGAGTTACCGCGGCCCTGGTTACATAAAAGGCCTACGACGGAACACGACGGTTTTTAGTCAGTAAGAGTCTGACACTCCCTCACCGCTGCTAATCCACAGCGGGAGGGGTCATTTGATGATTTTATGACGTCGTTAAAAAAAAACTCCATAAGGAAGGTAGGTCAGGGGCGCGATTTTACTAATTTCATACGATTTACATTCGACTGAGATCCAATCACGACTCAATTACGATTGAAACGTATGTGGCATTCCGCTATTTTTTCTTTTAAATAAACGTTTTTATCCGTTTCTGTGATTCAATAATGAATCATATTGTCTGCAAATTATTTACGATTGTAATGTAATTGTAGAGCAAACTACCATAGACCCGTACGTACGTCTCGTACGCAAATACGTAGAGAGAAAGAGTGTTTTGGGCGCATTCAACCTCTTAAGCAAATAGATTCTATGATGTCATAATAGATTATATGGGTTATTTTCAGAATAATGCGTGGTATGGGCTGGAGCGGCGGGGCGCTTGGAGCGAGGGGAGACGGCATTACTGAGCCTATTATGCCTGTTCTCGATATTGTAAGTATAAGTATATTTATTTATTTATGTACAAAAATGGTACATTGGTGGACTTAATGCCACAAGGCATTCTCTACCAGTCGACCATCGGGTTAAAGGGATATTCTGTCTTTGTTAAAAAAAGGATAGACTTAAGCGGCTGACAGCACCCAAAACAAAATACGTACGAAAGAGAAGCCTGATGATGACACGTTCGTAACATAATATAAATTAATAGCTTTAAAATGAGTTGAGTAGTCAAAAATAAAAATCAACTAAGTTCTGTATTTACATATACAACATGTAACGTAATTAACGCACACCCTCAAACACCCTAATTAGAATATTATGTTATAATTATAATACATACACTGAATTTTTAATTTAACATGTATATGCATTGTTATTTACTAAATAAGTTATACCAATTTTTGGAGAACTTTTTGGTCATACTACCTGCTACGCACGCAACGCACTCGACTCGACACAACATAACGAAACTACGGAAAAAGCCGACAATACACGAAGTCTTATTACTTTGAGTTACGGTCTATTTGAATTTGTTTTGACTGTACAGGGTTAATATGACAATAATTTCCGTAGTTTTAATTATTTTTGGGATAAAAAATTACCTAGATATTAAAAATGATATAAATCGATTCAGTAAACGATTTTGAACAAACTAATTTCAGGATGTGCGTTAATTAAGTTACATGTTGTAGATTAGTTAATTTTACACATTTTATAAATGTACATTAATAAGTAATACATATATTTTTGTTGGAAGATCATTTATCATAAAATATAACTGTCTTGTTCCACAGCCCAAAGGATATGGTTTCGGCGCTTACAAACTAACACCCCAATCAGAAATCGTTCCCAAAAAACGTGCACCACCCAAACCGGTCACAGTTTGGCCAACCGACACCGACGAAGACGCACAACTATCAGAAAACGATATTATTGTTGAAAAAACTAAAGAATTACTCCATGCAAAACCTTCATTTGATACATTCATGAAAGGAGACGGCAATCAACCAAAAACGGATCCGGAAATCATAGATCTGGACGCCGAGTATCCAGATGATGATTACACAAATGACACTAAAAAAGCGGAGGTCCCAAAAAAGACCTCTAAAGCTAAAAAATCTAAAGCGGAGACTGTAAATGCGAAACTTATAAAATCTATAATTCAAATACCTTCTCAAACCAGACACGGGGCTCTGCTCGATCAAAACCCAAACTATGTTATAGAGTTTGTGCCCAGAAATTTCCGCAAAGAAGTTCTAGAGACGGTTCTAGAAATTTTGACTACGGACCTGAAAGCAAAGACTTTGACGTTTGACAGACCAATCAGTCAGAAAAATAAGCAGTACATGTTGCATTTGTTGAAAAATCTTAAGTATAGTACCAATGTACAGGTAGCATGGAATGAACAATGTTTAGCCGATGAGATTGTGGAGAAATATAAGGACTTACCCGATATTTTTGTAAAGGGTTCTGTCTCTGATGATAGATTGTGAGTATTTATTCAGTTTATTATGTACTAGCTTCTGCCAGCGGTTTCACCCGCATTCCGTGGGAACTACTTCCCGTACCGGGATAAAAATTTGCCTATAGCCTTCCTCGATAAATGGGCTATCTAACACTGAAAGAAATTTTCAAATCGGACCAGTAGTTCCTGAGATTAGCGCGTTCAAACAAACAAACAAACAAACTCTTCAGCTTTATAATATTAGTATAGATTTTTTGTTTTAAAAAATATAAAAAATTTGCCATTATCCCGCGGTTTCACCCGCGTCCCGTGGGAAATACTGCCCGTACCTGGATAAAATATAGCCTAAGTTCCTCAGGAAGAGTATAGCATTCCATCTGTGAAATAATTTTTAAAATCGGTCCAGCAGTTTTTGAGTTTGTCCATCATCTTCCGAGCCTTTTTCCCAACTATGTTGGGGTCGGCTTCCAGTCTAACCGGATGTAGCTTTACCGGAGTACCAGTGCTTTACAAGGAGCGACTTCCCTAGCTGACCTCAACCCAGTTACCCGGGCAACCCAATACCCCTTGGCTAGACTGGTGTCAGACTTACTGGCTTCTGACTACCCGTAATGACTGTCAAGGATGTTCAATGTATTTTTGAGTTTATCCATCACAAACAAAAAAACAAAAATACATTTTTTTCCTATTTATAATATTAGTATACATATTCAAAACAATTACCAATTTCAGGACAGTGGAATTCGAAAAGCTACACATTATCAACGAAGATCGTGACACCAACGAAATTATACAAGACGAAAATGTCTGCGAAGTTACCAACTATATAAAATCCTGTGGCGTCAAATGTGATACAAGAAAGGCCTTAGACAACCTCAAATTCAGGGTCCTGACTCTTATGAAAATACTAGATTTTGTCAAATCAGATAATGAAGAAATTGAAATAGAATTCAATAATGTTTTGTCGAAAAAACATAGGAATTATATTCAGTCTGCATTGGATAGTATCAATTTAAGACATAGGCTTGGAGAAAGTAAGCCAGAAGGGGATTTGTCGGAAGAAATTAAGAAGTATATTGGAGACGTGTTTATAAGCCATATGTTTAATCATAGATATAGGTACGTTGTAAATAAGTCCACCGACAGCTTAAATGTCAAATTTTCTTCTAACAACTGTTTAAAAATCATAGTAAGCAGTTGTATTAAGAAAACTGATGTTTAAGGGATGATTTATATTAGGCCGGGCCGTGTCCGGGGCGTGCCGTGTACGTGGCTCGTACGGGACACGGATGTGAAACGTTACATACATTTTGTATGAAGCAGTTTATATTACACAGTGCATCCGTGGCCCGTCCGGGCCACAAACGACGCTCGTCTTTAGAATTTCGTAAAAGCCCGGACACGGCTCGGCCTAATATAAATCACGCCTAAGACTGATATTTTTGAACTTTTAGGCCAGAACTTGGGCCTAAGAGTCTTAACAATATTTCAATGCCCCGAACATTCGTTATTTGTACTTATTGGACTGGCTTTCGCCCGCGGTTTAGAAACAACAAAACTTACAAGTCATCTTTAAGTTTAACTGTGCTAAAATGTTCAATGTAACTTTAAATCAATAACTTCTTCTAGTTATACTTATTAAAAACATTATACTTTTTTTTATACTTACTAAAATAAAATCTTTCTAATTCCAGTGCCGTAACATATAGCAAGCATTACCACACAAAGCGGTTCAATACACCACCAGACTACGAAAAAACACGTAGAAAAGTAGACAAACGTAAAACTGATACTGTTATTGACCTTGACAATAATGTCAGTAAACCTGATCATCCTGATATTACTGATAATTCTGAGATTACTGATAAGCCTGAGATTACTGATAATCCTGAGATTATTGATAATCCTGAGATTACTGATAAAGAAAACAATGAAATTGCTGATTGTGATGTCACTGGCAGTGATTATGTTGTCACTGCTGATGAAAATAACGTTACTGATGATGACTGCATAGATTTAAGTTCTGATGAAGATAGTTTTAGAATTTCTCCTAAAATACTGCCGCCTAGAGACGAAACTGTAAGTATGTTTGAATATCTGTGTATGTATGATACATCGAATTACAGTTTTAAGGCTGAAAAACCAAAAGGAAATGTTGAGGATGAAAAAGATAATATTTCAGAATCTCAAGTTATAAATAACTGGGATATTGAGACAGAAAATCAGGATGAAACCATGGTAGAAATTGGTTTAAATGATCAAATTCAAGAGAATATAGAAAAAGAAGAATTGATTGAAGTAAATAAAGATGAATCATCTAAAGAAATCAGTGAAACATCAAGCAAAATGGACGATGAAGAGATTATAAAACGTATCGATGACATTATAAAGACAGAAAATAAGACTGATTGTGATATTAGTTTTGATAAAGACGATTTAGTGTTAAGTGAAGAAAATTATGATAATCAATGTTTAGAAGCTAGTCATTCCAAAACGGGTGAAATAGAAAACGGTATAGATATAACAGATAAGAAAAGTACAGAAATTAACCATGTATACATAGTTAATTTACACTATCCTACTGAAATAATAACAAACGAAAAAGCTAAAGCTGTTCAAGAAGTTATTTCGAAGCAAATAATGCTTTGTAAAGAATTACCTTTGCTCAAGTGTCATGGGGTCCAATATGGCGCCCTCATTTATACTTGCCATAACAAATATACATTTGAGTTTCTCGAAAATTCCATTAAAAATATTGGTGATCTAAAAGTGTTGAACACTATAAATGTTACCAAGATGGCTGCTAAATTATTTTGTTTGTTTGATTTTGATTCTGTTTACTTATTTAATACTAGCTTCCGCCCGCGGTTTCACCCGCGTTCCGATATGACTGTTTCACGTAGCCGGATGATGACAAAAACTATCCTATGTCCTTCTCCGGGCTCTAAACTACCTCCCTGCCAATTTTCAGCTAAATCGTTTCAGCCGTTCTTGAGTTATAAGTGGAGTAACTAACACGACTTTCTTTTATATATATAGATATGTATATATGTAGTTTATCAGTTGTATTAGCACCCATAATACAAGTTAATTAATAACTTACCATGGGGCTAACCGACCGTGTGTGAAAAGGTGTCCCGACATTATTACATTATAATATGTAGGTATGATTATGAACTTTGATTTTCTATAAACACTTATTATAGTACTTATTGTAATATTACTGGTAGGTATTTTAGATGTTAGTACATCTTTATCAGCCTTCTTATCGTCCCACCGCTGGGCACAGACATCCTCTCACACAGAGATGAAAGGATTAGGTATGTTAGTTAGCAGCTATAAATGATTTATTTAAAACTAGCTTCTGCCCGCGACTTCGTACGCGGATCCTGTCCCTTATGCCAGCGACTACGGGGTCAACAAAATCAATGGTCTGAATCGTCTCATATTGAATTTTAAGGGCCCGTTGACGGGAAAAAAACGGAATACGCATAACCATTAGAAACCTTCCATATATTTAATTTTTGTACGTCAACGGCAAAAGCACAGATTCTAATTAGTCTAAGTTGTGTGTGGCAAATATTGCACGTATTATTACGTAAAAAAACATTAAATATTACTAAGATAACAAAGTAGTGGTGACCTAGTGGAAGTCGTTTTGGTTTAGTGGGTAGAGAACCGATCTCTCAAGTATGACTTTGATTCCAGGTCTGGCAAGTACCTGCCAATGCAACTTTTCTAAGTTCGTATGTGCTTTCTATGTATATTTTGGATACCAATAGGGGACGTTAAACTGTAGGTTCCGGCTGTCATTGAACATTCTTGGCAGTCGTTATGAGTAGTCAGAAGCCAGTAAGTCTGACCAGTTTTACCAAGGGGTGTTGGGTTGAGCGGGTAACCGGTTGTAAAACACTGGTACTCAGTTGCATCGTGACTGGAAGTCGATCCTAACATAATTGGGACAAAGGCTCTTGAGATAATAACGACAATAATAATGAGATATAAGCCCCGCAGGACATCTGAGGCAGATGACGGGGAGTAGCAACCCCGCGGAGCTATATATACCGAGTGCTCCAGGGAGAGTATACTGTCCCCCATCTCCGGCCGGCCGGAGTGAACCATGACGGGGTTAGGTCTCACGCCTCTGGCTTGCTTTCATTGGCCGTCCAGAGTGGAGTCGCTAGAGCAGGGTTAGTAGCCCTGCTCGGAGGGTAGGTGCCTCGTGGTAAGTGGCAAGTGGGCCGGTGATCTGCGTTTAAAGTCCACCGAGGTATCCTCACTTCAGCCGCTCATGTAGTTGTTGCCCTCTGGTTTCTATTCAGTGACTGATTCCCGGGGGCCCAGTAAGTGAGGTGGCGAGTCTCCACCTGCCATTTTTACATGTATAAATAATACATTGTCATCGGGAGGTGCCATAGTTCCCATAGTTTCCTATGTCCTAATCCACTAACATCCCATCACAATAGCCCAAGTAGTTTTCCTTCATAGTCAGCAATAGTTTATCACAGAACCGGGGACTGTCTTTTTTTTTTAACGACGTCTACCGGGGATTGTCTTTGGGTTCATTTCTATAGTGTATAAAGGGATAATCGTCGGTTTTGTGTCACCATGTCATTAAGAGCGTGTACGTCAACCGCGCGCCATTTGGCCTAAAAAGGTACTTTTCAAACCACTGTTTCTCATTAACTACTTATCTCATAACTATGTTAATTTTTAATAACGCAAGGTAATTTCACTGTCTATATAGTTAATTGAACATAAATTTCAATTTGTGTAGTTTAAATACTTAAAACCCCTATAACGTAACAGATGTTTTATAAAATTCCCGTTCAGCGTCTATTTCGAAGCTTAAATTCATGTGAAAACAGTGGCAAATCTAATCATATTTATTTTTTTACTCATAGACGAAATCCCCATGCCTATAGTTAATTGAAAACATTTTTTGATTTAGTTCTCTATCTTTCAGAAAAAAATATTTTAACAATGTGAAAAATTGTGAATTTCAAATGCTTTTTTTACCTACCTATCTTACTTAATTTAATATAAGAATTATTTACTATAGTAATATAACTCTTTCTTTAAAACATAAACTTTATATTATAATTTAATCTCTCGTTTTTATTTTTTTATAAATTATTTAAAAACTACTATAAAACGCTGCACGCGAGTCAACTCAAACCAGACCGCCGCAAGGCTTCACAGAGAGAGGACGTGTCGCTCCGTCACATCGCGTAGGGTGAATAACCTCTGCCGTGGATACCGAGAATAGAGTACATTTCAAGCGCGACCAACAAATCTTGATACATTACTATTTTATTTAAAGCTCAATTTTGAAGCATATTTTTTTTTATCGATTGAGTTGAAATTTTGTTTGAATGTTCAGTTTTAATGACAATGTATGATTCTATATCCAATATGGCGGTATACCCAAGATGGAGAAAAAAAATGTTTTTAATGCATTCCTACGATATGGGTATCAAATGAAAGGGCTTGCTATGAATAGGCTTAGGCTAGAAAGGCCTTAGGCTAGAAATCACTTATTGCAGATGTCTGTTACCAATCGAGCTATAATTTTATTTATATGTTCATTTTGGATGTACCCAAATTTTTACTTTTGATCCCGAATAACTTTTGAAGCATATAGGATAGATAACTTAAAACTTTATTTGCAATGGTAAACCCAAGCTCTTCACCAACATTTGGCTTTCCGGCAATTGTTGTTATTTGACCACAATTTTTCGGTCTGGATGGACTGGACCATTCATATAAACAATCAATTTTTCAAGTCAGTCCAGGTGCCTTTGAGAAATCGAGAACAATCAAATTGAGAACAATCACAAAACAATCTAATTGAAACCTCCTCCTTTTTTGAAATCGGTTAAAATACAGAAACTTTGCATTGCCATTAATCATCAGTCGACTATTTAGTACTGTTGAAAATTTTATGTAATATACAGAAAGTCCTCAAAACCAAGGTTTTCATAGGTGCCCGATTTTTTTGCAAAAGATATATGTATTAACGACTTATTTTCATGCTTTTATATTTTAGTCATCCATAGACTTACCTACACTATTTTCTCGCTATTAACTAATTACTATTACTAAATAATATATTTTTTGTTCTACCAATTTCACTCGAAAGGATCAAAATGGTTTGTGTGTCTATACGTGAAGTATGATAGGCACGCACACAGCCGCGAGTGGTCGCGACGCTAGTGTGCTCGATTTTTTGCGTTGAATTACCTAAAGTTGACATCGCGCGGCGAGCGTACACGCTCTTAAAGTTGATTCAGCGTGTTGGCTTCGGCCCCACGTTTGCCTCCCAAAAATTCGGGACTCTGTAGTCCCGAGGTCTGGAAGAGACATACATACAAAATAAAAATGAGATGTAAAATTTATACTAATAAGTGACTTAACACAAAATTCAAGCGTGTTGTATCTACGTTATTATTTGTATGTGAGAGAAAGAAAAGAAAAAATACGTGTTCATTATTTTAGGGTTATCTATGTAAAAGGCGGACTAATTACTTTTTTTGATTCACCATACCTATTTTGTAACATTCATTTCTATACATTTAAAGTAGTGGAGCTCTTGAAGTTTCACATCAGGTGTTCCAGATCTTCGATTTTTATACGTCAATAGAGAGTGCTTATCAGATTGAACAACTTTTACTAAAACGTCATACCTTTATATGCTGTAGTCTAGCTGGTCTCCTGGAATTCCACATCAGGTGTTTTAGATCTTCAATTTTTATAAGGCAATAGAAAGTGCTTATCAGATTGAACAACTTTTACTAAAACGTCATACCTTTATATGCTACAGTCTAGCTGGGCTCCTGGAATTCCACATCAGGTGTTTTAGATCTTCAATTTTTATAAGTCAGCAGAAAGTGCTTATCAGATTGATCAACTTTTGCTAAAACGTCATACCTGTATATGGTACAGAGTAGCTGGGCTCTTGGGGTTCCACATAAGGTGTTCCAGATCTTCAAATTTATTATCTCAGCAGAAAATGCTCATAACATGAAACAATTTTTGCTATGGCACCATTTTTGTATCTCTTATAGTTTTGTTTGTCTGTTGGAGTTCTGCATCAGGTCTTCAAGTTTCGAAGATAAATTATAGCCTATATGTTGACCCGGCTTAATACCAATACAACAAAGAAAAAATCATTGAAATCCGTTCAGTAGTTCGGAAGATTAGCGTGTACAAACAAACAGACATACAGACATACAGACATACAGACATACAGACATACAGACAAACAGACAGATTTTTTTTTTTGGATTTGTGTTCCATTACTGTTTCTAAACCCCACCCAATTATTATTTTTTTAATATATTCAATGTACAGACACAGTTTTTTTACAGATTTATTATATGTATAGATGATAGAGTTGTATAATAAAGAGGTTTCTACCAAGCAGTGGGTGGTAGAATCGAAGGAGTTTTGCGCTGGTAACACCATCTTCATTATAGAAATGGATAAGGATTCCATTGACTATATACATGCGTCTGATCTCTCGTTATTTGCGGGTGTCGACAAAGTAGAATTTAGTTTGATTTGGGAATAAATAAACAGGTTGTTTTACTCTCAATTTTGTTTTATTATCCTACTGATAATTTAGTCTTCTCCTTTGTAAATATAATACTTAGGACATACTTTTCCTAGTTTTCGTGTGACTAGATCTAACAAAGGCCTTTGACATAGTTAGCCTAGGTACTTATAGAGTAGCTACTATTACCTAAATGCAGGAATTGACCTGATAGTCTATTGATATTAAGAGTTTAGACTAGAGGTATCTGATGTATGTAAATGGTAGAAAAAACGAAAATTAACATGTAAAAGTCAGTTAGGTGTTCCCCAAGGAACAATCCTAAGACCATTTCAAAATTGTTTAGTGATTTCAATAATGAGAAGTGCAATTATAGTAATTAAAGTTGATAGAACTAAAGACCGGGCGTTACTGTCCTTATAATAATTAGGCTGATAATCTTTGTTAAAGAAACATCGGATAGACATAAATACATTCACCGTGATAAATACAAAATAACTAAACAGGTAGATCGTAAAAATACATCTAATTGATTCAGTTTACTATTCATTCAGAAATGGGCCAAGCGCGCCATTGTTATTTTTCCTCAATGCTCAATTTAAAGGATCTTTATCTACCATCAATACTTCGATAGTTTCCATAATTTCCTTAATCCATAATTCACTAATTAGCTCAATTAAAAGATACTTACAATGTTAAAATTGATGTCTACGATTATATGATGCTATACAAAATGGAGTTCCAACTAGATTTTCTATAAAAGAATTTAAGTCAGTACTTACTTGTTAGAAGACCGTATTCCTAGTCTTTTTCCAACTATGTTGGGGGCGGATTCAGCTGAGTACCAGTGTTTTACAAGGAGCGACTGCCTATCTTCCGCAACCCAGTTACCTGAGAAGCCCGGTAGGACTACATATTAGTTTTTGGATTCTGCCACAATTTGCTAAATGGTTTCTTACTAACATTTGAATATATGAATGGAAATACAAATAAAATTGGTGTACCTAATAAAGTATATCTATCTACAATAAACTGCGTTACGTTCGCTCACTTTCGGCGGTTGACAGTAAGAGCGGGGGCACACGATGCGTTGCGGCGGCGGTGCGGCGCCGGAGCGGTGTCGCTGCGTCGTCTTACATAGAAATATCTACGGCATGTCACACGATGCGCTCCGGCGCCGCACCGGACTTGCAACCACCAAGACGAGGCGGGGAGGGGTGAATGCGTTGCGACGTCGCGTCGGAGCGGCATTGCTCCGTTGTTTTGCGTCACGAGGAAGAACAACAGGCTGTCCAACGCTACGGTGCCGCTGCGACATAACAACGTTACGGTGCCGCACCGCTCGTGTGCCCACTGACACGGTGAAATCTTTGCGGTGCGGCGCCGCAACGCATCGTGTGCCCCCGCTCTCAGGGGCCCGATTCTCCTAAGTTAATAATGTCAAAATTGAATAGAAATTGAATCGCAATATGATCGCAATAGCAGTTTTTACCATATCGGGCATTCTGCTACTAATATAAGACCAATCGTATTCCAACGACATTCGATTGGTTTGCGATTGGTCTGCTATTTTGGTGATTTTGGTCTAAACGGTAGTTTGCTCTATAATCATATTGCAATCGTAAATCATTTGCAGACAAAATGATTCATTATTGAATGACAGAAAAGGATAAAAACGTTTATTTCAAAGAAAAAATTGCGGAATGCCACATACGTTTCTATCGTAATCGAGTCGGGATTGGATCTCAGTCGAACCGAGTCGAACGTGAATCGTATGTCGCTTAAGTAAAATTAGGAGAATTCGGCCCCAGTTTGGTTTGAACACAGTCTTACTCTGAGCATTGGCAGTCTTTGGCAGTGATTGCAACGGTGGCCACATTTTATCCTCTGATTTAAAACCATGCTCTATGTTTTAATGAGACAGAACTGAAGAGCCTTGTAATCATTTATTGGATCTAGAACGATGAGGACACGGAGCACCTTTAAAATCATTGTTATAAATAGATAGAATCTATTTCGCAATCAACAAGTCTTTGAAACAACTTAAAAGCAAAAGTATTTTTATCTAATAATAAAAGATTAATATTTTTTAAATCTGATATCGATAGTTTCAGCTTCCAATTGTTTTTTTTTTCAAAACGTGTAATATCTCATTGTCAACTGATTTCAAAAAAGGATCAGGTTCTCAATTCAACTGTTTTTTTCGTTACTCCTTAACAATTAGAATGTCTAAACTATTAATTGGTTTGATTGCAACGCTTCTATTTAATTCGGTATCTTCACAATCAGTTCTGGTTCAGCAGCAGGGACAGCAGCAAACAGGACGTAAGTTTTTTATGTAAATTATCTCATACTAAGGCGGCCAACTTTATAGTAAGTCAATGCGGGACACCCACCCCTATCCACAATAAGAATTAGGATTTGTTGGAATTGTTAATGGTGTACCTACTTAAATTAGAAACAAACAACACCACTACCGAATCAACATTTATTTTTCTCCGGGAAACTCACGTAAACGCATGCGGCATGAACACACGGACGCACGCGCGCAGCCGTACATACACACACACACACACACACTAGCGATGGGTCGTTGAAGGTTTTTCCGTCAACGAAACGTTAACGTTGATTTCCATTTGTCAACTAGTTGATCAACTAGTTAATTTCGTCAACGAGTTGACGTGTTACAAACGTCAACTTGCATCAACGATCATTAACTTTCAACGATACACGCCAACGCCAACGATAAACGCCAAAACGTTTTTGTTAATATATCATTTTTTAAAACTTTCTAGATGATCTTCCCTTTATACTTTTTTCAGGCTTAGGACTGACTAAATAATTTGCTATAAAATACAAATTTTAGGCGTATTTAAAAGATCATCTGATTTTTATGTACATTAATTAATTATTATTTACAATTGGAACGAAGTTCCTTATTTTTTTTTTTACATTATTTTATTTTTTATAATTTTACATTATTTTGGTTTGGGTTCAGTTGCTCGTTTCGTTCGTCAACCTAGTTGAATTCGTAAACGTCGTTGTAATTTTTACTCGTTGACAAATTCAACGCGTTGACGGATTCAACGCGTTGATTTGAAAGCGGTCAACGTTAATCCCGTTGAAGTGACATCAACATTGATTCAACAAGTTCGTTGATTCAACGCCCATCGCTAACACACACACGCTTGATGATACACTGCCTGCGGTAGCAACGGCGCCGCGCCGCATCTCGTCATTCGTATTTTGATGTGGAACACCTTTATGCGAGCAAAGCGATGGGAAACGAGGAATGCGGGACATGCGGGACGCCTTAGACGATTTGCGGGACTATTTTATTAAATATTGCAATGCGGGATTGCAACTGTCATTACGGGACGGTCCCGCAGAATGCGGGACGGTTGGCCGCCTTATCTCATACAAGTTCTTGTTACATAACTTTGCCGCCCCGAAGTTGAGTACTAGTGACATGACGATAATATAAATTTAAGAACAAATTACTACCATAGATTACCTGCTAGTATCTATAGCACCAGTTTCATTGCTAGGTTTGATCACCATTTTGAAAAATTTAATGGACTAAGCTGCCTTTTACCTAAACCGCGTTAATAAGTTGTGACGTTTAAGAATAAAAAGTTAGCAAAGCGCACGCGTGGCGCCACAGGCGGCGATTAGTCGAGACCCGACGGTTGAGCTGAGCGGACGTGCGCGTGCGACTTGCAGTGTGTGGAAGTAATTTCTAGTGGTTTTATTTACCTGCCCTAAACTTAGACGCTGAACACCACACGTGGCGACGAGATTTCATGTAAGTGGAAATCATATAAATTATGAAAATAAAGTGTCAAAAAAAAAAAAATATAGGGAGGGAAGAGCATGCGAACCCAAAGTGCATATGAATCAATCTTCACAAGGCTACAAATAGATTATTAGACTTAAATAAAACAGAGAAGCACATTATTGTAAGTAAACAAATGAGTCATAAATTGTGCTGTGATTATAATGTCCGTCGAAAAGAAAACAAGTCAACTACTAAAGGCATTGTGCTGAGTAAACGGCTAAAGTTGTGTTGTGATGAATAAAAAGTTTTATTATCTATTTAAATATCAAGCGGATTTTCTTCAGTTGGAATACTGTTCGTTCGATGGCGGTAGATTAAAGAAGCACGTCAGTTGACAAATAACGTACCTACCTACCTATATTATATTACGAATAATAAATAACCCACTATCGAGTTAAAGTTTATTTATTTTATTTTATTAAAAGATGTCACTATCGAGTTAAACAAACTTTAACCGTTCCGAATGCTTAAACCAAGTATATTTTGTGTTATTATTTATCCGAATGAAATCAACGATAAACTTAAATTTTTAAAGTAACCATGTAGATTGTAGGTAACGCAGCAAAATTGCTACAAAATACAAAGATGATCGGTTAAGACATGTATAACTGCATTTATTAATCGATGTATTGTAATTAGTAATCATGAGATCCATTAATTTTACCATTAAATTATTTACAAGTAGGTTTAATATTCCATGATATTTAACAGATAACGAGTTAATTTTGTAAATGATAACAAGGATTCACACGTTACACAACTTTAGCATAAGTAATCTGATATTTCAGGTTATAAATATAAATAGCCTTGGGAAGAATGTACCAAGGGTACAAAATAATAAAACAATTTTGCCAAGGAGCATAGATCGACAAGACAGTGCCAAGGAGCACAAATGCTTGCATACATTCACATGGTGTACAACCTTGCCAAGGAGAAAACAATTAAGTGGATAAGGACCGGTAAATGATTTCGTAAACATTGTTTATGAATAGTAGAATAACAGAAATATTTAAATTATTTGTTTACGTCTTACAATTAGATACAGATACAATTTCAATTATGATAAAATTAAAAAACCATTTGTTACGATTCACTATGAATCAATTATAACTTTTATACTGTTTACATCAAATTGATTAGGTACTTGACCTGAAACATTATTTACAAATTAAAACTACCTCCGAGTATTTTACATTAGTTAAATTAATATTACGTATGAGATATTTACAAATTTAAAATACAAATTACATTTCACGTGATAGTATTTTATAACTCAAGATTAATTAATCTGGACTTATCCACTAAGTAGAAATAGAATAACACCTAAATGTATATAGCGCCAAGGGTGCAAAGATAATGCAAGTGTAAGCATGAACATTGTTCCAGGACGCCCCAAAAAATGTCCAGCCTTCCACCAGTTGAACCGCTGCAATGTGACGGCGATCCCATGTCACTGGGACTCCGCTGGGAGAAGTGGAGACGGGCTCTAGAAATACATCTTCTTGCGTCAGAAATTAAAAACCCAGTTATAAAAAGAGCCACTCTTCTGCATATGGGTGGCACAGCCTTACAAGAGGTGTACTAGAGGTATAATATCCCTGGAGCGCACATTGAGGGTGCAGATGTAACAGACTCAATAGATGTTTACAAGGTAGCAATAGATAAACTGAACGAGTATTTTTTGCCTAAATAGAGTCGGTACAAAGGCAGCTCTCGGATTACGGCAACGGTAGTGCACCGCGTCCCATTGCGAATATAAATAAAATTGACACTAAGCGTGAATTTGACCATAACAAAGGTTGCTCACGTTGTGGAAGTGAGAAGCATAATGGTGACAGTCCAACATGTCCCGCCAAAGATAAAAAATGCTCGAAGTGCGGGTATATTGGACATTTCATGGCTAAGTGTCGAACGCGGGCTAGTAAACGTAAGTCGACGCACGCAAATGGAGGAAAAATGCCTATTAAAAAGATAAAACATGACAATAGCGCCAAAAAATCCGAAAATTCTAACGACGATCAGAAAAAGGCATCATCCAACGTCAATTACATATTTTACTTTGATGGGGATGGTAAAATAAGATGCGACATAGGCGGTGTCGACAACGTTGAACTTCTAATAGACTCTGGAAGTAATCATAACATATTAACCGATAAAACATGGACCTATCTTAAAAGTTGCAATATACAGGCTACAAAACAAAATGCAAAACCAGACAAAACATTTATGGCGTACGGTAGCTCGGTACCCTTGACAGTTCTAGGCTCTTTCCAAGCTGTGATTAAAATCGGAGCAGAACAGAAAAGCAGCACCTTCTACGTTATCCAAGGCGGGACACGAGACTTACTCGGTAAAGAAACGGCTACAGATCTTAAAGTCCTCAAATTAGGTTTGGACATCAATGCGGTAAGTGAATCTCAAAATCAGGGACCGTTCCCCAAGTTCAAAAATATCACACTAGATATAGCAATAGATAATACAATAACACCTGTTAGTCAACCATGTCGACGAATTCCAGTACCCCTGGAGGAAAAGGTTAATAAAAGAATTGACGAATTAATAGAGTTGGATATAATAGAAGCCGTGAATAAACCATCCAGGTGGGTGTCTCCTATAGTACCGGTATTGAAAAGTGACGGAAGCGTTCGCCTTTGTGTAGATATGAGGGTAGCTAACAAAGCAATTCTTCGAGAACATTACCCTCTTCCCACGATGGACAAACTCTTGCCAAAATTTAGGAAAGCTCGTATTTTTTCTAAATTAGACATTAGAGACGCGTTTCATCAGATCGAAATCAGTGAAGAGAGTCGTCACATCACTACTTTTATCACCACACGAGGACTTTTCCGTTACAAGAGATTGATGTTCGGCATCTCTTGTGCACCAGAACTATTCCAAAAAACACTTGAGAGAATTTTGTTACCTTGTGAAGGAACGCTTAACTTTATCGACGATATTATTGTTTACGGTAGTGATGAAGTCGAACATAAAGCCCGTTTAGACCATGTTTTGGAGGTACTAAAAGAATATAATGTAACACTCAATCAGAAGAAATGCGTCTTTAATGCTAAGGTAGTCCAATTTTTCGGTCATCAGCTGTCGTCGGAAGGGGTAAAACCTCTAGATACGTATATAAAAAGTGTAGAAACATTTAGAGAACCCAAAACTATTGACGAAATTCAAAGTTTTCTTGGTTTATTGAATTACGTTAATAAATGGATCCCTAATTTTTCAACCACCACTGAGCCTATTAGGAAACTCTTAAAACTGAAAGTTGGTCAAAAGTCAGACCTATCGAAATACTGGGAACAAGAGCAAAAAACAGCTTTTGATCAACTTAAAGCTCAACTCCAGAATATAAAAAGTCTGGGTTATTACGACCCTGATGATCAAACTCAGGTATTAGCAGATGCTAGTCCCGTTGGGCTTGGGGCTGTACTAGTGCAAATTGATGAAAAGGGACCCCGAGTTATTGCTTTCGGGAATAGGAGCCTATCGGAGATTGAGAAGCGATACTGCCAAACGGAGAAGGAGGCGTTAGCTTTAGTTTGGGCCGTAGAGCATTTTCACGTTTATCTGTATGGTAGAAAAACTTTTGATCTCATAACGGACCACAAACCGTTAGAGGTCATTTTTGGACTGAGATCCAGGCCTTGTGCAAGGATTAAACGTTGGGTTTTGCGCCTTCAGTCATATAATTTTCGTGTTATATACCGCCCTGGGAAAAGCAACATAGCCGATCCTTTTTCTCGTTTATGCCAATCCACATATAATACTCTCGATTGCGAAGATGAATCCCATATAAACCAACTTGTTCAATATGCGAGACCCTGCGCAATCCCTATGCAAACGTTGATCGAGTCCTCTGAAACAGATGAGGAGATCCAACTAGTAAAGGAGGCTTTAAACACAAACACGTGGGAGCTTCGAATTATGCAGTATCGAATATTTCAAACCGAACTTTGGACTCACAACGGCATTCTCCTGAGGAATGATAAAATTGTTATTCCTATCAGTCTTAGGAAACAAGTTTTAGGTGCAGCTCACGAAGGTCATCCGGGCATCGTAGCGATGAAAGGTAGATTGCGCACCAAAGTCTGGTGGCCTAAAGTAGATAGAGATGCAGAGGCTAGAGTAAAAAGTTGCCGGGGATGCACTCTTGTATCTGCTGGGAATCCTCCATTACCGTTAAAAAGACGCCAGCTTCCAGACCAAGCTTGGCAAGACGTCGCGATAGATTTTCTTGGTCCTCTTCCGTCGGGACATTACTTACTCGTAATTGTAGATTATTACAGCCGGTATAAGGAGATCAAAGTTATGAAATCAATTACCACAGCAGATACCACGACAATGTTGAAAGAGATATTTTCAAGATTGGGTATACCCATGACCCTGACTGCTGACAATGGAAGACAGTTTACCAGCCAAGAATTTAAAGATTTTTGCCAAGAAATGGGTATTAAATTACTGAGTACGACCCCTTACACTCCTCAGGAGAATGGTGAAGTCGAGAGACAAAATCGGGATATCCTTAAACGTCTACAAATAAGTCAAACTTTAAAATCTGATTGGCAGTCAGATCTCTTAGATTACTTAATGATGTGCAATAGTACACCCCATAGCACGACAGGCAAAACACCTGGTGAACTTTTCTTTTCCAGGAAATTTAGAGACAAGTTACCATCTATAGTTCGAGAGAGGAGTGGAGTTGATGAGGAAGTAAGGGATAAAGACACTATAATGAAAGAGAAAGGAAAATCGTATGAAGACAGAAGAAGGAAAGCTACAGAATATGGAATAGAGGTTGGAGAAAAAGTATATGTGAAAAATATGACAAAAGGAAATAAGCTTACTGCTCCATTCAACTCCACCCCACACACAGTACTCAGCTCTAGTGGAAATGAATATAAGGTAAGGAACGACGATTCAGGCCAGGAATATAGAAGAAACATCGTGCACCTAAAAAAAGTTCAAGGCGAATGGCAAATATATGATCCAGAAAAACACACACAAGATGTAGCACTCGACAGTAATGAGGCACTGAAAGATACTGACAATATTGAATAATAAAATTGTGATTGAAACATTTTCTTCCAAATGGTTGATTAAGTAAATAAGTTTAATTTATGTTACATTAATTATATTTCTTCATTTTGTAAACAAGGAAGAGGTGTGACGTTTAAGAATAAAAAGTTAGCAAAGCGCACGCGTGGCGCCACAGGCGGCGATTAGTCGAGACCCGACGGTTGAGCTGAGCGGACGTGCGCGTGCGACTTGCAGTGTGTGGAAGTAATTTCTAGTGGTTTTATTTACCTGCCCTAAACTTAGACGCTGAACACCACATAAGTGGGAAAACGCACTGACAAAATGCAATTGATGGCAGTAGATCCTCTCTTGTGCTAGGCTTACTGTAAAATCACAAATTATAATAAGTCACACCCAGAATCTGTAATAGGTATACCTTTACCAAAAAACCCATACAAAATCAACAGTTAAAATGTCAAACATTGTGTTACAGGTGCAAGATGTCAGATGCCAATAGACACAGGCAGTTGCGGAGCTCTGTATATTTTATCCTTAAATAACCCTACACAAAGGTATGTACCTACCTACTATGTTATCTATTTAAACATCTATTCTAATATAATATAGAGGAAATATGCTTGTTTGTACCTACCTTAAAGGCTATTTTTTACTGTCAGATGAAGCCCAGTACCAGTGTTTTACAAGGAGCGACTGCCTATCAGGGGCACGATTCTCCTAAGTTAATAATGTCAAAATCGAATAGAAATCGAGTCGCAATATGATCGCAATAGCAATTTTAACCATATCGGGCAGTCTGCTACTAACATAAGACCAATCGTATTCCAACGACATTCGATTGGTTTGCGATTGGTCTGCTATTTTGGTGATTTTGGTCTATACGGTAGTTTGCTGTACAATCATTTTGCAATCGTAAATCATTTGCAGACAAAATGATTCATTATTGAATGACAGAAAAGGTTAAAAACGTTTGTTTCGCTTACGCTTCAATCGTAATCGAGTCGGGATTGGATCTCAGTCGAACCGAGTCGAACGTGAATCGTATGTCGCTTAAGTAAAATTAGGAGAATCGAGCCCTTGGTTGTCAGGCTTATTGGCTTCTGACAGCCCATAACGACTCAATGGTGTTCAATGATAGCCGGGACCTACAGTTTATCGTGCCCTCCGAAACATTATTACTCTTATTTATTGGCGTCCAAGATATACTTAAAAAGTACATACAAATTTAGAAAAGTTGCAGCATACTTAAGAGATTGGTCCTCCTTAATATTAAATTTACTTCTTCCCAGGTACGCCTACGACAGGTTCAGCCGCGGATGTGTGCAGTTTACATACTCTGGCTGCGGAGGAAACAGGAACAACTTTGTCTCGTACCAAAGGTGTATGACGACTTGTAATCCTACACAGAGTACTTTCAACCAACTTGTTAACTTAGTGCAGTATGCTCTGACGGGGCAAAGTGGGTAGATGTACAAATAGATATATACGATTATACATAATAGGCATGACGATTATAATAGGCATGGCGAAAGAAAAAACGTAATTAGTCCGTCTTTTAGAGAACCCTAAAATAATAGACACGAACGTTTTTGCCACTTCTAAGAATTATGTGTCCAATATTTTTTGGAAAATTAAAATGCGGACTACTTAGGATGCTTCAAAAATTAGACATGTAATTTTTTCTGTTCTCCCAATAACTGGTAGATAGGTAATTAATTTATTGTTTATTTATTAATGCTCAATCCTTCTCCATGTGAGAGGAGGCCTGTGCCCAGCAGTGGGACGATAAAAAGGCTGTAACAGTAACAGTAACAGTATTGTTACTTAATTACAAAATAAATGACTTTAAAAATGAACAAACACTTGGCTTTTTTTTTGCATTTTTCGATTTTAAAAGGAGTTTCACGAAAAAAGGAGCAAAATACGAAAATGTTTTAATAGTAAACTGTGTTAATAGTTTGTTAACATGGTAGCTATCAATTGCCAACAATTTCATCATTTTATAATCGCTTCGCGTTCGCAACGTAGGGAGTACCCATTGATATACAAAAACCCAAGATGCACAGTCTCGAATAAAAGTAACGCTCGAAAGTGTCCCCGAACATTAATTCTGTCTCTTTCTACAAGGTACAAGTTAATGTTATTGCAAGTTCAACTTTACGCGAATTGTTTAAAGTTGTTATTACAACGCACTGTAGTTAGAGCAATAAAATTTTACGACCGAATTGGTCGGCTAGGACAAAGCAAATGAGCGCACAATTTTGAATATTGCGCTCATTTTGTGGGGACGTTTTTAAGCCGTTGAGTGTGCATCTTAGGTTTTTTGTATATCAATGGGCGCACCATAACCTCCTTTCCCAGGCTACAATACTTAGATCATGAGTCATGACATGGTCATGACAGTACACCTATGTCAATACATTGAAGTTTACAGTGCGTGTGAATTTAACGTCTTAATCAATGAGTAAAAATAAATAGAAAAGTAGTTACAAAGAACGCGATAACAATGTGTACAGGTTGTTTCGAAAATAGTCGTTTAATCTTTCTTATTGGTTGTATCAATTTCCGCAGAATGTAATTGCACTTTGATTTTAAACATTCATCGTCATCATCCTTTTTATCGTCCCACTGCTGGGCTGCGGCCTCCTCTCACACAGAGAAGGATTAAGCGTTAATCACCACGCTTTCTCAATGCGGGTTGCTGATTTTAGACTTTGCCACGGGACTTTGCACTCCAGCTGTTTCTTAGAGATGTTTCCCTTCACTTGCCTGACCTGACATCAAACTCGCACGCCCATATCTGCTTGAGAAGTTGACGCTTTGCACATGTGTGTTGGTTCGATTCCAGGTCAAGAAATTATCAATGTAACTTATCTAGTAGACGTCAGATAGATTGAGAGGTAGCTATGGAAGAAGAGGTGCCGTGCCGTCTATAAAGAAATTAAAAGAAAAATATACTCTTTTGAAAAATATACCCAAGTATTCGTTTCCAGTTTCATCCACGTCCCAGCAGACCCACTTCCCGCCATTGAGTACAAAGTAGAATTGGCCTTTCTTAAGATTCAGGCTGTAGATATAATGTATACAAACACTTTAATCGCTTCAGTAGTTTTGGTCTGAAAGCACCAAACACGTAGGTACCTATAGTTATTTTCGCATTTCATAAAATGGACAAGTGCCACAGGACCGCAGTGACATAGTGCGTAAACAGATTTTGAATTAATAATATGTATGTTAGTTTGGTTTTAATAGTATGTATGTTAGTTTTTAAAGGTATATATCTATGGGCCAATGCAGCCTGAGAATAAATGTATTTTGATTTGATAAAATGTTGATAATTTTAGCATCATACTGTACCTATGTTTAAGATTGTGAAGGCCTTAGAAAAAAATCTAACGATAGCCGTGACTGCACCTCCATTCAGATATACTGACCGACTATTAAAGACCTATTTAATCTGTTCAATTTAATTGAACAATAAAAAATATAACTCAAAAACAAAAGAAAAATAGAGAATAAGAAATTTTGAACAAATATAAACGATCTTTATCTTTAGAGAATAAAATGTGCTGTTTAATAATGTGCCAAAATGGCTGTTTTTAATTACATCTTTTTGGCAATATTTTCGGTTTTAATGTTATCGATATGCAGAAGTGACGACCAGTCGACAGAAGAATTGGTACCAATGGGTAAGTTTTTATATATTTGTTTTATTTATTTACAAGCTTACCTATTATGCACAGAGTAGATGCGATAAGAAGAAAAATAGAGGTAGAACAATCAAGCCTATTTAAAAAAAAATCCTCTTCCGGCTTTCCCGCTGTGGGAGAGTAAGAATAAAAAAGTGATGTAAGTAGACAGACTGTGAAATAAAAAGAAGTATCGGGTTGCCCACGTAAACTGAGGAGGTCACATTTGGCGTCATCTTGTAATGGGTAGTCAGAAGCCATTAAGTCCTACAACTAATTTTATCAAAGGTTATGGTGCTGCGCGGCTAACTGGGTTATGGAGGTTAAACAGGCAGTCGCTCCATGTAAAGTACCTACTGCGACTCAGCTGTTGTCAAACTGCAATAAAGTTAGGAAAAGTATGGCAAGCGGGACCCACCCATTTAACGTGCCCTCTGAAACACGGAGACTCATTATATCGAGACGTTAATGGACCACGCCAAGCGTCGCTTATCCCTATGACCCGTGTGGCTAATACTTTGCCTTTTTAATCATTTAATATAATTTCAGACTTAGAGTTAGCTGAAGACATATGTAGCCTACCAATTGATGAAGGGAATTGTGAGTCAGAGAGCGTCAGCGACAGCAATGGTGATACTGCAGTATAGTAAGTACCTAAATTCTCTTAATTTGCATTAGGATACATAAAAATTCTCAGGATGCTGAAAGGACCCGGATAAAATATATGGCACTTCCAAATGACGTAGCTTTGTGTTGATAAAAGAATTTTCATATTGGTTCAGTAGAGGTTACCCTTTTTATGAAAAACTAGCTTCCGCCCGCGGTTTCGCTCGCATAGATTTCGGTTATATTGCGGTTCCAAGAGAATTCTTCAAAGTCCGGGATAAAAACTATCCTATGTTCTTTCTCAAGGTCATCTCTATCTCTGTACTAAATTTTATTAAAATCAGTTCAGTGGTTTAGACGTGAAAGCGTAACAGACGGACAGACAGAGTTACTTTCGCATTTATAATAGGTATTAGTAGGGATTATAATATTAGCGGGTGCAGCGTGAGGTGAGGGAGTGTCAGACTCTTACTGACTACAACTCAACCTGTTCCTTCTGATGCCCTTTACGTACCAGCGCTCGCAGTAACTCGCGCGAACAATCCCGTAGGCAGGACTTTCTTTGAGAAGTTTACCCTTTACTTACAATGTCATCAACACACAAACATTACCTTTTACTTGCTATAGGCTGTTTCCAGCTTTTAGCTGATATTTTTCTTGTCTATTCTCATCATTCGTTTTTAATACTTATCCTATATTTTCTTCCACAGTTTCGGCTACAATGTAAACACGACGAATTGCGAAATGTTTATCTACGAAGGATGCGGTGGCAACGGCAACAGATTCGAGTCCAGTGCCGCGTGCTGGCGAGCTTGCTATACACCATTTAGATATTTCTTAGCCAGAGTGACCAACTTTATAAAGTATAGATATAACGATTCTATTGATTGGACAGCCGAATAATAGGAGTAGGAACAGAAACTGTTATAAAAATATTGTAAGATCCAGTTGCACCCTTTTTTTAACGACATCAGAAATCATCAAATGACCCCTCTCGCTCTGGGTTAGCAGCGGTGAGGGAGTGTCAGACTCTTACTGACTAAAAACCGTCGTGTTCCGTTGTAGGTATTTTATGTACCGGGGCCGCGGTAACTCTTTCAAACAATCCCGCAGCCCTGTACCTTATAACTATATCGATAACGAGCTCTATACTTGCCGTCCATCTGTCAAATTGGCGATTTGACAACTGAAAATGGTTCGGTTATCGTTATAGTTAAGTGGTATAACTGACCGTTAATCTTATATATTAATTAATTGATTAATGTTATTTATATTTTTTATTAAATATTTACAAAATATGCTCTGAAATAACTCAGGGAGAATATTAAATAACTGTTAAAGAAACTACTTTTGTACCAAGGTACTTGTTATTTTGCGTAACTTCGGGTGACCTGATTATTACCTGATGACTTGATTATTATTAAAAATAAATGTAAATAATTATATTTTTTATTGGTACACACGATATAATACTATATATTGTAACTTTTAAATGAATATGTGTATGTTTAGTATAATTTCATGACATGATACAGGATTACACATAAAAATAATATGAAAGAATAATAAGGATGAAGAAGAAGTGAAAGAAGAATAAGTAATAAGAAATGAATTATGGCGTTTTCATATAGATATGTTATTTGGCTATTATATGACTCCTTTTAATATGTCACTGTCCATTTTTTGTGTTGTTGTAAAGTTTTCTGAGCCTCGAAGCCGACATAATGCGACTACCGTTCACTGAAAAATATTTAAATAGGTATAGGTATTGTTAAGTTTTTCCCGAATCCCCAGGAAACTACTTAATTTAGTGAACTTGCATAATTTAATGCGGGTTGATGATTTCAGTCTTTATAGTCCAGGTTTCCTCAAGATGTTTTCCTACACCTTCTTATCAGCCATTGGTGTCTAAGATATACTTAGAAAGCACACATACAAACTTAGAAAAGTTGCATTGGTACTTGCCTGACCTGGAATCGAACCCACACCCTCATACATGAGAGGTTGGTGCTTTACCCACTAGGCCACCACGACTAAATAACTCACGAGTAAGAATACATAATATTGAAGTAAAAAACACTTACCCATGTTTGCAAACAAAATGTAGAAAAACGCCCCCCATAAGGTAAACGTCCCAGTAACCGTTAAGGCGAGGAAGTGGTCAACAATAATTCCATAACCGGCACGCGCATCTAAGGCGCCAAAAGGGGTCGGAGCGTCTGAGCGGGGCGAGGATAACAATACGCGCGCTAGCTTATAACTAAAAGTCGTAAGCGACAAAATGGTTTTGTAATTTTAATATTTAGAAATGATAATTTAATAAAAATTCCTACTACAATTTTAAAGAGTATGTATATACTCAACTACTAAAAAAGTTAAGAGGCTTAAATCGGTCCCGTTTGCCCATAATATGTGAATCTCTTTTTAAAAAGAGGTACGTTTGATATATTTTTCTCTGTTATAAAAGTTACCTAATCATGTTTCTACAACTAACAAAATAAGGTTTATATCATGAACTTTCAGGTAACCAAGTTGTATTTTGATCCGTTTTGTATTTACTGAGAAAAATTGACATCCTTGGGGCCAAAAATTCCAATTCGTCCTCTTAAGTTTTGAACTTCACCAACTTTGCTGGTATGCTATGCTAACACTAGAAGTCTTACAAAAAAAATAATTACATGACTAGAGAGACAATTTAAGCTAGTTTTATTGTAATATACTTTTTTAATTTTATTTTGAATTTTCTTTAACAAAGATAGAAAGATAATAAAAAAAGGGCTAGTTGTACCAGTACCCGGTAGATTTGTACTAGTAATCGTTAAATTGTCCCAGAATCCGGTAATTTTCAACGCAAATTTGAACTCTACTGGCTTACGATAAGGTTCACAGAAATACGATTTTTGCGTTTCTGTGTAAAATATATAAAGAAGGGCAAAGAAAAAAACTTCTTTCTTTTTTTATGTAATTAGATAAATAAAATTATAATAGTTAGCAATAGTTGACATCACGAATTTGTTTCTATTTGAAGAAAACAATAATTTTGGTTTCACCTTTAGATGTAACCGTTACAATGGCGCAGTCTATAGAATAGCGGCCGCGTAATTTATCATCTAACGACGACCGTGGGATACCGTACTGCCTGGTTGTCGCTGAAATGGAGGCACTGCCTCCGTGGTAAAGGCCACGAAGATATAGGTCTTCTGCCTATCAGTTATGGCTGTCTGAAAAAAAAACTTCTAAATTCATATCAATAGGAAATCCCACTGTGGATTAGCAGCGGCGAGGGAGTGTCTGACTTTTCCTTCGCAGGCCTTTTATGTACGAGGGCCGCGGTAACTCTTTCGAACAATCAGCCCCGGCAGGCCTTGGACCTGCTGGGCCCCGCTGGGGTTTGCTGACGTCAGATATTTCATCACTCGCTGAACGCCGATGGGAACCCCTTCCACCGTGACGACAGTGAAGGGGAAGGTGGGCCATCCCGAGACCCATGAAAGCATATGGCCTCGGACTTGTGCAAGGCCACCTCCAGTCCCAGCAGCTGGATCCTTTCGATGGCTGTCGCAAGCCCGCGCGTCATTTTGTCGACCGCCTCCTGGTGCGACCTCTTTTGTGCCAATACCAACGTGTCGTCAGCATACTACACTGACGCTGCTTGGGAGGTCGGCGCGCAGCACCCAGTCGTAGCCGATGTTCCACAAGAGCGGTTCCAGAACCGATCCCTAGATCCCGCCAAGACTACCATCCCCCCCTCCCGGGAAACAGCGTCCCCCGTTGTAAGAGCGCTCACGTGCACGATGGCGTCCATCGTTAAGAGTCCCTTGCGGAAACCATGTGGACCACTAACATGGTTGGTGGACACCAGCAAGGTTCGGCCCTGTCCCCCCAAGAAGTTTTACGAGGCGAATTGCAATGACTATGTCAAATAGCTTGCCCATCTCGTCGAGCAGCACAATGGGCCGGTATGCGGACGGAGAGTCCGCGCCCCGGCTTCCGAATGAAGACCAATTTCCCTGTCTTCCAACTAAGTGGGAACTGGCCCCTCTCCAAACATGCGCTGACCAGGCAAGCCATCAGGCCTTGGGGCGATATTTTTGGTTTTCAGCCTGGCTACCGCCACTCTCAGGTCCACCTCAGTCACCTCGGGGATATCGTCGTCTTCGGGTGTGTGGTCCAGTGTTCCCCGCACGATGGGAACAGAGCGCTAACCTCCTGCTCCACCATCTAAGGCCGAAGACTCTAAGTCAGCGGGGGGCCCATGGGTGGAGCTTGCCCAGCACCATTTTCGACGGGCGCCCCCACGGATCTCTGTCCAGAATACCCAGCAACTCCGAATTGGCCTATATCCCTCGTACAGCTCTACTTCCCTGGCCTCCACATCCGGAGGGCGGATGCGAACGACGAACGCCTCTCGAAGAGACGCCAGCTCGCTAGACTACCAGTACATCTGGCGTCGGGCGCGTCCTGGCAGGACTCGGGGCATGGCCATGTCGCAGATCGGCCATCGGCCATCCGCTGTGCGAGCAATATGCCCTGCCCATTGCCACTTCAACTTGCTAATCCGGTGGGCTATATCGGTGACTTTAGTTCGTCTACTGATCTCCTCATTTTGGATTCGATCACGTAGAGAAACCCCGAGCATAGCCCTCTCCATAGCTGGTTGAGCGACTTTGAGCTTTGAGATGAGGCCGATAGTGAGAGACCACGTTTCGGTGCCGTAAGTCATCACCAGTTACCAGTAACACACACTGATTGAAGACTTTCGTCTTGAGGCACTGAGGTATGTCGGACGAAAAGATATTGCGTAATTTCCGAACGCTGCCCAGCCGAGTTGGATTTTGCGGTTGACCTCTTTCTCGAAGTTGGACCTACCTAATTGGACTACTTGTCCTAGGTAGATATATGAGTCAACAACTTCGAGTACCGAGCTTCCAACTGAGACTGGGGTGGGCTCATCATGGACATTTGACAATTTTCGTCTTGTCCATGTTCATTTTCAGGCCCACCCGTTGTGAAACTCGGTCGAGGCCTCGAGCATCATACTGAGTTCCTCCATCGACTTTGCCATGACTACGATGTCATCGGCAAACCGAAGGCTTTCCATTCCAGGAGCTTGAAGGCGTCTTCCATTGCGGCGGTAAACAGTTTCGGGGAGATAACGTCCCCCTGTCTTACGCCTCTTCTCAATGGAATCGGCTTCGTGCTATGCTCCTGTACCCGGACCGACATGGTGGCGTTATTATACAAACGCTTCAACACCTCGATGTACCGATAGTCAATATGGCATCGTTGGAGTGACTCAAGTACCGCCCATGTTTTCACCGAATCGAAGGCTTTCTAATAGTCCACAAACGCTAAGCATAATGGCAAGTTATACTCCTCGGTCTTCTGTATAACTTGCCGCAGCGTATGTCTATGGTACTATAGCCTCTTCGGAAACCGCCTTGTTGGGGAGGCTGGAAGTCATCAAGCCTGTGTTCGAGACGGTTGGTGATAACCCTTGAAAACAGCTTATAAACATGGCTTAGAAGTGTGATGGGTCTGTAGTTCTTCAATAGGCTGTCATATAAATACTTTAAAAATATTTCTTGTGACTGCAACCGGTGAAATAGGTAATTAATAAATAAAATATAATACTGAAATTTGTATACATATATGTATAATATTTACACAATACACAAGATACTTACTATAGAATTACAAGTGTGAAAGAAACTAACAACTTTCGATTTCAATGTTTTGTCGCCTGAAACCTGAAAAAACGTGAGGTATGCCATGGATTTCTGACTCTGAGGGTCCGTTAGGGCAGTATAATTAAAAATAATGCCTCAAATGTCGGAAACACGGTGATAAATTACTAAATCAAGAGTTTATATGATAGAAATTACACATACAAACAAAATTGTAGTGAATCGAAGGAAAAGAGAACTTAACAAAAGGCAATAAGGACGATATCAGGTTTTGCATGCAACTTATAATGCAAGTCCCAATATCCGGTATTATATTCGACGGTTCCAAAGGAAAATGAGACTTATTTCAAGGTATTAAGTACACAATAACGGGTTTCGGTACAACGTCTGCTACCGGGTTCATCGTGTACCAATAACCGGTAAAAAAACTACGATTTTAACGGGTATTGGGTCAAGTAGGGGTTTGGTGGTACCAATAGATGTGAACGACAAAAAAAAATATTTCTCAGTTAGATTCAGCACAATTTATAGGTTACATCGAAAAATAATATATTCAAATATTTTCAAAAATTAACACTCTTACTTTAAAGTTATCCGTCTCAGAATGGCTAGCTCATCAATGCGACGTGGTAGCTTCGGAGTTCACTGTCAGAACTTTAATTTTTCACATAACAAACTTTTGTCACCGTATATTTTCGAAGATATTAAACTTATTGGACAATATTGCCTTTTTATTAGTACAAAATATTACTGAAAAGGTAATGCCATACGCAAACTTTACTTAATTGTTGGTAGAAAAATGCAATAAGCAAAAAACTGACTTTTAACGGGTACTGGTACCTTAACGGAAATAGGTGCTTTTCCCTTACTAATAAAATTAATATGCGTTTCATTTTGTTCAAATAGACACGTGTTATTAACACAAGTTATAATATACTTAATGCAGCTTTACATTGCATTGCATTGATTATAAATATTGCGATAAAAATGCATTTTGCAGATGCAAGTGAAATATAAAACCGCTTTTGAAATATTATACTTCTGGTTGTTATAGAAAAGACATACTGTGATTTGAACCTGTCTCTGATTGTTTTTTTTTATCTATGCCTTTCTTTAACGACGTCAAAAATCATCAAATGACCTCTTTCGCTGTATGTTAGCAGCAGTGAGGGAGTGTCAGACTCATTACTGACTAAAAACCGTCGTGTTCCGTCGTAGGCCTTTTATGTACCAGGGCCGCGGTAACTCGCGCGAACAATCCCGCAGCCCCGACAGGCCTTGGCCCTACTGGGCCCCGCTGGGGTTGCTGACATCAATACACACATTAAACTGTAGGTCCCGGCTGTTATTGAACATCCTTGGCAGTCGTTATGGGTAAGTAGTCAGAGGACAATAAGTCTGACAGCCAGTCTTACCTAGGGGTATTGCCCGGGTAACTGGATTGAGAAGGTCAGATAGGCAGTCGCTCCTGGCTCCTTGTACCTATCACAGGTACTCAGCTGGAAGCCGACCCTTACATAGTTGGGAAAAGGCTAGGCAAATGTCTGGAGGGTTGCGGCCTCATATCATACAGAGAAGGAATAAGCGTTATTCACCACGCTTACCCAAGGCGTATTGGCGATTTCAGACTTTTAAGTTCAGGGGCCCGATTCTCCTAATTTTACTTAAGCGACATACGATTCACATTCGACTGCGATCCAATCACGGATCGATTACGATTAAGGCGTAGGTATGTGGCATTCCACTATTTTTTCTTTGAAATAAACGTTTTTATCCTTTTCTGTCATTCGATAATGAATCATTTTGTCTGCAAATGATTTACGATTGCAATATGATTGTAGAGCAAATTACCGTATAGACCAAAATCACCAAAATAGCAGACCAATCGCAAACCAATCGAATGTCGTTGGAATACGATTGGTCTTTTATTAGTAGCTGAATGCCCGATATGGTTAAAACTGCTATTGCAATCATATTGCGATTCGATTTCTATTCAATTTTGACATTATTAACTTAGGAGAATCGGGCCCCAGGTTTCCTCAAGATGATCAGGTATCGGGTGTAAATAAAAAACAGTATTTTTATCTTGTTTTATTTGAAGACGGCCAAAGGCCCCATGAAAAAATATCGTTATAATGTTATCATTTATCCTGCTAATATAATAAATGTGAGTTTGTGACAAAGTGTGGATATATATTTGTTATTCTTTCACGCAAAAACGGCTTTAACAATTTGGTTGAAATTTGGTACGTAGATAGGTGATTCCATGTATTAACACATAGGCTTTTTATCCCGATCAAGACACGATGCGGGGTATCTAATATAAAGACAAAGACAAAATATAGATCACTGCAAATGGGGAGTTTGTTGCGCCACTTCTTCTTCCCATCAAAAATACATAGGAAGTGGTGAAGGGTGGGCATTTTGGGGGCTGTCTTTTGTTTTCTGACGTTCGAATAATGCTGTCTTGCAGCCAAGTTTTAATAAACGAATTTTGATTTGATTGATTGAATGCCGTGCTGACGTGAAAAACAATTAATGTGATAAACTGATATGATGATGATGATGATGATGAAAGTAGGTATGGCTTGTGGCCCCGTGCTCTAATAAGTATTAATCCGGGTACGGTTTAGGTGATAAAGTTTCATCATCCTTTTCGATGACATTAAGTGCTGCCCGTTCACTGAAAAATAACATAAGTTTTAGGTATAATTGAATTGAAATATTTACATTAATTTTAAAAACAGTAAAATTATATACACTTATTATGTAACTTATTACCTATTATGTACACTTACTATAAATTAATAATAATACCTATTTAAAAAATGGCATCAAATACTATAATTAAAAATACTGATCGAACGTATTATTGAGAGTTTGTATCCAAAATCTTCGAAACTACTGCATCAGTTTAAAAAAAGATTTCACTATTGGGAAGCTGCACTACTTCTGATAAACATCCCTACTAATATTATAAATGCGAAAAACGTAACTCTGTCTGTCTGTCTGTTACGCTTTCACGTCTAAACTACTGAACTGATTTTAATAACATTTGGTACAGAGATAGAGTTGATCTTTAGAAAGAACATAGGATAGTTTTTATCCCGGACTTTTGAAGAATTCTCTTGGAAACGCGATATAACCGAACTCTACGCGGGCGAAGCCGCGGGCGGAAGCTAGTAGGCTATATTTTATTAGGATATGAGAAGAAGTTTCCCCAGGACGTGGGTGAAACCGTGGGAAGTAGCTAGTCTGATATAATGTTATGTATTTAGCTTGATTGATATAGATAGTGGTGAAGGGTGAGTGCTGTGGTTGTTTTTGACGTTCAAAAAGTGCTGATTTTTCAGCCTAACTTTAATAAAGTTTTTGAGTTAGAGTTTAATGCATACCATTTAATATATATATTATTAAAATTACCAACGAACAGACCACTCAAAAAGGAAAAAAAACCAGCCAAGTGCCAGTCGGACTCGCGCACGAAGGGTTTCGTTCCATCTATACTAATATTATAAAGAGGAAAACTTTATTTGTTTGTTTGTTTGGTTGTAATGGATAAATTCAAAAACTACTGGACTGATTTTAAATATTCTTTCACCATTAGAAAGCTATATTATCTGCGAGTAACATAGGCTATATTTTGTCTCGGTGCGGGCAGTAGCTCCCACGGGACGCGGGTGAAACCGCGGGAAAATGGCTAGTTATTAATAAAACGGACAAAAAAATCACGTTTGTTGTATGGGAGCCCCCCAAATTATTTATTTAATTCTAGTTTTCAGTATTTGTTGTTATAGCAACAACAGAAATACATCATCTGTGAAAATTTCAACTCTCTAACTATCACGGTTCATGAGATACAGCCTGGTGACAGAAGGACGGACGGACGGACGGACAAAGGAGCGAAAACAATAGGTTCCCGTTTTACCCTTAGGGTACGGAACCCTAAAAAAGTACCTAACCAACCAATATTCTTTTGATCAAAGATTCACTTACCCATATTGATGAATAAAATGTATAACAATACTGCCAAAGCCGATAATATTATTATGCGTTTCATTTTGTTTTGCGACACGACTGCTCTACTTGATAACCGAATAATAATAGACCCAGTCTGTCAAGTAAGTAATTAATAACAAAGCTCATATCATTAATTAAAGCAATATTATTCCGTCGTACGAGGAACAATAATAATTAATCTATACTAATATTATAAAGCTGAAGAGTTTGTTTGTTTGTTTGAACGCGCTAATCTCAGGAACTACTGGTCCGATTTGAAAATTTCTTTCAGTGTTAGATAGCCCATTTATCGAGGAAGTCTATAGGCTACTTTTTATCCCGGTACGGGAAGTAGTTCCCACGGGATGCGGGTGAAACCGCTGGCAGAAGCTAGTTATAGATATGCAGGGAGTGCACTAAAAAATTTCAAAGAAAAAAAACAGACCTTAGGATTATGTACCTACTCTTATTTGACCTCTTCAGATAGTTGTGTATTAATCGAATACTAATTGAGCTTACATTTATTAGTTGCTGAAATCTAAATTATATTACCTACTAGCTGACCCCGACAACTTCGTATCGTTTAAACCTTCCCTGGACCTCTACAAACATTTTAAAACCAAAATCAGCTCAATTAGCCCAGCCGTTCTCGAGTTTTAATCAGACTAACGAACAACAATTCATTTTTATTTATACCTATAGATAAACGCGAAACTTAATTAACCAGTACCTAATAAGTATAGTTTATATTATACACCAGAATAAAATAGTAAAACTAACAGATATACATTTGTCAATACCATATGTACTTATATTAATATTTATGTGTAAAGAGATAAATACTATCGTGTGACGAATAGGATACCTATACTTACCTACTGGTTCAGTGATAACGTAAACTTTTATACAAACAATTTAACGTTCTTACTTGCTTTTTGAAACACGGAAGAACTCATCATGACTAACTGCGAATTTCAATAGCCGGTCCATCCCTTGTTTTGCGATAAGAGATTAAAAGACATAATTTAGATATATGAAGCTAACGTCAAATAACAATCGTATGGATCGGTTATTGAAATCTGCAGTAGTTGGTCATCTATCTGCAGAGCAACTGCGCCAAGTGTTGCTTTAGGTACTTGACCTCACGATTATTCGACTCTTAAGGCGACGAATTGGTAAACAATAATTCCATAACCGGCACGCGCACCTAAGGCGCCAAAAGGGGTCAGAGCGTCTGAGCGGGGCGAGGATAACAATACGCGCGCTAGTAGCTTATAACTAAAAGTCGTAAGCGACAAAATGGTTTTGTAATTTTATTATTTAGAAATGATAATTTGATAAAAATTCCTTCTACAATTTTAAAGATTATGTATATACTCAACTACTAAAAAAGTTAAGAGGCTTAAATCGGTCCCGTTTGCCCATAATATGTGAATCTCTTTTTTAAAAGAGGTATGTTTGATATATTTTTCTCTGTTATAAAAGTTACCTAATCATGTTTTGAAGTCTAACAAAATAAGGTTTTTATCATGAACTTTCAGGTAACCAAATTGTATTTTGATCCGTTTTGTATTTACTGAGAAAAATTGAGATCCTTGGCGCCAAAATTTCCAATTCGTCCTTTTAAGGCTGTTACTTAGCCACGAGTTTCTTATGAAGAGGCAGTTAGTTCTATAAAAGTAACTTAGGTACATGGATTAAAAACATAAAGTTGCACACCAGAGACTGATTAAAGGGTGAAGGAAAAACATCTCAAGGAAACCTGGACTATAATAAAGTCAGAATTGAACAAGCGTGGTGATTAATGCTCAATACTTCTTTGTGTGAGAGGAGGCCGCAGCGTATCAGTGGGATGATAAAAAGAGCTGACGATGATGATGATGCTGATGAACGAAATAAAACCCAAACTTCATATCAAGTCAGTATATTGTTAAAAAAAAATTCGTACACTGTCTTAAGTCGGTATCGTTCCAGATCCCCATTGTATTAAACTAGTTACAAATGAATATAATAATTAGTCGAAAAGTAAACTAAAATAAACAAAAAAACAATGGGGAAGTATGAAACGTATATCGATTATTCGTTGTTACTTAACATACATACAAAAACCTATAAAAAGAAGGTATTGTCCATTGAAGTTTTACATAATTGAAAAAACCGCCAACCAGCGACGAAAATATGTAAATATGTAGAAACGCAGAAATAATTTCTCCGATTTTTTTCCATAGATTTAGGATTATACTACTATTTGATAGATCGGCAATGCGTGACAGGTAAGTTTATGTGGTTTGAGTCCAAAATATAGACTCTAGAGGCCTGTAGCGGCCTGGCAATACTTTGAAAAATCATTATAATGCTCTATGATCAAAATGGAAAAAATAAATACCGATTTTAAAGTTGTGAAAAGCAGCACATATTTACCCACACATGAAAAAATCACTCAACTGATGTATTTTTTTTTGTTTCACTACAAATCACTCGATTGCCGATCTGTGTTCTTGTATATCTATGATTTTTTCAATGGACAATGGCAGCAGTAACAAGCAAATTAAAAGCAAAAATAAAATAGTAAAGATTACACATTAAAATAGCACCGATTGGACGGAATTACCGGCGGAAAATAAACTTAAATTTAACTTAAAAAATATGGCATCCATCTTGTCCAATTACGTTTAAAAAATTTCAATCCACGACTAGGTTAACTAAGTTTTGATTTACTGTGGTTTCTATAAGCGATCTATCCATTGAATTGCGATGGGAGAGTGAAAATTCACATCTATGCTAATGTTGTAAAGAGGAAAAAAATATTTTTGTTTGTAATTGATAAACTCAAAAATAGTGAACTGATTTTAAAAATTCTTTCACTGTTGGAAAGCTACACTCTTCCCTTGTAACATAGACTATATTTTATCCCGGTACGGTCTGTAATTCCCATGAGACGCGGGTGAAACCGCGGGAAATCGGCGAGAAACTTATATGGAGCTTAAGTTGAATTTCGAACCGCATCAAGAGATAGATTAGTTATAGAAATCCAAATTTAATTAACTTATAAGTCAGTGAAATAAAATTTTCATAGAAGAGAACTAGCCCGCCACCTTTACAGAAAAGATTAAGGCCTGTTTGTAACTAGAAATTAATATTTTTATATAGAAACACTGGTAGGTACTCAGCTGCATCAGACGGGAAGCCGTTCCTAACATAGTTGGGAAAAGGCTAGGCGGATGATAGCGCAGAAAAATAATAACGTTTTTATTTTATGACATAAAATAATTCATTTATAAAATCTAGTTTTTAGTTTGGCCACTAGGTATTATGAAGATATTTTACACTCACGGCCAAAAGTGCAGAGTACTTTGAATATTTTTTAAAAAAGTTATAAAATATTAAAGTCTAGTTGAACAGGCCTTTAAAACACCCTAAGAAATGACCATTTGTCATTAATTTTAATCTATATCTTTACGTAATGCAAGGCAACCAGTATATTACTTAAATTATATTGTTTTCACATAAAATATCGAATCACGACGTATACGAATAAAGGAATTATCACAAATTAGTTATTAATATAATTATAGGAAATGTGGTTTTAAAACGTAGCAATCAAAATTAAATTCAATACAGAATAATATTTATTTTTAAATTGCGAAAAATAATATTATTTCTTCACTTTTTTGTATTTTTTTATGAAGTCGAGTATTAAAACCACATTTTTTAACATTATTGCTAGTTTTTTCGGAGTTTGATATTTGTTATTAAATATTTTAAATTGACACAGATGCACTCCTTTACAGTTTTTTTTAATGTAATGGTAAATTTAATACACGTGGTAAAATAAACTAAAAAAATACTAAATACTAATATATGACTCACTCGTTGTGAAAATTATCACAACTTAAAAAAAAGTTGAAAAAAGTATTTACTCACTGCTTTTCGATTTTCACCATCAAATTGGCATTTCGATTTCCAAATAATTTATTAAAAAAGTATATCCTAATATTTAAATTTCATATGCGAGATTTCCTTAATAAAATGGCGATGAATTTCGAAAATAAAAACTTAAAATTTAAACACCTTCACTTTTAAAAAATTAAGAAAAATTCGCTGTTTCTGAAACCAATGTCTAAAATAAAATATTATTTTACATACATGTCCAATATTAAAATGGCACTGAGCTAAATGACATACACTGCAGTTCAAAATAAAGGGAACATTTTGATTCCCACAATTATTTTGTTTTTTTCTTTCTGAAATAAAAATCTGATCAGTAATTTAATCATTTGTAAATTGTCCAAATGTGAATACTCAAAAGTTTAAGCAGTGCTTAAACCTTTTATCTTTTTACTTTATTTTAGGGACTGAAGTAAATTCAATAAGAGTATTCAATCTCTATGGGTGAGTTGCACCATTCAACTATACGATAACCAGCCATATACTTGTCACCCATTGGTTAAATCGGCGATTTGACAACTGATAATGGTCGGCCGTCTGTTGGTCCTTTGGTCGGAAAAACCAAAGTTTTTCGGTCTTATACCGGACACATACCTGATCGTTGTAACGTGTGTACTTCCATTCATCTTCATACTGATTTATGAGCCCAAACCAACTATTGGCCGACCAAAACTTGTCGTTTGCGCTTACTCTTCATGGTGCAAATTTCCGTAAATTTTAGAAGAAAATGGTGTACATCATTTGCAGTTATTACCAACTAATTTAACTGGTATGTGAATACCCAGTGTTGGTGTACGGCCCACTGTACAAAGAGCTGCCAGTTCTCGAGTAAGTCTTGGGGTTTCGTCTCCTAGCGAGGATATAGGCGATGGCAGCTATGACGCAAATCATTAGAATAACTCCGGCTATGCATATGCCCATAGCGAAGTTCTTCTGGGATATGCAGATTTCGTCTTCTTTCTGAAAAGTGGAGAGTTACAAATTAGTAAAACACTGGCCTTCATCCTAATTTTATTTGTGGTCGGTACAGATTGTCTTCATCTCACAAGTAATATTCTTTCTAACCTTATCGTCTTTCACACAATCCATCCATCGTTTCTTTGGTTGTGCCTCCTATTAATACTTTACCTCGATATACTTTTGTATATATATTTTGGAGATGTAGAAAGGAGCTTCAGAAATATATGGAATGAAGAAATGAAATCAAAAAAATGGGTTCACTTACAGGAAATTTTAGCAACCGCAGCAATATGTTTATTCCTAAGAATATTATGCTCTTTTCTCAACTTTGTCAAAAGGGACCACTTCATGAAGCTATTGAGCAGTTTTTCATCATATATACAACATTAATACCATCACATTTTCAGTAATATTAACCAAAACATAACCTCACCTTTTCGCTGGTAACCTCATCGTTATCAGGAGAATCAGCTTCGTTGACGTACAGGCCTTTGAAGAGTTCCACCGTAGCTGGTGAGCCTTCATCGTCACGACGCACTCGCCTCTTGTGGGAGCACGGCTCCTGGAATAATAAAATTGAAGCAATATTAACGATCTGTGGATGAAATATGAATAAGACTAGCCCCACACTCAGATGTTTGTATTCTGTAATGATAATGATAGGGGTTGTTTAAGCAGGCATCAATCGGGCTCCCAAGTTTAAGTGAAATTTGAAGGTTATTAGAGACACCTAAGCTTTGGTGAAAATGAAATTCTTATTAGGTGTTCCGTAAACGCTCCCTAAATTTAGGTATTTGTTGGTGAAAACGGGCAAGAGACATTTAATGGTTACTTAAGTCACTCCTTAATGACGGATTGTCAAAGAAATCCTTTATTAAGGAATGGCTTAAGTAATCATAATAAACCATAAAGACTTCCGGGGCTGAGGGATTGTTCGCACGAGTTACCGCGGCCCTGGTACATAAAGGGCTCTAGAAGGAACATGGTGGGTCTTAGTCAGTAAGAGTCTGACACTCCCTCACGCTGCACCCACGAGGAGCAGTGGCGGATTTACAAATTTGCCGCTAGTAGGCCATTCAATTTTTGCCGCCTCTAATGATTGTGAACTTAATGATATTTCTGTCAGTTACTAGATTATATTTGCAACTCGCTATGTACCGAAGAGTTTAATGTTGACCTCAGTGGTGGCGTAGCATCGGGTAGCACCCGGGGCGGACTACCTATTGAGCACCCCCCAAAAAAAACGACAAAATATAATCACGGACTAAAATTTTAAATTAAAGTACTTAAAAATCGTGTAGAAATCATTCATGGTGCTTTTTGCTAGGTTTAACATAAAGAAACCGGAGACAAATCACTGCAAACTTATAAAGCGCTAGCGAAGCGATCCCGTGTTATTTGAATTTTGGGACTTAAAAGAACCCAAACATGTTTTTTTGAGATGAAGCATCCAGTGAAAAAGACGCGAGCGTAGCGAGCGCGAAATTTTTTATTTTTGGGAGTCAATGATACGTAAAGAAATTAGAAAAACCACTGTAAAGTGAAAGGCGCGAGCGCAGCGAGCGCAAAATTTTTGAGTCTTGGGACACAAAAGTACTCAAACAAGATAAAAAAAAATACTGTAAAGTGAGGAAGCTGCGAGCGTAGCGAGCGCGAAATTTTTTGAGTTTTGGTACCCAAAAGTCCTCCACCTCCTAAACAACATAGAAATCGTCAGCGTAGAGCGTCAGTTGTTTTTGCTACTTCGGTGCTTTAACATTTTGTTAGATTGAGGATTCAAAAAGTGAACGCAGGAGAAGTCAGAAATGAAGAAAAAACCGCGAGCGAAGCAAGCGAATTTTTTTTTTTTGGATTTTTAGGAATTAATTTAAGTAATCAGGTAAAAGCAAAAATAAACAAGAAAAAGAGGGGTGACAGCCGGACTGTGTAACTCCTCTCAGTGCCGCCTCGACGTCTCGCTCATGCACTGTTGTTTGAATATCGTGCATTGGTAGTGAACCTAGGCTTTGCAGATTAGAGTGGAACCCTCAGTGACTTGTCCCTTCTGCCCGCGCCAACCTGGTCGTGCAGATATGTGTCGACCGAGATGGCACCCCCTTAGACGTGGCAGCCGGGGCGGAAATAATCACGGACTAAAATTGTAATTGAAGTACTTAAAAATCTTGTAGAAATCATTCATGGTGCTTTTTGCTAGGTTTAACATAAAGAAACCGGAGTCGGATCACTGCAAACTTATAAAGCGCTAGGTAGATTTATAAAAACCAGTGTCAAGTGAAAAAGCCGCGAGCGCAACGAGTGCGAAATTTTTGAGTTTTGGAACAGTAAAGTACCAAAACGAGTTAAAAAAAAAAGTACTCAAACAAGTGTGAAAAAAAACCAGTGCAAAGAGAAGAAATCGCGAGCGCGAAATTTTTGCTTTTTTGGACGCAATGATACCTAAAGAAATTAGAAAAAAGTCACTGTCAAGCGAAATTTTTGAACAAAAAAATAAAACCGACTCTCAAAAATACTGAAAAGCAAAAAAAAAACTATTCTTAGGTGCATCGGCCTAGAAGTCGGTGGCGTTTAAACTCAGAAACATCCATTAGACACTGCCGATGCACCTAAGTTTATTTTTTTTTTATTGCTTTTCAAAGTTTTTGGGAGTCGGTTTTATTTTTTTGTAAAAAGTTTTTTATTTTTGGCTTTTCAGTGACAAGCATAGTTGTCAATATCCGCATTTATGGAAAGTTCTCATCAATACGAATAATATAAGCCCAAACACGAGGTAGTTTACATATTCAGTTGTCGAGTTCCCTCGACCTTCTCTCGTCTCCATCATCAGGTCAGCTCCAAACCTTCACTGTTGCATAGTGTTATCAGACGTACACCTCATTGTCAAGTTTTTAACCTATGCTCCCCCACAATTTTCGAAAGTTGCCCTCGATTTCTCAGGGTTTCCATCATCAGATCCTGAGCTGGTGATTATGGGACCACCTGGAAGGTATACCCTATCAAACAAAAAAAAAAATTGCCGCCCCTTTAAATCTGCCGCCCTAGGCACTGGCCTACTTGGCCTATTGGTAAATCCGCCACTGACGAGGAGTCTGAATTATTCTTACTTGTTAGAGTTTCTAAGCTCGACATAGAGGTATTTCGGCCTGACCCGGGAAATCAAACCCGAAAATATTTTTTATTTGGGATTTTTGTTCCTTCAACGCTTTAGACATTGGGTTCCTAAAGTAAATTATGACAAGAGTAGATATCACATTAATCCAAGCCACTATTCTTTTAAACGACCAATTACGCAATCGGCTGTCGGCAAAATAGGACCTTAAACAAGGCAAGTTTATAAAGATTACCAAGATACAAGAACTGTCGGTAAACGACAAACGATTAGTCTGCAGTTCTAGCAACAAATTAACCACATCCGCTACTAATTTGCTACGAAACGACGGTATTTTTGCTGGAATTATATAAATAACAGCTTAAGACTTTAAAATAAGAATCATTAAGTTAATTTATAAGATGAAAAATTCTTCACATAGACTAAAACAACAAACCGTGTTTCATACAAATAAAAGATTCTTATTCTTATAAACAGGATTGAAGTTTCTGTTAAATGCATCCTAATATTTAAACGCGAAAAAAACTTTGGCTTTCACGCTAAAACACTGAACTGCTTTAAGTTATATTTGATAGTATACTATAGAGCTTGAGACTCGCCATACACTTTTGGAGGATAAAATTACATTCGCGCGAGCGACCTACAGAAAAAACATTATTTTTAAGTCGCGATTCGCACTTTGTGCCTATAAAATTATCTTAGTGGCTTCTGACTCCCCGTAACGACTGCCAAGGATGTTCAATGGTTTAAAAAAAAAAGTAAGTAATACTCACACAATCAGTAGGATGCTTCAGATCGCACAGTTTAACCTCACAGGTGTAGTACACACTAGCGGTGTACGGGAACTTGTGTGCGGGGAACGAGACGCGAGCCGTCTGTCTGTCTGAGGAGTACTGGAACTGTCCCATTATCTCACCGTCTAGGGGGCAGCTGGGGACAGAAAGAACAGTGTTAGGGACAAGACAGAAGAAAAATAATGACGTTTCTTAGCTAGTCATGTATTGTCATCAGAACTCGGAGCGTGTTCAAACATAAATAGTTAGTTACAACTGAAGCTAATACATACATGCGTGTTAAAAACTTGTCTCAAAAAAATTCGAAAGATATAAAAAAATGGATGAATATCTTCTTCGCCGAATCTGGACTATGTTGGAAGTGCTAACCAATTGTAGCTGAGGTTTAATTTTGAAAAGGTGCTAATCCTAATTACCCTAGATTCAATAACTGACTTTGACTTTGATGCCGAAGATATAACGTACCCATCATCAGCTATGAGGCTCTGCTCGGCCCAGCCGAGGCCGTCCCTCACTGAGCACTCGGAGACCAGCAGACCGAACTGCCGCTGCTTCTCTAACGACACCACGAGGCTCAGGATGTCTCCTATGCGTACATTGACCTTACCCATCATCAGCTATGAGGCTCTGCTCGGCCCAGCCGAGGCCGTCCCTCACTGAGCACTCGGAGACCAGCAGACCGAACTGCCGCTGCTTCTCTATCGACACCACGAGGCTCAGGATGATTCCTATGTGTACATTGACCTTACCCATCATCAGCTATGAGGCTCTGCTCGGCCCAGCCGAGGCCGTCCCTCACTGACCACTCGGAGACCAGCAGACCGAACTGCCACTGCTTCTCTAACGATACCACGAGGCTTAGGATGTCTCCTATGCGTACATTGACCTTACCCATCATCAGCTATGAGGCTCTGCTCGGCCCAGCCGAGGCCGTCCCTCACTGAGCACTCGGAGACCAGCAGACCGAACTGCCGCTGCTTCTCCAGAGAGACCACGAGGCTCAGGATGTCTCCTATGCGTACATTTGATGCCACCTGGAATTTTAAGGAGATAGTAAGGGTTTTTAGTTAATTAATGACGGCGTCTTTGTTCATTGTAACTTTTTGTAATAGTGAGGTCATTAGCAAAGGCCCATGTATCTGTGACCCATTGTAACTCGAGAATTACCTTTTGCAGAGAAAATCCTTATTCTCGAAACATTACGAATTTATATATTATTTTACCCAACTGCCACAAAGGGTTATGTTTTTTATTCATCTATCCATACTTATATATTGAACGCGTTAATTTCACAAAAAACTGGACGAATTGGAAGTTTTTTTGATAATAGCCCGTTTCTCTACGACGACTATAGGCTGTGTAGGTATATCCGGATGTGCGAAGTAGCACCCTCGTAACGCGGATAATACTGCAGGAGATAGTTATACATATTTACAACAAAAAAAATATAGCAGTAATACCTGTTTATCTTCAGGGTCTCCCTTATAAATCTTCATAGATACGGAAGGTAACAGTCCTGAATCTTCGTCGAATTCGTCACTGAAAACCATGTAGAACAGATATCATTATAAATCTTCTTCTTGTTGAAAAAAAATTGGTTCGTTTGTCTCCCTAAATCTAAAGAATAACTGGACCGGCTTGATTTTTAAATATCCGTATTGTACTCTACGGGAAGCAGGCTAAGTTCAGGGAATAATTAAATAAGCAAGATGAGCCGGTAAGTTACAAAACAGTAATTTCATCAAATATCACTTTAGAAAAATAAATAAGTAGAACAAAGATTACCTGGTATGATCACTACTAAAATCATCAGCCAACGAGTTGGTCAGCCGATCAGCGCGCGGCCGGTACAGATGGAAGTGCGTGAGGTCCCGTCGGCGGTACCTGCAGCGCACGTGGTACCCTCGACCCTGGCCCGTCACCAGGCGCAGGTGGGGCTGCACTATTATGTTGTTGTAGTACTCTACTGTGCCGTCCTCCTGGGAACAAGAAGAAAATATATTTAAGGAGAGAAATCCAAAACAAAAGAGCTCGTATATATAGTCAATAGTTGACCCGATGGTAGTAATTTAAAAAAAAAATCTTGATTCCAATCAATACCTTCAGTTGGTCTGATACCAGCAAATACCTGATCTTTGTAATGTGCGTACTACCATCCATCTTTAAACTAATTTATGAGCCCAAACAAACTATCGGCCGACCAATGTTTGCAGTGTGCGGATACTTTAACCGATTGGTCGTTTTAGGGGCTACCTTTTGTAAATTGTGTCGTTGGAAAAGTGCTGTCACTTGACGTTATATTGTCAGTAACACGAGCTTCATTTTACCAACTATGTTTGAAAAGAATATAAATTTATTTCTAACTAGCCGTTTTCCCGCAGTTACACTCGCGTCCCGAGGGAACTACTGCCCGTATCGGGGTTAAATATATCCTTTGTTCTTCAGTAAAAGTGTAGCTTTCCAACAGTGAAAGGATATTTCAAATCGGTTTCGTAGTGTCGGAGCCTTTAAGGTACAAACAAACAAAAAAAAAATATCCTTTTTATTATATTTTAGTTTTAGTTAACAATAGCGAAACGAATGTATAATTTATGGTATAGTAGGCAATGGGCTCATAGTATCAGTTTGACACATAGTTTGTTGCAATCTGTACGCAGTTGCTAAACTAAGGTATCCACGATACTTACTTTGGTAGTGTGACAAGAATATTTGAAAAGACTACCAAGCAATAGCTATTTATAGACTTTATTGACTGGGCCGAGTGTACCATTGATTATCAGATAGGAAGATACAACGCTTGGATATTATAGAAAAAAATAAATTATCAATTCTGGCATTTTTTCAATGGTGAAAATTCATAAAATCCGTATTTTTTGCAAAGAAGAAGGATACAAAAATGGATGTTTGACATTTTTCATTTTTTTTACAAATCAAAAAGAACGCGTCCGAAGAGTCTCAACGCCTGTTTCTTCTCTATAGATACATAATGTCCTAAGTACCTTATAATTTAATAGTTCCTTGAAAAAACAACCAACGAAACCGTTACAAACAAAAGAAAATAACAAAAAAACGATCCAAATTCGAAAACGACGATTCAAAATTCGAACATGAGCCTTCCTCGAAATCGTGCGCTTGCGCCGGCTGTCTGGTTGTAAAGGAAGTGATGTCATTTCCCCCTATTGTTGTGTCCCGGTGGGCTTGGTACCCGGTGACCCTACCTTACTTGGTATTTTATTTATGGTAATTTTTTGAGTTAATTTTAAAAGAGGGTTAGTTTTTTTGCCGTGTTATGCTTTGTCGGGAAATTGTAAGTTATTTTTTTTGTTTTGAAATTGTTAACTATGCAAATTAGTCACGAAAGACCTCATTTTATCAGACATTTCCTATTTTAACTTCTTGTTAATTTTCAGCTTAAACTCCCTTTAACCAGCCCTCTAATATTGAAATTCCAAAGTACCAAAATTTGAAATCAAGGAAAGCTATTTAGGTATAAGTTACTTTTTATCCATGTGCGTGGACAATTACAGAGGTCTGGGTATGCGGGTGAAGCTGCTGGCGGAAGCTACTGCAAGTAAATATATTTCTAAAAGAGTTTTATTGTCTTGTTGTTGCAACCGTTTCAGTAATTCTGAAGATTAGTTGGTACATACCTAACAACAATACCTACCTACTGAAATGTCAAGACTTGACGAAATATTTACGGCTAACATTAACTGTTTAACCGTATCTGCTATGTCGACAGAAGCATCGATAAATGCATTCACATCGGCAATTAGAATATTCAACCAACTGGAGAAGACATTGCTGTGCTTACAATGTACATTCCTCTATGCCAAAAGTAAGGGCTGGTTTGTTATACTCGTCAGTATGAGTATGACTCAAGTTAATTCTTCATCATCTCCCTGGTCTTTATACCTAACAACAATACCTACCTACTGAAATGTCAAGACTTGACGAAATATTTACGGCTAACATTAACTGTTTAACCGTATCTGTTATGTCGACAGAAGCATCGATAAATGCATTCACATCGCCACTTAGAATATTCAACCAACTGGAGAAGACATTGCCGTGCTTACAATGTACATTCTATGCCAAAACTACTTCAGTGCTGGTTTGTTATACTCGTCAGTATGAGTATGACTCAAGTTAATTATTCATCATCTCCCTGGTCTTTTTACCAACTACGTTAGGGATGGGGTCGGCTTCCAGTCTAACCGTATACAGCTGGGTACGAAGCTACAACATAGAGCCTATCTGATCTCCTCAACCCACCTATGCAACCCAATACACCCTGGTATGTTGGTTGTCAGGATTAATAGCTTCTGGCTACCCGTAACGTCCAGTCCTAACATCGTCGATTCCACAGTGCCTAAAGACAAAAGCCTTCAATCAGTGAGTCCTACCTGTCATGACTTACGGAGCCGAAACGTGGACACTGACGGTACGGCTGGTCCACAAGTTTAAAGTCGCTCAGCGGGCTATGGAAAGAGCTATGCTCGGCATTTCTCTGAGGGATCGCATTAGAAATGAGGTAATCCGTCAGAGAACCAAGGTCATCGACATAGCCCACCTAATCAGCAAGCTGAAGTGGCAGTGGGCTGGCCATATTAGCCGAAGAACCGATAACCGTTGGGGTAAACGAGTTCTAGAGTGGAGACCGCGCCTCGGCAAACGTAGTGTAGGACGTCCTCAGGCACGGTGGAGTGATGACTTGCGCAAGACGGCTGGCAGGAGCTGGATGCGAGAAGCCGAAAATCGATCTCAGTGGCGTGCACTTGGAGAGGCTTATGTCCAGCAGTGGACTGCGATAGGCTGATGATGATGATGACCCGTAACGACCGCCAAAGTTGTTCAAATAACAGTTGGGACCCACCCATTTAATGTGACTTTTGAAATGTTTTCCTCAAGATTAAGCTTATGTTTTTGACAATATTGTCGTATTCTTGCGAAACGACGTGATCGAAAATGTACGAGTGAGCTATTTCTTGCATTGTCTCGCTCCAAGCATGAAAATTGAGAGATTTCTACTGATAGTGGTTCCATTTGGTTCAATGGTCTAACCAGCGGTATAACCACTGTCGAAGCTGCCGAGTGATTGCCGATTGTTGAAATTTTATCGATAAGTTTATATGGCAGTGTCCATTTTACTCGTAATGAAATCTCAATGACTTTGCTTTTAACAACTGCCTACGTAATGTAATAAATTATCACTTATTGTGTGTAGGTATTAAGTAACTACTTATTTCATTACTAGCTTCCGCCAGCGGTTTCAACCATGTGCTGAGGGAATTACTTCACGTATCTACCTAGGTAAAAAGTAGTCGATAGCTTTCCTCGATAAATGGGCTACGTAACACTGAAAATTCTCAAATCATTCTTGTAGTTCCTAAGATAAGTACCTACGTTAGAAAAAACAATGTCAAATGTTTAATGATATAATTATTTTAAACATTAGTCACGTCTTACAAACTTAAGAGTTAGCCTTGAAATTAAATATTAAGAAGTTTTTTTTAAGTTTACCATGCTAAATGCTGTGTGTACATTGATGAATTACGTATGGGTACAAAATAATTTGCGTGCTAACTTCAGGAACTATCTAGTATCCGCTGGTCCGATTTGAAAATTATTATCAGTGTTAGACAGCCTATTTATCGAAAAAGATTGAAGGGCTACCTTCTATCCCGAAACGCGGAGTAAGTAGTTCACACCGAATCTATACTAATATTATAAAGCTGAAGAGTTTGTTTGTTTGAACGCGCTAATCTCAGGAACTACTGGTCCGATTTGAAAATTTCTTTCAGTGTTAGATAGCCCATTTATCGAGGAAGGCTATAGGCTACTTTTTATCCGGGTTCGTGCAGAGGTTCCCACGGGATGCGGGTGAAACCGCTGGCAGAAGCTAGTTAATAGTAAAACCACAATAACGCCAATCAAAAATAGACCGCGCGCCTTTTCAAATGTAAAAATTAATGACAGCTATAATTTGACATATCAATCTTTGACATTTCGTTACACAAGATACACAAATTACACACAGATGTTCCGTACATCGAATTAGCAAGCAAGCAGGTTCGTATGTTTAAAATGGCAGAGAAAGACCAGTAACCTTTGGAATGACCTTGTGGCTTGTCCGAAAGGCGTGAATGGACTATATAAGGAGTTGAGTGTATTACGGTGGGTTTTTAAAATGGCGGCGAGAGACGAATGTTTTGTTATATGGAAGTGTGATTCAACGGTGATAAAAATAAAATATGGCTAGATTTGAAAAGCCCCTTCAATTACGCATTTTTTTATAAAAAAAACTTTTAGTTTAATTTTTGTGACGCAAATGTTCTGCGCCTAATCTCTCTCCGGTGGTGTCGGATTGTCGTCCCGTCGGGTTATGAGAGTGAAGGAATAGTGAGTGCACCTGTGTGTGCGCAAAGGCTTGTGCACTATTATATGTCCTGCGCAGCTGACTGATCTCATTAGAGAAAACAATCGACAATCGGTCTGAATGCCAATAATTATTATCATCACTTCTCAAAATGAGTTTTAAATTAGCATATCACGACATGAGCATAACAATTTATTAGCTTTTTTAGCGTGGTTTCACTCGCGTCCCGTAGGAACTAATGCCCGTGCCGGGATAAAATAGAAATACAAAACAGTATAAACACACTATACAATTTTACTATTTTCTATATCAGTATAGATTTTATACAATTTATATACCTATTCATTTATTGCAGTACCATCTTCATTAATACTTCTGCCTACACTCCAAACATAAAAAGTCGTGAAGATATCTCGTATTAAATCATATAATAGCACCTGTGTCTTCATTTTGGCAGGTCACCTCGCTACCAAAGAGGCGGGTGGATTGCAAAACTACTTAAGATGGCCGACTGCAATTCTTTCAAAGTAATCCTTATGTAATGTTTGAAAGGCAAGATGGTAATATAATTATCGTGTATGCCTTATATGTAAGTATTGGGTTATTATGATAATACTAGGTGTTCACCGCGGTTTCACCTGTGTTTCGAGGAAATATAGTTTAGGTAATATAGGTTTTGTGTGTTTGGTTTGGCCATGTGATGCGAAGGAATGAAAGTCATGTTGTGAGGAAGGTGATGACTATGAACGTGGACGGATATAGTGGAAGAGGAAGACCAAAGAAACGATGGATGGATTGTAGATATGGTAAGAAAGAATGTTACTTGTGAGATGACGGCAGATAGAAGAGTATGGAAGGAGAAAACATGCTGCGCCGACCACAAATAAAATTGGGATAAGGGCAGGAGGATGATGATAGATTTTGTGTGTTTGTCCAGAAACTACTGAACCGATTCAAAGAAATTTGGTAGGTACACAGATAGTTCAGAGCCTGAGAAAGGATATAAGCTATTTTATTAATCCAAGGGATGCAGTAGTTTCCTCGGATAGCGAGTGAAACTTCGTTCGGAAGCTAGTTAAATCTATACTAATATTATAAAGCTGAAGAGTTTGTTTGTTTGTTTGTTTGAACGCGCTAATCTCAGGAACTACTGGTCCGATTTGAAAATTTCTTTCAGTGTTAGATAGCCCATTTATCGAGGAAGGCTATAGGCTACTTTTTATCCGGTACGGGAAGTAGTTCCCACGGGATGCGGGTGAAACCGCTGGCAGAAGCTAGTACATTAATATAGTTTAAGATCAAAAATGTAAAATTGGTGTACCTAATAAAGAATATCTATCTATCTACTAATGAAAATTAATAACTATATACTTTATATTCACGGAAAGACAAAGAGTTTTAACAACAAAATAAACAGCATTAAATGAGATTTTTAGACGTTTTTTTTGTAACACCTCATATAAATAAAATCTTGCTTAAATTAACTTTTATTTTCAAAACAGCTACTTCTTCGCACAAAGGTCATTTTTTGCGGTAAACGCTTCAAGCGTACACAGAGACGTATAAAATTATAATTATTTTTAATCTCGGCTTCACAAGGAAACAGAAATTAACAATAGATGCAAAATAACTACACAATAACTCTACAGCATTCATAGTTAGATTTATCAGTGTTGGTTACTACAATCTCTTAAGAACTTAGATAAATTTAACTCACTGGAACCGACATGAGAACTGTATGCAAAAAAGTCTGCCAATTTACGTTTAGGGAGCGAGTCAATGCAACAAAATAATGGTAGTTTATCATGAGTAGCCTTTTTATCGCCCCACTGCTGGGCTGCGGCCTCCTCTCACACAGAGAAGGATTGAGCGTTAATCACCACGCTTGCTCAATGCGGGTTGGCGATTTCAGACTTAATAGTTCAGGGTTTCTCGATATGTTTTCCTTCACCTTCAATCAGTCATTGGTGTCCAAGATATTCTTAGAAAGTACATTTTGATCAGAAAGTTGACAGCTCTCTCATACATTTTTAAATACAACACTACGAATTGACACACAAGTCTACTAGGGCTTTCGTACAAGAGGAGAAACCACAACAATGGCGTTTCCAGTCGGTTACATTATCTAAGCTTATAATTATTCTACTATTTATAAGTTGTGACCGATGCGACCTCCGACTTTGTGTGGGCAGGCTGTACTTAGATATTGTGAATTATCATTTAAATACTAAAAATCTAACAAAAGACAGATGTACCTTCTAATTCTGTAAGATCTGGAATATATTTGAATTATACTAACTTTTTTTTTGACAGGAAATTGTGAAACCTACCTCTGGGTGCAGTGTGAGGGAGTGTCAGACTCTTACTGACTAAAACCCACCATGTTCCTTCGTAGGCCGTTTATGTACGGTAGACTGCACATCAGTAGTAACTGTCATGCACCTTAACTCAATAGTAATAAGTACGATTTTCCTATAAAATTGTTACCACTGAACACCTGAAGTTGACTGTACCAGCGCCGCGGTAACCCGCGCGGACAAATTCGCAGACCCGGCAGAACTTATCCTGACTAACATCCGAGAATTTGAGGATCTGAATATTTTATTGTTTTTCAACCGATTAAAATAAAAGGTACATAGATAGTCCAGTGCCAGTTACAGAAAAGATGAGAAGTAGAAGATTGTCGTGGTATGGACATGTAATGAGGAGGGATGATACGCATGCAACAAAGTGTGTGCTAAGTATGAATGTAGATGGATGGAGAGGAAGAGGAAGACCTAAGAAAAGATGGATGGATTGCCTGAAAGATGATATGAATAGGAAGGGAGTGAGTGTCAGTATGACGAGTGACAGGGGAGAATGGAAGAAAATGACATATTGCGCCGACCCCAAGTAAAATTTGGGAACAGGGCAGGAGAAAGAAAGATAGTCCAGTGCCTGAGGAAGGCCAACGGGTGACTTCTAACCAGATGCTGCAAAAAGCTCACCTGGGACACAGGTGGAACCGCGGGCTAGACTTAAACTTAGCTAATCATTTGTGGTTTGTTGTGTCACTCAACTATAAATATTTACTTGTGTATGTATGTTATGTAGGCGTCAAATATTAAGCACAGTGTATAAAATAATAATATAATCAGCTGCAGTTTCACAATATCCTAGCTCGTTTAGTGTCGGTTTCCATATGCGAAATGTCACATTTTTTATTGCAATCTTTCTTTAAAAGGGTTTTGAGATCAATCGCTTTTTAATTTTGTTCGTTCTATTTTATTATGCGGTTCAAAAGTTTGAACTGGACAAAATTAACTGTAATCTGTCTAGCCTTTTTCTAATTATGTTGGAGTCTGTATTCAGTCTAACCGGACGCAGCGAAGTGCGGAGTGCCACTTGGAGTCACTTTTTGTCATTATCATCTCCCGAGCCTTTTCCCAACTATGTTGGGGTCGGCTGCCAGTCTATCCGGATGCATCTGAGTACCAGTGCTATACATGGAACTGCCTATCTGACCTCCTTAAGCCCAGTTACCCGGGCAAGCCGATACTCCTTGTTAAGATTGGTTGTACTCATTACCCGTGACAACTGCCAAAGATGTTCGATTTAACGTGCCTACCGAAACACGGAGGAACTCGTTATGTCAAGATGATCCATCGATTCTAGCGGTTGTTAAGAACTTGGCCATGAGCTCCACTAGGCAAGTCCCTATGTATAACTACTTTCTAAGTAGGTATATGTCGGGCACCAAGAAAATCATCGTGGAGGAAACATAAGACTTTAAAGTCTGAAATCACCAATCAAGCAAGCGTGGTGATTAACGCTCATTCCTTCTCTCCAGTAAGACGATAAAATACTGATTATGATGTATCGTTATAAAATCATAGACGATCCTTGTTTTACGGTCATACACAGTAAATTTGCTAAAACTTACCATCACTTCCGTGTAAAACCGATTCAAATTAATTACCTATTGATTTGTAGTTATATGCATAAATGCCAATTTGTATTCCTCACGATTTAGACATTTTGTTTTTAATTGGGATTTTATAATTATAGTTTTAGGAAAAGAACCTCCTTTACCTGTGTTTAAGACCTTGTTAACAAAGTGATCTTTAGTGTTAAAAATGTGGGAGTTGTTCATCGTTACTACTGAAAAATAACATTGATATCTAAATCAGTTGACCCATCATAATTGTTCCTCTTTCACGAAAAACTAAATACCGACTGGATTTAAATTTTGATGAAAATAGGCCGTAATATACATAGGTAACATGTCAGAAATACATAAGCCTACTTTTTATCTCTGTCCGGGAAATATTTACCTCAGGACACCGCAGAATGTGCTGGCGGAAGCTAATACCTATGGTTAGATAGTATATAAACTCGTACATTACATAATATTGTCCAACGAGGCCTCTTGAGTCGATAATGAAAATAGCCTTCAGTCTACACTTCATCCACGCGTTTTATTATATAATTTACATAAGAACTACCTACATAAACATAATACTACTACTATATAAACATAATAACTATTATGTATTGACTGTCTCGTTGGTCTAAGTAATTACATATCACGACTGTGAGCACTGAATCTAAGGTTCGACTCCCTTAGAAAACTTTCACAAAGCAGCCTGAAGTCTGGAAGTTGGTAATTAATACACCCGTGCATCGGAGAGCACGTTAATATCGTTCCTGCGCCTGATCTCTCTCCGGTGATGTCGGATTGCCGTCCCATCGGGCTATGAGACTGAAGGAACATTCATATTGTCACCTTCTTTTGTTTTATTGACATATTTTTGTTTAAACAACTCTAGCATAGAATATCTTATTTCAGTTTGTTTAGGATCAAAATGTTTGCTTCTTTTAAACAAGTATTTATTTAACTTGTATGTTTGTTGGTTTTTTTAGGACACATTTTTTAAGCTGCATCATCTGTCATATCTTTCATGTTTAGTTTTCCTGATTACATTATGATTTTGTTACATATTTAAAATCTAAATCGGTATTTAGCGTTAATAGCGTTAATAGGTTAATAGCGTAATCTCGATTCCTTTATAATAGGTAACACTCAAAAATTATGCATGTAGGTAAGAATTCTGCTAATATTATAAAATATACCTAAATGAGGAAGTTTATGAGTATATCTATGTTAGAAGCATTTGATTAAGCTAGATAGGTTTCTTGCAATTATTTCAGTCATATTATGTACGTATCAATTCCTGGATATTTTAGCTCATCGTTGATTAACGTAACGTTAAGTAACGAAGAAGTCTATACTCTGCAATTAACCGTGGGTAATAAAAAAAACTTTTTTACAAAAGTTAAACCGACTTCCAAAAACACTAAAAAGCAAAAAAAAACTAATTTTAGGTGCATCGGCCTAGAAGTCGGTGTCTAATGGATGTTACTAAGTTAATTTTGCCACCGACTTGTAGGCCGATGCACCTAAAATTAGTTTTTTTTTTGCTTTTTAGTGTTTTTGGAAGTCGGTTTAATTTTTTTGTAAAAAAGTTTTTTATTTACTGCTTTTCAGTGATACGAATAGTTGTCACTATCCATATAAGTGGAAAGTTCTCATCAATACAAAGAATATAAGCCCAAATACGAGGTATTTTACATATTCAGTTGTCGAGTCCCCTCGACCTTCTCTGGTCTCCATCATCAGGTCAGCTCTAAACCTTCACTGTTGCAAAGGTCTCGTCAATACAAATAATATAAGCCCAAACACGAGGTAGTTTACATATTCAGTTGTCGAGTTCCCTCGACCCTCTCTGGTCTCCATCATCAGGTCAGCTCCAAACCTTCACTGTTGAATAGTACTTTCAGGCATACACCTGAGTGTCAAGTTTTTACACTATGTATGCCTAGAACTTTCGAAGGTTGCCCTCGATTTCTCAGGGTTTCCATCATCAGATCCTGACCTGATGACTATGGGACCATTTGGCAGCTATTTCGCGTCGAACAAAAAAAGAATCACGCAAATCGGTTTATAAACCTTGGAGTAATCGATGTACATACATAGAAAAAAAAAAAAAAAAAAAAAAAAAAAAAAAAAAAAAAAACATACCGGCCGAATTGAGAACCTCCTCCTTTTTGGGAAGTCGGTTAAAAATAATCCTTGCGTAATACTTTACTGTATTTACATGTTCATGTTCATCATGGTATAATACCTCTAATGGCGTCCAAGGCCAATTTCGGCTGTGGCGGCTATTCTCTTTAAGGAGATTAGCCAACTGCGCAGGACATATTATAGTGCACAAGCATTTGCGCACAGGTGCACTCCCTATTCCTTCACTCTCATAGCCCGATGGGACGACAATCCGATACGACTATCATGTTACCTATAATATAAAATAAACATAAAAATAAAATTCCTCTAACTCCATATCTTTACAAAACCAATCAATACTCTATTACCTTCACTCACATAGCGCAAAACCTCGTGATAATATTATTACTGAGCATAATGTTAATATCCTTACATAGTCGTGGTATTACCTCACTCACTGACGGAACTGATGATGTCATTGTACAGCATGCAGAACTACTATGTATAAGTATAATAGACTAGCTTCTGCCAGCGGTTTCACCCGCATCCCGTGGGAACTACTTCCCGTACCGGGATAAAAAGTAGCCTATAGCCTTCCTCGATAAATGGGCTATCTAACACTGAAAGAAATTTTCAAATCGGACCAGTAGTTCCTGAGATTAGCGCGTTCAAACAAACAAACAAACAAACTCTTCAGCTTTATAATATTAGTATAGATAAGTTCATATACTTATCCCAGTTATGTTAAACTTGAGTGTGAATGGATGTTCATCGAAAGAGTAGGTAATGAACGGACTTTGATCTTTGACTGTAACTAATAGATCACTTTTTATTCGGGTGCAGGAAGTATTCATTATTGTTAGGTTCACCCACAGCATATACATACACATACACAATACATAGAAGCTTGAGTACTATTCTAATATATATATACTTATATGCCAATTAAGGGTAAACACAACATTTACATTAAAGACACCAGATTACACACTACAGGTACATAAAAACAAAAAGAAAGGGGAAAAAGATGAACGAGATAAAAACCTAAAAATAATAGTAACAATTAAAAACAATATCAAAAATAAATATAAAAAAAATTTGAAAATTTTTTGAAGAGTACAAAGTACAAAGCTTGTATCCAGCTATTTTCAATAGTTGCAAAAACACATTAATATTTGTTTATTGTTTTGAGATCTATTAAGATCTATGATGTGATTTTCATCCCCGTTACTCATAGGTTGGTTGTCAGACTTTCTGGTTTCTGATTACCAGTAACTACTGCCAAAAGTGTTTTGATGACAGCCAAGATACATGCAACAAAACGCGGAGGAACTCATTATTTCATAGATGATCCATGGACCGACCGCTCCAAAACCATATAAATCAATCGACCCGTACGGCTGTTAATCACGAGGTCCTCAAGACTTTAGGTACACTGAACACTGTGAACAGTGTCTATAAAAAATGAAAATAAATATTGCATTGTGTTAATATTTTTTTGCTCTCAGTACTAAAAAGGCCTTGTGGTGATGCATCATACTTCATACATAAGAAATCAATAAGACGATATGCCTACGATAATTATCTTTGAACATAAAAGAATATGAGTTTCCTGTTTGTTCGTAACGATCATACATGATTTATCTATGCTTATAATCACTTTATACATGTTATGTAGTTAAAGTTACGTAGCGTAAGAACTAAATTTTGTGGACTAACAACAGCAAAACTAGTTTTTTGAAGCGTCCAAATAATTTGTAACGTTTTCTTCTATCTCCGTACTTATTCATTTCATGATTATTTTGATGGTCTCTCTGATGATGTCGGATTGTCGTCCCATCGCGCTATGAGAGTGAAGGAATGTTGAGTGCACCTGTGTCTGCACAAATGCTTGTGCATTATAATATGTCTTGCGCGGTAGCCTGATTCCTTATATTTATGGAAACGGCCTTGGATGCCATTATTATTAATTCCAGAAAAAAAAAATTAGGATAGGAGTGGAAAAGCCGAAAATCGATCTCAGTGGCGTGCACTTGGAGAGGCCTATGTCCAGCAGTGGACTGCGATAGGCTGATGATGATGATGATGATGATGATAGGAGTGGAACGCCCATTAAGATTAGAACTATAATTATAAGATAAATTTTAGGTTTAAAATAACGTCTTGCTTCTACACACCATTTAGAAAGAAAAAGATACGTAATCCAATAAAGATGCCGTTACAATGCAGCCTCACGCACAGATGTGTATCTTGCATTCACAAGTTATATGCGTTTAACACATCGCGTGCAACGCCTTCCGTTACTTGCGTAATGTGTGACTAAGCAATTATACAGGAATGAATTTTAAGCAGTGCGCAAAAAAAAACTGGAGGTCCAGAATCATTAAGAGAACATATCTGCATCATCAGTAAAAACATTTTTTTCATTATTTTGTCCGCCCTAAAATCAGCAAAATATGGACACCAACTATTCTTACGCGCTTGGAGCAGCGCTCGCGTCAGTAAACCGGTTTCGCGTTGCCGCCGTGCCTACTATGACGACTGTGACCGTACAATCGGTTACAAAATAAACATCTTTCGCTATCAATAACTTTTCTTTTTTGTACTAAAACACGACAAAATAAAAATATACGTATCTATAAAACTTATTCAACTACAAGTTGACAAAGTTTGCGCACTGGATAAAATTCATTCCTGTATGTAGTTTTAGTTAAATAACTACGCGTATAAGAAGTTTGAGGAAAAGCAAAAGAGCCCTAATGAAAAGTAGAAGCTTTTGAAAATAGGGTGCTAGTGGAGCGAACGCGAATTTACTTGATTGTCTGAGGACAATAAAATTATTTAAAAAAAAATTGGAAATTAAGTAAATGAACGATTTTTGTTGTTGTGAAAAAGTTAACCAAAAGTAAATGGCGTTTAAAGATCTGCTATTGAAACTGATTTCATAAACCTATCTGCGTGTTGATTTGCTGGATTTACTTACAAGAAATTACAATTATAATTTGACTTTAAATAGCTAAATAATTAAACGGGTTGTTAGATAAATAATTAAATGTTAAAATTCTATTTTTAGAAATCAACAGATACCTGCATAAGTCATAGAAATAAGCATAAAAATTAATGGCGTCCACGGCCGATTTCGGCCACGGCGGCTGTTCTCATTTAAGGAGATCTGCCAGCTGCGCAGGACATATTATAGTGCACGAGCATTTGCGCAGACACAAGTGCACTCCCTATTCCTTCACTCTCATAGTCCGATGGGACGGCAATCCGACACGACCGGAAAGAGATCAGGCGCAGGACCGACATTTACGTGCTCTCCGATGCACGGGTGAATCAATCACCAACTTCCAGACTACGGGCTGCTTTGTGAAAGTTTAAGAAAACCCACAAAGCGATTTCGGCCCTACCCGGGAATCGAACCCGAGACCTCGAGCACAGCAGCCGCGCGTGCGACCACTAGACCAACGAAGCAGTCAAATTAAACAGTATAAATAAAAATTAAACAGTATCATACTATCTAGAGAGGTATATAAAATACACAATTTAATTGCAAACTACACCTACATTCATAACCCTATATTACCAGCCTACTGCACAATAAAACGGTAGCTATATTATATATTTTTCATGACAATGACATCAGTAATTATACAGCCAAGGTCTGTGTGGGATGCGCCTAAGAGTATCCGCACACTGCAAACTTTTAGTCGGCCGATAGTTTGTTTGGGCTCATAAAACAGTCATCATCATCTCCCGAGCTTTTTCCCAACTTTGTTGGGGTCGACTTCCAGTCTAACCGGATGTAGCTGAGTACCAGTGCTTTACAAGGACCGACTGCCTATATGACCTCCTCAAGCCAGTTATTTGGTCACCAACCCAACACCCCTAGGTAAAACTGGTTGTCAGTCTTTCTGGCTTTTAACTACCCGTAACGACTGCCAAGGATGTTCAAATGACAGCCAGAGACCTGATCGTTCTTATGTGCGTACTACCATTCATCTTCATACTGATTTATGAGTGCTCACAAACTATCGGCCGACTAAAAGTTTGCAGTGTGCGGGTGTAAAGTACGTGTGATACAGACAGAACAATGGGTTAGAGAGAATTGCAGAATGAAGTTAATATATACGTGTATGTAAATTATAGGTAATTTGGACTGGGGAAGGTAGATTATGGTGTAAATAGCTTTTGTAAGTTTTTTATATAGGCAACCTAGTCTTGCTATACTGACATTGTAAAGAGGTGACGTTTGCGAAGTTGCAGGACGTCAAATTTCTCTCACAAGTAATTTCTGGTCAGTTGCGAGTCGAACTCACGCATGAAGGGTTCTGTAACACGTCACGGTAAGTCACGGTAACTCTTTCGAAGCCCACAACTCCGTCAAGCTTCAGCCCTAAGGCTCCCCGCAAAGTTCTTAGCACGTTTTAGCCCTCATTTACAGAACCCTACAAATACATAGGAATACATATGGGTATCTTCATAAAGACTTGCATCAATACTCACATTATCATTAGACATAGTGTTGCACCCCCTCAGAGGGAGCGTGTAGTGCAGGTCCCCCTTCTCCGAGACATACTCCCGGAGACAAGAGGAGTTGCTGCCCAGGCCTGCTGGGTAGACGATGCCGTTGAACGTGTCGTATATGCTGTGGAAAGAGAATGAATTATGAGTGTATAGTTTTGGCAGGAGTGGTTAACGGCCAATTTCTTCATCAAAAGTAAAAGCCAAAGTAAAAGTCAAAGTAATGTCTAAAGTAAAAGTAACGGTCAAATTCGTTTTTTCTATTAGTTTTGCTGTTACTTTAGCCTTGAAAAAACGAATTTGACCGTTACTTTTACTTTAGACATTATTTTGAGTTTTACTTTTGAAACTGGCTGTAAGACACCAGACTCTCAAGCATGAATGTGTGGCATCAAATTCACGTGAGAAAAGTGTCGATGACAATGTTTCTAAGATATGTGACTACGCGTATATCTTTTTCAATGAGTAAAAATGATGAGAATCATCTTGAGGAAAGTCTTTTTTATGAGAAATCATCAAATGACCCTGGACTTTACATTCTGAAATGGCCAATTCATTTCGAGCCAATAAGGGCTTCTTAATTATTGTGCGGGTTGTTTCCTGGGTCGGTCCGAAACCACATTGTGGGTTGCACAAAACTTTTACAAAGTAGACCGGGGTTTAAAGTTGGTTTTACCTACCACATTTTTAAATCTTACGTAGGTATACTTCAAACTGTGTAAGTATGTCATTCATCTTCCATTCATTACCTAGTCTTACAATAAAGCTAACCTCGATGAAACTAATTATTCTGAAAAATTATCCATGATTACCAGGCCAGCGAGTACATTATTTATAATGAGGAACACACAATAGAAATATAATAACACTTCTATCATGCAAATGTTGAGGCATTTTGCAATAATTGTACCTAATATTATGAAATAATATAGCTATTTGGAAACTAGGCTAGAATTATATTTGCAAAAAAAGATGGTGTACCACAATAAAATAAGAACTAGGCAGATTTTTTGGAAGAGGTTAGTTTTCTTAAATCATGATTATTTCTACACTTTTCAATACTCCATTTACCTATATTTAACTTAAGATACCTATATAATCTTGATATGACTTTTTTAAAAGAAAAGCAGCTAAAAATGAATGTACAAAAATCATCGTATCAAGATTGCTTACCTTCATTTAAAATATGTAGAGCCACCGAGCTCCCCCTAGCTGAGTTAAAATAAAACTCTCTAAACTATCTCCATCATCCCTCACCTGTTCCTGCCGTGGCTACTGGACAGCGACACGGTGACATGCATGCTGTCCTTCTCGAAGGACACAGTGAGCATATATAGCTCCATCAGATTGTGTTAAAATAAAACTCTCTAAACTATCTCCATCATCCCTCACCTGTTCCTGCCGTGGCTACTGGACAGCGACACGGTGACATGCATGCTGTCCTTCTCGAAGGACACAGTGAGCATATCTAGCTCCATCAGATTGTGTTAAAATAAAACTCTCTAAACTATCTCCATCATCCCTCACCTGTTCCTGCCGTGGCTACTGGACAGCGACACGGTGACATGCATGCTGTCCTTCTCGAAGGACACAGTGAGCATATATAGCTCTGTAGCGGTACTACAACTGTCAACACCGCCATCTACACAGTCGCCGACGCAACTCTCAAACAACTATCCTGCATCGCACATGCAGTGTTCGCGCGCACATTAATACGCATAGATCACCCCGACAACAACTGTCGGGCAGTAGCCCACCGGACAAAAACACCTGTCCGGTCGGAGGATCCTCCCTTTAGTGCGAGGTATGATGAGCTTTACTCTCTGCTCTCATACCTCCACAGTGGTGACCCCGACGTGATATGAACACGCAACCTTCGAGCTTCGTGACGTCATCAGCAAGACCTTCCTCAGCCAGCCAGCTTCAAATGGGTATCCCTGACCACCAGCATGTTGCGGACGCACATACCTGGTCAGCACCCTCAGCCACATCCAGCGACCTAGGCTCCAGCTCACTGCACTTCGGCCGGTCGAGTATCTCCCTCGCCGAAGCAGTCGCTAGCCACTAGCGCGGCGCTGTGCAACTCTCGCAGCGCCGGTTCCGACTCACTGGGATTCGCAGCACCGCCGTAGCAGCCAGTTCCGACTCACCGAGAACCTCGCGGCAACGCATTGGCAACAAGACTAGCTAGCACTTCAAGAACTTGTACCATCGACCTCCGGTCTCCGGAGGGGAGTGATGTAGCGGTACTACAACTGTCAACACCGCCATCTACACAGTCGCCGACGCAACTCTCAAACAACTATCCTGCATCGCACATGCAGTGTTCGCGCGCACATTAATACGCATAGATCACCCCGACAACAACTGTCGGGCAGTAGCCCACCGGACAAAAACACCTGTCCGGTCGGAGGATCCTCCCTTTAGTGCGAGGTATGATGAGCTTTACTCTCTGCTCTCATACCTCCACAGCTCCATCAGATTGTGTTAAAATAAAACTCTCTAAACTATCTCCATCATCCCTCACCTGTTCCTGCCGTGGCTACTGGACAGCGACACGGTGACATGCATGCTGTCGTTCTCGAAGGACACAGTGAGCATATCTAGCTCCATCAGATTGTGTTAGAATAAAACTCTCAAAACTATCTCCATCATCCCTCACCTGTTCCTGCCGTGGGTACTGGACAGCGACACGGTGACACGCATGCTGTTCTTCTCGAAGGACACAGTGAGCATATCTAGCTCCATCAGATTGTGTTAAAATAAAACTCTCAAAACTATCTTCATCATCCCTCACCTGTTCCTGCCGTGGGTACTGGACAGCGACACGGTGACACGCATGCTGTTCTTCTCGAAGGACACAGTGAGCATATCTAGCTCCATCAGATTGTGTTAAAATAAAACTCTCAAAACTATCTCCATCATCCCTCACCTGTTCCTGCCGTGGGTACTGGACAGCGACACGGTGACATGCATGCTGTCGTTCTCGAAGGACACAGTGAGCATATCTAGCTCCATCAGATTGTGTTAAAATAAAACTCTCAAAACTATCTTCATCATCCCTCACCTGTTCCTGCCGTGGCTACTGGACAGCGACACGGTGACATGCATGCTGTCGTTCTCGAAGGACACAGTGAGCATATCTAGCTCCATCAGATTGTGTTAAAATAAAACTCTCAAAACTATCTTCATCATCCCTCACCTGTTCCTGCCGTGGCTACTGGACAGCGACACGGTGACATGCATGCTGTCGTTCTCGAAGGACACAGTGAGCATATCTAGCTCCATCAGATTGTGTTAAAATAAAACTCTCAAAACTATCTTCATCATCCCTCACCTGTTCCTGCCGTGGCTACTGGACAGCGACACGGTGACATGCATGCTGTCGTTCTCGAAGGACACAGTGAGCATATCTAGCTCCATCAGATTGTGTTAAAATAAAACTCTCAAAACTATCTCCATCATCCCTCACCTGTTCCTGCCGTGGCTACTGGACAGCGACACGGTGACATGCATGCTGTCGTTCTCGAAGGACACAGTGAGCATATCTAGCTCCATCAGATTGTGTTAAAATAAAACTCTCTAAACTATCTCCATCATCCCTCACCTGTTCCTGCCGTGGCTACTGGACAGCGACACGGTGACATGCATGCTGTCGTTCTCGAAGGACACAGTGAGCATATCTAGCTCCATCAGATTGTGTTAGAATAAAACTCTCAAAACTATCTCCATCATCCCTCACCTGTTCCTGCCGTGGGTACTGGACAGCGACACGGTGACACGCATGCTGTTCTTCTCGAAGGACACAGTGAGCATATCTAGCTCCATCAGATTGTGTTAAAATAAAACTCTCAAAACTATCTTCATCATCCCTCACCTGTTCCTGCCGTGGCTACTGGACAGCGACACGGTGACATGCATTCTGTCCTTCTCGAAGGACACAGTGAGCATATCTAGCTCTATCAGATTGTGTTAAAATAAAACTCTCAAAACTATCTCCATCATCCCTCACCTGTTCCTGCCGTGGCTACTGGACAGCGACACGGTGACATGCATTCTGTCCTTCTCGAAGGACACAGTGAGCATATCTAGCTCCATCAGATTGTGTTAGAATAAAACTCTCAAAGCTATCTCTATCATCCCTCACCTGTTCCTGCCGTGGCTACTGGACAGCGACACTGTGACATGCATGCTGTCCTTCTCGCAGGACACGGTGAGCGTGTCGAGTGGGGCGACGGAGCTCGGCCACGCTGTAGTGTCGGCTTCTGTCGCTGTGCCTACTGTTGTCGTTGCTAATTCTGTGGGCAAAAAAATACTTGAGTATTATTTTTCCTTTTTTCCAATTTTTTTCGAGAGTCAGTTGTGTGTGAGGAGCCCCAATTTAACTGTGTTCTCAGACAATTGCAACTCTTGCTCTCTATCTATGGTTCATCATCTATGGTTTCACAAGCATTTGCACAGACGCAGGCGCATTCTCTATTCTCGAAGCACAAGTATATTAACACCAAATTATAGACTCCGTAATGGCCCATACTTTAATTGACCTTGACAAGAAAGACCCTTTAACTTTCGAAACATTTGAATTACCATTTTTCTTATTTTGCCAAGCATGTAAGTTAAATAATACAGTAACCCACTAATTAAAACAAGATCATAAAAATTAAAGGGATTATAACACGAAACAACATACTATGTAACACCAATAAAAGCATTCAAATCTCAACTGTATCTTAAACGACGTAGAGTGCACTTTCATTTAGCAAAAAAAAGTCATTATTTACGTAAATTATGATAGATACATAATATAAGTGCGAAGGTAGAAAGCATAACAAATTATATGTGTATGTAATTGATATATGTTTGTAAGTATATAAGAAATATAGTGCATAACGGATCTTATGTATGCAAGAGCGGAACTTATGGCACGGTTTTGTGGTGAAGAAAAACCGTAATAACATGGGTTTTACGATTGAGGTAAAATTTTAGGTACTTGGCGTATGGATGGGAGACCATCAGATTTATGTATTTTTCCACCTCATCATCTTCCGAGCCTTTTCCCGACTATGTTGGGATCAGCTTCCAGTCTAAACGGATGCAGCTGAGTACCAGTGCTTTATAAGGAGCGACTGCCTATCTGACCTCCTCAACCCAGTTAAATGTTACAGTTAATGTATTAAGAATGAAAAATAAAGTTTAACAGGGTGGAAATCCTCATGGACTCTCCTCCATCTCAGTCAGTTGGGTCAGTGGAGAGGTGTGCTTACCGACTAAAGCCACCTGGTGTTGAGTTCAATTACTTACCTTTTGTCGGAGACACGGGTATTGCCAGAGCATTCTTCCGCACCCCTGACAGGTATTGGCTCGCCACATGTTCGAAAGGCCGCATGGATTTTGATGAAACTTGTCAGTAATATATTTATATCAGCTTATATTTTCAGGAAAATTATGCGAATAAGTACTTGGTTTTTCCTTCTTTCTTTCTTGTTTCAAAATTCACTCTGGTTGCGAACTAAATAAACCGCGGGCGGAAGCTAGTTTTCTACCTTATAATGGGCAGGATAAATAAAATTTCATTACTACGGACAGGCGATCCTTATAAAGAACTAGAAACTAACTTAAGAGAAGTGTTTCCTGACATTTCCAGGATTGTGGCAGGATTTGCAAAAACTGGTCCTTTTGCTCTTAGTTAGGACCAGAATATATGTAATCTTTAAGAGCGAATTGTGAGTATTTTCTTCCGCATATATTTTTTAAAGGAACTTTATAACAAAAGTACTTAAATATAAAAACTTTAACATTAATTTGAACTTGAATATGAATTTTGACTTATATAACGAATATGTTTCGAAGTAATTTTGGTGATGTTATTGTATACCATATTTTGTATAAAAGAAGGCATGCTAGGTTATACTTTTCTTGCCTGACTCATAAGGGCAGTTATTCCCGCGCATGGATAAAAAGCCTATATGTAATTCAAATATACACCGTACATTACCGGTGAGTTTCATAAAATTTATTTCAGTAGTTTTTGCGTAAAAGTAACAAACACACATCCATACATTCTTACAAACTTTCGTGTTTATACCTCTAATATACGTAGGATACAGCTGTATTGCAATTAATTGCAAAGTGCATTGAACTCTCCAAAAAGGCTATAAAATATAACTCACATAAAACCATCTTCACACCAAACAATTCGCCTTAAAAGGCAAAACAAATACATAGGAATTACTGTCTCCCATAATACCGTCGCGTCGCGTTGGATGCGCCCGCGCAGGGTCAATGACCTCCCACCGGACAGCGACTTATACCAATAAATATAGCTTGGGTGACTTTTTATAAGTTAAAGTTAAACGCTGTGGAATAATAGGAGGGACTTACTGAAGATATTTTTTTAGGCAATATATAGTCGTGATTGAATATTTTTTTGGCAGACGTTTTGTTAAATTGTGTTTGAATGGATTTTCCTGTCTCGTGTTGCGAGTTTTTTGTCCTGTTAGATAGATATTTGTTCCTCTGTCCTGTAAGCTAGACTAGTTGGTCACGGCAGTTTTACTCGCATCTCGGGGAACTACCTACTCATCATCCTCCGAGCATTTTCCCAGCTATGTTGGGGTCGGCTTCCAGTCTAACCGGATTCAGCTGAGTAGGTACCAGTGCTTTACAAGAAGCGACTGCCTATCTGACCTCCTCAACCCAGTTACCTGGACAACCCGATACCCTTTGGTTAGACTGATATTACATATATTAAAGTATATAATAATGGCGTCCACGGCCGTTTTCGGCCACGGCGGCTGCTTTCACTTAAGGAGATCAGCCAGCTGCGCAGGACATATTATAGTGCACGAGCATTTGCGCAGACACAAGTGCACTCCCTATTCCTTCACTCTCATAACCCGATGGGACGGCAATCCGACACGACCGGAAAGAGATCAGGCGCAGGACCGACATTTACGTGCTCTCCGATGCACGGGTAAATTAATCACCAACTTCCAGACTACGGGCTGCTTTGTGAAAGTTTACGAAAACCCACAAAGCGATTTCGGCCCGACCCGGGAATCGAACCCGAGACAACGAGCACAGCAGCCACGCTTGCGACCACTAGACCAACGAGGCAGTCAAAGTATATAAGTATAATGTATATATCCCATCTAGAGTCATGATGGCCTAGTGGGTAAAGAAACATCCTCTCAAGTATGGGTGTGTGGGTGCAACTTTTCTAAGTATATCTTGGACACCAATGACTGTTTCGGACGGCACGTTAAACTGTAGGTCCCGGCTGTCATTTGCACTCTTTGGCAGTCGGTACGGGTAGTTAGAAGCCAGAAAATCTGATAACCAGTCTTAACAAGGAGTATCAAATTGCCCGGATAACTGGGTTTAGGAGTTCAGATAGGCAGTCGCTCCATGTGGTATTCAGCTACATCCTTATTCTGCCTTATACATTGCTGCATCATTAAATATAGTTATCGGCACGGATATTGAGCTCTCGGCGGAAGAGTGGGGATCGCTTTGCGCACTGTACACATAAGGCAATAAACCAATAAATCGCTTCTGCGCAGGTGAAGGTCAGGGCTCAATATCCGTGCCGATAACTATATCCTACATGATTAGACTGGAAGCTGACCCCAACAAAAGGCTCGGCAGATGATGATGGTGTTTCTTTTAAATGCTTACCGGTGGAGGAGGGTAGCTGTTTGGAACGCGCGGTCGCTAGGAGCGCTGTCATTACCAGGAGTCGCCACATGATTCAGTCTGGAACAATACAATCAACAGTTTAATAATGATTGACACTTGCTCCTGATAGTGCCTAAGAGGGTTTTGGTCCTTATAAATCGGCATAGTACCATTTTGATTTTACTCGTTTTAAAAAGACATAAAACAAGTGTAATACAAAAATAAATATTATAAAGCTGAAGAGTTTGTTTGTTTGAACGCGCTAATCTCAGGAACTACTGGTCCGATTTGAAAATTTATTTCAGTGTTAGATAGCCCATTTATCGAGGAAGGCTATAGGCTACTTTTTATCCCGGTACGGGAAGTAGTTCCCACGGGATGCGGGTGAAACCGCTGGCAGAAGCTAGTACAAAAATAAGTCTAACACAAACCCGGGTGACAACCCATATGTAAGGTAACTCAATTTTGCGCTACAGATTTTTCTAATGTGAAGAAAGAATATGTCTCGACGGACCAAAACCTCTATGAACAAACGGGTTTGTGAGTCAACTCGAGAGGTAAGCAAACTCCCCACCGAGGGGGTCCCCACGTTGTCGTCGTGGTGGGGCTTGCGTGCCTCAATGATCCTGAAGCTCTGCCGGTAGAGATACTCATGCCGGAAAGGTTCAGGTGAGAGGCCAGACAAAGAGGGACCCAGGGAGGGGCCGCTCCTGACCAGTCGACGTTTGTGGACATGGCAAGGATGCGGCCATACCCGCAGAGGTGCAGGCGCACTGACGCGGCGCTCGTTTGCTCTTCGTACAACGAAGAGCAAACCTTTTGGCGGGTCTGCTGAGCCGGGATGGCCGGACAGTAGACGGAGGCATGCCTAATGCCGCCGCCGAGGGCTTGGCTTAACCGCCCGGCCCAGAGGAAGGACACCTCTTAGATAAAAAACCACCCAATCCCAAGTTTCGGGAGCGCGGCGAGGGGATGAATGGCCGTGGGGGACACGGTCGTTAGCGCTCCCACCTGTTGGGGCCAGCCGCCCCCAACAGTATATAGGCTTGCCCCGGTATGAGGCCACTGCCGGGGTTGACGGTTACTTGCTCTCATACTCGTGGGACGTACATGGAAAAGGAAAATTTAAACTCACAAACAAAAAGCAAAGACAGGGAGTGGGATGAGGACTCGGACTCCGAGTCCGCGTCCAGTGAAGGAGTCGCGGGGGGTTTTAAGCTCCCCCGCAACAAGAAGGACCACCGGGCCGACGCCTTCCTCAAGAGGAAGAAAGAAGACCTGGGGTCCTCCTCTAGTGGTCGCGGGGCCTCGGCCAAAAAGGTCGCCAGGAGGCCTGTTAGCGAAAGGCCCGCTGGGGCTTCTGGGGGTAACCGCTCGAGCTCCTCCGAGGAGGAGGCGTCTGCCATCGGCTCCGACCAGGAGCGAAAGGCGGACTTCGAGAGGACGGTGGAGTCCGCCTTCAAGCAGGTGGCCCTAAAGAGAAAAAAGGCCAGCCGCGACGGCGCCATCGAGGCCGCTACCGCCTCCATCACCGCCGCAGCGGTGAGCCACTTTGGCCGGGCTCCCGTGAGCGAGCTGACCAAGCTGCAGCGGGAGGTGGCTCGCCTCACGGCCGCCTTGGAGTCTCTCCTGGAGGAGAACAGGAGTCTCCGGGCGGACCTCGCCAAGATGCGCGAGCAGGAAGCGGAGCGCGGCGGGGCCAGGCAACAGGCGCAGACTGCGCCGGCTGAGAGCCAGATCCTGGCCCTAGTCCGTCAGGAGATGGCGGCCTTCCAGGCTCGCTTCTCAGTCCTGGAGGGCAGGGTTCTGCGCCCCCCCCTCGCGGCGTCGAAGCCCCCAGCGGCCCAAAGGGCCTCCTATGCGGCTGCGGTTGCAGCGGCACCCCCACCCAGAAGGGGACCGCCGAGCAAGCCCCCTGTCGCGGCGCCGAACGGACCGACCAGGAGGGCGGCCGCTCAGCCAAAGCCCAAGACCGCAAAGGCGGCCCAGGCGCAGAGGCCCCCGGTGCCAACGTCAGCACCGGTTCCATCGTCGGCACCAGTGGCGAAACGCCCTCCGAAGCCGACACCGTCAGCGGCCCCTACCTCTTCTGCCACTGAGTCTGAGTGGCAGGTGGTGGGGGAAAAGAAAAACAAAAGGAGGGCGGCCAAAGCGGCCAAAAAGAGGGCCCAAAGACAGCGGCGCAGACAGCGAGCCGCCGCGGTGCAACTCCGCGCCCCCAAGACCGCGGCTGTAGTAGTCACACTACAGCCGGACGCGGTCAAAAGGGGCGTGTCGTACCGCGATGTGCTCGCCAAAGCCAAGGAGGCGGTGAGCCTGGCCGAGCTGGGCATCACCGAGGGCCTTCGGCTGAGGGTGACCGCAACGGGCGCCCGCATGCTGGAGGTCCCAGGAGCGGCCAGTGGGCCCGCCGCAGACGCTCTAGCCGAGAGGCTCAGAGCGTCCATAAGTGCGGACGATGCCCGAGTCTCCAGGCCCCACAAGTGCGCGGATCTGCGCATCATGGGCCTGGACGACTCAGTCACTGCGGAGGAGGTGGTGGCCGCCGTCGCTAGGACGGGTGGGTGCTCTGCCGACGATATCAAGGCGGGCACCATACGTCCCGACTTCAGGGGCATGTGCACCATCACGGTGAGCTGCCCCGTGACGGCGGCCAAGGCCATAGTCAACGGCCGTAGGTTATTGGTTGGCTGGGTGTCGGCGCAGGTCAAGCTGCTTGACCCCAGACCGCTGAGGTGCTTCCGATGCCACGTCGGGCATCATGTGGGTGTCCGTTGCACCTCGGAGGTCGACCGCAGCGCCCTCTGTTTCCGCTGCGGTCAGCCCGGTCACAAGGCCGTGGAATGCAGCGCCACGCCGCACTGCTCTGCATGTGCGGCTGCTGGCAAGCCGGCCGAACACCGGGCGGGGAGCAAGACCTGTGCCCCACCCACCAAGCCGAGTAAGGGCAAGGGCCGGCCGTCCGTCGTTGCCACCGCCGCCACCTCCGCAGTGGCCACCACCGCAGCTCCTGCGGCCGCCGCCGCCTCCAACGCTGCCGCCGCTGTCGACGCCGTCGCCACTGCTGCTGCCGCAGCGCCCAACTCTGCGTCTCAAGAGGAGGAAGACGTGATGGAGTGCTAGTCTGGCTCCATTACGCTTCCTCCAGGCGAACATCAACCACTGCGCCCGTGCCCAGGACCTGTTGCTCCAAAGCATGGCGCAGTGGTCGATCAACATCGCCGTGGTCGCTGAGCCGTACTTTGTCCTTCCCAGGGATGACTGGGTTAAGGACCTTAGCGGCTCAGTGACCATCATATCGTCGGCCGCCGCTGGTACTCCTTCCCTCGAAGGGGTGAAGAGTGGAAGGGGTTGCGTCGCAGCACGGTTCGGGGAGATAGTCGTCTTGGGGGTGTACTTCTCCCCGAGCCGAACTCTCGCCGAGTTCCACAACTCCCTCCTGGAGTTGTCCGTCGTCGTCGGAAGCTATTCCCTCCCTGTGCTAGTGTTAGGGGACTTCAACGCCAAGAATCTGGCCTGGGGTTCCCGACGCACAGATGCACGGGGTAGGATGGTGGAGGACTGGGCGCTGGAAGCAGGCCTGGTCGTCCTCAATCGGGGTTCTGCCCCCACGTGTGTACGGATGCGGGGCGAGTCAGTGGTGGATATCTCGTTCGCCAGCCCCGCTCTGCTGCCGCGTGTCTTTGACTGGCGCGTGGAGGAGAGGGTGGAGACCTACTCCGATCACCGGTACATCCGGTTTGACGTCTCCGCCCAGAACCCTAGCGCGCCGGTCCGGCAGACCCCGAGTGGTCCACGTTGGGCGCTGAAACATCTTGACCGGGAGCTTCTCCTGGAAGCCTCAGTCGTGCGGGCCTGGGTGTCATCACCGGACAGGCCCGCCGACATCAACGACGAGGCGGAGTGGTTCCGGGAGACCATGTCCGAAATTTGTGACGTGGCCATGCCCCGAGTCCCGCCAGGACGCGCCCGACGCCAGGTGTACTGGTGGTCTTGCGAAATCGCCGCCCTTCGAGAGGCGTGCGTCGCTGCGAGGCACCTGTACACCAGACACCGCAGGCTACGCATCCGCCCTCCGGATGCAGAGGCCAGGGAAGCAGAGCTGTACGAGGGATACAGAGCTGCGAAGACCGCCCTCCAATTGGCCATCATCCAGGCCAAGGAGGTGGCCAATGCGGAGCTGCTGGGGTCTCTGGACAGGGACCCGTGGGGGCGCCCGTACAAAATGGTGCGGGGCAAGCTCCGCCCATGGGCCCCCCCGCTGACCCAGAGTCTCCGGCCTCAGCTGGTGGAGGAGGTGGTGAGCGCTCTGTTCCCTTCGCGCGGGGAACACTCTCCCCCGCCCATGGCTCTGCAACCCGCGGTGTCAACGACGGACCACACTTCCGACGACGACGATGTCCCCGAGGTGACCGGGGTGGACCTGAGAGTGGCGGTGGCTAGGCTGAAAGCCAAAAACACCGCCCCAGGGCCTGACGGCCTGCCTGGCAAGGCCTGGGTCCTGGCCCTTGAGGCTCTCGGGCCTCGACTTAGGGGGCTTCTCAGCGCATGTTTGGAGAGGGGCCAGTTCCCACTTCGTTGGAAGACGGGGAAACTGGTCCTCATTCGGAAGCCGGGGCGCCCTGCGGACTCTCCGTCCGCATACCGGCCCATCGTGTTGCTCGACGAGGTGGGCAAGCTCTTTGAGCGAGTTGTCGCACACCGCCTCGTCGCGCACCTTGGGGGGATAGGGCCGGACCTTGCGGACCACCAGTTCGGTTTCCGCAAGGGGCGCTCAACGGTGGACGCCATCATGCGCGTGAGAGCTCTCACGACGGGGGATGCTGTGTCCCGGGGGGGGGTCGTCTTGGCGGTGTCTCTTGACATCGCCAACGCCTTCAACACCCTTCCCTGGAGTTGCATCAGGGAGGCACTCCGGTATCACCGGGTGCCGACCTACCTTCGTCGCGTGGTCGAGGCCTATCTGTCGGATAGGTCCATCATTTACCCTGGTCACAACGGGGAATGGAACCGGCGAGAGATGTCGTGCGGTGTTCCGCAGGGGTCGGTACTGGGGCCGCTCTTGTGGAACATCGGCTACGACTGGGTGCTGCGCGCCGACCTCCCTAGCGGCGTCAGCGTGGTCTGCTACGCTGACGACACGCTGGTTCTGGCACAGGGGAGGTCGCACCAGGAGGCGGCCGACAAAATGACGCGCGGGGTTGCGATAGTCATCGAGAGGATCCAGCTGCTGGGACTTGAGGTGGCCTTGCACAAATCCGAGGCCATGTGCTTTCATGGGCTTCGGAACGCGCCACCTTCAGGCTCCCAAGTCACGGTGGGGGGGGTTACCATCGGCGTCGAGAGGGCGATGAAGTACCTGGGACTCGTCCTCGACGGCCGGTGGAACTTCGTCGAGCATTTCCGACGTTTGGGCCCCAAACTGGAGAAGGCAGGTGCTGCATTCAAGCGGCTCCTGCCCAACCTGGGCGGCCCAAACGCCCCCTGCCGCAGACTCTACGCGGGGGTCATGCGGTCCATGGCCCTTTACGGGGCCCCGGTATGGGCACGTTCGGCACGGCCGCGGGCTGTGCACTACCTGAACGTGCCCCAAAGGGTGATAGCCATCAGGCTAATCCGGGGGTACCGCACGATCTCCCGCGAAGCAGCTGGCCTACTTGCTGGACTGCCACCGTGGGATCTGGAGGCGAGGGTCTTCTTGCGCCTGTACGACTGGCGCGAGGAGGCTCAGCGCCGGGGAGAAACCCCGTTGCCGCGGCAAGTTGTCGCGCAGCGGGCGGAGCTCCGGCGCGATCTCATGGTGGCCTGGAGGGAGCGACTATCGCAACCCAGTGCAGGGCACGCCACCATCGTGGCGGTAAGTCCCCTCTTTGAGGAGTGGCTCGGGAGGAGTCACGGCGCCCTCACGTACCGCATGACGCAGGTCCTCACCGGACACGGTTGTTTCGGGAGGTACCTGCACCGCATCGGTCGTGAGGAGGCGCCCGGGTGTCACCATTGTGCGGACAGCCCCGAGGACACGGCGGACCACACAGTCCAGGTGTGCCCCGCATGGGAGGGGCACCGCCGGGTCCTCGTCGAGGCTTTGGGCGGCGGCGACCTCTCGCGTCCGGCCCTGGTTCAGGCCATGGTCCGGGGCGAGAGGGAATGGGATGCCGTCGCCTCCTTCTGCGAAGCGGTCATGCTCGAGAAGGAGGAGGCGGAACGCCAGAGAGTTCGCACCTCTCATCCCGGCCGCCGCGCTGGACCAGGTAGACACCATGGGCGCCGGGTGTCACGAGATGACTCCCGGCCACCGTAGGCGTGGGTCTGTGGGCGGTGAGTTCGGGTGGCTCATCGTCCCTCTGTCTTTTTAGACGACAGACCCGTGTCGACGGCGCGCGTTGTTCCACGCGCTCCTCAAAGAGACGTCAGCAACCCCAGCGGGGCCCAGCAGGGCCAAGGCCTGCCGGGGCTGCGGGTTGTTCGAAAGAGATACCGCGGCCCTGGTACATAAAAGGCCTATGACGGAACACGACGATTTTAGTCAGTAAGAGTCTGACACTCCCTCACCGCTGCTAACCCACAGCGGGAGGGGTCATTTGATGATTTTACGTCGCTAAAAAAAAAAAAAAAAAAAAAAAAAAGAGGTAAGCAAACTATAAATATAAGTAACAGTAATGGCCATTAAGACATGACTGTATTCAACTTAAAAATAGTGACATATTATTATTTTCAAAATAAACTGAGTAGTTCTTTATTACCGCGAAGCTCCCGAATAAAAAGTAGCCTACAGTCTCCCTGGATCCGCTTTTCCAATCGGCCCAGTGTTTCCTGAGATAAGCGCGTGCAAGTCACATCAATAAATGTTTCGGCTTTTTAATAATATACATTAAAAGAGATAATGCAGGTGGTATGTGTATGTAATATACCCAATATTTTTTTTTCAAATATGTCACAAAAAGGAACTATTTCAGCCGGGTAAAAACTTCATAATAGTAAAAGAATCTGCAAGTCTAAAGCGATTAACACACGGCACCGCGCACCGCCGCAGTAGGCGGTAAAGCGGATTTCATGTCGCATTCACCTGTATTAAATCCGTTGATGCCTAACACACGTACACCGCTTGACCGCGCGTTCGAGCGGTGCTCTTTTGTTCGAGCGCCACCGCCCTCCGCGGCGGTGCGCGGTGCCGTGTGTTAATCGCCTTACAACTGATATATTTTGTATGTGTTTTTTCTCTCTCAATATTTGCATGCTGTTTTATAACTGCCGAATGTGTCTAGTACTACAACTTGTACCAACTCTTGTACCACATTTTATGCGAATAAATTTAAAAATAAAGTCTGTACCTAGATCTGTTCTGAAGTCTGTACCATAGTTTGGAAGCCTTTATTAGACAAATAAAAACCAACCTCTTCAAAATAATAATTAAATAGATTAGTATCTATACTAATATTATAAAGCTGAAGAGTTTGTTTGTTTGTTTGTTTGAACGCGCTAATCTCAGGAACTACTGGTCCGATTTGAAAATTTCTTTCAGTGTTAGATAGCCCATTTATCGAGGAAGGCTATAGGCTACTTTTTATCCCGGTACGGGAAGTAGTTCCCACGGGATGCGGGTGAAACCGCTGGCAGAAGCTAGTATCACATATAGAACTAGTTAACTACAACAATAGTTATATAACAAGGTCGGCTCGGCCCTTGCAACGGCAACGTGGCGTGGGTGAAAGGACCCAGCCTTGTTCAATAAGGCGCGTATTTGGTCAAGTTAGCTTTAACAATATTATGATTCTGTTTTGAACAGCTGTTTGTTAAAAACTTAGTATATGATATATAAACTTAGTATAGTATATGATATATAGTATGCTGCAATTAGGTATAGTTTTACTATGATGCTTATAAAGAACTGAGTCGCTCGGCTGTTTGCGATAAACTCGGAAACGGCTTAAAGGTTTTTCATGCGGTTTTCATTAAGGCGCTACCTCGGAATTCAACAATTTTTTTGAGTTAATTTTAATTTAAGAATACTTATTTGAATAATTAACTTTTTTTATATGTGTTTGTTGACTATATTACCTAGATTAATCCGAAGACAAAAACATAAAAGAAGTAACTTTTCTCGATAGAAAAAAAATCAGAACTTACCTCTAAAAATAACATTTTATGAATTCTATGTCCTAGTCATGTACTTTCTGTCACATTAAAATAATGAAGAATGTAGATAATATCTTATTAAACATTAATTAGAAAACAGTTTTTAAAGAAACATAAAATTGAATTTTTAATAAATTTTTATTTAGTATGGCGCTTACGTTATTTTTTTTCGAGCAGGTTGCATGTTTCCTCTCTCTATCTATTTACGTTGCTATCGCATAGTTCTATCCCTCTCAACCCAGTTCGCCCGTGAACATCGCAACGAGGTATCGTCTTAACCAAAGTGTCCAAAGAAAAACGGGGCTTTAAATGCTAAAATTTTAGGAGATACCTCTGAAGCCACTCTATCTATTTTGTTCAAATCTTTTCCCAATACGTAGTCATGTTATTTGTATCTTAGTCTATATTTTATTTGGATAAGACGAGTAGTTGCACTGAAAATTTACTCTACAGTAGAGTAGACACACTTCCAAAAAGAGGAAGGCTCCCCTTAATTAATAATTATCCCTCGTATTTTTTTTCTCATGTTCTAATTTTTGACTAGGCCGACTACCACTATATCGCTATACTATTATCACTGGCAAAGTTCTGATAAGAGATAAGACTATCAATTAAGAGTGAAAGGTACGAAACCTTGCCAGTTACAGCTCTCACAGATTGATCAACTATCTACTTAAATATTCAGTTTATACCAAAATAACTCAGTTTTTTGGAGCTGTCTGTCGTAGAGATAAAATACTTATAGGTACTCAAGAATAGTAGTTAAGAGACATTTAATGATTACTTAAGTCACTCCTTAGTGACGGAATGTCATACAAATCCTTCACTAATGAATGGCTTAAGTTAAAACTTATTTTGGGGTGAAAAGAGTGAAGTATAATCACGTATAATCTACTGGAAATCTATACTTTACTGTTTAAGATGGTCGTAGTTTTTCTTTTAATAACTTTTCATCTTTTATTATATTTTCAGACATAGACACCAAAACTAACATTAGCTACGTAATTTTGTTAATTACATTACCCAAAGGATGTTAGGACTAACTTTACCCATTATCTATGTATTTATTTAACAATTTACGTTGGCAGGTGATGCGACAAGAAAAAAAATAAGAAAAACAATCAAGTACAAAGACACAGCTTACTTCTTAAAAATGATCTTCTCGCAAAGGGGCCGTTCGAATATTACGTAAGCAGATTTATTACAATTATTTACCCCCCCATCCCCCTTGTCAGCAAAAGTAAGCAAAGCTTTTACCCCCTCCCCCCATGCTTACGTAAACATTTTTCAATTAAAAATGTATTTTTTTTATATTATAATTATAATGTTATAGTATCCGAACAAAACAATACACTGACAGAAGAAATTTAGACAAGTGAAGCGCGCGGTAATTCCCCGAATCGATTCTAAAGCGAGTGCTTAAACGTATGCGTGTATATTTGCGGGAATCCCCGAAAATGCGTTTCGTTTTCAAGCATAGACAATGTGAGGGTTGCCATTCGTGTAAAAAAGTAAATTACTATCGATGACGTAATCATCATCTGGACTCCCCTACCCCCCATGTCATCCAAAATAAGCAAAACAAAGACCCTCCCACCCCCCTATAGTGCTTACGTAATACTTGAACGGCCCCAAACCCGCTTTTGGAGAATTTGAATAAAAAGAGATGTAGACAGACTGTGTCAAGAGTTGGTCACTATCCTATGCCCAAAACATTACAAAATACATAATTCAAGTACCTACTATGCAAAAACGTCACGTTGTCAGTCAAGGACAATGAAACGGCAACAGAACGTGCGCGCACGCAATGTGACTACTTACCAAAGTAAACGGACGATAGGTGTGGGTGCAAATCAAATTTATCTCATGGTATTTAAGGCTGTTGCAGTTTCTAAGCATGGATAGGAAAATCATATATTGAAAAGGACTACATAGGTACATATAAGCTACTAGCTTTTGCCCATGGTTTTACCTGAGTTGAGAGGGAACTAATTTCCGTACCCGAATAAAATAAAGGCTATATTTTATTTAGATGTATAAGCTATATTACTGCCAAGTTTCGTCAAAATCCTTTGGGCTGTTTTTGCGTGAAAGAGGAATATACATCCATATATACATATACAACATGTAACGTAATTAACGCACACCCTCAAACACCCTAATTAGAATATTATGTTATAATCATAACACATACACTTAATTTTTAATTTAACATGTATATGCATTGCTATTTACTAAATTAGTTATACCAATTCTTGGAGAACTTTTTGGTCACACTTAGGGCATGCAATACCGGTTTACCGGTTTCGGTTTTACCGGTAAAACCGCCCATTTTCGCGATCTTTATTTACCGGTAAAAATAATATGTAACCGGTAAATTACCGGTTTTTACGTTTTTGTGATAATATATAGCAATTGTTCATTTAACGTCAAATCTTCATTATGTAGCCTGAACATAATGTAATATTGAATACATTACATATTGTTAGAGTGTTAAAGTTGCTGTTTTTTAGGAAAGTAAACTTATGTGGCTCCTTAACTATATCTTCATTCTCATCTTAATTTATAATATCTAAACAAATTTTATTCATTCGGTTATTCTAAATTTCCTCCTAAAGCTCCTATCAGGTAAAAATGTAGCCTATGCTTATTTTACCTTCTCTATGACTTTATTGAGCAAGGGCTTTTACTTCACTACCATGCGGACAGCACTGAGGACACGGTGGAGCACACAGTCTAGGTGTGCACTGCCTGGGAAGGGTACCGCCGTGTCGTCGTCGAGCCAATAGGCAGCGGCGACCTCTCGCGTCCGGCCCTGGTTCAAGCCATGGTCCGGAGCGAGAGGGAATGGGAAGCCGTCGCCTCCTTCTGCGAAGCAGTCATGCTCGAGAAGGAGACGGTGGAGCGCCTGCGAGTTCGCACCTCTCATCCCAGCCGCTCTAGTGGACCAGGAAGACACCACGGGCGCCGAGTGTCGAGAGACGACTCCCGGCCACCGCAGGCGTTGGTCTGTGGACGGTGAGTTCGGGTGGCTCGTCGTTCCTCCGTCTGCATAGACAACAGACCCGTGACGGCGGCCCGAGTTGTTCCACGCGCAGGGCCAAAGCCTGCCGGGGCTGCGGGATTGTTCGAAAGAGTTACCGCGACCCTGGTCCATAAATGCCTACGATTTACCATAAAAAAGGGCTTTTACTTCACGGTAATTCTTAGCGTTTATCCCGTCTTGTGACGGAGTCCGCTTTCCGTATCTTCTTCTTCCACTTCAATCTATCCAGGACATCTTCCTCTTCGAGTTCGTAGATTTTCAAGTCATTCATTACGACACTCCACCACCACCGTTTCGGTCTGCCTCTGCGCCTTTGACCGGGTATATTGAGATTGAGTACACAACATTGCCGATGTACTCAGGTGGTCTCCTTTTCACATGGCCGAACCATCGCAGCTGTTTCTCTTGCATTTTGTCGACGACATCGCGTACGGATGGTACTGACATGTCTTTTGTTACGGCCCACGTCACAAAAAATGTTTACCACCTTATACCTTGTATTTTTAATTATTTTTTGCTTTTAGACTACCCAATCATATTAATATAATATCACATTAAAAAAAAATACAAAAATTACCGTTTTATATATATTTTAATTACCGATTTTTTACCGGTAATTTTTATTTTACCGAAATTGCATGCCCTAGTCACACTACTACGCACGCAAATATCACGCCGCGCGCCGCTCGACTCGACACAACATAACGAAACTACGGAAAAAGCCGACAATACACGAAGTCTTATTACTTTGAGTTACGGTCTATTTGAATTTGTTTTGACTGTACAGGGTTAATATGACAATAATTTCCGTAGTTTTAATTATTTTTGGGATAAAAAATTACCTATATTAAAAATGATATACCTAAATCGATTCGGTAAACGATTCTGAACAAACTAATTTCAGGATGTGCGTTAATTAAGTTACATGTTGTATATGCACATTTACAAACTATTGCATTTATAATAAGTAGGATTTCCAGATTTCTTCCTTTGATAAGTGAGTTGATTAATCGTTGAAAATTTTAGCTATTGAATCTTGCACACTCTATTTAACAATTTACGTATACTTATTACAAATATTGTGTGGCCTTGTCGGCAACTATATTTTCGAACCGTTTGGGGTTGAAACCCTCGGGTCGTGGGGTCCGAATGCGCATACCCTATTTAAAGACCTGTCTAGGCGGCTGGTTGACGCTTCTCGTGACCAAAAGGCTGGCTATTACCTCGGACAAAGGATCAGCATGGCCATCCAACGAGGTAATGCTGCCAGCCTCTTGGGTACGCTCCCAGTTGACAGCGATGGGGATGAATTTTTTGACGCCTTTTAGATATAGTGTATATATATATATATATATTTTTTATTGTTCTACTAGGATAGTTTTTTTTTTGTAAATATCTATGTATATAACTATGTAAATAAATAAATGATTTCTTAAATTAAAAAAAAAAAAAAATCTGGTGGGCCTAAATATAACATTACAAATTGTTTGAACAATTTACATGAAATTTTCGAGCACGTAATCTAACACATGCACATTAAAACAATACCTAAATTCCATATCTATGTAAAAAACAAACACGCTTTACTTCCATATTTGAACGAAATGTTACAGTTTTACATAACCCCATTCACTGCACTTGTTCAAATAATATAATATTGCATAAGTACGAAGTAAAAGTATTGTAATGTATGGGACAAATAAACGAACGGTTTGGCAATGAGCTACTTAGCTTTCAGGCTGTCACATAATGACTACACTATAGAAAATACTCAGAAGTACTAAAGTTCAAATGGGTATTTTAACCCCCATCGCAAAAAGAGGGGTTATAGTTTGGCCGCTGTGTGTGCCTTCTGTAGCATCGTAGCTCTTAAAAGGATAAACCAGCTCTTTTTTATGGGAAATCATCAAATGACCTCTCCCGCTGTGGGTGCAGCGTGGGGGAGTGTCAGACTCTTACTGACTAAAAGCCATCATGTTAATTTTAAAGCCCTTTATGTACCAGGGCCGCGGTAATTCGCGCGAACAATCCCGTAGCACGGTAAAACCAACTTGGAAGATGTTTGGGTTTGTTATACTTAGGATTCTCGTGGTTTATAAATCTATTCTAATATTATAAAGCTAAAGAGTTTGTTTGTTTGTTTGTTTGAACGCGCTAATCTCAGGAACTACTGGTCCGATTTGAAAAATTCTTTCAGTGTTAGATAGCCCATTTATCGAGGAAGGCTATAGGCTACTTTTTATCCGGGTTCGTGCAGAGGTTTCCACGGGATGTGGGTGAAACCGCTGGCAGAAGCTAGTGTTAAAATAAAATTAAATTCTTAATAAAAAAGCCTACATTACAAAAATATGTCGTTTAAAAACTCAAAAATAATATGAGACGCAGTACTTTCAAGGTATCCGTTCCTGAATGCTGATACCTCGATGTGACATTTGACGGACATGTCTGGTCTTTCTTTTCATACTTTGCATTAAGTGGTCTTTCTGATCATAAATTTATGTTATGTCGATTCTAGACACTAACGGCCTATGTCTAAAGTAAAAGTAACGGTTAAATTCAATTTTTCTATGAATTTTGCTGTCAGTTTAGCCTTGAAAAAACGAATTTGACCGTTACTTTTACTTTAGACATTACTTTAACTTTAACTTTTGATGAAGAAACTGGCCGTAAGTGAAAAGTATTACGTGAGATTTAAGCTGCTCTGCTTGTATGTAGTGAAAAAAGAAGATTAAAATTATGTCATATGAATATGTCAATACATTCGCTCAGTATATGTAACAAGTTTTATGTAATTAGCATTTGTTTAACTTTACGCTCCCGGATAAAATGTTGCCTGTTTTCCTAGGCTGGACTATCAAATTTTATATAAATCGGTACAGTAGTTTTGGCATTTACAGTACCTATTAGTAAGGATAATTCAAAAATTAACAGTCAAATCACAAAATTTAAGAGAAGAAGTTAATTACTCCTACTACTTTACCTAGGTACACATAAAAATCATTTCAACCGCCTCTGAGAGAACCAACCTCTTTTTTACCAATTCGATTAAAATAGACCGAAAACGATCATAAAATCGGCCACAATTTCTCATTAAAAACGAACTAACGAATAGTACCTATGCTGTTCTGGCAAAATCGTGTTTTAGCATAAGTACTGTATATTTTTTCATAATCACCTTTTATCCTAATAATTTAGAGCATAAATTAATTCGCATAATTTTGCGCAAAAAAACTTTATGCGATAAGATAGGGAACCACTATTAAAACTTCTAAGAATACATTCTCTAAACTTAAATCGATCTAAAACGTGTTGCAATAAGTGATCCGTATAGGCACAAGTGTGTCCTAGTTCAACTTAAACTACTTACTTAATGTAACAGCTGTAGCTTAAGTATTTGAACCAAGTACAGAGTGTACTGATAACGAAATTTCGTTTGACAAGCCTAGTAGGAAAACCAGCTAGGTTAAAATTATATTGCCTACCATCGGGTCAACTGTCGGTCGACTGTTTAGTCTGCAGTCTAACGACAAATAGAAATGACCTAACCCGCACATAGTCCTCTCTCTGTCTTACTATTCTAGTTTTACCGTTGAGTGATAGAGATGGGCTTATTGTTAAGTCTAAGCACGTGGTAAGTACCTAACTTATATTTGTGCATGTCTGTCTACAGTTATGTATGATATTGAAATGTTTTGTTGTGTTAAAAGAATAAGTTTTCGTAAGTATAATGGTTTTGCTGATATGGCTCTAAAATTTTTTTTGTACCATTGTTACGGCTTAAACTAGGTAATGAAGGAGGATTTAAATTGGACATATAGTTCTACAGAAAAATAGTAGGTACCTATGTAAAAACTTTTCTACAAAAAAATGATAACATCGATTTCAATAATATACGTCTAAGAATGCACAACATGCATATGACAAATGCTAATCAAATGTGAGATAATCAAGTACAAACATACATACATACAGGTCAAACTAAGAACCTCCTCACTTTGAAGTCGGTTAAGAATAACCGAGGCGACAGTACTTACAATCGTATTACAATATGCATTTATATCTAGACTTAGACGCAGTGAATGTCCGAAGCTATGCAACGCTTGCATAAGAGCTTTGAGCTTTCTCCGCTTAAAGCTAAAATGACGTATTTACGTACCGAGAGAGACCTTTATATACCTATTTGAACGCAGGCTACCACGTTTTGACGTTTTTTCGTCGAATGATATGTCGGTCCTGCTTATTGTGAACTCTATCCGGTCGTGTCGGATTGCCGTCCCATCGGGCTATGAGAGTGAAGGAGTAGAGAGTGCACCTGTGTCTGCGTAAATGCTTGTGCACTACAATATGTATTTCGTAACTGGCTGATCTTCGTATATGATAGACAATAGGCTCGGAGGGCATCATCATTTAACATTCAGAGATATATGTATTGTAGGTATTGTATTGTAATTGTCGGCTGATAGTTGTCCCGATAGTTGGTTGTTATTTATTTTCAAGTAATCGTTAATCCTATCGAATTTTGTAATGTGCGCACAATCTCCATACTGATTTACGAGCCCGATCACACTATCGGCCGACTAATAATTTGCAATGTGCTGTTAAACACCCGGGTATCGAACCTACACCAGTAATTAAAACCGTCACTTCTCCGGAAATAGGAACTGTCGATCAAGTGAATCGAAACGTGAGTAGAAATGTGATGCCTTCGTCACATCCGCCCCGTTATGTCGAACTCCCATAGGACTTGGGTAATGGTGACTTTCAATTTTATTGTATTTTTTAAGTGTTTGTCGGGGTTTCACTTCGTTTTCAACTACTTGAGGCACTTGAATAGTAACTGTTAAGTCTCGTGCTTTTCTACTCAGAGATCCTGCAGCTTATGTTCTGAGAAAAGGTATAATTTATTTAGCCTTGTTTCCATTTATGTTGGAGTCGGCTTCCAACATAAGTAAACTCGAAGAAGAAGATGTCCTGGATAGAGCGAAGTGGAAGAAGAAGATTCGGAAAGAGCACCCCGTCACAAGACGGGATAAACGCTAAGAAGAAGAAGAAAAATGTTGGAGTCGGCTTCCAGTCTTACTGGATGCAGCTGAGTATCAGAACACTGACACAGAGCGACTGCCTATCTGATCTCTTCTACTCAATTATCTAGGCCAGATAACTCTAGGTAAGATTGATTTTGGCTGCTGACTACACGTAACATCTGCCACAGATATTGAAATGGCCAAGACCCACCTATTTAATATTACTATGTAACACGAAGGTACTCGTCATGACGAAATATTTTCAGCCAAAGCCTATAAACCATACCTACTTTATGTAGTCACCCATCCTGACACAGACCGCGTCAAACATTATTAACAGACCATCACAATTTAACGACGATGGGAAAACAGCAAAAATTTTCAAGAAGAACAATACAATAATAGTTAATACTAAAACACAGAACAATAGTTAAAATCGTAGATTTTAAATTGGTGTCTTCACGCTGCTTAGGCTCACAATGTCATGTTTTTGCTAACCAAGTAAAATTAAACGTGTTGGATTGAACCCGGAACTCTTCAAGGTCCGTCAAGCGTGACATAAGATGTTCACTAATGATCGCTAGGTACACTCATAAATTAATGTACAGTTTGAAGAATAACTTGGTATAAAGTCGTCGTGTTTATGTCGATGCCAACTGGTCAAATATAGCTATTCAATCATCAGTTCATGATGTACCTACAACCTGTTGACAGTCGGTCGGTGAAGTCTTAGTAATAGGGTCCCGTTTCACCCTTTGGGTAGTCTGCGTCAGGATCCCTGTCACAACTCTCCGATCCTCTCGAAATACATATAGAGAGTTGCTACCTAATTGCTACCAGCTACCATTAGTTGCTACCAATTGCTACCCTTGTGGTTTTGAAGATATTCAGCATCTAAAGGTGACAGCCATTCTGATATCAGGATCCTCAAAACGGCCGTGTTACGACTCACATTCACAGTATATAATATTATAAATACTAAAGTCTACATGTCGCACTTTGCGCTTTTAAACCAAGATTACCGGACCGACTTAAATGTAGGTAAGTACTCTAAATCCTGGAAAAGGATATAGTCTACTTTTGATCTTGCTTCGAGAAGCGGGTAGCTTAGAACCGCAAGATACACAGCTAATACTTACAAAAAGTATTTCAACTGCTACGTAAGTTACTCATACATAGGTAAAACCGGCCATTTAGGCGATTAACACACGGCACGACCTGTATTAAATCCGTTGATGCCTAACAAACGTACACCGCCTGACCGCGCGTTCGAGCGATGCTCTTTTGTCCGAGCGACACCGCCCACCGCGGCGGTGCGCGGTGCCGTGTGTTAATCGCCTTACTCAATATTTTACAACAATATCAGTGACTATTGACAAGTAGGCCTTTTTATGTACCCGTCTAACGACACCTACTGATAACAGCAAGGTGAGCTCACTCAGTATGTAGGTTTAGAACTATTCTAAGGTCATTTGTTCTAAATGTAATATGTGTATATTCACTGAAGCCTTCTAAAATTATTGCGCGTAAAATGAACACGTATTTCTAACAGCACGTATTATGAGATCATGTATTTTTACAAAAAAAAGCCGGCCAAGTGCGAGTCGCGCTCGCGCACCGAGGGTTCCGTACAAATCCTGAATAGATAAAAAGTGACTCTCGCGCAAACCGTTCAGTTTAGAACAATCATAGTTATGGTAATTTCGTGAGAGTCAAAATAGTTAATATTTTTTATTTTATAATATAACTAAAATAGTAGGCCAGTACCTTGTAAAAGTTCTTTTATTAAAGTTATTTATTTACAACATTTTATAGTCATCATTCAGAAATATGATTGAAAATAACTAATTATGTAAGGTCATTGGGCATATCTGACCCGCTTTGCAAAAAGTGGCGGACACGAATGAAAGTAGTTTTAAATTATGGGGAATAGTATGAAGTTTCATTCAATATAAATATTTTATTAAAATTCCATGGAGTGCAGATGTACAGGATGGTTTGAAGAACATAAAAAAAACAAGCAGTCTTAGAGGATTGTACAGGTCACAATGACAGTTTTTATTGTTAAAAAACTTTTCAAAAAGAAGGAACATCTCAGTTCGGATGACCAGGACCTCATGAGGATCTGGAAACCTCGAGAAATCGAGGGCAACTCTCGAAAATTGTAGGCACGCATTAAGTCAAAACCAGACATGCGGTTGTATTTTTAAGGAACTGCGAAACAGTGAAGTTTTGGAGCTGATTTGATTATGGAGGCCAAAGAGAATCGAGGGAACTCCTCAACAGTATGTTGCAACAACCACGTGTTTGGGCTTATTTTATTCGTATTGATTAGGACTTTCCACATGGATAGGCTTGATTGGCATTGCGGGATCTATTATAAAGATAAGGTATAGTCCAGGGAACTCCTTTACTATTTATATCAATTACCTTGTGTTAGAGCTTATTTTATAGGAGGTGATGCGAATTCCCTTCTAACTTGGGAATGATATATTTTCTAATTGAGTGGTTTAATCATCTCAGAAGCCCTAACTACATTTTTATTTTTTTTCCATTCGCCAAATCCACCTGACGGCTGCTTACATTGATTTGTAACAACGACTGCTACAGAGAAGGATTCGAGAACGCTGGCTTTACGTTCCTAGAGCCTTGCCAAAAGTTTTATTTTGTCCCTTTCACTGTTTCATGAAGTCGGTTTTTTTTGTAAATAGTCTTAATTTTTAACTTTCCAGTGAAAAGTACTTGTCAATGCGAATAATATAAGCCCAAATACGATGTAGGTTAAACATACCGTTGAGGAGTTCCCTCGACTTTATCTTGTCTTCACCATCAGGTCAGCTCTAAACCATCACTGTTTGACAGTGTAATCAGACATAAATCTGAGAGTCAAGTTTTATCCCTATGCGTGCCTACAATTTCAGAGAGTTGCCCTCGATTTCTCAAGGTTTCCATCATCAGATCCTGACCTGATGACAATGGACATAAACGGCGAGTATACTATTTTACTATAAAGAAGTAATTACTCGAATCCATCCCATTCGGTCGTTTAAATTCGCCATTGAAGTGGGGAATATATTTGATCTTTGAACCTGATTTTCTCTAGATTCCCATGGCTCACGGTGATGCGACTAACGCCATAGTAAATCAGAGCCTTATATCATTATACTATGCTATATTTCGTTCGTGTCTGCCGTGGGTATGGTTTCCATAACAAGGTGACCAATGACCTTTGAATGATTTAGAATTTTTTACAGTTTAGAGGCAAGTAGATTTAAAAAGTGTTTGATATGAATTTCAACTTTAATATCTCTACGCGTTCATGTGAAAAAGGGTAAGTAGTAAGTTTATAATTATTTAAAAAATATTTTATGTCATGTAAGCAAAAATAATATTTTATTATTTTATGTAACTTCAAATTTATCATTTTCGCAATTTTTCCTTTATCTGTACTATATAACGTTGCTTCGTGCCGAATTTCAAGATTCTGAGTTCACGGAAAGTACCTTGTAGGTTTTGATTCCCTAGCGTGTGACGGAAATAGTCTAAGGTGTCGGTATAAACTGCTATATCTTTTGATCGCGTTAACTTAGAAGTTTGATATTTTCACTGCTTTAAGGGACAATAGACCTAGGTACTTGGTATAAATTTCAATTTGATACCTTTATTCGTTCGTGAGAAATAAGGTAGTAAGTTTCATTTTATTAAAATATTTTTTTTATATTATATAACTAAAAAAATGAGATTTTCGCAATTTTTCCTATATTAGCATTATATGACAATACTTCATGCCAAATTTCAAGATTCTGAGTTTACGGGAAGTATCCTGTAGGTTTTGATTCCTTTGCGAGTGTCGAAAATTTGTTGAAAATATCGACATAATCGGCTGTATCTTTTGATTTGCTTGGCTTAGAAGTTTGATATTTTCACAGCTTAAAGGGACAATAGACCTGAGTATTTCATGTGAATTTCAGCTTGATACGGCCACGCGTTTCTGAGCTAAAGGGTCTTGACAGACAGACAGACAGACAGACAGACGGACAACAAAGTGATCCTATAAGGGTTCCGTTTTTTCCTTTTGAGGTACGGAACCCTAAAAACTAGTCGTGTACACGCGGTGCAGCGTGAGGGAGTGTCAGTCTTACTGACTAAGACCCACCATGCACCAGCAAAACACATAGGAAGTGGTGAAGGGCGGGCGTTTTGGGGGCTGTCTTTTGTAAATTTGACGTTCGAAAAGTGCTGATTTTCAGCCTACTTTGAATAAATGACTTTTGATTTGATTTGATATGTTTCTTTTGGAGCCCTTTACGTACCAGGGCCGCGGTATGTCGCGCGAACAATCCCGCAGCCCCAGCAAGCTTCGACCTACTAAAGTACTCGAGTAGACTTTTCCCAACTATGTTCGGGTCGGCTTCCAGTCTAACCAGATGCAGCTGAGTACCAATGTTTTACAAGGAGCGACTGCCTATCTGACCTCCTCAACCCAGTTACCCAAGTAACCCAATGTCACTTGGTAAGACTGGTTGTCAGACTTACTGGCGTCTGCGTACCCGTAACGACTGCCAGTCTCTTGGGCACGCTCCCAGTTGACAGCGATGACTTTTTTTGGATTTTTAGTTTTAGTTTTCACTAGGATATATTTTTTTCTTTTTTGTAAACTAGCGACCCGCTCCGGCTTCGCACGGGAAAACAGTATTTCCCCACTATTTAATGTATGTTATTATACATAAAAACCTTCCTCTTTAATCACTCTACCTATCAAAAAAACCGCATGAAAATCTTTGAAGATTTAAGCGTGCAAAGGGACATAGGGACAGAAAAAGCGACTTTGTTTTATACTATGTAGTGATATCTTTGCTTAAATTGAATATGACAGCCTAATCTAGTCCAAATGTACCTATGTAACGAGTTACTTCTACTTAGTAAGTGGGTAAGGTATAGTTCAGTTGCGCAAGAGTTGAGTGTAACACTTTCGTTGATCTGACAGTACTCGTTTATTGAGATTAATTGCTGCTAAGTACCAGTTATGTTGGTACACTTGGACACATGTTTTTTTTAATGGAGGGCTATAAAAATAAGTGCATATGTAGGTGTTTAGATTGAGCTGTGTAGGTATATTAGTTACTAATGAACTTGTGCTATGTGAAAATATAAAATACTAGCTTCTACCAGCGGTTTCACCCGCATCCCGTGGGAACTACTTCCCGTACCGGGATAAAAAGTAGCCTATAGCCTTCCTCGATAAATGGGCTATCTAACACTGAAAGAAAGAAGATGGATCAAAATTGCCCCACGTCCTATAACAATGTGACGTATCTCAAAAAAAAGATAAAAATGTTTAAACAAATATGGCATACTCTCTAATTTATTTTTTTTACACCTTCATACGAAAAAACTGCTTTAAAAATTGTTCAGGCGCTGTTATGAAAACATCGTTCATAGGACTATTTGTGGACTATTTTATTAAATTATTTTTCTGTTTGATAGGGTATACCCCTATCAAACAGACAACTACACTAACTAACACACAGGGGTAACTCACAGGTGGTCCCATAATCATCAGGTCAGGATCTGATGAAGGAAACCCTGAGAAATCCAGGGCAACTTTTGAAAGTTGTAGGCATGCGTAGGATAAAAACTTGACTATAAGGTGTATGTCTTATAACAATATGCAATAGTGAAGGTTTGGAGCTGACCTGATGATGGAGACAAAAGAAGGTCGAGGGAACTCGACAACCGAATATGTAAACTACCTCGTGTTTGGGCTTATATTATTTGTATTGAATAGACCTTTGCAACAGTGAAGGTTTGAAGCTGACTTGATGATGGAGACCAGAGAAAGGCGAGGGAACTCGACAACTGAATATGTGAACTACCTTGTGTTTGGGCTTATATTATTCGTAGTGATGAGAACTTTCCACTTATGCGGATAGTAACAACTGTGCTTGTCACGAAAAGCGAAAAAAAAAACTTTTGACAATAAAATAAAACCGACTCCCAAAAACACTGAAAAGCAAAAAAAAAAAACAACTATTCTTAGGAGCATCGGCCTAGAAGTCGGTGGGGAAATAAACTTAGGTACATCCATTAGACACCGACTTCATATTTTGTTGTCGAGTTCCCTCGACCTTCTCTGGTCTCCATCATCGGGTCAGCTCCAAACTTTCACTGTTGCAAAGGTCTATTCAATACAAATAATATAAGCCCAAACACGAGGTAGTTTACATATTCAGTTGTCGAGTTCCCTCGACCTTCTTTCGTCTCCATCATCAGGTCAGCTTCAAATCTTCACTGTTGCATTGTGTTATAAGACATACACCTTATAGTCAAGTTTTTATCCTGCGCATGCCTACAACTTTCAAAAGTTGCCCTGGATTTCTCAGGGTTTCCATCATCAGATCCTGACCTGATGATTATGGGACCACCTGTGAGGTATACCCTATCAAACAAAAAAATAATTTAATAAAATAGTCCACAAATAGTCCTATGAACGATGTTTTCATAACAGCGCCTGAACAATTTTTAAAGCAGTTTTTTCGTATGAAGGTGTAAAAAAAATAAATTAGAGAGTATGCCATATTTTTTCAAACATTTTTATCTTTTTTTTGAGGTATGTCACATTGTTATAGGACGTGGGGCAATTTTGTATGGATTGTGATCCGTCTTCTTTTCAAATCGGACCAGTAGTTCCTGAGATTAGCGCGTCACTCAAAGTCACTGCGTTATGTCATATTTTACGTTACAATGTTAAATGTGACAAGTCTGTCTTTGTATATTACACTAGCTTCTGCCAGCGGTTTCACCCGCATCCAGTGGAAACCTTTGCACGAACCTGGATAAAAAGTAGCCTATAGCCTTCCTCAATAAATGGGCTATCTAACACTGAAATAATTTTTCAAATCGGACCAGTAGTTCCTGAGATTAGCGCGTTCAAACAAACAAACAAACAAACTCTTCAGCTTTATAATATTAGTATAGATAAGCTTAAAGTTCTAGACTATCTTTAAGTTAAAGACTATCTTTCCAAAATTCTTGTCAACAATTGCGATTCAGTTCAGGCCATCATAAAATAATTTCGGATAAAAACAACCAAAAGTTTGTACCTACTTATTACCAAGTGTGATTAACTAGACGTTATGTTATTTAAGTACATGTTATTTTGAAATCCAATCCCAACTTAATGTATTTTAAAAGCAAAAAAAAAAAACAGTTCAGGTAAAGCCAAAACTTGAAGCAATTCTTTAAGCAGACTTGATGTAATACCCAAAGTAAAAAAAACTCTGATCAAAGATACATGCATCCAACCTGTTCTCTTCAGGTCATTTTACATCACTGAATAATGAACCTTAAAAGCTTATATGCTAAGTCCAATTCTGTCTGTAGTATAAAAGGTTTTTGCTAATACTTTCAATCTGGTGCTGAATACAGAACATAGCAATGTCGTCTCGATACATAATTGTAGGAAAACGATTGTGAATGGTTACGTCATACATTGCTTGGTGGTAAATGCGGGCGATTCTCTGTACAGAAGTGGCATTATTTGAACTTGTGGCGTAATTGTTGTTATTTATTTATATTTTATTGATGTCGTCCTAGCCAATTATCGGGCACGGTGGTGGCTGTTCTCTTATAAGGAGATCAGCCAGCTGCGCAGGACATATTATTGTGTACAAGCATTTGCGCAGACACAGATGCACTCACTATTCCTTCACTCTCATAGCCCGATGAGGGTACTATACTATACAGTCCTACAAGGCAGTAATCTATATCTATACTAATATTATAAAGCGGAAGAGTTTGTTTGTTTGTTTGTTTGTTTGTTTGTTTGTTTGAACGCGATAATCTCCGAAACTACTGGTTCGAATTGAATAATTCTTTTTGTGTTGGATAGTCCAGTTATCGAGGAAGGCTATAGGCTATATAACATCACGCTACGACCAATAGGAGCAAAGATATAGTGGTAAATGTGTAAAAAACGGGAGAAATTATTTCATCTTTGAAGCCTTCCGTTGCGTGCGCCGTGAAAACGGTTCAAGATACACAAAAAATATGTATTAAAGAATAATAGCTCTTTTAATGATCTAAAAAACAGTCCGCGACAGTGTATGTCTATCTTTTAAGATTAACTCACAAAAACCGTTTTTATTACATCTATGTATATAAAAGAAAGTCGTGTTAGTTACTCCACTTATAACTCAAGAACAGCTGAACCGATTTAGCTGAAAATTGGCAGGGAGGTAGTTTAGAGTCAGGAGAAGGACATAGGATAGTTTTTTTTTACAAAAAATAAAAATAAAAATACAATTTATTCCGGACATACAGCGCCATCTATTGTTCAAACCAAAAATCTGCCGGATGCCACTATCCCACGCGAACGAAGTCGCGGGCAAAAGCTAGTCTATACTAATATTATAAAGCTAAAGAGTTTGTTTGTTTGTTTGTTTGTTTGAACGCGCTAATCTCAGGAACTACTGGTCCGATTTGAAAAATTCTTTCAGTGTTAGATAGCCCATTTATCGAGGAAGGCTATAGGCTACTTTTTATCCGGGTCCGTGCCGAGGTTCCCACGGGATGCGGGTGAAACCGCTGGCAGAAGCTAATATAGTATATTGCCATAACCTACACCCAAAATGAGGAATTCCAAATCAATAGCAGCGAACGCTTGCACTCATGAGCTCGGTTCAACGAACAGTTTTGATAGAATATAATCGCTTTAGAATACGTTAGCAGATAAAAACCCTTTATGTAAAAAATCCTCTTATCAGACGTTTCACATGTATGCATGTAAGTAGTTACGTATTTGTGGTGTATTGTAGTATAGCACAACAGCCGTGACTCCAATGCGTCGTCACGGGTCACTGCGAGGCTCTAGACATTATCCTCCGGCTCACAGGGCTTCTATACAGCTCAGATAAACAAAATCCACTACATTTATACCTATTCTTAGAAAATGTAACTACAATAAAGTTTCATATCTATACTAATATTATAAAGCTGAAGAGTTTGTTTGTTTGTTTGTTTGTTTGAACGCGCTAATCTCAGGAACTACGGGTCCGATTTGAAAAATTCTTTCAGTGTTAGATAGCCCATTTATCGAGGAAGGCTATAGGCTACTTTTTATCCGGGTCCGTGCCGAGGTTCCCACGGGATGCGGGTGAAACCGCTGGCAGAAGCTAGTATATATATATTTGTATCACTTTAGTAAATGGTCCGGGAATCAAATTCTGGAGAAAATATTTTTCATCAAGATTTTTTAACTCAGACAAACTTAACCTACCATTCCTACCACCAAAACAATCAAAATAAAATTACATAATATAAAACGTCATCTTACAGAAGCTCTTACCGGCTTAAATTAATCCCCTATATGGCCAAACCAGGTCAACTGGTCCCTTCACGTATGGTATGGAGAATTTCGTATTTCGCCTTAGGGTCCATCTGACCTCCATACGCCTTTGGTAGACCTGTTTAGTATGGTGTACTGTTATGGGTTGTTCGGGTTTGGGAGGTGAAATAAATGTGGTAGAGTTTTTAAAGGAATAACTTACATATATTGTGTACCATTTATGATAGGGAAATATTAAAACTAAGTATCAAAATATTCGTCCGCATCGCTGTCAGCGGGGATCGTGCCCAAAAGGCTGGCTGCATTGCCACGCTGGATGGCAATGCATATCCTTTGGCCGAAGTATAGGCCAGCCTTTTGGTCACGAGTGGACTCCACTAATCGCTTACTGATTTCTCGAAAGAGTCTGTGGGCACTTGGGCCCCATGGTCCCAGGGTTTCAACCCCAAACGGCTCAAAAATGCAATTGTCGGTGAGGTTTACATATTTGTGCCGTTTGAGGTTTTCCGCGGCTGCAGCAGCTGTACCGACACAGCTCGCCGTACTGGGAAGGTGCAAGGGTGTCGACGCAGGTTGCGTCCCACACCAAAGACCTTCCCATCTTCCAAGGCATTATAGACATCCCGTCTGGTTTCTTGCCATCGTCGCGTGCTAAGCCTCTGCGGGTTCTAAAACGGCTGGCACTCCGGCAGTGACAAGAGCACGACGGATAATGTCATTTATTGTGTACCTGTTATGAAACGTGGTCTTAAAAATAAGGTTTAAAACAACGTCTTGAATGTAGTTAATGGTCTAAACGAAGTACTAGAGACGGTCCTTTTTTAGACCACGTTTTATACCAAACTGTAAGTAAAAATCTCGTTAAAGACTTTACAGGTACAGAATAGAGGTTTAAGACTAGGATTTCAGTTTTTTTGTGATAGGGATGAGGTTACAAATATTTTTTACAACACAACAGCTCCAGCCTGATGTGGCTCTTTCCTCAAAAGGCCATTCCAGACCGCGTACATGGTGACACTCACACATAATTATTTCATTTATAACATGTTTGGACTTTAAAAGAGACTATGACCCTTGAGTTTGTTTCGGCGTTTCTTCTCAGGGATCAGTCAGTTAGGAAATGCCGGCCTCAGCGTTCTTAAAATGACGTGTAAAAGTGATGTAATGTCCAACTTGCAAAATAAACAATTTCATTTCATTTCATTTCAATTTACAGGTGATTTCTTTGCAACAAAATTTACCTGAAAGAATTTAAGTAAGTACCTTATGTTTATTTATTGTGTAATTATATGTCTGTATAGGTACTTATTTTACGATATTTTAATAATACTATATAATTAACGGTAACTCATTTCCAAAGAAATGTAAAGAATGCCCCACATAAAATAGGAAGTAGTATACATAAAAAAATACTATTAGACACAACCAATCCGTTACAATTTCCTGTCTTCATGCTTACATTTCAAGATCAACAGACGTGTTATTAAGGCATCGCTACACTAACATTAAAACACCATTTAATGGGCTCGCCACACGTGAAGTTATCCGATGTCGTTATTTTCTAGCAAAAGAAATATATCAGAAAGTTCACACGGCAGAACTTTCCTAATACTTGCTACGTATAAACATCATTCATCATCATGTACCTTGCCTTTTTACGAACTATGTTGGGGTGGGCTTCCAGTCTAACTGGATGCAGCTACGTACCATTGTTTTACAAGGAGCGACTACCTATTTGACCTCATCTACCCAGTCACTCGGGCAACCCAAAAAACCCTTTGGTAAGAATGGCTGTCAGACTTACTGGCTTCTAACTTCTTTTGTCCCGTAACGACTGCCAAAATAACTCTGAAATATTTTTTCGAATCGGACCAAAAGTCTTGAGATTTGGACAAACTTTTCAATGTTAGATTTAGATTGTCATGTACCTACTTAATAAAATTTTTGTATTTTGCAAGACAGCAAAACAAACTTATTTTTTTTTTGCGTTTTTTTGGTCGAATTCCTAAAAAAAATGTACATCGTTCTCATATAGAAGGACAGGAAACACAAGTTTTTGCTTAACCGTTTTACTAAGAAAAAACATGAAATCATTGTGTTTTACACAGTCTGACACTACTCTGATCTCATGACATTGTCACTGACAAAGCTAGGTTCTAGCACCACGGTAATATTCATGGCTAGCTAGCGGAATGTACGGAAAAATTTGCACCGGTACGAGGTAAAAAGTGACATTCACAATATTAATACTAGAAATAAGCACAAAATAGTCGTCCCAAAATTTAGATTAAGCAAAACAAACAAATCATTTTTAGGGAATAGTGTTCGCTTTTACAATAAGCTACCTAAATGTGTAACAGACCTTACAGATAAAAAATTCAAGAATGTCGTCAAGTCTACTCTCATTAAGAGAGCATACTATAAAATCAAAGACTATATTGACGATAATGATGTATGGCGCTAGTCCTACTTTGCACGAGTGGCCTCCCTGGCGACTGGCAGGCTGTCTGGGAATATCTTTGTACTCATTCATGTTTTCGTTCTTATCAAGTCTTTATTTCTTTTTGCTTTATATAACTTGGTTTGTTAAATTCATTAACTTCTTAAAATTAGTTTGTATAATAATTTTGTCATATAATTAAAATTAATCAATTAATTCCTAGTCCAACTTGCATTGTATAACTTTCTCAGAGTCAACCCTTAAAATATTGTAAGCACTACATACCAAATGTAATACCCATTATGTTTTAAAAAGAGTAACCATGGAGTTTCTTTTGGAATGGGCAACTAGAATCAACCTTATTTATAATTTTTGACGTTCATAAGTGCTTGTAAAGGCCTAAATGAAATAAATGATTTGATTGATTGATTGATTGATAGCGGTTTTCCGCGGTTCCACCTGTGCCCATAGACTTCCCGCACCCGGATAAATAATAGTCTTTGCATTTTTCAAGCTCTAGACCAGTGGTTCTTAACCTTTTTGTCATGAGGGACCACTTTACCAAAATTTGTCTTGCCGGGGACCACCCCACTGGTTTGCCTAAATTAAGATTTTAATTTAATGAGATTTTTGTGACTGTATTCTCTTTACTAACTTCTAAATTCTTGGTTCAGTACTACTTAAAGCTAAACGCATGTCGTCAGTGGCATGCAACAGATTTCTATGCTTGTTTTTAATAATCCGAAGCGTTAAAAACTCACGGACGAATTTATAGCTTTGACAAGGGGGGTCCACTAGGTAAAAAAACAGTTTTAGCTCCGACTAAATCTTTCACTTACAAACGCAATGTCCAGCGTTTACAAAACGCAAGTACTCTATTCTTTTGTAGGTAAATAAATGTAAAGAAAGACATACACATGCCTATTTACTTAGTTACAAATGCGCGAGCGAAGCGAGCGCGAAATTTTTTTCGGACTCAAATGTATCCCAAACGTACTTAACTTTTTGTTTGTTGACAAATGCAAAAACGAGGGCATATAGTTTCTGAATACGCGAGAAAAACGAGCGGGAAATTTTGATTATTTTTTAAAAGACTCAGTACCAAAATTACTTAAAATGTAGCCCTAACGTATTTAACTTTTTGTTTGTTGACAAATGCAAAAACGAGGGCATATAGTTTCTGCATACGCGAGCGAAGCGAGCGGAAAATTTTAATTAATTTTTAAGACTCTGAACCAAAATTACGTACAATGTAGCCCAAACGTACTTTTACTTCTTGTTTGTTGAAAAATGTAAAAACGAGGGCATATAGTTTCTGAATACGCGAGCGAAGCGAGCGGGAAATTTTAATATTTTTTAAGACTCAGAACCAAAATTACGTAAAAGGGCTACATTTCAAACCTTAATTTTTTTCTGTTGGACAAGTAAGATGGATAGCAACGTCGCGAAGCAAAGCTTCGCGGACCACTTGGAATGCCTCCAGGGACCACCAGTGGTCCGCGGACCACCGGTTAAGAACCACTGCTCTAGACTATGTCTGCCTATTTTCTCACATTATGTAAGGTTCTGCTTCTAGGCTAAAGGATATATAGGTATGAAAATGTTTTACATAGAGCGACAAAAATTTGAACTATACCGTAGTGCCTCTTGGACTGATTGTCAGACTTTCTGGGTTCTGACTACCCGTAAGGACTGTCAAAGTTAAAAACTATAGACTATCTAAAAACAGTAAATGTAGTGATACTTCTGTATTAGTTTTATAATGTAGCGCAATGAAAAGTAATTCAAAAAGCTGCGACTGCGCCTATGTCGACGGCGTCTGGTATGTCGAACACAAAAGTGTTAAGAAAGTTCAAATAGTTACTGATTATTTTAGTGTTTAGATAATATTGTCATCTGAAGACTGTTATGGGATATGCGGAGGAATGAAGATCCTGTTCTGTGACGAACGTGGATGCATATGATGGAAGGGAACGACCAGAGAAACGATTAGTGAATTATGTAAATGTCGATATGGCTAGAAAGACTGTAACTTATGAGATGACGGCGGATAGAAGAGTATGGAAAAAGAAAACCGAACACAAATACGATGATGTATTGTCACTTCTACAAATTATACAATCAGTACGTCGATTCTATAAAATTCGAACAACAACTCGCATTTCACTTCGCTATTCACTCTCACTTCACATTCGGTTCAAAACATTCTAAATGTCATCTCATACTTTACCTGTCAAAATCTCGAGTTTAATTTAGTTCAACTCGCAAACACGCTCGAAAGAGTAGCGCTAGTGTAGTAACTCACGGCGGATTCAGATGCGAAGTTTAGAGTGAAGCTTATAGAATCACACTGCAGAAATTGGACGATGTAAATACCTAGTTGGTAAACCAAAATTATAGATTAATTACTCATCTCATACTCTTATCAAATAAATAATTGTGATTTTTTAAAATCTAGATTTTCTGCGTGTCGTCTTAAATCAAATCAACCTAACACTTGTATTCACGACAGTACAGGTCGCGCGACTGGTTGCCGGTTGCACAAGGTTGCGGTGACGTAACCATGTGTTTTCGGCAACCGTCCACCACGGTGCACCCAATCTCCTTTAAAGATCTCTCGTTGATTAGACTCCGTTATAATTTTGATGTTCTTATTTTTTTGTCTTATCTTGTTAAACAAGAGGGTTAACTGTATATTTTGAGGTTCTTTTAAACTAGTTATATTTTTATCTTTTTCCTTTCTTAGATTTAAAAGTTTGTTTTAGGTATCTGTATTTTTCGAAGTCCAAAGGTTTTGATTTCATATAGGTAGGTAGACATATTATAGCTTCAATAGCTGTCATTAGCTAGGTGCAAGGTTCCAAGAAGTGGGTCTTATGTAGAAGAACCGGCAAGAAATTCAATAAACACTGGACACTCTTTTATTAACATTTTAAATTATTTCACTCTGTACTTAAATATCTAGTACAAAGAGAGGCTACAGTCTCAGAAAGGATACTTAATACATAGCATCATCATCATCATCTCAGCCATAGGACGTCCACTGCTGAACATAGGCCTCCCCCTTAGATCTCCACAGATACCTGTTGGAGGCGACCTGCATCCAGCGTCTTCCGGCGACCTTATAATGTCGTTTGTCCACCACAATTGTTTGTTGTGTGACGTCCTACGCTGCGCTTGCTAGTCCGTGGTCTCCACTCCAGCACTTAATACATATAAAGACAGACAAAATAAATACCACTTTTTATCCTGGTGCGGGAAATACTACCCTTGCGGTTGGCATCGCGAGAAACAGTTTACATTTTGTGCTCCGAGCAGGAGCATCTGCGTCTTAACGCGTAAAATTTTGGAGTTACACAGATGTGGCCAACGTTTTAATGGCATTTTATACAAATGGCATTATTAATAGCATTAAACGTTAAGCGATAACTCGGGTGTCGGTTTTTTGGACACATCAAAGGGTTTTAGTGCGTAGTTTAGCGCGCTAAGTGATGTTGGCTACATTAATGCCATCTCATTGCACGCATGCAAGGACGAGTGTAGATACTTTGTTTAGGCGGTAACTGCATTTTACGAGCACGATAATGGAGTGGTCGAATGAAAAGCTTTAGAGTTTTTAGAATTATTTTGTGTGTCTAAGTTTAACCTCTTTAATGTGTGTTAACGCGTAACTTCATGAGGGATTAACTCTTTGCGGCATTGTAACCTAAGTGTACCAACGACATTTTTAATGCTCTAAGGGCCGATTTTTCAATCCTTTGATAAGTCCCTAGATAACTAACTGACGTGTAAAAATAACTGGCTGTTTAACAAGGGAATAAATATTTTCAATTTTTCAATCGTTTTTTAACTAAAGAATAGCTATCTATCTGTTGTCTATGAATATCTGTTGCTAATTTCACACTAACTATGTACGAGCGAGATGCACGTATGCAGTCATCGTGATGTTAGACTGAAACAAGTTATGATTGACATTGACATTAAAAACTAACCTCAATTTTGTTGTTTGGTTTCATTTAATTAATTTGGTTCTATTATAAATAAAAATGGATAAAAAGCGTGAGCGTGCAAGCAATTTCGATAAAGCCGAAACGCGGTTATTGACGGAATTGGTTACCAAATATAAGTATATAATTGAAAACAAAAAAACGGACGCCGTGACCAATAAAGATAAGGAGGCTGCCTGGGGCAGAATAGCTTCTTCTTTTAATGCAACTACTAGTGGTACCGCGACACGTAGCTCTAAAACATTAAAATTAAAATATGAAGGTATCAAAAAGGCCACGAAGAAGAAGATGTCCTGTCGCAGGCAGGAACTTTATCGCACAGGTGGCGGGCCATCTAATGCTCCTGATTTCGATGATGTGGAGGAGAAAGTGCTGGCTATATGTTCCAACATTACAGGATTGGAAGCACGCAATGATAGTGATAACATTTCAGGTATTTAAAATAATTTAAACCAATTAAATATTCCTACTTATTGTTTCTTTTCATGTCACAAATACATAAAGATTAAAGCTATCCTTATTTTTCAGATGTAATCCAACCTGCATCTGTCCCTCTGAAAATTGATTTGTCTCAGGATGACCTTAATTTAAAATTTAAAACAACTCAAGATAGTGACATACAGATTGTGATGTTGAATCAAGAAACTGATGGTATGTATTTATGTTGTCAAGTACACAAGTTTTTTTATAACTGGTGCACAGGACAGGGTCATCGGTCACTACCTAATCCGCTATCGGGCCACTCAATATTATAATTATTTTACAATTAGGTAATTCTATTCCGTTTGTTGCCTTCATCATAATAGTACACAACAAACTTGTCTTTTTTTTTAGAAAAGGATTTGAATGAAAGCACCAGTCAAAATGCAGAACCAACAATTATTGGCACTGAGAATGGTGAAGGTAGGTTTTATAATATTATACAGATTGTATCGTTAAACCTTTTCATCCCTTCGGCCACATGTTCTATACATCACCCTGAACAATGTAAGACTTTTCCAATAAAGACATAATTTTTTTTGACTTCCCATACAAAATGACCAAACAGCTGACCGAGTTTTGTATGACAAGTTGAAAAAATTAATGTCTATTTTGGTACAGTTGTAGAACAAACATTGTTCATGGTAATGTATATTGTATAGAGGATGTGGTTGAAGGGCTTCAACTATACACCTTGTATAGTCAGATCTTTTTTTTCTTTTTATACCACTGTGGTGGCAATAAAGCATACGGCCCGCCTGATGGTAAGCAGATAATATTATGTTATGTAGTACATCATATACCTACAAACATGGACAAAGTTCACAAAATATAAGTACTACATAATACATATATTAAACCTTTTATTACTTTTTACAGATTCTTATAACAAATGGGGCACATGGAACCCAAAAGCATTGAAAAGTAAAATTAACCCAGTTTTAAAACCAACTAAGGCCAGCGTTACTGCAAAAATAGACGAATTAAGTGCTACAAGACTAGAACTTGTGCATCTTCAACAAGAGATAGCAAAAAAAGAACATTATTTTGTTGAACAAGAGCACGAGTTGAAAATGACACACCTTCGAAATGAAGAAATCAGGAAACAAGAGTTACATAATTTGATGCTTAAGACAATGCAACAGAAAGATTAGTGTAAATGTTTTTATTATTGTTTAGGCCAGTGGCCAATAAAAAAGTGAAATAATCAATAGGTATTTTTATTTATTACTCCAAATTAAAACAGAATTTATACAGCAATCAATAAGCAGCCAGGATTTCTTCACATTATTGTGTTATTAGTGATTCAAAATAGTTAATTATGCCATCCCGTGTGCTAGAGGTACTGTTTATTCCCTCATTGTCGGCATATACTGGTGGAAATTCTGGCTGTTGTGGTATCAATACCTCGGGGTCACTAGGTGGCTCACCCTCACTTTGACTGCATGCCAAATTATGTAGTATGGCTGCAGCTACAATCACATCTTGAGCTAGAGGTATTTTACACCTAAGTCCAATACTTAGAACAGGGAATCTCCTTTTCCATACACCAAAACACCTTTCTATCACATTTCTACTCCGGATATGAGACTCATTATACAATTGTTCAACTTGGGTACGTGGATTGCTTAGTGGTGTCAACAAGTAATTATTTAAGAAATATCCACTGTCACCAAGCACAATTCCATTACCAAAGTCACCCCTATCACACCTATATTTGGCAGCTGAATTATTGAATATTAAACTGTCGTGACTTGACCCCGGCCACCTAGCTACAATGTCCACAAATTGCAAGTTTGCTGTACACATGGCCTGTACATTTAAAGAGAAAAATCCTTTGCGATTCCTATAGTTTTCTGCAGTATCACCTCCTGGTGACATTATTTTAATATGAGTGCAATCTATGGCTGCAATAACTCTTGGGAATCGTGCTATATTGTGAAAGCGCTCTTGTATGGCAATGATTTCCTCCCTATTTTCTGGTAATTTTACAAAATTTGGGCGCAAAGTAGCAATAGCTTTGGTCACTCTTTTTACAATTTTACATATTGTAGAATTATGCAGTCCGCCAAAATCCCCAATTGTTAGGTACATAAAAAGTTCCAGTTGCATAAAAGCGTAATGCAAGTAATAGTTGATGCATTGGTGGAACACACTGATTCCTGAAACAATAGAAATAATGTGTTTTAAGTAAGACAGGTACTAAAGGAATAGTAGTTAGGTACTTACAATTAATTTAGGTAATGATGTGTATGATACAGAAAATGAACTTACCTTTCTGTATTGTGTTCAATTTTGTCCTGAATTAATGAAAGTAATAGCTCTACAGTTTGTTTTTTCAGGCGAAATCTTCTCCAAAACTCCCTATCATCCCATGTATTAAAATTGTCAGGTCTCCCTTTTACAACTCTGTCCTTTCTCTGATCAGGGTTAATATAGTTCAGTGCCTGCCTTTCCTCTTCAATCGCTGCGTCGTCGATTTGCTCAAAAACATCCATTATAATGTGCGTGAGGTAATACAATCTATTTTATTAAACTATAAATAAACCTCAAAATTTCATAGATGACAGCTAGATAAATCCACAGATAAATCTTAACCGTCCCTTGAAGCAGCAGATAACTTTATTCTCCAGTTACCGCCTATATTCGACGGATAACATCTATCTGACAATCGAAAAATTGAAAATCTTGTTATTCATCGAATAAACGTTATTCGACAGATAAAATTCGCTATCTGAGGATTGAAAAATCGGGCCTAAGTAACGTGTATTTGGCCATTGACATTAACTTTACGCAGATGGAGCAGTAGCAACAACCCATTAACAACAAATCTTTCAAAAGTAAAGCATAAGGTCAAAAAATATTCAAAAAAACTTTTGAAAAACCGGTACAAAAATCTACCCTGAGGGCGTAGTTAAAATTCCAAGGCGTACACATGATTTGTATGTCAATGTCACAGTTAAGTAGAAGTAGGTATGTTATCTGAACGATCTATTTCCTTGAAAACTATATCAAAGTAAAGTAGGTAGAGATGGATCTCATTTTGTGCGTCATACGATATTTTTTAAGATTTTATAGGATTTTTTTTCTTTCTCAGAGTTTCATCCCGTTTTTATCTAGATGTAGAAAGATTATGGTCTCTTCATAATGGTAACCAAAGATTTTGAAGAACAATAACGGTGTCATTAATAAACATGGATTAACTTTAACATGAGGGATGTAGTATGTAGCCATAGACGTTAGGTTAAACTTAGAGAAGGTCATTAAGTTAGGATGTTAATTCTATCAAACCTTATTTTGAACTAAATACATTCGTATTATCGGGTATTAATCCAAAGTGCTATGTTTTAAATAAAATATCACTACAATATTCCAGTGACCAGTATATGTCCTCATAACTATTAAGATCTACGTCAGAATCACAGAATTCCAAGCTATTCCACGTCAGACGTGTCTAACAAGAGCTACTCAACAATGATACGCTATCTTTATAAAGAACGTGTCCATAAGAGCCGCATAACGGGTAAGAATACCGTTACACTCAGAGTATTGTGTAATCACTCGCCGGTTATGCGTTGTGAAGAGAGGTTTGATTCCTGGGAGCTTATTTTTGTATCTTACCTTATTTTTGAAAGTACATAGTATATTTTGGACACCAATAACTGTGTTTTGGAGGGCACGTTAAACTGTAGGACCCTGCTGTTATTGAACATCTTTGGTAGTCGTTACGGGTAGTCAGAAGCCAGTAAGTCTGACAACCAGTCTTACCGACGGGTATTGGGTTGCCCGGGTAACTGGGTTGAGGAGGTCAGATAGGGCAGTCGCTCCTTGTAAAATACTGGTACTCAGCAGATCCGGTTAGACTGGAAGCCGATCCCAATATAGTTGGGAAAAGGCTCGGGAGATGATGATGTATGGCCTGATTTATGAGCCCAATCAAACTATCAGCCGACCAAAACTTGGCACATTACATAAGCCCTGACATTTGCATCAATCAAGCATCGTGTTAGCACACACACACACACAGTCACAAATGAGTGCACTACAAGTGCAGAAGGTCAATATCGATGCACATCGCTGGGTGCAACCTATTGTCGACCATAACTAGTACAAACTAGTTTATTTTGATGCCAAGTAACAATTATACTGTAAGTCAAAGTGTCTCCTGCTCTTTAATAAGATCATTCAGCTGTACTCAGCATATCAAATAAGTAAAAAAAAACTTTCAGAAAGCAGCCCGGAGCCTGGAAGTTGGTGATTTGAAGTGAAGTGCACAAGCATTTGCTTGGACACAGGTGCACTCACTATTCCTTCACTCTCATAGCGCTATGGGACGGCAATCCGACACGACCGGAGAGAGATAAGGATCAGGACCGATACTAACGTGCTCTCTGATGCACGGGTACACGGGCACCACGTACTTCCAGACTCCGGGTTTGTGAAATTTTCTTCAAATCCACAAAGCTACTTAAGCCTGACCAGGGAATTGAACCCGAGACGCTGTGTACAGAAGTCGGTCTTTTTGATCTCTGGATCAACTTTGATGCCTGTTTTTATTTATGTCTACATTTTGACAATCGCGCAGTCACTAGTTCTATGTACTTTCTAAGTATATCTTAGCCACCAATTACTGTGTTTCGGATGGCACGTTAAACTGCGGGTCCCGGCTGTCATTGAACATCTTCGGCAGTCGTTACGGGTAGTCAGAAGCCAGTAAGTCTGACACTCAGCTACATCCGGGAAAATGGCTCGGAGGATGATGATGCAGTCACTAGTAGGCAATGTCAAAACGGCAGAGTTATTTGACGAAATCTTTGAACCAGTTATTCAATGATATTCTAACCTTTATATAAAAACCGGAATGGTTACGTTTGTATGTGTGTGTATTGTTATAGTCATCTTATTTCATTGGGAAAACCAGTTCCTTGACATGACGTAATGTATGGATGATGAACAATATTTCCGATTAGCATTTCAAAAGGTTGCAGAAACCATTAACGTAGGTAAGTAAGTAAAGAATTCTCTGAAAAGAAGTCGTGTTAAGGATAAAAGATGATCGTTACCTCGTGCTTGATTGAATGCGTTTATCTCAGGAACTGCTAGACTGATTGGGAAAATTCTGACGGTATTAGATACCACACTTATAAGAGGAGATTATTAGATACTTTTCATCCAGGTGTGCAGAGTATTTTCTACAGGAAGTTGGTGAAATGAGTGACGGGTGACGCGGTGTGTATGTGTTCTTCTTAAATGGAAAAACTACATAACTGACATATAGGTAGGTACATCAGAATAACATAAAAGGCTACTTTTTATCCGAACACAGAAAGTGCCTACCAGGGCACAGCTAACATCTTTGAGAAGAATAAGTCTGAGAAATTATAAACTGATAAAAGTATCAGCTTTCAGACTTCGGACCACCCGCGAAACCGGTTATAACAAGTTTTACGTATGCAACCCATCCTTGCGCTGACCTTGGTAAGCCTCTCAAGCAACGCACTTTTCTCTTTTTTAATATACCTATTGTCTGATGCATTTTGCCATGCAGGTTAGTTTTTTAAAGGCAGAGTGTAACTCTTAAGAAATAGCCAATTTAACCTGAAATATTAAATAGATAATCTTTATTAACCGACTTCGAAAATAGAGGGTTTTAGTTGCTAAATAAATCTAACGGTGGTTGTTACGAAATGCATAAAAATGGCCCATTTAGCCGAATAGCCTGAAATATTAAATAGGTTCTTACACAGATATCTTTATTTTACAACAATACATGTTGGTACCTATTTAATTTAAAAATCAAAGAGTTTATCGTACATCTATCATCATCATCATCAACATCATCAGCCTATCGCAGTCCACTGCTGGACATAGGCCTCTCCAAGTGCACGCCACTGAGATCTATCATATAAATCTATACATCTATCAAGATAATGTTATATTTATATAACAATATCTTGATAGATTATAATTTATTCTCTATATCTGTCTACTCTGAAAAGAGGTTGTAACGCTTTTAAAAGCAGTTCTTATTACAAAATACAAGTTTCATAACATTCCCATAAAACAATGGGGTTTCGGCCGCCAATGTAAAGCCATTTCTTAAAAACAAACTTATATTTACACCTCTTCACACAAAACCTCATTTGATTCTCGACTTTATTACCTAAAACATAAGAATGAGATGAGAATTTTTGCGTGTGAATTTGTAATGTTGTTTTCTATAGGTAGAATGCAAAATTGGTTGTTAACCGACCTTGTAGATTAAAAGTAGTATGCTGTTTGTCAAGTGGGTGATATCGAGGCTGTTCCGTAAATGATGAATCAGATTGAATTATCTATTTCGCATGTTATTATAAGCCTATTAATAGCCCGCAGCTAGGCAGTTGATTCTCATATATTTAATAGAGAATGTCTCCTTTTTCAAATGTTATATTATATTTCAAATATCCATACTTTTGCTTATAAGTCTTGCTTTTTTCACAGTAATTTTCCTTACTCGGAAATTTGTCTATTGACCTTCAAGATAAGTTTATTCAGTTTTTCTTTTCGGAATGATTATCTATATCATCTACTAGCTTTCGCCCGCGGTTTCACCCGCGTCCCGTAGCCGGATGGTGACAAAAATCCCCTCTAATTTTCAGCCAAATCGGTCAAGCCGTTTTCATGATATGTCGTGACAACGGAAAGCGGGTTTCATTTTTATATATAGGTATAGATGTTGCGAGTCATTTAGTACCTATTCAGGTTAGGCAAATGGTCCTTCATCATTCTCCTGCGTATATCCTCATTTTATTTGTGGTCGTCGCAGCAGGTCTTCTTTTTCCATTCTTCTTTGTCTGACGTCATCTCATAAGTAAAACTAATTCCAGCCATATCGTCTTTTACACAATCTGTTCATCTTTTCTGTAGCAATAGAGGGTCTCGGATTTGATTCCTAGGTCGGACCGAAATTGCACTGTGAATTTAGGAAACATTCACAAAGCAATTTATAGTCTAGAAGTTGGTAGAGTTACATCACCGTGTCTGGGATCACGTTAACCCGAATGCTAATCAGAAGAAGTCGTTGTTACAATTCCACGTCAGAGGCCGTCAGGGGGATTTGAGAAAACTCTGATACCATGGTTTGTTAGGTGATTAAACCTGCAGCCCACTCAATAAGAAAAAGATACTTCTATTTTACTAGAGGCTGAAGAAAACTTCTTGGTAATCTTAGTATCATGAATCTATATGAAACGCAAATGGCGTAATATTGTACAATCTATACAGTTCTAAGTAATAGTTGCCTGAACGCCCACGAGGAAGCCAAGCAAGGACCAATCGGCTCTACGTGTCGCTAAATGCATATTAATGTTGTTTTATAAGATTTAGACTGATGAAAAGTCGTGGTGGCCCAGAGGGTGAAGGACCAACCTCTCAAGTACGAGCGTGCGGGTTCGACTCCAGGTCTGCTAAGTACCAATGCAACTTTTCTAAGTTTGTATGTACTTTCTTAGTATATGGCCGTCAAACATCTTTGGCAGTCGTTACGGGTAGTCAGAAGCCAGTAAGTCTGACTACCAGTCTTATCTACGGGTATTAAGTTACCCGGGTTAAGGAGGTTAGATAGGCAGTCGCTTGTAAAACACTGGTTGTCAGCTGCATCCGGCTAGACTTTAAGCCGACCCCAACATAGTTGGTAAAAGGCTAGACAGATAATTGTTAATGAAACGTGGCCTAAAACCAATTTAGTAAAACAAGAGAGTAATTACAGGTATTGTTTTTTGATTTTTTCTCTGTAGCCTGACCTGGAATCGAACACATACTTGAGAGGTTGGTTCTTTACCCACTAGGCCACCACGACTTCAGAGAAAAAAAACAATATCATTTCAAAAGACCCGAAAACCAGGAAAAGACCACCAAAAATATTCAAGGCTTACTATTTAAAAACTAATCAAATATTCTGAACACTAATGTATTTGAACCGAATGCTCTATTCGGTTTGACCTCCGACTGCTGACCTTAACAACGTGGTAACGCACTGACAATTGTTACCTTTGCTTATGTAATGTTTAAGATGTAGGTGCTATTTGCAGTGTTTGCTGTTTTTGTTGTTATCAACAATATAAATATTTTGGAGCATTTGTAAGGTCGTTATTGCACTTTGAGGTGAATTCGCCTTTTGGTAGAGGTACGCTTTACAATACATTATGAATCATGTAAAAGTTCTATGTAATAATATATTATCAGCTACACAGCTGTTGTCCGCAGTTTAACTCCTATCTTGAGGGAACTACGTTTTGCACCCAGGCAAGAAATATAAGGGAACAGCTTTGCTTTGGATTACTAAGTTTCATCAAAATCTGTTCGTTAGTTTTTGCGTAACTCAGTAACAAACATCCATACATCCTTTTCACGTTTATAATGTTAGTGTGATAAAATATAATTTAGTGGTCACAAATTATCGACAATAATGTAATTATAACTCATTTTTAATCACTAAAAATACAATACATATTTACAAAGCACATACAAATCATTTAATTACCGGCTGGTATGAATGAAAACACAGGAAGCACCTACAAGTTCTGAATCACAATATGGCCTCCAATAGCTGTCAATTGTTTTCCTGCTTTATCTATATCTATACTAATATTATAAAGCTGAAGAGTTTGTTTGTTTGAACGCGCTAATCTCAGGAACTACTGGTTCGATTTGAAAAATTATTTCAGTATTAGATAGCCCATTTATTGAGGAAGGCTATAGGCTACTTTTTATCCAGGTTCGTGCAAAGGTTTCCACTGGATGCGGGTGAAACCGCTGGCAGAAGCTAGTGTAATATACAAAGACAGACTTGTCACATTTAACATTGTAACGTAAAATATGACATAACGCAGTGACTTTGAGGATGATTTTGAAAAGATTTCTTCCTGTTTAGCGACATTGAGAATAACGTAAATTATGTTCGGTCGTCTGCGCTTTAATTTACACGTATTTTTAAGTGGGTTACTTTGTTTTGATGTTTAGCAGTTTACTTGTCAATTTATTTTTGCGATTTCTACACAATTAGCTATCTACCGTCATACCACAAAAACTTTTGAACGTCTGTTGAACACTTGTCTAAAAAAAGTCAGATTACGTTGGAATAAGGTCCGTTTTGCAGCCGTTTTTTTGGACAAGTGTTCAACAGATGTTTAAGTTTTTGTCGTAAAGCTGCTAGTGTTTAGCTTTTTAACCGACTTCCCAAAAAGGAGGAGGTTCTCAATTCGGCCGGTATGTTTTTTTCGACCGATTTGCGTGATTCTTTTTTTGTTCGACGCGAAATAGCTGCCAAATGGTCCCATAGTCATCAGGTCAGGATCTGATGATGGAAACCCTGAGAAATCGAGGGCAACCTTCGAAAGTTCTAGGCATACATAGTGTAAAAACTTGACACTCAGGTGTATGCCTGAAAGTACTATTCAACAGTGAAGGTTTGGAGCTGACCTGATGATGGAGACCAGAGAGGGTCGAGGGAACTCGACAACTGAATATGTAAACTACCTCGTGTTTGGGCTTATATTATTTGTATTGACGAGACCTTAGCAACAGTGAAGGTTTCGAGCTGACCTGATGATGGAGACCAGAGAAGGTCGAGGGAACTCGACAACTGAATATGTAAACTACCTCGTGTTTGGGCTTATATTACTTGTATTGACGAGACCTTTGCAACAGTGAAGGTTTAGAGCTGACCTGATGATGGAGACCAGAGAAGGTCGAGGGGACTCGACAACTGAATATGTAAAATACCTCGTATTTGGGCTTATATTCTTTGTATTGATGAGAACTTTCCACTTATATGGATAGTGACAACTATTCGTATCACTGAAAAGCAGTAAATAAAAAACTTTTTTACAAAAAAATTAAACCGACTTCCAAAAACACTAAAAAGCAAAAAAAAAAACTAATTTTAGGTGCATCGGCCTACAAGTCGGTGGCAAAATTAACTTAGTAACATCCATTAGACACCGACTTCTAGGCCGATGCACCTAAAATTAGTTTTTTTTTTTGCTTTTTAGTGTTTTTGGAAGTCGGTTTAATTTTTTTGTAAAAAAGTTTTTATATCTTTAGAGTAAACTGCAACTTTGCCGGTAGACTGTCAATTTATTTTGAACCGATTATCGTGAATCCAATCAAACTTTTTAGTCAGTCTGAGTCCTGATCGTTGTGATGAACACACTACCATTCATCTTAACACTGAGTAAGAGCCCGAACAAGCTATCAACCGACTAAGATCCAAGTCTACTGACAATACATAACACGTCAGTTGTCTTAAAAAAAAAAAACAATTTTTACGAATTTCTACGTTCAATTTTATAAAGTAAACAGTTGCTTCATTCAAGAAAAACATCCACTATGTATACTGTCAGTGCACTTGAGCCTAAAAGTATGCAATATACGCGAACCTTAACTTACTAAAATAATATATGATATTCCAATCCTTCAAACTGTTCCATTTATGTCAATGAAATGAATACTTAAATCAAAGACTGATTCCATTCACTAACCAGACAAACCATTTGTCTATAATCTTTGCTCGCAAGGATTTGCCAAGTTATTGAAATAAGTCACGTTTTCGTTACTTACTTATATGGAGAATTTGAACATCAATGAATTTATCCTTGGGTTCGTTTAAATATTTTGAATTATGAGGTAACTTTACCTATTTGTTAACAGAAAATGTGTGTAACAGATAAGATATTACTTTTTTTAATTAACTTTACCTATTTATTTTAACAGCATATGTGTATAACAGGTTTAAAATATATCTATGAAATAACAGTTTGCCTTTTCAGCTTTCACGGTAAAACTACGTAATTGATTTGAATAAAATTAGTACCTACACAGTCTAGAGCCTGATAAAAGCTACCTTTAACCAGAGAAAGAGAAGAAGAGAGAGAAACTGAGAAGATTATTTTTAACCAGATTCCGAAAAATGATCTCCCGAGACGCAGATGAAACAGCTAGTCCTCTTACACTCTACCATTTAAATACTATCCCACTTCATTTACATAAAAAAATAAAGCTTGTAAAGGACAAAATACATCCCAAAAATCGTCTTCCACATACAGCCTACATCGCAACTCCCGCGCAGATGAAATGACGTCACAATGACATCATGAGCTGTAGGCTTAACCTACACTGTGTCAATAGTTGTTTGTCAATTATGTGCGGGTGAATGAAGGTTTTTACCTTATTTGGGGTTAGATTTCGAAATAACATGTATGTCTTTAAAATGAAAACGTTATTAGTAAGATTAGAACTCTAGGACTTGGACTCTTGACTCCACTTACTTATTTTACTACGCATTTCACAGACAAAGTTTTCTCTTAATGTGGCCACCGATATCAGATAAGGGCATTTATTAATAAAGAAATATTTTTATGATTAGCTTCCCCCAGTGGGTTCAACTTTGTCCCGGGGGAACTGCCTTCTCCGCGAACCCGGATAAAAATTAGAAAGCAATAGCTGATTCTCTGATACTCATAAATGGCTTCTGCGCAGCGACTAGTGCAATGTTCTCCGTAGACAAAAAGTTCTTCTGCTTACTCATAGCTTCCGAGAAAATGCATAGGTACCTCAAGTAAAAAAATCAGGTAATTTTTATGACCATACACAATGTATTTTTCTACCTGTAAAATGTTTGTAAGATATTTCTTTCGGACTTTGTTTTCGGATGGCACGTTAAACTGTAGGTCCCGGCTGTCATTGAACATCCTTGGCAGTCGTTACGGGTAGTCAGAAGCCAGTAAGTCTGACACCAGTCTAGGGCATTGGGTTGCCTGGGTTGAGGAGGTCAGATAGGGCAGACGCTCCTTGTAAAATACTGGTACTCAGCTGCGTCCGGTTAGACTGGAAGCCGACCCCAACATAGTTGGGAAAAAGGCTCAGAAGATGATGAAAATGTTCGTAAGATCATTAATATAATAAATCACGCGCCTCCATGACTCAATATCCGATGATCCTTATATTAATAAGTTTGCAGAAGAGTGACGATTACGACCGGCCTCGATTCGAGGACGAGCCGACCACGACATCAATACATCACACTTAACCCTTATTTTTAAGGCCAGAAGGCTCAATTTATTAGTCACCAACTCCGCCAATAACTTGGTTTTTAGAGAGAGCCTTATTGGGAGGAAATAAGGTTGAATTTGGCTTGGTTTTTTATTATAATGTGATTTGTAATGTTAATTTAGTGATGTATTGTTATATAATTGTATTGTGAGGCGAGATTTTCATTAGCGCCTTTAATAGGCTTCGGGATTCTAACTTAGAAAAGCAATGCTTGGTTCGTTTAATACAACTATTATAGTTTACAAATCTGAATTCGCTGAATGTAACTGAAAATGGTCCGATCTATTTTGACAAGATTCCGTTGAAACGGCAAATTATGATAAGTAAACACCTTAATTTTTACCGTAAGGTGATTTTTATTGACTTTATCACAAAAAAGTTAAACTGACGTAAATCAAGTGTTTAAGAAAAAAAAATATAGAGAAATTTCTTTTTTTAAACTTGTCTTAGTTAGGTTATAAAAGGAAGTACATTTGATTATATCAGTCTAGTAGAAGTATGACAGACAGTCAACTTTTCTTTTCATTCAAAGAGAGTCAGCAAACCCCAGCGGGGCTCGCCAGGGCCAAAGCCTGTCGGGGCTGCGGGATTGTTCCCGCGAGTTACCGCGGCCCTGGTACATAAAGGGCTTAAGAAGGAACCTGATGGGTTTTAGTCAGTAAGAGTCTGACACTCCCTCACGCTGCAGCCACAGCGGGAGGGGATCATTCGATGATTTCTCATAAAAAAAGGTTTAGATTAACAAAATTTTCATCTTTCGCAATATTTTAAGACCGACGTTTTTTTATATCATTTAACGGATAACCAATGACTAATCTACAGCCTATGTTTGTAGAACATTAGCAAATGTGGGCGCGTTGGGCAACATAATGTATGTCGTGTATGCCCTTGTAACCACATATATGGTCCACGGGGGCATCTCAGATGGCCTGACGAGTAATTATAAGCGATTTCAACAGGTTTCGTGATGATTGCAAGCTGGGATTCGAATGTAAAACTTGTTTTTTGTAGATAGTTTTGTGGGTAAAGTGATCAAAAGATTTTATTAAAAAAATAGGCCTTTACAGGCTCTTGAAAATAAATAAAATAGGGCATGGTTCTAAAAAGTGGATGGAGAAGAACCGGCAAAAACACTATAGGTAAGTATTTGATTTCATAATATACCGTAGACGATTTTGTTTATGGAAAAAACAACTTAGTCTAAAGTAGGACTTACTGAATTTGTCCCAGTAAGAAATTACAATTAATAACAACTCCCGATGTTCAAATGACAGCCGAGACCTACTAATTTCACTGCCTTCTGAAACACGGAGGAACTCGTCATGACAAGATGGTCATCCATCCACGAACGTTAAGTATGAACAATCGATCCTTGTGGATATTACTTAGCCACGAACCACTTATGGCTATTTAACTATATGCAATGACAATACCAATAAATATTCGTAACCAAACAAAGCATAGATATAAAGTTGAGTAACAATATTAATCGGATTGCTCGTTCTAACACAAGGTGATTCGGTAAGCAAGTCCTTCCATTTTAAGAATATCAAGATCATTCGCGAATCCATAGATATTTTCGTAATATGTTGACATTAATTCTATTCGTATGTATGTACATGCTATGTGATAGTTGAATATCACGAATTCATCCACATTTTTACGTTCTTTCATCATCATCATCATCATCATCACCAGCCTTCTCACACAGAGAGGGATTGGAGAATACAAACGTGAAAGTCTAGGTTTCGTCAAGATATTTTCCTTCACCATAATTGCTAGACAAGACACAGTAAGAAAGTAAATATATTTTAGAAAAGGTACATTTGGTACTTGCAAGACCTGGAAATTGAACCTGGAAATTCATTCCTCAGGGGCACACTGGTAGTGTTTTCTTGATATTTTTTTACTCTCCTGTAAAGTCAATAGCCAACTTCTGACAAACAACCTTCTCAATAAGATTATGTACAGTCAACTTCAGGTCAGTGGTAACACTTTTATTGAAAAATCGTACTTATTACCATTGAGTTAAGGTGCATGACAGTTACCACTGATGTGCGGTCTACCGTACCAACAACTCCTTGTACAAGGAGTCACATATTTAGCTATCTTCAGAAATACGAAGATATTTGTCGCGAACACAAAACCTCTAACTTTGTATGCCACGCTTGACCAACATTACATAAAGATGCAGAAATATTTAACACTAGCGCCAACACAAATAGCGCCCACGTTGAATACATAATACTTGCGTGTTTGTCTGTATGTTTGTCTGTTTGCCTTCCCAAGATACTTTGTTAACGTATTGACATAAACCTTGTCTTATGACGTGTTTTTGCTGGAGTCAGAATGAGTTGAAGTTATCATCATCATCATGATGACGTCCTATGGCTGAGATGATGATGATGACATCATCATCATCTCAGCCATAGGACGTCCACTGCTGAACATAGGCCTCCCCCTTAGATCTCCACAGATACCTGTTGGAGGCAACCTGCATCCAGCGTCTTCCAGCGTCTGTCCACCTTGTTGAAGTTATAAAAGATGAATATTATCTATTATCTATCATCCATTATTGGGGTTAATCACTAATCCAAAGGGTAAAACGAGACCCTATTATTAAGACTATGCTGTCCGTCTGTCACCAGGCTGTATCTCAAGGACCATGATAGCTACACAGTTGAAGTTATCAGACGATCTATGTATATCTGATGTCCCGATAACAACAAATACTGAAAACTAGTTTAGAATCCATATTTTAGGGGGCTCCTAAAGAATAAACGTCAGTTTTTTTGGTCGTTTTACGGATAATGTAACGGAACCTCGAGTTGGATTCGCACAACTTTGGATTTGACCAGTTCTTTTTATAGTCAAAGGCAGCAATGCGAGTCAAGTCCGTGCGTTTTGATTTTATAGGTCTTACACCTAAGCCATAAAATTTCAACGTCTTATATGAAGAAGCCTTCAGGTAGACACTATTTCACAATTTCCTACAAAATTCACAAAACATGACACAAAATATAAAACCTCTTTACTAAAAGTTGAAGTGGACCGTCAGTCCCAAGGTCCTGCGTGTTTTTATGTAAAACAGTCCGTAGGAGTGAAGCCCACGTTGTCATTAGAGAGGACTGGTGACGCGGCGTTAAACGTTTTATTTACCGATAATTGTACGTTTAAGGCCATCGTTTCATTAATGGAGATCTGGTTAGATATTAATGTAGCGTTTGTTGGTTTATCTGCAGGTTTAAAAAGGATGCCAGGTTCAAGATAACCAACATACAAACCCGCATTGAGTACCTATGCGTGGTGATTGACGCTCAATCCTACCCGTGAGAGAAGAGGCCGCAGCCCAGCAGTGGGTCGATAAAATGCTGATAATGATACCAAAATTGACATGGCAACGAGATTACGTGCTTTAATTGTTTTTAAATATACAAGGAGCTATATAGGTGGAGAGGTCATTATTATGTATAGTAAAATTCATAAAGTTTCTGTCTCCAATTCTGTCTCTCTGCATTTTCTAGAGATTCTTCAACCTATATTTAACCATTTTCAACAAGAGAGTCTATTACATTTAATGTACCATAACATTAATGATATAAAACATTTTTAATTGCTCAAGGCGTGGTATAATTTGTGCCTACCAGGCAATTAATTAATAATGCACGCAAAGATTTCAATTATGATTAACTACATTTAATTAAACATGTGCACCATAGCTATGTTTAGAAAAATAAATTAGGTACTAAATATCTTTTCTGCATAATAAAAAAAACTCGAAAACAGTTAATTTAATTTTAATTAATTTCAAAAATACTTTCATTATACAGAAGTTATTAGCAATAAAAGCATCATTAATAATTATCCAGCTTATAGAAACTCCAAAAATCTAGTCAAGAAAAGCAATTTCAATGTCTATCAAATTGCCCATATAAATCCTTTACCAATCAATCAAATGATTCATTATCATTCCTGTATTTATACAGGAAAACTCCTTATTAAGCATTTCTCAATCAAAATAAAGCTATAAATAAACTAATCGTTGTAATTAAAATCATAGATTAGTTAAGTCTTTATATGATATTTTGTTAGGTTCAATAACCTAACACAACACCTAATTAACTAACAGAGTGCTGATTCCGAGTTTTGACAGCATTCGCAACTCGATACGTAATTATAAGTCTATTGAAATAAAGAGTCGTATGCTACGTCACATGATTTAGGTATTACTTCTTCTTTCATTTTGCCGGTTAATAATGATTACACTCGCAAAAGTGAGCTCAAGTGTAATACGACCAAGTACTGATGACAGTCTTTATTAAATACACAATTCTAAGATAAGTGCTACGTGATTCAATGGTATGATAATTTTCGCATCGAAAAAATTAACTTGCAAAACTCGCACTAGGCACTCTGTGCCTTTTGGTTTCACCTGTCTATCCTCTACAATATTTTTCTACTGAGGTCTTTAAGGATTTAGAGAATCCTGCAACTGCCTATCTTTTCCCTCCTATGTTGGGGTCGGCTTCCAGTCTCACCAGATGCAGCTGAGTACCAGTGTTTTACACGAAGCGACTGCCTATCTGACCTCGTCAACCCAACTCCTCAACCTGGCAAGGTTGGTTATAAATCACACTTTCTGGATTCTGACCACCCGTAACGACTTCTGAAGATGTTCAAATGATAACCGGAAATTGCCAAGATAACGTGCCTTCCAAAACACGGAGGTACTCATAATTATAAGATAGTCACTCATCCAAGAACCCACTGCACCAAGCGTTGTTCAACCTAATGATCAGGAACTTCTTTATATTATTAACTAGCTTTCCGCCCGCGGTTTCACCCGCGTCCCGAGATAACTGCTTCCCGTAGCCGGATGGTGACAAAAACTCCTATCCTATGTCCTTCTCCTGGCTCTAAACTACCTCCCTGCCAATTTTCAGCTAAATCGGTTCAGCCGTTCTTGAGTTATAAGTGGAGTAACTAACACGACTTTCTTTTATATATACAACATGTAACTTAATTAACGCACATCCTGAAATTAGTTTGTTCAGAATCGTTTACTGAATCGATTTATATCATTTTTAATATAGGTAATTTTTTATCCCAAAAATAATTAAAACTACGGAAATTATTGTCATATTAACCCTGTACAGTCAAAACAAATTCAAATAGACCGTAACTCAAAGTAATAAGACTTCGTGTATTGTCGGCTTTTTCCGTAGTTTCGTTATGTTGTGTCGAGTCGAGCGGCGCGCGGCGCGATATTTGCGTGCGTAGTAGTATGACCAAAAAGTTCTCCAAGAATTGGTATAACTAATTTAGTAAATAACAATGCATATACATGTTAAATTAAAAATTCAGTGTATGTATTATGATTATAACATAATATTCTAATTGGGGTGTTTGAGGGTGTGCGTTAATTACGTTACATGTTGTATAGATAAAGATAATAAGTAACTAAGTACATTATGTATACAGCTCATGAGCTCACAATATACTTCTACATAATATTAGCACATAGAATCTGTTTTGCAATACACCCACATGCATACGGTTCATCTATTCACTTGTTTTTGTTGAATCTATAGTGTTATTACAACATACGTGTAATATGGAGGCGGATTGTTGCTGTTTTTTGTTTAATATTACAGGTTGAACAATGGTTTAACACTTTTCATTTCTACAGCAGTAAGGTGGAAGAAAGTAATATGGTTTTTTGTGTTGTGTTTACAAATTACATCTTCCGTCCTCTTTTTTGAATAGAGACTTTTAATTTTATATAACAAAATCTGAAAAGTATTTACGAATCTTCTGTTTGCAACATCACCAGGATTGCCGAGAAAACTACTTCCCTCACTCGGATAAAAAGTATCGTATATTTATTCTGATGCTTAAGCTATTTTACTGCTAAGTTTGATAAAAATCTGTTCAGTAGTTTATGCGTGAAAGAGTCACAAACATCATACACTCATTTAGGTTTATAATATTGATATTGATGTGATTTAAAATAAAAACTAACCTTCTTTTTTTTGTTACAGCCTTTTTATCGTCCCACTGCTGGGCACAGGCCTCCTCTCACACGGAGAAGGATTAAGCGTTAATCACCACGCTTGCTCAATGCGGGTTGGTGATTTCAGACTTTATAGTCCAGGTTTCCTCAAGATGTTTTCCTTCACCTTTTTATCAGCCATTGGTGTCTAAGATTTACCTAGAAAGTACATACAAACTTAGAAAAGTTGCATTGGTACTTGCCTGACCTGGAATCGAACCCACACCCTCATACTCGAGAGGTTGGTTCTTTACCCACTAGGCCACCACGACCTTTTTTTTAAGTCGGTCAAAAAGAGATGAATTCACCAGTAATTGGTACCCACATCTAAGTAGTTCACATTTCATAAAGTCAATCTCCAGTCCAGTATACCAATATACCCTTGCCCTTCAAGATCATCAAGTGAAGTGTAGTGCGACGGTGCGCGCGCGCAAGGCCACGCCCACTGGCCGCCGACGCACGCGTCACTGCCGGAACTCAACGGTATGTAACTACCCTAAGATTTGTCATGGATTTGGTATTTTGCAGTTAATAGAGCTAGTAAATTAGAGGTGCTGTTGGTTAAAATGGGGATTAAAGGTTGAGAGATATTTACATCATCATCATCGTAAGCCTGCTTGACCGACTTCCAAAAATGAGGTTCTCAGTTTGACCTGTATTATGTGCGTTTGTGCGCGATTATCTCACGTTTGACTGAACCCATTTTGATTAAGGTTTAAGCATAGTATTTGTCACATTTAAAAGGTTTTACCGTAGGTAAGTATATTACTGAAGTTGATTTTATTTTTTTCTAAAAAAAGTACTAACTTTTGAAACTACTAGACATTCTGATCACCAGTCTTACCAAGGGGTTTCGGGTTGCCCGGGTAACTGGGTTGAGGAGATCAGATAGGCAGTCGCTCCATGTAAAACACTGGTCCTCAGCTGCATCCAGTTAGACTGGAAGCAGACCTCCACATAGTTCGAAAAAGCTAGGCAGAACTATTGATACGCCATTCATTGTTTCCAAGCCATTATTTGTTAAAGAACATAACCCCCTTTTCTTCAATCAGATGAGTAGAGAGAGGTAATGTGTGTCGGTTACGAACTCTTGCGCACTTGTTACTGGCGTAGCCTGGGAATTCGGTAAAATGCGCAAATTGTGGGCAAGTGAGGTTAAAATAAGATGGTGATGATAAAGAATTACTGATAGAAAAGAAACGGCTTTTGTGGTTGTTAAAAATGTTTTTTGATAGTCAAACTTGAGGCATAGATAAAAATATAGAAAAATATTTTTATACAACAATTTACTCACGTTTTTTTTCCAAGAAATAAACCAAAATAAAAAAAATACTTTGACAAGACTCTAGAAGTCGGTGGCGAATTATACACAGCAACAACTTGCAGACACCGACTTCTAGAGTCATAGGCTTAAGTTGTTTTTCTGAGTCAATGTTTTGTGATCTGTGATTTAATTTACAACCGACTTTCCAAAAGGAGGTTCGCAATACTCAGAAACCAGAACGCTTGGTATTTTTAAATTTTAAGTAATTGCATCAAGTGCAGTAAATAACTACTTACAATGTAGTAAGTTCCGTTTTGCTAAATATTGACTAGAAAATGCAAAGCAAAAATGCATGCATACACTATATGCATTTATAGCTTCTTCAATGAAAAAAATACAGTACAGAAAAATAACTAAACAGTTTCAAGTTGTTTTCTGAAGGAACTATTTCCTGCACCTGGATAAAAGTTGCCTCTATATGACTGCCAAAATCGGTTCATTTGTAGCTCCCTCGGGAAACGAGTGAAACCGAGAGGCACAACTAGTCTTAAAGTCTGTGCCTAGAGAAAGCTTTCTTTGCTGATTGTCACAAGAGAAAAAAAATAATACAATTATGGGATTGTTAAACAATAAAATTAACTTTCGAGAGATGAAACTTTACCAAAACTGATTGCAATCTAGCTGAGTAAGATATAACTACAATGAGCTTATAAAACATTGAAATCAAATCATGATTTAAAATCATCTGCCTAGTCTTTTCCCAACTATGTTGGGGTCGGCTTCCAGTCTAACCGGATGCAGCTGAGTACCAGTGCTTTACAAGGAGCGACTGCCTATCTGACCTCCTCAACCCAGTTACCCGGGTAACCGGATACCCCTTTGTAAGACTCGTTGTCAGATTTTCTGTCTTCTGACTTATCTGACTACCCGTAACGACTGCCAAAGATTTTCAAATGACAGTTGAAACTTGAAACCCGCCAATTTAAACTGCCTTCTGAATCTCGTATCTACTTGTACACAAAAGACCATCATCATCTCCCGAGCCTTTTCCCAACTATGTTGGGGTCGGCTTCCAGTCTAACCGGATGCAGCTGAGTACCAGTGTTTTACAGTTTTTACTTCTACACAAAAGAAACCTAATAAAGACATTTAAACATAACTTAAAGTTGCAACTAAGTTATCTTACCGATCGAGTGCTTGCTCCACTTAAACCAGTCTGCAATATTCGTAAAAGGCATTTATCATTACGACAGAGCATGTTTTATTTACACTGATTGCTTTATTGTAAGGTTGGTAAAAGTTTGGTTATATAGATCTAACTACATCTTTGGTGTAGGTTTGATTAACAGATCGGGTCGTTTTAAGGGTTATAAGAAACTTTTGCAGAGCAGCCCTGAGTCTGGAAGTAGGTGATTGATACACCCGTGCATCGGAGAGCACGTAAATGTCAGTCATGTCTCTGATCTCTCTCCGGTGGTGTTGGATTGCCGTCACATCGAGCTATGAGAGTGAAGGAATAGTGAATGCACCTGTGTCTACGCAAATGCTTTAGAATAGAATAGGTCTTTATTTAGAAATTTCATATTTATTTCAGCTTTACACTGTAATATTTCCTGCGCAGCTGCCTGATCTACTTAGAGACAATAGCCGCCGTGGCTGACAATTCTGGTCGCCATTATTATTATTAAATATGTACCTATGATGTAATAATGAAATCTAGCCTTTTTTCTGGAGGGAAATCATCAAATGACCCCTCCCGCGATGGATCCAGCGTGGGGGTGTGTCAGACTCTAACTGACTAAAACCCATCATGTTCCATCTGAAGCCCTTTATGTACCAGGGCCGCGGTAACTCGCGCGAACAATCCCACAGTATACATTAAATCTAGCCTTATATAATTACATTATCTATGTACTACAATTTAGCGAAGCATTGCCCACTCACGCGCAGACGTCATTGATTTAAAACCAAACAAAGAAAACGATTGTTATAACCTCTACAGCACATTGATTATTTATTTTGTCGGTGAAATAATGACTGCATTCCTATTTTGTGCTTGTTAGCGACAAAAATACGAATATATCGTAAAGATGGTTCAAAGTCATAAGTTTCCATGATGATTTTATTTTAAAATACAGGTGTTAATGAAAGGTCAAAAGTTTGATGATTCTATGATATAGGTATAGCTATGGGTCTCTGCCTATACGTTTCCCAAACTATGTTGGGATAATCTTCTAGTCTATGCGCATGATCCAGTGTGTGATATGGAGTGACTGCCTATCTGACCTCCTCAACCCAGGTAACTGTACTGGAGCAGTTATCAGAAACTAAAAAGTCTAACAACCAGTTTTACCTAACGATATCGGTCATATAAATAAAACATAGTTGGGAAACGGTAATTATAACTATTGCTTCTCAGATATAGAAGTTAGAATAGATCTCAGAATAAAAAAGGATAGCGAATTTAAACTTAATCATCACGCCATTTATAATATAACTAGCTGTCTTCCCGCGGTTTTACCCGGTTTCCATAGGAACTACTGCCCGTACCGGGATAAAATATAGCCTGTGTTACTCGACAAGAGTGTAGCTTTCCAACAGTAAAAGAATTTTTCAAATCGGTTCAGTAGTTTCAGAGCTTTTAGGGTACAAACAAACAAATGTTTCCTCTTTATTATATCTGTACTAATATTATAAAGAGGAAAACTTTGTTTGTTTGGTTGTAATGGATAAACTCAAAAACTACTGGACCGATTTTAAATATTCTTTCACCATTAGAAAGCTATATTATCTGCGAGTAACATAGGCTATATTTTATCCCGGGTAGTAGCTCCCTCGGGACGCGGGTGAAACCACGGGAAAATGGCTAGTTTATTATATAGATAAGATAACGTCATCGATATTTATATGAATTCGCTCTGTTATTCACAAGAATCAAAATATATTGTTTTATTATTAACCAGTTTTTCTTTATTTTGTTTTATTAATAGATATTAATAAGTGTGCTTCTATGTAGACATAATAAAAACAAATGAGCATAAGGATCTTAGAACAAATAAAAAGTAAAAATATTTTACGAGTTTTGTGATATTAGGGAGGAAAAAATTCGTGGTTAGTGGCCCAGTGGGTAAAGAACCAACCTCTCAAATATGAGGGTGTGGGTTCGATCCTAGGCCAGGCAAGTACCAATGCAACTTTTCTAAGTTTGTATGTACTTTCTAGATATACCTAATATCTTGGACATAAATGCTAATGTTGACTACATTTTATATTTAATAAGAATGTTATTATCAATAAGAATCCAGATTATGGATCCCCATCAGACCAGACCACCAGACTATCTTAGAAGCCGAAGTTAGATTATAGTATCATACCTATATATCTGAATATTACGTCACCCATAGACAATACTAGGTAGCAACTCTACGCATGTGTTATTTCGCTCTCTATTATTATTATCATAAAGTTTTAATAGGTCTATGTACCTGATTTTTTAAGATGAAAACCAGTTATATTATGAACTTTTTATTTATCATAGGTTGTACATGTCCATAATTTAACAAAGTATGAAATAAATTAAAAATCGTTTCTGACGTCATAAAATATTTTGTAAAATCCTATGATTCATATACTACCAATATATGTTTTCCTTAACATTGTAACCTAACCTTAGTACAATTTGTGTAAGAATGTAACCCTTTTACTGGTTGCTAGAACCGGTTGGTCGTCGTCAACCTTCAGCTTCTCACAATGACCAGAACTATTACATTTTAATAAATACTCATTTGTATACCAAACTCTATAAAACGATACTAGATTCTACACGAAAAAAATTGTACGAAAGACAGTCGGGTATAACAATTGTATAGTATCAAAATTTTGGGCAGTCGAGTATACCATACAAAACAGACTAAGAAAATGGTAGGGTTAAGTTTCATATCGTAGTAAAAACTTTATTGATTGTAGCAAAAAGTTGAAACAAAAACATGAATCAGTCATGCCATACTATGACCTTACGATTATATCAAGCCTTTTTTTTGGACCAACAATTATCAATGGCCAGATGTTTCGTAAATTATCGATAAGTTACAATTCTTACCTTTAAAACGATTCGATCCCACACAAAACCTCCGAGGTTGTCACCTCATTAAAAAAAAAAACAATAAAAAAATCACACAACACTGGTTTTGTACATGGACACTACCACATTCCTGCACATGAAGAAAAAAAGCAAAAAAACAAATTCACATTATTCCAATTTTGAATTTGAAACACACGTTCGATTTTAACAGAATACGTTAGAAGAATGGTTAATTTTCAAATTGAGAATGTTGATTCGTGTTCGTTTTTTAAATTGTTCGTTGGCTGTCGCATCGCGGCCGCGCGTTCTACGTCGGGTGTTGCACTGACGGCCTGCGCGGGCGCAGAGCATTCGACCTTAGGCAAAAAGGTCTTATGATCCGTGTGGGCGATTATAGACTTAATCGTTTATATGTAAAAGGATATTAATTTGAGTTTCGTGATCAAATGTAATGGGAAGTTAAGATAGACGATAAAAATAAATAAATAAAATTCTTGAAGTTCGCGTGACTGTGTACAATTGGAAATGAGCTTGAAGTGTTTTTAAAAATTATCGATTATGTGAATTAAAAAAAATACAAGATACCAAAATGTTTCATATCTTTTGCATATTCAAATATATAACACTAATATACAACATGTAACGTAATTAACGCACACCCTCAAACACCCCAATTAGAATATTATGTTATAATCATAATACATACACTGAATTTTTAATTTAACATGTATATGCATTGTTATTTACTAAATCTATACTAATATTATAAAGCTGAAGAGTTTGTTTGAACGCGCTAATCTCAGGAACTACTGGTCCGATTTGAAAATTTCTTTCAGTGTTAGATAGCCCATTTATCGAGGAAGGCTATAGGCTACTTTTTATCCCGGTACGGGAAGTAGTTCCCACGGGATGCGGGTGAAACCGCTGGCAGAAGCTAGTTAGTTATACCAATTCTTGAAGAACTTTTTGGTCATACTACCTACTACGCACGCATCGCACTCGACTCGACATAACATAACGAAACTACGGAAAAAGCCGACAATACACGAAGTCTTATTACTTTGAGTTACGGTCTATTTGAATTTGTTTTGACTGTACAGGGTTAATATGACAATAATTTCCGTAGTTTTAATTATTTTTGGGATAAAAAATTACCTATATTAACCTTTTGAACGCCAATGTCGGCTATAGCCGACATGAGCAAGCGTGCCCTGTGCGCCAACGACGGCTATACTCGACAAAAAACAGGTCGCAGAAAAATACAAAATAAACCTATTAAATCATTTAATTAAGATTTTAATTAAGATTTATTAGAATTAAGATTTTCGGGCTTGGCGTACAGGGCATAGGAATACCGATATGGCGTGGCGGTGAAAGGGTTAAAAATGATATAAATCGATTCAGTAAACGATTCTGAACAAACTAATTTCAGGATGTGCGTTAATTAAGTTACATGTTGTATATACACTTCAAATTTTTTAAACAAAAAAAATAATAATAAGAACCTTCATAAATATATTTTGATCAGTTTTTAGTCCAAAACGTGCTCAGAATACAAAATACTTGCATAGAGCAAATGAATCTACCCATATTTCCCATCAGATGCACAAAGCTCCATTAAAGTTAAAGCTTCCTTAAATCTATTGCTGACTCTTTCTTTGTCAACAAGATAAAAAGTGACAGCAATAGATTTAATGGAGCTTTGTGCAATTGACGGTTAAACTTTTTTTTTTGTATATCGAATGAGGAGATTTTTCAGTCGGATATCTCAATATTTATTTTTACATCATCGCATACTTTGATATCATTATTCTTCCATGTCATCAGAAAAAGGATCAACAACTTTTTTTAGCCGAAAAAAAGATGGGATGCTAGTTATAAAAACGTGTGAATCTGTGTATCCGTTCGTAGTATTGTAAGCTTTTCTTCAAAGGGATGAACTGATTTAAGCGTAACTGTTTATATTGGAATCTAGTGTATTTTATATAGATTTTATCTATATTCGATGAGTCTTTCTAAAACTAAATTCCTATATTTTCGGTTTATGGACATTTTTTTTACATTTTGATGTTATATTAAAACATTGCGTAACGTTAAACATATTAAAATCTTCTCGCATAAGAGTAAAATCGTTAGAGAGCTTTTTGATAACAATCATCTTTTTAACCGACTTACTAAAAAGGAAATTCTTACTTCAAACTACAAAACATATGTCCCCTTTGATCCACTTTTTACCTGAGTATGGGTCAAAGCAGGTGTCTATGATACCACCTGTCATTTTGTACTTATGACGTCATTCAGTCAATTGTCATTCATTCATTCATTCACTTCTATCACGATTGAGTAAGATGTGTTTTTACTTGTACATATTAATTGGTAATTAATTAAACGTTAATAGAAAAGTTTTGTAATACAGCTGTGTTTAGAATATATTTAATCGGTAGAGTGTAATTTTCATTTTTGTTTTAATTTTGTTTATAAAAATAATAACTTTTTAGACGGCTGAGCCAGTTTTAACATAGCATGTCTTAGAACTACCTTTACCGGACATCTATACTAATATTATAAAGCTGAAGAGTTTGTTTGTTTGTTTGTTTGTTTGAACGCGCTAATCTCAGGAACTACTGGTCTGATTTGAAAAATTCTTTCAGTGTTAGATAGCCCATTTATCGAGGAAGGCTATAGGCTACTTTTTATCCGGGTCCGTGCCGAGGTTCCCACGGGATGCGGGTGAAACCGCTGGCAAAAGCTAGTTAAGGATAAACAAACAATCGAAAGAAACCCTCTGTGACTATAATGCCTATATTATTACCTAGTCTCTCTTTTATTGTTTCTCTTCGTATGTTATAAAGTGTTACCTTAAAATTATTGTACTTATGCCATTATGGTTGGTCATAGCTGTGTACAATTTTTAAACCTTGTAACAACTTATTGTTTACCTATGTACTTACCACGATAAAGAATATTTGTATTTGTATTGCGTACATATTATACTTCTATACTGATAGAAGTATAAGTTTTGTATGAGTAAATGTAAAGTATTGATTAATAGAATATCCTACTTATATTTCCTACTTATATTATAAATGTGAAAGTTTGTGAGAATGTATGGATATATGTTTGTTATTCAATCACGCAAAAACGGCTGGACCGATTTGGTTGAAATTTGGTATGTAGATAGGTGATACCCTGGATTAACACATAGGCATAACACACAACTTTTTGTCAACACACCACGCGGGCAAAGCCGCTGGCGGAAGCTAGTATTCAATATTTTCTTTCCACAATAATTTTACATTCACCGAAGGACTTTCTTGCAAAATCTCCACCATATACTTACTATACTTAAATATACATACATATATAATATACAGGACAAATGAAAGGACGCCAAAAGAGCGAATGCATCGCCAAGACTTCGCGAAACATTAATCCTTTTTTTTATTTGCCTCAGAACGAGTTTTGTAATAACTCCCACAAAGTTATATGTATCAAAACAAATTGCTAAACTAAAATCAACCTTAAACACATACACTTATAAAACAAAATCATTTAACAATATGATTTACGGGAATATAGAACATTCTAATGGTCAAATACGCAGCTCAGATGGCTGCCTATTAGGCAGCGTCGTGAGGTGAGGGCATTGACTACTCTTTTCTCTATTCTTCACACTCCTACTGCACCTTCTTATTTAACTTCTCATTTCAAATATCTTGGCTCACATCATGACAAAAATTTACGCTCCTTTAAAAATCGCCTTCTACAATGTCCTACACATCGTTCTGATATAATACACTCTTCCTTCTTTGTAAAATCTATTCTTCTCTGGAATGAGTTACCTCTGGAGGTCAGGATGGTAAATAGCCGTCACACCTTCAAACTCAAAGTTCGTGACCACTATCTTAGGAAATTGGCAGAAACATAAACAGTCAGTTTCAAATTAATTTTCTTGATATGTTATTAGTATTGTATGTAGTGTACATATTTATATAGTTATATATATATACATATATATTATTATTAACTTATTTGTGTATTTTAATATATGTAGGTTTATGTTTCATACTAGTTTTTCGGATTTGTTTGCACCTACCAACACTTTCTCTCCGCCACCCAAAGGTAGACTGGTAGAGAACGCCTTAGGCGTTATGTCCGCCATTGTACTATATGTGCAAGAAGTATTAAATAAATAAATAAAATTCTTGAAGTTCGCGTGACTGTGTACAATTGGAAATGAGCTTGAAGTGTTTTTAAAAATTATCGATTATGTGAATTAAAAAAAAATACAAGATACCAAAATGTTTCATATCTTTTGCATATTCAAATATATAACACTAATATATATGTACACTTCAAATTTTTTAAACAAAAAAAAAATAATAAGAACCTTCATAAATATATTTTGATCAGTTTTTAGTCCAAAACGTGCTCAGAATACAAAATACTTGCATAGAGCAAATGAATCTACCCATATTTACCATCAGATGCACAAAGCTCCATTAAAGTTAAAGCTTCTTTAAATCTATTGCTGACTCTTTCTTTGTCAACAAGATAAAAAGTGACAGCAATAGATTTAATGGAGCTTTCTGCAATTGACGGTTAAACTTATTTTTTTTTTGTGTTTTGAATGAAGAGATTTTTTTCAGTCGGATATCTCAATATTTATTTTTACATCATCGCATACTTTGATATCATTATTCTTCCATGTCATCAGAAAAAGGATCAACAACTTTTTTTAGCCGAAAAAAAAGATGGGATGCTAGTTATAAAAACGTGTGAATCTGTATATCCGTTCGTAGTATTGTAACCTTTTCTTCAAAGGGATGAACTGATTTAAGCGTAACTGTTTATATTGAAATCTAGTGTATTTTATATAGATTTTATCTATATTCGATGAGTCTTTCTAAAACTAAATTCCTATATTTTCGGTTTATGGACATTTTTTTTAACATTTTGATGTTATATTAAAACATTGTGTAACGTTAAACACATTAAAATCTTCTCGCATAAGAGTAAAATCGTTGTAGAGCTTTTTGATAACAATCATCTTTTTAACCGACTTACCAAAAAGGAAATTCTTACTTCAAACGTATACTATTTTTTTTATCTACAAAACATATGTCCCCTTTGAACTACTTTTTACCTGAGTATGGGCCAAAGCAGGTGTCTATGATACCACCTGTCATTTTGAACTAGTGACGTCATATCATTCAATTGTCATTCATTCATTCATTCACTTCTATCACGATTGAGTAAGATGTTACTTTACTTGTACATATTAATTGGTAATTAATTAAACGTTAATAGAAAAGTTTTGTAATACTTAGTAGCTGTGTTTAGAATATATTTGATTGGTAGAGTGTAATTTTAATTTTTGTTTTAATTTTGTTTATAAATAATAACTTTTTAAATGGCTGAGCCAGTTTTAACATAGCATGTCTTAGAACTACCTTTACCGGACATCTATACTAATATTATAAAGCTGAAGAGTTTGTTTGTTTGTTTGTTTGAACGCGCTAATCTCAGGAACTACTGGTCCGATTTGAAAATTTATTTCAGTGTTAGATAGCCCATTTATCGAGGAAGGCTATAGGCTACTTTTTATCCCGGTACGGGAAGTAGTTCCCACGGGATGCGGGTGAAACCGCTGGCAGAAGCTAGTATGTTATAAAATGTTACCTTAAAATTATTGTATGCCATTATGGTTGGTCTTAGCTGTGTATAATTTTTAAACCATGTAACAACTTATTGTTTACCTATGTACCACAATAAAGAATATTTGTATTTGTATTACGTACATATTATATTTCTACACTGATAGAAGTATAATATTGTATGTGTAAATGTAAAGTATTGATTAATAGAATATATTCAACTAGCTTCTGCCAGCGGTTTCACCCGCATCCCGTGGGAACCTCGGCACGGACCCGGATAAAAAGTAGCCTATAGCCTTCCTCGATAAATGGGCTATCTAACACTGAAAGAATTTTTCAAATCGGACCAGTAGTTTCTGAGATTAGCGCGTTCAAACGAACAAACTCTTCAGCTTTATAATATTAGTATAGATATTTTCTTTTCACAATAATTTTACATTCACCGAAGGACTTTCTTGCAAAATCTCCACACTATACTTACCATACTTAAATATAAACACATATATACATACACATATACAATATACAGGACAAATGAAAGGACGCCAAAAGAGCGAATGCATCGCCAAGACTTCGCGAAACATTAATCCTTTTTTTTATTTGCCTCAGAACGAGTTTTGTAATAACTCCCACAAAGTTATATGTATCAAAACAAATTGCTAAACTAAAATCAACCTTAAACACATACACTTATAAAACAAAATCATTTAACAATATGATTTACGGGAATATAGAACATTCTAATGGTCAAATAATAGAATTAGTTCAATAAGGTTAAGAATCATTTGATGAACTTGATTCTTACTACGTTTCGTTAATGATTCAAAATATTTCAATATGTAATAAAATTAATGCGGACAGCGGGCCGCAGAGGCGTATCTTTATATGGATTTTGTTCGTCTTTTTATTGCAATCTCGAGAACAAAATGTGTTGCTTTTATACAGTAACTTTAGCAAAATTGATATAAGCTTTTTTCCTTTTATTATCTACTGGCTTTTGCTTGTGCACTAGTGGTATTTATTTTTCATAGCTTCTAGGAATCCAGTAATTTGAAATCCTTTACGTTTAAACTTATCTCCATTGTTTACCGACATCTTTTACCGACTCTTAAAGTCTCTCTCTCGTCCGAGTAAAATAGCCTACATTTTGATCACAAGAAGCTTCTTGGAACTGGAAGGAAACTTAAGTATCAGCTAGAAAAACTATTAACAATATCTTATTATTAAATACACTCGTACTGAAACAAAAGAATAAAGAATATTTTGATTTTTTACGTAATTACAAAATATGCATATCCATGGTCAATAAAAGCTATGTCTTGACATCATGTTTATGTTCTATCAACACAGTCGTTTCTAAGATGGCATCACCTACACATACAGATATTGTTTTTCACTTAAACACTTTAATTTATGCAGTTTCTTTGAATATTATGACGCGCAAACTTGATTCTCAAGGCAGTTGACATTTACACTTATTGTCAATACTTTGGTTTATAAAAATAGCTACTGATGGAACTCAGAAATAGGAATCCTACTGTTTAATGTCATTCTAGCTTTCGCCAGCGGTTTTACTTGCATTCCGTGAAAAATACTCCGCGTATATGTATAAGAATCCGAAAATATCCGATAGATGGGCCATCTAACACTGTAATACTTTTTCAAATCGGTGCAGTAGATTCTGAGCCTAGTGCCAGAGATTGGCACATTCAAACAAACAAACTCTTCAGATTTATAATAGTCATATATTATCAGCATAGCCTTTTTCAATATATGTTGCAGTCCGCTTCTAGTCTTATAGGTAAATAAATAAATGCCTCAGAATACCAGCATTTTACCATTTTAACCCAGTTGCTCGGGCCACCCGATACTCCATGGAAAGGCTGGTTGTCAGACTTTCTGACTTCTTATTTACCATAACCACTGTAAAAGACTTGGTAATACCAGCTGGGAAAACCAGCTCAATGGATTTTGGTGTTAAAAAAAAACTTGCTATTTCAAATTGTTCAGAATCTCTACCTATTTCTTTAAGGAAAATCAATCGTTTTATTTTACTAGACTACATGAACTATCACATATGCTATGACGCAATGCCTCACCTCAGTCTCGACAGGTTAATAGCAGATGCATTCAGATTGCTGTAACAGCAATTACTTGTAGATAACCTTCACTTACGTTACATTTATATATTAACCAATAAAACCTGTTTGTACTCTTACAAATTGTAGGCTTTTTCCACTATAAACAACATCATTGTATGTCTCTACAAGACCACGAGACTATAAAAATACTGAATCTCAGATTTTTGGAAGGCGAAAATGGTGCCAAAGCCAACACGCTGCAGCCCTTTTAAGACAACTTTAATAATTGTACTGCTTTACAGTGGATTTCTATATCATATCTATCCGTAGATTTTTGATTAGAGATTGAATTTTGATATAAGCTCCATATGAAGTATGTTGCACTATCTCTTATCGCTAAACAAAAGATAGATAGGTAAATAATCCGCAGTTTGTCAACACTTTTGTAGGACTTCTAAATCTACTGAATAAAAGACATAAACGAGCGAGCTTTATTTAACAGTCACATCAAAATCTTTTGATGAAAATGTTTATCAAAAAGATGAATCCAGTTTATTATATTATGTTTGTCACCACTAATCTCTTGAACCAATAATTTGATACTGAACAAACCTTGAGATTAGAACATTAAACAGCTAGTTAAGGCCGAATTAACTTTGATTTAATGCGTCTGATAAAGCCATATCCTTAACATTTTGGTGTCTGTCAATGTGGACTGTAATTTCGAAAAGATCACTTGCATAATATTAATTGATAATCCGGTTAAACCAAATAAGGAAAAACGAATACATATAAAATTATGATTTAGTAGAAGTCACTTTTATTTAAATTTTACTTATAGCTTTTTTCATAGCCTCTTAAATTCGTTATAAGTTTTTCCATGTTTTGAAGAAGATCCGGATATATATTCAAACAAAACCCTGTTCTATGACCTTCTCCAAATTATAAACAAGTTTGTCTGCGGAATAGTCGATCTGTCAGAAAATAGTAAATACAAAAATATTAATTCTTTTTTTCCTTGTACTTTAATCAATCCAAGAAACTTATATATTTACATAGATATGTACAAATTTACAATACATGCAAAAAACTATCCTAGTAAAACAAAAAAATCTTTTTCACTTTTACTTGCACTGCTACTTACACCTTTTCTTAATATTACGTTAATATAAAGGATTATACTGCCATCTATGTAATAATTATTAACTTCTTCATTTGTTCACGTTGAGGCTTTCTATCGTGTTGGTCAAGTGCCTGGTCATGGATTGAAAGCCTACGCAGTTCATATTGAAAAACACAGATGGCGTTGGTAGTGTACAAAGTCAGACAAAAATAACTTTATTGGTGTATATTTTTGTTTATTAGGGTTCCGTACCCAAATTGTTTTCGCTCCTCTGTCCGTCCGTCCGTCTGTCACCAGGCTGTATCTCATGAACCGTGATAGTTAGAGAGTTGAAATTTTCACAGGCGATGTATTTCGTTTGCCGCTATAACAACAAATACTGAAAACTAGAATAAAGTAAATATTTTGGGGGGCTCCCATACAACAAATTTGACATTGGCCATTGAATTTGGCCATCTCCTTTACTATTTTAAAACAAAACTTACATATATTTAACGAACTCTGAGCCATATACATAGAAGTAGAAAAAAATAAAAATCCGCATTCGTACAAAAACTATTTTATTAACATACAAAAAAAAACATTAAATAAAAGACAATAGGTCTAAAAATAAATAGATTAAGTATCTAATCACGTACTCCTTAAAATTAACAACATTTTGGACTGTATCGCCCTTGCATCCTAATTTAGGACTTTTCGAGTATTTTATTACATTTACCTTTAGGGGTAATTTTACCCATTAAGGGTAATTACCCTGGTCATATTTAGGTGATGTTACCCTGATATTTCCGATAGTTATATTTATCGGCTGTGATTATGTTTGGAGAATTATATATTGTTTCATCAAATTCAAAATTACTGAGATCGCAGTGGTATTATAAACTTAAAGTTCCTATTTATTCATATTAAAAGAAGGTATTTTACCTCTTATATTAGATAAATGAATCATTATGGTATTTATTTTCTTTACTCATCAAATGATGAAAAAGCATTTTGATATCCTTGTTTTTTTATTTTATTATAATGATTTATTGATTTTAATGAAATGATGTAGCATTTGGACGATTATGATATGTATGATAGAAATTGATGTGATGATTTGTGAGATATGAAAACAGAAATATTAAATAAATGTAAGCAAAGAAATAATAAAAGAAATAGAAAATGTACTCTACGTCAAACAACATATCCCGCGCAAGACGTCTTACTTATTTTGATTCTTTGATTGTCAAACAAAATCGATTTCTAATGATTTACAATGCCTCAGTCTTATTTCATGTAACGACTGAACCCCACAAATCTCTAGATTCATTAAAAATAACGATGAATGGATTGTGTGAAAGACGATCATCATCATCCTCCGAGCCTTTTTCCCAACTATGTTGGGGTCGGCTTCCAGTCTAACCGGATTCAGCTGAGTACCAGTGCTTTACAAGCAGCGACTGCCTATCTGACCTCCTCAACCCAGTTACCCGGGCAACCCAATACCCCTTGGTAAGACTGGTGTCGGACTAACTGTCTTCTGACTACCCGTAACGACTGCCAAGAATGTTCAATCACAGCCAATTGTGTGAAAGACGATATGGATGGAAATAATGATACTTGTGAGATGACGACAGATAGAAAAGTATGGAAGAAAATATGCTTCATCGACCACAAATAAAATTGGGAAATGGGCAAGAAGATGACGATGATGATGACTGTTATAAATGAATTTAATAAAAATGTATTAATTGTAAAGAAAATTAATAATGACAGCTATGGATGATATTCAACGATTGGAAAGTAGACTTTGACAATGATGACGATAGATAATATAGCGTGATGTTATAAGAAAATGTTTTATAAGAGTGGCAATAATGACAAATGAGTGTTTCTCGATTAAATATGTGATTTGAAAATAAAAGTGTGAAATGAAAATGATGATAATGAAATGATCAGGCGCATACAATTTTAATGATTGAATGAAAAGAAAAATTATGGGTTTGAGAAAACGATTGGAATGGTGAAATGTGGTGACGAAAGAATGTTGACATGAATTTATGAAAAAATATGATAAGTTAAATGAATCCTCCATTTATGAATGGTTTGAAGAAGTGGTGGAATGTATGATAAGATCAATGATCATATGGTCGATTGAGATAATTGTAATGTCTGTCTAAAACGTGACATGATTTGTTCGAAAATGTATTTAAATGAGGAAATGAAAAAATAAATGATGATTGATGACAATGTTGACATTTTGATGACAATGTTATATGGTGTATGAAAATCCCAAAGTTTATTTACTTTGGGATTTTTGTCGGTGATTCTATCGGTGATGATAAAAATCATGATGAAAAATGTATGTTATGGCATGATGAACGATTTAACGATAAGAATAATAAGGTGAAAAATTATGAGTATTGTTTAAGTTTTCTGAGATGAATTGGTTTGTATTTCTTCGCCTGGAAAAAATGGTAAAAGATCTTCAAAAACTATTAACTTGAAACCTTCGTTGTCTCATATAAAATTATTTACATTTTATATTTAGGTTATTTTGTTGTTTGTCTATTCAAGGCACACATTTTAGTCGACTCTGAGTATTTTTTAATTCGTTTTTTTAACCGCGGTTCCGCTTTAACATTAACAGTACCTAAATCAGGTTACTTAATTTTAACTTTTTTGTGTCTTAATTCTGTAAGGTTTTCGTACACTTATAATTTGGTTTGCTCTTTCAGGTTTAAACTCCTGAAACATTTTAGTTGAATATCTAAATGTTCTGAAGGCTCAATTTTTGTGTCTGACCTCAAGAGAACCACGGTAACCACCAACAAATCATATACCAACTAACTAAGGGTTGACAAGTTTATCTATCCAGGGCACGAATTTCTGTATATTTGTGTAGACTCCTGGCAAGTGTTCGCGACCGCAGCCGATGCCCCACGATACTAGCCCTATGAGGGTGCTTCGCCCTTCCAGCTTCATTGTCAGTGGGCCTCCACTGTCGCCTTGGCAGGAGTCTCGACCGCCCTGGAATTGGAAGGAGAATTGTTGATATAATAGGTAGGTAATACTCATATTGTAGGTCACTACGTCTGTTTGATCGGCCTTTAAAAATATTGAACCAATTTAAATGTAATTTAGTACATGGGTAGCTAGCTTTTTATGCAGGAGCGGGAAGTAGATAGCTCGGGTAATGGATGAAACTACGGGGATGGCAAAATAAATTTTGTGTAGAAGTTACTCATTTAAGTAGTACCTACATTATTACTACTACTATTACTACTTCTGGCACCCGAATAAAAAAAATGTGATATTGTGATATATATTTATATGCTGTATCATAGCTTCACAGTCAAGTTTCACCAAAATCCGCGAAGAACTAACAAATCATCCACACACGCATGTTTCAAGCTAAAACTCAAAAAATGTCAAGTATGATAATTCCTTACCTCTTTATACCCGGCACACAGGAAGACATCATGTATGGTCTCCCGTCTCCCGGCCGCGCGGAACCAACGCTGACAACGTTCATTAGGTATTACCTCTACGTCTACCTCCTGAAAATATTGTTATTAATTTAGGTAATATTCTCTAAGTAATAACTCTCCTATAACGGGCCTGCTGGAAGAGATGAGATGAGACTCATGAAATTGTTGTTGTGCCTTTGTACTATGTGTTCTATTTTTCTTGTTGTATGTAATCTGTGTGTGTAACTGTGTACATAAACTGTTAAATAAATAAATAAAAATAATAGTTTTTGAAAGGATGTGTGAACAAGGTCTCCGATTCGATTCCCGGATCGGGTTGAAATTGCTTTGGGGCTTATAGGAACTTTCACAAAGCAGTCCAAAGTTTGGAAGTTGGCAGTGTTATATGTCCCGTGCTTGGATGCTACTCAGTAGCAGTTGTTGTTACAATTCCACGTCAGAGGCCGTCAGGGGTACGTATTTGAGAAAACTCAGACACCAGGGTTTGCTAGGTGATCAACCACTCGATAAAAAGAAGAGACCAAAGGCATATCGGATTGCCCGGCTAACTGAGTTGAGGAGATCAGATAAGCAGTCGGTCCATGTAGCACACTAGTACTCAGTTGCATCCAGTTAGACTGGAAGCCGACCCCAACATAGTTGAGAAAAGTATAGGCAGATGATGATTACCTGTAACACTGAAGGCACAGAGCTCTGTCCATGTCTCGTTCTCCCCCAGCCGGCGACAGTCGCCATTTTGCCTGCCAGCTTCATTTGTTTCTGTGGTAGACATACCTGGAAAGAAAAGGTTTAACAATTTAATGTATTTTTATTCAAAGTTAATAGGAGTGTTTTTTGAGGGAAAATGAGATGGGATTCCAGAAAAATAGGGTCCAAACTGAACAAGTCTATTGTTTTTTTTTCTTACTTTAAACTCTGCTTTTGCCTTTTGACTATCATCTGATTACCTAGGGTAGACACCTACACTTCTTTTCTTTCAAATATATTTTGCAGTTCTCTCCGAACTTAATAGCAACTCGCCACAAGCATACGACTTGCGTGGTCTACTTACCGCTGATAAATAAAGATGATTTCAGAGCAGAGACATTGCATGAAAATCTAGATAGACCAGTAGAGAACGACTAAGGCGTTAAGGGCGTCATTGTACGCTATGTGTAAGAAGCATTAAATAAATAAAAACATAGCAGTGGAAATCAAGATAAGTGCATAGCAGGATCCAATGTGTCCAGACCTCTAGGACATTGCACTAAGGTCAATCTTCAGTTCTCCTTCCACTACCTTAAAAGTTTTCTTTTCGTACCTGGGTAAATCTCCTACTCTACTAAGCTATACTCACCGGCAGTATATGCTGCTTAAAGACGACAGTCCTGTCGAGCTGCACGAGCGCCACATCGTTCCTGAAGTCGGCCGGCTCGTACGACGGGTGTACCTCCTTGCGTTGTACCGCGAACTCTTCGTGAGAGTATCTCTCGCCTGAGTCCCGGACGTCCCACTCGCCAAGACGGACTCGGAGTTGGTTGTTTGGTGTGCTGGAAGGGGTTGGTGGTCTTTATAGTATCTTTGTTAATGTAAACTTATGTTACAACTAGCTTCTGCCAGCGGTTTCACCCGCATCGAGTGGGAACTACTTCCCGTACCGGGATAAAAAGTAGCCTATAGCCTTCCTCGATAAATGGGCTATCTAACACTGAAAGAAATTTTGAAATCGGACCAGTAGTTCCTGAGATTAGCGCGTTCAAACAAACAAACAAACAAACTCTTCAGCTTTATAATATTAGTATAGAAGAGGGATAACGTCTTTGTTGAAACTCAAAAATCTCCGAAACTATGAAGTGATTTGAAAAGTTATTTCACTCTGGTGGGAAGGTACACTATCACCGAGTAACATTAATAATATTTTATCCAGATCTGAAAATAGTACTAAATGCAAATGTTGTATATATATATATCTAGCATTGACAATATTCAAAGGTATATATGTTTTTATTGTTATTATTTTATATATATATATATATGTATATATATTTAGTTTATAGTTTAAGTATTTATGGTAATAATATTTAGGTGCGCAAATTCCAGGAGCAAGTGTACACTTTGCTTAACTGCCTACCGTATAATCTTTTCCTTCTCGTCTCAATCCATCCTAAGGTTGTCTGGAAGAGATCGCTCTTAGCGATAAGACCGCCCATTATGTCACCTACCTTAACTAGATTAAGATCAAAAATGTAAAATTGGTGTACCTAATAAAGTATATCTATCTATCTATCTATCTATTTTTACTCGACTGCCAAGGAGGGCTCTGTGTTATTTATGTCTAGACATTTCCAAATATGCATGTGTTTATCTATTAGTCTATGAGACTCTTTGCTTGAAAATATTGAAGGAAGAATTTGTTTCTGAGAGATTACATTACGAGTACGTGGATTACTGCCAATTGAAGATAAAATGAAATAAAAAAATCGTAGGTAACTGTTTCTAATTAGTGAAGTTAAAGTTTATTTTTAGCGAAACTATACGACCCGGTGGAGATGAGAAAGTGAATGATTATAGACAAAAAAATTGACTAGACTGAAATGTAGGTGAAGCTTCAGAGGTGAAAAACTTCTCGGAAATTAACGCTAATGATCACCTTTTTTGCAACGAACTGTACAGTGAATGGCGTTTGATAAATGCAGTTGTGGACGTTTGGCTAAGTAATAGCCATACGGGTCAATCGATCATAAGGTTAAGTAACGCTTAACCATAGATGTAATATACTAAACAAGATTGCGCACTTTCACCATTTCATTTCAAAAAGTGTTGCGTTTATACTTGTAAAAGTGAATCCTATGGTGATTGCAATACATCGTTCCACAGGTTAGCTAATAATAACATTTTCGTAAATCAAACAACTAGGGTGCCCATGAATTTTTGTAATGAGACAAAATATGTGTGATGGATTCTAAAACTGTTGTACTATTGTTATAGCTTCCCAAAAAATGAAGAAAGGCTAATAAATGGCTCAGCAGTCTATATGTGAAGCAAAAATACAAAAAAATCAGTCTTCACTTCGAATCTTACTGCTTTTATACTGCTAATTCCCGCTAATTATTAAAAGCTTATATTAGTATCTTAAGGTAACAAACTGCGCAGGATAAAACTTCAATACCAATCTGTGTTTAATAATCTTAGCAAATTCGGATTTGTCTCACATAGCTTAATCTCATAGACACCCTATTAGAAAGGGACAGACGGCATCCGTACTAACTGTTTCACTCGGCTCGTTTTTTGGGTATAAGTGCGCAGTCCTGTTTACTATATTATGTCTATGCGCTTAACGTAGTCGGTCCGTGGACGAGTGACCATCTTGTGATGACGAATTCCTTCATATTTCTGAAGAAACGTTAAATTGGTAGATCCCAGTTGCCATTTGAACAGCTTTGGCAGTCGCAGCCGTTACGGGTTGTTAACCAAGAACCAATCATATCATGAATAGTATTGGGTTTCTCGGTAACTAGATTAACGAGACCCTGAGTTGATGAGGTCAAATAGGCATAATGTAGTAACAATAGTACTTAGCTGCATCCACTCATACCAGAAGCTGAGTCTAACAGAATTGAGAAAAGACTACACAGAAAAAAATATATAGAACTTACGTAGCAACACAATGGGCTGCAGTGATCACCCATCTATCAGATATAAGGGCGCCTCCACACGCCAGCTTCTTGCTCAGAAAACCAGACTTGATGAGAGCGGCTTGCCACGGATGAGATCCGAAACCGGTTGAGTGACCACCGACAATACGGTTAGAACGGGTGAAATGTTCTCCACAACCTGGAATGGTGGATAAAAGGATACTTTAGTAGCGTAGTTATAGTTTTTGTTATCATCTTCATCAAAATCTTCATTAACATCGTTATCAAATCTTCATCATCAACAGTGTCATCAACATCATACTTTGCCTTGCCACTCTGTCATTAAATTTATTTGACAGAGCAGTATTTATTTTTTTATGTTGTAATATTATTCGCAATAGATAACTACGTTCTAATTACTGTAAAATAGAAATGTAATATAAAAAAAAATAGAATATACATAAATATACCTATATAATGCACACCACAAAATAACCAATTTATAAAATAAAAATAGGCACTCTATCAATCCTAACTAATATTATAAATGTGAAAGTAACTCTGTCTGTCTGTCTTTCTGTCCGTCCGTCTGTCTGTCTGTCTGTCTTTTCTTCACGCCTAAACTACTGAACCGATTTGTGTGAAATTTGGTACAGACATAGTATGGAACTTGAGAAAGGATATAGGATAGTTTTTATTACAAAAAATATAAAAATAATAAAATTTAATCCGGACATATAGCACCATCTATTGGTCAAACCAAAAATCTGCCGGAAGTCACTATTCCACGCGAACGCAGTCGCGGGCAAAAGCTAGTAAAATATATATTACATGCAAACACAATAATTATGTATATGTATTGCTTGCTTGTACATAAGTAAATATGTTATCGTTTTTATATGTATTTGATAATTTTTGTCGCATATCTAAATAGCTTTCAAAATATGCTATAGTAGTTTATGTTCAAATACGTATCTAATCAGAATAAAAGTATTTGAAAAACCTGAGATATTTACAATTAACTATATTAATTTCATATTTTAACTACCCGAGTGACATTCATTTAAAAGTATTTTAAGTACGTAATCAGTATAAAAATGGCAAATATTTAGAAAGTTGGTAATAAAAGTACCTTTCATTTTTTACTAATTAAAGAGTTTTCGATAATTGGCAATAAAATGTCAGAACTTGACTAAATTACTTATTTTATCGCCCTTTCGAATATAATTTATAGGCATCGAAATAAATCATGTAATTAATTGATTAAAGGCCTTAGGCTTCAAGTTATTAAAGTATATATTTTCTAGAGAGCATTGATAACTGTAATTTTTCTGAATAAGAGAGTCCCTTTATAGTCTAAACATGCCTAATTGGTCTCGATTTTAGTCTGAAAATAACTAACTGCGGATTACAGAAAACGATCCGATTGTTTTTCGATTAAAGATTGAAATTTGACATTAGCTACATATAAATTATATCACAATCTCCAACCGAAAAACAACGGATGGATCGGTAATTGTAATCTGCTGCAAAACGTCTCATGGACACAAAATATATGTATAAAAAATAATTAAGCAATTATATTTGTATATAAAAAGTTTTCATGTTTACATAAATACATATAACCATATACACATAAATAATATACAACATACAACAAAATATTAAAATACAAATTAATTATTACGTATACACAAACATACAAAAATTGAAGCGTGTGCTATACAGTGCTTGAGTCATTTTGATAAACATGCAACGTCAATCAATAAAAGTCACTTTGTCGAAACGTCATATTGATAAATATCATATAAAATGACTATTTCTACTGAACCATCAATATCATCAAATCGTAACAAAAGGTATTGCGTATTTTGCGTCAAAGATGATGATTGAGTTAAGTGACGATTTAGATGTACATAAGTGACGTTTGACAGTTGCGTCAAAGTCATTTTGATTTAAAGACAAAATGACTGAAATTTTGACGTTAACGGTGCGTGATGATTATGGAAACGCAGTGCAGATGTAAAGCAGAAAAGAGATAGCAATAACGATGGTACTCAAGTACGATATTTGATTAATTAATTATTTTTGACCAACCTGATGACAGCTATTAAATTTAATTTAAAAAAAGGTTATATTCCCTCTTCTTTTTGAAGGAAAAAAAAAATGGGACATGATCATTTATATTATTGTAACCTATTATCAATTCTACAAAGTAAAGTTTATCTACAAAGTATAGTTAAAAAATACATGAAGACAGTTAAATAGACCCCAAAATCTTGAGTTCCATCGTTCAAAAATTTTGAAAGAAACGTACAAAAATATATAAAGCCTAGTTCACAAAATCTCACCCGGAAAACTAGGTCTCGACGGCTTATGGCTGGTATTAACTGGTACATAATCATCATCACCCTGTACATTATTTCCACCAGGATAATCCGGCTTATAAAAATCATCCGGTTTTTGGGTACTGCCTTCGTGGTACGACGGTTTAACGTGGTAAAAATGGTTTTGGTTCCAACTCGGCCTTGTACCGGTTTCATCCAGTTCTGGGCGGTTCGAATCCGGTTTGTAGGGTTTGGAGTCAGTGTATATGATTATGGGGTCTTCAAATTGGTTGTTTGTTTGGTAGTCGTAGTTTTCGTGTGGGAATGTTCCAATCAGTTCTATAAGGTCACCTGTTAGAATTATTGTGGTTTAGTTTTGTAAAATTGTGTTTTTTTTTGAGTTTGTTAAGATGGGTTTGTGTGTTGTTCTCATGTTAAGATTACGCCTCGAACGTGAAAGTGCCTTAATGAATCCTTTTTAACAATTTTCTTGTTACTTAAATCGACGGATGTGCCGCCAATTTATAGACGTTTTGTCTCATTAAAGCGGTTGAGCCTACTGATATTTGGGTGTCTAAATGTAAATACATATTCTATGTCTCGGCCACTACTAAGCGCTCCCGAGCTTTCAAAGAATACTCACCCGCTTTCATGAAATTAAACTACATTATTATACTTAGGTAGTTTTAGCAAAAAGAAACTTCTGTATTAGTTACATTGTTTTTAGCCAAGAATGAAATTGTAATAGTCACAGTACATTTTTGCACATATCCTAACCTAACTTTTCAAGCGTCAACACTATCCATACAAATTCAAACACTTTAACACACTCTCTTTACACCTAGACCAGATTTCAAAGTCGAAAGTATCGAATTACCATGTCTTATAACATCAGTTACCCGTCACTCCGTTCCGGACCAGCATCCAAGGCCTAAGCCTGAGAAACTAAAGTGAAAATTGGAGAAAGCCGCAACCATTGGACCGGTAATACAATAGTGTGTTGGCGATCGAAGGAAATATATCATTATGTGGGGTTATGTAAGATTGGGGCTGGTCTGAAAGTCGGTTAAAAGTGGTGTAATGGAGATTAACAAATTAAGTTTGATATCCAGTCTTCACGAGGGGTATTGGGTTGCTCAGGAAACTGGGTTGAGGAAGTCAGATAGGCAGTTGCTCCATATAAAAACACTAGTATCTATCTAGTTCGAATGGAAACCGACCCCAACATTATAAAAAGGCTAGGCCGATTTAAGTTTAACGAGATGCAACTGAGTACTAGAGTTTTACATGGAGCAACTGCCTATCAGGGGCCCGATTCTCCTAATTTTACTTAAGCGACATACGATTCACATTCGACTGCGATCCAATCACGACTCGATTACGATTGAAGCGTATGTGGCATTCCGCTATTTTTTCTTTGAAATAAACGTTTTTATCCTTTTCTGTCATTCAATAATGAATCATTTTGTCTGCAAATGATTTACGATTGCAATATGATTATAGAGCAAACTACCGTATACACCAAAATCACCAAAATAGCAGACCAATCGCACACCAATCAAATGTCAATCGAATACGATTAGTCTTTTATTAGTAGCAGAATGCCCGATATGGTTAAAACTGCTATTGCGATCATATTGCAATTCGATTTCTATTCGATTTTGACATTATTAACTTAGGAGAATCGGGCCCCTGATCTCCTTAACCCAGTCAAACGACCAACCCTTTGATAAGACTGGTCGGCAAACTGTCTGGCTTCTGAATACCCGCAACGACTGCCAAAGATTTTCAAATGATATTCCGAAACACGGACGAACTCATCAAGAGATGGTCAACCACGGATCGATTGCCCGAACCCAAGCATTACATATCCAACGATCGATCTGTGCGGCTGATATTTAGCCACCTAATTTATATTAAATGCAGTACGAGTCAAGTACTATTAATAAATAAAACCCGCTATAGGTGCAGTTGAAGTGAGTGTCAGACTCTTACTGACTAAAACCCACCATGTTCTTCTAGAGCCTTCTGTGTACCAGAGCTGCGAAACCCTTTCAAACAAATTTTCAAGGAAAAGATACCCAAAAATAAAGAAAACTAATTAACAAAACCGACAATAAAGACTATTGCAACATCCGTTGTGTATGAGTCATTCATTCAATGCGTTTTGAATATATTATCAATCAGTGATGATCGTGAAAGTGTGAAGCTACCGTTACGGCATACACGTGAATGTGTGTCTGTGTGTGTGTAAGTTGAAGCTACGGAAATAAATACGGGGAATTATCTTGTGCTGTGGAGCAATCAGTGCGTAAAGTTGTTAAAGTGTGGGTTAAGTTAGGGGCGGAGCGATTTTCGTTTTGAAAGAGTCACCATATTTTTTGGTACTCACGAATGGAAGCAAGATGAGAGAAGCTACGTATTGTTGTCACTTAAATGTGACCATTGTAATTTTTTTGTACATTGGGTAACAAAATACCAAAGTGGGTACAATATTAATGATATTCTTCTAAAAGAAAAACCGCTCTCGCCTCCGCTCCTAACTTACACACACTAGAGAGAGTGTATCGTATATGAAGTTCTATTTCGTAACTTCGAACAATGTCACGCGTTTTGTCACCTAAGAACTGAGTAGACTTGTGAAAAAATGTCGCAATGTCAAAATGTGACCTCGAATAGTTGTGGGATATGATCACATTAGGTGTAAAGTCAGAAGTCAGTTAAGTATTTAAAATCCGTGCAATTTGTCCTTTATTTCTTTGATATTATAGTCCTTTTTGCATCGAAGATTCAGACCGAGGAACTCAAATCATCGTATTTCTCATACTTTCATTTTCACTTATAATACCACAAGAGCTTCAAAATTATCGGGTATTTTCCGATAGGTTCGTTGCAAACAAATGAAGGAGTCAAGTTTTTCAGGTTAAAAAATAACGAGCGCGAAGCGCGAGTGATTTTTCCTGAAAAACTTGACGACTTTATTTGTTTGCAGGGAACCTTGAGGGAAATGCCAGATAATTATGAAGCTCGTGTGGTATTCGGGAGATTATTTTTCCGTCCCAAATGTCGGCCACAACCTGTCAGTTTGACGTAGCAACGACCAGAGAAAATATTCAAAAAATTTTCAGTATAATACCATGTAGGTTGTACCACGTGACGTCGAATGGTGCAATTCTATTGGTCGATATTTGGGTCGGAAAAATAATCACAGTAATTTTTCGCATTCAAACAATCATTCTTTTTATATTTTCTGTTCTAACAAGGAGGTAAAGTTTGTGTGTAAAGACGTGTATCTATGTAAGCTCGTAGTGATGTCTGGATGTCCGGATCAACTGGACAGATTTTGAAAATTTCTATTGCCAATAGAAAACCAGGCTACCACATATGTATAAACAGTTTTGAAAGTCGATACGGGTAGTGAAAAGCCCGATAGTTTGATAACTATCTGAGGGTTGCTGAGCTAACTTGGTTAAGGAGCTCAGATAAACAGTCGCTCAAATATAACACACGTAAGTAACTGCGTCTAGTTAGACTGGAAGCCTACCCCTAAACTAGATGACCCAATATGAATAGGTTAGACAGATGATGAATCATATGACTTAGAAACGCATACTTATTCAAACTACTTAGTTACTGTTACAGCCTTTTTGTCGTCTCACTGCTGGGCGCAAGCCTCTTCTCACACGGAGAAGGATTGAGCATTAATCACCACGCTTGCTCAATGCGGGTTGGTGATTTCAGACTTTATAGTCCAGGTTTTCCTTCACCTTTTTATTAGCCATTGGTGTCTAAGATTACTTAGAAAGTAAGTACAAACTTAGAAAAGTTGCATTGGTACTTGCCGGAATCGAACCCACACCCTCATACTCGAGAGGTTGGTTCTTTACCGACTATGCCACCATGACTTCTATTCAATTCAATAGTAATAGTACCAAATAAGAGAGAGTGTTTGCACTAAGACGTGTTATTTCGTAACCAAAAACAATGTCACACTAGAACCAGTTTCGCCACTTCTACAAAACTGCTTATTCTTTGTTTTAAATAAATACATAATTATGTACTCATCTTTTTAATGATATCACATAGTCTATAAAATGTCTCCAGTCAAAAGTAAAGGAAAAAAATTTAGTAAATAATATGAAAAATCTACATAATATATGTATGTAATAACACATAGGAAGTGGCGAAGGGTGGGGTGTTTTGGGGCTGTGAAAAGTGCAATTTTTTTTGGTTTTGATCCTAACTTTTACCCCATTCAAAATAGCAACGCACTCACTATAGCCTATACTCTCGGCCTATAGTTGGCTGATAGCTTATTTTGAAGATAAAATGGATCCAATCAAACTCTTTAGACGATCTAATATATATTTTTATGTGTCTGTGTCGGTCTGTGACGAATGGTGTATGTTTATAAACGCACCTACGATACAAGAGAAAATCCTAATATTCTTAGAGTATGATTTATTTTGTGCGGGATTCTTGCAAATTCTACTTTTATTTCCTTTCCTTAGCAAAACTTTTGCGTCAAAATCGCTGTCGCTTATGATTTAGGCCATAAAAGAGAGCCGATTTGTCTGTTTCGTAATATCTGTCACGTGCTTTTCCAAGTTCGAGGAGTAAACTTGACATTTACAAGGATTATAGATTATAGCGAAGATCGTGAAGACTTTATTATTTTATCCTAGATGGAATATTCGTATGTTCGGTTTGTGTTTGTTTGGGTGTATGTTTATTTTGAGACAAATTATAAGACATCTGTATGATTTAAATTAATTATCGATTAAGTACATTTAGGACTCGTACCTACAGAAAGTTCAAACCACAAAGAAACACACAAGTTAAACAACATAAGTTATTCACAAAAGTTAAACACAAAACAAAGAATACTCAACGACTACAATTTACACAAGATTCTATATTTACTTGTTACACACAATTCCATAATAAAGGGAATACATTTCATGACATGCAGAAATTACTAACATGTTTATATTTAACACGTAGACTCAAATTCCCCACTACAAGACAGAAATTAAACTTTTCTACTAAACTGACAGATTTTAGGTCACTCATCGAATGGTAAAATTTATTATTTTATAAAGCTTATGCCAAACTTAATAACGGTTCAGAACTTTGTGTACGAGTTGCTGATTAGAAACCAATTGCACATGTCAGACCTTTGTGAGGAAAGTTCAAACTATTAAATGCAAAGTATAGAGGTATATACTAGAATTTAAAAAAAACTATTTTATTTTGAATTTCCCACTACTACTCAAAGAATTTACCTTAAATGGCGGTGCATAACTAACTTCCGAGAACACTTACGCGCACGTTTCAAAATGGTTTCTACTCTGCAACTCGAACGAAATTCTGAACTACCATTAACTTTGGCACGAGCTATTTAAAACGGTCAAAACTACCTTAGAAACTTTAATGTATGTATAAAACTTACTAGCATTATGAACAACAGGCGCCACCTCAGTCGGTCGCTCCGTCGTCTCCCGATCCACACAGCAAGCCCAGATCATACCGCCTGAGCATAGATCCAGGGGCTTACCGCCACCGAGCACGCAAGATATGCTGAGACCGCAGGGGTACCGGGCACCGCGGTAGCGGCAGGTTTGGGGTATCACTGGAATTTGGAGAAAATTTTGTTAGAGAATAATATGTAGGACTAGCTTCTGCCAGCGGTTTCACCCGCATCCCGTGGGAACTACTTCCCGGGATAAAAAGTAGCCTATAGCCTTCCTCGATAAATGGGCTATCTAACACTGAAAGAAATTTTCAAATCGGACCAGTAGTTCCTGAGATTAGCGCGTTCAAACAAACAAACAAATAAACAAACAAACAAACAAACTCTTCAGCTTTATAATATTGGTATAGATATAGTAAGTATTTGGCAAAAACTAAGTGTATCACACTAATATTATAAGGGGTTTTGTGAGAGACTTCTTCAGGATCAAAACTGCAGAAATAATTTTAGAAAAATTGGTAGTGTTTATCATTTATTCATTTATGTACAGTTCTTCATCATCAGTCGAGGTTTTTCCAAATATTTTGCAGGTACTTAAATAAAGATTTTAATTCTATCTCACGTATATCTGCGCTCCGACATCTAACGGTTCAAAGCACTATTTATCTCACTACTACTCCTTTTCTTAGTTACCAGGCCAACACGTATAACAAAAAATGTATACACTTGCATTATCTATACTAATATTATAAAGGTGTAGAGTTTGTTTGTTTGTTTGTTTGTTTGAACGCGCTAATCTCAGGAACTACTGGTCCGATTTGAAAAATTCTTTCAGTGTTAGATAGCCCATTTATCGAGGAAGGCTATAGGCTATAGTTATTTACTATCGGTTTCACCCGCATCCCGTGGGAACTACTTCCCGTACCGGGATAAAAAGTAGCCTATAGCCTTCCTCGATAAATGGGCTGTCTAACACTGAAAGAAATTTTCAAATCGGACCAGTAGTTCCTGAGATTAGCGCGTTCAAACAAACAAACAAACAAACTTTTCAGCTTTATAATATTAGGGGTTAAAGTATGAAATTGCCGTTTTATTCTAGTAGGTTTTTGAATTGCCATAGAGTCTTCATGGTTTGAGGTTTTCGAATGAAACTTTTTTCACGTGGTTTCTGTGATGTTCTTCTTTTAAAAATTTGAAACATTTGATTATCGATGTTCAATTGTTTTTGTTATTCAACTTAAACAAGAAAGATGGACACTGCGAAAATTTGAGTAATTTTTGAATATGAGTTCCGACGCGAAAGTAAACGGCAGAAACAGCCCGCAATATCAATGCTGCATTTGAAGAGGTGTCTGCTAATGAACGCACCGTGCGATTTTGGATTAAACGCTTTCGTGGTGGAAACTTCGACTTGAAGAACGAGCCATGAAAAAGACCGCCTGACAGGTGATTAACGAGAAATTAAGAGAGACGGCGAACGCCGATCCTAGTCAAACTACCCAGATACCCAGCCGAAGACGAATAATGTTGAAAAAATTAGCAGTAAAACAGCCACGACTCATGAATCGACCTTCACCGTTATTGCTCCATGACAACGCGAGGCCTCATACAGCAAAAGAAACCGTTTTAACTCTTCAGGAACTGCAGTTGGAAACTATTCGTCTTCCTCCATATTCGCCAGACCTTGCTCTAACGGACGACCATTTTTTTTTTGTGATTTGGACAATTATCTGCGTCACAAGAAGTTTCTTCCCAGGAGGCAGATCAAAATTCTTTCACACAGTTTGTGCAGTCTAGATCCTCAGAGTTCTATCGTAACGGCATAAATGACCTTCTTATTAGATGGCCGCAATGTATAGATAATAATGGCAACTATTTTGATTAAATAAGTTTGTTAAAAATTAAAAAAAATACAATTTAGATTTTCAGTACAAATCGGCAATTTCATACTTTAACCCCTATTATTAGTATAGACTAGCTTCTGCCAGCGGTTTCACCCGCATCCCGTGGGAACCTCGGCACGGACCCGGATAAAAAGTAGCCTATAGCCTTCCTCGATAAATGGGCTATCTAACACTGAAAGAATTTTTCAAATCGGACCAGTAGTTCCTGAGATTAGCGCGTTCAAACAAACAAACAAACAAACAAACTCTTCAGCTTTATAATATTAGTATAGATAATACCTAGTAAACCACTTCTTTAAAGTTGTTTCAAAAAGGCTTCAGCGTGTTAGCTTCGGCCCCACGTTCACCTCTCAAAAATCCGGGACTCTACAGTCCCATGGTCTGGTAGAGACATACCTTAGTAAATAATAATGTCAACTATTTCTATTCCTAAAATATTTTCAATCTTCTTCGTGAGTTTGATATCCGTACAATCCGAGAGAGGCTATAGAATAATTAAGTCATTTCCCATGAGAACTTATCTTAGATAAAAATTCTTTCCAAGTTCAATTGAAACCATATACTTAGTCCATTCAAAGTTTTAGAATGTAATTTTAAGGGTGTCTCAGAAGCTGCAGGATTGTTCATAAGAGTTACCGCGGCGCTGGTACATGTACATGAAGGGCTCCAGAAGAAATATGGTGGGTTTAAGTCAGTAAGAATCTGACACTCCCTCACGCTACAGCCACAGCAGGCAAAAAAGGGATAGCTGCTTTTATTTATATATATATATAACTAATGGTGAAGGAAGACATCGTTGGGGAAACCTGAACTTGTGAGTCTGAAAACGCACGTGGCGATTAACGCTTACCTATTCCTTCTCAGTATGAAAAGAAGCCTCATCTCCGCAGTAGGGATAGAAAAAAGGGAATGATGATGATGTTTTTCTAAATTATAAAATGAACATCTAGATCGTCCAGCTATGTACACTTTGCCTTTTCCAACTATGTTGGAGGGTCGGCTTCCAGTCTAACTGGATACAGCAGAGTAACAGTGATTTACAAAGAGCAATTGCCAATCTGACCTCCTCAACCCAGTTACCCGGGCAACCCAATACCCCTATGTAAGACAGATTGTAGAGCCTTTCTGACTTCTAACTACTCGTAACGACTGTCAAAATTGTTCACATGACAGCCACACATAAAAATTAAAATTCGCGTATTATGTTCTCATCAAAAGATAGCTCACATATATCAAACGAAACTGAAACAATTCGTGTAAATATTACATAAAGACTATCACGCGATATTGAAACACAAAGATCGATCGCCGGTGAACGACCGAGCATTTTCTCTGCGCACGCGCCTTTTACTCTCATTGCGTGATTTAGATCAATGTTCTGATCAAACATTGCTTTGTGTTTGTGATATTGCTTATCTTTTGTCAAGAATTTTAAGTGGGTAAGTGGAGTAAAAGTGTTTTGATTTTAATTATGTTAGTTGGCCTTGGACTTCGACATTTTGTCAGAAAAATGTCTCAAGCGAAAGATGGTGGTGTGAAAATAATTTTGTCACATTAATTTATTTAAAGTTGTATTGTATAAAGTGGTTTAAATACGAACTAGAAGACTAGGCCCAACGTTCGCCGATAAAGTATAAGCGTACATTCTTGAAAGTTGAATTTGAAAATTCAAAGCGGTTGTTTTAAGGAAACTAACGTTTATATTGTCGGTGAATTTGAGCCTTAGCAGTGACCATGTTAATTTTTTGGATCCTTATAGTCCGAAGTTTTAGCCATAAATCAGTATGGATCAACAGGAAGGGGACGACCAAATATAGGATGGATAGATGTGTGAATGACGATATGGCTGGGAATAATGTTACTTGTGACATAACGCCAGGCAGAGAAGTATGGAAGAAGACATGCTGCATGCTGAAATAAAATTGGGATAAGGACAAGATAATAGCTCACTACAGATTTTACTAACTTAACTTATCTATCAGTTTATTTATTTACTAGCTTCTGCCAGCGGTTTCACCCGCATCCCGTGGGAACTACTTCCCGTACCGGGATAAAAATAGCCTTCCTCGATAAATGGGCTATCTAACACTGAAAGAAATTTTCAAATCGGACCAGTAGTTCCTGAGATTAGCGCGTTCAAACAAACAAACAAACAAACTCTTCAGCTTTATAATATTAGTATAGATTGGCACACCAACAGCACAATGAACAATAAAATATATAAAAAAAAAACATAAGCTGTTATAAAATTCTGGTTTGTCATGCCCATTACAGGTGTACACATCTCTACTATCTCTACTAATATTATAAATGCGAAAGTAATTCTGTCTGTCTGTCATGATATACTTTCACGTCTAAACCACTGAACTGATTTTAATAAAATTTGGTACAGAGATAGAGTTGACCTTCAGAAAGAACATAGGATAGTTTTTATCCCGGACTTATAAGACCCGGACTTGGAAACGCGATATAACCGAACTCTGCGCGGGCGAAGCCACGAGCGGAAGCTAGTCTAGAATAATAATAATTAAAATGAGTTGATTTGCCTTCTAGAGATAGACATTGACATTAGATATGGAGTCAATCTCCTGTAAGCAAATTATCAGAAACTAGCTGGTGCCCGCGACTTCGTCTGCGCAGGTTTAGTATTTCGAACAATATGTTCACAAATTGTAGCCTATGTGTTATTCTGATGTATAAGCTATATTATTGTAAAGTTTCATTAAAATCCATTCAGTAGTTTTTGCGTGAAAGAGTAACAAACATCCATACATCCATACATACAAACTTTCGCGTTTATAATATTAGTAGGATATAGGTTTGTCCAATCGGCAAAGTCATTAGTCTCTTAAAATGTTTCACACATCCTGTATTTAATAGTTATGGGAGAATTTTAATAAGTCTAGCTTTTACTACTAAGTAGTGTAAGTATTTATAAACTGAGACTGGTCTAAGCGACACTCTTAACAAGGTTAGAGAGGAAACGCTTAATATAGAACTGGTATAAATATGGGTTAGACCTATTAGGTTAGCAGTGTTGAAAATGTGAAGCTCATACTCCTCCGAGCCTTTTTCCCAATGTTGGGGTCGTCTTAAAGTCTAAAAAGATGCAGCTGAGACCAGTATCCTACAAGGAGCGTCTGCCTATTCGACCTCCTCAACCCAGTTACGCAGGCAACCCAATACCCCTTGGTGAGCCCGGTTATCAGACTTTCTGGCTTCTGACCTACCCGTAACGACTGCCTAAGATGTTTAATGACAGCCGGGACCTACAGCTTAGCGTGCCAACACAGTCTTTGGTGTCCAAGATATGCGTGGAAAGTACATACAAACTTAAAAAAAGTTGCATAACATTGAAGCGAGGAGTTTGTGGCTAAGTATAGTTCTCCTGAAACTTTTTGTCGTCACTGAACATTGCGCGAATTGCTCAGAAAACAATATAGAACATGAGCGGAGATAGAGGTTTGAGCTGTGACATCATAAGGTTAAGCAACGCATGGCGCGGTCAGTCCATGATTAATGGCATAACGACATCCTACGTGGCACATTAAATTGACGGGTCCGGGCTGTCATTTGAACATCTTTGGCAGTCGTTACGGGTAGTCAGAAGCCAGAAAGTCTGACAACCAGTCTAAGCAAGGGGTATCGAGTTGGCCAACAAGGTTAGATAGATGGCCGCTCCATAGGTACTCGTTGGTCTAGTGGTCGCAAGCGCGGCTGCTGTGCTCGAGGTCTCGGGTTCGATTCCCGGGTCGGGCCGAAATCGCTATGTGGGTTTTCTTAAACTTTCACAAAGCAGCCCGTAGTCTGGAAGTTGGTGATTGATTCACCCATGCATCGGAGAGCACGTAAATGTCGGTCCTGCGCCTGATCTCTTTCCGGTCGTGTCGGATTGCCGTCCCATCGGGTTATGAGAGTGACGGAATAGTGAGTGCACCTGTGTCTGCGCAAATGCTTGTGCACTATAATATGTCCTGCGCGCCTGGCTGATCCCCTTAAATGAGAACAGCCGCCATGGCCGAAATCGGCCGTGGACGCCATTATTACTCAGCGTATCTTAATCTTATGGTCCATCGACTCATAGATTGTCAAACTTCGTAATAGTCTATCGTTTATACCTACTGTAAGGCAGACACACACAAAGTTTCAGCTTTAATAAAATAACGAAGGTCTGGCAGTCACTGGCTCTTGGGCTATTACAGTAGCTGAAGTGACTTCACGATAGTCAAAATGTATAATCAAAATAAATGCGCAAAGTTTGTGTAAAACTTTTGCCATTTACATTTTCAGTAAGGTTCTGTTTTTTAACACTGATAAAAATAGTAATTTTTAACTTATTCTATTAACTTCTATTCTATCTATATTAACTTCTATCTCTTAAAACTTTCAGTGCTTAAACAATTTCAGAGCTTTTTTTTAAGTGACAGCTTCTCCTCTCAATCGTCTATAAGAATGAAATACATGTTTTTTTTAATAATTTGAGTTTGTTATATTAACTTAGCTATATATGAAGGTACCTATCATACCTAAGATCTCGCACTATCAACACGAAAACTACAAATAACTTTTAAAATACTCACTCTTTCCCAATAAATCCATAATAGAATCATCTTCTTGTGACGACCCATAGCCATTATGATACGATCCTTTTCTCCTGCCTAAGGCACCAAGTAATAAAATATCTTTTTCTTGCTCGTTAACCGGCCTCCTTCGATCCGTCGGCAAATCAACATCTTTCACATCCAAACTATCTTGTAAAGTCAAAACGTCATTTTCATTACACAAAATACTATTAAAACAACTTAAAATAGCAAACGTGAACAATAAAGTTCTAAAAAACATATTTTTGTAAACACCACGCGTTCTTCTGCGGGTCTTAAAATTTTTTTTTTGAACCTTTCCCGCCGAGCCATCGAGTCCGTTTTCGTTTACACTTTTGCACATTTCACTGGTTTTTGTTGCACCACATTTTTTTTCGGCCACTGTTTTTTTTCACGGTTATTTTTTTTTGTTTTTTTTTTTTTATGTTATTTTTATTTAACCATATATTTTTATATAATATTAACGTGAGACGTCTTGTCGCGGGAAGTTGTTTATCGGAAGTAAACTGCGTTCGCGTTGCGCTTCGTTCCTTTTCACTTTTCGTTGGAGTTCCTCGGGCGTGTTACATTTTCTTACCTACAATTAACTGGTCATATCTTAAAAATCTCTTTTATTTATTGTCGGCCATTAACTTTTATCATCTGTAAAATAATTGGAGTTATTAATTGGCGATTTTCCTACATGTTTTATAAGTAGTTTTAAGTTTATTTTTTTGTGCGGGACCCAATGTTTGTTATTATTTTAATACACAAAACAATTGCAGTAAGAGTGTTGTCTAGCGTGTCTATGGCGTGCGTGACATAAAAATATAAGGTTCGTATATAATAATAGGTTACTATTTATATTTCACTGTGTGAATTTAGTGAAAGAATATACTTAGAGCCAATTTCTTAAATCAGTGTTAATAATGTCTGCAATTTGACATTTAGGAATATGTACGGACGTAGTAGTTTAGATATTTTTAACCAACTTAAAAAAAATAGGTTCTCAGTTTAATCTGTATGCATGTATTGTTGTGTGCAATTGTCTCACGATTCGCTGAACCGATTGTTTTAAAGTTTTCAGCGTAGTATTCAGCAGACTTAGGAGAAGGATTTAGTTATAATATTGAAATCTATTTTTACACATTTTTGACATAATTCTAAAAAAGGCCTTTATTAAAATGATCGTCAAAGTTTTACAGTTACATGGATTTCAGTTTTTATTTTGATACTTAGGCAAAGTTTTACAATAAGGTATTTGGATTTCAGTTAACGGCTTTTTTGCTTCAGTAAAATTTTGTAGCTTTTTTTTTTTAGCGACGTAAAATCATCAAATGACCCCTCCCGCTGTGGGTTAGCAGCGGTGAGGGAGTGTCAGACTCTTACTGACTAAAATCGTCGTGTTCCGTCATAGGCCTTTTATGTACCAGGGCCGCGGTATCTCTTTCGAACAACCCGCAGCCCAAAATTTTGTAGCTGTAACAGTTATTTCCCGGTCATTGTAATTACGAAATTAGTTCTCATAATGATCGATTTTTTTGTAAGAATAACAGAATTTTCAAATTACCGTTGTGAACTAACAAAAATATTTGAGTTTGTGATTGTTTTTTTAGGTAAATTGTATCTAATGATTTTGGGAAGCCATAAAGACCATCCTATTTTTGGCGTCATATCTTTTTCAACTGTTTATAACAGAACTCTGTAACCTATAAAAAAATAGACATTTAACAGTGCTTACTGGACAAAAATAGCAACATCTCGACTGTAAAGCCTAACATTTCCATATTAAGTACTAGATAATGAGATACAAAAACGGTTTTAATGCGCATTCAAGTATCAAGATTGAGTGGTCACACTTGAACACTCATAAGACGCCGACTTTCGCCCGTAGCTTTCCAAAACATGACTTTAAATGGACGAAAAACGTCGTAAGTCAATACTAACCGAATAAATTTCGATTTTATATGTGTTACTATAGTGTCTAAACTCATTTGACCGCTGTCCAGCGGTGACAAATCCCTCTGATTGATTTAGAATTATTTATGTCTCACGAAATTGTACTTTATGTTCAAAGAATGAAGGTTGAAAATTCTTTGTTTTAAAGTCTGGGCGTAATTTGTACAAATAGACAAGTCTGCTTTCTTTACTAATGACATCTGTTAAGGTTAATTTCGCGGTATTGCATTATCTGTGGCTAATTCATTTTTGATAGGGCAACACAAAGTATTTACGGAAATACGCGGGAATTGGGCCAATCATTACAATCAAAGGTTCTCTTTACAAATAAGGTAAGTAATTAAATTGAATTGTTTGTAGTTTCTTAAGAATTTATCTACGATTAATCTATTAAATTATGGGTAAATTGCAGAAAGTTGCCCGTTGGGCTTCATGAATAGTTATTAGGCAAGCCCTTCTATAGCTCCAAGCTGTAAATTGCTTCTATTTACGTCCGTTCCCAATATTTTATCTATCTTTTGATTTGAATACATACTAGAGATCGAATTTTGACATTAGACCCGTACAAGTTATGTCATTTCTATCTCCAGTAATCAAAACAACAGATACTTAGATAGGGTATTGGGAACTAACTAAACACGAACACTTATAAAAGGGCTTAAAGAAAAATATTCTACTACTTCAAAAGTAGATTGACAAAATGCCATCACATCTCCCAATAAAACAAATAGGTATAAACGGAAAAGTACGAACGAAATCGAGAGTGTATCGGAACGTGGTTTGACAGCTCATCTTGGCCGCCATTTTCACTTTCATTGAGAATGGCGCGAAACCGCGTGAAATTAGGCGCCATATTAACACACGTAACCGCGCGATTATACAATGAAGTTCGCTTGTAGAATAAGAGCCGGTGACTGCCAGACCTACGTTAATTTATAAAGGCTGAAACTTTTTTGTTCATCTTACATTACAGTGTGTATGAACGATAGACAATTATAAAATAGTACTACAAATTAATACAAACTTACTGTTGCTTTTGAAGATATTTAAAAATAACCTAAACTAACCCAACTTATATCTATTTTCTGTATCTTAGTTTATGCAAGGTGTTGATTTTCATTTGTGCCATATTTCAGGAGGAGGTCATAAAATACGTAAATAATCGATTGGAATTACAGTAGACGGGAAATAGCTAATATGCACTGGTTTTTTTGTCATTGTAATGTCGTAGTATTTCAGAAGTAATCCAATTTTATGAATGAAAATTATGAATAATCGTTGCGTATGCTTTGTGTTTACGTTTGTGTGAGGGCGCAGCACGGTTTTAAGGCCAGTAACACACGCGCCAAGTTTAAATACGGCTAGATGACATTAACGGAATTCCGAAAAAAAAAATTACGTACCAATTTTTTTGTTGATTTGGGTCGAGAATCATTAGCATAATTACGTCCTTGAATATGGCACGGATGCAAATCAACAGCTTGTATTTAAAATGACATCAATACAGACCACTTTTTCTCCGACAGCAATTATTCATTTCACACGGCAGATGAGATAAACTATAAACAGACTTTGATGTCCTATGTTTTTTCTCCAGTACGAAAACAACGAATTCCACGATTGCTGTTATATAAAAAGTGGTCCGTATTGACATAATCCCTTATACAAAGGAAGATAGGACTGTCAATCAAAATATTGAGTAAAGCTTACTAAAGTTTTTTTTCAATACAACTGTCACTCAAACTTCGTGGTAGTCTATTCATATACAACGTTTCAGACAATGAAGGACTGATATTCGCTGACTCTCGATCTATCAGGAAATGCATTAAAATAGTATTTAAAGTTAATTAATCGATCGCTTTCTGAATACGAAATGTGCGTAAGACGTAAATTAAGTATTTTTTGTGTTTGCATAACGTAATTCTACTGAGTAGCGACTTGCTTTGCATATAAGTAGTAATTTGGTTATTTTCACACTCTTGCTCATGCAGAAACTTTTTAATTGCGTAGTTCTTATTTAATTCTTATTCCTATTTCTTACTGAATCATTTGCACTCCATGTTTAATCACATTGACATTGGTTTACGTTATAAATTATCGTAATATTGTATTTTTTATTTTGTTCGAAAAGTAAGTATTGCTATTCAACGTGGCAATGCTGCCAGGCTCTTGGATACACCCCCGGTGGGCAGCGAGGAGGAATTTTTTAATTAATATAATTCGTTTAATTTATTTTAGATAGCAAGTGTACATAATCTATATAAATAAAAATGAATTGTTGTTCGTTAGTCTGATTAAAACTCGAGAACGGCTGGGCCGATTTGGCTGAAAATTAGAGGGGAGGTAACTTAGACCCGGGAGAAGGTTTTAGGATAGTTTTTGTCACCATCCGGCTACGGGAAGCGGGTGAAACCGCGGGCGAAAGCTAGTATGTAATATAATAATGTTGAATATATGTTTTATGAACAATTTCATAATTTAGGTAGATAGTAAGGATTATGTTTGCATGTCACATTATTATGATTAAGAATTGATCTGTATTAGCCGATAATACTTAAACTGCACCAACACTTAAGGCAAATAAACCTCATCGTTAGATATTTAATGTAATTTTGTCATAACACTTCGTTTAATGTTTAGTAGTAAATTAATTTTATGTCAGTAGTTAATAACTGAGTAATTTGAAATGGATATTAATTTTTATGACTTCTGAAGTCATCCATCCATCCATCCATCCAAAAAATTGTTTTTAATTTCATTAAAAAATACTGAGTCAGTAAAAAATAACCACTGAAAAACATTTATTTCTTATATTTTAAGAGTTTTGTTAGTAAGATTTATTTACTGGGTTCCTAACCAAAATTTACCAAAAGGCCCTTATCTCGCAACGTCTGTCGGTCTGTCACCTCACCATTTCACAGAAGACGACCATGACAAAAGAATTAAGGCTAAAACTTCGCCAGCCATACTGTCACAAGACTCGAGTGAAACAGAACGTAACAACATTACGTATGCGCGCGCATCGCATTTCGTAACGTTGTTGTTTTAAAAAAATCAACTTTAAGATTTTGCAAATGGATTCTCTCAAGATGGCGGATGTACTGATGTGTCATTGTTATGAGTTACGACAGAAAATATACAGGGTTAGGTTTCATAACTTGTGTCTTAGAGAACAAAATGATTGGTGGAGATGCCTTGCCATAACGGACTGCGGAATTATTCGAAAGAGTTACTGCGGCCCTGATACATAAAAGGCTTAAGAAGGAACATGGTGGGTTTTAGTTAGTAAGAGTCTGACACGCTGCTAACCCACAGCGGTAGGAGTCATTAGAATATTTCATAAAAAAAAATTACGGAAAATGTCCTAAGAAAGTAGCCCGCCAAAACGCGGGTGAGCGGGGGACGAGGAACGTTACTGTCTTCGTCCTTATACACCTTCTTTGGTCCTGATATTTTTTTTGTTATACCAAAAATCGTTGACAGATGTTTCAAAGAACCCGAACGCCTCGTTAGTTCACACATACTGACCGGGGTGTTCCTCCCCAATATTTTTGACCTAGAAGATGGCGCCTGACCTACCTGCGTTATGGCATCTCCGCTCATCTTTCCCTACTCCGTGGTCAGAATGAAGAGAATGGTGATAGATGATGATGAATGACATCTTCACTTTTATTCGTAACTAATATTATAAGTTGTCAGTTGGTTGGTCATGCTTTCACTGTGGAACAGCTGAGCTAGTAAACACAAAAATAGATAAGGAACAGATGAGAAGAGTCTTCAGGCTATATAGGATTAGAGATATTATTAGAGATATTCGGGATAGAGGATTTTCGGGGGACTTAACAATAAAGTTTTTCGCGGAAAAATATTAGATAAGTGTGTAGAGTTGGTTTGAATGTGTTTTCCTGCAAAACTGGCAGTTTTTTTAATAGTGCTTATGTTATTTCCTTATTTTTTATAGATATACGTACCTACAAGAGAACACTCAAAAGATCGAGAGGTGTGGAGACAAAATGGGGAGGCCTTTGCCCAGCAGTGGGACATTTCAGGCTAAGGGGAAAGAATACCTACAAACAATGTTAACATCACCACCTTAACATAAAATTTGATGCGACGCGGTGAGCAAAACCGCGGTACACAACTAGTCTTCAAACACATAAACTTAGAAAGTAAAATGTAATATTTCGCAATTTGTACAGTAATAACTCGGAACTCGGAAGTTAAATCTCTAAGGAGCTCGTTAACTAGATGATAGTAAGGTTAACAGCTTAACAGTTACCGTGATGGAGATTAGATTAAAGAAGATTTGGCAATCGTGATAAGATTATAGCACGTATAATTGACCCTACCTCTATCGAATATCTCTATCGCTTTAAAAGGTTGGCTGTAAGAGAACCCAATTCTGGGTTAAGCTCGCCGTTGTACATAACTGTCTGTATCCCGTATGTATTTACGTTTAGTGTGCAATAAAGAATAAGAAAAAAAAAAAAAGATTTCTCAAGTAAATTATGTAATTATGATCGTTATCTATAGTGTAAGAAAAAAACAAGAGAATTTGTTATCAAACGTCTTAAAAAGTTTCCAATATTAATTTTAAAGTTTCCAATGTTAATTTGTTTACTTGAACGCGATAATCTCAATAACTACCGGACTGGTTTGGACAGTTCTTTCAGTGATAAATTGCCCATTGCCCATGTACCGATGAAGTCTGTAGGCTACTTTTTATCTGGACATGCTAATTACTTCCCACAGCTTGCGTTTGAAACCGCGTCTAAAAACTATTTGTAGGGAAAAAATATAAAACGACTATATGGTCTAAAATTAAAACCTACTGACCGATAAGTCTAGATACATACTTATGTTAACTACTTAGCAAGAAGCTGCTAATTGTGTGCTAGAAACGCAGATAACACCTATCACCTAAGTTTTCACGGGCCTTTTTAGCATTCAAGATCATGAAGCGTTATATTATAATTTTTTTAAGTAAAGGAAATATGTAGTATTTTTCAAAACATTGATAAATTACTAAATACTCATTGTTAAATTTTACCTACTTGTTATTTTATCAAGGT